>CM059502.1:10005000-12505000 GCA_030378355.1 Eleusine indica
CCGGCTTCCCTCTCCGTTACTGATGATCATTGGCCCAACGACGGGATAAGAGCGGGTGCATAAGTGGCCAAAGGCGGCTGTTGAAACCATGCAACTAACCCTCCCCGGTGCGCCGAGGCAACAAGCAACGCCGCGCCGCCGCTTATCCCCTCCAAGCTGATGCACGGCGTCTTATCGTAACCGCCACGCTTCATCATCCGTCTCATCTGTGACCCGGTGGCCACTGCCATGTTGTCAATTTGCCGTGGCGCGCGTGCACGACGACGTGATGTGGGTTTCTTCGGCTCGTCGTGTGCTTGTGCATCTATCGTCCGGATAAGGGCAGCGCGCAGGCAGGGCTTGCGTATTTGCCTTTCCTGTTCACAATTCGCACGTCACCGGCCGCCTTCCACAGCCACAATTGCACACATCAAGCTTGTCGCCGTTGCGCGCCTCGCAGCTCACCACTATAGTGTGTCGTACATCGTGGCGCTTAAATTTCATTTTGTTGAGATCACCAACTCCAAAACGTGAGATACTGACCAAGCGCACTGCCAACTACTACTTCGCCAACAGTTTCGAGAAAAAGAAAAGCCCTAATTAGCCAAGACTTGATCTACTTTGTATGAACGAACGCCATGCGTAACCAGCAAAAATTTGCATGTGAATGTTCAATTGCTCTGTATAAAGTATTTTCTGGCTGTGCCAATCGCTGATCAAAGTCATGCGAACGACAACTGAAAAGTCTCATTTCCTACGTTTTATTAAGAAGAAGCAAGCGTCAGAAAAATACAAGCAGTCCTAAAATTTTGCATCCGCGACCCTGTCCCTACGCATATATATACATATGCCAATTGCCCACCGAAGAAAGGAACACGCACTCCACGCTCGATCGAGTCGCACACACAGTCATCCTCATCACTAACCAGTCAGTCAGTGACTCAGTGCTCGACGCCTCAATGGCCACCACCACCACCACGGCAGCCGCGTACGACACGCCGGAGGGCGTGGACGTCCGCGGGCGGTACGACCCGGAGTTCGCGGCCATCCTGACCCGCGACGCGCTGGCCTTCGTGGCCGCCCTCCACCGCGAGTTCCGCGGCGCCGTCCGGCACGCCATGGAGCGCCGCCGCGACGCCCAGCGGCGGTACGACGCCGGCGAGCTGCCGCAGTTCGACCCGGCCACGCGGTTCGTCCGCGAGGGCGAGTGGACATGCGCGCCGTCGCCGCCGGCCGTCGCGGACCGGACCGTGGAGATCACGGGCCCCGCCGAGCCCAGGAAGATGGTCATCAACGCGCTCAACTCCGGCGCCAAGGTCTTCATGGTAAGAAAGAAACCAGGCGAGTGTTCTTCTTTCATCCTAGTATACACGGTCGGGTTCTGACAGGAAGGTGATGACGTGTGGCACAGGCCGACTTCGAGGACGCGCTGTCGCCGACGTGGGAGAACTTGATGCGGGGCCAGGTGAACCTGCGTGACGCGGTGGCCGGCACCATCACCTACCACGACGCGACGCGTGGCAGGACGTACAGGCTCAACGACCAGACGGCCAAGCTGTTCGTGCGGCCCCGCGGGTGGCACCTCCCCGAGGCGCACGTGCTCATCGACGGCGAGCCCGCGCTCGGCTGCCTCGTCGACTTCGGGCTCTACTTCTTCCACAACCACGCCGCCTTCCGCGCCGGCCAGGGCGACGGGTTCGGGCCCTTCTTCTACCTCCCCAAGATGGAGCACTCCAGGGAGGCGAGGATCTGGAACGGCGTGTTCGAGCGCGCGGAGGCGGCGGCCGGGATCGCGCGCGGGAGCGTCCGGGCCACGGTGCTGGTGGAGACGCTGCCGGCGGCGTTCCAGATGGACGAGATCCTGCACGAGCTAAGGGACCACTCGGCGGGGCTCAACTGCGGCCGCTGGGACTACATCTTCAGCTACGTCAAGACGTTCCGGGCCCACCCCGACCGCTTGCTCCCGGACCGCGCGCTCGTCGGCATGACGCAGCACTTCATGCGGTCCTACTCCCACCTCCTCATCCGCACGTGCCACCGACGCGGCGTGCACGCCATGGGCGGCATGGTAATCCATACTACTAGTACTTCTTATAGCATCTTCAGTGGAGCATGCAAAATTGGGCTTTCTTTCGGTGGGTGATGAAACCGTGCAAAAAAAACTTCACAGGCGGCGCAGATCCCGATCAAGGACGACGCGGCGGCGAACGAGGCGGCGCTGGAGCTGGTGCGCAAGGACAAGCTGCGGGAGGCGCGGGCGGGGCACGACGGCACGTGGGCCGCGCACCCGGGCCTCATACCCGCGATCCGGGAGGTCTTCGAGGCCCACCTCGGCGGCCGGCCCAACCAGATCGACACCTCAGTCGATGTCACCATCACAGAGGAGGACCTGGTGCAGCCGCCGTCGGGCGCGCGCACGGTGGACGGGCTGCGGCTGAACGTCCGCGTGGGCGTGCAGTACCTGGCGGCGTGGCTGGCGGGGTCCGGCTCCGTGCCGCTCTACAGCCTCATGGAGGACGCGGCCACGGCGGAGATCAGCCGCGTCCAGAACTGGCAGTGGCTGCGCCACGCCGCCGACCTCGACGCCGGCGGCGTGCGCGTGCGCGCCACGCCCGACCTGCTCGTGCGCGTGCTCCAGGAGGAGATGGCGCGCGTCGAGGAGGAGGTCGGCGCAGAGAGGTTCCGGAACGGAAGGTACGCCGAGGCCGGGAAGGTGTTCGCCAAGCAGTGCGTCGCAGCGGAGCTGGACGACTTTCTCACGCTCGACGCGTACAATCTCATCGTGGAGCACCATCCCGGAGCGGCGTCACCGTGCAAGCTCTGAAACATGAGCCAGGGACGAAGCTGTAACAAGCCTGTAAGAGCGCGCGGCGGTATACGCTGCGGCGTCCAGAAGTCTTTGCACGCTCACTACACTACAGCTGCCGAATAAGGACCATCGAACTCGTTGAGAGAAATGAAATGAGTAGCCTTGTAACGCTCACCGCCTATTATAAGCTCTCTCGTGTAAGCTGCTTTGAACACGTCTTGTTATGAAGGCAATAATTCGATTTTACCTGCTTCATGGAAACTGGAACTAACGAAACTTGTTCGCCACATCTCGTATAAAGGGGAATCGAAACCAACTCTTCCACGAACCCCCCGAGGAATGCTCCCTTAACTCAATGAACTTTGCCTAGTTTTTTTTTTCTTTTCAGTTCTCAGAAGTCCTTGATATACTAGCACAAACTCGATACTTGACCGACTGCGTCACAGTGCTCAAGTAAAGTGGCAATGGCAGTGGTTGAAAGAAGTCGGGAAGGCAAGTTTTTTCCGCTAAAGGTATCAATGTTTGGTGAATTGGAACCTCACTAGGAAAACTGATCCAACAGAGTTACTCTCCGTAGAACAGTTGTAAAAACCTGATTATTCAACCACCGCTTGTCTGAAGCTGGAGTTAACATTACCTTCACTGTGAAAATGAAAATATTGTTATTCTGCAACCCACGTCTCAAGGTATCAATGAATTAAACCATAAAAGCTAGACCAGCAAAATTAAGAAAGGTAATGCCATGATATCGACTATTCTGATAGTTATCTCGTAAGTTCAGATCACTGCTGATCTTGTAAGAGAGCTTTTACATTGCATTGGGTCTCATCCTCCCACAGTTTGACCAAAAAAAAAAAAAAAATCTCATTTACGGCACAACCTGAAGCTACAACCTACTATCGCACAGCGCAGATCTAAACCTGCCAGTACTTATAGTATACCATACCATGATGACTAGCCACTTGGACACAACAGATCCAAGAGGAGATCATGCTTTCACACGCTTTACAAATCATCATCCATCATGTGCCACTAAGATCCAGAAGTAACCCTTTACTAAGAACTCCCTAGAGCCAAGCGCATAACAACAGCCATCAGGATTCCAAGGATGCAACCGGCCACAACCTGAAAGATCAGAGAAATATATTACAGCGAGCATGTCACATGTATCTGAACCAACAATGACTACTGTCAAAACATTGTATCTAACAATGAGAACGAAAGCAGAATCACAATATAAGTGATCAAGGTGGTAGAATGGATGCAAAACATGGGGATATAAAATAGATATGACATCTCAGTTGTCTGTGTTGATATATGTACATATGCAACTCAAGTGTCTCTTGATGATAGAAAGTAACTTTTCTATACGATATGCTGAAACTGACCAAAAACACATGTTACAAAATGCTGTAGAAACAAGCATTTCTTGGTATCTCGATATATTCCATTCCTGAGAGCACGAGGGGCAAGCCCTTACTAACTGCCCATAAATAAATAAATCAAGAAAAAAGTGTACACAAAGGTGCAAACAAAGTATATGAAAACAAAGTAAAAGGAAAGGAATACACGACTCTAGCCATTCGTCAAGAATAAGCTTCATATATTCCATTGTTCGAGTAAATTGAATAAGCTTGAAATCATATTTTTAGGAAGAATATACCTAAATCGTAATCGGTCTATCTGCTTTGTTTGTTGACTTTATATAGCCTGAACTTGCAATACAAAAATGAGAACATCAAGACAGGTATCTGAAGACTTTGATCTAACCTGAGGAACGGTATGCCCAAGAATCTCACGCAATGGCTTTGTCTCAGCTAATGGATGATCCACTGGCAGCTCATAGACAATTTGATTCAGTACCTAAAAGTATTTGCATAAACAATATCAGTGTCTTTGTTACCTAAATTACACAGAAACAACAAGATGTGGAGAATGAGGGAATAAATCTTTGGTCTTAACCATATACAATAACAATCCAACATTAGCACTACCTGGCGATGGGGGTCAAAAAAATATTCTCATACCAAAATGGCACTTCATAATTCATGGTAATCACTTTTGTATGTCAAATGAGCACTTCAAAATGAACATTTTCTTTCATTATGTATATTTCTACTCACATAAGTACTTGGTAACAGAGGAAACCCCTCAGACAAAAGCATTTATCAGTGACTTATCAATTCAAAGGTCACGTGCAACAAGGTGGAGATCAATCAGCAAAATATCCAAAGTTCTATACCAAATCCAATAATTTATTTATGTAACTAACATCAAATAGCCCCCATTCCAGGGCTATATTTACTCCTTAATGGTGCATAGCAAAATGCCCCATTTGAATAACACACTGAAGTACAAATGCCAAGGGCAGAGCAGAAAATTTATCATTCTGACAGTATCTGATGACGTTCAGTTGCAGTATATATTCACAGGCCTTTTTATGTTGTTGGTCTCACAGCATATAGTTTAATCCTAAGGCATCCTCCTTCAACTTTTCAGAACATCAACTAGTTGAAGTCTCTAAGCCTCTAACTCGACCTAACAGAATCTCAACTGAAATAGTACATAATAATCAGCAGCTCTTCTATGTAGGAAATCTTCATGCTAATTATGCATAGACATTTAATAAACACAAGGTCCCACATTTACAGTCATCAATTCCTTTGCAAAAACATGCTAGTGCTTCTTATATGAATACAAGGCTGTATGACATTGTAGGGTGATATTTAGCAAACCTCTGCCTGTTTTCCAGCATGCAACCGAACTCCAAATGCATCATGCATCACCTACAAAAAAAAGAAAATTCAAGTACAAGTGAAAAATCAGAGGTTGAATTCATAATCAGCCAAGATATGTGCATCCTTAATATCACTATCTGAAGAGCAAACAATGCATGAATTCTGAGATTGTCATTGAAATATAGTTCAGGCTTCAGGCAGTACTTCAGCAATACAGAAATAAGAGAAGAATTGTAACTCAAGATGGGGCTAAGAACACGAATGCAAACTAGTATGAAGTTCTCTATTATCAGATAATTGTGTCATAGAACCAATAAGGATTATGAAAACATAATTTCAAGCATATACGCACCACAAGTGCAAAAATCAGCGCTGTTGCGAAGGTGGCACTGCGAAAGCCTTCTTGGATTCCAATAGAAACCGCAAGTGCTGTCACTGTAGCTGAGTGGGATGATGGCATACCTCCAGAAGCTATAAATTGTCTAGCATCCCAACGATTTTCTTTGTACCTACGGCAAATCAATGTTAGAATAAGTAAAAACTGGAAAAAGAAGGGCATAATTATAAGGAGCTAACATTGATAATAATAAACTGTATTTTTCCTATGCTTTAATGATCACTTCAGCTGCACGACATATAAAAACTCAAAAGACTCGTTCAAAATTCAAAACCATGACTCTTTTCAAATCTAGCTGGAACATTTTTATCTGATTAGAGCTCAGCAAGTGAACACTTTACAACTAGATAAGAACAAGGCATATTTGAGTTCTCAACTTCCTTTCAGAATATGCACAACGTGTTCCCAAATTTTCAGCCTACTGCCCTGCTGGGTGTTAGGAGTGTACATGATCAAGGGGTCACCAAGCAACCAATTTTGTTTCAATAATATCCAGAAAAAAATATATGGTATTATGCAGCAGGAAAAATCTTGGAACATTAGACGAAAATGACAGGGTGGGCCAGTTCCCTGCATACATCATACTAAGTTACAACCTACGTCAGCTAATCTTCCAATATTATCAACCAAGAACAGGAGTTATTTTCATTGTGTACCACATCTACAGCCACTCTTATAATTATAACCAATACGAAAAGCATACAACCAAACACAAGCAACGCAAGAAAACTGATATAACCAAGATGGCCCAACATTAAACACGCTGGAACATTTGTTAATGAATACACCGCAAAACTCATTGCCCAAGGGCAGATCAAGACCGTTTTCCCCACCTAATTCGTACTATAACAGTTCCTAGGATTAATATAAAGGCCAAACAACTAATAAGTAATAACGTGTTCCTCCAGCATTACAAATAGAAATTCCTCAAAATTCACTACAATTTCCGTACAATTTGTGGCATAAAGCGGCATTTAGCATCCTGCCAGAAACAAAAAATAATAATAAATCTAAAATTCACAAGCCCTCCAGCGAGGTACAGGAGCAGATGCTGCAGATTGACACTATCTCGACGAATCAAAGCACGGAAGTAAGCGGGGGTGACAGTGATCGGTGAACTTCGACACACGAAAGGACCAGCACAAGTATCAAATGAAGCCTAAAAACCAGCCCAAATTAGCGACGAAATTTTTGGTCGCGAACCTGAACCCTACAAAACTTCGGTACTTAGCATACGATCCATTAAGCCGAGACGACAAAAAAATTCACGCGATTCCCACCGCCTAAGCATTGCTCCACCGGGAGCAGGAAACGCTGAAGCAACAGCCGACCAGCGGCCGCTGCTGGGCCCGAATCGCCGCTCAGAAATGCAGCGAGCAGACGGGAGGGGAAGTGGGAGGGGAGGCGGGAGGAGAGCGATGGGGAGACCGACTCACTCACTTACCAGATGGTGAAGAACTTGCAGGACTGCGCGACGGCGAATCCGAGGAGCCCCGACACGAGCGGGTAGTTGGTCACGGCGGCGGCCGCAGCGGACGCCATCTCCTCCGGCTCCGTACCAAACCTCGCCGACGGGGTCCGGCCTTCTCCCAGCGACCGCAGAGGAGAGACGGAGGGTGAAGGGGTTCGAAGTCGAACCCGCCGCGAGGAAGCAAAGGGGAGAGGACGACGAGCGAAGTGGGCCAACGACTCGATTCCAGCAGTAGTGTCTCGCACTTTTTTCGTTTCGTAGGTTCTTTTGCCTCTTCCTTCTTATTTCCTCCTCATTTTCCACAATATTCTTTCTCTAGTAAACGCTGCTGCGCCACGTATATAGTATAGGTACAGCTAGGGGTACACGACGTACTAGTTGCCGATGGACGGTTGCTGTTCGTTGCTTTCGTACGCTGTGCGCTGTGCGCGACCTGCAATCCTGCACCGTGGAAGCAGGTCATCAACGCAAACACAAGGACTTCGCCGTTAAGTATCATGTTTAGCGGGCGGTGTCGAATTTGCGGCCGAGTGAAGTTACACGAAACCTTTCTCGCACGTAATGTTTTGTACGTTGCTTTTCAGGGTAGTTCTCGCCGCCGCCCGCTGTGATGCTGGTTTGGCTCCTGCTCCGGCGGAATGGCCGTGGCTTCCCTGTGCCGGCGGAATATGCTCTGGTCGCTCGATTTGAGCCTCCGAATATGCCGCCATTAATTCTACAAACGTCTTCACCCGCAGCCCACAGCCCAGCTGTTCGCCTGATTTGGATGGCTTAACACGTGGATTAGCCTGACGCGGCATAAAGAGGCGATGATCTGTTTGTTTTAGACAATGACACGTATCAAAGCTTTGAGAGCACATCCCAAGAATTCATCCGTTTCCTTTCCAAAAAAAAAAATCATTCGTTTCTGCAGATAATCTTAGCGTGAGTCGTGAACTCGTGATGTCAAACGTCGTATGAAATTATGTCCAGGCACATGGCTCGCAGGCCGCAGTGTCCCAGCCAGGAAACAAACACTCAGGTCCACGGCAGTACCAGCGACAGCGAGCGAGCGAGCGAGAGATGCAAAATGGCAAGCAATCAATTTAGGACCAGATCTAGCGAACAGAAATTGCAAGATCCACCAGAAAATTCGGCAGCGCGCTTCGATGCGTCTCGCGAGATTGCCGCTCAAACATAGAAACATACAGAAAAAAAAAAACGAATACAATAGATAATGGGACACACTTCTAATCTCCCATCGCAGTGAAAGAATTTGTTTACAACCAGACGTCCACCTATCCTCCAGTTTTTTTTTTTTCCCTTCCTTTACAACTCTGCATCTTTGGCTTTCGGGGCCCTGCTGCCACCTGTTCGGCTGTTTCTACAGTACCACCATTCCTGAGAGCATCCCTTTCTTCATTCTTCCAGCAACTCAACTTCAATTAGACCGCACCTTATACGCCTTAAGTCCCGCGTAGCCAGCTGGATTAACAACATCATTGCTAGAATAAATACCACTATACTCCACGGAATACAGACCTAACCTGGCTGATGTGACATTTCCAGGATACCAACACCTCCAAGTGCATGTATGATGTATCACAGACCGTATGCATGTTGGATAATGGATTGAACATACAGAACTCATACGTCATACCACATGCAGACTTGCTGCGGAATGGGCACGGACCTGTGTTCGCTGTATTTCAGATTGTCGATTGCTCCTTGGAAGCATTCGGGTCTGAGGCACAGATAGCCAGCAAAGGCTATGGTTCTGAATGCGTCTTGCTGAGAGAGTACTACTCTCCTTTTCCGACAAGTTTAACCAGTTCAGCTTTGGCAGCTTCCATGACCAACGGGAAATCAACCTCCACATAGCGCCCCCTGCAAGAGAAATTTCAGCCTGTGAGTAAATTGGTGGGACGACAAATGGATGGGTTAGAGATGGAGGAGAAGTTTGAGACCAGAAGTGGTTCTTGGACCAAGTGGCGGATGGAAAAGCTGGGCTAGATATGCCATGCATAATCCTTGCAACAGCCCTCGGGGTGCACTTTGCAAATGAATTGCTTTGAAGGAACACCTGTCATACAGCAGAATTATTGACTTATTGTCATGGCAAACTTGCATCACAAAAGGAAATCATCGTGCAAATGTAGCATTAGCACTTACCTTTATATCAGCTTGCAAGAATGGACTACAGGAAACAAATGAAATGTCAATCAAATAGATCTCAAGTTGAAGCAGCTCAAAGAACAAGTGGCAGAACATGCTCTGTATTGTCTGGGAAGATAAAAGCACACGAACCTGGTCTTCTGCATCTGACTACAGTTGCTATTGTCTGATGTGGCATCATGCTTACTGAAATAATCCATAATCTTGTTTTGAATGCACGGAGTATGCTGGGAACCAGAACAACCACCAGTCCTTTGGCACCCTTTGACAGCAAAGTTTGCAAGATCAAACATAGCGTCCAATTTCATGATCTGTCCAAACAGCAAGCAGCAGGAATTAGACACTACAAACTATAATCATGTTTACATCAGAAAATTATACCAGACATGGAAATATAAGAGTTTACAACTTAGACACAAAATATCATGAGTTAAAATTCAATGGGATATGCCTACTTGATATCTTTGTTGCAGCCATATGTCACTCTCAAGTGTATAAACTAATCATTTGCATTACAATCAAACCCATGTCAAAGTTTAACTAGGTCAAATAGTAATATAAGTAGGCATATCAATGCTAATTACGTTACTTTCTGGTTATTCTGAAGTAGGTCAAATAATAATATAAGTGAGAAATTGATTGATTTGGCTGACATGGCTGTAATGGATATACCAAGTAGGCATATCCCATTAGAGTAATTTATCAATGCTAATTAGAGTAATTTAGACCACAAGTGAACCACTTAGTAAGTTTAGGGGTCTAGATGTGCAAATTAAGAGTTAGGGGACCTAGATAACACCCCCGGACACGTTTGATGACCGGTCATGCACTTTATTCAAATAACAACTACACAGAGAGTGGATGCTTCCAATGTGTTTAGCACGAGTGTATACCCAAAACAAAAAGGACATTTTATGAAAAGAGTGAGCATTCAGAATACAAATGTAAGGAAATGTAATGTACCTTTGAGCTTTCTACTTCAGAAAGCCATTTTGTAATATTTACTGTAAGTGTGTTGAAGTCATCTGGCTTCTTTAAGATCACATAACAGTATGCTGGATCTTTTAGTTCAAATGAAACTTCACCAGAAAACTGATTTGGAGAGGAAGGCAAAATATAATGAGCCGACATACAAAGAACACAGGGGGTCTAAGGCAAAAGAGAGAGAGAGAGAGAACAGCTTAACTATAAACACACACAACTCAACTCAACTTCTATTTTGACCGGCCTAAACCCATAATGATCAAATATGTGTACTTCCTTAAAGAAGAGCAATAAGCACAACATTTTGAAGCGAACTGTACAACTGATAAGAGTGAAGATTACTGAAAGAACATATTTTTTTAGACGGTAAAAAAGAGAATATAATACCACAAGAAAAAAGGATGCTACAATAGCCAACATAACACAAAATATGAAAAAGCACCAGACTAGATGTTATATCAAAGTCCTAGGTATAAAAGAATCAAATTTATTTTCCCCCCATGAGGTGGGTCATCCGACGGGCCCATTAGCGCTCTGGGACTGCGAGCCCAAGCGAGGAGCCATAAAGGCTCAGGCCTGCTCCTAGGTGGTGCATGTGCAGGTCGGCACAGGCAACACTCACAGCAAAGCGTTTATAAACACGAGGCATTATCGACATGCATGTACTAATGGTAAATACATTCATGTAAAACTTAATGGCAATATTGTAATCATAATTCAATAGGTATACTCTAATGATATCTTCTCTGCATCAATTTCCAACCTAATGTTTTCTACAGAGAATGTGATCAGCTACTTTGGAAAATTACATTCAAATCAAGGTGTTGAAAAATGAGGCAAAAATTTAAACATGCAGCCACCACCAACTGAGCTGGTGAGATTTCATCCTCATGTATGCAGTACACCATATCTAATTGCAGCGTTTCTATTCAAATGGTTTTGACGTTTCATTCGAAGTAGCTCATCCTGCACTATTCACTATACCATTGAACAATAATTTGAAATTTGACAGAGAGAAATGAAAAGAGGAAAAAGAAGAACAAGGTTCAAGTGAACCTTTAGCTGTTGCAAATGATCAAGCACTTCCTTCATTGTGATATTCAGATCATTGGCTATTCTTGTCACGTCGAAAACGAAATTCCCATCCTTAGTATCTGACCTGCATATTCCACAAAGATAGAATAAAGCTCTCAGAATTGCAACAGGAAAGATGAACATAGAAACAGAAGCAGAGAAGGTTTACTTATTCAGAACTGATCTAAGTAGTACATCCTTGTCTGCAAGCAGTTGCGGTGACGTCTGCATCAATGTAATGAAACTAATCAGAAGTAAAAACAAAAGGGAGGCAAGTACAGTTGCTTAACAAAAGAACAATTGCAAATATTTGTTATATGGCATGGTGATTTAAATGCTTAAGTGCTCCCTTGAAAAGTTAAGTGTTATGACCTTGCTCATCAGCTGAAAACATTAAGTAAGCTTTGTTTTACATGGCAGCAATCCAGACACATCCAAATCATAGGATCATTATGGAAGTGTTTGATGTACCTTGTGAAAATATAGTGTGCAGGTAACACTGAACTGAGGAAGTAAACGGAGATATTGCTGACCACCAATTTCCAGCTGTGTTAGGACTGTCAGAAGCACCTGCAAGACGAAATAATCCAGTTTAATTACAACACTGGAAAAGTAGCTCAGTGCCATATGAATGTGACCTCTCCAGATTAAGGACCGGGATATTCCTAAGGTGGATGGTCAACTAAATCATGTTTTGAACAATTTTAGTTAGTTATGCAGATACAAAACCATAATCTATCTTTGACAATAAAATGCAATGGAAACGGATAAGTGTAATATATCATATAAAGAGCCTCTAAGATCTATGGTAATGCACATAGAAGACATCCACCTGAAACACAATCAATGTAAAGACAGCCACAATTACATGCAATGTAGCATGAGAAAAGGAACTAGGTGTATTTGGCTGATAGCTGATGAGGCAAGTACGAACCTCTTCTTTTATGTCGAACTTGCGTGAAGTCGACTCTTTAATCAAGGAACAAATGCAGCCCACCGAATTCTCACCAGAAAATACCTGGTACAGAAATTTGCTCATCACGTATTCATCAACGCCGTCACTGCAGAAAAAAAAAAGGTTGATTAACATCATTTCCCAGGAAATATGGAGCATTTTCAAAAAGTAAATCAGACAGAAAAAAAGTATTCACCTGTGTGAAAGACTACGGATCTTATAGAATGTTGTTGAATCAAAAAGTAGATGACAATGTGACAACCGTCCATCCCTCCCAGCACGTCCAGTTTCCTGGAAAGAGCTCAATTAGGTGTCTTGAGAAAAGAAAGGCGAGTGGAAAAGGGCATACATCACAATAGAATTCAAATACCTGTATGTATTCCTCCAAGCTTTCTGGCATGCTATAGTGAATCACCTGTAAGGGGGGAAATTCTTGAATCAGTTCAAGTCGTCAGGAGAGTATCTTTGCCTAAAGCTATGAGCAGCCATACCCCTTCAACATCACTCTTATCTAGACCCATTCCAAACGCCACTGTTGCAACAACCTTCAGTCACAGGGAGGAGAAAACAGGGTTAGACATCTGCCCATGCATCATCATTATAGGAAATAACATGGACAAAGGAGTGTCATTACCACTCTTATTTTATTAGAGCAAAAAAGATCCTGTACACGGCTCCTATTCTTCATAGGAAGTCCACTGTGGTAGCTCTATAAAATGGGAAAAATGTCAACAAACGACAAATGGAACAAACTTCTGTCAAGTTAAGGATGAACACCAACCTTTGCAATAATATTGTTGTCACATAAGTACTTACAAACGTAGTCAGTTTCTCCCTGTTTCAAGAAAAGAATGTTACATCTTTGCAACATACCCAGAAGATAGGCACTAGAACAGTGCCATTATGAGAAAATAGAAAGAAGACTACCTGAAACTTGCAATAGACAATTATACTTTTCATGTCAACAAATGGGGAAGCCTTCAACAATAACATCAAATCCTTCAGTCTGTATTGGGGAAACAAAGATAGTGTGTCAATGTTCACCTGTTGGAACCAAGTGATGCGGCTTTCTTTCACAGGTAAGCCATATGTAGTAGTATTAAAGAACTCCAGCACTGCAATCGAGACAGCAAAGAGAAAGTGGCATACCTGTTATCGCTCATGCTAATAGACAGCTGCAGATTTTCCCTGATTTGAGATGTTTTAATGAGATTATCAGAAGGTATTTCTAAGGCATTCACTATTTCCTCCAAGGTTTGGATTGTTGCGGTTGCAGTCATTGCAAGAACACATTGAACATTAAGCTTTCTGTGAAGTAGTGATGCACGTAGCCTTAGATACGAAGGTCTAAAGTTATGAGACCTGCCCATTTGTTCAAGATCAAATCATGAATATCATAAACTTAAATCAGCAAGCATACAGTAAGCAAGGAGAGGAACAAATAGTGAATTGTGATAACTGAATGTAGTATAGGAAACATTGAAACAAGTGGATACAAGGCAAAGAAAAAACTCTAGTGCGGTAGTGCCAACAACAATAAGAACTTTCTACTATCGACTGCATTACTAGGACATATCAACTCACCATTCAGAAATGCAATGAGCTTCATCGATCGCAACAAGAGATATTGGTAGTGCATCCCTAAATATGAGCAGAAATTCTTCATTCAAGAATCTCTCAGGGGAAACAAAAAGAACCTGATCACAAATGGAATGCAATTCAGCATAATCCAGCAGGTTTCATGCTTAACCTTAGCAACACAAATGATATGACAAAGCAGATTAGTTCATTTCCAATATAAATTGAGACAACTGTTTGTCTTAAATTTATTTGATTTCTATGTCATTTCATCAATAAATACTACTATGTTAAAACATCGTTAACAAGAAAGTAAAAGAGCACCCCCTCAATACGACAGTATCAGGACTTTAAGTTACTATAATGCAAACATCAATGTGAGATAAGTGTACCTTTATTTCACCTCCACGCAATTTTTGTAATGTGTCATGAAACTCCTCGCTTGTCTAGGTGAATTTAGTAGTGTAAACACAATGATCTAAAGAAGAATGATCACAAATGTATCAGAAAGAATATGTATATGTACTACCATCTACCTGACTGCTTGCAAGAAGTCCACCAGGCAAAAATGCAGGGAGCTTCCTCAGCTGATCAACCATCAAGGAAAGCAAAGGGCTCACCACCAGTGTCAATCCAGGCAAAATCATAGCAGGCACCTACAAAAGGCATCATCAATAATTCAGACCTGATGATTAAAACTTAATGCCTCAAATTTCACACCGCACACCTGATAGCATAGTGACTTCCCCGCTCCAGTAGGCAGCACAAGCATCGTCGACTCCCCTGCAACAATTTTCTGAATTGCCTCGAGCTGCCCCTCACGGAACGAATCGTACCCATAGGCCACCCTGAGCAAACTCTCGAGATTCTGCTTGGAAGGGTCCTCCCTCGCCGCTTCCACAGCCTCGAGAACATGAGCGTCATGTACCGCTCCTTTCTTCTCCCGCTCCATCAGTGCCTCAGCAACGAAATCCCCTTCCTCGTTGCCGCAGCCTTGGGGCTTTGCGCCACCAGCCCGCTGACGCCGCCATGAGCGGTATTTCGTCGGGCGCCTCGCCTGCGCGTTCTTGAACGTCCTCCTCCGGCCGTAACCGTTGATGTTAAGCCGCACGTAGTTGCCCTCGCTGCCGGCCCCTCTCGGCCGCTTCGGCTGCTCCGCGGCCTGTGCCATTGCGACGGGCAACTCCGAAACCGAGTTGGGATGCACCCGCTTGGGCCTGGCTGGCGGCGGCACACCCGAGACTGGGCATTGGACTTCGCTTGGTATCTCAGCAGGCGTGGGGGTGGGGGCGGGGGCCGGCACGGGGGAGGAGAATGCGGCAACGGGATCGAAAGAGGGGTTGCGCGACTGGACGAGCCGGCGGAAGGAGGAGGAAGAGACGGTGCTGGTGGCTGCGGCGAGAGCGGGGGCAGCGGCGATACGCGAGGTCAGGCCGTGCGGGTCGGAGAGCGCGGCTGCAGGGAGAGGCGCCGGCGATACGGCGGTGTTGGATGCGGAAGCGACGGGCTTCGGTTTTGGCTTGGCCTTCGGTTTGGGTTTGGGTTTCGCGGTGGCGGTGGGCTTGGGGTTGGGGCGGGCCTTGGGTGGTGGCGGGGGCGGTGGTGAGCGGCGGCGACGAGGGGAGGTGGAGACGTCGGAGAGGAGGAGGGATCCGTCGGAATCGGAGTCGGCGGCGTGCGGCGGGGAATACATCGGCGGCGGCGCGGCGGGGACGGTGCTCGCAGTCGATTTGGTTGGTGGACCCGGAGGCAAGGATGGATTTGGGGGAAGTCGCGGGGGATTTCCCGCCAAGGCGCTGTGGAGTTGGGGGGAGGCAGCGGCTATTGGAAAGAGAAATTCGAGCCCAGCCCATCGAGCTGCACAGCATTGAAACACGAGGCTTTAATTTGGATCATCCGTTCAGACTGCTTATTTTAGACCTCGTTGGAGTTAGATTTTTCTTTTGAACAATGCAACTCGTCTTTGCTAACAATGTTATCATTTGATTCTAGAAAAGAAATCGTATAGCAAGCATATATGACCAGAGATTATTGAGAGAGAGAAGAATACAGCTTTGTTTAGGTAGGCAGTGTACGAGCTTGTATGTTACGGTACAATGTCATACTCTCTCTGTTTTAAAATTATTATTGTTATTAATTTTTTTGTTAATTTTAACCTTTTGTCTTATTTAAAATATTTATTTAAATATAAAAAGTTATAAGTTATATTTAAATTTTATCTAGTAATAAAGTAAATTATAAAAAATATATAATATTTTTAAAAAATAAATAAATAAGATGAATAGTCAAAATTAATTAAAAATTAATAATAATAATAATTTTGGAATGGAGGTAGTAAGAAATAAAGAAAACGGACAGTATGATGAAGAACAGTTCGCTGGGTCGCGCCAAACGAAGCCCGCTGAGAGTGGCCCACCCACACACGACCGTTGGACGCGCCGGATCGGCCCACCTTTAAAAGCACCCGCACCAGTCCACTCGTGTACCCATCGATCCATTCGAAACGCTCCGCAAAAGCACCCGAGTCCCCATTCCCACATCACATCGCACCGCGCCGCCGCCGCCGCACTAGCCGTTGCTGCTTGCCATTCCCTTCCGTTCCTCCTCGTTTCCCCGAGACCTAGACCACAGGCGGGAGAAGGCGGACCGGATCCAGAGGGGGGATTGCAAGGAAGGAGGAGGCAGAGCAGGAGATCGGAGATGGCGTCCAGGACCGTGTCCAAGGACATCATCACCCTGCGGGGCTCCGCCGCCATCGTCAGCGAGTTCTTCGGTACGCGCGCACCGCCCTCCCTGTCCTGATTAATTCCGTGCGCCCCGCAAGTGTCTGACGGAATGCTTTGCTTCCTGTCGCAGGTTACGCCGCCAACAGGTACGCCACACACACACTGGTCGGCCGGCGGCGGCGCTGATTCATCCCGTGATAGGTCGGTGAGAAAGGCGGCGCAGGTTTTCGATTCACTACTGATCCATTTGGTTTTTGTGGTTCTGCAGCATCCTGTACAACCGCGGGGTGTACCCGGAGGAGAGCTTCACCAAGGTGAAGAAGTACGGGCTCACGATGCTGCTCACGCAGGACGAGGGGGTCAAGGCCTTCATCGCCAACCTCACCTCCCAGCTCTCAGGTCTCCTCCCACCTTGAGATCTCTCCTCCTGCTCCGATCTCCCCAATTGGACTGCTTGGAAATGGAAATGTGTTCACTGTTCAGGTTTCCTAATTGGTGTCGCGTGTCTGAATCTCTCTGTTGCAGAGTGGCTGGAGGCCGGGAAGCTGCAGAGGATCGTGCTGGTGATTATGAGCCAGGCCACCTCCGAGGTGCTCGAGCGCTGGAACTTCAGCATCGAGACCGACCCCGAGGTCGTCGAGAAGGGGTGCGTCACGCTCACTCTCCTGATTTCCATCCTCCATTTCCCCGTTCGATCTGGAATGGCTCAACTGCGTGTTCTCATGCCTCACTGCAGGGCGATCAAGGAGAAGAGCGACAAGGAGATCATGAGGGAGATTCAGGCCATCATGCGCCAGGTTGCGTCCTGCATCACATATCTCCCCTGCCTCGAGGAGCCATGTAAGAACCGCAGCTGACATCCCATAAGCTTCCTCTCCTGCGAACATGTTGTTTTCGTTCGTTTTGACTGCAACCGTCACTCTTACTCTCCACGTCCCACTGACCAGGCGTGTTCGACGTGCTGGCCTACACCGACACAGACGTCGATGCCCCTGGCACCTGGATCGAGAGCGACGCTAAGCTCATCAGCAATCCGCAGATGGTGAAACTGCATTCTTTCGACACCAAGGTAATCGACAGCGCTGAACACGCACCACGTTTATGAGACCCACCTATCCATTTCTCTGTTTGTATACCATTTTCTGGCTTTTGATTCAATTGCTAAGATCATGTTCCTGTGATGGGTGGCAGATTCACAAGGTTGACACTCTGGTCTCCTACAAGAAGGACGAGTGGGATGAGGAGTAAAGGTCAGGCCCAGATTTTTAGGAGCACGAAGACCCTGCTACCTTATCTAGCTTGGCGTGAAGGTTGTGTGAATCGTTCATTCACGTCCAGGCGCGTACTAGTATTCTATATGAGATACTGCTTCGGGGAAGAAATTGGAGTGAAAGTTTGTGATTCGATGTTTCTGTCATTTTGCCATTTCTATGTCCCTTGAATTCAGTGAACCTCTTAAAGCACTGAATTTTTCTGGGGTTGAAATCACCCTGTTGCGAATGTAACATCACTGTTTAGTTCTACTTACTGATCTAGTAGTATGGGGAAAGAGATTATTGTGTGATGCTTCTGTCTGTGATCCACTTGTATGAGATACTGCTTCTGGGAAGAAATTCGAGTAAAAGTTTGTGATTGGATGCTTGTCATTTTGCCATTTCTATGTCCCTTTTTTTTTTTTTGGAAGGAAGCACATGGCTTCCATTAAACATTGGCTCCAGGCACATCGCCGGATACCAAATGAGCTACAAATCTGGGAACGTGGTTCAAGAAAATACTTGAACCCGAGCGCACAACACTCACCTCATACCAAGCAAGCCAATCAGCCACCTTGTTGCATGAACGTGGACATACCCACACCACGCATGAATCAAAACATTCACTAATTTTCTGATCTTACGAAACAAGCAACCATCAGCATTCCTATCCAGCTTTGTTGAGGTCAGCGCTTTCTACAGCATTGTACCCGTTGCAAACTTCTCAACGCTGATATGGCTTCAGCTTGCAAGGCACTTGAGGCTCTCTACAAATTCCCACATCCCCCTTCTAGTAACACACCTGAACTATCTCGCGCAGCGAAGCCCCACCCTCCTGCTTGTGTGCCCGCTGAAAAAGAAGCGTCAATGTTGATCTTGTATATGTCCCTTGGTGGGGGTTCCCATTTAGCCAAGTGCTTTCCCTCCCTGTTTGTCACTTTCTTTTTTAGACTTTCAAATTCCTTGATATAGTAGATGATTAAATAACAGATTTTAGCTCCTGATGCTCTTTTTCCTCTTGCGTTCACTTTGTTCCTTGCTGACCACCACCGTCAAAGCAACACCCAGCTTTGCAATTGAGTTTCTCGGTCCAGCTTCCAAATGGCTTCTATCATTTCCTTTGTCGTTCTATAATGTGTTAGCATAGATCGAACCTGCTCCAGGTCCATCAATCTCCATAGTTCCTTGACTCCCTTGCATTTTAAGAACAGATGCGCACTGTCCTCGTCCAGTCTATTGCACATTGGACAAATTGTATCCCGTTTGACCCCCCCTCCTTGCTAAACTTCTCCTGACAGCCAAACTGTTATGTGCCAAGCGTCAAATAAACATTCGGACCTTGTTGGGCAGCTCTAGTCGCCATATCTTTTCCAATCAAAAGCTCCTTCATCTGATTCACTCCCTCCTGATCCCGATGCATCTCTAGCGTTATCATGCTCTCTCTTGTGAACACCAATCTTGTATGTCGTCCTGACAGAGAATACTCCTTTTGCATCAAAGTGCCAGGCCGACCAATCTGCTATTTCAACATCTGTTGGGATGGAAAGAATGGTGGCCACCTCTAAACTCCAAAAGATATCCTTCACTAGATCTTCATCCCAGGTTCCTATGATCGGATTTATAAGCTCAGACACTTGTGTTAAAAGAGAGGGGGCCCTTGGACTTGCTGGCTTCTGAGTAGCACCTGCTGGGATCCATGGGTCAGACCAGATATTTAGAAAATTTCCATTGCCGATTTTCCACACCACACCCTCTTTGAGAAGTTCTGCCCCATGTAAGATGTTGCGCCATGTATATGAGATGTCATCTCTTGGTGTGCACTGTAAGATATTGCCCTCTAGAAAGTATTTGGCCTTGAGCACCCGACTGCATAGACATTCAAGATTTGTTAAAATCCTCCAGGCTTGTCTGGACAGCATAGCTAAATTGAAGAGATATAGATCACGAAAGCCCAGCCCGTCCTTCTTCTTTGGTAGAGTCAACTTATCCCAACTCAACCAGTGTATTTTGTGTTTCTTGTCATTTTGGCTCCACCACCAGCGGCCCACCATAGAGTTTATCTCGTCACAGAGACTTTTTGTTAGATCAAAATAGGACATGGCATATGTTGGTATAGCTTGGGCAATAGCCTTGATTAGCACCTCTTTCCCGGCCTTTGATAAAAGCTTGTCATGCCATCCTTGTATCCGTACCCAAACCTTCTGTTTTATGTACTTAAAGGCTTTCTTCCTTGATTTCCCTATCAACACCGGCAGACCAAGGTACCGTTCATTTTTTGCCTCTTGTGAGATATATAGCTCCTCTCGTACCTGGTCCTTGTCCCTTGGGTCAGTATTCGGGTTGAACAAGACTGACGATTTATCTCGGTTGATCATCTGAACTGAAGCACTTTCATATGCATCTAGGATCCTTTGTAGCTCTCGGGTAGGGGTGGCAATAAAACTCGTGACTCAATAGCTCGCTCGACTCGGAGGCGAACTCGGCTCGGCTCGACTCGACTCGTTCCAATTTCAAATGAGCTGAGCTAGTTTATTAGCTCGTTATGTTAACGAGCCAGCTCGGGCTAGCTCGCGAGCTGGCTCACGAGCCTAACGAGCTACGGGCCATAGTTCAGCCCACCACAAGTCAACTTATCCCTTTGTACAAGTATAAACCCTAAATGTATAAAAAAAGTAATAGCCTACGGAGACTTTTTACCTTCTATACTCGTAAACAATACGGCTGGACTAAACGATGTGAGCACTACTATTTTTCTCTTTTATAGTTTATAATGAACACTTGGTTATAAAATTTGTATGAATGTATTATTTTTCTATAAGAACATATAGTCCAGTTATCTAGAACCATGAACACATGAATAAATAATATTTGGTTTGCATCTTAAATATATTTGATGGTCTAAAATATATGATGTTTTAATATGATGCATATTATTTTATTTTATTTTATTTTGCAAAATTAAAATAATATATCTGAGCTACAATATTAAATCGTTAGTATAACGAGCCGAGCTGAGCCAGCTCGTTATACTAACGAGCTAGAGCGAGCTGGTGCCGAGCCGGCTCGACAGCCAGCCCTACTCTCAGGCATCGCTCCTCTGTGCATGCATAAGTATAAGGGAAGTATAAGGGAATCATCAGCAAAAAATAAATGATTTAACCGTGGTGCAGCCGCGCACACCTTGATCCCCTCTATTTTTCCTTCCTCCTCAGCCCTCTATAGCATAGCAGATAATGCCTCTACACAGATAATGAATAAATATGGGCTTAAAGGGTCCCCTTGGCGGAGACCCCTTTGTGGGATCACTCTGTTCGTGTAGTCAGCATTTACTTTAATCTGATAGGATACTATCGTGACAAAAGGCATGATGCGATCAATCCATCTCTCATGGAACCCCAACTTCTGCATGTTTCGCCTCAGAAACTCCCACTCAACTCGGTCATAGGCTTTGCTCATGTCAAGTTTAATTGCAGCGACGACTCTTTTACCTGACCGACGGTGGTGTAAGTAGTGGGTAAGTTCATAGGCCAGTAACACGTTATCAGTAATAAGACGACCTGACACGAAAGCACTATGGGACGGCAATATGATTTCTAGCAAGATACCTTTCAGGCGGTTTGCTAGGACTTTTGATATCAACTTGTAAGCCACATTGCACAAGCTTATGGGTGGGAGATCCTTCAGCTTGTCAAGTTTGTTGACTTTTGGAATCAGTACGATTACAGTATCATTCCACCCCTCCGGCATGTCACCCCCATTTAGCACACCCAGAACTTCGCTTTTCACCTTCTCGCCCACCAAAGACCAGAATCTTTTGTAGAAGATGATTGGGATACCATCAGCACCAGGTGCCTTCATGTCACCCATGTTCTGCAGCGCCTTCTAGACCTCCTCACCTGAGAATGGTGCAATCAATTTCTCATTCATGGCGTGAGAAACCCTGTTGTGCACACAATCAAGCACCACCCATATTAGTACCTGCACTGGACATGAAAAGATGTTGGTACTGATTAACAATGAATGTTTTTAGATGCTTCCCCGCCACCACACCACCCCCATCATCCACCAGCTTGTCCACTTGATTTTTTCGCCTCCGCTCTGAAACTTGGGCATGAAAGAAACTAGTGTTTCTATCCCCCTTCGTCAACCATGTCGAGTAAGCTCGTTGTTGCCAATAGATATGTAACATACCA
The DNA here is from genome assembly GCA_030378355.1 of Eleusine indica. Taxonomy (NCBI): domain Eukaryota; kingdom Viridiplantae; phylum Streptophyta; class Magnoliopsida; order Poales; family Poaceae; genus Eleusine; species Eleusine indica. The sequence goes on from CM059502.1 coordinate 10,027,312, forward strand.
TCTTTCACTGTTTTAGTTCTACTTACTGCATGGGGAACGAGATTATTGTGTGATGCTTCTGTTTGTGATCCATGAAATCTGTTAGTACCATACTTACTACTCTGCCATTACGCCTCCTTGTATGTTCCGTGAAATCTGTGTATTTCCAGAAGCATGCGATTCTAGGGTCGAAATGACCTTTTTCCGTCTTTTGCTGTTTTTTCACACCACCTGTATTTTTCTGTATAAACGGCACACTGCAAACCAAGCAATTTATAGTCCAGTAGCATGTCCTGGTTGCGTTGTTGATATGGCCTACCAGGAAGAAAAAAATTCAGAACTAATTTATATTTCCTCCTGCAACCAGGGGACTGTATATAATCAGCTACATTCACGATCCAGAGCATTATCAGAGTAGATAAGCATCCTAAGCTCTTTGCCCGGAGAGTCAAACTTCCTACAACGGAATATTGGTTGGATACGTATGTTTGTACTAAATCAGCTACATGTACATTCAACTACTAGTCAACACACTGTAACTAGCTGCATTTACATGTACTCGGACCCTCACCCCTTACACAAACTGCGCTAATTTAACAAAATTAATTTTGTGGATAAAAATTCACGTGCCTTCAGCAGGCAAATGCAGCAAATCAATCGCCAAGTGATCGCATCCCCTGATAAATCGCACCAGGTCGGAGATCATCCAGGGTATCAGCAATTCTGTAGCCGCCATATTCCCTGAGAAGTGTCCAACCACGCCGTGAGAGGAAATCTCGAAAGTCTTCCTCGGTGTAGAATGTTTTATCTTCTGTCCGTACTGTCATGCGGTCTGCATCTTCGAATGTGCAGAGTTTGATTGTAATCCCTGCAAAAATGATCAAATCAAACAGATTATTACAATTATCATGTCAGGCAGATTAACAGTCCGATTCAAACTGTAGTAGCCAAACGAAAAAGCCTATGAAGTTGTGAGGTCCACATGTCTATCATAAACGACACGAGTTGGATGAAGTATTGTGAACAACATTCCATCTAGATGGATCTCACTCACAAACAGCATCTTTTATCCAAGACATGAATAATTTATCTGATTAATTGTGCATTCCCTTGAACCTTAACCTCATTTGAAAATTTTCCACATTTCCCTTGATAGGGATTAGGGAATAAGAATGTTGCAACACCCAACACTGATAGAGCAAGATATCCCAGCTACTCAGAAGTAAATGATCACATTCCATGGCTGAGGAGAGAATTGGCAATTACCATCATCAAGATGAAGTGTGTATGTTCCAATTGGCATATCCCTGTCCAAGGTACGAGCAACCTCATCTTCATCTTCAAGCCAGAAAGCACGTCTTGTTCTTAGTCCAAATGCTGACTTGATGGTCTCCTTAATTGCTTCAGCAGTACCATCAATTCCTATCCTTTTAGTGTAATCACCCCATTTGACTAAAATGACCCTCCCACCAAAAGCAACTTGGTTATCTCCACCTGATAAATTATTGCAGAATCCCAGAGAAAATACATTAACAATCATCATTACATTGAACTAACTTATGTTATTGGCTACTGGGTATTCTCATAAGTGCTGTTGGAATCCAGTTTTAGTAGAACTTAATAAGACCTAGTTGATCTTAAACAACTTCCAGGCCACAGCTTCTATTAACACAAAAGTGAAAGGAGTCAAATGTCTGCCACATTCTATGAACTATACCATAAACATTATAAACAAACTATGATTAAATCAGCAATTTTAAACCCTTTTTTCATACAAGGCTTATCAGAACAACAGGGAGTTAACCAAGTCAAGTTCACAAACTAAACGATGGGAAAGCATAACATCAAAGGTTCAAATAACACCAACTTCTTCACATCACACTGAACATTTGCAGGCCACTCATTTATAGGTGTTTCATTTTACTTTAACATATCCAGACTATATAGTACCATTAGTTGAGGTGTCTCTCCAGTTCCATGGGTTCACACCATTTGTTGCAACAGCATCCGCCGCTGTCAAGGGAAGTGGATGTCGGTCATCATCCAAACGATCCTCAATATTCAGAATCGATCTACCATTTGCTACAAACATAAAGAGGGTAAAAGTTCAGCACAGGTTCGCACAGTCATTACATGAGATGATTGAGATATAAGTAGCAAAAGGGTAGTTCAGTACCTTCAACAGGGCCAAATGGAATGTTAGCATCTTCAAACCCTGAATGAAGAGAATATTAGTCCATTAGCTACAAAAGTACCACAATCACCAAATATGGCCGTGAAAGATGCAAAAGTAATTTATAAATAAAATCAGTGCATAGCGCATATGTCTGAAGCAGCCCAATATACTTTGAACGGTTTAATTAGCCAATGGTTGACCAATGATCTATGCTTCAAGCAAGGAAGCAACCTTGATTTCAATTTTAAGAATTTCTACAGTAAGTACGGTCCTTCTGATAGCCAAGTGATTTGCATTGTACAAATGACAAATCATTGCAGTACACTAAAAATTACACTGATGTTACTTAAATCCAATTGCGCGTTGTCAAAAATTTCGGGACAAGGATTGCATAACACATCTAGTCATCATTTGATGAAGCAAACAAAGCATAGACATCTCAGCTGTAAAATAAAAGAGAGGCGCACCCTTATCTGTCGAGAATTGCAGGAAGGAATCGATCTTAGAGTTGGACGTGGGGCTCTTCCCAGTGCCGCCGCCGCAGCTGCTCCCACCAGCCTTCCCGCGGCGCTTGAGCAGGTCGTCGATCTCCTTGTAGTAGGCCATCTTGGCGTTGCCGTTCCCTCCGGCGGCGCTGCTGCGCGCGTAGCTCCGCGCCTTCTTGAACTCCTTGAGCAGGTTGCGCCACTTGTCGGTGCACATGGTCGGGGAGCGGTCGAAGCCCTGCTCCCGCATCCGGGCGGAGATGGCCTCCCAGAGGTGCTTGTTGGACTTGGAGGTGTTGAAGTGCGCGTCCATCTCCCGGCGCAGCGCGATGAGGCTGAGCGTCTCCTCCTTGACCCACGTCTCGGCGCGCTTCTTCGGCGCCGACCCCGCCGCGCGGGAGGAGGAGTCGTGGCCGCCGCCGTCCTCGCCGCTGCTCTCCGGGAGGAGCAGCGGCGGGGTGGGCGCCGCCGGCGGCCCGGAGAGGAGCATGGCCGCGGCGGCGGAGGAGAGGGATGGGGAGGGGTGGTGCCGCTGCAGCTGGCGCTTGGAGTTTGGGAGTGTGCGGGGAGATGGAGGTGAGCGGTTGAGGTGGGGACTGGGAAGCGGCGACGGGGAGGGATCGGGCGGGGGCCTGGGCCTGTGCCAGACTGGGGGGCCGGTGAATAAGTGTGGGTCGGGCAACCCGGCCCAATCGCAAGAATCGGCCCAGATTTTAAGAATAGACCAAACCTAAGAAACCGGCCTTGGGCTTCCAGAATAGGCCCAGCTTAGTTTGCAAGGGACAAGTCACGCACCAACCTTGACTTCTTGCACCCTTCCAAAAACAAAACAATGACCGCACCAAGCTTGACTTCTTGTACTCTTGAAGAAGAAAGAGACGGACGCCCCAAGCACCATGATTTTCTTATGCTCGTTGGTTGTGTACGGCACGATGATGAGGAAAATAAAACGGTGGACGCACGGCTACAGCGCCTGCTACACTCTGCAGCAATCATAGTGTCACATTTGATCTGGGCTATCTCAATATCTCCAAAGATGACGACTTCACGAATGGATGACGGAGAGGGGTTATCTGATATTTCTGAGAGACCTGAAGACAGAAGCAAAGTACGCCTCCGTAGCATTCGTGTTGGATGGACGACGGGACGGGAACTGCACAGCGCGCAACCGTGCTGGAACAGCCACCAACAACTCCGCTGCACTGCAACTGCAAACCCCACACACGGTTCCGAAGTAGTAGTACAGTACAACACGCCACTCCGGGAATAATAAAGAAAGAAGATCGCGGCAACCGAAAATGCAGGTCGCCTTCGCGGCCTCGTCTCGCAAGTCACGAGACTGGGACGGCTGGGACGAAAGCTCCAGCGCACCGCGCCTCCCCTGCCCTGCCTGCCGAAAAGGAGAAGCTGGAACCACCGCCGAGCGATCGGAGTAAAGCGGCCAGCGTCTCGGCACGGTTGACTGACGAACGACACAGGCACCGCGCCAGAACGGCGCGGCGTTTTCTGCTCCTACATACAACCCGCGTTTCTCCGCGGCGTCATCCGAACCCGAAGAGCCCCATCCGTCTGGAACTTTCGTGTCTTTCGTGGCGGCCAAGCCGCTGCCCCTGACGCTGACACGCAGCGAACGCGCGCCCGCGTGTGCGTCAGCGCTTGCAACGACTGCTTTTTACCCGTCGTCGTCGTCGCCCGAGAGAGCTGGACCAGCCGTGCTTTGCCACGAAGGAATCCATGGGAAAGGAGAGAATATTTCTGACCCGCTCGCCGGGTCGGGTCGGTGGGGCGTGCGCCGAGCACGAAAGGAAAAGGCCGAGAAGCTCATCCATCGGCTCTGTACATGCGACAACAGGAATGGCAGTGGCCGTGCCGCGCGGCAGGTGCGCCACCTCGCCAGCTGCTGCCTTTTTCCCTCCTCGGACAAACTGGTGCCACCAAACCCCAGAACAAAATCCCGGTTTCTTCTTCTTCTTCTTCTTCCGACGAGGATGATAATAACGTCGCGTCACACAACAACTAACTAAACAGAGGTACGGTATCTCCAATGTCCCAATGGAGTAAAACACGTGGCTTAACGGGCACGATTATTACTCTATTTATCTAACCTGATGATGATAGTCTCTCTCGGACGGTAGTTAGAGTTAGCAACCCATAAAATCTTTATCTTTTGACAGCACACGGAATATATGTTCTGAACTGGCACACGAGTAGTCAGCCGGTACGAAACGATTTGTTCTAAACAATTGAGGGCGTGAGGTTGAAAAACAATTCAAGATTGCCGCATGTCACAAGGTAAGCAGATGACGCACAGACGCTAAACCGGTTCTCAACGCATCAGCCAAATCATGCGCCGCTTCGTATAGATTGGGGCTACTCGGGCGCACGCGTGTTATTGAGCGGGATCGCGATCCGGCCGCCTCCCTGCCACTTAGCGTCACGCCCCTATCATACAGTACACCACGTTGTGGCCGGCGCAGTACACGTGTAAGGTGAAGCGGCTAACGACCGTTACCTCGCCGTATTCGTGACCGGATGAATGAGTGCACGTGTTACCATATCACGCAGAACCCATCCTTTTGGCTCTCTACTGTTTTGTCAGCCTGTAATATAATCTGTGGTTGGAATTTTGGATATTTCACATTCGTGAAGTCAACGTGATGAAAGAGCTCGTCCCACGTGTGAGAAGTGCAATCAGTGATTTTTCAGATGATTCATTGCTCATTTGCTTTACGAATCATCTGAAATTTTTAGCTACGTAAAGTGTTTCAGTTTAGACACTAGTCTCGTTGAATTTAAATTGTCAATGTGGCTGAATTTTTTAGCTACATTTGACCATTCATTTTATTTAAAATATTAATTTAAATATATAAAATAAGTTAGGTTTTAATTTTCTTTAATAATAAAATAAATCATAATAAAATATCTAATACTTTTTTATTAATACAAATGATCAATCATAATGTAAAAAAAAACTATGTCAAAAAAATAAATTCATGAAAAATATTTTCTAGTCATAAATACTATGAGATGGGTGGAAGTAATTTATAGTCTTACATGTATTTCTTCCTCCTATCTTCCTTCCTTTTTTAGATAATGGAAAAAAAATTCAACCTTCACCTCATCAAGAGGATAGAGCCAATGTTTACAATATTGCTACTATAACACTAGCAGCCATTATGCACCTCGCACCATGATAGGAATAGTAGTTAAAAGGGAAACACCAACAACAAAGTTTGGACGGCTAGACAACAATTTTATTGCTAAATCTCAATCTATGGTTGGCAAATACTTGCATGGCCACCTCCTCCCTTGATTGCCATGCCTCCCTAATCATGGTGGTGTCTTCTTTAGTCCCCTGCAACTCTGTCCAAAAGCGGAACCAGTATGTTCCCATTATATAAGTTTTTATAGATGATTTGTAAAACACAATATCATTTCTACTAAGTCATATGGACCAACAAAGAGCAGAAGCATCCACTAGTAACATATATTTTGTTTTGGAATCTATACCTAGTACTCAATCATTAAACATATGCACGACACTAGTAGGAGTATCTAAACCAAAGGTAAATTGCACTGCTCTCCATATGAATTTAGCATAATGACATTTAAAAAAGAGGTGTTGTATTATTTTAAGTTTAGAGAAAAACACACAAAGTTTACAACCATTCCAGTTGCGTTTAGCTAGGTTGTCCTTTGTTAAAACAACCCCTTTTTAAATACCATATAAAAATCTTAATCTTTAGAGGAATTTTTAATATCCACAACATCTTGTTATGTCTTACATTATCGTTATACATTAAGGCGCAATACATTGATCGCACAGAAAACATTTCATTTTGTTGTAAATTCCATTGAAAAACGTCTTGTTGGTCATTTAATCTAGTTTGCGAAATTCTTCTCACTAAATTATACCAAAGTGCTAGATTCGGTCCTACTAGACCCCTCCTAAAAGAGATGTTAAGAGGAACAATGCTAAAGACAGTGGCAACAGTGGAATGTTTTCTTCTAGCAATGATGTATAAAGAAGAATATTGTTGTTTAAGAGTAAAATTACCCAACCATTTATCCTTTCAAAACCTAATATTTTCACCATTGTTAAGGTTGAAACTTTCTAGGCTAAGAAAACGGTCCTTAACTTTCATAAGTCCGGACAAAAAATGTGAATCACCAGGTTTTTTCTCTAATTGTGTAATCGTTTTATTTTGCAAATATTTCCTTCTTAGGGTAGTTTGCTATAACTCATCCTCATTAATTAGTCTAAACAACCATTTACTTAGCAGGCATTAATTCTGTACATCTATATTTTGAATTCTCAATCCTCTTTGGTCTTTTGGTTGGCATAATATGCTCCATTTTGCTAACCTATATTTTTTTTTGTGGTTATCATTCTGCCAATATAACCTCGATCTATAATAGTCTATTTTCTCTAGAATGCCCTATCTGAGAGAAAATGCTTGTTATTTTTTAGATGGAATGGAATCCTACTCACTTATCTCATGATGAAAACATACCGTTTATGAGAAAAATGTGATAAACAATATTTTAAGAGGATTTGTGGGGACTGGGTAGTAGGGGAGTATTTTTAAAGTGCTGCTGGACTATTTTTTTTCTAGTCGTACATGTGGATAGATAGGCCTACATTTCCCTCTTCTCTTTCTCTGCTTACCATATTTTTCATTTTGTCAGGTACTTTATTACGTTTTTTGACAGTTCTGTATTTGGTGTATTGTAGGTCCAAATCATCAACAGCCATTTATAGCATCGCTCTAGTTTTGTTCATTATTCCTTTTCTCTTTGATAAACAGTTTTACTACTGTGTATATATAACTTAAAATCGAGAAGTTGTAGCTGATAAATAGGCATACAAAACTCTAAGACTGGACACATAAAAAAGATTCCTCCAGACCCTATTTATGCGCAACATGTAGATAAAAGTCAAACAATTCAAAGTCTTTATCAAATATTGGAACGTTGTTCATTGTTTATCTTTTATTCTCTCAATGTGTCGATCAAGCGTTTATACACAATTTAAGTCGTATATCAAATCAATATCCCCTTCCTGGTTCCAGGTTCCTCCATAGCATCTAGAATCCACTGTGACAAATTTAGGTGCAACAGCATCACAGGGGATTCGTACATTCACGCTCTTTGATTGATCGCCTTCCTCGCTTGTGCGCACACATTCAAAACCAAGCCCACAAAATTTCCGTAATACAAACCCAGCCCCATCCTCCAACGGCGCGAACCCGCGCGAGGGAAGAGAGCGCGGATAAGCGGAGGAAAACCTCACCAGAACGCAACGAAAAGCGCGAGTCCGCGCGAGTAGAAAAACCAGATCCCCAGCGTTAGCTCGGCCGCTGCCTGCCCTGTCCCGCCCCCACCCGCGCAGCGCAGGCCACACCACACACCACGCCCTCTCGTTTCCCTGTCTCCGCCTCCCTCCCCCGCTCCCCTCGCGCGGCCAAGCGGGTGACGGAAGAAGGAGAAGGAGGCGCTTCGAGATTTTTGCGGAACCCCCACGCCACCGCGCCCCCACGCCCTCCTCCACCTCCTCTTAGCCTCTCCCGTGGGGTTTCCGCCGCGCCCTCCACCCAGCCCCCTCCCACTCCGATCCCAACTCGTTGCGTTCCTTCTCCCGCCGCCGCATTCGGAGACCTGCATCCGAGTCGCCACCGCCGGTCTGCTGGTTGCGTGGGGATCTGGGGTGAGTTTATCTCTGGTGGCGATTTGTTCGTGGCGTGATTATCCGGGTTGTGTGGTGGCGGTGATGTCGGGGGTTTAGATTTGGAGGTGGGGATTGGGATTGGATTTTTTATCGAGGGCCCCTGGTTTCTCTGCAATTGGATTGGATTGGGATCCATGATTGAGATTGCTCGGTGAAGTTTTTGGTCCTAGGGATTGTGTTTTTTTGATCGGCCCGGACCAGGAATAGAGGGTTCTCTTGAGGAGATCTAGCTAGGGCCGCGTGTTGTATCCTTCCCTGTAGATATAAAAAGCCAAAAAAAAAAGGAGGTAGTGGAAGGGAGGTTGGAGGCTATGGCGCTGAATTGTTCGTCGCGCTCCTTACTTCTGAGCGATGACTGCGCCGGGAAGATGCTTGGCTGTGGCTGCTGGTCGGAGGAGGCCTCCCCGCTGTCATCATGCGGGTTCAATTCGCTGTGGTGGGATGAGCTGGAGCTGGAGCTCGAGGAGGGGGTGGAAGAGTCTGACCCTGTTGCTCGCCTACCTAGTGACCCCTTTGAGATGAACCTGGAGGCCACCTCCGCCACCATCACGGCGGCAATAGCCAATTGCATTGAGGACTTCACAGCCAGGTCATGTTGTCAGCCTTTTGGAAGTGGCGGCAATGACGACTTCATTGTCGACCTCTTGAATTATACTTTCATATTTGCTCCAAATCCATGTGTTGATGGATATATGGGTGTTTTTGAGGGTTCCTTCTGGTCTGGAGGCCCCTCTGGTTTTTTGGATGCCAGCCAACCTTCATGGTTGCCTCCTGATGCTCCCTGCTCACAGCCTAGCAGGTTCGCAGAGAGTCCATTCCGCTCTCAAGATGCTGCTTTGGCGTGCTGTGATGTAGTTGGTGCAGGTCCTAGTGGGTTTGCCGAAAGTCCATCGAGCTCCCAACATGCTGTTTTGGCATGTTGTGATGCTGTTGGTGCAGCTCCTTGCGGTTTTGCGGAGAATCCATCCAGATCCTATGATGCTACTTTGGTGTGCTGTGATGCAGTTGGTTCAGCCCCTGGGCAGGAGGGAAATGATGCACATCCGGGAATATTTGTTGCTCTTGGTTATCTTGGCTTGCGTGACATCCTTTCTATTGAGATGGTGTGCAAATCATTGCGTTCGGCTGTTCGGAGCGAATTTTGCTCGTGGAAATGTATTCACATTGACTCACAGTTGGGTGAGAAGATATCTGATGCTGATCTTCTACGCCTGACACATAAGTCCCCAGGTGTATTGCAGTGTCTAAGCCTTGTACGCTGCAAAAATGTCACAGATCAGGGGTTGAAGGCTGTTTTACAAAGTAATCCACAGTTGACAAAGGTTAGTGTTCCTATCCTCTTGTGAAAATTCGGAACTATTCCAACTGCTCCATAATCTTGCAGCCTTGAAACAGTTTTATAGTATGATACATACCTTGCTATCTCAATGTAGCTTGTATCTTTCATGATCCCATGAGTGTGGTGTAAATGTTACTATAATAATGCTACATCACTATATATAATCATTACTTCCTTATAATCTGTTTTAAGTGTTCTGCTAGCTTTAGGTACATTCCCGTTAATCAGAACTATGTAAATTCAGTTTGAAATGTTAGTTATGTGATTATACTGTTTATAAACAGTTTTTGGACCATGATTGCTGTTCTCTAGTTATCTGTGTGGGTCTATGGATTGAACCGTATGCTTATATTTTTTATGCCATCTTTTTATCTTGTGAATTTTATTCATTATTTCATGTATATATGCGAGACCACAATCTGAAAGAAACTTAAAATTTGATCAGACGTTCACTACCACATCACTGCCCAAAATAGGGGATACCGCTATTCATACATGGATGTCATCCTGCGTGCTGTGCAGGAGTAGGGTGGTAGCATCTATTCTGGGAATATTGCATGGTGTTTTAGGGGAGTTTTAGACGTTATACTGGATTTGGGTTTCCAACTAAATACTGCATACTTTTTTTTTTCTGGCAATAGCAGTTGGATCAGTATAAAAAAACATGTTTTGAGACCACTCGAAATTCTTCATTTACTTAACTATGTTTTATTTACTTTTCTTTCTAATTAATCTCTTCTGGTACAGTTGGGCATTTTTGGCAATGTGCGGATAACTCACCAAGGTCTTCTTGACAATCTGAGATCATTTAACGTGGAAGCAAGTATTGGTATTAAGAAGCTCAGAGTAAATATTACCTCTCTATCCAAAGAGATGTATGAAGAGTTGTTATCCTTGTTGAAAATAGACAAGGGGCTGGCATTGCACAAACAGGAGCCACGGTTCTTTCATGCTGATTGTTTTTTATCAGATCATCATGGTGGATATGCTCCTGATTGTTTCTTACCAGACCTGCATGATGAATATGCTCTTGATATTGAGAGGTGCCCTCTTTGTGACAAATATAAACATGTTTATGACTGTCCAGCAGAGGGTTGCAAGAACAGCACAACTGGTACATGCAGAGGGTGCCTTGCTTGCATTGTGAGATGTTTGCGGTGTGGGATATGTATAGACAATGAGAATGAGTTTGAAGAGACATTTACTCTGGATAGCCTTTGCCGAAGCTGTCAGATGGACGGAGATTCACCTGTTGCTGAAAAATAAAATTCAACTCTCTTATCCATTGTAAGGATATCCTGCTAACATACCATTTTTGTTGATGCTCCTGCTGGGGGCATGCTGACACACAATGCCCAAGATGGAAAAGAACAAAAAAAAAAAGTAGAAGGTTGCTAACACTGGATGATTAGATGTGCAACAGCTGTTCTAGGATGTATTGTATTTGCATGAAAGAAAATGAATAAAAGAAGAGGGGAGTCAGTTACCCCTAAAAAAAAGTTTCACAGCTAATGGTGGCAGTCAGGTCAGCAGTGACTAGGAATAATTGAGGTGCGTGGCGCTGTACTTCTCATTGATATTGTTTGCCTCACAGTATTTTGTTAGATTTTCACACATTAAGTTTTGTTACCTTGTTTTGGTTATGTTTCTCAGGAATTTGCAGTCGGGGTCTGTAGAGGTACAGTGTGAAGACTAGGACGGTGGGGTCCCTTGATGGTGCATGTTCCTGGAACATCAGGTAGAAGAATGAATTGCAGATGAACTGCCATCGGCCCCACAGGAAGTAGGAGTTGATGTAAAGTATCTATGTACGCTATGTGACCAGTGTAATATTTACTGTGATTTCTGGAAACGTTGTGGTATCAGACTTGTGACAGTATGAAATAAATAAAAACTTCTAACTTAAGTTAGTGAAATCCTCCGTATCTGCATTTTGCTGTGTCCGGTTCTGCCAATTGCCCCGTATGTAGAAGTTCCGGGATTGTTCCTTCTGGTTTAATCTTCTGTGTTTCGTGTCTGGTGAGTAGTAAATTTTCTGTTCGTTGTCTTTTTTTTTGTTGCATCTTGTACAAGTTTTTGTTGCACCTTAATTTTCCATGATTGTGGAAGATATGACTATATGACCTAGACATTTATATTTTTGTTGAAATTTTTAGAGCACTGTAGACTTGCAAATTTGAGATGGTAACAATAATAACACCTCTGAACCTTCTCGTTTGTCTTGCTACTCTTATAGTAGAGCTACTACAAATCTGCTGAGCCAACGAGGCGCACGGCCGTCATGCTGCGCTATAATCAGGAAAACAAAAGGCTCGAGACGATGCGTTCCTGAGTATACGTCGTTATCAGCTGCGCGTTGGTTTAAAATCTTGATGCGGTCTCTCCTGCGAATCGCTTAGACCAAGTTAAGAGCCGGCCGTAGCTCGGCTAGGTGCCAGGCTACTAGACCCTCGAGCCGTGGATGGTTTTCAGATAGGCTTTCTTGTCCCGCAGGCAAGGTCAAGACCAAGGATTCCTGAGAGCTCGGAAGCAACCGGCAGGTGGATAAGGGGAGCAAGAGCAATTTCTTTTGGACATCCCCAGGAAGGAGGGAATATCCAGGAAGCAAGCAACAGCTGTCTCGTCTGGTTGCTTCTTCGTGGCATTCAATAGAAAGATTACTTTGCCCGGGACACAATGAGTCCTTTGATGCTACGGAGCTTCGAATCCATATGACAAAGAAGATGAAAACGAGTAAGCTAATAACATGGCACACTGGGAATTCAAAAGGAACGACGTTTACATATATGCTTGGCCGATCCACCTGGTTCATTGTCTGAGACAGATATCCTTTTTAACCTGACATCATGTTCCAACATTCAACAGTTTCAGCAGATGCAAAATACATCAAATGTGAAGAACACAAAAAAATTGATCAGAAGACACGATGGATGATTACACTCTTTAAACAGAGCAAAACAAGTTGAATGCGATGGATTGAGAGTCATTCAATATCTAAATTAAAGAATAATAATCATAGTACAACGTACAACCATTGGTAGAATTACTCATTGGAAGAACTCTACATGGCCACCAACATCCATACACAACAGCTTGGCTTCAGAAGCCAGTTTTCTGCTCCTAAATAGCACCAGATTTGTGAGCCGGTGCTTGGGCTGTGGTTCGAAAGATCTAGCTTCAGCCTCCTTCCCTAGAAGCACTAACTCCCGTGCCGGTATCACGTTCCCCCACCAGAACTCACGCAGGACATCATGGATGAGCTCCCAGTATGCACGGTCTCGGGGAACTCGGATCAGGCTGCTCCCATTTGGAGTCCAGCAGTAGAGCTCGACCCAGTCTCTGTCCATGATCTCCATCAGGCCCTGCACCTGCGGCATGTAGTAGTACGGCATGACCCGCCATGGCAGAGCTAGTTCAGGCTTACCCTTGTTGAACGGGCACTTGACCTCCAGGATCCCACCATTAGGCTCACACCCTAGAATTCCATCAGGTGAAGCTCCAAGCCAGACGGAGTTGGCCTCAGTGTGGACTGCGAAGCCAAGGGATCCCACCATTCGTCCAGTGATGCTTGTGTACTGCTCAATGGCTATACTTTCATGATTGGTGCCCCAATCCATTGCAGACCTGGCGGCATCTGCCAACTTGATTTCCATTGGTCCGAAGACTTTCTCATTCCATAGCTCTGCTCGTCGGTTACCAGACCAGAAACCCAAGGCAGTGCTGAATGTGCTTGTGGTGAGCTTGTCCTTACGAAGAGCAAACCATTCCTCTGACCTCTGAGCTACATCAGAAGAGCTCAGCTGGGAAGACACCATGAGAGCTGAAGATGGTGATAGCTTTAGCAGTGATGACCGGCTATAAATCTGAACCGATGAACCAGAGCAGCTACGAGGAATATAGCCTTCAAAGTTTCTTCTTGATGGAAAGATTGCAGACGGAGTCAAACACACACGAGACGATGAAGAAGAGGCTCTCGGGATTTGCAGGAGTGTCCTGAACAAACGAGGAGCTGTTCAATGGTTAGACAGCATGATCAATGATGTGATTTAGATGAGTTGCATATCTAAAGAAAGATGAGAAGGTAATCTGGGAAAGCATACATGCACTGCTCAACAAGAAAGGATAACATCTGAACATGCAATAAATGACAGCAGTATGCTTCTTTTATAGGAAGAGCTCTCTTCATTTATTGAATGAAGCATGGTAGAATATTGCAATCCACGGTTTGTTCCTTACCTTTCAGCTAACAGAAATTGCTTGGGACAAGTAAAGGTTTGGGCAAAAAGGACAGAGAAAGAAATCCTGGACTCTCAAGCAACGGCACCTAGTGCCTACTACAAAGAAGCAAAGTCAAGGAATAACCACAACAGCATGCAAACTACCACGACCACCCAGCCATCATGTAGATTGCTGTGATTTCCCAACCAGATTTTCCTTTTACATGCAATCTGAGCATTTTCCAAGTTATAGGTGTGTTACACTACAGTTATCATGCAGATTATCCCTTTTTAACGTGAGATCAACCATCATGTATTATATTCTGTACCATGAATTTGTATGCAATCCAGATGGCAATGAAGTAGAAAGTTCCTAATGGTAGCATATATGCTTGTGGTGGTTGAGTTAATGGGTTCAAATCCTACTCTCCTTAGATCATAGGTTCATTGTCCCTCCTAAGTCATTTAATTTTTAATAAAAAAACATTAACATGAAACCACGTGATTGCATAGAGGATAAGCGTTAGTAAGTGTAATTCTACCCATCTAGGAATCATGTCAGCTACAACAATCAGCTGGAAGGGATAATGGAAGCTTGCTGCAAAAGGGCAAACATTATAATACTATAAAACTTGTAGATCAGTAGAATTCATTCTGGGCAGTGGGCACCAGACAGAAACAGAACTTCATTGCATGGAAATTAAAATTATGAAAGCATTATAATCAATTAGATTTTCCCTTCTATCTCCACATATCTCTATCACTAATCCATTTCTAAATACTACAAGACAATGCCAAGAGGGAGTCATGCCCTGAACTTGGTCCTCAAAGCAGATAAGCAAGATCACAGTACGGGTTCCCGATCAGTAACAATGTGGCATTACTACGTAGTTATTCTCTTGAGACACCAAAAAATGCTGTTCTGTAACACCAATATATACCTCACCAAAGGCTCAAAAGCCACTGAACTACATGCAAAACAGTCCGACCGCGCCACTGGCTTAACAGGACCAAATCACCCCAAGGCACAACGGCACAACAGTAAGCTCATCTGAGTGAGAAGGTAAGCTTCAGTAGTTCAGTACCTGAAGCGGCGCTACAGGTGGGGGCGGCGGACACGGCCGAGCGCCGCGCGGGCCTACGGGCGGCTGTGGACGCGGCAAAGGGCTGCGCGCGGATTCCCGCGGCCAAGGGCGGCACGGGCCGCTGAGGCACATGGTCGAACACATGGCGCGCGTCTGGCAGCGTGACGCGGCGGCGCGGAAGACAATGGGGAGACGGTGAGCTCACTGCCGCTCTCATGCTGCAGGCCCTTTTCAATGGTTTCACAAATACGCGCCGGATATTAGAGCTTGGTGCGCTGGCAAGCTCCTGCAGCCAGCTGCCGGCGGCCACGGGGTTGGTGCCGACTGCCGGTCGGGGAAGAGTGCGGCGAGGCCGTCTCTGCGACTAGATATTTTGGTTCCGCTCCAGCCGCTAAAGCCCAAAATCTCCTCCTTGGCAATCGCACAGGAGTACAGAACCGCCCGAATGAAATTGGACGGCTCAGATGCTCCCGCGCTTTGTTTTAGTTAGACCCAGGGACCCAGCCGCCAGCCCACCTGCCAAAAGAGTCCTAAGCGAGGAGACCAAAACCTGGACAAGCTCGATCAGCAGCAGCAGCGAGGAGGAGGAAGCCGCCGGAATCCATGGAGAACGGCGGCGACGGCGGAGGCGTTCCAGAGAATGCCAACGAGCGTAAGACCTGGGGCTCCATCGTGGAGGGCCCCTTTTGATGGGTCATTCTGCATTTTCTGAATCCCTTTTGATCGGTTTCGCGTTTCACCGCAGATTGCCCCGGGACGCAGTCGGAGACGGCAGGGAAGGCGGAGGCGTGCGCGGGGTGCCCCAACCAGCAGATCTGCGCCACCGCACCTAAGGGACCCGATCCAGGTAACCGCACCCTGCCCTACTAACCGCGCCGCGTTTATCGTCTAATCTCCGTGTGTAATTAGCGTGGCCGCAGCTCGCTTTGATTTGGATTTGCTTGATGGATAGTAGTGGGTTACATCTTCTGTTCGTTTCAGTAGGTTCTTGTTGCAGTAATGAACAATTCATTGGAACACACCACCTGCATTCATTTGAGAAAGTGTTCTATCGGTTATGAGCATTGGTACTTGGTAGTAAGCCCTTTCAATTTTGCGAATGCCCTGAGCTTGTGATTCTGACAAGATATGCTGAATACCTGAATAGAAGAGTATCTGGCTGTGGTCAATGAAGCAACAGTCTGAATTTTACGAATGAATGATTTGCCTGGTAATAACATCATGTCTATGAGCTGTTAAAAGTCGTTTCCCCAATTTTCATGACTGTAGTTTTTCAAAAAAAAAATAAAAAATTCATGACTGTAAGGATGCATATCCATATGCGGATGTCTTTGTAGCATCTGTCCGAATTCCCTCCTATTATTTTGGTTCAAAAGAAAAGAACATCTGTCTTACATGGTGCTTCAGTCTGTCAATCAACTCGATGTGGTCGCTGCAACAAGGCCAGATTTGCCACTGTATGTTGATTCTCAGAGCAGCTCCATCGGTTCTATGCATGAAGTTGAGTAACGGCATCCCAAACAGCAAGTCATTCATATGGGTAGCTTTAGCACACTGTACGAAGTAGCATGGGGATCTCACAAAACAGATTACTTTATTCTCTTATCTTCTTTCCCAACAGTTGGCAGATAGCGCTGGGAAACATCTTTGTCTACTTGCTTAGCTATAGCTAATTGCTCGCAGACAGCTCTGCCAGCGTCCACCTTTACCGTGGCAGAACAGGATTCTGTAGGAGTCGAATGAGCAAATGACACGTTTCACCGTAAAGCTAGTTCACAGTAACCAGTGTGGACGCCCTCATAGATGTACATATGCTAAAGCATCGCTGTAGTTAATCACTTAATTGTGTGAAAATATAATGAATATTTGTCATCGATGTTAGGCTGCTATTAATTTCGACCTAGTTCTATGAAGTTTTGTCTACAGTTTGAAATTCTATCTATTGCATATGTACGTGGTGCAAAGTCTTATACCCAAAATATTCTTTTTTACAGACTTGCTTGCCATCATTGAACGAATGAATACTGTGAAACATAAGATACTGGTGTTGTCTGGGAAGGGTGGCGTCGGGAAGAGTACATTTTCAGCCCAGCTCTCATTTGCCCTTGCTGAGATGGACTATCAGGTTGGACTCCTTGACATAGACATTTGCGGCCCAAGCATCCCAAAAATGTTAGGTCTTGAAGGTCAGGGCATTCATCAAAGCAACCTTGGCTGGCAGCCGGTCTATGTTGAGTCCAACCTTGGTGTTATGTCTATTGGCTTCATGCTGCCCAACCAAGATGATGCTGTTATATGGAGGGGTCCTCGCAAGAATGGACTCATCAAACAATTTCTCAAGGATGTTGATTGGGGCGATATTGACTATCTTGTGGTTGATGCTCCACCAGGAACGTCAGATGAACACATTTCAATTGTGCAGTATCTCCAGATTGCAGGAATTGATGGTGCTATCATTGTCACCACTCCACAGCAAGTTTCTCTTATTGATGTTAGGAAGGAGATAAACTTTTGCAAGAAGGTTGGTGTTCCAGTTCTGGGTGTTGTTGAGAACATGAGTGGCTTGAGGCAGACAATTTCAGGACTTAGATTTGTGAAACCTAGCGAGTCAGGTGACATAGATGCTACAGAGTGGGCATTGAACTATATCAAGGATAATGCTCCAGAACTTTTGTCGGTTGTTGCATGCAGTGAGATATTTGATAGCAGCAAGGGTGGTGCTGAGAAGATGTGCCATGAAATGGGAGTCCCTTTCCTAGGGAAGGTGCCTTTAGATCCACAGCTTTGCAAGGCAGCTGAAGAGGGAAGATCATGCTTCACTGATGAGAAGTGTATTGCAAGTGCTCCAGCTCTTAAAGAGATAATCAAGAAATTGGTCAAGACACAGTGAGAAGATGCCATGGCGCGACTACCATGTGTTCCATTGTATATTACTAGCTGGGTGTTTTGTGAGAAGGTTTAGATTTTGCATAAACCTTTTTTTCTCGTGGCTTGCAGAGTCGGCGAAATTCTGTATCGCATAGTGAATAAACAATTTGGAGAGCTCTATTAACTGTATGATGCTACTTTGCTAATCGATCCACAATGTAAAATGAGCTTTACATGGCTGTGAAAGTTTGTCGGAATTAGCTCTGTTGTTCCCTTCTAGCTTTTATCTTACACTGGGCACCGCACAAATTGAGCCGAATTTCCATGCATTTATGGCTTTGCTTCAGTCATTATGAAGTCATGCAAATTCGTCAACTTGCACTGGAGGCCTCGCTATCAACTTCCCCGTTGCGGGTGACGTTGTGATAATGTATTTCCAATATCTGTTTGACAATTTCATCAAAAAATATCTGTTTGACAAAACTCAAGCACTGATCATAGCATATCTATTTGAAACATAGATTTTTATTTCTTATAGTACTTGGGACGTATCGCAGTAAATTATTATAAAACCGTGAAAATGCGTACTATATATCCACAGCGGCAGTACAGGTACTCTACTAGCTACACAAAGCCTATCAGGCTGTCGAACCTACCAGTTTATGCTAGCGTGGGTGGTATCCATATGTAACCGTGGGTCTGAACATATCCAACTCTCGCGCTCAATTCATCGGCTTCCTTGGGGCCTCGACTGCCAGGTTGATATGGAACGGCCTTCATCTTGCCCGCGTCGATATCATGCAGCAGAGGGGTGAAGATCTGCCAGGCAGCCTAAAAACGGACAGTTACAGGTTAGCACAAACGGATATAGAAATATTCTTGCAGGTACACAAAACCCTACATAAGTGTTTTGCATAATGAACAAACCTTTAGCTCATCTCGGCGAACAAAGTGCTGCTGGTCTCCTCTTATCCTGTAGAAACATGATCATCAGTCAATGCAATAAAGAGAACCATCATTTTATATAGAACAAAGAGAGTAATATCAGATACAAGGCATCAGTTTGTAACCAGAATAATGCATGATTGGATGTGCAATGTTTTTCCTAAAGAAGACAAATAAATATTTGAATTTGAATAACAAAAAGGATTGCACATACGTATCCAAGATGAGGCGTTCATATGCTTCAGGAATTTTGACATTCTGGTACCGCATACCATATGACAGATCCAGTTCACTCTGCTCAGTAGCCATTTCTAATCCAGGTTTCTTAACCTGCAGTAATTCATACAATTTTGAGTCGATATATTAGCTATCATGTTACACTTGCACTTCAAAATCCCATAAAAGTTATCCACCCACCCACCCACCATCCACAGATACAGGGAAAGGCCATAACCTTAACCAAAGAAACAAAGCATTAGAGTAGCAAGACTTACAGTTAGTTTCATATACATGGCTTCTGAAGGCTGGAGTCGTATAACAAACTCATTTCTTCCCTGCTTCTTACCTGCATCAGGTTGTAGCAGCTCGCTCATTACAAGTTCAATTCAGATGTACTCATAGTGAAAGTACATCAACAGCAACAACTACTAAGCCTTTTCAAATCCCAAGCAAGTTGGGGTAGGCAGTGAAAGTACATCAGCAAGAGACATTTTGTTTTTCAATGAAAACAGAGGTTCCTGTATCTACTCAACAATATACATTTGTACTCTAGACTTAATTTTTTTTCCATCCTGAATTAACTGAAGTTCTCCGTCAAGTAATGGTTAAAATGATTTGGGTACATCATACGAATTTTACCAACATGCCATCGTAGTAATATTTTAAAAAGCATGATATGTAGTGTAGTCAAACTTGTAACAAGTTAGAAAGCAATCCGCGTTCTGCACATTGTATTTATCCAATCTAAAGAAAGCGCCTCCCAGGTTTCCCCACATAAATGCATGGATCTGTCCTACATTCCTACCCATTTCAGATCTCATCTCTACGAGCATCTTGCTTCCTAAATGTCTAGGTAAATAGAAGGTTAATTCTTTAGGTAATTTCAGATCTCATCTCTAGGACATCTTGCTTCCTAACTATCTAATTATGCCTATGTCAAAGCACTGCCCTTTGATTCTACACTAGCACGCTCTTGTAGGCAGCAGCTCGTGTGCTGCGAGTTAACTACAGCATGAACATGAAATTTATATGGACATACATTTGAAAATGTCACCAGGAACATCTTTGAATTGCACACGAACTTCTGCTTTCCTTGAGTTCAATGCTTTACCAGCTTTAAGAATGAAAGGAACACCTGCATCATATGAATATTAAATGATTAATACTGAAAACAAGGGTGCAATCTAGAAATAGGCATCGTTAACGTTTGCAACTGTAAACATCTGGGTAAAATATATACCTTCCCATCTTTCATTGTGTACCCGAAGTACAACAGAAGCAAAAGTTGGGGTATTTGAGTCATCGGGCACTGTAGGGTCATCCTTGTACCCATCATATTGTCCAAGGACTACCTCTTCACACTTAATAGGGTTCACAGATTGCAGAACCTGATATTAAGACAAGAAAGGGTTTTCTAAGAATTACCTATATAAATGATAACAACATAAGATGAACACTCTGCTACATTTCAAGAGCAAATCAAACCACAGAAAGGTAATTGGTGAAATCGCAGAGACTGCACCTTGACTTTCTCATCTCTGATGTGCTCAGGCTTAAGAGAGACAGGCTTTTCCATAGCAACTAAACAGAAAACCTGCCAAATGCAAGAAGTTTTTATTACTGGGAAGATTCAGCATGGAACTATCTTTGCACAAAAATATAGAATATTTTGAATGGCAAGTGGACAAAAGTAAGGAGAAAAGCCCTTATCGTCCATGGTCACAAAATACTAAAACCTAAAATCAGTACTAAAATGATTGCAGAATCAGAGTATTTGTTAAGTTTAGTATTTATATGTACCTGCAACAAATGGTTCTGAATGATATCTCGAATGATTCTGCAGCAACAGGAGTGGGATCAGATATTTATAAGGCAAAGAATGATGGTATGCAGAGAAGCAATACATGCAATGCGACATTAACAGGCTGTAAGATCCAACAATCATTACACTTTAAATCACCCGTTCACCTATAGCAAGACAGATTGACTGTTTTCGCAGTTCAGTATGGAGTTCTTGGGTTGATGTATTTTTGCAAGTTTGTATCTTATTATTTCTGACTGGACATTTATGAACTTAAATAATCTATTCATCAGTAAGGATAAACTAGGATTGCAGATATTATCACCTTTCTTACTATCTATGTGAATATTACAAAACTTTGTCAAAACTAATGAAATATACTGGACTAGTGGCTCTACTATTGCAAGGAAGAAAATTGCTTCAACATACCCATATTGATCAAAATAACCTCCACGCCCTTCAGTTCCGAAGTCCTCCCTGAATACAATCTGCAGGGTTGAATTGATTAGAATGTCATATTGTTGATAATTATTTTGTTTCAGGCAAAACTTTAGGCATCTGAACATTATGTTTTTCGGTTTTCTTATATTCTATCTAAAATAACAATTTTTACAACAACAAAATACAGCAAATTTCTATTCTCACATAAAGGACAAGCAAACAGACTAATGAAAATAACAGCACTACCAAATACATAAGAGTTTTACCTGTATATTATCAATATTGTCACGGTTCCAAAGAGGTAAGAACAAGCGGTTGGCAAAACGAAGCACAAGCTGTAAAATGTCACCAGTTAAAAAAAATAGTTAGACAAATGTTGGTGGAACCACAGAAATGCAGAGATGTCAATGTAAGTTACAGCCATTACCAGGTTTTGGACCAACTCTTTCCCCAGGTAGTGGTCAATTCTGTAGAGTTGGTGTTCCTCAAATAGCTCCCCAAGTTGGGCACTCAATTCTTCTGCAGAATCCAAGTCCTTACCAAACGGCTTCTCGACAATTACTCTAGTCCATCCAGGGTGGGATGCTGCAAACAAACCAATAACATCAATCCCATACTCGAGAAAAGTCACAGAGCAACTTAGTCCTGTAAGGTGAATATTCTTTTACTTCCACTCTGTTTGCAAAATATTAACCAATACCCAATATTTTAATAAACAGCACGTGTGACCTTTTTATTAATTCTTTCCAGAGTCAACAGATTACAGATCAACCACCCTGATTTTGACTCGTTTTGTTATATTCAGTCTCGATGGCAGAGAGCATAGAATTTAGTGAACAGCTAATGGGAAAAATTTTCTAAATGACCATGTCCTGATTACTACTGTACATCAGGAAGTTCTAATTGACAATGTAAAAGTTTATTCCCTCCATGAAGAGCAAAGAAAATAGATGTTTTCATGGAGCTTAAGATTTTGAGAAAACTTGAAGCCCCGGCTGATTTTATAGCTATACCACCCTTCACATGAACTTAGGGAACACTACAGGTTATAGGAAATAACAAAGTAAATAACATATAGAACAGCAAATGAACTTTACATGGATTCATGCAATATGTTCTGATCATTCTGCAAACTGAAGGGTAGACTGACGGAGGCAATGCCAAATAAAATAGCCTGCGATAGCTTCCTGATTGGTTTGACTCCTCATACTTCGATATTTCTTTGTTCAACTTCTCAAATCCTTCTCCGTTGTCATATGAACCACTGACATATTTTATCTGAGAAACACATAACACAATAATGTCATTGTCACATGATGAAGTGCTTGTTTATAACAACAGTATACGTGGGTTAAAAAAAAACAGCAATTTACCAATTGTAAAAATTCTGAAAGATCTTCTGGCGCTCCTTTGAGATACCTGTACAAAAATAGCATCTTTAATACACGTGGAGTTGATGTCTGGAGTTTATAGAGTATAAAGCACTTGACTGAATGCCCTTCCAGCACCATACTGGTTTCTAAAATCTAAGAATCTACAGCACATATCAGATCAGTAATATTTGTTTTGCAGTCACAATATCCTAAAAGTAGCAAAATGTGAAATCATATAAGCTTTCATGTCTTGTTTAAAAGCAAGGAAACTATTTCTACAAGAATCATAATGTTTGTGTTCTTTGAAATAGCCTCAGCCATCAGAAACCTTACCCGCGAATGCGCTCTCTTAACCCATCATCAGAAAGATTTGATCTCGCATATCCAAATATATGCACTTCGCCAG
Source organism: Eleusine indica (assembly GCA_030378355.1). Classification (NCBI taxonomy): domain Eukaryota; kingdom Viridiplantae; phylum Streptophyta; class Magnoliopsida; order Poales; family Poaceae; genus Eleusine; species Eleusine indica. The sequence continues at coordinate 10,050,374 of CM059502.1, forward strand.
ATTGTAAGAATCCCTGTAAAATGTAAATGTTAACTTCAAAAATATCAATTAAATTGATAAATATAGCAATGATGAAAGGTAGCACAGATTTTTAACAGTAAAAATAGGAATGGCATGGACATAACTAAGTTTATGCATTCACAAACTGCCTACAACACAATTTGTTGTTAACTAAGTAGAGAATACCTGCCCTGGGACACCTGAATTGGATAAGAATTAAAATTCTACAGGAACAATATTTCCCTCAAGATAGTACTAACAATAGCTAAAACAGTAAAATACCTGGTCAAAAAGGTGATAGAGTGCTGGAAAAGTTTTCTTCTTTGCAAGGTCACCAGAAGCCCCAAGTACAATAATGGAGAGACACCCTTGCTCTGAAGGAAGTTCTAGATCTCTAGATAAAGAATTAAAGCTGTTTCGTCTGGATGATGGTGAAGATCCAGTTCCTGACATGATAAGTAGAAGGAGTCTCTTCTTTCTTCAATGGTACACCTAAACCAAGTGAGAAAGTTAAGACTAATTTTAACATGATCCAAAACCATTTTCATAATATTCGATGAAATGTCCAACATTTTTTTTTTCTTGGCAAGGTCACCTAAACCAGGAGAGCTGTATATCTTTATAATAAGAGAAGAATGAAATATCCTACAATAAACAAAATAAACTACAAGAGCCGGATGACCTGTTCCATGTAGTGCCACTTTTATTATACCTAAAGCCAATCCACGGCCACATCAAAGCTGGAGAAAAAAGCTAGACATGACCAGATCTAAGATCACGCTCCTTTCTCCCCCTTTAGGTGAACTAGTTAACAGCTCCATCAACCTGATACTTTTGATGACGAAGTATCTCAACTTATTGTATTCCCAAAAAGGTAACTCAATTTATTGTCTAGCTAAGCGAGCACTGTACGCCATCCAAAGGGCAAGACAGCAGCATCTAAGGAGTAGTAAAAGCTGTACATGTTTTCTATTTTGAGCTCGCCCTTGCTATATCAACTTAAGGTATGCAAGAAGCGAGCATATGTGGTCCAGTCAAATCCTATTGGCAGAAATGGAAAAGGAAAACATCCCCACTTAATATACCACAAAGCCTCCATTAACTCCCAATTCCTAGCAGCAATCCAAAGCACTAACTGAAAAAAGGAACAGGCCAACGGAACAGCCAGCGAGGAGAGGAAAAGGTTCCCAGAAGCAGAGAGCAGCAGAGTTCTTAAATCCCTGTCAAGGACCTAATAAACGGGCTTTGCTACTAAAACCCAAGGGTGCAAAACCACTACTGCAATTCCCTTCATCCAGATGATAAGAAGATCGCTAGCTCTGTCAACAACACGAACATCATCGCTGCGAGGCCATCAACCACTAAAGCGCGAGATCCGCGCCGTACAGAGCCGCAGAACAGTTCGCGCCCGAGGAAAGAATCTAGAGCCCGCAGGGACGGCGAACCCGACCCAGCAGAGAGGCAAAAGGAAAATCTCGGGAAGAACTAACTCGGCCTGATCAAAGCCCGCGCGGCGGATCGCCGCGACCGAGAGGCCTCCTCGGAGTCGCCGAAGCAGAGCAAGCACCAAACTGGACGAGGGGTCAAAAAGAGAGAGAGAGAGATTGGGATTTTGGCACTGACCGGTGTCGAGATTTGCGGGAGAGGTAGGCGGAAGCGCAGCGAGTGGCGTTCGTTGGTCCCTCCGCCGCGCGCTTTGCTTTTATACCGCGGACGCCGGCGGCCAGCTGCGCGCCTGTCCCTCCCTTCCCGCTCTCACCACCACCTGCCCGCTACCTACCTGCCTTTCCTGGTCGTGGGTGGCTTGGCTCGACCACCACCTGCGACTGCGGAGCCAAGCCGGCGTGCTCTGTGCCACCAACCGCGATAATATTCACTCGCGTGAGAAAAACCGAGGAATCGCAGGGTCTTATCGAGAAAATGCGGCGCGGTTACAACTGGCCGCGGAAAGGTAACCGGCGTCGCGGTACGTGTTCACTCCACCGTGCGCCAAAAAATCCTGGAATTAATTTCATTAATTAACTTGATACTAAAATAAATCACACTTGCTGTCCCTGAGCTGTGTAGTAGTAGTAATCGGATGGAGCACACCCGGATGGGGGGTGATCGTTGAGCGGTGGCGACATTTGCTTGCACGTGCGGGACGGTATCTCGGCACGAGGCGCGCTGCTGAAAATAGCAACGTTTTCCTTCTTCCACGGCGTGGTGACACGCGTGCAACGCCGACACGCATGGTCGTGTTGGCGTTCGTCACGCGAATTCAATTCATTAGCGAGAGCGATCCCACATGAGTGAGGAGTCTTAACGGATTGACTTAGTAGCAATCGCTGACGGTCCAACGAAATGCTTGGACTTGTGTTGCTAATGGTTATACTCATTTCGAACGTAATTTCGGTAAGCAGAAACGGGCGTTCAGAGTTGAGACGCAAATGCGTAAAGTACTACTCGTTGATGCAACTGAAGTTCTTCCTGATTTTTTGGCACAGAAAAGAAGAAGACGGCTCAAGGCATGTCATCGCTGCGCCACACAATCCAGTGATCGCGTCACGTGCTGTGTGAATGTGAACTGCGGCTCTGAACCACGTCATCTGATGAGAGCATGACATTTGAAAGAATGATGCAGTTCTGTTCCAGCTTCGGCTTCTTCCGTCCCCATTCTCTGCTTTCCAGCACATAGAGATCTCCGTGCGGTCGTCCGGCAACAGCGCTCGCCTCGGCTTCAGACCTCCATGTCGGCTCTCGGGCAGGGCCCAGCCTTCGCAGAACCCAGTCCATGTGACGCGCTGTGCAAGAACGTGCCGTGCCGTACTAGTTGCATCCCAAACGACGTGGCTCTTCCTGCTTGCGTCCAGTTGGCTCGTCAGATGAGTGAGTGATTAACGACTGGGTTTTGGGCCGTTTTGGTGACTGGCCACATGAAAGAGTACGCTTGAAGATTGCAGCTCATCGTGCAAATATATTTCCCCGCGGCACGATCCGTGAAGCCTTGGCCATGGCCAGTTAGTTATCCTCTCGCTATCGGGGTCTGCGACGCTGAAAACGAACTCGCTTCTAGATGACAAGCATGGATCACGTGTGTGCTGTAGAGCGTGGATGGATCACAATTTTTCGGACGGGCGTATGTGTTCTTGGTTAAAGTCATCGATGACTCTGTAACCTCGTCCTCGGTTTTCAACTCTAAATAGAGTCTCGTCTATGACTCATTCTAGTCTCAATGAACATGTTTCAACTCAGTGCGAACCGTTGTTCTTCTCAAAGTCTGAAACTCGCAGCAGAAGCACGGCTCAACCGTTTCTTAGGACTACTGGCCGTCTGAACTCGTTAGCTTTGGACTACAGAAACTTTTGTGTATTTGCAGGTGCGACCGACGCCGCTGCAAATTCGGTCAATGTATGCCTCCGTTTGTCCTCCTTTGACTTGGACTTGAAAACGGAATGAATGGTCGCGTCAGCGGATGCTATTCCACCAACCAACTCCACGACTTTAATCATTTTCCTCCAACAAATCGAAGAGGATGTGAAGGTGGACGTCAGTGGCCATGTCTGGGCAGGGCAGTGGGCAGCGAACAACCTTTCGAGTTAAAAATGTCTACACATCTGTGTCTCACCTCACGTGAGCTCCTCATTGTTAGCAAAGCAAGATGGTCAGGGTGTCAACCAACAGAGATCCATTCAGGTCCTGAATGTTGAAAGGCGATACCAAACCTCACTTTTGTTTTCCTTCTATTTGGATGTTTAGAGCTCAGGTTATCTGAATAGGGATGCCCTACATCAGCTGTCGTGTGACAGTAAGTTGCATAGTCACGTTCTGCTATCATTCCTGGCTGCCAAACTCACCACTCCACCATAAAAGGGGCCCCTCCAGTCACATACTCCTATATTGGATCAATCATGCTACCAGATAATCAGTACGCTTGCAGTTGCAACAATTTAATTTCTGCATAAGAGATGACCAAAACGCCAAAAAAAAAACATACACAAAAATCCAAGATAACATAAATATGTAGTGACAGGGACAGGCATAGCAAGCCTCAACCACAAAAATGGTATAGCAGTCATGGGGGAGAAAGCCGCCAGGCCTGAGGTAAAGTATGGATATTTCATAACATCACAGAATAATATTCTTGTCAAAAGTACCTACTCGGCTGCTCCACACAAAGGTTGTAGTAGTACGCATAAATCACACAGAGCAGTCACACAGAACCTGCTGGCCCACAACCACACTACTTGCAACATATTGTAAAGAGGGATCCATCAGCATGAAAATTGCTTCAAGAAGAACCTGATATATCATGGCGTAAGCAGGGCTATTTTCTATTGCCGTTTTTCCAGCCAACTCAAATCACTAAATTTTCTGTAAGAATGTTTTGTGCAAAGATAGGTACAAGTATTATTTCCGTTGTTTCCATGGGGTCTTTACACAATACGTAAGGTGCCAAAGCGCTTAGCCACAGCAAAGTTCAGATGAACTGCAAGACGTCAAATTTACATGCTACACTGGTCCCATGATGAGATTGGGATCCAAGCCTATTGCTACATCAGTGCAGCCCTGTTACAGTTTGAAGTTGTTGAACCATGGAAGCTGAATCGTGACAGAGGCCCCTGTGCTTATGAATGGCACCTCGGCGTATCCACACCCAAGCAGCATCACCTACAAGAGGTACATAAGGTAAACGGTCAATCGGTCATGATATTGCAAGTTTAAGGATAGGCAGAAACACATTAGCTAAAGTACACATGGAGTCCAAGTAAAGGGCATTATCATAAGAAAATATCTTTTGATTAGTGGTTGTTTGAACGCAGTATGACATGCATGCATCAGAGTGAAGCTACAAAATGTTCTAGGGTAAAAAAGCAAGATGAACAAAACATAGCCATAAAAAAGAAGGCAGGCAAGCATCCAACTAAGAGCTACTAGTTATAATAATGGTAACAATGTGCTGAATAAGTTTTTCTCCTTTTAATTACTGGACCACAGTCAGAAGAAGGCTATTTTAGATTTTTTTCACCTAAATTACGTCATAAATTTCACAAGTATTTACGCATATGAAGTTGCCATATTTTTAACTGCGTAGAACTAGAAAAAAGACAGAAAAAGCATCAACACAGAAGACTGTAACTAAGCAACAATATTACCTTTTGAACCACTTTGGTCTGTTGGGTTTCTTATTTGTAGCTGCTGCAGAATCAGATTGAGATTCATTGGGTTGATGGGCAGAAGAGTTCATCCTAGAATCATCAGGTTGACTAGCTGGTTTTGACAGAAGTGACAATCCGTCCAGACTTCGAACTTCTTCACGGAGATAAGGCCCTGAATTTACATCATCCGTGTTTAATGCCGAACCTACATGTCCAAAAACATGTGATATTTAACAAAATATACATGAATATCAAGGACAAAGTGAACTTTGTACAGTGATAATGAAATCTTGTACAATGATCGTGAAATATATCATTTGATAACAAGTGGCAACTTCCTGCATGTGCAAAAAAAGAAAATGCTCTTTTTTGGAGTAAATGTGTGTCTGTTGACGCATGTTTTGGGCGGGTTGTGATGCTTTCAAATGCTTGAGGAGACACAGATTTATATAACTGGATACTGAGATCGACCTAGTTAAGAAAACACAACACATGTTAAAGAGGTGATTGGCACTAGTCATTACAATTATGCATACCTTCGACCAAATCATAAGAAAAGTAGACATTAGCCCCAGGGACAAAGCCAACTGTAGTGAAGTCCTGTGATGTGTCTAGTATTCGCTTCTTTGGAGGTACCGTATCTGTTGCAGGATTGAGTGGATCCAGGATTAAGAAATTGTTGACAGTATATATCTAAGGTGTATTCATTGCAAAAAAGAAGACATGTCTGCAGCTTAAGTATTGAAGATGCACAGATTTGTTCATTTATGTACAACACAAGCCAAATGATATCAAATGATCACAACGATTATCAGCCCATATATACAAGGTCAACCCACGGAATATTAAGCATTCAAGATATTGCATATTTCATCTAAACAGGATATATAATCTTATTTGTGTCACTTTTACGAACACATAAAAATCTTGTCACTTAGACACTGCTGTTTTTATAGTGATAAGCATAAAGCCATAAACAAAATCTTGAAGCTGTTATATGAAAACAATTATGTGATCCAGCAGCCACAAAACTTTACTGAAGAAAGTAGCAAGACTAGAGTTTTCATCAGTGTTACCGTTTGCTGGCACCAAGTTTGTGTTTCTGTTGCCAATGGTTCTACACTTTCACCATATAATTTTCTATTGGCGAATAAAAATTACCTCAGAGTTGCTATCTACAATTTTTGCCAACAGTATCTAAAATCATTTCTAAAATATTTAACAAAATGATGCATGGAATTTTTGTTCACGGTATTTTCATGTGTCAAACTACTGATGATAGGTTAAATGTTCCTCTACCTGTTATGGTTAGTTAGTACCACCATAGCTTGCCAACAATAAGGGAATAATTCTTAACATCAACACTAATGAGACCTAAGTTAATCATAACCATGATACAATAGTGCCACGGAGAAATGAAAGGGAGTGGTCAGCGGAAAGAAGGCAGGGGAAACCAACATTAGTTAAACTTTATACGATTATAACTACCATTCCGAAGAGAGTAGAAGAACTTACAAAGATAGAATGGCAGATCTGGTCTAGCAATTACTTTCATGAGGAGGTCGACTAGACTATGAATTCTCTCTGATGGAAGAAAGTCGGCCTCAAGAATGTAACCATCAGGGAATCGCACCCTCATTACTGCCTACAGTCAAGGCAGTGCCAGCAATATGGTTATACAAAGTCGATTCAGAAAGAGAATAAAAGTAAATTATCAGCACCCCGTTTAAGAAATTTAGTGACTCCCTCCTTCCTGTTTTTGTTGCCACGTACTTAATTAGTACGGATAATCTACTATCTACAACTTTCTTTGCAAGCAAGTAGCTAAAACTATGTGCAATAACAGGGGAAAACGAAGTTGTTAGTAAAGAGTATGCCCCTACTCAAAATCGTTTCGTTATGTAAAGAAGTAGGATAAGCAGCATAGGTTTGCTAATTTTCTGATTAAAAAACTAAGCCATGGTGATGTGCATTGTAACCATACCTTTGTTCTCTTTGCCCGTTGTGCAGCAAGTTCTGCCTCCCGCATTTTGCGAGTCTTCAACATTTTAGATTGTTCTACACAGTGTCATAATTTTAACATTAAGCAAGTCAGAAAGCAAAGTAGCACGATTGGCCTAAACTAAGTAGGCATTAAAATGTGAAACATGAAAGTCCCAGAACCATATTGTCTACCTGCCATCCTGTTTGAAATCAAGTTGAAATAATCAGCAGGCTGAAGCTCATAAAATTCATCATCTTCCTCTGCACAAACAATTCATGTCACAACACCACCACGATAGATACAGAGAGGTTTCAGCAAAGCAAAAACCAGTGAAATTTTCGATACCCTGATCTGCCCCGGGCAGCTTGTTAGGTATTGCAGCAAATTTTTCACTCGAAAAGATCCGGACCTCATGTCCGAGTTCTTGTGCCACTGCTTTCAGCTTGTCCTGGAATGTTGACAAGAAAACAGAGCTGTTAATACATTTTCTTTCACATTCCTCTTTCCTATTAGTGCAAAGGTTTAGTACAAGTAGTTTGACCCAAAAATGAAAGTATGATCACTAATCCAGAAACAATACCCTTATTTCAATTCTGTAAAGCTGATACGCATAACTTGGTTTCATTCTATAACAACAACAAGAAAGCCTTTTAGTCCCAAGCAAGATGGTTATCTAGGTCACGTAAATTCGAAGCAAAGAATCTCACGAATTCTGGGGACTAAATGCACACAGAAAACTAACTGAACAGTCTGCATTTTCTTCTCAAGACTCTAGAAAAGACGAAGGCAAGAACCCAGCCCATCAAGACCGCAAGAGCCCTAAAGAACCAGCACCATAACCGAAACTCGCAGAAAAGAAGTCTTCGCCTAATCCCCACTCCCGTCTCCAGACCCCAGGACGCCTAATCCACGCCAAAAACTGGAGGATCCCCAGTCCCTTCCCCAAGCAGGCAACAACCCTTGCGCCAAGAAACCAGATTACCGCAGCAAGCGTCCGTGCGGCCGCCGCCGCCAACCAACAGATAGAAGATCGCGCAAGAAGCGCACGGGCCGCCGGGAAGCGCGGGGTTAGGAGGAGGAGGCGGACCAACTTACCGCCGCGTGTTGCGCCTCAGCGTCGTGGGGATCCATGCGCGGCGGCTCGAGCTCCTCCTCGTCGTCGTCCCGCTTCCTGCGCCTCGTCGTGCACGGCCAGAGGAAAGGAGGGCCGGCCTGGTACTGCTCTGCTTCCATCTGGGCTTGCAAGGGAAGGAAGGGAAAGGAAAGCTTCCGCGGCGGGCGAAGCAGGGCGCGGGTTTCGGGCGGCCGGTCAGAGTCCAACTCCGAAAATGCGGATACGTTTTATACTGCTTTCCATTTCCGGGCCCCCAAAAAGGCCCTACATGAACGAATTTGGGCATCACCGGTCCATAGAAATGAATCCAGGCCCAATAAGGGCCTGCTAAGGAATTTCCAGTCTGAGCAAACTTTCGATGCATCGACCCACATAGATGAATCTTTTTCAGTGTCTTTTTTTTTTTAGATAAGTCTATATGGGTAGTGCACTTTGTCTTTCTTTCTATAACATCGGATATCTGACACCTGTAACTGTTGAATCCGGATCAATTAAACTTCTTTAACGGTTTTGACAGCGATTTTGTCCAACGTGTCATACTGAGTCCCACACATCTTAGTATCACTTTATTTTTTATTTTTTTTTCTCTTTTTCTTTTTCCTAACTTCTTTTTCCTCAACCTCTCCAACGGCCTATTTCTCTCCTCTCCATCATGCGTGACGCCGGTGGCGAGAGGACGTCATCGACGCTGCAACACTATGTCGCCCTCCTACGCCTCCACCTCACATCGTCGTCCCTCTCCGCCACCAAGCAGCTCCGCACGCACGCTCCGTACTGGCGTGCCACCCTCCCACTCGCTCCTATCCAAGCACTTTGTCTTGCACCTCGTCTTCTTCCGCCCCTCCTCCTCGTCGCTTCTATGCTAAGCTGTCACTATCCTCTCCCGCGTCGTCCCCAACCCCAATCCCTTCTCCCTCAACATCGTCCTCCACATCTCGCCGTGACCTCGGTCCATCCGTGCCTGGAGCGTCAGCGTGTGAGGATGAGGATGCCGACGGGATGGGGTACTGAAAGTTGCCTAGAGGAGGGGGGGGGGGAGGGGTGAATAGATAATTTAAAATTAAATCTGAAAAAGCACTAAGCTTTGATTAAATCGACAACGACGGAACTTTCATCAGAAGTGACGGAACTTCTGTCACCACGGAAGTTCTATCAAATGACAGAACTTCACCAATTCTTTCTGTAAAACTTATTGAAATACGAATAACTTAAGAGTTAGAGATACAAAATTTGATAGAGATGAAGCTAATACAATTAGTGACTAGAGATCTTCGCTAGATAGCTTATAACATAACAATAAGTAAATCTAGCACAAAGATATGAAAAAAGTACACAAGCACAAAGAGAAAAGCGGGAATGTAAAGAGAGAGACAGAAAATTAACCCGAGGTTCGACAACCACTCTACGTCCTCGTTGAGGAGCCACACAAAGTGATCGGGTCTGTCTCAACCCTTTTTCCCGCCAAGCAATCATAAAGATTATGCTCGAATTTCTTTCTCCACTTGATTCTTTTCCTCTGGAGGTGAATCACACCTTCACAAACGTCCGCGTCTCACCACAACAAGTTGGGAGCTCAAGGACAACGTCTAGCCGTCTAGGAGACCAAGTCTCTAAAAATAACAGACAATCAAATCTTGTTTGGGGAGGGAAAGATGTGCTCAAGCTTTTGAGTGGATGGATTTAATATTTTTATCGTTGAATCTCTCTCATTTTGCTTGTAATCTCAAGATCAAGTCTAGTAGTAAGAGGGGAGAGCTCTAGCTGAAGAATGAGTGAAATGCCAAAGTGTCCAACCCTTCTCATAGGAGAAGGGGTGAGTTATTTATAGAGCTCTCTCAAAAACTAGCCGTTACTCAGCTTTTTCTAGGTCTAACGGAACTTTCGTGGTTCCCCACGAAACTTACGTCAGTTCAAAAAGAGCCGTTGCGCGGTAGGATTTCAACTGAGCCAGAGACGACAGAACTTGTGTGATGACTATCACGGAACTTTCGTAGCTCTCGGATTTGCGACAAAGGAAAACCGAGGAGTGACGGAACTTCCGTGACAGAGGTCACGGAACTTTCGTAGCTCTTGGATTTGCGGAAGTTTGAAGCTGGGCACTGACGGAACTTCCGTGAAGATGCTCACGGAACTTTCATCACTCTCTGTTTGGCTCAGAGTTGGTTGGTTCTTTTTGATTTTTATTAGCTAAACTTCTCTTAAAGATTTTTAGTTGACTTAAGCACATATATTTCCTTTTTTAGCAAGGTTGGTTTACCCTTTTGATAGTTCGGTAAACCTATGACTCAATTAAAATAAAAAGCTGCACTTTGAAGCATTGAGTCCATTTTCTTTTTCTTCTTTTTGAAAGTAAAACCCATCTTATAAATGCGGGATTGAATAAGAATTTTATTATCTGCACATTTACTTCATGAACATGTTAGCACAATTTTAATCGTATGTCATCGTACACCAAAATCTATTAGTGGATACTAGATGCATCTTCAGGTACCAGTGGCTGGCCTCGCTGGGGAGCCTGACGTTAGGTCGGGCGCGAGCATGGGCCGTGTTGCAGTGGGCAGCGGCGCGGCTAAGCTACGCGATGAGGAGGCAATGGTGCGTGCACGCACAGAGATTGGACTGGGCGGGGCTTTGTGTCGGGAGAAGAGGATGCAGAGGAGGGTGGCGAGCGACAAAGAAGAGGAGGCGGAGGAGGGTGGCCGACGACCGACGTTGATGGAGGAGAGGAGAGAGAGGTGGCTTGAGAGGTTGAGGAAAAAGAAGAAGAGAAAAAAGAAAAAGAAAAAAAATAGAAAGTAAAAAATGACATGGCATGTTATAGGTAGGACTCACACATCGTACAAAATCGCTTACAACATTGTCGAGGAAGTATAATTGAACCCGGTTCAACAGTTAGAGGGATCAGATACTCGATTTTATAAATGAAGGAGACAAAATACACTATCTCATATAGTTAAGAAAGATAAATAGAACTTTTTTTAATGCCCACTTTTCCGCGTTTGACAAAGAGTGGCCATAGAACAAACCTAACTAACGTTACAAGCTCACATTTTTTTCTAAGGAATACTAGATTCTAGGATACTTAGAGCATGTTTGTTTTCTGCACAGATTAACTAATCTAGATTATAGTGCAAGACTATTTAATCTGGATTATTAAATTGGATTAATTAATCTGAATGGGATGTTTGTTTCTCTAGATTATTTATGCTACATTAAGTTATTTTCATCCAACTTAACATGAACAGGGAGTCTTTCTCTAATATAAACACATATGTAGCAGATTATTGGATTATAATAATATATCCTCTAGATTAATTAATCTGGCCTCATAATTTATCTTGTTTATTTGCCTACTAGATTAATTAAGTTAGATTAATTAATCTAAATGGATTATAAGCTAAAATAAACAGCACCTTACTTCTCCGGTCTGAAATTCTAATCGTTTCAGACAGAAAAAATAAACTAGCAATACATGACAACAATAAAAGAACGGTGTAAAAGTGGCTGCCATGCCCCAAGGATGACAACTGAATGAAGAGCAACATTCGTATTTCCCGCGAGGCAGGAAGCCACACGCGTCCACGGCTCTCATCCGTCATCATTTATTGCTTCTGCCACTGATCGTCTGATCCGGATCAGGCGACCGATCGGCCATCTTTCTTTTCTGAAACACACAAGGCTGTACCCACACCGCGCGCGTCGGCGTCGGAGTGGTCCATACGGCCCCGCCACAGCCACCACCGGCAGCGCGCGCGGCCGCTGTCTCTATCACCCCCTCTCGCCGAGCCCACCATCGCGAGCAATCGGACAGGCAGAGCCAGACAGCGCGAGGCGGGGCGGGGCAGACACGCGCACGCCCCCGCGCACGTTGGCACGCGGCCCGCACGTTGCGTCGCCTCGGGGAGAAAAAAGCTAAGTGACCCCTGCCTTTTCGCATTAGCGACGCCATCAGGCATCCAGACGTAGCTTGCACGGTGCTTAGTCCTAGCTCAGTAGCTCGTTAGCATCATGATGATGATGCACAAGCACTTCTGCGATTTTTTCTCTCCCGTCAAGCTAATCTCGGTGTGTGGACGAGAGACGGCTTTACCCGTGGACCATGCCACTACGGGGTTAGCGGCGGCAGCAGAATGTGGTTAGGTTCGCTGATCGGGTGGTTCGGTAGGGGCTCAGTGCATTTATTGGTGGTGCTCATCGGCAAGACAGCATCTGGCATTCTGGCGTGCGAGCTAATCCTGCACGATGCTAGCAACGGCATCAGCACATCAGTGATGAAAACCTTTTGTAAGCAGCGGTGAGATTTTCTTCACGAGAGCACCAGCGAGGTCCAGGAATTTCCACGGACCAAACCAAACCACTAGTGTTGCAGGTAATTGACCTTGGAGGAGCAATAAAGTAGCTCGCGGCACGATTAGAGTATTGCACCAGATGTACGGGCGGTACGTGGAGGACGCAGCTGAAACCGAAAGCAAAGGGGGGCGCGGCGAGTACGGAGTACAGCACGCCGACAAGCTTAAACGGTTAAGCGTCTCTTAAGCCTAAGCGGCAGCCGCTCCAATATCACATCGTTTGTTTATTCGCAACGGGGTCGAAGCGGCGGTGGTAGTAGTACTGCTTTGTTGTCAGTCAACTGACCGCGATCGGACAAGGGGTGCTCCAAAAATGGTTGAGGTGGGGGTTTGTAAAACGGCTTCGCTCTTTTTCTTTATTATGTGAATAGTTGTGTTCTAAAATGGTGAGGTGGCAAGAATAATACCAGCGAGAAAAAGAAAATATTGATTGCAAAAACATCACTTTCCAACAGTTTATTCTCTTATCTACAGAGCCAAGAGCGGGAGCAGCAGCCGTGCTGCAATTAATTACAGCTAAGATACTCTCCTGACCTTCTTCACATCGCATCCTCCTCATCACTTTCACAGTGCTGCTGTGTGAGCTTCAATCTCGCTTGCTACTTTTGGACCTGAAGCCTTATCAAATCCATAGAACCAAAAAGGAGAGAGAAAGAGCGCTCGCAAGCCAGCCCAAGAAAAGCTTCGTCCTCACCTCCCCCCTCCCCCCCTCACCGCGCCCTCAATCCCCCATCATCATTTCTGAGCATACTCTCACATCCCAACTGTTCCCTGTTATCTGTAGTTATTGGATCCCAGATTTGGCTGGCCGGCCGGCTGCTCCGGGAGGTGGAAAAGGCTGGATTTTTTTTGGTCATGGAGGCTTGGCCTGATCCGTTGAGGCTCGGGCGGCGGAGTGGCTCGTGGACCAGGTCTGATTCGTATTGGTTCAAATGATTCCGGCGGCTTGATTGGTCCACGGATCAGAGCGAGCTAAGGTGTTGTTCTAGGCTAGATAGGTAGTGTGGTGGATTCGTCGGTTTGGCGCCTGGTGGGATCTCGGGGTGGTTCACTTCAGCGTCAGGTGGTCTGGGCAGATCCCAATTTGCTGCTGTGGCTGATTTCTGCTGGTCGGAGACTTCTGAGGTCTTCGTTGCTGGTGTTCAAAGATGATTAAACAGATCCTTGGTAGGCTGCCGAGGAAGCCGGGGAAGGGCGATGGCCGGGATGCTGTTGCGGGCAACGGCAACGAGCCGTCAAATTCTTACAGTGTTCCGAGGAGTGTGGAGCCGGGAATCAAGAGAGCCGGAAATGGGGATTATCCAGTACCAACTGGCCTGACTCCTGGCCCGGTGATGAATGGGGCTGTGGTGTATCAGTCCAACGAGCCACTGCCCGCATTCAAGGATGTGCCTGCGTCTGAAAAGCAGAACTTGTTTGTGAAGAAGGTGAACCTGTGTTGTGCCATGTATGATTTTGCAGATCCAACGAAGAACTTGAAGGAAAAGGAGGTGAAGCGTCAGACTCTCATGGAGCTTGTTGATTATGTCACTTCTGCTAATGGCAAGTTCCCTGAAGTTGTCATGTCGGAGATCACCAAAATGGTATCGATTAACTTGTTCCGGAGCTCCAACCCAACTCCTCGTGACAACAAGGCCATCGAGGGAGTTGATCTGGAGGAGGACGAGCCTCTCATGGACCCGGCATGGTCACACTTGCAGGTCGTTTATGAGATTTTCTTGAGATTTGTAGCATCACAGGAGACAGATGCAAAGCTGGCCAAGAGATACATAGATCATTCCTTCATTCTTAGACTGCTAGATCTTTTTGACTCAGAGGACCCTAGGGAAAGAGACTATCTGAAGACGATACTCCATCGAATATATGGGAAATTCATGGTTCATCGCCCTTTCATCAGAAAAGCAATCAACAACATCTTCTACCGGTTCATATTTGAAACAGAAAAGCATAATGGCATTGCAGAGTTATTGGAGATCCTGGGTAGTATAATCAATGGTTTTGCCCTACCATTAAAGGAAGAGCACAAATTGTTCCTTGTTCGTGCATTGATCCCTCTTCACAAGCCAAAGTGTGTATCGATGTACCATCAACAGCTATCGTATTGCATTACACAGTTTGTTGAGAAGGACTGTAAACTTGCTGACACGGTTATTAGGGGCTTACTGAAATATTGGCCTGTGACAAACAGTTCAAAGGAGGTCATGTTCTTGGGTGAACTAGAAGAGGTTTTAGAGGCAACACAGCTTGCAGAATTCCAAAGATGCATGGTTCCACTCTTCCGTCAGATTGCCCGGAGCATGAACAGCTCTCATTTTCAGGTCAAAATCTCACTGGGCCTATCCTCAAAGCATGTCATGCAGTTCATCTAAACTTGTTTGTTGGTTCTTCCAGTCTATTCCCTTGCTTCGTTAAGTCTCTGATTTGACAATTGTTTGCCTGCTTATCCACATTCATTACTTGCTAATATCTAATTAGCTATAAAACTGTTCCCTAAACATGATATTATTAATATTGAAGGTGTCTCCAGGCTTCACTGTTTTTGTGTATAATTTGTGCACATGGGTTTTCAATTGTTTTAAACATATTCTAATCTGTAGTCATGATTCATGACTAGTAAAAGAAAATGCTAGTACCCGGTTATTTTTCTTGTGCATCGTAATAATTAATTACAAAATCAGCATATCAGTTTTTCTTACCTGAGATTGGTATATTCTTGCTGGTACACATACCAATTTGGTCTGTTTCATTTTTGACCTTTCTCATACCTTACTTCTTAAACTGATATGTTGCATGAGCATGATAAGACATTTATGGATTTGTGTACCCACCTTCTCAGTAATCAGGTTGGCGACGAATGGAATGTTTTCTCGTTTAATGTTTATGTATACTTTATCCCACATGTACTGATCTGTAAAACTCTTTACCTTCTGTAGACTTTGTCAACAAGAGTTTAATGTAGCAATATAGAATTTGTTTTTCTGCCAAAGTAAATAACAATTACAAGCCACCAAAATTTTGCATTATATGGCTTGTGGTGAAAACATTTTACCTTTTATTTGTTATTATTATTGTTGCTGGACTGCTTCAATGGATGCACTACACTTGTAAATGTATGACTGTCAAAGCCTATGTATTTTGTGACTGCCATTCCTGTGCTGGTCATTCGTAAAACAGGTCTTGGACCAGAGGCGGATCTCCCAATAGGGCAAGGTAGGGCGGCCACCCTACCTAATCTTAGCGCAAAATCGCCCTTTCCTTTCCTCCTCTAGCAGTTCTGCGCTTAGATTCAAGCCGCCGGCGTCGTTTTTCTGTTCTATCTGTCATTCGGTTGAAGGAATAAGAAGAAGGAAGCAAAATAGAAAATGAAGGGGTATGGGCTAATGGGCCAGGCGGCCTGCTGCGCAAAATATTTGCTAATGGAGACCGGGCCTGTTAAGGATAGAAAAGTAGCACAGAAGAACTGTTCTTCTCTCCAGTTTGGTTGTTCTCCAACTGCAACCGATCAATTGAATTCGCCCCCACAATGCACCTAATTGAATTCATTCTTCTCTCCACCCTTCATTCAACATTATTTTTATTCAACTAATTAAATCATGTGTCCTGCAGGTTTGTGAATAATAAAGGAATGATAGTAGAAATATATTTTGTGTTGTTAAACATATTCCAATTCCGGTGGCAACATCACCTCTTGAAAGAGTCTTCTCCTCCATGAATATAATCAAGCTTGATCTAAAGAATATAATGTTGGATGATTGGCTTAATGACTTGATTATATGCTACATTGAGAAATATATTTTTAGAAATCTTGAATGTGACAAAATTAAGAAGACATTTCAAGCCAAAAAAGATAGGACAAGATAATTGCCTAAGCCTCCAAGAAGACAATTGCCTAAGATAACAAAAAATATATCTTTCTATATCTCAACAGTATGTGTACTGTTCTTTATTTTTTCAAACAATAGGTATTATTATCTTGATTCTTGTACTTTTCTTCATATATGTAGACTTGCATTGTTTAACTGTATCGTTCATAAAATTTTGTGTCGTGGTTTCGACACTTCGCCCTACCTAAGTTTTGTTGCGAGATCCGCCACTGTCTTGACGTAACGGTAAGTTTCGGCTATGTTGCTACTGCTTCTTGACCGGTTATTATAGCTAATAAGTAATGATTGTGTACTAATGCCTCTTGGACCCAATGATTTGAACAGACTGTATTTTTGTTTGGAATCTTCATTTACGGTATCATGTCTTTTTTGTTGACTGTCTTTGTTCACATGAGCAGTTAGTAGCTTACATATAATAGAATACGAACACTATATTTAGCTAGCTGCCAGTTACCTTGTTGATGCATAAATACACAGCATTCGGTGGTTGTGACTTTTATTTTCCTTCTTGTCTATTCATAGGTGGCAGAGCGGGCTCTGTTTCTCTGGAATAATGATCACATTGAGAACCTGATTAAGCAGAATTACAAGGTGCTTTTACCTATTATCTATCCAGCACTTGAGAAAAATGGCAGAGATCACTGGAACCAAGCTGTGCAGAGCTTGACATTAAACGTACGCAAGATCTTCTCCGATCATGATTCTGCATTTTTTGAGGAGTGTGCCCGGAAGTTCAATGACGATGAACTCAAGCAGGAGGAATCCAATTCGAAGCGAGAAGCTCTGTGGAAACGCTTAGAGGAAATGGTTTCCTCAAAACCCGGTGAAAACAACCCCTCAGGCACACCCAATGGAAAATCTAGTCAAGCAGCTGGCTAGAATACCATCATAATAGCCGCAATTGTGCAACTCTTTAACTCCGTGCGATTTCCTGGGAACATTGGGTTGTGATTTAGTGTTGAATTTTTTGTTGGTGAGTTGGTTTACCCCTCTTCTAGGGTGGGGGTAGGACGTGCTTTGGTTTAATTAGAACTGTATGATTACAATGTATACACACAAGAATTTATGAGAGATTTGTCATGTGTAGTGACATTAATCAGAATTCTCATATAGTCCAATAAACAGTTTCCATTTTGGTTGCGGGTACTTGGGTTTATTTAACATTATGATATCGTTCCGTGTTATCTATGCTACCATACCTGGCATGACATACTTTGTAACACGATGCTGCCACTGCCACGAAGCATGGTTTGCATAAAGCAACCGTTTGTTTTTGGAGCAACAGAAGTAACAACTCTGATTTATGCAACTAGTGCCAGTACGATCACAATGACAGGAAGACAGGAAATTTGACTGAATTCATCACAGAAGCAGCATCCACAATGAATTCCTGCGTTTTATCGATCAGTTAGCTTACATAACGCAATTTTTAAAGTTTAATAACGCAGATATTCCTGAGACTTCATGACCCTGCGCAAAGTTAAAAGTGCTGTTCGTACACCGTCGGAGCAAAAGGAAATACAGTACCCAGAGAAGTGCTGCCAGACCAGAGCATGAAAGCCTACAGGTCACGATAACTCGTGATAGCGTTGATCTTTTATTTTCTTGACCTTAATAAGCGTTGGTTTCGGGAACTAAGATCTCTAGTGGCAGAATGGTCCCATACTGAAAAGAAACAAATAGATGAATTTATCACAAAAGCGTCAACTAGAAGCGATCCATGTAGTTAGCGTACAAACACGATTTCAAAGTTGAAATAGATATCCCTATAAGCCTTCTTGACCTGGCAAAAAGTTAAGTACAGCTCGTACACCTCCAGGACTAAAGCACATAATTCATAAACCATACGCAGGAAGCTTGAGCAAAAGGTCCAGGCGAAGAGCTGCAACAGCCTGAAAAATGCCTATAGGTCAATAACTCTTGATAGCTTCTGGATACGGTTCAGCAGGAAATCTCCTTGCTTGATGGTTGCCTGGTAGAAGGCATTCCTGGCATCAGGTCGGTTTGTCTCAAGGACACCAGCAACTTTATCTATCTTGCAGTGGAGCTTTCCAGCAGCAATAAAGCGTGACAATTCCCTGCACCAAAGTCACAATGATCTTACACACTAGTAATATGTGTTATGAATGCCATACTAGAATACAAGTGCTTAGCATATGTTAAACTTACTGGTCAATGAAATCGATTGTCACACCAAAAGCAGCAGCCATTGCTTCCATCGTCACACTCTTGTAGGATTCCAGAAATTGCGAATAGACAACAATGCGCATTTCACGCATGTAGTAGCGGAAATGAGGCTGCAGGTAACGGTCCAACTTGATCTGTTCCGTCAAGCCAGCTGAGAAATATACAGCAGATATGAGAAATCTGAAGATAACCCACAACAACATAAAGCTACAGGAACATTCTTGAACATTAGTAAACTGAAGATGATGGAGAAGTATTACGGTTATGTTACTTACAGAACGCAATAAAAAATGATTTGTACTGGCAATTGTACAGGGAATTGAGAAACTCGGAGAGGTGGGGTACTTTGCCAATAACAGCAAGGATCTCAGGTGCATCTACAACCTGTCAAGATCATTTTTAGTCAAGCATCCAACACAATAAAAATCCGACTTCAGGAAGCGAAGCTGAATACCTTTTGCTTTAGAGATACACGATCCAGTGTAATAACACTTGTGAGGACCGTGTAGAAGATAAATGTATCATAGGGGAACAGCTCATATGTCGTGAAAGTTGAAATGGAATCCAAGAATAAGCTGGCAGCTTTCTTGAAGTTTCTAGTTGCCATGCAGTACAGGCCTTCATACACTTTCAATCTGTTCTTCCTCTCCCAATCACCTCCCTCCTCAAACAAACTTCAACAAGGCGAACCAATTTTCTTTGTATCAGACTTCACAATGCAAATACAGCAGAAAGTAAAATAGCATAGCTAAGGAAACACCAGGCTTACTTTTTGGCCTTGTCAATGGATTTTGAGATCAGATCAAAGTCCATATAGAAAAGCCCTATTTGGAGTGTGTAGAAAACCAGGTCCATTTTCTGGCCAACAGCTACAGTTTTCCCTTCAGTTACTTTAAGCTGCTCCAGTGCTTTTTCCTGCGATACATATTACCCACACAAGATAAGCATGTCTGGAACACGGATTGAAAAGCCTAAAAGTTTTCAAAGACACAAAATGCATACCTTCTCCCCAACCCTTATGAAATACAAGGATTTGGCAAGATGGGCTTCACGCACTTCACTCTCACCCAAATTCTCCTCAGCATCGGCAATCCTTTAAGCATAAAGTTATATTAACCAAAAGAAGTCAGTACTGGACAGACACTGAATGAAGCACAATGGCAACTCAAGAGTCTGGGATATAACATAAGATAAAAAAAGGATAGTCTAGTTCAGAATCTAGGTGAGGTGACTACAGAATTTTACTTGGAAGTAACTGTTAGGAAGCATAATAGTAGGCAGCTAATTAAACAACAGACTTCCCTTGACTCGATCATCGATTTGTTTGTATACATAACGCTTATCTTTTTACCATCATCCATAATTTCTTGTAAAGTTTTGTGATCTAAAGTTGGTTGACATTAGTCTTCATCTACTATTATCCACTACTCACCATCTGATTTTGCACAGTTTAGATGAACAATGACCAAGACAATTCACTGAGCCCATAATGCAAGGCAACACCATTCAACTGATGAATTCAACTAGCTCATAAGGTCGTGAAATAAGAATAGTTATCCTTTTTTTTTTGAACTCATAGTTATCGATTATTGACTGCAACAACAAATACAAATCAGACCCATCAACTACAGAACAGCATTCGCAGTGCATAACCCACATATCCAGGGTGCAGCAGGGCTCAATTATCAGCGAACCCACCAGAGTGGTCAAATTATGAATCCAGCACTAATGCATCACACCGCAGCATGAAATCCTAGGACCAAGCGTAGAAATCGAGCAGGAAAAGGACGCAAGCGGCGAGATCCACTCACTTCTCGTCGAGCTTCCGGACCTCCTCCTCGATCCTGGCGCGCATCTCGGCGAGCAGCGCCGCGTCCATCTCCAGCACGCCGTCCGCCGCCAGGGACTCGTACAGCGACGCCATGTCTGCACAAACCACGCCAGCCAGATCAAATCCAAATCCTCAGACCCTACCGGCAGCTAGACGCAGGCTCTGGGAGAGGGCAAGAGCTGCTATTACCATCGGATTTGACGACGGCGAGGACGTCGGCGCGGAGGTCGACCTTGGCGAGGTCGTCGACGTCGGGATGCGAGAGCAGAAACAGCTTGTGTGCCAGCACCAGGTGCGGCTGCTGCTGCCCTTCCTCTCCGCCGCCGTCCATGTCGCCGCCGCGCTTTGCTTTCGCCGCAAGAAGGTCTGGAGAGAGGAGCGGAGCAGAGCAGAGGAGGCTTCCACAATTCGCAGCACGGCGAGAAGAAAATATGTGCGAGTATACAAAGTTACTAAAGGAAACGTGTATCGTGCCCAAAAAAAAAAAAGGAGACGTGTATCTATCTGGGCCGTAGTCACGATCGGTCGGCTGCAGAGCACCAAGATCTCTAGAGCATTGTGTAAAGAGCGAACAGCGAAGCGAAACACCGACCGAGCCCAACTCGCGACCGTCCCAAACTCCGACCCGAACCCAACCCAAAACCTCCCCGTCGCCGAAACCCTTGTCACGATGGCCGCCGCCGCCGCCGCCGTGCCCATGGCGGCCGAGCAGCAGCCGCGCCGCCGGAAGCCGGCGCCGGGACGTGGGGGCGTAGTCCTCCCTGCGGGGCTCTCCGAGGAGGAAGCGCGGGTGCGGGCCATCGCGGAGATCGTCTCAGCGATGGGGGAGCTCTCGCGGCGCGGGGAGGACGTGGACCTCAACGCGCTCAAGTCCGCCGCGTGCCGGCGATACGGGCTGGCGCGGGCGCCCAAGCTGGTGGAGATGATCGCCGCCGTGCCCGAGGCCGACCGCGCCGCGCTGCTGCCGCGCCTTCGCGCCAAGCCCGTGCGCACGGCGTCGGGCATCGCGGTGGTCGCCGTCATGTCGAAGCCGCACCGGTGCCCACACATCGCCACCACGGGGAACATCTGCGTCTACTGCCCGGGCGGCCCCGACTCCGACTTCGAGTACAGCACGCAGTCCTACACTGGATACGAGCCCACCAGCATGCGCGCCATTCGGGCAAGGTGATTGAGCTCGCTGGCTGTTGATGCCACTGATTAATACTGCATACTATAGCTTTTGGATTGCTTGATTGAGGGTAAGTTGTACTGTGTAGTGAGCGACCTGAAGGTGCTTTACTTTAGGTTTGTTCAAAACTGTGCTGAATTGCATGTCTGAACTTACCATACTGCTAATCCATTGCTTTCGTTTACAAGTTTAACATTACAAATGGAATTACCATGCGATATAAAAACTAGCAAAGGGTAAGGTAGAATTGTTGTATGTGCTACCTTGTGTTTCTCTTAGGCTTCTGAACATGGGACCGGGAGTGTAGTACCTTTCAGTGTGTGCCACAAGTCTGGCAGTAGGGCAAAAGTATTATATCAACAGTTATTTATGCTAGTAAGGCAGCCGCTTGATAGCATAGGACTTGACCATGTTTCAAAATGCTCCAACGCGATAAAAACCATGGTGATTGCTAGATTTGATACCAGTCATACCATTAAATGTTTTTCGTAATTGTGCATACAACTGTAACTGGAGTTTTGGCATTTGATGACTACAAATGATACAGAACCATGATCTTCCTCTTAATGAAATACACACCCAGGTGCGTTTGCGAAAAAAAAAGATACAGAACCATTATTAGTGTAGGCAAAGTATACTCTGTTGCTAACGAAATGAGAAGGTACACCAATTCCACTAGGGATCTTAGGTACAGTAATCTTATAACCATGGATTCTGTTTATTAATGAAGTGTTAATGTATCGTGGTTATTTAAACTGCTTCACAGGTATGCTTTCGGCAGTTTTTGTTTTCTAATATTGATTCTGATTATAGGTACAATCCGTATGTGCAAGCTAGAAGCAGGATAGATCAGCTAAAGAGGCTCGGACATAGTGTGGATAAGGTTTGTCCAAAATCAAGGGAGCTTTTCCTCTTTGATTTTTCTAGTTATGTTTGTTACATTTTGTGTTGCAGGTTGAATATCTGGTTATGTTTGTTATATTTTTTTCTAGTTACAATCTTTATGATTGTTACATGACTTGAATATACATTGCAGGTTGAGTTCATTTTGATGGGTGGGACCTTTATGTCTTTACCAGCTGATTATCGTGATTACTTCATCAGAAATCTTCATGATGCTTTATCAGGCCACACTTCTGCTAATGTTGAGGAGGCCGTTTGTTATTCGGAACATAGTGCTGTTAAATGTATTGGTATGACAATTGAGACGTAAGTATCCTTGCATAATCTTTCCACACATCTTAGTTTCCTTTTGAAAGTAAGCACTTTGCCCATCAAATATCCTCAACTTTCTTCTGAAACAATATTTTTTGTTCATAAAATTCCCAGAAGACCTGATTATTGCTTGGGACCTCACCTGCGCCAGATGTTGTCCTATGGTTGCACCCGTTTAGAAATCGGTGTTCAGAGTACATATGAGGATGTCGCCCGTGACACAAATAGAGGCCACACAGTGGCTGCTGTTGCTGATTGCTTTTGCTTGGCAAAAGATGCTGGATTTAAAGTAATTATTTGTTCCATAGTTTGCATTCTTACTTTTTTTCACATTATTTTTCAAACAGCAAGTCCTTGCTTTGTTATGTCTTGTTCTAATATTCCTTCTGACAGGTGGTTGCCCACATGATGCCAGACTTACCAAATGTGGGAGTTGAAAGAGACATGGAAAGCTTTAGAGAATTTTTTGAAAGCCCAGCATTTCGAGCAGATGGTCTAAAGATTTATCCAACTCTTGTGATTCGTGGAACTGGTCTTTATGAACTCTGGAAAACCGGCAGGTAATCCGACTATTATTTCTTTAGATTTTAGGGTGGAAAACTTTTGTACTAGTGACAGGCACTCCAAAAACTCTCACTAACTTTGCTGGTGACAATGCTGTATTACAGATATAGAAACTATCCACCTGAGCTGCTGGTAGACATTGTAGCAAGGATTCTGTCTATGGTACCACCATGGACACGTGTTTATCGTGTCCAGAGAGATATCCCAATGCCTCTTGTTACTTCTGGTGTTGAGAAAGGTAACCTTCGTGAGCTTGCTTTGGCGCGAATGGAAGATTTGGGCTTAAAATGCCGAGATGTCAGGACTCGTGAGGCAGGGATTCAGGTAAATCTGCTATGTAGTACAATCATTTTCTCATGCTTATATATAAGTTAATTAGGGATGTGTTCTCATTCATGGATCTGTGTAGGATATCCATCACAAAATCAGACCAGATGAAGTAGAACTAGTCAGGCGTGACTATGCTGCAAATGAGGGTTGGGAGACGTTCCTCTCATATGAGGATACACGGCAGGTATAAAGCCTGTTATCCAGTTTGTTTGACTACACAGATGTGAATTCTGATTTATGCTGCATACCTTCGAATGTGATTGTAGACTAGTTTGTGTGCTTTGGAATCCTTTTGTTTCTCCACACTGTTAATGATAACTCTTGCTGTTGGCAATTGTTTGAAAGAGGTCTACACTAGACCTTATTGAATATCTTGATATTATTCAATACTACTCACAAAATTCTTTCGATTGAATTTTACAGGATATCCTGATTGGCTTGTTGCGCTTGCGTAAATGTGGCCGCAATGTTACATGCCCCGAACTTGTAGGAAGGTGTTCAATTGTTCGGGAACTTCACGTGTATGGCACTGCAGTCCCAGTGCATGGTCGTGATACAGAGAAACTACAACATCAGGTGAATCTTGTGTTTGCATGTATACAATAGGATCACCACACGTTGTATTTGTCCACTGCATTAAAGTACCATATATATTACCATATTTGTTAGATTAATCCTTCTGGTGGTCTGCCTTTTAGTCCGTCTGTCAGTTAGATGTCAATCTAAGTTTCAGTCAGGTTAGTTAGGCTGCCAGGAGCATATGCGCTTAGTTGGTCATGTAAGAATTTTAGTTGGCCAGTAAGGTCACTATTGGCAGGCCACTAATGCCATGTTAGTTTTCCTTATAAGCTTTCTATGGGGTAATACATAATCAGAAAACACAGAAGGTTTCAACAGCAGCATATATTTAGTCACTTGTGGTCACTGTTCTGAACTGACAACGTTGATGCCATCTTTTGTTTCATATAATATCAGTTTTATGGTAGGATAATAGTGCTTTGCCAAAGGCCGAAGGTTTGACTACAGTTTACTTTTTTTAGCCAAAACAAAACAATTTATTGTTTCAAATATAGGTTAAAACTAATCTACAGACCCAGCCATTCTGGAATATATTGAGTATTAGTGCTTCCTGCTGGATATATTCTCCCTTCCCTAATCAGTACTTTAAAGTCATTTTTGTTTATTTTGATGCCTGATAAACATCTCTGTACCAAATTTTCTGTTTAGATATTTAAACATTGTCTTGATGTTAATGGCTGAGCCAACGATTTGTTTTATCTTGATGTGTTGATAGGGATATGGAACTCTCCTAATGGAAGAAGCAGAAAGAATCGCTCGCTCAGAGCATCGTTCGAAAAAATTGGCTGTGATATCCGGAGTAGGAACTCGTCACTATTATAGAAAGCTAGGATATGAACTGGAGGGGCCGTATATGGTGAAGTGTCTGTCTTAGTATGTTGGGGCCCTAATATGTTTCACTGCCCCCTCCTATGTTAATGGTGATTTGTGTGTTATGTAATACTATACTTAAAAAAATCTGGTAAATTCTTTTTGAGGATTTATTAATCTTACATCTTACCAACTGTAGCGTAACAAAACAAATTTTGCCGTGTCATGCAGAAGCTGATTTGCATTCCAGTATGCAATTGCTAGCTATTCGTTGAAATAGAATCTGACCCTAAACAACGTATTCTACATCTGACACATTAACTTGGTGAGACTGACCCTAAACAAAGTATTCTACCTAACTCATCGACTTTGAGCAAGTATAAGAATGAACAAGAAGGTATACATGGAACATACGGTGGTCAATATTTTTATCTGTCATTTTGAAATTGTTCTAGCCTAGCCAATTTGCTGGGCATTAGAAAAGCTTTGGAATCGTTCTCGCCTAGATAATTCGTCTGGGACTAGAAAAGCTTTTTTGTTGTTGCTGCATTGGAAAGACAAGTGGCTAGGCAGGCCCTTTTGCAAAACGGATTGAAAGAGCTGCAGATCTGTAATTTTTCAGGATAACATATTATGGGGTAAAATATATAATTCCAAATTGAAATAATACATTCTCGTTGGTAGTATATGGTTTGAATACTAGAAGAACGGACGCTGGTCATTGGTCACGGAGACACAGGAATTCCAAATTGAAATAATACATTCTCGTTGGTAGTATATGGTTTGAATACTAGAAGAATGGGCGCTGGTCATTGGTCACGGAGACACAGGAAGTACGGAAGGCTTCTGATTCTGATTCCAAGGCGAGGCGATAAGAAACAATTTGTTGTTCTGCTAACTTATCATTCTTGTGATGACAACAAAAATCCTACCACGAGGCCAGTGGCATGTTTGAGTCCTCTTTCCCTTAATTAGAAAGAGTGAACGGTCATCAAGAAATGAAAGCTCCGTCACGAAGAGCCGTCCTCATCGTCAAGCAAACCAAAGAAGTTCCTTCGGAGATCCCAGCGTACCTTCCTCGTGCTGCTCTCTTCCTCGCTCGTGAAGCGGTAGTGGGCGAGGAGAGCAAGCTCTGCTCTCCTACACGCGGTACGGCACGAGCAACTGGCGCCACATCCCCAAGAACGCTGGTACGCCAGTCGCCACCGATCATATCAGAGACAGCCAAAACAGCCATGGATGTTGGCTTTGTTCGTGTCGTGGGAACTGATTCCAATTCTTCTGAATCATTTCATGAGCAACTACGAGTGGAAAATTCACCGGAAGGTGTTACGCTTACGCCATCACAGGTACTTTGTGTTAAATTTTAGTTGAATGGATTTATGATCTTGAACTTTTGTGCCTTTTAAATTCATAATATTAGTTATTGTTCTAGGTTATTGATCTGATAATAGTAGATGACAAGTTTTGATAGTGTCTTGTCTAGCTGCGTAGTTTGGGTACTTTGTGTTTTATTCATACTACAACACCTCGTGTTTTATTGATACTACATAACAGCATTTACAAAAATGCCTACATGTTATGGATCTTTTTGACTGTGGGATAAAACTGATAACAAACAAACGAAAGCCAAATGATATTATTATGTCATGCAGAAAAAAAATTGCTAAAGTTGGCTATACTCCACAAATTGTGGGAACTTGTCCTAGTGGTTCCAATACTCACATTTTTCATGGGTCAAGGGTCATCCGAATCATTTAATCCTCAGTTTTACTACAAAATATGCTCTCTTTCACCTGTTTAAGGATTTATCTACACACAAAATGTCACATTTTTATGCCATTTTCAGATGGACTTATCATTGATTGGACATGGAGCTGAATTTGATTATGAG
Organism: Eleusine indica; assembly: GCA_030378355.1. Classification (NCBI taxonomy): domain Eukaryota; kingdom Viridiplantae; phylum Streptophyta; class Magnoliopsida; order Poales; family Poaceae; genus Eleusine; species Eleusine indica. Next base: position 10,077,424 of record CM059502.1, read on the forward strand.
CTGAAGGAAGATTCTTGTCGGGTAAATTGGATTGCATTTGATATGTTGTTACCGTTTTATATTTTTTATATTCAAGTTTGCTGGAAAATTTACTATGCGCATTCATATTGTTATTTGTGGAACAATGAAACTCTTTTATGTACAATGGCCCTGCATATTTTTTTCTAGGTTATTGATTGTACTTTTTTTCTTCTAATTTTAACTATTCTGCTTTTACCACTATGTAACATTTGTAATGTTGATCATGTAAAATGAAATTTGAATCACATTTTTGAAGGTTCAATTCTTCACAAAAATTCTACAGAGCACTATGTTCCTCTAGTGTGTGTGAAGTAAAGTTTCAGTACAAGAGCTTATTGATTTCTCATGTCGCACTATTGGTGTTTCTCCAGAATTTCTTGTTGTATTTGATGGGAAGGTACTTCATGCGGAGTCTACTTGCTAAATGTGGCCTTTGTAAAGATGTCATAGTTCATATCTGTACTAGACTTGTTGGTGGACAGTACGTACTAATAATTTTTGTATATTGATTATTTTTAAAAGATCAATGTGTTTCTTTGAGCCGTGAGATGGAATTCACAAAATATTCATTAGGGTTCAACACAAAAATGGGAAATGTAAATACTTTCATTACAAAAAATATGTGAATATTGAAATTAAAGTCTATATTTTGTGTACTAGTGAATTTATGATTTATGATGAACATGTTTTAGTTAATGTTTTTATCTACTCACACTCATCTATATATGTTTTTTTTGTTGTACTAGATTATGTTTAATAATTACTTATATGTAGGGTATCTTTTATTCATAACAAAGGTATATAGTTGCAAAAATTTTGATCTTGTGATAGGATTGTGTCTGATATACATTGAATGATGAGCGCCTTATCGTATTTGTCTTAATATTGGAATTGTAATGACTTGGTTGTGATTTTTTTAAGGAATAAATTTGTACTTATATTACTCACACAAAATGCTTGCAGATATTTATGGGTTTAGACTTTACACTAAATAATTTGGTATGACAAAATAGCTAAACAAAGAAACTTAGTTGCTACTCAATAAGTGCATGAGTTCAAAAGCAGCTATCAAAGTGATATGTAGGCAATGTATTGAGTATATGTGCTGTGAGCTAACAAGCCACGTGTGAACATAATAATGACTTGTTATAATCAAATAATATCCTACATTATTTTATTTTCATACATAATATGATTTTTTATCATAAATAGTACTGCTTGTGCTGCCATATTATATATATGTTTTTTAATCTGAAACCTTTTTTTTAATCAACTTACAATTTATATGTTTGAGACGCCTTTAACATATCTCTATACTTTATTAATTATGGTAGAAACGTTCATGCCGAGATTCTGCCGTACGCCCCCAGGATAATACGGAGCGCTTGGCTTGGTCTCATCAGAATTGAAAGAACTTCGGTGCATGCAAAAGCTTCGACTCCGACACGTATTCAAGCAGCCTGTACAACCTGACTCATACAAACATGCCGACTCGCTCCTTCGTCAGCTTGGAAGATAAACTCGCCGAATCTAAATACGTGATCGGCCAGCAATTAAGCAAATCACGTGGCATCGATCCACGGCGTCGTGACATTATACGCATATCAGCCAGCGTAGAATCTTAGTTGAACAAAATAGGGTTGATACTTGATTAACTCGGCAAGTCGACGGATCACTAATCTAGATCCTAATCTCGCCGTCATGCAATGTCCAGTGTAGACCAGACACGCTTGACGCTTCCCAGTTGTAAGCGGGAAGGTGTTTGACGAAGGTGCGGTAGCTCGCCAGACGAGACACGAAGGTCTCGCCATCAACTTTGGACGTCATCTTGACGAAAACGCAAGCGACTCATGCAGAGCAAGAATCTGCCTCATTTAGAGGAAGGAATTACACTTACACTCATGCTTCTATCATAAGACAACTAACAAAAAATCAGAGCTGGACAGATCAAAGCAACTCAGCTGGCAATCTGGCATTAGTTGAATAAAACTCGGCCCATCCCTCGTGGTCAACGACTCACACCTGAAAATGGTGTACTAGCCTGTAAACCTGAATATTACGGCAATAGGAGTACTAGCTCATAAAATTTGGCGTGCAACTCATGAGAGGACAATGCCGATTAGATGGCTTGCCCTATTAGGCGGGAACAGTGATTCTACAGACAAAATATAAGTACAGTACGGATACTATTTTGAGTACAAAAACTACTATAGTTGTGTTTATCTACTATATACATTGCAGTATATTGTATTTCAAATATATTCATTGTCTTTTGTAATGTAAAAAAATGTCTACCATACAATACCAATCACAAGTATAGTGTTTATATTGTAATTTTCTTTTAAAAAATAAAGCCCGTAACAACGTACGGACATTTTGCTAGTAATATGTATAAGGCATGTAACTTGGATGAAAACTAGAAGTATATTCTTACCAATGAAAATGTTATATGCATTTTTCCAATCAAATATTGGTGTTATTTCCTTATTTTTAGCTATGTGTTTTGTTAAGAAGATTAATGGCATAAACATGTTTTCTATTGTATCGAAATATATGAAAATTTTGCACAGAGTGTGTAAAGTGGAAGATTAAAGAAACTTTACTATTTTAAACAAAAGAATACAATGAAACTTGCTATCAACATATGAGCAATTTTATTGGTAACAAGGAAAAACTCCTACAAATTTGATCATATAAGTTGCTAGAGCATGATGCGACGGTGAACTCACTCGTGCTGTCCTTGTCACATATTTGACCATGTGAGGAGGCAAGAAGCGAATTTCATATATACCGCGCGTGCGGTTTAAATGACCGGTGGTGAGGGAGGTGGTGGTGGGCCTGGTGGCGGAGCGCGGTGATGGTGCGGGCGGCATGGTGCGATGTGGCGGCGAGGCACCGCTGCACCTCTGCCAGAGGTGGTTATCGCCGGTGGTTAGAGTAGCTGGGTTTGTCACGCCCGATACGACAGTGCTAGGGTTCCGGCGAGCTCCGGCGTAGTCTAATCCTTCCCGACTATAGAGAGAGGGTTCTAGGGGACGGCGATCGCGATCCGACGGTGGGCGGCGGCTTGACGGTGTGGCGAGACAACAGCGGCGCCGCCGGAGCCACGAGCGGCTAGCGGGCGGTGGGCTGACGGGCAAGAGAGCTTGACGAGGCAAAAGAAGAAGAACCACCCGAGCGGTGTCATAGAAGGCCCCAGGAAGGAGAAGATTGAATTGTGCGCGAAGTAGCCGCTGACCTTGAATCATTTTCCTAAGCTTTTGTAGAAAGAAAAAAAAAACTTTTTCCTGTGCAGCTTGACACACGAGCGCGCCTCCTCATAGCTGTAGCCTGTAGGTTGGGCGCCCGTCATTGGCTTATCGCACCGCTCGTCGCGATGGCCGCTCCCGCGCCCGCGCAGTGAGGCAGACGACGGCAGATGCGTTATGATCCTGGCATGTTGCCCTGCGCCGTGTCGACCGGAACCTGCAAGCAGAGAGTTACCGTGCACGAGCACAAGTTGCAGCACAAATCGACATGCGCCGCGCATGAAGATGACAAGTGGCCCTGGTGGCCAGGCTGCTTGCGTGTGCAGTGGATCGCTAGAGGGGAGAGCACAAGCAGTCAGACACCCACCCGGCCATACATGGCGCGGCAGCATCATCGAGTTCTTTTGTCTCTTTTTTATCTACGAGAATGAGGGAGTGAGCTGTCCTGTCTCATTCAGTTGGTGCAAAAAAGAAACAAAATCCTTTTGTCTTTGATATTAGATGAGACGGACTCATATAGAGCTGGAGGAACGGATTAGAGAAGAATCACCGCGCACGACACCATGATTATTCTTTCAGGGAGCATGGAGCGAACCGTACCGATCTCGGTCGATGAAAGGCGTGGCAAGAAGTCACCATCCACGCCTCCCGAGCGCCGAGCCTGCCGCCCGTCGCTGACCACGGTGGGCATCTTCCTCCGCAGCGGCGCCCTCGCCCAGCTGTACCTCTCCGGAGACGGCGCGTATCGCGTCGGGGCGGAACGGGCCATCCGATCAATGCTTCCTAATTTCTCACACCGCCGCGACGGAGAAAGGAATCAATGTGACGGTCGAAAATATATTTCTAAGATACGGGGCGTGACGGTGATCAGTGATCACCACCGCCTGACAGGCCATGAGTCAAGCAAGCTCCAGGGCGCCTGATTTACCCGCAATCAGAAGCCTGAGCTTATGCATCTCGCTGGCCACTGTCCTTCGTACCTGAGCCTCCCTCGTCCTCACCTTGGGCTGCTACCGCAGTGCGCTTCCATGCGGCACTGTTCAACAAGCAACGATGACGACGACGGAAGCGGAACCGAACACTTGCATGCGGTCGCAGGGCGTAGCCGATGCCATCGGAGGTCGTCAGTGGAACGACAGACAGAGACATGCTACATCACAATGGCGAGCCGACGCGGGAGCCGTGCGGAACTGCAGCTTCTTCGATCGCGTGCGGGAGCAGGACTGCGTCCGATGGCCAACGGAGGGCATCGCGCAGGGAGGCGTGCCCAATTTTTTTCCCCACAGATGAGGGAGCCACAGTTAAAGCCTCTATTTTGGTTTTCACCATTTATTCCTCCCATCGAGCTCCAGTGCTTGTCTTCTTCAAGCTCCAGGAGACCAGGACCCAGCTGCCATTGGACCAGATTGGACTGGCAGCGGCACTACTGCCCGGCCGACTACTGACGCGGGAATGGAATCCAGGCCCCTGACGTCCGATTTACGTGGACGGCTGACGCTCGTAGTCGTTCCTCGCGTGGCTCGGGTCACGCTCGCGCCCTGATGGGGAAAGACGTGCCTCTGCTTTGCGACCGAGGCAGGCAAGGCGGCGAGGCGAGGCGCGACGCCTGCTTGGCAAACGAGCCTGTATACATACTCCCACGTCGTGTTGCGTGTGACGAGTCCTTGTACGAGAGGTTCAGCACCACGCCAGCTCTCCCTCATCGGCTTTTGCAGTTGTGAAAACGTGTTCGAGTAAGGGTTCCACGGTGCCAAGCGCCAGAAACGCAGTTTCAAAAACAAAAAAAAAAAAGGCCAGAAACGCAACCACGGATGGAACATCACTTTGCAGTAGCGACACGAACGAGATGGCCAACATCACTCTGTCGCAGGAGTATACGTACCATCATCTTTCGTACGGACGTCGCCCGACACCGGTTCGACTTCGACGGGATCCAGGAGAACGCCTCGTCAGAGACTCAGAGCAGCGCGTGATCGTGAAGCGGCATGAGCACGAGAGGCTTGCCAACGGCACTACGTATGGGCACCACCAACCACAACAGCGGCTGCGCTGCACTGGCCTGGAAAGTGGAAATCGTTTTCTTTAGATTGAAACGATCTGTTCCGTCACGAGGCGCGCAGAATAACGCGTCTGACGCTACTAGTTCACTGCCTTGTGTTTTCCGTCCAAAAATACAGAGGTCAGTGCTGTTGGGAACAACTTGTTGGGCGAATTGGCCCAAAGCACATTGAACCACACAAACAGAGCAGCGCGCTCCGCCACCTGCAGGATCACACAGGATGGGCAACAAGTGTTTGGGATTTAAGAAGCACTTCCACACCCTATAAGAAAACATCTCTACGAACCCAATTTTAACTCACCAACAACAAGCTTACATATTTTTGATTTGTTCTCTTCACAATTTGTCAGGTAGACTCATGGCTGTTTGGTTCGTTTCCAGGGCAGCAGCCCATGTGAGAGCGAATACAGGTAGGCCATCATGTTGTGGCTCTAGAGAGAGGCCAACAGCATGTTCCATCAACAGTGAGGGTTGCACTCTTTGCAAGTTTATATTCCGGCATGAGCATGAACCTTTTCAATATAGTAAAACCAAACCTGCAAACAGAAAAAGGACTTTCATAATTAATCCAAGACGCATGGCTCAGAATTACATATCAGTCATTTGTCCAGTGATCAGATAAGCCTGCCAGTTTGAAAATGTAATACAGTCTAATCGTCCATACAAGGAAGCAAATATCTTTCTTATGTCATTGAAACCCTGAACCTACTAATAATTACATATTAGCAGTAGAAAAAATAGAAACATATAACAAGAAAAGAACTTAGAAGTGCCTTTGCAAGTGCTTTGGCAATTAAGTCAATTGCAGACAAGGTGGGTGAGCTTTACAATTGCTCTGCTTGCTGATGGAAAACTGGGATAATAGTGCATTCCACCCATCAAGGACATATCCTACCTGTCTCACACACTAGTAATGTCACCTAATCTTCATCGCTAATTTAGTATCCTCCCAGCCCCCAAAGCAAGAAACCAGTTTCATCAGCAACAGACTGCGCCACATCAGTAAACTGTGGTGCAAAGATTGTTAAAACTTCACCCCACACACCCGTTGTAATCTTGTCACAATGTGCATACAGTTACATATATATCAGACTTCATGAATCATGACAGCAACACCAGTATTGCCTGATACCAAAATGCATCTATTTAGCAGACAAAAAAGATCATGGATGATGAACAATCACTGACTTCAATCTGAGCTTGGATCACATCTCCATTCAAAGACACAATCAAACCAGACAGCTCCCGATGGAGAGTCCTTTGTCACGGTTAAAATTATTCAGCAAAATGGACGCATATCAATAGTAGACTCAAGGACTTAAATACCTAAATTACATAGTAGCTATTATAAACATTTGATGATGCTATAATAACTTGATCCTTGACCTCCGTGTCACAAGGAACGAGATGCTTAGCAGATGCACTAGCTTTAGGCATCTCATTGTCAACAAGATCAATTGTTCTTCTGTCAGTTGTCAGAAACGCATGGACACCTACAATGTTCCAATTATGTGACCAGGACAAAAATTACATCGAATATCCCAATTGATCAGCATCCACAATGTTTCATTTGTAGCTCCAAAGTGAACATGGAAAGCTCAGAAAATAATTGGCTCATCTGAGGGAAAAACTACAATCATAACCAAATAATGTTTAGAAATTGATGAACATAGCTGTCAGCATACTACAAGTGAGCTCAACATCACGAGAGTACAAAGTCAAACTAAGTTAAAATTAACAAATCTTATAGAAGTATAAATATATGACATTAGAAAAGTACACTCTGAAAAAAAAATTTAAAATGAATATAATGACACTAATCTAATCTTCTAAATAATAGCACTTTTTACATGCTTGTTCAAAATTAAAATAGTTTCACTTTGACTGTTTCTATCTGGGAGGGAGGTAGCATGTAACTATATCATGCGTGATGTATCAAAAGTGTCAAGGAAGGTTTTAAGGTATTTCTTGGTGAGCTACCTTAAATTAAAGGTTTTGAGGGAACAAAAGTGTGACGAAGTTCTTTCAACAAAAAGAGTATCAAATGACAATTATGTGAGCTATGCAAAAAAATTAATGATGATGTCATGCTTTTGAAGTTCATTGTCACAAGAGATGATGGTGGTATTTTGTGTTTCTTTTGCTGTGCATTTCAATAATTGTGCAAATATGAACAGAGATGAGCATATGAAGACAGGGGTTTTATAATGGAACTACATGACTTGATCATCCTATTAAACTTGATATATGCTCGCTTTATGCACTCGGTGGCTTGGATTTAGCTATCACCAGTTAAAATTATCAAATAGCACCGACTACCCTTGTGGATTTATTTTGAAAGAGGTAAAGCTAGTTACCATGAACTCCAAATGGTAGAGACAATGTATTTGTAAGCTATGCTACAATAGCATGGCATAATTTTGAGAAATTAAGCTTCTAAAATGTCCTTGTTGCCTTCTTGGTTGTGAACTTAACCGTTTTCATTAACTAGTAGCTTAAAGGTGACTCAAGAAATTTTGGAGAGAATTTTAGTAGTCATGGATGCATTTTTAGATTGCCATATTTGTTTTCACTGACGTCTGTCGGCGTGAGGCATGGTTGTTTCTCAGACGCTTGTGTCGTGGTCGCCCCATATGTGAGTCTAGCCTTGTGGTTGCTCCACCCATTAGCCCGACCCATATAGTAGTCGACTCTGTCTCGCATCAGATTTCTAGGTGTTGTTGACACGTGTTACGAGACAAGTTGTCCCATGGTCGCCAACCCGTGCCCCTCCCATTCTTCTTTGGGGTTGTAGACGGTCCTTCTAGGAAGAACTGTCGTTTCCTAGACACTTCCTTGTAAATTTTATATCTGTCAACTAATTATTTGCATATTTGAAATGAATGCATATTAATAGCACGAGGCGGAGTGATTTTATAAGGGGACAGTAATAATTTTTTGACAATTTTAACAATAAAGTATTTTAGTATATATGTTTTATCAACGAGTGTTCAAACGAGGGTCGTTTTGTGTGATTTTCTAAAGTCGGGGGCTATGGGCATATTTAGCCATCGCTATCCTCTTTCATAGTGTGTATAAATGGATATGTATGGCAACTTTATTCTCTTTCTGTTCTTTTTCACAAAGATTAGTGTGGCTCATGCATTTCATGTTTGCATCGCATCCTATGATTCCTATCGACGCGTCTACTGTCGATGCTGCTCCAACCAACGTCTCCTTCCTCACACTTTCCTGTTACAAAGCTACCACCATAGCTGCCCTTGCGTATTATACTATTGTTGTACACGACACTATCACAGAAATGACTTTTAGTGACCCATATTTAGAGACGGGTAAAACAACCATGTCACTAGATCACTTATAGAGACGGGCTTTTAGAAACACGTCATTGCTATTTAGCTGAGAGACACATATAGTGACGTTTAAATAGAAAATCGTCTTTAGCAAAAGATTTAAGGATGGGTGATAAAAACCCGTCTCTATAGCTTCAAGTATTAGGGACGGGGTTCTAGAGTAGAGACGGAATTTTAAATCACTGTCACTACTTTTACAAGCATTAGAGACGGGGTTATAGAATAGAGACGGGGATTTGAATCGCCGTTACTACTGTTTCAGTTATTAGTGACGAACTTTTGAATTCCCGTCCGTAGTATATTATGATATAGAGACGCGGTTCTACAAATAGTACTAGTGGCGCGTTGGTAATATATTCCTTTGATGCCGCGAGACCATTGTTCGAACCCCTCCGATGCACGACCCTTTTTTTTCTTTTTAGTTTATCCTATATATTATAACCCTAAACCCTAACCGGCCGCCATTCTCCCAGCCGCGCCGTCTCTTCTCCTCCGCATCGCCCTTTTCTTCTCCCGTCCGACGGCGCCCACCTCCTCCGCCTCAAGCTCCGGCCTAACACCCTCCTCTGCCGTCTCGACCTTAGGCGGGACGACCTGTCCTCCGCCGCCTCGTGCTCGGGCTCGACAGGAGGACGCCCTCCTCCTCCGCCTCGAGCTCGGCGCCCTCCTCCAGATCTAGTGGCGGCGGCCTCCTCCGTCGCCTCGAGCTTGGGCACGACGGTGCCCGACGGCTCGACGCCCTCCTCCGCCTCAAGCTCGGCACCCTCCTCCTCCAGATCCGGTGGCGGCGGCCTCCTCCGTTGCCTCGAGGTCGGGCACGACGGCGCCCGACGACTCGACGCCCTCCTCCTCCGCCTCAAGCTCGGCGCCCTCCTCCTCCAGATCCGGTGGCGGTGGCCTCGTCAACACCCTTCCCCCTCAGGCGGTGGCCTCCACGCGCTCCTAACAACCTCCCTCGTCGGATCTGGCGGCCTCGAGCGGATCTCAGGCTCGGTCAGGCCGGAGCCGGTCCGGCTAATCCTGCTTATTTATTTATTTATTTATTTATTCAGAATTCCTGTACAGACGGAGATATCTTTCGTCCCTAGAAACAATCAGGGACGGGGATGAGTGACGTCTCTATAGGTCCGGATTTAGTGAAGTTTAAATCCTCGTCTCTATAATAGATAGATTTAGCGACATAAAAATTGAGACGACTTCGTTTTGTGTCTCTATAAGGGTTAGATCCCCATCTCTAAATGCCAATTTTGTAGTAGTGCGAGAAAAAAATTGCTAATTTTTAATAATTGAGACGCAAAAATGATTTTAATAATTCATAGTAGGAGTGGTTTGGGTTGTAATCTTTTTGCTAATTTTATCCATCGCTCAAATTATCGAAACTCAATTGTTCAGGTCCCATGCTCGCTTCACGGGCACGCACAGCACCAAAGTGGGTGTACCAACCATGTAAAACGCTGCCCACATGTCGATCCTTTATGTGCCTCGCTTCAAACTTTTTCTAAAGACAAAGAGGTCGAGGAATTATATAGGTATGCGCAAAAGAAGATGTTCCCTTGAAGGAGCTTTGTGCAAGGGATTTCCCCCCTGAATTACCGACTGCTACGACTCCTTCACACTGTTATGGTGCTTTAACCTCCAGCTAGTGGCCTCATGGTTTCCTCGTGACCGTAGCTGCTCTTGCATACTCGTCGTCACGACAATCTTGTTTTCCTTTGCTTTTGATTAGCCTCAAGCCATTGAAGTCGTTTGGCTTCTTGGTGCTGTTTTAGTTAATAATATCCACCTTTTCTTTTATTCGAAAATCAATTATTCGTTACGTGCTTGTGCTTTCCCCACTGACGTGCACATTAGTGAAGGCATCCATTCCGTGTACAGTACCACATGTGTGAAAGAGAGCGAGTGGGCATGGAAGTCATTTTACGTTGAAGATGCTCCTCTCTGCAAAGCCAAAGCTTCACGCTAGAGCTGGACGGATCAACTGGCCCACCATTGCGTGTACACACGACTGCAGCAACGGTAACCTTTTCACTCCTGCACGGTCTGAAACAGAAATGACGTAGTAGTAACCCTACGGATGGGGTGACTGCTGAGTGGTCCCAAAATATCGCTGAGGTGACCGCCGGTGACCGGACCGTGGCATCGACCACCGGCGCATCGGATGCTCTGCAGCCGAACGCAAACGCATACTCAGCCAGCGTCTCCTTTCAAAACGACGGCGACGCCTCAAGCTAAGCAGGACGGCATACCTTATTTTTTTCAACCAGTGATTTGGACCTTGAAAATTGTAGTACTAGTATTTTCCAACGGCGTAAAAATTACTATGTAGAAGAACGGCGTAATAGACCACCGTTTTCAAAGCTAGTACTACTTCGTTTTCAAAGCACGTAGCAGCGACTTTCTGCGCCTGCCTTGTGCGCCTCTGCCCCTCCGTTCCCGATCCAATCGAGCGCGGCCCCCACATTCTCCCAAAGCACACGACAGGGTAGGTCACGAGCCTGCCGCACCACTCGTTTTCTATTCACTCCACACTTTGGAGTGTGAGCTCTCACTCTTTTTTACTGCTGGCTCTGTTCACGAGCTGGGAGGAGGACCCGCTCTTATTCACTGAACCCCTTGGAGTTTGAGCTCTCACTCTTTTTTCTCTTGTACAGTCACGAGCTGCGAGGAGCCACCACTAAACTCTACTGCTAGCTCTGTGCTGTGCTGTTACATCGGTTTACTCCATCGGAAGTTGCTGTACAACTTTACTACCCTCGCTGGCAGGTACAACATTTATTCCTCCTTAAGTAATTTCATTGTGAGGAATAAATAAAGGTTTTTATTTACTCCAATACAGTATTTAGTCCGCATATAGAAGGTTTTTACTCCAATATTTACTCAGCATGGTACTGTACAGCCTGGCAGAGTGCCTCACAGGGGCAGCGAGAGGCGCGTGGAGCTCCAGAAGACGCTCCATACCCCACCCGTCATGGGCCCCGAAGCGTCCTCAGCGACGCACCCGGAATGCGAGCCTGAAAATCTGGCCGGATTTTTCGAAAAAGTCAAAGAATCTGGCTGGCGTGATGTTCTAGAGGCATGGGCGGCAAGCAATGAACGTGGCTGGTGGCTCAGTCGACGGTGACCCGTCATGGTGGGTGGCGGATGGACTTTAGTGCGTGGGGCCCACCCGCCGGATGCGTCTGGCCGGCCGGTGTGCGGTGGTGGTGGTGAAAAGGACGTGGGGCGAGCGATCCATTTCGATCCTGCATGCACCGATGGATGACGCGGTAAACCAGCTACAAGTTGAACGGTTCACGCGATTTTTGTGTAGGAAAACGTGTCGTGCATGCTAAGGAAGTTGTGATTTCCAAATAAAAAGTTTCTTTTTTTTATCATAAATAAAAAGCTTCTTAATATACTACCAATAATAACTTCAAATTTAGAGTGGAGATATTTGGAACACAATAATCATTTAGCAATTGAAGAAGGAAAAGAAGGAACGCAATAGTAAATGACAGCTATCAATTATGCCCTTTTAAAAAAGAAATGACAGCTATCAAAATTGATTTTGCAAGCAAATTCTTTTGTATAGTATTGATGGTGATAATTAATTCCATGGCTAACAGCTGTGTTTCGATATTCTTTGATTTTTTCGTTACTTTCCTGAAATCAAGCTCGTACCATCTGACCCATGGGTCCAAACCCAACATATTTAACGTGTCCTCAAGTGTCATAGAGAGCAGCTGGCTGAATTGTGTTAAATACTACGACCGAGGAAATCGCAAGAGACCGCCTCCCTCACACCACCACGGATATAAAAGGAGGCGAGCCGCCTACACTTCACCCCCGTTTCCCCAGCTCCACCCTTCGCAGTTCATTGCTAACCTAACGCTTCGGCGCTTCTCCCTGTTCTTCCTCGTCGCAGCCATAGCCAGAAAACAGAGATATCATCCATGGATGCCCCTGACCCCTCCACCGTTCGCCGTTCCTTACTCTGAAGATGAAGTTCTTATCAGAGCTCTTCGAGGCATGGAAGGCTTAATCGGTGGCTGTGCTTCTTGCCGGCGACCACCGTGACATGGTGCCACGGTCTCTGTCGCCGTTCAAGTGTCGCGGCTTCTGTCGCCGTTCACCGCGGGATGTCGCGGCTTTCTGTCGCTGTTCTCCGAGGCACGGTGCCGTGGCTTCTATCGCCGTTGACCGATGTGTTACGGCTTCTACATCGGGGACTTCCCTGCCGGCAACACGATGGGAAGGCCACAGCTGGAGCTGGAGCTGTGGCGGCAGATCGAAAGACATCAACCGGTGCTTGAATCGGTTGGCCTTCGGCCGACGTTCAAGCCGCCTTTCAAGGCTCCTGATCTGCTAGTTACCACCGATCTGGTAGCCGTTTTGTTCGGTCCCGTAAACGGTGTGGTACCTGGAGTCAGATTCCCGGTGGATCTGCCGCTGATGGGCGTTTGGAACCCGGTCCTTTCGCCTGGTTAGATCCATCCGTATGATTCGGATCGCTCGTGCGACCCAGATCCGAAAAGCCATCGAGTCGCTCCCCCCGGCTCGAAAGTGAACCAGTAAGTGTTTTTTTCTGCTACAATTATTACTATGGCTTGTCATCTTTTGGGTTTTAATTTTACATTTCGCCTCCCATTTGGGCTTTAATCATCGTGGCATCAATGCCATCAGGACCCGCTCGTCAGTTTACTGGGCTCCGCTATAAAAATCTGAGCTCGAAATCGAATGGGCCAATGCTTTTGTCCTGCAAGATTTCGCCCAAGTGCATTTTGAAGAATTCACTCACTGAATTCTCATGGCCCATTTGTGCCTCTTTCTTCTGTAAAACCTTCTCCTATTGATAAGAGAATTGGAGCCTTACAGAAAAATCGTTTATCCGTTTAAACTCAAATATGATCGAGCTACTCATTCTACGTTTTGACACAATGAATCCTTACCACAAACTGATAGCGAAGCCTTGTTGTACTTCCAAGTTATCTCCGAATGCAGCCCAATCCATGCATTAATCTATTAGAGGCCGATCTGTTAGCCCACTATCCTGTCCCGTCCTTGTTGGAGTATAAATACGTGAGCAACCCTAGCATCGCTTCCCTGTTCTGAAGAACAGAAGCCGCCGCTTTTGTCGCCATCGCCGCCGCCTAAAGAGCTGCCCCTACCCGAAGAGATCTTCCTGAAGTTGCTCTGATGGCAAACCCCGCCCCAGCCCACAGGTAACCTTTTTTCTGTAGCGAGGACTCGATGTGAATGGATTGCCTATTTCGTGGAACCCTAAACCGAAACCGATCTGGTAACCTTTTTTCCTGTAGCGAATCCCTGATCCGCTGGAATCGAAGCTGTGGCTATTGTGATCGTTATGCACAATTTTGTGTCGTATAGTGTTCCATTTCTTGATTTCTCTGTTGAATTTGGTATTTCCTTGTCAGTTTTATGTGCCTACCTAAGTGCACAATTTATGTTTACAGAACAACAGGCATTGTGGTATTTTGTGCTGTTGCCGTTTTATGTTTAGTGCGAGCTAATTTGATCATTTCTGTTTGCAGACCTTCGTACCAACAAGTGTTGTTGAGCAACACTGTTGCAGGTTTTGCCAGCGTGTCTGCTTCCGATGTGATGAAGAGGGAGTTTGCTAGGGCAGAGGCTAGGAGGGTGGCTCATGCTGCCATGCTGCGCTCAAAGAAAGGTAAAATAGTTTTGTTGTTTGCACTAGATAGTCTTTGTGCTGTGGTTGTTGGTGCAGGCACCTGTTAGTGTCTGACTGGTTCATGAAATTAAGTGTAAACGTCATTTTCTGGAATATTTTAGGTGTCAACTTAAATTCAAATGGTTGTGTACATGAAACAATAGTTAGAAACTTAATATGTAAATATTGATACCACCCAGCTGTCGTTGTACTTGAGTGACATTGTATTTATTTTTTTACGAAGTTGCCAATCAGTACCTACTAATATTTTAGGGTGTAGGAAGATGTGTTTATAGCTTGTTACCCCCTCTGGTTTTTGTATGATGTTTTGACAACAGCATCTAGTTATTTTCCTGCTCAAATGGGTGTCGGACTGAAAGTATGTTGCTTGTGGTTAATGTGAAGATAGTTTGCTACTGATCGTTTATTGAGAACCATGCAATCTCAGTGTTACTAGCTGTCTGTTGACTTGGTTGGCAACCAGCAGTTGCTCTATTTGAACTTTTTTTATGACCGTTTGCTCATTAACTTCCACAACAAAATAGTTTTAGGTGCAGGTGCCTGTTTAGTGTCCGACTGTTTCATGAAATTAAGTGTAAACGACAATTTCTGCCATTCAATGTTTTAGGTATCTGACTTAAATTTAAATGGTATTGCACATGAAACAATAGTTAGAAACTTGATATGTATAAATGTTAAGTTTCTAACTATTGTTTGACAACAGCATCTAGTTATTTTCCTGCTCATATCGGTGTCGGACTGACAGAGTGCTTGTGACAATCTCTAGTGTTATTAGCTGTCTGTTGACTTGGTTGGCAACAATCTGTCGCTCTATTTGAACTTTTTTATGACCGTTTGCTCATTAACTTCCCCAACCAAATAGTTTTCTTTAATTCTTAAGCTGATCTTAATATTCTTTTCAGCTGCTCGCCAGTCTGTGGAGCTGGAGGAGGAAGCCATGGTCTATGCTGCCAATCTCATGTCCTCTGTGAATATTCAACACAAACAGAATGGCAACCCCTACGGTGATGTCCGCGCCATGGCTGATGTTGTGAAAGTCGGCATGTTTGTGCCTCCTTCAGGGGAGCTTTCTGCGGTGCATCATTGATATCATCTGTCATAAGTGCCAAGTGATCTAAACCTTGTCATGAGCCTGTTGTAATAAGTGGTGGTACCTATACGTTTTGTTCTGTTATCTATACTTTGTGACGTAGAATTGAGTTAAACTGGATTCTGAACGACAGAATTTTGTTGGTTATAGTTACTATGCGAGGCTTACGGAAATATGTTGTTTGTGAGCTCACTACATCTTGGTGTCCATATTGTTCCCTGCCTCTGTTGAAATATTTGCTCCCTGCTTGTGAGCTCTGCATCCTGGGTATTCAATTTGACCATTTACTGTGCTATCTGGTAAGTCTTCTGCACAGTTGGACTGCCAGTAGCTATGCTTAGCTCACTTTCTGAAATAATATCTCCGTGCTTTTGAGCTCCCTGCATCTGGGTATTAATTTTGTTGGGTAGCGTACTGTGGGTTGTCTTTTGTTGGTGGTTGATGTAGAGATTATTTCCCTCTCTAAACGTCTGGACGCCCCAGCGCATACAAACGATCCACGTCTTCCAGATGATTTTTTACCGTCTGATCAGGATCGCTGTGAGATCCACTAAAATGGGTGTAAACGGATAGGTTGAAAAAAATTGACCCGTACAGTCACGCTGCGTGTGTTTCCCTCGTTGGAGTGTCGTGTGACTTGGACATTCAAGATGTTAGGTCGACGAAGTCGATGCCACTCTTCGTCTTCCCCCAAACGCATATCGATCCTCCGGCGGCCCGGCTAGGTCCTCACGTCCTCCGTTAATCACTTCCTCTTTCCTGGTGATTTTTAGTGTGCTTTCTTTGTTGTTTGGACTGTGATTTCTCCGTTTGTGATCCATCTTCGTTGTTGTGTGATTTGGTATGATATTAGGTTTTTCACCGGATTTATTGGTCTCTGTTGCATCTCCATTGGTGCGTTCTTGCTCAAGATCTTGTTCTTGGATAGCGATTTCTGTTATGTATGATGGTTTGGCTAGGGTTTTGCTGTTTTCTCCCCTCTTCCTTGGTCCAGGCTGCTAGGTTCATTGGCGTTGTGTTGGGATTTCCACGAGTTGGTTAGGCTGGACTAATGAATTCTTTTGGTCTCCTTGTTCTTGGTTTTTCCATGATTTTTGTCCCTTTTTCTACTATCCTTGTTTGGTGTGGTCCTTTTGATTATCATTGCTTGTTTCTTATTCTAGAGGATCTGCATGATTGTCATTGATTATTGGTTTTGTTGCCAAGGTCAAATTGATCTGGTCTCTGTTTTGCAGATGTAGCAGGGGCTGCTTCGTGAGTTGGTCGCCTGTGAGAGCGAGGTGATTGCTTGTCCGCCCTCTTTCCTACTTTTCATTACATTTTAATTTTGCTTCTTGGTCACTGCATATCCCCGTTTCTTCCTGGTAGCAGGCAGGGTGTTTTTGGTGATGCAACTTGCTCGTTGTTTCAATGGATCAATGAAAGTTCCCTCTTAAATGGCTGGTAAATGAATGGAACATAACTAATTTTTTTCTTCAGATGACGCCTCTTGGGAGACATTTGTGATATTGGCTGGTGATGATGTTAATTAGTGGTAAGCAAACATGAAGTTCTGTTCATGTGCTAAATGACTGTTTCCC
This sequence comes from Eleusine indica, assembly GCA_030378355.1. NCBI lineage: Eukaryota > Viridiplantae > Streptophyta > Magnoliopsida > Poales > Poaceae > Eleusine > Eleusine indica. Next base: position 10,094,467 of record CM059502.1, read on the forward strand.
TACCTGGATATCCTATTCAAGTTTAATTTTTTTTAGTGTATATTATTGAGGGTTGCTATTTGTGTCATCAATGCTTGGTTTACTTGCATCTTTCTTGATGTGACTAAAAGAGTGCTTCAGGATTTGTACACTACATCGTTTCTTGCACTACTGGCCACTGAGGTCCAAAGGAAAGGAGTGTGGTGTCTCATCTGTTCTTGCCTTTCCTTTCCTCTATATCGTTCTCTATCATCTGTTTGAAATATTGTATTGTCTTGAAGTAGTTTGCACCAATGGTGGAGTTGGAGCATGTCAGCAGGAGCAAGGCATTATTGTCATAATGATCCTTGCTTGCATGAATTTTTATCATCCATTGGGTGGTTATATATATCTTTCGATGGTTCAAGAAATAGAGGAGCCTGTACCATGAGCACAAAACTAATCCTCAATTGCCTTGAGTTACTCCATTGAACAAACTAAGCTGATGACAGGCTCCGATTTTTGCTGATTTGAGAGCATGTTTCCCCGGTTTTTTGACAATGTTGATTTCTTTAGTTTCTCAGTTTTTTTAATCCTTGTTCAAACAATTTATATCTTATGATCTTTTTGGAGGATGTCATATTAAGACACAATTTTGATCCTGTTCTTCCTTGTAGAGTTCAAATGTATGTTCTGCAGAACTATGCTTTTGCAAAGGATAACATACCAAAACTAACATTAAGCAAGGCAGCATGCTATTTATGAAGAGAAAAGCAACAACATTTTAGTTGCTCTCAGATGATGAGCAGCTCTTACTCCCTTTTCATTACCAGAGGAAGCATGTAAAGATTTAGTTGATTACAGGTCAACTACCTGTTACGGTAACCTTAACAAGTGCAACCTCTTTTTGTGTTTTTTCACTTTTACTGCTGTTTGTAGTTTTGATTCCCAATTTCATTTAGTATCGAAGGCTGGAGTCATACAGCTGACTGGACCAAATGTATGTTTTGCAAAAATATCTATTATCTACTTTGGATACTAAAATGCTGAGAGAATTTTTTTGAGTTCTTGTAATAACATATTGAGTTTCATTTCACTTAGCAGAAAGAATGGTTCTCTTTTTTCTTATTTGTGTCATTCAGCTAAATAGGTAGGCTATGAGTTCAAATAACCAATTTGAAATTCCTGAACATGGCATGGACAAAAATAGAACTCATTTTTTATGATTAGTTGAGAGAAATATCAAATGCCATGTCATTAATAATGTTTTCCTGCCTTCTCGAAACTATTGGAGCAGAGGAATGGTAACCGTCGCTGTCTGGGCCAACCTTTGGGTTTATAGTTATTATGTTCCTCACATGCTATAACGTCAGTTTTGTGAGCCTGCATGCTACAGAAAGCATGATGCATGTTTTGTTTGTTTTCAGAAAACAAAATTGTATGCTAAAGAATCTGGGCGCATTTATCAAGACTCATATTTCAGTGATATCAATATCTGAAGCTCTTATCATCAATCTATTGCAACCTTCCGATGCATTGGTGCAATGTGTTTTTTTTTTCTCGTACTAACCTTGAACTTTGGTTTTACTTTCCTTTAGAATTTTTTATATTTATATATGACATCATATATAAGTATTATGTTAAGATACAAATTACTAAGAACTGTCTAGAATACAGCTATAACAGAATGTGTAAATATATCATGTAAGAATGTGGTGCACATGGAACAACTGTTCTTCATGACTGCCCTGTCATACGGTCCCAAAAGCTTTTTTGCTGCTATCCAATTGAAATTCATAAAAGCTATCCAAATGAAGTTTATAATACAAATAATACAAATTTGGTTTCTTGCTACTGTATATTGAGATGTAGGTAGCCCTCTTTTTTTTTTAGTTTCCTTTTTGTGGTGTTTTGCCCCTTGTATATTGTAATCATTTTGCAATAATATGTACATTATTACCCATGCTATAAAATGTTGAGGCAATTCTCATAACAGGTTGTGGTAGTTTCCTTCAAGAAAAGATTACTCTCTTTGTTGTATACAACAATTCATAAAGCATAAGACTTGAGTTTTCTTATTGTTTTATCTCAGTTAGGTGCCACAAAGAGCAATGTGACAATATTTTAATTGGCTAACTGCTGACTTAAACTTCAGACGTTAATGAACGACAATTTCTTCTACAAAATGCACTATTTTAGTTCCTTGTGATTGCTAATATTAGATTTTTCTTTTGCAGGCTAGAAGTTTAGTTTGCATCTTATTATTTATAAACCTTTTGACTTGGAGACTCTGCTTCATGGGTTGGTTACATGCATGTTGAGGACCTTAACAAAATGAACAGGATGTTTTATTAGAAACTTGCCCATCAACTCATCATCAAGCAGCTAGGTGGTCCATTTTTCTTTCCGTTTAGTTCTTCCGGGTGACAAGAAATTATCATGTTGTTCACATATATGTATGTGTTTTTGCACAATTAATTCTTCTATATTTCTTTACTATATGCACTAAAATTAAACATTGTCACATGCTTCTTGCAATAACGTATCATACAAATGTCTTAGTAATTAGTTTTACATGCTTTTGCACTTGCACTACTGTACTGTAAGCACGAAACCACTACAATTGTGAATCAGAAATATGGCTTCACCTTGAGATTGTATTGTTTTTTTCATGTACCCTAATTTTGGCTGCGGCTGATTACTGCTATAATGATTAAATTTTAGTGATGACACTATGTTGAGTTTCCTGTGTTTATTACCCCCAACAATAGCTAAGTTCAATGAGAAGAAATATAGGCGTCGGGCAATTCTGGTAGGTCATAGGTGTCATTGTGAGTTAGCTGTGATGATGTAGATCCAGTGAAACAACAAAAGAACCGCGCCTTTCAGATGAGGAAGAAGATGGTTCAACAATTGGTTTATGTGTCTTATTTTGGATCCTGTGTTTAACAATATAAATTAAGTGATCAGATTATAACATATGATCTGTTTCTTTCTGATGAGGAAGAAGATGGTTCAAGCATACAGAGTGTTGCTTCGTCATTTGAAAGCTTGAACCCTACAAAGTGTTGCCTTCCCTGTTTACATTTTCTTACTGTTTTGTACAAGGATTTTAAAATTGTTGTGCTTGTTGTACAATATCGTTCTCAGCTGAACTATATTGTAGTAATTTGTTTTGTAATGACCTAATAGTGAGAATGAACATAGTTGCATTATGCGCGGAGCAGACCAATGGAAGTCATATATACATGGATGGTGGTTCACACATAATGGACCCAACAGGCCTGATTTCCAGGCCCAACTGACCACATTTTGACGCCTCTACACCTAAGATATCCACCTAACTTCATTCTTAATTAAAACAAGCATTTCTTAATCTCTTCATTATGTGCGTTTATCATTTAGTCGGCGTACAAGGGTGCGCCGTACTATATTACTCTCTCCGTTCACATTTAGATATTGTTTTAGGGTTGGACACGAAAAATAAGAAGAAGTAAATATTGTTTTAGGATTGGACACGGAAAATAAGAAGAAGTAAAAAGATGAGTGTATTGAAAACGAGAAGAGAGATATAGATAGAGATGCAGTGGAAAGAGAGAATATTGTATTGGGAAGAGAGAAATGTGTATTAGGAAGGAAAAATGACATGTAATTGGAGAAAAGTTAAAAACCTTAAAATAACATGTAAATGTGAACTAAGAGAGTAGTAATTTATATGGAGGGACTACTGAAGCCTCACGCGCGTCCCAGACGTGTCCGAGAGTCACTGACCGGTCCCAGGGACGTGTCCGAGAGTCCCTGACCGTACCTTATGGACGCATCTCAGGTATAGGTTCAATAACCGTTGAAAATCAAACGGTTTATTTAGGTTTTAATGTCTGGTTTATCATAAAAACTGACCTTGTGTAGTGTAACAAACGGTTTTTTGATTTATCGATCTGTTTTTAGTGAGAAAAAAATTGGCACTGTAGTGGTTTTTTAGCCCCTTATTAATTGCTAAAGGTGGAGATGGAGACGAAGTCTAGATTGCTTTCTTCTACTTTCAGTGAGAAATCCTGTGATAAGTTTGAAGAAGTCGATCGCTCATCGCTTCGGTTCGTCGTGCCGTCTTATCATCTTTGGTTTCTTACCTGTTTCAGTTGATGCCGTGAGCCATTGATCTCCATCATACGGTCAGATTAGTATCTTCTATCTTTAACCGATTTTCTCTCTCTCGCTTGTTTCTTTCTCACAAAAGCTCTGGGCAGTGACGTGTGTGAGAGAATCACACGTGACGAATGGTGGTGTGAAACAGATCATCACGTTCTTCATCATCAATCGATGTATACTCTTTCAAAAATCCACGCGACGAAAATAGAGTAGGTAGAGAAGTATGCTATGAAAAACTTTTTAAATTCAATGAAAAAAAGGAGAAAATGGAATACAACATATCTTTATACCCTGATTAAAAATCTTAGTGAGAAAAGTCAGGAGCAGCGCCGTCCCGAGGATTTTGGAGGCCCTGTGCTAAATACTAACAGATATATTATCTTGTCATGATAAACAATTTATATGAGTTTATAATGTATTTTTAAAATTAAAGTAGAACAAAATTATACGTGTCATATAATTTTTACTAGAAGTGTATTATTTTTTTTGTATTTTTTAAAATAAAATTTTCAATGATATCTAGATAAACAATCTTCTTCAATATATCACCTTTCAATGCTGTTCTAGCCAAGTCATTGAGTCTTTTTTGTGTCATTGTTGAACGCACGTAGGTACTGCATTGGGATTAGAATCATGTCGGGCCTGTATTCTCTTTCTGAAGGAAATTTTGAAGGATTAACTCCACATATAGGCCTTTTGCATCAATGTCCGATTGTCCATCTTAAGTGCAGTTTCCAAATGTCCACAAGAATATTTCAAGCCTCCAATGCTAAGTAAAATGGATTATGAACTGATCAGTTCAATAACCGAGAAGGGAAAATTAAAAATGGCATGGGGACAGAAATTCAGTTCACGTACCATAGTACTCAGTCTGATCAGATGAACTTGCAGCTAGGAAACCTAGGCGTCAGTAGTAGCATCATATATAGCATAGAGGGAGGGTGCAAGGACAGGAAGCTAGATGAGTTTTTCAGAAAGTGAACGATCGTGAGACAAAGCTGAGAAGATGATCGATCGAAAAGGCATTTTGTTGTGTAAGAGCTAGATATAGGTAATATTTGGATTAATTTGGGAGCCCCTAGAATTTCGGGGCCCTGTTCCGTCGCACCGTTGGCACTTGCCCTGGGACAGGCTTGGTCAGGAGATAGATGTAAGAGCATCTCTAACATTAGTATAATGTTAGGAAAATTTAGAGATTTTACCTCCTTTGTAAATATAGAAAATATCTTGAAACTATGAGGTAATTCAATAGACTAGTCAACTTTCAACTCTATATATTCAAAATAACCTCCACGTCATCCTCCGTGGTTCGCTGCCGCCGCCGTCACTAAAGGCACGCCATCGATAATGATTTCATGTGTGCCAAAACGAGTCGAGGCAACGTAAAACGATCGCCGTTCCTGGCCGCCCACGCGTAGAGACCTGTCCTAGACGAGACACGCACGACGTGCTGGATTGAGCTCGAGGCTACCAGAAACACACATTATTCTTGCAGTTCGGGGAGCTCGGACCTCGGAGATGGTTGGGCAAGCGGCGAGCAGATTCGCCATTGCTGCTACAGAGGGTAGTTGTATCGCCCTTCCAGTTCGGGCGCATCAAACACCGACTGCCCCGCGGCGTCGTGTCCGGGCATCTCGAGCAGGACCCATAAGATAAATTGTACAAGGTGAGGCTTCCCTGTGCGGCTGTGCCCGTTGTACGTGCCCATCTATGTACCCGTACACCTGTCAGCCATCCAGAGCACCCTCACGCCAAGGGATTGAGATCCTCGGCAGTCGACCAGTAGTCGCTTCGTCTGTCATCCGATTCGATCGAACCGATCCAACGACTGGCAGCATACCTCGTTTCTAATCCCCACCACGCACTCACGAGTAGCACCTTCACGACCTACTGCGTCGCCGCCGCCACCGCCTGTGCACTATGCTGCCGTCCGACGGCCACAGACATCGTCGGCCATGGCTACATATGGACAGCGCCGGCTAAAGATACAGACATGACCGGGCGGCCATTGCTCTGCTCCTCATACATCGCTGACAAGGCACTAGGCCGGCCACAAACGTCGCCGGCCATGGCTACATATGGACAGCGCCGGCTAAAGATACAGACATGACCGGGCGGCCATTGCTCTGCTCCTCATACATCGCTGACAAGGCACTAGGCCGAGAGCTAGAAGCGTAGAACAAATAAAGTTGCTTCCTTCTTGCTATCTTATCCTTAGATGAAAGATGAATGGCTACTTGTTGTATAGAAACTGTAAGTTGTGGCGACTCGTATCATCCTACAATCTCCGGTGAATTTGGTCCTGATCAACTCATTCTTCTTCAATTTTATTATTCCGCTTATCAAACTTTAACAACAAAATCGTGAAATCTGTAAAATTGTTCATGAGGTAAAACAAAGTTGGCCATGTATTTGTTTTCAACTTCTTCCAACGTATCTGTTTTAGTAGTCACACAGATCATCTAGCCGGACTTCACCATCGCCAACGGATCCGTGACGCAGGAGTGTAAGCTTCATGATTATTGGTGATTGGATCTCCAAGGTATAAATATTTTGATGATAGATGACAACTATGAAATTATAGGCTACTCGATTATAAATCATATGGATAATGGTTGTCTTGACGATTGATGACAATGACCGCAAGTATGAAGTTTGATGGAATGCAAGGATTAATGAAGATGGATCAAGGCTAGGACAAGCTATGGAGCAAGTGTTGGGAACACTTGTCTAGTTGTTAGGACTTTGAGTCCGTAGGAAATACTGGACTATTAAGTGGGTCTAGGTCATTTCTCTTAGGTCATGTCTAGTTGGTGATGTGCATGTATGCTCGGTGAAATCACAGACACTAGGTGACAGTGGAGAAACCAAGGAGCTGTTTGGAGAAGTCGGAAAACGAAGTCAAGCGAGGACGAGAAGTTTCAGCTTCTAGACAGAGTGACTGGACTGTACGGTCACTAGGAGAACAGGAAAATCCAGAGAGAAGTCTCAGCGAGGAATCTGCCTGTGTTGGAGATGTAATGACCGGACGGTCTAGTCTGTACAGGACAACACAGAGCAAAGAGGAAGCGGCTCTGGAAATGTTTCTGTAATGGAGAGAGAAACGTACCAAACGGTCCGGTCAGCTGACTGTACGGTCCGGTCAGTACGAAGATCAGCAGTGGGCAGAGCCGTTGGAGCTGGATCTGCAGTGACCGGACAGTCTGATGAGGACATCACTCCTATTGATAAACACAACACTCCTCCAAATCTGGACTTGCAAGGTCCAATGACTAGAGCTCGTGCACGACGACTAAATTTAGAGGTGAGCTCGTTCCTACGTTCTTCCTATATGTTACTTTTGAGAATGGTTTGCTACCAAATGATTATTTTATGATTAGAAACCATGGAGACGACCAGGAGATGATAGGAGAAGGAGTTGAAAACGTGGAGGACCAGCAAGGGCTTGGAAGCCAAAGTGGAGGCCCAATCAAAACCGACTTCGAGTCTGTTTCGGGGCCCAGGACTAGTCTGTACTAAAACAGTCGCCCAGGACGCATACGGACTCGGAATTGGACGTTCTACATATGCACGGAAAGATAAGGAGAAGACCTTTCCAATGCCGCCGGCCTCATGTCAAAATTCATTCGGAGTCATCGGGAATCGTCAAAACAAGAGAGAGTTCAGAATCTATGTCGGTGCTGCGTCGCCTATTTTTGGCCTTTGGGCTTTTTATCTAGTTGAGCCCAATTAGGGGCGCGTCCAGAGGGTCTTGCACGACCCTAGGGTCTTTATATACAGCCGCCGCCGCATCATTAGGGCTCGGATTTTGCTTAGATCAATTCTGTTCATAAACAGTTTTACCGTTCATCGGTTTGTGAGACCCCAACTTCGAGAGTTTAATCATACATCTGCAATTGTGTTGCAATCTTCGTTGTTCTTGCTTGTGTTCTTGATTCGCAGGCAGGGATTAGCCTTCTCGGCGAGGTCGATCGTCTTTTGGACGGTTGATAACCAGAGGAGACGTCGTGCTGCGATTGCGGGGTTTAGAACGTGCTGTTCTGAAGCCGGATCGATTTGTGTGTCGCCTCCGACCAAATCAACTTACCAAGAACCTTTCGGAAGATCGGGAACCCTTGTTCACATAAAGTGGTAATCAGAGCTTCAGGTGCACCGTCAGGTTCACACTACCCTTTAGTTTTGTTTTCGTGTTCTTCCTGTCATCCACTGAAAATACCAAAAAAAAATTTCCCCCGCCCATAACCACGTGTTTAGCCTTTGCATATTTCAATTTTAGAGTCCGTAGTGTTGAGTTTGTGCCCTAGTTCTTGTTTAGTCGCTGGTTTAGTTTGTGTTTTTGTCGTCAGTAGTGTTTCCCTTGCAACCCTAGCCGCCATCCCCTTCACCATCCTCGGTTTTGTCGGCTTTGTGTGCTAGGGTTGATTGATCAACACGCCCACCCTAATCCCACCCTAAACCTACCCTCACCACCTCGGACCAATTTTCATAAATTCCACTTTCCGCTGCATCCACCTCGCCAAAAAAATCCCTACCCGACCCCGAGCCTGATTCGGATTTCACTCAAACCCCCGGGTTCTTCATAATCGATTCCGACACCCCTTCGGTAAAACAGCCATAACTTTTCGCTCGGTTGTCCGTTTTGGCTGAAATGTTTACAGGAGATTCTTGACAAAAAGTTGAGCATACCCACACTAGGCCACGCCCTGTGTGCCCTCATCAAAAAATTCAAAAAAAATCAGGAAGATAAAGAAAAAATTCATTCAAGTTGAAACCCGAAGTTTTCTGAAACTTCAAGATTTTCTGTAGGCCACGTCCTAGCTTGGTTTGAGCTGAAAGTTTTTGTGGTTTCTTCCTGTTTGCTAGTGAGTTGGAAAAAAATATCAAAAAAATAAAATAAAAAAAAAGAAATTTGGGATTCCTACTAGTGCTCCATCTAGCCCCCTGGAATTTCTGAGTTTGGCTGTTTTACACTAAGCCCCCTGTTATCGACTGTGTCCTTTTGTCTCCTTGTTTCTTCTTTGCTATCACTACTGTTCTAGGACATAGTTAGACCAGCAACTAGGGACAAGTTACTTGGGCACTTATTCAGCTTTACTATCTGTTTTTGATTTGTGTGCCACTCATATATACATATTTGGTCTTCCTAGCTCTACATACTTCTTCTAGACAGCACATAGGTTATTTGGTAACCCTTGCAATCGTGGAACACTTCTCCCTGGTATCCTTCGCTTTGTTGTTTTCAGAACTTTGTAAGAGTTTTGCAAGAAGCTTACTTTTGCTGTGTTGAGAGGCACCACTGCTTAGTAGTTTTGTAGGGATAATCTTCACTTTTTGTTTCCTGTTTTGGTGTTCTGATGTCAGGAAGCGATGGGGAGGGTGCTTCACCCTCAAAATTGGATGAGTGCGTGAGCCAAAATCAGTTATAGAAGGCTTTGCAGGCGGTTCAGAGTGATTTGGCAGAGACGATCACCAGGGCCGTCACCGACGCCGTCATCAAGCTTCACCTGGGAGAAAGCATTGAGCGGTTGGATAAGAGAGTCTCTAAGCTAACCGATCAGGTTGTCGAATTAGAGACCGCTCACAAGACCAACAACAACACCAACACCAATAACGACGTTGAAGACGATCATGATGAAGCAACGGTGTATAAGGCTGATGGCACCGTCGATAGGTCAACTACAAGGACCGCAAGATTACGACGTCGTTTGCAACGTAACCCTCGTATGGGTGGTTTCCACAACCACAACCGTCGCACACAAGGTAACCATGCTCCAGATGATCCGTATGCTAAAATTAAGTTTTCAATTCCTTCGTTTTCGGGTCAGTACGATGGTGATGCTTACCTTGATTGGGAAATGATGGTAGAACAAAAATTTAATGCCCACCTTGTTCCTGGATAACATAGAGTTAGACAAGCCACTAGTGAGTTTAAGGACTTTGCTATTGTTTGGTGGAGTGGTCTAGCTGCTGAAACTGATTTGACTACTATTTGGGAAGAACTTAAGGTAGAAATGCGTGATCGTTTTGTTCCTCCTTCTTTTTATAGAGAAATTCATAATAAACTGCAGCGTTTAGATCAAGGAGATAAAACTGTTCAGGAGTATTTTAGTGAGTTTCAGAAGGGTTTGATTCGTTTTGTTGTGGTTGAAAAAGTAGAGGATCAGATTTGCCGCTTTTATTCTTGTTTGAGAAAAGAAATTTAGGACATCCTTGATTATAAAGAATTTTATACCCTCAACCAGTGTTTCCAGTATGCTATGCTTGCAGAGAAAGAATCACATGGACTTTTCCAGGCTTTTGAGGAGTACAACAAGTCCAGGAATTTCTACCCACACCACGGCCGACGGGGACTTCGGGGCTGCCCAAGCCATCTTTCCGGCCGCCCCCACCAGCTAGTGTTGTTTCTGCAGCACATGTAAAAATTCTACGCGCTTCTACGCGCTCAGGTAAAAATTCTGTGCAGGTACCGGCTAGTAGTGCCTCCTCTGTTGCTTCGACGGGACGCACTATAGGGATTCAGTGCCACCGCTGCCATGGTCTTGGCCATGTGCAGAAAGATTGCCCAAGTAGGCGGGCATATGTGGCGACAGATGATGGCGGTTACATGAGCGCCTCCGATATGGAGGATGAGGAGGAGGATGTCGCTGCCACCAGCGGTGATCTCGTCCTTGGAGGCGGAGATACCACGGGCTACATGAATACTATTGTGCAGCGTGTGCTTAGCACACAAATCCAGCAGCCCGAGGTGATGCAGCGACATAACTTGTTCCAGATTTTCTTCGTCATCAAGAACCGTCGGGCACGTGTCATCATTGATGGAGGAAGCTGCAACAATTTGGTGAGTTCTGATGTGGTTAAGAAGCTTGATTTGACCACACGCCCACATCCACATCCATACTACATTCAGTGGTTAAATGACTCTGGAAAAGCTAAGGTAACACAAACTTGCAGAGTTCCTTTTTCCATTGGTTCCTATGTCGATTCTGTTGATTGTGATGTTGTACCCATGCAAGCTTGTTCACTTTTATTCGGTAGATCTTGGGAATTTGATAATGATGCTGTACACCATGGTAAAAGTAATAAGTACATTTTTATGCATAAAGGAACTAAAATTACTTTGTTACCAATGACTCCTGTTGAAATAGTACAAGCTGATTTAGAACGAGCTGCTAGTTTGAAAAATAAAAGTTCTGAAATTCAGCAACCTGTTAATTCTGCTTCTACACCAAGTAATGTTAATGATTCTTCAAGTTCTAAGGGTGCTGCAATTAAATTACAAGGTCGTTCATGTCTTGCCACAAAATCTGAGCTTGCTGAAATTTCTGCTGATGATATTTGCTATGCTTTGATATGCAAACAAGCCTTGTTTTCGCTTGGTGATATTGCTTCTAGTGTTTTGCCTCCTGCTGTCACTAACCTTTTGCAGGAGTATGAGGATGTTTTTCCAGCTGAGATACCCCCGGGATTGCCACCTTTGAGAGGGATTGAGCATCAAATTGATTTGATTCCTGGTGCTACTTTACCAAACCGTGCTGCTTATAGGACCAACCCTGAGGAGACTAAGGAGATACAACGACAAGTCCAAGACCTTTTGGATCGTGGGTATGTTCGTCAATCACTTAGTCCTTGTGCTGTTCCTGTACTTTTGGTTCCTAAGAAAGATGGTTCTTGGCGTATGTGTGTAGATTGTAGAGCCATTAATAACATTACTATTAGGTATCGTCATCCTATTCCTAGGCTAGACGACATGCTTGATGAGTTATGCGGTGCTATAATTTTCACTAAAATTGATTTGCGTAGTGGCTACCATCAAATTAGAATAAAACTTGGAGATGAATGGAAAACAACTTTCAAAACCAAATTCGGGTTGTATGAGTGGTTAGTAATGCCTTTTGGGTTGACTAATGCACCCAGTACTTTCATGCGTTTGATGAATGAGGTTTTAAGATCTTTTATTGGCAAATTTGTGGTTGTTTACTTTGATGATATCTTGATTTATAGCAAGTCCATGGATGATCATATGATTCATTTGCGTGCTGTTTTTGATGCTTTGCGAGTTGCACGTTTATTTGGTAACCTTGTGTTGAAGCCATAAAGAGCTGGCCTGTACCAAAAACTATCACACAGGTGAGGAGTTTTCTTGGTCTTGCAGGTTTCTACCGCCGCTTTGTCAAAAATTTCAGCACCATTGCTGCACCATTGCATGAGTTGACAAAGAAGGGAGTTGACTTCTATTTTGGTAAGGTACATCATGAGTCTTTTGATGCTTTGAAGGACAAACTTACACATGCACCATTGTTGCAATTACCCAATTTTGATAAGACTTTTGACTTGAATGTGATGCTAGTGGTATAGGCATTGGTGGTGTTTTGATGCAAGATGGTAAACCTGTTGCATACTTTAGTGAGAAAATTACTGGGCCTGTTTTGAATTATTCCACGTATGATAAGGAACTATATGCACTTGTACGTTCTTTAGAGACGTGGCATCATTATTTGTTGCCTAAAGAATTTGTTATTCATTCTGATCATGAATCACTTAAGTATATTCGTTCTAAATGCAATTTGAACCGTAGACATGCTAAATGGGTTGAGTTTATTGAGTCTTTTCCTTATATTATTAAACATAAGAAAGGGAAGGATAATGTGATTGCTGATGCTTTATCTAGGCGATATACTTTGTTGTCTTAACTTGATTGTAGAATTTTTGGACTTGAGGCAATTAAAGAACAATATGTTGCTGATGTTGATTTTAAAGATGTATTGCTGCACTGTAAAGAAGGTCGTGCTTGGCACAAATTTGTGTTGAATGATGGATTCTTGTTTAGAGCTAACCGCCTATGCATTCCAGTTGGTTCCGTTCGTCTTTTGTTGTTGCAGGAGGCGCATGGAGGTGGATTGATGGGTTATTTTGGCGCTAAAAAGACAGAGGATATTTTGGCCACACACTTCTTTTGGCCATGGATGAGGAAAGATGTTGAGCGTTTTGTTGCTCGCTGCACTACATGTCAAAAAGCTAAGTCTCGATTGAATCCACATGGTTTATACATGCCACTTCCTGTTCCTTCTATTCCTTGGGCGGATATTTCTATGGACTTTATTTTAGGACTGCCTAGGACTAAGAGGGGGAGCGATAACATTTTTGTTGTTGTGGATCGTTTTTCCAAGATGGCACACTTTATACCATGTCTTAAAACTGATGATGCTAGTTACATTGCTGATCTTTTTTTCAAAGAAATTGTACGTTTGCATGGTATGGCTTCTACTATTGTTTCAGATCGTGATGCAAAATTCTTGAGTCATTTTTGGCGCACGCTTTGGAATAAGTTGGGTACAAAGTTGTTATTTTCTACAACTTGTCATCCACAAACTGATGGACAAACTGAGGTTGTGAACCGCACTTTGGGTACTATGTTGCGAGCTATTTTGAAGAAAAATTTGAAGCAATGGGAAGAATGCTTACCTCATGTTGAGTTTGCTTATAATCGGGCAACACATTCTACTACCAAGGTAAGTCCATTCAAGGTAGTGTATGGTTTTGATCCCCGTACTCCACTTGATATACTTCCTCTACCTATTAATGAGAGAGTTCATGTTGATGCTAAGGAGCGTGCTGAATTTATTTTGCAAATGCATGAGACCACTAGACTTAGCATTGAAAAGATGAATGAAAAGTATAAACTTGCTGGTAGTAAGGGTAGAAAGGAAGTAAAGCTTGATGTAGGAGATTTAGTGTGGTTACACTTAAGGAAGGATAGATTTCCAGAATTGAGAAAGTCTAAACTAATGCCTAGACCTGATGGTTCATTCAAAATAATAGAGAAGATTAATGATAATGCATACAAACTTAAGTTGCCTCCCGAGTTCGGGGTTAGTCCTACTTTTAACATTTCAGATTTGAAACCATACCTGGGAGAAGAGGATGAGCTCGAGTCGAGGACGACTCCACTTCAAGAGGGGGAGGATGATGAGGACATCACTCCTATGGATAAACACAACACTCCTCCAAATCTGGACTTGCAAGGTCTAATGACTAGAGCTCGTGCACGACGACTAAATTTAGAGGTGAGCTCGTTCCTACGTTCTTCGCTATATGTTACTTTTGAGAATGGTTTGCTACCTAATGATTATTTTATAATTAGAAACCATGGAGAGGACCAGGAGATGATGGAAGAAGGAGTTGGGAACGTGAAGGACCAGCAAGGGCTTGGAAGCCAAAGTGGAGGCCCAATCAAAACCGACTTCGAGTCTGTTTCGGGGCCCAGGACCAGTCTGTACTCAAACAGTCGCCCAGGACGCATACGGACTCGGATTTGGACGTTCTACATATGCACGGAAATATAAGGAGAAGACCTTTCCAATGCTGCTGGCCTCATGTCAAAATTCATTCGGAGTCATCGGGAATCGTCAAAACAAGAGAGAGTCCAGAATCTGTGTCGGTGCTGCGTCGCCTATTTTTGGCCTTTGGGCTTTGTATCTAGTTGAGCCCAATTAGGGGCGCGTCCAGAGGGTCTTGCACGACCCTAGGGTCTTTATATATAGCCGCCGCAGCACCATTAGGCCTCGGGTTTTGCTTAGATCAATTCTATTCATAAACAGTTTCACCGTTCATCGGTTTGTGAGACCCTAACTTCGAGAGTTTAATCATACATCTGCAATTGTGTTGCAATCTTCGTTGTTCTTGCTTGTGTTCTTGATTCGCAGGCAGGGATTAGCCTTCTCGGCGAGGTCAATCGTCTTTTGGATGGTTGATAACCAGAGGAGACGTCGTGCTGCGATTGCGGGGTTTAGAACGTGCTGTTCTGAAGCCGGATCGATTTGTGTGTCGCCTCCGACCAAATCAACTTACCAAGAACCTTTCGGAAGATCGAGAACCCTTGTTCACATCACAGTCCGGTCAGTACGTCCAGAAAACTGATTTCGTGGAGCAACAACTAGTTGGAGGTTGGAAGCCTATATAACTTCGTTGCTGGGGTCTTGAAGACCTCTCATGGCCAGTGGAATTGCTTGGAGCATTTGGTGAGAGGCAAGAGGAAAAGAGAGGAGCACTAGGAGGAGATATTACATATCTTAAGAGTGCTAGTGAGAGCAACAAAAGCATTATGCACATCTAAGGCTAAGGTGTCCTTGAGAGTGTGATATAGGTTGTTACTCTTGGTCTATGATAGGATCTAGACCGGTTAGGTGTCGGTGATCGAGCCTATTGTGATTGGTTGTGAAAGTCGTCACATGTTTGTATATGGTTTGAGTCCGTCGGTAAAAGGGGCATTAATAGTGAGCGCCCGTGTTGGCTCGGGGAGTCTAACGAGTTCTTGAGAGAGGTGAGCTTGTACCTTGGTGGCAGCGGTGACGCACACCATGTCTTCACTCCGGGAGTGATTGCGGGCTCGTGGGCGAGAACTCCACATTGATGGCGGGAGGGACCGGCACTCTGGCGGGAGTGGTCCAACGAGGATTAGGGGAAGGCGCCATCCTTCCGAGACCTCAGGAAAAAATCATGAGCATCCTTTGACCCCTCTTTACTATTCCGTAATTATGTGCTTTAGTTGATAGGGTTACTTGTGACTTGCATATGCTAGTGTGTTTAGTTTCCGCATTGTGTATCATCATGAACATTAGCATGTGTAGAGTCTTGGCCTCCTAGAATTGTTAGGTTACAACGATTGCTAGGTTCTAAGTGGTGTGAAATTGAAGTATTTGGTTTTGTGGTCGGTTACCGATTCAGCCCCCCTCTTAGTACGCTTTCGGTCCTTATAAGGAGGCGCTGCTCGAGGTGACTCGTGCTGTGAGGTTCCATGGCGTGGGGATGAGGAACGCCGTGTGCTGCCAGCCGCTGGATTGGTTTGATTGAATTGGACGACAGGCGAAGCGACTGCTGGTCGACTGCCGAGGAGGCTGATTGCCGAGGATTTCAATCCCATGCCAAGAGTCAGGCCCACTAACACGGGAACACCCAAACCAAACATTTCATTTTTTGTTTCTATCCAGCTTTTGAAGTAGTGCTAAAATCAACATAGAATTGCATTATTCTCATTAAGAAATCTGTTCAAAGTTTATTCAAATTGTACAACAATCAAATAATCGAACTGGTTGGAGCATCAAACTGAACGTAATACTTGCTAGATTGGGTACTTCCATATAAGTTGATTTTTATGTCATTATGCATGTGGACTTCCATATAAGTTGATTTTACTTCATGGTTTGCTTTGTTGACCTCATAGACAATCATCTTCATAGTATGCTTCTCGAGCATATATTGTATTTATTCTTATTTTCTTTCATATAAGTTTGATCCACTTGTTTTTTCTTGATCTCCATCCGCCACTAAGGCAAGTTTTCTATAACAAAGAAAGCAAACCAAACAACTACCAAAAAACTCGATAGGCAAGTTAGTCTTATGTACGAACAAAGATATAGCATAGACTCCCCCTAAAATTGTGCATACGCATAATACGAATAATTTTGAATATAATCACATAGCCATAAACATTCAAGGGGAACATAACCTACTTATTGGGTTATGATAGAAGAAATATATTTGAGACAAAACCAACTTACCATAATCCATATGAAATAAAGCACATGTAGATTGTTTAAAAAAAGATAACAATATACACTATATTTTGCCATATGAGAAGAGTGAAAGGTCTAGGCCTCTAGCCCTGAATTAATGATGAGTTTTGGTGATAGATTACAATAGTTGTTGTGATGAGGACATCACTCCTATGGATACACACAACACTCCTCCAATTCTGGACTTTCAAGGTCCAATGACTAGAGCTCGGACACAATGACTAAATTTAGAGGTGAGCTCGTTCCTACGTTCTTCGCTATATGCTACTTTTGAGAATGGTTTGCTACCTACTGATTATTTTATGATTAGGAACCATGGAGAGGACTAGGAGATGATGGGAGAAGGAGTTGGGAACATGGAGGACCAGCAAGGGCTTGGAAGCCAAGGTGGAGGCCCAATCAAAACCGACTTCGAGTCTGTTTTGGGGCCCAGGACCAGTCTGCACTAAAATGGTCGCCCAAGACACATACGAACTCGGATTTATACGTGCTACATATGCATGGAATTATACGGATAAGACCTTTCCAATGCCACCAGCCCCATGTCAAAATTCATCCGGAGTCATCGGAAATCATCAAAACAATAGAGGGTGCAGAATCTGTGTCGGTGCTACGTCGCCTATTTTTGGCTTTGTGCTTTGTATCTAGTTGAGCCCAATTAGGGGCGCATCCAGAGGGTCTTACACGATCTTAGGGTCTTCATATACAGCCGCCACCACACCATTAGGGTTTGGGTTTTACTTAGATCAATTCTGTTCATAAACAGTGTCATCGTTCATCGGTTTGTGAGACCCCAACTTCGTGAGCTTAATCATTCATCTGCAATTGTGTTGCATCCTTTGTTGTTCTTGCTTGTGTTCTTGATTTGCAGGCAGGGATTAGCCTTCTCGACGAGGTCAATCTTTCTTGGATGGTTGATAACCAGAGGAGACGTCATGCTTTGATTGCGGGGTTTAGAACGTGCTGTTCTGAAGCCGAATCGATTTGTGTATCGCCTCCGACCAAATCAACTTACCAAGAACCTTTCGAAAGATCGAAAACCCTTGTTCATATCATGTTGGCACTAATATTTTATATGAGTTTATGAGTTTGCATGATAGGTTGTGTTCCGGTATCAAGCAAGAAGATCAAGCTATGACATCGAACAAGAAAGTTGATAATTGACAGCCAATATGGTCAAGCTTGTGAATTGATGACAATATGGTTGACTCAATACTTATTCGATGAAAAAGCTTGATAAAGTTGAAGTTGAGAATCAACATGAAATAGTTGTGGATTGATGACAATATGGTTGTCTTTATAAGTTATTTAACAAAGATGTTTGACCAAGGATAATGGTATGCAATGTGTTGATGAAGGACATAATCAACACTTGCGAATAAATATAAATACACATCATATGTTTGGAGATTAAGTGACAATATAGAAGATAAGTAGAGATCATTGGTTTATAGTTTGAAGCAAAGTGACCATTAAGACAAGAAGAAAGTCAAGATACTTGAGAAAAGGAATATATCAACTTGGTTATTGAAATGATAGTGAGCATATTGATGATGATAGATACAAAGTAGCATTACATGGAAAAGCGATGAAGGTTAAGCAAGACTTAGATGCGACAGACCATGTGCAAGGGTGAAGGGCAAGCAAGAGGCTTGGCGTCGAAGAACCAAAAGCAATGGTGAAGAGCAAGTGTAGGCTTAGCGCGATGAACCGTGCAAGACTATGTCAATCTATGGGTTTTCTACATGACTGATTTGAAGAATGCTTAAAATGTGAAATGCAAGAATATGGTATTCATAGGTTTACTCACATCACGTGAAATTGAAAGTAAGATCAATGTTTGAATTTCACATGTTGAAGAACATCAAGTGGGATGAACAAATGGAAGTGGTCACATACACTTCATGGGTTGATGAACATCAAGCCTGAAATATCATGTGGACATGCTCAAGGAAAAAGAAAGATTGTGGTCGCACTTTATAAGTTGATGAACATCAAATCTAAAATCTCAAGTGGACATGCTCAAGGCAAAGGTATAATAATGTTGGACATATATGCTTATCGATAGTTGATCAACAACTAAATGTTCAAATGGTGAAATGCTCATGCGTTGGCAACCTTCAAGATAAGAAAATATTATGACATGAATGTGTTCTTATTGGCATAGTTTTCTATTTACTTTTAAGTATAGGAATGTCGTACTATCAAGAGGGATGCAACGTTGATAGCTTTGCTTATGTCTTAGTGCTCAAAATGATCTAACAAACTTTTGTGAGAGTTTAACATTCCTTTGGGTGCATTTAGGGTTTGTTCCTAGTGAGGATGAAGATCCCTCTGAATTATCTTTTCATAGAGCCCAAGATCACCTAAATCGGACTTTGGGAGCAAAAGTTATGTAATTTTTTCTGGGTACTCCCGAACATAGACGGGTCCAGATGGACTAGGACGACTCGGCCTGGTCCAGAACCATTTTGGTTTTGTTTTCGCCTGACCTGGACTAGGACGCCCAAACACGGACTAGGACAGGGTCTGGGGTCAGCCGGACTAAGACGGAATTACCCAGACTAAGACGGTTAAGGGACTAACAATGGTAATGTCGGTTCTATTCTATGTTGGCGTGAACTAGGACGGCCCCCATGGCCAGACTAGGATGGCCACTGATAGAACATAATGGCTAGTTTTTAAAAACTTCCTATATATACCCCTCTTCATCCCCAACGGTTGGCTGCCGGTTTTGTAGCAAAGAAACACATACTGAAGCCAAGAAACAACCTCTCCACTCCCCATTGCTTAGTGCTTGACCTTGTGGGTGAGATTGGGTGACAGATTGAGTGAAAGAGAGATAATTCCATTGTTGATCACTTGAGTTCATAAGGAAGAAATCTTTGTGGCATTTGTTGCTCTTGAGGATTCATCCCTTAGACGGCAAGGCGTCGTTCGGTGAGCTCCTAAGCTTTGTGGTGAGCCTCGGGAAGTTTGTGAAGATTTTGATTCACCTCCACAAGGGAAGGAATCAAAGGAAGGAAGAAAACTGGAGCTCGAACTTTGCGATTGCTCGATGAAGATTTGGGTTAAAAGAGACCCGACTCTTTGGAGGTCCTCAACGGAGACGTAGGATTCTTGAAGAATATGAACTTCGGGAAACAAATCATCACGTCTCACAATTGGTTTGCATATTCTTTATCTAGTTCTTCATATTTGTGCATGATTTTCTTACATCGAATTATTCTATCATTATACTTGTTGCTGGTTCAATTTATTCGGTGTATTTGCTCACATATATGTTTATAACAACCTGGTGGGAGTCGATTTATGTTTAGATTGCTAAAAAGGTGATTTTATACACCTTCCCGTCGCACAGTCCGGACTAGGACGCCGACCCTAGCTGACTAAGATGGCTCTTGTCTGAACTTATCTATTTTATCCGCTACAAATTTATTTTAATCGCCTATTCACCCCCTCTAGACGACATTAAGGTCCTTTTAATTGGTATCAGAGCCTAATCTCCTAGTTAGGCTTAATCATTTGGAGAAATAATATTGCGAGGTGAAATGGATCAAAATATTTATGATTGAATGATTTGCTTTCATGTATATCATATCCTTGTTTTGATGGCACCAATTATGCTCAATGGAAAACTGAAATGATTTCATATTTTCATGCTATGAGTCCCAAAATATGGTGGAGTGTGGATATAGGATTTTCTCATGCCTTAGATGATGTTTCACAAACTCAAGCACAAGAAAAATGACTATATCTTGAGGTACATGCATATAAAGCTTTGTTTAGTGCTTTGAGTGCAGAGGTTTCCAATAAAATCTACACCTTTGAGAGTGCTCATGACGTGTGAATTGAACTTCAAGAAAAACATGAAGAGTCCAACACTAGAAGTGATGATGCTTGTCTTGATAAATTTGTGAACAAAGATGATTGCTCTACATCAAATGCTCATGAAAATGATGATCATTCTTCATCAAATGTTTCTATTGATGAACCACCAACTCATTGCCTTATGGAGAAAGGTAACACGGAACTTAAAATTGATAGTGATGATGATGATAGTGATAGTGATGATGAAGATAATCATGAGTACACATATAATGAGCTTGTTGAATTGTTACATGGAATGGAAAAATATGTGGAGCAAGAGAAATCTAAACTGAGTACATTAAAGGAGGAAAATTCTTCTTTAAAGAACTTGTTAGCGGAGCTAAGACATTCTCATAAGGATCTTAGTGAAACTCATGAGAAGCTCAAATAAGCTTATGATTCTCTTGCCTCTAATGTGTTAGAAAATACCAAAGTGGACATAAGTATTACATGTGATTTAATTGATGAATCCACTTCTTGTGATGTATTATGTGATAACCCTTGTTGCCCTCAAGCAAATGTTTCCCCGAGCACTACATGTGACTTGGATTGTGTAGGTGATTATGAAAAGCACAAGAGTCTGAACTTGAGGCAAACTCCAACAAGATGAGCAAGTCCATCCAAAGGAAGAACATGAGACAAAAGCTAAAGAAGAACAACATTCACATTATTTGTTTCAAGTGCAAAAAGGAGGGTCATCATGTTAGGGATTGCTCATCAAAGAAGGAAGTAAAAGATATGAGCAAGAATGAAAAAGAAAAGAAGTTGGCTCATGTCAAGTGCTTCAAATGCTTAAACTTGGGACACTATGCCTCTATGTGTTTGAACAAGGTTGATGATGAGACCACACTTCCAAAGAAGAAAACAAGAAAAAGCAAGAGGAAGTGTTATTGTTGCAATGAGAAGGGCCATGTAATTGTTTCATGCCCTCATAAGAAGAATGAAGAATTTATGTCACCCAGAAAGAAGATCTCTGTCATGGAAGCAAACGAGAAGCAAGATGATAAGATGTATTGCAAGTGTAAGAATCGAATTTGCTACACATGTCGAGACAAGGGACATATAGGCAACAATTGTCCTATGGGTAGCAATCCTAAGCCTTTTCCTTTCAATGATCATTATTTGCTTAGGAAGGCTAAAGTGGTACTATTATTGCTAATGTTGTTAGTTCACACAATGTTAACGCAAAGGCCATTTGGGTTCCTAAATCTATTGTGACTAATATACAAGAACCCAATATGACTTGGGTACCACAAAGAGCTTGAATTACAATAGGTACATGGGGATGCATTGAAGACTTGGCTCATTTGAGATGAATCATATTGCACATCTTATGTCAATATTATTTTTAATTGGAATTTCTCATCATTTATGAAAGGGATGTCAAGTATGAATAATATTGCTCTACAACCTCAACAAATGCCATCTCAATAACATTTATTTACATTGAAAGTATCTAGTCTCTAGCCTTGTGTAGGCTTTTGTTGTTCTTGTATATCCTACTTGTATGTTGCTTGGATGCTTCATTTGTATCAATTTAAGATAAGATATGGTTAACATGCGTTTGGGGAGCACTATATCATTTCATATGTATTGCAGCCCCAAAATGCAATTAAATTCTCATTAATGCTATAATAGTTTTTGAAATAGCCTTTTGACAAAGAATCCAAAACGTTAGAAAACCTTTTGTAAAAATTGCTATGTATTACAAACCTATCTTTTATGTGATACAAAAGTGTGCTTTATAAAGAAAATGTTTTTGGCCTCAAATATAGATTTTAGGATCTTGTATTTGATTTAAAAGGTTTGTTTCATAAAACTATTTTGAGAAGGAATCCAAAATAAATCTTTTTTTTTAACTCTAGAGTTTGCTATTATTGATCTTTTTGGTATCCAAAACATTTTTCTATGACCAATGGTTTGAAATGTATTTGATTTTACAAAAACTTTCTTGATCTTATTTGGTCCTATTTTAGCATCATGTGAGTCTTGCCACTAGAGCCAAATATTTTGCATATATTGGTTCATGGAGGCATTTGTGGCTCATATAATAATGGTCAAATTCAAATGATTTTTCATCTTGGTTAAAATTGCTTCTTTGAAGTTTTGCTCATATGAGCTGCTATTGTAAAATGTTTGATATTATGAGAAACTCAGGCTCCTTTTGTTGCTATTCGTAAAAGATTTAGTTAAAAAATTCAATTTGCTTGATAAAGAGCATGAGGAGCTTAATTGTTTTCTATGATCATCCTTACAATAAAAATATTATTGTTAAGACTCATAATGCCAGGTAATTGAGAATCTCAAGCATGGATAGAAAAGGTCAAGGACTTAGAGAAAGAAATGAGAGGCAATGTAAAACCTCTTCAAGATATCGGTAGACATGGGCATGAGCTTGTGCCGTTGGTTTAGAGATGCTCAAGGCAAGATGATGGGTCTACCGAGAAGAAGCTTGTGGAGGGGGCAAATATGGCTTAATTTATTTATCATGAAGATGACAAAGTCCTATTAGTACAAGCTCAAGATGATAAGATGACAATGAATAGTAAATCTACTAATTCATGTCATGTATCAAAAATTTGGAATCATTGGAAATTTGGTTAAACATTATATGATCTATGCTATTGAGTTTGTCTTCGTGGAGAAATTAAAAATTTAGTATATATTATTGATGGTTTTCATATGAAGAGAACCCATGCTTTCTAATTACAAGACTATTGAGGTAATCGTGTTCATATGCAAATTTCTCCATTTTACTATAGATGTAGAGTGACTTGAATTCACTTATACACATTTTCATGTTGCTCTATATTATAATTTCTTGGTACTAGTACTTGATTTATAAGAGAATGCTCCTTTGTGGTATTAGATGATAAATTTATATGATCATGCTTGTTTTGTTTCAATCTTATCATTATCCTATATGTAAGCATTTGTTCATGCATGAAAATAGAAATGCTCAAAGGCTATAGTGTTGTCTCATATGGTAGATTGCAATATATATATATCTTGTTATCTTTCTTGAACTATCTACATGTGCTTTCATTTCATATGGCTTATGACAAGTAGTTCTTTTCTATTATATTTATTTTGCCATAAACCAACCCATAGGCTATGTTCCCCACGGGTTGTTATGATTAGGTGCATAATTGCAAGAAGTAATAATCACTTGTATGAATAATGTTAAGGGGAGTGTATACCATATTTTTGGTACATGAGTCTAACATGTCTATCAAGTTTCTTGATAGTTGTTTTGTTTTCTCTCCTTGTCTTAGGAAATGTGCCTTTGTGGTGGACGATGATCAATGAAATAAAATGTACCAAATGTAATGAAAATAAACAAATTTAAGGGCATATATTATCACGAAGCATAATATGAAGGTGTTTGCCTACGGGATCAACAAAGAAAGTCATTAAGTAAAATCAACATATTTGAAAGTCCATGGATATAATGAACATATTGAATGGCCCTAAGAAAATATTGAAGATCTCATCATGAGTCTATGTGACTCGAGAGGATTTGGAGAATTGACTCATAGAAGGAGAAAAGTAATGTTGGCAAGTAAAACCAATTTTTCAAGGATCAATCTTGTGGTATCTCTTGATCATACTATACCCAAATTCTCCTCTTGAATATCGAATGAACTTGATTTAATTTCATGCATTTGTTGCATCATATAATTATGTATGTTTTTAGGATTGCAAGAGTTTGTTGTAATTTTCTATCTTTGCATGAAGATTGTAATCCTAAATATCTCATCTTATTACGGAAGATTGCAATGCTTGTCTTGACTTGTGTGACTTTTCCTATCGTTGTCGTGCTGAATGTGATTCATACCATGTTGCCATAAATCTTTATATTTTACCATGAGTTTTTATGACAAGTGCTTGTCCTTCACAAGTCATTCAAATTGTGAGCATAATTCATGGATGAGTCTATCCAATATTTTTGAAAAGTTGAGACTAACGTGTTTGCAAGCTTATCTTTGATTTAGTCTCATGAGGTGAGGTGATATTGTGGATGGATTAATGGGTATAGTCCTATTTTCATGGTGACTACATAAATGAGAAAAGAGATGATGAAAGTAGCCTACAAACTATGAGCTCTCATTGACTAATTCAAAAATCATCAAGTTGGAGTGGTATATTGTCTCTTATGACTATTTTCATCATGATTTTGTGGATTTGTGTGTCGCCTCCGACTAAATCAACTTACCAAGAAACTTTCGGAAGATTAGGAACCCTTGTTCACATCATGTTGGCACTAATATTTTATATGAATTTATGAGTTTGCATGATAGGTTGTGTTCCGACATCAAGTAAGAAGATCAAGCTATGACATCGAACAAGAAAGTTGATAATTGACAGTCAATATGGTCAAGCTTGTGAATTGATGACAATATGGTTGACTCAATAATTATTTGAAGAAAATGCTTGATAAAGTTGAAGTTGAGAATCAAGATGAAAAAACTTGTGGATTGATGACAATATGGTTGTCACTATAAGTTATTTAAGAAAGATGTTTGACCAAGGATAGTGGTGTGCAATGTGTTGATGAAGGACATAATCAACACTTGCGAATAAATATAAATACACATCATATGTTTGGAGATTAAGTGACAACATAGAAGATAAGTAGAGATCATTGCTTTATAGTTTGAAGCAAAGTGACCATTAAGACAAGAAGAAAATGAAGATACTTGAGAAAAGGAATATATCAATTTGGTTATTGAAATGATAGTGAGCATATTGATGATGATAGATACAAAGTAGCATTACATGAAAAGACGATGAAGGTTGAGCAAGACCTGGTTGCGACGGACCATGTGCAAGGGTGAAGAGCAAGCAAGAGGCTTGGTGCCGAAGAACGAAAAACAATGGTGAAGAGCAAGTGTAGGCTTAGCGTAATAAACCGTGCAAGCCTATGTCAATCTATAGGTTATCTACATCACTCATTTGAAGAATGCTTAAAATGTGAAATGCAAGAATATGGTATTCATGGGTTTACTCGCATCAAGTAAAATTGAAAGTAAGAGCAATATTTGAATTTCACATGTTGAAGAACGTCAAGTGGGATGAACAAATGGAAGTGGTCACATACACTTCATGAGTTGATGAACATCAAGCCTAAAATATCATGTGGACATGCTCAAGGAAAAGGAAAGATTATGGTCACACTTTATGAGTTGATGAACATCAAATCTAAAATCTCAAGTGGACATGCTCAAGGCAAAGGTATAATAATGTTGGGCATATATGCTTATCAATAGTTGTCAACAACTTAATGTTCAAATGGTGAAATGCTCATGTGTTGGCAACCCTCAAGATAAGAAAATATTATGACATGATGGTGTTCCTATTGACATAGTTTTCTATTTACTTTTAAGTATAGAAATGTCGTACTATCAAGAGGGATGCAACGTTGATAGCTTTGCTTATGTCTCGGTGCTCAAAATGATCTAACAAAATTTTGTAAGAATTTAACATTCCTCTGGGTGCATTTAGGGCTTGTTCTTAGTGAGGATGAATAGCCCTCTGATTTATATTTTCATTGAGCCCAAGATCACCTAAATCAGACTTCAGAAGCAAAAGTTATGCCATTTTTTTCTGGGTACTCCCGGACTTGGACGGGTCCAGCCGGACTAGGACGGCTTTGCCTGGTCCAGAACCATTTTGGTTCTATTTTTGCCTGACCCAGACTAGGACTCCCAAGCTCGGACTAGGACGGGTTCTGGGGTCAGCCGGACTAAGACGGAATTACTCGGACTAAAATGGTTGAGGGACTAGCAATGGTAATATCGGTTCTGTTCTATGTTGGCCAGGACTAGGACGGCCCCCGTAGCCGGACTAGGACGGCCACTAACATAATATAACGACTAGTTTTGAAAACTTCCTATATATACCTCTCTTTGTCTCCATTGGTTGGCTACCGGTTCCATAGCAAAGAAACACACATTTAGGCCAAGAATAAATCTCTCCACTCTCCATTGCTTAGTGCTTGACCTTGGGGGTGAGAGATTGAGTGAAAGAGAGATAATTCCATTGTTGAGCACTTGAGTTCATAAGCAAGAAATCTTTGTGCCATTTGTTAGTTTTGGAGATTCATTCCCTAGACGACAAGGCATCGTCCGGTGAGCTCCCAAGATTTATGGTGAGCCTCGGGAAGTTTGTGAAGGTTTTGATTCACCTCCGCAAGGGAAGGAATCAAATGAAGGAAGAAAACCCAAGCTCAAACTTTGTGATTGTTCGGTTAGGATTTGGTTTGAAAGAGACCCGGCTCTTTGAAGCTCCTCAATGGAGGCGTAGGATTCTTGAAGAATCTGAACTTCGGGAAACAAATCATCACGTCTCACAATTGGTTTGCATGTTCTTTATATTGTTCTTCATATTTGTGCTTGATTTTCTTACACCAAATTATTCTATCATTATACTTGTTATTGGTTCAATTTATTTGGTGTATTTGCTCACATATATGTTTAGAACAACCTGGTAGGAGCCGATTTATGTTTAGATTGCTGAAAACATGACTTTATACACCTTCCCGTCGCACAGTCCGGACTAGGACGCCGAC
Organism: Eleusine indica; assembly: GCA_030378355.1. Classification (NCBI taxonomy): domain Eukaryota; kingdom Viridiplantae; phylum Streptophyta; class Magnoliopsida; order Poales; family Poaceae; genus Eleusine; species Eleusine indica. The sequence continues at coordinate 10,121,587 of CM059502.1, forward strand.
CCTTGCTGACTAAGACGGCTCCTGTCTGTACTTATCTATTTTATTCGCTGTAAATTTGTTTTAATTGCCTATTCACCCCCTATCTAGGCGACAATAAGGTCCTTTCAAAGAGACTATAGCCTTTAATAATTTCCATTGTCATGCATGAGCAAATGCTAATATATGGGATAACGAAACAATTTAAACAAGCATGGGCACATAAATTCAGCATCTAGTTTGACAAAAGAGCATTCTCCTATAAATCAAATACTAATGTCAATACATTATTATAGAGCAACACAGAATTGTATATAAGTGAAATCAAGTCACTCTGCATTTATAAGAAAAAAGGAGAAATTGCATATCAGCATGATTACCTCAATTGTGTTGCAATTGGAAAGTTTGGATTTTCTTTATATGAAAAACATTAACAATGTCTATCAATATTTCAAATCCTTCATGAAGATCAACTCAATAGCATAGATGATGTATCCATATAATGTTGCAAAAAATAATTCAATATTTTTTATGCATGACAAAAATTAATTTTCACTTTATTGTCATCTTATCATATTAAGCTTGCACTAATATGACTTTTTTTATCTTCATGATCAATATAGCAAGCCGTGTTTGCTTCCTCCGCATGCTTCTTCTTCCTAGACCCACCACCTTGCATTAACCGTCGGCTCAAGCTCATGTCCATGTTTATCAAAATCTTTAAGAGGTTTGATATTGCTTCTAATGTCTTTCTCCATGTCCTTGATCTTTTGTATTCATGTTTGAGATTCTTGCTTACCTTGCATGTTTAGTCTCAACAATAGTATTTTCATTGCAAGGATTATCATAAAAAAAGACACTTAAGCTCCACATGCTCAAAAATGTTTTCTCAAACTTGGTTTGTTATTATATAAAAATCATGAAACTATACCAAGATTCAAAATCATTGTTGGTGACAGAACCTTCTGATGGTACACTAAAATAGATGGTAGCCAATAATCTTAAATTTTCCATGAATGACCGAAACTTTAGATTACCTTCTTAAAATATCATCATTCATATTGAGTAATTGAACAAATTAACCAAGCAAGTATATGTCTATAATCACACAAAAATACCTCTCTAACCATATATCCAATTAATCTGTGGTTCAAAGTTGAATCTTCATACTCATACAACAGAGATGAGACCAATGAAATCCATATGTTAAAGATAGAGGAATTGATGAAATATTAAGAGGGCTGGTATGACAATACATATGAGTTATATTATTGTGCTTAGTTGGCTCGCACGGTTAGACCAGTCCCACACAATGAGAATTTCTATGAACTTTCTATTTTTCTCATTCAAATACCTCACAAATGTGACTATCTCAACTTTCAAATCATTTTGATATTTCCAAAATACTTGTTGCTCATCTTTGATCTCTCCACAATGATTATGGTCCGCCTTTATGATAACGAATCGTGTGCTCAGGTGGCATAGAAAAAAATGATGATAATAAATAGCTATAAAAGCACATATGTATCAAATTTTGAGTGAAGCACGAATCATAGATTATCATACTTTTATGAACCAATATATGGAGAATATTTGGTTCATAAAGAAAAACTCACTTTATGTCACAATAGGACCAATTACGACAAAAAAATAGTTTTAAGTCGAATTTTGAATTTAATTTCCTTTCAAGTGGTTGGTTATGAGAAAATGTTTTGAATATGAAAGCTGTTTAAAATAACCAACTCCATAATTTTGTAAAAGGACATTGGTCAAAAAGATTTTACAAAATATATTAATAATTTGAAAACATATAGGACTTCCTAAAAGCATATTAATCAATAAATTTTTTAGAATCATACTAATGGAACAACCTAATGACATATAAGCAATATGCAAATAAATAATGCACAATTTGTACAAGGCTATAGACCGAGATAATTGAATGTATATACTTGTTACCAAGAGGACATCGCTTGAGGATTTGTAGCAAAATATTCATACTTGACATTTTTTCATGAATAGTGATAAATATCAAGTGATCCAAGTCAACAATATCAAGTGAGTCAAGTTTTTAATGTATCTCCAAGTACTTACTAAAGCAAATCAAGCATTTTATGGTACCCAAGTCATATTGGGTTCTTAAATGTTAGTCATAGGAGATTTTGACACCCAAAGAATATTAGCATTAACATTACGTATACTAATAAATTTAAAAATAATAACGTCATTCCTACCCTTTCAATGCATGTCTAACACTCATGTAGACATTAAGTATATTTTGTATTCGTCATCCGATCATCAAAATATTTATATCTTTGTGGTGTCATCACTCTAATAGCCTTGAAGTTTACATCGCCTTTAGTTGGACTCACTTGGGGTAGGGGAACGAGCGCGGGCTGCCACAGGGTTGCGTCCTGGCAGGCAAGCCCTAACAGGATTTCCACCCATTGTTGTCGGTGGCTGTAAGCCGACGGTGGTGTTGACGCGCGGGCATAGCTCAATGCCGACGAGCTTATTTTCTTTTTCTTTTTGAAAAAGCAAAATTTAATACACGAGCTAGGGACAAAAGCGTGCTGTCCCTCATCGGTGCTGGGCGTGTCGACATCGGCATATATGCAGAGCAACAATAGCTTCATTGCTATATCCATTGAAACAAAAAAAAATTCTTTCTAGGTATTGCAATTTCACTCAAAAATTGGCTCCATTTTTTGTTAACTAGATCCAAGAGCTGGTGGTATAAAAATACTATGATACTTTGAAAACTTGAATGGATTTTATCTTTTGTGATGGCCATTCATGGTTTAACTGAATCTGATATAAACAAATATCGTAATATCGACTATCTGAATGTTTAACTGCAGGTTATTTCAACAAGAACCCGGACGCAAAAGAACACCCACCGTAAGATACACATCCTTTGATGTGGCATTCATTCTGTGCAAACAATAAGTTGGTTGGCCTAGATACCTGATATCCAAATTGGTGGAAAGAGAGGTGCCCCCTGTTAGCAAGTAATGCATAAACAAGATCCAAGCACGATACAGATTTAACATGAAAAACCCTAGCGGGAAAAAACCACGGGCGCTGACAGGCAATCTTCACTATTGGAGAAGAGTTACAAAAGCAGGAGAATAATAATGACTCTCTCTCTCTCTCTCTCTTCCCATGCAGTACATGATGTATATATAAGGGTGAAAACTAGAGATAAACTCCCTAAACAATATGAACCGTAACACAAGAGGACTTCGCCTCTAAAACCTCCTAGACATCTCTAGCAAGGACACTATAATTCAGATCATATTCCAACAAACTCCACCTTGAGACGAATTCCATCTTGTAGAAAATGAAGAATCATTATGAACTCCCTTCAATAACAATAACACAAGACGCCAACAAGTCACTAGGACTCAAACGGTAACACCAACCAAGCTTGAGCATGGCTCAACCTTAGTAGCAAGAATTGTCTTTGTCATCATATCAACAGGATTATCAACAATTGTAGAACCTTGAAGTAGATATAAGTTGGCTGTTGACAAATCACCTTTCATGACAACAAGAGTGAAAGTGCATCTAGTCCCCTAGTGGGTATTGGTGTATTGAATGACAACATGATTAAAGGTCTAACGATTCTTTCTAAGTGTATGAGCAGGGATTGAAATCTTGGATGTACACTCTATGGCTGAAATGAATATGATTGAGATTGTACATTGATTCTAGTTATGAGACATGAAAGTTCATGAAGTTGATTTGGTTTTACAAGACAAGGCTTGTACACAATCAAAGTATGATGAAGGACAAAATGATGACATGATGAAGGGACACTCATGAGCAGCTTGATCATCAATACAATGAGGTTTCATAAACAATCAGGTCTATGCATGAACAAGAGTTAGAGGAATCAAGTGCAAAGTTGATTACAAGATCATCAATACAATGAGGTTTCATAAACAATCAGGTCTATGAATGAATAACTACAAGCAACTTGATCGGCAATATAAAGAAGATCTTCAAACAAAGGCTTAATGATAATACAAGTTGTATGTGAGTAGGGTTAGCTTAGTGGTGAAGAATTGTGCATGACCTGGTCACGATGAACCATGCAAAGGAGAAGGGCAAGCAAGGCTTAGTTATCTTGATGAACCAAGCAACAAGAGTCATGTACTTCAGAATATCAATATGATTGAAGATCTTAAGTGACTTGTGAGTACAAATGGAAGTTGATCGTAAGGATTCAAATACTCCAAGTCACAAGCTCTAGGTGATGGCGCTTAAAAGAAGAATATATGTGGCAATTCCTTTTGAAGCCAAATGAAGAAGAGTGGCAAGTATCAATTATGCAATCTCAAGTTGAAGAAAGTTTTATTTATATTTAATCTTGAGTCTAGGCATGCCGCTCTTTCAAGAGAGATGTCACATGGGTGCTTGCAAAGTCTCAATGCTCAACAAAATCCCAAGTGGGATGAGAGAAACACAATAGCCACAAAATGACCAAAAAACTGCCAACCCAGGAACGAAGGAAGTTCTGTCGCTGGAAATTCCAGTAACTCTGCCAACCCAAGAGTGACGGAAGTTCCGTTAAAAGTTCCGTCGGAAGTTCCGTCAGTTGAAACTCCTGTGACCTTCCATCCAGAGAGTCACGGAAGTTCCGTCATGCCCTGTCACAATGGAATCCTAGCCTGCACAACGGCTCTTTTTGAAATGACAAAAGCTCCGTGGGTTTTCATGGTAGTTTTGTCAGTCTCCAGAATGCACTCCAACGGCTAGTTTTTGAGACTCCTCTATAAATAGCTTATATCTCCCCTCCTTCAAGGGTTGCTGACTTCTCTCACGAAAATATCATTTTCTAAGCCTTCTAGCACTCTCCCTAACTCCCCAATGTCCTGCAGTTACAACTTTGTGTTCTTTTGCATATAGAACCCATGTGATAGGTTATGTCCTGGCATGTGTATGGCCTCGTGTCATGGCATGCTCTTTGTGAGCTAGGACAATTTTTTTTTTAAAAAACTTCCTTTATCTTGTTATAATTATGGTTTTAGAAAATCTTTGGTTCTCGATCTTTATGATCATGTTGAGTAGATTGTGGTTATAGCTAAAATTGATTCATTGTCGTTTAACCACAATTTGTGAGATCGTTTATCTCAAGTCCAAAAATCCAATCTTGCTCCACTCTGATCAAAATCTCAATCTCTCACTTTTTGGAATAAGATTTGCAAAAAGTTGGAAAAGAAAAGTGCAAAGGATGCATATGGGAATAAGATCTATAGATGAGAAGAAAGGTGATTGAAATTGGATAAGAACCTATGATTGCAAAGAATGGAATAGAAACTAACAATTCTCAGGTTTAACCCAATCCTATCAAAACCTTCATCATCCTTGAATGTAAGCTGTTGTTGGAACCAGAGAGCGATAGAACTTCCGTAGCTCAAGTGACTACGGAAGTTTCATCACCCACAGATTTAGAGTCCTCCAACCTGTCCTTCATCTATCATTCTTTGATCCAGCTGCTTTATTAGAATGGTTCACCTCCATCAGTTGTAGAGGTAGTATGAATGATAAAAAGGGAAAAAGAATAGTCAAGGCAAGGCATGATATGGAAAGGAGAGGGCAGCTTTATTCCTCTCAATATCAAAGGCAAGAAAAAAAAACAACAACTAAGAGGCCCTTGCCTCGAGGAGAGATATGACCGTAGAAGAGGAAGTAATAGCACCTGCTGACGATGATCAAACCTCCTTCGTTAGGGATGATGTAGAGGATTAAACTTGGCTTCCATCTCCTCCATAGAGCCATCATCAAGGGAGGGGACAAGCTAAGTCAACTAGTGTAGCAATGGTTTCTGCAGGAATTCAGGAAGAAGAAGAAAATGAGGATTCTAAAACATTTGTTGTGGATGAGCCTATAGCATCAGCTATCAGAAACTTTAGTGCTTCTTTGTTCTCAGAACATTCTAATCCTTATTGAAGAACAAAAGTAAACTACAAAGGGAAATTTGAAGAGATAAGGACGATGAGAGTAATCAACTTGAAGCTAACTCCAAAAGAAGTTGGAACTGATTACAGATTTTGGCCTTACTTTCGACAAGATTACTATGAGTCTATGATCACACAAGGCAATGCCTATTACTCAGTGGGTAAATTGGAACTACCTATATACCAGTGATAACCCAATTCTTAATACTTTGATGACTGAATGCAAAATCAAGAATGTGAGTGATACTTTAGCATTTCAGAAGAATTGAAACAATGAGATCATTGTGTTGAAGTGCATGAAAATATCAGAAAATCTGATTGGATGACAAAGGGATAGTGGTATGAGCTCACATACGCTCATTTTGCTAGACTTCTTGGATTTGGGTGAAATGATGCTAACCATTCACACCTTCACATTTACCCCACTTTGAAGCTTGAAAGGTTAAATTTCATGTATCCAAGAAACAAATAGGACAGTCAAGGATATGCTAAAGATTTACTTACATTCTATGCCTGTCTCAACAAGATGTTCAGGAAGGCTATCACACCTAGGGATGAAGACTCCACAGCCATTCCTCTTATAGTTAACATTCTTGTTGCTATGTCTTCTACTCCTCCTCATGGCACTCCTTTTATGTGGGAAGAGATTAAGGGCATTGCAAATTACTTTTGGAAGATTTGTGGATATGCACCATATATCATATACATGATCGAGAGTCACTAGTGTCACTTTCAAGTGTGAGAGAGCTAACAAGAGTTACAAAATTCAATTTTTACCACAGCCAGAGAAGGACACACCCATAGCTTCCTCATAAATATAGTTCTTGTCCAAAAGCTCTGATTTCTGAAAGCCTCTGTTAGTTGAAGACAGAGAGCGATGAAACTTCTGTCATTCATTTATGGAACTTCCGTCATTTTTTGGATTTTTCTCTGCTCGAGACAGAGAGCAGCGGAACTTCCATCGTCCAACAATGGAACTTCTGTCATTTATAGCTCCCACACAACCTAATGGAACCTCCTCACCAAGCACCACCTATAAGCACTAGTGGCAGCGTGCAGCTACAAGACAAGCTTTTCTATCCTCTGAGGAAAATCATGAACATACCATTTTTCCTAAACAAGGAATAATATGAGGTAGATGAGAAAGCATATCATAAAAGACAAGAAAGAAAGAACATCACCAAAAGAATCAAGGAAAATTCATACCAAGTTGGAACTTGAGCATCCTTGCTCTTCTATTGGTTCAGAAAGTGCAAAGAGTCCCATAGAGCCTTACGATGAGAAAATAATCAACACTGAGCAAAATTACTACGCATCTAAAATTTGTGGTGACATGAGCCTTAGTGGCTATGGCAGCTATGAATTTGGTGGTACTAGAGATTCCACATTAGACCAACCCTCTCCTTCTCACCCACCTCGAAATTAAAGGTAACATGAACAAAGAAGGAAGGTGTCTTGGACTTCATGCCTTGAGCTGAAACTTTTTGGTGCTAGATGACAAAGGGGGAGAGAAAAGTAGATTAAAGCTCAAGCTACATGGTGAGAACATGGAGAGAAAAGCAGATTAAAGCTCAAGCTTAGGACTTAGTGGCATCACAGGTGGAGAAGTCTCTTTTCATCTCATGGACTTGAGAACAATGTGTAATCTGTGACCTTGTGTGTGAACCTTTCTTTATCTTTGTTTTTAAGAACCTTTTTGCTTATGATAATGTGTGATGCATTATTGTAATGATGTAATGTTCTTGATTGTGAATATGTGAAGTCTAGTGTTTGCTAGACAACACATATGCTCTCTTTTCAGTTTGTTTTTGTGTGTCGTTCTTGACATCTGCATCACGAGATATCTGCTCACACACACTTTTTGCATCCCATGAATGCACACATATAGGGGGAGCCCTCAAATCAACTTGTAAAACATGCAAATGGCATTTTAGGCCTAGTTCTTGAATTTCATTCAAAATGCTCTTTGAATATCTTTTGTACGTTTTAATCAAGGTTGTCATCAATCACCAAAAAGGGGGAGATTGAAAGTGCATCTAGTCCCCTAGTGGGTTTTGGTGTATTGAATGACAACGTGATTAAAGGTCTAACGATTCTTTCTAAGTGTATGAATAGGGATTGAAATCTTGGATGTACACTCTATGGCTGAAATGAATATGATTGAGATTGTACATTGATTCTAGTTATGAGACATGAAAGTTCATGAAGTTGATTTGGTCTCATAAGACAAGGCTTGTACACAATCAAAGTATGATGAAGGACAAAATGATGACATGATGAAGGGACACTCATGAGCAGCTTGATCATCAATACAATGAGGTTTCATAAATAATCAGATCTATGCATGAACAAGAGTTACAGGAATCAAGTGCGTAGTTGATTACAAGGTCATCAATACAATGAGGTTTCATAAACAATCAGGTCTATGAATGAATAACTACAAGAAACTTGATCGACAATATAAAGAAGATCTTCAAACAAAGGCTTAATAACAATACAAGTTGTATGTGAGTTGAGTTAGCTTAGTGGTGAATAATTATACACGATCGGGTCACGATGAACCATGCAAAGGAGAAGGACAAGCAAGACTTAGTCCAAGGGACCAGAGCAGTGGTGAAGGGCAGGTGAAGCTCAATCTCGATGAACCAAGCAACAAGAGTCATGTACTTCGGATTATCAATATGATTGAAGATCTTAAGTGACTTGTGAGTACAAATAGAAGTTGATCGTAAGGATTCTAATACTCCAAGTCACAAGCTATAGGTGATGGCACTTAGAAGAAGAATACATGTGGCAAGTATCAATTATGCAATCTCAAGTTAAAGAAAGATTCTTTTATATTTAATCTTGAGTTTAGACATGCCGCTCTATCAAGAGAGATGTCACATGGGTGCTTGCAAAGTCTCAATGCTCAACAAAATCCCAAGTGGGATGAGCGAAATACAATAGCCACAAAATGACCAAAAAACTACCAACCCAGGAATGAAGGAAGTTCCATCACTAGAAATTTCAGTAACTCTGCCAACCTGAGAGTGACGGAAGTTCCGTCAAAAGTTCCATCGGAAGTATCGTCAGTTGAAATTCTAGTGACCTTCCATTCAGAGAGTCACGGAAGTTCCGTCATGCCCTGTCACAGTGGAATCCTAGCCCGCGCAATGGCTCTTTTTGAAATGATAGAAGTTCCATGGGTTTTCACGGAAGTTTCGTCAGTCTCCAGAATGCACTCCAACGGCTAGTTTTTAAGACTCCTCTATAAATAGCTCATCTATCCCCTCCTTCAAGGACTGCTGACTTCCCTCACGAAAATATCATTCTCAAAGCCTTCTAGCACTCTCCCAAACTCCTCTTTGTAAGGATTCATCTCTTTGTGAGAGTTGGGTTGAGAGAGAGTTTCTTTGTGAGAGAAATTGAGCACTTAAGCATTGTTACAAAGCAAGAATCCATGAGACATTTGTTACTCTTGGAATTGAAGATTCCTAGATGGCTAGGCGTCATGCTAGAGCTCCCAATCTTGTGGTGAGTCTTGAGAAAGTTTGTAAAGGTGTGATTCGCCTCCGGAGGAAAAGAATCAAGTGAAGAAAAAAATTCAAGCTCGATCATAGTGATCACTTGGCGGGAAAAAGGGTTGAGAGAGACCCGGCTACTTTGCATAGCTCCTCAACGAGGAAGTAGGGACTACGTTGTGTAGCCGCCGAACCTCGGTAAAAAGCTTTGTGTCTCTCTCTTTACATTTCCCGTGATTATTATTGTGCTCGATCTATTTGTGAGTTGTGTTGCTTGCTATCTCCTGCAGGAACTAAACTCTACACTGCAACAACAACCGTTCTATTCAAGTAGTTTCTTTGTCCCTCTTAAATTCTGCCTTTTCGTTGTATTCTTCACCTCATAGACGAGGAACTTCTATCTTGGGACAGAACTTACGTCACCACGGAAGTTCCGTCAAGAACTGACGGAAGTTCCGTTGTTCTCTGTTTAATCCGCACTTAAGTGTTGATTTTAGGTCAACTTTTTAGATTGCCTATTCACCCCCCTCCCCCTCCTCTAGGCAACTTTTAAAGAGCGCCTTTTGTTACCTTCATAACTCTACCTCCAGTGGAGTACTTATACCCTTTACGATCAAGAGTACTCAAAGAAACAAGATTTCTCGTCATGGTTAGAATGTGCCTCACATCTGTCAATGTTCTGACAATACCATCAGACATCTTAATATGAATAAATCCAATGCCCACTACCTTGCGAGGTGTGTTATCACCCATCAAAACAGAGCCTCCACTATAGACAGATTCATATATAGAAAACCAATGTCTATTAATGCAAGTATGGAACGAGCGGGTAGAATCAAGAACCCATTCATCACCAATTCTAGCACATTCAGCAAAAGCAACAAGAATATCACCATCAAAACTATGTTATCAGCCAAAGCAAGAGAGACATTACCCTCATCACCAAGTTTACCTTTGGACTTTTGAGCTGCTTTTCTCTTCTCTTTATTCTACAGCTTAAAACACTCAGAAATGTTATGAGTACCACCCTTGCAATATTTGCAGAATTTTTCTTTGTCTCTGGACTTAGAGTCACCTCAATGACCACTCGAACTCTTGCCATTATTTGATTTCTTCCTCTCCGCTCCACCACGGACAAACAAGCCTTCTCCATCAGAACTAGCACCAAACACAGTAGACACCATCAATTTCATCTTTTCCTTAGCATGCAAAGCATCATAAACCTCATTAATAGTGAGGGTCTCATGACTATATAATATGGTATCTCTGAAATTAGAATAAGACGGGGCAACAAACACAAGAGCATAAGAGCTAAATCCTCATCATCATATTTTACGTCCATAGATGAGAGGTCTAAAACAATCTCCTTGAAGACTGACAAATGAGAGGCCAATGAATCACCCTCTTGCAACTTGTGTGTAAACAATTTCATCTTTAAATGCATCTTACTGATTAGATCCTTTAACATACAAATCGATTCTAGCTTAAGCCATAAAGCAACAACGGTTTTCTCCTCCAAAACCTCTTGCAAAATATTATTAGATAAATGAAGATGAAGTAGTGATAGAGCCTTACGATCACGATGCTTTTCTTCATCGTTCCATAGCTCTAGCTTCTTCTTGGAGAAGCCATCAAGCGCATCATCTAAATCAGTATACGCCAATATTGCCCTCATCTTAACTTGTCAAAGAGTGAACCATGTACACGGTCTAGCAGCGGAATATCATATTTGAGAGAAGCCATAGCTGAAATTTCAGCAACAAAATAAATCTGCAACAACACTTCTGGTACAGCCTCGTATGCATGAAGCAAATCTACAGAATCCTGTGTACACTTGCGTGTACCTTCAGCAACAAAGACAGAAACCGATTTCCTGATAGCCTTCCTTGTGTGCGCGTAGCAGAAGTCGCCGAAATTTCTTTCACGACTGAAGAAACCCGAGCTCCACCTCGGTACTTGTGGCAGCACGCAGTCAAAAAACAAAAGAACTCCACCTCGGCAGCACACACGATTGCAGCTCGACGGAATCTGTCGACACGGCCGAATAAAAACCCGAGACTGAGATAATTAAATGCAACTCCTTGATCGAAGTAGGTCAGCCTCAACAAGGAATCCTGTTTTATTGGGAGCCTTTTTCCGGGATTGGATTTCACTCATTTAGTGCTTGGGATGCGGACAGGCGTGGAAGATGAACATAAGAGAGGTTCGCTCTTGCCTTGCACCGGTGAACAAAAGAAAGAAAGGAGACAATGTGGGAACTAAGACTAAGATGTCAATAGCTTATTTTAAGTGACGTATTCCTGTCGGGAACAGCGAGCAAGGATAAAATGAGAGAATGAGCCCACATCCATATAGAAATCAGTCATATGTCTGATAGTCGTTATCTATTCTTTCTTAATAATAGTATTATTACCCAAAAATGATATGTACAGAGGAAGCTAGTTCTGTACTCTAGTTCTGTCCCCAAGACCGCGAGTAAAGCCCTTCTCCAGTATGGTAAAGTGAAACCGCTTTGGAGTTTATGGTTCGAAAGAAAAAGAGAGGAAAGCAGTTATAAAGCGGTGGGCTCTTATAGTAAACAAGAGTTCCATTAAGCTCTGGGACTCTGGGCAAGATAGCTGTAGTTTTGAAGGGCAAGCTCCAGGCCAAATCGCAAGTGGACGAAGACCGACGCGGACTCCAATCGAATCGAAATCGGAAGTCTAGCAACGGCAGAAAAAACTACATTGGCTTGTGGCGGCGTGATGAACAGGGATGAAACCCTAATGTTTTTTATTAATCTAAATCTTATATTTGGTTCATGATACCATTTGTTAGTAAATAATGCGTAAATAAGATCGAAATACGACATAGATTTAATGTGGAAAATCCTAGCGAGAAAAAACCACGGGCGTTGACAGGCAATCTTCACTATTGGAGGAGATTTACAAAAGTAGTGAAATAACAACGTCTCTCTCTCTCTCTCCCCATGTAATACAAGATGTATATATAAATGTGAAAACTAAAGATAAACTCGCTAAACAATATGAACCATAACATGAAAGGCCTTCGTCTCTCAAACCTCGTAGATGTCTCAACCAAGGACACTATAATTCAGATCATAAGGTTCCTATTTTCTTACAAAACTTGCAATCAAACACATGTTCCTATTTTTCAAATACTTCATAATATACAGAGTAGATGAAGAAAAAAATGGTTGGACGATGTGTTCAAACTGGTGCTACAGGCGGTACACAAAGAAAAAGGTATGCACGGTTCAATCAAGGATAATGATAGGCTGATCATCCGAAGACATATGATAAAATTGGATAGTTTCAACTGGCACCATTATCCCTTCATTAATTTGCTTCCTTATCTTGTTTCTCTCTTCTTTTGTCCGTGGATATCTTGTTACAAGACGAGCTTGGCAGTCGGCGCACCAGTCATCATGCAAACATATCTTTTCCAAATTCACAGCAGCATTCATTACCCGCCTTATATACCCCATGAATTTGTCTTCCGCTAGAAAGCCAGTAATCTCGAGCACAGCTAAGTTTCTGTGCTTGAAATCAGATAACTCCCACTTCGTATTTTCCCTCTTGCTGGTGCCATGTAACATTGTTAGCATCTCGTCCATAGGTATGCATTCATGGTTGGATACCTGCATGGTCGCATGGATAATTTAGTAAATGCAATGTTGGCGATCAAGTATACTCCTTTTTTAGAGTTTCAAATGTAAACATAGAACGGAAAGAAGGTTTCAAATGCGAAGTTGCCCGAAAGCTGACTTGTTGAGAGTTACGAAGTGGGGAACAAAATATAATAATGGTCTTTTTTTTTTTTCTGTTTTCGTGGAGAATGTAAGGTTCCTATCTATCCTTATCGCTTTTTTTTTCCCTTGCTTCAGGAACACTGGAAATTAACTTGAAATGGCAAAATAGAGCAGGAATAGCAGCAACATGATAATACCTTAATTTGGAGCGTATTCAAAATCGGTGCAGCTTGTAGCAGGAATAATGTCCAAGAAAGGTCACATTCTTTGAAAATGCTTCCAAGATTCACGACCTTCAGGTTTTGCAACAGAGGGGCTAGTTGTCTTGGGCGCTCTGGCTGAACCCAAATCTGCATCAGACAAAGCGAAGAAACGTCAAAAGCGATCACACTCTGCATGAAAGAGAACATGGACCTTATTTTTTATATGTATTTGTTTTTTCATTTGAGGAATTTCGGCATGATTCTTGACTCACCCTGTAAATCCGAAAGTCGAGATGCAATTCACCGAGCATAGCATGATTGACAAGCAGCTCGCTTAATTTGAGAGTAGGGTAATGACCATAGTCGGCAGTCAAGAGCATTAGCCGACGAAGCTGTGGGACGTGGCCCAGCAGCAGCGGGCGTCCGGTCCGGGAAGGCAACCAGGTGTGACAGGTCAGCTGAGACAACTTGGGAAGCCACTTGAGCTCGATACAATAACAATGGCAGTGTTCCAGCTTCAGCTCGGCGAGCTGGGGATGCTCAAGGACCAGCGCCTTGTCGCGGCCAGTGTGGCAGCTGACCAGAGACAGCCACTGGAGCTTCTGGCAGGTGCGGAGCACGTTGGGTATGTCGGACTCCAGCAGCTTGACGCGCTCCACGAGCAGACCAGTGAGTCCGGCGAAGGCACGACGGCAGGTGTTGAAGTAGGACAGGAAAATATTCCCGTGCCGGGTCATCTCGGGCTCATCGTACTGCAAGTCGTCCACACTCTCACGAAGGATGGTGAAGTTCGCCGCGACCACCCCGCGGCCGTGAGACGACATGGCAACCTCGACGGCTCGGATGATTTCGATGGAATCTTTCCTCAGGTAGAAGGCCACGGAGAGGTTGGTGATGGGCCGATGGCTCCTCCGTGCCAGGAGGCTCTTCGCTGCCCGCGCCACGGCCTTGTTCTTCCCAGCCGTGACGGACAGCTTAAACTTGGACTTGAACCCGTCGTCGTTGACGGGCTTGAAGTCGAACGAGTCCACGTCGAGGACGATGTCGGGGAGCACGCTGGGGATGTGCCTCCACCGCCTCGAAAGGACGCTGCTCCTGACGGCGTCGCGGAGGTCCAGGCGCTTCAGGATGGAGAGCAGGACGTCGTCTGGCAGCTTGCCGAGCCTGTCAGCTCCTTGCTCGAATTCCTGGATCGTGGATCAGTTTATCATTACACGATAGGTAAAAATTAATGTGATTATTAGGGGAAAAACGGGGAATGACAGCAGTAACTCTTCAATCAAAGCATACAAGAACTGGATGGACGAGTCGAAACAATCGGGTACCTGCTGGCTGATCGTTGTCAGCGCGTCGCTTGTCGCCGCCATGGATGATGCACCAAGTGCGAACGACGTCCTAGGCTCCGCCTCCGCGAGAAAAAGATGTGAAACCAGAACCACCGAAACGCGTGTTGAGAACAACGGAACCGCTGCTATATGTATGGCCGTGTCATGGAAAACATCGGCCAGTTCGCATCCGAGTCGATCAGGTGAGAGTAAGTTGTGACTCCGATTCGGAGATGAAGTGCAGGCAAAGCGATAGTCTCTGGCGATCCCGCAGCACGGCCGTTCCCGGCCGGGGAGATCGGTACCTTGGCAGTAACAACAAGAGGTAGGGCGCCAACCAAGAGAAGGTGAAGATCTTTCCGCTCTGCACGTCAGCATGAAACAAAAGAAACCAGGTTTCGTTGGGGTCTTGGGGAAATAAACGCCCGTGCATCGGCCGGTCGACCCTGGTGCTGTGATTTTCCTCTGTAGCTTTGGGAGACATGATCACGGGTGACGACGGACGGCTCATGGTACTTTCCCCGCGAGTTGACCATGGTGAACACTGAGCAGAGCTTTCAACGAATCAAAGGGTGTACGCAAACCACGCAATGATGAACGTTCGGTGCAATCAGAAACCTGTGGCTACTAGCCCGGTGCTAGAAAAGTAATCGGACAGTAGCAACTTTTCTTGCGGCACGCACTCGCAAGAGTTCAAGAACACAGTAATCGCTACTGATTTTCTGGGTTTTCTTTTACAAATTGTCCTAATGAAATAATGTACTAATTCTAACCATGAACTAGAAAATGAGACTGCTGCTCTAATACACAAGGGGGAAACTGGTAAAAAGTAACATTGTACACTTCAAGAAATACTTCCATCGTTTCAAAAAAGTTGCCATGATTCCGAGCTAGTATAAAAACTATTTTGGAAGGTGGTACTCGATAATACTAATTGGCTTCTGTACTCATTACAATCATATACGACTCATAGCGGACAGGCCAGTGACCTGGTGGGAAGGCGTCCGAGTGGCTGTCTCCAGATCGGGGGTTCGAACCCCTATCCCGCATGTCATTGTAGCGGTGCTCGGTACTGTTGCGCACAGTGCTTTGCACTGTAGCTGCATGGTACTGTAACACGCGCAGTGTAAAAAAATTCTCTCGTTCTTTTCAGTGAAACATAGGTAAAGACTCGCGTCATAACTCACACGGCCAACTGAGTTCCTATGTATGGTTGAGGGGAAGGTTTGGAGATTTTCTCGGCCTACATAAGGAGCTGGCTCTTCTCCTTAACAAAAAAGCCGTTGGGGGGCTTCTTCTCCGGCAGGTCGAGCTTTTATATACGACTCCTACAGTTTGATGTGGGCGTAGCTAAACTTGGCAACAGACGAGATGCCCGTGGATAGTAGCTACATATGTCCGTGTCCGCAAGCTAAATGGCATAGCTGTGCCCGTGCCGCGTAGCTAACAAAAACATGAAACCTTTTGTCCATCAGATGCTGAATTTAATTTTAATACGTGAGGATCTGCAATCTGAAATTTGTTTCCTTATCTGCTCTCTCTCTTTCCTCTTCGGTCCATGGATATGCAGTCGAAGGACAAAACCGACAGCGTCCACAGAGTGGACTTTTAAGCAGTGATAAAAGTTCCAAATTCACAGCCGATTTTGTAACACTCCTTAAATATATCGTGAACTTATGTTCAAGTTGGAAGACCTCATTGGTAAGCTTTCTCAAATTATGATGCTTAATTAAAATCCCACACCTGCAAAAGAGACATGGTTTACTTTTCAGTGGTCATGTTGGCTGACTTCAGCTGATCTAATATAGCATTTCCTGAGGGCTTTGTTCAGATCAATATATATACACCCACAACGTAAAGTGAAAGGAAATAAAGCTGAAGAAATGTAATTTTTTTCCTTTGCTTTTCGTCTTGAAAATATTGAGTAATAATTGTTATAGGATATGATGTGTAAACTTAACGTATCCTATGCACATTATTTGTCTTGAGGGAACAACATATATAAATGATCCAGGTACGTAATTCATAAGAAATAGAAGCATGCCTGTATATGTACTTCCTTAAAGATGGGTGCAGCTTCGAAGAAGTACATCGTCCAGGCAGGGTCACATTCTTCATGAACAAAACGAAGTTTAACCTTCTGCAGATTCTGTAATACAGGAGCTAGTCGTGTTGGCCTTTCGGGTTCAGTCCAAATCTGCACCAGAGGAAGTAGCGAAAATCATCAAATACTACTACAAAAATAAACAACAATTATACGAAAGTAAACGTAAACCTGTCATTTAGTACTCACTCTTTTATACTGGAAACTCAAATCTAGTTTAGCTATAGGGAAAAGTTCATTTTACTTCCCCGAATAATTCACTTTATTCAATTACACCCCGAATAAAATCTTGGCTCAATTTACTCCCTCGAACACTTTAAATTAGCGCAATTTACTCTCTAATGTATTTTATTTTGTTTCTATATGTTATATAGTTTAATAATATCTAATACTACCTTAACTATAAAGCTTTAAAATTATATTAAACATATTTATAGAAAAATATATTTTTTATGTAGTGATTGTTATAGTCTTTGATAGTACAAAATTTGAGCATCAAATTTGAAGTGTACAAAGAGAAACAAAAAAGATAAATTATAGCATGGAGTAAATTGCACCAACTTAAATTGTTTGAGAGAGTAAATTAGATAGATTTTGTTTGAAGAGTAAATTGGACAAAATGGATTATTCAGAAGGGTAAAATAGACTTTTTTCTTAGCTATATTGGTCACGTTACGAAGGAACTCACTCAACTTTAAATCTAGTTTTTATCTATATATGGGCTCGAGGTTGTTCGAGTTTGAGACGGCTACCCTCTCTTTTGTCCTCAGAAAAACGGAAACGGTAGAGACGGACGATAGTCGATACATTTTGGCCCCAAAATGTGCGAAATTGTGGTGACACGTGAAGTCTGAGCGTGGCACGTGAACCTGCAATAGACATCGGTTTTGGTTTGGTTGCTGCCTGCACTATGCGCTCCGCCTGCGTCAGGCAGGTTTGGGCAGGGCATGAACCAAACTGCGGGATCAACCAGGAAATTTCGTCCTTTGGGCAACAGGCTGACCCAGTACGCGATGGTCATGGCCGTGGAGCATGTTAAAATGAGGAAGCAATCGTGAGTTCCTGACAAGTGGCAACACATGGAAATGGTTTGCAACTCCTGCCCGTGGCAGGGGGCGCGCCGTCCATCGCATTGTCCACACCAGCTGTTGGCATGCTCGATCGGCTCTGTCAGAAAGGCATGACGTGTGAGGCACTGAATGAATTCTTTTGGGATGTTTACGCCCTAGTGACTGTACTCTGTCGTTGATGGAAAAGAGGCATGACTTGTCCAAAAAAAAAAAAAGCTACCGAAAAGGCCGTCACTATCTCTTCTCGCGCTTGAGGACTAGCGGTTAAGGCCAGCCGTCAAGTAGGCCGTGCTCTGCTCGACCTTCATGCCCAACTGTTTTCAGGTTTTGCTTTATCATATCGTGCCAAGCAATAACTAGGAACCATTTTGCAGTGCATCCCGTGCATCACCAGTGTCGCGGGAATGACGACTCTAGAATTGGGCACTGATTTTGGTGTGCTAGGTGATTACAAGTAAAATTACAGGTTTGGTCGGCGGCCGACCCGCGCTGTGAGCTAAGTTGTGTGTTGCTTAGAAGTGAAGCAGAACAATTGGTTGGACGGGAATTGATCAAGCCTTTGAACGACTTCAAGCAGTTAGCGACCTAGAGAGGCAAGTGTTGGAGGCCATTCTCAATGGACAAAAACATCAACTAAGGCAGAAGGATGATCACGATATGATGCTCAAAGCACAATCAATGGTGGCAAGGCGCAATCTGGATGGAGGTAATAACAAATCCTTCACCTCTCATCATCCTTCTTCTCTAGTAACTAATATCTCCAACTTAGGTGTTTTAATGGGACATACTAATTTAGAGGTTTTCAATTCTATTGAGACCCTAAAATCCATAGAAAGAAATAGACTAGATAGTAACCTTCCTTTGACTAATCCTATGGTTAATGGGGAGGATATCAACGTCCTAGAACAGACTCTTAATTACATTTGTAGAGACATAAATAAGGAGACGCTTGATGTGAACTTGGATCATTTTCTCTATGATCTAGGTGACCAAAAAGAGCTCGAAAAACAACAATTATCGGAAGGCCATGGGTTGGTTACTCACCACCATGTCCCACCTCCACCCCCCCCCTCCCAAATAGTTTCCAAATGAAGGGTGTTTTCTGGAATACCAGAGGTCTTGGAGACTTGGGTAAACATAATACTATTTCTAACTTGGTAAAAGAACACCGTCTAGATTTTCTAGCTTTGATGGAAAGAGGTAGAAGTTCCTTCTCTAATAGCCTTCTCAAGCATTTGGCGGGGGGGGGGGGGGGGGGGTATGATTTCCTTTGGCATAGTATGCCGCCTAAGGGTAGGTCTGGAGGTATGCTTCTTGGGGTGAATATGTCGACCTTCCATGTGGGAGCAATTGACGAGGGGGATTTTTACTCAAAATTCCTACTAAAAAATAAAGAGGATGGATTCACTTGGGCGTTGTATTCTATTTATAGTCCAGCACAGAATGAAAACAAGCCTCAGTTTCTCACTGAGTTTGCACATGTCTGTAGCTCCGAAAGTCACCCGATGATTATTGGTGGTGATTTTAATATTATGAGATACCCGGAGGAGAAAAATAATGATAAATTCTATCCTCGTTGGCCAAGCATCTTTAACTCAATAATTGATACTTTAGAATTGAAAGAGATAGAGATGTCGGGGCGACAATACACCTGGACAAATGATCTAGACCCACCTACATTTGAGAAGCTTGATAGAATTCTCATGAATACAGAATGGGAGTCACGACATCCTAAGGTATCTGTCATAGCACTCGATCGGGGAAAATCAGATCATACTCCACTGCTCATTAATACTGGACAAATGAGACAACATGGTAATTCATATCAATTCAAGTTCGAGCTTGGTTGGCTTATCCGAGACGGATTCTTTGATATGGTGTCTGACATCTGGCATCAAAACCATGGTGGTTGTGGCGCCATTCAAGTTTGGCAAAACAAGATAAGGGCCCTCCGTCAATACTTACGAGGATGGGCAAAAAATACATCTGGCATGTTGAAAAAAGAAAAAAAGCAACTTTCCATACTAATTGATTCTTTGGATAAGAAGGCAGAGCATACTGGAAGGAGATAGTAATACTCAATACTTTTATCTAGTGGCCAATGGGAAGTACAAGAAGACTAGGATTTACAAACTTGAGAGTAGGGAAGGCACCATTATAGGAGATGCCAATCTAAAAAGGCATATCACACGATACTATAAAGGATTGTTTGGGAAACCCGAGGATGCTAATTTCATTTTGGAAGAAACAACGTTGTGGATATACCACAAGTAAATAAGGAGGAAAATAAGATACTCACTACTCATTTCTTCGAAGAAGAGGTGAAAAATGCAATATTTCATATGGAACATAACAAAGCACCAGGCCCAGATGGTTTCTCGGCTGAATTCTATCAGGTTTTTTGGAAAGTCATCAAAGCTGATTTATTGACTCTCTTTGCTGACTTTGATGATGGAAAATTGCCTACATATCGTCTCAACTTTGGGGTTATTACTCTTCTACCCAAGTTAGATGAGGCGGAGAGAATTCGGGATTATCGACCGATCTGCCTCCTTAATGTCAGCTTTAAGATACTTACCAAAGTGGCAACAAATAGGATTGCTTCGGTTACGAACAAGATAATACGACCATCACAAACGGCATTCATGTCCGGTAGGAACATTATGGAAGGGGTGATAATTCTCCATGAGACTATACATGAATTGTAAAGGAAAAAGAAAAATAGAGTCATCCTAAAACTCGATTTTGAAAAGGCTTATGATAAAGTTCGATGGTCGTTCCTCCAACAAACCTTGAGAATGAAAGGATTTTCTTCTAAATGGTGTGACTAGATCCAAAATTTCATCACGAGGGGTCATGTTTCAGTTAAGGTAAATGATGATATTGGTCCTTACTTTCAAACACACAAAGGACTGAGACAAGGTGATCCCCTGTCCCCAATTCTTTTCAATCTGGTGGCTGATATGCTGGCCATTCTAATTGCCAGAGCTAAAGGGGATGGTCAAATTTCTGGGGTAATTCTCGAGTTAGTAGATGATGGATTGTCCATTCTACAATACGCGGATGACACGGTCATTTTCTTGGATCATGATATACAACAAGCGACTAACATTAAGCTCTTGCTTAGTGTTTTCGAACAATTATTTGGTTTGAAGATCAATTTTGACAAGAGCGAAATATTTTGCTTTGGTGAGGCTAAACAGTGGGAATCACAATATACTACATTGTTTGGTTGTAAAGTGGGAGCCTTACCTTTCAAATATCTTGGTATTCCTATTACTCATAGGCAACTAAGAAATAGTGAATGGAAAGATGTCATTCATAGGTTTGAGATAAAATTGAACAAATGGAAAGGAAAACTTATGTCCTCGGGAGGCAGGCTTATTCTCATCAACTCTGTCTTAAGTAATCTTCCAATTTTTATGATGTCGTTTTTTGAAATCCCAGAGGGAGTTCTGCATAAACTAGATATGATTCGCTCCCGATTCTTTTGGGAGGGAGAAGGTCACAAGAAAAAGTATCATCTTGCAGAATGAGAGATATTATGTCAACCCAAGGAGCAAGGTGGTTTGGGCATTGTCAATCTGAAAATAAAGAACAAATGTCTCTTGAGTAAGTGGATTTTTCAACTACTCAACGAGGATGGTTCTTGGCAAAGGCTTTTGAAGAATAAGTACTTCAGCAATAAGACTTTTACCCAAACGCAGAGCCAACCAGGAGATTCTCACTTTTGGAACGGTATCCTAAAGGTTAGGGAGGAATTCTTCCAATGGGGTGCTTTCCAAATTAGGGACGGCACACAAACAAGGTTTTGGAATGACATTTGGATGGATAATACACCACTAAGCCGTCAATTCCCAGCTTTATATAACGTGACAAGGTGGAAACAAGTCACGGTACGGGAAGTTCTCCAAAACGACACACCAAACCTTACTTTCAGGAGACCAATCACTGGAGATAAACTCATAGAATGGAATGTCTTGATGTCCAAAATGGCGAATGTTCAACTCGGGGATACTCCAGACTTGTTCAAGTGGCATCTACATCTGAATGGCACTTTCTCAGTGCAGTCGATGTACTTGGCAATGTTGACAAAACCACATTCCCATCTTAAACATCTTTGTCGCATCAAAATCCCCCTTAAAATCAAAATCTTCTTATGGTACTTGGTAAAAGGTGTTACTTTAACCAAGGATAATTTGCAAAAGAAGAAATGGAATGGTAGTCTCAAGTGTAGCTTCTTTAATCACAATGAGACTATACAACATCTCTTTTTTGAGTGTTATTTTGCTAGGCCGATTTGGCGCATTCTACAAATTGCGATAGGCTTGCCAAAACCCAATAGTATTTCTCATATTGTTGGATCTTGGCTTAAATCCTAGGGGGGGGGGGGGGGAGGCAAAAAGAATAGTAATAGTTGGGATGGTGGCTATGTTCTAGGCCATTTGACTTAGCCGCAATGACATTGTCTTTAACAAAAAGTCTTTGATAAATCTGATGCAGGTTATCTTCAGGGGCACATATTGGTTAAGGCAATGAAGACTCTTACAAAAATAGGAGGACAAAGATGTCATCACCAAAACTTGTCAGGATGTGGAGGTGGTGATCATGAGCTTGTTTTCTAGAAACTGATGGACAGCTCTTTATCGTATCAATGTTTAGTGTTCGTGTTAGTTTTGTTAGTCACAAGACTTGTAATAATGACTGAGTCGGACTGTATGCATAAACAATGCAAAAAGCCGGAACTTATTTCCATTATCTAAAAAAGCAGTTAGCAATTGCTCCTGGAGGTGGTGGTCATGAGCTTGTTTGCTAGAAATTGATGGACAGCTCTTTATCGTATCAATGTTTAGTGTTCGTGTTAGTTTTGTTAGTCACAAGACTTGTAATAATGACTGAGTCGAACTGTATGCATAAACAATGCAAAAAGCCGGAACTTATTTCCATTATCTAAAAAAGCAGTTAGCGATCGCTCCCTCATTTTCGCACACTTCGCAATTTAACTCTCCTACAAAGAAAGTTGTTGTAGAGCATCCAATACACAATGGGAGCATCAGTCACCATCGAAAATCCAAAGTTAAATCTCAGAAGCCAGTAGTCAAAGTGGTCCGTGATATGTTAACCAATAAGTGGGTCTTCGTTAAAAGAGACAAGCAATTAAGTGCCTTGACCGAGGTGGTGAGATTCTTAGAGGCTTTAAGGTTACCTCCCTAGTTGTTGATTCTAGAGGGTTTGAGATTTCCCAAGATTGATAGTCTTTATTACTGTTATGAGTTGTTATTCTGCTCTATTTTGTCATTCTGTTTAGCTTTTAATGTCCGTAGCTCAGGCCTGATAATCTTGTTGGGTTAGTCTTTGTATTTTTTGTATATATAATTCTTGCTTCTATCTTAATGAATGACAGTGCTTCTGTCTTACTTTCAAAAAAAAAAAGTTGTGTGCTGCTGAGTTTTGAGCTCTGTTGATTTTCATGACCCGGCAGTGGAGAGCTTCCGTGTTCTGTTGGAATTGGTAAAGTGCAGGTCTGATCGTCCAATCTCCCGGCTCCTCCCGAAAGTTTGCCGCATTGAGAGTGTTGGTCAGCACTTGATTGTCAGAGCAGAAGAGCACGTTGTGATAGCCCAGAGCCATCGTGAGGTTTGAGGCCAGTAGCATGGCCATGGCCTTGGCTTATAGAGGGGAAGAGCACCCTTGAGTTGTGGCTGATGCTTCCATTGTGTATTGGATGCTCTATTTAGTCAGTTGTGGTCACTGTTGTGGTCAGAAGGTTTCAGCAGCAGCACATATTTAGTCAGTTGTGGTCACTGTTCTGAACTGACAACGATGCGATCTTGTGTTTCATATAACATCAATTTTATGGTAGGATAATAGTGCTTTGCCAAAAGCCGAAGGTTTGACTACAGGTTTACTTTTTTTAGACAAAACAAAACAATTTATTGTTTCAAATATTGGTTAAAACTAATCTACAGACCCAGCCATTCTGGAATATATCGAGTATTAGTGTTTCCTGCTCGATATATCCTCCTTTCCCTAATCAGTACTTTCAGGTCATTTTTTTTTATGCCTGATAAACATCTCTGTACCAAATTTTCTGTTTATAGATACTGGAAACATTGTCTTGATGTTAATGGCTGAACCAATGATTTGTTTTATCTTGATGCATTGATAGGGATATGGAACTCTCCTAATGGAAGAAGCAGAAAGAATCGCTCGCTCAGAGCATCGTTCGAAGAAACTGGCTGTGATATCCGGAGTAGGAACTCGTCACTATTATAGAAAGCTAGGATATGAACTGAGAGGGGCCGTATATGGTGAAGTGTCTGTCATAATATGTTGGGGCCCTTATATGATTCACTGCCCCCTCCTATGTTAATGGTGATTTGTATCTTATTATGTAACACTACACTTACAAAAAAAAATCTGGTTAATTCTTTTTGAGGATTGAGTAATCTAACATCTTACTCTGTAGTGTAACAAAACAAATTTAGCCGTGTCATGCAGATGCTATTTACATTCCAGTATGCAATTCCTAGCTGCTCGTTGAAGTAGAAATCTGACCCTATACAAAGTATTCTACAGCTGACACATTAATTTGGTGAGACTGACCCTAAACAAAGTATTCTACCTGAGTCATCGAGTTTGAGCAAGTATAAGAATGAACAAGATGGTATACATGGAACATACGGTGGTCAATATTTTTATCTGTCATTTTGAAATTGTTCTAGCCTAGCCAATTTGTTGGTCATTAGAAAAGCTTTGGAATTGTTCTCGCATAGCCAATTTGTCTGGGACTAGAAAAGCCTTGTTGTTCTTGCTGCATTTGACTTGATATTAGTTAGTGGAAAGACAAGTGGCTTCGCAGGCCCTTCTGCAAAATGGACTGAAAGAGCTGCAGATCCGTAAAATTTCAGGATAACATATTATCGGGTAAAATATATAATTCCAAATTAAAATAATATATTCTCGTTGAATACTAGAAAAGCGGGCGCACTCGTAAAGCGGTAGTGGACGCCCGCCCGAGGAGGAGAACAAGCTCTGCTCTCCTACATCACGTGGTACGGCACGAGCAACTGGCGCCTCATCCCCAAGAACGCTGGTATGTCAGTCGCCACCGTGCCGCCGGCCAGTGCGTTGGTACGTCACCGTACCGTCGTCCTCTGAATTTGTTACCTGAGTGATGTGATGTGGGGGGCGGGGGGGGGGGTCGCTTGTTGGTGCGCATCTTATGACGACAGGGTTGCAGCGATGCGGGAAGAGCTGCCGGCTCCGGTGGGACGAACTACGTGTGGCCAGACCTCGAGTTCACGAACGCCGAGGAACGAACCATCATCAACATCAAGTTGCATTCCGTCGTTTCGCAACCATGGCTCTGTACCTCGTGTCTTTTGCGAGGATAGCTTGTATAATCATTCATAAGTAAATATTATAAAATTATAAAAGATTAAAACAGAAAGGTAAGATAGATTCAAATGATAACATCTTTATAACATAATTATCAACATGTGGATACAAGATCATGGCACGCAGATCAAGAAAGATGAATATGACATCTAGCGGAAGCGAAACGGCAAAGGCAGAAACGAAATCTACAACAAGAGTCTTTATGGGTGAACCATCTCCACAGACAGCTCGAGTGTAGGCGATAGACCAATCTACTCCTCGTCATCCATGTCGTCAAAGTTGTAGTTCGGTTCGCTACATTCTCTATCACCTGAAAGCGAGAAGGGGTACAGCCCTAAGTTCATATCGTACTTAGGAAGTCGATCAACACCGAGTACATGTCGTACTCGACGAGTCGTATTAACCTAACAAATTATGTTATGTATGTAAGGATTTTAAGGAAAGATTAAGACTGAGTGCGAAAAGCTAGGTTGATAAATATTTTTAAAAAAATATTTCAAAACATTTTCAAACAACAAATTTTATTATCTTATCCCATCAAAATTAACACGTCCAAAAAGATTCAAATTTTAATCCCAGCTCGACCGCTGTTCGCTCTCGCACTGCTCGCCCGCCGCCTGCTGTCCTGCTCGCCTGCCGCCGCCTGCCTGCACTGCTCGCCCGCCGCCGCTCGCACTGCTTAGTCGTTGTTCGCCCGCACTGCTCGGCCCGCCGCCGCCCGCCCGCACTGCTCGCCTGTCGCCGCTTGCCAATTTCTTTAGGGGAATTCGATTTCATCCCACATAGTTCAACGTAAGCAGCCAAGTGGTCCAGTCAGTTGCGTTTTCATGCGAAAAAAAAGAAAATTTGTCTTGACGGCGTTAGACTGGGGAAAAGTACACTCGGTGATGGTATTTTTTGGATGGGCCACTTAGTCATGGTGTTTTTTTGACAGACATGTTTAGTAGTGGTAAAAATCCAATTATCCCGATTTGAGAGACCTCACGGTATTCTTTCACCATTCACCTACAAAACGGTGTGAATCGTTCTCATGGTCCACCGCGCTGGCTTTTCTTACGCGAGATTGTACCTTGCACAGCTCCCGCCGCCTTAGCCCCGAAATTTGCTACTGGTAGTATCTTAAATTGAAAATTCACGCCGCCTTCCTGTCGCGATTAGCCGATTGCGCATTCTTCTCTTCCCCTCCGCCACTTAGCAGCCCGTCGATCGCCGCCAGCTCCGTGTCTCTGATTCCTGGGGTGCCATCATCCGGTGAGTTAGGTAAAGGAGTCGGCTCCGAGGCGCATGGCGACGACTGTGGTGCATTCTATTTTGATTGAAATCCTGTATCAAGCGCAAGGTATAGGTCGATGACTACCTGCGTGTGAATTTTGGGTGCTAAAATCTGGATATTTCAGTGTTGCAGTCTGATCGTGAATATTCGTTCAGCAGCTGAGCTCTAGACCTGTTGATCGAAATACCATATATTACTGAGTACCTCCCTCCTCCCTCGAGGTACCTCGCCGACCTCATCCAGTTCCTAGGCAGGCAATGGCGATGGGTTCCCCTAGAACCGGGACGAAGGGGCGCGCTCGTGACCTCGGACGGAACGCGTAGCGCCGATCTTGCAGGGCCCCTCGGCACCCCGGTGCAGCAGCCTCTCATGGCCGAGGCGAGTCGGCGTCAAATGCTGAAAGGGGCGACCTCAAATGGCCAAGCCGACGCGGGGCAGATGGTCGCGTGACGCCGCCTCTCACCTGCACGTCCTCCCTCCCACTCAGCGAAGCCCATCTCGGCTCCGAGCAGATAAGCGGCGGCATTCCAGTGAGGACTATGGGTGGTGCAGTGACCGAAGAGGTGCCTCCGAGCCCTCTCCACGGTAATCTTACTCTTAATCTTGCAGGATGCTATATCTGTTGATTTTTTCTTCTGATCTTAAATTGAAATTTATTTAGATTTAGTAGAGCGCAGTTCAGTTGTGATGCATGAAGTTGGACGAGTAATTTTTAAGGTCTTGTGGCGATCTCAGAGTCAAACTGCTTGTGTTGTTGTAGGTTTCAGTGTGGGGTTGTTAGGTGTGAGTGTTTAGATGGTTGCCCAAAGCAAGGGCATGTTCGACAGGCTGTCCAGATTGCTAAATGAGTTATATGAAGTTCTGTATTCATAACTGTATTGAAGGGACAAACTGTAATACAATCCTGGTCCTCTATTTTGTTTTATCAATTTTACTAGCTATTATGTTCCTACAGACGTAATGAGCAGTTGAATGATATCTGAGACTTCTAAATGGACAATTAGTTCAGGCTACAGTTTTTTCTGCACAGTTGAAAGTAAATCAATGGATCTAAGTTGTGATCTATTTCTACCTGTTCCTCCTGGATGTTTATGTTTCACTTTAACACTTAGGACGTTTGGGATTCCAAGTTCCAGCCATTAGTTCAGATATTATGTTCATATTGCATACTGACAAGAGAAAAAAAATCTTATATATTTCAATCATTGACAAGCATCGATTGTTGTACAGAAGTTTAGTGTACTGGAGAGTTTTTCCTCATAATTTTTCAGTCCATTCTTAGCATTCTAGGTTTCTAAATATCTAATTGTAGTCTTTATTTTTTTCAACCCATGCTGCATGTTATTAGTACTAGATCAAATTCCACATTCCACCTAATGCTTGAAAGTTAGTAGTGTAGTGATGGAATGAATCTTGTGATTCAAATTTTTAACTCTGCAGTTTTGATAAATGAAAATGCCCTCTGATAATTGAAAATTCCTCCATTGTTTGATTATAGCATGATTATCACGAGATCACTCTCTGAAAGTGTTTGGACTCTCCATCCATTCCAATTTAACAACTACTGGGCTGCAGGTTGCATATGACTTCCCTGAATGCTGACCTCTTGCTCAAAACTTGATTATATCCTGGATGCAGGATAGGGGTAGAGTTTAGTTACATATATGCTTTTTCTTTGTGGTCATTTGGTGGGCCATGCTTCCTAAACCTCTTGCTCAGGTGAACATTTGTTCGCTGCCGGATCAGGCCACAACCGCCATCCTCTGTTGCAACGTCCACACCCAGAGCCACCGTGCATCCATGGAGCATCATCTGCCCCAACTGATGCTGGTCATACTCCCCAACAGTCTGATCTGTACCCTCTCTTGCTCTGATGTGTCTATCTTCTTTTTTGTTAAAGTTTATTTTTCTTTGTGATTTCTTTAGATTTGGTGATCAGGTGCTCCGCTCTATTCATTGCCTTGTGGAGCATTTGTAAAAACTGTGTTCTTATGTGTGGCCATGACACACCGTACATGGAGCCATGGACCTCACGTGATGTTCTTCCTCCTTTGCTACATCTGTAAACTTTCTTGAAAAATCTATTCACACGATAGCTAACTTAGATTGTTCACACAACATGTAAGCCTATAGTCATGATCTAAGTCATAACACTGTGGTCTCCTACAGATATACTTTGCTGCCAGTACTGAAAAAGAGCTAAACAGGCTTATATCTAACAAAAGCAGTGATTCTTTTTAGTCATAATATCTCCTTTTAGTAATTAATGTATAAGCATGTACAGAGGATCACTATAACATAGTAGCGTTGCTTGGTCTGGTGGGCAAAAGCCCAGACAAGAAGGAAAACAATAAGTTTAGAAGAAAGAAGGTATTGGTTGTGTTCTCTGATTCTGATAAGAAAACATGTTGGCCCTGGTTTGTATTGTGCCTTTCCATATAAATTCATTGTTTATTACTTCACACTTACGGCATACCTTTATTGCTTATATTATCTATGATTGTTGTTGTTGATTAAGAGAAATACATTCAGATCTGGAAAATGTTACCATGGACTCCATGTTAACGAAAATGAACTGACTCATAGTTATGCCATAACAGACTTTACAATTTTTATCAGTTTGTTTATTCTTGAAATTGTTACCATACAACATGTGGGGTTGATTCACAGTTGTGTTAAGCCAATACGCCCGTTTTGAGTTCTCAGTTTTATTATAGCCCTTCCATCGGTTCTGAAATTATCTCTATGCAACAAACTCTGTGATAAGCATGCTATTGTTCATACCTGATTTGCAGTGAGCATCTGTTTTCAGTATTATTATTGCTTATACCTGATTTGCGGGTAATTTAAATTTTTTTGCATATGTTTGGTTTCTACTGTTGGTACATTACATACTTGACAATTTTTCTGCCCTTTACTATAGCCATACATTTCTTTGTTGAAGGAAATCATTACCATAGAGATGATTGCTTGTAAGAGTATTATATATCCCTATTGTAAAAGGTACCATGTTTGGCTTGACCTCTTTCAAGGTTTGTTCTTTTCCTTTTACAGTTTATTATTGCACCCATCTTCTATGGTTGAGGAATATTTAAGCTTTTGTTATTTTTATCTTGTGATTTTTTCTTAGATGTGTTGCTTTAATTTAGTCTTTAGTTAGTGTTACTTTTGAGGAGCAGTCTTCATTGAACAAGTTGTCTCATCGTGTCAGTGTAATTTCAGATCAAACAAGCTATTGTACATATAAGTGCTATATTAGGGGGAGAATGGTACATTTCGCGATGATATATTTGGGATTAGGTCAATTTGCAATGGCTTTGAAGGTATTATAATTCCTTACATGTCATTGCAAATTTTATTAATTTCGGATCTATCATTACAAAACCACTTATCCCATAGGTGTCATTGAGTTGCAAAATCAATCCTAAATTTGTCATTCACGTTATTTTCAGCATATGATATTTTTAGAAATGACCAAAGTGCCGTTAAGGTCATCTTCAACCTTGAGCTCGTTTTAGTAAAAAAAAAAAATCCCGATTGCTCAACCTGCCTGCCATGCATGACGGTGGGGTGGAGGGCTCTGAGCTTGCCCATGCCTCCCTCGGTGGCGGGGCGGAGCTCGTCCCCGTGCGCTTCCATGGTGTCCGGGGCTCGAGCTCGCCCGCACCTGCCTCAGCGGCGGAGTGGAGCTCGCACGCGTCCATGGCGGCAGGGCTCGAGCTCGTCCGCGCCTGCCTCGGCAGCAGGGCTCGAGCTTCCCCACCCTTGCCATGGCAGAGAGAGCAGACAACCATAGCCATGGGAGAGAGAAGAGAGAAGGAAGAAGATGAGGGCAATTTCGTCTTTTCACATGCTTGACTAGTCGACAATGGCATATAAGGGATAAAAATTACATTTAAATGGTATATATGGGATAAGCCATTTTGCGATGATATATTTGAGATTAGGTTAAGTTGCAATGGCATTGAAGGAATTATCTCTATTAATAAAGGTTGAAACAACTGTGATGATGGAGTGGTGAACCTGATAGCTATTTGTGTTTCCGTTTTCTTGACATTGTATTCGTTTGTTCTTAGATATGTTGACCAGGACGAGCTTTGATCCACATTACAAATTTGAACCTTCAAAATTTGTAATTATTACTTATTTTAAGATATTTCTTAAAAGAAAAAAAATCCCCATGAAATTATCAGCATGTCGATGACATATGTTGTATAGACATTTATTTGTCAGCCATGCTGTAGTTGATATTATTTGAGCTTTCCCATACATATATGCTTTTGTTCTTATCCGACCAAATGCTTTCAGGTTTTATTTAGTTCTTAACATCGGATTAAGCGAATAGCATGTCAAAATAACATGCTTAACATGAAAGATAAACTGTATTCTTCTAACGACAAAATAATGATTTGTTGTCATAAAATAATCATGTTCCACATATTACAGACGGACGCGGCGTTAGCGCCCCTCCCATCCTAGTATTTCTGTTTCGGAAGTCTCGCTCGGCGTCCACGTTCCCTCCTCTCCGGGTGCCATCCGACTAAAGATGGCAACGGGCATGATTTTGGGCGGGCGCCCACGGGTAAAACCCATTAGACGCGGATTCGGGCGCCAATTCTCGCCCGCGGGCACAGACATGGGCAGCAGTTCAAACCCAGGCATTTTCTTTTTCTCCTGTGCTCCCTCCCTCCTCAATTCCTTCGACATCCACCGCCACCGACCCACCCTGTCCGCTCATTCACGCCGTCCCTAGCCCCCTCGATCTCGTCGCCCCCGGTCCCGGCTAGCTCCGTCGATCCCGCCCCCGCCACCCCCCGACCCCGTCAATCTCGCTGTCGTCGGCCCCAGCCTTTGACGCGAGCTCGAGGAAGAGCACCTCGCCGCACGTCTCCTCGTCACCCGCCTCCCCTGAGCGCAATCCCCATCGGGCATCATTTCCTACCCATGACAGATGGCGGGCGCGGGCACGGGCAAAGAATTTGGGGTGCAGGCACGGGCAGGCAATGGCACTATCCGCGGGTAGTTTGCCCGTTGCCATCTCTACATCCGACGCTGGCATACCCGCATGGGGGGAGCCTCAGTGTCTGGCCACGTTGAAGCGAGAGCCTTGATGGCGGATCTCGGCCTCGTGCTTCAAGCGTGGTGGCGCTGGAAGGGACCGTCCATCACAGCGATGCGTTCGACGGCGGCGGCTCGGGAATGAGCGACCAACGCAGCGGCGCGTCCAGGGTCCTTCGCCCTTCGAGTGTGAAGCGATCGGGTGGTGGCCGCATCCTTCATTGCCGCAAGTTTGAGTCGGCACCGATAGCCGCAAGCTCTCTTTTAGGTGAGACAATTGATAATATATATATCCTTTTTCTCAAATGGAGTTTTCCAAATATCCTCTTACTAAGTTTCTTAATACAATACTAGCAAAATACCCGTTCGTTGCTACGGATTGATTTCCTCTACGTGTTTACATTCTAGAGAAACTGTTCATTTGGACGTGATCCAGCAGAGCCTGAAGCTTTCAGCTAAAGAATTTCTTGAGTTCACGAAGAAAGCCACCACGATCGTGGAGGAGTACTTCTCCAATCTCCACTGACGACTTGGCCGCGATGGCGAACGAGCTATATGTGAGCTCCACGTCCTCTGCTACCACTATTACTTGGTGAAGAAGCTGGTGTCCGTTGCCATGGACCGTCACGACAGGGAGAAGGAGATGGCCGCCATGCTGGTGTCCTCCCTCTACCACGACGTCATCAACAACCCACAGCTACACAAGGGCTTCTACAAGCTCACCAAGTCTTGTGACGTCCACTCCGTCGACATCCTCGCCATGCAGAGGTCCTTCGGGCGGGAGAAGAGCTACCTCTCTGTGCCGCACCACGGCTAGATCGACCTGCAGCGATGGGGCAGCAACAAGCGCATCACGGTGGAAGAGTCCAAGGCCCGGATCACCGACATCCTAGAGGAGTACCTCACTGCGGGGGACAAGTGTCATCAAGCACACGCTCGTGGAGTCATCAACGAGAGCCAGATCGCTAAGGGGTAGAACTCGGAGTTCCCATAATATACGATTGACTTCTTTACATGGTGTGACCGGATATAGAAAGGAAGAAATTAAGTGACTGCTATTGATCAGAAGTCCTTTCTGATTTGGATATGGGCAAAGATTAGCTATCGGATTGGGACATGTTACGATTAGGTGGATGTAACACTATACAATACCGTATGGACGTATTCACCGTATGAATCTTTCGTGTTCTCGGCTGCCATGGGTAAAGCTGTTTGTACATGCTCATTGGATGTCAGATAGTTTATCAACACTTGAGCAATGTCTATTTTATTAATTTTCTGAGAAACAATCACTTGATGTGGATAAAATGACTCCCTTCAACAGCCTGTAATAAACTAATACTTTTACAGCTGGATATTAATTTGGCATGGAGCCATCGCCAAATTTACTAGTCTTTTTTTTTGTTACCATGACTGACAAGTATCTTTCTCATTTACCAGTGATTCTTCTTCAATTGGATTCTCAAATTTTTTCAGTTGTACATCCTGCGTGTCTAGATTATTAGTTTTCTCACTTTCATCATTTAGGCAACTATTACAGATTGGGGTATTGCCTTTCTATCCCTACTTTAAACTCCAATTATGTTTTTACCCCCTCCTTTTTACCATTTGCGATTTTATCTCTGCTTTTTTAGAACGAAGCTCCTGTTTACCCCTCCTTTTGACAACATTAGTCCAGGCCAATTTGTGAAATAAAAAAGAAAAAACAATTCAAAAAATGTAATAGGACAGAAGTGCCCCTCCCTCACGTGTGGCCTCTAATCTCTCCCGACCCGACCTCTGTCTTGCCATCTCCTTCCTCTGGCTCCAACCTAATCCTAGGCGGCGCTCAGGCAATTTGGAGGTGGGCGCAAGCTGGCGAGCGGATGCGGCTGCGCGGCTGAGGGCGGGCGCGAGCGCAGGCCGAGCTGGCTGCAGACGCCTAGGAGCCAACGTGGCGTGTGGCTGAGGGCGTGACGCGGCGCGGGCAGAGGCACAGTCGGACACATGAGCTTGGTGCAAGGCGGAGACGGCGCTGGACAGAGCTGAGGCAGAGGAATGGACGACTACAGTGCTAGGTATAATCAACGATTTTCCCATTTTTCATATCTGTAGTAGAACAAAAATAGAGACCAATAGTGCTGTATTTTGCTATGATTTGTAGGCCATCTAACAACAATTTGCGAGTTATTGTTAAAGTTCAGGTGCATTTTGCTTTGACGGATGGAAAACCAAAGACATAAAGACATATTGTGGCAGGAAAATTTTGCCACCTCGTGCTATTAACAAAGACAACTTTGGGTTTCTACAATTGGTAGAGTACATAGGCGAGAAGTGCATGTGGGGCTCAAAGCAATATATTTTCATGTATCGTACTACTTCTGATGATACATCAATTGAGATTATAACTGATTTAGATCTTGTTAAGTGGTATGAACTAAACCTAGAGAAGGGGTTTGTCTATATTGATGCTCAGATTAACGATTTTAAGGGTCCATTGCAATGTTCACCCTCAAAACGCCGTTTGCATCCCTAAGTGAGAAAGAGATTGTTAGAAACTCCAAGTACTCCACCTCTAAATGTGACCCCCCCCCATTGAGTCGTCTCAGCCCACTGAAGACACTGCAAAATCCAAGCACTACCCCCCCCCCCCCCCCCAATTGAGTCGTCTCAGCCCACTGAAGACACTGCAAAATCCAAGCACTCAATTGAGAGGATCTGAAAGGCATATATTCAATCCAATGACATCTAAGCATTAATGGCCACGGGTTGAGACAGGCTACAAAATATGCAAGCCTAAATTGAGAAGGAAACCTCGAAGACCGAGAGGTTCTAGGATCAAGGCATCGGATGAGATTGGGTCTAAAAAGAAAAGAAAGTATACCAAATACGGTGAACGACACACCCAAATATTGCCAAGGAGGCCTCACAGCGAAAGAAAAGAAGATGAGGCTCTCATCTTCTGAAAGTGCAAAGTATGATTTAGTTTCAATAACAGTTTTTTTCCTTTTTTTTCACTATTAACTTGATTGCTAACTCATTTACTTCTTTCATATGTAGTGCAAGTGCAAGTGGAAAGGGAAGGGGAAAGGGAAGGGGGAGGGGAAGTCGTGGTAGAAGAAGAGGAGGGAGGCTTGCTACATTGCTTGGACTTTGACATGTAATAGATATTTGTTGGACATATATGAGGCTTTGTTTGACAAGTTATGATGCTCTTTTGTTGGAATCATTTTCGTTTTTATTGAACATGTTACATGATTTTTATTGGATATATATAATATGGTTGTGTAATATATGTGCTTATTATTATGTGCTGTCAAAATATTGTTGAAATGATGCTAAAATGCTATTGAAATGCTGCTGAAATTGTTACAAACTAAGGGAGAATGCTGCTGGATTTAAGTCAAAATGTTGCTAAAAGTAGGGGTAAAATCGCAAGGGCATTTAGGTCTTTATACATAAGATTTAACATTGTTAACTGGTGTTAACGGATCAGGGGTAAACTGAAGCTTCGTTTTTAAAAAGCAGGGGTAAAATCGCAAACGATGAAAAACATGGGTAAAAACGCAATTGGAGTTCAAAGTTGGAGTAGCAACGCAATAGCCCCATTACAAATTCTAATATTCAACATACCATTTTTCAGATTCTTAGTATTTTTTGTTCCCATCTCTTTATGCAAAAGCATTATATTTTTTCCTCTTGCATTATACTTTCTTAATCTTTGCCTAGAATCATTGTATTTACATGGATTGTGTTGTACACATGTATTAAGATACATATGTCCATATCTTTATTGCTTTTCCTATTTTCTTTTATTAGTTCTGCTTCCAGTATAAGTAGGGGCAAAATTGATGCATATTTACATGGATTATGTCCTATCTATATCAAAATTGATGCACATTTACATGGATTAAGATGATTGAATTATGGGTTGTTGACAGCTTAGAAATTAAGTCAATTTTAGAATTTCTCATACACTTTGGAATGTAATAAAGTATCTATATAATTTATTTATAAAAAATACTAAATATCTATAACTTGTTGTAATTTTTTAAAGCGTCACTATATAGTGTTTGTTTACGGGCCAATTGTTAGTGTCTGTTTATTTATAGTGACGGGTTGATTTTAGATTCTCTATAGTAAACTGGGTTGCGTCGCTATATAGTTCATTTAGTGTAGTGCTAACTCTACGAAGTGCCCAATCGTGAATGAGACGCGTACACATTCCTCAACTTATAATTAAATTTGAGCAGTGTTACGGTAGTCCCAGGTTCCTTCTCTTGCACCATGGGATGTAAGATAAGAAATTTATATCAGCCGTTGACTTTTAGGAGGAAAGGTTATATTAAAAATAAAATAAAATATTTGATTTACCGAATTTCTCCTGGTTTCCCGCAAAGATAGTGCTCCCCTTCCGGATTACATGCGTGATCTCGTTCCAGAAATCCCTCCACGCGTTTATCTCCACGAATTTTGACCATGGCACACGTATTTTTTCGGTTTTGGTTGAACGTGACATTTTGCAACAATGCATGTAATGTGTCGGGTGAATGCGTTTGAACCAAGCCACCAACCATATCACGCCTGTATGTTCGCATGTATGTATTTGCGCATGTGTCACGTCTTTTCTGTTATGGTCTCACTACTACAAAAGGGCTCTGTAGTGACGAATACTTAAAATTACTCAACAGCGGTCATTAGAAAGAACCGTAACTACGCATGATATTACTGTGTAGCCTGCTAGTAATCGTAGAAAAATAGTAACAGGTCAAAGACTTAACAATTTTCGCCCTCCACACACACATCAGTCGTCGTCACCTCTCTCTCTCTCTCTCGGCGTTGCCCTCCTCCCCCCCCCCCCCCCCCCCCCGTCGGCCCACCGTTGGCGGTCTGATCCCTGCTGGCTCCTCCTCCTCGGTGCGGGTGGCGGCGACAGATCTGGGCGCGGGCGGTGGCGGCGACGGATCCGGGCGCGGGTGACGGCGACGGTTCCCGACGGTCATCGGTGGATATTTTTCTTTTTTTTTTATTTTTTCTGTTACAAATTTAGTGGCAGACATTAGTTCGCTACTATGTTTTCTCGTTTGTAGTGACAGTGGCTCAGTGACGGAATTTGTTTTCATCACTAAAGTCCGTTTTGGTCCGTAGCTATAGAGCATTATTGTAGTAGTGTTTATCACACATTGTATATATCATGCTTCATATTTTTTTTATTCACCACATACGTGTAACCAGAATTGTAACTCAAAATATGTACTCTCTCTATTTCAAAATATTTAACACTTTAGCCAACTCTATTTATCTTAAAATAATTGTCATTCTCACTTTTTAATGTAACTTTCTCTCTTTCTAATACATCCCTATCTCTATCTCTCTCCTCCTCGTTTCATATGCACCTACCTTTTATACTTCTCCTTAATTTCCGTGTCCGGAGCCAAACATCAATTATTTTGATACAGAGGGAGTACATGTCACATATACTCATATGTGGAGTTATTTATGTCAAACCTGACCATGTCATGTTTGGTAATTATCTACTGATTGGTACAGCCTGGCATGACACATACATGACCAATTAGATTGGTCAATTGCAACAAATGCATGCAAGATAAATTGTTGCCTTTTTACGTTGTCACATACACTCTTAACGCACGTGTCACGTTCCTTAATCAAGAAATTAATACCCTCAAAATTTTCTCCCATCAAATGTAACTAAATATCCACAAAATCTGGTTTACTTTTAATCTAAATATAATAAAAAATATAGATGATATATTACACTCTAGGGTGCTCTACTTAAATAGATGGTTCATAATTATTTGGACTATCGTAAAAACTCCCTTAAATTTATATCTTAACATCCGACAAGCTCGTCGATACTCGATACCTCCGTTCTGTTCAGTGGCGGAGCCAGCCACGAACTAAAGGGGGGGGGGGGGGCATGAACAGTACCAACATCGACTCAAGCTGCCAAACGAACTTGCACATGCGTTCATCTTCTTTTAGCTTCTGCGATCCCAGTGACATCGAGTTAACGCGTGCTGCGTGTATGACATATATCAAATGTAAATTATGTTGCATTTTGGGACCTGAAAACAAAATAACCTACGTGTGGCTTGCCACAACTTAGAATGGACGATGTCGAAATTCAGCGACCGCGGAAGTCTGTGATGGTGCTATCGCCTAATCACCTATTGTTGGCTCATGTTCATACTTATGGCTTTTCCTCTTTTTCTAACCTTAATTCCTCAATATGACATTGAGATGAACGGAAAAAGGAGATCAACGACTGCAAGTTTGCAGTGACAGAGCCAGCTTGAAATGCAAAACAAGAACTGAGGTGATCGAGAAGCCAGCTTAAGATTAAGCAGCAGGACACTTTTTATGCGTAAATGTATGTCTGTTATTCTGCTCTACTAGTGCTTGAAACTACGTATTACAACAGCATGACTGACATGACTCTCTGTCTGCCTAATAAAATTACACGAACACGAACGGGGGGAGGGGGGGGGGCGGGGGCAGGCTGGCCGGGCCAGTGGTTCTGTTCCCTGTCAAGCTTGTCTTCCAGCTTCTCGTGGCTGAATTGGGTTCCTCTGCCTTGGTTCACTTAATGTGGAAGTCTCTCTCTGACATTAGGCAACATCTGAACCTTTTATTTTCAGATGAAGGACTGATATGTAGTTTGTTATTTTAATAGCAAAAAATGTAAAGGACCCACAACTGTTCTGCTCCTCCCTCTCTCTCTCTCGCACGAACTGCTCTGGCCGCACCGCACAATACCCATGTCTTTCCTCTTCGGTGCATCGATCCGTCGATCTCATCGAAGCAACCAAGGGCTGTGGAGGTCTGAACCTGGCTTGCACCTCGCTGTGGCGAGCTGCTACCCCGTGCTGGCGCCATCCGGACACCATAAGACCACTCAAGAAGAAATTTAATCTACGAAAAACCAATTGAAAACTCCATCCAAGGCTGCTGCTACCCCGTGCTAGCGCCATCCTGAGGCCTTATGGACGAGCTCTTCGAGAACACGCAAATGGTGTCTTCTCGGCGTGTTCCTCTCCCACCTCCCCAATCCGTAGTGCCTCCTCGCACTCGACCTACCAGCATCCGTGTACTGTTCCTCATCCCCGTCGTGTGCCGCGCTGGCGATCTTCTCGTCTCCCCTCTGGCCTCCTCCTCAAGATGCACGACAGGAGTCCGGCTACCATGTCGGAGCCAAGCCAACCTGCAACGCAGTCGACGGCAATCAGGTCCCCGTCTGCTCTCATCCATGGCTACTACTTCACGCGGAGAGGAAAACGAAGCGACTTGCAGGACCTGCTGCTTTGTTTAGTCGATAAAAGCTGAGCGCAAGGTCAACCTTACACTATATGATAAACGGTCCAGATGTTACCTAATGCAGAGAATGCCTTCTCTGAATTGATCGAATCAATTCAGAGTACCCCGATCCCCTCGTGGCTGAATGTTCATACTGTATCATTATATTGAACAGCCATTTGTGAATCTGTTTGACATGGTTCGCAATTCAAGACGTATGCTGACATTATTAGGCCTTGTTCGTTTGCTGTGATTTCAAATCTGGTCATTCACTCAAATCTGGCCTCCATCGTGGGGAAATAATCCAGGCCACTAAAGACAGGGCTCTCTTCCGGGCCATGGAATTGATGAAAAGCGAAATTTCGCCCCATCTCGGATCCAAGCCGGATCTAACCGAACGCATAATTTCATTTGGGTCGAATTTCAAGCCAGACCGATTTTATCCGGGCGGAACAGGCCGTTCCGGGCCACGTTCCAGGTCAAACGAACAAGGCCTTATTCGTATAAGAAACGTATGCTGATCATATGTTACAATCTGGGCAGTATCGAGCAGCACGCAACAATAGCAGCAACCACCTTTGATCGAGTGTCGGCCAGGCAACGGGGATGATCTCCGTGGGGGAGAGCTAGAATCCCCATCCCGTTAGTGTTGGCCCCTGAATCGGCCCCGTCCCCGTTAGCTTATCGGGGCAAAATCAGCCTCCATCCCCGTCCCCGGCAGATCCCCAATCCCTATCAGGGCCCCACGGGGGTCGATGTTGATGGTGACGGTGAGGGCGTGATGGCAAGCGAGGATGGCGGCCGAGGACGAACTCGAGCGATGGAGAAAGGGGGGCGGCGGCGGACTCGAGTGAGGGCGTGCGGCGGCGGGATGTGACGGTAGTGGACTGGGATCTGAGAGAGGGAGAGCATGGAAGGGAGGGAGAGCGATGGAAGGGCGGACGACGGTGGAGGCGTCGGGCTTCGCGACTCGCGAGCGGCGCTGCGGCGGTGGAGGGGCGGTAGGAGCGGCGGCGGGGAACCATGATCTAGGAGAGGGAGAGCGGCTGAGCGGGTCCAGCGCCGACGTCTGACTGGAGATGAGAGTGAAGAGTTTAAGGTAGAGTTTGGTTGTATATATATATGCTGGGTTATTGGGCCAATTGAGAATTTGGCCCTTCCTTAACGGGTCCCTATGGATCCCCCCGGAGTAAATAGCATCCCCGTCCCTGACCCGTTTGCCCCGCCCCGTAAGGCCCACGGGGAAAAACGTCCTCCATCCCCGCCCCGTTCGGAGCGGAGCCCTGCGGAGACCCATTCCCGACGGGGAAATTGCCGGGGCGAGTCGAGTGAGCAAAAACGGCCTACGGCCTGCTACAGCAACCTAACAAACGAAACAAGAATTGTATGTTGCCACGTTTGTTTTTCTAAAACAATCAGGGTAGAACTAGAATATGTTTAGCACAGATCTTAACACGCACCCTACAACTTATGATGTCGACTTTCTTTCACGTCACTTAAAAGACCCGGCCCAAAATATTTGTTATGCGCTTGAACACGGAATGTCCAGTTGCTGGTCCGAAATGATTATATGAATGAAATGTGCTGGGACCAGTAAAAGTACCGTACTGTTGCTCCCTTTAAGAGCTATAAGAGCTACTTCCTCCATATTTCTTTTTGTAGTTAGGACAAGGAACTTAGTTCAAATTAACACCAAGTATCTTGTCCTAGTGACAAGAAAAAAAATGTCCTGAAATAGTTACTAATCATACTTCTAGTTACTATAATCATGCTTCTTTATCATTAAAAATGTACCAATAGGGAAACTTAGTCAATGAAACATAATGTTTACAAACATATGATCATCTGCCAAATTTAATTTTAATAGGAGACGATCGCCAGTCCGAAATTTGTTTTCTGATCTGCTCTCTCTCCTCCTCTGTCCGTGGATATGCAGGTGAAGGACAAAATCGGCAGCGTCCACAGAGACGGCTTCTAAGCAGCGATACAAGCTCCAAACTCACAGCCGATTCCATAACTTGTCTTATGTATCTAGTGAACTTCTCTTCTGCTTGGAAGCCCTCAATCGTAAGCTTGGTCAAATTATAATGCTTGAATTCATTATGCGCTTCCCAACATAAGTGATCACTTGTCTTTTGAAACAATTGCTTGTACATGTCCCCTAGGTTTGAGTTGCAATTATGGTCCCACACCTGATAATTAAGTTTACACTTGTTTCAGTTATCACATTTGCTGTATCCCCTAGCTATGGATAGCATTTATTGCAACAAAGTTGGGATGGACATTTGGCACAAGTAAATGGAAACATACCTGCATGTTTATTTCCTTTAAGAAGGGTGCAGCTTCTAAGAAAAACATTGTCCAAGTGAGATCGCACTCTTCATGAATGAAACGAAGTCTAACCAATTGAAGATTCTGCAATAGAGGAGCTAGTTGTTTTGGCCCTTCAGGTTGAATCCAGATATGCACAAGTTAAGCAAAAAAACATCAACACACATAACTATCATGCATTTTTAATTGATTTTAATTTAATAGATATTGTTTGTCAAAGTTACAAAATTAAACATAAACCTGAAAGTGCAATGACAATTACCTTTTTACACTGGAAATTCAAATCCAGTTCAGCTATGGACACATTACAAAGCAGCTCACTTAAGTTTAAATTTCTATGTAGAGTTGAGCCCATATTACTAAGGATTAGAGCCGAAAGCTGTGGAACATAACCAAATGACAGCGGATATGTATCATGCGATGGCATCCAAGCCTGACAAGTCAAATGTGTCAGTTTTGGAAGCCAACTGAGCTCGACTCTTTCAAACGCACAGGCAATAATGGCAATTTCAGCAAGCTGTGAGTGCTCAATTTGTAGTACAGATCGAATCCCAGCATCACAATTCTGCAGGCTGAGGTATTCCAGCTTCTTACATGTAGCAAGCACATTGGGGATGTCAGACTCGGTGAGTCTTAGATTATGCATAAACAAGCCTGTGAGCCCACCAAATGCACGGGGATAAGAATGAAGGTATGCCATGAAGCGACTTCCATAGATGATCTTATCATCATTAGTGGAATGTTTGTCTAGCATCTCTGTTATGATTTTGAACTCTGCTCTGATAACTCCCCGGTTTGCCATGGCATTGTCCACAGAACGAAGAATGTCAATTGAATCATCTCTCAAATAGAACCTTATGCTTAGGTAGGTGATGGCACGGTGGCTCTTATGTGCCAAGATACTCTTTGCAGCTTCGACCAAGGAGGTATTGGCTTGGACCAGCTCCTGGAGGGTATAATGGGAAACAACGGCTTCAGACTGGTAGTGTGCAACATCTAAAACAATTTCAGCACGAAGACCTACAAGGTGTCTCCACCGTTTTGATAGTACACACGTCCTCACAGCATCAGTCAATAGTTCAAGCTTATCCAAAATATTCATGAGAATATCATCCGGAAGTCTGCTTAGCCTATCTTCCTGTTCATGTTCCTGCAATGGTGGAATTTAAGCGTTGACTGAAAAAAGACGTAGAGAGCAGACCTTATAAAGAATAATGGCAGGTAATCTAATTAATATATAACGTGATATATGGAGTACATATAATTATATAACACACTCGAATCACATATTCTCTCCGTATCAAAATAATTGACGTTTTAGCTCTAGCCACAACAATGAAAAAAAATAGAAAAAAAGGTGCATACGAAACAAGGAGGGAAATAGAGATAAAAATGTCTTGGAAAAAAGAAAGATAATAAGAAATGATAATTATTTTTGGAGAAAATAAAGATGGCTAAAGTAACAACTATATAAAATAAAATAACTATAAGCAAAGTCAATGGGAAAAAAATACACATGGTAACAACACATAATGGACGGAGAGTGTTCCGATGTTTCGATCTCCATATGTCAAATTAAATCAGTAATAATTGGTGAATCTCCATGATACGTCAAATTGTAACAGTGAATTGCGAATCTCAAATTCTAAAATTTCAATCGATATGCCAGGACAGAGAAAATAATACCTTTACTTCTGCCGACTCATGCCGGATGGGGTCGCTCATGATGTTGGTCTCCGTCCTTCTCTCTTCTGTTTCTCCGGCGATTGTCTTACGGTCCGATTGGTTGAGTGAAACATTTTAGATTTAAGGCTGAATTATTTGAATCACTTTTAAATAGCAAAAAGGTGAAACATTTCAGGGGTGAATCACTTAAAATGTTTTAAGTTTTTTTACATTACCAACCTGAATCACCTAAAATGGTGATTCACCTTATTCATGAATCACTTAGT
The DNA here is from genome assembly GCA_030378355.1 of Eleusine indica. Taxonomy (NCBI): domain Eukaryota; kingdom Viridiplantae; phylum Streptophyta; class Magnoliopsida; order Poales; family Poaceae; genus Eleusine; species Eleusine indica. The sequence continues at coordinate 10,164,796 of CM059502.1, forward strand.
TCATTTTGTTTAAAAAATCCGAATCCAGGATTTTTGCCAAACGTTTTCAGAAAATTGGAGTGATTCACTAGAGAAACATTCTAAGAGAGAATTTGAAATGTTTTTGATTCAAGGTGAATCTGGAGCTGTTCCAAACGCACCCTTAGCTTCGCTTCAGGTTTCGATTTCTAGTGGCGGCGGTGGCGTGGTGTGATTGTGTTTTGGGGGCGAGGAGAGGCATCGGTTCTTATATAGGTCCTAAGTTAGGGTTTCGGGTCGGAGTCGGCATCAAGGTTAACATAACCGGGTTAACCGACCGGTTAATCCGATTAACCGACAAACCGGTCCGGGCCGGTTATCCCGGCCGACCGGTTAACCCCTGGTTCGGATTTAAATTTTTGAAAATTTGAAAAATTTTGAATCTAATATTTTATAAAAAAACTAGAAAAATAATAAGAAGATATGGTGAAAAAATGGAATCAAAATCATGAGTGTTGATAGATGAAAAAATTATGTAAAGAAAATAAAGAAAAAAAATAGAAAACCAAACTTTATCTGCTCACGGAGGTCACATCCGTGCCTCGCCCTCCCTCCTCCTCGCGTATTCCTCCCTCCCTGACCTACCTCGGCCACCTTGCCGTCGATCTGCGCCGCCGGACGTCGTGGAACCGTTGTTTGTCTGTCGCTCGGTCGGACGCGTGGAGGCGGTCGGCTAGCCGGCCGGCCAGCCCGGTTAGCCGGATGGAGAAGTCAGTTAACTGACCGAGCGAGGGCGGTTAGCCGCTGCTGGTGGTGGCCTTTGACTCCCCTGGACAGCCGGCGGCGTGAGCGGCTAGCCGGCCTGGGAGGTCGGTTAACCGGCAGGGAGGCGTGGTTAACCACCAACGGCGCTTGGTTAGCCGCGCACAGAGGTAAGGGTTGTTTTTTTGTCTCTTTTTTTTCAGGTAATTTAGATAGAAAATTTAGGTAGGCAAGTGATGAACATATAGTTAATTTAGTTAGTCATGTATAGCTTAGACTTTGAAACATAGATAATTTAGAAAAGAAAGAAACGTACTAAACATGTAGCATATTATGAGTACAATTATTGGCTACTCGCGGTATGGTCTGGACAAACTTGGAATGAGTACAAGGCGGTATTGTTGGCTACTCGTGACATTGCGCTTATGTCAACAGAAGAGTATGAGTCCGCATGGTACTCACGCCAATTAGTGTGAGTGTAATTATTGGGATGATATATATTCAACAATTATATTTGTGGAAAACCATTATATAATTATTTATAGAACAATTATATTTGGATGCTTTGTATTGAACTATATAGATGTGCTATGTTGTATGAACTTAATGTATTGCATATTTGTGCCTAATATTATGCTTAATATTTAAGAAAGTCATGCCTAATTTTTTTCTATTTTTAGATCAATTTTCTACATTTTTTCCAATTCTCCAAGTTAGTTCCTTCTATAATAGGTTAACCGCCCTAACCGACGGGTTAACCGGTATAACCAACCGGTTAACCGGGCAGTAACCGTGCGTCCCCGAATTAAATTTTGCCCGGCTAACCGGCCGTTACACCGGTGAACTGGACCCGGCCAGTTATAGCGGTCCGGTCGGTTATGTTAACTTGGTCGGCACTCGGCAGTCGGGACTCGGGACCGTCTGGTTTACGCTTTCTTTGTTAAAAGAAAAAAAAGAGGGAAAACGATACGATTTGGCTCGCTCGGGTCATGGAGAAGAGCTCCCTCCCAAGTTTGTTTCTGTTGAGTTATCGAGGATCGCAGACCGTAGATCAAAGTAGAGAACGAAAACTAAAAGTGACAAGAATAGAGGAGACGAAATTCTTTATTGAATAATTTTGGTAAAATTACAAAGGGATGTCTCCTCAACTATTTATAAGGAGAAAACTCTACTTCGTGTTGGGCTAGGATTAGATAAGAAGCCCATATGGGTCACGAGTCCTTCTTCTAGAAGGTGGGCCTGACCCATAAGTGTTTTACAATACTCCCCCTTGGACTCTTTATCACGGTAAACATGCCTCATTAAAAACTCCTTAAAAACCCAGTGAGAAAAATGAAGAAAAGAGCACATATTACCGTCACTTGTATTGTACGTATTGCCTTATTAAAAACCTTAATGAGAAAACTTCATATGAAAACTCATAAGAAAAAAAGAGTACAATGCTTTAATCTTCATGATTAATGCTTATCGATCTTCATGAATGACATGAATTATCTTCGAGATGATTCTTTAATTCGGAAAAAGTGATGTACTTAGGGAAGTTCTCCCCCTGTTCCAAGCACTTCTCTAAATCTTCTTATGTCAATACCATGCCGACACTTTTCAAGAGTGCAAGCTGGTAGTGCCTTTGTGAATATATCTACAAGATTATCACAAGATCGGATATGAGTTACCAAAATTTCTCCCTTCTCTTGCAATTCATGCGTATGGAAGAATTTAGGTAACATATGCTTTGTCCTGTTCGACTTTATATATCCCGATTGTATTTGTGCAATACAAGAGTTATTATCTTCATAGATAACTATAGGAAATGGAGTATACGATACTCCACAACTATCCATTATATGTCTTGATATCCTTCTAAGCCAAGTGCATTCCTTGGCGGCTTCAAATAATGCGATGATCTCTGAGTAATTTATTGATGTAGCAACAATCGTCTGCTTCATTGACTTCCATGAAATTACCGTTCCACTAAATAAGAACACATATCCAGTCTGCGAGATTGACTTGTGTGGATCGGATAAGTAGACAACATCAGTATACCCAACCAAGGTTACTTCTGCATTCTTCTTGAAAAATAATCTGAAATCTTCAGTTCCTCTCAGATATCTTAGTACTTGTTTAATGCCTTTCCAATGTCACATAGTTGGTGCCGAGCTATATCTAGCAAGTAGATTAATAGCAAAAGCTATATCTGGCCTCGTACCATTTGCAAGGTACATTAATGCTCTAATAGCACTGAGATAGGGATATTGAAGTCTCAATAATTTCTCACCTTCCTCCTTTGGTCTAAATGGGTCTTCCTCTGCATTGAGTGATCTCACAACCATAGGGGATCTGAGTGGGTATGTATCTTTCATATTAAATCTCTCTAATACCTTCTTGGTATAGTTTGATTGATGCAATAATATCCCTTCGTGGGTATGCTCAAGCTGCAAGCCTAAACAATATGCAGTCTTTCCTAAATCTTTCATTTCTAATTCAGACTTTAAGTAAGAACATGCATCTTCGACGTTCTGTGTAGTGCCAATGATATTCAAATCATCAACATAAACAGAGATTATGCAATAGCCTTTCTCTGATTTCTTAATGAATACACAAGGACAATCATCATTCTTCAAGAATCCTTTCTCCAGTAAAAAGTTACTGAGTTTGTTATACCATATTCTTCTAGATTGCTTTAAACTATATAGTGACTTCTGAAGTTTGACACTATACAATTTGCGTTCTTCTTCATTCAGGACTTTGATTCCTTCTAGAACTTTCATATAGATTTCTGTATCTAATGTTCCATACAAATATGCAGTGACGACATCCATAAGTCGTATTTGCAAATTCATATTCACTGCCAATAATATTAAATACCGGAAAGTAATTCCATCCATTACGGGAGAGTAGGTTTCTTCGTACTCAATTCCTGGTCTCTGCGTGAAACCTTGAGCTACGAGTCTCGCCTTGTATCTAGTCACTTTATTTTGAGCATTTCTCTTCCTGACAAATACCCATTTGTGACCTACTGGGAAGATACCTTTTGGTGTAAGGCTTACATTGCCGAACACTTCTCTTTTCTTTAGCGAGTTCAACTCTGCACAAGTTGCTTCTTTCCACTTTGGCCAGTCAGGATGCTTCTTGCATTTCTTCATTGACTTTGGTTCAGATTCCAAGTCAATCTGTGTTGCAATTGTGTCAGCAAAATATGAGTCGACTTTTATTGTCTTTCTATTGTATACTACTCCTGTCTCAACATAATTCGTTGATACTTCTTCTATTATTTCATTTGCTTGATCCACATCACTCAAAGGTGTGTTTAGATCAGGAATTTCTGGTAACCCGTCGTGAGTTTAAAGTGTGCGCACATTGTCACTTGGGATTTCTTCTTCAAGGCTCACCACTTCGTGTGGTGTGCTTTCACCTTCTATATTCTTCTTTTGAGTATTTTGCTTAGGCTTATTCTCTGCAGGACGTCTCCTAGGAGCTTTAGCTTGAGCTTGTACTCTAGGCTTCTTTGGTGCCCATATAACCGGATCACTCCCCCTCTTCCTAGCATTCGTTTCTTTTGAGGAAGGAGGCTGAAATTCCATATAGTCATCTTCTTCAAATGGGATGTCTGTTCTTTCAGGTGAATTTACAGCCGGTATATGAGACTTTACAATGTCTCTTGTATTGGTGAAAGCTTCTAGCAGTTTATTAGCAACCCTCTGTAGATGAAGGATGTTCTGAACTTCGAGCTCAGTTTCTGTAGTGTGAGGATCCATTCCTTGAATTCATTTAGTTTCCCATTCTATTTCACGACATTCGTCCCGAGAGAGATACTTTCCTCCCCCTAATGCCGGGAAATGATCTTTATTAAAGATACCATCAGCGAGGCGAGCTGTGTGTAAATCTCCAATGGATGCACTTTCATATCCAACGTAAACTCTGAGTTTCCATTGTGCACCCATTGCAGTTCGCTGAGGCGGAGGGATAGGGACATACACAGCACATCCAAATCTCCGCAAGTGAGAAACATTTGGTATTATACCTTGCACCATTGCTAATGGTGATTCTTCATGTGTAGCAGATGGCCTCAATTGAATTAATGCTGCTATGTGCAGCACTGCATGCCCCCAACAAGTGGTAGGCAATAAGCAATTCTGCAATAATGGCCGTGCTATCAACTTGATCCTCTTAATTAATGATTATGCAAGTCCATTTTGTGTATGCACGTGTGGTACAGAGTGTTCCACTTTGATACCTAAACTCATACAATAGTCATTAAACACCTTCGAGGTAAATTCTCTAGCATTATCCATCCTGATGGATTGGATTCTATGATCCAGAAAATTGGTTTTTAATTGTATGATCTGAGTTGTCAATCATGTAAACGCATGGTTTCTAGTAGACAATAAACATACAGGACTCTACTTCGAGGAAGCATCAATCAATACCATGAAGTACCGAAAAGGTCCTGATATGGGGTTAATTGGTCCACATATGTCTCCTTGAATTCGTTCAAGGAATGTCATCGATTCTACTTGAATCTTAAGCTTTGAGGGTCGAGTGATGAGCTTCCCTTTTGCACATGCAACGCACAAAAAATCTTCTTGTTTTGGAAAATCTTTTGTCTTCCATTTGAATTCTTCGTGATTCTTTGCATCATGTTGAGGCCTGGATGACCAAGTCTATCGTGCCATGTTCGATAGGCTTCTTGGTTGCTAAATACGGTCTTGAACATAGTAAACTCTTTATATGATTTAACATAAGTGTAGTACATTCTTTCTTTAATGGTTAGAAAACTTTCGACGATAGTCTTGTGCTCTTCATTTTTCTAGGTCATAATGATGTGAACAAGGGTTCCCGATCTTCCGAAAGGTTCTTGGTAAGTTGATTTGGTCGGAGGCCACACACAAATCGATCCGGCTTTAGAACAGCACGTTCTAAACCCCGCAATCGCAGCACGACGTCTCCTCTGGTTATCAACCGTCCAAAAGACGATTGACCTCGCCGAGAAGGCTAATCCCTGCCTGCGAATCAAGAACACAAGCAAGAACAAACGAAGAATGCAACACAATTGCAGATGTATGATTAAACTCTCGAAGTTGGGGTCTCACAAACCGATGAATGGCGAAACTGTTTATGAACAGAATTGATCTAAGCAAAACCCGAACCCTAATGGTGCAGCGGCGGCTGTATATAAAGACCCTAGGGTCGTGCAAGACCCTCTGGATGCGCCCCTAATTGGGCTCAACTAGATACAAAGCCCAAAGGCCAAAAATAGGCAACGCAGCACCGACACAGATTCTGGACTCTTTATGCGTCCTGGACGACTGTTTTAGTACTGGGCGAGTCCGTATGCGTCCTGGGCGACTGTTTTAGTACAGACTGGTCCTGGGCCCCGAAACAGACTCGAAGTCGGTTTTGATTGGGCCTCCACTTTGGCTTCCAAGCCCTTGCTGGTCCTCCACGTTCCCAACTCCTTCTCCCATCATCTCATGGTCTTCTCCATGGTTTCTAATCATAAAATAATCATTAGGTAGCAAACCATTCTCGAAAGTAACATATAGCGAAGAACGTAGGAACGAGCTCACCTCTAAATTTAGTCGTCGTGCACGAGCTCTAGTCATTGGACCTTGCAAGTCCAGATTTGGAGGAGTGTTGTGTGTATCCATAGGAGTGATGTCCTCATCATCCTCCCCCTCTTGAAGTGGAGTCGTCCTCGACTCGAGCTCATCCTCTTCTCCCAAGTATGGTTTCAAATCTGAAATGTTAAAAGTAGGACTAACCCCGAACTCGGGAGGCAACTCAAGTTTGTATGCATTATCATTAATCTTCTCTATTATTTTGAATGGACCATCAGCTCTAGGCATTAGTTTAGACTTTCTCAATTCTGGAAATCTATCCTTCCTTAAGTGTAACCACACTAAATCTCCTACATCAAGCTTTACTTCCTTTCTATCCTTACTGCCAGCAATTTTATACTTTTCATTCATCTTTTCAATGCTAAGTCTAGTGGTCTCATGCATTTGCAAAATAAATTCAGCACGCTCCTTAGCATCAACATGAACTCTCTCATTAATAGGTAGAGGAAGTATATCAAGTGGAGTACGGGGATCAAAACCATACACTACCTTGAATGGACTTACCTTGGTAGTAGAATGTGTTGCCCGATTATAAGCAAACTCAACATGAGGTAAGCATTCTTCCCATTGCTTCAAATTTTTCTTCAAAATAGCTCGCAACATAGTACCCAAAGTGCGGTTCACAACCTCAGTTTATCCATCAGTTTGTGGATGACAAGTTGTAGAAAATAACAACTTTGTACCCAACTTATTCCAAAGCGTGCGCCAAAAATGACTCAAGAATTTTGCATCACGATCTGAAACAATAGTAGAAGGCATACCATGCAAACGTACAATTTCTTTGAAAAAAAGATCAGCAATGTAACTAGCATCATCAGTTTTATGACATGGTATAAAGTGTGCCATCTTGGAAAAACGATCCACAACAACAAAAATGCTATCGCTCCCCCTCTTAGTCCTAGGCAGTCCTAAAATAAAGTCCATAGAAATATCCGCCCAAGGAATAGAAGGAACAGGAAGTGGCATGTATAAACCATGTGGATTCAATCGAGACTTAGCTTTTTGACATGTAGTGCAGCGAGCAACAAAACGCTCAACATCTTTCCTCATCCTTGGCCAAAAGAAGTGTGTGGCCAAAATATCCTCTGTCTTCTTAGCATCAAAATGACCCATCAATCCACCTCCATGCGCCTCCTGCAACAACAAAAGACGAACGGAACCAACTGGAATGCATAGGCGGTTAGCTCTAAACAAGAATCCATCATTCAACACAAATTTGTGCCAAGCACGACCTTCTTTACAGTGCAGCAATACATCTTTAAAATCAACATCAGCAACATATTGTTCTTTAATTCCCTCAAGTCCAAAAATTCTACAATCAAGTTGAGACAACAAAGTATATCGCCTAGATAAAGCATCAGCAATCACATTATCCTTCCCTTTCTTATGTTTAATAATATAAGGAAAAGACTCAATAAACTCAACCCATTTAGCATGTCTACGGTTCAAATTGCATTGAGAACGAATATACTTAAGTGATTCATGATCAGAATGAATAACAAATTCTTTGGGCAACAAATAATGACGCCGCGTCTCTAAAGAACGTACAAGTGCATATAGTTCCTTATCATACGTGGAATAATTCAAAACAGGCCCAGTAATTTTCTCACTAAAGTATGCAACAGGTTTACCATCTTGCATCAAAACACCACCAATGCCTATACCACTAGCATCACATTCAAGCTCAAAAGTCTTATCAAAATTGGGTAATTGCAGCAATGGTGCATGTGTAAGTTTGTCCTTCAAAGCATCAAAAGACTCATGATGTACCTTACCAAAATGGAAGTCAACGCCCTTCTTTGTCAACTCATGCAATGGTGCAGCAATGGTGCTGAAATCTTTGACAAAGCGGCGGTAGAAACCTGCAAGACCAAGAAAACTCCTCACCTGTGTGATAGTTTTTGGTACAGGCCAGCTCTTTATGGCTTCAATCTTCGCCTCATCCACCTCAATTTCCTGTGGAGTCACAACATAGCCAAGAAAAGAGACTCGATCCGTACAAAAGGTGCACTTCTCAAGGTTACCAAATAAACGTGCAACTCGCAAAGCATCAAAAACAGCACGCAAATGAATCATATGATCATCCATGGATTTGCTATAAATCAAGATATCATCAAAGTAAACAACCACAAATTTGCCAATAAAAGGTCTTAAAACCTCATTCATCAAACGCATGAAAGTACTGGGTGCATTAGTTAACCCAAAAGGCATTACTAACCACTCATACAACCCGAATTTGGTTTTGAAAGCTGTTTTCCATTCATCTCCAAGTTTCATTCTAATTTGATGGTAGCCACTACGCAAATCAATTTTAGTGAAAATTATAGCACCACATAACTCATCAAGCATGTCGTCTAGCCTAGGAATAGGATGACGATACCTAATAGTAATGTTATTAATGGCTCTACAATCTACACACATACGCCAAGAACCATCTTTCTTAGGAACCAAAAGTACAGGAACAACACAAGGACTAAGTGATTGACGAACATACCCACGATCCAAAAGGTCTTGGACTTGTCGTTGTATCTCCTTAGTCTCCTCAGGGTTGGTCCTATAAGCAGCACGGTTTGGCAAAGTAGCACCAGGAATCAAATCAATTTGATGCTCAATCCCTCTCAAAGGTGGCAATCCCGGAGGTATCTCAGCTGGGAAAACATCCTCATACTCCTGCAAAAGGTTAGTGACAGCATGAGGCAAAGCACTAGAAGCAATATCACCAAGCAAAAACAAGGCTTGTTTGCATATCAAAGCATAGCAAATATCATCAGTAGAAATTTCAGCAAGCTCAGATTTTGTGGCAAGACATGAACGACCTTGTAATTTAATTGCAGCACCCTTAGAACTTGAAGAATCATTAACATTACTTGGTTTAGAAGCAGAATTAACAGGTTGCTGAATTTCAGGGCTTTTATTTTTCAAACTAGCAGCTCGTTCTAAATCAGCTTGTACAATTTCAGCAGGGGTTATTGGTAACAAAGTAATTTTAGTTCCTTTATGCATAAAAGTGTACTTATTACTTTTACCATAGTGTACAACATCATTATCAAATTCCCAAGGTCTACCCAATAAAAGTGAACAAGCTTGCATGGGTACAACATCACAATCAACAGAATCCACATAGGAACCAATGGAAAAAGGAACTCTGCAAGTTTGTGTTACCTTAGCTTTTCCAGAGTCATTTAACCACTGAATGTAGTATGGATGTGGATGTGGGCGTGTGGTCAAATCAAGCTTCTTAACCACATCAGAACTTACCAAATTGTTGCAGCTTCCTCCATCAATGATGACACGTGCCCGACGGTTCTTGATGACGAAGAAAATCTGGAACAAGTTATGTCGCTGCATCATCTCGGGCTGCTGGATTTGTGTGTTAAGCACACGTTGCACAATAATATTCATGTAGCCCGTGGTATCTCCGCCTCCAAGGACGAGGTCACCGCTGGTGGCAGCGACATCCTCCTCCTCATCCTCCACATCGGAGGTGCTCATGTAACCGCCATCATCTGTCGCCACATATGCTCGCCTACTTGGGCAGTCTTTCTGCACATGGCCAAGACCATGGCATCGGTGACACTGAATCCCTGTAGTGCGTCCCGTCGAAGCAACAGAGGAGGCACTACTAGCCGGTACCTGCACAGAATTTTTACCTGAGCGCGTAGAAGGGGCAGGGTCTGATCTTGGTGCTGCGGAAACAACACTAGCTGGTGGGGGCGGCCGGAAATATGGCTTGGGCAGCCCCGAAGTCCCCGTCGGCCGTGGTGGGTAGAAATTCCTGGACTTGCTGTACTCCTCAAAAGCCTGGAAAAGTCCCTGTGATTCTTTCTCTGCAAGCATAGCATACTGGAAACACTGGTTGAGGGTATAAAATTCTTTATAATCAAGGATGTCCTGAATTTCTTTTCTCAAACCAGAATAAAAGCGGCAAATCTGATCCTCTACTTTTTCAATCACAGCACAACGAATCAAACCCTTCTGAAGCTCACTAAAATACTCCTGAACAGTTTTATCTCCTTGATCTAAACGCTGCAGTTTATTACGAGTTTCTCTATAAAAAGAAGGAGGAACAAAACGATCACGCATTTCTACCTTAAGTTCTTCCCAAGTAGTAGGCAAATCGGTTTCAGCAGCTAGACCACTCCACCAAACAATAGCAAAGTCCTTAAACTCACTAGTGGCTTGTCTAACTCTATGTTGTTCAGGAACAAGGTGGGCATTAAATTTTTGTTCTACCGTCATTTCCCAATCAAGGTAAGCATCACCATCGTACTGACCCGAAAACGAAGGAATTGAAAACTTAATTTTAGCATACGGATCATCTGGAGCATAGTTACCTTGTGTGCGACGGTTGTGGTTGTGGAAACCACCCATACCTTGAGGGTTACGTTGCAAACGGCGTCGTAACCTTGCGGTCCTTGTAGCTGACCTATCGACGGTGCCATCAGCCTTATACACCGTTGCTTCATCATGATCGTCTTCAACGTCGTTGTTGGTGTCGTTGTTGGTGTTTGTGTTTTTGTTGTTGTTGTTGTTGTTGTTGGTCTTGTGAGTGGTCTCCAATTCGACAACCTGATCGGTTAGCTTAGAGACTCTCTTATCCAACCGCTCAATGCTTTCTCCCAGGTGAAGCTTGGTGACGGCGTCGGTGACGGCCCTGGTGATCGTCTCTGCCAAATCACTCTGAACCGCCTGCAAAGCCTTCTGTAACTGATTTTGGCTCACGCACTCATCCAATTTGGAGGGTGAAGCACCCTCCCCATCGCTTCCTGACATCAGAAACACCAAAACAGGAAACAAAAAGTGAAGGTTATCCCTACAAAACTACTAAGCAGTGGTGCCTCTCAACACAGCAAAAGTAAGCTTCTTGCAAAGCTCTTACAAAGTTCTGAAAACAACAAAGCGAAGGATCCAGGGAGAAGTGTTCCACGATTGCAAGGTTTACCAAATAACCTATGTGCTGTCCAGAAGAAGTATGTAGAGCTAGGAAGGCCAAATATATATATATGAGTGGCACACAAATCAAAAACAGATAGTAAAGCTGAATAAGTGCCCAAATAATTTGTCCCTAGTTGCTGGTCTAACTATGTCCTAGAACAGTAGTGATAGCAAAGAAGAAACAAAGAGACAAAGGGACACAGTCGATAACAGGGGGCTTAGTGTAAAATAGCCAAACTCAGAAATTCCAGGGGGCTAGATGGGGCACTAGTAGGAATCCCAAATTTATTTATTTTTTATTTTTTTGATATTTTTTTCTAACTCACTAGCAAACAGGAAGAAACCACAAAAAAATTTTAGCTCAAACCGAGCTAGGACGTGGCCTACAGAAAATCTTGAAGTTTCAGAAAATGTCGGGTTTCAACTTGAATGAATTTTTTCTTTATCTTCCCGATTTTTTTTGAATTTTTTGACGAGGGCACACAGGGGCTATTGTGTCTTTCCAAATTAACAAATCATAGTGGAAGAGGACAAATTGACTATTGTGTCTTTTTTGTTCCACTTTTTTCATAACATGTTAATTTTATATCTTTTAGATGAAATTTAATTTTTGTATGCATGTTTCTCGCCATGTTAGCTACACATATGCCAAGTTTTATATTTTTTAAAACTTCTAATAAATAGAATTATAACATGTTATTAAACTTTCTCTCTTCAATGGTGCGTCCCTCCAGTGGGAAAAAAATCCACGTCCGATTTGGTGAGGGCGTGAACCGAACTGCGGGATCGACCAGGAAATTTCGTCCTCTGGGCGACGGGCTGAGCCAGCCGGCCGCTTGTACGGTTGTACCCCACTGTCGTGCCGTCGAAACCCCTGTTCGCTGCCGTCGGCGCCCAGGACATGATGATGGTCATGGTCGTCGAGCATGTTGAAGTGAGGAAGCAATCGTGAGTTCCTGACAACACATGGAAACGGTTTGCAACACCGTTCGTCGCATTGTCCACACCAGCCGTTGGCACTCTCGATCGGCTCGGAAAGGCATGACGTGTGGGTCATCATTCCCGCAGCATTGGTGATGCGCGGGATGCACTGCAAAATGGTTCCTGGTTATCGTTGGCACGATATGATAAAACAACACTTAAAACAGTTGGGCATGTGTGTCGAGCAGAGCACGGCCTACTTGACGGCCAACCATGAAAGCTACTCCTCAAGCGCGAGAAGAGATAGTGACCGGTGGCGGAGGACGGAAAGAATTTGAGGTGTGGCGGGGCAATTGCAATGGCTAATTTTTTTTTTTTTTTTTTGCAACCATGCTATGAAGTCCAAGCAATAGCAAGTTAACGCAGATCAAAAGAAAAGAATAAGTTTTTTGAGCTATATATAGTACACACAAGTAGCAGAAAGCAGACCACCGTTTGATCCTACTACCTTGATGCACCTCTAGGGAAAGGCAGCACTGTAGGTCACCACCATTCGGGTAATTGTATCGTCTGGGATCAGAAGCATATTGTATCGATAGTAGTTTTGATTTGTTTCCTCTAATAAAGGCCATCAGGAATGACCAGCTTCCCAATAGACCACGGCCTATAACTCCAATAACGGTTCAAGGAAGCCTGTCTTCCTCCTCTCCTTGCTGATTGATTTGCTAGAAGCTCAATCATGGCAAGTGGTGACGGACGGCTGCTTAAGTATATAGGGTTGTGAAAAAAAATCAAGATATTGCAAGGGTTTCTACCTTGCCACCGAGTCCTCCATCAGTGACGACCTTTTCGGTAGCTTTGGACTGGACTTGGAATGCCATGTCCATGTAACATAATCGGCCTTTATTATAATAAATTAACAAGAATTATCCGGTGAGGTTGATGACTTAGAATATTCTATGTTAAATAGGAAGATTAAATATAAATTAATTATAAAACCAATTGCATAAGCTCTAGGCTAATTATGAGATAAATCTATTAAATCTAATTAATCCATCATTAATAAATATTTATTGTAGCCAAATTATGAATTAATTAGGTTTAATAAATTTAACTAATAAATTAGTCTCTATCTATATAATTAGTTTTATACTTAATTTATGTTTAATACTTTTATTTTATATAAACAAACATTCGATGTGACGGGTAAAGCTTAGCCCCGAAGAAATGAACGTCCCCTTAGCGTGCACGGCGATGCCGTCTCAACCCGTGCCCAGCAGGAGCAGCACGAGACACGGCGCGTCATTGTAATGTCAGGACCTGACTTCAGCTCCATTATCTGCAAGCAATTACATGTACGACACATTCCATCCGTATGTAAGAGTGTGTTTGGTTTAGCTGTGGCTGTGAAAAAAGCTGCTGTGGGCTGTGAAAAAAAGCTATCATGAGATATGAGCTGTGAAAAAACTGAAAGCCGTTTGGTTTGCCTATGGCTGTGAAAAAGTGACTGTGCGTTGATAACCGTAAAATAATGTATTATTCATTCAAATTTACATACAATTTAAAAGCACCGACTTAATTTGTTTAAAATTTTCATTATACTACATATTTTCTAAACTTAAAAAGTTTTTTAAAAATTTTAAAGTTTTCCAATAAAAAAGTTTATTGAAAATTTAAAAAGTTTATTTAAAAGTTATTTAAACATTCAAAAAGTTTTTACAAATTCAAAAGTATTTTAATTTTAAAAAACAATTGAAAATGTTTTTTAATATATATATTAATTATTTATTTCTTAATTTGTTATTTATTACTTATATATATATGACTATTATAAATAATACATATATAATATATTCATATATATCTCTACAACTTATTAATTGAGTTGAGGTCATCTAGACCATTTTTTTTTGTGTCCAGATGTGTTCGTAACGTTGTCGTATTTAGTTTGTATCCTATAATAATTTACCAATCAGTTTGAGTTATGTTTGAACCATTTTCTAATCCTTTATTGAATTGGACTCCGATTTCAATTAAATATTTCATACTAACAATAATTAATCATCTATTGCTTTAACATCATATTTTGGATGGAAACTAATAACAAGAATTCTAGTAATAACTCACTCTAAAATTATTATAATGAATATTCTTTTTAAAACTCAAGAAGGTAAAGCAAAATAAAAATAGAGCAAATGCTCAAGTCAAAAAATTGATTAATTGAAAACCTTTTATAGTTGCAAAAAACATTCTAACCATAAAATTTTTTAACAAAGATCCGTGGCAACGCACGAGTATTTTGCTAGTATATATATATATATTATATTTATATATGTATGTGAATATTATATATATATATATTAAAAGGATCGAGTGATCGAGAGGGGGGGGGGGGGTAAATCGGGAACTCAAACTATGTACCTAATTTGGCAATTACTAAAAGCGGACCACTCAAATAACTCCTATAAAATTTTAGTGGTGATCGCACTAACAAGATAATCCTATGAAAGGAAAGACAATCTAAGCATCCTAGTGGATCACACTCGAAGCACACAACTCCTATGCAAGCTAGTAACGAAAGAACACGCGGAAGCACATAACAGGCTAGCAAAGGAGCCTACTCCTGCAAAGCTACTAGATCATCAAGTACAAGATAAGCACACAAGCATGAGTAACACAATACATACAAGGGTGAATAATCAAGCCAATGCAACTCCTATATATGCTAGTGATCAAGTGAAAGCTAAGCACAACTAGCAAGTAGAGAAGCCTATTAATGCAAATCTACAAGTAATCAACTAGAGCAAGGTAAGCATACAAGCATGAATAGCACGGTATATAAATATGAAAAGTAATGCATCAAAGTAAGAAGTAGAATAAGAGATGGCTCATAATTGTTTTCCGAGGTCTCGGAAGGATGGCGCCTTCCCCTACTCCTTGTAGGACCACTCCCGTCGGAGTCTCGGTCCCTCCCGCCACCAATGTGGAGTTCTCACCCACGAGCCCGTAACCACTCCCAGAGTAAAGACATGGTGCGCGTCACCGCTGCCACCAAGGCACAAGCTCGCCTCCCTCGAGAACTTGCCGGACTCCTCGAGCTGACACGAGCGCTCACTATTAATGCCCCTCTCACCGACGGGCTCAAACCGTGTACAAACATGTGACGGCATTCACAATCAATCACGATAGGCTCGATCACCGACACCTAACCGGTCTAGTTCTCACCATGGACCAAGAGTAACAACCTAGATCACACCCTCAAGGATACCCTAGCCTTAGATGTGCATCAATGCTCAAGTTACTCTCACTAGCACTCTCAAGATATGCAATATCTCCTTCTAGTACTCTCCTTTTTGCCTCTTGGCTCTCACCAAATGCTCCAAGAAATTCCACTGGCCAAGAGTGGTCTCCAAGACCTTAACAATGAAGTTATATATGCCTCTAACCTCCAACTAGCCGTTGCTCCACAAAATCAGCTTTCTAGGCCTACTGACCAGACTGTCCGGTCACTGCAATCCTCAGCACCAACGGCTTTGCCCCTGTTGATCTTCGTACTAACCGGACCGTCCGGTCAAACTTTCTCTCTCTATTCCAGAGAGCTCCCAATTTGCGTCCTCTCTGTCTCGGCGCATCCTCATACAGACTGGACCGTCCGGTCACTATTGATCCTTGCGTAGACAAATTCCTGGCAAACTGCTCTCTGTCCACTTAGTGACCGTACAGTCCGGTGTTCACTAACCCCTCTGTCCGGTCACTTTGTCCAGAAGCTGAAACTCCTCGTCCTCGCTTGACTTTGTTTTTCGGCTTCTCCGAACAGCTCTTTGGCTTGTCCACTGCCATCTAGTAACTGTAATTTCACTAAGCATCCATGCACATCACCAACTAGTGTGACCTAAGAGACATGACCCAGACCCCCTTGATAGTCCGTTTTTTCCTATGGACTCAAAGCCCTAACAACTAGACAAGTATTCCTAACACTCGCTCCAGAGCTTGTCCTTAGCTTTCATCCATCTTCATCAACCCTTGGACTCCATCAAGCTCACAAGCCTCCATGCTTGTGGTCATTGTCATCCATCGCCAATGCCGCCATCAACAATCATCATAGTGTAGAAAAAGTTTCCTACACGAACAACACTCGTGTAGACATTAGTCACACAATTTCATAGTTACCATTCATCACCAAAACATTCATACCTCGGGGTGACCTTAATGGTCACGATCCTTACAATCTCCACCTTTTTGGTGATGGATGACAACCACTACTTATGATGATCCAAAACGGACGAACAAGAAGGAACCAAAGAAAAAGAAAGGAATGAAAGGACTACCTTGGTCCTTACCTTGGAAGTAGTCTCCCCCTTGGAATGTGCTAGGTGTTGAGGGAGAACTACCCAATCACGTAGCGCACTTGATATCGATCATGAGTTGATTTTTGCTCTCGTCTTGGTGTCGTGATTGATGATCTTGTTGAAGTAGACACGCACCAAGGATGTAGATGTTCATGTCGGTGTAGATGTTCATTGTTGTTGTAGACATGCACCATTGTTGTTCTTCTCCATGTCGGTGTAGATGCTCATCTTTATTATCTTCATTTGATCTTCATGTTCTTCTCCATCTTTCCTTCTCTCCCTTTTTTCTTGATCTTTGACTTGGCTTTTGGATCTTCATGTTCTTCTTCTCCTTTGTGTTATCGATCTAGACTTGGCTTTTGGATCTTCATGTTCCTTCTTCCACTTTGTCACCTATCACCAAAAACCAAAAACAAAACATAAGAGAACCAAGTAGCAAATAATAAATGGCAAGAGTTAGGAAACTTCCCCTTTCATGGTGCTCTTCCTTGGTCACGATGGTGTTACACCACAACTCCCCTTACACACATGACTCAACAAAATATTTCCTCAATGATGCAATGGTTAGTCATTAGTGTGTTAGGAATGTATGAGCCACTTCTTTTTGAGCCGTATGAGTAGATTTAACCTCGGAGCTCGTTTGAACATGACTCAATGGGCATGAAGCATAAAGATCACCATGTGATCATCTAGAGGGTCATATACTTATATTGTAAATAAGCAACTCCCCATAGAAATATGCTTGGGAGCATGTAGGGTATCTGAAAGTTGCCTAGAGGGGGGGGGTGAATAGGAAAATCTAAAAAACCTGCAAAATTAGACTTAAACAAATTTATTAGACTGACCGGCAATGCTGGTGAGGATGATCGGCAGTGCCGGTGTCCACTGCCGATGGGAGATCGGCAGTGCCGATGGGTGAACAGATAGTCGTATGAAATCTAGGTTTAAGTGGTTTCGCGGTTACTATGTGATAATTGACTAAAACAGTAGAATAAAGGAAACACAATAACAATAAGAAATGATAAAACAAGGAAATAAAAGAGCACACGAAGACACAAGATTTGTTACCGAAGTTCGGGCTCACAAAGAACCCTACGTCTCGTTGAGAAGTCCACAAAGGACCGGGTCTCTTTCAACCCTATTTCACTCAAGCGACCACAAAGATCGAGCTCGACAGGATGGGTGATACAAACTCTCGAGGCGTCACAACACAAGTTGGGAGCTCTACAGGCACCTCTAACCGTCTAGGAGCAAAGCTCCAAGAGTAACAAGCACAAGTTACAAAGATGATTAAATCGAATGCTCAAGAGTGGAGGGGTGCTATTTTCACTAGGAATTAATGGCTCACTCAAACCCTAGCTCAAGGAATGAAGCTTGGACTTGGAGAGGGAGAGTGAGGAGAGTGAAGCTCAAAAGTGCCAAATAATTTTTAGGGTCTAGAGAAGTGGCACGAACTTGGGTGAAGGCCTTTTATACAAGGGGCTCAAAAAGAGCCGTTGGCCTGTCTGTACGCCCCGCACCAGCACTATCGATCGAGCCATCGGCATTGCCGGTAGGGTTTCTGACACACTGTCATAGATCTGCAGGCAAGGATTCAGCCCGCACCGGCACTGCCGATCAAGACATCAGCACTGCCGATGATGCAACCACAGAGAAGACAAGTCATTTCTGGAGACCTTGACCGACACTGCCGATTAGTAAGATCGGCACTACCGATCACAGTCAGCCAGAGAGCTGATGGTTGACAGTTTCTGTGGAGAGGGGATCAGCACTGCCGATCAGGGGATCGGCACTGCCAACGAGGTACAGGCTGAGCCAGATAGAGAGTGGTTGTCTGGTAGAACCGATCGGCAGTACCGATCAGGGTGATCGGCACTGCCGATGAGCTACAGCCAGGGAGCCAGGGAGAAAGTGGTTCTTTGGTAGAACCGATCGGCACTGCCGATGAGCTACCGCCAGGGAGAAAGTGGTTCTCTGGTAGAACTGACCGGCACTACCGATCAGGGTAACCGACACTGCCGATGAGCCCATCGGCACTGCCGATGATGACAAGACAGAAGCCAGAGAAGTATCTGGGCATCAGAGCGCCTCTGGGAGAGTGGATCGGCACTGCCGGTGAGGACCTCCGGCACTGCCGATGAAGATAAAAACAGAGGGTGACAAAAAAGGAATTTATGGGATGTTGGAGCATTTGACTTTACCAAATTTGTAAATTATACCCCTCTTAATAGTACGGTTTACCTATACTCAAGATTAGAAATAAAAACAACATGAATCCTTCATTCTTGAGTGAGTTTTGGACTTTCAATTTGAGGCAAATGACCTCTTCTTTTCTCCTTTTTTGTTTTAATACATTTCATTCATCAATTGAGATAGTCATCTACACACATACTCAATGAAAGCATTAGTCCTTTCTTAATTGTATTGACATCAATCACCAAAATAAAATTAGGGGCCTAGATGCACTTTTAGTATCACAATGCAAGAATGCAAATAATGCAAATGCAAATGTAACAAGTATACAAATGCATGATGCGATGCTAAAGGAAAGAGAGAGAAAGGCTACAAACCAAAGTGCCAACGACGAGTTGTTCCCTTCTTGAGCTTACTCACAATGGACCATTCTTCAAAGCCTTGGGCATACCATGAACCACCATCCCAAGATTATCCACGTCCATTGCTATCTCAAGGCGGTCCGAAGTTGACCTACAAGCAAAGTGAAACAAACACGGACCAAAGGCACAAACAATAAACAAAACAAACAAGGCTATACATATTTACAAGAGACAAGCTTTAGGATTACTCATGTGAAGTTTGAAAGGTCGAGAACATTGAGTTCTCCCCTTAGCTTGTTGAAGGTCTTCTCGTCAAGTGGCTTTGTGAAGATATCCGCCAATTGTTCATGAGTCCGCACACTCACCAACTCAATATCCTTCTTCTCAACATGGTCTCTTATGAAGTGATGTTTGACTTGAATATGCTTTGCATGACCATGATCTCCAGTTTTGAGAGCCATTTTGATTGTCGCTTCACTATCACAATATAATGGCATTTGAGTGAAGTTGAGGCTATAATCCAAGAGAGTTTGCCTCGTGTAGAGAAGTTGTGCACAACAAGCTCCCGCCGCCGCCATATACTCCGCTTCGGTTGTAGATAGAGTCACAGAGTTTTGCTTCTTTGAGCTCTAAGATACTAGAGATCTTCCAAGAAATTGGCAACCTCCCGATGTACTCTTCCTATTCACTTTGCATCCTACCAAGTCCGAGTCCGAATACCCATGTAACTCAAAGCTTGTTCCTCTTGACGGCCTTCAAGTGAGACTACTTCGGATTTGCTTGATAGCGTACACAGAAGCACACACTAAACATGATGTCCGGTATTGAGGCGGTGAAATAGAGTAAGGACCCAATCATTGATCTATAGAGCTTGGGGTTCACCGGTTTACCCTTTGCATCATCATCCAAGGGTTTGCTAGTTGCCATAGATGTATGCAAGGGCTTGCAATTTTCCATGTTGAATCTATTGAGTAGATCCTTGGTGTACTTCTCTTGGTAGATGAAGTTCCCTTCTCTCAATTGTTTTACTTGAAAACCAAGGAACACATGCAACTCTCCAATCATTGACATTTAAAATTCTGTAGCCATCATTTCCTGGAACTCTTCATTGAATTTTTCATTGGTTGACCTATAGATGATATCGTCCATATAGATTTGGCACACAAAGAGATCCTTCCCAACATGTCTTCTGAACAAGGTGTTGTCAATGCTTCTAATGGTGAATCCATTCTTAAGTAGGAAGTTCCTCAAGTGTTCATACCATGCTCTTGGTGCTTGCTTGAGGCCATAGAGAGCTTTCTTCAATTTGTACACATGTCGTGGATGTTTAGGGTCCTCAAACCCCGAAGGTTGTTCCACATAGACTTTCTCATTGATCTCTCCATTCAAGAAGGCACTTTTGACATCCATTTGAAAGAGCTTGAAGCCATTGTGTGATGCATAGGCAAGTCAGATCCGAATTGCTTCAAGACTGGGCATGGGAGCAAAGGTTTCTTCAAAGTCAATGCTCGCCACTTGAGAATATCCCTTAACCATTAGACGAGCCTTGTTCTTGATAATTGCCCCTTTCTCATCTTGCTTGTTCTTGAAGACCCATTTGGTTCCAACCACATTATGATTCTTGGGCCTCTCAACCAATTTTCATACTTTGCACCTCTTGAAGTTATTCAACGCTTCTTGCATAGCCATTACCCATTTGTGATCATCAATGGTAGTGGGCTCAATCATAGAGATGAAGGAGAAGTTCTCAATTGCAACATTTGTCTCATCATCATTTTCTTCACTCATATAGTTGGGCTTGTATTGATTCCTCCTTGTCCTAATTCCTTGAGATGGACTCCCAATGATCAAGTCACGTGAATGACCCTTATTGATAGCTTTGGGTCTAGGAAGAGGTTCTTCTTGAGTGGGAGGATGTCTAGGTGAAATATCTTGTACATCATGGATTGCTTGCTCTCTAGAGATATGAGTGTCTTGGATTCTTAGTGAGGTGGGAGAATCACTCATATGATTTCTCCTTTTGACACTAGAGCTTGGAGTGGATGATGGGGTGTCATGTGAGGAGCTTAGAGAAGTGGCTTGAGGGGAAGTATGCGGGGAGGCTTGCGGCTTACTTCTCACTTGTGTTTCCTCTTGGGTAGGTGGTTGCACTCTCAATGAATCTTGGGAGGAGCTAGTGGGTGTGTTAATGGCATCTTGAGTTTTCACCTCAGAGGAGGAGGTTGGTTGAGGTGGTGGAGTAGAGGGTTCACCAATATCATAATCATTGGCTTTGTGGGGTAAAACCTCACCCACAAGCATGTTTCTCAAGGTTTCCCTCATAGATTCATCTCTAATGTTCACTTCATGAAATTCATCTCCCTTGTGAGAGCCATTTGATTCATCAAATTGCACATCATAGGATTCTTCCACACAACCTGTGGCTGAGTTATAGAAACTATATGCCTTAGAAGTTCCTGAGTATCCAACAAGAATGCCTCTATCAGTTCTGCTCTCAAACTTCCCAGGCTTCCTCCTCTTCTTGAGAATGTAGCAAGTGCAGCCAAAGACCCAAAAATAGGAAACATTCGGTTTCCGTCTAACCAGTAGCTCATAGGGTGTCTTCTTCAATAGTGAGTGGAGATATACACGGTTAGAAGTGTAGCAAGCCGTGTTGATTGCCTCTGCCTAAAACCCCTCATGAGTTCCATACTCATCTAGCATACCACAAGCAAGGGTGATGAGTGTCTTGTTCTTCCTCTCCACTACTCCATTCTGCTTGGGAGTATATGTAGTAGAGAATTCATGCTTGATCCCCTTCTTGTCATAATATTCCTTCACTGTTGTGTTCTTGAACTCCATCCCATTGTCACTCCTTATCTTCACAATGTTGGCCTTAAATTCATTGTTTGCTCTTCTTGAAAACTTTCTGAAGATATCACTTGCTTGAGACTTGTCCATAAGAAAGGTCCAAGTGTATCTTGTGAAGTCATCCACAATCACCAAGCAATATAGATTCCCTTCCAGACTCTTGTAATGTGTTGGCCCAAACAAGTCCATGTGCAAGAGCTCCAGAGGACAAGATGTAGACATAAAATACTTGGTAGGATATGAAGATGCAACTTGCTTTCCAGCCTGACAAGCACTACACAATTTATCCTTCTCAAAGGTCACATCCTTGATTTCTTCAACTAGATTCCTCTTGACCACTTTCCTGAGTTGATTCATTCCAACATGTGCCAGTCTTCTATGTCACAACCATCCCTTAGTTTCCTTGGTGAATAGGCAAGTACTTGGTGGCATGTTGCTTGATTTGAAGTCCGTGACATACAGGTTTCCATGTCTTACACCATGGAATACTAACCCTTTCTTTGCATTCTCAATCAAAGCACCATTCTCATCAAATGTGCACTAGAAACCCATGTCACAAAGCTGACCGATGGACAAAAGGTTGAAGTTGAGGGTTTCCACAAGAAAGACCTTGAGAGATGGAGGTCCTCAGTAATGGCCACCTTGCCTGATCCTCTGACTCTCCCTTTTGAATTATCCCCAAAAGTCACCTTCTCACTGTGTTCGTCTTCATCAATGTTGGTGAACATGGTTGGCTTCTCGGTCATATGTTGGGTGCACCCACTATCAAGTATCCAGTGGGTACCTCTACTCTTGTAGTTGACTTTGGTAGTAGCCATAAGACAAGCACTAGAGGAAGAAGGGTTAGTATCCAAAGCATTACTTGATTGACCTTCACTAACCTCATCATGTTGAATGAGACCATCCTCATAATTAGGGATTCTTGTAATCCCCTTTTGAAGTCTTCTCCTTATGGGATAGTGAGGTGCATGATACCTCCATTGTCCATGACCATCCTCCATGTGTATGTCGTCGAGGTCGATGTAGTGGTGGGGAGGATCATAGAGGCCAGTAACGTGCTCAAGCACGCGTCCCACTTGTGAGTGGAGCACAAGTATCATCTTGTTGGCACCAAAATTTGACCGGTCCTAGTGGTCAATTGCATGGAGACAAAATCGGCCAAAGTCAAAGGAGCTCAACGGCCGGAGAAAATAAAGTGGGCCCGTTACAGTTGGTTTATCTTCGTTTGTTTTTAGTTTAGATTTAGTTCAGAAATAAATCATAGTCGGTTTGTTTAAGAGTCCTGACCGAGTCGGGTCAGAATCCCTTGGATGAGGTTATAAATATGTAATAGGGTCTGTATAGAAAAAATAACACTTTCGTTCAATACAACTCGGCGCATCGCCAAACTTTTTCTCGATGACATCCTCGTCTCGTGCGGGCTGCATCGGCTCCGATCTCGGCGAGAGACTTGGATTAGTCACCCTCGGTAATTTCATCGACTTCAGCTAGTACTTTCTCATTAAGTTGATATTCTAGTTGTTGTCTTTAAAATTGCTAGTTATCTGGTAATTATGTCTTTATTTTGGTTTGTATTATCGACTTAGATCGCATTACTGTCTCAGTTAGGTCTAATCTTCTACGGTTTTTTGTAGATTTTATAAGCTGGGTTTTAGATCTATTATTCGAGTCACTCGGTCGATCCTATCTATAATTAGATTGAGTCTAACTTTATTTGCCGTGTTTGAACACTGTCTCGATTTAGTTTGATCTGTTTGAATCAGCGAGACTGCATCGACTTTGATCTCATACCGGGCTGATAGGGTTAGATTTGATCTGCTTATAGGCAGAGTCGATAGAGTTCTGTCAGGACGTTTAGCCGATAGGTTATCACAGTTCAATCGACTTTCTGGTATTTTGCCTATTTTATTGTTGTATATTAGAAGTC
This sequence comes from Eleusine indica, assembly GCA_030378355.1. NCBI lineage: Eukaryota > Viridiplantae > Streptophyta > Magnoliopsida > Poales > Poaceae > Eleusine > Eleusine indica. The sequence goes on from CM059502.1 coordinate 10,188,671, forward strand.
GATTGCCCACTTTTGTTTAATAGAATTAGTTTTGTGAATTTAAGGCATATTTGTGATACCAGCTATTAGATCTATCATCTTAGCACCTATTCGACGGGCAGAGTTCTGCACATGATTATTATACTTCTATTGACTCTGGCCCATCGACTTACTTTCATCGACAGAGCGAGTTTATGCACCTTTACTGTAGATCTATCGACTCCGCTCCATCGACTTTAAGTCTAATGTATCAACCTAGACAGTTATCATACAAATACTGCGTATTTATTGACTCTGGCATGTTGTTCTAATTTCTTATCGGTATTAATGATTTATAATTACATATCTAATTAAATTTGCCGTTAAGCCGATATAATCAGCCAACTAGTTTATTTTCTCTTATGTTTTATTTCCACAATAGCATCGGCTGGTTTCACGAACAGTGATTATCGACTTTCTTCATCGTCCTGTCCTCGTCCGGTGACCTATGGAATTTGACCGTTTGTCTCTTTGTTGATTTGCAGGGAAAATCGACTGGCATGCCCCGATTTCCGTATTGAGCCTGCACTAGAGCTAAGAAGACTCCCAGGTCACGCGTGTGATTTTTGCGTCAACACACTTTTTGGCACGCCCGGTGGGACAAAGAACTTTAGACTTCACAACATTCCTAAACTTGGAATGCCAAAGGATGCTAAGCTCCCTGATAATCCTCCACCAAAACATGATGTTGGTGCAGATCTGAGGAAAGAGAACATAGTACCTGTTAACAAGGACGATCTGAGCGATGAAATAAAGGCACAAATTGATTAGAGGATTGCGGAGTATGAAAGCATTCTGTTGAGCATCTTTAGCAAAACTAAGCATGGCAAGATCGTACAAAAAGGAAAGTTACCTGTTGTTGCCTTGATTGAAGATGAAGCTGAGAAATCAACTGCTAATAAGCCAATAGAGGTGATTGATGAAGCTACATTAAGCAACATGATACATTCAACTATTCATCATGCATTGATTAATCAGTCACCTGTGTTGTTCAACACTCTAAGGACTTTGATTATTCAGACTATTGAAGGTTGTATATATGATGATCCAGTACGTGGGCCGATGTATTTTCGGACATCTGGGAAAATTACTCAGCCTACAGTTGAAGCACCTAGTTCACATCAGCCAAAGGCGAGCACAACACATCCTAGTACGGGTTCAGGTCTATCAACTTCTGAAGCTACTCTAGCCTCGAAGAATGTTGATAGTGACACAGTGGAGAGAACACCTCGTAGGATAATATTGCAAAGAACTATTCCACAGACACAGCCACAGCTCTACATGTAGGAGACGTCAGATCCAAATATCACATATAGTACAACTCCAAACGTACAACCAAGTCTGTTCGGAATGCCGTCATCATCTGCATTACCTAGGTAGTTGGGAGGCCAGTACACTGTTGTCAATTTTGGTTCACAAACAGCCCCGCAAGTGCCAGCGTCTGGTCCCGCATTGGCTACTCCAAATACCAATGTTTCAATCGATGACTGGGCAATAAAAATTGTTGAAGTAATGAGGGAACAATTTGGGTTAAAACCAAAACAACAAACTTATATGCATTGACCCCCTTATCCTCCTAGCTATGACTTGATTCCTCTGCCTAGTCGATACAGGCCACCAGAATTTACAAAGTTCACTGGACAAGACAATACTACCACTGTTGAGCATATTAGCCGGTTTTCAGTGCAATGTGGAGAGGCAGGAGCTACCGAATCATTGAAGATCAGGTTGTTTCTGTTATCATTGTCTAATTTGACTTTTTTGTGGTTCGCATCGTTGCCCCTAGTTCCATTATTACATGGGCCGATCTCGAACAGAAATTTCATAGATACTTCTTTGTGAAACAAGAGAAATGAGGTTGTCTGATCTGATTTCTGTGAGGCAGAAAGCTGGGGAGTCTGTGCATGATTATGTGTAGAGGTTCAGAGATGTGCGCAGTAAATGTTTCAGCTTACAATTGACTGATACTCAGATGACAGAAATAGCATTTAATGGCCTAGTTGCACCTTTGAGGGAGAAGTTTCCTTCAGCCGAATTCGAAAGCCTGTCTTAGCTGGTGCAAAAGGTGTCTATTCAAGAGAATCTGACTCGAGGGGCACGGTCAAGGCCAATTTAAGTCAACTACAATGATTATGAGTCTAAGTCCGATGAAGATATCAGAGATGTTGACATGGCTGAGTGGACGAGGAATAAGAATACTTTGTCGTGTCCTTGGGTGAAACAGAATGAGCCTAAAGAAAAATATGACTTTGATATCACCAAGGCTGATAAGATATTTGATATGCTGTTGCAGGAGAAGCATATCCAGTCGCCGCCTAATCACGTGATCCCACCTGTTGAAGAGTTGAAGAAAAGAAAATACTGCAAGTGGCACAATTTGCCGTCTCATTACACTAATGAATGCAAGGTATTCAGAAGAGAGATTCAATCGGCGATTGAACAAGGAAAGATTAAGTTTACAAAGGGAACTATAAAGATTGATGGGCATCCGTTTCCTGCAAATATCAATATGGCTGGTATCGACAATGTCGAAGCATTTGTAAATCGGTACCAGAAGAAAAGGGACAAAGAGATGAAGGAATCACAGTTTGATCCACATTTGGAATACCCGTTCTTTCAGTATTGTTGGGACCAAAATATGAAGCTTCCATCGACTGATAGCTGTCCTGGATGCAGCAGACGAGCAAAGCAAATGTATAGAGGAGCTTCGGGTAGCTATCGACATCAGCCTGATAACAGTAGAAAGTCAATGGTGGGCAAAGTTGATGAAAATGGAAGGGTGTCGGCTTTTGATCAACTTGGTTCCAGAAAGACAGGAGAAGAAGTTTACTTTGATGAAAAAGTCGATAAAGAGATGCAAGGAGGACAGGAACAAGCCGATCAATGGTATCCATCTGGCATTTTCTCTAAGAGTCAGAAGCACAGGGTTCAGAGAATGTGTTGCAAGCAAATAAGGGCTGGTAAATATTATTATGATGAAGATGATGATCAGCCACCAAAGAAGGTCTAGAGGCCAAAAGTGAAATCGAAGAACAGGTACCAAGTGCTACAGTAGGCATGGTAATGATGTTGCCCCAAGAATTAATGGCATCAGAAGAAGAATTGATTGCTGATGATGGGGATACACCACAGTTGGTATTTGAGGTACAACAAGCAGTGTTTGATAGGCTAGACGAATCTAAGCATCGGCACTTGAAGGCGTTATACCTCAAGGGGTTCATCAATGGGATGCTGATGGGAAAGATGATGGTCGATAGAGGTGCTGCAGTGAATATTATGCCGATCACTACTGTCAGAAAAATGGGAAAACTAAAAATGATTTAATTGATACTAATATGATTCTGAGGGATTAAGGTGGTCGTACTACAACAGCCAAGGGAGTCTTAAATGTGGAGCTCACAATCGGCAGTAAAACTTTGTCGGTTACTGTTGGTCATACCGATGCACCCACTTATATACCGCAAGAGGGCGGTGTACGATTGTAGCACTTTTTCCCTTGAATTGAGTATTCCAAGGTTTATCGAATCCACTGGGACCTTAGAGATAATTAAACAAAGTTAACAGTAAAAGATGTAGTCAAAGCTACTGTCGAAATCAGGTTGCATGAAGGGGGATTGGCCAGCACAAAGGTGCGCCAGACAATAAATCTGTCATTGCGTCGATCGGCGTAAGAGTTGAGCCGATCGGCACACTAGTGAATCTAAGCCAAAGTGCGCCAGACAGTAAATCTGTTGTTGCGCCAATCGGCGCAGGAGTTGAGCCGATCGGCACACTAGTGAATCTAAGCCAAAGTGCGTCATACCTTGTAAGCCTACGCTGTTAAGTGAGTAACCAGATATCTACTAGTGAGATCGTAACCAGAAAGTCTAATTAAATAGCATCATAATGGGTAATTACATGGATCAATGAAAACCTATAATGAATAAGACCACCCTGCTTTCCGAGAGGCTCCCAATTTATCGCTGCCGAGAGGAAACCCTTAATCGCGCGAGTATCTTACCCTACTCAACTATCCAATAGTGCTGCGCAGGCTTAGTGCTGTCACCGCTAAATCACACTACTAGCATCATCAAACAACCATAATCAATACAATGTCCGAATACTATTCTAATCACCACGATTAAGATAATATCTACTTACTTAGCCTAGAACTAAGAAATTGGAATAAGCGCATGCATGATTATAGAATCAAGATAGACAAATCACCAAAACCATCATCAACATATTGAATCATCCTTGAGATACATAGAGTAAGATTCATCCCCGTCGAGATGGCCTACCTTGACAGATCAACTCTTAACACCAATGGTTCCTGAAACTCAACTAGAGATCTATTCTAACGGGGCAAGCCCTGGTGGCTCTAACTCACGGATCTGTTGTCCCTCTGTCGCCACCTCTCTCTGCGGCAAGGGTTTACAAGTATTTATAGGGGTTCTACTCGTAAAGGACTTGGTTTCTAGCAAATAAGGCGGTTGTGCCGATCGGCGCAGGATTGCGCCGATCGGCGCAAGCCATGTCTTCTTTGATTTCTTCCCCGAGTCGGTTCCTCTGTCTTCCACAGTTGCCATGTCGGCCTTTTCCTTCGAGATAAAGTCTTGTACTGCATGTTGAGATCTTGAAGTTCCATAAATCTTCTTGAAGTTCCATAAATCTTCTAGACAAATATCTTTAAGTGTCTTGCGCAGATAAATTTCCATAAACATGTGGAATGGGCCTCGATCAGTTCTGTGGGCCAAAACACCCTTGCACCGATCGGCTCATGGACTGCACCCTTCCATAAATTTGATCTTGGAAGATTGCACACGGTTGGAATGATTCTTGGCTATATTAAATTTCGAGAATAAGCATGTCATATACCATCCCCCCACACTTAAAATTTTGCTAGTCCTTCAGCAAACAGCAGAGCTTTTTTTTTTTTGCTCTCTGCTGCGCCGATCGGCTCAGGGTGCGCCGATCGGCTCTCAACCCAAATTCACCAACATTTGTTGGTATTTGATCTGTCTGGCTTCAATATTTATTCAATAATTAAATATAGCCAGAAGTATAGGATGTGGTCAAGTAATGATACTCAACAAGATGTTTTTGGTTTATGGTGGTGTACTCAGCGAAATTGGATTTTTGCATGAGTAATTCAAGGCTAGAAAAAGATACACAAAGAATTGCCATCTTAATAAAGTTCATACCAAAAAGAATTAAATCCTAACCGAACTCAACTATCAATTTAATGTTTATCTACATATCAAAGGTTCATGAGTATTGCTCAAAATATGGCATTGGTAGGTAAGGATCTTGAAAACAATAAATTCCACAGTTCACAACATGAAAATTTATTTATGAAAAGATTGGTACTAAGTTATCATCACAAACTGGACAACACAAATAAAGCACATGGGTACTCAAAATTGCTCCACATAAGACATATTTGCCGAATAATCATTAAGTGTAAGTTCAAAATTTTATTCAATGTTGAACATTATTTGGTCTTCATCATCACTTTTCAAGAAAGAATAAATAATTCAATTCTCCTAAAAGAGCATAACCGCCACCATTATATTAAGATCGAAACTCGAATACATGGTGATAATTTTTGCACACACTTGCATGAAAATAAAACTACTACTAACACACTTGCATGAAAGTAAAACTACTACTAACACACTTCATGTAAATAAGCACACCCGAAATATGGTTTCCCAACCTGCCCACACACATATAAGCAAATAAAGAAAAAGATTACAAAAGATAAAAGAAAACGCAAACCGGGAAACCGATACACGTGCCAACTCCTAGGCACTCTAGTGATCCGAAAGTGGAGTCGGTGGCTGATCGAAGCCATAGCACCGCGCCTTGAGTCGCTCGAACTCCTCCACCATCGCCTCCATTGGGACGTGGCGTCCTCCACGCGCTCGATGTAGTGCATGTTGTTGTCCAGATACCCCTGTATGAGCACAAAAAAGTCTACACCGGGCACAGGAGGCACCACTGGTACACGCCCTTGGTACCTGTAGTCGATGCCCGCGCTGAAGTAGGGTGCGCCGACCGGCGCAGAGGGCTGTGAACCGCCCGCTGCGTCGCTCCACCCTGACTGGTACTGCTGAGGCTCCTAGCGTGACCCCTAGGAGTCCTACTCACCGCCAGCTGCTGTAGATGTGTCCAGCTGTCGAACCCGCCCACGGCGGTCCTTGAGAACTCGGCCCCCCTCCGAGAGACCTTCCTCAAGCCAATTTCCTCCCTCCATCTTGCCAGGGAGGAAAACTCCTAGCTTCGCACACGGGAGCTTGACGTTGGTGCCGCCGGCAGGGAAGCCGGCGTGAATACTTCCTATGACAAAATTGCCACGAGTCATATTCTCACCAATCTCCATCGCGCACTCCCACTTGTCATCGCGCCTTCCCAGTCCGTCGCCGTCGCAGATGAAGTCTGCTAGGCGTTGAAGATAGGCCCCGAAGGCCAACTTCCTGCTTGCCTTGCCCCGCTTGTCGAGCCAACCCCGCACCATCACCGACATGGGGTTGCAACGAGATGGACTCACGATGGCGTTGTAGAGCCACCGCAAGTCCGCATCAATGATGTTGCTGGAGTCGACCTTGTCGCCTATGCGCGCCGCCAACCATCGATGGAAGACTTGAATGGTCGGGTTGCGGATGTTGCCGCGCTTCATCTCTTCTACAAACGAGAGCCGCCTCCAAAAGGAGTCCAACTCCCCACGTCCCAAGATGTCGGTGACGTCGGCGTTGACGTCGAAGCCGAAGGCTTGAGCCGCCGCCTCCATGGTCACCGTGTAGCTGATGTCGCGGGCGCGGAAGTTGATGGCCTCGCTGCCGTCTTCGTTGGTGCCAAGCCTCATCATAGAGGCAACCTCGGTGACGACGTCGAGGTTGTAGTCCATGGAAAGTCCACCCAACCGAGATTGTTGAGCATCCTTCTTATGTCCTCCCACAAGCCGATCGAGGTGAGGAAAGTCTCGTCCAAGTCGAAGTTGGGGACGAACCTTCCCCTCACTGTGAGGTAGTGCCGTTGTTCCTCTATGCTTAGGAGGGTGAAGCCCTCCTCCACCGTGCGTGGTATGAATGCTGGTGGTGGTGGTGATGTGGGAACCCCACGGCTTGCCGCTGTTTGGCTCCTCGTAGCACGCCCCGTTGGAAGGGACGCGTCAGAGACGGAGTGGCGGGCGCGGATCTGGTATGTCGTCGCCGCCGAGCTGGTCGATGCACCTGCCACCGACATGTCATTGCGAGTGTCGGAGCCACCCCTCGTCGAGGAGTCACCGCTCGACTCACCGCTGCCGTCGGAACTGCTTCCTCGGAGCAGCCTCTTGCCCCACTTGCCGACGGAGGAGCGGAGACGATCCATCTACGAGGAATGCGGAACGTGTGCGAGATCGTGGGTAGTGGGGAAGGTGGAGAGATTACCGGGATGGTGTGCCGAACTGGGGGCGCCTGGCCTCCTTTTTATAGTGTGGGAAACTTCTAGGAGAAGGAACTGCCGTAAATTTTCAAAATTTGAGAGCGCGCCGATCGGCACGGCAGTGCATCAATCGGCACGATTCAAATTTTGAATGCTCTGACAACTATGGCGCTTGATTCCCATCCTCTATGTCGCTTCCCGGCACATCATGTTGGTTGGTAGGAGAACAGCACGGAATTCTGATGTCTTATTGACTGCGCCAATCGGCGCGGACCCGCGTCGATCGGCGCGCCGTCTTTTTTTCAGCTTTTGATCAATTCCGTGTCTCTTCTGCACTACACACCTGCATAATAATCATACTTGTTCCTCAAAATCAATGCCTGCCGCCTTTGTCACCCATTTGGTAATCGCATGGGTGGCTGCGCCGATCGGCGCAGTAGTGAATCTAAGCCAAAGTGCGCCAGACAGTAAATCTATCATTGCACCAATCGGCGTAGGAGTTGAGCCGATCGGCACACTAGTGAATCTAAGCCAAAGTGCGCAGACCTTGTAAGCCTACGCTGTTAAGTGAGTAACCAGATATCTACTAGTGAGATCGTAACCAGAAATTCTAATTAAATAGCATCGTAATTGGGTAATTACATGGATCAATAAAAACCTATAATGAATAAGACCACCCTGCTTTCTGAGCGGCTCCCGTTTTATCGCTGCCGAGGGAAAACCCTTAATCGTGCGAGTATCTTACCCTACTCAACTATCCAACAGTGTTGCGCGGGCTTAGTGCTGTCACTGCTAAACCACACTACTAGCATCATCAAGCAACCATAATCAATCCAATGTCCGAATACTATCCTAATCACCACGATCAAGATAATATCTAGTTACTTAGCCTAGAACTAAGCAATTGGAATAAGCACATGCATGATTATAGAATCAAGATGGAGAAATCACCAAAACCATCATTAACATATTCAATCATCCTTGAGATACATAGAGTAAGATTCATCCCCGTCGAGATGGCCTACCTTGACGGATCAACTCTTAACACCAATGGTTCTTGAAACTCAACTAGAGATCTATTCTGACGGGGCAAGCCCCGGTGGCTCTAACTCATGGATCTGTTGTCCCTCTGTCGCCTCCTCTCTCTGCGGCGAGGGTTTACAAGTATTTATAGGGGTTCTACTCATAAAGGACTCGGTTTCTAGCAAATAAGGCGGTTGCGTCGATCGGCGCAAGCCGTGTCTTCTCTAATTTCTTCCCCGAGTCGGTTCCTCTGTCTTCCACAGCTGCCATGTGGGCCTTTTCCTTCGAGATAAAGTCTTGTACTGCACGATGAGATCTTGAAGTTCTATAAATCTTCTAGACAAATATCTTCAAGTGTCTTGCGCATATAAACTTCCATAAACATGTGGAATGGGCCTCGGTCACTTCTGTGGGCCAAAACACCCTTGCGTCGATCGGCTCATGAACTGCGCTGATCGGCGCACTGGGCTTCTTCAGTGCTTTTCGTCGGTTCTGGACTCATGTCCTCTCCAGCATCACTTTAATCACCAATTTTACCTGTTTCTGCAATAAAGCTCCAAAACAACGCATATACAAATATCTAGACAATATCACAGGTAAATGGCCTAAATTAGTATCAATTATGCTCTAATTGGGATAATATTCACATATAAAAGGGGCACCTGGGAAGTGCCAACAGTTACTTTCTTTGTCATTGATGGAAAGGGAACCTACACCCTTCTGTTGGGTCGTGATTGGATACATGCAAACTACTGTGTTCCATCAACAATGCACCAGTCTCTGGCCCAGTGGATCGGCGATCAAGTAGAGGTAATCCCGGCCTATGAAACTATCAATGTTGCATTGGCCAATTTAGTACCATGGCATATGGATGATATGGAGTGTTTTTCTGGCAAGATTTGGGATGGGATTACGTTAAGATTACAACACAGGGTCTTGAGGTAGTGGACCACTCAAATTCTAAATTATTTCTCTGACAGGCACCCCAATGGAGTTTGCAGAAGATAGGAAGTTGGGAAAAGGATTCATGTCGTCCGATGAGCTACAGGAAGTCGATATAGGAGATGGCAATAAACCAAGGCCGACATTTATCAGTAAGAAATTGGATGAAGATTTTAAAGTTGAATTAAGAAAATTATTAAAAAGAGTACAGGGATTCTTTTGCTTGGGATTATTCTGAGATGCCCGGCCTGAGTCGATCTATTGTTGAACATCAATTGCCTATCAAACCTGGATATCGGCCTTATAAGCAACCTCCAAGGAGAATCGATCCAAAGATTTATGATAATGTCAAGGCTAAGATTACTAGGTTATATGATGCTAAGTTCATTAGGACTTGCCGATATTCAGAGTGGGTTTCGAATATTGTGTCTGTTTTCAAGAAGTGTGGCAAGTTGAGAGTCTGTATTGACTTTCGCCCGTTGAATAGGGCCACCCCGAAGGATGGCTACCCGATGTTGATAGCAGATCTTCTGGTTGACGTATTAGTAGGGCATAAGATTGTTAGTTTTATAGATGATAATGCTGGTTATAATCAGATTTTCATGGCAGAAGAGGATATACCAAAGACTGCTTTCAGGTGTCCCGGGGCTCTTGGTTTGTATGAATGGGTTGTCATGACATTTGGTTTGAAGAATGCTAGAGCCACATATCAGAGGGCAATGAATTATATATTTCATGATTTGATCGACAAGCTAGTAGAAGTTTATATTGATGATGTGGTAGTTAAATCTAAAAGAATAGAAGATCATATAGCCGATTTGCGGGCAGTACTTGAGAGAACCAGAAGGTATGGCTTGAAGATGAATCCAAAAAAGTGTGCTTTCGATGTATCGGCTGGTCAGTTTCTGGGTTTTATCATGCATGAAAGAGGAATTGAGATTGGGCCAAAGAGCATGAAGGCTATCAATGACATCAAGCCACCGGTCAACAAAACAGAACTTCAATCATTGATCAGCAAAGTGAATTTTATTAGAAGATTTATTTTGAATTTATTAGGGAAGCTTGATGTATTCACCCCATTATTAAAGTTAAAGGCGGATCAAAGGTTTGTATGGGAGCCAAAACATCAGAAAGCTCTGAAAGACATCAAGAAATATTTGGTTTCACCTCCTATGTTGGTGCCACCAAGATAAGGATTGCCTTTCAAGCTCTATCTTGCGGCTGATTAAAAGACGATCGGATCAACTTTAATTCAAGAACAAGATCGTAAAGAGAGAGTTGTGTTTTATTTAAGCTGAAGATTGATCGACGCTGAAACTAGGTACACCGAGATTGAAAAATTATGTTTATGTTTATATTTCTCATGTGTGAAGTTGAGGCACTATCTGTTATCGGTTGAGTGTGTGGTGATATGCAAAGCCAATGTCATCAAATATATGTTATCGACTCCAATTTTGAAAGGCAGAATTAGTAAATGGATGCTAGCATTGGCTGAATATGACTTGACATATGAATCTGCTAAAGCTGTTAAGGGTCAGGTTCTGGCTAACTTAGTTGTTGAGCATTGTGGATAAGAGGTGTCAATGGTGGAGTCGATGCCATGGTTATTATTTTTGATGGTTTTGTTTGAAAGAGTGGATGTGGCATCGGGCTTCGGATTATATCGCCTCAAGGGGCAAGGTTTGAATTTGCGGTTGTTGTAGAGACATCGACTAATAATCAGGTCGAATATAGAGCTGTTGTCAAAGGATTGCAGATATTAAAGGAAGCTGGAGTCAATTGTGTTGAAGTCATTGGGGATTTATTGTTGGTACTGGGCAGCTGGCAGGAGAATTTGAATGTAAAGATGATGTATTGAGATTATTTTATTCTGAGTGCCAAGACTTGTTGCAATGCTTCAAAATAGTGAGGTTCAAGCATGTCCCGAGGGAACAGAATATGGAGGTAAATGATTTAGCACAGAAGGCATCGGGTTATCAGTTCAACGCTAGTGGAGTCATTGTCGATATAGCCAATGTCGATGAAGAAGATTGGAGAGCCAAGATCGTCCAATATTTCAAGGATCCAGCTCAACGTACACCTCGAAAGATTCGATATATGGCGTTGAGGTATGTTTATTAGAATAAAAAATTTATTATCGGATGATTGATGGTGTGTTGCTAACATGTTTAAGTCAAGAAGAAGCCAAAGTTGTTATATGCAAAGTCCATGAAGGCATTTGTGGTACACATCAATTGGCTCATAAAATGAGATGGCTATTAAATAGAACTGGGTACTATTGGCCCATTATGCTCAAAGATTGCTTTAAGTATTATAAAGGGTGTCAAGATTGTCAAAAGTTTGGAGCAATACAGAGAGCCCCGACATCAGCTATGAATCCAATTATTAAACCATGGCCGTTTAGAGGATGGGGTATGGATATAATTGGCCAAATTTATCTACCATCAAGCAAAGCTCACAAGTATATTCTGGTGGCAACAGATTATTTCACAAGGTGGGTTGAGGCATTGCCGATGAAGAATGTGACAACTAACAATGTGATCAATTTTGTGAAGGAACATATTATATATAGGTTTGGTATGCCGCAGACTATTACTTCAGAAGAGCTTCAAAACTTTGCCAATAGTATGGGTATCAAGCTTTTGAATTCGTCACCCTATTATGCTCAAGCTAATGGTCAAGCAGAAGCATCTAACAAAAGTTTGATCAAATTGATCAAGAGGAAGATAGATGAGCAACCTAAGAAGTGGCATACGACATTGGCCGAATCTTTATGGGCATACAGAATGGCTTGTCACGGATCAATAAAGGTACCACCTTACTAGTTGGTTTATGGGCATGAAGCAATGTTACTATGAGAGACGATTCTGGGGTCCAGAAGTACGAAGATGCAAGATCAGTTGATAGCCGATGATTATAGACAGGTTATGTTTGATCAGTTAGAAGATGTCGTGCAACATCGGAAGAAGGCTCTGGAAAAAAATTCAAGAGAATAAAGCTCGTGTGGCTAAGTTTTACAACAAAAAGGTGGTACCCAAGAGTTTTGTAGAAGGCGACCTAGTGTGGAAGTTAATTATGCCCATCGGGTCTAGTGACAGTCGATTAGGAAAATGGTCTCCAAATTGGGAAGGTCCATTTAAGGTGAGCTGATGTGCGCCTGGAAATGCATATTTATTACAAAGATCAGATGGAGAAGAGTTTGGGAGAGAAATTAATGGTAAATATTTAAAGAAATATCATCCAAGCATTTGGGTTGGCTCATGAGATCGAACACTTGATCGCAGCCGATATGGGAATATTGTCCTTAACAGGAAAGATAAAAGATTGGAGAAAAGGAGGATAAGTGTTTTACAGCCGATGTGCACACATCGACTTCAGACGACCGATATCACAGATATCGCCCTTAGCATAAAAATATAGAGGAGAAAATTCAGCATGCGAGACAAATAGTAATACATTCATTACAGACGGTTGAAGTTACAGATGAAAAAACAAGCTCAAGACCCAGTTTCGGCGGAAACCTATTCTTCTATGACAGCTAGGGGATGAAGATGTAATTATTAGTATCCCAAGCGCATAGAGGGAGGTACATATAAAAAAATGCATTGACAGCTTCCTCAGATTCTCCTTCGAGGATGGCAGTGTCATGAGACATTACCTGTCAGACAAGAGGGAGAGAGGGTCGCGTCGTCGATGCCATTCTCGACACCCGTGCTGCTACCCGGGAGTAGAAGATCCAGCGGGTTAGCTTCTGGGCAGGAGGAGTTGCAAACTTTGGATTGAAAGGAGGACTCTGAGGACAAAGGAGGCGAAGAGTACTTGCCATGAGAAATTCAGCAAGTTTGGAGACAGATGATACTTTTCTATCAAAGCTCTTAACAAGAGTCCCATGGTTGAAGACAGTAAACAAGATGAGGAAAAGGGGCTGGCGGAAGGATCTATTTATAGGACCTGGACTTAACCTTTGGAGAATCCAAACACCGCTTCAAGTTGATTGGAGGGAACCCGAGGGAGAAAGATAAACACGAGGATAGTTAAAAGGCAATATTGGCAGTTGAAACGATGCAGGGAACGACATATCACAATTAAAGGTTACGAGTGGTTGGATGGAGTAATGCAGATGTGACCTGACTGGTGAGTGGTTCCTGATTGATTGCATTTATTAGAACCTGAAGTAGCAAGGTCATAAATGAGACGTGCGGTAAACAAGGAGATCAAGTACGACGCACGAAAGATGTCGTACCCTAGACTCGGGAGGGCATGTGTTGGCACCAAAATTTGACCGATCCTAGTGGTCAGCTGCATGGAGACAGAATCGGCCAAAATCAATGGACCTCAACGGCCAGAGAGAATAAAATGGGCCCGTTAGGGTTGTTTTATCTTTGTCTATTTTTTGGTTAGGAAATAAATTATAGTCAGTTTGTTTAAGAGTCCTGACAGAGTCGGGTCAGAATCCCTTGGATGGGGTTATAAATATGTAATAGAGCCTGTACAGAAAAAATAACACTTTCGTTCAATACAACTCGGCGCATCACCAAACTTTTTCTCGATCACATCCTCGTCTCGTGCGGGCTGCGTCGGCTCTGATCTTGATAAGAGACTTGGATTAGTCACCCTCGGTAATTTCATCGACTTCAGCTAGTATTTTCTCATTAAGTTAATATTCTAGTTGTTATCTTTGAATTTGCTAGTTCTCCAATAATTAGGTCTTTATTTTGATTTGTATTATCGACTTAGATCGCATTACTGTTTCGGTTAGGTCCGATCTTTTGGTAGGACAACCATACAAGAATGATCTCATCACGAGGGTCTATTTGGGGTATCATCGGAGTGTTTAGCCGACGAGTTATCTTGTTACTAGCAACAACCGATAGATGATTAGATGCTCAACTTTTGTGTCAGTTTTGGTTCATCGACTCTGTGTATTACACTAGATCTATTTGTATAGTCGATGAATCATTATAATTTTGTAGTTAGTCTAGTTTTATATCGGCTGAGCATTATGATTCTATTAACCGACCGATATAGCGTTAAATATTATGATTAGTCTAGTGTGCATCAACTCATAGATTTATGTTTTATGTTATCAATATAAAGTCAATGCTTAATCATGAATTGGCCTGCATCGACTCTGCCTGAATCGACTCTGCGCCTGGAGGCTATCGTCCGTTGACTCGTAGGCACACACCTTGTCAGTTGAATGGTCAAACTGACTAGCATGCCGCGCACCATCTACCGCACACCATCTGACCTACACTGGAGCTAAGCAGATCTCTCAAGCCTCGTGTTTGCACGTTGAGGATCGACTATCTATTTTTGGCGTCAACACATCTCCATGGCCCTCTCAACTAAGAGCTCATATTTTCTATCGATCACATCCTCAAGAAAGAAGCTTCTCTCAGGAGCGGAGATTTGTAGAAGGCACTTGTCAATTACTTCATGTGTTGGGATCCTCTGTAGGCCCTGAAAGAAGTATATCCGACACACAAAATCATAAATGCTCAAGAAAGTTTCAGAGATTCATCATTTAGATTTTTCACAATTTCATCAAATTGAAAGAAAAGCTCCTGTTGTTTAGCTCGACGAATGTGCCAGAGCCGATCTTGTGGAGGAGGTGGAGGCGATGGGCTGGTGAGATCGATCATCTCAAATGATCGTGCGAGCAATGTAGTCGGCACTCCCTCTACACCAATGCGTGGTCCACCCGAAGTGCCTGGAGTAGAACTTGGAATGACACTTGGGGTAGAGCTTGATGAAGCACCTAAGGAAGAACTTGGTGTAGGTCTTGATCAGAAGGGGTTGCAGAAGCTGCTGCAAGGCAATCTGGTGGAGAGATCAAAGAAGTTTGAGCGTGCGGCTACTTCTTTCCCTTGGCTTGAAGGTGCTTCATTATTCGCCTTGAACTTCTTCTTCCCCGCAAAGCTTGCGGTGATCTCCTCATCCTTGAAGAGTAGCCCGATCACATCATCAACAGAAAGATTCTTGTCCGTGATGAGATCAAGGGTGATGTAGAGGAGCTTCCTGCTAGGGAGCAAGGTGAGAATCTTCTCAACAATCAATATCTTGGGAAGCTCGAAAGTAGTCGCTGCAATTCTGTCCATTGTACCTCACAAGCGAATAAGAGAGTCAAGTAAGTCCTCATTCTCAAAAGCACGAAAAGCAAAGAACTCCTCTACAAGCGACTCACTAGCATGATCAATAAAAGGCTCACAATCATCAATCCTAGTCATGCTAGTAGAGCAAGCAAGATCCAGAGAAACATTATCAATTATCACATTAGGCACACTAGTAGAGCAACATATCAAATCATCACTAAAAAGATCTAGGCACTCACTAGAACTAGGCACATCCACACAATCATCATCATCATATACATGATCATCGTTAAACGTATTGGTAATGTTCACAAGTGTGTCCATAAACTTATCTGGAATCATGGCATTTAGGTAGCTTTTCAAGCGATCCTTCCATGAGCCATGACCCGACCCCGAATGGGATGACATTCCAACGCAATATGGTCACTACTCAAGGCGGTTAAGCCCTATAATGAGCACTTGGATCTGATACCACTTGCAAGGATCGAGTGACCGAGAGGGGGGGGTGAATCGGGAACTCAAACTATGTACCTAATTTGTCAATTACTAAAATCCGACCACTCAAACAACTCCTACACAATTCTAGTGGTGATCACACTAAGAAGATAATCCTATGAAAGGAAAAACAACCTAAGCATACTAGTGGATCACACTCAAAGCACCCAACTCCTATGCAAGCTAGTAATCAAAGAACACGCGAAAGCACACAACAGGCTAGCAAATGAGCCTACTCATGCAAAGCTACTAGATCATCAAGTACAAGATAAGCACACAAGCATGAGTAGCACAATACATACATAATCAAGCCAATGCAACTCTTACAAATGCTAGTGATCAAGTGAAAGCTAAGCACAACTAGCAAGTAGAGAAGCCTATTAATGCAAGTCTACAAGTAATCAACTAAAGCAAGGTAAGCATTAATAGCATGGTATATAAATGTGAAAAGTAATGCATCAAAGTAAGGAGTAGAGTAAGAGATAGCTCATGATTTTTTCGCCCACGAGCTCGCAATCACTCCCGGAGTGAAGACATGGTGCACGTCACCGCTGCCATCAAGGCACAAGCTCGCCTCTCTCGAGAACTTGTCGGGCTCCCCGAGCCGACACGGGTGCTCACTATTGATGCCCCTTTCACCGACGGGCTCAAACCGTGTACAAACAAGTGGCGGCCTTCACAACCGATCATGATAGGTTTGATCACCGACACCTAACTGATCTAGATCTCACCATAGATCAAGAGTAACAACCTAGATCACACCCTCAAGAACACCCTAGCCTTAGATGTGCAAGATCACTCCATGTTACTCTCACTAGCACTCTCAAGATATCCAATATCCTCTCCTAGTGCTCTCTTCTTTTGCTCTTGGACCTTACCAAATCCTCTCACGTATTCCACTGGCCAAGAGAGGTCTCAAAGACCCCAGCAACGAAGTTATATAGGCTTCCAACCTCAAACTAGTCGTTGCTCCACGAAATCAGCTTTCTGGGCCTATTGACCGTACAGTCCAGTCACTCATTGATCGGACCGTCCGGTCTCCACAGGACAGCTCCTCCAGAGCTGTTGACTCTCTGCCCTCAGCTGACACCTGCACTGACCGGACTGTCTGGTCGGTAGACCGGACCGTCCGGTCTGTACAACTGTCGGACAAGTCCGACACGTCGGACATCGTCATCGGACTCCAGTATGTTGGCTTCCTCTCTGTCTTGTACCTCAGCTGAACTGATCGTACGGTCCGGTCACCTGACCGTACCATCCGGTCTCTATAGCTCCTACACAGACAGACTCCTCGCTCCTCGCTGGAAGTCCCAGACAACTCCACATAGTGACCGTACAGTCCGGTCACCACTGACCACTCTGTCCGGTCTCTATGTCCAGAAGCTGAAACTTGTCGTCCTCGCTTGACTTCGTTTCCCGGCTTCTCCAAACAGCACCTTGGCTTCCCCACTGTCATCTAGTGCCTGTGATTTCCTATGGACTCAAATCCCTAACAACTAGACAAGTGTTCCCAACACTTGCTTCATAGTTTGTCCTCAGCTTTGATCCATCTCCATCAACCCTTGGACTCCATCAAGCTCACAAGCCTCCACGCTTGCGGTCATTGTCATCAATCGCCAAGGCAACCATCATTCATATGATTTGTAGTAGAGTTTAGAGATGATTCCTACATCGACAACACTCGTGTAGATATTAGCCCACAATTTCATAGTTGTCATCTATCATCAAAACATTCATACCTTGGGGATCCCATCAAGGGTCATGAAGCTTACACTGCTACGTAACGATGCCTTTCGGGCTCAAGAACACCGGTGCGATGTGTCAGCGTTGCATGCAATGGTGCTTCAACCATCTGATTGGCCACACGGTTGAAGCCTATTTGGACGGCATCATCGTCAAGTCTAAAAAGACGGACACCCTCGTGGCTGACCTTAAACGCGTCTTTGCCAAACTATGCGCAAACGACGTCAAACTTAACCTTGAGAAGTGCATTTTTGGGGTCCCAAGGGGCGTGCTCCTCGGGTTCATTGTTTCCCAATGCAGCATCAAGGCCAATCCGAAGAAGATCTCCGTGATCGAACGAATGGGTCCGGTTCTGAACCTCAAGGGGCTGCAATGGCTTACGGGCTGTCTGGCGGCGTTGAGTCGTTTCATCTCCGCCTCGACGAGTGAGTGCTCCCGCTGTACAGGCTTTTGAAGAAGTCCGACCGGTTCGAGTGGACCCCTGAGGCGCAGTCTGCCCTTGATGACATCAAGCGCATCCTGAGTAGCGCACCCGTGTTGACGCCCCCGGTCCCGGGAGAGGAGCTGCTATTGTACATAGCAGCGACAACTCAAGTCGTGAGCTCGGTGCTCATGGCCGAGCAAGAAACTGAGGTGCACACCCTCAAGGTTCAGCACCCTGTCTACTACGTTAGCGAAGTCCTGTCCGATTCGAAGACCAGGTACCCGTAGATCCTTAAGATCCTCTACGCGGTGATGGTGGCAAGGCACAAGCTCCAGCGCTACCTTGGCTCCCACCCGATACACGTCGTTAATTCCTTTTCGCTCCGAGAAATTATACAGAACAGGGACTCCTCAGGAAAGGTCGCTAAGTGGGCACTCGAGTTGATGGGGCACGACGTCACGTATCAGCCTCAAGCGGCCAACAAGTCCAAGGTCCTCATCGACTTTATGGCGGAGTGGACCGAGGCGCAGCTCCCGCCCGCTCTGATCGACCAGAAGTACCGGGTCATGTACTTCAATAGGTCACTCATGTGGACGGGTGCGGGCGACGGCCTCGTCTTCGTCTCTCCGCTCGAGGTACGTATGAAATATGCAACTCATTTACATTTCCCCGCATCAAATAATGTTGTCGAATGTGAGGCACTTGTAAACGGGCACAAGATCGCCATCAAGCTTGGTATCCGGGGGCTGGAGATCCGAGGCGACTCCCAACTTGTGGTCGACCAGATCATGAAAGAGTCCAGCTGCCAGACCGACACCATGGCGTTCTACTACCAAGAGGTTCACAAGCTCGAGAACAAGTTCGACGGACTAGAGCCCAAACACATCCCGCGACGCCTCAATGAGGCAACCGACGCGTTAGCTAAGATGGCATCTGGTTGAGAGTAGATTCCTTCAGGGGTCTTCGCGAACGACCAGCATCAGCCTTCGGTTCGACTCAAAGAGCTCACGGGGCCGAAGGAGGGATCGGATGACCCCGTCGACCTCGATCCGAGGGTCGAAGGATCGCCTCCGAAGACCCAACAACCCGCAAGAGTAATGGAGGTCGATCGACCCAACGACACCAGCGAGCCGGACGACTAATCGGACGACCCAGGGGTCGAGCGAATCAACCCCCAGGTCGAGAGAGCCGAGCTCCCATGTGACTGGATAATCCCGTACGTCGAGTACCTGGCTTGAGGGACGCTTCCCGTCGATGGGACCGAAGCCAAATGACTCTATCGGCATGCCAAGTCTTTCATCTTCATCAATGGAGAACTTTACAAGCACAACGTCACCAAAGTCATGCAGTGATGTATCCTGACCAACGAGGGCACCAAGCTGCTCATCGATATCCACGAGGGGGGGGTCTGTGGTCACCACGCCGCGCCTCGAACCCTCGCAGGCAATGCCTTTCGCCAAGGCTTCTGCTGGTCGACTGATGTGGGCGACACGACCCGCATAGTCAAAACCTACAAAGGCTGTCAGTATTATGCCCGAGAGACACATCTGCCCACTCAAGCCCTTCCAACGATCCCCCTCACGTGGCCTTTCGTAGTCTGGGGATTGCACCAGGTCGGTCCGCTCAAAAAAAGCGCCCAGGGGCTACACCCACTTACTTGTCCTAGTCGATAAGTTCACCCAGTGGATCGAAGCATGCTCACTGGTCAAGATTCGATCCAAAGAAGCGGTCAAATTCTTCCTCGACGTCATCCATCGATTTGGAGTCCCAAACTCCATAATCACGGACAACGGCACGTAATTGACAGGCAAGAAATTTTTAAAATTTCTATGATGACTACCACATCCGCGTCGATTAGGCTGTCGTCGCCCACCCTAAGACAAACGGGCAGGTCGAGCGAGCCAATGGCGTGATACTCCATGGGGTGAAGCCTCGTATCTTCGACCCGATCGTTGTGTACAACCGCTTGAAGCAATTCAGCGGTCGATGGGCGGCTAAACTCCACGCCGTACTCTGGAGCCTACGCACAACCCAGAATCGTGTAACGGGCTTCATGCCTTTCTTCATGGTCTACGGATCTGAGGCAATTCTCCCCACTGATCTAGACTACTGTGTGCCTTGAGTATGCGCATTCAACAAGCAAGGCAACGAAGTAGCGCTCTAGGACGCAATGGATCAGATAGACAAGGCGCGAGACATCGCACTCCTCCACTCAGCCAAGTACCAACAAGCACTCCGCCACTACCACGATCGAAATGTAAGAGACAGAGGACTCCTCATGGACGACCATGTTTTGTGCAGGGTTCAGGACAATAGGGGCCAACACAAGCTCTCACCGCCTTGGGAAGGACCATACGTCATCTCTCGGATCATCCGACCCAGCACCTACAAGCTAAAGACCATGGAGGGCAACGAGCTCAAGAACGCATGGAACATCTCGCAGCTATGTAAATTCTACCCCAAGCTCTTCGTTTGACGATTTCTCAGTATGTCTCGATCGCTCTTAAGTGACACTCGACCCCTCCCAAGGGGTCAAACATCACTCGAGGGTTGGAAAGGCACAACAGGATCACGTTGCGCGCCTCTTTTTTCTCAAAAAACTTTCCTTTCTTTCTCGACATTGAGCCTCCCTATGCCGGCAAAGAAAGTAAACCACAAAATAAGGAGTTCATAGTCGAGCCGGTTAGACGGCGCAACGTCATGCTTGCCCCAGCGGCCACGACAACGACGATCACCGGCGAGGCTAAACTTCCAAGTCACTTGGGGGCTCAGGCTCTATGAGCCAGCACGAGAGGGGCAACGGGCCGAGAGCGCAAAGTAGTTTAAGTAACAGCGAAAAACTTTCCTTTCTTTCTCGACCTCGAGCCTCACTATGGCGGCAAACAAAGTAAACCACGAAACAAGGAGTTCATAGCCGAGCCGGTCGGACGGTGCAACATTGTGCTTGCCCCAGCGGCCATGACAACGGTGATCATCGGCGAGGCAAAACTTCCAAGTCACTCGAGGGCTCAGGCTTTGTGAGCCAGCACGAGAGGGGCAACGGGCTGAGAGTGCAAAGTAGTTTAAGTAATAGGAATTAAAAACTATTTGAGGCCACCGCGGGCCAACAAAAGTAAACACAAGTTCACAATCTAAACCTATTACATGATAGCGGGCATGATGACCCATTTTTCTAGAAATAAAAGCTAGAAAATGCAACCACTAACTAGTTCTCCCCGTCCACCTTGGGGAACGCCTCTTCTTCATACTTTGCAGCCAGGACACCAGCATGGGGCCCCGAGTCAGCGCGGATCCGCACCATCTCCTCAGGAGTGTGGTCGAGGTAGCCGAGGCTCAGTGCCTCGTAGTCCATCTCCTCAAAGTGAGTCCCGAGCACAGCGAACACGGTGCGCACGCCAAAGCGCACATTGCGTCGGATCCACTCATGGCCCAAGGACATCAAATCCCTGACCTACAGCGCCATCAAGGCCCCAGGCTCGACGGGGACTTGGAGTCCTTGAGCCGCCCTCCCTAGCACGGCGCGCTGTGATCGGATTGTGGGACCCAGCCATGACCAGCCTGAGGTAAGGGGGCCTTGACTCCTCAACTGCACGATTCACGTCTCGGATGCCTCCATGTCTCCTCCGATTCTATCCGCACCCCCACGACTCCACAACTTCTGCTTCCCACAACAACTCCATGACTTCGTGGCCCCACCATTGCGGGAAACAAGGCGGCGTGACAGTTCACTCGGGCCTACCACGATGCACGCGCGAGGTAAATACGCCACCTCTATCTCGGGCAGTGGGAAGATGGTTTAGAACCAATCGGAACCCCTAGGCCTCTCTTTTTATCTCTTCGTAATTTAACGAGGCAAGCCCCTCCGCCTGCCGCTTTTCAGTTCTCGCATCCAAAATCTTCCCGTAAAGGCCCCTATATCCATGGACGGGGAGTAGGGCGAACGGGGCAAAACTCGACTAATCGTGTTTTGTAGCAGCGACTCGGTGGACCCTGCGGGGCCCGATCGGCATCGACCCAGGCGGTAGCGCGAGGCGAGTCACTCGACCCGGCGGGGGACGAGCGGCATAGGTAAGACGAGATAAGGGGCTGAAAACTGCCTCGACGGCCCAACGGCGCCGAGGTTCTAAGGCTAGCCCCACGAGTGGGTTCGACACCCACCTAGAACGCGAACAGAGCAAAGGGCACGAGCGATGGGCACACTTAGTGGCCAATACCCCAACCCCTGAGGGGTCGAGGGCATCGCAGAGTAGCGTTTGAGTCCCGCACCGACTCGTCCGTTGGTATCTCCCTGAAGAGAGGCAGCTAGCCATCACAACCTATCGAATGGTTGTGACAACCAGTCGAGCCGGAAAGATGGATTCATGACGTCGACCACCAGCTGGTTCGCTGGGACCCCGTCAACGGGGGACCGGAGACCTCACTCGAACAAACCCGATAGCAGCTCATCGAGCAACCACCTTTCAGCCACCGAGGCGAAAACATGGCCCGGCTCTATCCTCCGTCTCACGAACGAGACGCGGAAGGAGAAAACAAAAAAGTCAAAACGGCCGCTCGGCCGATACGTCCGCATCGAGCGGGTACGCGAGGGTCTGCGTCGCCAATCGAGACCCAACGACAGGGTCACATCCCTTATTCCTCAATTTCCTTGTCAGGACGGGACGGATTCCAACTCCAAAGAGGCCCAGAAGGGGCAACCCGACACGACGACCCCTGACGGAGGGGGTCGAGCGAGACAACGGTCAACAACCGCCAACCACCTGGCCTTAAATGCCATGCCCGTTACGCGCGCACAGTATTAGTAAGTCAAATCTCTCTGAATACCTGCCTTCCTCATCATCACTAGCGCCCCCTAACGATGGCAGACATGGCGAGGCACACTGTGCTGCTATCGCCCGATGACACACCTAATGGTGACTGTGTAGGACGATTTGATGGACAGCTAGATCGAACCTTGCTTGAATAACATGATAATGCTCATGTTGCACCTCTCCGCATATAGTGGAACACACCGACTACAGGAACGAGGGGGGAGCTCGACCAGACGACGCAAAATGAAGGCACGCTCAAACACGATGGGGCCTACAAGGACACAAGACTACATCACCGACCAGGGACTTCGCCTTCTCCGGCACGCCACCACCGACTCCTCACGTGTAGAAACCTCTCTCTCTCTCTCTCTCTCTCTCTCTATAATGTGGGTCCTTTCCTCTTGAAGTATAAAAGGGGAGGCCCACCCTCTTCTCTAGGCCCCCGGACTCACGAAGAAAACATCCACACACACGCACACACACACACACCACTCGCACCCGAGACTTGGAGCACTCTCCTCTCTCATCACTATTGTACTCTACAACCGGAGCAAGTAACATGAGCAGGCCTGAGAACTGGACGTAGAGGACTTCCCCAAACCCGTATAACCCCCCGTGTCCTCTTGCTTAGCCAACGCCAAGCCTGAAACGCGCGCTCCCGTGAACAAATTCTACTAGCCGATGATCTAAACACCGATAGTTATGCACCTACTTATATATCATAACAGGATGGTGTACTGTTGTAGCTTGTTTTCCTTCAGAGTATTCCAAGGTTTTATCGAATCCAAAGAGAGCTGGCGAGACTTTTACTGTTATTAAATTTACTAACTAAATATATTATGAGAGTGAATGTACGAAACGACGAGAACTAATGAACACAAAGAATGTGAAGGTTCGAATAAGGGTTGAAAGTATTCCCTCAATTTGTTCAGGTAACTAGCATGCAACTCACTCTTTGTCACACGCGATTTTAAGGCCAAAACCGAATGAAAGACTATATGTGTGTCAGGATCAAGTTTCACACATATAGGGACAAAAGTGAAATAAACAGAATAACCAATGTCATTATTATTGTTACATCATATCATTATTACATAGTCTGAATTACATGAAGAAAAATAAAAGACAGCAGAAGACTCCATAACGCCACAGGCAGCCAATCGGGGGTCGCACTCCTAGTCGTAGTAGTCCTCGTCGAAGTAGTCCATCTCGCCCTTGTCTTCTGAGCAGTAGAATAATAGCAGCAACAACACATGAGAACTATAACGCGTGTGTACATAAAGTACTCACCAAATGGGTGAAAGTAATGACATACAGACTAGAACAAGAATAGGCTTAACACAGGTTTACTGCACTACGCATCATTAGCCTATGACTCTAATTATACAAGCTTCCTATTTACTACGTGAAAAGAAGCCCAACAGGTTAACCACCTATCTAACACTATCGATTGTCCAACCGATACTAAATCTATGAGTTACCCATCCATACTAGAGCACTACAGGTTGCCCACCTACATCACGTATGGCTATACCACCCAAATCTGGTTACCCACCAGATCCACCCAACCATCCATCTAATCATGTGAGAATCCAGGCCACTCTTGACTGTGAGCACGACTGTTATAACAGTTTTATACTCTGTAGAGGTTGTATAACTTTAACCACATGTTGGTGATTTCATCACCCGTTGGTGACTAAAGTCTCTCTGTTGCCAACACACTATCGTAGGTGTGAGGCCAAAAGATCAATACATGGTCTTTCAAAGAACTCCCCAGCGAGCAAAACGACCACGCTAAGGTTTCACCACTGCGGTATTAACCATCCCTACAGAAGCCCCCTCTGGCGTCGTGGCTAGAAGCGTACCATTTATCATATGAGACTGCAAGTGACCATTTCGTCCTCCTTCCTTGAACGTTCGCAAAACTGGGAAGACATATACTACTAGACCACGCCTACGCATATCAGCCCTGTGCTTTGCGCTGTTTTTCTGGGTGGCCGCTCCACGAACTGGTCCATATGATCACGAGCAGGTACTATCACAATCCAACCAGTATATTACCCATAACTGTGCATACCCACGCCATCATCAACGTCCTCCTGCTTGGGTCACCTAAGTTCCATGTTGCTAAAAAGATTACTGAAAGTCACCTAGAGGGGGGTGAATAGGCGATAATCCCTAAAATACACTTAATTCGAAGAATTAATAACATAGGAAAACTTTGTCCGACTAGATTGTCTGACTATAGTAGGATATTGTTTGATTACTTCAAATATCCGACTAGAGTAGGACAATGTCCAACAACCTCGCAGCGGAAAACAGATCGACCGTGGAAAAGGACAAAGTTGCATGGTTGAAGCTAGCAGCAAGAAGCTAAGCAAGCAACAAGGGAACAACAAAAGGGGAACAAGCTAGCATGCAACCTACTCAAGTAAATCTAGGGAAAAAAGCACTACAACTAGCTAGAAAATGAACAACAAGCAAATCAAGCAAGCAGGATTTAATCAAAGACAAAAGAGACAAGGAGACATAAGGAATTTTTCACTGAAGTTCAGCTCCACCAAGGAGCCTGCGTCTCCGTTGAGAGATCCACCAAGGACCGGGTCTCTTTTAAACTTAAACCACTTCAAGCTGCCACCAAGGCAAGCTTGATGCTTCACTATGAATCTCCACGAAGGAGGGACCAATACAAACTTCCTGTGTCTCAACCACAAACTTGGGAGCTCTCCGGGTGACGCCTAACCGTCTAGGGGGTGAATCCCTAAGAGTAACAAATGCAAAGGACGTCGGTGTTAAGGATGAACCAAGTGCTCTTGAGAGGAATGTATTGCTCAATCAAATCTCCTCAAATCTTCTCTCAAACCCACCACGGATTAGAGTAGGAACCAAGGGAGGAGAAGTGGAGTGCTCAGATGTGTTGGGAGAGTATTTTTCAGTAGTGAAAGTGGCCAACCGACCAAAGGGGGTCAGGGTGGCTTTTTATAGTCGAGACTTGAAAAAGAGTCATTGGAGACAATGTTTGTCAGACATTGTCCGACACGAAGAATGCGCATGGCTCTGGAGTCCGACGGGATTGACCGACAGACCTGGATATTGCCCCTGACAGAATATAGTCGGACATTATCCGATGGGTCAGAAAATGACCGAGACAACTTGAGAAAGTGAGATTGGCAACATACTGGAGTCCGGCTGCCTTGTCCGATTGACTTAGATTTTTCTCGAGTCGGACATTGTCCTAGGGTCAGACATTGTCCTGCTCCGCCTGAAAAACTGAGTTGCGCACGGTTCTTCGACTGCATTGTCCGACTGGGTCGGACATTGTCCGACTCCACAGAAATGAGAATGGTGTGCAACTTACTGGAATCCGACCACAATGTCCGATAGAGGCGGACATTGTTCGATAAAAAGATTTGGAGTGGAATATTTGACTCTGGAAATGGTGTTTTTAGCACTTGGTCTCTCAACACTTATTTCTCTTGCATACCTCTTTATAGTACGGTGTTTCTAGACTCAAGACAACAGATAAAAACATTAAGCCTTGATTCTTGAGCGTAGATACTCTTTTTCCAAGACTTTCACTTTGTTGACTTTTCTTTTATTTCTCTTTTAGATTTCCTTGCTCTCATATGCAACAACAATTATAAATTACGCACATGCTCAATGAAAATATTAGTCCTCTTTAATTATATTGACGTCAATCTCTCAAAACAAAAATTAGGGGTTTAAATGCACTTTCAATTACCAACCCTGATGATTAGGTTCAAGTGAATATTAGTCGACTTTATCATTATTTTTTATACCCCCACTCATCTACTAAACAAAAACCTAGGCGACAAGGACAAGAATATTCAATATCTAGGCAAACTCTAACATAGAATTCAAATTTAGACAAGCATACATAAAAAATAAACTAATATCTTTTATAGGTGCAATATGGTCAAGGACACTTGCCTTGTTCTCTTGCTGGCTGCTGCTCAAACTCAAGGTTTTGGAAATACTGAAGTTCAAGAGGCTAAAAAGTAAAAACAGAAGGGTTGAGGGAGCTCTTTGTAAATTTTATTAAATTATAGGAACTAAAGCGTAAATATATTAGAACTACAATCTTATTACTAAAAGGTATAGGGTTATTTTTGCAAAATTTTAGGAACTAAACATAATTTTATCAAGTACACGGGACTAAGTTTAAAAAGACAGGATTAAGTACACGCCATTAATGGAGACTTCATAATGGAGGGGTTAGGCGAGCTCGAGGTGGCTGAGAAGAAGGGATGGCGTGAGGTGGCGCTTTTCACCGGAGATGGGGAAGAAGATGTTCATCGCGGCAATTGGACAAGGAATAGAGGACGGGGATGCGTGCAAAGGAAAAGCGGAAGGGAATGGTGATGTCATGGGCTGTTTTTTATAGGCGAATAGGTGGGGAAATTGAGCAGACGCGGGCTCGCCGGAGTTCAATGGTCGGTGGTGGCCATTGATGGGGCATTAGACCGCACGAGTGCGCGATTAAGGCCATTGATGGCTTAATAGTGGGGAGGCGAGGTGGGGCGACCGTTTGCGATCTCGGTTCGACAACTCGGGAGTCGGAGCGGCGGGCAATTGGAGCGGCGACGGCGTCGGTTTCAGTTGGCGGCGGCGGGAGCGTTTCAGCGAGAGGAGGAAGACGAAGGCGCTTGCGGGTGCTGGGGTACGGCCGCTGGGCTGCGCGAGTGAGTGGGCGGCGCGGTGCGCTGGGCCGGGGTGCTGTGCGGGGGTGGGCTGGAAGGCTGCTGCGCGCGGGCAGCGGAGGAAGGGGTGAGTCTGCGGTGGTGAAATGGCCCAAGGCGTAGGAGGGCAGAGCGTAGGAAAAAGAAAAGAGAAGCAAGGGAGGTGGGCTTCGGCCCAGGAGCTAGGCACGGTTTTTCTTTCTCCTTTTTCTTCTTTAAAATCTTTTCTATATTCAGTTTTTAATTTATACCTAATTGGTAAACGATTTCTACTCGAAAATTTAAACACTTTTTCACACAATTAAAATCCTACTGCATACTACTCTAAGCATGAATGCAGCATTACAAAAATAAGTTTTTGATATCTTAAATTAAATAAATAAATAGATAAATAAATAATCATTGTGCTTAAAGAAAATTGTTAACACCCTAATTAAAATAGGAAAATTAATAATTTGTAAAATTTAAAAAAAAATTAAGATGTTACACTCCTATAGGTTTTTTTAGGTGAATTTAGTATTCTACAAGACGTGATGGTTCCGCTCATTCTGGTCCTGTCATAATAGAAGTTAATTGTTCCCCACTAGTTTCTTACAATATATGATCATCACAATAAAACCAGACACCTAGCAATTGCTAAAAGATTCATAAATGAGATTGTGCACATCTCATAAGAAATAAGCTCATCACACTCACACTCACAAAATAGGCGAACAAGCATCTCATACGTAGTGTATCCCTTCTACCAGAGTTTAATATAATCTCTTGCATGTCTCGGTATTCATCATGCATTCTAGTCTCCATTAACTATAAACTTCTACGAGCAAGCATACTTGTAGTTTCTTTTTATTTGTCAATCGCATATGAGTATGATATCATACGAAGTTCATTATTGTTTATTTCATTTAGCTTTAAACCTTGCTATTCATTTACTCATGACTCTAGAGTAAAATATCCATCAAACAGTGTATTGCATCGACGCAGCCTAGTTGCAAATTCGTGATATTGCAACGCTCGTGAAGTATAGCGATATCCATAATTGCCACGTATGTGTTCATCGTGATATGTGACCGTCAATTGAAACCATATGATTCTGTGTTAACCCTATAGCCTACATGTTATTACTTTCCTTTACTTGCTGAGTACTTTATGTACTCACACGTTATAATTTCCCTGTGTTGTTGCTGCTGCTATTATTCTGCTACTCAGAAGACGATGGCGAGATGGACTACGCCGACGAGGACTACTACGACTAGGAGTGTGACCCCCGGTTGACTGCCAGTGACGTTATGAAGTCTTCCGCTGTCTTTTTTTCATGTAATCCATATCATGTAACAATGATACTTTGATATAATAATAATATTAGTTATTCTTTTTATTTTATTTTTGTCCCTCTATGTGTGAAACTTGATCCTGTCACACATATAGTCTTGCATTCGGTTTTGGTTTTAAAACCGGATTTGACAGTGACACATATGGTGAAGTTGTCACTGGTTTGGCAACAGTCATAGTTGTGGCCACACTGGGCCTTGCCCAGGGTCGTTGCGAGGACGACGAGGAAGGTCGAGGTCCTAGTGGCGGCAAGAGTCGCGCCGTCGATGGCCTTATCGGTGGTTGCCACGACGAACACCAAAGGGGTGACGACATCCGCAACGGCCATTGAGGCTATGTGTGGGCGACAGCCATGGCGCCATGGATGGAAGGGGCGTCGGAAAGTGTCGTAGAAGAAGGTGTCGTGTCGGTTCCTAAAAATCCGACAACGGTGGTGGGTGTGGAGGCCTCCTTGGAGGTTGTGCAAGAGGGTGGTGAGGAGGACAATGATAATATCCGAGACTGGCCTTTTCATACCCTTTTGGCTCTCCAGCGAGGTCGCCAGCGAGATGAGTTTATCGCTTTTTCCCTCTCTGTTTTTTCGCTCAGTGGATTTGCGTGTGTGATAACGAGTTTGAAGTAAAAGTGAATGTAATGGACACAATGAACAATGTTCTCTTGATCCTCAACAGTGTACATATTTATAGGAGTACATATGCCGGTTCCTTGAACTGACACGCCCTTTTCCATGGCGATCTGCCCGTTCGACAATGGGGTGGAGAGAGACAACCGCCTATGTGCGGTTGCTCAACAAGCATTTCTTAACAATTAGGACTCGATCCAAAACAACTCGTAGCTCTCATGGACTCTAATATTAGCTAAAGTAATTATAATAGTGTAGTAAAATTCAGGTGAAAGAGACGCCCCCATATAATATATTAAGGAGTAGAGAAGAATAATTTTTTATGCAATGTCACATTCAGTTCACCTTTGTTAGGTCATATGCACTTATAACTCACAATCACTACTACAATTGCGCTCTGTAGTAGCGGAACAACTTTTTGCCTCAGTAACGGGTCCTTGAGAAGACCGCAACTAAATGCAGCATAATAGGAAGACTGCGACTACGTAAACAAAAATAGTAGCGGACGTAAACGGACCACAACTATGGACCGTAAGGCCCGCTACCAAATAGATCCTGCAGTAGTGGTTTCTGTCAGGCCCACAACTAAGGCCTAAGGCCCATTTAGTTGTGGGCCTCACAACGAGGTCCGCTACTGCCAGACACTCCCTTCTATAAAAAGGGAGCGGTGCGGCGCGGCAGTATCACTTCCGTGCGCGCGCTGCACGCCGCCTTAATGTTAGAGTTTCCTCCTTCGTCGTCGACCGTCCTCCTCCGCCTCCGGTCGCCTCCTCTCCTCCACCTCCACGTTGCCCCAAGGGTGGATCTGGAGGCGCATCAGGCGGGGGCGCGGCGGCAGCGGCAGTCCGAACCTCGATCGCCGCTTCGGAGTGTGGCAGTCGCGTCAACCTCCTTGAGTGACCTCTCCCTCCCCCTCCGGTGACAAGCAATGGCGCCGCTTCGGCGGCGTGAATCAACGAGATGGCCGGGGGCCGCACGAATGGGCGGGTGCGGGATGACAGATGGCGACGACGAGTGGACGAAGACGGGCACGTTGCTAGGCCGCCAGTGCATGTGGGCGTCGGTGACAACGCGTCTAAGGTAGGTCCCAGCTAGTGCTAGGACCCGCCCTTTTATTTTGTAGTATATTAAGGTGTCAACCGCTACTGACGCCTTTTTTAACATATGTGTAATCTAGGATAGTTGCGATCCTTAGACCGCAACTAAGTTCATAAGGCAGTAGTGACAATGGCTCGGTGGCGATTCAGTTGTCTGCCACTGAGATCCCATTTTGCCCGCTACAATAGAGCTTAAATGTAGTAGTGAATTAGATGACATGACATACATCACGCCATTTACAATAACTTTATTTGCAATAGATACTGAGTTCTCTTTCAAATGTCATTTTCTTTGTGCAATTGAGAGTAAGTTATTTTAGGTCAATCTCAATAGGAGTTTCATTTGTATTAAAAGAGCTGCCACATCACTAAAATAGGTTACATGGCAAAGCAATTAAGATGTAAGAGAGAAAATGAATTTTATTAGGATGAGACTCATTTGGCACTATTTCAGTACTCAATTGAAACCAGCATTGAGAGTATAAAGTTTCATCCTAATATATTTTGACCAATCCTAATTCAATAAATTTAATGTAATGTATTGTCTATGAAATCGTAAGATGAAACTATGCATTGAATTGAGAGTGACTATTTTATATATCAAACTAAAATTCTAAATCTGATGTGGCGCTCTTGGAAACAATGAGATGAAACTATGCATTGAGACTGGCCTAGGCTAGTCTCAATGCACCCTTTAATTGCACTCTTTCCAAAAATAGGTTTTTAGGTAAGTGAGTCAACATTATTTCATCTTGATGAAAAGCCTCTCACATCAGATGAAAGAAACCTTCTCTCTATTCATAATTATCTTATCATGTCAGCAAAATATATATATATAACATCACATTTAATGCTTATGAAAGATTCTACTGAGACTGACCATTGAGATTAAATCCTCATGTATCATTTATTGCAACACCCACATACTCCAAAGTAACTTACAAAAAAAAAAATTACTGCATAGACCATCTCTAACAAAGCTATATCATCATAACAAAGGTGTTGTGGGACTACAACATTAAGCAAATATTCCTAGTTTTATTTGAATAGGCGTGGATGCCCAGTTGGAGATTTGTTTCTTCGTCATATCTCTTTCCTCTTTGGTTCTTGGAAATCTTGTTGAAGGAGAAAACCGACAGTGTTGGCACGAACCACTGTTAAGCAATATTACCCGCTCTAATTTCACAGCTGCCTTCACGACGCGCCTTATATATTTGATGAACTTATTTTCGTCTTGGTATCCCAAAATGATAAGCTCTTTCAAACAATAATGCTTCAAATCATCGGGTGCTTGCCATGATAAATAATCACTCTTCTTTTGATAGAGTTGTTCGCATAGCTGTATGAACTCCTGTGACTCGTCCTCCCCGTGTCGACAACTTGTATGATCCCACACCTGCCGGAGATACCAAAATTTACGCTAGTTTCAGTAGTCAATGCATTTAATAAAATATACATGAGCCGGACTCACCTAGCATCGTGGTCGATTCACCCTTTTGGGAGAATTAGACGGCTAGCTGTTTCCATTCTTGAATGAAATAATAAGAGAAAACTCAGTTTCTTTTCCAAGTACAGTGCTAACGAAGCAAAATATGTAGTGCATGCTACTTTGTGTTAAATATAAAGCAATATCTCTGAGATAATTTTACAACTTATTAGAAGGCATTACCTGTACATGTATTTTCTTCAGGAGGGGTGCAGCTTGCAGGAAAAACATCGTCCAATCTAGGTCGCACTCCTCATGAATGCTTCGGAGACAAAGTAACTGCAGATTCTGCAACACATGACCTACGAATTTCGGGGCTTCCGGCTGAATCCAAATCTGCACCGGAAGAAATTATCATCAGAGAGTTGACAGACTTATATATATGGGTTCAAATAAACAAATTCCTGCAAGTGCGTGGTTCTTATGACTCACCCTTAGGCTTAAAAAATCCAGATCCAGTTCAGTTATCATCACATTATTACTTAAGAACTCGCTCAGCTGAATTGTTTTGTGATGAATAGTGGCTGGATTTTTCAAGATTATTGTAGACAGGTGAGGAACATAACCAAAGGATATCGGGTATTGTTGATTCTTCGTAGCCGTCCAAGCGTCACAAGTAAAGTGGGTAAGCCTTGGAAGCCATCTAAGCTCGGCCGTCTCAAATATGCAGTAATAAAATGCAAGCGTGGTAAGCCGTGGGTGCTCTATCTCCATTACAGATTGAAACCCGTAGTTGCAATTATGTAGATGGAGGTGCTCCAGGTTGTTGCATGCATTCAGCACACTGGTCATGTCATCTTTGCTGAGTCGCAGGCACTGCATGTGAAGGTAACTGAGACCACCAAATGCATGAGGACCTGCACTAAGGAATCTCATGAAAAGTCTACCATATCTTATCTTATGATCTTGTGTGCAATCTTCTTCCAGAATTTCTGTATACATAAGGAATTGTAACGAGGTGATCCGTCGGTTGGTCATGGCCTTGTCAACGCAGCGGACAACGTCGATGGACTCTTCCAGCAAGTGGAACCTTATGCACAAATTTCTGATGGGATGCTGACATGTGTGTAGTAGTATACTCTTTGTAGCTTTGATCAATCTGTCGTTACTTTTCATCAAGTCGTTACGAGTGAACTGTGAACTCTGGTCCTTGGGATGGAAAGCTCCAATGTCCATCATGATACTAGAACGCTGACTGAAAAGATGCACCCAACGTCTTGAAAGGACGCTGGTCCTTGCAGCTTCGTGCAATCTCAACCTCTCCAAGATGAGAGAGAGAATGTCGTCAGGAAGGTTGCTAAGTCTGTCTTCGTGATCTTCTTGCTCAAGGTCCTGCATGTTTTAATACGTTGATTTATGAGAGGTTCAGAGAGAAAGAAAAGCTTCTAGCGGCGTGATTGGCCAAAATTAAGCAGTACGAACAAGAATCACGGGATGTGATTGAGCTTTTCCAGTTACTGGCAGCTAGATGCAGTGAGATGTGATTTAGTCAGTCCGTTAACTGAATAATAATCGAGTAAACATGCTAGATGCAGAACTTAATGGAGCCTATTTTGCCTAACTTCGGTCTCAACCCTTGACATGTGTCTATAGATGTGTGGACAACACCATTATTGTTGGATCCGTACCCAGTTCGCTTAATCTAGGTACCCGAAAGGCCGAAACATCCTGTTCGATTACAAGAAACGGCGACCCGCCGACCGGATCTGCCGTCCGACAACTACTCCTCTGTCCGATAGAATGTAACAAGTCGTAAAAGTAGGAGAAATCGATATATACCTTGGTGACGGCGACCTTAATCTCGGTGGCCTCGTGGCCGAACTCCGTCGTCTCCATGGTCGCCTGGTCGATTCCGACGATAAGTGATACCGAGAGGACGGTGCGTGTGTTGTGATGCGATTGTTTCCGATGGCCGGACCGAGCGTTTTTTTGCTTATATAAGAGAGGACCCTGATATTTTCCCTTTTATCCTTGTTACGTATACACTTCGTATTCGGCGGGAGTTATGCAAACCGTGGCCTGTGTGTCCTAGTCCTAGTCTTATTTGCACACTGTTTTTCCCACACTTTTTTTTTCTTCCCAATGCGTGTGAAGTTATCTCTGGCTGGCTGGTTGATTGTCAATTCAGCTAAGCACTTTTTCTCAAACAGCTGATGCAGTTGATTGGTTTTAGCTAAACCTCAATGACATGACGGCCCCGAGATGATCAGGCAGTCCGTCGCAGAGTAAGAGGATTATTGCCTTAAGCATGGGGGCCTCGGCGGGTGACAATGGGCAACTGCATCAGCTGATGGCCAGTCCCTGGCATCAAATGCACAATATGTTAACAAATTGGGGCCTATATGAAAAGAACTACTCCCTCCAGACTTAATTTATTGACGTTATTTAGTGTAAATTTGCACTAGCCAACGTCAACAAAAGAAAATCGGAGCGAGTACAAGAAATGAAAATAAACCCGTATTAACCAGCACACTGAGTGACCGAACATTTCATTTTATGCATCATAACACTAAACTTTTTGTTATGAAACTGTCATGAATCTTCTCTCATGTATACCATCACTTTGCATCATGTAGATCCTAATGCAAACTTCCGGAAGGTGGAGTGATCCTGTGAACCAGAACCCAGCTCAAGGCAAACCCGGTGCATCTCACTAATTTTACTGTCTTTTATTTATCACTAGTATGATGTAGGTTTTGATTGCACATTAAATTTATAGGTATCCTGCTTACCAACGATAGTGATAGATTGATAGTGGTTTTGCTTAATTAGGACGATCAGTTATCGAGTGGTATGGAGAGCACTCGGAGTTCAAGTTATGTACCTCACATGGGGATGAATATGGATGAGCTATAAATGGGATAATAATTGGAGACTGGAGGGGCAACTAAGGAAAAGGTAAGACAAAGTCCTCAACAAGGTAGCCTCGTCTGTGTCGCTTAAGACCCACATCGTGTTCAATCCAGTAGATCATATTTGAACGTACTGTTTGAATGCTGGAGTTATGAATCCAATAAACTTACATAACGACGGTTGCTACATGGTTGGAAGATACCAACCCCTTTTATTGGCTAGAATTCGGTACCGAAAGGAGGGAGCAATTCACTCATAAATATCATCTAGAACGACATCGTGCTGGGGGACCCCTTGTTGACGATTCTTAAGTACCAGAATTAACTGTTAAATACCTACATAAAAGTGCTAAAATAATTAACCAACATAATGGTATATGTGTTTCACGGAGCAAGAGGCAGAGGAAAAGATTTTCTATGTTTTATACGGGACACGGGACAGAGTCAAGGTTAGTCCATGTGTTACACATCAGATAGGGGACAGATGCAACAAATTTTGTAACTTTTGGGGCAGGGAGGCAGATTTAGGGGGGTTGAAGAGATGTCTTCACCTATCTTATTGAGGAGTAGAGAAGAGACAATATAGAGATTTTTATTGTAAGTTTTTCTAAAACTAACGTGAGAGAAAACTGGTAGGATAGGAACAAAGATCAATCATGCTTCATTATGATTTTTATTGTTGGTATAATACTTTTCCCTTCCAGGACTCTATGTTTTTGGGGCAGGGAGGCAGATTACGGAGGGTTGAAGAGATGTCTTCACCTACCTTATTAAGAAGTAAAGTAGAGAAGAGACAATATAGATATTAATCTCTTGTTTATGTACATTTTTCATAATTACAGGTAGTGAGATTCTGTAGGTCTGGATATTAGAGTAATATACACATAATGTTATCCCCAAAACATAAAAATAAGGAAATACCTAATGATATCATTCAATTGACTCTCTCACTTAAGCAAGAATAATCAGATAGATATCAATGACTCTTTTCGCTATCTTTAAAAAAATGAAAGTTTTGTAAATATAAAACGTGTAGCACAATAGCTGAAGAAAACACATTCCATAAAGATACAGTCATCAGACGTCAAATTCAATTGTAACAGGTGAGGATGACCTCCAATTTGAAATTTGCTTCCTTATCTGCTCTCGTGTCTCATGAGTCTTTGGATATGTCGTTGAAGGAAGGAATTGACAGCGTGCACAGGGACGGCTTCCAAGCAATGATACAAGTCGTAGATTCAATGCCGTTTGCACGATATACTTAATGTAACTTGTGAGCTTTTCTGCTATGTGAAAGCCCTCGATGGTAAGCCTACTCAAGTTATAATGCTTGAAACTATCATGCGCTTCCCAATTCAAGTGATCACTGTTGAGTTATCGACGATCACATGCACGTAGATCAAAGTAGAAAATAAAAACTAAAAGTATCAAAAATAGAGGAGACGAAATTCTTTATTGAATAATTCTAGCGAAATTATAAAGGAGTGTCTCTTTAACTATTTATAAGGGAGAAATTCTACTTCGTGTTGGACTAAGATTAGATAAGGATCCCACATGGGTCAGGAGTCCTTCTTCTAGAAGGTGGGTCTGGCCCATAAGCGTTTTACAACACTCCCCTTTGGGCTCTTTATCACGATAAACATACCTTATAAAAACTCCTTAAAAACCCAGTGGGGAAAATGGATAAAAAAGCACATATTACCGTCACTTGTATTGTACGCATTGCCTCATCAAAAACCTTAATGAGAAAACTTCATATAAAAACTCATAAGAGAAAAAAAGTACAATGCTTTAATCTTCATAATTAATGCTTATCGATCTTTATGAATGACATGAATTCTCTTCGAGATAATTTTTAATTTAGGAACGTGATATATTTAGGGAAGTTCTCCTCCTGTTCTAAGCACTTCTCTAAGTCTTCTCATGCCAATATCATGCTGACACTTTTCAAGAGTGCAAGCTGATAGTGCCTTTGTGAACATATCAGCAAGATTATCATAAGATCGGATATGAGTTACCAAAATCTCTCCTTTCTCTTGCAATTCATGTGTATGAAAAATTTTGGGTAACATATGCTTTATCCTGTATGACTTTATGTATCCCGATTGTATTTGTGCAATACAAGCGTTATTATCTTCATAGATAACTATAGGGAATAGAGTATATGATACTCCACAACTATCCATTATATGTTTTGACATCCTTCTGAACCAAGTGCATTCCTGGCGGCTTCAAATAATGCGATGATCTCTGAGTAATTTCTTGATGTAGCAACAATTGTCTGCTTCATTGACTTCCGTAAAATTGTCGTTCCACCAAATAAGAACACATATCCAGTCTGCGAGATTGATTTGTGTGGATCGGATAAGTAGCCAACATCAGTATACCCAACCAAGGTTACTTCTGCATTCTTCTTGAAAAATAATCTGAAATCTTCAGTTCCTCTCAGATATCTTAGTACTTGTTTAATGCCTTTCCAATATCGCATAGTTGGTGCCGAAATGTATCTAGCAAGTAGATTGATAGCAAAAGCTATATCAGGCCTCGTACCATTTGCAAGGTACATCAATGCTCCAATAGCACTGAGATAGGGATATTGAGGTCCCAATAACACTTCACGTTCCTCCCTCGGTCTAAATGGATCTTCCTCTGCATTGAGTGATCTCACAACCATAGGGGATCTAAGTGGGTATGAATCTTTCATATTAAATCTCTCTAATACCTTCTTGGTATAGTTTGATTGATACAATAATATCCCTTTATGGGTATGCTCAAGCTGCAAGCCTAAACAATATGCAGTCTTACCTAAATCTTTCATTTTAAATTCAGATTTTAAATAAGAACATGTATCTTCAACGTCTTGTGTAGTGCCAATGATATTCAAATTATTAACATAAACAGATATTATGCAATAACCATTCTTTGATTTCTTAATGAATACACAAGGACAATCATCATTCTTCAAGAATCCTTTTTCCAGTAAAAAGTTACTGAGTTTGTTATACCACGTTCTTCCAGATTGCTTCAAACCATATAGTGACTTCTGAAGTTTGATACTACACAATTTGCATTCTTCTTCATTCGAGACTTTGATTTCTTCGGGAACTTTCATATAGATTTTTGTATCTAATGTTCCATACAAATATGCAGTGACGACATCTATAAGTCGCATTTGCAAATTCATATTCACTGCCAATGATATTAAATACCGGAAAGTAATTCCATCTATTACGGGAGAGTAGGTTTCTTCATAGTCAATTCCTGGTCTCTGCGTGAAACCTTGAACTATGACTCTCGCCTTATATCTGGTCACTTCATTTTGAGCATTTCTCTTCCTGACAAACACCCATTTGTAACCCACTGGAAAGATACCTTTTGGTGTAAGGCTTATATTACCGAACATTTCTCTTTTCTTTAGCGAGTTCAACTCTGCACAAATTGCTTCTTTCCACTTTGGCCAGTCAAGACGCTTCTTGCATTCCTTCATTGACTTTGGTTCAGATTCCAAGTCAATCTATGTTGCAATTATGTCAGCAAAATATGAGTCGACTTTCATTGTTTTTCTATTGTATACTACTCTCATCTCAATATAATTTATTGAAACTTCTTCTATTATTTCATTTTCTTGATCAACATCACTCAGAGGTGTGTTTAGATCAAGAATTTCTGATAACCCATCGTGAGTTTCAAGTGTGCGCACATTCTCACTTGGGATTTCTTCTTCAAGGCTCACCACTTCGTGTGGTTTGCTTTCATCTTCTATATTCTTCTTTTGAGTAGTTTGCATAGGCTTCTTCTCCGCAGTATGTCTCCTAGGAGCTTTAGATTGAGCTTGTATCCTAGGCTTCTTTGGTGCCCGTGTAATCGGATCACTCCCCCTCTTCCTAGCATTCGTTGCTTTTGAGGAAGGAGGCTAAAATTTCATATAGTCATCTTCTTCAAATGGGATGTCTATTCTTTCAGGTGCATTTGCAGCCGGTATATGAGAGTTCACAATGTCTCTTGTATTGGTGAAAGCTTCTGATAGTTCATTAGCAACCCTTTGTAGATGAAGGATGTTCTGAAATTCGAGCGCAGTTTCTATAGTGCGAGGATCCATTCCTTGAATTCCTTTAGTTTTCCATTCTATTTCATGCCATTCGTCCCGAGAGAGATACTTTCCTCCCCCTAATGCCGGGAAATAATCTTCATTAAAGATACAATCAGCGAAGTGAGCCGTGTGTAGATCCCCAGTGGATGGCTCTAAATACTTGATTATGGATGCACTTTCATATCCAATATAAACTCCGAGTTTCCGTTGTGCACCCATTGCAGTTCGCTGAGGCGGAGGGATAGGGACATACACAGCATATCCAAATCTCCGCAAGTGGGAAACATTTGGTATTGTACCACGCACCATTACTAATGGTGATTCTTCATGTGTAGCAGATGGCCTCAATTGAATTAATGCTGCTGCGGGCAACACTACATGCCCCCAACAGGAGGTAGGCAATAAGCAATTCTGCAATAATGACCATGCTATTAACTTGATCCTCTTAATTAATGATTCTGCAAGGCCATTTTGTGTATGCACGTGTGGTACAGAGTGTTCCACTTTGATACCCAGACTCATACAATAGTCATTAAACACCTTCGAGATAAATTCTTCGGCATTATCCATCCTGATGGATTGAATTCTGTGATCCGGAAAATTAGTTTTTAATTGTATGATCTGAGTTATCAATCGTGCAAACGCATGGTTTCTAGTAGACAATAAACATACATGACTCCACTTCAAGAAAACATCAATCAACACCATGAAGTACCGAAAAGGTCATGATATAGGGTTAATTGGTCCACATATGTCTCCTTAAATTCGTTTAAGTAATGTCATCGATTCTACTTGAATCTTAAGCTTTGAGGGTCGAGTGATGAACTTCCCTTTTGCACATGCAATGCACAAAAAATTTTCTTGATTTAGAAAATCTTTATCTTCAAGTTGTGACCATTTGAATTCTTCGTGATTCTTTGCATCATGTTGAGGCCTGGATGACCAAGTTTATCGTGTCATGTTCGATAGGCTTCTTGGTTGCTAAATACAGTCTTGAACGCAGCAAACTCTTTATGTGGTTTAACATAAGTGTAGTACATGCTTTCTTTAATGGTTGAAAAACTTTCGACGATAGTCTTGTGCTCTTCATTTTTCTAGGTCATAATGAGACATTCTTCACTTATCATCATTGGTTTCTACGTGAAATCTATTTGCACGGATGTCCTTGAAGCTTAACAATATCCGAGTAGAATCAGGATAAAGCAATGCCTCATGGATTACTAGTCGCGTACCATTCGGTAAAATGATTGTGACCCTTTAGAAAGTAAGACTGCTTCAATTTGCTCAAAATGATTACGTAGTGA
The DNA here is from genome assembly GCA_030378355.1 of Eleusine indica. Lineage (NCBI taxonomy): Eukaryota > Viridiplantae > Streptophyta > Magnoliopsida > Poales > Poaceae > Eleusine > Eleusine indica. The sequence continues at coordinate 10,229,109 of CM059502.1, forward strand.
GTCCCACAAAACCTTTGGGTTCCTTTCGGTCATATACTCATTTTTCAATGTAGTACATAAATGATGCTTTAGGAAATGCAGGGACTGAGCTTGCTCCACTTCCCCATTATTGAGCAAAATTGTCTTTAAGAGATTTTTGCCACTAAGTAGGATTTCAGCATCAAGAGCCCAGGATAAGTAGTTACTTCCATGGAGGCTAAGCACATCGAATTCTCTCTTCATAAGGTCAGACATCTGCATGATATTATGGTGCAAAAATTACTTCATGTATATGCAAATAATATATCCAAGTAATAGGGGGCATAAGTAAAATGGTATAACAAAAACTGCATATTTAAGTTATTTTTATTGGTATTTCTACATAAAAATAACCAATAAACCGTGAAAATAGAATAATATAAGAACTATAATCCATCTTAATATAAATCGAGAAAAATCCAGGGTGTTATATGCAAAATAACACACTCCCGTGAAATTTCTATTTATTCTGTGATTTGCTGGTAATATTCATAATATGAACTCTAAATTTATTTCTGAAAATATTAAGAGCGCTTCTACGAAAATCTATGCTTAATCAGAAATTCCAACAATTCCAGCAGCTATTTTGTAAATTTTCAAAGATTTTTGCTATTGGGCTTAAAGTGCGCCAGAAACCGGCGCAAATAGCTCATATCTCCCGAAAGTTTTCGGTATAACAGGGGTCGAAACCGTATTCTTTCTTCACTCCCTCATTTTCTCTTCCTCCAACCAGCCAACACTTCTCTTCTTTCTCTTCTTCTCTTTCTTTCTTCTTCCCCACCCGATAGATCTAGGCTTCCCGCGCGGGAGCTTGGGCCCGGAGACCGCGAGCGCGCCGTGGACGCGCGGGCTGGAAGCGCTGCGGCGTGCGCGTGCTGCGCTAGAGGCTCGCGGGCCCAGGCGTCGCGACCAAGGTGCGTGCTCGCACGCAGTGGCCAGCTTGGCCTGGGGCCAGCGTGTTGCGTGGGCGACCGTGTGCGGCCCCGCATGACTGTGGTCTGACGTCGCGGGGGGGGGATTGGCGCGTGCGCTCCAGCGCGAGGGGCGGGCCCAGGCGAAGGCAGAGCGAGTTGGCGTGCGGCTTCGTGCTCGCTGCGCGCGTGAGCAGGCCGGCGCTGTGGCGGGCCGTCGGGGCTATGGGCCAAGCGTTGGCTCTCGCGTGGGCGTGCGCAGTGGTGGTCGGGAGCTGCGGGCCTCGAGCGAGGTCGTAGGTCCCGGACCCTTATTATTCTTCTTCTTTTTTTTCAACTTTCTGTGATGGATAGTGCCAAGTACAGGGTCCGGTGGGGCTGGCTCTAGGCTGGAAGGGCCCAGATCTGAGCCGTTACGGGACGGATCTGAGTCTCTGAGTTTTGTTTTTCTTTGATCTTTATGTGATAAATCCGGTCTCTTTCACCGCTAGGGTTAGGGTAGATCCGGAGATCTTGGCACATAAGTATTCGCGGATCTGATTTTTTGTTCTTTTGAACTTCTGGACATACACCGTTTTGGATCTGGATATCCCAGATCCACCCCTTGTCGGTTCCAGATCCGGTTAGGATTGGTAAATTGCGGGCGCATAAGTGTCTTTAATCTGATTTTGTTATTTCATTGTGCCACCTCCTATGGCGGGCTTTTGTTGTTATAGATCTTGACTGCAACGAGTCAAGATTTTTATAGCGATCTCCTAGACAGATCTTGGCTGTAACGAGTCAAGATACAAATTCAATAAAAAAATCATACCTTTAATCACCGAGTAGTTGACCGGCTCTGTAGAGCGTGCTGATAACGTGTTGAGTTATCGACGATCGCAGTCATATAAATTAAAGTAGAAAATGAAAACTAAAAGTAACAAGAATAGAGGAGACGAAATTATTTATTGAATAATTCTGACGAAATTACAAATGGGTGTCTCATCAACTATTTATAAGATGGAAACCATACTTCATGTTGGGCTAGGATTAGATAAGGAGCTCATATGGGCCAAGAGTCCTTCTTCTAAAAAGTGGGTCTGATCCATAAGCGTTTTACAACAATCACTTAGACTTTCGAAATATTGCTGATCTCCATAGCTCCTCACGCTCGTCCTCTTCACTTGCGTAACATTTATGGCTCCATATCTGCATGAGATAAACCTTTTAAGTAAGTAGTATGTGCTTCTAATTGTGCAAATGAGCATGAAGCCTGATTCCGTATATCATCATAATATAGCTGCTGGTAACACACGTTTTAGGCATTTCGATGGTACTATTGATTAGGTCGATGTCTTTGGAACCCGGGAGAAAATATGAACTAGAACTTTCTTACCGATGGGATGGTTTCTAGTGATATTAAGGAAAGCACTGACGGTTTCTTTCATGAAGGAAATGAGGTAAAACATTTTCGAACAAAACTGGCCATTCCTATACGGCTCCAAATGCGGATTTAATACAACGTACCTTATATTGAATAAAGAAAATATGCGTGGGGGTGTACTTTACAACTGAATGACTGAGAATATACCTGTATGCTGATTTCCTTTTAGAAGGGTTGCGGCATCTAGGAAAAACATTGTCCAAGTTAAGTCAAACACTTCATGAACATAAAAGAGTTCAAGCACCTGCAGATTCCGCAGAAGAGGAGCTAATAGTTTTTGACGTTTTGGTTGAATCCAAATCTGCACCAAATGCACACGGGAAATAATTAGAAAATTCAACTATAGACCTACAAAAACATGAGAGCAATAATGTCGTAAGTACTCACCCTTTCTCAGAGGAAATTCAATGCCAGTTCGCCTATAACCCCGTTCGAAAGGAGCTCCCTCAGGTTCAATGTTTTGTGCAAAGTGGTGCCTGGATTAGATAGGTGCAGCACCCAGAGTTTTGGAACGTAGTATAAGTACAGCGGGTAGTGATCTCTTGAATCTATCCAACGCCGAAATGCCAAATGTGTGAGTTCGGAAGCCACTTGAGCTCTACCTTCTCAAATCCACAGGAAGAAATGTCCAGCTCAACAAGTTGCTCGTGCTCTATCTGTAAGACTGTCCGCATCGGTGACCTCTAAATTTTCCTCCAGTACCATTATAGAGGAAATCTTGCTGCACCGCGGGACGGTAAAGCATCCGCTACGGCAAGCGTTCGTTCCGGATACTCCAAATAAAGCGGGGTAGTATGGGGCCCGCGCACCTGCATGCCGTCGGCAGCGTTGCTCCGTTGTCGTCACCTTCGACCTGCTATGCCGCGGAGAGGATGGCGCTCGAGCCGAAGCTGGCGCGAAGCAAGCTTGTCGACCATCACGTGACGGCGGAGGACGGACGCACACGGCGACGGCGGTGGTGGAGGGCCTCGGCATGGAGGAGGACACGCGTGGCGGCGGAAAAGGAGGAGGACGTGCGCGGCGGAGGAGGAGGGCCTCGGCGGCAGAGGAGGACACGCGCAGCGGCAGCGGAGGAGGGCCTCGGCGCGGAGGAGGACGCGCGCGGCGGCAGCGTCGGAGGAGGATGCACGTGGCACGGTGTCAGAGGAGGGCCTCGGCGGATATGACGGAGGTGAGAGAGGAGAGAGGGAGAGAGGCAGGACGGCGTGGAGAGGGAGAGGGAGAGGGGCGGCGTGTAGATTGGGGAGGGAGGGAGGGAGAGGGTGCGACCGCCGCGAAGGAGAGGGCGGAGGAGGAGGACGGGGGCGGCGGAGGGGGCCGGCAGGTGGAGGAGGCGCGGCACGGCGTGGAGCTCGGCTCGGCGTCACGCAGTGGCAGAGGAAGAAAGAGAAGAGAGAGATAGGGGAGGGAAAAAAGTAGGAGAGAGGCTGACATATGGGTCTCACAGAGAAGTAGTTGATATAGATGATGAATATAGAGTATAAACGGGTGCGGAAAAACTGGATATAGAGAATATAATATTGATGATCAGAATGGAATATTTCTTTTAGAGGATGGATTTAGAGTATGACGAGTGCAGTCAGTTTAAGACCGATCGGAACCTGAATTTTGTAGGCTAAGATATTCCAGCCTGTTACATGTCCTGAGCACATTAGGAATATCCGATTCGCCGAGCCTCAGACTCTGCACGTGCAAGTATGTGAGACCAGCAAATGCACGGGGATAAGCATCAATAAACGTCATGAAGCGTCTTCCGTAGGCGAGCATATTATCATCTCCGCAGTACTTATCGAGCATCTCCGGTAAGAAATCGAGTTCTGCTGCCACGACCTCCCGGTTGGCCATGGCACCGTCCACGGCGCGCATGATGTCGATCGAGTCGTCTCTCAGGTAGAACGTCACGCTCAGGTAGGTGATGGCGCGTTGGCTCTTGTGCGCCAGGATGCTCTTTGTTGCCTCCACCACGGTGGCGTTCGTTTGCATCAGCTTTTCAAGCGTGTACTTGGAACCGTCGTCCTCCTCAAACTCAAAGTCGCCAACGTCTAGAACAATCTCGGAGAGCAAGCCTGGTAGATGCCTCCACCGTCTCGAAAGGATGCTGGTCCTCACAGCATCACGTAGAAGTAGAAGATTGTCCAAGATGAGAACGAGAACGTCATCAGGAAGTGCGCTAAGCCTGTCTGCCTGCTCAGCAGATTCCTGGAAAACGAAAGAAAAGCAAGTATTAGGGGGTACATGAAAATCAAATAGGATAGCTAGTGGCGATCTTGAAAACAACTCAGTTTCGGTGATAATTTTAGATCGCCTCTGCACTTAATAATTGTGAGTTCTGCGTGATCAATATGACACGACCTCGCCGGCTACTACCGCGATCGTTTTTCTCTCTTTTCTTTTTTGTATAAGAGGGCTCGCACTATCTTCATGTCCATCGCATTGCACAGGTGTACTTGGACGGCAGACCGGCGCAAACGCCATGGCCTCCAACAGGACGACACATGCGTACTTTGTGACCAGCTGCCTGTACATATTGAACACCTGCTGTTCCATTGCCCAACACGCTTTCATGGCTGAATCTTCTAAGAGCAGCTCCAGCAGGTGTCTTAAATCATCCCATACTCTATTTTTTAAGAGTTTAACTTAAAAAAACCAACTCCAGCAGACCTCATACTCAGCCTCTCATTTTGCAAGGACTCTCAAAATCTTCTCTCCAAACCCTCAGGTTTGAGTGCCCTCCAATCTCTCCTTCAAATGCCAGGTGGCAGTAGGGCTCATTATTTTCCTCTCTCTTTACTCCCGCACCGATTTCCACTGCTTCTATCTGCTCCCCCACGTGTTGTGTTGCTTTGTCGCCATCGCCTTCACCCTCGATCAGTGCCGGAGCCCTGACTTCGTCGACCGCCATTGGGGGAAGACGCACGAAGCCTGGATATACGCATTGGGCCACTTGCAGGCCCAGAATGGCACGATAGGGGGGCGCGGCAAGCTCACGTGAAGGTCACCGGAATGGCGCGATAGGGCGGCGTGACAAGCTCACTCAAAGGTCGTTGGAATGGCGTTACAGTTGGGACTTTCTCACCCACCCCTACCTCCTCCGTCCGCAACGAAGAGCCGTTGTCTCCTGGTCATGGCCTTGTCCCACCGCCATATGCTGCCCCTGCCCGCTTCTTGCAACCAGCAAGCTCAGCCCCCACGCCGCCACATGATTATGATGCCGCCATCCTAAGCTCATCGGGGAAGAGGGCGACGGGGGGCGGTGGGAAGACAGCGAGGGGAAGGGGGGAGGGGCAGTGGGGGTGGCGGACAAATGATGGGTACAAGCGTGAGCAGATGGAGCGGCGGCATGACGGCACAGCGAATCTCGGCGGCGGCATGGCGGGCAGGGGCAGCGCCAAGGGCAGAGCCCCTGTCTCGCGAACCTTGTGGTGGTTTGTGTCACTGGCGGGTGGGCCTTACTTGCCAGGAAAAAAAATGAGAGGCTTCTTTTGAGTAGTGTTGTTGGAGTTGACAGTAAAAGTATGTACCAAAAAGTAGAAGCTAACTCTCAAATGTTAAAGTAGGCGACTTGATTTGAGAAATGCCGCTGGTGTTACCTCCTATTTAAAGCTCCTATTTCTCTACTATAAAGGTTAAACATCACCAAAAAAAAATCTATTACCCTGAGTCAAACTACCCCTTCTAATCTTAGTCTTTGACCTTAATCACGATTTTATCATTAACCATTAGATTAGGCTACTTCAACCTGCTTGTGGGCCAATCCTGATGATCGTCATGCTGTTTACACCCTTTCCTATTCATTTCATCGTAGGATCAGTGGTTTTTTTCACCCAACAGCGAACGCACCCGCCCACACTAATTAAAAAAAAAACTCGACTGGTGAGAGAAAGAACCACCCCACGATATTATATTAAGAAGAAGATGCCTCGACTCCCGATTAAAAAAAAAACCCTGAACCTAACCTATATCCGGCGAAGCGGGTCAAACCAACCTGAGCGGATGTAGCACAGACTGAGTCAGTTAGCGACCCTCAGGCGCGTCAATACCGTCAACACCACTCTTGGCACTGTAGCGAGCACGGAGGTAGCTCCAACTCCAACACAAGCACGGCAGCGTCTGCGCTCGGCAACGGCAGCTGCGCAGCCGCGCGGGCTCAACCTTCCAGGCGGCGGCGGCGGCACACTTAGCATTGGTGGACGAATGGGCTCCAGCTTCCTCGCAATCGAGGCCAGCTTGTAGCCGAGAGTCGACGCCACCGCCTCCGCATCGAGTTGCCGCTGCACGCCTTCCGCGTTCCGCCGCAATGGCCGACAGCGGAGCTGGCCCCGCGCGATCACGCCTCCCCAACGTGCTCGTTGATGCTTTGCAGCGGCGCAGGCATACGTGCTGTCAAGCCCCCTGCTTCGCCGTTGCTGTTGAGGAGCAGTAAGACCTTCTATTTGCAACCCCGGAACCCTTCAGACCCACGGCCGCCATGGGTGATGTCGTACTCCAGCAGCAGAAGCTTAGACTTTGGTCTTCGTTCCTCTTCCTCAAATCTCACTTCGCCTGCTACCGCCTGCAAGTGCATCATGAGGTGTCCATCGATCCAATTTATTCTCTATCTTGCTTCGGAGAGATATGTGTTGGGCACTTTATGTGTGCTAGCTGCTTGTTCTGATCAGTTATTGAATGACGAAGGTGAAATTTGCTTTTATGAATCTGCAGGTTATTCTAATTGCTTTTGGTGAGAGGTACCGTGATTTTCGTCTATGATATATTCGATGTTTAGTGATGCAAGTTATACCAGTGGTTGTTAATCAGTTTTGTATAGTACAAATTAGAGGGTACTAATTTAAATTCACGTGCCTATGTGTTAGGAACAACGAGTTTCAGTTTGTTGGGCAACTCCATTAGAGAAGGGATATAGTAGCATACTGGTTGGAAGCCTAGCAGGGCAGAGCAAGGTATGATTTGCAGTCTGTTCTAAATTAGGTAGATGATAAAAAGGTAATGTTGTAGTGTAGCGTAACTAACATATCGTACTGGGCCAGATCCTAAACCAGTAGGTTGTTAAATTTGCATCGACGACTATCGACGTCTATTCTACTGTGTGTCTCTTTTGTAGCTTTTCATTTAACTCATCTACAGATTTCAGAGTTGGACTTTGAGACATCTCCAGAAGCTCAGCGTGAGACACTTTCAATAGTATGTTTCATTCCTTTTCGTGTGTATGATTTGTGATGAAATAGTTCTTTTGTCAGATTCTCATTTGTTACTAACTTGACAGATTCTCATTTGCTGCTAGCTCGCTAAGTTTTTTAGCTTGTAAAACATATGTGGAGAAGAACATGCGGGTTGTGTATGACCTCCATAATCTTCAAGATGAAATAAAGGTGAATCTTGGGGATGTATTTTTAGCCTTTTGTAGTATGAATGAATTGTGGGTAGAGATGCATTAATCATCTTACAGAAATTGGATCCTCAAAAGGCCGAAGCCACAATCTGTTTTTTTTTCCTAAAATCAAGATCTCTTAATTCAGGAGAATCTGCATTTACTTTCATTCTTGATATTCCTATGGGAAGCAGCTTGATTGAGAACCCATAAGAACTGCTACATAGCCAAGCATATGTGCCCATCAGATTTTCAGGAAAGCTATACACAGTCGCTCACTTTTCCATGTGCTTACATACATTCGCAAGCTTGGTCACATCGTACATTTTTTTGGGTTTTTAGAACTTTGGGAATAGATACTGGCTTAGACTCATGTCAGGTTTGCTAATATATGTTTATGGATCGTCCCTGTGCATATATAGATGCCATAAATTATAACTCAAAGATGTTACCTTGTTTGTGGTTTTTTAAGAGATATTTCATTTGACTGAACAACTTTGCACATCCTTATATTGCATAGATTAAGAAATTTTCTCATTGAGTGGAAAATGCAGTAAGCAAAGCACAACCACCATTGGCAAATATAAAGAAGGTATCCAATTATGCCTCAGGGGTAGATGTTATATTAGTTGATGGAAGATCCATTTCTGTTTTGATTTTTTTCTTCTTTGATTCAATTCCCAACAGGAAGTATAGGTGATTTGAAATGTCCTTACCTGAATTTTCAGTAGCATGTTATTTTGCTTATACAACTGTAAATTGGTCAACTGTTTTTTTCTGAAATATGTATAATTTCTTTTACATGAAAAATGCCAACGATGTAGGTATAATCAATCCATATCAGTTAGTTCACATCTTAGGATGACGTTGAATTCAGGGATAGAAAGCAATGTTATGAACAATGCAAACAAAGAAAGTTAAGATGGTTAGATGTGGTTTTTTTTTTCTCATTGCAAAAAAAAAAACATGTGGTTTTCTCAACAAAGCATTGTTAAGTATATATTGTGAGAATGAAATATCACACATGCAAAATACTAGTTTTCATTTAGGAGCTGACTTCTATTTTATAGGAGCAAAATTTTATTTCCTATGGTACATCCGAAACTATAGCTCCTACTTTTCTTATGGAGAATGGGACCCACTTGTCAGTGACTATTTGCTCATAGGTCCCACACGTCATTGCGAAGAGCTCATGGGCCTCACAGCTAAGTGTAATAGAGGCAATAGGAGGATGCCAGGATGGCGAGCTCAGCGTCAGGACTCAGGACGGTCTCGTCGGCGAGCTCGTTGTCAGAGCAGAGCTCTTGGCTGTCGACTGCCGTGTGTGAGGTCCGGGTGCCGACGCGAAAGCGCGGTGCAGGGGCTAGACCACCACCGCCAGGAGCTGGGTGCCAGTGCGGCAAAGCAGGCGCACACCCACGTGTTTTTCACCTGTTGCAGTTCCACAAAGTGGGCGGCGCGGTCTTCATCCTCGCCGACGATGAGAAGGGCGAGGGGGACGAGGTAGACAAGTGGCACGGTCTTCATCTTCGTATGTTGGCAACTATGGAAGGAACATAACAACCACAGTCCACAGTCCAGAATGTAGCGGCGTCAATCAGCGAGCGTATCAAGGACGAAGCCCGTGCATGGATCACTGGAGGCGGCGCCTCGGTGGTTTGATGCTGTGAGAGTACACCTTTAGTTTGTTTTGCTGGGTTGTTTCCTAGTTTGATATCCTGTTGGTCTTCTTGCAACATCAAGCTTAGGTTTGTTAGGGAACCGACCTCTTAAAAAACCAGCCGCGAAAGCGATATCTCAGAATCATCAGTCATAAATACAAAATCATAGAAAAGAGAACGACACCAATATATGATATTTTTTAGCGAAGTTCAACGATGTGCTTACATCCTTGGTGCATGACTTCAGGCGCTCCTTCCTATAATATTAGTAGCAATACCGGCATTAGGAGCACACGGACGCATAGCTTGGCCACTCCTTGGACGCACTGCTCCGGCCGTTGCCGTCCCTTGCCTACTACATCTATCGTCTCGCCGGTTATAACGGTTGTACCCCCACATATATATGAGGCATAGGAATATAAGTTTGGCATAAACTCTATCCCTAACCACCTAATATGACTCTAAGTCTAATTTGAAACTGACGTGTGTATACATCTCGACACAAATACAACATCCAAGTCACGTTGTGTAAGTGATCGTTGCCCACAAAACTTTTTTTCTTAATACAAATATGCCTAGTTCTCCTATTTATTCTAAATTATATATAACTTGTCCTGAAATTTTCATTACTTAGCAGCAATGAAATTACAAGAGCCATTACAAAAGAGTAAAACCATAGTCTGAAATGAGAAACTGAAAGAGAAATAAACAAAACCAACTATTGTATCTAGTTAGAACATCTCCAACAGAAAACCTAAACTAAAATAGCTATACCTAAAAAAAATACTAAAATAACCCCAAAACTGTTACAGCATAAGAGCTAAATGGATACCTATGCCTAAAACATTTAGGTTCGAATTTTCTCTATTCTAAATCCAAATATACCAATCTAACGTGTGTCAATACCTAAAACTGAATCCACAGCCGCGAGAGAGAGAGAGCAAATAACAGAATCGGAAAGTCAACTCTCCCTTTGCAAAAAAAAAAGGAAATTCAACTCCCAAATATGTAATCATGATAATTATCTTGCAGCGTAAAGGGATGGTAGGGCAATAGATGTATACCTCGGCAGCCTCTTGGAGAGTGGATGAGCCTGTCATGTGCTTGCCTTGTTGCAGCACGGTCCCGTGTTCTGTGACTCCCGGTGAACGCTGGACGGAATTGGATTCCTCGATGGGACGCCAGTGTCGTCGTGGCCGTGGTGATTCGTCGTAGCGCTCATGATTCATGAGGAGACGTTTCGTTATATGAACACACCCGAGATCTCGGTAGTTTCTGCTTCAGAGTTTGCGTTGCTTGCGATATGGTTAGTCGGTTACGCCAGGATCAGGATATTGGGGCTCGAGGTTGTTCGAGTTAGAGACGGCTACGCTAGCTCGTCGCTCCCCTGTCCTCATAAAGGGATGAGTTGTGACACGTGAAGTCTGAGAGTGGCACGTGAACCAGCAACAGTTAGTTTGGTTGCTGCTTGTCCTGTGCGCCCCGCCTGCGTCAGGCAGGTTTGGTCAGGGCGTGAACCGAATGTGGGATCGACCAGGAAATTTCGTCCTTTGGGCGACAGGATCGAGCATGTTGAAGTGAGGAAGCAATCGTGAGTTCCTGACAACACATGGAAACGGTTTGCAACTCCTGCCCGTGGCAGGGGGGCACGTCGTCCGTCGCATTGTCCACACCAGCCGTTGGCACGCTCGATCGGCTCGGTCAGAAAGGCATGACGTGTGGGTTGTGTGAGCTCACGCAGAGCTGGCAGTGACGAGCTTCATCTTGCCCGACATGACGTGTGGGTCGTCGCCCCTGTGGCACTGGTGATGCGCGGCATGCATTGCAAAATAGTTCCTGCAATGTCACGAACTGACTTCAGCTCCATTATCTGCAAGCTTTTTTTTTTTGCGCTTGAAAGGGAGCTTTTTTAATCCACTGCAGAGTTCATACAGGACTCACTGGACAGACGCTCTGCTAAAACTAAATCCCGTATACATGTTGGGATTCTAGCAAAAGAAACACAACAACTCTGCCCCAGACGGCCCGCCAATCGGGCAAGCTCATGCGCATACTTGTTCTGCTCCCTTCCAATCTTCCGCACCACAAATGCAGGATATCGGCTTCCTTCCTCCTTGATGTCCGCAACCACCGCAGTCACCATGGATCTATCAGCCTCCTGCGCACACAGTTTATTTGCCACCGTGGCACATTCTGCAAGCATATGCATGTACATCGGTACTGCATTCCACCCATATGTAATTACGTATGACCAAAAGATGGAGGAATGCTAAGTTGAACATATAATAACTCTTAACAAATAGTGTCAACAATCTAAGGGGTATATATGCATGTACCCAAGTCTCAGTAAAAACTACTATAGTTCATTTGATGAAACTCAACGAGTGGTTCGAGGGCAACCTTAGATCACTAATTTGCATCCCTACGAAGACAGTCAAATGCTAATTCTCAAACTTAATAGATGAGGATCTCCGTTCTGATATTTGCTTCCTTATCATGTCTCTCTCTTCCTCCGTACATGGATATCCTGTTGAAGGATATAGCTGACAGCGTCCACACGGACGCCTTTTAAGCAGTGAAACAGACTCTACATTCACAGCCACATTCATGACAGACCTTACGTATCTTGTGAACTTTTCTTCTGCTTGGAAGCCTTCAACGGTAAGCTTTTTCAGATTCTAATGTTTGAAACCATGACGCACCTCCCAATTTAATGAACCGCTTGCCTTTTGATACATTCCTCGTAATTCGTCATCCTCAATGTATTTTGAATTGCATGCATGGTCCCAAACCTGCAGAAGATAGACAAAGTAAACTTGCAGTGGCCATTACGGGAAAATCGTTGTTTGCCGAGTGCGCCACTTTTTGTCGAGTGTATTTAATCGGGCACTCGATAAATAACTTCTTTGCCGAGTGCCAAAAAAGTACACTCGGTAAAGGGATTTTTGTCGAGTGTTTTTTTCTTGACACTCGGCAAAGAAGCGGGTTTGTCAAGTGTATCTTTTCACACTCGGTAAAGAATTAATTTTTTCTCCTTTTTTCACTCAAAACTTTTCCTACTCACCATATACAACATGTGTTACTCCATGTTCAAATTTGGATTTTTTATTTTTATTTTTATGCTATATTTAGTTATTTAATTATATTGTAAGCAATTTTTTAAATAAAGTTAAATTTGAACTATAAGTGATTCAAATAATAAAATATATTAAGTACAAAAATTATATTCATGTTATTTAGCCCAAATTAGAAACTCACCCATGAAATAGAAAAAATTTCGACAAATCTTGTTTCAGAAATATGGCTAGTATTGTGTGTTCAAATGATTTTTAAATTCTAAAAAAACCAAATAAAGTCTGAAAATCATGAGATTCGTTAGTATGTGATGGTATCACAAGTGAAAGCTAAATAAAAATTAGAGAATATTTTGCATAAGTTATCACATACGTTACTTATAAAACAGAGAATCTCCGAAGAAGACCCTTAGAGTTGAGAATGAGTCATTAAGATTTAGAGTCAACTTGATGTTCAAATTTGAATTTGACTCCAAATCATTTTATATAGACAAAAGATCAGATAAATCTTTGTGATGTTCATTTTTTCTTATTTTTTGAATTTTTTTAATATTTTTAAATTATTTTTTACAGTTACAAGCATAATGTTTACCGAGTGCCAGGCGGTTGACACTCGGCAATCAGAGCCTTTTGCCGAGTGCCCCCACCTGCCGCTCGGTAAAGTAAGTCCGCGTACATTTGTATTGACTGAGCGGGATGCAAAAATTTTCATTACCTCTCAACCTTATCCCTCTCTCTCTCTCTCTCCACCTTATCTCTCTCGTGTGCGTGTAGGCGAGAGGCGGCTGGCGGCAGGGTGACTCCCAGGCGTCGGCGATGCGGAGGGCCCGGCGCGGCGACGGCCTCGGGCGGCGCGGCGTGAAGGACCCGGTGCGGCGGAGGCCCCGACCTCCCGACCTCGGGCCACTCCCATGCAGCGGACCCGGTGTCGGCGACACGGAAGGCCCGACGCGGCGTCGGCCTCGGGCGGCGTGGCGCAGAGGACCCAGGCGGCACGGCATGGAGGGCCCGGCGCGATGGCGACCTCGGGCGGCGCGGCGCAGAGGATTTAGGCAGCACAGCGCTGAGGGCCCAACGCGGTGGCGGCCTTAGGCGGCGCGGCAGCCCTAGCCTCGGCGACGGCGGCAGGCCGACGAGGGGCGGCAAGAGGTGGGCCTGCGGCAGTGGCCGCTATTTTTTAAAAAAAATTCAAAAATGGATTTATCGAGTGTTGGCCTAACACTCGGCAAAGACTTTGCTTCTTTGTCGAGTGCCCGAGAAAAGGCACTCGACAAAGAGTCTTTTGCCGATACTTGTTTACCGAGTGCGGTTTATCAAATGTTATACTCAGTAAAGACTTTACCGAGTGCAAATAAGGCTTTGTCAAGTGCTTCTGACACTCGGCAATTGGGGGATTCCCGTAGTGGGCATTTATTTCCTGATTGTGCGAATGGACGATAATATTTCTTAGGGCTTGTGTTTAAAGCAGCACGACTGGTTAAGTCCAGCTACTTTATTTGAGTCCAACTGAAAATGAACTTAATTTTCATTATACTCCAAGGATGCAAACCTAAGTTAACGGTGACAGAACAGAAACTGAAAGAGTGAGGAAAAGTCATGCGTGAACTTTTTGTATGTGTGTTTTCACATCCACAAACTAGCAAATCATGGGCGTATCAGGATTGGAAAATAATAATAATAAATTGTACTGAGGTACTTCGAAACTACTAAAAACATGATACCTGCACATGTAGTTCCTTTAAGAGGGGTGCAGCTTCTAAGAAGAACATTGTCCAAGTGAGATCACATTCTTCATGAATGCAGCAGAGTCTAACAATCTGCAACTTTTGCATTTTAGAAGCTAGTAGTATTGGAGCTTCAGGTTGAATCCAAATCTGTAACAGATAAAGTTAGTGTAACTCAGAATCTTAATACAGCCAAAATGATTAAAAAGAAAACTCGACCTGTCGGGAAAAGAAGCCACCCGACGGCATTTTACTAAGGAGAAGAGTCTTCTCACGCAAATCAAGAAAATCTCCGAACCTCCTCTCCAACCATACATAGAGACTCAACTGGTCGTGTGTGATATGACACGAGTCTTTTGCCATATGCTTTGACTTGGGAAGGACGAGAAAATTTTTTTCTGCTGTGCGATACCCAGAGCCGATCCCAGAGATCGAACTCGGGCGGGCGCGCAGCCACTCGGGCGCGCTACCACCGAGCTGAAGGCTCGTTTGCAAAAAGAAAGAAACATATCAGGTGCAGCATCAGTATTACTCACCCTTTGACATCCGAAATTCAATTCCAGTTAATCTATTACCGCATTACCAAGGACCTCACTTAGCACAAGAGTTTTATGCAGAATTGTGCCTGCTAAACCTAGGGTGAGGCCCCAAAACTCTGGAACATAACCGAAGGACAATGGATATTTATATTTATCTAGTGAAGGCAACCAGGTTTTATATCTCAAATTAATACTGAAGCCTCGGAAGCCACTTGAGCTCCACCCTTCCAAATTCGCAGGAAATAATGGCCAGCTCAGTAAGTTGCGAGTGTTTTCAATTTGCAATTCTGATATGACCCCAGCTTTACAGTTCTTTAGACTAAGGTATTTCAGCTTCTTACATGTACTGAGCACGCTGTAAATATCAGATTCGCAAAGTCCTGTACTAAATAAACGCAAGTCTGTGAGACCAGCAAATGCGCGTGGACAAGTATCAATGAACGCCATAACACGTCTTCCATAACTGAACCTGTCATCGTCCGTGCAATACATGTCTAGTTTCCCTGGTTCCATTATGAACTCTGCTGCAAGTACCTCCCGATTTTCCATGGCTTTGCCCACGGAACGAACAATGTCGATCGATTCATCTCTCAAGCAGAACCTTATACTCAGATTCCTAATGGTGTGCCGACTCTCATGCGATAGGATGCGCTTTGTGGCTTCCACAACTAAGAGATTGGCTCGGACCAGTTCCTGAAGGGTACACCCGATACTATGGACTTCGGGGAGGTAGCGTGAGATGTCCAAAACGATTTCGGAATGAAGACCTACTAGATGCCTCCACCGTTTTGAAAGCACGCAGGTCCGTACGGCATCGCTTAGCAGTTCAAGCTTGTCCAAGATATGCATAAGGATATCATCCGGAAGACTGCTGAGCCTATCTTCCCGATCATGTTCCTGCAATGATCAAAGTACGACACAACGAGGAGATATTAGTATTAGAAGACGGTAATAATAGAAGTACTAATTGGTGCGTATCTGAACGTAACAGCCAAACATCTCATCAATCAACGAAGTAAAAATAAAACTGATAAACTCGACGGCACTAGCTACCTGAGTCTCTGTCCCGTTGGACTCCTGCCGGAACGAAGTCATCACGTATGATGCCAGTAGCTTCGTTCTCCGGCGCTTGTCTTCCGTCGGCTGACTCAGTTCTCTCGTGGCAGCGGCGCCGATTCTAGTAGACTGTGTGCTGCCGTGATAAAAAAAAAAAAAGGAAAACAATACGGCGCCCTCAATCAAAAGGTGTAAAAATAATACGGCCCATATTTGTGACGTGCCACGTTAAGTCAGTGCGCATTGGCCCGGTCGAACTCTGCGACGAGCACGGAATCAGATCGGCGCCGTCCTGGTCCTGGACTCATCATGATCAACAATGTATACTATTTCGCTCCCCGCCCCAGCTCGACTCCAGGTGGACGGTGACCTCTGGCTCTGGCAGACTGGACGACTGCGGGGTGGCGAGCTACGACGGCGAGGTTTGGACATCGAGCTACTGCCGGCGAACTAAAGAAAGGAAAGCAAGCGCACGTGGAACTAGGCGCGCAGTGACAACGGTTAGTGAGCTCGTTCCCCGTTGTTGCCGGTCTGGCTGGTCCCTGGAAACGCCTGGCGCATTGGGCGTTTTATCCCGTTGTTGCCGGGTGCTGGTCCGATTTCGCCGCCTCTGGTGGTGCGTTATTTGTTCATGTTTTCTAACTTGAAAGCTTTTTAATTAATGGTTCATTACTTTAAATTTTAATTTTTTTAAGAATTATTTATATAATAATTATAAATCATTTAATCTAGATGTAATGGCTTAAAACAATAATTGAAAGTTATCTAAACTTTCAATTATTTAAAAATTAGCAAGTCCATTATTTATTAGTTAAGGCCGAAACCGAAAGGCAGCGCAGGCACACCATGTCGAGTGAGCGCACCACGAAGAGAACCTATTGCAGCGTCTCTTACGTGCATCTGGCTTTGTGGAAGTGACGTGTTCCGGCGGCGCGGTACGTCTCTCGGTAGCTGCGCAGAGGCCGGCGCGCCTCCGCCGTTGAAGAAGGCTGTGAGCGGACAAACTGTAGTATCTAGTTTGGTTTAATTGTAAAAACCACCTCATAAGCTATATAAAGTTTGAGATTCTTATCCATAAATTATTTAGTTACAAATCACTATCCTTTTATTGTAAAAACCACCCTAATATGCATATGCATAATTAATTTAACATGTCTTTGTTTATTTATAATAGCCAATAGTGTTTTATAAAACATATAAAATTATGAAAATGTAATCTTCATATTTTTTCTATAGAGAATATGCAATAAAAATGACAATTAAAGTTCATTCCATAAAGTTTAAAATTTGGATACATTTTTATGAAAATAAGAGAAATTAAACTCGCTAAAAATCTTTAACAATGTTAAACTTATTTACTTTAACTTATTTTTAAATTTATGTCAATGAAAATATATAAAATTAATTAAACTTGTGTCAACTGGGTTGGTTTTTGTAACAAAACTCATTAGGTGGGTGGAAATGTGCAATAAAAAGGTTTATGGGTAAAAATCTCAAACTCTAAGTAGCTTATAGGGTGGTTTATATAATTAAGCCATCTAGTTTAGATGGCTTAAATTCTGGCCGCTGTACGTGCATCAGACGGCTCTCAGCGATCCTAGGGGTGGACGGTTAATCAAATACCGACCACCTCCTCCGGGAAAGTCGGGCGTTGGCAAACCGGAACCCAGAACGCGGTAAGGGAAGCAATGGACATGGCCTCCAAGACGAGACCGCTGATTCCCTGCACACCGAGAGGCGCTAGTATGGACTATGGCCAGCCGCCGCGAGGGTAAGGGTAGTGCCACTCACGCGCGTCTCGGACGAAGTACGACACTGGCACGCCGCGCGCTGGCAGCAAGGCACGTGTTCGCATCTGAGGCACCGCCGTGGTTAAGGTCAGGGACGGATTGGAGAAGGCGAAGGTGGTGTCGCTCAAGGAGCCCCAGGGCTTCCCCGACCCTAAGAGCAAGTATTATGGAGCCTAGTCATCTGGCGGAAGCTTGTTCCATGTCATCAAAATCTGAGGTGAAAGAGTGAGAAAATAGGAGAGAGAAAGGAGCTAGCGTTTCGTGAATCGCTAGCCATAAGCTGGCTTAGACACTCCACCCGAGAGTGAGGCATACTTTCAACCAATTATCTGTCAATGAATTGTTGCACATATATTTAAATATTCTAAACACTAGCGATTTAAGAGCCCGCCCACTATACTTGTATACGACCCGTGCTATCGATAAATGACATGGCGTGAGCATTTCGCCGGCCGCTGGCTGGGTTATTAGCCCTGCTCTGACAGCTCTGTTTTGCCAATGCGCTGTTTCTCTGACTCTTGAGGCCACCTCGATTTTTTTCAAGCGTTCTACAGTAGTACTCACTCTCTATTGTTTTCTGTGTCTAGAATCCCTAGTGGTTGAGGCTCACGTTAGTGGTTGAGGCTTCGAGTAGCATCTCTTTAGGTCTCGAGTTTGATTTTCATTAGAAGCGAATTTTGATATTTGAGGTTAGAAAAATCTCCTCACCTTCCCAGAGCCAAAACATACGATAAAGACTCGCGCCACAGCTCACAGGCCAGCTGAGTCCTGATGTATGACCTGGGAGTAGGGTTCGGGGATTTTCTCGACCTACGTGAAAAGCTCTTTTTCTTAATAAAATGCTCGGAGGCCGTCATAACCCCACAGGTCGAGGTTTTTTTTTTTGTGTGTGTGTCTAGAATCCCTTCTGTATTTTCATCATCATCGACAAAGCCTCTGCAATATTTTACTTGGTTTCGGACAGCTGGTGGTTTAGCGAGTGCTGCTGATTAGTGAACCCATGTTTTTTTTTTGGCCCTTACATCGGGCGACTCGGCTGGTGGCAATTGCAAGCTGCCCTCTTGGTGATGGGCAGTCCCTCTGGACCGGGTAACGGCGGACTGTGCGTCATTCGATCTTCACTACTCCTCTTCACTACTCCTTGTAGACGCCACTGGTGCTGATATCTCATATTCCTAATTAGAGTTCCTCTATAATACGTGGCTTTCAAAAAACACATCTAAAAAAAACTAAGTGCACCTTCATTCTCAAAAACGTCACAGCTTAAATAAGTGTCAAAGACAAAGCTTTCAGAAACACACAATGCAAAGGAGTCAGAACCGGAGAACGGGATCAGGGGTCAAATGTTATCTTAATAGGTGAGGATCTCCACTGTGAGATTTGCTTCCTCGTCAAATCTCTCTCCTCTTCGGTTCGTGGATATCTTGTCCAAGGAGAAAACTTACATCGGGAGCACCAACCACTGTCGAGTAATTTTATCAGCTCTAAACTCACAGCTGTTTCCATGACGCGTCTTATATATATCTATTTAACTTTTGGTCGTCGTTTTGGTATGCCTTGATGGCAAGCTCTTTCAAACCGTAGTGCTTCAAATCATCAGGCGAGTTCCATGTTAATAAATTACTTTTCTTTTGATAGAGTATCTCCCTAGACTCATCCTCTTCATCTCCACAAGTTGTATGGTCCCATACCTGCACAAGAGATTAAATTTTATATGGTAGTTTCAGTTTTGAAGGTATTTGAAGAATGTGCACGTGAGCATGTGAGGATCTATAACAGTCATAAATAATTAATGTTATTCTTTTGTAATTAGATGGTCGATGATACTATCAATTTGAGTGTATTCTTCCCAAATGATGACCAATCTTCCAACTGAAGAAAGAGGAGATGACAAGGCCAAGACAGTGCATTCATTATTCTATGCTCGGTGCTATCGGAAAAGAGATGCATAATAATTAGCAATAATTATAAAAGTACCTGCACATTAAGTTTCTTTAAGAGGGGCGCAGATTCTAAGAAAAAAAGAGTCCAATCTAGGTCGCACTCCTCATGAATTCGTTGAAGTGAGAGGATCTGCAAAATCTGCAACCAAGGACGTAATGGTTTTGAAGCTTCGGGCTGAATCCAAATCTGCAACAGATGCGCAACAAGAAATTGTTTGCAAACACTTAGAAACAAGTGACCTTATGAATGGAAATAACAAAAACATCCTAGTATCATTTGTCACGGACTCACCTTTTCACATGCAAAATCCAGATCCAGTGCACCTACCATCACATTATTCAGCAGCTCACATAGGTTAAAATTTCTGTGTAATATTGTACCTTGATTGCTTAGAATCAGTGTCGAGAGCCGAGGAACACAACCACCATCCATGTCTGGAAAACCAAACGGGTAAGGCTTGGAAGACAGGTAAGCTGGACCCTTTGAAATCGGCAGGAAACGAGTTTAAGCGTGATAAGCTGTGGGCAAAACGCCCGCAAGTGAGCCCGTTTTGACGAAACGGATGACGCGGCCGTCCCGCGGCGCCGCAAAGGAACTAGAGGCCTCGCCAACCGTAACGCCGCAACCGCCGATGCTGACGCCCTCAAGCATGGGCGGTGCCTTCTGCTTTTGTCGCCGGTCGCCCCGCTCCCCGTCTCGGCCTTTGACGCCACACCCACCAGGTAGCGTGCAAGCGTATCAAACGACGAGTAGACCAGCCCGCATGAACTCGAGCCACTGCGGGCAGCAGCGTATTCTCAGGTTTGCGGCGTCATGCACACTCCTTGCGGCAAGCGCGGCAGTGGCGCGGGCAGCCGCAACCCGCCCCGCTTGCTTGCAGGCCTAGCTGTGGGTGCTCTATCTTCAGGATGGATCGGACCCCACAATCACACATATGTAGGTAAAGGTGCTCCAGCTTTTTGCAAGCATTTAGCACATTTGCCATGTCATCTGTGCTGAGACTAAGGCATTGCACTTGCAGGTAGCTAAGGCCAACAAATGCACGAGGACCAGCATGGAAGAATTTCATGGAACGTCTTCCGTAGGTGAGGCGATCATCACGTGTGCAGTCCACGTCCATAATGTCTGCGCACATCATCTAACGTATTCGCACTGCAGCGTAATATGATTATTACGTTAAAACATGTTTGTTTGAGCCTACTCCGTAATTGAATACAGCGCAATCACATCCGGGCCTATTCAACTCTGAAACATTCCCTTCCCCACCGCAATCAAATCTGGTGGTCATCGGGAAAGGACGCAAAGATGTCTCTCCACCTTCTTGAAAGGACGCTAGTCCTCGCAGCCTCGCGTAATTTCAACTTCTCCAAGATGAACGCCAAAAGGTCATCGGGAAGTTTGCTGAGCATATCTTCTTGTTCAAGTTCACGCAGGGATGCCATATCTTCGAGTCCCTGCATCTAGTTGACGTAAGATCGACTGGCCATAAAGGATAAATAGTACCATAGATAAAACTCTAGCTATAGTTTTCCTACTACATGTGCGCGTCTAGAGCGTGGAACCTAGATGAACTGTAGCGTCACATTTAAGCAATATGGAAGGACTACTACTAGATCATGTAGACGACGATTATTCATTATTCACGATTGACCACGGAGCCAAAGGAAAATATTATTGCCCGTATACTGGTATCGACCGAGACCTTCTCCTGTGATCCAAGCAGTTGAATATACAGACAAGTTGTCAATTTCAAAATTCATACCAAAACGCAGAACTCAGAATAAATAATTCGCGCAATTTAATGGGAAGCAAAATTCCGCGCGGCAGGAGAGAAACACGGCGGTCCTCTACCTGCTTCTCCGGCGCTTGTCTTCCGTCGGCTGACTCAGATTTCTCGTGGCAGCGGCGCCGATTCTAGATTATGCTGCCGTGATGATAAAAGAGGAAAAGATACGGCGCCCTCAAAGGAGGGAAAAATATACGAGCCGTATATTTTTATGTCGTGCCACCTTAAGACAGCGCACTGGCCCGGCCGAACTCTGCGACAAGCACGGAATCGGCGCAGTCCCGGACCCAACATGGCTTTCTTTTTTGTTAGGCAACTCAAGATGGCCTTCTGGAAGTAATGCGTTGCACGGCCAATCACGGCCTCACATACGTCTCCGACTCTGACAATCTGACGGCACACCGATGGAGGCTCGGCATGGCCAGTCACGGCAAGGGAACAAGTGCCACTTGCATCTGGTAGCTCGGCGACAACGGCTGCTCTGCTCCTCGGAGTTGCATGGCGATGATATGCGCTGCGCCGCTGCGGTTGTGTGGTGTTTGATTTCGAGCTGAAAACCAAATGCTCCGTTTCTGGATCTATCTTTTTTTTTTTCTAGAGGTTCTTGGATGTATCTTTGTTACAACTAATTCATTAACGTTCCGTAGGATCTTGGCTAGCCTAATGACACCCACATAGTTACTGATCACCACCAATCTGATTGACGATTTCACTCAGAACAGGTCGTTGATGACCCATGCCTACTTAAGGAAGCAGGTTCACATGGTGATTAGCCGTGTATGTTTGTTGCTTGAAGATTCCTCCATTGTGCCCTGCAGAGAGGCCGAGGCTCCGACCTTGGGGCAATCCCGGGAAAGACTCGATCAATAGTCTAGGAAATGTATTGGCTAGAACAACATCATCCTTCTGGGGAGCCGTGGCTCCTCTCTTATTGCCCGGATCGACTTGGGACGGGATCCAATCAAGACATGATTAGTAAGCAATTAAGCCTTTAATTAGTGGGAAACTTGGTCGTTTTGATTAAACCTGCTGAGATCAATTCCAACACTATCTTTGTCAGACTGGCCCAACCGACAGTCACCACTCTTCTGCGTCCTCTAACTTGAGAGTTGAAATTCAAAGCACAAAATGCAATCCATTTTTCATCGCACATACGAATTGAGATTCAGAGCACAAAACATACAATCCATTTCCATGACACATAAGAATTGAGATTCATCAGAGCAGGTACAGGAAAATGAGATAGGACCAAATCCGTTTCACACACAACAGATTTTAGATGTTGTAATCAACAAGGGAAAATATGTGCCCGTATCCACATGGCACGTAAACATGCCCACACTGCTTATGCACCCCCCCCCCCCCCTCCATTGCCTGTTGGATATCTAGGCGTGGCCTGGTGTTCCTTGTAACTTATCCGTACATCAGATATGCACATTGTACTTGCATGATTATGAACGTAGGCATTGTGTAGTTCCTTTGTAAGTCTGTACTTTTTTGTGAGAAGACAAAACAAGCTTACAACAAAGGAAGCACCTTTCAAATTGCTCACTAGCATTTGTCTCCTAGAACCAAGTTCATCTTAGTAGCTTGTTCATCTCTAGCTAGTGGCATAATCATGAAAATAAGTAACTCGACCTTAATTACTTTAATTACAATCACATGTGCACTTTGCTCTCTAGTAGTTAGGTTTTATTTAAATTAGAGTGTCTCTGATCATACCTATGCTCATTTAGTTGATTAATTAAGTAAAAGTAGATTAACTCATCTTATCATGCCTTGTTGAGTATTCTCCTGCTAAATACCTTGTCACCTTTGTTGTTAAATAATCTCTTACTCATGATGTCATGCTACACCCTCACCTAATTAGTTTGGTCATGCATGTTTACTAAAGGTTATCAAGAAATTATATTGCATTTTTTCTTTTCTACCAAGTCCATTAAACAAGATCAATGCAGTAACTTAACATTGCTAGTATTAATTATTTATTTTATTATAATGTCTTGCCCCTGCACTGCTTAAGTTGCTCACATCATTATTATATAATTTAACACTTAATGATAACACTAAATATCTACTCACATGTATTATGTCATTGCATCAATTTATTAAGGAAGTTTCCTGAATTTCCTTATCATATTCTTGACTTGTATAGTGTATCATCTTACTAGGAAAAGAGTCGGTAACGAAGACGAGGAGGTTGGTGCTTGCAGAGATAGCTGATAGATTGGCTACGAGTTTGTGTATGCTAACATTGCTCGGAATTAAGACAAGCCCCGGTGCATCCCACTAGTTTTACTGCTTTTATTTTATCACTAGATAGTGTGATGTAGGTTTGTCTATGTATTAAGTTTATAGGAGTTGTTTGAAAACCTAGTATTGCAGTAGGTCCCCTTTACCTGATGATAGCCTCAGGACGATAGTCGCTCTGCTTAACTTAGGACGGAAATTCATCGAGTGGTATGGAGACCGCTCGTAGATAAGGACATATTATCACTAAAAAATTATGTCAGATGGAGAAAAGATGAAATGGGATAATAAATAAAGACTGGACAGGCGACTAGGTGGAAAGAAAAGAACAGATTTGTCTTCAAGGAATGTAGCCTCGTCTAAGTCACTTAAGGCCCACTCGTGTCCGGTCCTATGGGATCAAGTTTGAACAGTACCAAATGCATGTTAGTGATATAGGCACTAATAAACCGACGTAGCTTGATTTCCGTAGTGGTTAGACGATATCCCACTCTTCTTTTGGTGATGAAGATGGTAAAAGTGCCTAGAGGGGGGTGAATAGGCAATTATCCCTGAAATTCACTTAATAATAAAAGTCAAATACGCAGTGTCGGACTTGTCCGACGATTATAGGGAAAGTCCGATGACTTGTCCGATGGCACAAGATAGAAAAGTAGATCGACCGAGTAAATATTAAAACTAGTGTAAGGCAAGCTAGGAGTAGGTGAATATAACCAAGGGGAAGCTGTAAAAATAAAGAGAGCAACTAGCAAGCAACCTACACAAGTTAATCTAAGAGAAAACGAAGCAAACCCCTAACTAGCAAGTTTATGAGCAAGAACAAGTAAATGAGACACGAGTAATTAAAAGCACAAGCAAGGCACAAGATTTGTTCACCGAAGTTCAGCTCCACAAAGAAGCCTACGTCTCCATTGAGGGATCCACAAAGGACCGGGTCTCTTTCAACCCTAACCTCTCCAAGTGACCACAAAGATCAAACTTAGTTTTTCACTAGAAACTCCACAAAGGAGGGGTCAATATAAACTTCCCGAGGCGTCACCACACAAGTTGGGAGCTCTACGGGCACCTCTAACCGTCTAGGAGAAAAATCCCCAAGAGTAACAAACACAATAGTTGTCGGCGGTGAGGATGAACCAAGTGCTCAAGAGGATAAAAGCTTGGAGTCGATGGAGCACTTCAATCTTCTCTCAATCCCTTCACAAATCAAGAGTGGAATCAAGGGAGGAGAGTTGGGAAGAGCAAAGTGAGCTTGAGAGTGTTTTTAAGTGGAAATGAGTGACCAACCGACCAAAGGGCGAAGAGGGGTTCTATTTATAGCCCAATGGGGAAAAGAGTCGTTGGAGACCCAATTTCTGAGATCTGTGTCGGACAAGTCCGATGGTCATCGGACATGTCCGATGAATCAAGATGGCGCAGAAACTAGAGTCCGACAAGCTTGCCCGATGTCTCGGATAAGTTGGTCATCGATCGGACATGTCCGACGGCACAGGAGGGGCAGAGGAACTGGAATCCGATGGACTTGTCCGATGGCTCGGACAAGTTTTGTTCATCGGACAAGTCCGATGAAAAAGGGTGGCAGGGGAACTGTACTCCGATGAAAGTGTCCGATGCGTCGGACTTTCCTCTGGTCATCGGACAAGTCCGATGACCGTCGGACATGTTCGACGACCTAGAGTGACAGAGGTACTGGAGTGATTTTACCCTAGAAATTTTTGTATGGCCTAGAAATGAGAATTTTACACTTAGTTCACCTCCTCTTCACACTTTTATGTCCCTCTTAATAGTACGGTTTTTCCCATACTCAAGATTTAAAATAAAATACTATGAACTTCATTCTTGAGCATATTTTGAATTTCATCTTGAAACACTTTGCCATCTTCTTTTCTCCCTTTTTGTTTCTATGCATTTAATCACCAAATTTTGTACCATAATCTACACACATGCTCATTAAAAGATTAGTCCGTTCTTAATTGTATTGATGTCAATCACCAAAATAAAATTAGGGGCCTAGATGCACCTTCAGATGGTTATGATGGAATATGGGTATGTGTTGCAAGGGAAAGTGCATGGGCTATCCATGGATGGCTTCGACGGAAGCATCGCATGGGGTGACGTGTACTCGAAAAAAGTGAGACCCGGACCGACCCTGTTGTATCTCACGAAAGGATGTCATACGTGATTCCTTAGAGTGTGCGTGCGCTGTGTATTTGGGTTCCTTCTACAGGATATAAATTGATTCGAGTTGTTGTCACTCACAGTAACGAGTACCACTTGATTGTTGCTCCGGAACGTAGTTGGAAGCTTAATAAGATGAGTGGGATTAATACTGTTATATTGATTAATTGTGTTGTATTATAACCATATTTATTGTAGTCATAGTGCAAACTAAAATTTATTTCGCATGATAACTTAACTTGATGCTAAAACTTAAAAAATAAGGATCCACTCTTAAACTGGCTTTTGGCAACATAAACTCTATCCTTAGCTTGTGCATGTCTAGGAGTTGGCTGTAGATGACCATTTTGACGGGTCAGTCTTGCTAAATATTAGTTGCTTAGGGCATAGCTCTTTGTGGTTTTAGATGATCAGGGTGGCTAGTTTCCTGACTTTTGGAACATTGAGTGGGAACCCTGCAGTCCATAAGAGGAGCTCCATGTTGCTTGCCGGTACGGCGTCGTGGGCATGACACCGATCAAGGCCGGAAGAGGACGATCGTATCCTAAGTATTTCGTCGAACTATTTTATTACTGTTGAACTTATTTGCTTCCACGCCTTTAAAACTCTGGTTTATAACTTAAATTCAGATTTATATGGAACTTTGTACTCTACCTATGTTCTTGTTGCAACTATATTATCTCTGTCATTTGTTATATTATTGGACGTCACAGCGCGTGCCGCCACTCGAAAAAGATTCTAAAACGGAATCATCTCCGTAATAAGGCGGTCGGACGTCACAGCGTGTGTCGCCACCCAAGAAAGATCCTAAAACAGAATCATCTCCGTAGTAAGGCGGTTCTGTTACAGTAATGAAGCTAACCGTTAATTAAAAAACAGGCTTGATGAAACAGCATGAACGAAACTTCCGCACCAGGGAAACATAGTATTACACGAAGACAAAACAAAGCTGCCATGGAACATGTAAGATTGAAGTACCAATAAAATCTGCCACTTAAGGGATATCCTTACAAACTACAAAATAGATTGAACAGGCTCTAGGTATCAGGTAACAAAGCAAACACAACTTACTTCCACGCAAGGGATATCCTTACAAACCACAAAATAGATTGAATAGGCTCTAGGTATTTCAGGTAACAAAGCAAACACAAACATACTCCCACGCAAGGGATATCCTTACAAACCACAATAGGCAATGCATCGCAGTCCTGACCTTGTCCTTGATCATACTTCCTCATGGAGAAGTACTTCTCATGCTTATTAATTTATCATCCTCAGAAAAAAGCTATGGGACAAATCAATAAAATGTAGTCAGTCTTGTTAAACTAACCCAAAAACATCCATGTCAAACAGATTTCTATATTCATGCAAAACCAGTGGTATCTCCAAAAATAGAAATTAAGGTGAGAACATATGAGAAACATGACCTAAAACAGTGAATGGAATGTCCATACCAACTTAAAAATGGTATGCCACTATTTCAACCTATGTTAAGCATAACATAGTTGTCTAGAAACAGTTCTTTTATTTGAAGAGCTCTAGAAATGCTCAAACAATTTCATAACAGCGCATAAGGTGTCAACTTTTCATTACCAATTACACCAGGAAGCAGACTTGCTACCACATTCAAAATGTTTAAGCAAAAACCACAAATATTTATATTTGAAAAGGCACTCGAGAAGCAAGCGCTCCAGCTCCAACTAGCACCTAGGCAAGGCCTACCATTTCTAGGCACTTCGCAAGAAACAGAGCCAAGGTAAATAAAACTTCATTATATACTGTAAATTTTTAGATTTGGCAAGGATGAATATTTCAACCAGTGAGATATTTACTAAATACAGTTTCCATACATCTTCCACTTTTCCTTCTCTATCAGTACCCACCGTTCCTCCTCTATCACTACCCATGGTAAACACGAATCGGTGCTATACAACCAACGCACTAAAGCAGCAACCAAAAAGCAAGAAAAGACAACATTTCAAATGCTGACATAGACCAGCAGATACTGACATAGACCGCAGGTATATAACAGATCGTGAGTAGCATTATTGGTTATGGTATATCAACCTAGTAGGAGCATGATATTGCCTGGTGTTTGTGAGGCAGCGGTGCGGCTCGGGTCTTCTTGGGAGTTGTGACAGAGCTGGAGCGGTTCATACTTGTTGTACGCCTCCTGCAGCGCTGCCTTCTGCTTCTGCAACATCTCCATGAGCAACGCCTTGCTGAAAAAACCAGGCAGCTTCAATTTCTTCTATCGCTCACTAAGGTAACTATGACAACACATCTTCTATCAAAAAAAGAAACTATGAAAATTACAGTATAACAGTTAATACTATCGTCTGGAGCAAATCTCTTCAAAAGAACAGCTTACCCATCCAATTATAGATAATAATGAATATCTTATGAAATGGATTCCCAAATGAAACAGTCACCAAATTTCAGTTACTATGATATATTATTAATAACTTTCTCTAAAAGATCTTAAAAACAAAAAAATAATGCCATCAGATACCGATATAGACCGCAGGCAACACATAGTGAGTAGCATTGGTTATGGTATATCAACCTAGGACCATGATCCTATCCAAAAAAAAAAACCTAGGACCATGATAATACCTGGTCCTTGGTGAGGCGGCGGCACGGGACTTGTGACAGACATTGAGGGGTTCATACTTCTTGTTGTACGCCTCACGCAGCACCGCCTTCTGCTTCTGCAACATCTCCTTGAGCATAGGCGGCATCACGGTGCGCGACACCCATGGTTTACAATCCCCACCGGATCCCGGCCGGTTTTCACGGAATCCGGAGATCTCGGTGCAGACCGGTTCCATCGGAAAACCGGAATCCCGGTAGAAACCGATCCTAGTTACTGTAACAATTCGAGATCCCGGTCGGAAAGTTCGAGATCCTGATCCGATTTAATCGAGGTTTTTTTTCTACTATAGTTCGGGATTTCAATTCATGGCGACACCTCGCTTAAAAACAAAGGCAGTTTCAATTTCGCCTCGATTAGATTCAACTAGTATTAGCCCGGCGCGCTATCGCGCGCCGCTCGTTGAGACAGCGTGGATACAGCCTGGCCGTACAGAATGCTTTGGTCCGCGTTTCTTACTGCGTGCTGCTGATGGGTCCAGATGCTGGCCATTCTTTCTAAATTGGTGCTTAAGATGGCTCATAGTGTAAAGGGCTAAGAGTAAATAGCTTTACAGTTGGAGGCAATCAAGACGGAAGGAACCGAGCATTGCTATTAACTGGTCTTTCACGCACTGCTTAAAGAAAAGTCTGTTACATGATAGCAAAGATTAACTGGTCTTTCACGCACGGCTTAATGCCCATGTTAGGCCACGTTCACGTATATTCATTTGTTCACAAATATATGTGGGAAGGGTTATCATAATAGTAGTACATAGTATCAGAGAGTAGTATTGTTCAGTAGAATTGCTAATCAGCATTAAGCCAGATTAATAAACACAACAGATCGTATCGCATAGTTCAGGGCATAATGCAACTAAAATCAAGCACTATATACAATATAAGATTCAGCAGAAATATCATTGTACAATAAAACTACAAAACTATTCAAATTCGTACAACAATAGAACAACGCAAACAGCAAGGCAAAACTTTGGTAAAGTCGTTCAGGCTTTCAAATGAAAATGATGCAAGAGGCCTTGCAAGATCTATCCGTGTTCTATAGATGCACAAACAGCTCACCTGCAAAAAAGCATTCATATATGTTATACTATATTCATTTAATTTTGTTTTCTAAAAGATGCATTCCACATGAAACCATGAACATAGCTACAACAGGTTCTAGATACCAGAAGTAAAGGAAACTGACAGTTGTTTTCACCTAGCACAGACTAAAAATGAATTCAGTTGTTCCACTGGGTCGGCCTCTCCTCCATCAGGCTACTCACATGGACACCTTCGGCTATGACCTATGGGAATTGGCAGGCTCCTAAATCTCTACTCACTTGATGTAGTGTCATCACTTATCAGCAGTAAGAAGTGAGTATCATAACAATGTACTAATATGAAAATGGCAGTATAGTCACGGCTCAAGAGCGATGTATAACTGTCTTCTTTTTTATTGTTGTCATCCTCTCCAACAGGAATCAACCAGAGCGATAAAATGGTTGGCATAGATTAAAAAACTATTACTAAATATGTGGCGTGATTTTCCTTCTTACATTAGAACAACGATGAAAAGTTGTCCGAAAGATCAAGGGCCAGCATTCCTAGCTAACTACTCCACCTTGACAAATAAAGAACAACACACCCAGGTCGTTGCTAAAAAGATCTGACAAGGAAAAGGGAAACTTATCCAGATATCTCATCTTTTCCCTAACAAGCTAAGCCCATAAGTACTGTGGAACGGAGCTATACCATTTGCATGTCAGAAACGTTGCCACATGAAAACTCAGGCTTGAACCGGATGGATCGCCACAAACAACGAAAGAGTAATCTTAAAATGATCTAGAGATTTTGAGAACCACAACTCTTGCGAATTTCAGTTGAATAGCAGGTATAAAGCTTCGAGAGAGCAGCACTTGCCAAAAAAAAAATCCTGCAGTTTTCTATCACACAAAAGATGATTTACAGTACAGCCAAGAACGGATTGTTCAAGATGCATTGGATTGTCCACATCTAGCACCGAAAAGAACATGTAGTACATAACTTATAAACACTGAGAACACTGAAAAGTCATGATTTAGGCGCTCTGCTCCTTCTGCTACAAGAACACTGAAAATGAAAAAAATGCATTAATTACACAAGAATAGCACAAAGCAAAAGAGTTGTGACCAAATATTTTCAAAAAACAGTAGCATAAACCGATTGAAATGAAGGCATAGCAGGAACTGGTAAGACGGGTGTGTTATTTTATTGCTTTGGATCACCAAATGTCTTCTTCATCGATGCATTAGCCAACATAACATTGTAAATTTTGCTCGTAGCTTTCTGAACTCAGGGTGATCTTTTGATGCAAGGAATAGTACAGATTTTAAAAGCCCCGCCGCCGCTCCCCACACCGTCCCTTCATCATACAAATTACCAGTTCCCACTTTTTCATTTTCTAGAGGACTCCTCTCAAAGAACGGTATGAGCAAACATTTGTTATTTTGCAATATATGAGGTAATACAGTACTGTTACACGCTACACCATTTGGATGGTAAAAAATCAACTGAAACTTGTATTTGGCAGTGAATATTGTCACATATAAAACAAAAACAGATTAACGTCCATAGTGATAAAAGGATTAACTGAAAAAAACCTATAATCAGCTGCTGACAGAAAACCTTTGCCATTGGTTGGAAATTTTATACAATTCTATATTGTCACCTCAAAGCCTTAGCTGGCAAATTAACCAACAATCAGTGCTCAGTAAATGCTCAGAATAGCACGAGCAAGCTTTATTGTTACAAGAATTTTTTTTTTTGGCCTGATATCATCATGAACAAACCCCTTCGTAGTTGGGAATACCCATGTTTAACAGAAATTAACAGCAGAACTACACAAAGCAAGGTTAGGTGCTGCCCTGCGAGTCTACCACACATGCATATGCCTCCTAAAATTGCAAACGAAGGTGCCCACAATCAGAGAGTGAAGATAAAAATTGGTAAAAATCTGAGATCCTTACTTCATGGAGTTTGTAGCCACTATTTTAGCCTCTCTCGGCAGCTCTAATATGGTGCAAACCATGGCCACAATCTACATGCCACATCCATTCATCTTCCATCCTGATATGATAATCATATGTTAGAAGGATAGTTGAGGAAAGGAGATACAATGCCACTACATCTCTGCCATATGAAATATCATTTAACTTGCACTTGTGCCCACAATCGATGCATAACTTCAACACTTGATTCTTGGAAAAGATTACAAATATGAAATATTTGACAAAAGAACACGGGAAGATCTAGGCCTTACCTTGTCCCCTTTCTACAGTTCCTAAACGAACAGACCCAGATCACCAGGGGACAGGAACACAATCTTGGCGGAACACCGACGTCATGACCTCAAGCCACACGCACCATAGGTTCCAAGCTGGAACTCCAACCAAAAGAAAAATCCCCAAAGTATGAAGCATTGAAGCAACGGATCACAAAAGGAAAAGGAAGAAAAGTGGCCACGTATGAGTCTCACTTGGTCGCCGGTCGGCCGGACCTTGACGGAGTCGATCCGTTCCAGGCCTGCTGTCCTCGTGCCTGCAAGGTTGGCGTTCGTCTCACCATCTCTACCCTGGCACAGCATCGGCTAGAAAACGAGGCCAATTTGGTGGAGGGAGAGTGCGTCTGGCATCCTGGCGAAGAAGTTTAACACAAGGAAAAGGGAGCCCACATATAAAATCGAAAGCGAGTTGGTGCTTGGGAAAGATACTGGTACCTTTAGACTAGGGTCAATAATTCATTAACATTTCGAGATTTTCCTGGTACAACGGGTGGATCTGGGCGAAATCCCAGAGCAAAATCTGAAAAGAAAAAACGCTACAAAATGTAGAGAGAGAGGGAGAGCGCGCTCACCGCCGTCGCCGGCCACTGCTGCCGGCCGGCGCCTTCGCCGACGGCGCCGCCCTGCTCTCGCACGGGCCGAGGCTGGCTTTGCCGCTTCCAGTCTTGGAGCCGCCCCGCCTCGCGCCCTCCGCGCCGCCACCGTGCCATCATGCCGCCTTCAGTCGTGCCGCCGGCCCGCCTCGTGACCGTCGCGCCGCCACGCTGCCCCGACTCGCCCTGTCGCCTCCGTCGCGCTGCCTCTATCACGCCGACGCCCCGCCACCCACGCCCAGATGGGCCAGAGGTCAAAACCCGCACAACCAGACCGAACCAAGAGGATGAAGAGAGCGGCACTCAAGAAAGAGCAGGAATAGAGCGTCGGCGTGGGGGAAGAGGAAGAGGAGGAGCACCGATCACAGTAAATATGCCCAACTACCGCGCGGTAGGAGCCGTCCGGCCAACCAGGCGGCGACGCGTGACGCAGCGTACAATGCGCCTTTTTTCACCGCCGACCGGATTCACCCAAACTGCGCACCCTTCGCTGATGCTGATCGTGCGGTGAAAAGAAATTACGGTGACGTGGCTCGGTGGGTTGCACGGGTACTGGCGAGCGTCTAGAGGGGTAAATTGACGAGAGAGAAGCGCAAGCGAACAAGAGAGAGGGCACACGTGCATCTCAGACAGCTTGTTGGGGGCGCCGTCAGTGTCCTTGGCGACGGAGAGGGAGAGCTTCGCCTCGATCGATCAGCAGCAGCGCCTCAAGCTCCGCCTTGTTCTTCTTCCGGAACTCGCGAATCTTAACCGGGGCTGCCGCACAACAGGGGGCGTCAGATCCGCAAAGAAAAAAAGAAGCCTACCAGTAAAGACGAAAGCAATGATGTATTGGCGATGCCGTGGCTCACCCATGGCGACGGTGGCGGTTGCTGCGACAGGGCAAAGCGGAGGCGGCGACGGAGCGGAACCTAGAGCCGGCGGCGGGGAAGGCTATTATAAAAGTTATCATCAGGGATTTCTTTGGTTGAAATTTCCGAAATTTTCAGCGTACCAAATGCACGAGGACCGGCACCAAGGAATCTCATGAAACGTCTCCCATAGCTGATCTTATGGTCTTGTGTGCAATCCTCGTCTAGAAATTCTGGACACATCAGGAATTGTAACGCACTGATCTCTCGGTTGGCCATTGCGTTATCAACACAACGGACAACTTCAATGGACTCTTCGATCAAGTGGAACCTTACGAGCAAAGTGCTAATGGGGCGCTGATCACTTGTGTGCAACAACATACTCTTTGTAGCTTGGATCAAGCTGGCGTTACTTTTCGCCAGGTCATCAAGGGTGAATTCGGAAACCTGGTCCTTGGGATTGAAAGCTCCAATGTCTATCACGATCCTAGAACGTTGACTGAAAAGATGCACCCAGCGTCTTGAAAGGATGCTGGTCCTTGCCGCCTCTGCAGTTTCAGCCTCTCTAGGATGAACGTGAGAATGTCTTCGGGAAGGTTGCTAAGTCGGTCTTCCTGATCTTCTTGCTCAACATCCTGCGTGTATAGTTCAATGCATTAAATATGTAAGATCATCCAACGTTGATAGGGAAGAAGAGAGTAAAAACGACATCGTCTCGAGAAGAGTAAATTTCAAAAACCTATTACCACTATTTTAACACATGGTACTGAAACTACAACTTCTTGAGTACGTTGCAGAAAACTACAACTATTTTGACACTTAGTTACAAGAATCTACAACTTTCTTATAATTCCAGTGGATGACATGTGGACCCCCTTGTTCAATGTTATAGAGGGTGACAAATGGACCCATGATGTGTGCGGCAAGTGTTAAAATAGTTATAGGTTTCTGCAATGGGCACACAAAATTTGTAGTTTTCTGCAACTGCTTTTAAAAGAGTTTCTGAAATTTATTTTTTCGAGAATAAGTGTTTTTGCTGTGTGTGGTTCTTCAAACAGTACAAAAATATACAGAACGCCCATGCATGTGCCCGCCTAACAAGTCCCAGCATGTTATGTTACTCTCTTTCTTTCCCCCTAATGTCTCAGCATGATATATATACATGTACGCGCGCAAACAAAAGATGCGAATTATGCAATATACATGTACAGACCGCACTGTTTGTCGGACCGGCATAGACACCTCAAACCTAGCTTCTTGCTATGCTACGCAAAAGAGCATGCCAGCTGATGATCAGCTCCCCGTCTGAGCTCACCCGGACATCCCCGTTCGATGGCTATAAACGCGGCCGTGCAAATTAACCTAATACAATGACAATGGAACGGAGGAACCGAGATACCTTGGTGACGGCGGCCTCGATCTTGGTGGAATCATGGCGGAGCAACTCCGCCGTCGCGCCCATGATCG
This sequence comes from Eleusine indica, assembly GCA_030378355.1. Taxonomy (NCBI): domain Eukaryota; kingdom Viridiplantae; phylum Streptophyta; class Magnoliopsida; order Poales; family Poaceae; genus Eleusine; species Eleusine indica. The sequence continues at coordinate 10,263,695 of CM059502.1, forward strand.
CTTGGTTGGTGGCGAAGAGGATTGCTGTGTACGCGATCACGCCCTGTCCAAACTCGCCGGCTCGCCGCGCCTCACACCGTATGTTCTCTGATTGATGTTGTCAACACCTGTGTCACACGAGTAATTGTGAAGTTCTTCTCGAGGCCGTACACCTTTCCGTAATGACAAATGAACTCTCACCCTCCTCCCTATGTGCAGGGAAAAAGAAGAGTATGACACAAAGACTAACAGCTTTTCTGCAATTTTCTACAACTAAATTTCCAGAAAAAAACCTCGGGTGCAAATGTATCCCAATCCCTATAGAAAGAAGTCCTATTTTCCTACCTCAACTCTTGCTAGAGTTGTAGATTATGTCTTTAATTACAAAACCGGATAACCGAGTCACTCAACTCTAGGTTGGTTGTGCCTTTCCTCCCAGACGGTATTCTGAGCGATTTTGGATGACTCAGCTAAGTGGGACCCATCTGTCAGCTGCCACGTAGGCAATGAGACCCACCTACTAGCCGCCACATAGGCCCAGCGTAGCGGCGAAGGCGGACGCACCCAATGCAGCGGCAAAGACAACGAGTAGGTCCTCGACCCCGCCGGCGCAGGACTACATCTCGATCGTGGCCCTAGCCCCATCGACACCCGCGCACGTGGCAGCGCACACGTCGTGGAGGCGGAAGTAGAAGACGTGGGTCTCGACGGCGTCGACGCGCGAGAAGAGGAATGGGCCCGCCGTGTCGAGGTCATAGCAGGGACCAGCACGGGTCACACCATGTTGCGGAACGCAGCGGCGACGCCACGCGGCGAAACAACAACGAGCCCATGAGGTCGGAGGAGGACTAGGACCAGGACCCAGCGGCGGTGGTGCTTGAGGCTGCGGAGGAGGAAGGCGAGCGCGTTTGTGGCGGAGATGAGCGGGCAATCATCGGGCCCGCACGTAACAAGCATGACGTCGAGCATGCCGCTAGTGGTGGAGCCCACCGCCACGTCAAAGAAGTCGATGAGGCCCTTGTGGTTGTCGCTGGTGCGGCGGTGAGATTTGAGAAAAAACGGGAGGAGGAAGAGAAGAAAAATCCTACGTGGCAACTAACATGTAGGCCTTATTATGCTGAGTCAGCCAAAATCGCTCAGAATATTATTTAGAAAGGGAAATTATAACGGATCTAATAGTTTAAGAACTCAAATTATCTAATTTTATAATTAAAGACACGACGTACAACTCTATCAAAAGTTGAGAGGAAAATATGACTTATTCTGGCCCTACATTATACTGCGTTAGGCCTTGACGAAATTTGGCCCAGCCCTCTTTCCGCTCTCCCGTCAGGCCGTCACCAAACGCCCTCCCATTGTCTGTCCCCTTTCTCCCGTGAGGTTTTAGCACCTCTCCGCCTCAGCCTCAGCCTCCGCCTCCGCCCTCGCTAGAGTAGAACAGAGAAGTGAGGCAGAGGAAGGGAGGGAGACACAGCTCGAGCTCGAGGCGGCGGCAAGAAGATGGGGAAGAAGCAGAAGAAGCCGGGGAAGGGGAAGGAGAAGACGGAGCGCAAGACAGCCAAGGGTGAGGAGAAGCGCGCCCGCCGCGAGGCCCGCAAGATCGGCGAGGAAGACGACATCGACGCCATCCTCGTCAGTAATCCCTCTCTCTCTTTCCCATCCCGCGCGCTTGTGGTTGCTGTCCATCCTCCTGCCGCGGCTGAAATCACCCTCTCAGCCAGCTTATTAGCGCTTAATCGGCTTAGCTCTGAAAATATGTTTGCTTCTGATTGTGCATTTTGTCCCTGATACAAGTGCTTTGCATCTGATGATGGACTGTGGTGTTGGGAAACATGCGACAGAACAATAATTTTTGAAGCTCTGACACTACTTTGATCAATCTCACCGTTACTCTATGCAGTTGCTTGCAACTCATAGTTCCTTACTGTCTGATGCTTTTTACCCTGACTTTTGATTTCTTTCATTTGTGATATTTGACTGCAGAAAAGCATACAGAAGGAGGAAGCGAAGAAAAAGGAGGTCCATGTTGAGGAGAACGTCCCTGCACCATCTCCACGCTCCAATTGCTCGGTAAGGAACTGGCAGAGCTTGAACCACATATGAACCCATTCAATTTGTGTCTAAATTTCCAGCTGTTCAGGTAAATTGGAATGGTTTGATGTAAAATATGGCTTCTTTTGTTTTCTAGCTTACCATAAACCCATTGAAAGAGACAGAATTGGTTCTGTATGGTGGAGAATTTTACAATGGGAACAAGGTGAGGACCATACCTCTCAAGACTTACCTTTATGTAATCTACTTGAATAGTTCGACTATTCGCTTTCCAGAGGCTGTTCGTTATTAGTTTTAATTTAGTCACTGCAGCTCCCATCCTAACGAAAGGTTCAAATATTGTTTAGCCTGGTTCTTAGACTTTCCTCACTATATTCTTGATTCTAACGTATTCTAACAAACTAATAATGAATAGCATTGGCATTATTTTTTGTACAGACCTTTGTTTATGGTGATCTTTATCGCTATGATGTGGAAAAAAATGAGTGGAAGCTGGTATCTAGTCCCAATAGTCCACCTCCACGAAGTGCTCACCAGACAGTAGCCTGGAAGAATAACATATACATGTTTGGTAATAGAACATTACTATTGTGAAGGTGTTTTATTTGTAATAGTGTTGTTTCAGTGTCAGTGATTTACTTTTTCCCTTTCATTGATGTTTCAGGTGGGGAATTCACTTCACCAAATCAAGAACGTTTCCATCATTACAAGGTACTAGAAAACTAAGTACACTCGTCAAGTTTGCTCCTTACTGTTTTGGGAGGATTTCTTGGCATGAACCATTTTGCATGTCTGCTGATACATTTTATTATGTTTTCTTTAGTAATAAATGTGTATGTTTGGCTTGCATTCGCAGTTGAACTCAGATATCAATACTCAATGATTGTAGTTCGAAGCTCTGTAGTAGAGACTAACTAACATATTGAATCTTTCTACAATTTATAATTCAGAAGTTCATACATAAACACTGTTCTTTTTCCCCATTTGATCTTTTCTTTCTCATTTAACATTGGATGCCAAAATGTGGTGCGTCAGAGGTATGTGATGTTCCTTGACTGATTTTGCATTGTAGGACTTTTGGACACTGGATCTGAAAACGAACCAATGGGAGCAAATTCTTGCAAAGGGGTGTCCAAGTGCACGTTCAGGACACAGAATGGTTAGTTCTTCCATGTTTGAATCATCTGTTCACTGTTGTAGTCTCCTTTTTCAGATATTTTTTGCGATATGAACACCGGGGAACTATCTTTCATTTAGTACTAGAATTGTGGGAAATATAAGTTTTGACGCAAGCTGAAGATAATATTCTGCACTTTGTTATGATTAACAATAGATTTGGAAATATCAAGTAGTTAAATATGATAGTAAAATTTTCTGTTGACTGTATGGAGTTTTCAAAGTCCAGGATTGAATTAGCATAATTTTACCTAAACTATAGATCACAATCAGGAAGGACAATTTGTCTTTCCATATGAATTCCATGGATCGCTTTGTCATTTTTCATTTAACCACTTTCATGCCATTCTTGTTTCTTTTCCTACAGATTCTGTACAAGCACAAAATTGTGCTGTTTGGTGGTTTTTATGACACTCTTAGGGAAGTGAGGTCAGTATAGTTCACTTTTGTGTAACTCTTGTTTTTACCTAAAGATCTAAATATTTGAGTAAGATTTATATATGGATCATGTTCGGGAGGGAATAGAACTTGCCTCAAAATTTTTGATAATACTACTTTGACTTGTTACTGTTCGTGATCCACGAAGTAGCACATACTGAACTGATGACATGTCATCTCCTGAATATATAATGCCTTATCTGATATTTGACTTTGCTTGGTAATTATATCCGTCCCCAGGTACTACAATGATCTTCATGTTTTTGATTTGGATAATTTCAAGGTAAGTTCATATTGATCTTTCAAGCATGCTATCAACATAATTTATTTCTTGGTGGTACATAAGGCCTATAATTTATCTCTTGGTGGTACATAATTCTTATTGAGAGGTTTGGTCTTTTAGTGGGAGGAAATCAAGCCCCGTCCTGGGTGCTTGTGGCCAAGTCCAAGAAGCGGCTTTCAGTTTGCTGTCTACCAAGATCAGGCAAGCATATATTTTCTGTTTTCCTTGATAGTTAACATATCATCAAGTTTTTATTTGCAACCTTAATTTTCAAATGTTAATGGGTCACGACTGTTTTAGAGAGCTCTTTCGTTATTGAGAAGTATTTCCCACTTGGATCTTGTGTACTGTTATATGCTTATATCCGGGATATTTTTTTAATATTAGAAAATGTCATGGTAAAGAATAAATGCAATCCGTTGACCTGTAGTTTTTGCTGCTAGTTGTTGTGGTAATAGATTGATGTGCAGATCTTAGTTCAATCAAAATCATTTTTCTCTACTCAACAAGTTATGGCTCATTTGGTTCCCTGTCAACAGCGGTGCACCCAATATTATGGGGTTATGGTGCACGTATGATGATAAGATTGTACTTGTGTTGGGTTCTCTTCTACTTGTCTTGTTTGCAAATATATTTATGTTCACTTTATCTGCAGATATATCTGTATGGTGGGTATTTTAAAGAAGTTTCTTCTGACAAAGAAAAAGGAACAGTTCATGCAGATATGTGGTCTCTTGATCCTCGTACTTGGGAGTGGAATAAGGTGAACACCATATCTGACCGTCCTAATTGTTTAATACATTTTATTTTATGTCCAGTATTTTTTATATTGATAACATTTTCAAGTTGGCTTCAAAATCTACATGTCGCTGGTAAATGTTTTGCTTATTTACCTTCTTTTGACTGAATTCTTCACAGGTTAAGAAGACTGGGATGCCGCCTGGTCCCAGAGCTGGGTTTTCAATGTGTGTCCACAAGAAAAGGGCAGTCCTTTTTGGTGGTGTGGTAGATATGGAGGTTGAAGGTTATAACTGAACCCTGCTTATTTGCTCACACTCGACTGAATATTTTTTTGGAATGTAATATATTCTGCATTTTATTGACTGAAATGATTATATCATCTGTTTAACTTGTTTGGGTCTACTTCTGTTCACCCGCATATTTCCAAATCCTATTTTTTGGAAAACTTCTGCTGATCATGCTACCAAATTTCTGGGATTGTAGGTGACGTTCTTATGAGTATGTTTATGAATGAGCTGTATGGTTTCCAGTTGGATAACCATCGCTGGTATGTTCATCATATCTTAAATGTCACGTTCATTTTCTCTTCAGTTAAGACAAATTAAGTTAGTTATATCTCGGTTATTGTTGTTGTTGTTGCTGCTTTTTGGTCTATCGTTGGTGTCAACTCAAATCCACAGATTAACGCAATTGCTACTTCCAGTGTATATAATTGTCAGACATTTTAGGGTGTTATCAGTATTATATAGCCAGGTATTTCAACCATTAGATTTTGGTTAATTCTAGGCATATTAATTCAGATAACACAAATGGTTGTAATTGATGTGTGCTTTTTTTGGCTGTTCATCCCATTGGGTCGAACATTCCTCGTTATCCTTTGTTGGTACTTCAGATAGCTTAAATATTTCGAAATTCATACCAAATAGGCTAATACCTGTGGGATCCCTCGCTTCCAGCAGATATTTTGCTTTGTAGGAATTATTCAGTGATGATTACAGATTCGTCTGGCCCTGTTAACATTTTTTGTTTGTGGTACACAGTTTAAGTGCCACTGGATCCTGCATGTGAAAGACTATATTTTCTTATTTAGCTTATATGGTCTATTTGTATGTTGACTGGACTGTTTCCCTTCAATCTCTCAGGTATCCGTTAGAGCTCAGGAAAGACAAGCCTGCTAAAAACAAGGTGACTCCTCCAATGTAATCATGTGATCAGCCATCAGTGTTTAGAGTTGCTATACTTGAGATATCAAATTGAAGTGCATTGTAGCGTCTATATCACAGAAATCTGTTTCAGCAACTGAAACACCAAGGATAAGTTTATTGTACAGAGGGAGAGGATAGTTATTGAAAATATGTATGCTTTACATTTTAAATTCAAAGTTTACTATAACACATGGATCATTGCTTTAAGCGAGTGGCAGGTGTTTATGATATAGATTTAATAGAATGTTTTTTTTTCATAAATAGACAAAGGATAGCAAAAGAAAAGAATCGGTGAATGATGTTGAAGCTAACCTGGCTAATGAAGATGAGGTCATGGAGGTTATAGAAGAAGCCACTGATAGACAATCTGAAGTCCATGGAGTTTCTAATCACCTGACTAAGAGTCTGACCATTACTAAAGCTGGTTCAAGCAAAACCATTGATGTTCCCTCTGATTCAGCAACACAAGAACCACTGCCTGAGGTTAGTTTGATCTCTGGAATTTGCATTGCAATGGTATTCTGTTGCTCATTGACTTCTGATACAAACAGGCAGTGAAGCCCAGTGGTCGCATCAATGCATGCATGGCCGTAGGGAGGGATACTCTCTACTTATATGGAGGAATGATGGAAGTGAAAGATAGAGAAATTACTCTTGATGATCTATACTCACTCAACCTTAGCAAACTTGATGAGTGGAAGTGTATTATACCGGTCAGTAGTAGATTGGCCTTCACTTTTTGCCTTTTTTTTTGTTAATTAGCATTGACATTTATTTCAATTGGAATACTGGTGCACATCTAATTGTTTGTTCCTCATCATAACTGTACCTATTCATCATACTATCCTTTTATTTAGGCATCTGAATCAGAGTGGCTAGAAATTTCTGAAGATGATGATGATGATGATGATGAGGCTGATGATGATGATGATGATAGCATGGGGGATGCTGACCAGACAGATGAAGATGAAGATGAGGTACATCTTGGTACTTGAGGTTCTCATTTGTTGGTTCCATGGAATCCAATGAGATCCCTGATTAGATTATACTGCATCATTTTGTTGCGTAAACAGAGTCAATGAAAGACACATATTTAAAGTACAAAATACACATGTTTCAAGAACAGGGGAGGGATATTAACTTGCCATGTTTCCCATTAGCACTAGAAGCCAGTCTGGTAGTTGTGCACCTGTTCTGCCTGATTTGAGTTTAGGTGTTTGACTAAAACGTTAGTTGCCTTTGGAACCATTTCATTTATACTCTCCACTTTAGGTCTTGGAAGCATCTGTTCATGCTCTATTCTAGTAAAATGTTCAGAATTATGTAGGCTCCAATCCTAGTATGTTTATGTGGCATTTGATATGTTAATTCTTTAATGCTAGATTAATTACTTAACAGTGATGTACATACTTGACTTCGCTTGGAGATATAAAGCCACTAGTCTACACAACTCTAAAGGCAATATTGTAGCTTCTACATTGTCTTGGAACTTTTGTCACGTCTAGTTTCAAATGCATAATAGTATTTCCATTTCACTTATCTGAGATATTGTACTAAAGAAGACATAAGATGATTCAGTCATGGTTTCTTATTGAAGTTACCAAACTTGGTTGGTTCTTCACTGTTTTAAAGTTGTAGCTTTGTGTTGGATACTATTTTTCTCAGAGGCAGTGTCATCTGTAGCTGCAAAACCTGGATTTCTTATGACTCAGTCTAGATTGATATTTGTATCTTAGAAAAGGTGTACAGATGAATAATTAATGTAATGCTTATTTTCTCATGTCATTCTTTGATGCTTATCTATCTTTGTTAGGCTTATACTACTTGTTTACCTATAACAACTATAGTTTGCTAGTTGCTACTTGCACTATTGTGTGATTATTTACCTATACTCCTTATCATGCCTGTGTAGTCTGATGGTGATGCTGAGAAGAATGTAGATATGGCCAGCGCTGTATCTCTCCTGAAGGGTGGAAGTAAGACTATGCGTAGAAAAGAGAAGCGTGCTCGGATAGAACAAATCAGGGTCATCCTTGGTCTTTCTGATTCTCAAAGGACTCCCGTGGTAATGTTGAAGTTGAATATCTTTATTTATTTTATGTTTCTTTTAAACTTGTTCTTTCCTATTTCCCAGCTGTACTGTTAAGGGTCCCTTTATATATTTGTTCGAGAGGAATTTTGACCAATTAGTATTTGTTACAAGCAGCTAATAGAACCAGGTTATCTTTTACTTATGTCCATCTGTTCATTTTGACAGCCCGGAGAAACCTTGAGAGATTTCTACAAGAGAACAAATATGTACTGGCAAATGGCCGCCTACGAGCACACTCAGCACACTGGCAAGGTAGTTTCCGTTGCCTGAAGCTCCGTTTTAGTCATGTCATTCAGGAGCTCGAGAATGTGAAATCTTTGTTATTCAATGGCAGGAGCTCCGCAAAGACGGCTTTGATCTTGCTGAAACTCGGTACAAGGAACTCAAACCCATACTTGATGAGGTAATCATTGCACTCTCTGGAATTGTTGAAGTGGAACATATGCAGATCGGTAGCGGTAGTATATATTGACTCACTCACTCTGTCGCGTCATCGTATTCAGCTGGCTGTGCTGGAGGCGGAACAGAAGGCTGAGGAAGAGGCCAGCGCGGCAAGTAGTTCCAAGAGGGACACGAAGAAAGGCAAGCAGAAGAGCGCAGGAAGATAGTTATCTTTTTTTCCTGAACATTTTTCGACGTGCTGTATTTCTCAAGCTCGCTCCAGCAGTTCCTCTGACTTGAGAGGAAGTTTTCCTGCGAGCCCAAGTATACTGAAACGTTTTTTCTCTTTTTCGAAACAATGATGATTTGAAGTGTGATTCACGTGATTTGGTTGAGAAACATGAGGTGGCGGCGACACAATTTTTCCTCTGAATTGTTCGACCCTTACCATATGTTGCGAGATACTTTTGCTGCCATCAACCAACGGACAACTGCCGGCAGAGCATCAGCCAGCCACCCTCGCTCTCGCTATATCTACTGCTTGCCTTCCTCCAACCCCGATCGCACGTTAACTTGTCAAAAAAAAAAAATCCTCGATCGCACAACCGCAACCATCTCGGAGAACGGGAAGCCGCTGCACTCTTTCACCATTCCAAATTTCCAATTTTCCATGGCCGGAACGACGTGGGCGCTGGCGCTGGCGGCCGCGGGTCTCCTGGTGACCGCGCGCGCGGCGTGGCGCCTCTCGCTGTGGCTATACGCGGCGTTCCTCCGCCCGGCGCGGCCGCTGCGCCGCCGGTACGGCTCCTGGGCCGTGGTCACGGGCGCCACGGACGGCATCGGCCGCGCTCTGGCGTTCCGCCTCGCCGCATGCGACCTCGGCGTCGTCCTCGTGGGCCGCAACCCGGCCAAGCTCGCTGCCGTCGCCGCGGAGATCAAAACCAGCCGCCCGGGGACCCCGGTCCGCACGTTCGTCCTCGACTTCGCCGCCGGCGAGCTCGCGGAGAAGGTGGGCGCGCTGGCGGCGTCGGTGCGCGGGCTGGACGTGGGCGTGCTGGTGAACTGCGCGGGGCACTGCTACCCGTACGCGCGCTACTTCCACGAGGTGGACCAGGCGCTGGCGCGGGACCTGGCGCGGCTCAACGTGGAGGCGCTCACGCGCGTCACGCACGCGCTGCTGCCCGGAATGGTGGAGCGCGGCAGGGGCGCCGTCGTCAACGTCGGCTCCGCCTCGGCCTCCATCCTGCCGTCCTACCCGCTCTACACCGTCTACGCCGCCACCAAGGCGTCAGTATTACTTCTCCTCCTCTCAATCCCTGTTTTCTGTCCTCAAAACTCTTCTTCGTTTTTCTTTTTTTTTGGGGGGGGGGGGGGGGGGGGGGGGGAACAACTCGAACTCTTCTTCGTCAGTTATTCATTCAGTTGCCTGCTAGTCCCATCGGGCTTTTCGAAGGCTGGAAGAATGGCGGGAACGTTCTGTTTCAAACTTGAAACCGGCCTTTTTCTTTTTTAAATTAAACTTGAAACTGGAAGAATCAAACTTTAGGACGGGAAATAATGACATAACACATGGCAACAAACTGACGAAACGAGAAAACAAACTAAGATGGAAATGCCAGAGTGACTAGAACTGCACGACACGGCCATGCTGATAGGTCACTCAGGCAGTTCTTGTCACTATCCGGAACAGAGCACATTTGCTTGTTCTAGTAATCTTTTCTCCTCAGATTTGTTTCGACATCTTTTGACATCACTAGTCGCTATATTGAGTTTGTCTCAAAAGTTCAACTGAAGAAACATATTCCGTCACATATAAACATGTTGTTGTTGTTAAGAAATTTTACAAGTTGTCATAAACAGTGGCCTTCTTTTAAGTATATGCCGTCTGTTGTCTTCGAAAGAAGAACAAAAAAACTTTCACAGAAAGTGAAGTATGGACATTATGTAATATTGATGCCTGCATGACCATATAGAAGCTCAGAAGGACACAATGTCATAAACAGATTTTTAACATTGAAGCTCGCCCATGTTTCTATGTTTATGGTTTGTCAGGTATGTTGAACAATTCTCGAGAAGTCTCTATGTCGAATACCGGAGCAAAGGCATCGACATTCAGTGCCAGGTATGAACTAACCTCTTCTTCATTCTCTTGCGCGGTAGTTACATGTTCTGCATTTCCAATATTGGACTATCCTTCCGAAATGTTAGGTGTCAAGTAAGGATTTATGCACTAGGTTCACGCCCTTGGGGTTTTTTTTTTTTTTTTTTTGGAAGACTTGAGTGCGTTTCAGTTGTAACGATCTTTTGGATGAGTTGTGATAGTATCTACTACTAATAACAAGATCAAAAGCAGGTTAATTACTGGGCGTCGAAGAACTAGGGAACGGTTTCCAGAGAACATGGTTCTTTTCATGCTGTCTCCTACCGGATTGGCATGATTGTCCCACACTGTCCAAGTGACTCGTTGTACTTATTGCTGCAACCCATGAGTCTTTCACAAACCTTTTATGGTGCCGGGAAATTGATATGTTTACTTGCCTGAAAATCAAGCCCATAACACATCTCAGTCCTGTTGCGTCTTCCAACTGCATCTAGTCGTCACACGTGAAACAAAATCATGAGGCTATGCATGCCCAGCACACCTGAAAATCCACTCTGGTGTTCCTCACAACCACGAACTAATTCGACATCAACACGTTGATTTTTTCTCTAACCTGCACGCTTTTAATTGCACGGTGATCAGGTGCCCCTGTACGTGGCGACGAAGATGGCGTCCATCCGGAACACCAGCTTCTTCACGCCGTCGCCGGAGACGTACGCGCGTGCCGCCGTCCGCTACATCGGGTACGAGCCTGTGTGCACGCCTTACTGGCCGCACGCGCTGCAATGGCTCCTCTTCTCCCTTTTCCCCGAGCCCCTCGTCGACAAGATGTTTCTCAACACGGCCCTTGGCATCCGAGACAAGGGCCGCGCCAAGGAGGAGGCGAGGAAGAAGAACAAGGGGCAGTGAAACGGTTCCATCGGTAACGACACGTCGGCCTGACCTACCTCGAGATTCTATTGCTACGGAGGGCCACTTTGATACAGTGAAAATACTATAGCTACAGTAGCAAAAACTGCATAAGCTGTACCAAAGGGATCCGGAGAAAGAAGCATCAACAAGTGACCGTTGACGTGGCGTTCCGCCTGCGCATAACATGTCTGGAAATAATAAATTATTTTATTTACGTGTGCGTTTGTGTGCCATAAGTGTCAGAATGTGATGAGCGGATGGAAATAAAAGTTTCCGGCGGGACATGGTAATTTGGGTTGATTACACCAGCTTCGGAGCGTAAAAAGACGCCTCGAGCTGCTTCCACTCGCCTGTTGGTCACTCACACGCGATTCCAGTGATGGCCGGACCCTCGTCGACCAAAAGCACCCCGGTAGATAATGGACAAGTCGTTAATGAGTGTTCATTGTCTCACAACAAAGTTCAATTGATACATGAGGAAAGTTCTATTGCCTGATGCGCAGATGCCGTTAACACTTATAAAAACATCAAAAAAAAAAGAGAGGAAAAAAAGGATACATTTTGTGTAAATACATTAAGAGAACACTAACAAAAAAAACTATTGATTTTTAGCGATTCATTAGTGTAAATAATTGATTCTGGCTGATTGATTCATCGTTACTACTGTATATAAATAACTGATTGTTTCTTTTGTGTAAAATAAACAACTACTCGACGAAATTTTTAAGTAATTGAAAATTAAGATATCCATTTGGCTAATGTGCCTCCAATGCAAAAAGTTATATAAGCACCCATTGAAGACGAAATTGATGGAATTTGATAAATGCGTCGAAGCACTCGAATTGCGGCTCAAAATAACATGTCTTGACCTAAACTACAGCGTCAAAACCCTCCGCCTCTCCGAACTCTCTCGGCGGCCCCCGTCCCCTCCTCTCCGTTTCTCCCACTGGTGGCGGCCGCTTCCCCGCGATGGCTGCCCCGCCGTCACCGCGGCCGCCGACGGCGCAATCTGACGGCGGCGGCGCCCCCCTCTCCGTCTTCCTCGTCACCGACCTAGGCACCAACCTCGCCATGCTCGTCGCCCCCGACACCTCCATCCGCAGCCTAAAGTGTACGACCCTGACACGCCTCGTGCCTCCCCCTCCTCCTGAACTGCCGTATCGCAACTGATACTTGTGTTGATCTCTGCGCAGCGCAGGTGGCTGCGGAGCACATCGCGGCATTCCCCGACCACGGCCCCGTCACCGTCAACTCCCTCCAGGTGCTATTTTGGGGATCTGATCGGCGTTTGTTTTCACAGTGAATCGTTGTGATTGGAATAAGCTTATCAGGGTCACGTAGATGTATTTGGCCTTAGGGCAGAGTTGATCTTGTGCTGATAAGTGTGCCTCGTAATTTCTCAGTATTTCAGTGATCTTATAGTTAGTTGGGGAATGGGTTTTAGAAATGCCAGGTTGTGGTGGTGTCAATGTCGCATGAAGTCTCATATGCGATGATTAGGCTAATTAGTACTAGTATACTACTTTGTTGTGGCAATATTATACCTGTTCATAACGGTTTTTCCTTTGGCAAAAGAAAATCGTCTCAGTTTTTTTTTTTTTTTTTTTTGAAAAAAAGGTCCTTTGGAATGGTAGCCTCTTCCTTGTTAGTTGGAATAGATAATGTAGTTATTAGTTAGTGTCCCACGGTAGTTGATTGTGACCTTGGGAATCAGTCTTCACCTATTGAACATGATAATGCATCATGTCCCTTTGCATGAACCAAAAGGCATGATTTTCAAAGAATCAGTTTTGGACAATTGATGGAGTAACTAGACATTTAGCATTTACTATGTTATATATCATATAAAACCCTTGCAAAGAGTAATTCAAGCTTCTAAGAATGTTCGATTTTCACCAGGTCCGCCGGAGGGATACATTGTTTCACCTCTCGGAATCAATGACAGTCATGAGTGCCTTCACCAGAGTCAAGGGTGGGTGCTTTCTTCATGCCAAGATAACAGAGGCAAGAGTGGGTATGCACTGCTGCCAAGGTACTCCAGAAATCGATGGAAGGAAAACTAGTGGTGGTCATGCTGGGATGCATGTAGAGAGGCATGCCAGGGAGCTGCTTGCTGCGACACCACACGTTGCTAATGATGGGCTTACTCATGGGCTTGGAGGTACACCCTAGTAATAAATTTGTGACATACCAAGTTAACATTGCTGCTCCTTCCCATCTTGCCTTTTGTTGCTAAAAGTGTTACCAGTGTGCTTGGTTAATTAACCGTGCCATTCATTTGAATTGGATCTATGCATTCTATGCTGATAAGTTGTCGCATGCCTCTAGCATCAACATCAACAGAAATGGCGGAACTCCATAGGCCTTCTATGCTGATGAGTTGTTTTGTTAACAATTAAAACATTCAGTATATATGCAACTTTTGTTAGAAAAGAAGTACTCCCTCCAGTTCCCTAAAAGAAGTCGTTTTGGACAAGATTTCAGATACCAAAACATGATAAATATTTTCACGTGCACAAATTTCACAATAAAACTTAGCTGCCTTAGTGGTTAGAGTATGGCGGGTCAATCCATGCAGCCAAGGTTCCACTCCCTGCAGCCACTCATTTTTGCATGCAAAGCCTTTTTTTTTTCACATGGGAAACTAGCTACCATTAACTCCAACACAGATAAATGTTCCCAACGACTTGTATTAGGGAACTTTGAGCAAATCACTCCAGCGACTTGTTTTAGGGAGCCGAAGGGAATATGTAGCTAGTACTCTTGATCCATCACCCTCAAAGCTTGAGGTTGTAGCTGCTATTTTTCCAAATATAATAATTTAGACTATTTAGTCCCTATTTCATGCTTTATATCTTATTACTATATTATCAATTTATCTCTTTGACTTCTTTTGAAGGTGGTGATGCAACTGCAGAGTTGAATAATGTCCATGCACGTGATGCAGTGCTGTATAATGTTCTGGCGCCACCCTCATCACTGCTGGATACTAAAACAAAGAATGAAGCAAGTCTGGCAAGTGATGTAGATATCGATAAATCGTCGAAGCAAACCAATGTATGTCATGTTGTGGAGGCAGATGCAATGGATTACTTCTTGCATGGTGATAGAGACCATGATGTTGATGGTAATGCCAATAAGCAAATTAAGATGAAGGAGGAAATGTTAGGACAGGTACATGTGGATGATATTTCTCAAGGGAAAGAGCGCAAAAAAGCTAAGAAGCGTAAGATAACTGATTCTGCTCACACGTCAGCTACAGATGCTAGAATAAGTAATGAGTCGTGTACTATGGACACAAATAAATCAATTAGGGCTCCATTGGAAACAAACCCTACTCATGGGGAACTTTCAAATGTTTCTTTGGGGAAAGAAGTAATTGACAATATACCTGAGGATTCTCTTCAGATAGAAAATCTAAGTATTGTTGGAAAAAAGAAGAAAAAGAAAAAGCGTCTGTCTGCACCATCTGAAGCTGTTTCTGGTCAAGAAGCAGCAAAATTACCAACGGTGACCGTGGGGTTAACAAAATCAGGTAAAATTCCATGTCATACAAATGTCCAAGGGCAACATTGCAGCAATATTTTTGTACTTTATTTTACAGTACACTACTCATACCTTCTGAAGTTTGTCTAGAGGTTATAGTGAGATACTATGTTCCATATGTATTATTTATGCTTGAAGCAATCACAAAGATTTTTGTGACATGATATACCTTGATGCTTCTAGATGCCAAATGTTTATCTTTGATTCTTGCACTGAGTTATCAATGCAAAATTGTTCAACATACTGTTTGGCTCAAAACTCTCAGAATGCCCTGTAGTTGTCTGTAATATAAAAAAACTGCAAATTCACCTCATTATAATATATTCTATCTGGAGTCTTTTGGTTGCTAATGTAGAGATACTAATTTTCTTTTTCTTTCAATTATTCAGGTGCTGATGCATACGAGGTTGACATGATTAGCGGAGATGGAAGTACAGCCAGATCATCTGTTTTGCTTTCATCATTAGAACCCAATGATGAAAGCCAGGGAGGAAAACAAGTTCAGTTTGTGAACAATGTTCAGGCATCTACTGATCTGACTTCTGAACAAGAAAATTTGGGTCATATGCATAATGGTGATAGAAACCCTTCCATACGAGATGCCATTAATTCCGCTGCTGAAGTTCCAGTTATTGGTGAAAGAATTGCAGAAGCAAGCAATGGCGCTTGTGATGGAGCGGAGGAGCATGAAGAAACAAAACAACATAAATACAATGGCAGTAGTCATGATGCAGATGTGGCTGAAACAAGCAACATGAAGAAAGGTGGCAAAAGTATAGATGCCTTGGAGGAGAGGCCCACAAATGATAATATTTCTAGAGAGAAGAAGCGCAAGAAAGTGAAGAAGGTTAATATTGTTGACATGGCTTCTATTGATATTGGTGGCGACCAACAGATTCTTGGGCATACAGAAGATGCAGGAAAAACAGATAAAGTTTATACAGAAAGGGAGATTCTCCATGGCCTTTCTGTGGGACTTGTCTCAGACAATGTGCAGCAAGGGGATTCAAATGTAATAGGAAACCAAAATGGTCATGGAACGAGAAAGAAGAAAAGAAGACACCATTCAGGATCCTTAAAGGGTGTTGATCCTAATCAAGATCAAAAATCATCTGAACATGTTATGAATGGTAGATCGATACAACACACAAATTCTGCTCCCTTAGATGCAAAACAAACAACACAAGGTAGTGTAGGAGCAATAGTTAGTGACAGCAAGTTTGGTGAAAACCTGGATAAAGCAGCAGCAAATATGAT
The DNA here is from genome assembly GCA_030378355.1 of Eleusine indica. Classification (NCBI taxonomy): domain Eukaryota; kingdom Viridiplantae; phylum Streptophyta; class Magnoliopsida; order Poales; family Poaceae; genus Eleusine; species Eleusine indica. Next base: position 10,279,858 of record CM059502.1, read on the forward strand.
TAATGAGGTATTGGCAGATCTAAAATCAAGAGACAGCTTAAGTAAGGAGTTGAGTGAAGATCTGGTAACAGGACAAATACACCTAGACGGCAATCCGAATGCACTAGAATTTCCTGCATCCACTGGCAATAAAGCTGATGATTATGCAGCATTACCTCTGAAATATCCTGATGCTATTCACTCTGATACTCCTGCCAGGTCTTGTAGCCACAAGAAGCCTAAGGGAAAGCAATCAAAAGTGCTGCCGACTATGATCAACTCATCTCAGCATTCATGTGGTATGCCTCAAGAAGATGCTGATACAAAACTAAAAGAGTCTGATACTTTGAGGTGTCCTGGCAAAGCAAGTGATTTGAAGGATATTTTTACTGGAGATTATGTAGTGCAGGCTGATGATAAAACCAAAAGTACTAAGCGACAGAGTAAGAAGGTTAAGAAGGTTCCCACAGGTAATGGTAAAACCACCCAATCCTTAGATGAGCAAGTCAACCAGGTTGCTCGAGAGGACATCGAGGGGGGCAATGCTGCTATACAAGCAGATTTGGTTCGAGCAGGTTCTGTGATTAATACTCCTATGGGAACTGTTACCAAAGTACAGCATAAAGGCAAAAGAACTTTCGAGACTCAGGCCTCTAAAATGCAAGAAACTAGTCATTTTGCCAATGCAGCTCAGGATAGCCATGATGAAAATGCAATTGGCATCACTGGGACCCATGATAACAAAAATTCATCTGGCCATCCTACAGAATCACCTGCAGTTCAGGAAGATGCTGCCACTCTCAAATCTTCCAGCCCTAGTGCTCGAAAGAAAAGGAAGAAACCTTTGAAAACTGGACTTCAGAGTCAGAATTCTGCCATGGAGCATGATTCCAATTCAGATTTGTTGCACTGCAATGCCGAAAAGGGTTTGGTTAGTGCTAAAAATTCTGCTCAACCAAATCATTGTATCACGGCCCATACTGAGAGTGATAAGATCAATTTCTTGGACCATTTTAGCTTGGGTGAAATGAATGATCGATTAATTTCTGCTGAAAACATACAAAACAATGAAGCTGAGATTATGGAAGCGAAGAATACAAAGAACACATGTAGCACTGAACCAAATGATCTTCTAGAATCTCTTCCTCCTGCTGAGAAAACTAGCTTAACTGATCACTTTGGTACCATTGAAGTGGTTGTCCCATCTACCAAAGCAGAAAATATGAACAGAGAATATGATAATGTGAACAGTGGCAAGGAGAAAAGGAAGAGAAAAAGGAAGCCTAATTCCGAAGGGCCTGCCACTGATAAGGAAAATCTTGATGCCGATCATCGATGCACTGGTATTGGTACCCAAGATTCACTTGATTCTGTTGTACAGAATGGAAGAGTGGGGCAGGACAATGGAAATGAGAACAACAATAAAGTTACTCACAATGTCAGTGTAATGGAACAGGAGCCACAAGATGCAGCATTGGATCATACTGTTGAAAAGAAGCTCCACCAAGGTGATGTTGATAGTCAGAACGATTCGCCCATCAATAAGGATGATGCAAATGAAAGCAAAGAGTTACGGAAGTCAGCTTCTCAGGAAAAGCCCCATAACCTTGTTAAGAGTTTTGCCATGAGCCCGGCAGCATCCAGTGATAGCACAGAGGCCACACCACAAATTGCTAAACGATCTAGACGTGCAGTACGAAAAGTTTCAAAACAAAGGTATGAAGAAGCTAATGTGAAATTCAAAGAAGAAAGTAGGAAGGTAGGCTCTGGTGCTTTATTCAATGATGCTATCAGTGAAGAACCTAACGATGTAAAGGACATCAAGGGTGAAAAGGCTGTCTTGGGAACATCATTAGATAATTCATCTGCATCCGTGAACTCAGGTAAAAACTAGTATCACATGGAATAGGTATTAGTTGGCAAATATTCTGGTGGATAACATTTGCACTTGGTTATGCATAAATTCATTCCTTGAAATTAAAAATCAGGTCCTTTTATTTATCTGGTGTCTATTTGTACTTCTTTGGGGTGGATGCCTTATTCTCTATTAAATCCATATATTTAAGAGTGGTAAAAGTCCTTCACAAATCTCAGCAGCCAACATCTGTTGAATGCTAGTTATGTTGAGGTGTTGAAAGTTTCAACACTGATACAACTTTTTATTTTTTCCATACCATTTGTTACAGTTGATATTGATGGATTTGAACATTTCTGAAATATCATATTAATATTTTTGTTTCTGATATTAATGTTCTGGTTGATAAATTAAGGTCCCTGTTATGCTTAATAAAGATAATGAGTGTCAGCCTGTCAGTAGCAAGCTAGGGACCTACTCCTTTTAGAGCTGGTTGATTCATAGGGCTTGTTCCTTCAGCTAAATACATTATACATACGAATTATTTTCTGAATTTCATCTGTTGGCAGCAGCATCAAAAATCTATTCCCAAGTTTATTTACTAATGATATAACCGATGTGCATTTGACAGGTATTTCATCTATGGCCTATGATGAAAGTGACGTGCCTGATGATGATGAAGCCTTATCCTTGTAAGTTCTCTAGCATGTTAAAGAAAATAGTTATGCATATTGTATAGGTCACTGTAGCTTGATACAGAGTACAATGTAAATGTTACCGGTGAGCATGATACATTGTCGGTGTCGATCAATCGTGATCGATAATCACCTTATTACTGTGGGCAGAAGATTGTGCAGTTACATTCTTAAGAATCTCCTTGTATGGTTGAAACATCATCTATCCACTTATCCACTCATCTAAAGCACCTGTATCAGAATTTTTGTGGTTAAAAATGCGTCTAGCATTAGAACACGTCATTTTGTTCTCTTCAGCTGAATCACTGACATCTGAGTTGCTTTCCTCTCTTTCAGATCACAGAAGAATCTGAGAGATCTGGACATTGGTTCCATTCTTCGTGGTTCCAGGAGCTATAAGAAGGCGAAGCAGAAGCAAGCCGAACTGTTGGATGATGATACCGAGGTGCCTGACAGCCAGCCAACTGATGGCTTGTTTTGGGGCTGAACCTGACTTGGAAGAAAAGCATGGGCCAGGTTTTAATCCATCGGATAAGCTAATTAAGTTCAGGAAGCTCCCTATGATGGGCATTGCATATTGTAGCTGTAACCTATCTTGCTATGATGTGAAAAGGCAATCCAACTTTGTGATGGCAATTTTGTTGGCCGCGGCCACTGTTACTGATAGCCCACATTTAATACTGGCTATATTTTGGCAAGTTTTCAGCTTCCCGTGGTTTAGTTGATGTACCCTTTTTCAGTTTATGGTCATAACTTGCATAGAAAGAAATTTATAAAAATATCTAATAACAAGATATTTTTGTGATTTCAGTAAAAAAGAACAATGCTGGTCAGGCATCTAAAACTGCATTACAGATTATATTAACATTCATTGCATGCATATGGTGCACAAATATAGAAATCATACAAGAACATGGTTAGAATTAGTTTCAAGATGCAGCACCTCTTTACAAAGTTGGAATTGACATGTGAAAAGGTTATCTATGCTAATATCAGTATACGCCACATTATCAAACTACAAACTATCATGGAGCAAGAGAAGAGCTTGTCATCTGCGCTTCTGGATCTTCATCCCTGATGTTTGCTGTCTTGCCCAAGGATTTCTGGCTAAGCATCCTGGCTACGGAGTTTCTTAACCTCTGCGCTTGGGATCCATTGGTAGATTGGCTGCCCCCCATCGTCCTCTCGAGCTCTGACAAGAGTGCCTTCACAAGGACATCAAAACGACGCTTGGCTGTAGGATATCGTGATATTGATTTTGTGATTCCTTGCAATCTTGTAGAAGCACGGAAGGAGCAAAAATATCAATACACCCATCGATCCATAAAATCAAATAATAAAGGAGAGGTAAAGGAGAGGCAGTACCTGCGTGCAAATGCATCTATGTCTGCTTTTTTACGTTCGTTCAATGACGGGACATGAGGAAGAGTGCCCTTGATGCGATCTGGATCACCAATAAGCAGAACTCGCATTTTCAAATACCCTTCTTCTTGTTCAGTGAAATTCTCAGCTTTTATCTGTTCTTTAATAACCATGAGAGGATCAAAAAACCAATCAAAGAGAGTACTTCTAGGTCTGTTGTCAGACGTAATCTCAGATCCATCACCTACAAATTTCCCAGAGCAAGTCAATCTAAGGTCATATAACTCAGCACACTTTTTTTTTGGGTGCACTTACTTAGGATTATGCCGTCAGAATTAGCTTTTGCAGACCGAAGTAGCGCATTAAGGATAACATACGCTGGCAAACCAACATTCAAAACACCACTGCCAACTTTGCCTGACTTTGTTTCTTCAATATCTTTCATTGTTATCACTCCTTGATTAACCAAAGCTTCCCCCTGGTGCCTGCATTCGGCAAATAGGTGGTCCAGCAACTGCATAATGATATCATTCAGCATATAATGTCCAGATTTTTTAAGTTACATATACTGTAGCAGAAAGAATTGTTCAATGAAAACTAAGGACTGAATAACTATTCTAAGTATGTTATTGTATTATACATAACATGAAGCTGAATCTGGAACAGCTGCAGTGCAAATAACAATGGCACCACAATGTGCCAGTATGATCTGCTCTGCTCACTATTAGGAGGAGAGAATCACCTTGAAAGGATTGAACTCGTCAATGCTATTTTTAAATGAAGTAACACGAGACGGAGGTTTTTTCCCTTCTTGCTTCTCCTTGTTGAAAGAGGCTGGCCTAGATAATGGTCCACCATGTGAAGACTCGTCCTTGGCCTTCCGATACTTAAACCTTAGAGATTTCAAAAGTCAACACCAGCCAACTATTGTTTACCACATGAACTAAAGGCATGCAATATAATTCACACCTCGGAAAGCAAGACCCAGGTGCCATGTCAAGAACGTCATTCGTGTATTCATCAAAGATAGACACTGATGAGGCAACATAGGCAAGTCCCATTAGAAGAGATGATTCCTGGCACATCAACAATATCAAGCTCCATGAGACCATGACATTAACTAGCAACAGGTTGAATCAACCTAAATAAGTGGCAAAGCTTGCTTCGTCATCAAAAGCACAACGCCTAAATAATTACAATAATACTTCAAAAAAATCACTCATATACCTGATAAGCCACAACAGCACCATAAGCACCAAAAGGAATACTGGAGAGTATGGAAGCCAGAACAGATCCTAAAACAGCAAATGGCCAAAGAAGAATAGCAAGACCAGCGAATGGCACACAAGCTGTCTCCAGAAAAGGCCCTGCTCTCCCAATCATATCCTGGATCAGCCGTTTCCATCCTTTGAAAAGCATCACAGGGCACTTGTAGATGGCTATTAATGTAAACATTATTCCATCAAGTATGATCCCACATGAAGCTGCTATTAATGCTCCAGGAAAATCTAGCAATCTGAGGGCACAAAAATTATGCATCAGTTTATTAATTAGTTGTGCTTCAAAGGAAACAAAATAAGTGTCATCTAAATGGAAAGCACTGCATCTTGAGATTATATATACTAAAAAAGAAAGTCTGAATTCATGTTTTTTTGCGAGTGTTATTTCAAGTCTAGCATAAAAAGTACCACTGGACTATTAAGTTGAAGGCCATATGCTAAAAGGAAAAAAAGGAGAAAGGTAACCAGAAAAGTCTGTAATCTCGAGGAGCAAAGTTATAAAAATACTAAGCAGGAACAGGATGGAAACCTTATCTCATATGGCTTCCCATCAGGAGGTTTCTGAAGGCGAAGGTCATCCATAATTGAAAAATATGAGTTGAAGAGCAAGTCTTTCACATCCCTGACTACTGTGCAGCTTCCAGTGATAGTACTCCATGTTCCATCCTGCAGTTCAAAATAGCAAATAGCAATAAGTGTTAAAAAAAAGATGCTACCAACCCAACTCAGAATAAAACAGATTAAATTGGTCACCAAAAGAGAAATCTACCACAAAACAATGAATGAATGGTTTTTCTTTGCCCTCTCCAACTGCACCAAATGTGGCCATTATCGGTGCTAGAAAACCATATACTAATCCAGCAAGGACACTTCCTGGGATGCCAAGTATCAACCATAGGATCAACATTGCCGTAGCAGCAATAAGAAGCAGAAGCTTTACTATTGGTCCCACCAGCTTAGTTCTGTCTCCAAGAAAAGATGGGGCAAAATGTGAGCACTTTGCTTACTAATTTAATGAAGCTGCCAAAAATAGAACTGCAGAACAAGCACGCTGTACCCGATAATGCAGTAGTATGACCAAATCAGATGCATGGGCCATAAGCCCAGAATGAGTGCTGATAGTCCGATTGCCATAATAAGACATGCCCAAGGGCACAGCAAAACACCTGGGACAGAAATAATATGCAATGAGGATTCCATCATACCAGGGTTTAAAACGAATGCATCCGCAGCTGTCTGTATATATAAGGATATAAATGTTCAACAACACAATTACATTGCATTTGTAATATAATAAATCAATATAGCGTGTTGTTCCATCATTCATCTACAAATTTACATTAGCTTCGTCAATCAAAGCTGCATGCTACTCTACATGAGTTGAATGGCTGTTAAATGACTCAATTTAAATTGATAAATCAGGGGGACAAGACATTGAACTGAAACCCAATTTTTGAGGAATTACATTCTATACAGAAAAGGAAAAGAACATTTTCTGATCATATTTCCTAGCTTTCAATCGACTGAAAGCTTTGAGTCAATGGTTTGTTAGTTTGTGTTTTGATTTTTCTTTTGTAGGATTATCTGTATAATAATTATAAACCGTTGGATCTAGATCCGATGGTTCAAAGCGGTGATTGAAAGTTGCTCAAACTTTCAGTTAGCTGAAAATTAGCAAGTCCCTTTTCTGATATTTCCCTGAGATAGATAATAATAGTTCTAAGCAAATCCAACCTTGATTGTCCACGTCAGAGAGTACAAAAAAATAGCCATTAAATCAATACAGTTAACTGAAAGCGTGCTGATCTCAGGGCAGTTCAGTCCTGGAATAAGAAAAACAAGAACAACACACCAACTATTTAGCCAAGTTCTAACTAAACTCTGTAATAAGCGAGAGCAAATGATGAATCAACCATCCTCTACCAGAAGAACAAGAAACCTAGAGGCTAGAGAAGCAACCTTCCATTCGACCACTAATCAAACTAAATTCATCAATTTGTCTAAAAAAATGCATCAGTTGAGCGCACACGAGGGAAAAACAATTGCACTCATCAGAGAAAATCAATTACTACCAAAATGAAGCGAGAGAGTTGAGCATCACATCACCTTTGATGACACCGAGTATGAGGAGGCCGACGAAGTAGGGCAAGAACTTGAGGAAACTCAAGACAGCATCCCGGAACCCCCTCGGCGGCTCCATTGCCAACACCTTCAAACCAACCGAGACCGAGCCAAGACCCAAGCTTTCCTCTAGACAACAGAAATCAACCCCTCTCGGCCAATCCGGCCTCGAAGCCGCCCCTGGAAGAGCAGAGGTCCGCTATTCCGCAGCGCTGTCGAGCAAGAACCCAACCGCGAGAAAGGATAAAAGACCTTCTTCCCGGGAGCCGAAACTGCACGGCGCCTCTCAAGAATCTACCACGGTGCTTGCCTCCATCCCAACTCAAGAACCCTGAACCGTGGAGACCGAGGCCGAACGCCGAAGGCGGAGACAAACCTTGGGGTCGCCCAGGAGCGTGAGCAAGAAGACAGGGGCGGGTCAGTGGGGCCGCTCCCGTAACACATAGGCTGTGCTCTGTACTGATGTTGGCAAATGACCGGAACTTGAGGGAGAGGTTGATCGTCCAGGTGAAAGGTGGATGAGTGGGGAGGATGCGCGGTTGATTGGTGGTAGTGGCGTGGGTCGATAGGGTAGTTACCACGATCGGCAACTCAATCCATTTGGTGATTTCACACAAAAAAAAAGAAAAGAAAAAAAAAACTCAATCCATTTTGCTGCAATGGAAATGGAACTGACTGGTTCTGGAGAGGAATTCTGGAACTGATTTGATTGCCTGGATTAGAAACCGGCGTAGGAGGGTTTAGAATAGTAGAGAGAATCGGATGCTGGCAAGCCGTGACAGTGAGGCTTGATTCTTTACCTTTGGGCGGGGGTAATAGGAGAGGCTGCGCTGCGTGGACAAAAGTTCTTGGCTTTTGATTTGTTTTGTTTTATTCTAGTTGAGCCGTTCGAGAGGGGGCGTGTGACGCTTGCGCGGTTGCTGTGGACGGGCGGGCGGATGGAGGGAGCAATTTGCTTGGCTCGGTGCAGGCGACGCGCAAGAACCATCCCGTCAAAAAATAAGTCAAGAATCAACCAACGGCTGCTGAAAATGTGACCGTTCGCCTGAACAAATTCAAGTTTTCTCTGACCAAATTTGATGGCAACTTCAACTAACTCCTCCCGGACGTGCCGCTAGTGTCACCATCCGTTGGCATAATCTCAATTCCCTTTTCTTTTAATCTTTGATTGATAGGAAAGAGGTTGCACGGGTTGCAGTTGCAGGAGAGGAGGACTGACAGGTGGTGCGAGCGGCCGCTATAATCCGCCACCCGTCACGCTGTTGTGCAAGATCCAAGAAGAACTGTGTGCTGCTTCTTTCTTTCTCGTCTTGTGTTTGCCCTGTGTGGGTCTGACTCTCACTTGAAATGGAGGAACTGCTCCTATTTCTGTCCATAGAGAGTAGGAATTTGCTTGGGTCGGTGCGAAAAAGTGACAGTTCGCCGGAACAAATTCAACTCTTTTTTTTTTCTGACCAAATTTGATGGCAACACCAGTACACCAGACGTGTCGCTGGTGCCATCGTCTGTTGGCGATTTGGCACGACCTCACCAACTGTTTTTTTCTTTTGTTTCTTTATTTATTCATTGACGCCACGGAGGTTGCACGGGTACATGTCAATCACTGCATTTTGTGCGAAAAAGCAGGAGACGAGGACTGACATGTGGTTCGAGGCGGCCCGCGTTGATTCCATCTTCCTTTTTCGTCTTGTGTTTGCTCCGTGTGGGTCTTACCCGAAATAGAGGAACTGCTCCAATCTCTGTCCATAGAGAGTAGATACGGCGCTGTCATGAACCCTTACCTGATTTGGTGAAACTAGCTCAGATCCCAACGAAAGTGTGCTACAAACCGTGCAATATATGTCCATGTCACTGTCACGATATCGCTGTACCCGAACATTCCCCATGTAGAGAATCCAGAGGAAAGAGGAGATAAGACGGGCACTCCCAGTCCCAGACCTGGAACAAGCCACTCATGTGGGGTGGGTAGCCGAAGCCGAGAGATTCCACCGGCGCGTACTGGCGAGTTTTCCCCTCGCCAAATTAAACGACACGGAACGGAGCGCGTGGTCCGCCCTCCCACCCACAGCAAAAAAAGGGCGAAAAGCTCTCGCCACGGGACACGGTTCCAGATCCAGCCGAGAGGGCCATCCATGTTGTTGTACGTGTCATCAGCCATGGCCCCGCACGCGTCTCCTCAACCTCAAAAGCGCGAGGCCGCCGACCCCAATTTCCAACCGGCACCGCGCACGTAATCCGGCGGGCCGGAAACGAAAGGGGCGACGCGGACCTCGTCAAGTCAAGTCGTCATCATGGAAACCACGCAGGACAAGGCATGACATCGCACCGCACCGGCGTCCGGGGATCAGATAACATTCTTCCTCTTGCCACGCGGCGCGCGTAGTGGAGGATGAGCTAACGGAAGCCCCGGTTCTTCGTTCCCGACGAGTGCTTATTGCGTCGTCCGCGCGGTAGCCGGTACAAGAGGAGCAGGTACGACGCTCGTGTCTTCGTGACGGCTGACGAGTTCAGGGAAATAGAGCCCGAGGCGGCTTTCGCTTTGGACTCCCAACTCTGACGACCGAGCCTGTTGTCAGTTAGCGATACTACTGTTTACTCACTCGTCGAAAAGTTTGGCAGAGTTGCACTTCTTCATTTTCTTCTTTTTTCTAAAGGCAACCGAACTCTGCATCATACTGTCTCTAATGACGACAGGTCCACAGCTTCTTCTCTACCAAACGTTGCCACACCGCGGCAGATTGGTACTGGTGGTGACACTCGATTCTTGCCTGCACGCACAGGAAGGAAAGGAAGCCTGAGACATCGAGATTGCTCTTGAAGAATTATTATCCAGCTCCATCACATGCATCAGGCGGATATACGGAACTCTAGGTTTCCATGTCTCCAGCCATCCCAGTTTACTTGAATTTGGACAGATAGTTTATTCAGATTCAGAGAATGTTCAATAAATCTGACATAAAACTAAAATAACAAATAATTTAAAACAGAGAAAATACAAAAGTGCGCATGTATGTATCACGTGATCGTGCGGCCGATCGTCGATACCTGACGTGGCGTGCTTATTTGGCATTTCTAGCTATCCAGATGACCACCCGTACAACCGGTACTGGGCGCCGTTCTCCGACGTCAACTCGTCGTCGATCTCGGCCGACGACTTATTGTTCTGGAACCTGCTCCTGCCGCCGGCGAAGGCGCTCAACAAGGCCGCGAGCCGGGGGAAGAAGCTCACCGACTACGTGGCGCTCTACGCATCCGTCATGGTGTACTCCAGCATGATGCAGCTGGTCGGGAAGACGGAGATCCAATAAGACCGTCACCCTGTGTCCCTGTCAGGTCGATGATCAACCCTGGCCATTAGAGATGGTACGGTAGGCAAGCATCTTCTTTAAGACAGATTTGATATATACTCCCTCCCTCCGGCAGTTCAAATTTGAACTACGGAACATCAACAATAAAAATATGAAGGGAGTAGTTAGCAGTGTCAGCCACATTCCGATCCGTTGGTGAGATCAAATGTTTGGGCGATGAGAAGATCTAGGCCTTATTTTCGTTTGTGCTGCAGTGGTTGCAATGGAAGATCTCGCTTGGTGCTTCAAGAACCCACCTCCAGACTGGGCGCCCGGGCATCCTTGCCTGCCGAGTTGGAGTAACTCATGGACTAGCGTCGAATGCTCCCAGGAACTTCCTGTGCGCCTCTGATCACTGTAAGCATTGTTGTTACTATCAAGACAAGTATCATATCCGTTCAGCTGTTACAAACTTCTGTTCAAATGCAAAAAAATTCGGCCAAGCAACCACCAACCAGTTCTATCTCTGGTGCAGATGAACAATGACGCATGGCCTTCTGTAAAAAAAAAAAAAAAAAAAAAAGCAACCAGTTCTATTCATCCGTAAAAAAAAAAGCCTTACTATTGCTAATATGACCCATGGTCTTTCAGGATCACTTCCTGACAGCAATGGGAATTTGACTGGGCTGAAAACAATGTAAGGCAGAATCAATATCTGATAGTAAATGTCCAAAAGACATCGATAATTCTTAATTTTACCTAGTAAATTTTGACTGCAGCTATCTAAGTGGCAACAAACTCTCAGTCTCAGGCAGGCTCCATACCTGATTTGAGTGGCATGCGCACCCTTACTGCAGCTAGGATATTTTCTCCTTTAATGGCACTAACTTTTCTGCATTTCAAAAAAAAAAAAACTTTCTGCATTTCAGAAGGCGCCTTGATCGCAACCAGTTCAGCGGCACAAGTAACCCATCAATGGAAAAGCTCATCAATCTAAAGGGGCTGTAACTACCGAATTTCTCCCTTGTTTTAATGGCTATAAGATTATATCCCCTCACTTCGTTTTGCCTTGTGCAGATACCTGATTGCAGGCCAGATACCAGTCGGTCTGAAAAACAAACGTGGGCTTGATCTCAGTTATGAAAACGATGCTCAGTTTGGCTCTTTACATTTTTTTTCTTTCTTGACAATTTCTCCCCCCTCCTAAAAATTTGGTAGAATTTAAGCCACATTCTTTTTACTTGATGATTTATTTTGCTTAAAATTTATATAACTGAGGGGAACAAATTTGGATGAGGCTGGTAAGGAGGAAAATATTCTGATGCTAATTTCCAATCTGATGCTGCAACCATGCATGCAGAAGACAGTTCAATAATGAAGGGACATGAGAGGCTTCAAAAGTTGTAGGATGGTATTGATGTGAGATGTATCATGTATGTGAGCTGAAGATTAATTAGCGTTCCTATGAGCTATTTGTCTCCAGTTTTTAGAATTTCACACATGTTGCATCATATGGCATCAGTTTAGAGATACTTGTTAGGGGAAACAATAATTCCTTTAACCATATAAAAGTGAGAAAACATGTCAAGGATAGTAAAATGCAGAGGCAAGACAAAAATAAATTTGCTGATTGCTCAAACTTTTTCAGTTTTGATTTCTCAATTCGGGATCCATGCATACAAAGTGAGATTATATTACATAGCAACTAAGCATCCAATCCTCATAGTTAAATCCTAAAGCATACCCAAAATACTATTCTCCATCAGAATCCCATTGGCAGCAATGAAATGCATAGTCATATTACATAACAACTGCGCATCCAATCCTCATAGTTAAATCCTAAAGAATACCCAAAATACTATTCTCCATCAGAAACCAATTAGCAGTACTGAAATGCTTTAGATGTAGCCTAAAGCATACCCAAAATACTTTTCTCTATCACATCTGTTAGCAATGTTGTTGCATGGTGCGGTCACTCAGCTACCTCATCATCATCATCATCAGAAGCTGCTCGGATTATATGCACCTAAGAAAGGCGAGCATAAGTAAAGGATATCCAAATAAGATTTCCTAATTTAAACTACAGATTACTCGGGCATTAGTTGAGCAGATTGTACCTTGAAGGTCGTAGGGTTGATCAGTTGAAAAACCGTCGCATCCCCATCCCGTATCCCATGGCTCAAAGCAAAACCAGCCCAACCACCACTTAGGCCCTTCTTGTAGGCGAGGTAGTTGGTGTCGAATTCTTCATCTTTCTCATCCACCAAGGTGATAATACAATCTTTCTTTGGCATATAAGTGTCACAGAAATGGCTAGGGAGACCCTTTCGAACATGCACCATAAAAAAAAATTAGTACGAATGAAATAGTAAGTAGAAGTTAGAGGGGAGAGCATATACTAGTACAGAACTCACCAGCCAAAATCCTCGCACCACATGTGAATGCAGCATTGCTTTGACAAAGGAGGGAACTTCAGGGTCCAATTCTGATTCTAGCTCCTCAGCCTTTCTTGTCGCCTCCAGCCTCGCTTTCATGGAAATCGATCCATATCTTGCCAAGTAGATGCTGTCAGTTGGCTTTCGAGGAGTCCTGAAGAAATGAAAGTAAATTTCACTTGATGAGTGAAGTAAAACTTTCTCATCCCAGTCATGGTAAGGAAATATCCACATACCTTGCCATCCTCTCTGAATCTTGTCGTGCTATCTGTTGATGAATTTTACTTGTCAGTGAAAGTGTATGGATTCCAATTGATGATATCATGGACGCTAAGCATAACAGCATATCTTTTCTCAAATCTTACTCAAGAAAGAAGCATTTTGTAGCTAAATTAATTAAGTCAGAAAAACTCTTAAATTTGATTGATCCGGCATAGTTAGCAGTTTCTTGATCAGATGAACAGAGCTGAGCAGAATTGCACACGGAGATGATATATGAGCCGAGATTTTCACACAGCAAAACTGGACAACCATATGAACAGAGCTGAGCAGTTACACACGGAACTTTCACACACCAAAGTTGGACAATCTTAAGCTCAAATAAAAATTCTCATGCTTGACAAACTTGTGGAACTGTATGACCAAACAACTAAAACTGTTGACTTCGAGCATATAGGAAGTAAACATCACACATTAAACAGAAGATATACCTCTGCATAGTTGACATCAGGGAGCTTAGCCAGCCGCCGGGACCTCCTAGATGGCGTCAGAGGCACGACTGCCGCTTCGATGATCCTACGCCTCTTGTGCTTCTGCTCGTCCGCAAACCAAAAAGAAAAGGGGGAAAGGTTACCGCGTAATCAGTGGGTTAAGCGATGAACAAGGATCAAAGAAATGACAGCGCATAGCAGGGTGAGGTAAACAAATGAGGCCGCGGATTTGTGGCATCACCATGGGGGAAGGTGTCTTGGGCGCCATCTTGATGGCGGCGGAGAGATGGTGCAGGTTGAGCGCCTCCATCTTGCGCTTGTTCTCCTGCACCGTCCTCTCCCTCGCCGCCTCGTACGCCGACATCCCCTGCTCCCCGACCGCCGCCATCTCCCCTTGTCTCTCTCTCACCGTTGGACGAGCACGGCGTTCGTGGAGGGGGAACAAGAAGCTGGTGGGTTCAGGGTGGGCAGTGAGCTCGAGTTTGGGGAAGAGAGGGGTTTAAGGGAGGACGGCGACCGAGTTTTCAAGGCAGGGGAGAATAAGGAGCACGGGAAATTGACCGTTGGAGACACCGAGGGGTTAAACGGTAACATTCCTATACCTAGGCAGAGGGTATGGTGGAAAATGTTTCGTTTTTCGTAAGCCCGGTTTCTCGGGGAAAAAGGTCCCTGAAAAGCGGAGCAGAGATGGGCTGACTCAGCAGAGGAGGAGGAAATTTCCGGCCCATCAAGAGATACGGGCAGCCCAAGCCCCTTCGAGAAAGAGCTGTTTACCCGGCCCAGCTACCAACCAACAGGGTTCGTCGTTGACATCTCGCCGGCTGTTTACTCGGCTCAGGATCAGCGGCGGTGTGCTGCTAGCTGCTGCTGCGGGCAACGAGCGCAGAAGTCTGCAGCATGAGGGTGGTGGTAACGGGCGCGTCGGGTTACCTGGGCGGCCGCCTGTGCGCGGCGCTGGCTGACGCGGGCCACGCCGTGCGCGCGCTCGTCCGCCGCACCAGCAACGTCTCCGGCTTGCCCCCCTCCGTCGAGCTGGCCTACGGTGACGTCACCGACGCGGACTCCCTCGCCGCAGCATTCGACAGCTGCGACGCCGTATTCCACGCCGCCGCGGCCGTCGAGCCGTGGCTGCCGGACCCCTCCGTTTTCCTCACCGTAAGGATAATAAGCTCTTTGATTGTTCAGTTCCGCATACGCACATCATAGATCCTTTTCACCTGTGCTTGAGCTGACTTGAATAAAGGACACTAAATGCAAGAAATTTTGCTGATAAAATTGATCTGTGATATAATTTGAGAATTATTCAAACCTCACACCAATTTCATATACGAGACTGAAAATCCCACCTTTGTGTAGCAGACCTAGAAGCACATGACACAGCAAACTGTTCTCTTGTCAACTTTGGGGGTACTGTGATACTTTGATTGAGCCCATAAATTCATGTCCTTGGTACCGTTTCTTTAGATATGAGATAAGGAACGGAATGATTGAGTCATCTTGGTATGGAAAATGACCATAATGAGCATGTTCACTTTTCTCCATGATTAACAGGTTAATGTGGGAGGACTCGAGAATGTGTTGAAGGCTGCCAAGAGAACACAAACAGTGAAGAAGATAATTTATACGTCAACATTCTTTGCAATCGGGCCAACCGATGGTTATGTTGCAGATGAGACGCAGGTAAGACCATTTTCTCAAATCCTAATCGTAGGTTTTTGCCATCTTCATGCTTGAAAGATTACTTTGATACTAAAATGATGATGTTTTGTCATGAATGATTTTGAATCTACAACGTTGTCCCATATAGTTTCTGGTGCCTAGCACATATATTGGCATACCTCATATCTTGCTAGACTGGTCCTTACTTCAGTCGATATAGGATGACTGCCACTGGACTGCAGGGGTAGATTTTTAATAATGACCAAATAATTATCACTATAATTACAGGTACTTGTTCAAAATTATATGAATCCACCTTTTACATTTATATTTCCCTCCCTCATAGAAATGCTCTGCTTGATACACTGAAACCTAGCTGACTTTCAGTCATTATTTCCATCTAAGGCTCCTTTCCACTGAATCGGAAAACGCAGTAATTTGAACTACACATTTTGGCAGACAGTCTTTAATGCAAAACTGCGCTGCAAATTATAACATACTTAAATTGTTCTAAACTGCAGATACATCAAGGGAAAGCATTTTGCACTGAGTATGAGAAATCAAAGTTTCTTGCAGACAAAATTGCGCTGCAGGCAGCAAAGGAGGGGTTGCCAATCACTATTGTGTACCCAGGTGTCCTTTATGGCCCTGGAAGACTTACAACTGGAAATCTCGTCTCCCGCATTGTAAGGGAAACTTTTATGACCATGAGCTTGCCAAAGATCTATTATGTATTTGTTTGAATTATGAGATGTACAGTCTCCTATAAATTTCTCAAGCAGATACTGAACCTTAATGCTTCTTGCAGCTAATTGAAAGGTTTAACGGTCGCCTACCTGGTTACATAGGAGATGGATATGATAGAGAATCATTCTGCCATGTTGATGATGTTGTAAGTGGGCACATAGCAGCCATGGAAAAGGGTAGAGTGGGCGAAAGATATCTCCTTACTGGGCAAAACATGTCCTTCATGCATATTTTCAATATGGCTTCTAATATTACAAACACGAAGGCACCTAAATTTCATGTGCCTCTTTGGTTGATCGAAATATATGGGTGGATTTCAGTTTTTGTTTCTCGCATCACTGGAAAGCTCCCGCTTATCAGCTACCCTGTATGTTCCATTAGTCTCAGTTTTATTACTTTTATTTGCACATATGCAATGTTTTTTATTAATAGTTCGTCCGTACTGTATATTGCAGACAGTGCATGTTCTTAAACATCAATGGGCATACTCATGTGACAAAGCTAAGAGGGAGCTGGGCTATAGACCCAGAGACTTAACCGAAGGTTTAGCAGAGGTGCTCTTATGGCTCAAGGATGAGAAACTGATCAAATTTTAGTGATCCATACTTCTCATTTTGTACTCACCTGTAAAATTTCACATATGATGTATGCTTAGATGTTGCTTTGAATATTTTGCGTATTTGATTGTGTATTAGTGTATATACTGATCTGGTTTTGCATAATGCTGTGCCATAAAGATCAGAAGTAATTGTGTAATGTTGATACTATCGTGCCATGAAGGAAGAATCATTGTTAATTTCAGTCAAATGAGTACCTCTTAGCTTGATCATCTGTAGCTTTTGTACTGTAATTGATCAAAGGTTGCTGTCCTCAACATGATGCAACACCAAAGGGTCAACTGCAAAGAACTGTCCTAGTGATTCAATTATCATTGGCTGTGTGCAGCATGGATGACAAGATTTGGCTAATCACCTCTCCACTTAGTAGTGAGCACTGCACATTGATCTGGACATGTGGCTCCGGAACTGTTGAAGAAACCAAAGGAACAGGAATCTATGTAAAATATTACAATTTTAATTTGATCTTTTAGCCTATCCAGAGACTGCTACTGACACACCAATAATGGCGCCGGCGTCCAGCGTGCGCGGCAACTGCTGATCTAGTTAGTACATGAGCTCATTACACCACCTACTAACACAGATGAAAGACAGCACAGCTGGATGATAATTCCGGTGTGTGTGAACTATCCACCTGCTCAGCTTGAACCTTTTTTTATCAGTGACAAGCAATCCGTAGAATATTGCCTATTTATATTGGAGGCCCAAAAAGTGGACACCCTGCCTTAGTGCTGTGGCTTCTATCGCACAACATGCTGCCAATTAAGGAACTTTGGTAACAGATAATTCATGTGCAGGACAGGTCCAGACCGGTATGGTCATCTGAGTTCTTTTCCACTATTGACACATTTCTCTTTTATCAGGAGCACACTGGAGTAAACTGACCCATGGAAAAATGTCCAAACACATGATGTCAAGCCAATTCTTGCAGCAATTTCTCTAATGCATCAGAAAAAAGAGGAATACGGAGGCAATCTTGGCCATCTGAGTGCTTTCTGGTCTTAATCAGATCATGATCTTTAAACTCCGTCAGGTGAGAGTTCAATGTCACTTGGCTGCTTACCAGAAAGCGCTCACGGCATTTTGTATACAAGCTACTCACAGGCATACCTGAGAAAGAAAACCAGTAAAGTATCAGTGTACAGCCACCTAAACTCATTCAGAAAACTAAGTGTACCCTGTACCGTGATCTCACCTTCCTCCTTTTCATTTGCCAACTGATATTCAGCAAGAACTCTGAAAACACTTTGTGCATTTGGTGTCAAACTTTGCAGAACAACGAGGGCTGTTTTTGTCGATTGAGCACGACCGCCACTGGCAAGGATCAATGGGTAGAAAACACATTCCACCTTGTAAGGTGCAAAGGTGGGGACGTGGTACCAGCTCCACTTGAACTGTGTGTGAACCATCTTCTTGTCCCACACTGCAGTACTTTCCAGTTTAGCATGCCATTAACAGAAGCATCAGTCAAGAATGAGCTCAATGTGCAAGGGACTTACGTAAAGGTGCATTAACATGGTTTATTGATGCGACAACATGGACATGCGGCCAGCAAGAAATTTGTGCTAGTCATTGCTGTGATTCAACATCACGCAATGCAGGTCCATCAATATTGTGAATTAGAAGGCAAACTTGATCATCCACATCATCAGATGTCTGGCTTTTTAGAAATGAGATGATGTCATCTGTCGATTGTGAAGGACAGGGTTGCGATAACTGGGACCTTGTTCCTGGCTGACGTTTGTGCTTAGCTTTTATTTGATTCCAGAATATTTCAGCAAATGTTGTTATGACCTGAAAATGAAACAGATCAAGCCAAAACTAAATATTAATAGGTCCTTTTCGAAGAACAGGTAGTAGCATGAAATGGAAGTACAGTGAGCAATCTAAATCAAAGGCATACACTAAAGGTGTAGCATTTCAAGATCTAATCAGTTTATTCCAATAAAATTTCCTCTCTAGAACGACATATAAATTAGTACAATTTACCATAGCAGGCTAGCAGCTGAAATCTGAAATGAAATACGAAACATAAATTTTTAAAAGAAGAAAACCCAAAAGGCAAATATGTAGGACCAGCAGGCAGCGCATCCTCTAAGGCGCAGAAGGGGCTTCCAACACAAAATTAACACTAGTCACCCTGCTTCAAATTATCAAAGCTATCTTTAAGCAAAGGTTCGACTTGCGCAATGCAGATCAACTTGCACAATGAATTGCTCATTCAAGTATCAAGAAATAGAAGTTCAACTTGTGCAATCAACTTCGCACAACTGTTCATGCCTTTCTGACTCTTAGTTTAGTCTGCCTTTTCCATACGGATTAGAATTTCAATGCCATCCATGACGCAGAGCATTTGAACAGCAGCACGGCAGTGCAAGTCATTCTGTAACCTCGAGGTTAAATGGACAGAAAGCCATACCTGCTTCAAGTTGATGGACGAAAGGTAGCCATTGATTACAATGACAGTGAAATCAGTCAAGGTAGTGGAAGCAAAATCCTCAAGCAACTGCTTCTTAGATCCAAAACCGTACATCAAGAGACCAAAACCACATCTACAACAAAATACTTCGCCGATTATTCACTCCAATTTTCAACAAATTTTAGCCAAACTGGTACCAAGGCTGTATTTGTGCTGCGGATTTTTGGACAGAACCTTAGCTCGAACAGCCATTTGCGGTACTGCTCCTTGTAACTTCCCGTCAGGGCCTCAACCTCCTCCTCGTGCTTCGGGGGGACCTCGGCGAGGGATGCACGCAACACCTGAGAGCCAGATAGATACCAGATTACCCAAATCGTACCCACAGATTCCCGCCGCAATAGATCAGGAAATGGTTTGGGGGAGGGAACCGGACCTGCTCGTCAACAAGGTTGAGGTCGGAGAGCTTGCCCGCGGCGGAGCGGGCGCGCTTCTTGCCGGAGGAGGGCTCCTTCTCCTTGGCCAGGAAATAGCTCCTGGAGAATTCCACCTCCTCCTCCTCCTCCTCGGAGCCGGAGCTCGCCGCCGCCGCGTGACCGCCTCTCGGGGCCATCAGATTTCGCTTCCGCCGCCGCCGAAGGCTGCCTGCCTGATGTTTCCCGCGCTGGTCTCTTTTCGCGGGCAATGGCTACGTGGGCTGGGCCTCTAGGCAATCTGCAACGAGGGTGCTTCTGGTCCGTTACGCGATCAGTGTAGTGGCGGATCCAGAGTTCCAGATGCCAATGTAGGGGAGCTGAAAAATATTTGAGAAAATTATAAATACCCACCTGCAGCTTAAGGGGGTTTTTATATACCACCCACAAGTACTTTTCTTTCAATTGAACACCTACAAGTTATACTTAGTTTTCATATACCCCCTTGATAACTTTGACCGGATAATATGGCTCGTGTTTGACTTTTAACATCGATTCAGATATTTCACCTTAGCGTAATTATCATCTAGATAAATGTAGCATTATCAAATTTTGTCTAGTTATCATCAATGATGTGAAAGTTTAGCACGGATACTATTAGATGTAATGACCAATTTAGAGGGAAAAATCTTAAGAATAATGATAATTGTATGATTCAAATAATATTACAAGTAACTTCGTAACGATAGACTATTTCGAGTTGTATCAGATACTTATTAAGAGCCATGATGCTTAGTCAATGTTGTCAGGGAGGTATATGAAAATAATGTATAACTTACAAGTGTTAGACTAAAACAAAAATATTTATAGATAGGTATATGAAAACATCCCTAACATATAAGTGGGTATTTACAATTTTTCCAAAATATAAACTCAACTTGTCTCGTATATAAATTTGAAATTTGATTATTCAACCAAATTTGATACACAGACATAAATATTAGGCGAGGCTGCCACACGGGAGCAAAGATCAGCCTCGCCTTTTTTTTTTTAATGAGATCAGCCTCGCCTTGATGCCCCCGCACGCCTCACTCTCTGATGAAACATGTAAGGCCTGTTCGGACCTGCCTTGAGATTCGGCTGAGAGGGACACGTGGCCCCAATCCATACAAGCTGTAGATGGATTGGTTTACAAACCTGCTGTAGAGAAATTTTTTTGTAACGAATGTTAGTGCTTAGTCTTGTGCAGGGAATTGAAATGGTACTTTTGATGTGCAAGTCTCGAGCGCTTCAGGCTTCAGCATCAGAGTCTTCATCAGACTTCATTTTGCTCGCGAAAATACTCTCTCCAATTCGAAAGTCAAAACAATCTTCATGGCTTCCTCATAGTACATACTTGCAATCATTCTAGCAAGCCGGAAGTTCTTACAGTGCAGACAACACGAGACACAAGGTCAAGAACAGGATCATTTCCGATCCACGGGAATATATTCCTGAACAAGGCCCACACACGAGTGCAGTCTCATAACGCTGACACGATACAACACTGACGCTACAACACATGCGCCATCAAGGTTGCATCATTTTCTTCAAATCAAACTTAGCATGCAGCATGACAGGCACACCGCACTTTGTAAGTGCTTCTTCTACCTACAACAACTCACGAGACACAGCCACACAGCTAATAAGAAGTACTAACACTTCTACTGCTCTAGTTCTCACATGAATGGGCACTTTGCCCTTCCATGGGGCGGCACTTAGCACTGACAAAACACCAATCAGGAGAACCAGATCTCACCACACCATACACGATCAAATAGCTGATCTTTACTCTAATCCATGAAGTAATAAGTTAGCGCGACGATGGGCCCGTCAGGGCGGCCTACACCTTGATATAAGTCTGGTACGGGCTCTGCACCGCGGCGGCCTGGGCCGCGAGGGCGGCCCGGAGCTTCATGTCCTTGAGGGCCGGGTCCTCGAGGAGCAGCACCTTGTCCTTGTCCCGCACCCCGACCATGTGCAGGTGGTCGGTGTCCTCCTTCTCCTTGCCCCTGAACAGCAGCCGCTGCTCCCGGGGTTCCAGCCCTGTCACCATGGACAGCACAACCTTCAGCTCCCCTGCAATGATTCCATATAGATACGTTAGGCCTTGATGAACTTCTTACAGTGCAGACAACACGAGACACAAGGTCAAGAACAGGATCATTTCCGGTCCACGGGAATATATTCCTGAACAAGGCCCACACACGAGTGCAGTCTCATAACGCTGACACGATACAACACTGACGCTACAACACATGAGCCATCAAGGTTGCATCATTTTCTTCAAATCAAACTTAGCATGCAGCATGACAGGCACACCGCACTTTGTAATGTCCTGTTTTGTTTTTAGCTTATTTTACTCAACTAGCCAGCTAGAGACAAATTGATTTCAGACATTATTTCCAGAATAAATAGTACTAAAGTTGAGAGCTTATGCTCCAAGAAGACAAATGTGGGAAGGTTCCACTCGGGTTCCAAGTCTGAATCCTGAGTTGGCAGTGCCGGTGGCAAGGCAGACGCATCGTTGATAATTCTGCAGGCATGCCCATGTCATTGTCTGTGTTTTCTAGTACTAGTTATTTCATGAGCAACGCGGTCATCTAGTTCCATACTTGTGGAGTTGTTGGGACAGGGAAGGTGACACGGCCGTGCTCTTTGTCAGACATTTTATTACCGAATTAGGTGTGAACTTCGTAAACGACATGTGTGTCTTTCATGACACTCTGATAAGACTGAACAGTTCAGACCTTAGAAGGGTCAGTGGGGAGAACTGTCTTCTGTGTAAACACTAAACAGGCCGAGTGGTGTTTAATTCTTGTCGCGCATTGGGGTTCAAACTGCAACTAAAAATGTGGGCAAAGGCTGACAGGCTTATCAAGTGAGCTCGGCACAACCTAGTGTTATACTACTTCGTTTTGCATCCAAAATGGAACGACTGAACTGGTACATCTACCAATACATCAGTCCTCTGCTCTGCAAATCTGAAACCTTAGCACAAACATACTGATGTCACAGCCTTTGTTCGCTTGAAAAGCATCACAACGGCTGAAGAGTTGAGACTCAAACAGTCAAACTGAATCATGTAAAGGAGAGCCAATGTGCTTGCCATTGCCACTTTCAGTCCTAACTGAAAGCCATTTTCCGTGCTTACAGAAAGTGCTCGAGAGAATATTCATCCTTTTTACCACAAAAAGGCGTGCTTAAGGTAAGGCTTTCTAGTAGAGAAGCCCCAAAGAGAATCATAGCTCACGACCAAATCAACTTATAAAAGAAAAAAAGGGAAACTATAGTCTAAGGCATGTATTGCGAGCATTGCGAAGATGTGAGAAGAAGAAAAAAGCTGTGCATTT
Organism: Eleusine indica; assembly: GCA_030378355.1. Lineage (NCBI taxonomy): Eukaryota > Viridiplantae > Streptophyta > Magnoliopsida > Poales > Poaceae > Eleusine > Eleusine indica. Next base: position 10,302,826 of record CM059502.1, read on the forward strand.
TGTACTCACCAAAAGTGCAGGTAGCCCCAATGGAGACGTCGTGCCAGGAGAAGCCGGTGGCCACCCTCACGGTGATCACCTCCACATCGCCCCTCCCGTCCCTCTTCTGCACCAGCATCCCTCCGGGCCTCACCTCCCACTCGATCTCCCCACGGATGCTGGCCGAGTCACCATCGCTGCTGCTGCTGCTGCCGGTGCTGCTCTTGGAGGAGCTCCTCCTGAACAGCTTCTTGGAGTACCTGAACTTGATCATCTTCACTGAACAAACTCTTGCAATGGTCGCTCCTGCAGGCTTCGCAGCAATGGCGGGCCACCAGTGGGTGACGGTGTGGTGCCGAACCGGTGGTGGTGGTCTGGCCTTGGAACCAGAGGCTACTGTGTATATATAGCCAGGGGGAGAGAGGGACCGGCCAGTCGGCCATGGCAGCATATGCAAAGGGACAAACTTTAGAAGCGTGCGTTTGTTCAAAAAATAAAGGCGCCGTTGAGGAGGGAGGGGGACATTGTGGCAGGCGATCTTCGCAAAGTCCAAAACGGCTAGCTCACTTACAAAGGTGAAACTACTTTGCTCCCAATTTGCAAGGGCTCTAGGCTGTAGCCTGGGTGGGGGGCTTCCGTGAAACAACGGACAGGGACTGACAGGTGGGGACCGACTCGTGTTCCATGCCCCGGCTAGCTCAAATACTGAGGCAGTGCTGCTATACTGTCACCGGTAGGATCAAGTACATTCGTTGAGTTGACGAACGAAATGGTACCAACCGTTGCAAAATCGATGTGAACACAATCACCAGTAGGAATCCCACACCGAGCTCTTCTGAACGCATAACGCGGTTACGTCTCATACAGCACAATTTCACTGCTCTGGCGCGGCTTGTAAAAGAAATGTGGAATGTGGTTGTCATTTGGGTTCTGTCAGGTAAAGTGTGAAACATCTCGGATAGAATAGACTCCTCGATTATGCAATCCGACCACATGGGAGCTGGCGAAATGCACGCATACGCGCACGAGTAGTTCCTTTCTAGAGGTCGGGCCGCAGGACAGAGCACGATGATTAGGGCGGTCGGGTTAGGCCGTAAACCTACCGGGATTATTGTAATGGCCGACGGTTGGCCGCAGGTTTCCCGCCCTGTGTTCCGCGCCTGCTCGCCATTGACGATGCACGTACGGGAAGAGCGAGAGAAGATGATGTCGCGATGATTATTGTTCCGAGCTTTGTTACTTTTAATTTGTACGTGCGCTACCAAGCTGGAAGTGCAGATTAATGGTAATTAGGTGGTGTTTGCATTGTTGATCATCAGAGATTAATAAGGTACAGTAGTACATGTATTATATTGTTTGAGCTCAGCTTAATTTAGGGGCAGTAGCGGTGGTTAAGGCAGCATGTGGGGCTTGAGATGTTTGATTTCTTGGGGTTGGACCTCGGATTAGTCCAAAACATCTGGGATAATTTAGCATATCTCTCGTCATTCCTTTTTTTTTTTTTACCTTTGAGGATACCTTTCGTCATAATACAGTTGTGCTGCTTTGATCTTGTATGACAATCATACGTGTACGTAGGTGTAGGTCGGCTGGGCGGCGCTCAACGGAAAGTATAAAGGCAAATTCCTCTTTTCAGGTCAACTTAGGTTGTTTTAATTGATATTCTACCTATGATATGAGACGACAGAAATGTGGATCATGGTCATCAGAAGCTTTTTCTCATGCATCAGAAAGATTTTTCTCATACTTTACCGAAAGATTATGTACTCTTTAATGAACAACAATGCAGGGCACCGCAAAAAAAAAAAGGAGGGATTGAAACTGCATAAATAATTATCAAAAAAAGTTTTCGCTTTTCAGGAACTGAATATATCATTATCGAAAAAAACTAATTAAACATCTCTACATTCAGGTAACAAGCGCTCTGGTTCAGTTCTATTCCATTTTGATAAAATAAAACAAAATAAAAAGCTTCGTGGCTGATCAACTTCACCATGATTTGACAGGTGTACCCTAATTATTTATCTTGTCCGAAAAACATCGTGTACCCCAATTATGCAACTAGCCGCTAGCCGACACCTCCTCCAGGGAAGTTTGTTTAACACCTACCTGATCATACACTGACACACATCATCACCATGCATGCATCTCTCCCCCGTCTGAACTGAACAGTGATTGACTTCCGAGAAACTCACCGGCCGGCCGGCCAGCGGCCGCTCGTGCATGTGATCAGCATTCAGCAGGAGAGACCTCTCTCCTGCCTCGGCTCTTCAGAATGCAGAACGAGCGGCGGAGGGCATGATGATCAACATATAACATGAGGACAGACGCTTGCTTCTTTTGTCGTGGTGCCTGGGCATAATTAATAAGCCATTATTCTGCTTGGAGCTAGTTAACCCGGCGTCTCTCCCGATGACACGCGGGCTCGGGACGCACATGTGGGGGTCTCATAGGTCAGGATTCCTCTCGCCGGACGTGGCGACGATCTATCTTATTGGCAGAGGTCCTTAGATCGACCCCCATGTGGCCGTGCGTGCGTGCGATGAGATGAGATGAGGTATGGCGTGTTCAGACTATTCCGCCATGTGAGACATGTCCACGTATGATGCGGCGGGGGGGTTAGAAAACGGTCAGTACGTTTTGGTTAGGTGCAGTTGCAGTGATTACATCTGTACCTAACCAAAACAGTGAGAACAGTGAACGGTGATCTTTGGTGGGCAGCATGCTGTCAGGAGAACAGTGAACGGTGCTCTGCATTGACCATTGATTTACCGATTATTATTATGACAGTTGAGTAATCAGAGAGAGTTGCAGACTTGCAGTCGAGAATGCATGCAGGTCTACTTCTGAGTGCAGTTTTGCAGTCGGCTCAAAACATCTCTCGTTCAATCTGCGGGAAGCTTGCATTGCGCACCACAGTCGGCCCAGAACAATGGGAACAGACCAAACGGGACGATTCTGACGACGACGTGTGGGCGCGTGGCGCGGCTTCTTTCCACACCTCCTTTTGCCTTTGCAGAACGGGAATCCGCAGGCCCAAACGAAGCCCAACCAACTGGCACCATCCATCAGCAGCGCAGAATCAAAATATCTGCCTGCCATTCCCACCGCCGGCGTTCTAGCCATACAACATTTTCACGGTTCATCCTCCTCGCAAGCCGGCTGCACGATCGATCAGCTCCATCAAATCCTTCTTCTTCAGCAGCGGCAACGACAAGCAAGCAGAAGCAGTGCGTCCGCCATGGCCATGGTCGCTTCCACTTCCTTCACGTACCACAAGGTTAGCTTGCAGTCATCGAGGAACGAGAGAGAGAGACATGCATGACGAGGATCCTGCAGTTGAGCAAATTCATTGTGAAGATCTAGCTGGTTGGCTTGGCTAATCGCTTGCTTCTTGTTTCTTTTGCAGTTGCAGCCGCGTCTCGCGGTGGTGTGCAGGAAGAACAGGCAGGACGGGCGGGACAGGGAGCGGGAGCGGGAGAAAGAGCACAAGCACCCCTTCAAGGTCGTCGAGATCACGCCGCCGCCGCGATGCCTCGGCGTCCGCTGCTTCCCCACCGTACGCAGCCCTGTCACACATTCACGCCGCATCTCTCTGTTCCTACCTCTCATTTTTCCTATTCCAATGCTTAAGCTAGAGACTGACAGGATAGAGAAATTGGTGTGACATTAGTAGAATGCTGAATATGAATGTATCGTGCACCTAATATCTCTCAATTAATTTGACCTTAACAGACCAGTGCTTATGCCTGACGGACTGGTAAGCAGTTACGTGCAGCATCCTACCCTGAAACCTTGATTTTCCGATCTCCAGCTTATTGCCCACACAGACCTTGACCGGGCTCTACAGCACACGGCGCTTGTGTGGTGTCATATTGTCATGACTCTAGTGGTCCACCCTGAGCCAGCGATCAAGCACTAAACACAATGCAGCCCCCGTTTTCCTTTCTATTCTTTTAGTTCCCTCTCCAGAGATTGCATAGCCTCGTGCTTACACTTACAGACTGCCAGGTTTCTTCAGAGTTTTGATTGCAGCACGCGGGCCGACATTGATAGTGCCTTCCCCTGCTCAGATTCTATGCTAGTTCTGAACTTTTTAGCTTCTTTTTTTTGAAATTAATGGGTAGCTTTATTAATCAGAACGGTCGTTACACAAGATATACCAGATGATGTTTGGTGGTACATCAAACCAGACCAACTCACTGTTTTGATCGACTGATCTTGCTAACACATGTACTACCTCATTACACCATCTACTAACATGAGTGAAGGAGAACAAAGTTAACAACTCAACGGCCAACAACTTGATGTCTTGGGTGATGATTCCGGTCTCCGATCGATCCACTAATGACGAATTCAGTTTCTGAACCATCGAAAGATAATCTGAAGCCACTATAACTTGCCTGAAATGGAGTGTGTTCACAAATTCCACTGCCTTTTAGCTTCCTGATACTGATAGTGTGTATCATCTCAGACAAAGTACTGATCTATACAGCTGTTAAAAACTATTGAGGTTTGTTCTTTATTTGTGTGGCTACAACTTGGGGTGGATGACTCAATAGTTAGCTCAAGCTGTCTCGTTAGGCTCGTAAGCTAGGCGCACATTATAATTCAAACACTATATTTCTAGTAAAGTGAAATATTTTAACATAAATAATTAAAAATAAAAGTATATAGTTAATAAAAAGAGATTATAAATATTACTCGATTTGAAATAGATACTAAAATAATTAAATATTATCACTAATGATTTTACATTTTATGAGTCTTTCAGAGCTCGTTGAGCTCGCGAGCCAGCTCGACTCGGTTCGTAAATTTGACGAGCTAAATTATAAGCTCGACTTGGCTCGTTAATGAAACAAGTCGAGTTGAGTTACGAGTTTTGAGCTTCTGGTCCACTTTTAGCTACAACCATTCAAACATGAATGTGCTAAACAATGCGTGGTTACCATTGTATTTTTATGCTAAAAACTAGTGTGGAGAGTCTAAATAATCTTCTTTAGCACGCATGGCCTGTCGCCTGATGGTTAGGGCTGGATGTTAAGCTAGCTTGGCTCGGCTCGTGTTAGCTCGTTAGAAAATTGACTCGGCTCGTAAATTAGATTTTAGTAAAATAAAATATTTTAACATAAAATAATTAAGATATAGTATATAGTTAATAAATATAATATAATTTAAAATAGATTCTAAAATAATTAAATATTAGTCTAATATTTTATATTTTATCACTAATAGTCTTATTTTTTTGTGAATCTTTTAGAGCTCGATGAGCTCGTGAGCCGCTCGCAAGCCAGCTCGACTCGACTCGTAAATTTGACGAGTTAAATTATAAGCTTAACTCGGCTCATTAACAAAACGAGCCGAGCCGAACCGAGGTTATCACGAGTTGAGTCGAGTTACGAGCTTCGAGCTTTTCGTCCACATCAGGCAACTTTACTGTTCAGTGTGTTGATTCTGAACATCCTTGACTGCTGTTTTTTTCTCTTTCTTTTTTTGAAGCAGGTTGACGACGACTGATTTGCCACATCCATCCCATTTTGACAGTAGTCTCCTACTAAAATTACTATATGTGCTTGTTCTCTCCGCTTTAACTGCTGCAATCACCAGGAGTACTACTAAGTAGCTTCGCTTGACGCGTGTGTGGCATGGTTGCAGAACATCCACTGCGGCGAGAGCGTGACGATCGAAGGTCAGGCGTACACGGTGTCGGCGGTGACGCACCGGTACCAGCTGCGGAAGGGGCGGTACGAGCCCAGCGAGAAGCGCCTCGACGTCCTGTCCACCGGCAGATACATCCTCAACCTTTACCTCCAGAACCTCATGGACCAGTCCTAGCTAGCAGTCTTTCTTTCTTTGGTTCGTTCTTATCAGAGCAGAAAGACACTGTACTTTGTAAATAAATCATAAATCGAGGAGAGAGCTTGTTCGATGGATGAAACACACTTGTCTCACTGAAATTTGGTGATGATCGTGGCATAATAAAAACAAGGTTCAGTAGTAAAGATAATCTTCTTTTTCCCCGGTGGAGAAAAAGCTCGTGAGTAAAGAGCTAGCTGACGACGAAAGAGGTTGGTTGGGACTTGGGAGGGGAGGGGATATGTCACTCGTGTGCGTGCCTTGCTTGATTAGTTTACCTCGTCCCGTCGTCATCGTCCGCAGCCCGTGTGTTCCCAGTGCAAGATCCTTTCCCCCTTTTTTTTTTCGGTTCTGTTGGGGCTAATTCTGTCGACATGCGTGGATCGGGTCGAGATAAGCCATACAGCGTGGAAAGGCGTCAGCACGCAGCAGGGCCCCCGGCCATGTGAGATCGGACAAGGCGCCGTGCGGGTCGGGTGGGGTGGCCGAGAGAAACCCGCCCGGTGGAGGCGGCGACGGTTTCTGTTTCGCCGTCGTCTGCTGCCGCCGCCCTGCCTTTTCGTCAAGCTAGCTTTCCGCGGGCGACCTGCCTGCCATGTGGCCCGTCCACCGGGGCGTCGCTTTCCGTTTCGTACCCCTGCTTCGCCACGCGGTCGCCACTCCCCAGTAGCCCGTCCGTTTCCGCGCTTCAGGGCGAACGTTTTCCAGTGGACTCTAATGGACCACGTCCACTGCACCGCCCACCGTTTAGCGGCCGCCCGTTCCACGCACCGCAGAGACCCACCGGCGCATGCGCCCGTTCCACAAGCCGCGGCTCCCCGGACGCCTCACGCTACGCGCACCGACGCGGGCACCCAAACCGTGGCGTGTACAGCCACTGGCGTGTGGGGTCCGCGAGAACTCCTTCTGGAAAGCGGGGACGAGTTCGCCGCCTGCCAGTTTCACGGCGGTCTCTCTCTCTCAAAAAAAAAAAGAAAAGTTTCACGGCGTCGGTGCTTGGGAAGTAAGCAAAGCAAAGCCTCCTCGGGCGTTTTTACGATCTAACCCCCACCTGGAGGGGTTTAACCCCATGATGGTAAGTAATTAGAGGGGGGTGCGCCGCCGATAAATAATGGGCTGTCAGAGTGTGGGGGAGGACGCCCAGAGATAAAATAAAACGAGGGAACGCCTTCCCTTCCCTCCCCTGCCCTCGCCCGCGTCCCCCTCCTCCACCTCCTCTCGCTCGCTCGCGCTCGCCGGCGTCGGGCGCGCGAGATCCGCGCCGGCTCCCCGCCTGTCGCCGTCGCCGCCGCCCAGCCGCCTCCGATCTCCGGAGGTACGTACGGACGCCGTCCCGTCCCCGCGAATCGTCGCATTCGGCTTTTGATTCCGCTCGATTCGGCGGTGATTTGATTTCTTTTTTGGTGCGGGGTTGTGTGCAGGACGAGCGGAGGAGGCAGAGGAGATGGCGGCGGAGGATGGGGCGATGTCGCCGACGAGGATGCTGGCGGAGGGGCACCTGCGAGTGGCCACCGGCGGGGGCGCGCCGGCCGACGGCGGGATCGCCGTCCGTCACCTCCCGCACCACCACCCTGCCAAGAAAGGTGACACCTTTTTTTTCCCCTTCAATCTTCTATAGGTTATTACTTTCTATGTATGCTCTGAATCACTGAATTGTGTTGTGGGACGCTGTTGCCGTTAAAAAGCTAGGCTAGTATCGACGGAATTGTGGCTTGAGGGACTTGTGACGCTAGTTTTTTACTTCTTAAGATGGAGAGCGGGATGAAGGATCTGTTGTACTTAGGGTTTCCTATCCGTATGCATGCTAGCTTGAATCAAGTGTTAGTGCTGTGTTTGATGAGGGTGAGGTGTCTGAGGTTATTTAAGTGTTTGATGCCCATGCCAGACTAGGATTGTGTTTGTGCTGTTTGATCTTGTTGTCTCAGTGTCTTCAATCGAGTGGCGGGAAAAAAGATCGTTGTTTGATTTCTTCAGCTTCGTGTCGATAGCGCCCACGTGTAGTACGTTAGCGGCGGTTTATGGTGGATCTAGGTTGTCTTGTTCTTGTCGGTAGGATTTGTTGTTTCATTTCTTCGGTTTTATATCTTTAGCGGCCTCGTGTGGTACGTTAGCAGCGGTTTCCAGTGGATCTTGGTTGTCTTGTTCTTGTCAGTAGGACTGTTGTTTGATTTTTACGGTTTCATGTCGTTAGCGCCCGCGCGTTGTACGTTAGCGGTGGTTTCTAGTGGATCTAGGTTGTCTTGTTCTTGTTCGTAGGATTGTTGTTTGATTTCTACGGTTTCATGTCGTTAGCGCCCACGTGTGGTACGTTAGCGGCGGTTTCCAGTGGATCTAGGTTGTCTTTTCTTGTCGGTAGGATTGTTGTTTGATTTCTACGGTTTCATGTCGTTAGCGCCCACGTGTGGTACGTTAGCGGCGGTTCCCAGTGGATCTAGGTTGTCTTTTCTTGTCGGTAGGATTGTTGTTTGATTTGTATGGTTTCATGTCGTTAGCGCCCCACGTATGGTACGTTAGCGGCGGTTTCTAGTGGATCTATGTTGTATTGTTCTTGTTGGCAGGATTGTTGTTTGATTTCTTCAGTTTCATATCGTTAGCGTCCACGTGTGGTACGTTAGCGGTGGTTTCTGGTGGATCTAGGCTGTCTTGTTCGAGTCGGACATGAGCGAAACCTAAGGTCGGACAAGTGCATTTTTTTTATTATTGGAAGTTAGTTCCAGTTTCCGTTTCAGTTCGTGCAATCAGTAGTGCATTTATCGGTGTATGTACAGTTTGTGATGATTACTGTTATAGTAGCACGTCATGATTGGTTGCTACATTTGCCTACCTGTCTATAGTAGCTTAAGCTCAAGCTTGAAGCGACTAAAAGCTGGCGTTTGAATACTTGGTAACGGTTTCTATTAATTCTTAGCTCTGTTCTTTTTAGCTGAAGCTATTTTTATTGGAAGCTATATCAGTCTTCTTGGTACACCATGCATTTAGTAATGCATTTGTCGGTTTTGCATTTATAGACGTGTTGATGCAAGCAGTACCTTTCTGTTCCACAATAGTTGGTATTTATAGCTACTTGTTTGTGGGTGCTTATGTGTGAACAGAAAACTGTCATAGGTATAAGCGTCAACTAAGTGTGTCTCCCATTTTTCCATAAAAGGTTATATTTAAAATGAAATTCAGGATGACATTATGTAGTTGAGATGGGAGATGGGTTTGTGTAATTTATTATCCTAAAATAATAATCATGTTTAATTGTGGTTTTAGGCAATATTTTTCTGTTTATAATGAATGTGTAGTTTTATGTACCATGCCGTGTCTGTCGTGTGTCTAGTATCTTTTGATGTGTATTATTTGTTGTGATACTCACATTTATATTGTTATACATTCATGATACTAGAAGTTCTTTTTTGCGATATGAATTGCGAACGATTGGTGACCACTTATTGGCTTGCAGTATGTATGAACAAAATGTTAATTTTCTTTAGACAGAATATATTATTAACTTTTCTTTGGTAACATTCTGTTCCAGAGAAAAGAAAACCATGTTCTTTACGAAGGGTACCTGTATATTTAAGTGATGGTGATGAACTGTGACACTATCATATACTGTAATTGTTAATGTGAGTTGACAATAAAGAAATGTTGATGTTAAGATTAATTCATGATCATGCACTGGAAATCGCATTATTTTTTATTTTAATGTAAATGAAATCTGTTTTTTTTTTTAGTTTTTTACTGGTTGGTAGTGCATGCTGATGTTGTGCTAACTCTGGTTACTACTTTCAGATGGTGTTGGTGGGAAAACGGAACAAGGCAACCTTGAAGATGCAGCTTCATCTCAAGAATTGAACAAACTAGTTAATGGGAACAGAAAGGTTTGACCTGGCTACTCCATTTGATACTGCTTGCATTTTGTTCTTTGTTTATATGGTCCATTAATCTGATAATGGTCTCTGCAAATGCAGGTTCCTGCTACATTAGATGACTATAAAAAGCTCGTAGTTCCAGTAGTTGAGGAGTATTTTAGTACAGGAGATGTGGAATTGGCAGCTTCTGAGCTAAGAGTTCTTGGATCTGATCAGTTTCAGCATTACTTCGTCAAGAAGCTCATATCCATGGCAATGGACCGTCATGACAAAGAAAAAGAAATGGCTTCAGTTCTGTTATCTGCATTGTATGCTGATCTATTGAGCTCCCATATGATGAGTGAAGGCTTTATGATGGTTCTCGAGTCAACGGAAGATCTAACTGTTGATATACCAGATGCTGTTGATGTCTTGGCTGTTTTTGTTGCACGTGCTGTTGTTGATGAAATCTTGCCGCCTGTTTTCATCACTCGAGCCAGAGCACTGCTTCCAGAATTTTCCAAGGGTCTTGAAGTTCTGCAAGTTGCCGAGAAGAGTTACTTGTCAGCACCCCACCATGCAGAGTTAGTCGAACGCAAGTGGGGCGGGAGCACTCACTTCACTGTGGAAGAAGTGAAAGTGAGGATCCAGGATATTCTGAGAGAGTATATTGAGAGTGGAGATATTGATGAAGCTTTCAGGTGCATAAGGGAGCTGAGCCTTCCTTTCTTTCATCACGAGGTTGTGAAGCGTGCTCTTACCTTAGGCATGGAGAACATATCCTCGCAGCCATTAATCCTAAAGCTGTTGAAGGAGGCTACTGCTGGCTGCTTGATCAGTTCTAATCAAATGTCCAAGGGCTTTTCTCGACTGGCTGAGAGCATTGATGACCTGAGCCTTGATATTCCTTCTGCTAAATCTCTCTTTGACAAGCTTGTTTCAACAGCCATATCTGAAGGATGGCTTGATGCTGCTTTTAGTAAATCTGGTACCCCTGAGGAAGAGAAGCACAATGCAAGTGTTGAAAAGATAAAGCGCTTTAAAATAGAGTCTGGGCACATAATTCAAGAGTATTTCCTCTCGGATGACGTCCCAGAACTCATTCGAAGCCTGGAAGAGCTTTCTGCCCCGGAGTACAATCCCATTTTTCTCAAGAAACTTATCACGCTTGCAATGGACAGAAAGAACAGAGAGAAGGAGATGGCCTCTGTACTGCTTTCTTCACTCAGTTTGGAGCTATTTTCCACTGATGACATCATGAAGGGCTTCATAATGCTGCTGCAGTCTGCAGAAGACACTGCTTTGGATATTGTAGATGCTCCCAGTGAACTTGCCCTCTTTCTGGCTAGGGCAGTGATTGACGAAGTCTTGATTCCACTGAATTTGGATGAGATTAGCAGCAAGCTTCGCCCAAACAGCAGTGGCAGTCAAACTGTCCAGATGGCTCGTGCACTGCTGTCAGCTCGGCATTCTGGTGAGAGGATACTGCGGTGCTGGGGTGGGGGTACTGGCTGGGCAGTGGAAGATGCAAAGGACAAGATCTCTAAGCTCTTGGAAGAATACAATACTGGTGGAGACTTGGGGGAAGCCTGTCACTGCATCCGTGATCTTGGAATGCCCTTCTTCAACCATGAGGTGGTAAAGAAAGCGCTGGTCATGGCAATGGAGAAGCAGAATGATGCTAGCATCCTGGCTCTGCTGCAGGAATGCTTCAGCGAGGGGCTGATCACCATCAACCAGATGACCGATGGTTTTGCTCGTGTCAAAGAAGGCCTTGATGACCTGATCCTTGACATCCCGAACGCACAAGAGAAGTTTGGAGCATATGTGGAGCTTGCGACAAGATGTGGCTGGCTGCTGCCCACCTTCACCGCCGCTGCCTGAGCTTCTTCAGCAGGCGAACCTTGATGAATTCCCTGTACATCTGCACCCCATGCTGTCATTAGCACCATACCAAAAGTTTTCCTGTTCCTAGATTACCCGAGGCCGTTATGTTACTGTATACCAGGGGGATTGTAGGATGGCTGTGTGTTATTGTGTGTTTAAGATAGTGTTCTATTGGTCTGGTCTGGGTGGAATGACATTGAGCGAATAAAACCATTTCGTTTCAGGTTATGAGATACCGTAACAGTAGAATTTGCTGTGTGCGACATACTGCTTCTGAAGCACCTTATCTTCTAGTTTGCGTTTTGTTAACTCTGTTTTCCGCATCCATGTTTGCATCTTTAGGCGGCATATCGGTGTTGACAAAGATGCTTTGCATGCATCCACCTGCTTTTGACTTCGTAGAAATCGATGCATCCACCTGCCTTTGACTTAGTAGAAATCGGTGGCATGCATCCACCTTCCTTCGATTTCGTAGAAGTCGGTGCCAGCATGCAAGACATAAACGGGAGTTCCTCTTTTCGTAGAGGAGAGGCACACACAAATGAACGATCGCTTTTTTTTTTTTCGAACCAATGTGCAGGAGCACTGCTCTTAATCAACGATCGCTTTCTTCCATCGTCGGAGATATCACAACAAACTACGGCAAGTTGCTCCCGGCACCACTTGTAAACATCTGTATTTAAACGCAGTCCCAGAGATATCCCTCGACTTTTGCAAACCTTTTTCTTGATTTTTTTTTCCAAGGAAAGAGATTGATGGGATATGAAACCAGAGAAAATCTTCAACCGTGTAGGCAGAGGAGAACTTGAGGGCATGCCGCATAGAATCCGGGAGAAGAGCCCACGAGAACTACTTTGCTGACATGACGCCCTATATACGTATATATAGATAGATTTCTCCCTCTTCAACTTCCGGGAATCTATAAGAGGAACTACCTCTCCCGTTCTGCAGCATTACCAGGATCTCGACCTTATACCAGGTATAGATTGCTCCCTGTCCCGTCGTCTCCCGTGCGACCGGATTCCGCAAGACTTCTGTGTTATCTCTCTTCCGCAGTACCCATCTACTACTGCATTCGTTGTTCTGTGTGATTTACCAGGATCTCTTTTCGAGTGGGATTTGTGGGATCATAGGTTCGGGGGAACCGGATCATGTAAGTCTGGTTAGTTCGTCGTTTTGATCCTATTTATGCCGAAAAAGAAGAGTTTGCCCTTTGTTTATCGAGTCATCCATGTTTCAACAGTCTTCAATTGTTTGCCTGACGGACGGTTCTGTTTTGTGGATTTTGGATTTTGGGTGACCTTTTATCTTAGGAGACACCAACATGATATTTTATCGATTCGAACTTTTTTTTTGGAGAATGCAGCGATATGAACTTTGATCGTGCCTTCGAAGTATGGCTTGTTTTACATAATCGTGATCATTATTAGAATCATATTAACTCTTAATTCATTGGATGTGCTGTTCTTGTAATCCTTTTTGACAGTTACAATGCTCTTGTGATGCTTGATTGTGCCTTTACTTCTTCTTAGTTAATAGTCATGTACATTTTTTTTTTGGAGAAATAGTCATATATGCCAGCGTAAAAAATTGTATACGCAGTTTGTGTCACATTGGTTTCCGATAGCGCAGTGTTCAGAAGCTTTAATTTCTCAAAGTTTTCAAAATTTTTGACAGTCTTAATGTTGCATGATTTGCCTTGGTTATGATCTACTTACATGATGACAGTTTCAGCTTCAGAATTGCTTATGCTTCCACCTCATTAACCTGATCAAAATTTCCCCCTCAGCTATATTCTCACCGATTTTGAGTTCGAGGACATTTGCAAAGATAATGCAGTGCCCAATGGGTGCCAAAAAGGGCAAAGTCACCGCAACTATAGAGTTTAACGAAACTTTGAATGCGACCAGCTCCCACACTCCTCCATCAGACCCAGCAACGGATCGCACACAGCGTCATTGCTCTCGAAATGATGCCATAGAGCAGTGCCCCCTCACTGCAAACCCGTCCATCCTTGTGAATGTGCTCTGCTACGATCTGGACCCTAGAGATCTGGCTGCTTTGGAGGCAAGTTTGTACAGCTAGATTAATAATATATTTTCAGTATTTTATTTTTTTCAACTGACGATGTGATGAGTTGCAATTTTTGTGACAGGCGACATGTAAATTCTTCAGAAACCCTGCAAATTTCCCCCCAGATATCTCGCTGTCTCTCCCTGAACTCGCAGCGTATGACATGTGCCGTAAGAAGGCCGCGTTCAGGCCTATGAAGCATGAAGAAATGGAGCTGTTGAAGAAGCGTTGTGGGGGCTCTTGGAAGCATGTTCTCAAGTACGTGTTGGTCGGCGAGAAGAATTACCGTCGTGAGAAGCCTCAGGTTATTGCTGGTTCAGGCCACAGCATTGCTGTCACGGCAAAGGGGGACGTGTATTCGTTCGGCGCCAATAGCCTGGGGCAGCTTGGCCTTGGGAATGCAGAGGACCAGCTCAAACCGTGTCTTATCAGGTAGTAACATACATGTTTCTTTCTGAAAACTAGAAACTGCATACAAATGTCAAAGCTATATTTCGTCCTTGCAGCTCTCTACAAGGCATCAGGATCACACAAGCTGCAGTCAGCGCGAGGCGAACGATGCTCGTGAGCGACAGGGGAAGTGTTTACACATTTGGACATGATATCTTGGGGTGGGAGGACACCAACGGGAGTGCTGCCATTAACCACAACAGCAGTCCTAAGCTGGTGGAATCACTGAAGGATGTGTTTGTGGTTCAAGTGTCCGTAGGAAACTACTTCACTGCTGTTCTGTCTAGAGAGGGACAGGTTTACACTTTCTGTTGGGGACGTGATAAGAGGCTTGGTCATAACACGGATCCTGTTGACATCGAGCCTCGTCTCCTCTCTGGACCATATGTGGATGCTCCTGTTGCGCAGATCGCCACCGGCAATTGCTACCTCCTAATGCTGGTTTACAAGCCCACTGGAATGTATGTTTGTTCCTGCCCCAATATTCTTTTCTACTACATAACAAATTGTCCACTTATATCGTTTGAAAAGAAAAGAAGGTTTGAGAAAAGAAAAGAAGGTTTGAGCTTGTGCGTCTGTTTGCAGGTCAGTTTACTCTGTAGGCTGTGGTCAGGGAGGCAAGCTTGGGCACGGAAACAAGGAAAGCGAGGGGATCCCGAAGCTGATCGAGCACTTCGAGGCGCCGGACAGGAGGCCGCTGTCGATCTCGGCAGGCCCCTTCCATGTCGCCGCCCTGTGTTGCGACGGCCGGGTGTTCACCTGGGGGTGGAGCACGTACGGCTGCCTGGGGCACGACGCCGACGAGGAAGAAGAATGCACGGTCCTCCCCACGGCAGTGGAAGGCTCCTTGAGTGGCGTCAAGGCCGTGCACCTCTCGGCTGGCAGGTACACCAACTTCGTCATCGCCGACAATGGCGATGTTTACTCCTTTGGATGGGGGAACTCACTTAACCTGGGCTTTCAGGTTTGTCCAATCTCTTTCTTTCCCCCAAGTTAGACTTTGGTTTTATTTTGACATTTTTTTAGGAACGTTTTATTTTGGCATTTGGCATGCATACAGAGTACTATTTTAAAACCTGATGATCAATTATTTCCTACAAAAAAAAAACTGATGATCAATTGCTGAATATGCCGTTTCATATCTCTTGTTTTTTTTTTCCAGGACAATGCAACAGATGTTCTGAGTCCCAAGCTGGCCACTTCACTTGCCGGGCTGGACGAAAAGATTGTGCAGATCAGCGCAACAAACAGTTATGACTGGCACAACCAAGACACGGGCTTGGCTCACACGATCGTACTCACGGAATCTGGTAAGCTGTATTCCTTTGGAGGAGGCGTCAAAGGCCAGCTCGGCCTCGGCGTCAAGCTCGCTGAGGCCCAAGAGACGGTGGCTATACCGAGCCGGGTCGCCGTCGACCTCATCTAGTTCCCGCGGCACCTGCTTCGTCCGTTTCCCGTGTGGTAAACTACTGGCCGTGGGGGAGGGGCCTTCTGAAATGATTTACAGAAATGTTAATAGTTAGCAACGTTTGCTTCGTTTAGAGTACAAGATCGAGTACATGTAGGTTTTGTGTGTCCTCTTTTGCACAGTGAACAGGTAATGTCGTGGAACCTTGTTGGTTGCTAGCGTGACGGTTTTGTTTGGGTTTTGCAATGTCAACTGTTCAATCAGCGTATGCTTGTAGGATTCAGATCGCAGCATTTTATTAAGATTAGAAAGCCTCTGAAAAGGGTGTAGAAATTCCGCCAAGTGTCACATGCTAGCACAATCTTCTGTTCCATGCACGCGAGGCGTGTTGTCTAACATAGCAAGGTAATAATATTCAGAAATAATATTCACAGGGTTTGATCACTGGCATACTGTACAACTGCCTAATACTACATTATTCTTCACATAAACGAACCAGAAACAGCCTGTCTAAACCTCTAATCAAATCTGCGTTACACAACAAAATCTGACTAAATGCTGCCTATGAATCCAACATTAGTTCCTCAGTTGTTTTACTAAAAAACAAGATCAGATCGGCAAACTTCCCCGAAAATTGCCGCTGCAGATGTCAAAATCTCCAGCTTGGGGCAAAAATGGAAGATGATGAGAACTTTTGTGATCCATCTATAATTTGTTCATTTTTCCTGCACATTCATAGAGAACTTTTTTAGAAAATGGAATGTCATTCATAGAAAAAATGTAAAAATAAATTCAATGCTGGCACTGCTATTCCGCACACACACAAAAAGAAAGAGTCAGATGATGTGCTATGATGATTCGCTTTCCAACAACAGCAATGCTGGCGCTGGTTGGTACAGTGTCTGTCTGCAACTATGGTTGAACAGACTGCTGAAGCCGGAGGGCTACCGAATAGGTCTGACACAAGAGGGGTCAAGAACTAAAGATGACGCATGTCCACCAGTAACAAGCAGTCAAGAATAATGTACCTGTATCAGATGGATTGTTTAGGAGCCCTCCAGCAGAGCATATTCGAACCAAATCGTGGATTCTTATTCCACCTGCATGAGAAACATAACTCTTCAGATACGTGAGACTCAATAGTTCCCTATGAAGCATTAATCTAGCCTACAAAATAAAAGAACAGTGGAATAATACGAAGGGCATCAAGATAGCTTACAAGTCATCATCTCTTGAACTGTAAGTAGCTCGTGAATTCGATCTTGAACACTGCTCATAAGGCTCATACGCACAGAAATATGTATCAAATTCCTTCTTTGGTAGGAAATCCATTTTGTTATGTGGCTGGATCCTCAAACAGATTGTGTGTGCTGCACCAGAAGACAACAGCTTCTTTTGAAGCTTGAGTGTTCGCGAGAAGCAGTTTGGTTGTTGATCAGGCTCCTGGATGCTGTCAAAACGACCCTGCTCGCTGACGCCCTTTGAGTAGTTAGTCTCCGACCTGCATGTTCTTGTCAGGTCATCTGTCATCGATCTGTTTGATGTCAAAGTACTCCGAGCATCATCCTCAGACCCATGGACTATTGGTTTGGAATCAAGACGTTGAATCATATATGGTGATGGCTGCTGACTAGAGGAGTAACCTTTAAGGGGTGTTTCTCGCACGCCAGGCCTCACAGCATCTTCTTCATCAGTCACAACTGAATCTGACAACTCTTGCTTCCGTCCTGAGCAACTGAAAAAACTGAATGATTGTCTCTTCAACCCGGCATCTTTTGTCACAGGGCCTGGTACAAGTTTGAATCTGACCTCTACATTGCACCCAAGGACATGCTGTAAAGCACACTCTATCAGGCTTTGCATTTTCTCTGCCCTCGATAGGTGATCTGGATGGCCGAATCCAACTTCTGCTATGGCCAGTTCTGAAAAAATTCACATTCAGTACGTCATTTTCAGCACAAGCCATATTAGTAAATTGAAATGCAGTAGGGATGGTACAAATGTTTTACCTTCAGTAACATGGACAGATGATAAGAAACCTTCTTTCCTTAGGAAACTCTTGGCAGACCTTGACCGACACTTGCCAATGGCTCTTTTCCAGATGTTCTCAAGCTTAAGCCGCCTGCAATGTCTCTCAGAACAGCTGGACTTGTTGCTGTTGCATGCATGACAAAAATGGGAGCTTGAGTTCACCTTTGAAACCCAGTCGTCTGCACACAGGGATATGAGAAATGGTTATTATTCTGTTCTGTAAAGAAACTACAGTTATACAGGATCTTGTCACTGATTGTATTTACCTGTATATCCAGTTGCTGAATGTGGATGCAAATCATTGGTTTCTGCAACGAGGCTAGATTCATTGGTGCCAAACTGCAAAAGTGCAACTGTAACCCAAGTAGCTTGATTTCTTGATGTTCTCAACTGCTTTTCAGTTTCCGATAGTATTTTCAAAGCATTTCTTAGTTTCTTTATTCCAACCTCTGCTACTGCATAATCATGAAAAATAAGTTTCATTGTCAAGGATGGCAACTGTAAGGGCTAAAACATAGTGGAATAAAGAGCTCAAAAATTTAATATACAATTACAGTCATGATAGGCCGTCCTATGAAAGCAACTGTTAAAATAGCAGAATGTTCATGCAACAAAGCATAAAGAATCACGGCAAGGCAAGAATCCATACATGCGTATCTACCCAAGAAACTTTTGCTGACTTCCGTGACTGCTGACTGACAACGTCCCGAGAGAATGTCCATAATAAGGTTGGCCAGCTGAGAAACAAGCTGAAGAGGATCAATAGCCGACCCCATGAGCTCTCGAGCACGTCGTACAGTGTTTGTGGTGTCTGATGACAATGCTAGATCAAGCAATTCGATCAACTCGTCATCTGAAACCATTCCTACCTGCAAGGAAGAGTGGAAGAAATATGACAAACTGTCTATATAATTTACTTAAAGCATGTAAGAGAGCACAACTCACAAGTTCATGCACAAGAGAAATTGTTATCTTCTTCCCAAGCAAACTGAGCTGATCAAGCATTATCTCAGCATCTCTAAGAGAACCATTAGACTTTGCAGCAATGAAGTACAAGCCATCATGGTCAAATTCCAATCCTTCTTCTATACAGATTCTCTCCAATCTGTAGACAATATCTGCAACCTTTATCTTCGGAAAATGGAACTTCTGGCAATGTGTGATGGAAGTGCGAGGCAGGCTATCTAGGTCAGAAGTAATCATAATGTAAACAGTGTGCCGGTATGGCTCATCAAGACTCTTCATTATTGCTGACCATGCATCCTCTTGCAAGAGATGGCATTCATCTATTATGAAGACTTTGAAGCGCGACGAGTATGGAACAAGAGAAGCACTCTTCAGAAGCGCCTTTACTCGACCTAAACGATCCATTTTTGCTGCATCGAGTTCTTTCACATCTCTGCTCTTCCCAGAGAATAGAATAACACACTCTTTACAGAACCCACACGGCCTTTGCTCTTCCGAGACGCAATTTAGGGCAGCTGCAAAAATTCGTGCTGTGGAAGTCTTGCCTGTACCCCGGGGACCATGAAATAGGTACATTGGAGCAACTTTTCCTTTGCAAGAGGAATATAAGAGAGACTGGGCAACAACATTGAGGCCAATTAGTTCACTGAAGGACCGAGGCCGAAATTTCTGGCTTAAACATCTCGGTGTTTCAGTGTATGGTACATTGCTTTGGAATGCCGCCTCAGTCCCATCCGTAGACAAGAGAGGTTGCTCTGGACCATCACTATCAGAATAAAGATCTCGGTACTTCGATGCTCCTGACCAACAATAGCTTATGCCACATCCACTGAAATTTGATCCAACAACATCATTTGACCTCAGCCGTGTCTCCTCTGTTCTTCTTGACCCAACCGAACGTGCCTCACTAGTTGATAGACAAGGGCTGCCAACACGGCTCATTGCAGCAGAAGATTTAGACTTGTTTCTGAATTTGGAATAGCTTGGCATTCTCACTTCTTCATCAATCTTCTCCTGCAATGCAAGATTATGCCTTTCATAGGAATTCACTTCCTCCTCTTCTTCCTTTTCCACATCAACACTGTTTATCATATTGTTTGGCAACTGCCGCATAGAACTATGATTAGAGTGGTTAGAATCCAATGACTTGCGGTGACCATCTTGGCGGACACGATGAACTTGCTTGTTTCTTGGTGGGTTCAAGCCTCTGATCTTGACAGCAGAGGACTTCCTATACGATGCTGTTCTGGCATTGGGTGCCCGAAAACTCCGTTCTGATCCCATGGCGTCAGCTCCCAAATCCTCATCTTCTTCAATAAACTGATGATGTGCTGATCTACCAAGGTCCAGAGTAACCCCATTGCTAGAAGCAGTCTCCCAAATCATGTGATCGGAAGGAGATGCATACTTGCTCATAGAGTTTGTAGCTGGATCCCGCAGCGATCTCACTCGCTTGAGCTGCACTAAGGTTCTTGACAGTGGAACATCCACCGAGTGGCGCCGCATGTCTGTCATTTTGACAAGTCCTGTTCCAACTTCCAACTTATCCAGCAGTGATATATGACAGACAATATGGTCAATGCTGACATGAAGACGTGATTCTCCTCTTGATTACTACGTGATCCATTGTAACAAGGTCACAGCAACCTGCAGGAAATCAGATACAAGAACCATGAGAACAACAAGCTTACATGTTCATCCTGGTCACTCCTTGCAAAGAAAAAAGGGAGCTAAAGAGTAGGTGCTAAGGGAGAAAAGCTTAGAGATCCGCTGGCCAAGTCAAGATTATAGCTCAATACGGAGTACATCAACATTATCAAGACAGGACCAGATAGAACCGAAGATGACACACGGTCGCCTCGCCACTCGCCAGTGATAAAGAAATCCAGAACAGATGTAAGCATACAAGAAGTAAAGCAGCTGGCTGTGTGTTGGGCAGACTTGGAACATTAATGAACAGAAAAACATCAGGCCCATAGCGAAGTAGTATAACAGATCCCAGGCCCCAGAGTCGTTCAATTAAGTACAGATCAAGATGGAAAAACTGAAATTTGTCATTTTTGCTGTACCACGGAATCAAAGAATCAGCAGTCATTTCTCCTTTTTCTTGTGAGTAGGTAAAACAGTGCAGATAATCCAAACATTCTCTTCTTTTGTAACAAACCTGCCCTCTCATAAAAAAAAAAACAAATACCAAGTGCGGAGAAAACAATCAAAAAGTCAAATCATGCCCTCCTATCTTGTAGCTTCACCTCCCGTAGCTCGTACTAAAAAAAAAAAACAGAGCTTCGCACAACGGGCGGTACCAATCACCACTTCAGCAGCAACCACTGGCAGGTATAATAAATGACACAGTAAAAAAATAAAAAAAATACCTAATCGAAGAACAGCACATAATCCCAAACTGAACCTCAAATGAAATCAAACCTTGGGGCATCTTTCTCCCAACCAACAATGGTTCTGTTTTGCTCAAAAAAAAAACGATGGTTCTGTTCCAAGAATACACAGGAAAGTGTACATTCCTTCTCGTCTCCTCTTAAGAACACAAAGCAAGAGTTCCAACACTTCCCCATTTCCACCCGCCGACATTGCAAAAGAACCACGAGATCCGGCGCCGGAGCAGACAACGAAATGCACAGGAAAAAAAAGGGCCACGATACCCGGGAAAAGAGCCCATCAGGATCAGGGAAAACAAAGCGATAAGTGGAGAAAGCAAACCTCGGCGCGCGGCTGGAGGAGAGAAGAGACGAGGCTGCGGCGGCGGCGGCGGCCGCACGGGGGCGAGGAGGAAACGGGCAGGTCTCGCGGCGTGAGGCCTGCTCTGGGTACGGTGCAGCGTGGTAATGCCGGCTGCGAGTACAGTCAGCTGGAGCAGCAGTACTGCCTCAACCTTTAGCTCGGCGCCTCAGCGAGCAGCGCGGCTGGAGCTGGACTCGAGAGCGGGGGGCGAGTGATGTGTAGCTCCAGCAGCCGCGAGGGCAGTGTGGCCATGTGCTCAGTGGCAGAACGGCACGAAAAGGATTAGTAAGCTTGGGGAGCACTGATAATTAAACAAGTGCAGTGGTCATGGCGATGACAGTGGCACCCACATCTCTGACAGTGGGCCCAATTATGCCTCGGAAACCGTGTCTGGCGATGGTGTCTCTCTATTTTTTTTTTAGCTGCGGCAGGAGAGAGAGAAGCATGGTGGGGAGCTATAGCATGCAGTGGAGTGAGTGAGAGACCGTGTGATGAGAGAGAAAAGGCTGTTGGGCTTTTTGTTTGTTATATGTGGCGGCCGAGCCAGCAGGACACGAGAGCGGTCACCGTCTGTCTCCGTGCTTCTCTCAAACAAACGTGAGGAGCGTCGTTTCTACTACGTGCACTTGGCACCTCTGTCTTGCTTGAAATCCCACACGGCCAGTGAAGGGCATTCTTTCTCAAAAACCTACTAGCACGACCTGTGTCGGGTTCGTCGTGCAAATTTCCACTCAACTTACTGTGTGCTCAAGGTCAAGGCGGGTCAACAAACAGTGCGCTATGAACAAGCCGTTCGCGTCGTGTCAAACAGTAATGCCCGCGCGACCACCCAGGAGTCGAGAAAGACGCGCCGGAAATGGCAGGAAATTTTCTTCGAGAAGGACGAAAGCAAGAGAGAAAACTGTCTGTTGACGTGTGTGCGTGACTGCGTGGGTATCATCGCCAGCGCGTCTCGAGCTATAGGACGTGAAAGGCTACGAGGTGAGTGGTACTAGTAGGGGCAAGGGCAAGGCATCTCTCTGACGTCCTCCCGTCGTTGCCTCCAGACGTCCAATCCGAATCCAGGCTCGCGCCCTGCGGTCACGGAAAAGGTAGCACACTTTTTGACCAGAATAAAACTGTTCTTGTCTAAGTACTTTCTCCGTTTTAAATTATATTCCTCTGTTTTTCTTTGTTACTGTTGATTATCTTCATTTTTTCTAAATTATACACTTCTGTTTTTTTTTTGTTGCTGGCCAGCTCAATTTTAAGCTAACCAATGATAACAAAATCAAAATGAAAGGACTATGACATTTTAGTTTCAGACACGGGAATTAGAAAGGATGAAAAAGATAATTACACAGAAAACGAAAAAGATAGAAATAGAGAAAAGAATATATTGGAAAGATAAAAACATGTATTGAGATGCGATGGTGTCTTATAATTTGAGAAAACTTAAAGAAGCTAAATGTCATATGATTTAGAATGGAAGGAGTAGCATTTTTTTCTTTTCTCCAACTGTATATCCTATGATAAAATAAAAATATGATTTTTATCTATAGAACATAAAAAAGATTAGATTTACCTGTACCACACTGTAAAATTTATTTTTTTCTATAGAAGATTTTTATCTTGTGTCGTACAAACAACATATATTATGAAATAGCCCTCTATCTCAAAATATAAACATTTTAAGTCATGAGAGCATCCTTAATAAATTTGAATAATATATTATTCAGAATTATTGGAGATGATATGAATTTGGATTAAGCCTTTAAATGCTCATATTTTAAAATGGAGAAAGTAGGAATACAATATGTTTGAGTTAGAGCTTTTTAAAATACTATAGTACATAAGATTTTGTACTCATGAGTTTCTACACATCAACACTCTTAACAAATAATAATCTTAATTTACATCCTAACATTGAGTTCTTAGCTTTTCTTGGCTTGAGAGGGGGCCAATGACCCCCCTCTGACTTACATAAAACTTTGGACCTGTAAAAATCATGGAGTAGAAGGTTTGTTCTAAAATATTTAGAGTAATACGTATAATTTTAACTATAATTTTGAAGTCTAATTATGATCTAGATACTAAATTTCAAATTTATGTTTTTACCATATAATTGAGAAAAAATTAAATTTAGGATCTTGATTATAAATTAGACTCCAAATCTATATTCAAAAGACAATTATTCCAAACATTTTTATGGACATGAAGCTCCGCCTCATTAACAGCCTATGCATTAGAATACTGCTCTAAAATTCATGCAAAGTTTTTTTCAAAAGGTGGCTGATACGCACTAGCATGACAGTATAGTTAAATTTAATTTATATGTGAAGATAGTCTTTTCTTTTCTTTTGGCTCGTGCACCACCGCTACACACATATTTTCTCTGTTTCAAAATTATTGTTGTTCTTAATTTTTTTTGTTAACTTTGACCATTCGTCTTATTTAAAAAATATTATATATTTTCTTATAATTTATTTTATTACTTGATAAAATTTAAATATAACTTATAATTTTTCATATTTGAACAAATATTTTGAATAAGATGAATGACCAAATATAATAAAAAAAAGTCAATAACGATAACAATTTTAAAATGAAGGGAGTAGGTCTTATTATTTGATTGGTTTGCACATGATCATTAGCTAAAACAACCACGATTAGCAACAAACACAAATTTTCTTAGCTACACAAGCAATCAATTTCTTCCCTGATTACATCCATCTAGCTTCCTTTACTGACGCATCTGCGGCTCTGCCGGAATTAGGCCGGCCGGCCGGTGGTCCACGAAGGCCGGCCGCTTGACTTTGCACCAGGAGCAAGGAGACATCCGCGTTCTTCCAACCATGATGCACCATCATCATCAACCGGTACCTTTAATTTACTTTGCTCTCTGCTAAACCACAAGCCTTTGATTACGGCTTTCCACGAGCTTGTATTAGAGAGCTGGCTTAGCTTTACCCCGCGGCAACATGCATGCAATCCCTTCCGTCGAAGCAGGCCGTGTGGTAACATCGATGATTGTGTCACGGCCACGTGCTCCTAAGCCTCGGTCCCGTCCCGAAAGATTCTCTGGTAGGCCGAGTGTGGTAGTACAGTACACAGCACTGTACTACTTCTGCAGCGGTCGCTTGTTCATTTTTATTTTACGGTGCCTGGTAAAACAGGAGCCCGACGCGCACAAGAGCTTTTTTTGCCAACAATCTTTTTTTTTTTGAGACTTTTTTTGCCAACAATCTGATACAAAACGAAACACCGAAACAGGAGAGGCAGCAAGCCTCGTGCGCAACCACCACCGTTCTCATCAGCCAGCCTCTCTAGATCGCGCGGCTGCGTGGCCTCCCCCTCGGATTCTCGAGCGCGCGTCGAGACTCCACATGCGGCGACCGTGCGAGCGTGCAGAGTGACACCGGTGCAAAGCCAACGGAAGGCGCAGTAAAATTATCAAAAGGTGGTGCTTCTGCTACATTGAGAACCTCTCAGGCTGGTTTGTCTCCTTGCAGCTTGTCACCCTCGGTTCCCGCCCTGATCCCCTGCCCCGTTCGATTAATCTTTTAGATTTTATTAGAACCCGGTGGTTTGATTAATTCGGTTCTCGCGCAAAGCACAAACGCTAGATGCCGCGCTGCACCTCGCCTGTCGCACGATATGGATCCCTGCGCGAGCTAGATAGACGTTGTTGCAGACAGCAGAGCCAGCCACTCCGCGATCGGAGCTCCCAGTTATGTGCGCCTTCTTTTGTGATGATTTTTTTTTTGAGGGGATCTTTTTGCGATGATGGTAATTGATTTTTTTTTTAGGGGACGACGATGATAATTGATACTATGTTAAAAAGGCTGCTCGCTGGGCCTAATTATAACCACAAGGCCCACGATCAAGCCCGTCATTGCCCACTAATTCTTCGGCCCAATAAATTTCCGGGCCCATATCCAGTTCCACGCGCCATCACCCACCAGTCCACGAGAATCAACGAGGCAGGCCCAACGGACTCCCTAGCGCACACCAAACCCATTCCCAAACTGTCTCAAAAAAAAAAAAAAAAAAAACATTCCCAAACCCTTCGCCTCAGCCGCCGGCGGAGGCACGGGGAGAGAATGGCGGCGGAGCACGGCGGTGGCGATAAGCCGGCGGACGTCCGCGTCGAGGCCGGGTCCTCCGCCAAGCCGAAAGGCGCAGCGGCAGCCACGGGCGGCATGTCGCAGGAGGACTGCGTCGCCGGCATCCGCTCCGCGCTCCAACGTACGGGCCTCCCCCCACCCGCCGCCGCCGCTACTTCCTTCCGTGGCCTCGTAAGTTGCTTTCTGAGCTCCACGAACTGACACGCGCTTGTAATTTTGCTGAACAGATCCGACGGTACGGTTCCTGAGGGAGCGGATGGAGAAGGCCGGGTGCCAGGTGTGGCCGCGGCTCATCCAGGCGGCCACTTGCTCCACTGCCGGTGGATACGCAAGCGGGGCAGGGGTAAGCTGTTATTTGCTTTCATTTTATTCTATTTTTCTCTCTAATTGGGTTCAATGCTTGAAGGCTAGCGTTGACGTGCGGAATCTTATGTTCACAATCCTATTTTGCTACTATTAATGTGTTTGGAGGTGTGCCTGTTTACAAGTCGTCATAACAACTAAAAACTCAGTGGAACATCATTTCCAATGGAATATGCCATGAACAGTCTGGTCTGGATTTAGCAAATGGCAGCCTCTAGCTCTATCCAGTACGATTAGCTCATGGCTACCTACAGCAGTGTTCTGTTTCAGCATTAACCATGACATTAGAGAGATCAGTGGCCAAGTGGATCACTCAGATTTAGGCATCAGCCTTGAACGTTTTTTTTTTCCTCTAGAATAATAGAGCATAGAATAGAGATAATTCTCTGTGAGGTTCTGTAATTGCTCGGTGTTGAGGTGCCAATAGCTTAGAGATAGTTGAGAGACTCCATTCGTGGCCTGATTAACTGTTTTTCTGTAGGCAGATGTAGTTCAGCTTCAATATTTATGTTAACTGGTAGAGATCTATATCTTTTCACCAAATATGGAGCAGTTTGTTTTTTCTGAGTGCAAATTTCAGATTGCATTGCATGTTTATGCTCCATTTGTACATCCATTGGCATATTATTGTTTGATTGATGTTCGTTGCTGTGACACTCGTGCATTGAAACTTGGCTATTTGGATAGCATAAAGATATTATGCCATGTATTACTCTACTATCCATTTACCTGCAATATCAGTAGAACTTTGTTGTGAATAGAAACTTTCTTGCATTACTTTTCTCAATAATAATGTAAATCATAACAGCTATGTGCTTATGAAATTGTCGAGAGCATTTGGCTGCACAATGTTTGTTGGGAAATCGCTGTGCCTAGGCTAAACCGACTTCCGAGAAATGACACCAAACTGGTGTGATACCACTTCTTCTGTGGACCCAAACCCGATACTCCACTCTACAACGAGGATACCTTCACTATACTATGCTAACTTAGGAGACCAACTCTCTACAAAAGAGCTCAACCTTTATTCAAACCACAAACTTGATACACGTACACACTTCTAGGTAGGTGGCTACCTATGACTCACCATGACACCTACACACTAGCACACCATGGCAACCTTGCCATGCTACCTAAGACTAAGGCACTTCAAGTCATGGCAACCTTTGCCATGCCTTCACATGTGGTGACTCCTATGACTCCATGGCATGGTACCTTGGAGGGGGGAGGGCACCCCAATTTATACTTGTACATGACTATTAGGATGTTGCCATGTGACAACATTCTACACTCTTCTTAGGAAATATCTATCTCTAAAAAATTCTCATCCTTATCCTAATATCTAGATATTTCCTACCCTCTAAAATATCTATGTTCTAGAGTTTTCTCATGCTTCACCATGAAGCATGACAACTTGACTCATGCACCCTCTTCATTTCTCTAGAACATTCTCAAGTATGCATTGCTATTTTCAACAATGTTTTTATTTTATATTTCTCTCGTGAACTACTGATGTAGGTTTAATTTCTGAATGATTCATGTCCAGGTAAAAGTTTGCTGTAATCACATGAGATTTCAAGATGAGATAAATCAGGTCCTTATTCATGAACTGATACATGCTTATGATGACTGTGTTGGCAAGAATCTGGACTGGAAGAATTGTGCCCACCATGCCTGCTCTGAGGTAAGAAATATACTTACCTTGCTAAGTGCAGCTCTTATCATATTTTCCTTACACAATGGAGTTATAGTTGTGTGCATCATTGACCATGCGTGTTTTCCTGTCCTAGATCCGGGCCAATCACCTTAGTGGTGATTGCCATTACAAACGTGAATTGTTGCGTGGCTTCATGAAGATAAGGGGCCATGAGCAAGTAAGTCTCTTTTTCAAACTTTGTGACGTATTGATGCTATAAATCACATGTGCCTTGGGGCCTTACTTCTTAGCTGTCTTTCTGTGTTCTGTACATGCACAAGATCGTTGCATATGAATTTATGAGCTACCAAAATCAATTTATTTATGTAAGCCATAAAATGTCCTGTTGCTTTTTGTCAAATTTATAGGTCATCTAAGGATTTTGACATCTTTCTTGAGTTTGCAATTGTTCCTATTCCAGGTCATTTTTTTTACATGTTGAATATAATCTGTTGTAAATTTTTGATGTATTTGTGCAGGATTGTGTCAAAAGGCGGGCTCTGATGTCTGTCAGGAACAACCCATACTGCTCTGAGTCTGCTGCAAAGGATGCAATTGAAGCAGTGTGGGATATATGCTATAATGACACGCGCCCATTCGATAGAGCTCCGTAAGGTCTTCTGTGGTACCTGAGCTACTTTTGTGCATGCCTGCTGGGATAATTTTGATTCCCTTAAGAAAATTGTAGTTTAACAAAATACAATGGTATTCAAACTGTTACTGCTAGAGCAAACTTCTGTTTCACAGAGGTCATGAATCTGTAAACATTGTAATTCCATTCTTTCACATGACACTAATAAGATCAGCAGAAAAGTTTGTAGTCTGCCGTAGAAAAATGCCATTGATGGTGCTGTATTCCTTCCATTGTCTTTATTAGCACATAAAGCAGTAAACACGGGAGGGATGTGGATGTATGCGGACCCTGTGGTCAAATTTGATCTTGTTATACTGCCCAGTAAGGGTTATTGACCAAGAACACTGGCAGTGTGTGTACCAAGCTGATCCTGGGTGGCTCCACGGGAATGATCCATCCTGCCATAAAAGATTCATTGAATATCCGGATACTCAAAGTAGCAGTCGCTGAATTCTAGCCTTCCACCATGCTGTTTTTCACCGTAAGAATAACCATGAGGGCAGCAAGTCTAGCAGAAGAACGAATCAACCAATAGAAATGGGACTGGTCATTCTTTGGTTCAGTGGGCAGGTTTTTCATTCTACAAAGAGATCGTCATAGAATCTGAATTTTTGTGTCACCTTTGTGGTATACTCCTCGATCCTCGCCTTCATGAATGATCCTGGGAGGCTGGGATCTTTGCAACCTGCAGGCTCCACCTCGCTCTGTGGATTTTGGCCAGCTTTGATGCCTGTCAGGAAAACGCCGCCCTCTATATTCAACTCCATAAGATGCAGTAAAGTCTCTGCCATATGCGGAGCATCAGATCTACTTCATGTCTTTGTTGCATCTGATGGAAGTTTTAGCCATGAATTTTGAGTCTAATGGTGAAAAAAGTTGTGTCTAAATCACAAAATAGGGATTTTCATGACTATTTCACCATTAGACTCGAAATTCATGGCTAAAACACAATTGTTCCAAGTTTGTTCCTGCCCAGAACGTTTTTGTTCCGTATGTTTGCTTATGAGCTAGAGCTACCTTGTCTTGCTTATGAGGTAGAGCTATCCTTTCTCAGTGAGAAAATAGATGGTTGTGCTCTCGGATAGACAATGCAAACAACGGGTAAGAGGTGATATAGCAAGGCCTGTTACAGGGGAACAAGGATTCAAAAACCGCTACAATACTGTTTTTTTATATCACCAAAAACCGGTCGATAAACTAAGAAAACCAAATGAAAACCGTTTATGCTACAGTGTCTAGATTCGGTTTTTCTGATAAACCACATGTCCGATGAAACCGAACCGGACTGGTTTCGTCGAAAACCATGAAAACCAGCCAGTTTTCAACGTTTTTTCAATCCATGCAGGGGAGTCCTTGTTCCTCATTCCTCAATGCATCCGCAGGCTGTAACCCAAGTTTTGACAGTTTTGTTGAACCTGCAGCCTGCTCAAGGTAACAATATGGCACCTCAGGTCTCAGGATCCTGATAGGGAAAGTGGCGACAGTATCATGATTTAGTATGTACTCCACAGTCTTCAGCACTATCACCAATCTACTTTCACAAAGCACTAATACGCACAGGCGGCAATACTGTCCTGTTCTGTTCCAGCTACAGCTAGAGACAACCTAAGCAGCATGGCTAATCCCAGACAACATATGAAGCTACCCAATGATGTGTTGCATTCATATGTATGCAGGCAGAGGCCAATCTTGGTGACCACTACAAAAAGAGATCTCAAACGTATGTTTTGACAAAAAAACAAATAGCATCAAAGAACCACGATCGATCATCCCGACGATCACTATCTGTCAAGCTACTTTCACAAACTATCAGGGTACTTAAAGCAGCTGTAGGGCCGTTCTAGCGCCGCCTCTTTTCCAGCTTAACAGCAGTCCTGAGGACTACTAGCTATAGCTGCTAGGAGTAGCAAGACAATCAACCTATCGCACTGCAAAATTTTGTAGTCCTATTCTGTTCTGCTTCTGCATAATAGTACACACTAACATGTGGACATTAAGCAAATTCAGGCTACACTGAAGAGGCCATGAGCCTACTGAAGAACCTAGAACTATTACTCAAGAACCATGCTCAGTGACAACAACTTTCATGAATTCAAAACTCCGTCCTTGTATTAACACTACTTAATCCTGGCCTCCTCTGTATTCGTGCCGCGCGGCCGGTTCGCCCGCTAGGGCGAGTGGTGATCACATGAGCCTCCATTAAACTAGCTGATCAGCTCTCGGCCCCAAAAAGCCATGGCAAGGCCGCGAGCTTAAACAAAAGGCGCGAGCTCCAGAAACTATAGATTCTTCTCATGGGATGCGACCCTCAATCCGAAGGCCGAGGCCGCAGAGGGGGACAGGACGGAGGTATTAAAACTCCAGGCTCTGAACACCTAGAGCCAAAAATCTCCTGTTCTTTGACTTGCGAGCTGTAAGCCCAAATGTCTTTGACTTGAGACTTGCCGCTATATATGTTCGCACGCACGCACCCGCAGCAGATGCAAGGAGAGGTAGTAGGTGAGACGACCGTGAAGACGAACACAAGTGAGAAGGCAGCAGCATGGCGACGATTGGGATCGTGAGGTTGCTGGCTCTGGTGCTTTTGCTACTCTTCAGTTCATCATCACTTCATCATCAAGTAGGCGTTGGTGAGTCATCTTGCTTTGTCCATTCTTCTTTGAGGCAACCACTTATACTTTCTTTGTTCATGTTTACCAGTGCAAACTATTCAATTCTGAATGATTTCCTTTTTTTTTTCTATTGAGAAGGTGCTATTAGGTTACACGACAGAAAGCAGCACGCGAAGCAATGGGAAGAGGAGAGGAACCAGTTGAGGTCGTTCATGACCATGGACTACAAGCCCTGGCACCGTCGAGTACCGAAACACAACTGACTCAGCTTGCTAGGCCTTCCTTTGGTAGCATCAGAAAGCTTGATGCTTTCATCTCGGCTGTCCATTCTTCAGGCTCTAGAAGCAGCAGCATCCGCATCCATTGAAGCGTGATGACAGACAGGAGAAGTCTGCCTCTTCGCCGTTGTTCTGTGTGTGGATCAACGCATTCAGCGTGCAGAGATATGCGCGCAAATTTTGCCCCTCTGTCCAAATGTTATTATTGCTAGGATATATAGGCAGCTTTAGTACTAGTACTGAACAGTAGTGTTAGTATCTGTGATAACGTGTTAAGGTCTAGTAGTACATGCTTCTTCTGTAGATGGAACAGCAGCTAGACTGGAAACTTGAAACTCGGAAATGTTTTATACTGCTGTACTGATGACAAAGGAATAAGCACATTGAAGGAGCATTTTGCTATATTTTCTGCAACTCTTTGTTTTCCCTGGATGAAGTTCTCATCCCCCTTTTTCTTCATCCATAGTTCAGGACCCATGTGTTTCTACCGCTTTTCGAGTGGCTTAACATTTTAACAAACGCAGTAATATCTTTTTTTTGTTCAGTTCATCGATAGTCTTACGGAGACCTGCTTTTTTTGTGTGTGTGTTGTTACATTCATGATGCCGCTACTAGTTTCCTGTCGATCTCCGGAAGATGTATTCAGATAATAGAAAAAGAGATGCATGAAAGCAGTGGCACCACTGCCTACATGGCTTGTTTTGAAGCATTCTGTGTGAGAAGCATGTTTGACTGATCTAACAAGTGGTAGTGGTGCAAAGCACTTTTGGCTTGTTCATTTATCATGACTCACTTTCATTACAAATATACCCAACGAGACTTACAGTCATTCGAAAAAAAAAAAGGAAAATAAAAGGTAACGTATTTTACCTTTTTTTTTCTCTGATGAACACTTGCTCATCAGTAGACCCATTACACAATCACGGACGGCTATACAAAGGACAGGAAAATAAGGGACTTGTTAATTTTCATGTGATTGAAAGTTGAAGCAACTTTCAATCACCGTTTTGAGCTAGATCTAATGATTTATAATTATTATACAAATAATATTATAAAAGAAAAATTAAAACACAAAGTAATAAATTATTAACTATAAGCTTTTAATCGATTAAAGGTTAGAAAATATGAGAAAATAAAAGAGCACCATAAGCGCTGCTGAGACGACGACATTCCCGGAAAGCGAAAATGAGAGAATGCGTACGCGTAAACCTTCCTGCTTTCTGCTGGAATTTACCGCGAAATCGCCGGTACGTAACACACCACGTTGCTGCTCGTTCACATCAGCGGCGAGACCGGTCTCGCTTTTACTTTTTTACCATGGGACAAAAAAGGTTAACACCACCCACCGTACGTACCGATCGATCAAAAAGCAGCTAAGCAGCGATCACGTTCCACATGGATGTTCTAGGGCTCCGCGGGAACAAAGGCACACAAAAAACGGCGACTAGGCTTTATTGACCGATCGATCACCGGCTTCCGCCGCGCTTTGACCATCGCCACCGGCGTGCTTCGGAAAACGGCGCCTTTTTCCAGGCGTATCTACGGCGCGGTCGTTAGCTTCTGCAAGGGAGTAGTACGTATTTACGCTGAGGTTCAAATGTTAGCGTGTTGAGCGGTCACCCAAAGCGTATGACCAAAGTGATGGGCATGCATGGAAAGCTGAAATGTGACGCCGGGCAAGCAATGGACCGCACAGAAACTAGATTACTCCTGCTTCGAGAGCTCACTTTTGCTGCACAACAGGCATAGAGCTAGAGCACACGTACGTAGCGCGCCCAGCGGAAATGCGCGCGCTCCCGGCACTACACGAACCGGGAGCCACAGAATTTTTAAGCTGAGGCAGCTCGGAAGACGAGGGGCAAGGCGGGTGGTGAAGTTCCGTTTCCGCGTCGCCCTAGGGGACGCCACGCAGGGCCCGTACAGCGCGCAGTAAAAAAAAAAAAAGAAAAACAAACACGGGAACGGTGGCGCGTCGGGGCCAGCGAGAAACTAACTAGCCGGAAATGACGAGTCTGGCCTGGCAGTGGTGCCCTGGCCGAGGCTGCCGGGGAGAGTGGACGTGGTGGCGCTGGCAGCGCCATGGCCGAGGCCGGGAGACGTGCGGGGATGCGGTGGCCGTGGGAGAACGAGGTGATCACATCGGGTTCCGGCGAAAACGTCCGGACCGGACGCGCGGCCTCGACACGAGTGATCATCCACCTCCCTTCCCCCTCGGAGTCCATCCGGCCCCGCTCGCCCCAAGAGATCGATGCCGGCGCCGCCGTTGTGCCTTGTTCCCCTTGTGGTTCAATACATTCACACGTTCTGTTTCAGTTGCACCAATGAGCGGTCTGAGCGGCAGCGAGCCGCACGAGAAATGCTCTGGACGCTTGTCCTATCGGCTCGCGGGACTGGGGAAGCAGAGGAGGCCACGCCGACTACTCTGCTCCTACGTGGGCCTTCTGGTGATTCTGTTGTGGCTCACTGGCCCATTATTCTTCTCGGAGGAAGAAGTGTCGTTGGGCCTATTTAATCAACAGTTAGGCCTCCATTAGTGTCACTGCAGACCACAGAAACTTTTCCAGCCCACAAAACAAGCAGGCCTCATTCAAGAGCCTTTTCCACTTACGTATCTGGCCCATCAAAAAGTTGATGAAATGCTCCTCGTTGGTAAAATTTTTATATTTTGGTCCTTCATTGAAACCTTTTTTTTTTTGTTTACATTTTGACCTCCCAAATAGTATTCTAAAAAATGTGACACAACAAACTTCTTGCGAATACTATTACCGAAAACGATCGACAAATTCACTGATAAGCTATACAACACTGACCTAGTATTGCTTTCCTTAATAAATAAAATAATATATATTGCTAGTACTATATAACTCTATTCTGACTAAATTCTGTTTTTTTTTTTTTACATGTAGAACTTGGTCATATATCTACTGTTACAGTGCTCCTTCATCTCATCTTCGCCCATCGGCAGCTGACGCTGCTGTTGAACCTCGCCCATGACACGGCCACGACCTCCGGCACCGGCAACTTCGCCCTGTTCGCGAACGAGGCCATCGCCCTGGCCCTCACAACCTTCTTCACCAGGAGCCGCCACGTCTTGTCCGCCTTCTCCGTCTCCATCTTCGACTTGAAATGCCTGCGCGCAAATATCACAAACTCACATCAGAACCTGAGTTTTTACGGTCCCTGTCCCATCTGACAACGCGAAGAAAAATCTAGCGGCTCGAAGTATCTGTTGGCCACACGCATGGAATCAGATTTTCCTTGTGGAATCTGAAGCGGCGGCGATTGGAATCTAAAGCTGCATCGCGGGGCGCCCGTTCGTGTCGTTGTCACGGAAATGGACGTCGGTGTACCCCCGCCCGACCGTACGAGCGAGTGCTTCCTGGTCGCAGAAAGGGCATCTCGCCAGGCCAGCCAGATTCTCGGTGCGCGGCTGGCGATCTAGTGACAGTGCCTCCGACGTTGTACGATTGCCGGACTCTTTTCCTGTCGTCATGTGTTTACTAGGCATTCATCGAACCCGACCGGGATCCCTCGAATTCAATCGAGCACAAATATCCCGTGGTGTACTACTAGTAGTAGCTGGCGTGAGTTCAATTTGTTTTGGTGAAGAATTTAGATTTTATCTTGGAGCGAGTTTAATTCGAATTTTGTACTAGTGCGTAGAATTGTGCTCTGTTTTTTTTTTTCCGGGACGTGTTCTCACCTGCAGAGTGGCACCCGGCAGGGCTTCTCCTCCTGCTCCGGCCGGTCGCAGACGGAGGCGTGGAGCCGGAACAGCTGCATCATCCGCTTGCACCGCTTGCACCCGCCCGGCGCGGCGGCCTTGCGTTTGCACGCCGCCAAGTGCCGCATCAGCATCCGCAGTCCCCGGCACGCGCACGCCTCCTCGTCCTCCTCCAGCTCCGCGCACGGCTTCTCGCCGGCGATTACAAAGATGCGGTCGAGCGCGTCCATGGCGTCGCCGAGTCGGCGACACGCCTCCTGCGCGGCCCTCTCCCGGTCCCACCGCGCCTTCCTCTGGTCGGCGTCCTCGAGCATCCTCAGCAGGTCCAGCTCCAGCGCCGGGTCGTGGCGCCGCGCGAAGCGGTACCCGTCGGACCGCTCGACGCCGGGAAAGTCCTTGCCCGCCATGCGCGCGCACCGGAGGCGCAGCCGCGGCGCGTCGCAGAGCCCCGCGAGCTTGAGCATGTCGACGGCGCGGTCGGCGGTGAGCCGCGCGCACGCGGCCGTCTCCGCGGCGCGCTTCAGCCACGGGACGCGGTACGCGTGCGCCAGCGCCAGAAGCGGCGCCGCGTGCGCGCCCAGCACCGCCGCCTCCTCCTCCTCGCCCGGCGCCACCCTGCGAGCACGTCGTTCAGGTTCCGAGAGCGAAAGGGAACGCGCGATTTCCGATCAGCGGCAGCGGAAAGTCGGTGAATTGAACCGTACCGGTTGGCGTAGAGGAAATGGAGGAAGGCGAGGACGGCGTCGGCGGAGGCGCCGGGGATGCGGATGGTGCAGTCGGAGGAGCCCCACCCGCGGCGCGCCTTCTGGATCATCGCCTCCAGCACCGGCGACGCCGAGGCCTGAATTGAAATCGAACCAGCAGCAGGAAAAATTGATGATCAGCCACCGTCCATCAAACCGGGGGAGCAGAAGAAAGGAAGGAAGGAAAGCGGGTGGGGTGGCTTACGAGGACGGAGGAGTGCGCGGCGATGGTCTGCCCGTCGGACGTGACGATCCGCACGTCGGCCGCCGACGCCAGCAGCGCGTCGAGGTCAGCGTACAACCCCCTCGATGATTTCATTTCTCTTCCCTTCGTGCCAAAAAAAAAAAAAAAAAAAATCTTCCGAATCTCCCAGGTGTATCCTAGTACTCGATTATCCAGACAGGGCCTAACTCAAACTGAGAAACGAGCACGGAACAAACCTAACGAGCTGACGCAAAAAATGAAATGGGACGGAATGAAGGAAGGGGGGTGGGAATGTGGGGAGCAGCTCGAGCTCAGCGACAGCTATTTATAATAGCCGTCGCCCGCAGTGAAGGGGCGGGTGCAGACAGCTTGCTTTGACGCGGGTTTGGGAGTTGGAAAGATTTCTGTCAAAGGTGCGGGCGGGCGTTGAGGAGCGGCGCCGACGCGTCAGATGGGTCGGATCCGACTCAGCACGCTGATCGCGTGGGGGCCCTGGCTGGGCCCCGCCGCCGCAGCGTGAGAGGCCGCGCTTCGCCTGGCCGGGCCCGCCGGGTGGAGGTGGACGACACGTAGGCGCAGGCCAGCCACTAGTTTGGGGTGAGAAGAGGTTTCAGACGGGTTTGGATTTCGTTTTGGTTGGGAACGAGGCTTCTGTGCTGACTCGGATACACGCGCTGATCAACAAACTCTATCCTCGACGCGAGCTATGCTAGTACTATTTTATTTTATAGCACTGCTGCACTGGTATAAAATCCGAAGTACGTGTGGCTGATTTCACACGGAGGATTTTTCTTTACTTGAATTTCACGGCTCTTTTTTTCTTTACTTCCGATATCGTCACGTGCAAAACGAATTTTTTACATGTACATGTTAAACATGTACTATCTATATCATATGTTCTATATCGAGATTGGTAAAATCTAGTCCTCACATGTATTTCATCATGTGTTTTTTAAACTTTAGTATATATAGCACGAATCTCAAAATAATATTGATGATGTAGATAATACATGTTGAGCATGTACATGTTATAAATACTTTCTCTCGTCACGTGCTACTTGTAGCATGCTGGATGGGTGAAATTTCTCCAAGGCATTCGTCCACATTTTTTTTCCCTACTATTTTGCTAAGGTGCTGCGGGCGCGGGGCCATGCATCGTGATCTGCTTCGCTCTTGATTTTGTTACCTGCCCCGCTAATAATAAGCTTTACTACTATAACAAGACGGTGTCCTCCAGATCGGAGTAGTTTCCCTTGGTCGCACTCACACTGATAGCCAATCACGGCTGCGCAACAGATCGGTTGATAGGCGAGGTAGGGTATCATCAGTTTCAGTCGGTGTCACACGTCACACGAGCTGAGTCAAAATCCAAGTTGCAGCCTCTCGGCGAGGGCGACCCGGCAGGCAGGTCCCGCTCGCACGATGGTGATTGCAGCGCCCTTCGTCGTCGGCGATCGTCATATGCTTCGACATGGTTGGCTACAACTACAACCTCTCACGCCGGTTGGCGCTCAAAGGCTCCCGTGAACCGTGCATGTCGCCGTCGTAGCATTTTGGTGGCCAAGAAGCCAATTTGGCTGACGACATAAAACTTGGGCCTTTCCAAACGGGTATCTCCGACTCCGAGGAAATGTTTTCCAATCAATGTCTGTATCTGTCACCACCACCCGCGACGTTTTTGACATGTACACAATCCACAAACAACGAGATGAAGAATTTCTAGGCCGTTCGATGCTGCAGCGACAGTCAGGATCAAGCATAAAAAATACTTTTTTAAGTTTTTTATGTATTGACGACACGCAACGCAACCACCAAAGCGGTCGGGCGTGTCAAGATACGAAGTAGCGGATCAGCGGGCGCACCACCCAGCACAGCTACGAGCTCCAGAAAATGGATGCGCAGCGCTCTGTATGCTCAACGGATCCAATTGATTGCTCGTTAATTAGGAGTCGAAAGGCCAAGCTTAATTCCAGCGATGCTTAAAATTCCGATGGAACTAGTCACAATTTCAACGAAAAAGAAAAAACAAATCAATGAGCTCGCACACGGCGCCGGACTTTCCGCCTTCTGCGATTGATCAGTTCCGAATAATTAGCTTCAGATTTCAGATGCCACCCCTTATAAATATCGGATGAGTAGATGATTACTATGACCTTTGCAGAGACAGTCATCGTGAACTCAACATCAGAAGCGATTATCACTTGACGGATGAAAAGGTAAATGATCCCAATCGACCCTTGGATGGTACTGTACAGTCTGTCAAAATATGTTTGTTGTATGCATCCATGTATCAAATGAGACCAATTATTCAGATACGTAGAGCATCCCAGTAAATTGTAGGGCAGCCGTTGGTGCTGTCTACGTGAACTGTGTATCAGATTTGTAGAAAATCCTTGGAATATCGCCTGCGGAATACTGTGTTTTGCACGCTTATTCTTGTGCTCTTTCAAATTTTCTTGTTTGTAACCTTGTTTGCTTCATTGGTACTATCATAATCTAATTGGAAATAAAGACTTGTAAAAACGTCTTTTCTGAACTTACTGCGCGTCATATATCTCCAGAGTCATGTATCCTTCCTAATGGCTAACTAACTGTATGCGTTCTTGTAGTTGTGGTATGCACAATGGGCAGAACTCTTCAGGTATCAGGTTTTGATCTTACTGACAGTGCTGACAATGTCAAGGATCTCTTGGAACGAGTTGCTGGCGAAGGCACCATCTTTGCTCTCAAGCTGAGGCGTCCAAAGAACGTTACCACAACCTCAAAAGCGTTTGCTATAGTTCAGTTGGACACTCAGGAAAGTGCTTCACTGGTAAGAAGTGCGGCAGATAGGAATGTTCTTCGGAGTGGACGCTTTTATCTGAAAGTCAGGCCTGCGGAACGTGACATTGTTCAGAGACCAAGAACTCCAATGTTTTCTCTTGAGGATGCAGTCCTGCATTTGGGTTGTTTGGTTAAGGAAGATGTTCTGCATGTTCTTTGGAGTGCGAAGAATGTTTCAGTAAAGTTTGGATTTGATATGAAAAAGATTCAGTTTACCTGACCTACGGTTTTGTTAGATATAAACTTGAAATTTCGTACGAGAGTATATGGGAGATGAAGCTTCATCGTCCATCAGCTCACAGGTCTCAGACAAAATTCTTTTTAATTCAGGTGGGCTTCGTTATACACAAACGAACTTTGCAGCTATTTACTTATATGTTGCTATTTCGTGAAAGTTTTGAAATTTACTACTAGAGTTTAAATGGACTATTTCTGTTATGTGTCAGGTTCAGGCGGTTCCAAAGATTTATGAGCCCCTCCCACGCAGTTCTGGTCTTATGTCTGAGGGTCGTGCATATGACTATTTTAGGGATGACACAGATGATCAATGGACCAGAACAACTGATTTTACGCCATCAGCTAGCATTGGGCAATCGTTTATTCTCTTTCTTGAGGTGCCACAACTGTGTGATCTCCCAAACATTGGTAACTACTTTTTCTACTACAAAGAGTACAATCATGATTTTGAATGTCAGAAAGGGTATTCATATTCTTGTGATACCCGCATTGTTCCTGTTGTGAAATCACCCAATTACATTGATGTCCCCTATGAGATACTCTTCAAAATTAATAGTTTGGTTCAGATTGGAATACTTAGTGGCCCAACACTTAATGCCGACTTCTTTCATCTGGTTAGCCTAAATTTTGTTCCTATTGATCATATTAATCGTGCTCTTTTAACGATGCCTGATCTGAAAAGTACATGTTTGAATCCAACAAACTGGTTATCTGTGCATTATTCAAAGACCAGAAAATTGCGCAATGTATTCCAAAAATCACCTCAGATAGCTTTGAATGATGGACTGGTTCATGTCCACAGGGTGCAAGTTACCCCAGCTAAAGTCTATTTTTACAATCCGGAGATAAATGTTTCCAACCGTGTTGTAGGGAGATTCTTGGATGACATAGACAACTTCCTTCGGGTTTCATTCGTTGATGAGAACTGTGAGAAGCTCCGTTCAGTTGATTTGTCACCTCGTTCTGTTTCAGGAAATAATTCAAGGAGAACTGAACTGTATGATAGAGTTCTGTCAGTCCTTTCAGATGGCATCAGTATTGGTGACAAGCACTTCGAGTTTCTTGCCTTTTCTTCGAGCCAGCTTCGAGATAACTCTACATGGATGTTTGCTTCTCGGCCGGGATTAACTGCCAATGACATCAGGAAGTGGATGGGGGATTTCAGTGATATAAAAAATGTGGCAAAGTATGCTGCAAGGCTTGGTCAGTCTTTTAGTTCGTCAACGGAAACCTTAAAAGTTCATGAGAATGAAGTAGAAGAAATTCCAGATATAACTAATGGCACGAAGTACATATTCTCCGATGGAATCGGAAAGATTTCAGCTGATTTTGCAATGGAGGTGGCTATGAAGTGCAAGGTGAAGCGCTCTGCTCCATCTGCTTTTCAGATAAGGTATGGTGGTTACAAAGGTGTTGTCGCTGTTGATCCAAGATCTAACCGGAAGCTTTCTTTGAGGAAAAGCATGTCAAAATTTCTATCACAAAATACAACGCTGGATGTCGTTGCATACAGCAAGTACCAGCCGTCCTTCCTAAATCGTCAGTTGATTACTCTTCTTTATACGCTTGGAGTTGCCGATAACGTCTTTGAATTAAAGCAAGAGGAATCTGCGAGGCAGTTGAACAGAATGGTAACTGAACCACAGGCTGCTATTGACGCAATTGAACTTGTGCCCATGGGAGAAATAACCAATGTGGTTAAAGAATTGTTGTTGTGCGGTTACCAGCCCAGTCATGAACCTTATCTTTCTATGCTGCTACAAACTTTTAGAGCGTTCAAGCTGCTAGAATTGAAAACAAAGTCAAGGATATTCATCCCATCTGGACGAGCAATGATGGGATGCTTGGATGAAACCCGCACACTGAAGTATGGCCAGGTATTCGTTCAAGCTTCTTCCAGTGCAAATGAGCATAAGTTCGTGGTGACAGGACAAGTAGTTGTTGCAAAAAATCCTTGCCTCCATCCGGGTGACGTCCGGGTTCTGAAAGCTGTTGATGTTCCTGCTCTGCGACACATGTTTGACTGTGTTGTCTTTCCACAGCAGGTACCAAGGCAAGTATTCCAATACTTTTAGCATGTTCATGCTCTTTTCTGTAAATGTTTTTTTAAATGCACTTAAAGTGATACTATATATTAGAATCTAAGTCCGCTTCAACTCTAACTTTTTTTAATGAAGGATCTTTTTAATTTCCAACTGTTACATGTCTTATATTCTCCTATAAAACTCTTTTCTTAGGCGCATGTCATATTCACGCTTAGTACGTCGTTTGTTCTCTAAACTGTTTTTCAAATTGAATGTTTGTGCATGCAGGCCTCATCCTAATGAGTGTTCAGGGAGTGATCTTGATGGAGACATATATTTTGTATCTTGGGATCAATCGCTCATCCCAACTCGTAGGGTGGCACCAATGGACTACAATCCAGCACCAACAGAAACATTATATCATAATGTTACAATTTAGGTATTTTATTTTTTAAGTTTATTATAAAAAATTCACCGTCCATGTCATTCTTTGTAAGTTCAAAGTTCTTTTTCTCGCATCACTGCTATCATCAAACTGTGTTGCGGCCTGCGAGTTGCTTTGCTTTCTCGTTGGTTTGGTTCTTTTATGTAATATTATGTAAGTACATAATTATACCTGTGGCTTTTCAATAAATCTCATGCCGTGCTTTTGAACGATGCATCATATCATGTAGGAGATAAAGGAGTATTTCACAAATTACATAGTCAACGAAAGTCTGGGAATCATAGCCAATGCCCACGTAGTCTTTGCAGATAAGGAATATATGAAGGCTGAAAGTGCGCCGTGCATTGAGCTGGCCAAGCTCTTCTCTGTAGCTGTTGATTTCCCAAAGACATGAGTACCAGCTCTGATTCCACACGAGCTTCACGTCAAGGAGTATCCTGACTTCATGGAGAAGCTTGACAAACCCACCTACATATCAAAGGGTGTACTCGGGAAGCTGTACAGGGAGATAAAAAGCACACGCCTCACATCCAGACTACGAAGATTACATTATGGAGGCTTTTGAGTGCAAGGAGGTGTACGACTTCAAGTTGCGTAGTCTGATGGGACACTACGGCATTAAGAGTGAAGCTGAGATAGTAAGTGGATGCATACTTAAGATGTCAAAGATTTTCACCAAGAGTAGTGATGCCGACGCGATAAGAGTGGCAGTGAGATCATTGAGGAAAGAAGCGAGGTCATGGTTCAGCGAGATGAGCTCAGATTATGGCCATGATGCCGTAGATGCCATGGCCTCTGCTTGGTATCATGTTACTTATCACCCAGACTACTGGGGTAGCTGCAATGGAGGACTTGATCGGCTGCATCTTATCAGTTTTCCATGGTGTGTATATGACAGGCTTTTAACCATTAAGCAGAAGAGGAAGTTGAAGGCTGATCTGGCACTCTGAATAACATGAATCGAGAGCTTTGGAATTTGTGAGTGTTTGAAGACAGGCTTTGATCTTATGCAATAAACATGTTACGGTTTGATCGACGAAGACGAGGAAACTACTAGTATCAATCTCCTGAAATTTTTGGATGCTGTCGTGTTACCTTATGAATTTAACATGATTCGAATTGGAACCCTCTATCCTTTTCCACCTTTTCGTTATACTACTTTGTAAGGTTTATCTCTTACCAGGTTGGATTTATATTATCGTGGTCGAGGCATAATTGGAGGTTCCAGGTGTAAGACTCCAACGAAGTTTGCTTAAATTCTCATGTCATACATTCTGTTATGGTTTTGACGTCAGAATAGATGACCCCAAGAATTTCATGAAACTGTTTTCATACACTCTTTTCTTATTTACATCTGATATTCAACGCCAATATGAAATCAGTTCGGAATAACGTTTACAGGACCCGTAACAAATCCACAGATCATTTTAGATACCGTAACAAATCCAAAAGGTACCAGGTATACTACATTTTAGACCGTCGGATCTATCGCATCTAACGGTGCAAAAAGGCCGGTATCAACTTCCAGCGCTCGGTACCGTACCAAGCCTTTCCGTAGCTGTCGGTGATATGAGACTGGGGTTTCCCATGCCGGCTGTCACACTAGCACAAGTCATAGAAGATCAAATGGGATGAGCGTTTCACAAAATAAGATTGATAAAAGAATGCATCTTTTCCTCTCCCCTTGGGTGCCCCCCATATGCATGGGCAAGCAAAGGCCACCAAAGTCAAGTGTGGGCCCCACTGCATGCATGCACCCTCTCTCTCCCTTGGCTGGCACGCAAGGGGGCACAAGACTCAAGGCAAGAACAGTAGCAGCAGCGCGCTACGGGAGGCAGGGGGTCCGGCCCTCCCATCTGTACATAATTAATTCTCTCTGTACTACCCAATGTGGGATGTTTTTTGGTTAATAAAAGGAAGTATCCGGGACAGGCAGAGGGGACTTCTTCTTCCTCCTCCATCTCCATGGCTCAAGAACGAGCTCTTGTACTCAGATCTGTACACCCCACGAAATAATACAGACAAGCAGGACGTAGGGTCATTAGCCTCCGGGCGGCCCGAATCTGGGTAAAATCCCCGTGTGTTTTATTCGTATTTATTTCGTTTAGAGATTGCAGCGTGTTCATCCCTAACCGAACCAATAAGAAACGGTTCTGCTAACCCCCTATATGTGAGATGTCCATGCATCCACATTTAACGCGCCAGATAGGGGGATTGAGATGCTGTTCTTTCTCTAAATCTTGAAATGCGTTGACCGGGTTCGAATTTCATGGTAATATCTTCTTGCATTTTGCGTTGAGGCCTGAATCTGGTGGTATTTCGAGCGCAAATCTCTCTCTTTCTGCCTAATCGACTCTGTTATATTTTCCTCCGAATACTTTGGTAGATCTTGGGCTGGAGCTTGCGGAGCAATGCATGCGCGCCCCTGGCGCTCCTGGCGCGCGGGCAAGGCGTGCTGCTCCTGCTCCCTCCAGCAGGCGTCCCTCCCAAGGACCCGTGGCCTACAGTGGAGAGCATCAGCCTGTCACAAGCACAGTCGTTTGTGTCCTTTCCTCCTTTATTTGCATATTTGATGAATACTCTATATCGCATGGCTCAAGCACAGCCGCACAAACGGTCACCTCCTAATTAAACTAATCTCTTCCCCCTTGTTTGGTTTGGGTTGTTCTCAATGGAACCCGAGCGTGCATGCACGCATGGCTTTAACCGGCGTATGGTGCAGCGGGCCCTGCAGGCAGCTTTGACGAGCACATGGTGCATGCTAGGGGCAATAGCGCAGGAGCTATCGCGTATAGCCTCGCGCTTTGTGCATGGATGGCCCCCACCCGACGG
The DNA here is from genome assembly GCA_030378355.1 of Eleusine indica. Taxonomy (NCBI): domain Eukaryota; kingdom Viridiplantae; phylum Streptophyta; class Magnoliopsida; order Poales; family Poaceae; genus Eleusine; species Eleusine indica. The sequence continues at coordinate 10,346,773 of CM059502.1, forward strand.
AAGTCGGAGCAGCTCGGGCACGAACGAGCCCTTAGACAAAGCTCGCTGGCGTGTATCGCTCGGGGGCTCCGCGCCACGAAGACAATACTAACATCGACGCTCGGGGGCTCCACGCCGGACAACAAGGATGCTCGAGTTCGACAGCGATGACATCGCGCAGGGACACCCAATGGTCTTTCGGTGACCACCTGCAGCCAAGACAGGGGACGCGCGCGGTGACCCGCCCCCACGCCTAGCTTCCCCGCTCGAGTCACGTCTGACCTCGCAGACCTGGGGCCGGAGCCGCGTCCGAGCTTGGGGCTCAGGCGACGACAACCCGAAGCGATCCTCCGGGTCCCGGGACATGGCGCGTGGTGACCCGCGGCACCGACGGAGACGACCCGGAGCCGCGTCCGAGCTCGTGGCTCCGATGACGACAACCGGGGCAGCCTCCGGGTCCCAGAAACGGCGCATGGCAACCCGCTTCTCCGACAACACCGACTCGGAGTGACCTCCGGGTCCCCAGCAGCATCGCGCAGTGACCCGGGCGACGCCACCAACACTGGCCATCGGACCCGCGCGGCTCGCGACTCCGAGACACCAACCTACGGTACTCCGACGACCTCAACATGCCAATCAGAACAGCTCTAGCAACGACTCGGGACGGCGCCCGTGTCCTCTACTCATACTCGGACCACTCGGGACGGCGCCCGGGTCTTCTACTCTGACTCACGCCGACTCGGAACCACGCCCGGCCTCGTTGACGGCAATCTGGAACAACCTCCGAGCCCCCGACTACCTCGGCCACCGACTCGGACGACCACCCTCGTGATCCCTACGGCCACTCAGAGCGACTCCCAACACGGGCGTGTCAACCCAGACTGCCGCCTCCGTCGAGGCTCGGTCATGGCGACCTCGGGCACGCGTTTCCAGCGAGGCGGCGACCCGGGGCACACATCTGCGGCAACCCGAGCACTCAGCTCCGGCAACTTGGACAGGCGCCTATCGGAGCTCCAATAACTCGAGTGTTCAACTCCGATCGGCAGACTCAGACACGAGGCCACGACAACCTGGGCAGACGTTTCCCGGCAACCCGACTCCATCAACGGCGACTCGAACGGCCACAGGCTCGGATGGGCTCGGTCGAACTCGATGACCTGGAGCAGGTTCTGAGTCCATGGTCCCAATGCGCCGCCGACTCTAGTCCATGGCACGACCGCGACCCGGACGGGTGCGGACGACTCCGGCGTAGCTCGGGCGTGGCACGCAGCACTGTTGTGTGTGTGGCTTTCTAAGAATAACCCAGCAATGCATGCCACTCATGGACGCTGCAGTTCGTCGTCTTAAGGTGTGCGCCGAGTTGTGCTGGTGGTGCTCGGGGCTCGCCTTTTTCCTCCATCAAATTAATCACATCTTCAGTTAACACAACTCATTAGTGGTGGTCCATGCCTGAACGCCAGCATGTGTGCATGGGCTTGGCCGGGTTCTGGTAGCAGACACGCATGCGTGCTCCCATGATTGTGCGACTCACGTGCACGCGGGCTTCATCTGGTGGAAACCGTGTCGGTTCGTAAGCGGACAGGCGCAGCACGGCAATGCTCGGGGGCTCCTCGGCAAGCACGTGCAACCAACCATAGCAGCGTCAAGATGCTCGTGTAGCGACTCTCCGCCGAGCCGGAGGCTTGCGTGGTGACTCGGGCCGCGTCTCAGCTCGTGACCCAAACAACGACAGCCTGAAGCGACCCCCGGGGCCTCGACCACGATGCGCTGCGACCCGCGACATTGACCACGATGACTCGGGGCCGCGTCCGAGCTCGCAGCTTCGACACGAGTCCTCTGTCGCGACCCGCCATGACTCAGAAAGCCGGAACGATGACCGGGCCCTCCGCCTCGACACACGCTCACTCGAGACGGCGTCCGGGCCTGCTACCTCGATGCACAGTGGCCTGGGATGGCCGCCCAGCACGTGGCTCTGGCGCGCAACAACCAGGGAGAGCGACCCGGTAGCCATGAGGACTCGGGTGGACCAATTTGGGAACGACCGCACCAAGCACACTTCTAGCTCACGCCACCACTTGCAGCCGCACCCAACTGCGTGCTTCGCTTCCTGGCAACCTGAGCTTGGGGGCTGGGATGTCCTGGGCAGGCGACCGAGCCGCTCTCCCAGCCCAAGGCTAAGTCTTTTCCTTTTTCAATTAATTATACTAATCACTAATCTTTTCTTTCCTTGTTGAATATTTGGCTCGGTTCGCTGACCCTCGTTTGGCCGCGTCATGTGTAATTCGGAATGATGTGCCTCCGCTACTCTTGCTAGGAACCGCACATCTGTTGGCACGACATAGAGCGCGCATCTTTGCAGCTCTGGCTTGGACCCGCGTGTCCGTTCCACGACGTGAGTGCGGGCTTGCACAGCTCTAGTTCAGATCCGTGTGCTCCTTTCCATGATGCACAGAATGCACCCTAGTAGCTCCGATACGCAGACGATCCCAGCGCCCCAGACTCGGATGGCCATGGACTCAGGCGGGCCCGGTCGAACTCGACGACCTGGAGCAGCTTTCGAGTCCACGGCCCGATACGTGGGTGACTCCGACGACCCGGGCAGGTGGACCTCGCCCCGAGCAAGCGGACCTGACGACTCGGATGACCATGGACTTGGTCGCGCTCGGTCGAACTCGACGACCTGAAGCAGCTTTCGAGTCCGCGGCCCCGATATGTGGACGACTTCGATGACTCGGGCAAGCGGACCTCGCGGCCTGGACGGACGCGAACGACTCCGGTGACCGGACAGGCAGACCCTCACACTCCAATGACCCGGGTGCACTGCGCCCCATGGCAACATCCGGGGGCTCCGCACGGAAGTAACAAAGCCATCGTTCCGCCATGACACACCAGCATCACCTGCCTTGTCACAGGCCTCCAAGCCGACTGTCACGTACAATCGCACCTAAGTCGACCGTCCCGCTATGGTCGCACCAAAGCCGACTGCCATGCGCAGTCGCACCTAAGCCGACCGTCCTGCTATGGTCGCATCAAGACCGACTGTCACACACAGTTGCACCTAAGACGACCGTCCCGCTATGGCCACACCAAAGCCGACTGCCATGCCCAGTCGCACCTAAGACGACCATCCCGCAATGGTTGCATCAAAGCCGACTGCCATGCGTAGTCGCACCTAAGTCGACCATCCCGCTATGGTCGCATCAAATCCTACTGTCACACACAGTTGCAACTAAGCTGACCGTCCCGCTATGACCGCACCCAAGCCGACTGTCACGCACAGTCGCACCTAAGCTGACCATCCTGCTATGATCGTAACCAAGCCGACGTTTCGCCATGGTGCAATGAAGCCGTTGTTTCAACATGACGCACTGACATCACCCGTCTCGTCACAAGCCTCCAAGCCGACCGTCTCGACGCGGTCGCAATGAAACCAACTGTCCTGCACAGTTTCTAAACCCTACTAAATGGTTACGCCAAGGGCTAAATCGCCACGGCTCACGACCACCACTCAGGTGTACCAGCAGACCTTACGACTAAGACGCTCGCGCTACCATAAGGCTATCACCGGAGCCGGTCGATCCGAATGATGTCTGTAAGTGGTTGAGCGCCACGACTAAGATGGACTACCCGGGTTGAAGTCTGGTGGCTACGACCATCAACCTGAATGTCACCAAAAGCGGTCTAGCACCGTGACTAGGACAGACTACTAGGGTTGGATCTGGCGGCCAATAAAGAAAGTTAAGGGTTGATAGCCACCGAACTGCGCGGTGCACTCGGACGAGCTCGCTTCTGCGGGTTAAGGTCATTTGACATGCGGCATCCAGCCATAAACATTGAAAATGTCGTTGTACGATCGCAAGGGTCTTTGCCAGAGTTGGGGTTGACACCTAGGCCCTAATCGCCTAGCCTGGACCTGCTCCCGTGGCATCAATCCAGCCCACGGTCGCCCCAATTTCGAAACTCTTGTGATCGTACCGAGTAGTTCCGATGGAGATGACCGGCTAAAGCTTCATGTCACATAATCACTCGACCTACGAAGGATCTTAGTGCACTCCGCCCAGCGGAGGATAAACATATGAATGCAACGCCTCATCACCGGCTTCGATCAACCTCTACAACCAGCAATAAGGCCAGGGGCTCTTGTCGGTGATATGGGACTGGGGGTCCCTCACACCGCCTGCCACACTATCACAAGACAATGAAAATCAAATAAGATGAGCACTTGATAAGATAAGGCTGATAAAAGAATGCATCTTTTCCTCTCTCTCCCCTTGGTTGCCCCCCGTATGCACGGGCAAGCAAAGGCCACCAAAGTCAAGCATGGGCCCCACTGCATGCATGGACCCTCTCTCTCTCTCTCTCTTGGCTGGCACGCAAGGGGGCACAAGACCCAAGGCAAGAGGAGTAGCAACAGCACGCTACGGGAGGCAGGGGGTCCGGCCCTCCCATCTGTATGTAATTAATTCTCTCTGTACTACCCGATATGGGATGCCCTTGGTTAATAGAAGTAAGCACCCAGGACAGGCAGAGCGGACTTCTTCTCTTTGGGAGCAAGGGGACTCTTCTTCCTCCTCCATCTCCATGGCTCAAAAAGGAGCTCTTGTACTTAAATCTGTACACCCTACGAAATAATACAAACAAGCAGGACGTAGGGTCATTAGCCTTCGGACGGCCCGAATCTGGATAAAATTCCTGCGTGTTTTATTCGCCTTTATTTTGCTATTATTTTGAAGATTGCAGCGTGTTCATCCCTAACCGAACCAACAAGGGGCGGTTCTGCTAACTCCCCATATGTGAGATGTCCACGCATCCACAGTAGCCAAGGGCATCCTCGTCACCCCGCCTGACTTTCATCGACCCCTTTCTCGTCTTCTCTCTTCTGGGCGCCATGAGAGCTCGGCCTCAGCTTGTCACCCAATGGGTGAGGGCTGAGGGGAATGGGTCGACCTCAGTCTTTCGCGTCGGCGATGAGGCGCCGGGATCGTGCCGTCATCGTCCGGCGAGAGACCGGAACAGGTCAGGCCTAGAGCATCTCGGTGTCGGGAAGAGGCGCGGGCTGTTTAGTCACCGGAATCTGAGGTGCGCAGAAGGTTGGAGGGGGCGAAGCGGAGCCTTCGAACGCCCAAATACTTATACTCATCACCGTAGATATGGTGGCTTCAAGCACGTCATGTGTTTATAGCCCACGGGTGCCTCTGCAGTCATGATCTGCCCTCAATCCCCTTAACTTCTCAATGATTGTGGCAATGGAGACGGTGCTTCACGTGGCTATGGACAAGGTGAGCGTCACTGTGATGTGACTGGCAAACAACAAATGGGAGGACACACTTGAGGCCACAGCGGCGGCTGACGAGGAAATAGACCGAGCCAAAAGATTCGTGAAAGAGATGGCGGTGTTCGCTCCCTGCCTGATGGATGAGGCAAGAAGCCGTTTTTCTTCTTGGAAGAAAGTCGATCCTACCCTTGCACAGACGGACGGTCAGATTAGTTTGGTACCTCTCTTTGATGGTACCTCCTGGAGGACTGTAAAAAGACTCTTATTAGAAACAAGAAGAAAGTAATTCAAAACATGAAACATCCGTCATTGGACCTGCACGCCGGAAGAAGCTGCCGGCCTGTATCAGTGTCGCTCTCGGCGACATCTGGAACCTCATTCTGCTTCCTCTTTTTTTTTATTTGTGCTCATTATTTCCGTTCAATTGCCGTGTAATAGCTTGACTTGATATATACCACCCCTCGGTCAATGAAAATTGCACGTATATATAATACACAAACAATGTGATCCAGCTGTAGATCCACGTGAACTTGAAGTGGATCAGAGTGCCCAAACGACGTGGTTGACAGACAGCATAAACAAATTTAAGTGGAAACAAAAAGATGAGTGATGATTATAAAAGCCCAATAGATCGATCGGGGACTTGATCCATCACAACACAAAGCCAAGTGACGATCGATGGCGACCGACGATAACCCGGCCCGGGCCCCGGACTCCGACGCGGCGGCCGGCGACGGCCTTGCGGTGGCGCAGTTCGCGGCGGGGTGCTTCTGGAGCGTGGAGCTGGTGTACCAGCGGCTCCCCGGCGTGGTGCGCACGGAGGTGGGGTACTCGCAGGGCCACCTCCACGAGCCCACCTACACCGTCGTCTGCGGCGACGGCACGGGCCATGCCGAGGTGGTGCGCGTGCACTACGACCCCGTTGCGTGTCCCTACGCCGCCCTCCTCGACGTCTTCTGGGCCAAGCACAGACCCACCTCGCTCATCAGAGAAGTGAATTGACCGTTTCAACCTATTGACATCTCTCTGTAACTAACTGATGAGAGTGATGACGACCACTCGCTCTGTTTGCTTGCTCCATCAGGGCGTCGAGGCCGGGACGCAGTACAGGTCGGGCATCTACTACTACACGCCGGAGCAGGAGAAGGTGGCGCGCGAGTCCATGGCGGCCAAGCAGGAGGAGTGGAAGGAGACGATCGTGACGGAGATCCTGCCGGCGAGAAGGTTCTACCCGGCGGAGGAGTACCACCAGCAGCACCTCGAGAAGGGCGGCCAGTCCGCCGAGAAGAACTGCACCGACCCCATCCGCTGCTACGGCTGAGGACGCGAGACGGCAGCCATGTCATGTGTTCTTGTTTCCACCGATTTAGTTCCGGTGTTAAAGTCGAGATTGCCGCGTGCTTGCATTGTGCGGTGTGTGACCAGCCCAGGATGATGTTCCATTGTGATTTGTGTCAGCCAAAGTTTTGTTCCGTTGGAATAAACACCGTGTCATTTGCCCAGTCGTCAATTATCTCTCAGAGTTGGCATTGCTTATTTCTAGCAGGTTTCTGGCGCATGTGCTTGATACCCGTTCGGCTGAGGCCTATGCACCGAGGGATATTGGATGCAATAGATTGATTGTTCAAATGGACTGCGCTGAAGTTGTCCAAACGATGAACGATGAACGACCCTTTTTTTTTTTTTATGAAACTGTTGGTGGAAAAATGAAAATTAGATCCCAATATATTTTGATTTTGCCCAAAAAACATTTCCGAGGTTAACATTTTAGATGTTTGTTTGAAATGCTCTAATAACTTGACTTCATGTCGTTTCTCGGTCAATGAAAACTGTTGACATATAATAAAACTCTATGTGGTGCAAATTTAATCGCTGGTAAAGAAAATACAAGTGACTATAAAAATGAACTTGAATTCCAGTTGGAGCATATTCCCAAACGTCACCCGTCACCGCAGACAACCGGCACAAATAGAGCGGAAACAAAATTTCAAAAATGCATTTGAATTCCAACTGGAGCATATTCCCAAACGTCACCCGCAGAAATAAAGCGGAAACAAAAAGACAAGTGGGGGTATAAAGCCGGCCAAGAGACCCGGACGCGATCCATCTCAAACGCAAAGCCTCTGAGCGAGCCCCTGACAAAGTCCACCCCCGCTGAAACTGAAACACCACCCAAATCTACCGAAACAGATCGATCGGCCGAGACGGGGCTCCGGGCTTCGCGTCCCCTCCCCGACATGGCCACCGACGACGACAGCAACCCGGCCCTGGCCCCAGACTCCGACGCGCCCGCCGGCGAGGACCTGGCGCTGGCGCAGTTCGCGGCGGGGTGCTTCTGGAGCGTGGAGCTGGTGTACCAGCGGCTCCCCGGCGTGGCGCGCACGGAGGTGGGCTACTCGCAGGGCCGCCTCCACGGGCCCACCTACACCGACGTCTGCGACGGCCGCACGGGCCACGTCGAGGTGGTGCGCGTCCACTACAATCCCGACGAGTGCCCCTACGACCTCCTCCTCGACGTCTTCTGGGCCAAGCACAACCCCACGCAGCTCAACAGACAGGTGCGCGCTCTTCCTCTCGACGCCTGTGTCGTCTAGCTGCGCACGCCCGCGACGGTCGGCCGATCCGGTCGTGTCGCCGGCGTTGGATGCGAGGCTGGGATGGGCCGTCGCAACTTGTTGCAAGGTTCAATGAACCTGGGGGACCGTCTGCATCGAATCGCGCCAGATCGTGACGTTCGTGACCGGTTAAAACGCAGCAGCGAATCTCTGGCTCGCTTTGGACGTTCCTGATTTTATCCGCGTGGCCACTTCTATACCAATCCCAACCACCACTTTGGACGATATGCGCGCGATGTGTTCACTGTATTGGCACATTTGCAAATTGACTGCACGATGCGAACTGTCTTCTTCCTTCTTACTAGTAAATCCTAACTGCTGAGACCTCTGTTTACTTGCTTCCGAACAGGGCAACGACATCGGGACGCAGTACAGGTCGGGCATCTACTACTACACGCCGGAGCAGGAGAGGATGGCGCGCGAGTCCATGGCAGCGAAGCAGAAGGAGTGGAAGGAGACGCTCGTCACCGAGATACTGCCGGCGAGGCGGTTCTACCCGGCGGAGGAGTACCATCAGCAGTACCTCGAGAAGGGCGGCCAGTCCGCCAAGAAGAACTGCAGCGACCCCATCCGCTGCTACGGCTGACGCCCGCCGCGTCGTACGCATGACCCGTATGTGTGTCACTGTATCCGTCGATTCCTGTGTGAATGCGTGCGACCGGGATACATGATGGTCCTTTATGATTTGTGTTGGCCAATGTATGCTCTTGATTGTCGGAATAAACACATGGATTGTGAAGATATGGGTCAGGGCGCAATGATATTCACTTCCCCTAGTTCATGTATGCTCTTGCTCGGTTGAACGGAAATCCTACAGTAATTAGGGGCAGGAAACATCCGAGAGTGACAATTTTATCCATCAAGTGTTACTGGGCCACCAGTGTTGTCGGCTGATCTGCATGCATGATGCGTCAGTGCGAGCATGTGACCATTGCAAATTGTCATTTACCCAGTCACCAACAATCTTCAGAGCTGACAGTGCTTTAAGGGCTCCAGTGAGCCCCCTTTCCACACAAGATAACACAAGTTGCAGTCTTGCAGATAATACTTCTATGTAACAGTCCTTGCCCATGTCGGAAGATTAGGTGTACCTTAATACCACTGAGGTCCCTCGTGTTTAACCAAGCCTGAATGCATTTGACATGAATCCTGAAGGCTTTTGACTAGAGTCAGAATGTTAAACTTTCACCAAAAATTTGAAGAACGGCTGAAGATTAGTAGTCACAATCACAAAAAAGAAAAAAAAACAACAACAAATATCTGGAGCTGTACTCATCGTTTTTTTTATAGCGACATTTTTTAAATGAACGTCGGGCCCGCCAAACGGTACACGTCGGGCCGTTTCCCCGACAACCCAGTCCGAAATCCCGATATAATGCGCGCTTCTGGATCGTAATCGGACCACCGCAGCCCACCGGCGACCACGCCTCCGTAGATTCGATTTGGATTCAGCCCCCGCCACTCGGAAAAATGGCCGCCGCCGCCGACCTGCGCGCCCTCGCCGCCGTCGCGGCCGCGACGACCGCGTCCATGTTCTACGCCCGTTTCGCCGCGCGGCGGCTCCGCCCGGGCCTCCCCCGCCTCGCGGCCTTCCTCCCGGTGCTCGCGTTCCTCCCCTGCCTCCCGCTCGCCTTCCGCGCCCTCCACCCGCGCGTCATCTTGGGCTTCTTCCTCGCCTGGGTCGCCGAGTTCCGGCTCCTCCTCCTCGCCGCCGGCCAGGGCCCGCTGAGCCCGTCCCTCCCGCTCCCGTCCTTCGTCGGCGTCGCCACGTTCCCCGTCACGCTCCAGAACCCCACCACCAAATCCACCTACCCCAAGCCCGGGCCCACCGCGTACGCGGTCAAGGCCGCGCTGCTCGCGACCATCGTGTCGACGTACCGGTACCGGGCCGAGATGAGCGAGCACCTCCTCCTCACGCTCTACTCCCTCCACGTGTACCTCGCGCTGGAGCTGGTCCTGGCGTGCGTCGCGGCGGCCGCGCGCGGGCTGCTGGGCCTGGACCTGGCGCCCCAGTTCGACCGGCCCTACCTCTCCTCCTCGCTGCAGGACTTCTGGGCCCGCCGCTGGAACCTCTCCGTCTCGGCCCTGCTCCGGCAGTGCGTGCACCGGCCCGTGCGCGCGGGCCTCGGCGGCGGCGGCGCCGCGGCCCACGCGGCCGGGATGCTCGCGTCGTTCCTCGTGTCGGGGCTCATGCACGAAGCCATGTTCGCCTACGCCACGCTGCGGCCGCCCACGGGAGAGGCCACGGCCTTCTTCGCGCTGCACGGGGCGTGCGCGGTGGCGGAGGGCTGGTGGGCGGCGCACGCGCGGTGGCCGCGCCCGCCGAGGGCCGTGGCCACGCCGCTCACGCTGGCGTTCGTGCTCGTCACGGGCTTCTGGCTCTTCTTCCCGCCCATCACCAGGCCCGGAGCCGACAAGCAGGTCGTCGCCGAGAGCGAGGCCATGGTCGCGTTCGTGCGTGACGCCGTGGGATGGGCGCTCGGCTCTGCCCCGTCGGTCTTCTCCATCAGCTCCTAGATTAACTACACTAACGGGTGCGCAAAGGCATGGCAAAATGTATACAAACCGAACAATGGATCATTTAATCACCCTTTTAATTGAAGAAAATTATTTCAGTTGTAATATTCATAAACTGGAAAAGGCTGAATAAACCAGATTGTCATGTATCTTATTTCGTCCTCGTTTTTTATTGAATTACTTAAAAATATTTACAAACAATTGTGTTTTGACCATAATATGTGGTAGAAACGTAATTCCCCCTATGTTTTTACACAACTTTTCTCCAAAACATTGTGTTAAAAAAATGCAAATTTTGAAATTTAGCATCTAGATCACAGTAGACTCCAAATCTATATTCAAAACACGACGTGTCCAAATATTTAATTTCTTAAAAAAGGGTTGCAAGAATTTTATTATTTCCAATTATAAATCATTGTTGCTAACATGATATATATGCTGTAATTGTGATGATTGCTCAGCTCCGCCCTCGTAGTTTTTGACCATCGACTACTATATTAAATAATAGATGTGCAAAAGTATAAAACTGAACAATAAAATCAATCGATTTAACAGTTTTTTTTTCATTTGTTGTTTGATTAACTGTTAATACTTAAAAGCTAACAATATTTAAATAAACTAAAGTGTTACATATCTTATTAATAATTACTTAAACTATTTACTTTGATTTATTCGTAAGAATATCATTTTTGCTATCATATGCTATGCTTATTGTGATAATATTAGTATGTATTTTTTAAATCTGTTTTTGCTATCATCATTATTTTGCTATCTCTGCTCAAAATACGATGAGTTGGTATCTATCTTTAGTCAACCGGATCAGATCATTCTTAGAGATAAACAACTTAAGGCCTATTTTGTGTAAAGTATTTTTATGGTTTCTAGTAATATTTTGGTTAGAAAATATACAAACACTATAAAACACTTTGACATGTTTGGATAGAATAAAAAGCACAGTTATTGTAAATTATAATATTTTGGGAAAGGTCTATTTTACTCTCCCGAACAATCCACGTTGTCCAATTTATCCCCCGAACAAAATTTTGGCTCAATTTACTCCCTCAAACAATTCAAGTTGATGCAATTTACTCCTTGTTGTAATTTGTTATTTTTGTTTCTCTTTGTTCACTTTGAATTTGATGCTCAAATTTTGCACTATCAAAGATTATAACAATCACTACATAAAAAATATATTTTTCTATTTTTTTATTAATATTTTGTGTATAATTTTAGATAATTTTTACTGTACCTTCTACTCCACTAAAAGGGTGGGAGTGCAAATCAAATCTGGCCATTGGATTTGCAAGGGTACCACAGTCATTTACCTAAGCAATAAATAGTGATTTTCAAACTAATTTGTTACTTCTCTTGTTCTGCCGCCGGTTGGAGCTGCCATCGCGCTCCGGCGATTGATTTTTATCTCATTCCCCGTCCATGAGAACGTCTGTTTTTGTCGTTCTGTCATCGCCCAGGTCCGATTACCAACTTGTTTCTCAAAAAAACAAAAGATCCGATTACCAACTTCCGTCACCCGCTGCTCTCTGCGACGGCGCCGGCTCCCTCACCCAGCCGTCATCGCGTCAGAGAGCTCGATCGTGGTCGCCCCATTCTAGCAAGCCCTCATCCAAAGCTCAAATCCGTTGTGGCTGCAGGCAACAACGTGGAGCACCATGGATCTCCACAACTCCACGGCAGCCTTTAGTTAGGCGATGAAGGCAACCGCCATGGACATCGTGCTTGCGATTGCGAATCACATGCTTAACGACAAGAAGCAGCAATTAATTAAAAAATTGTTACGATTGATGATAGGTTATGCGATACAGTTCTCAACTGTAATGCGGCCAAATAATTTCCTACTATTCGTTATTTTCTTGGGATTAAATAGGATTTTCTACTATCCATCTCCTCGTCGGAGACAGCACCGGAATCAGCACGATTGTCCTTATCCACGTCCAGGCGCGGAAGTCCGCTCGCCTCTTCAAAGAACATTATTGAAATGAGGAGGGGGCTGGAGGTGAGCTTGGCGGCTCATGAGAGGAGAGCATCGGCGTGGGGCATGGCTGCCGCAGTCCCGCAAAAGAAGGGGAGAGGTTGCACCGCAGCAAGTCACTCCGCCATGATCGGATCGGGAAGAGATTTTTACATAAAAAATTACGTATTTGCCCTTATATGCAAACTGCTCTCTAATCTATCGGAGTATATTTATATTACGCGGTGGGAGTAGAAACAAATCTGGACCTCTCATTCAGATAGAATGAAGGACCCATATTTACTTAAGGTACTGTAAAAGAGCTCTAATTTTAAAGCTCTATAGTTAAGGTAGTATTAGATATTATTAAACTATATAATATATATACATAAAATATATTTTATATTTTTTCAACATAAAATTTTATAAACATTATCATTGTGCAAAATTTTAGCACTAAACTCACAATGTACAAATAGAAACAAAAAAGATAAATTATATCAGGGAGTAAATTTCGCCGGTTTAAATTGTTTGAAGGAGTAAATTAAACCAATATTTTATTCGGGATGTAAATTGGATAGAGTTAATTATTAGGAGGAATAAAATGGACTTTTCTCTAATATTTTTTACTACATGGCCACTCACCGAAGCGGAAGTGAGTTTGCGCGTGCATGATTCCTCTCGAAGTCTTGCTCCGGTGTGAACGTTTTCCCCAAATTTCTGGTCCAATTTCTCTCTCAGCCCACGGGCAAGGCACTACATATAATAGGCCGCCGCTGCTCTCAATTGCCTAGCCCACCACAATTGCGACATGCGGGAGCTGGAGGTATAGATGGTCAAACGGGCGGCCTGGCCCGGGCCTTAAAAGGCCCGACACGATTATTTTTGGGCTGGTACGGCACGCGGGTCTTTTCGGGTCGTGCCTTGCCGACCCACATGTCGAGTCGTTGGCCCATGACCCGGTACGTGTAGTCAATTTCATACCGAGCTGGCCCGTTAAGCCCATTAACATATAATCTATTAGTGATTTTTTAACCCATTAATTATGTAAATCATGAAAAATAAGGAAAAAAGAGAAGTAAGGTGGAGGTTTGAACCTTAAATTTTTTGGAATCAAAGTTACAACTCTACTACTAGACCACTTAATCCTTATTGAGAATGTATGAAATACAAAATATATTTAAAAAACATTTCGGATCGTGCCTGTGCCGCCCACCGGGAGATCCAAACACGACACGGCACGGCACCTCGGGTCGTATCGGCCCGAACACGAAATGATTCGGATCGTACCATATCTGGACTGGGCCAAAAATATCATGCTTCACAGCGGTCCAGTAGGCATGGCCGATTTGGCATTTGGCCATCTATAGCTGGAGGTGCTGCTAGTGCTTCTGCGCTTGTTTCTTCTCGCGCTAGCCCAGCTGCTGCTTCTGGTGGCCCGCCACCTCCCTGGGTTGGTCATCACGGCATGGCGCGCGCGGCCCTTCGCCCCGAGCGATCGCTCCACCACTCCGCAGGAGGACCGCAAGCGCGACATCGTATTCCATGTGCTACTTGCTTTTCTCATCGCTTGGTTTGTTCTCTCGTGGCGGCGGCGGCGGCGGCCCTGACCTGCTGCGGCGGCGCAACGTGCGGTCATCGCCGCCGCGCCCCGCGGGGGAGCCCGATCCGGGCGGAGAGTTCCCAGGTAAGTGGTTATTTCGATTTCAATTTGTTGTTCCCCGTGCATCGCGGTTGTTTCTGAGTCTATCACTGAAATTCCCGTGAACCTTATTGAGTACACGAAGATAGAATCAGGGGATTTGATTCCATTCGTTCTGGAGTGCTATTTGAGAGTTGGAGGATTTCAGATTTTCCGGCGGCAATCGGAAAGTGAGGTGCAAAGTGCTATTTCGTCCAGGAATAAATAGGGGTTCGTACTGTTCTTTTGGTAAACCCCAATCCGGTTAAAATTCGTTGCATCCCAGAATGGGAGATTAGGTTCTCGTTTGGTTATGTCAGAAAATGGGACCTTCTCGTAGCATTTGATGGAATCTGGCATGCCTGCCTCGTTGTTTGGGTAGGGATCAACATTTCGTGAGTTGGCTTCTTAATTGGTCCAGACCGAGTGGCGGAGTGGATCAGGATACAGAAATTGGGTGGCTTATTAGTTTTCGTTTAGTACTATAATTTCTTGCCAATGGATGTTTTGCAGTCTAAGTTATCAATTCTGTGCAGTTCTGTAATAGCAAAACTGTATGCAATTTATCTTTAATCGTCGTATATGAAAAGCATGCCAGCTGGTTGTTTTCACTGACTGTGGGAGCTTGCTATGCAATGATACTGAAATAGTATATGGAAGATGCTGTGAGTAATCCAGGAGCCGTCTGTAGGATAATTGATTGCATAACTCTATTACATATTTGAATATCGACATGATTGCCATTTGCAATTTACTGTGGAGCATTGAATTCTAACTCAGCCATTACTTTGCAGCACGTGACTCAACATCTTGATACCCTGTCTGCCTCATCATTCTTTGCTGTTTATGATGGCCATGAAGGTACCCATCGACGGGATGCTTAGCTATTTGAATTCATTACATTCTGTTGACTACATTACCTTTATGGACTCAAGATGACTGTTGACTCATTCGTTCGTTTGTTTTGGCAAAATTCAACATGCTCTGCAATATCTATGTCTGATGACCATCTGAGTTATTTATATTCTATCTCAGGGCCTGCTTTAGCAAAGTATTGTGCCAAACAGTTACACAGTGAGCTGCGTGCTAATGAAGATTTTCATAGGAACATTGCTACTGCATTGGAGAACCTTTCTTAAGGTATTTAATTTAATAACTCACTACATGCATTCCATATTTGAAGGTCAAATAAGTTCTCTCCCATTGGTATGTGAACTGGAAACATCAGGCTGAACTATACCATCTGTTCATAGTTGATAGTTGTGTTCGCTGCACATGGAAATTATTTTGTCCAACTGTTCTTTCTTACTGGTGCAGAATGGATGTTATGTTGAGAGATAGGAGTGCTGGGAAGGAATTATCTAAGTATGATGGTAAAGATGGACGATGGAGAAGATATGAAATGAAAAAGATGCTAAAAAATGTTATATGTTGTGCACAGGTGTTACCTCAACTATACGTTTCAAAGAAAACCCAACGTACAAGAAATGGTGGTATTTACTTTGTCTTGGGTTTTTGCCACAGAGATATGTCTATGAGGTCCCAATTGATGATGGCTGTACTGCTTGCGTGGCTCTTATTAGAGGCAACCATATCATTGTTGCAAATGCTGGTGATTCTCGTTCTGTAATCTCAAGGGATGGTCAGGTGAATTAACTAATTTTCTTACTGTCTATCTGCTGCCGAATCAGCATGGTATTTTCAATAGATGAATAGTTATATATAGTAACTAAATTATCAAAGAAAACCTAACGTACAAGAAATGGTGGTATTTACTTTGTCTTGGGTTTTTGCCACAGAGATATGTCTATGAGGTCCCAATTGATGATGGCTGTACTGCTTGTGTGGCTCTTATTAGAGGCAACTGTATCATTGTTGCAAATGCTGGTGATTCTCGTTGTGTAATCTCAAGGGATGGTCAGGTGAAGTAACTAATTTTCTTACTGTGTCTATCTGCTGCTGAATCAGCATGGTATTTTCAATAGATGAATAGTTATATATAGTAACTAAATTATCAAAGAAAACCTAACGTACAAGAAATGGTGGTATTTACTTTGTCTTGGGTTTTTGCCACAGAGATATGTCTATGAGGTCCCAATTGATGATGGCTGTACTGCTTGTGTGGCTCTTATTAGAGGCAACCGTATCATTGTTGCAAATGCTGGTGATTCTCGTTGTGTAATCTCAAGGGATGGTCAGGTGAAGTAACTAATTTTCTTACTGTGTCTATCTGCTGCTGAATCAGCATGGTATTTTCAATAGATGAATAGTTATATATAGTAACTAAATTATCTTTCTCCACTGAATGCAAAGGCAATTGCTCTGTCCACCAATCAGAAACCAAACTTTCCAGCCGAAACCCAGAGAATACAAGGTGCAGGGTGTCAAGTAACTCAAGAGAGAGGTACCACTTAGCACATTTATAATGGAATTAAGACTGCGAGAGCAATTGGTATGGTTCATTGTTCTGCTACACAATTGATTTTGCCGTAACTGGTGTTTCTACTTCCTCACATGTCAGGTGATGACTTGAGATACAAGGATAACGCACTGGCTGTTCCAGATCAAGCTGCGACTGCTTTTCCTGAAGTTCACACTGTAGGTGTTACTAAATTGTGCCACTGAATTATAGTTTTAGTGTTTTACCCAACTCGATGCCATCTTAATGCAAAATTGCCTTTCTTTCTTTTAGGAAGAGAGAATTGCTGGTACTAAGTTTCTTGTTATAGCATGTGATGGAATCTGGTAAGTTTTCATCCAAAAAACACAGGTGCAGTGTTCTATTACATTTTTCTCCATAACTATTAACTATGGCTCCATGGAGAATACATTTTAACTTGAAATGAAAATATCCTCCACACTTTTTTTTTTTGCCTTTGAAAAGTCCCAAGATGGAATAATACTTGCTGAGAAAAGGGGTGTGTAGTTTTGGTTTGAATCAAATTTATTTTTCTTTTATTAAACTAGTCCAATCACCATGCTTATTTCATTTTCGTATGGTTTCTCAAAGTGGTGGATTTAAGCTTGTCCTGCATCCAATATGATGGGTGGGGAGGGGTCAGAGTTATAGCAATCCTTAATATCTGTGAATCTTTGATGTGCTAATGCATCCTACTGTCAAAATAATTGTTAGCTCCACCAGTTTGTTACTTATCATGTTAGTTGGCTGTAAATGATCATCATATCTGACTTATTTTCGAAGAACTTACTTAAAGAGCATCGTTCTTAATTACTAAATTGATTTTTCATATAATGCCATAACATCAGTACCTACTCAATGAAACACACTGGTGAAGTCAGTGAGGATCCATGCCATCCTGAACAGTATTTACAGATGTAAAAATCTCTGTGATATTTGCTCCAAATTGAGACACCATTTGTACATTTTTGGTTGTGTGTGTAGGGATTGCATGACAGACCAGGAAGTTGCTGATTGCATAAAGATATACATTGATGATGTGAGTGTTCTTCCCACTCTGCACACCTGTTCATTTCGATGATGATGCATTAGAAATGAAATTGCAGCGTGTTTTTCTGCTGAAAGCTGGCACCTGGACCTCGCACACAACTTTAGTGTAGTAGTTCAATTTTTATCACAAAAGGAATCGGTCTGATTGGGCTTAGTATCTTCATTTGACATTGTTGTTGCCTTCATAGGTCAAGCCGGCGGCCATCTGTGTGCACCTTCCTGATCACTGCCTATCACTACTAAGAGGGATTGCCAAGCTCTCGCGGGCAGACTGCCTAGCAGCTCGCAGAGGCAGGTGAGTTGCCCAGCCACCTAGGTTCGAGAGTGGCATCCTCTTTTTTTAAAAAAATGCCAGGGACGTCTCTCCCCTATGTCTAGGGTTCTTAAGCCCCTACGGATCGAAGTATTGGATTAGTTTTATTAGGATTATCTTATCAGTTGTATGTCTCGTACTACCTAGATATTGACAACAGATATTTTGACCTGAGGCGCAGATTTGGTTTAGTACACCGATATGATTGTGTTTCAAACTCTGGAGGATGCTTGACATTGCCAGTATATGAGTTCTGCATTTGACAATGGCATAGGGAAGCACATGTTGTTCTGTTTGTTTTGTGTTACAGTTTTAATAGTTCTGCATGCTTCTGGGAATTGGATTAAACCTGAGCTGGACGTGGTTTGGCCGTTTTCGCGGTAATGTGCATCAAGGGCATTCAGTGACAAAATGCGTTGAT
This sequence comes from Eleusine indica, assembly GCA_030378355.1. Classification (NCBI taxonomy): domain Eukaryota; kingdom Viridiplantae; phylum Streptophyta; class Magnoliopsida; order Poales; family Poaceae; genus Eleusine; species Eleusine indica. The sequence continues at coordinate 10,365,012 of CM059502.1, forward strand.
TCGAGTCAAAGTCGTGTTTCATTGGTTAATGTTCCAAAGCGCGTTAGTAATCTGTTTTGTAATAAAACTATCCAAATCTAGATAAATGCGACCTTACTAGAAAAAGAGGTCAACTTGCCCAACAGCGCATGTCAGAGCGAGAAAAATTACATCATGAAATTATGGAGAATACTGACAAACGAAACCAGACGTTTTCAAAGTTCAAGAACGTACACAAGGTCGCTACCGGCTTGCTTACGACCTGTGATTGCAGAACAGCAGCACGAGCACAGCAAGGGTAGCCACACCGTGGAAGCAGTTGAAAACTTGGGCGAGTGGGTCGCCAGGTTGCAGATGACTAGCGATTGTATACCAGTGCCATTGCAGCAAGCACAGGAGCGCAGTCCCAATCACCTTGGCACGTGGCCAGGGGCTCAGGGGGCGCTTCTTCCAGAAGTTGCTGAAGGCGGCGCGGAGCGATTTGGCGTGATCCATGGTTCTCGGCGCTTCTTTCCCTTCTATCTTGACAATCTTTGCCTCGAAGTTGAGGAGTTAATGATCGGAGCTCCAGTGTGATGGATTTATAGACCCAGGCACGCAAAGATTGAAGCCGAGATGGCAACAGGCAAAAACACGGCTTGCGTCCCTTGCTTCAGATTCCCAATCGCGAGTTCCACCAACTCGCTGTCCTGAGTCCTGACCGGTTTGCCGTAGCCTCTGCGTTCTGACCGACTCGATCTTGTATTCCGTGGATTTCGTGAAGGATATGACCGGCCGTTCATGTGCGGTGTCGGACCACAGGATGTTTCTTTCGCGACTCGTGTTGCCCAAGTACGCGCTTGAGTTGGAATAATGCATGGATCATGAAGGTATGGTTTGTTCATACCTTGTGCTGGAGCTCGCGCGGTCACGCTTTTAATTCCCTTCACGTGTACCTCGCGGGGGGAGCACGTCTAGGCCTGGAGCCGCAGTTCGACCGGCCTTACCTCTCAACGTCGCAGCAGGAGAATTTCTGGGTCCGGTGCTGCCATGCTGGAACGTGGAACCTGTCAGTGTCGACCCTGCTTCGGCAGTGTGTGCACCGCGGCCCGCGGGGATGCTCGCGCCTTTCCTTGTGTGGGCTCATGCACGAAGCCATGTTCGCCTACGCCACGCTGCGACCGCCCACGGGGTAGGCGACGGCGTTCTTCGGCGCTGCACGGGGCCTGCGCCGTAGCGGAGGGCTGGTGGGCGGTGCACGCCCGCCGAGGGCCGTGGCCACGACGCTCATGCTGGCGTTCGTGCTCGTCACGGGCTTCTGGCTCTTCTTCCAGCCCATCACGAGGCCCGGCGCCGACAAGCAGGTCGTCGCCGAGAGCGAGGCCATGGTCGCGTTCGTGCGTGACGCCGTGGGATTGGCGCTAGGCTCCGCCCCGTCGTTCTCCTCCATCAGCTCATAGATTAACTATGCTAGTTACTATGCACGCGCGTGCCGCACGCGCTCCTACTTCCTAAATACTCCTCCAATAGCTTAGTATAATTTTGTACTAATCTTGCTGTTCTAACGATAATAATTTTGAAATAGAGGAGTACAATGGGACTTGTTAAGTTTAGATGACTTTCAATCAACTCGTTAAGTTATTGGATCTAAATCCAATAGCTTATAATTATTATATAAAAATTCTAAAATAATTAAAATATAAAATAACAAACTATCAACTGAAAGCTTTGAATCCATTGAGTACTAGAAAATATAAAATATAATATTATAATTAGGATACTTTAAAAGAAGATATAATCTCAACTCTTTAATGAAAGTGGTGTGGTTGTCTACACCGAATTTTTATATCCATCCTATCAATTTTGGTAGTTGTATATATGTTATTTGATCCGAGTTTATGGTGTTATATGATTCGATCATATTATTTTGGAAAATTAGAGTCCGATTCGATAGCTTTAGTTTGGAGGGAGGAAAGAGATCACATGTAGCTACATCGAGAAGGCCATCTTGATCGCCATTCCAACTGAGATGGGACACGTGACCACCAGCGCGCGGTAGGCAAACGTCCTATTCTGCTCAATTATAGCTAATGCCACCGGTGGATGTGTCTCCAGTGTCGGGTTTGGTAGATAAGCTAAGAAGGCTGAATAGCTGGAAAGGTGAGCGGAGATATGTCGGTGTTTAGTATCTCATCGGCTACTAAATTCCGTGTGTTGCATGCTGAAGATGTATCTAGGGTCTCTTAGTGGGTTTTAGTGATTGATGACATAAGATTAAAAGTGTGCTAACTAGTATATGAAAAAAATGTGCAGATTATTAAAAGAATATCATAACCCATAATGGTGAGATTGTTCATCCCTTTACAAAAAGAAGAAAAGAGATAGGACTCAAAAGGGCTTTCATGTTTAGCTTTTATTAATTTTTGAGTCATTTGAATGTCGAACTATTAAGAGGGGTAAACTAATCTTGCTTTAAGGGAATTATCATGCCCAAGCAAAACCAAGGCTTCAAAGAGAAACTTAGCCACAAAAAGCAAACAAAAGAGCCAACCATTCTAAGCCAAATAGAGAGTTACAGAAGTTTCGTCAGTCGTTGATGGAAGTTACATCACTAGGAAATCCCAGTGACTTTGCAACCCGAGAGTTACGGAAGTTCCGTCGAGCCTATGATGGAAATTCCATCATCCCATGTCACAGTGCAAACCTAGCACGCGCAATGGCTCTTTTTGAAGTGATAGAAGTTCTGTGGGTTTCCACGGAAGTTTCATCAGTCACTGAAATACTCTACAACGGTTAGTTTCTGGAGCTTGCCTATATATAACCCTCCCCTTTGCCCGTGGGAGGGGTTGGACATATTGACATTTTTCACTCCTATTCAGTTTTAGCTCCCCTGTTTTACTCATACACTTGTTCTTGAGAATCATAGCATTTGTGAGAGTAATCCAACCAACCAAAGCTTCAATCTAACCATTCAAAAGTTTGAGCACACTCTTTCCCTCCCCTAGAAGATTTGTTTTGCTTATTACTTCTGGAGACTTGGTCTCCTGGATGGCTAGGCGTCGCCCTTGAGCTCTCAAGTTGTTGTGGTAGGCGCAGAATTTTTTGAAGGTGTGATTCACCTCGGGAGAAAAAGAATCAAGTGAAGAAAGTTTTCAAGCTCGGTCTTAGTGATTGCTTGACGGGGAAAAGGGTTGAGAGAGACCCGACTACTTTGTGTGGCTCCTCAACGAGGACATAGGGACTACTTAGTGTGGCTTTCAAACCTTGGTATAAATCCCGTGCGTGTCTCTTTTTATCTTTCTTGCACTTGTTTTCATTATCGAGCTTATTTGTGCAATTTCATATATTATGATCGATCTACTTGTTTGGTGTGTTGCTTGGTCATCTATTGTAGGAATCAAGTTCATCATTTTCCCAGCTTCTCCTCCATTCAAGTGAAGTGTTAGTTTCTGCATTTAATTTGTTTATCCCTTTTATCAGTGGAACTTCTATGAGGGGATAGAACTGTCGTGGTGACGGAAGTTCTGTTAGTGTCTGTTTGATTAGTTTCAAGTGCTGGTTTTAGGTTAAATTTGCCTATTCACCCCCCTCCTTCTAGGCAACTTTCACGCGTTTAGGCTCAAAATGGTTCGCAAGAGGACAGAAGGATGTATATTGGTTCAAGGAGAACCCCTATGTCCTGTTTGAGGTTGCTCGTGTTACTTGTGCTGATTGTACAGGGGAGGTACAACAATGGCAAGAGAGGAGACAGGACTCCAAGTCTCTAGTGTGCGTGGGTGTGTGAGCGTGTGCTTCTCTACCTGCCTAGATGCGAATGGAGATGACCTTTTTGTGAAGAAGAAGAAACCGTCCCTTATATACTTCAAGGGGTTGGGCCGATTTACACACATACACACACACACACAGAGAGAGAGAGAGAGAGAGAGAAAGAGATGCGAACTATATGTGTGGTAGCAGGAGGATGCATTGACGTCCTAATTTTTGGTCATTGTGGGTCTCGTGGACCCCCTAAATACTGTCGTTGAGAGTGGCTTCAATGTCGTCGGGTCAATACGTTCTGTCAAACCCGTCGATTGCGGTCGAGCGGCGCGAAAGGGATTTGATCCCCAATCAGGTGTCTGGTGTTGCGTCGTTTAGCATCCAACGTCATTGGAGTGGGTTCTAGTCAATCATCCCTATCACATCCAACTTTCCCCTTCTATCACTCCCATGAACGGCAGCTTTGTAGCGTCATGCTCTCTCAAGGTGGGGCTGGACCACTGACTGAAGTTGGCAGCACAATGCGCATGATGTCAGCGACATTGTGCGTGCACGCGTCATGATGACGGGCATGGGTCGAGTACTCTTATCCTTAGCACGAACTCACCCAACCCCATTCGCGAGGTTCAAGCGAAGTGGAACTTGCTTGGCCCCACCCATGGGGGTCGAGCGAGGCGAGGCATGCTTGACCCTCACCCGTAGGGGTCGAGCAAGACGAGACACGCTTGGGCTCGTTCACGGGGGTTGAGCGAGGCGAGTCGCGCTCAGCCCTGTTCGTGGGTGTCGAGCAAGGCAAGGCGCACTTTGCCTGACACTTATGCTTGCACTCGGCGCTAATTACGTCCATGTGGCATTGCTTATATTTCCCCTCGACGGTAGCCCTCGAGCCCCCGGGCGACTCATGGAGTCGCTCGAGGGGTTCGTTGGCCAGTCTCGGTCAGGGTCAAGCATTCAACTGGCGTCTTTCAACTATTGTTCAGTCGCTCGTGTGGGGCGAGTCCACGGGTAGCTTTTTGGGCCGTCGGGTGCACGCTCGCTGGGTGTAGCCCCCGAGCCAGAGGGTGAGTTGTAGACTCGTCCTTTGGCTAAATTCGTTCGGTCAAGCCTACGACCCCAGCGTGGGTCTCTGTTGAGATTCCGACCCTCGAGCCCCTGTAGGTTGCGGTGGGACCGTTCAGACATCGTTTCATCATTTTCGTTTTCCCCTACGCATCCTATTTGTGGGACAGATGGTAGAGCCTGACCACGTTTTACCTCGAGGGCCACAATGCGGTGCTCAGTGAGTTAGTAGCAGCACTAGTTCCCCGTTGAAGGGGTTTTGACGAACTAACTGGTCGTCAACTCCATTAATCTTGGTTTTTGTCCCGATTAGTTCCCGAGGGCTCGTTGCCATTTTGTGATGAAATACCAATGGTCAGGTCAGAATAGGACTCAAACCAGAGCTTGCAATGCCCTCAGCGTCATGACATCGGGGTACTGACCGTTAGCGGGACCATCGCTTGTCGCCCCTCACTCGATTTGTGCATAGAGCAACCGTCGAACCGTTGAACTCTTCGTGGGGCCAGCCTTCAAAGTCTAGCTGGTTGTGGGCTGTCGGGACAGTTTTTAGCCCCTTATTCTGACTCACATGCATGGGTCGGCACCCGCGGTGTTGTCCATTTCACGGCTCACCTTCTGTTAATCAGGACATAGCCATTGGGATAGAAGTCATGGAGATCGCGGGAGTTAAGATGGTCATGGGAATTGTAATGGAAGATGGTCTGTTTCCCCACGTTACGAGAAGGGAGGTAGCGGATTTGCCTTGCACGTGTGTTGTGGTGGGTCCGGGCTTGGCGTGGTGGCTCTCTTACTACACGTGCGGCGTAGTGGTCGTGGTATGCTCAGGTGACGTGGACCGCTCTCATCTGCTTGTTTCGTGGTGAGGAGTTAAGGGGTTTACCTCGGGCGGGTCATGGAGGGCCCCACGAGTCATGTCGACTGGGCCGTGGTCCTTGGGCAGGTCGCCTATTTAACACCAAGCACGTTTGGCCCTATAGCTTCCTTCCTTCCGCCTTCTCGTCCCTTCGTCTCCTCTACGTTCAAACAAGAAATAGAGCTCTCTTTGTTACCTCTGCCACTGCCGCCGCCGTCATTTTCCCCTTTTCTCACCACACCCACTGCTTCCCTCGCCATGGCTGCCTACAACTGCTCGTCTGTTAGAGAGGGAGACATGGAGAACCCCGTTACCACCGGTCTCATCTGTCCGCGCGTGGATACGTGGAGTCGACGATGCAGTGGCTGTTGCTGGGATTGGGCTGGTTCCTGCCATAGGAGCCGATGTGCTAGTGTTTTTCTATTGTTGATGACCAGTTGTTGTTCCAGCGGTCAAACATGGAATGTTTCCCTTGACATGAAAGTACATCGGATCTTCATACACGCGGCCATCAACTACCTGCAGAATCAATGCTTTCAAAGTATTGACCAGTACAGGCGATTGATTGATCAAAGCATATTGTATAGTAGTGTGGATCATGTTGTTTAGCTTTTCCTCGTCCACACTTCTAGATTGGGCGGTCGATGGATGCTCTCCTTCTGTTTCATCCGTAACCACATAGGACTCTAGCAAATCACCCTTCTGGATAATCTTTCTGTTTCTAGTTTTGCTAAGGGTGTCCATTAATAAACTCTCAAACAGTGTCATCTTCTCCTGAATCTTCACCTTCAACTCATCAGTTAAATATTTAGGACCAACATGAAGCAGATGGTATGTGATCAAATCTATAGTAAAATTCAACTTTGGTGGAGGTGGAGGTTGTGGAGGTGGCTGAGACATGATGTTGGGTTGAAATTTCTTGGTCCCATCAAGCGTGCCAAAAAATATGTTAACACGAAATCGTACATGTCTGACCTGGGAGATCTGCTTAACTGCATCAAAATAATATCAGGATGTGTCAGTTGATTTTCGTCGCAAACCGATAAAAAAAAAGCAAATGGTTAAATTCCCTAAGGTCATTGGCCCTAGACATGCCAATGAAAAGCCGATGATCACAATAAGTAAAAACCACCTGATGGTTAGTGGCTATAATAAAATGAAATAATTCTAATCGACTGATGGTATCGGCTTATCAGCAATCTTAATAAAACGATGATAAATAACATAAATTTGATGTCGATAAACTCTGTGTCAATGCGAATGAAGTCGATAGATCTAATAGATGGTATTGCAAATATGTCTAAATAACTCAGATCTATTATCACTTAACTAAAGGGTTCGACAAACTATGATGCGAATCATAGATCTGATTAAAGCATGCAGATGTCGGTCGAACCTTGTTAAACTATCGGTTAAACATCCTGATAGAACTATATCAACTTAATTGTAACTAAGCTAACTCTAGTTCTATCGACTCAGCAAGAGATCGGGAGTTGATGACAAAGCTAAGAGAACCAAGATTCAACCTAATCATGGATTAAATTGATATAGTGACTCAAATAACAAATCTAAACCAAACTCAAGAAATCTACGACTCACTACAACAGATCGGTTTTAGTCAAGATAATACTGTGGCAAGAAGTCCATAAAAATAACTCTGATATAGATCTAATTACCTGATAACTAGCAATTATAAAGACTATGATCAGAATATTAAATTAATAAGAAAGTACTAATCAAAGTCGATAAAATTACCGGAGTAACGAATCTAAGTCTCTTGTCGAGATTGGAGCCGATGCGGCCCTCAAGATAAGAACTCAGCCAAAAAGGAAAAGGATGGTGATACACTCAATTATATTGAACATGTGTTAACAATTCTAGTATAAACCCTATTACATATTATTTATAGCCCCTCATGCAAGGAGTTATAACCCGAGTCGATAAAGAATCTTTATATTTCGAACAAACCGACTAGATTTATTCCTAAACGGAAAACTTATCTATCTATCTCTACAATCTATTAATTTATGTATGGTCATCTACATCAAATTCAAATTTTGGTGTCCGTCGAGCCGATTTGGTGTTGTTGTACGTAGTTTTCGAGTTTGAGTTGTTTTCCGATCGTTTGTGATCTAGAGATCGAACTAGAGTCAGATTCAATCCTATGTAGTAGCTTGGAGCCTCATGTTCTGAAAACGTGTCCTGTACTGCTCTCTATTCCAACACGCCTCGCTTCACCTCAGCATCAGGCGTGGCCGACGTCATTGGAGGCGCTCCTCGCATCAATCGTCACCAGTTCCATTGGAGGTATTCCTGTTCGTTCATCTTTGTCCAGTTTAGTCATTGATAACACCCTAAATTATAGTTCTCTATGTGTGCGATATTCCGTTTTGATAACCCACGATCACCTTTAGTCACGTTTAGCTATCAACTCGAGCTCCAGTTTCTATCAATGGCGGAGGGTGGCGTGTGGGACGTGCGAAGAAGACAACAGTCGTTCTGCTTATGTTTTTTCGTCATGGGCCTTTATGTTTTCTTATCACGTGGGCTGCCAGCCAGTTGCGGGTTATCGTGGGCCACTAAGAGAGCAGTCTTCCTTGATAAATGTTTTGCGCACAGACAGAAGAGGCGGTTGGCAGAACTTCATTCCTGAAAAACGGCATAACGACGATGTCTTGATCTCCGCTTACAGACGCGAACTAAGATGAAATTGACGAAACGAATGTGATGATCCCATTCAACGGGACACCAATAAGGTAGATGGCGGCTTCGCGCATGGCTATGTGCGTTGTGTGCGTCATGGAGGCATGCTCGTGCGTGTGTAGGCAAGCTGCATGCAAGATTAGATGTCATGTCATGTTCCGGCTCATCTGAGTTGAGTCCATTCCAAGCAGACAAGTTGTGGAGAGAGCTCATGTCTATTAGGTGGTTATAGTCACGTAGAAGCGTTAGAGTGCTGCGCGTGTTTGAGTCATAGGTCTGTTGGTAGAAGCGTTAGACGGTGGCGTGCGAGGTTGCCGAAGACGAGGTTCAGCCTCAACTATGGACGATTCAACCAGACGAAAGATACCAACTACTTTGTATTAAGTGATATGAAGAAAAATAAAAGGTATGTTAAAACATAGATGTTGCTTTTAACGGTGAAGGCAATGGATGTTTTCAAAGATGGGAAAGTATGTTGAAGATAAGATTAATAAGTTATCAAATGAAATCTCAGAGATCATCTACCGAAAGTGACGGGGGATCGTCTACAAACGAATTGATCCACCAAAAGATAAGATTATCAATGTTCTACGCTGTTTTTGTAAAGGTCCAAATGAACATCAAGAAAGAGTAAAAGAGATTAAAGACCTTCTATGGAAGAATTATGCTAGACTATGTAATATCATGTAACTGAAAATAATATTAAATTGTCTCTCGATATGTAAATTCATATGGACTCATGTGAAAATAAAACTTTTGTTAGGCTTTTTGAATAAACATAAAGAAATATATATATCTCTACAACTTATTAGTTGAAGTGAGGTCATCTAGACCACTTTTTTCGTATTTAGATGTGTCCGTAACGTTATCATATTCAATTTGTATCCTACAATGATTCATCAATCAGTTTGAGTTATTTTTGAACCATTTTCTAATCCTTTATTGAATTAGACTCCAATTTTAATTCGATATTTCATACTAACAACAATTAATCATCTATTGTTTTAACATCATATTTTGGATGGAAACTTATAACAAGAATTCCAGTAATAACTCACTCCAAAATTATTATAATGAATATTCTTTTTAAAACTTAAAAATATAAAGCAAAATAAAAATAGAGCATATGCTCAAGTAAAAAAAAATGATTAATTGAAAACCTTTTACAGTTACAAAAAATATTCTAACCATAAAATTTTTTAACAAAGATCTGTGGCAACGCACGGGTATTTTGCTATTATGTGTGTGCGTGTATATATATATATATATATATATATATATATATATATATATATATATATAATCTAATATGAATTTAAAAATTCTAATTTGGAGTTGTAAAAAATTCAAACCCGGGGCAATGCACCGGCACTTTGCTAGTAAGAAAATAAAAATAAATTGCCTTTAACAGGCCCACCTTCCAAGCTTCGCCTCTTGACCTTCTTGTCATGCAGCGATATTGACTCTGTGTCGCTGAGGAATGGTCCTGCCAAATTGTGGTGCCAACAACTATTTTTTCTTTTTTCTTTCTCTTGTGAAATGATAGCTCGGAAATAGGAGGTGTATTTTGAGAGAGATTGCTGAGTTGAAAGTGAAATTTAAGAGGTGAGATTTGAGAGTCACCTAAGTAGGGAGTTTCATTTGAAAGGTGTGAGTGAGAATGTTGTAATGGTGCAGTTCAAATAAAGAACCGAAATGATTGAAATTATTTGACTTTTTAGCTCTCCGACGCGTGGGAGTCCCAAGTAGAATTAGACGAGCGACCAAGCCGCCTAAAGAAACAGGCGACACCCATAAAAAAAGATAAGTAAAGAGTACGGCGCAACATAACAGTGGATTCATACAGCCAGAAACGCAACAAATTAAACAATGCATAGGTTCATTACATCCAACAACAGGATCGCTAATTAGTTTCAACCAAAACACACACACACACACACACACACACACACAGGACCGCTAATTGAAAAGTCCCACTCCCACACAGAACATAAAAGTAAGCGCAACATCGTGCAAGTAGGATATAATTTCGAAGACAAGGCCACTGCCGAACTTATCACGGATCGTGTGGACTTCTTCAAAACTCCAGCTGCACTCCGCCACCGCCATCAATATAAGCGTAATGGCCCAGCGGGGCAATCGACGCCTCCAGCGGCAAGGATCCGTCACCTTTTGCGTTTTCGGATCTTGTTCCGACTGCATTGTCTTTGTGTCGCCATGCAAAATCGACTCCGCATCCATGGGTTCTCTCGCCGTCTCGGCTTTCACCTGAGAGGCTGCCTCGAAGGATCGAACTCGATTATTGAAACGACGGTACGGCACGCGTACCCGATTCCTTTGGTTTGTGAACTCGAGCCCGGAACCATTTATATTTGGGATAATTATATAAACCATCCCATAAGTTATTTCGAGTTTGAGATTCCCATCCATAAATGTTTCTGTTACAAATTCCCACCCCACCCAATGAATTTAGTTGCAAAAATCACCCCAGTTGACATATGTTTAATTGATTTTATATATTTTTATTTATATAAATTTTCAAATAAACTAAGTTAAATGAGTTTAACATTGTTAAATATTTTTAGTGACTAATTTCTATTATTTTCATGAAAAATATATTCAAATTTCAAACTTTATGAAACACAGTTCGAACTTTAATTGACATTCTTGCTAAATATTCTCTATAAAAATATGAATTATACTTTCAAAATTTTGTATATTTGATAAGAACATCATTTGCTAGTCCAAATAAACAAAAATATTGAATAAATTAAATATGTGTATATTGGGGTGATTTTTGCAACAAAACTCAATGGATGGGTGAAGATTTGTAACAAAATGACATGGGTAGGAATCTCAAACTCTAAGTGAATTATGGGGTGGTTTTTGTAATTAACCCTTTATATTTATAGAATGTATGGATGGATGAAGATCTGAGTCCTAGGCTGAAACGGCAGCTGCGGTTTTGACTAACGCAGACAGAGCAGGAGGCCCCGAAAGAGCACACATTGGTTCGATCTGGCCCACTAACGCAATCCCACCAACATCGGTCTAGCATCGCAACTTGGCCTAACTGGTCTACTGAGAAAGTGAGAAGATGGCTCCCCAAAGGCACTGAAACTGTTGTAATGATCATGAGTTATCATAGTATGTAGTGCCCAGTTGTAGGCGAACATGCAAACCAAATTCAGGAATAAAGGATTTGGTTTGCCTCAAAAAAAAAAGCAAAAAAAAAAACTGACATTTTGATTCATTGATTTTTGATTTGCATGTCCCCGATCAATATACTACTCGTTCCGGAATCTTTTTCTTGATGTTGAGACAAAAAATCTGGTTCACATTTGTACTAATTGTCCTGTCTGAACGTCGGAGGTTGTAAAATGTAGTAGCCCTCATCTCAGAAAACCGTGATCTTTTTCTACTCCTTACTAATTGGAACACATTTTGACTAGCCATCACAGCCCTGGCTGGAAGAAGATGCTGGATCTACCCTTGGAAAGAAATATACAAGGGCGACTGGGCGAACTTCTGTTTCTAGATCTCTAGTGCCAGAATCAACCACTGTTTCAAACTCTGTCTGCTAGAGTGACAATGTTCGAAGTTCCAGATCCAATACCCAGCCACGCACAGCCAGCAGGTAGTGCATCTCAGGTTCATGATTCAAGAACTAAACAATTGAAATCACACCAAGATCAGATATAAAAAGAGATAGTGATTCTCTGAATTGACAGATGCTGTATATACGGCTAGAAAGTGCGAATGATTATCGAGCAAATACATATGCAGAAGGAAGCGTGTGCTAACTAACAAGCAATCATATCAAACTTGGGAGGCTTTCCTACCCAACATAGCATAGTCATGAAGATCATCACATACAGGCATATGAAGATAAAAAGACAAGCAAGACACATAAAGTTTCTAAAAGTGCATCTAGGCTCCTAATTTTATTTTGGTGATTGACGTCAATATAATTAAGAATGGACTAATCATTTAATGAGCATGTGTGTAGATAATGGTCGAAAATTTGGTGAACAAATTGCATAAAGACAAAAAGGATAAAAAAAAAAGAAAAAGTGCTTCAAAGTTGATGTTAAAGAAATTACTCAGCTCATAAAGTTTTCATTTTATCTTGACTATAGAAAGATCGTACTATTAAGAGGGACACAAGAGTTCAAAGCAAAAATGATCCAATCACAAAATTCTTATTTCCCAGCCAAATACACTTTTCCAAGAGTTTTTCATCGGACTTGTCCATTGGACTCCAGTAGCATTGCCACCCTGGGCCGTCGGACATGTTCGATGTTCATCGGACTTGTCCGATGACCTGAGGAAAGTCTGACACAAGGTTCACAAGGGAAATCACATGGATGCTGAGGACATGAGGTATATGTATATGAACCCGGATAACTGCTGTCCTCCTAACTCAAATGGACTGAAACCCTTCTTCTTAGTCTTGTTTCGGATCTGTAGTAGCACCTTAGCTCCTAGGGAAGGCAACTCTGACCGTATCCCTGCCTTTCAGAGGGATATCATGCACTGGATTCATAGGATCAAAAAATTTGATGTGTTTGACTATATCTATCAGGAAATATGGGACATCTCAGTCTTATCCAAGCGTGGCTGTGGATACGCTCCTCATATTATGTTCATGATTGAGAAGGTATTAGGATTGACTTTCAACAAGGACATGAAGCATCTGAGTCTCAAACCTCAGATTCCTTCCAACTGGACTCCCAACACCATATCTAGTCAGTATTTTGGTGCTGCTCAGCCCCCCTCTCCTGCTCAAGCTCCTAGAGCTGCTTCTAGGGCCACCGGACCATCTCGTGTGCCCCCGCCACCTCGTGGGAAGAGAAGTGGAATAATGAAGATGTTCAAATCTCTCTTTGAAATGTGCCGAAGCATTAATCAAAGAATGGATGTTATTGAGAGGAATGAAAACGTGCTTATGGACCATTTTGGTATTGAGACTCCTCTATTCTCTCTAGCGGAAGGCTCACCCTCTCCTACTCATGTGGACCCGACGGACACTTTCGCCACCTAGGAGATGAAATACTTCGGTTACTATCCTCCATCACCTTAGTTTGACATCGGTGCAGCTTCCAGTGGACAGCACATTCGGTTTGAGGATGAAGACGAGGACCCCGCAACCTATAATCTTCGTACCCGCAAGGGCAAGGCACCCGTTGTTGATGACGAGGATAAAGACGACAAAGAAGATAAAGACGATGAAGACTATGATGATGAGTAGAAGATTGTCATTCGCTAGCGTCCTTAATTTTCTCCTTCTTGGTGTCTTGATGTCAAAGAGGGAGAAGTAATCTATCTTTTGCTTTTGTTTATTCGTTTAGTTTGTGAGTTGAGAGAGTTGAACTAGCTAGAGTTGCAAAACTTTATGTCGTCTTTGTGGTTTGTGAACTTATTTGGTTTCTTACATATTGTAATGGTACTCTTTTGGTTATGCATTTGTGTGAAATCGTATGTCATTTACATTGTCTTTATCTCTTTTGGATATTTGTTGCCAATTGACATATATGCATGGTGTTAGGGGGAGCTCTTATACTTTTATCTAAATATGTGCACTTGTTATTATTGCTTATCACCTCACTCATGCACACTTTTAGGGGGAGCTCCACATCAAACTAAATCTCATTGAACATTTTTTTGTGAATTCTAGATGTATTGTCGTCAATCACCAAAAAGTGAGAGATTGAAAGTGCATCTAGGTCCAATTTTGGTGATTGGCGTCAATACAATTAAGAATGGACTAATCGTTTAATGAGCATGTGTGTAGATCATGATCCAAAATGTGGTGAACAAATTGCATAGAAACAAAAAGGAGAAAAGAAGAAGGAAAAGTGCTTCAAAGTTGATGTTAAAGAAATTACTCAAGATCGAAGCTCATAAAGTTTTTATTTTATCTTGAGTATAAAAAGGGCGTCCTATTAAGAGGGACACAAGAGTTCAAAGCAAAAATGATCCAAATGCCAAAATTCTCATTTCCTAGCCAAATATACTTTTTCAGAGGTTTTTCATCGGACTTGTCAGACGTGTTGAACAAGTCCATCAGACTCCAGTAGCATTGCCACTCTGGGCCGTCAAACATGTCCGATGTGTTGGACATCTCCATCGGATTCTAGTACCTCTGCCATCTTGTGTCATCGAACATGTCCGATGAACAAAACTTGTCCGAGGCATCGGGCATGTCCATCAGACTCCAATAACCGTGCCACTTTGATTCATCGGACTTGTCTGATGACCATCGAACTTGTCCGATGCAGATCTGAGAAATATCCCCTCAAACGGCTCTTTTTTCTTCATGAGCTATAAATAGGACCCCATCTTGCCCCCTAGCTGGTTGGTCATTTTATTCCACTTAAAAACACTCTTAAGCTCACTATGTTCTCCCCAACTCTCCTCCCTTGCTTCCAGTCTTGATTTATGAAGGGATTAAGAGAAGATTGAAGAGCTCCATCACCTTCAAGCTTCCATCCTATTGAGCACTTGGTTCATCTTCACCACCGACAACTCTTGTGTTTGTTACTCTTGGGGATTCATCCCCTATACGGTTAGAGGTGCCTATTGAGCTCCCAACTCGTGTAATGACGCCTCGGGAAGTTTGTATTGACCCCTCCTTTATGGAGCTGCTAGTAAAATACCGAGTTTGATCTTTGTGATCACTTGGAGAGGTTTAGGGTTGAAAGAGACCCGGTCCTTTATGGATCCCTCAACGAAGATGTAGCCTTCTTTATGGAGCTGAACTTTGGTGAAAAATCCCGTGTCTCTTGTGTGCTTTATTACTTGTCCTTCATTTACTTGTTCTTGCTCTTAATCTTACTAGTTAGGGTTTGCTTTATATTTCTCAAATTAACTTGTGTAGGTTGCATGCTAGTTCATTTACTCTTTTCTACAGCTTGCTCTAGCTTGTAATCACTTGTTCCTAGCTTGCCTTGAACTAGTTTTAAGTTTTAGCCATCCGATCTACTTTTCTATCTCTTGCCACCGGGCAAGTCATCGGACTTTACTCACAATCGTCAGACAAGTCCGACACTGCGTATTTAACTTTTATTATTAAGCCATTTTCAGGAATAAGTGTCTATTCTTAATTGTATTGACGTCAATCACCAAAATAAAATTAGGGGCCTAGATGCACTTTTAATCTCCTCCTTTTTGGTGATTGATGACAATACAACTAAACTTTAGACAAAATTGCAATAAGATTCATTTTGTGATATAAAATACATATGGAGCTCCCCCTAAGTGTGTGCATGTGAGAAGTAATAATCAAAGAATAACGATGCACATATTTAAAGAAAAATGTGAGAGCTCCCCCTAAAGGCATGCATAAGAGTCAATTTGCAACAATTAAGCAATAAAGCGAGAAACAATGTAAATGACAAGAATTTCCACATAAATGCATCTAGAGATCGAAAACCAACAATACATCATCACAAAAGACATGAATAGCACAAGAACTCATAAAGCATAAAATAGAGGTTTATAAGAACAAACATAGCAAATTGTTTTACAAACCACAAGAGCACAATCTTAACTTGTCCATCACTCTCACACCTCACAAAATAATAAGACTAAAATATAAGTACTTCTCCCCCTTTGGCATCACAACACAAAAAAGGGAAAAGAAAAGACGGAGGTACATGAAGTCACTCATCCGCACTGTCAGCGTCATCGTCCTCATCATCATCATCATCATCATCTGCTGGCTGGACCATCTGTGATGCCTGAGTGTAGAAGCCCCATGGATCATCATAGGAGGTGATATCTGGCAGGGGAGTGAGCTTCATAAGGGGTGGCAGCTGAATACTATTAGAGGTGGCGAGAGCTGTCATATCTGATCTCATCTGAGTAAGCATCTCTCGCTGCTCGCGCACTGCAACTGTTGTGTCCCGACACATGCAAAACATCGACTTGATTGCACGGGTGACCTTGGACGAGCGACGGCGTGAGGTAGTACTAGGGCCTGCTGCTGCTGAAGAAGTCTGAGGGGCATCTGTGGCCGCTGGAGGTGGAGATCCATCCCTGGGAGGTGAGGTAATGAGAGGAAACCTCTTTGGCGTGACTGAGGGATGCTTGTGATCACAAATGAACTGACAGCCCACAACACGCAGAATCATCTTCATGATGAAAGGAGCATAGATCAGAGAAGCCTTACTAGTGTAGGAGTTGTAGAGGATCTCTATCCATATGAAGTCAAACACACCGAATGGCTCTGCTCCTTCTCTCATAGCAAACATCATAGTCTTGGTGGAGCTCAGAATATGAGTGTGATCCCCCACCTTAGGAGTCAAAGTCACTCTAAGCATGTTGTTGAGAACCTGAAAGTAAGGCGTCATGCTATGGTACGAACCGAACTCAACCCCATGCTTAGGGTCTGCATAGCGGGCATCATACATGAAGGCCCACTCACTCTCCTCCTGCGGATCGAAGATGGTCGCCTTGGGCTTCGTCCTGTCAGTCTCATCAAAGCCAAGAATCTGAGAAAAGTTGAAGTATGTGATAGTGAAGCGATTACCCTCAATAGTCCAGTGCAGCTTGGAGTCCATGTGATTCTCCTCCTCAAGCTCAATCTACAGAGTGGAATAATGGGCAATGATCTCATCATTCTAGTGTTGATGTAGGCCCATGATATCTATCAAGTTCCTCCTATCACACTCTGCCCGTATCAGCTGAAAGGTGGGATCATTAGTTGCTGCCATCCTGTCCAAGTCAATGCACTTCATGGGAGCAACTCTGTGAGTAGTCTTCTTCAGAATTTTCTTGTACTAGACAACCTAAGTCATGTCCCAAAATCTGACATCGATGATGCCTGGGTGCTTGGGCTGGGTCCAGGGGTTAGTGTGGCGGTACTCTCTCATCTCATCCCTGGACAACGCCACTAGGATCCTGAACTCCTCAGACACCTGAGGTGCCAACATCAGATATGTGACTGAGGAGCGCATGGGTCCATGGACAGGCTCATGGATGACCTCATCTCTAGACTCATCACCCTCCTCATCACCAGTCTCATCCTCCCGCTGAGCCTCCTCTTCCTCTTCGTCTTCCTCTTCCTCTGAGTCTTGCTCACTCTCTTCATCAGCACTGAGAGAGGGAGAGCAAGGTGGAAGGGCTTTGCCTTTGCCCTTCCCACGACCAAGGCCAAGACCATGTGAGGTGGTTGGGCCGGAGTCTTCACCTGTGCCCCATTTACCACCTCCACCTCGTCGAGCAAGGGGAGAGGCAGGGGGGTTGAAATCCTCGTCGGACTCACTGGAAGTGCCCGGATGCTTCTGCCTCTTGCCACCTGTCATCTGTCAAGGAGAGGAGAAGTAGTATGAGAGAGTTGCATCAACACAGTACTGAATTGTTATCTTTGTGCCCTGACCGGTAGTGCCGATGGGAGGCATCAACAGTGCCAGTCAGTCCAAACAGACTATGCTTTGCCCTTATCATAGCTTTTCTTCTTGTAGTCATCCCTTTTAAGAAATGACTTGAATCTTCTCACGAGCAATGCCATCTCATCATCACTATCTTCATCACTAGAATCAACCATTTTCTTTTTCTTCTTCTTGTCCTTCTTTTCATTAGTCTCATGAGAGGCCTTGAGAGCTATTTCTTTCTTCTCCTCTTCACCTTGTTCCAACAAGGTGTTCACTCTTTTTGCTTCTTCATCTCTTTCCTTGTAAGTGAGCAATCTCCCTAGTACTTCATCCGTACTAAAGTTCTTCAAGTTTTCTTTCTCTCTAACAAAGTCATAAGAATTTTGATTCCATGGTTGCAAAGCAAGAAGCAACCTCTTGTTGACCTTAATGGTGTCAAGTTTGATTCCTAGAGCTCTTCTACTGTTCATAATTTCCATAAGCCTATCATGAACTTCTTGTGGCCCTTCACCGGCCTTCTTAATGAACAAGTTGTATTTCCCTCTTAGGATGTCTTCTCTTGCCTCTCTCACACCCTCGGTCCCTTCATAGATGACTTCAAGCTTCTTTCAAATGTCATAAGCTTTCTTGATCCCCATCACCTTTTCATACTCCTTTGGTGATAGTGCGGAAACAATGGCGGATGCGGCTTGATCATTGTGATTGAGCTTGATCTCGTCATTAGTGGTTGGGTTTTCTTCATCTTCCAACTCAAAACCATGCTTCACAATTTTCAAGATTGGTCTTCCCATAGACCCCAAGTATAGTTCTATTTTATGTTTCCAATGATCATAGAACGTGCCATCAAAGTGTCGTAGTTTTCCGGATCCACTACCAATATACTCATTTTTTAGTTCGCCATAGTTGAATTGGACATTGTTGTATCTAACTTCCGAGTCATCCTTGTTACCCTCGGTCCCGAAACCGGATGATTCCGGTGTAGTTTCTTTTGGTTTTTTCATATGCTTCGGCATTTATCTTCAAGCGGTTAAGCCTTCAAGAAGATCCCACTCTGATACCAATTAAAAATTGCCTAGAGGGGGATATAAAATTCCTGCAAAATTGGACTTAAACAAATTTATCAGTCTGACTGGCAGTGCTGGTGATGGGTATTGGCAGTGCCAATGGCCACTGCCGATGGGTGATCGATAGTGCCGATGGATGAGCAGACAGTCAAGTGAAAACTAGGTTTAAGTGGTTTTGCAGTTACTAAGTGATATTTGACTACAACAATGATAGAAAGGAAGCCCTACAACAATAAGAGACAACTAAACAAAGGCTACACAAGTAGATCTAGTAATTTAAGTAAATACAAGAGTAAACCCTAGAGCATGAATAAGTAAACAACAAGTAAAATAAGGAGCATACAGAGACACAAGATTTGTTACCAAAGTTCGGGCACATAAAGAACCCTACGTCTCCGTTGAGAAGTCCACAAAGGACCGGGTCTCTTTCAACCCTATTCTCACTCAAGCGACCACAAATATCGAGCTCAAGTTCTTCACTATCAATTCCCTTGCGGGAGGGTGATACAAACTTTCCGAGGCGTCACCACACAAGTTGAGAGCTCTACGGGCACCGCTAATCGTCTAGGAGTAAAGCTCCAAGAGTAATAAGCACAAGTCACAAAGATGATTAAATCGAATGCTCAAGAGTGGAATGGTGCTCTTTTCACTAAGAAACAATGGCTCACTCAAACCCTAGCTCAAAGAATGAAGCTTTGACTTGGAGAGGAAGAGTGAGGAGAGTGAAGCTCAAAAGTTCCAAATGATTTTCGGATTAGAGAGTTGTGGCACGAAGTGGGGTGAAAGCCTTTTATACTATGGGCTCAAAAAGAGTCGTTGGCCTGTCTGAACACCCCGCACCGGCACTGCCGATAGTGTTTCTGATACACTATCATAGATCTGCAGACAAGGATTCGGCTCGCACCGGCACTGCCGATCAAGACATTGGCACTGCCAGTGAGGCAGCCACAGAGAAGAGAAGTGGTCTCCAGAGACCTTGACCGGCACTGCCGATCGAGCAGACCGCTATTGCCGATCACAGTCAGCCAGAGAGCCTGAGGAAAATAGTCTTTGTGAAAGGGGGCCGGCACTGCCGATCAGAAGACCGACACTGCTGATGAGCTACAGTCAGAGCCAGATAGAGAGTGACTTTCTGGGAGGACCGACCGGCACTGCCGATCAGGGTGATCGGCACTGTCGATGAGCAATCGCCAGAAAGCCAGAGAGAACAGCCTTCTCTGGAAGGAGAAACCGGCACTGTCGATGCTGGCAAGATAGAAGCCAGAGAAGTAACTGAGCATAACAGCGCCTCTGGAAAGGGGGATCGGCACTGCCGATGGAGACCACCGGCACTACCGATGAAGGAAAAAACAGAGTGCGACAGAGATGGTTTTTATGGGAAATTTGAGCATTTGACATTACCATATTTGTGAATTACACCTCTCTTGATAGTACGGTTGACCTGTACTCAAGAAATAAAAATAAAAACTCCATGATCTTTATTCTTGGTAGATTTTGGACTTTCAATTACAGATAAATGACCATCTTCTTTTTCCTTTTTGTTCAATACCTTTCATTCATCAATTTAAGATAGTCATCTACACACATTCTAAATAAAAACATTAGTCCATTCTTAATTGTATTGACGCCAATCACCAAAATAAAATTAGGATCCTAGATGCACTTTCAGTTAGGCATACAATAGAACATGAACTTTAAATTAAATTTTGAGACCCATGAAAAAATTGGATAGGCCAATAAAAATATGCTAGGCTACCAAACAATTGTGTTAGGCCCAAACAAAATTATTGGTCTATTTAATTATATTGGGCCAAATAAAAGGAGCTTAGCCTATACAATAAATGAACTGTTATATTTTAGTTAAGATTTTGTGATCGTTTTAACGTTAAATAATGATAAAACATGAATGTCATAAACTGTTATCTTTTATTATGCACATTCTGTGACAAAAAAAAAACTTTCGTCACCAAATTCAGTATGTGACAAATATTTTAGGATATGTGTCGGTGTTTAGATCACCGACAAGTAGTATTTGTTCTAAGGGCGCGCGTTTTGATTTCGGTGATGGCTATGCAAGAGTACACAAGGATTATACTGGTTTGGGGATGAGCTCCTACGTTTAGTTCACAGCTCTGCTCGTGTTACTTGCACCGGGGTATACAACAGTGGCGAGAGAGGAGGAGTCTCCAAGTCTCTAGTACTCGTGAGTGTGGGTGTGTCCGTGTTCGGTCGCTTCTAATGTCTCTTTTTTCTAGGGAGAGATATGCCTTCCCTTTTATACCTCAAGGGAGCCGGTCCCAATTACAGAGAGAGAGAGAGGGTGAATTTCTACACATGTGGAATCGGTGAAGAAGTGCCGGAAAAGGTAGAGGCCTTGGTCGGCGGCGTGGTCTTTGGTCCTTGTGGGCCCTGTTGTCCTGGTCCTGTGTCAGGGGACACTGTTTTCGGGCGTGCCCCTATTTTACGTCGTCACATTGAGTCCTCCTTTGCTTCTATGGATGGCGTACCATATCATATGTGGGGTGATGCAGCATGGGCATTGTCATGTTGCTCAAGCTAGGTCCAATCGGCCAGTCCATCGGATCATCCCGTATCATTGCTATTGGAGGTGTCAGCAGTGAGTGCAGCGCAGTGCGCTTTACCATGCCTGCCATCGTCAGCGGGCGCTGCTGACGATGAGAGGGGTAGGTATTGGAGTGATTTGACCCCCTGATACTGTGCGCTTGGACTGGGCTCGGTAGTTAAAACGGGGCGGTTGGTAGTTGTTGACCACTGTCCCGCTCGATCCCGTTGGAGGCGGAGATCTATCCCATCTCAGCAGGGCCATCAAGTTTCTCCACCCGTTATTTCCGGCTTAGTCAGTGGTTCACCGAGCCGTCTCGTCCTTATCCGGGAGGCGATAAGATGGGGCAAGTGGTCGAGTCATCCAGCTTGGGCGAGCGACTCACATCTGGGCCTTACGATCGGACCCGTCTCGCCTCGACCCCCGGGTGGTCGAACAAACCGTAACGGGCCCTCAACCCCGATGGGGTCGAGCGGGTCCCATGCGGTCTTCGATCCCTGGAGGATCGAGCGAGTCAGGAGAGGCGTGGCCCCTACCTCTGAAATTTGGCTGGCGCGAGGGATTCCCTTTGCGAGGCCCTCACTATGTTATGGCGAAGCTCTGGTGGGCCCGCTATCTCGAGCGTCGACTGTCGTCTGAGTGGTGTCACGTGGCACCCCTAGTTACTGCCCATGACAATATGTGATAAAAATTAAAGCATCAGAGAATATCAGATCTCTTGTAGTGTCAGTGTATGGTGCAAATGATCAGTCAGATGGTTGGGTAATACAAATAACTTCCCTAGCTCAATTACTTCGTGAATATCTGCCTGTAGCAATTCCAAAGTCATTATCGACATGAAAGGACTCAGATGTGGATAAATTTGAAGTCGTGGCAAATATAGCGGCATTGCTAGAAGCTTTTGATAGACTCCTGTGGGTTTTTAAATTGTGTGGCACTATGCGGAAAATTAACCAGAAAACATGACATTATGCATACATATATACCATTGCGGATTATACTACTTATAAATAATCTTGAAGTAGATAAATCAGACAGTCATGAAGGTGATGTGCAGAAAATTAATCAGAAAACATGACATTATGCATACATATATACTTTGCAAGATGATGTGTTTTGTTACAGACTTGTGGACAACGTGACTACGACAATTCCAACGCATTAGGTTGGTGTACCATCGAAAAAAAATTCTATGACACCAATGTTAAGTGGCAACGCCCCTCGTACCATGGCTGAGGAATGTGGGAGAAGAAAAAAAAAAGGCTGGAAAGGAAGTTAGGAAAGGATTTGCTGAAAAATAACGTTTGTTTATGTGCGCAATGATTTGAGGGGCGCTGCCACTTAACTTTTATGTCACCGGTGCGATAGAAAAATTTTCCGTGTACCATCCCCCTATTAGTAATAACATATCGTGAGATAAAGCGACCCACACGCACAGCCAGGTCAACCGTTCAGTTCAGCCGAGCAAGAAACAGCCATGAGCCACAAAAGCGAACTGGAAGCACCAGTTGAAAAGACGGGCGAATTGGTGAGGTCGACCGCGATGATCGCCATCCGAATCAGCTCCCACTCCCCCCACCGTAGGTCATGCTTCTGGAGTTCTGGTGGGCTTGGTCACTCCCACTAGCCTCCTCTCTTCATGCGTCTACGTCCTGGGCGGTAGCAGGGGAAGCGACACGGCGTCGTGAGCGCCGCAAACCGTGAAATTCTGAAATACGAAGCGACGTCGGGTGCGTCCGCGCAATGCTGGGGTCGGCGTTGCCTCGCGGAAGCGTTGGTTTCTTTGTGCTGGCCCACGGTGGAACCTAGTACGTAGAAAAGAGCCCTGTGAAAAACCATCGTGATAATTTATTTCTTAAGCAAATCCTGTTGGTCTCCTTTTGCTAGTTTGCTTCTACGTCAATTGGACTAGGTGACGGCGATACGCCGTGTTGAAGCTTGATGAGGTTGTAGTACATCCCTCCGCGTCCGGCGGCGATGAGCTCGGCGTGCCGCCCCCTTTCCACGACCTTCCCGTTCTTCACCACGGCGATCATATCGGACTTGTGCACCGTGGAGAGGCGGTGCGCCACGACCACGCAGGTCCGCCCCTGCAACATCCGGTCGACGGCATCCTGCACCAGCCGCTCCGACACGGTGTCGAGAGCGCTCGTGGCCTCGTCCAGCAGCAGGATCCTGGCGTTCTTCAGTATCGCCCGCGCCAGCGCGACCCGCTGCCTCTGCCCGCCCGACAGCTGCGCCCCTCGCTCCCCGACGCGCGCGTCGTAGCCGCCCTCCATCCCGCTGTAATTCGTAGCAGGGAAGCAGAGCCAATCAAAACAGCTCCATCAGTTCATCACTAATTAATCCTCCAATAAAAGATTAATTTGTTGCAGCGTCTGTTCGTATACCTGATGAACTCGTGGGCGTTGGCGAGCTTGGCGGCGTTGACCACCTCGTCCTCCGTGGATTGCTCGTCGCCGTACATGATGTTGTCCCGTATCGTGCCGGAGAAGAGCGTGGGCTCCTGGCTGACCAACGCGATGCGGGACCGGAGGTGCGCCAGGCCGAAGCTCCTGATGTCCCTGCCGTCCACCAGGACCGACCCTCTCTGCGCGTCGTAGAAACGCTCGATGAGGGCGATGACCGTGGACTTGCCCGACCCGCTGGGCCCCACGAGCGCCACCGTCTTCCCCGCGCCGATCTCCAGGCTGAACCCGTCCAGCACGGCCGCATCCGGCCGCGTCGGGTAGCTGAACCTCACGTCCCTGAACTCGATGGCGCCCCTGACGATCTCCTTCTTACTAGTATTTTTCTGCCTCTTATCAATTCCACCGTCGTGGTCGTCCTTGATGAGCGGGTCGCGGTCGAGCGTGTCGAGCACGGCCCGCGCGGCGTCGCCGCCCTGGGCCAGGTCGGACGTGAGGCTCCCCGCGTCGGCGATGACGCGGCCCATGGTCATGAGCATGAAGAACACCTGGAACACGTGCGTGGGCGTGGCGAGCCCGGCGGCCATGAGTCGGCCGCCGTACCACAGCGCGAGGGCCATGCTGCCCGTGTTGCTGCACTGGCACAGCGACAGGCAGCCGCCCGACACCCACGACTGGGCCCGGCCGTCGCGCCTGGGCCCGGCCTGCGCCGCCGCGTACAGCTCCAGCACCCGCCGCTGCGACGAGAACGCCGTCACCGTCCGGTGGTTCGCCACGGCCTCGCCCGCCAGCTGGCTCCCCCTCGCCTGCGCCTTCCGGGCCTTCCTCGACGCGGAGGTCATCAGCACCTTCTTGAAGTAGAAGCTGGCGATGATCAGCGGCTGCATCGCCATCATGACCAGCGCGAGGCGCCACGAGACGGAGAGCGAGAGGGAGAAGCCCAGCGCCGCGTTGGCGCCGGCCTGCACGAGGAGGGACATGCGGTCGCCCACGAGGGACCGGAGCTTGGTGGCTTGCGTGGCCAGGCGCGCGGAGATGGCCGCGCTGGAGTTGGAGTCCAAGTCGAACCACCCCATCTCGAAGGACAGGATCTTGGCCAGCATCTGGCTCCGGACCCGCTCCGTCAGCCGCTCGCCCATCACCGCGAAGTTGTAGTGCTGCACGATGTTGGCGACGATGCAGACGATGGCGATGCCGAAGAACACGAGGGAGTACAACCTGGTTTTTGAACGGATGAGGCCGTCGTCTCCGAGGAAATAAACCTCCGGCAACGAGCCGAGGCTGTACGAGTACAGTGGCATCACCGCTCCGAACACGACCGCGCCGGCGCACCCGAGCAAAGCCTGCTTCCACTCAGGCCGGTTCATCTTGAGCAGCCGGAGCTGCGACGGCTTATTATTCCGGGCGCGCTTCTCATCGTACCCATCAATCACCGAGTACTCGGCCGACCGGAACGACGGCGCCCGGCTCAGATGGACGCTGCTGGCCACCGACACGATCTCGACGCTCCGAAACGACACCCTGCTGCTCTCATCATCCGCTTCCGCTTCCCCTTCCACCACGCGGTGGCGTTGCTGTTCCTCTCTCGGCGCCGGCGCGGAAGACGCGTTCTGCATGTGCACCATCCTCGCGTACACGCCGCCGTCCGTTCCGAGGAGGTCGTCGTGCGTGCCTTGCTCCACGACGCGGCCGGCGTCGAGCACCGCGATGGTGTGGGCCTTGCGGAGCGTGGAGAGGCGGTGGGCCACGACGACGGTGGTGCGGCCCACGGAGGCCCGGTCCAGCGCGTCCTGCACGGCGCGCTCCGACTCCGAGTCCAGCGCGCTGGTGGCCTCGTCCAGGAGCAGGATCCTCGGGTCGCGGACCAGCGCGCGGGCCATGGCGATGCGCTGCTTCTGCCCGCCCGACAGCTGCGTCCCCAGCTGCCCCGCCTGCATTATTCACCCAACCCAACAATTTTGCAGTCACCGACTATACGAACTGAATTTCCTGGCCCGGAATTACGAATTATTTTGTACTAGTAAACATAGTACGTACATTGGTCTCGTATCCGTTGGGCAGTTTGGTGATGAACTCATGCGCGTTGGCCATCTTCGCCGCGACCACGACCTGCTTCAGCGACGCGGCCTCGTTCCCGAACAGGATGTTCTCCTTGATGGACGTGCCGAACAGCACGGGCTCCTGGCTCACCAGCCCCATCTGGCCCCTGAGCCACTCCACGTCGACCCCCCCGACGTCACGCCCGTCCAGCAGGATCTCGCCCTTGTCCGGGCGGTAGAACCTCTGCAGCAGCGAGATGACCGTGGACTTGCCCGACCCGCTCCCGCCCACGAGCCCGACCGTGGCGCCCTCGGGTATCGTCAGGCTCATGCCGTTGAGCACCTTCGTGTCGGGTCTCGACGGGTACGAGAAGTGCACGTCCCTGAACACGATCTGCCCCTTGATGTGCTGCTGCTCATTGGTGGCGAATCCCCCCTTCTTGATTGTCGTCGGTTCGGGAGTCCGCGGGAGCTTGTCGATCATCTCGCGCATCCGTGCCGCCGCCGTCGCGGCGTCCACGAAGTAGCGCAGGTTCGGGAGCGCCATCATGACGGACATCCCGGCGAGGACGATGCAGATGGAGGCGACGAACACGTGGCCGCCCTGCGCGTCGCCGTGGATGACCAGCACGCTGCCGAGCCACGACAGGAACGACCACACCGCGAACATGACGCCCACGCTCCCGATGACGGCGCCCTTGACGAGCCCCTGCCGGATGCCCAGCGCCGTGCTCCGCGCCAGCGCGCGGTCGAACCGCGCCATCGTGCGCCGCTCGCCGCCGTACGCCGCCACGGTCCGGATGGACGACACGGCCTGCTCCGCCACGCCGCCGGCCTCCTCGTACGCCGCGCGCGCTGCCCCCGCCGCGGCCGCCATGCGCTTGCCCAGCACGACGCTCGGGGCCACGAAGAGGAGCGTGAAGGGGAGGCCCGCCAGCGCCAGCTGCCACGCGAAGACGAAGGACACCACCAGCGCGCCGAAGAAGAGCGTCATGTTGGCCAGCACGTTCGGAAGCTTCTCGGCGAGGAAGTCCTGGATCGTGTCGGCGTCGTCGGAGATGGTGGAGATGACGCGGAACGTGGTGGCCTGCGAGGATGAAGACGCGGCGTCGAACAACTCCACGGGTTGATGCAGGACGGATTCCAGGTACAGTCGCCGCATCCGTGACGCCTGTCGCTCTGCCGTCCGCGTCCAGCACACTCCCTCTGCGGCGCAACAGTTTTTTTTTTTTTCACGCGAATGATCATGTTGTCCAGGTTAAAACTCACAACTGAAACCAGTGTTGGGCTGTTGTTGCTTACTGTACCTAGGAAAGCGCAAGCGCCCACTCCAACCGCGACGTACAGCAGCCGAAGCGCGAACTGAAATCGCGCGCACGGTTCAGGTTATACTACTGCACAACTAGATACATACACTTCGTGCTTGAACGTCGTCCACCAGTATAATTACCTTGTCGACGGCGCCGGAGCTGAATGCGCTGCCGGCAGTCCCTGAGCCGCCGTAGCTGTTGACGATGTCGCCGAGCACGAGCATGGACAGCGGCTGCATCATGCCGTCGCCGAAGCTGCCCAGCACGCCCAGCGCCATGAGCCACCGGTCGCGCGCGTCGGCGTAGCGCACCAGCTCCAGGAACGACGGCTTCCCATGCTTTTCCCCGGCGGCTGCCATCGGACCCCCGACCCGACCACCACAACTCCCCCTCGCTCCGGACGTTGTTGTGTTTGCTCGGTTCGAAGGGAACAATCTGTCAAAATTATTTCACTGGGCCTTGTTTGTGAGTTGGGGACAGATGGAGTACTGGAACCCAGCTACGTACTGATCGACTGACTGCCACTGCAGGCCCTAACGCTCCAATTAGATGGCTTGATCCGCGTGGCGTTTTGTCACGTAGCCCGGCGCACCGCGGAGCTTTTGAAGACAAGAATATGCTTTTGCCGATCGATCGCGCTTATTCCTCGGGCCTGGGTTCAGGACAGTTTCTTTGGCGCGGTTCTTGTCCCGGACGATACGGTCGGCCACAAACAGGTTGAATTCGAGCCGTAGCTGCGGTCGATGACGTCAGATAATTCGATTGATGTCATCGAACGTATAAACAAGTTAGACTGAACTGCAGCGCACAACTGTAACTAGTACTAGTTGAGTATATATACCATATATCATATTAAAACAACCTGCTTTGTTCACCAACAAGCAAAGTGCTGCTTCTTGTCTTGTTGACATGATCGATGCCACACCCAAGCATGGGCCATGGCATGGCTATTATTTGATCGCGTTGTTGGAGGATAACGATCCAGAATTAAACAATGGAGCTTCTTAAGATTGCGTTTTTGGAGGACAATTACTGATGATTGGTTTTCTTCAGTAGCCGATGGTGATTTATTCCTCGAAACGAGATGAGGGAGTCAACGAGCTGCACTCGTACGCAACATCGAACGTCCATTATCAACAACGCTTGTAATCTGCTGGCCGGCCTTGTTCGTCGTTTTGTGTTTCGTATCCTGTTCCTTGCAACGATCCCAGGCCACTGACGGCGGAAGTGGCAAGCACAAAACATATGTTAATTTTTTCAACAAAAAGAAGGGAAAAAAAAATGGTTGATGGCCAGCAAAACATAAGAATGGGCCTGGGCCTAAAGTGAGAAACAGCGACGTCCTCTCCACCCTGCCTGTTTGTTCCATGTGCCCACGCTTGGCTAAGGCTAACCAAACTGCTTCCGATTCGCGCCTTGCCCATCATCGGTCGGCATAAAGTTGCCTCACTTGTCCCAGTAGTGCTCATCCGCCTCGATCGGCTGCATGGCCCGATTTTTTTACCTGCCTTCGGCTTTCCTTCCATTCGGAGCGGGACGCGCGGCCGCTCGCCGAACGCCATGTGCCCCCTACACCGCCGTGTAAGGTCATGCTCGATGGGTGGCTGTCTCTGATCTGAGCGCGGATCGCACGTCATAATCGTCGTGGAGGACCGGACCCGCCAGCCCCATCATCACGTCTCTTTGCACCGACCAACGCTTTCCTCCTGGGTACCGCGCGAGCGAAGATCCGAAAGCGCTGTCTCGCCTTTGCAAGGAGAACCGGCCAAGAACACGAGCACACCGCACGCAACGGAGGCGGCAGAGGACGACACCTCATTCGCGCACCCTCAAACTACATAGCTAGCTACCGTTTCCGGATCGACCTACTGGAGACGGTTTGGCCAACGGGCGAGACCACACGCCACACTCGTGTCGTCCTTCTCATCATGACAATCAGGATCAACAACGAACGACAGGCAGCAACCGCAGGCACGAATCTGGGGAAAGAAAGCGACGCGTAATCTCGGACCATTTCCGGGGGCCGTCCAACGAGGCCGGGGCAGGTGTTCTCTGCCGTGGCCGTGGTGGTGGCCTACCCTGACCTCCGAGTAGGCACGCATGCATGTGCCAATGGTCCGGTACCGCGTGGCGCGCCGTGGGCGAGACGACCCTGTCGATTGTCGTCCACCAGCGCGCGCGGTGCTGCTGCCTTTGTTTCTTTCTTCGTCCTGCTTTGATTGGTTTCCGGCTTCAGTCCTCTACTCTACTTGATGCAGCGCCTCACTGACCGCTTGGAAGGTCGCCACGTGGAGGGCGCCAAGCATGGACAACACCGCCGAAGACGGAACCGCGCCACTCATCAGCACAATGATGTTGATGGCGGTCTTAGACTGTAGTACCAGGCAGCGACATTTTGAGCTTTGCTTTTGAGGATTCATGGAATGTAGCAGTAGCAGGTAGTGCCTCCTGTAATGATCTGGCCATTGTTCATTTACATACGAAATCGATTTGTGAAACATCTGTTCCTCTGCTTTGCTTTGGCGCCCCCCCACAAAAAAAAAAAAGTTCCAAAAGGGGAAAAACTGCTCCGAAACAACTCATATTATTTGTACCTTTAGGCGTTCCTCCATCCAGCGCCCACACTTCGCAAAAGCCGCTTCTCTGCACTTCAAGTTCCATGTCTATGCCCCGAGAACGAGCAGGCGAACCACGAAACGGCGAAAGCCAACACACACTCTCTTTTGTCAGTATGGTCCCATTCACCTGATCCAAACACTCGTTTGATCATCAACAGCACCGTCATCGTGTATCATCCTTTGTTCCATACCGCTCTCGCCGACCAGCTATGTTGGATGGGGTCATGCGGCGACAAAGCTAGCAACGCAATATCTCTAGAGTGTCCTCCAAGGAGAACAGAGCAGGTGTTTTTTGGACATGGCCTACCCTGAGCACAGCACAGGTGAGACCATGTGCGCCTACCTGGTACACCCCGTGGTGTTCCACGAGCAAACCTCGTCTGCAGCAGTGCAGCCCCCACCACCAATGGAGACTTCCTTCCTTTTCGCTGGCCGATCGCACAAGTTTCTGACTTTCAGGAGGGGTTCAGGTCCCTCTCCCTACTCGATGAAGTTTCTGACCTAAGTTCCGGGAAGCTTGCCACCTGGAGGTGTGGATGATGCCACCGGCGAGAGGCAAAAATCACACCGAACACAATGATACCGACAGCCATTGCACCGTACGATATATATGTAAACCCGCATTTGGGGGGTTTGCTTTTGGCGATTTGCGATTCGCATAATGACCAGCCGCCGCGATTATTTATTCGTTCTGGCCGTTGTTAGTTTGTGCATCCAAATCGCTTTAAATGAGTCTTGGCACAAGTCCTTTCCTTGCCCGAACACCCAACGAATATATTGTTACTCGTTTTTTCCTTTTACTGCTTTTGCACACTGGTATGCTGATTACCCAAGACTGCAAGCAATAACGCTTGGAAATGAAGCATTCGAGCTTGTGCTACTACTTTCCGAGCTGGCTGGTCCAGAAACCGCTAAGAACCTTTACCTAGCGAAACATCTTTCTTTTTGAAGAACCTTTTTAAGATCTGCCCCACACTCCAGCTCAGTGTGACTGGCCTGGTTAACATCGTGCGATCGACATGTCACGCTCACGCAAGAGCTGACCTTACTATATACTCGTATGCCTTTCAACAAGACTACGTACTCTCGTTCAATCATCCGCAGTAGCGCTATATATTTCGCCGTCGCCGTCGTTGCCAGTCAGAGGTGACCGCAGCGAGGCTAGTAAAAGATTGCGTACTGCAGAACGAAAAATGAAAATGAACCATGATCTTTTGAGTGATATTTTTCTTCGCCGGTTTATTGGAAGCAACCAGTATGCCAAAATGTATCAAGGAGGTTTGAACAATATCCCAATCTGTTCTCTGCATATATTCTTCGCTGCATCTCCACTCAAATATTGTTCTCTGCAAATGATCCCAACTTGTCAAACAAGGCCTTGAGTGGAGATGACAACTAAAACATGCACCACTCGAGGCCTTGGTATATATGTTCTCTGCATCTCCAAAATGACAAACTGGAAGATGACAACTAAAACGCCGGCGAGAACGTATATTCTTTGCTGCTTTCTCCACTCAAACATGCACCGCTCGAGGCCTTGTCTGACAAGTTTCTCTGCGAGCGCCGAACATTTTGAGATCCGAGCGAGCAGACTGAAATAAGTTAATACTACTTTCACCACAGGACCGTATTCTAGGCGGGCACAAAGCTGGCAAAGGGACCAGAAGGCGGATCAACACCTGCTACTGCTAATTTTGATTTTCTTTCCGTAAAGTGAAGAGTATAGCAGTTGGGGAGCAGAGATTGAGACATGATCCTCATCATCTCTAGCTTTTTCTTCGTGATGTGGGATCGATCGAGCTTTATATATAGCTACATCATGGTAGTATATATTCATATTCACTCTCACACCATATTTTATCTGAGATTTGTCCCTTTTCCCCTCCATTACGTGTTGGAAGATAACGTTTTCAATCGCCCTCTCTTTTGGATGAACGTGTTTGATTGGATCGAAATGGAGCGCATGCATGTTCAGTGGCATTGGTTGCGTACGTCGTCCCCCGGTTCCTGGTCATGGAACAGAGATGAACATTGTCCTTGTGCTTGTTTCCTTCTCGCTTCAGACAGAGCTTCATTTCTAAAGGACGATGTACTGCGGGCGCGCATCATGCTACGATCTTGTATTTTCACGTTGTACTAACACATAAAGTCTGTCGTTGACCTCCGCCCGATTTGGGCAGTGTCGCTTTCCTAGATTTTGTTCTCCAACAATCAGCAGCTTTTACGAACATTTCGATGAGGCGTTACTTTATTGATGTAATTGTTTATACTACTGCTAACTCACACCAACAGTAGCTATATTTAGTTACGGCCACAATACTATATTACGGTATAGTATACTGAGTACTTGTCTCATGCTTGATCGAACGGGCGTTGCGTAGCCGTTGACCTAACCACGTTGAGCTATGCACATCGAAAACATCAAGACAGGTAGGTAGTCTCAAAGAAAAGGAAATTCACGGCAGAAGTGTATGGCTGGCTCTGCAATTGCGAGTAGTAGATTCCTATATAGCATAAAATGTGCCACATTTCAAGTACCGAGGATTCATATCATTTCGACTATGGACCTACGGTAAGCGGGAGATCGGGGATGGACACCGACTAGATTAACATCTGAATCAGTTATCACAGTTGTCAGCGACCGAACTTATATGATTAACATCTGAATCAGTTATCACAGTGGTCAAAGGCGGGGTCTTGTTTGTAGCGAACGAACTTAGTACATGAATTTCGCCGTAAATTCACTGTATGAAGACCCGCGCATTCCACATCTTTGAACTGACTGAAGACTTGCGCTGTCATAAATCTGCCCCGACACTGCTCAAACATCTGGGTCACCCCCCGATTTGGACTTGCTGGAATCGCGCGCGCGCGCACATCCCGTTCATCACATCACGAATTTGACGCGGCAGCGACTCAGGGGCAGCGCCGTCGCCGGTCACCGGTCCCGAATAGCCTCCGACACCTTGTCCCGAGCTGTCAACGACCCGGGCGCGCTTTGCCGACGGGTCAAATCACGGTGATCCGTGCCGTCCAGGCTCTTGCCAGACACGCGCCGTATGAAATCGAGCCGTCGGATGCCCCGGTCCCGGGAAACCGGCCCCCCCGCGCGCGCGCTGTACAAATAGACTCGCGCTGCCATCGTCGCCCGCGAGCTGACCCTGACCACCCCCACAATTCCCGTGGCAGAGGAGTAGGAGTATCGATCGCGCGCGAAGTGGTAACCCGTCGCGCTCACGCACGCGCTCCGAATGCAGCTTCTTCCGAAGCTCTGCATGGCCGCCACCGCCGGCGACGGCGATACCAGCAACGGTCATAGTAGTAGTAGTAGCAACAAGCAGCTGGCCACGGCGGTGTCCTCCTCCTCCTCGTCGACCGTCTCCACGTCGTCCTCCGCCGCCGCCGCCGTGTCGGAGGCGTCGTCGTCGTCGACGTCCCTCCCTTCGCTCCCTTCCCTCTCCGCCGCGGCAGCGGCGACGATGAGCGCCAGCCGCGCCGCGTCCTTCGCTCACGTCACCACGCTCCTCCCTCTGTCCACATCCGCCGCCGCCGCTGCCGCCATCGCGGCGGCGGCGGACGGCCTCGTCGTGGCGCGCCCGGCGTGCGTCTCGCTCCACGACCTGTCGACGCTCGAGGCGACGTCGTCCACCTCCGACTCTTCGGCGGACGCCACGTCATCCGCCGGGTCGGTGAAGTGCGCGGCGCACCTCAACGCCGGCAACGGCGCCTTCGTGACGGGCCACCAGGACGGGCGCCTCCGCGTGTGGCGCGTCTCCGCCCGCGCCCCGGACCGGCTCCGCCTGGCCGCGTCGCTGCCCACGCTCGCCGACCGCCTGCGCCGGTTCCCGGTCCCGTCCAACCACGTGGCGGTCCGGCGGCACCACCGGCGGCTCTGGATCGAGCACGCGGACGCGGTCTCGGGCGTGGCGGCCTCCGCGGACGGGCGGCTGCTCTTCTCCGCGTCGTGGGACCGCACGCTCAAGGTGTGGGCCCTCCCCTCGCTCCGGTGCCTGCAGTCGCTCCCGGCCCACGACGATGCGGTCAACGCCGTCGCCGCCGCGCCCGACGGCACCGTCTACACGGGCTCCGCCGACCGCCGCGTCCGCGTCTGGGCCCCCCGGCCCGCATCCGACAAGTCCAAGAGGCGCAGCAGGCCCGTGTACCACCTGGTGGCCACGCTGACGCGGCACGCGGCGGCCGTGAACGCGGTGGCCGTCGGGTGCGGGGGCCACGCGCTCTACTCGGGCGGGAACGACCGGTGCGTCGTGGTGTGGGAGCGGGAGGACAGCGCCACCCACATGGTCGCCGTCGGCGCGCTAAGGGGACACCGGAGGGCCGTGCTCTCCGTCGCGTGCGCCGCCGGCGGGCTCGTCGTCAGCGGGGCGGCGGACCAGACCGTGCGGGCCTGGAAGCGGGCCCCCGACGGGCGAGGGTACGCCTGCGTCGCCGTCATCGAGGGACACGCCGCCGCAGTCAGGTCCGTGGCCGCGGCGCCCGTCGTGCTGCCGGTGCAGAAGGAGAAGCGACGGCACGACGGCGAGGAAGAGGAGTGGCGGCTGTGTAGCGCGAGCTTCGACGGCGAGGTACGGGTCTGGTCGCTGCGGGTGGCGTCGTCGTCTTCCCCGGCACGGTTGTAGTAGGTACGATTTGGCGCGATCTTTTTGACGTAGGGTAGCACGACGCCTACCGTATTTTATTCATTTTCATTTCTACCAGGGTTTGGTTTTGTTTGGCATTCTGATACGGCGGCACCCCTGTGTACGTAACTGTGTGCGTATGTACATACAAAGAGAGGTGAAAAAAATTTCTAGAAGCTCCTTCTCTTTTGGATTCTTTTCCAATGCCGTATCGCGATTGCAAAATTCTTCAGGGGAAACTCGACGCAGTTTCCGCGCTGTATTGCCTGGACTAAATATGCTGCCGCCGATTGTTAATCGACAAAAGTGGGCAAGACAGCAAGGGAACATCCCAAATGCTTCTTCAGGTCCCATGTCCCGCTTTCGATCGCCCCTTTTTTCGAAAGCAAAAGCGAAAGGAAGAACTATTCCAGTGACCTCTTATTCAAAGCTGCTGATGCTAAACAGAGTGTCAAGTTCCATCTTTCGTTTTTCTTTCTCAAACAAAAAGAGGTCCTGCAGTTCCACATATAGAAGGAGAGAGATAAAACACTTGAGACCGGAGAAATAACTAGCGGGATTTGCTGATGATCTACAAAGCGAGTGATTTAAAGTGCATGATGTTCTAAAAAAAAAACATCTGCAGAAATTTACACAAAACGGTTTAACGTTTGTACTACTTCCATTCCATACCAAAAGAAACTCTGGTATTAACAGTTCAAACCTCCACTCTAAATACTCCAAAATGTTTTTTACTTAGTTAAGCATGCGCAAACTCCACAAAAAATCTTCCTCATCTCGTACCACCACATGGACCTCAGAATACAGGCTAGTACAACCTAAAGAATTTGGATGCCAGGTGCCCGTTCCTCGTGCCGCCGTGCATGGGTGCATGATTGTACTAACCACTTCAGGGCGGATGGCACACACGAAATGTATGCTGCATGCTGTAAAGCGGGCCTTGCGTGTTGCTGCTTGAGAGCTACTAGCAATTGAGGTCGTTCTCATGAATGTGTCTCGCAGATTGGTGCCGACGTGAGCGTATCGACCTATGAGCTAGCGCTGCATTGGCAGCCTATGATAAGATTCCGCGTGACCTTTAGCGACGACAGATAATCATCCACAGATTTCGCCTCACCCCTACAATCTTTCGGTCCTCATCGCGATGTGTCTAGTAGCAGTGTGTTCTTAGTTTTCAGATCTTGTGCCCCTATCAAAAGTTCAAAATACGATCGGATGGAAAAGAAGTGATATGTCTGCACCTAGTAGTACAGTGTTTTTTTTTTTTTGAAAAAATGAGCAGGAGAGCTGCCATTCATTAAGAAGGAAATCAGAGATACAACTTAGTTTTTACATGATCTAACAGGCTGGTTACAAACCCAGCAAGAACAGGGACACTCTTAAGGAGCAAAAACACCAGTGTGGGTTGATTCACCATATTTTTAGTTGTTGTTGTTGTTGTTGTTGTGTGTGTGTGTGTTTTAGAATCACCACATTTTTAGGTTGCATATGTGTGATCACTGATGACTGGCTCTGTACAAGCTCGTCAGATTCTTCAGGTGGAGCATGCGATGCATCCCCCCAGTAACAGCCAGCGTTACTAGCAAACTGCGTATCTTTGTTTAACTTATCCTTTAATTTGATGTTGTCTACTGGCAGGTAACCAACGAATGGAAAGGAACAAAACGTATCTCCTACCAGATATTTTGGCAGAGCGGTTGGTGGTGAGTGGTCACTCCCATGAGGTGGATGACACACCTGATTGTTGTATACGGCAATTCACCCATAACTTTCTCCACGCAGCTTGCCAGATTGTCGACACATCGTTAGGAGTGATGACAGAATAGATAAACACCTCGTGGCACAATATGGTAATCGCGTCTGGTGTCAGAGAAAAACGAGGCTGTTACAACCTCCGCCGATTTATTTCCAACTCGAACCAAGGTACTAGCAGCTGAAATAATGCTGAACTAGCAAAGTGTCCTGTTGCAACAAAACAAAACATTTTCTATGATTTAAATATAAATTATTTATATAATATAATTATTGATATTTTTTACATGAAAGATCATATTTATATTACTATTGATGCTTCTTAGTGTATCATTATATATGTCATAAGTAATAATTTTTCTATAATTTTTCACCGTATTCTTATCGTAAATATTTTTTTACCTCTAATGTTAACGATTTTCACATGTAGTGTCGTTTGAGTGCTATGTTACAAAATTAAGTGAAATAACATTAGAAAAAATGCTCAAATATGAGAAGTACCGATATGAAGCTCAATTCGCCATGTAAAGAGGGATTTTTACAAGCTCATTATATCTATAAGACACCACTGCACCTTTATGAAGCCCAATATGCAAGACTAAGGTTATGACCCAATGCCTAAAGATTTCTAGAAGCTTTATCCTATAGGAAAAATCCATTCACGAAGAATAGAAATAACACTGCATTGCGACATGATTTTGGACTTGAAAACATGCTCTAGTGAGAAAAGTTAAAACACGAAAGTTATAGATCTCGTCGAGAACTTTTCGGAACATATGTGGATCATATTATTTAGACTTTGAAGATATGAGATATAGGCCCCGTACAGAGACTTGCGCAGAGGAGTCCGAATCAGAACAAATATTTTTGCATCGTAAATTTGAAAACTAAAACGGCGAAATATTAAATTCTATTGAATATCAAAGTTGTAGAACTTTGCGAGAGCTACGAGATAGAGTCCAAGTTTGCCTCATTTAAACTCCGGATGAATGATTTATGATTTTTTGAATTTGGTGATTGATATGGAAGGTACGAAATCGATTTGAATTTAATTTCTAATTATGTGAATATACGGTAGATTTTTTAATGATGTTAACGTTTTTAACTAAATTAGA
This sequence comes from Eleusine indica, assembly GCA_030378355.1. NCBI lineage: Eukaryota > Viridiplantae > Streptophyta > Magnoliopsida > Poales > Poaceae > Eleusine > Eleusine indica. Next base: position 10,402,227 of record CM059502.1, read on the forward strand.
GTAGAGACTTCAGTCGAACCGATCGTAGTAGCCTAGTAGGCGACAAACGAGCACGCCGAGCTGGATAGAATAAAGTAAACGCGCTAGTTGCGGTGAGCCGACGTGGACGGAGCTGGGTCGTCGCGACAGGTCTAATCTATCCATGCAGCTTGGAGCAGTGGTATGCGCAGGAATGGAAATGGTTTGTATAATCGCCCCACTAACTCACGTCTTGCTCCATTTTGCATTGTGCAAGGAGGTTCTCAGTCTCAGTTCATGTGTGCACTCAAATTAAAACATAAATACTAATCAAGCGCGTCAACTTGCATCATAAATTCAACGCAATACAGGAACTTGAGTGAAGTTCTATGCTGGAGCTGCCACCTAAGCAAAACTTGTCGGGTTGTGCTACACTTGTTCTCTTAATTTATGATAGTTCTCTGGATAGCGAGTGCATCTGCCTGCAACTTGTAATCGAATAATGTTGAAAAATATAGCGCGTCAAAAATACAAAAAAACTATATTGTTGAAAAAAAATGCACAAGGTGCTCATCTATATATATCTGCAGGTACGGTACAACTACACAAGCAGACAAGGATGCACATATTTATATTTGTACACTGGACATCAGAGATTAAGGAAATTGTATATGGTTGGTGGCTTGGTGCAGAGACATGCACGGGAACAATTAGGGCATAATAATAAACTCAATCACGCCCATTTTATTTCATTATTGCACTATGGCATTTTGCATATGCTTGAAAGATGAAACAATTCAACCATGCTTGCGAAAAATGCTACACAAACCCTTTATTATAATCGTACATGTATCTAGCATAACAAAATGAGTATCAGAACCACACTCTGATGCATGCACTATAGGGTGGAAAGGGACTGACATCGATAGACAGATCTAGACCAGTTTCATAATGTGAAGTTTGGCGGGGCAGCCTGACGGAACTGAATGCCTGAATTTCTTTCTTTCTTTCCCCCATTTTTTATGGTTAAATGGAACTCTGTTTTTGTCGATTTCAAGAGCCATGTCAACTCGATGGATCGTCAGAGTCAGAAACAAGAGGCCGGTGTTTTTGTCTGGAAACCTGAAACCACCGTCCATGACCATGACCCTGCGCGGTTTCAACGGACAGCGGGGCTCGGAAGCATGCAATGCATGAACGCAGCACATCACGAGCGCTCGTAACTGAGATCGTGGGCATCTATAGCAGCTGCACATGGTCCATCGAAACTCGGAATATTCGTCCACGTCGATTTGCTCATCACCAACTATTCAACTGGATCAACTGGCCAGTTAGGCGAGTCTTATCGGCTACGTTGACAGACAGATGAGTGTCATCAGTCTACATGCAATGCATGCAACTGTAGTGTTGCGTCGCCTAGTTCAGGTCCTGCATCTATAGGCCGCACGCGGCACGCCCGGCCCGGCCACTTGAGGATCGAACCTGCAGTAAACTTGGGGCTGGAGAAACATAGGAATAGGAAAAATATAGAAATATGATAGGATTGCAGGTGTAAAATAAAGGATTAGAAAACATAGGAATTTTACGAGAATTATTGTTTGGATGGACTACAATGACACACAGGAATTGTTAAATAGAGTAAGCATTTGGGCCCATCAGTCAATCCATTCTTTTGTTCTTTATTCGTTTCTAGCCCACTGCTAATGATAAGCAGACGAGTGATTTGCCTCGGTCTTCAGCGAAGGAATGAAAAAAAGAGGTCTGGGGTGGATGCTTTTTTTTTCCTACGTTTTCCCTCTAAAATCCATGGCATAGGAAAGTTTCCTCTATTTTTCCTTTGATCGAATCATGTGTTCCAAATGAATGTACAGTACTCCAATTCAGAAGAATGAGAATCCTTCATTTTTCCTGTAGAATTCCTTCAATCCAAAGAAGGCCTTGGATTCGATCAAGTTCGTCAATGAGCATGCATGGCTGCTTATTAGCACTTGAGGATGGAGCTTTAACCGTTCGGCCAGTTGTTAGTGGGTCCAGACACGCGGTACATCTCTCTTGTTCCCTGCAAATATTGAGGGTTTTTAGAGAAATAAATACAAGAAAAAAGAATCCCCTTTATCTAAGAAAATCTGCACTCTACGCCGGATGTTCAGGATAAATTTAGAAGAAAAAAACATACTACGATCGAATGAATATCCATGATGATAAAGCAAAGGAGATGTTTCCTACATTATCGCCTTGGAACTCGTAAACCAAAGATGGAAATAAAATAATGGACTTGATTTTCATTAGCTCTCCTTTGTTTGTTTCCCTTGCGCAATCAGTGAATTTTGGCGTGCACATTTGTAGGGTTTAGATTATTTCTATAACTTTTAAAAATATGTACTACCTCCGTCCCATAAAGGTTATCCCTTTTGACTTTTAGACCTCACTTTTGACCATTCGTCTAAATATATCATAATTAAAATATTTTTAGTAATAAATTAATTTATAAAAAGATAAATTATTTATGTGTAAATTTTTTAAATAAGACAAACGGTCAAATGTGATGTTCAAAAGTCAAAAGTGACAACCTTTACGAGACAGAGGGAGTAGGTTGATTATTGAGCGTATTTGATTGCGATTTAGGGTGTGAGAGAATGCTCATGATGAAAGAATTAATGCTAATGACTCTTAGAGCTGTTGACACCTAAACGGTGCCAAGTTACACGGACACATCCACGGAACTGTGCAAGGGCTCTCGAACACCAACAATTGAGAAACTGGTCTGGCTGGTTGTGTTTGATCGTTGTCTTGGAAAACTCGTTGGGTAGAAATGAGACCCCGTTGGGAGGAGCCCACCTAAGTGTTATCCTAGGCTCGGCAAGCCAACTAAGATCAACTAACATGCATTCTTCATCATGGAGACGAGAGAAGAACTGGAGTTAGGGTTGGAGAAAGTCAAGTAAAATAAAAAAGTAAAAAGATAAAGATACCTCGATCGATTGGAGTTAGATGCTCTCAATCAGCCGTGATACCCCCCCTCCCCCTAGTTTCATATCAGGGGCGGTCTTGTTGCACAGGAAATTAATTTTTCTCGTAAATTCTGAATCAAAATACAATTTTTTTATTCAGACTCTATCCAAACCGGTCTAACCGGTTTCAACAACCAATCTAACTGGTGGTCATATTTTTTAAATCTTTTGAAGACCTTAACTTTTACATCGAGTCTAAATCTAGCAATTCACATATGTGTTTGTTGACTACCTCGATGAGCTCTATGTAATAATGAAATCTAATTGGACATTTGAGCACCTTCTAAAACCAATCTGTTCAATTTGTGAAACTGATCATATCGGTTTTCACTACCTTGTCGGGTTTAGACCAATTTTGATCGTCAACAAGAGCATACGTTGAAGCAAACTTAGAGTGTCCCCAAAGATTAACTCTAAGCTAGCTCTTAGAATTATTTATTGGAAAAAAGAAAGAAAGAGAAGGCAGCTAGCTCTTCATGAAGAGTCAGTCTCTAAAAAAAATAAAAGATTTAAACATGGACCATACTCTTCATCAATTCTTTATAAAAGCTTGCTGCTAGCTCTTAGCTAGCTCTATCTTTGAAGAAACTCTTACAAGTTTAACACCACCGGACCACATAACACACTTATCGAAGTCTACAGCCAACTAGGGAGGTTGAAACATATTACATAATATTTGCACTCAAACTAAGCAAAATCGAACTCGTAGAAAAAGGTCACCTAATGTAATAAGTTAGGAGGAGTAGACTACGGTTATATTATGAGGGCTAATAGACAGGCCCATGATTGGACCTGATATAGAGTATTCCCATTCTACAGTATTCCCATTCAACATTCGAGAAGCTTCAGTGAACGCAAGGCGCGAGGGAAGTCACAACCGAACAAGTTGTTAAGAAATGAATCGAGCTAGCCCGTTCGGTCAACTGTCACCAGTGGTGATGATGCGTGGCCCCTGGGGGACCCGTCCGGTCCATGGCGACTGTTGGCAAGGATATGGCTGTGACGACTGTGATGAACATGGTGCTACAGCGTGTTCGGAGATTTGGAAAGCTAGCCAGCATTGGCCGGTGACGCTAGGGAGGGAGCAGATTTGACATTTGAAGAAGACGTTCACGCCCAACTCTTGCAACTCGCGAGCGCCGTGATTCTGCTTGGCGCCTGGAGCACTGTCAACATTTATGACGTGGTGCTGTGCGGTCATGCGTGTCCTAATACTCCAGTTGCACGCATGCGTTGAGATAGACGCGTAGATTATACAGAGCCAGCGTGTTACTGGCTCGTTGGCTATAAACAGTCTGGATTTTGATTTTGATTGCATGTTTTTCTTGGAAGGGATACGATTGGAAAATGCACTCAGGTCTCAACAAAAAGGTAGATACAGTCATATATACTACTGTCTCCAGTCCAAAAGGAAGAAAAGGAGAAAAAAAAGGGACACTCGATGACCCTGGCTAATGACGGTCTCAGATAAGAGAGCGTGATTAGCTGAGTCCAGTGCACTAGTGTCGCTGCTTAGCTTTCTTCAAGCTTGATTGACGGCGTGATTCGTTTTTGTGGCGCGTACGATTTAATAAAGCCCAGCACACCAAACTGGAGCCCGTGTAAAGGCCCGTATCCCGAAACAGCCCACAAAGCGCACTGGAGCAACACTTCCAGCAAATATCTCTCGACGGGGATACCGCACTGCCACTCTGCCAGTGCCAGCCATGGACGGGCATACCGCACTGCCAGCCATGGACGAAGACGCGACGACGGGCGACGCGGAGACCTTCGACCCGGTGAGTTCTCCTGCTGCTCCAACTCATTTCCGACCCTCCTTCCTCCTCGGATTTGTCTTCTGGGTGGATTTTTTTTCGGGTCTCCGAGATGTTGGGCCTGATGACGCGCCGCTACGGCCTGTGACTTGTCTGGGGGCGATTTGAGCAGGAACTGATCCACGCGATCTTCAAGCTGGTGTGGAAAAGGCGCGCCGAGAAGGCCGGCGGTGGAGGCAGCGACGATGTCATCGACGTCGAGGTGATTTGCCGGTCCATTCCGAACCCTAGATGTCCAGAATTTTAATTTGGACTGTCCCTGTTTCCCACTTTACTAATTGGGAAATGTTCTCATTGCTCGGTGTATATCCGAATTAAGTCTTTTTTTTTTCTGATTGGCAGCCGGCTCCGGAGACGTCAAAAAGAAATCGGAGTACAGCTGGTTAGTGTCTTTACTACTGAAGGAAATTGTTATATGCATACATGTTAGAAGTTCAGTACACAAATAGCTTCTAGTAAGCTAATTCGTCTGGTGTTTGGTGCAGTTAAATGATAGACAGTTTGCATTGAAACCTGTTACTTATCGGTTTTCCAGATTAATCTGTATTTTATAGGTTAAAACATTGTGTGAACAGTAGATGACAGCAATGTAACGCCGGTGCTAAAATTTTTGTCTGGCTATACGGAGATGTGCATACCTAGTATAGAATCACCATTCATAGCTTGAACTTGAAGCATATGTCTGCTGGACCAAAGTTGCAGTTAGAAGCTCCTTCTGAATTTGATGGAGGCATATTGTATCAGATTCAGGCTTCAGTATGACAAGGAGCGAAACAATTAGTTATTCTTTAGTTAGTCTTTCATATACTCTGGGTTGTTTACCTGAGACAGTTTCATATACTCTGATTAGTAGTAACAATAGCCACCTATCAGGATGATATGGCCTGTATAATTATTTCAGCTTTCAACCATTTTATGTTCAGATACATGGCTGCTTGTGTTTTTGAATGTCAAGTATATTATTACAGTACTTATAGTTACATCTAGTTTGGCACTGACTATAATAAGTTTAAGACTTCGAAAAAAAAATGAGGAAATGGAAGAGCTGAGAATTATTAACTATACCGAATCAAGTACTTGAGGTATGCAAGCATGGTCCAGTTGCTGTTTAGTGTTCACACACAGATTGTGGACGGTAAAAGAAATGGTACTCGCTAGATTCCTAGGCGCCAAAAGGAAATAAGATTATCATATTTGTATGAGTATTTAGTGTTCTGTGACTTAATCTTTTATTCTCATATAAAAGAGGCATATTCATAATCCAGCGATGCTGAATGAACATTTAATAAATCTGATTACTAGCTCGTTAGCAGGAGCGCGGTATCATTAAGATAGGAACAAGAGTCTACAAGAGCCTAGTACAAACGAAACAAAAGTACAAAAGAAGAAAAACTTTAATAACAGTTTTCCAAATTGTGTCCTAATATTTTAACCTGAGAGCTCTATTGAACTTTTCCAACTCATTGAATTCTTGCCCTCCCCAGTTTTTTGGTGTTGTCATTATTTTCGTGTTCAGAAGACAACTGCCTGTTGTTGATGTGTCTGGATCTTTCCCTTTCCAAAGATAACTCCTAGATCCGTGAATTCTCTTATCGCTTGCATAGGAATTTTGAAGGAGGTTAGAAAATAGGTGCTTTTGCAAGTGGTCATAGCCTCATAGGTAATATGATGCTTGAGTGCCTATTGGGGCACACCCATTGTATCTGAGTAATGACTGTATTATTTTTTCCTTTAAGGTTCTTTGGGCAAACACAACTTGAATGCTTTGTGCTAATGTCTCATGGTGTCTTTGTGTCATCTGTTTTTTTTTTCTCGATTGGAGTTAGAACCGTTTTAAAGTTTACGTTGTAATGGTGTTTTAGTTCTTTAACAACTTGGAGTACGAATATTGCTAAGATGGATGTAACAAGCTTTGGTAAAAAAATTGGGTAATTCAGGTTTACATTTTAGAAATTAATCATCAACACTTGAAAGAGCTAGAAAGCTGTATTTGACTCTATTGTTGCCATCCTCAAGTTTCTGTTGGACAGGACACTTTGAAGTAACTTCTCTGAAAATCTCGTTGGATTCTTCATGATATCCTGACATGCTATTTTTCCTGACAGCCAATGCAAGTGCACTTAAAGTCTGCTGTGAACTTCTAAGGATATTTGTCACAGGTTTGTTCCTCTGAAAAATGCTGCAGAACCTCATACTACTCCCTCTGTCCTAATTTAATTGGCACTTTGAAACTCGGCACGGAAATTAAAGAGAAGTGTAAAAGGTAAGTGCACAAAAAACAAGGAGGAAATAGATAGAGGTGTATTGGGAAGAGAGAAAGATGCATCGGGAAGTGAGAATGCCAATTATTTTGAAAAAACTGAAGAGGGCTAGAATGCTAATTATTTTGGGACGGAGGGAGTAGCAAGCAAAAACAGTTCCATTTCTGTAGTCTAGCACTGTAATCTCTCTTGATTCCATTTCTGTAGTCTAACAATATAAGTTCTCTTTCAGAAGCTATTCAACGTTCAGCCTTTATTGCTGAAGCCGAGGGATCTACTGTCATTGAACCAAGCCATCTAGAGCGTGTACTGCCCCAACTGCTTCTGGACTTTTGAGGTGCCCCAAATCTGCTTCCAAATTCACTTGTTTTCGGCTGCGTTGCATCGTTGACAAAACAGGATTATGATGCTCAGTGTCCTTTATTTTTCGTAGGAATGCGTCAGTAGAACCACTGGACTAACTGTTGTCTCAGCTAAAGCTTGGCAAAAGGAAAAGGTTGCATAAGGAGGGCTAATCAGGGCAGCAGGCCGGTTGTAGCAGCCGATGCTCTCTTTCCTGTGATGAACCTCTTACTGCATTTCTAGCCTGTAGCTTCAAGAAAGTTTCTTTTGAAGAATTCTACCTTCGAGCACCTTGGGCTAAAATGGAACTTTGATGATTTTTCTCTCTGAAATAGTAGTTTCTGGCTTTATGGAATTGCATGTTCAGATTCGACTATGTTCGCCTTAGTATGTCATTGGTACCAGCGTCGCCTTTTTAGGATTGCCTTTTTTTATTCTCCTTCACATGTTAGCATGATGACACTTGACCCTGAGAAATGGTGTATAGACTTGCACTCGGACTGACTGAAGGAGGAGAGGAACAATGGTACTCATACGATTGGATTCTACGATTGAATTGTATCGTAGACTCTCGTAAAGTCGGTGACAGACAGCCGGCGCGTGCCGTGCAGCCGGGTTCGCCGCGCGGGCGCGACGTGCACAAGCTTGGCTCTGGCTTTAGGACAAGAACTAGAAGGGCCGCGGCTCGCGCCCACCTGTCAAGGTGAGGCAGCTGAGGCTTCTCCAAGCTGCCACCGCAGCCCGACCGCTGCTGCTCCTCTCCCCCCACTCTCTTATAACGGGATTTCTCGACGCGCCATCCGGCGCCATGTGCCTCACCGCCGCGTCCGCCTCCCCCGCCCGCTGCTGCCTCTCGCCGTCCTCCGCCGCGCTCCCTCGACGCCTCCTCCACCACCTCTTCCTCGCCCCCGCACCCGCGAGGCCGCTGCCACAGCAGCGCTGCATCCCGTTCCACCGGATGGCGGTAAGCGCGCAGCTCCATGTCCGCTCTCCCCCTTGACTTCGTCCTTTCTCTTATTCCTTACTGTCCCTTTGTCAAAACAGTCTGCAAGCCTCGACCCCCCGTATGGTTAATCTAGTTGTTACCGTGAATTGTGATTGTCTCACTTTTGCAGTTAAGCAGATTCAGTAGAATTGACTTTCATGTTTGCTTTAAAGGGACAGATTTTTGCGAGGAAGTTTAGAGACAATTCTGAGTGTAGAATTGCAAATCTAGCTACAAGCTCTGAAGGTAGATGTGGGAGGCATCATAATGTACTATTCTGGCATGATAACTGAACCTTTTCTTTTTTGTAACAATTTCATGATAACTGAACTGGCCGCTGGATATATATTGTTCAGTGTGCATATGCAGCTGATGAGATTTTTTTTTTATGTTGAACCTACACCACATTGAGCTACTATGAGAGAGAAGGTTCTAGCAATGGAAGTTTGAGTTGACGATGGCAATACCTCCGTGTTGATAATGTGTTCGCCTTTTGAAATGACCTAGTAAATAGACATAATTTGTTATTTTTGTTATTATAACTTGTAGTTACTCCTACCAAGACTTATTTTGTTTAAGAAAGAAGGTGACATCAAACTGTCACTGTGATGGGCTGTTTATTGCTGCATTCTTACCCTTTTTTGTATACATTCAAAGGAGCACATCTCACGGTTTCTTGCTTAACTTTCAGCAATTTTGGACTCAACCGTCACTGGACAAGAACAAGGCTCTAGTTGAGTACCTAAAGCAGTATGGTGCTGTTAGAACTGATAAAGTTGCTGAAGTAATGGAAACAATTGATAGAGCATTGTTTGTCACAGAGGGCACCCCTTACATCGACACCCCTATGCCTATTGGTTTCAATGCGACAATATCTGCTCCTCACATGCATGCAACCTGCTTAGAACTGTTGAAGGATCATTTGCAGCCAGGCATGCATGCTCTGGATGTTGGATCAGGTATGTTGCTGATACTACATCGCCGTTTATTAGTGTCCATCGGGTTCTACAGCTGAATGAACATCTTTGTTTCCTCTAAAAGAAAAATGAACAACTTACGAATTCCAATATTTTCTCCTCTTGCTACTGTCATCTGACATGCATTCTTGTCGCCTCGTGTAGGTAGTGGCTACTTGACAGCTTGTTTTGCAATGATGATCGGACCGGAAGGCCGTGCTGTGGGGATTGAACACATTCCTGAGCTTGTTGCCTCGTCTATTGAAAATGTGAAAAAAAGTGCTGCAGCACCATTACTGAAGGACGGAGCCCTTTCTTTTCATGTTGCAGGTATGCTATAACTTGTGTGACTGTAGTATGCTGAGCCACTGAGCACATTTTGAAAACGTTGCTCTTGTCCTCCTAAAGGTTCTGAAAATTCACTCTTGTTCACATTTTCCCTCCCTTTGGATAATCTGTTACGAAAAAGCAACCTTAGCTACTGCTCACTGCTGCACACTTTGCTTCGGGTGCAGTTTGAGTAATTTCCAGGATATTTTCAGTTATGGTGTATGAATCATCTTTTTTTGGGGGGAGAAATACATGTCCACCTAAAACTTGGCCTTATTTCATTGTAGATCTTTCTTATCCCATCATGACCTCTAGGGCGTTCCTTGACGCTCTGTAATTACCAGCTTAGAACACTTTATTTATTCATGTCAGTAAAATTCTAAAATCACCTGAAGATATCTGACCGTTTTCAAATCTGCAGATGGCAGGCTTGGCTTTCCAGACTCAGCGCCCTACAATGCGATTCATGTTGGCGCAGCAGCGCCTGAGATCCCTCAGCCTCTGCTCGAGCAGCTGAAGCCCGGCGGCCGGATGGTGATACCTGTGGGCAGCTACATGCAGGAACTGCAGGTGGTGGACAAGAACGCGGACGGTTCGATCAGCGTCCGCAACGACGCGTCCGTTCGCTACGTACCTCTGACCAGCCGTGCTGCTCAGTTGCAAGATCCGTAGGGTCCTTGTGCTCTCGGGACATCGAAATGTCTGTACATATATGAACACCTCGCCGTGTTCTGGGTTTCTGCTAGGTAGTTTCAGTTGGGTGATGTGTGACTAACAGCTTTGGGGAACGTGAGCTTTCTGGAATAAAATGAGTTAGCATCGTATGGCATCTCTGTTTCTGAACTTTCAAGTATGCGCACATGTGGAAACCAGATTCTCACCACTATTCACTCGTCTATATTGTGCGTATATAGCAGAGTTTCAATGTACATGCCTTTTTTTTTATCAATCAGGAATTCACATTGGCTTGAAATTTCTGTATGCGATGACGGCGTAGAACGGGTCCGAGCTCGCCATCCCGAACAGCCTCATCACGGCATCCATCGGCGAGGCCGACGACCCGCCGCCGGGCGAGGGCAGTTTCCTGATCACCTCAGGCTGCGTGAAACCCTCCACGCTCTGAAAGTACTGCGTGACGAGCTGCACGCGGCTGTAGGCGGTGCCCTCTCGCCACGCCCCGATCGCCTTCTCGTAGAACATCCGGTTGCTGAAGCTCACGATGCACACTCCACCTGGCTTCAGCACCCGGAAGATCTCCGCGAACACCTGGTCAACTCAACGCAAGACCAGTTCATCAATGCTTTTGTGAACCAGAATGAAGAAAAAAGGAACCGTGTTAGCTGAAACTAAAATAAAGGGTAGTTTTTTTTTTATACTTCCTCTGTCCTATTAAAAATATCGTTTTAGACTTTTCGATACAATGTTTGACCCGCTCGTCTTATTAAAAAAAACTTATACAAATATAATTTAGTTTTTATAATTAAATTTATCACTAAAAGTGCTTTAATAATAGTATTTTTATTTTAATATTTAAATAAAACGAATGGTCAAAAATGATTTTTTTTAAAATCAAAAACGACATTTTTAATGAGACGGAGGGAATACTAAATAAAGGGTACCTTTTCAGGGTACTGCAGGTACTGCACGCTGACGGTACACAGCACGGCGTCGAAGCTTTCGCTGTCGAGCTCGAGCTGCTGCTCACGGTTAAGGTCCTTGACGAAGAAGTAATCGAGGCGCGGGTTGCGGGCCAACTCCTGCGCGTTGAGCCCGTGTCCGACGACCCTCCGGAACTCGACCTCGGGAGGCAGGTGGCTGACCCAGGAGCTCATGAGGTCGAGCACGTCCCACCCGGCCCGGAGGCGGTCCCGGTACAGGCCCGTGAGCGTAGCGATGAAGCCGTCGTCCACGTGCGTCACGAGGCGCGGGAACGCGTAGAAGTCGCGGTCCGGGCGTGGGTCCAGCTTCGCGCGGCCCTCCGGCTGCAGTACCAGCCGCCGGACGCTGCCCGAAGACGGCGCCGGCGAGGGTGCGGCGTCGCTGGTGGAGCATCGTGGCGGCGCGGGAGCGAGACGACGCGGCCGCAGCGTCTGGGGCGCCGGGGCGCAGAGCATGGTCGCTCGTGGTCCACTCGTTGTGCCTCGTGGCTCGTATGGCGCGTAGTTTTATCTTGGTTGGGCTAGTTGTTGGCGTGTCAAGCGACAACATTTTGTTGGTCAGTTTCTGATCACCATGGGCTGCGCGCCATATGACTAAGAGAGGCGAAGATCAAGGCCCATATTACAATTCGGCCTAAACGCACAATCAACTAGTACTGAATTCTTGAAATAATGTACTACTACTTTCTTGACCAGTGAAATTAATCATCAGCGACCACCATCCACTCGTGTTACATCTGCAGGTAGGAATACCGTACAACATCTTTTGACTTGCCGGTTCTTATGTTTGTCTTTCTGGCGAGAGATGATATAGTACTCTACGTTTCAACTGAAAGCGAGGAAGCTGTGTAGTAGTTAGTAGGAATTGAGCGTCCTCTGGCGCTCCCTGCGTTCCTCGGACAGCATCCCGGCGAAGCGCGCGAGCGCCTCCTCGTTGGTTTCCTTGCCGCCGTCGATGGGCTCGTACTCCCCGGTGTCGATGTTCACCCTCGACACCGGTTTCCCCAGCAGCTTCTTGCCGATCCCGATCAGCGCCTCCATGTTCTCCTTGGTCGCGACGTCCACCATCGATGTGCTCCCCGTCAACGTCTCGTCCTACATATACACAACGATAGCACATGCACACACTTGAGATCTACTGTAAGAGAAGAATTTTATTAACAATCTTTCAAAATGACCCGCTGACGATCGATCTGTGTCAGTGATAAGTTATATTATTTACGAGTCAGAGTCAGCAGCAGTGAACCTGGATCCGGATGTACTGCTCCTCGCACCGGAGCGCCTTGAAGAGCACGGACGCGTGGATGTCGACCATGTCGGAGCTGGCGTGCGAGAGGATGTCGATGAGCGGGTTGAAGTCGCCGTCGTAGAGCCACCGGAGCAGGCCCCACTTGGCGCACTGCGGCGCCGTGTACTTCTCCGACTGCTTGGCCGCCCCCGTCCCGACGGAGACGACGAGGTACCGCCGGAACTCGGCGGGGTTGTCCGTGTGGAAGTCGAGGTTCTTGCACAACACCTCCCGGGTCAGCATCGACATGGCCACCATCGTCGGGTTGTTGGCCGCCACGCCGCCGTCCACCAGGTGGAACTGCCGCGACCTCCCGGTCTCATCGTCGCGGGTCGTGAAGTGGTGGGCCGGGAAGTAGGTCGGCGCGGCGGCGGTGCTGATGCAGATGTCCGAGAGGTGCGCGTTCTTGAGCGGCTCCTTCTTCGCCTCGTACGTCGTGAAGATGACCGGCTGCATTTTCTTCACGTCGAACGCCGGCACCACGACGTTGGTCACCGTGTTCGCCACCGTCACGTCGCGGGTCAGTGTCTTGATCTTGTCGTGGAGGAACGCGCCGTCGTACTTGGGGCCCATCAGCAGGCCAACCATCTTCGCCACCGGGGTCAGGAACCACAGCCTGCACGCATCATCATCAATTCGTATGCATCCCGTACTAGGAGTAAGCAAGATAATCGAATTATTGTTACTTTCTCTGGGGGAAGATCTCGGCTCCGTTGTCGAGGTAGAACGTGGTGAGGTCCTTGGCTTGGAACAACGGCCGCTTGTTCTCGTCCGGCGCCGCCAGCATCGCCGTGATCAGCGCGCCCGTGCTCGTGCCCGCAATCACGTCGAAGTAGTCCGCGATACGGGCATCCGGCCCGTCCAGCTCCTGCGATCAGAAGAGCGCGCACAGCTCACTGTAAACCAGGCTTCCAAAAATCGACATGCTGCCCCGGCCGCCAGCGGCTGAAAATTGAAACTAGGATACGATGAGACTCGTACCTGGAGCTTTGCCTCGAGGCACGCGAGGATGGTCGCCGGGATGAGCCCGCGGATGCCGCCGCCGTCGATGCTCAGCACCGTGATGAGCTTGCCCTGCGACGGCGGCAGGGCCGCCCCGCCGTGGCAGTCCATTATTGGAGGGTCCTCGAGCGAAATGGAAGTTGGAACAACACCTAGTAGTCAGGAGGGGTCGCACACTGTCTCCGTCTGATCTTGTTGTGCTCCCGATCCCCAGAGGCTCTACGAGCAACTACAGCTCCTTATTATAAACCAGCGCTGGTCTCAGAAATTCGCAACATGGCTGGCAAGCCTCATTCTGATGCGCTGGCAAGTGATATAATTTTTTTTCCTCGTCAGGGATTGCTCGCGAGATTAGCCTTGTGTCACCCTCGGGTTCAAATACTCCTTGTCTTTCACGTTCCATGTGTTTGAGCTCCTATTCGCCGTTGCCATCCTCGGATCGAGTTCGCTTTTGCTCGCTGGATACGAGAAGTATACATGTTGTAAATGCGACCACGTGGTCTGTACACAACAAAGCTATTTCAATATTTTCATATGGCAGGAGATGTGTAAAAAAAAAAACTCCATTCTACTTCTTTCTTCGAGACCTCCAAATGGTTACGATTTTTTTTACCATGCATCAAGTATGGAGAGGCGAGTTGCGCAAGAGAGTCACAAATTGGGTACTACTGCACTCCACACAAAGTGCTACCGTGTTCACACCTGCTTAAGTTTTCAGCCGAAACCTAACCTTTTCTCTTTGGGATAATTGTATAAACCACTCTATAAGTCAGTTAAATTTTAAGATTCCCACCCTTTTTTGTGGTAAATTCTTTTTCATCCAATAATGTATTTTGTTGCCAAAACCATCCCAGTTGACACATGTTTAATTAATTTCATATGATTTCATTCATATAAATTTAAAATAAAACTAAGTTAAATAAGTTTAATATTATTAAAGATTTTTAATATATTTAATTCCTCTTATTTTTATAAAGAATGCATCCAAATTTTAAACTTTATTGTTGAGCATCATTCGAATTTTAATTGATATTTTTGCTACATGTTCTCTATAAAAAATATGAAGATTATACAATTTTGTATTTTTAATAAGAACATCATTGGCTACTCTAAATAAATAAAAACATATTGAATAAATTAAACATATGCAAATTAGGGTGATTTTTGCAATAAAACTCAATGGGTAGGTGAGATTTTTTTAAAAAAATGACTTATGAGTGGGAATCTTAAACTCTAACTTACTTATGAGATGGTTTTTGCAATTAACCCTTTCTCTTTTTTTTTGTGCCATGAGTTTTTTTTATCACCACCAAGCTAATAGGTAGTAGCTCCCAGACACCAAACGATTTAAATCAAAATTTTCCAACAAGCCTATGATGAATTCCAGTTACACAATATTTATCGCGTACAACACTATAACAACGTAATCTTGAATCAAGTTTCGGCTGTAGTCAGTTGATTGTTTGAGAACGATGAAGAAAATGGGAACATATTATCTAAAAAAAAATGGGTACAAATCTCCTGCTCGATAAACTATGACAGTGTTCAGGATCTCGCACGGCTCCTCGCGTTTTTTTTATTCTGGACAACAGCCTTTATCCTGAATGAATGAGATCTCCTGTGATCAAATGATGTGAACGTCCCAACCCAAATGAATCAAAATGCGCTGCGCTCCTTGCTTATAAAACTGTTAAAGGCTGCAGCATGTGTGTGACTTACAAGTTATCAGGGTCAGCTGGCCTGCCCACCAACACTAGAACAAACATATATAGGATTATCTTTCGATTCTAGCAGAGATCACGGCATTGACTAATAGTAAATCAACAATTGTGTCGAAATATTGCAAACTGACAGTAGTGATGGGGTGGAGCTTCAACAGAAATTGAGAGAGAGGGGGGGGGGGGGGGGGGGGGGGGGGGGCTTAGGAAGAAGCAGGGGTGGCCATTTGCATGTTTAACTACTACCGCCGGACCTAAATTCTTGACGTACGGACATCACTGATGAACTAAAATTGAACTACGAAAGTTGTCTGAACGACAATAAAAGTCCTGAGGACGCAACCTTTTAGACAATAAATTCTTGTAGTGGTCATTATTTACAACTACATATTTTTTTAGTGAGAGTAGCGAGATGCTTTGTGGTGACTTTATGAATCCGAAGACCAACATGATAAGTCTATCAGAGGCCAAGGCTCATGTGTCTATATGAGTTACCGTGTTTAAAAAAAAAAAACTATATGCAAGTATTAGGGATCGGGGAATCTTGAGAAGTTTTAATTGATGACACTCGACAAATTTTCCAACTCAAAACTGAAGAAATAATATAACTCTTAACAATAATCAGACGGAGTCTTATATTTCGAGAGTCATTGTCATGCATGGACACTGCCACACTGGCTGGCATCAACCACAAGATGAGGCTTCAAGAATAAAACAATTGATCAATTTATATGCAGGTAGACGATTATTATGAGCAGCTTTACTATGCATATTATCTTTAATAATTACTGGTAGTAATATAATAATTACTGATGGTAATGCAGTAATTACTAGTGGTAGAGCAGTAATTACTATTAGTAGTAATTAGAAGCAGTAATGGTTCTACTGGGATATTATTAGAAAGATGAAAATAATAAACTTATAATTTATTTTTGTTAATTAGGCCTAAGTGTCGTTTTTGCTTTCTATTCTGACGAAGCTAAATTTTGAATTGGCGGATGGGTTCAGGATGTTTAGAAATGACCTCTTTACCCTTGATGGAAATGCAGGTAAATAAATACATATGTGAGTAAATTATATTATTATCCCTAAACATTAATATGCATAGTAAAACTGCTCATTATTATATATAGTACCACACGTGATGGTTGGATCTCGATAGTGTATGATTCAACAATGAACTCCTGATTATAGCTAGGTTTGTACTATATATAAAACCAAGTCATTGATCGATTTAATTAACACGGCGATGGGCATGCATATATTATTTGATGATTTAGCAGGTAGCCTTTGCAATTAGTTATCTTGTGAAGCTCCTTGTGTTTATTCAATTGGACAGTTTTGTTACATCTTTACCTCTTATTAAATTAGATAATGTCGTCCGTCCCTCTGCCCTGGTTATTCTACCTCCAAAAATCAATAAAGTCTATTGTCCGTTATTTCCTGCCTCCAAAGACAAAGTCAATTACGAGTCTGAATCTCTTCCACCAACCCAAGAAGGGTTGGCTGTCCTGACATGGTCTCCCGTGCATACTTTATCTTCAATCTCGACTTCACGTCTAATAATGGGCTCGCACAACATCAGACTCATCGCACGGCGGTCGACATACTTCGTCTCCAAAGTCCAAACCATAAGTCATCGTCATCTAGGATGGTGGCATCATGGAGCTTTGACCTCGCACGTTCTCGCCACCTCGATGACACATTGTCTCGGTTGGGTTCGACGCTCCTAGTACACAATAATATGTGATACACAAGAAGGCAAGCCTTCGGACGTCCACGATCTCCAGCTCTAGAACGAGCCCCCTCGCCTTGCCGAAGGCCGTCGTTCATCTAGGAAGTCACAACATTTAATCCGCAATCCACTGTTCACCGTCGCCCGTGGCATAGGGGTCACAGTTGCAAGCGGAGGAAGTTCTCGACAGTTACACCGTGGAGGAAGGCTTTCTCACCTATCTGCCATCAACTACGCCAATCAAATTATTATGTCGGCAGGAGACATACATGGCGCAATCCTTAGTCACATCAACTTTCTAATCTTGTTTAATGAAATAAAATATCATCTTTCAGTACACATTTTTATTTTACGGTTTCATAGGTTTGCTAGAACATTAAATTATTGCTAGTTGGCTTTTAATTATTGGTTGAGAGTGTTCAATATAAAAAGAAATACTCTCAGTATATTTTCATTTGACTTTCATCTTTTTAAAAAGAGTGTCAACATCCTTTCATTGGGATGAAAGACATCTCTTCTCTTTCATATTAAATTTCTTGCCATGTCATCCTTTTTACTTATATGGCAGCTAATTAATATCAAATAAAAAACTCCTGAGAATGACCTTACAACTCACAAAGTTTAATGCTTTCCCGCCTATCTTTTTAATTGTCAGGTGCTGTGTGTGAAGTCTGATCCGTGAAAGACTCATATCTTTTATTTCATTTGAAGGAGTGACTGTGGGCTAATGTAAATCAAAAACAGATAACCCTGTACAACATTGAAATCACAATCATGTTAGAAAGAAAAAACAGTCTCTACTATCAAAAACCAGAAAGTATATTCAAGGTGAGTTAGTATATTTTGGATATATAAGCCTAAAGGTACATTGTGAAAAACAGTTTTTTTTTTTTTGCGAAAGACTAAAAAAGATTCAAGAATTTTTATATGAGAATTCGTGCTAGACTATGTAGGGTACCATTACTAGAATTGTATTGCTAGCTAATGAAAATGTCTATCACAATCTACCTATCAAACATATGAGTCATGTAGTTTATTTGTTATAATTTTTTCTTAAAAACCTATAGTAACATATGGGCATTTTGCTAGTGATATTATATTTTATTAGAAAATGTGTCCCCGTTCATGAATGCTAAGGCAATAGCAACTATTACAATTAAACAAGGTGCCAAGTACAACATGCAAGAGAACACAACATCGAGGACAAGTGCAGCGATTGTTATAATTAAACTAGGCGGTATAGATATAATATTTAAATATGAAAAATATCAATAAAATATATCGACGAGCGGATCAGCGTGTCGTCACCTTTCCTTTCACCTGTCCGGCATTAAAAAAAGGAAAGAAAAACTATCCCCCCAATCTGCCAAGATGGCTCACCTCGTCGTCGCCTCCGCCTAACCGACGGCGGCTCTTAACCCTAGCCACGAGTATAGCTAGACATTCGGGTTAAAAAAACATGATTCGGCATGATTTTAACCGGATATGTTTCGATCCGTGATATGATGCAGACCATGCTACGGGCTGAACCCTATGCCTGCAGTAGGCACGTAGCACGGCTCGAATAAGAGGACGGCCCTTTAATCTGACATTTTTTTTAGCCTTCCATGATATACCGGCCAATAAAAATCTCGGCGTGCTCCCGGCTGTCGGCTTGGCCCAGCGGCCTCCCGGCTCCCGAATCCTAGCTGACCCCGCGCGAAGCCAGAATGAGATCCTCTGACGTGAAGCCAGGGTCGTTGACATATGGGTCCACTAGCCGCCGAACCCACATTCAGCGACCACGGCGATCTAATTCACGTCAGACGAAGCCACGCCACGCGCAGACGCGCTCTCCGCCTCCCTCTCCTCCCGGCCGCCGCCCGTCCCTCTTCTCTGCCCCGGTGGCCGCGGCGCTAGCTCGACGCTCGCCCTCTCCTCCAGGTCTCCCGGCCGCCGGCCGCCGCCCGTCCCTCTCCTCTGCCTCAGGCGACCGCGCCTCGCTCGCACTCCCTCTCCTCTTGCTCGCTCTGCCTGAGGTCGCCGCCGCGCCGGATCTCGGCGTGCTCGCAGTCGCAGCCGCGCCGGCTCACCGCCTCCGGGCTCCGGCACCGGGCCGTCGTACCATTCAGGCCGGCCCGGCACGGCGAATCCCCTTCCGGGCCGTGCCTCGGGCCTACCCCTGAGCCCGAGACACGCCTCGGCACGGCCCGCACAGCCCGGCATGCCCTAACGGGCCGTGCCCTGAGGCGGACCGTGAGGAAGGCGCCACCCACTCTCCGCTACCACCAATGGAAAGCGGCCGAGGCAAGGTGGTCGTGGTGATGGGTGCGACGGGCGCCGGCAAGTCGCGGCTGGCCGTCGACCTCGCGGCTCACTTCGCCGGCGTTGAGGTGGTCAACGCCGACTCCATGCAGGTCTACCGCGGCCTTGACATCCTCACCAACAAGGTCCCCCTCCACGAGCAGAACGGTCTCTCTCTCCCCCCCCCCCCCCCCCCCCCCCCCCCTCTCTCTCTTTTCTTTTCCTGCCCAACTAGAACTTATGTGCGGCATTGCCGCACCTATTTTGCTTTTGTTACATTTGTATTGACTCCATTCGGATTTTTTATTATGTCAGAATGTTGTTTACAATAGCTAGCTACCTAGCTAGAGGAAGGGATGGGAGGGAGAGAGTACATCAAAAATTTGTGTAGCTTTAAATTTTCATTTTCTTAATGAGGTGTGATGTAAAAAGTTTTCTAAGCAAATATTAGAGTTTTAAGTAAAAAAAGGTGAGGCAAATTTACGGAGTGAAACATGTTCCAATTGAGCATGTGTTAGTGTTTGCGCCAAGTTAGCCACATGAAACTCTCTCCATCCCAATTTAATTGTTGTTATGGAAAATGCGTTGTGCATAAAGAATAAGGAGGGATGAGAGAGATGATTTTCGAAAAAAAGTAGAAGGTTAGAATGATAAGTAC
Organism: Eleusine indica; assembly: GCA_030378355.1. Lineage (NCBI taxonomy): Eukaryota > Viridiplantae > Streptophyta > Magnoliopsida > Poales > Poaceae > Eleusine > Eleusine indica. The sequence continues at coordinate 10,422,226 of CM059502.1, forward strand.
AGATTGAAATGGACTTGGTATATTTTAAATAATTGATCTGGTAAGAAAGAATTTATTTTAAAGGGAGAGTAGAATCAATTTCATTAACAAAAGAACGAATTCACATCTATATCTATAGAACGTATATATAGAAGACACAATTGCAGGGTCTTGTCTTATTTTGTTATGTTAGCCTGCTTTACTCATTATTGTCTTCCTAGCTCTTAGACAGTTAAATTTATTAAACCATGCACCATCTACCTCCAGTTGCACATGCTGGATGCTTTTTTTCAAATAAAGCAATAATTCTTGAATAAAGCATCTATCTTCTAGTTCGCAAAAACCTTCTCTGAAGTTTTAATTCCCCGTAATGACCTGATAAAACAAAGCATGTCATTCTTCCGCAGTTCTGTTGCCTATATGATATTCAAGATTGTTTATCTGGTCATTATTTTTCTCTAAAGATGTAGGACTTTTACCCATGAACACACATGGCTATCTTTACCGTTGCTTTCTAATCCAATGAGTAATATGTTTTCTGCTGGCGTGGAGTTGCAGAATTCGAGAGAACGCAGGGCGTTTATAATATTACAAAGATTCATATCCTTTTGAGCTCAACAATGCCACCTTGCTTGTTTCCAGGTGTTCCTCACCATCTCCTTAGTGTAATTGATCCCTCCGTAGAGTTCACCTGCCGTGATTTCCGTGATCATGCGGTGCCCGTAAGCCAGTGCTTCTGCTGCTACTATTTTGCACTTGGTCATGTTCAGTAACTGCTTTGTCAGACAATCTTTGAATTAACAGCACATGTTCTCCTGTTTGCCACAGATTATACAAGATATATTGGATCGTGGTGGACTCCCTGTTGTTGTCGGTGGTACAAACTTCTACATCCAGGTTCGTATCTTGATGCATGTCAATTTGCAAATTACTGTCTATCTGCTGTACCCCTGTACCTAATTCTTTTTTGCATAATATCTCAGGCTCTTGTTAGTCCATTCCTAATTGATGATACGGTACAAGATATACAGGAGTGTACTTTGAGCAATCATCTAGATGAGATGCGTGAGTAATGAAACCAAATTAGATTCTTAATATTTTAGTCAGTGGTCAACCAATGTTTCACCAGTACATCTACTGTCTGCTCTAATCAGGCCTTGCCAATGATGATGAAGCCAGTGGGTACGAGCGCTTGAAGGAGATTGATCCTGTCGCTGCACAAAGGATCCATCCAAACAACAAAAGACAAGTGAGGATGCTTCTGATCGTCCTGTGTATCTCTATGTTTCTTTTTCATTGATGTTCATTCCTTTCTTCATGTTGTTGTCCCTGAGTTATTTTATTCTTATTGGGATGTGCATTGCGCAGATAAAACGCTACCTTGAGTTGTATGCCACCACTGGAACCCTACCAAGCCTTCTTTTCCAAGGAGAGGCTGCAAAGGTGAGGATATCTGGCTATTCCTTCTGATTAATTCTTTAACATTCTGCCAGATGCTTTTATCAAATATGTAAAAGTCGTTGGAATATATAATGTCTTGCTTTAAGATTCACATATATTCAGTACCCACTTTATGCTATTAACTTGAACCACAACTCACTTTTTTCCTTGTATGAGTATAGACTTCCTATGATTTATGTTTTTCTTGTCTTAACTGAAATCATTTGTTCCGTCACAACAGAATTGGGGTCGACCAACTCACTCTAGATTTGACTGCTGTTTCTTGTGGGTAGATGCTGATCTTCATGTTCTGGATAGTTATGTCAACCAACGAGTCAATTATATGATGGGTGCTGGTCTGCTGGATGAAGTATGCGATATATATGATCCAGATGCTGTTTATACCCAAGGACTGCGGCAGGCCATTGGGGTTCGTGAATTCGATGTGTTTTTTAGATTGTATCGAACAAGAAAAGAATCCATTGAGAATAAGATATCTTCTTCTACAACCATGTTAAATATTCATGATGATCAGCATAAGAGCTTGTTGGATGAAGCTGTTTCTGAGCTTAAAGCAAATACACGTAGACTTGTTCGACGCCAAGTAAGGACTTATCATCCCGTGTATTTTTAAACCACCAGCCTAAATTAAATCAACCTAAGTTAAATGATGTCCTTGTTTAGAAAATTCAAATACTTGAATCACTTTGACCCCCTTTTTTTCCTTGAAGAGGAGAAGACTTCATCGACTGAGTAAAGATTTTGGGTGGAATTTGCATCATATTGATGCAACTGAAGCATTCCATTGTAAGGCCATCTATAGTAATTGCTGCATAGTAAACTGCATATGCCTTTTGTGAAGTTCTTGGTCACATAATATCTAATATAAATTTTGCTAGGTACCACTGGTGACCTGTGGCACAAGAAAGTTGTGGAACCTTGTGTGGATATTGTAAAAGGATTTTTATCTAGCGATGCAACTTCCACAAGAACAAACGCATCAAATGTTTCTGGTAGTTCTGAGATCACCTCAAAAGGGTTATGGAATCAATATGTCTGCAAGGTATGTTACTATTTTTTTATACTTAATACGTGGAAATTTTCCTTATTGTGTTTTCTCCCCGTGTCATTGGTGGAGCCTCAGCCTGAATCTTGTGTTACACAGCCATGTAACAACCGGGTGCTCCGAGGAGCGCATGAGTGGGAGCAACACAAGCAAGGGCGAGGGCACCGAAAAAGAGTACAACGGTTGAAGCAGAAGACCATAGTTGTCTGAGATCATTGCCCCGCGTTTTGTTGTATTTGTGGAGGGGGAGGGAGGGAGGGAGGGAGGGAAGGAGGGAGAGAGAGAGAGAGAGGGAGGGAGGGAGGGAGGAGGGAGGGAGGGATTCAGCATTCGTGTGCTCACCACTTGGTTTTTATTGAAGAAAAGAAATGCCTAGATTTTCAGAAACACTGCTCAAACTGATAATTTATCATCCCTTCATCTCCTTAAAGAAGGCCCCGCCTGGTGCTCTGTTGTAGGAATCATTCATCAGAGCATTCACAAGACATGCAGAATTCGTCTCTAACTGAAAATGCGACATACTATTTTCTCTTGCAGCTTGGAGCGCTGCCAAGCCTGCTTAAGCTTGAGCGCACATAGCGTCATGCACTGCAGTGAGCTTCCCTGCACCAGTCGGGATTGCACTTCCATCATGATCTCTTACGATAAAGGTCCAGCGCCCGTTCTTATGGTCTCAAAAGAAATCTCCATCAATGTTGATTTTTAGCAGCTCAGGAGGTGGAGGATTCCATCTCTTTTGTCTTCTTGAATTGTAATTTTTTTTTGTTCAGGTGAGATATTATCAATATCACTCACCAATGTTATTGCAATATATGCTACTTCGCTTGCTTCTCTTTTTTTTACTCCAGCATTTGCTTTGTTACGAGCCTCCTAGCAAGGCCACATGAGGGTGATAGTGTTTAGCCTTGCCTTCTCTTCCAATGCTAGAATTGCCTGTACCACTTCCCTAGCCAATGGTAGAATCACAAACTTCTGACGAATATGTTCCAGGTCCATATGTAGCCAGCACTTTTTGACATATTTGCACTTAAAGAAGCAATGATCTCCATCTTCATCCAGCCTGTAATACACTGGACATAATGTTTCTAATTCCATCCCTCTTTTTTCAATGTTTTTTTCCGTAGTGGCAAGCTATTATGACCCACCCTCCAAATAAATTGCTTTAATTTTGGGATACATGAGAGACTCCAGAGCTTGATCTAGTCAATTCTTCCCACATGGATACCTGGTGATGAAGATTCACCCTTTCTTCTTGCCAAACGATCCTGGTCATCTTGCCGATTGGTAGAGCAAGTGTGGGAAGAAGCTCGAGCCTGGGCTAGAGCTAATTTAATTAGTTGGAGAGTAGTCCCTTGTGTTTCTCGGTCCGATGGGCAGTGGCGGAGCCAGGGGATAGTCCGTATAGGCCAAGGACTATCCCAATTTTCCCATAAGCAAGATAAAGAGAGTATTGTACTATACTGTAGCATACTTTTTGACACTGTTTTGACACTATATGACTATCTAAAAAATTTGTGCTGGTTCCGCCACTACCGATGGGTCGTGTTGGGCGGGAGTCTCCGCTCGGAGCCTCCCAACCGTGTACAAAGCACGATCTTGAAAAAACAAAATCGTTTTCAGGTTCATCCGAGCTCTTTAACTTCTTTTCCTTTCTTTTTGGAAACACTCGCCCTCCAGTAGTGCTAAGCTAGCACGAAAATGAGCTGGACATTCGCTTGTCTTTAAGTTTGGTAGGGTGTCTACTTCAGAGTGGTAATGTTATAGTTTTGCTTCTCGCCTGGTTGGCAGGTCATTCTCGGACAGTGGCAGGTTATGAATTTGATGAACCGTTAATGCTACAGACAGATTAGGCTTTGTTCATCTCTCTCTCTCTCTCTGAGCGATTTCCGTTTCCGATCATGTCTCTCTTTCATTTTTTAGCAAAAACCCCGACCATGTCTCTTAGAAATACGGGCCCAGAAGACATTTATATAGACCTATCAACCTAATCTGTCTGCCAGGCTCTTACCTTCTTAGCCCGCCCGCACAAGTTGGCATGCGCCCCAACCCAGCACGGCTCGGCCATTGAGTGGCCCATGTGGTGGAGTAGGCCTCCATCTCGGCGGAGGTCAGCTGCTAGTAATGTTGTCCAAACGGCCCGTGCCCGTGGACGGTCAGAAGCACACACACACACACAAAAAAAAAAAACACGGTCCGAGTCCGGCAGGACCCATTTCTATTTCATGTCGGGCTCGATTTGAGGCCACATGCCATGTTTGGGCTGAGAGCACGGCCCGATAGGTGCCTGATGCCATTACCCTCGCGTCGCTCGCCCGCTCCCGCTCCCGCTCCCGCTCCCGCCGTCGCACTGCCTTGCCTGCCGTCGTGCCGCCTGCTCGCGTCGCCCCACCTGCCCTCACCTTGTGTCGCCCGCTCTGCAGCCGCACTGCCGCCGCTCCTATTAACGGGCTCACGGGCCTCAATGGTTTGTGCGTGCTCACGGCCTAACGAACCGGTCCGGCACGGCTAACACGCTTTGTGCCGTGCCGTGGGCCGATGGTGCGGCATGACGATCCGATAAGAATGCCAGCCAAAATTCAACGGACCGGGCCTTTCGGTGCTTGGACCGTGCCGTGACGGGCGGCCCGTCGAGGATCGGTCAACACGGAATCCGCGTGCATTCCTCCAGCTTGCCACCGCCGCCAGTCGCAGGCCTCACCGCTGCTTGTTCACCTGGTCTGTCGCCGAAGCGCCGAAGCCGTTCCCGCCAGCGTTCGTCGCTGTCACGGCGGCTTCGAGATCGTTCCCGAGTCCCGTCGCCTTCGCCTTCCCCACGCCGCGCACGTAACTTTCTCGCGCTGTGCACCAGCTGACTATAAGAAAATAATTTTAGCTTATCCGGTCCCGCGGGACGGCGGGGGTTCAACGCTTCCTACATGGCGATGACGAGGCTGCTGGCCTTCCGCCTCCTGCTCCCTTCCTGTCCACCGAGCTATAAGACCCCGCGGTGCCGCAGCCGCGGCGGCCATCTTCGACTCATCCCAATGCCGGTCGTCGCCGCAGCTATCCATAGCCTTAGCAGCGCCGCCGACGCGCCCCCGCGCTCGGGTCAGACTCAAACGATGGCGCGGCTGGAGCACGGGTCCCTGCTGATCGGCGGGCGGGAGCTCCTCGCCCGTGCCCCACCCAACGTCACCCTCCGCCCCGCCGGCGGCGCCGCGTTCCTCGGCGCCAGGGCGGACGCGCCGTCCAGCCGCCACGTGTTCTCCGTCGGCACACTGGCCAGGTGAGTCTCGGTCGCACCACTGCGCAACCGATCCTGCCGCGGACTCGATTGGTGACCGACGGATTATGGTTCATGGACCGGTGGCCGGCGGCGCAGCGGGTGGAGGTGGCTGTCCCTGTTCAGGTTTAAGATCTGGTGGATGGTCCCAGCCACGGGTGCCGGCGCCGCGGCCGTGCCGGCGGAGACGCAGATGCTGCTTCTCGAGTCCAGGAGGGAGGTGGGGTCTTCGACTTCGGATGAGGGCGTATTGTACGCGTTGATGCTGCCGGTCCTTGACGGCGGATTCCGGGCCAGTCTCCAGGGGAGCCCCGAGGACGAGCTTCAGTTCTGCTTCGAGAGCGGTGAGCTTCGACTGCTGCGACCAATGTGATTGAATTTTAAGTGATCAGTGGCATCAACACATGTGCAATGCTTGTGAGTTCTGAAAGAGGAAGTAAATGGTGATGTTGCCTCTTGGTAGGTGATCCTGAGGTTCAGACGGTGGAAGCAGTGGATGCATTATTCATCAGCTCAGGGGATAATCCTTTCAACCTTCTGAAAGAATCCATCAAGTAATGCCCGTACTCTTAAGTCCTAATGTAAATGAACAACATTTTTGTTTGCTCTATGTCAAAATTGGCTCATGTGCGCATTGAACTACTTCATTTAGGACATTATCGAAGATCAAAGGAACTTTCAGTCATATAGAGGACAAGGAGGTAAGTATATCCTCTTTCCTGCTTATGTCACTTAATTTTGCAGTGCCAACAGTCTAGGGCAGCTTCTATTTAATTTGATTTTCTCAAGTGCGCTTAAATATCAGATCCCTGCAAACTTGGACTGGTTCGGGTGGTGCACTTGGGATGCATTTTACAAAGATGTTAACCCAGCAGGGATCGAGGAAGGGCTTCGGAGGTATAAACAAACTTATTTAGCTGTTTGCTGTCCAGGCACTTGTTCGTATGATCTTAGAAGAGAATATGGAAGGGTAAATTCGGTGTCACATTTTTACTCGTCACTCACTGAAGATGTGATTCTTCTACAGTTTGTGCGAAGGTGGTGCGCCACCAAGGTTTCTTATTATAGATGATGGTTGGCAAGAAACGGTTGATGAATTCAAGAAAGTGGATGAAACCCTCCGTGAGCAGACTCTGTTAGTGCTCCATCCTCTGTTAATTAAACCATAAAAATCTGCACTGCACTAGTTCCTCATCTGTGCTGCAATATTGTCAGGTTTGCACTGAGGCTGGCTGATCTGAAGGAGAATCATAAGTTCAGGGGAGACACCTACAAGAATCTTGGGGACCTCGTCAAGAAAATTAAAGAAAAACATGGAGTCAAGTACTATATTCTTTTTAAATACTAGTTCAATTATAACAATGTTCACAGTTTTGCTGATTAAAATGTATGAAACTACAGATATGTGTATGCGTGGCATGCTTTACTTGGGTATTGGGGAGGTGTTCTTGCAACTTCTGATGCGATGAAGAAGTACAATCCAAAGCTTGTTTACCCAGTCCAATCTCCGGGTAATGTTGCAAATTTGAGGGATATAGCCATGGACAGCTTGGAGAAATTTGGAGTCGGTGTAATTGATCCTGCCAAGATATATGACTTCTACAATGATCAGCACAGCTACCTTACTAGCATTGGTGTGGACGGTGTGAAGGTTGATGTGCAGAATGTCTTGGAAACTCTCGGTCAGGGGTTTGGTGGCCGTGTTGCAATTACTCAAAAGTACCAGCATGCTCTTGAGGCTTCTATTGCTCGAAACTTCAAAGGAAACAATCTAATATGCTGCATGAGCCACAACTCTGACAGCATTTTTAGGTAACTTTAGTAGCACTTCATTATGTGTGAAAACTATAAACTATGCACATAAAATCTGATATGATTGTGGTTCGTTCTAGTTCCTTGAAGAGTGCAGTTGCTAGAGCCTCAGAAGATTTCATGCCTCGGGAACCAACATTCCAAACTCTGCACATTGCTTCTGTTGCATTCAATAGCCTTTTGTTGGGTGAAGTCTTCATACCGGACTGGGATATGTTTCATGTGAGATATTGGCATCTCCACTATTTTGTTTATATACTGTTGCTATCCTTCAATGCCCAGATAATTTTCAAAATTTAGTTCTCATGCAGAGCAAGCATGAATCAGCAGAATTTCATGGAGCTGCTAGAGCACTAAGTGGGGGTGGTGTTTATGTCAGGTGATTTTTGTAGGATGTTTATCATTCTTTAGGCTGTTATTTGCTTTTTAACAATGTAAGTATGTTAGTTCATGACAATAATATGACATACTTATGTTTGCTGTGGTATGCAGCGACAAACCTGGAGTGCATGATTTCAGTGTTCTCAAAAAGCTTGTTCTACCAGATGGCTCAATCCTAAGGGCAAAACATGCTGGTCGTCCTACACGGGATTGTCTGTTCAGTGATCCAGTCATGGATGGCAAAAGGCACGAGCTGAAATCTAGCTCTACAAGTTCCTGATGTTACTCAACTTTTGGCTGAGAAAACTAAAATTAATCGTTTAATTCTACTGCAGTCTGCTAAAAATATGGAACTTGAACAAGTTCTCTGGTATCATCGGAGTTTTCAACTGTCAAGGAGCAGGGCAATGGGTTTGTCCAGTCAAAGAAACTGCTTTTGTTCCAACCACCATTGACATCACTGGTCATCTCTCGCCATCAGATGTGGAGTCTCTCGAGGACATGTCTGGTGATAATTGGAATGGAGAGACTGCAGTATATGCTTTTAATTCATGTAAAAGTTTTATCACCTGCCTGTTTCTTAACACACACCTCTCCAACACCATACCATCAACAACTGATTCACCTTTTGTTTGTTCCAAAGGTTCTCTTTCAAGGCTTCAGATGCATAAAAAAATTGAAGTTTCCTTGTCTACTATGACATGTGAGATCTACACCATTTCACCGATAAAGGTCAGATTCGTCTCCTTTCCTTTCTTATATGTGTTGATAACTGTTAATTATATTATTATTATTTTCAAAAAAAAAAACCGCCTTGGTGTATGGACCAGGTTTTTGGTGGAGCTGTTCAGTTTGCGCCTCTTGGACTGATCAACATGTTCAACTCTGGTGGTGCAATAGACGATGTTGCGAGCACTACAGATCCTTCAGGTACTATCATTCACATCAAATGCCGAGGGCCAGGGCGCTTTGGGGCGTATTCAGCCATCATGCCAGAGCTTTGCAGAGTTGATGGAGTTGAAGTCCAGTTCGCTTACACAGAGGATGGTCTGCTGGCATTCGACCTTCCCCACAGCTCATCCGACGTTAACTTAAGCAACATTGAGATTCTCTACATAGTTTCCTGAACCCATTTAGTCTTTCTGATCGTGACGCCCCCATTTCTGCAATATCTGGCGTGCTTCTTGACAACCATTACACGTGCAAAGAGCGATGCACTTTTATTTTTGTTGTATTTTTTTTAATGATTGCTGTGCTGTATTGTCGTTTGTATATCGTGCATACTGTTGTGCACCTTGGGCATTTGTAATCTGCTGAGCGGTTGAAAAAAGGAGAAGTTTAACATGATCAACAGACTCATCACTCATCAGCGATGACTTCCTCACTGTATAATTTAGTTAGTTTATTCCTTAATTTGGAACAAATATTCCCTCATTGCACAAATGAATCATGCAAGTTGAACTGGATTCTGCCCAAATGCTGACTAGTCACCTCAAGAACACTGCTGCTCCAGTTTTTGGGCAGCGTCCCTCTACTCTCATCGTTCTAGGACGCTCTACAGGTCGCGTGGTGTGAATCTCACGGATTATTCTGTCGTTCATTGAGACGTTCAAAGCGACTTGATGTTGCCGTTCTTGAGCTTGAGCGGCAGCTGCGCGAGCATGGTCTTGGTAGCCACGCTCCTGGTGCTGGTGACGAGCTTGAACCACTGGCTACCCGGGTCGCAGGCGTGGTCGCCGCTCAGGCACCGGCACGGGTTGGTGACCACGCTCCGCCCGTCCGCGCCGACGTCGAGGCAGAGCAAGCCGCCGTTCCCCGAGGACGAGGAGGACGAGGACGCGTTGACCGCGACGTGCAGCTTGGAGTCCGACACGAGGCGCCACCTGGCCATCGCGTCGGAGCACGTCGCGCCGAGGCCCGCGGGCCTGCCGGCGCCCTCGGCCCTGAGGCACGTGAGCCCGGTTCCGCCGCCCGCGTCCCGCAGCGCGAGCCTCTGCTCCCGCGCGCTGTACGCCCAGGCCCCGGTCTCGTCGCACGGGCCCAGCTCCAGCGCCCCCCGCGCCACGACGACGACGCACGTCCCCGTGGCGGCGTGGAACAGCACGGTGTACGGCGCGGCGGCCTCGGCGAGCCCGGGCCCGCGGAACGGGCGCTGCAGGGCCTGGACCCTCCTTAGGGCCGTCTGGTTCCTCGGGCCGGCCCAGGCCCGGTCCAGCACGCCGTACACCTCGTCCGGGTCCCGCTGGCCGTCGCGGAGGTAGTAGCTCCCCTGCAGCGTCCACAGCGCCCAGTCCAGGTCGGCGTCGACGGCGGCGGCGGCGACGCAGCCCCAGAAGCGGTTGTCGTTGTCGTTGACGCCGCGGTTGTCGACGCCGAACTCGCTGAGCACCACGGGCCAGCCCTTGTCGAGGAGGTAGAGCGCGTGGCCGGTCACGCCGGCGGTGAGGCGCCCGCACACGTCGTTGGCGTTGCCACTGGACCAGTCCCCAGGGTTGGTGAAGCTGTACCAGTGCAGCTCGAAGGCCGCCTTGCCCGTGAAGCTCAGGTTCACTGGCCGCGAGTTGAGGAAGCTAAGGTCGTTGTCGTACTGCAGGCCCGAGAGGATCACCAGCGCGCGCGGGTTCGCCGCGTGCACCGCCTCAGCGCCGCGCTGCATGTACCTGTTCATCATGCGTAGGCATGTGTCAGCCTGCTAGTATAGTCAAAACTCTGCCTGGACTTGTTGGCCAAAAATGCCAGTGTCAACCGTGTGGCATTGAAAACTCGTCTGCGATATGCAGAACAGATGAATTACTGTACTGGTTGTTGTTGCACAGTGTCAGTCAAGGACCGAGGGTTCACATGCGGTGCAGGAAACAGTGTAAAGATCTGTAGTAGTACTCCGGTGCACCCGCAGCAACTAAAAGCCAACTGCCAACCACCAGGTTCATTTACTGATTATTATGGACACGGCAGACGGCACATCAACATGGTTGGTAGCACAACGCCGACCGCCCGTGTTGTTGTACCAATACCCAATCGTGATCGCTTTGTTTCCTCCTACGCAGTTGCTAATACTCTATATATGGTACGAAACAATTTTCTCCCCTTAAAGAATACGAAATAAGATGAACTTTTGTAACAACGTGAACCGTTTACGACGAGACTTGACTTACTTGTACCAGTCGTTGGCGTTCTGCCTGGCCCCCCTGAGCTCGTTCCGGAGGCTCATGCCGACGACGTTGGGCGCGCCGGCGAACGTGGTGGCCATCTTGGTGAGGCCGTCCACCCACACGTCCGGGTCGAAGAAGGCGTCGCCGAAGAAGCCGTTGCCGTCGGAGGGGCCGCAGCACCACCCGGGCTTGCTCACGTGGTTGTCCAGGATCACCATCACCTTGTGCTCTCCGAGGCTGCTCACCACGGTCTGCATTATTATTACCAACACAACATCAGTGTCACACGCGTACGTCTACTTAACAAGCGTGTACTTAACATCAGTTGTTGCAGCGAACTACGAGTAACTAGTAGTAATAAGTAGAAAAGATAGTGTACTAATTACCTTGTACGCGTCGATGAGCTTGAGGTCGACGATGCCGGGGTTGTTGGTCCTGATGCCGTCGAGCGCCTCGGTGAGGTTGAGCCGCTGGAACGACTGGGCCACGGTGAGGTTGGCGTTGGCGGCGTCGGTGACCAGGAAGGTGGGGTACGTGAGCCGGACGCAGTTGAACCCCATGGCGGCCACGTCGCCGGCGATGCCGCCCACGGGCCGCTTGCTCAGCCCCTCCGCGACCATCGGCTCCATGTGCGACGGCCAGTTCACGCACGCCAGCTTCACCCGCTTCCCGCCCTCGTCCACGATCCACCGCGACGACGTCCACAGCTCCGTCGCCGCCGCCGCCGAGGCCAGGGCGGCGAGGAAGGCGGCGAGCCACCACGCGGCGAGAGGGAAGGGGGATGATGGGCTCATGGTGGCCTGGCGCAGATGATATGGCAATAATGGGGAAGAAGAGCGGCTTCCTGTGCGTCTGGCTTTATAGCACGGCCGGTGTTTGCTTGCTTCACACCATGGGGAAGGGTGAGGCTTCAAAGGATCAACACTAGTCGTGGCTGACAGGGGCGCCGCTGAGCCTTGACATGTGTGCAGGTAAGGTGACTGGCTACTCTTGCCGATGATTCAAGGCTGGGGAGCTGCAACAAACGGTTTTACGGCAAAAAATTCTATGCTTCAAGGAAGGTCATTCTAGTTAATGTGTAATGAGATCAGTGCTGGGCTCCTAATTCACATCGCGGGTACGAAAAAGAAATCGCCAAGCTCTGTGGCCGGTGAAGGGTTGGAGTAAAATGGCTACCTAACTCTCTGTTGCATTGCAGCTAAATTTTCTGAAACATTTTGGTGTCGTCCATGCTGGCAGCTTGCTATAGTAGTACAGCGGTGTACAGTATACTGAAATGAACTCAACAGCTGTTGAAATTAAGCGGCTGAAGAAACTTGCTTGGCACTCGCAGGAATCAAAATCGGGCAGGAGAACGCGATTTGCGCGAGACTGTACTTGGAATCTGTTTACTTCCTATTTATGGGAGTACCTCGTCCACACCTGATTGTGTCGTATTGTTCGCTTGTAACCCAAGAATGTACCCTTCGAGACTGGTGCAGCCAGATCATGCAACCTATTCGCGGTTCCATGTGTCTTTATCGAGTCAAATAAATAATGGGGATCTTGAATGCGCGCAGACAAATGCAGGTTGCGTTCTTCAACTGAAGGAAAATTAGATGACATGAGAATGAACAGAGAGAATAATTTGAGCATTCTAAAGGCAAAAAGGATATTCTTTTTCTCAATGGTGGCTCAGGTCCGTACTTCACACCGAAAGTGTTTTTTTTTCCTTTTGAATTATAATTCAAAAGTAAATTATATCTTTCAGTGGTCATTAGCAAGGTCATAGGATTCGTCTTAGACCAATGATCCTTGCCGTGATCTGCTCAAGTTCTTTTCTGACACTAAAGCGTCACTGAAATTATCAAATAAGCTTTCAAACGAACTATATGCTAAATTTCAGGTAGACAACCAAATTACGTAGACAGTTCACACATCCCTTCGACTTTGCATTTGTGATATTTCATCAATGAGAATATATAAAGCTAAAGAATGATCAAGGAACAGAAACAAGAGTAAAGTGGATGAACCAAATGTATTATGTACATTCCATTATTCTTTGCTGTTCTGTATAAACGAGATGTATTCTTAATAACATTAGAAAAATCACTTGAATTAAATGATGATACATTACAGCAATGGTATAAGCAGTAATATCTTTCTCCTCTTCCAACCAGGCGGCAATAATACAATATCTTTGTGGATTTTCTGTCTCTCTTCTATGTCCGTCAATGATCACATGAAAACGAGCTGTTTTCTCAAACTTTCATGAGCTAAATGATGTTGGAGTCAGGCTTCCAAGTGATGGGAGCTGCAAGAAGGAAAAGCTCCCAGGTATATCTCTACTGCTTAAGATAATTTTGAACCACTGACTCTCAGGATCACAGGTTGGATCTACGCTTAGGCACTTGCACGGATTTGTTGTGATGGCACCATCAGGACTGGCCTCCAAGCACAACCTGGTACTATTTTTGGTAAGTTCAGTTGAAACATGCATTTTCGAATTTGATATTAACTGCCACTTTGAATTGCATTTGCTGCAATCAGTGCCAAGCCTGGCATTCTCACCCGCAGACTTTGCCTGAAGGCATTGTCCATTGTTTTTCAGAACCAGCTCATATGCTGAGGTGTAATTCCAAGCGTCTGATTCATCACATGGACCCAACTCGAGTGACTCTGAAGCCTTCACCAAGACACAGAGCCCAGTCAGGGGATGAAATATTACATTATAGGGCTCTCGGCTGTTTGGTAGACCAGGACCTGTTTAAAAATATAGTGTTCCATCACGAACTTGTTTTTGTTTTCTTTTGAGGAGAAACCATCATGAAGTTATTGAAGAAATATCAGTACACATTGCCATAACCAAAAGTTCAAATTGACAGAAGTTTTACATGCCATGAGGTTCACATTTGCGAAATTTATTGCTTGTATCATATCTATGCATATTATCAAACTGACCTGGTTAAAATCCATATCGGCATCCATCTTATACTGGTTAAATCAGGATATAAATGCTGTTGAATGAACCAAAGTTCAAGTGCAATTTCTTTCATGAAATAACTACTGGGAAAAAAATAACTTTTATCATCAATTAGTATTCTATAGAAGAATGTATCAGAAAAGTATGACAAGTTCAGATATCTGTTTCAGCATAATTTTATCAAGAGTGTAATAGCAGAATATTTTAGCTGTTTCTCACAATGTTGCTTGATAAGACTAAGACTGATAATGAGATATATAAACCGTCATACCTTGAAATGGTGATTGCAGAGAATTGATCCTTTTAATGAAGCTGGGATTTCTAGCTGTACACCAGTCCCATGATAGCAACCCATAAGATTCATCATAAGCTAAAATACCCTCTCTGATATAATAACTCCCTTGCAGAGCCCAAATTGCCCAGTCCAGATCCATTTCAGCTGCCACACTTAAAAAGCAGGTAAGATAGCGATTGTCACCAATATGTGTGCCAGACATATCAAACCCAAACTCAGAGAAAAACAGTGGCCAGCCTTGTTGAAGTAGGAACAATCCTTTAGTCCTTATTGAATCAATAACCATTCCACAAACATCGTTTTGGTTCTGAAATTCCCAATTGCCACCATCTGAGAAACCATACCAATGTTGCTCATAAACTAACTTTCCAGTAAATGATATTCCAACTTTCTTCGCAAGCAAGAAGCTGAGAGTTTTGTCATAATCGAGTCCCGACAAAATTACAAGGACGTTAGGGTTTGTTGCATGCACAGCTTCGGCACCAAGTTGCATGTACCTAAGATGGAATATAATTGTAAATAAAATTGTCTCTAAGTGTCACATGAGAAGAAAGGCTTTTATGTTAACATACCTGTACCACAAACTTATGTTTTGATTCGAGCCCCGAAGCTCATTTCGTAGGCTCATGCCCACAACATTTTCTGTGTTCTTGAATATTTTGGCCATTGCACTAAGGCCTTTCAACCATTCATCAGGGTCAAAGTACTTGTCTCCAAAGAAACCATTACCGTCGGTTTTGCTGCAGCACCATCCTGGAGTGGTCATCTGGTTATCAAGTATGACCATAATATCTTTGCTGGCCAAAGCTGACACCACTTCCTATGTTTATTAAATTGGACCAATGTCAGAAACATTACAAGTATAGCAGGCATATATCCCGATATACAAAAATGCCTTTTCATTTAAGTTGATTTCTCATCTGGTAATATATCATTGTCACAAGTAAAGGTCGCAAATGAGCTCTATTATTTACTATTCCTCCAAACATTACCATTTGTTTATTACCAAGTCAACTATATAGCTGATTTGAAAAATGAGCAAACCCCACCTAACCCACCATCTGCCATCTGCCATAATCATTAAAAAGAATCATACAGAGAATGTCTGTTCTAGCTAGAATATGAGACTTGCAAGGCACCCTCACATTGGGCCATCAATTGGTGAGCAGTAGGTACAGTATATATGTTTTCAAACCAATTGCATATAGAAAGGAGAGAGGTGCTAAAGTAGAAAAGATGATTGCATCAATTTTGATTAGGCTTCAGCCTCCAGCTTGTAGAAGATGTTTGTTACTAAAAGAAGAAAGAGATCCAAATATTTTTTTTGTTATCCCATGATGAAAGGATTTACTTTCAGAACCCCAAATTCGCAAAGTTTGGACTCCTGAAGCAAAGGCAACTTGTATGAGTGCAATGAGATAGCACCCATGATTTTTTTTTCCTTTTGTGCATTCAAGTTTCCTCTTCTCAGCAAAGTTTAGAGTTCTTAAGCAACTTATTTAAGTGAAATATATTCGCAAAAAATTATTTAAGTGAAATACATAGCATAAACTGTTGGTTTCCAATAATTCAATTGATTCGTGACAATGATATTAATGGCAATATAAGGCAGTAACATGTTCGACATCATGGTTTAATTTCCACAAACTATGCACGGACCTGAACCGATATTTTGTTGCTTGTGGCAACAAAAGACTGTTTATTCCAATCTGTCCGTTTTAGCAGGTAAGACATTGTTAAATCCAGTTTCATTTTCGCGACTGCAATGTGCAATTGCAAATTAAAAGATAAGTACAAGCATCCATTTCTCAATGGGACCAGTCGCAATGTCGCATTAATAATGCCTGATAATGGCACCAAGGCCAGACGAAGCCAACAATCCGAGACGAAAGCATAACTCTAGCAATCCACAGAGCGACGACCACGTACCCGGAACACGTCGATGAGGGGCATCTCGAGGAGCGCGGGGTTGTTGACCCGCACGCCGGCGACGGACTCCAGCATGCCGAGGCGCTCCAGCGACCACCGCAGCGGCAGCGACGCGAGCGTGGCGTTGGTGGCGAGGTAGGTCGGCCAGGTGAGCCTGACGCAGTTGAACCCCATCGCCGCCACGCGCGCAGCGATGTCCCCGACGGCGCGCCGGGCCAGGCCCTCCGCGGCCGCGGGCTCCAGGTGCGACGCCCAATTGGCGCACGCCAGCTTCACGCGCCGCCCGTCCGCGCCCACCACCCATCGCGAGGACGTCGACAGCGGCAGCGCAGGGAGCGAAACCCAGGCGGCGCGCGCGGGCGCGGCGGCTGGTAGGAGGAGGAGGGCGAGGAGCAGAGAAAAGGCAGAGGCGGCCGCCATGGTAATTTACTTGGCCTGCGGACTGGAGAGAGTGGAGAGGCCGATCTGGAGTTTAAATGGTGGGAATGTTTTCTCTGAAGTGCGGGCCCGGATAGTTGTGATACCGGTGTCAGTGTCAAACAGTCTGTTGCTTGGATAACTAACGAAAGGCAAGTGCCGGTTGGCGCGTGCGGCTAAGCAGTCTCAGGCGAGCTCGAATGGCCACCGCCGTGCACACGGCGGTCGCGCCGCCGCCCCCACATGCTCCGCCAGCCCGCGCAACGTTCCGCCACGTTCCACAGCTCCATGCGCAGCTGCTCAAGTCCGGAGAGCTCACCGCCTCGCCCGCATCCTTCCATTCCCTCCTCGACGCCACTGCGCTCGCGACGCCCGCCGCCTCGCCGGCGCACCTCTCCTACGCGCTCCGACTGTTCCGCCTCGGTCCGCGACCGCCCTTATCCGCGCGGTCGTACAACATTCTCATGCGCGCATTCCTTCGCGCGGGCCAACCGGAGGACGCTCTCCACCTGTTCGTCGAAATGCTCGACACCGCTTCGGCCTGCCCCGACCAACACACTGTTGCCTGCAGCCTCAAGGCGTGTTCCAGGATGCGTGCTCTGGATTTGGGGCGCGGAATCCAGGCGTATGCTGTCAAGCGTGGGCTCACGGTGGATCAGTTCGTGCTGAGCAGCTTGATACATATGTATGCGAGCTGTGGGGATGTCGCAGCAGCGCGGCTGCTGTTCGACGCTGTGGAGAATAAGAGCGTGGTCATGTGGAACGCGATCATCTCAGGCTACTTCAGGAACGGAGATTGGAATGACGTGGTGGACGTGTTTAAGCACATGCTTGAGGTTGGGGAGGCCTTTGATCAGATCACATTGGTAAGTGTTGTTACAGCTTGTGGGCGGATAGGGGATGCTAAATTAGGGGAGTGGATTGGGAGGTATGCCGAGGAGAATGGAATGATGGGGAATCGTAACTTGGTGACTGCGCTAGTTGATATGTATGCCAAGTGCGGTGAGCTTGCCAAGGCACGGAGGTTGTTCGACGGGCTGCAGTTGAAGGATGTTGTTGCTTGGAGTGCAATGATTTCGGGGTACACACAGGCCGATCAGTGCCAAGAGGCTCTCGCTCTCTTCAGCAGGATGCAGGCCACTGAGTTAGAACCAAATGATGTTACTATGGTTAGTGTACTCTCTGCTTGTGCTGTACTGGGTGCCCTTGAGACAGGGAAGTGGGTGCATTCATATGTTAGAAGGAAGCATTTGCCTCTCACTGTCGTTCTTGGTACTGCATTGGTGGACTTCTATGCAAAATGTGGTTGCATTGACAGTGCAGTGGAGGTATTTAAGTCAATGTCTATTAAGAACTCTTGGACATGGACAGCCTTGATAAAGGGCATGGCAAGCAATGGAAGGGGCAGAGAAGCACTGGAACTCTTCTCATCCATGCGTGAGGCCAAATGTGAGCCCACAGATGTGACATTCATTGGTGTTCTTCTTGCTTGTAGTCACAACGGCTTAGTTGAAGAGGGTCGTTGGCATTTTAATAGCATGACCCAGGATTATGGAATTCAGCCAAAAGTTGAGCACTATGGTTGTATGGTGGATCTTTTGGGGCGGGCTGGTTTGATAGATGAAGCATATCAGTTTGTCAGAACCATGCCAATTGAGCCTAACACAGTTGTCTGGAGGACTCTACTGTCTTCCTGCACAGTTTACAAAAATGTTGAAATTGGGGAAGAAGCACTGAAGCAGATCATCTCGTTGGACCCCAGTCATAGTGGTGACTACGTACTTCTGTCAAACATCTACGCATCAGTGGGACAATGGAAGGATGCAGCAATGATTCGAAAGGAAATGAAGGATGGAGGGATTGATAGAAGTCCAGGGTGTAGTCTTATAGAGCTGGATGGGACAATTTTCGAGTTCTTTGCTGAAGACAGTGACCACCCCCAACTGAGTGAGATATACGAGAAAGTTGAGGAGATAATTGACAAGATCAAGATGGTTGGGTATGTCCCAAATACAGCTGATGCAAGGCTAGATATTGATGAGTCCAAGAAGGAAGTGTCTGTTTCCCATCATAGTGAAAAGCTGGCCATTGCTTTTGGCCTGATGAAGTTGCAACCTGGTGCAACAATTCGGTTATCGAAGAATCTGAGAGTGTGCAATGACTGCCACTCAGCCACGAAGTTGATATCCAAGGTGTACAGTAGGGAGATTGTTGTTCGAGATAGGAACAGATTTCATCATTTCAAGGACGGTTATTGTTCCTGCAATGATTACTGGTGATACCTGTTTCTGTGCAGTGGTGGATTCATTTAGATGAGAGTGGACCCCAGGCACTCTGTCCAATTTGACGAGAAATAGTTACCAAAATCTGTAAATACAAACAGTGTAGTGCGTACTGGAGAGCAAAAGAGAAAAAAACTGCTAGCCTACTGCAAATTGCTCATCCACTTCAATCATGGTGAGAAAAACTCCTGTAAATGTTAATAAAAAAAAAGTAAACTCAATGTCTAGCATGATCGTGTACAGACTACGGTATAGTGCCATATTCCATTTTACTGGGAGCTGATAAACATAGACTGGTGTTTCAATTTTCAATGATGAATCAGTCCTAGTCCGGACCAAGCAACTCTCCGAGTAAAAGTGCTCCCTATTGGGTCAATAACCCGTCCTAGTCCGGCCCTAGCCGGCCTAGTCCGGGTGGACTTGACTCAGACCCAAATTCCCACTGTTAAAACTTGAGCCGTTCTAGTCCGCTTTGTCCCATCCTAGTCCGGCCTCCCTGCACCCCGTCCTAGTCCGGCTCTAGGCGTCCTAGTCTGGCTCGGTCGACTCCAGAACCAAAATTGGTTCTGTTTTAGTCCAAGCCGTCCTAGTCCGGCCATATCCGGACTAGTCCAAGTTTCAGAGAAAAGTTACGTTGTCAATACTTGGGAGAATGCAATATGGTGTTAGAAGTTTTGAGTACTTAGTCAATGTCATCACTTTTTATGCTTGTCTCTCTTGATAGTACGACATATCTATGACTCAAAAAATAAGAATATAAACTAAGAGTCATCGTTGGCTCTTTTCTTTTTTCCTTTTCTTTGGGGGTTCGTCTTTGATGCATGAAGTATTCACCCTACTCATATACTTAGCAAATATCATTAGTTCTTTAATTGTTCATTATTAATCAATCAAAACTTACACGGAGACTTAGATGCACTTTCAATCTCTTCTTTTTTGGTAATTGATGACAACCAATTAAAGTTTGCATTGAGATAAAAAGAATTTTAATTCCAAACAATATATGTAGAGCTCTCCCTAAATTTATGCATCGATGATTCAAACAACAACAATCCATATGCATACTAATACATCAATTTTGAGAGCTCATACATATATTCATTGCAACCGTGCGGTGCCTAAACAAGTGTGATCAAGTGATATAAATGAGTGAATAAAGAAAGAGCCACACAATTTAAACCACAACTATCATTCACATTACATCATCCATAAGACATAGTTATTGCACAATGATCACAAGCAGGTCTTAACAAGGTCTTACATATAAGCAAATAACGACATAAAGGGTACACCACACATAGTTTTATACAATACAAATTTTTGAAAAGTAAACAAGTCCATGATCAACAACTAGATAAATGGCTTCTTCTCCCCCTTTGGCATCAAGACAACAAAAAGAGGAAAAAGAAGTGATCGATGAAGACAATCACTCGCTCTCGTCATACTCGCTACCACTAGGTTCCTTGTCTTCATCCTCACGGTCGTCACCATCTCCATCTCCATCACTCTCACCCTCACTCTCACCAACAACACCGGTAGCTTCCGCTACGTCCTTCTCAGTGATGCCAAAGAACTCATGCTCCTCCTTGTTGAGAGAAAGAGCGGGATGCAGATAAACACGTGGAGGCGAGTCCTCATCCTCATAATCTCGTGGAGAACGAGCGGGACTGAGCTCAAACTTGGTGGAGAGGCACTTGAGAGTCCTGGTATTCTTCTTCCTTTCCTTCCTCTCATTATCTAGTTTCAGATTTATAGCACGCTCAAGACAAAACATGGCGGAGAGGAACTTGAAGAGACCTTTCCTTCCACGGGAAAAAGACTGAGCAACTGAACTAGATCCCTCACCTCTAGTTGTCATGGGTGTAGTTGCGGGAGAAACCAAAGGAGAGACGGGCTTTTGAGGCCTCAATGGCTTGTGAGGCACATCCTTGACAAAACGAAGCCCACTAACTTCCTCAATTAGCTTCATAATGTATGGTCCATAGCAGCAAGATCGAGTGGGATTGACGGATACAACATAGATCTCCTCCCAAATGAAGTCAAAAGCATTGAATTGAGGCTTCTTATGCAACCTAGCAAGCAAATTCCTCAGGTTGGTGGAAACACTTGATGCATCTCCATCCCTTGGCCCTAGAGTCTTCCTCACACAGCGGTTGAGAACCGTGAAGAAGGGGAGAAAACCATGAACATTTGGAGGAACCACTTGAACCCCTCTCTCATACATGAAGAACATCCCATCCGGTTCCATCACTGTCTCATCATGAATACGCTTGAAGGACTTTAAGAATGTTGGAGACCAAGAATAGCAGCAAGCCTCTTGTAGGTGACGGTGTATCTCTCACCATTGGTCATCCATGTCATCTTAGGGTTGTTACTCCTAGTGGTGAAGTGAACTGTGGAAAAGAACTGAGCAATAATCTCCTTGTTCCATGGGTATGAAAGTGCCATGATGTCATACACTCCATGGTGCTTGCAAGCCTCTACCACTTCAAGAAATTCAGGGGTGCCCCTTCTCTCCATATATTCCCAATCGACCCACTGAGCCTCAATCACAGGGGTTTTCTTGTGGAGATATGCAAAGGAGTAGAAATCCGCATGAAAGTGACTCCAAAAACGAGGGTCAGGGGATTCCCTTGGCAGCAGATACATGTCATCGTCTCTCATTATTCTTGCTGTAGCCTGATCCTTGGAATAATCCTTGACTCTCCTTGGATTGCTAGGATCCTCAAGTGGCGGTGCCATGATAAAAGGACCAATCTCCCCCTAAGGGGCTGGCTGTTGTTGTTGCTTCTGTGGGATATCCTCAACTGGTTGTTCTTCGATCACATCATCATGTCTAGGCTGTAGGAAAAAATCTTCGGTTGTTGCAGAGTTACTACTTCCTCCATTCCTCCACGAGGAGTCTTTTCTTTAGGGCGGCGTTGATAGCCAGTCATTTCTAGACGCTTCTTGCTCTTGCCCTTGTCTCCATCATCGGCCATTGCTCCTAAGAAATATGAGTAACATAGATAAGGACCAGAGAATAGGAGTAATCAAATGATGCCCAAAACAACAAATAGTGGAGTGCCTTCTATCAACAAGTGGACTAAGACACCCATAGAGCCCGCCAAGTTCGGGTCCTGACGGATTGAACTACAAAATTTGTTCACACAAGCATCCAATAGGTATAAGGAAGAGATGGTGTGTTTATTCAAGCTAAGATAGGAGTCTGGACCGTCAGTACCCGGACTTGGACGGGACAGAGCCGTCCTAGTCCGGGTCCTATCCGAGCAGAACCCTAACTATGCTAACAAATCAACCAAACGACGTCTCCTAATCATATGAAGTACAAAGTACATAAATGATGTCATAGGAGTCATCTACACTATCTATATTACAAGAAAATCCTAGCGCATCTAAAGATCTAAAGGTAGAACAAAGGAGAGCCCTAGGTAACTTGAGAGAAGAGGAAGAGAGCTTCAAAATAGTGGGGCTCTGGATTTGGCCGCGCCCCAAGGTGCTCTTCCCCCAAAAAACTCGCCCTTCTTGCAGGTTGGATGAAGAGATCGCTGGGGTGGTCGCCGTGGTCGCCTTTGGGAAGAGAGAGTCGGGTTGGAGAGGTGAAAGAAGGAGAATGACTGAAGAGGTAAGTCCTCAACGGTTAAAAGGTGAAAACGCGACTCCGGACTAAGACGCTAGGGTTGCCGTGCTAGTCCGACTCCCGAAAAATACGTGTAGGAAACAGCAGACCCGGACTAAGACGCCGGCACTGCCGTCTAAGTCCGGTTACTGATGACGCAGAACAGAAATAATGTTCTCCCGGACTAGGACGCCACTGTGCTGTCCAAGTCCGACTCCTTGTTATGTGCAGAAATTTGAACTTGGCATGGTCCGGCTTGAATGTGACCATGGTCCAACTCCAATTCGCTCCCTTCCTGTATCCTGTAATCTCAGGCCTTGACTTCTTGCCCATGTTTTCAGAGAAAACCTACAAAATAAATCAACGACAACCTCATGCTCTGCAGCTTGTTGAAAACTAGGAAATCAAGATTTGTGTACGAAGAACGTTTAAGGGACAGGCAATCGAAGCATCTCACCTGCTTCTACTTCTTTTGCGCGGGGCCGTCGGCGATCTCAACCACGAACTCCGCGTGGAGAATATATTGGCAAGCTTGACGTCGAAGCCGTTCCTCTCCTCCTCCTTCACGTTGTGGTCGCAGTTGCTGA
Organism: Eleusine indica; assembly: GCA_030378355.1. Taxonomy (NCBI): domain Eukaryota; kingdom Viridiplantae; phylum Streptophyta; class Magnoliopsida; order Poales; family Poaceae; genus Eleusine; species Eleusine indica. The sequence goes on from CM059502.1 coordinate 10,445,409, forward strand.
GGTGGCCGAACATCATCTCCGGCAAGTAGACGCTCTCCTCCTGGTGGACCTCGATGGGGACGCCCTTGCCGCTGTTGTTGAAGACGGAGATGCAGCAATTGGCGACATCGACGTCCACGCGTAGAGCGTCCATGGCGGGGTCGCGCTGCTTGTTGTCGGCGGCGTAGACGAGGATCTCGTCGAAGATCTTGAGAAGACCTGGGACGTAGGTGACCACGCGTTCCCGTCATTTTGTAGCCCTCGCGTAGACATAGATGGTAGAGCCAGAGCTTCTGCGTGCGCTTCACCACCGAGCAGACGTAGCCGTCCGGCTGTAGGAGGATTTGTTCCCGCAAGTTATTGCCGGCAGCTATCCCCGCTACGGCGGAGGAGGCGTCGCTCGACTGCGGCAGGGGCTTCATGGCGGCGCGGCGAGCGGGCGGTTTGCGTGCGTGCGCTAGAGAAGCGGGGGTGGATTGCAGTTGCAGGCTTCCAGTTCCAGTTCCGAGCTATGCGAGACTTATAGTTATCGGGGTGTTCTCAGGCAAAGGAGTAACCAGCCCAATTGGCCAGTTACGAGCGGCCTAATATGGCCCATAAGCCCATCACGTTCCTTTAGGCTTATATCCAAATTATTTGACGACTTCCTAACTCACCTTGAAGTTGAAGAGAGGTTCTTTCATCTTTCCAGCATGATTGTGATTTCAAACTTGTACAGGGTTAAACTTTTTTCGATTTACATTAGTCCACAGTCTATATTTCAGACAAAAAAAAAAGGACAAGACAATCTTACGGGGATCAGTCTTCACACACAGCAGGTGACGATCAAAGAAACATGGCAAGCTACTTTGCATTGCAACTAATGAAGCGACCCTGCACATTCTTCATTCACATTCACCATACTTCGGTTTACAGTCCACACTTCTCGTTTTAGCTGGTCGTCTGATTATATGCTACTTTTAAAGTTCCAATGCGAATCATGGCAAATTTTGGAGTTTCGTCTCATCACCTTCGATGATACCACTCTCCGGCTTCCACATCATATCCTCCAGGCCATTTGAGACGTTGTGATAGAACTGCCCAGTAAGTTCATCACGTGGCAAAATCAGTTTCATTTATGGATGAACTTTAGTGTCGTGCATTGCAGTATAGGCTAAAATAAACTATGTAGTTTACCTTGTGGAATTCAAGTATTGTCATTAGATTTGTGCAGAGCAATCATGGACCGCGAAGTGACTTCGAAAACCTTTGTTTCAGTCCAAGAACCAACCAAGAACGGTGAAAGAGAATGCAGGCAAGACAAAAGACAATTATGAAGTTCCTCCGTTGCAGTGGCCAGCTGAGCTTTCCTTCCAGGATTCTCCGTTGCAGAGTCACCTAATTTTATTCGGGATTGAGAGTTGTGCCCTCTTGCAAAATTTTAAACTTCCAAATCCTATTTTGTAAGCCCATCTACAAAATTTGAAAGCCCAATTTTACATCCAACTCCAGATGTGTCAGAAAACTTAAGAGAAAGCAGATAAATTACTTCACCTGCTCGTACTTCTTTTGCGCGGGGCCATCAGCGATTTTAACTACTAACTCCGTGGAGAATATGTTGATAGTGTATTTTTAAAAAGTACAAATGCAATAAAGTTGAGATGTTATTTGCAAGTAAAATATGTTATTAGTAGATGCAGTGAAAATTTGAACAGAACAGCTGTCATCAATATCAGACCGGAAGGAGTACTAAACTGATGTCACGAAAATACAAAAAAAAAATTCTGTAAAAGACTAATGTTATTTAATAGTCCAAGAACACATTAACAACGCCCCTAAATCATACATTCAGAATTCAGAAAGTGAGTATATGTTGCACTATCAATCTATGCCTGATCACGGATAATTACACCACCACCTCCTTTTTTTTTTCTTTAGCTAGGCTTAGATAATTTCCCTCATCTTGAGGAAAAGAAATCCAGTTGCTGCAAGAGAAAGAAGTTTAGCATTAGTGGTACACCAAAACATACACAAAGCCAGGCTACCGCAGTCAACTCATCATATACCATTTTCAAGAAACAAATCAGAAAACTTCAACTCTGGCCCAAAGCATTCCTGAGGAGTGGTGAAGGCCTCCTTGGTCGGTGAAGAGAAGGTTGGATTCTCCATATGTACTTTAATGAAGACCATCAAATGTCTCCTAACGTTATGTTCTTCAATGTTAGATAGAAAAAGTTTATCCTTCATGAAACTCACAGCATGAGCGACAATCTCAGGTTCGACACATAATCAACATGAGTCCCACCTGATACGGTTGCAACTTTGTTTACGAAGCTGACCTGCAAGACACAGACCATGTAACACACACCAACCGTAAACACATCATAAGAAGCTCATCGCACTTAACATTAAACCACAACTACCTGCTCGAACTGACCTCCACTTACACTCACACCCACCTCCCATTGATCATTAACCTTCTAGCAGTACCTGAGATATATAAGACATGTCTGAGTGATTAGAAACACAATTCGTAAGAGCTTTGGACCTGTGACCTTTCAAACTATAATGCCTATCCAAAACTGTCACACACCATGGGCACCGCTTCAAACTGTCCTCATAGGCAAGCCTGATATGCCGATAGACATAGTCACAGAAGCCACGAGGCAGTAACATCTTCTGGCCATTGAACACAACTTGCACGGTATCTCCTAGAATGCCCGCCATATCAAACACCCTCTTCTTCATGAGGGCTACGACGTCCTCTTCAAGATTGGTCATGTTGAACTTGGCAAGGTCAGGCTTGAAGGTGACCATGGTCCAACTCCAGTTGACCCCCTTCCTGTGACTTGTAATCTCGGGCTCTGACTTCTTTCCCATGTTTTCAGAGAAAACCTGCAAAAAATAATTGACGACAACATTACGAATTTATGATATACTATATAATTATATATATATGGTATGTCCCATAGTTCATACACTAGGGTGTCTGATCCACATAGAAGAAAGCTTAAGTGGCAGACGAAATAATTGTAACTAACCCACTCCTGAAAGCTAAAACATGTCTCTCTGAAGAAAGCTTAACAGAGACTGCAGAAACATTATTTCACCTGCTTGTACTTCTTTTGGCCGGGGCCATCGGCGATCTCAATCACGAACTCCGTAGAGAATATGTTGGCAAGCTTGATGCCATAGCCGTTCCTCTCCTCCTCTTTCACTTCGTGGTCGCGGTTACTGAGGTGGCCGAAGATCACCTCCGGCGCGTAGACGCCCTCCTCCGGGTGGACCTCGATCGGAACACCCCTGCCGCTGTTGAAGACGGAGATGCGACACCCGGCAACATCGACGTCCACGCGGAGAGTGTCCATTGTGGGATCGCGTTGCTTGTTGTCAGCGGCGTAGACGAGGATCTCGTCGAAGATTTTGAGAAGCCCTGGTACATAGGTGACCACGCGTTCCTTCATGAAGATGCCCTCGCAGATCCGGAGCTTCCGCGTGCTCTTCTCCACCGAGCCAATGTACCCATCTGGATGCAGGAGGATTTGTTCCCGCGAGGTATTGCCGACTATTCCCACCACGGAACAGGCGTAGCTCGACGGCGGCTGGGGTTCCATGGCGGCGCGGCGAGCGCCGAGCCGGCGAGTTGCAGTCTGCGTCTGGCGTGGAGATGCGGTGTGGGGGGTTGCCAGTTGCTCTCACGAAAACAACTACCTAGCCCAATCGGCCCATTGCGAGAGACCTAATATGGCCCATAATGTATTACAAATACTGTTACTTTTAGAGATATAGTACAGTACAGAGGCATTACGGAATACGGACTATGTGGTCTATTTATATGCTCTCTGTATCACAAATACGTTAATCAACAATGTTTTAGGTCTATCTCAAATTCTCAATAATGTTTCAATTAATGGATAGTACTAGTTCAATTTTATTTTATTTTGCTACTGTACTAGTCGAGCCTTTATAGGTAAAATTTGCTAAAAATATGGATTCAAATTTCAACAATTCAATAAAACAAAGTCAAAATTTTAGTGAAACTATGGGTACGTTTGGTTGGTGGGACGAAGTGGGATCGGACGGAGCGACATCATTTCATGTAGTGTTTGTTTCAGCCTGTGGGATGACTCCATCCTTAACAGAGAATATAGCTTCTAGATGTGGGATAAGCTTGCCCCTCAAAGTCGGGCGGATCACTTCATCCCACCCGAACGGTGTCTCCTCCTGTCTCTGCATCGCTGCCTCCAAGCGCACGCTCGTCTCCTCCAAGTGCGCGGAAGCTTAGTCAGGGCAAGCTCGTCTCCTTGATGGATCGGACAAGCACAGCGTGCGCGTGGGGTGTCCGCGTGCGGTGGAGCATGGCAGCGTGACGGTCCAATGGCGAGGCGAGGCTGAGCGAGCTGGGGGCGTGCGCTAGGGGCGATGAATGGAGATGTCGAGCCGGTGCCGCTGCAAAACGCGACGATTCACTGGGAGACGGAGGCAACGATGTGGCAAGGAGATCCTGACGGCGTTGTCGCTCGCCATACCCGACGGCGAAAGCGGAGACGCGGGTTCTAGGTGCGCGCTCGTGCGATTTGAGTCCGAGCTCGAGGCTACGACAAGTAGCACCGACGGACCATGTTGCTTGGGCTTGATGCACGGGGGTCACCGCCCTCCGACCTGCTCGCTTGCCCGCCGCCGGTCGTCGCCCTGGGCCACCGCCTCGAACATCGCGCTCAGTCTCGTCGTCCTCTGCCGCTCCTCCTCTCCCTTCCTCTCCTCCCCTCATCCAACTCCTTCCTCCCACTCTCATCCTCGACCCCCCGCCTCGGCGCACATCGTGGGCCAGAGGAAGCCGGCGGACTCCATCCTCTGCGCGCTATGGGCCAAGGTAGCGACCCTACCCGTTCTCTCCTTCACCGGAGACAAGGTAGGGGAGGTGGAACAATGCACTCCAGTTGTTCGATGAAATGCTTGACTGGAAGAGCAGATTGCGTGAAGAGGTAGTCATCTCATCCTCTTCCTCCTCTCCCTTCCTCTCCTCCTCATCCAACTCTTTCCTCCCACTCTCATCCTCAACCTCCCCACCTCGGTGCACATCGTGGGCCAGAGGAAGCTGTCGGGCTCCATCCTCCGCGCGCTATGGGTCGAGGCAGCGACCCTGCCCGTTCTCTCCTTCACCGAAGACAAGGTAGGGGAGGTGGAACAATGTACTCCGGTTGTTCGATGAAATGCTTGACTGGAAGAGCAGCTAACATGCGTGAAGAGGTAGTCATCTCATCATCTATATCCCTCCAATCAAATAGAAAACAGGGTTAGTCCTATCCCTCTAAACAAACACGAACTGGGATCATCCCATCCCTAAAAACGGGAATGGTTCCGTTCCGTCCCGTCACACCTCGTTTCGAAACCGCACACACCATAAGTCAACATATGTCATCTAAATTGTTGAAACGGGTTATCAGAATTATAAATCCGAAAACAAAAAATGTGCATTCATATTCAACAGCAACCACATATTCAATTCAGACACCGTCTCAATCTTGTCATCATAAACGGCAAGATTCATAATCTTGAATCCTCGTTCGAGTCAACCACTCATGGCCACGAAATGGCCTCGTCCCCATCCTCATATAGCACTGTACCGTATACGTCTAGTTTTTTTTCTTTCGAAAGACCCGTATACGTCTAGTCAATCTCCACATAAATCGAGGGAGTACCTAACGGCGATGTCCATGGAGAAGCTCTAAGCTACAAAGGGCTGGAGATCAACGACGAAAAATACGAGCAAGACCACAGCAGCAACAATGTCCATGGTCATGGAGACGCTCCAAGCTCACGAGCTCCTTGTCGGCCTCCTCCTCCTCGTCGCCACAGCTCTCCTCTGCCAGCGTCTCCACCTGCTTACACCGTTCAAGAGACGACGCAGCACCACCGCCTCCCATCCCCTCCCATCCCCCAGAGGCCTCCCTCTCATCGGCAACCTCCACCAGCTCGGCGCGCTCCCGCACAACAACCTCGCCGCTCTGGCCGCGAAGCACGCGGCGCCGCTGATGCTGCTCCGCCTCGGCTCCGTGCCGGCGCTCGTCGTCTCCACCGCCGACGCGGCCCGCGCCGCGTTCCGGGGCACCAACGACCGCGCCATGTCAGGGCGCCCGGCGCCCATCGCCGCCGCGAGGCTCTCCTACGGCCTGCGGAACATCTCCTTCGCGCCGCCGGAGGCGTTCTGGCGCGCCGCGCGCCGGGCCTGCCTGTCGGAGCTCCTCGGCGCGCCGCGCGTGCGCGGGTTCCGCGGCGTCAGGGAGGACGAGGCCGCCGCGCTGGTCGCCGCCATCGCCGACGGGGCTGGAACCGGATCTCCGGTGAACCTGAGCGAGAAGCTCATGGCCACGAGCAACAGGATCGTGCGGCGCGTGGCCTTCGGCGACGACAGCGAGGCAGGCGTGGAGGTCCGGGCCGTGCTCGAGGAGACGCAGAAACTCTTGGGCGCCTTCTTTGTGGCCGATTACGTGCCGTGGCTTGGGTGGCTCGACGCGCTGCGTGGCGTTCGGATGCGGCTGGAGAAAAACTTCCGTGACCTCGACGCGTTCTACGAGAGGGTCATCGAGGAACACATCAACAAGCGCGGAGAGATCTCAAACAAGAAGGAGGAGGAGGAGGATTTGGTTGACGTGCTACTGCACCTGCACGGCGACCCGGCTACCCGGAGCACGTTCAGCAGCCGTGACTACATCAAAGGCACCCTGACGGTGAGTATGACGTACCGTACGTTCACCATAGAAAAAAAGAGTAGAAATATGTGCAATTGATGATGCTCCTTATTTCTCGGTCCGAGTATGGCTGAGCAGATTGATATGCTTGTTGGCAATCTCCCATCGTGATTGCACATTGCAGGACATGTTAATTGCCGGCACCGACACGTCGGCGGCAACGGTGGAATGGACCATGACGGAGCTCATCCGTCACCCGGGAGTCCTCGCCAAGGCCCAGGACGAGGTCCGCCGCGTCGTGGGCGCCGCAGAAATGGTCCGGGAACCCGACCTCCCTCGCCTCCACTACCTGAAGCTGGTCATCCGCGAGTCCCTGCGTATCCACCCACCAGCGCCCCTTCTCGTGCCCCGCGAGACCATCGAGCCCTGCACCATGTACGGCCACGTGATCCCGGCCGGGACGCGGGTGCTCGTGAACGCCAAGGCTATCGGGCTGGACCCCACGGCGTGGGGCCACGACGCGGCGGCGTTCCTCCCCGAGCGGCACGAGGAGGCCGTGGACCTCGGCGACCACAAGCCGTGGCACGACGGGTTCGCGCTCGTGCCGTTCGGTATCGGGCGGAGGAGCTGCCCCGGCGTGCACTTCGCCACGGCCGTGGTCGAGCTGCTGCTGGCCAACTTGTTGTTTGCCTTCGACTGGCGCGCGCCGCACAGTGTGGACATGGAGGAGGAGAACGGGCTGACCGTGCACCGTAAGAACCCGCTCGTGCTCGTAGCGGAAAGGAGAGATAGAAATGCGCCGGTGATGCAGACGTGCAATCTTACGCGATAAAGACGTTTCGTCCCTTCCCGATCGGGGAAGCAAGATAACGAAAATGATGTGATTGTCTCGGTCCAACAGATGACTGGCGTCTATCTTTCCCAAAATAGTGTTAGAAGTTTTGTGTTGTGATCGAAATTAATAATTTCAATAAATTCTAAATGTTCATGTGCATATAAATGACGTGGTGGAAGACATTAGTCTCACACTGCTAGTCTAGTAAGGAGAAAAACAACTTAAATACTTGAGTTGTTTTCACCTAATTAAGCTAGTAGGACAAAAGAAGAAGAAGAACACACACTCACTCGTCATGCCTCGCTTGGCTTGGCCTCTCAGAAATTTTTTGTTATGCAAGAGATAATTTATGATAAGCAATTATTCTCTTTTAATGATGATTAACGTGTCTGCTTAATTACGGATTACCATAATTATGCGTGTGTATATAAAGGACGAGACGTCGCTACAAAAAACATGATTTTTTCGCCTCTCGTCATTCTCCACTATGCTATCACATCGTCTTTTCCATCCCGCCGTTGACGTGCCATCGATGCCGGGAAAGGAGGTCTTTGAAGCCCATGTCTCCTCGTGTCCTTGCACGGGGTAGGAAACATATCAGGTTTTTGGAAAGCGCAGTCGCGACTTCTCGCTTGTGATCCGATCTGCATCCTCTTCATCGACCGATTGCCTACATCTATACTGTCTTTTTTATCAACGGATCAGATTCTACAACGACCATCACCGGAGCGCTTCCCTATAAGTCATCCTTCAACATCTTCCGATGATTAGATCGAGTGATCTAGCCTTTGTACCCGGTTGTTGCTAGTCGTTATGAATAGTGTTTACTCCTTATTGATGTCTAATGATCTACCAGTACACGTAATTGAGATAGGAGCTTTCATAATGATTTACATGTCAAGATTACGTGTAGTTTGTCTATCCTTTATACCCACTGAAATTAGACTTATCGTCACTAAACTTTTGTTATTTCCAACAAATAGAGTCGCCCTCGCATTTCTTTTTCCTTGCTTGACCACAATCAGTTTTGAGAGAGTTTGCATTGCTGTTTAATAAAGAGGAATTTCGTTTGTTGCTATTTAATTTGACTGTTGAGAGTTCCAGGCAAGTAGCAAATATTCTATTATTCGATGTACACTATTTTTTTTTCTCGAATGCATAGGAGAACTACAGATTAATTTTTTTTAAAATGGGTAGAGCTTTATTTAATCAATAAAAAGGTTGCTTACAAAGCTCAATCTCTCAATTGGTGGCCTCACACTTGCCACAACTACTTCTAGCAGAACCAGAGAGTTCTAGTATGGAGAGTTCTAATACTAGGGGAGGACGCAGCCTCCAAACAACAAACGAAAGTGACACTTGCTTACCCGGGCCACAAGATCACGACCATATACACAAGCCAACTCAGGGCCTTGAACCACTGAGTTCTTTGGCGTCAGATATACACCATAATCTAGCGTCATTTTTATTTTTATTTCGTCAAAAAAGTTGATATGCTACATGTGCAGTGGGCGTGAATCCATAAACCACCTCTTTTTTCAGCGCCCTATTGCTTCTTTCATTTGAAGCATGATTTGCTGCAATCGGTTGTAGAACCAAACCTAGGATTGTTGTAGAATTTTAGAGTGGGGCACCGAAAAATTTGCCGCGGCAACCGTTACACGGTGTTATCAACGCATCCGCTCTTGCCGTCGTCGACAGGCAAGACGAGCGTGGATGCGTTGATGGTTGAGTTACCATCACCGAGGTAGACGTATAGCTCGACGGTGGAGTCCGGCCCGTTAGCGGCGGCGGTGGTCTTCCAGACCACATACCCATTGATCAACCTTAAGTTGCCGGTGCCGCCGATGACGGAGAGCTCTGTGACGCTGGCGGCTACGTCGGTGTCGTCGCGGCCCATGACGACGATGATGCTGCCATTGTTGTCGCCAGAGGTGAGCAGGATGTTGGTATAAACAGGAACAACATGCTCCACAAGTGCAATAACACAATATTAAAGGGGGCAAAATCGTCATTAATTCCAAGGGGAAATTTATCTTTTCACATTGTCAGAAAAAAAAAACGGTGTGATGTGGCAACATAAAAGACTGATTTGACATTTTTAGGACGTTTTGTAAACTTTTTAGAAGTGTTTAGGATATTTTATAAAGAAAGTTGAGAAAAGTGATATTGAGAAATGTGCATTTAGGAAGGAGGAGTTTTAAGTAGCTGGACACACAGTGCTCATCCGCCCGTGGCGGGACACGTGGACGTGTACCTGAACAGGGGGCCGCACGTCCGCCCGCGACAACACGAAGATTCGCCATCATTGGTTTTGTCCGGCTTATCTCGCCGAAATTGCTGCCACCCATGCGCCTCCGTGAGCAGCTGCCCCTTGTCCGATGATAAATGACCGGAGTCCCTCAAGGCAAACCAAGGCAATCGAGCACCACCTACCGGGCACACTCAGCATGGGCGTGGTTGGACCACGGAGTGAACCGCACCAGGCCCGTCGATCCAGCGGCATTTGGCCAGTGGCGAGGCCAGCCTATGAGACGAGGGTGGGCCGAAAGCTAAACTGGACCGGAAGGGTGGGCCAAGAAAGCAAGAAACGTAAGGGAAAAAAAGAAAAATCTTACTGTAACAACTGCTACAGTACTAAAAAAAAGAACCTCTCAGCTAATCTGGGGTGGGCCGCGGCACACCCTCCCCCTGGGACTCGCCACTGCATTTGGCGGAGCACGATGGGGAACCGTTTTGCATTTGTCTAATGATCCACGCCTCTAATGGATACTATGGGTCGACCCTGCTGCTATAAATAAATAGAGTGGGAGCGAGGAGTCAATGCAGGGTGCAAGCAAAATCGGCTCCTGTTACACGCATGATGTGAACAGGTCACAACGCAACGAATGCATGCATGAACCGAGGCCCACGTGCTGTGCAGAGCAACCGCGATGGTAGGAAAATTCCGGTTCGAGTTTCGCCCCCCTCCCCCCGGTTGCCGGCGTTTTCGCTTGCTTGCTAAAACACAAAAGCGCTCGACTTTTACTGCTATCGCGCGACACACAGTTTCGCAAGTGATTTCCAGCACAACACAACACAGAGGAGTGGAGTTTCCTCGGAACAGAATTGGAAAAGCGGAGATGCTCTCCAAAAACCGGGAACAGCTTGAGCAGCAGAAGAAAGCAGTCGCCGAAACGAGGCCTCCCACTCATCGGCAACCTCCACCAACTGGGCACGCTCCCGCGCAACAGCCTCGCCGCCATGGCCGCGAAGCACGCGGCGCCGCTCATGCCGCTCCGCCTCGGCTCCGTGCTGACGCTCATCGTCTCCACCGCCGACGCGGCCCGCGCCGCGTTCCGGGGCAACAACGACCGCGCCATGTCCGGCCTCCAGGCTCTCCTACGGCCTGCAGGACATCAGCTTCTCGTCCCCGCACAGCCCGGCCTGCGTCTCCGAGCTCCTCGGCGCCCCGCGCGTGCGTGCGTTCCGCGACGTCCGCGAGAGCGAGGCCGCCGCGCTCATGGACGCCGTAACAGACTCATCCACCGGTAGTGGCTCCTCTCCTGTGAACTTGAGCGATAAGCTTGTCGTGACGAGCAACAATATCGTGCGCCGTGTCGCTTTCCGCGACGCCGGCCAAGTGTCCAAGGCCGTCCTCGAGGAGGCTCAGAAGCTTTCTTCGTGGCGGATTACGTCCCGTGGCTGGGGTGGCTCGACACGCTCCGTGGCGCGCGGGCGCGGCTGGACAGGAACTTCCGTGACCTCGACGCGTTCTACGAGCGAGTCATCGATGATCATCTTGATAATAACAAGCGGCGTGGGGTCTCCAACTCCAAGGAGGAGGACTTCGTTGACGTCCTCCTCCGACTGTTTAGCAGCCGTAGCCAGATCAAAGCCATCCTGATGGTTGGTATGGATGTACAATACTCCACAAGTTAGGAGTTGCTGTTCCAGAGACAGAGAGAACGTGTAGGGTACATATCCACTGAAACATTTTGGCTTTGTGTTTGCATGCAGGACATACTTCCTCCGTCCAAGAATATAAGTGTTTCTAGCTTTAGTCAAAGTCAAATATTTTATATTTTATCTGATAATATCTCTAAAAGTAAATAGTTATAAATATAAAAAATTGTATATTATGATAGTTTGTTTTAAGATAAATATAATAAAATTTTTTATACTTGATCAATCATCATAACTTTTCTCTATTAATAGTTGAAGTTAAAATTATTTGACTTTGATTAAATTCAGAAATGTTTATATTCTTGGACAGAGGTAGTATTGATAGCCGGCACTGACACGTCGGCGGCAACGGTGGAATGGACGATGACCGAGCTCGTCCGGCACCCGGAGATCCTCGCCAAGGCGCAGCATGAGGTCCGTAGCCTCCTGGAAGACAAAGAAATGGTCCACGAATCCGACCTCCCGCTGCGGCTTGACCCACCAGCGCCCCTCCTCGTCCCCCGCGAGACCACCGAGCCGTGCTCCGTGCTTGGCTGCGAAATCCCGGCCAAGACGCGGGTACTCGTGAACGCCAAGGCCATCGTCCTGGACCCCGCAGCCTGGGGGGCCGAAGCGGCACGAGGAGATCGTGGACCTCGACGACCACAAGCCGTGGCACGACAACTTCGCGCTCGTACCGTTTGGGATCGGACGGAGGAGCTGCCCAGACCGTGGTCGAGCTGCTGCTGGGCAACCTGCTCTTCTGCTTCGGCTGGCGTGCGCCTCCCGGTGGCGTGGTGGATGTGGAGCAGCAGAGTGGATTGACGGTGTTCAGGAAGAGCCCTCTCGTGCTTGTAGCTGAACGGCGGCGCTTGCCGTAATACACTTTCACTGCCGGAATCCGGCAATGCAAAGGCACTCATAAATAGCACTCGGTATAAATTTACTCGATAAAGATCACTTTGTCAAGTGTTTTCCGTCTGCCACTCGACAAAATCTTTATCGAGTATCAAAATAAACTCGGCAAAATATAAATAAAAAAACCTAATAAAATAGCAAAAAAAAATACGCTCAACAACCTCGCCCACTCGTCCCCTTCGTAAAGCCTTTGTCGAGGGTAACACTTAGCAAATAATACTCGGCACAAATTTACCCGGCAAAGCTTGCACTTGGTAAAATATAAATCACAAAAAAACTAATAAAATAGAAAAAAAAATTGTGCCTACACAAACCTCGCCCACCCGCCCCCGTTGCAAGTCATGGTGTTTTTTTTCGCGCGCTACTGGCTAAGTGCAGCTGGCACGTTTCGAACCCGCAACCTCCCCTTCGCACGTGTAGTCACCTACCACTACACCATAGTTTTATTTGAGCCTACACTTTATTTTTACTTTTCTTATACTATACCTCTTTGTCGAGTGTTTTATATCAGATACTCGACAAAGACTCTCTTTGTCGAGTGTAAAAAATAATATACTCGTTAAAGACCTTGTTTATCGAGTGCAAAAGATAATACTCTCGGCAAAGCCCTTCTTACGTAATTTAAATATGCTTTTTATTTACAAAATTTATTCAAATAAAAAAATATTGAACTACAAAGTTATATAACTTCTAAAGATCTATGCATCGGGAGGTCAGACACGGAGATCTAGAGTGTGCAGAGGATGAGGTTGGAGAGTAAAGACGTGGTAGACAAAGTGGGCAGCGGGGCACAAATAGAGCCTTAAGAACCGAGGAGGTCACTTGAAGTGGGACAAATTTTAAATGCTAAAATGACAGTTGAAGTGGGACAAAGGGAGTAAATGATGAGGGTAACATGTGCTTGTCCCCTATATTCTTTTTACCTTGGTTTCTGTGTGGGTAAATTGGCCCGTATAATTTGCAAATTCGACAACTGTAAGGTTACTCTAATGGGAGTTTCATTTTTATGATATCACATAAATAAATCTGATGTCATGACAAAAAATTTATAGAGAGGTGAGAGGAGTTTCATCTAGATGAAATTGGGCCTACACGGTTTTCTAAAATTGAAAACTATAAAACTAGCATTAGAGAGGAGTAATTTCATTTCATACTTTAGACAACCAATAAAATCATATATAAGGAAATGCTATGAAACACCAAAATAAAACTATACATTGAAGGATGATTTCATTCATGATTTCAAACCACTAAAAATGACATGACACTCTTAAAAATAGAGGGAGTAGTATGTTGGCCCGTGTAATTTGCACGGACAGACTTAATATCAATTATAGTACTTTAAACTATACCTTTAATCAAAGATGAATCTTCAAACTTAATAAATTGTCATGTTGGCATATAATATTATGACAACATTTAGATAAGCATCATTTTGTCTTCATCATGGCCCTACTACCCGTTTGTTCTTCAACCTGGATTATTTTTTGGAGTGCCGAGTTCTTTAACCATCGTCATAACTGCATTTCTTCTCCATCTCAAGTTCGCACCCTTGGCTTTCTTCTATTTCTCAACAAATATCAAACCTATATATGAGAGGTCTTGTAACATGGGTGGCTTCAGTGCAAATCTATAAGCATTACTGAGTGTTTGGAGTTGCTTATACCTCCACGTTGGCGGCCTTTGCCATCCTTTATCTTATGGAACTTGATAAGTGGGCTCAGCGCCTCAGCCCCATGTGTCAGTGATTAGGGAATAGGTAACTAGAGCCTTGTCATATGATCATTCCACTCCACTGATAGTTACTGCTTGCTTTAGTGAGTGTGCGTGCTACTTTGTTCATATTATCATCTACTACTCTTAAAATTTCCACAACATCACTTTATGCTAATGTTTCCAATTTGCTATTGTGTGCCATCCAATAGTCCCCAAGAACTACATGATCAATTAGAAAGATGAAGTGTTCTGAGAAATATGGAGTTGGCCATTAGAACAATTTCTAGGGGAAAAATCTCTTCACTGGGATGTGAGCAATCTTGTGCCAATTTGGATCTCCAGCCTTCTGGCAGCTCTTCATGAACGACAGATCACAATCTGTAAGTTCAAACGACCGTAGAGATGCAGGCAATGTCGGAAGTGACCGGACACTTCTGCAATAATCCAAATGCAAATGCTCTAGGGATGTTAGTATCGCCAAATTCTCTGGCAAGTGGTTCCAGTTACAGCAGCTAAACTCAAGACATGCTAGCGAGCAAAACTGCTGTAGGATTTCTTCCTCTCTCAGTTCCTCTGATTCATGAATCCTGAGACTCCACAGGGATGAGCAGCCTTCTGCTGAAAGCAGCCGTGCCAGAAGGGGTATGTTATCAACGGCAACACCATGAAGACCGCACACTTTCTCGTCAAGGGTTGCAAGGTTTGGGCACTTCGTAATGCTGAGGTGTTGCAATTTAGTGAGACTGTTTAAGCCTTGTATTAGCGTAAAGTTGACACATTCCTCTATGGCGATATCAGATAGCTTAGGAAGAGATTGCATCACCTCTGAAGGGATTGCTGTAAGAAAGGGTAGACCCCTTAGGTTCAAGCTAGTTAGGGATGTAGAGCCTCTCAATGAGTTGTGCAGGACAGTGTCTGTGACGACGCAGTATGAGATAATGACCCTATCCACTGATGCAGGGAGCTCAAACTGAGAGTATTCTGCCTCTTGTATACAGTTGCGGATAAGTCTAGTTGGCAAGCTACCACATCTACCAAAAATGTCGGACAAGATAGTGCCGAATCTATCAGGCTGCTCGTTAGCAAACGTGTTTATTTCCTCGGCATGTACTGTAGTATTCAGGGATGGCTCATATTGAGAAGCTCGTCTGACAAAGAGCGACCTTACCATGTCCACGTCTTCCCTACATGTAACAACCAAGGCGTCACACTGCTGAATGTCCAAGCTCTTGAGGCTGTTTGGAAGTGTTGGTAACTTTTGTAGCTTGGGGAGACTAGCAATTTTAAGTCGTCTGAGATTAATGAAAAGATTGCCCATTTCTGGAAGAGCTTCCAAATTGTAACAGTGAAAGAGTTCGAGACATTGCAGGTTGCCAATTAGCCCGTCTTGAATTTGTGTCAACCAACTAGGAAATTTGTGTCCACCATAGCAACATATTTTCAGTTCTTTGAGTTGTGACGGCGGACAGAGGCCCTCAAGTATGTCCACATGTTGGTTCAGATACAAACTATGCTGCCCCGGGCTAGGCCGTGACCATTCAAGTGACAATACTCTGAGGCGCTCCTTGTCAATTAGCTTGGCTTCTAGGGCTGTCTCCTTATTTTCCACACATTCTAGGCCACTGATTCTTAGGCTACCACTAAGGTGATTTATACCCTTGAGCTGCTGCAGTTCATACCCTGTCTCCTTCCTCACTCTGAAGTCGCTAAGTTCTCGAAGTGATTTCAGCTTCCCAATGCCAGGAAAACCAGAAACATCAGTGTTGATGAATGAAAAGCCATGATATCTAATGCGTCGCAGGCTAATCAGGTGACTCATGTTTTTGACATTAGCGAATTCTAGAACACCTGAACCACGGAGTTCTAGGATTTGCAAATGGTAAGTTGTGCTCAAGTTTTTAGGCAAATGGACCTTCAGCGACAAAGGATTATGAATTCTAACAAAGCGCAGATGTTTCAGATTACATATACTGGATGGAATGGTTTTCATGTATCCTTCGATATCCACTTGAATCACACGCAACTTCTTTAAATTCTTCAGAATGTCTTCAAGTTCTTCTATTGTTATACCCAGTCCACCAATAGTAGTAACAAAGATCAGTGTGCGCAATTTTCGCAATTTGCAAATCTGCTTCGTTAACTTCATCGGATCTTTTGAGCGAACAAACAGATGGCGAATGTCAGGAGGAATTTCTGTGATCATCTCACAACCTTCAATTCGAAAGCAGTCGCTTCCAGCAACCCTTGCTGCCAATTCATGTATTAAATCATGTAAAGTAAACCACTCATCCTTACTACCATAAACATATTTTTCTGTTGAAAGAAATGAGCATGAAACAAGTTCATCAAAGCAGTTCTGACCCACATTATCTATTTGTTCAGACTTTGTAAAGCCTTCTGCTATCCACAAGTCAATTAACTCTTCACATGTAAACCTGTACCCCTGGGGAAACATGCTAAAGTAAGCAAAGCAGCGCCTAACCTGCTCATCAAACTGTTGGTAGCTCCACCACAGAGCTCCCATGGTATCATGCAACATGTCCTGATCCCCAATTGTTCTCCAAGATGCAGGTTTTAATTTTTTGCGTAGCCGTGCACCCACTATTCTTGCTGCTAAGGGTGATGCCTTCAATTTTGCCACAATCTGTTTTCCAATCATTATAAATGTTTCTAAATCTTTGGGATCAAAGTCTGCACCGTCAAGTGCGTAGTGCATAAAAAGATTAAAGAAATCATTCTCACTCAAGTCAGGTATTTTAATTGAGAGAGAAGCTAGGGAAGTAGCTGTCTCTTTAAACCGAGTCGTAATTAGGACCATGCTCCCTTTCCTGCCAACCTTCAGAGGAGAAAATAGCTGATCTAGAACATGTACATCGATCCCTGCCCTCATATTGTCCAGTACTAGAAAGAATCTTTTGCATCTCAACTGTTCCTCAAGTTTTGTATGTAGGTTGTCAAGATTACACCACTCATGAGATGTACTCCCTGAAGATGCCATAGCAGCCTCAAGCATCTGCTGATAAATTCTACTGACGCTAAAACTCTGAGAAACATGAATCCACATGATAGGGCTAAAGTAGTTATCATTCCGCTCATAAGTACAGACATACTGTGCTAGGGTAGTCTTCCCGGACCCCGCAATACCATAGATGCCAATCACGGTATAACACTTTTCCTGGTTGTTACTAGAGCTTGGTTCAGAATCACTTGATCCTTTACGGAGTATCTCTGTTATCTTACCACGATCCTTGTCTCTTCCAAATACGGTATGTGGGGGAGAGGAAATAGTGGCAATCTCATACTCATCTCTACCACAGCTTGTTGTACCATTACCATTATTTCTGCCACTGCTAATGGTGCTTGCCAGTGGTGCCGTAAACTTATACCCTTGTTCTATAACTTTTTCCAGCTTCTTTAGAGCTTTCTTCAACTTAAGAGTTTTTCCTGAGAAGATATGTTTTGCACGATCAATTGCTGAGTTATTTCCTGAATAAGAAAGGACCTGCATTGCAATAGTACATGTCAGGTTTCTAGAGTCCAGTTGAATGCAGTAGTATATGCAGTGGACTCAGCGGTATGCAATGCAAGATTTTCATATGGTTAGCACTTAGCACTACAAGACAGGCTTAGCGGTATGTCCTAATGGATGCTCTGCAAGTGAAAGCCTTATCCTGATCACAATAAATCTTGGGGGGCAAATGGGATTCAGTAATATAAACAGTAGCGATATATTTGCCTGGCAAACAAATCTCCATTCTTTTGCAGATAAGCAATCACATCTCTGACGTCGGATCACAACAGGTTGCAAAAGAGGAATTGGTCACACTTTTACTCCATCCCTTTTCATTAAGGCCTCACTGATTTTCCCATAATAAGATTTTATTGCTACACTTAGATTTGATAGCAATTCCATCGTTCTCAAGAAATATATCAAGTTCAGTATATGACAAATTAGTATGCCTAAAAGACTAGATGACAGTGGTATGGAAGGAAAGGAAAACAAAATCAATGGCAGATAGGGAACTTCATTTTTTTTCAATGACAAAGGAAGGAACAAGTATTATTTTTAACATCTTTCCTCTTCTTCAATAGACTTGGAATTTGCTTTCAATTTGATATGATTTTGTACTAGGTTTTTTTATAGTGTTTATTTTTTGTAGGATTATTATGTAGTAAGTAGGTGGAAGAAAAAAAAATCTGTTAATATATAGACTATAGAAAAAATATTTTTTGGAGACCATCCGATTTAAATCTAGTAGTGTTGGACATCAATTTAAAGATTCCAAAATTTTCAATTAACTGAAAATTAGCAACCCCTATTTTTCATGGTAAAAAAAGGAATTCTCTCAACTAATTACTTGGAGACTACGTGCAACACAATCCTTGTGACCTCCTATGTATTTTTTGCATCTCTACACTATAAGGTAGGAACCTCCCCTCCCAACTTCCAAAAAAGAAAAAAAGAAAAAAAACTGGTTGAATTCTCATATAATTGCACATGTCTATATCATAACCTCTTACTCCCTTCGTCCCAAAATTGTTATCGCCGTTGACTTTTTAAGAGAAATTTGATCATTCGTCTTATTCAAAATATTTGTTCAAATATACAAAGTTATACGTTATATTTGAAGTTTCTTTCGTGATAAAACAAACTATAACAAAATAAATGATATTTTTTTAAAAAAAATGAATAAGACCAATGGCAAACGTAAGTTAAAAAGTTAACATCGACAACAATTTTGAAATAGAAGAAATAGGTATGAAAGTATATCTCAAAGTTACATTTTATTATATTGAATTCCAGTGTTGAACGAGAAGGCGCAACTTGAATTTTCGAAAATTTGTCAGGAAGCAACAGATATTTGTGAATTGTAATTATAGAAAATGTAAAAAGTAGGCATAGTCTACACAGAAAAACTGGGTAATATTCTCTGGAATTCTTTTGGTGTTGTGTATATCATCGGTTGATAATATTAATTTACTCGATTTGAACAACCACTTTTCGGTGGACTGAAATATTCTATACTTGTAGTATACAACTGACAAAAAGAAAATGCAATGTTAGGCCCCAATATTTTTTGCCACGGTTTGGCACTTTGAATAACTCTGTCCTTTTGTTCTGTAATAATAAAAGGTTTGACAGATTCAGAAATTAACCTGCTTCTGGAGGCGGTGGTAATCAGCGATGTCCAGGATGTCTTCGGCGTCGTAGAAGGCCGCCCTGAGCCTCTTTGCCCACAGCTCTACGTGACCTCTCTGGCCCGCCGGGATCATCTCCGGCAACTCCAGCATGATGGCCAGCTGCGGAAGGAGACGAGCCTCCAAGTCACGCATCTTCTCGTATTCGTCGAAGCCGAGGAGAGCGAAGCCGTCGGTGATGAGCCGGGTGGCGATGGGCGATATGATCCAGCCCAGCACGGGCATGATCCACGCAACCTCCGCCATGGAAAAGAGCTTGGATCTGCCTACCTTCCACTTCCACCCCAAGAGGAAACGGGATACAGAGTAAGCGACAAGTGGAGGAAATGGGCAAATGGCTCTGGTTTTTGTTTATGTTGACATTATTGGGTTGGTCGGTCAACTTATTAGGCTTCTTCATTCATTTATTTATACGAGATCTTAGCACTAAGCACGTAACCCAAGATGATGATGATAACATCTCGTCATCTCCCTCTTGGAATTGGCATCGAAGATGACTTGCTCATTATGTTTCTTACATAAGTATAAATATGGACATAAGGTTTGTTTATTCATGATGACTAACGAGTGGTGTCGGCTTGCATTATATTAGGGAAAATAGCCTATTTTACGTTTTCAAATAATTCAGTTTGTCTATTTTGCACTAAAATCTTACCAACTTAAATTATTTGGTGTAGTAAAAGCCATTATTTAGGATGTAAAATAGATAAAGTGAAATGTTTGAAGAAGTAAAGTAGACTTCTTCCTTGTACTCCCCCTTCTTATTTTATTCGTTGGTTAGTTCAAAATTGAGTTAGCCAACGATAAAAATAAAGAACAAAGAAGTATTAGCTATGTAACCATATGCTACTGTAAATCTTAGCTCCAATATAATTACCTCTGGCTTTGGTGAATGTTAATTCAATAAGCGTATGTACATCTGCATGTTCAGTGCCAGCGTGGCATGCTCACGCACCAGAGTTCTTGGGTGCATGAACTGGATAACTGAAAATCAATAAGAAAAATAGTTTTTCCAATGTTTGGTTCAAATGAAGGTGATCTCTTCTCGAAGTGTATGTGTATCACGCCATTTTACTCATGACATATTATTTAGCATGGTGCATGTTCATGAGCACCATAAGCATTTGCATTGTTAAGAGTACATGATTGTTGCCGAATTAAGCAATGTATTGATACCTAAAAAAATTCTAATAGTACTTAAAATATGTCATATTTGAAGAATTTTAGTTATTTTTCTACAACTCATTTTCATGAATTCCTTATCAAAATGGATTTATTGCTCCTTTCTCTTTCATTGCAAAAATGAACATGATTTTTCAAAACCCATCATTTCAATTAAATCTTGGTCAAATTTGAAAAGAGCAAAAATCAGGAAAAAAAAAGTAAAAAAGAAACGTAACTCTACCTGTCATTTTTCTTTCCTCTCTTCTTCTACCACAAAAGGTATAACTCCTCTACCGCATGGCCACCAGCGTGTCAATGCTTCCCCAACTCTAATAGAATTACATTTGGCTTTGGTGAATGTTAATTCAATGAGCGTATGTACTTCCACACGTTCAGTGCTAGCGTGCATGCTCATGCACTCGAGTTCTTGGGTGCATGCATATCTCTATCTTTATTTCTTCCTTTAAAAGCACCAGTTAAAACTTAGCTACAGTCACACGGCAAATTACCTCAACAGACATCAATCTAAACTAAGCACACCCTAAAAATTACACCCAGAAAGTTCACTTTTACAAATATAATGGTGCATAATTGTGCTCACATGTTTACATCAAATCCGACGCTGGGAAGCGCTCGGATCTCCCTCCGATCCCCACCAACACCAACGCACGAACGGGATCACCGACGCCTCCACTTCCCATTTTCCCCGGGGCCCCGAAATTTGGATCGCCCGCCATGCCCTCATGGCTCACGCCTTGGCCCAGCGCGCGCCGCCGATGTCGTCCCCTCCAAGCACAGCGGACGTTCCTGCAAGCCATGGATGAGGACGCAACAAATGAGAGCGCCTCGAGGCCGCCTCGCCCGTGCCCATGACCGCCTCTTCCTGGCTGACTCCTTCCCCTGCCCACTGGAGCCTATCTCGCCGGCGCACCCTACCTGATGGCAACTGCCTTTCTACCAACCGGTGCTCATGATCGAAGGAGCAGTGGCCGCTTTCCCCGGGTATGATTTGTCTTTGAGGTATATTATCCCATTCACTGCTCCTTATCAGTTACAGATCTTCATCATACAGAAAATGATTCAGCGAGGAAGCCGCCAGATCGCACGTGGACAGACGGCTGCACAGCGGCGCACTACGCCCGACCCATGGACGACTCTGTGAGGGGCGTCCACGCTGGGCAGCCGGGGTGGTTGCTCAGGATCCACAGCAAGGTAGTGTTGGTGGTCAGCTACAACTGCTTTCTCCACCTCGAGGTATCCGTAGCATCGGCACATTAGCCGAATGTGACTTCGTTTCATCTCTTCGTGAATCCTTGAATTTGAAGTCCTTTATATGAGGCACAGAAGCAGATGCGAATAAAATAAACAGAGGAGAAACTAAGCCCAAACATCTGATTCATTCTGCAACAATTTAGGATTGAAAGTCCAGCTTACGCTAAATTCATGGGCTACATCATAGGAGTGTAGACTGTAGTTGAGCATTCAGATAGATAGATACACAAGCAGTACATGGATACAATGTTAAGATAGACAAACATCTTACCTCTTGTAGCGGTACATAAAAGATGATATATAGTTTGTTTTCATGATTACGTCATCCATATTTATGTTTCTACAGAACTGTTGCTGGGGGAGCTCATGCGTTTTGCTGACAGGTGACACAGCGAGCAAGAGCATATAAGAACTACAAGGTTGTGCATGACGTTTTTAACAAGCTCAAGATTACCAAGGTGAAACTACTTCATTTCCTTCTCTTGAACTCTGCAAGTTTGGGAGAAATCTATCTGTAATTGATTGAATCAGATAAATAACTATGCTTTTGTACGCTGATTTTCAGTTTTAACAAGTTCAAGTTTTTTTTTTTTTTTGAAACGAGATCATTCCCCCTTCCATTTCCAAAAGCAAACGGAAGAGCAAGTTCAAGTTATGAAAAGTTGATTATGGTTGAGTTTTTAGTTTCTACTGGAGAACTAATCTGTTCAATAACTGATTTTTAATGAACTTCTGGACAGAGTAAACAATAGTGTTCTGTAGGTTTGGTATTTGATTTTTAAAGTTCTGAACAACTCGGTACAAATATCTCTACTAAGTTCTGTATTATCTTTACTAAGTGCTTTTGTACTCTGATTTTTTAGTTGTCTTATTTTTATTTGAATCTTGGAAATGAAATACAGTAAGACGGAAGTTTGGATGTTACTGGTCAAGACATGGGAACCGGTGATGATATGCAGCTTGAACTGTTTTTCTTGCTCTCAAGTGATATCTGCAGACTTTCTGTGACAGAACCATATTGAATTTGTATTACGTAGGCTTGGACTTACGTATTTTAGCGGGGCTTCGATGCTTGTGGTAGATTGGTGATGGAAGAGGAGAAGCCGATATGTAGAGGTATCGTCTTGAGAGCTATTTGAGCCCAGTTCTGTCAGAGAAACTGTCCGGTCAGTGCATGCTATATAAGTCAAACATTGAACACGGAACTTGGCACTTGTAAATATTATTTTAGAAAAGATTATGCTTTTAAGTGAACTCTGAAATTTGACATTTGCATATATTTTTAGTCTACGAAGTCCTGGTCAGCAATTATCCTTGGCAATGATGCTGTATGTGGTGATTTTTAGGGAATACCACCTCTTCGATCCTTTAGTAAGCTGACACCACATGCTACTACTATTTAGCAATACTGTAATTCATCTTTGTAGTTCAATTTATTTTTTGTAACAATAAATATCAACGATGATTCTTTCAGTCTTTTTTGGACCCAAGTTTATAGTACCTCAAGAAGAACACTAGAGGTTTCAGATGGGCATGGACAATAGAACGCTAGGAGGTACGAACTGGATGACCTGCTTATGGTTCTTGCGGCGGCCACTAAGTGCACATCTCTCCAGCCTTTACATTTAAAGGCAAATCTTTCTCACCATCTCATTTTTTTCTTTCAGATATCTCTTCTATTTTGTTAGGATCAGCCAATTTAAATCTTTGATAGGCAAACTGGCTTGCCACTTTTGAGTCTTTGAGGACGCCTTGTACTTAAAGAAGAGGTGACAGGTGAGTGAGTGTGGTTCAGATAAGAGATAGCTCCAGTTGATCTATTGTTGAGCAGCTGGTGTATTTTTTTCACTCGATTATTTGTTTTTGAGCTGTGGCATCTACTTTGACAAATTTCCTCTTTTCTAATATGCTTTTATTCTTATGACAGTTGATTTTTGTATTGTTTTGACTCCTAAGGAACAACGTGGTTTATCAGAGGATCAGAAGCTACTCATGCTTCTGAATGTTGTAACATTTTATAGCTGATAGCATTTGCTTCAGGAAGATAATACAAGATGATGATACATACTATTAATGTAGAAGGCATTGGTTTTCTCAAGCAGCATAGAAGCAACAGGTTGTGATCAAGAAAACATCGCTGGTTGTCAAAGGTAAAGCCTGGCATCACTATTATCATTACTGAACTGTCATCTGCTTGTGTTTTTATTTGAAGCAGGATAACCGAGTCTTGAAGAAAGTCACTGTATTGTTCGCTGAAATGCTTCTTCATGCTTTCTCTTTCTATTGATTCTTTAGTGCATGATGATCACTTCCTACAATTCTCTTTGGAAGAGCGAGAATTACCTCTTATATCTGTGTTTTTATAGGCATGGGCACTGCAATGTGTTTTGAATTTGGAGGTACAGAGTTAAATGAGTTTGCTGATTTCATTGGTTAACTGCAATGTGTTGGAAAAGCAAACCTACAGCCGACATAGGGGTGTTCAAAGGCGAAAACGCCGAACCGGCTAAGAAACCAGCAGTGTATTTCTATACACGGTTACTGTTTATTAACTTGATTATTGTTCACACCGCAACTTTGTCGAGGGATGCCAGTTTGTTACCGCCGGTGAACAACCCCAGCCGACACTAGGTGTCAACCATGAGCTTGCTGTCTGGAGTGGAAGGGCAAGGAAGAGGAAAAAATATTCAGCGGAAACCACCTATTCGGTGGAATTGTGAAAACCCTCTAAAAACTTGTATCTAAAAGATTTTAAAAATTCTGAAACTCGGCATACATGTAGATAACATGAAGAGAAATATATACACAAAATTTCAAGTTGAAATTCAACTTCACTAAAAAGATATAAAAATAACAAATTTTGAAGAAAGAGGGAGAAAAAGACAAAATAGCACATGTCATCTATTTTTTGTCATCTTTCTCATGATTTGTTATTTTACTATCTTTTAAATAAATTTAAATATGGATTTCAAATTTTGTATGGGCATGTATCGTCATGTCATCTACTTGTATGCCGAGTTTTAGAATTTTTGAAAACTTCTAAATACAATTTTTAAGAGAGTTTTCACAATTCCACCGAATAGGAGGTTTCCACATAATATTTACCAACAAGGAAGAGAGCAGTGAATGCTACTGGTGTTGCAAGCTTTTAGCCTACTTCGTGCATTTGAATGATTTGTAGTTTTTTCATATATTGTTATGAAATAATATAGCTAAGCTCCGGGAAACAGGGGAACAACGGTTATAACTTTCTCTATCGTCTTTTTGTTAATAGCGTAACGTTAGCACGGTCAATATACTAGTTAGATAAATAAAAATCAATAAGGAAATTAGTTTTTCCAATATCTGGTTCAAATGATGGTGATCTGGTCACAAAATGTATCTATAATATGTTATTTGTGGCATCCCTTCCGGGATAATCAGGATCAACTTTAGAAACACACAAACCGAAGCTCATTTAAACAGTACAACGTCCATACAAACTCACTTTAGAACATATTTACAACACGAGTTTTTTATAACAGAGTGTTGAAAACAGAGTTGATCACAGCGGAAGTCTAAAACTATGATACATCTCCAATAATTATACAACTATTAAACACAACTGACACACCAAACCCATAGGCACGTCACTTGCTAGCACTTCAATGAGTGGGAACAGGCTCCCACTGGACAGTCCAACTTTCAGTGACTGGGTCGTCCTAGTTCAGAACCGATGACTCTTCTAACGATAAAATCATGAGTACACTAATACTCAGCAAAGCTGACCCAATAAAAATAGCACGCTAACGCCGACTCCTAGTCTTTAACTGGTGGTTGACTCATTTGCAGAAAACAACACTATCAGTGGATCCTTAATTTCTAATTTTAAGCATAGTATTTATTTTATCTCATCACTAGTTTATTATTCTACAACTACTGCAAGCAAGGTTTTGCAAACAAGCTTATAAGACAACAACTATTTCTTTACTTCTCATTCTCTTTTGCAGAAAACAACACTATCAGTGGATTCTTAATTTCCAATTTTAAGCATAGTATTTATTTTATCTTAGTACTAGTTTATTATTCTACAACTACAGCAAGCAAGGTTTTGCAAACAAGCTTATAAGACAACAACTATTTCTTTACTTCTCATTCTTCGTTTCATTCTCTGTTTTTTTAACTACGATGTGATGCAGAGAACAACCGGTACTCATTACTGCGAGGGACAACGATCCGAATCAATTTTACCAGCTGGCATCAACCCGATTACATGCCACATACGCGCCACACTCCTTTCACGCTAACTCCGGGCAGAGCCGATCCGTTTCCACCGCTCCCGAGACCCTGGAGATCCCAAGTGATACCTGTCCCGGACGTCATCCGTTAGCGACCACCCATATCCCTCCCTTGAGTCAAACTGTACTCACATTCAGCCAACAAGAGAGGTGGCTACTGGTACTAACCTCTCCAGTCATGAAATAGTAATGCATACGAGGGAGTCCATGTTTAAGGGAGTCCTTTAAAGACATGTGCACCGACCAAATGTCCAACTTGGACGCAACAGAATCGATAGATATGCGTGTCAACCTGTGCAAGGCTTCGGACCTTGTCGGCTTCTACCTCTCCAGTCATGAAAATCAATACGTGTATTTATAAAGCTCTGACCACTAAAAAGAAATGGAGATAAATACGTATGGAATGAGAAATGTTTGGAGAGTGAGAATGATAGATAATTTGAAAAGTATAGAAATCTAGAATGATAATAAATTGAAATGGAGAAAGTAAAGTATAGTGCGTATATAAGAGCATCTCTAACAGTCTCTCATAAAATGTCTCCCAATATAGTGGTGTTGGGAGCCTCTCAATAGTATTTTTCGCATTATTGGGAGGCTTGCTCCAACAGTTTCCTAAAAAATAACTCCCAATAAACTATAGGGTCCACCTGTTATGCATACTTTTCTCTTCTTCTCATTTTTATTCATTTTAAGGTGACCCACCTGTCACACATCTTTGTCAGCTATTGGGAGGAGGAGAGAGACTCTCATTCTATTGAGAGGTGGAGGGTGTTTTTTGGGAGTCCCAACTATTAAAAGTCATATTGGGAGACTGTTGGAGTAGTTTTGATTCTCAATATGACTATTTTTTTAGAGAGATTGTTGGAGATGCTCTTAGCTGCATCCAGATTTCTTTTTAGGTAGCGCAACCTGAAGCTGCAAGAACTTTGCTGATTTTTTATGTGTACTAACCTGACCTTGATTCGTACTATAAAACAAATAATCTTAATCTTGTTGAGTTTTGATTTTTTTTTTCTAACAGAGGCATTTTATTTCAGTATAAAATGATCATTTCTTACCGCTTGCTGACATGTGCCATGGTACTAAACCAACGTATCTTACCGCTTTCTTACTAAGGCCTGTTTTTGTTTTAGCTCTGACCGCTAAAGTAATAGATGTAAAAAAGCCTGGTGCAAAGAATAAAATGGAAAATATAGATGTATGAAAAGAGAGGAATGTTTGGAAAATAAGAATGATAGATAATTTAAAAATTATTGAAATCTAGAATGATAATGGAGAGTATAGTATAGTGCGCAGCGCAACCTAATTACTAAAGCTGCAAGAACTTTGCTGACTTGTTATGTATACTAATCCAACCTTGATTTGTATGAAAAAACGATCTTAATTTTGTTGAAATTTTGATTTTTGAACAGACATTTTATTTATTTCATGCTAACATGTGGTTTCTTTTCCTTTTCACATACAAAAGTTGAATGGCACGGACCTGCTATAACATATGGTTATCCCAGGTCTATACAGCTAGTTAATAGAGGAGTATAGTTGAAGTTAATATGAAAACAATGGGTCTAATCACAATATTTTCTGGTGGTTGTAACCAAATAGCATAGAAGGGATCGGATTAAAAAAAACAATGGCATATAAGGGAAGCATATTGAATAAGGGCACAAAGCATTCATTCCAAAAGCAAATGAATACTTCTCTGTGTTGTACTAGAAAAGGCAGTACCTCAAAAATTGGTATTGCTAACTTATAATTTGATAACACTTGATTAATTTGGAAACTTTTGTTGAAATGAAAAAAATCACAGAAAGTTACTAATCACATGTATATATTCCTCGTTTTGGTTCCTCACAACTTCACCTCCGGTCTGTCTTTATTACGCGGGGGAATCCTTATAAAGTACTATAATCCAGGGAGGCTCACGCCGCCGCCTTCATCCACGGCGACGCACCCGCGACGACGATGACCTTCCGTAGTTCCTATCGCCGCTCACCGAGGAGAAGGCGAAAAGCCCCACCGCTGCCATCCCGGCTAGCCTCACGGGATGAGCCTGCCACTAGCTCCAGCGGTGGCATGCAAGAAGGGCTGGAAATGGGGTGGCGGTGGTGGCGGCTAGGGTTGCCGTCCGTGTCGCCTAGGAGAATGACGTGGGTGTAAGCTTCATGACCATTGATGTGCAATCTCCCCAAAGATATGAATGTTTTGGTGATTGGATGACAATTATAAAATGGATTTAATGTCTACTTGAGTGTTGTGCATGTAGGATCTTATCTATCAACCTCAACCATGGTAGCTGTAAAAAGGTCGCATTAATGATCAATGAAGGACTCGGTGAAGTGCCATGAAGGTCTTGATGGAGAGTCGTGGTGTTGGAAATGGATCAAGGCTAAGGACGGCTTGGTCCAAGTGTGTGTGATCACTTGACTAGTTTGTAGGCTTGAGTTCTTAGAAAAAAGAGACTATCAATAGGGCACGAGTTCTCTATTAGGTCTCTCTAGGGTTAGAGTATTGGGATGCTCAAGTAAAGCTCTTTCGACACTTAGAGAGACAGTGGAGAAGGATTGATCAAGGTTGGAAGCTTGGAATCAGTCAAGAGGACAAGGAGTTTTAGCTTCAGACGGAGTCACTGTGAGGTATGGCATGGATGCCATACGGTCCATTGAGAAATGCTCTTGTACACACAGGTATGTGGATATCACTGTACAATGTGGATGTTGAGTCACCGTATGGTATAGTGAATGCCATTGAGATGTACAGAAGGGGCAAAGTCTCTGGACGTGGCGCTCAGGGTTCGAATAACCGATAGAAACCGGCCGGTTATTCCGGTTAACCGGATAACCGGTCTCGGCCGGTTGCACTAACCGACTGGTTAGCCAGAGAAAACCAGACCTGATACTGTAGCAATACGATTAACCGGCCGGTTATCCTGGTTAACTAGTCGGTTTTTCACTAAACCAAGCCGGCCGGTTAAGTCGGTTATTTGAACCCTGGTGGTGCTAAGGAGGTCACAGTACGATATGGTGAGGTCACCGTATGGTATGGTGATAGGAGGAGCGTGAGGAGCCATTTTTCAGAACTCTTTGTTGAAGCTACGGTGTGGTCACCGTACGGTACGGTGACCAGGAGAAGAGAAGAAGAGGCCTGACTCTGGATTTGACCGTTGAAGCTATGACGTGGTCACCGTATGGTACAGTGATTTAGAGGCAAGGAGAAGGCCAGTTTCTAAGCTCTCAGTTCAGTCTACAGCGTGGTCATCGTACGATATGGTGACTAGGAGGATTTGTTGTGCAGGGAAGCACTGAGAATTAGGAGTCACCGTATGATGGTAGGAGAGGTCACCGTCCAGTACGGTAACTATTTTCTGAGGTCACCGTATGATACGGTGGTACCTTACGGACTTACAGTGACGTTTCTAGGTTGTGCCAGCTTTTACCCAACGGCTAGCTTTGGAGTGGAGACTACAAATAGCTGTTAGGGGGGGGGGCGTCTTTCAGACCTCTCTTGGCCATTTGGAGAGCTGGGCAAACTTGGAGAGAGCCAAGAGGAGAAGAAGGGACACTAGAGCATGGAATAAAAAACCAACAAAAACCAGTCAAAAACCACAGTTTTCAGTGAAACCGGTTCAGTCCGGTTTCACTGGACGACCGGTTTTCAACTGGTCCAAATTCAAATTTTTGTTTTTTAAAAAAAATTGTAAAAAAATATAATAAAAAACAAGAGGAAAAACTATGAATTATAGTGAAACGACATTATAAAATGAAGCAAGTTTGGTTGGGTTAAAAAATGTAGAATGATTAAATGAAAAAAAAAAGAAGAAAACCTACCTTATCCTCTTCTCCATGCTCCCCATGCCCGAGTCTTCTCTTTCGGTCTCTTCCCTAGCTTCCCCTACACACTCGCCCCTCACCAATTCACTGTCGTCCGCAGTGCCGTTGCTAAGTCTATGCCGGTTGGAACTTCATTCACCGGAGGCGGCCGAGATCCCTGGCTAGCTGAGCGGTTTGGGCAGCTAGCCGAGGGTATGGTCGGCTAGCTGACGTGGACGAC
This sequence comes from Eleusine indica, assembly GCA_030378355.1. Lineage (NCBI taxonomy): Eukaryota > Viridiplantae > Streptophyta > Magnoliopsida > Poales > Poaceae > Eleusine > Eleusine indica. The sequence continues at coordinate 10,475,411 of CM059502.1, forward strand.
AGGGCGGAGAGGAGGAGCAGTTGTCGCTCGCCTAGCCGGAAGTGCGTAGCGGCTAGCCGCTCTGTTGGAGCGGTTAGCCGGTCCTCAAGCGCGGCTAGCCGACTGACATTGCTGGTTGGCCAAGAACCAAGGTGATTTTTTGATTTTTTTTTTCTATTTTGATCTTTATTTATTATATAAACCAATGTAGTAGTTCTATGATTAGAGTTAGTAATTGAAGGATTTTGTATGCAGAAGAACCATAGCAGATCGTAGTCAAAGCGATAGTGTTTGGGAGCATGGCGAGAACATATATCCAGGCTTTGCATGCAAGTATTACAAGACACGAAAGAAGGGGGGAGGGTGCCACTCGGTTCAAGCAACACTTGGCAGGACGTGAAAGCAATGTTGTGTCTTACAATCATGTTCCGACGGAGGTTCGTGACTATTTACGTCGTGAGTTGGATAGAACTGCCGATAAGGGGAGGAGCAGGAAACAAGAGAGCTTGAGAAGAGAGGAAATTGCCGCCGAAGGGAATGTGAACGATTAGGATGATGAGGAGTTACAACATGCCTTGCATGAGTCACGGGAGGAGGAGGCATATGCGAGGCGAGTACGTGAGCAAGGTGGGCAATACGAGCACGGTGGTGGGTCGTCTCAACCTAGGGGCAGTCAAGGTGGTGGATTAATGAACATGTTGAAGAGGTCAGTCTCCTAAAAAAGAAAAGGGGAGAAGGTGCAAACAAGGATTGACACTGGGCCGTGAACAGCAAAGAGTAAACTCGCAAGGCGGGCAATTGGCAAGGCTTGGTCTAAACGGTTTCTAGCATAAGCCATTCCTGGTAAAAAGCCGATAGTTCTTATTTCACTAGCGTTGTGAAGGAGACAGAGAGATGGGGTAAGTTTATTTCATTGTTTTGTAACTTATCATTCAGTTTCTAACATAAGAGATCTTATAATTGTTTGTAGGTGAGGGCATCCCCAATCCAATTGGTCGAGAAATAGATGTACGTATTTAGATGCAAATGAGAAATACATCAAAAAGCAGTTTGCAAAGTTCAAGCTGTATTGGCCTACCCATGGTATTACTATAATATGTGATTCTTGGACGGGACCAACAGGGATGAGTGTAATCAACTTCATAGTATATTATAATGGGATAATGTTTTTCTACAAGTCAATTGATGCCACCGGTCATAGCCAGGATGCAAACTTCATTTACACGGTACGTACATAATATTGTAACTCCATACTGATGCTAGATGATATTAATCGATGTTGTTATCTGTAGGAAATCAGCAAAGTGGTGAAAGAGCTGGGGCCAGAACATATTGTGCAGATAATAACTGATAATGGAGCAAGTTATAAGAAGGCAAGAAAGATGATATTTCACAAGTATCGGATTGTGTGGCAGCCATGTGTGGCTCACACTATCAATTTGATGCTGAAGTCTATTGGAGAGTTTCCAGAGCACAAAGCTATGATCGAGGCTGCTCGAAGGATATGTCGGTGGCTTTACAACCACAACAAGTTGCATGCTATGATGCGAGCAGCTATTGGAGGTGAGTTAGTGAGATAGAATGCTACAAGTTTTGGCATAAACTATATGTTTCTAGAGAGCATGCTTCGTAGAAGAGATAAATTCATGGCATGGGTGGCCTCTCTATCGTTTTTGGAGAGTCGTTTCAGCAACATGGATGAGGGAAGGTATGCTCATTCTTGCTTGTCCAGCTTGTCATGGTGGGAGAACATGAGCCATGTGGTCAATGCAGTACAACCATTGTATGCATTTCTTTACTTCGCGGATCAGGATAAGATTCCCAATTTGAGTGAAGTTCTCTTAAGATTCAATATGCTACGTAGTGAATATGATAGTCTATTCCATAATGATAGACATGGGTTTGATCGCTACATGGCGGTGATAAATCCAAGGATGGGTGACATTGTAAGTGATACTTATGTTAATGCAGGTAATATTTATTTCATTGTTACATAAATCCAATTGATGAACGTTGCTCTTACAAGTATCATTTTTTTTAACAGCTACGGGGTTACACCCAAGAACTCATTATGCTTATTGAACAATGAATAACGTCCTACATGATCTTCAAGTGGTGTTTGAGATGATGACCGACTAGAACACGTGTAGCAGCACTCCAAGAAGCTAAAAATTACAGACGTAAGAGTGGTTTCTTTTCCACATAATTGGCTCAGAAGATGGCATATGACATTAATACTTCTCCTGGTATGTTCGGTGGTGATACTTATGTTTCGTTCTAAGTCATGCCTACTTTTTCTCATACTCACTTTTTTTGCACTTTATGATACAACGCAATGGTGGGCTATGTTCGGTGGTGACACTCCACATCTTCAAAAGCCACTATGCCTTGTGTCCCAATGTTGTTCGTCAAGCGGATGTGAACGTAATTGGAGTACATTTGCATTGGTTCACACAAAGGTGCGCAACAGGTTGTCTCATAAGAAACTAAACAAGTTGGTGTATATGAACTACAACCTACGCATTCGCATGAGAGAAAAGGAATTATACAAGCCACCGGACAAAGATCCATTCCATAAACTCATGGAGCTTTCTTTGTATGATGATAAAAATTCTATACGAGATTGGATGGAGAATGGCCGATCAAATACCGATCTAGTACTTGATGAGGAATACACTGAGAATGATACCCCTCTCCCTTCCCACTTGGTGACTGAGGGAGATGATCCTAGGGAATTGCAAAGGATTATTAGGACAAGTTCTCTTATTGAGTGTGCAGAGGAACATATGGGAGATACATACATTGGCAAGCGGAAATATAAATCTGTTTCAAGGAAACCTAATCCAAAAAAGAAGAAAATTGTTGATCCACAACCAGTTCCTAGTGATGAGTCCACTGTTGGTGAAGATCCAAGAAAGAGCCCGTCGTACCAAGAGTCGGACGATAGTATCTCCAAATCTGATTCAGATGATGACGCGGCTGACATGGGTGGTAGGACGGTTCCACTATCCACTCTTCAGTTCACAGGTCAAATATCTTGTTGTAATATTTATTAAGTTTACAAGATTAATCACTAACTCCTACCTTCCATTTGTAGGTGAGGAAGACTTCACACACGCTACCCAAGATCAAGATCATGGTGCTCCACAATCATAAAGGATGACTATTATGAATCGTGGTAGAGACAAGGGTAGGCAACATCATTACGGATCCTACCTCTCCCCTCAGAAAAGTGAGTCTTCATTTACCCCAACTAGTGACACAACACCTGGTTACATTCATTACATGCTTCCTGATGCAAGCCTTGAACGGCCTCCAACATGGGTCTATGAGTGGCAAGATCCAGACTTTTATAACCAAATATTTTCACAATGGCAAATAACTTCATATTGTACGAGATTAAGTTGGCAATAATACAAGGCGGATTTGTTACGAGAACGTGGGATTGTGGTCATGTCCACCGAGGAGTACAACCGGACATGTTACAATTGGAATGAGACACCATGGTCTTGAGTGTAGGTCATTCCATCACTTGTATTACTATCTAAACTATGATCTATTTACCTATGTACTTTTAAAATAGACATGTATGAACTATGTTTGAATCCTTGTGATATTAATATTATGAGTGTTCTATGAACCATATATTGATAATGTATGCCTAAGTTTGTTACAAATACTTAGCAAACTTCATGCCAAAATTTTCATCATTTTTGCACCATTTTCGCCTCATTTTTCATTTATTTACTTAAATTCTGATTTTTGTGACTTTCAAACCAATAAACCGGTGAAACCACTCGGCTAACCAAGAAAACCGGTCGGCTAGCCGGTTTCCAGTTCAAACGGTGTCGTTTTTGAATTTTGGCCGGCTAGCCGACTGGTTTTACCGGTTTTTACGGTTTTCGCCAAACCGGCCCGGAGCGGTTTCTCTAGTTCAATCGGTTTTTCAATACTTGCACTAGAGCAAAGATTGGATCTATCTTTGAGTGTCATGACTGAGTAACACAAGAGCATCCCGAGTCTCTAGCCTAGGAGGGGTTGTATAGAGGATTGGTCTTGTTACTCTTGGTCTATGGTAAGGACTATACCGGTTAGGCGTCGGTGATCGAGCCTTTTGTTATCGTGACGTGTTGTGAAGGCTGTCACAAGTTTGTACAAGGTTTGAGCTCGTCTTTGAAAGGAGCATCGTTGAGTGAGCGCCCGCGCGTGCACTCTGGGAGTGCAGCAAGTCTTTGAGAGAGGCAAGCTTATGCTCGAGGGTCCTAGGAGCCGGTGAGCAGTGGTCACGCAACCACGCCGTCACTCCGGGAGTGATACGGGCTTGTGTGCAAGGACTCCACGGTTGGTGATGGGAGGAATCCATACTTCAGCGGAAATCGATCCAACAAGGACTAGGGGGAGGCGTCATTCTCCCGATACCTCGGGCTAAAAATCCATGAGCATTCTCTATACCCCCCCCCCCCCCTCTTTACTTACCATTCTTAATTCTGCATTTGTGTGTAAGTAGAGATAGGGCTAAATTGTGGTTGATCGCTCATTAATTGTTTAGCTACCGTCGGTGTTTAGATCATCAGCTAGTAGAATTTGTTCACAGGGATGCGCGTTTCGGGTTCGGTGATGGCTAAGCAAGAGGACACGGGGGGGGGGGGGTTATACTGGTTCGGAGAAGCCCCCTACGTCCAGTTCTCAGGCCTGCTCGTGTTACTTGCTCTGGTGGTGGAGTACAACGGTGGTGAGAGAGGAGGAGGCTCCAAGTCTCGGGTGCGAGTGAGTTGTGTAAGCGGTCGCTTTTTTTGTTGGTGCTATATCTCTTGCCAGAGGCGCGGGCCTCCCCTTTTATACTCCAAGAGGGAAAGGACCCACGTTACAGAGAGAGAGAGAGAGAGAGAGAGAGGGAGAGAGATTTCTATACATGATGAGTTGGTGGAGGCGTGCCGAAGAAGACGAAGCCCTTAGTCGGCGGCGTAGTCTTCTGTCATTGTGGCCCCCATCATCCTAGTCTTGCGTCAGAGGGGTGGTATTGCATCTGAGTGTGCCCCTGTTCTCCATCGTCGAGTCGAGTCTCCCCTTGTTCCTATAGTCAGCGTGTTCCACCGTGCACGGGGAGGTGCAGCGTGGGCTTTGTCACGTCATTCATGCAAGGTTCAATCTAGCTGTCCATCAAGCCGTCCTGTACCATCACCATTCGGTGTGTCATCGGGCGATGGTAGCACAGCGAGCCTTGACATGCCTGTCATCATCAGCGGGCGTTGGTGATGATGAGGGGGGGGGGCAGGTATCCGGAGAGATTTGACTCCTTGATACTGTGTATACGTAATAGGCATGGCATTTAAGGCCAGGTGATTGGCAGTTGTTGACCGTTGGCTCGCTCGACCCCCTCCGTCAGGGGTCATCACATTGGGTTGCGCCTGTCCGGACCTACTTGGAGTTGGAATCCATCCCGTCCTGACAAGGCAATCGAGCTTCTCCACTCCACCACTCCTGGCTTGGTCAGGGTTTCATCACCCTGTCCTGTCCGGGCTCGAGTCCCACCGATGGGAGTTGACGGAGGTAGAGTTTATCTGGTGATTAAGGGGGGGGGGCATACTGTCATTGTGACTGTAGTGACGGCTAAGCGTTCGTCCTTGTCCCGGATTGGATAGGCTCGGGTGAGTGGCTGAGTCATCTGCTTGGAAGGGCGAGTCGTGCCCGGGTTCCGTCAGGCGGGACGACTTATCCTCGACCCCCATTGAGGGGTCGAGCGGGACGTAGCGAATCCTCGACCCCCATCGAGGGATCGAGCGAGTCGCGACTGGCCCTCGACCATTCGGGGTCGAGCGAGTCGCTCGACCACTCAGGGTCGAGCGAGTCGGGACAGTGGCGCGACCTTTGCGACTAAGGCTTAATTGTCGCGGGGACGCTTTCTGTGGGGGCTCACGCTTGTGGTGCCTTGGTGGCGATCCAGCGGGTCCTTTTGAGCCCGGCGCGTACGAGCCCTTAGGCGGTGCCATGTGGCACCCCGATCCTTACCCTCTTAGGCGCTTATTGCTTGCTCTTGTACTTATGCTCCTTGTGCCTTTGGCTTGTCACTAGTTTACCTAAACTATCTCCTTGCAATGTGCTTTGTCTTGAATTGATTGCTACCACTAGTATGCATAGGAGTTGTTTGGTGTGTGACTTGCTACCATGAGTAGGTTATTGTTACACTTGTAGGTCTCCTTATCTTGCTAGTGTGTCCCTACTAGAATTGCTTAGGAGTTGGTTGAATGCTCGGTTAAGTTGGAAGCGAAATTGTTATACGTTAGAGTTCTCGATTTAACCCCCACTTCTTGATCACTCGATGCTTTCAGCAGGGCGCTCCAGAATTTTTCATGTGAAAAAGTCCGCTCATTACGTGATGCTCGTTATTATTATTTACCTCGCTCAATCTTGTTCACGCATTCCAACCAAAAAGGAAAAATAACCTTGTTCATGCCAGCTAGTGAATAGTAATAAGCCCTTAACAACACTTCTAAACAAGGTTATTTAAGAGTACATGTAAGTGCTAACGCTACTAGTGACAGAATTTTGTATGATGATGTTTCGGGTAAATATTCGTTGTATGCACAATTGTAATCTTTCCAGCAACCTCAATATATTTGCAGATGTGTTGATACATGCGAAGGTTTGACTAAATATCCTTACTATTTGCGGATTTAAAGTTGGTAGATAGTAAAAAGGTTTGATTCGTCAAAAAATACAAAGATTCAACGGTTTGACTACACATAATTTAATAGCCGCCGTGCTCATTGCCAGTAGTAGTTGTCAAAACAAACAGCTCCTGCCCCATGCATATTAGTCTACATTAAGTCCACAGATCGAAGCACTATTTAGCCGCTTCAGGAAGCTGCAGGTGACACCAAGCTAGAAAGGCAAGAAGCGAGCATCAACCGAAAACGTTCTCCATGGAGACGCTCCAATGTAACGAGCTCTTTGCAGGGCTCCTCCTCCTCCTCGTTACCATCCTCCTCCTGAAGCAACTCCTCCCCGCATCAAAGGCATCGTCAACGAAGAGGCGCACCACCTCGCTGCCGCGCCCGAGAGGCCTCCCCGTCATCGGCAACCTCCACCAGCTGGGCGCGTCCCCCCACAACAGCCTCGCGGCGCTGTCCGCCCGGCTCGGCGCGCCGCTGATGCTGCTCCGGCTGGGTTCCGTGCCGGCGCTCGTCGTCTCCACCGCCGACGCGCTGCGCGCCGCGTTCCAGCCCAACGACCGCGCCATGTCGGGCCGCCCGGTCCAGTACGCCGCCACCCGGATCACCTACGGCATGCGGGACATCGTCTTCTCCCACCCCGACGGCGCGTTCTGGCGCGCCGCCCGCCGCGCGTCGCTGTCCGAGCTCCTCGGCGCCCCGCGCGTGCGCGGGTTCCGCGGCGTGCGCGAGGGCGAGGCCGCCGCGCTCGTGAACGCCGTCGCGGAGCTGTCCGGGAAGAAGGGCGCGCCCGTGAACCTGAGCGAGAAGGTCATGGCCACGAGCAACAAGATCGTGCGGCGCGTGGCCTTCGGGGATGATGATGAAGGTGACTATACCATCGATGCGGGGGGCGTGCTCGAGGAGACGCAGTACCTTCTGGGTGCGTTCTTCGTGGCCGATTACGTGCCGTGGCTTGGGTGGCTGGACGCGCTCCGTGGCCTGCGGAGGCGGCTGGAGAAAAACTTCCGTGAGCTCGACGCGTTCTACGAGCGCGTCATCGATGATCACATCAAGAAGAAGCGCGGAGAGGACTCCAAGGAACAGGACCTGGTTGACGTCCTTCTCCGCCTGCACGGTGATCCGGCGCACGGCGACACGTTCGGCAACCGTAGCCATCTCAAAGGCATTCTAACGGTACATACATACGTGCACGTCACACACTCGCACGCACGCACGCGCGGAAAAAAGGTTTCTCGTTCGGATGTAACCGACAGAAAATGTTTGGCTTTTCTTGTGTGATTTGCAGGACATGTTCATAGCCGGTACGGACACGGCGTCGGCGACGGTGGAGTGGACGATGACGGAACTGCTCAGGCACCCGGACGTCCTCGCGAAGGCGCAGAACGAGGTGCGCAGCGTCGTGGCCAAAAGCGGCAGAGACAACGACGACGACGACGACATGGTCCGGGAGGCCGACCTCCCGGGCCTCACGTACCTGAAGCAGGTGATCCGCGAGGCCATGCGTCTCCACCCACCCGTGCCGATCCTCGTGCCCCGCGAGACCATCGAGCCCTGCACGGTGTACGGCCACGCGATCCCGGCCGGGACGCGGGTGCTCGTGAACGCCAAGGCCATCGGGCTCGACCCCGCCGCGTGGGGCCCCGACGCGGCGGCGTTCCTCCCGGAGCGGCACGAGGAGATCGACGACCTCAGCGACCACAAGCCGTGGCACGACAGCTTCGCGCTGGTCCCGTTCGGGGTCGGCAGGCGGAGCTGCCCCGGCGTGCACTTCGCCACGGCCGTCGTCGAGCTGCTGCTGGCCAACCTGCTCTTGTGCTTTGACTGGCGCACGCCGGCTGGTGCCCGGGTGGACGTGGAGGAGGAGATCGGGCTCACCGTGCACCGGAAGAATCCCCTCGTGCTTTTGGCTGAGAGAAGACGACGATGCGTGCAGTGAAGTTATATGCTAGGTCTTAGCTACGACTGTGTTACTATATGATGATAAGGACATTTTGTCTCTTGGTGGTGTGTAGCTTTAATTCATAACCATCGTGAAAATCATGAAGGTGCCAAAGGGCTCCGTATCTATCATATCCACATACAGTTGTCTTCGGTCCCAAAACACCTCGGACGGACGATCGATCGATCGAGTTCGCTGTCCATTTGTGATTGGTACATCTGCTGTTGGTCGCACCCGTCTCGATCAACAAGGGCTGCTGCCAAAGCGGTCTGATCTAGTCACCACGGGCAACGCCAATGCAAGTGCATGCATTGCTCGGGCGGGGGACGCCGTTTCGTAGCGAACTCCGAATGCCTCACTACTGGCGGCAACGACGACGACGGCCTATAGTACTTTAGTAAGCGACAGCCGTTTGGGCGGGTTGATTGGCTGGCGCCGTGGTAAATCCTACTCACCGTACGTCTGTCGATCGGCGATTCCAGAGGCATGTATGCATGGTAGCTGAGCTGTCGAGACTCCAAAAGCAAAGAGACCTTTTGCACGTCAACCGAACGCCCGGGACAAGAAGCACGACGTTTTTTTACTTGCCAAGGCTACCGTCCCCGGGACGGGGACCGGCACAGTCGCGGCCACCCGAGCATGTCCAGATTCCACCCGCGCGCGTCCACAAACCGTCTTGCGTCCGTGGGCTACCTTGGAGCTCACGAGGCCCGTATCACACGGGGACTAGCGTCTGTTTCTCCTCCGGCAGCCCACGCGCAAAGAAAACATTATGCTACTTTTCGATCGCTTAACATTGTTCATATTTCAGACACAATGAAAGCGGGAACGTGAGCAAGCATCATGTTTTTGTTGGACGTTTGGTTCGAAGAACTACACTCAGTCTTCGTTGCAAGTGTGCTCTCGGTTTGTCTTTGTAGCATAAATTTGCCCATAATTACTAATTGGGGAATTAAGCAACATAAGAATGATGAAGGTGCGTATATCACGAAGGCTAACACCTCCGTTCAGCTACAAGCACGAGAGGGCTCTTCCTGAACACCGTCAATCCACCACGTCATCGGGAGGCGCACGTCAGTCGAAGCAGAAGAGCAGGTTGCCCAGCAGCAGCTCGACCACGGCCTGGGCAGCTCCTCGACAAAGGCTTTACGAAGGGGACGAGTGGGCGAGGTTGTTGAGCGTATTTTTTTTTGCTATTTTATTAGGTTTTTTTATTTATATTTTGCCGAGTTTATTTTGACACTCGATAAAGATTTTGTCGAGTGGCAGACGGAAAACACTTGACAAAGTGATCTTTATCGAGTAAATTTATACCGAGTGCTATTTATGAGTGCCTTTGCATTGCCGGATTCCGGCAGTGAAAGTGTATTACGGCAAGCGCCGCCGTTCAGCTACAAGCACGAGAGGGCTCTTCCTGAACACCGTCAATCCACTCCGCTGCTCCACATCCACCACGCCACCGGGAGGCGCACGCCAGCCGAAGCAGAAGAGCAGGTTGCCCAGCAGCAGCTCGACCACGGTCTGGGCAGCTCCTCCATCCGATCCCAAACGGTACGAGCGCGAAGTTGTCGTGCCACGGCTTGTGGTCGCCGAGGTCCACGATCTCCTCGTGCCGCTTCGGCCCCCCAGGCTGTGGGGTCCAGGACGATGGCCTTGGCGTTCACGAGTACCCGCGTCTTGGCCGGGATTTCGCAGCCAAGCACGGAGCACGGCTCGGTGGTCTCGCGGGGGACGAGGAGGGGCGCTGGTGGGTCAAGCCGCAGCGGGAGGTCGGATTCGTGGACCATTTCTTTGTCTTCCAGGAGGCTACGGACCTCATGCTGCGCCTTGGCGAGGATCTCCGGGTGCCGGACGAGCTCGGTCATCGTCCATTCCACCGTTGCCGCCGACGTGTCAGTGCCGGCTATCAATACTACCTCTGTCCAAGAATATAAACATTTCTGAATTTAATCAAAGTCAAATAATTTTAACTTCAATTATTAATAGAGAAAAATTATGATGATTGATCAAGTATAAAAAATATTATTATATTTATCTTAAAACAAACTATCATAATATGCAATTTTTTATATTTATAACTATTTACTTTTAGAGATATTATCAGGCAAAGTATAAAATATTTGCTCGGTGGTCTCGCGGGGGGCGAGGAGGGGGCGCCGGTGAGTAGGAGCATTGCACATTTTCCTACTCTTTTTTAAATGATGAGCGTACATCATACTCACCGTCAGGTTGCCGTTGATGCGGTCACGGCTGCTGAACGTGCTTCGGTGAGCCGGGTCGCCGTGCAGATGTAGTAGCACGTCAACCAAATCCTCCTCCTCCTCCTCCTCCTTGGAGACCTGTCCGCGCTTGTTGATGTGCTCGTCGATGACCCTCTCGTAGAACGCGTCGAGGTTACGGAAGTTCCGCTCCAGCCGCCTCCGCAGGCCACGGAGCGCGTCGAGCCACCCGAGCCACGGCACGTAATCTGGCACGAAGAAGGCGCCCAGAAGCCTTTGCGTCTCCTCCAGCACGGTCCGGGCCTCCACGCCCGCCTCGCTGTCGTCGCCGAACGCGACGCGCCGCATGATCCTGTTGCTCGTGGCCATGAGCCTATCGCTCAGGTTCACGGGAGATCGGGTTCTAGCCTCGTCGACGCGATCAGCGCGGCGACCTCGTCCTCTCTGACGCCGCGTAACCCGCGCACCCGCGGCGCGCCGAGGAGCTCTGACGGGCAGGCCCGGCGCGCCAGAACACGTCGGGTGGCGGGAAGGAGATGTTCCATTTTCCATTCCTGCAGGCTTGTGCGAATCTGCGAGTGAACGCTGAGCTCTAGGGCGGAGCTGAAGCAGGTGATGTATGTGACGCGGATTCCCCCTGACAAATTCGCCGGAGACCCGAGACTGACGGTTGATGCGCGGTGTCAGGTTGCACCATGGAAATTGGAAAGCGACGCAAGCGAACTTTCGTCCGGCTCGAGTCAAGCTTCATCAGTGCCCGGCTCGAGTCAAGCTTCATATCTCAGTCCAGTTTCCAGATGGAAAACAAACTGTCGTGAATTTATTCTGGCGTTGCCGCTAACTTGCATATCGGGTAAATACTGAACGAGACCAACGGGCAAGATGGGACCTGCAAGTCGTGCGCCGCGATGGATTCACCAGCAAGATCAGCGATCTTTCCATGATGTGGTATGTGGCACAGCAGGTAGATCAAATGATGCCCAAATGCCCTGTCCGGCAAATGGCAAACGACGATGACCACTGGAAGAAGTCATGCTATAACTAATACAAAACCGGTCATTGGACACTCATGGCAAGAATAGTAAAAGCTTGTTCCTCTGCTCTATGAAGTAAAACAAAAAAGATTACTTGCGTAACTTCCCATATAAATGTGCTATCAGCGCTCACTCATCTTTCTTGGGTTTCTTCTTCCGTGAAGCGAAGCTGCTGGGTCCTACTGCCTCTAGTGTCATTCGTTTTGTCCTGCTACAAGAGGAGAAAATCTCATTTAGTTAAGGGGAAGCAAGCACTATTGATCTAACTGAACAAAGTTATATGAAGATACCTCGAAGCAAGTTCCCTAGACTCAGCATCATCCTTGTCAACCATATCATCATCATCATCACCACCACCAGTACCTATGAAATGAGATAAAAAAGGTCAAAACTACCTCTTTCAAAAACTGACGTGACTCAAAATGAAAACTTATAAAAAAAAAGTCCAGAAAGGATTAAGCAACTGAATGTAAGTCAATATAATGAAATGAAATTATACATGAACCTCACATATACAAGGCATAAGTTCAATCACAAGGCAGCAGTCTCTTCAGAGTATTTGAACAAGCTTGGAACAGTATATGAATAAAAAGAAGGTCGAGAAACATGACACTTTTGCTTTTATTAAGTGAAAGATTGAAAAATATTCCTATCAGTTGTTTCCTGAAAAACAAAATGATTTCACGTAAAATACAATACCCATTGTTCAGTTTACTTTATAATAAAACCTTCTATTTAGTAATGAACAGTATATGCATACTATACAATTATCTACTTACTGAAAGTTAATAGTTTCATGTATTCTAAAAGACACAAAACAGCACCTGCAGTTTTTTTTATTAAGGGAATTGAAGAGTCTAAAGAGATAACTGCAAATACTAGATTCACTTCAAATATTGACAACGAAAGAACCTTGGATGGTAATATCTTTTGTGCTTCTTGAGTTCTTGCATGGAAGTTAATGTGAAAAATGCTGACGAGTAACATAAATTCCTCTATGATCTGTACTTCAAACTTTATTGTTAAATTCATAAATAAATTCATCTAACAAGATCTTGGTTGAAAATCATCCTTGCAACGAAACAACAGGTCTGACGAACTATGGTTTACTATTGTTATTCCGGTAACAAAACAATATGCACCTTCATTCTCTGCTGCATCTTTTTTGCCCGGAGGGGACTCCCATCGGTCTTTCCCATCATCATCATCCCAACGACTTCCAACAGGTGGCACCCAGAAATCTGGATCATCTGAATCATCCATCTCTGGCTTAGGTTCTCGTGGGGCGGTAGGGCTGACAACGGTAGATTTCTTCCTATCCTTTTTCTTTGACTTGGTTTTCTTGGTCGGTTCATTTGACTTGGCAGCTTCTCCTTCAGCCATCTCACCAGAAGCCATCTTTTCTTCTAATTTTTCTGTTACACCAGGTTGAGCATGTCAGATGTAAATGAAACCAGAAAATTATAATGCAACAACTTCAACTCAGTAGTGTGTGGGCTCAGAACTTTATCCACTCTGTTTGGAAACATTGCAATCAATATAAGCAATATATCATTTAAATATCAAAGAGAGAACATATAGTAAAGCAAGAGCCAAAGGCATTGCACACAACGCAAACAGTCCAGTCAAACCAGTGGCAAAGCCAGCGCATCAGATCAACAGGGTCAGCAGGCGTGGGCACTGGGTTCAGATGCCTTGTTGAGCAATGGTTAATGGTGATTTACCATTGATTTGGCCGAAAGTCATCGGGGTCAACTGACCCCAACGCTTGAATGTAGCTTCGCCCCTGAGTCAAACAATCATTTGCTATTGACCCATAAAGATTTTCTTTCAGTGAAAGGCCAACTATTCATCCAACGATAATATTAAGTATTAACTCTACTTTTTTGAAACATTGTAGGCGATATTACATAATGAAAAATCACATAAGAGCATCTCCAACCGGTACTCTATCTGACTCTGTATCCTTAATTTTAGAGATTATGGGCCAAAAACACACTCCAACCGGTGCTCTATCCGGCTCTTTAACACTGTATCGTTCTTTATCGCCTCCCTTCTGCTCGCTAAAAGTAGAGAGCAAAACCCAATCGCTATCGAGCAACCGTCGGCCCTCGATTCAGCGTTCGCGCCATCTCATGTAGGTGAAATTTCCTCCCCTTCCTCTTCCTATTCGTGGATGGAGAGGATTTGCAAAGTTCCTGAGTTTCGATTTGTGCAGATTTGTGAGGGATTGAGAGATGTAGGAGAGGGGAACCATTCAGATCTTGGCGCAAGCTCCTGGGCGGCGCAGTCGGCTTCGCGGACTTGGCGTGCGTCAAGCTGGCGCTGCCCGCGTAGGGACGAGCTCGTGTCTGCCTACTTGCGTCCGCGTCTGCCGAGCTTGTGCTGCTTGCCTGCTTGCGCTCGAGCTGTTGAGTGCCGCTTGCCTTCTTGCTGCTTGCGTTGCTGAGTGCCGCTTGTTTGCTCACGTGATGCCTGCTTGCTTGGTTGTGCTACTGTCTGAATGTTGTTGCTTGTGTGGTAGGAGCCCGGTTGTGTGCATTGATTTTCGTTGAACTGGGCTGTTAAGAATTAATATGTGATATCTGATTTAGATGACATGTTATTGGATGCAATTGCAATGGACACAATCATGCAATTCTTGAGTATAGCAATGTGGATAGTTACAAAATATCAATATTATACTAGCAAAATACCCGTGCGTTGTCACGGGTTTTTGTTAAAAAATTTTATGGTTAGAATATTTTTTTGTAACTATAAAAGGTTTTTAATTAATCAATTTTTTTGGCTTGAGCATTTGATCTATTTTTATTTTACTTTACCTTTTTAAGTTTTAAAAAGAATATTCAGTATAATAATTTTGGAGTGAGTTATTATTAGAATTCTTGTTATTAGTTTCCATCCAAAATATGATGTTAAAGCAATAGATGATTAATTGTTGTTAGTATGAAATATCGAATTGAAATCGGAGTCCAATTCAACAAAGGATTAGAAAATGGTTAAAAAACAACTCAAACTGATTGGTGAATCATTGTAGGATACAAACTGAATACGATAACGTTACAGACACATCTGGACACAAAAAAAGTGGTCTAGACGACCTCACCTCAATTAATAAGTTGTAGAGATAGATAAATGGGATATGGGGATGTTGATTTAGAGATTCGGTTGGAGTGTGCTGAAGAATAAAGGATGTTGATTTAGAGATTCGGTTGGAGTGTGCTGAAGAATAAAGGATGAAAAATAGATGAAGGATCCTCTATTCATAGGTATAGGGAGTCAAATTTGAAGTACCGGTTGGAGATGCTCTAACTCTAAAAGAATGAACCAGAAAAAAAAAAGGAGAGCAGTTGTATTGGAACAGGAAAGATTCTAAACATGCAAGCAAACACAGAAAAACAAAACCACACCTTGAGCCAGATGTCAGCATATCAATTGTACAACCTTATTTTCCAGCTCATTCCAAATTCCTATAGATATTGTAGCCGAAGTATCATACAACTGATACAGTTGAAAATTTTTACCTAGTTTGTTCAGAAATCTTTTCCCATTGATGTGCTTCCAGATGTGTTCCTCTGACTTGTTAACGGTATCTCCCGTTATGTTGCATATTAGCTTCGATCTATAACACAAAACCAAATTCAGTTCATATAACATCACATCCTCATGAGTCATGAGCAATAATTAATGTGCACGTTCTAATAAATAAGCATACATAAACTTTCTGTCACTAATTTACTTCATGATACAATCTGCATCTTCACAGCATCAAAATCAAACATAACTCCAACTGAAACCCTAAAAATCCTTAGAAAACTACTAACAGGTAGTGACTCAGCACCCAAAACATGCATTAGGGTAAACCACTGAGCTCCTGAGCAAATTCAGATCAAAGAACAAGAGAAGGAGCAGTACTTGTGCTCAGGGTGGGGCTTGAAGGCGTTGAGCGGCGCCTTCTTGCGCGCGACGGCGTTATCTATGAGGGCGAGGCGGCAGGCGCGGGAACGCGCGTAGGCCTCCTTCTCTCGCTCCGGCAGCTCGTGTCCGGTCTCCGCGCACCGCCACCGCCCCCCTCCGGCGTCCTCCCAGGTCGGCTGCCCCAGCAGGAAGCTACCCTCCTTTTCCCCACTGCTCTCGCTGCCGTGGGCGGATCCCTGGGGACTCGATACGTCCATCTCCTCCGGCGCGGCGGCACCTGCTGCCTTGCTCTTCTTCGCCATTTAGGTCGTTCGAGGCTGGAGGCTGGAGGGAGGAAGGGGCGGCCGGGAGGGGAAACCGGGAGGCTGCTGATTTCAGGGGCCGAGTTTGCTCTTCGCATGGAACTCTCGGTCCTGGCCGTCCAAATGGAGTATGAACGACCCAGATTGACCGCTACAATCGAAATGCATTTTGCAACTAATATACGTATGAAATGAACATTTGATGACCATTTAAAGACGGATGATGGTATGCACTGCAAGCTACAACTGGAAATTTACAGGGGCAATCCCCCCAGACATTCTGACAACAGACCATGATCCGACAACATAGCCATACCCGAAAACGAAGCAGCATTATATCCACAGCGAATGAAATCAGATAGCTCAACTATTACAGGAAAACGGTAGCAATAGCATCTACATCTACTCTATAGTTGATACAGGGTACAACAGAGCTGTTGTGTGCAATCACACAGGATGTTACAAAGGGTTGTTGCGACCTCAGACATGTAACTCTGAGAAATCAAATGCTCTATTAGCACCTTTACAGACCGCCCCCAGACAGGCAACCCTACTACCTACAGTCAGAGGGAGATGCAGATTGGAGGGACAATTGACCCCAGCCGACTCCTTATGAGGTGGGTTTGTTTAGGAACAGCTGCATAAGCACTTCATCTCTCGGTAAGGAAATTCCAGCCTGAAATGCTTGCCCCAAGACGTTAAGCCAATCATTGATGAGGGATCCTTTTATTTCCTGTATTGCGGTGTACTCCTGGTCCATGATCGCCTCTAACTCCTCGAAGTGTTTGATCTTGTATTGTATCTTTTTTAGCTGGCATACATATAGAGGCATACAGATGTCAGCATTGATTAAGTTAAGGCCATATTTCTGAAAGAGTTCTGAAACAACATGAAAAGTTCACTCCATTCCAAAAAGTCCAGTCCAAAACAACACACCGTTAATATAGATGCAACTTCTATCAACAATAATTACATGGCTTAATCAATCAGTAAAAATAAAATAACTATGCTTTAATAAAGCTATTACTTGCACCCTAAACAGTAACTAGGACTCCCTAGAAGAGGTGGAACTATGAAAATGAAATCGACATGAACAGCATATTAACCCAACCTTTTCTCCATTAATGACATCCTAGAGGTTTATATAAAGGGATCAACTGTGAAAGTGAAGCAAAATGGCCTTCTTTCTTAAGGTGCCCTTATTGGGGTACATGAACTTCCCATTGCTTCATCCTTCAATTAGGCAAGCATGAAAACTATGATATATTATCTATTCTAAACTTATCATGTCAGTTGGTCATGGCAAGTACATAGGAATCCTAAAATGTGGCAGTACTTGAGTGGAGTGGAGTGAATTACAATGAATAGTCATAACACAATATAAATGTCATTTTCAGAACAAAAGGAAATAGGAAAAACTACAATAAAAATACTATCATTTAGGAAGAGAAAGAGTTAGAGCCTTACCAGAGTCTCAATTATGGATGCCATTAGAAGCTCCATTTCCCTCTCTTCCTGGTCTGCAAGCATTTTAGCACGGGCGGCAGCTACACCAATAGCAGTGGCAACAGCTGCCCTCACTTGATATGCAGTAGTAGCAATGACGTTCTTGTCCTGCTTCTTATCTGAATCATGAGTGAAAGACATAGATTTTAGATTAGCAGAAAACAAACACGGGCAAGGTACTTATATTAGGTTTGAATGTAAAAAATATTTTGACCAACCAGTAAAAGTTTGCCCTTGCATTTCTGTGTCCTGATCGCCAACTTTGTGATCGCTGTTAAAATGGCAAGCAAAAATTATACACACCAACACTGGGAAAAAAAGAAACATATGAACAATATTTAACTATTCTTACCTCTTTTGGACATGGTTAGAGGAGAATGCCTTATTTTTGTATTCTCTCTCACTTCGACGGAAGGCTTTCCTTGCTTGGGGGTTTTCATTGCCCAACACCTTGGTTGCAGCATCAGCAGCTGCAGCAAGAACATCTGGGCTAGTTGCTGTAGTCAGCAGTGCTAACTGAGGTAAAATAATCAAATGTTAGTGATATTCTCATTTATAGAACATATATGTGTGCTCAGAATATGAGTTTGTTGGTGTACTTATTCTGTAGCAATTACCTGTTCCATTAATGAAGTAGTAGCATCCACTGAAGAAAATAACCGTCTACGTTTTGTAGGATGTTCGTCAGCAGATTTATCAGCACTATCTTCTTTGACATCAATCTGCATGCCATCAACCACTTCAGTTGATTGGCTCGAAGACTCCTTCACAACTTGTTGATTCATTTTCCCATCAGTTGTTTGATTCACAAGGAGTCTGCTAACAGATTTACCATTTATTGTCCCCAGCATATGTTCACCAAAAGGCAACTGAATAAGCCTTGCTATGCATTCTGATTTATTCTTTGTACGGACATGCTGGGCAATAAGATCCCAGTCATCTCCATGCTTTAAGACTCCTTCTAAAAGGAGTAACGTCTCTGCATCTGTCCATGCACCGGAAGTGTGGTTGCTCCCGCCTTCTTCTTTGTCACCAATACATTTTGCTGCTTCTTCCTTATTGTCATTATTCGTTTTGGAACATTTCAAGCATACTTTAAAACCATCCTGAAAAGTAAATGCAGGAAATGTTAATGAAAACACATCAAGTATTTCTAGATTTCATCACTGATTGATAACATATTCTAGATTTCATCACTTATTGATGACATCGAAAGCACAAACAATGCCAAATGTTAGTGAAGCATATCAAGCAATCCTAGATTTCATCATTGATTGATGGCGTCTAAAACACAAACAACGCCACTCATCATATAGCTTAGAGATAATGAAGATCAGTGAGCAGGTTAAATGTGCAGAACAAGAGCTATAAGAAAGGAATATCCATTCTATCGTCTAATAACAGAACCTAGTAGGGTAGTCCATAAAAGAAAATGTGGGTAATATTAAAAGAAAATCCCGTGGCAATAACTATCTATAGAGCATTAGCAAATGAAATGTCCAAAATTACCAAGTCATAGATTAATGAACTCCAATTAAAACCCAGGATTTATGGTCAACTCAAGCATTTATGTAATGTATTTGGCATGCTAATAGTAGCATAACAATTAGTATATTCTTCTGATTTTAATTTTTCTCTGACTGCACCGGGTACCGACAAGGTAGCTCCCCACTATAATATCTCGACAAGGGCGGAGACTGATGTTCCAAATAGCCTTATTACAAGCTTCCAAGTCTCACAAGCAAAAATGACATATCCATGGACCAACACCATAGCACGATTTTCGTTTCTGATTTATTATCAGTACAATTTTGTTTTCAGTTCAATTTAATGTTCGCTATTGCTGTTGTCGCATTGCACATTCCACGTCACAGGAATCGGTTATTTGAAAATACAAAACCTAAAAATCTATTAAAGAGCATAGTTCTATGCAAGAAAACACCTCAATATTTGATAGTTTTCAAATAGGAAATTTTATCAGTACCTCCAACGTTTCAAACTCCCCATCCTTGCAGTCTTCACCGCAGAACCCACATATAGGCGCCTTCCCGGGCACCCACTCTCCAAACACGTCGTTATAGGAGGTCAGCGGTGGAAGGCGGAACCCGCTCTCCGCACCCCCACCCTTCTTCTCCTCCGAGAAGTAGGACGCCGGTGGCCGCGGCGTCACCTGCAGCCCGACGGGCGCTTCCACGACGACGCCCGCTTCTTGCTGCTGCCTCGCGGGGCGGGCGGAGGAGGTGGTGGCCGAGAAGTTGATGAGGCCGGACGCGTCGAGGAAGGCGAAGAGCTTGCGGAGGAGCGTGACGTCCCCCGCGAGCGCCCTGCGGACCTCGGTGAAGGTGAGGCGGCGCGTGGGGTCCTCCCGGTACTTGCCGATGATGAAGTCGCGGTACTCGCGGTAGATCCGCGGGTTCCGCGTCGCCGTCCCGAACCCGGCGCCGCCCGCGCCGCCGAAGAACTCCGGCAGCGCCTGCCGCTCCGTGTCGTGGATCGCGTCCCACCGGAACCAACCTGCGAGGGAAGCGACAGAGACGCAATTCGGTCAGGCAGCTTGGCACTCCGGTTCCACGAGCCCGTAACCCTAGGTGCGAGACGGGACGGGCGCCGCTAGCCGCGGGATGGGAGGGAGGGGAAAGGGAGCGAACGCTTACCGGAAGAGGCCGGGATGGTGTAGAGCTCGCGCGGCGACGACTGCGGCGCGTCGCCGGAGGTGGCGGCCGCCGGCGGCGACATGGGGATGGGGGGAGGGCGGGAGAGTGGGAGAGGAGAGATCTGGGCCGTCCGATCTCAGATTAAAGGGCGGGGTGGGGTTTAAGGCACCTCTGCTTCTTGGCTCGGGCGGGCGGTCTGTTCTGGTCTGGTCGGAGAGGTGAGGAGCGGAAAGGAGACGCTGCGGTAGCGATGAGACGACGTCACGCCGTGACTCACGGGCGACGAGGATGTCTACGTGGGGCACGTGTATAGTTCTGGGCTTCTAGTCTGGTTCGTGATTTGGTGGGCCTTCACGTGCCGGTTTCGAATTTGTTGGGCCAACATGCACGCGGATTGCACGGCCATGTCGAAGTCCGGTTGACGAGCCTCTCTTCGTTTGGATGAAAATCGCGTCTTCTACTTGTCTTGCTTGTTTTGCTAAAAAAAAAAAAACTTGTCTTGCTTGTGTGCGTCAACAGGACGTGAAAATGTACCACAATACTCCTTGACCTCAGTAGTGAATTAGTGATGATACATGCTGGGTTAACACATTGGTCTAAAAATTTCCATGGTTCAGATGCTAACCCCTGGTTGGGGTATGGTATGTATATAATTTCATTTGGTAGAAATCTTAGCCTATCCGGAGTAAGTTGCATAGCAGGGTACTAGTACAGTACTCCCTCTGTTTTTTTTTAAATACTGTTAGGACATTCAATTGTAGTTGTTTTGTAAGTCAAGAGTACTTGTCATGATATCTGCCGGGATAAACAGGATCACGCCGTCAGTACATCATTTGTCAACGCACGAGGTTCTTCATCGTGGACAGAGTGCGCGCGCGACAGGTACTCGATGGAAAGCGGTTGCCTCTGAATTCAACGAGAACAAGAGAGAGTTTGGGAAGGCATGGCAACGCTATCCCGATCTTGACACATTTGACCTCACTCAGTGGCAAGCAAGTTCCGCTTGACTTATCCAGGCTCGGTGTCGAGAGCTAAATGTGTCGTCCTGCCGAAACCAGAGAGAGGCCTTTCAGAATCTCGGCCATTTGCCTCCGCGGCCACACCACGCGCACGGAGCTCTCCCTCTTCCCACGGCTCAACCCAAAGAAACTGTTCGTGCAGCGCCTATATAGCGACCACTTTTCCCTCGCAAAATATATATATATATATATATAGCGACCACTTTTGCAGCGGCCTCGCGTTGTGCATCTTGCAGCCCAGAGCCCCAGACCCGTCGTCGTCCATCTCCAAGCGCGAGCTCATCTCCGCTGCCTTCTCATCAGAACTAGCTACGCGCCTCGCTAGCTCTTCAGAGATGGCTCGGCTGTTTCTCGCGGCGCTGCCGCTCGTTCTTGGCGCTTACTGCGTCAGCCCGGCCGCCGCGGGGCCGCGCCTCTCCGAGCTAGCAAGGACGCTCGTCGTCCACGCGTCGCCCAAGGCCGGCCAAGGTGCGTGGGTGTTCTGAGATCCTGCCCTTTGTCTTCTATTTTCTGCGGTCCACTTGCACAGAAAGCATAGTACCTCGTTTACTGACTCGGCACGTTGTTTACGCACTCGCTCACCAGTCGTGCACGCCGGTGAGGACACCATCACCGTGACATGGCGCCTCAACGCGACTTCACCAGCCGGCTCCGACGACGCCGGGTACGCGGCGGTGAAGCTGGTCCTGTGCTACGCGCCGGCGAGCCAGGCGGACCGCGGGTGGCGCAAGGCCGACGACGGCGACCTGAGCAAGGACAAGGCGTGCCAGCGCGTGATCGGCCAGCAGCCGTACGCCGCCGGCGCGGGGCCCGCCGCGTTCGAGTACAGGGTGGCCCGCGACGTGCCCGCCGCGTCCTACCACGTGCGCGCCTACGTGCTGGACGCGTCCGGGGCGCCCGTCGCCTACGGGGAGACCGCGCCGGACTACTTCCACGTCGCAGGGGACAGCGGCGTCACCGCGTCCATCCGGGTCGCCGCCGGCGTGTTCTCCGCCGTCTCCGTCGCCGCGCTGTCTGTTGTCCTCGTCGTAGAGAACAGGAGGAAGAACAAGTGAGCGTCCGCGCGCGATAGCCAGCCCATAAAGTATGCCTGTGCGCGTGGATTTGTATAATTGATGAGATTCCGCTGCTTGTAACCCCGGGGACTAACCACATGTAAAAGTACGTACATTCCATAAGTTATTTTGAGTTTAATATTCCCACCCATAAAAGTTTTTATTGTAAATTCTCACCCACCTAATGAGTTTAGTTGCGAAAACCATCTCAATTAACATATGTTTAATTAATTTTATATGTTTTTATTAATATAAATTTAAAAATAAACTAAGTTAAATAAGTTTAACGTTATTAAATATTTTTAGTGTGTAATTCCTCTTATTTTCATAAAAAATGTATTCAAATTTCAAACTTTGTGAGACATTTGTTGGGAGGTCACCTCGTAGGCCACCCTTCGGGACTTATCAAAGTCGGGTTACGAAAAGGGTTCAGGCTAACCACCGTTGCCCTCTCACTGTTGCCCTCTCACTAACCGTAATTTGAAGGCGCAGGTTCTCATTTAAGACCACGAAAGAGTCAAGGCCTTCGGCTTGAGCAGAAAGAAAACAGGAATGCTCGAAGGGTGCAAGTCCTCCTCGAAGGATACTGTTGTACCTTCGAAGGACGAGACCGCGCCCAGAGTGGATCTCAATGCATCGTACGGGTTGCAGGGACTCCCGAAGGTACCAGACCCGTTCGAAAGATGTCGATGCACCTTTGGGAAACAAGACTGTGCTCAAGACCAAAAGCAGACGAGGCCTGCATATGGTGACACATGGCGCCAGCACATGTCGAGACGTGCGGGCCAAGGAAGGGTGCAAGAAGAGCTCAAATGACCAGTTTGTCCTTTATGACTATTTTGTATCGAATATTCGTAGAATATAGTAGGTAATCAAGAGTAAAATGGTCATTTACATATGACCTAAATACGGGCCTATAAATAAAGCACCCCTAATTACTTGTAACAAGAGAATCTTTTTGGAAATACATGAAAAGTATTCGCCCCTTTGCTTTGAATCCTTCGAAATTCCTCTTTTCATTCATCTTTTCTGTTCGTGACACCGAAGCATACACTTAGTGACACCAACAACATTGTTCAAATTTTAATTGATATTTTTGCTACATATTCTCTATAAAAAAATATGAAGATTATACTTTTAAAATTTGCAGGTTTAATAAAAATATCATTGGCTACTCTAAATAAATAATAATATGTTAAATATATTAAACATGTGTATATTAGGGTGGTTTTTCAACAAAACTTACTGGGTGAGTGAGAATTTACAACAAAATAACTTATAGATGAGAATCTCAAACTTCAAGTGAATTATGGGATGGTTTTTACAATTAACCAAAAAAGAATGTCACCGTTGGTCGGCTTATCAACCACGGCAGATGGACATCGGCTTCAGTCAAGTGAGATGAGCAGGGCCCGTTCCAGCGATCCCTGCGTCTGTCTCTGTTTAACCAGAGACATTTCTGCAGCTTCCTGATTGCCTTTGTTCCTAGTACTAACCCCAGCAGCAGCACAATTGATCACACGAAAGACTTCATGCGAAATTCTGAATCAAATGATAAGTTTGGAATGGACACTTTTGGATTAAAGCAGGAAGTAAACAAATGTGCATCTGAGAAATAAACTGACCGAGATCACTAGCTGATGTCTTAACCATGCTGTTACCCTTTATACCAAGAGGAATCGGCAAAGCTCATAGTGACTGGCACAAGTCGGTGATCAGTCTCCCCCAATCACATGCAATATATTAGAGTACATACTACTATTACAAACGGATAAAACACGAGTCAAACTCTACAGCTAAAGGATGTTACAACCTAGGCGGAACAGAGCACTGGCACTGGAATCACTGTCTGCCAATACAACATACACAACACA
Source organism: Eleusine indica (assembly GCA_030378355.1). NCBI lineage: Eukaryota > Viridiplantae > Streptophyta > Magnoliopsida > Poales > Poaceae > Eleusine > Eleusine indica. The sequence continues at coordinate 10,499,584 of CM059502.1, forward strand.
GACCTGACACACCGCACGGGACGGCTTCACGAGGCAGAGATATGGCAAAAGCATCAGACAGAATCATGCCCACGAACCAAACATACGCAGATACTGGTATGAGAAATGGACAGAAAAAAGATATTTCCAACACATACATCAATATAAAAAGGCAGCTCAAGGTTTCCATTCCTGAGTTCTTAGATAAAAACAACTTGCGACAAAGTTAAACTTGAATTCAGTAAGCATGAAAATAGTTAGCATTTAAGGTTGCAGGGTCATGTTTTGACATGGGAGATAACAAAATAGGAAACGAAAACATCCTACGAAGGTGATAAATCAACAGATTGACTCAGAGTTATCTCCATCCTCCAATCATCTAGATCAAACAACTTGACAAAAGAAAATGACTTATTTTTGCCCATTCTTTTGAAACCAAGGGATCGGGAACCAGAAGTTTCCTTGACACTTTCAGTAGATACTCAAAGTCCGATTCTCACCATCTCTGCCTTGTTGTTGACCTGAAAATAAAAACAATTGATGAAGAACTGCACATCTACAAGGGCAACAGCGCATGATTGACAGGCAGGAAAACTTGATGAGTTCCTAATCTCCGGATTAGAGGAATAAAATCCAAGTAGGTGGGAAACCTCTCCGGATTACAGGACCAAAGGGCCGTGCTATCTGAATAATGATTATGCTATCATGGTTAACTCTGACCAACATGCATTTCTATGTTGATTACAATCAAACTGCATACCCAAGAACATGATTTAACAGTCACCGTATAAAAATATTAAGCGACAAATGATGGGAAGTAACAGCACAGGCATGCAGATATTAACATGTCATGTTTAACTATCGATGCTCAATTTTTTGAACAGTGCAAAAAGCAAACATGACCAAAATTAAACAAGCAATCTGCACAAACCTGTCTGAACTGCTGCCTCCACCAAAAGAGTCCCTTTCTCTACCACCTTGGAATCCCCATCTTTCTTCAACTGGCTTTTGGTATGGTTCCATACCACCACGAGAACGCGGTCTGTCACGAGAACGTGGTCTGTCTATGATGGACACTGTAGCTTGCGGTTCCTCTGCTAAACTAGATCGCAGAAATGTTGTAACCCTGCCTGCGCCAGAACTAGGTCTTTGCCCAAACCGAATCTTGTCATCCAACTCCCTTGTAAGTAGCTCGAGCTGCTTCTCCATCTCAGATATCTTCTCTGTCAGATTTTTTGCGTCCTCTGGGGAGGCTTGGTCAGAACCACCACTTATCTTCTCCTCAATTTCTTTCAGATCCACCTTCAGAAGGGTAATTTCTTCTTTCAACATCTTTTCTTCATCTGACTCTGGCCTGAAAGTTCAGCCAACTAATGTTTAAGTATTATGGGGATTGGAACCAAACAAACTAAACTAATAGAAATACTTTCAAAATGATACAAGTTTATGCCTTTCAGAGGAACAGGTACCAAAGTAGGTTTCCATTTTCAAAGACAGGATGGATTAAACTAGAATATGGTCCTTACTACTAATATTAAAGAAAAAAAGTCAGTGCTTTATGACATCATGTTGAGAATAAATCACCAATGTGGAAAAGTTATTATATGGTATCAACCAAAAATCATTTCTGATTACATTCTTCATGTAATTCATGTGGTTTAATGATCAGTAGATATCAGATATTTGTAGCCATAAAGCAAAATAAATCATACCCAACCAACAGTACATCATGAGTTCAAGAATAAATAAGTCATACTTGATATTAATAGTACAAAGTCACTAGAAAAAGAAAGATCAATGTAAGTACTCTTACATTCAGTAGCATTATTGTCTACCTAAACTAACAAAGGCTAAATCAATATAGAACCATGGAGAACATGCATGCCATGCACAATTAGATAAGCCTCTTCTTTTGTCAGAGATGTTAAGAAAACACTCAACAATTGGTCAGCGTTAAAATGGAAGTTCTAAACTGATCTTTGTACTCAGATTAGTTATATAAACTACATATATTGAAAACCTAACAGCCAGGTGGCTAGCAGATCAACAAGGTAAGGCCAATTTTGAACAGCAACATAAGATTACAGGTTACATAACTATCTGACCTAAAATCAAATATTTTTTAACAACCCAGCCTGTTAACAAGGTTGTGTGTTGTTATGATGAATGGCATTTAATCGTATAATGGGTTTCGATAACGTCATGTACCCATTTTCCATCCAGTAACTTTTGTTGGCAGACACTAATCAACAGAATTTAATAGCCAAAATGACAGACTTGTATAGTTGACATGCTAAACAATGTAGGCTACTGCTTCAATAAACAAAATCAATGCTTCGTGAAAAATTGCACTTTCCTAACATCCATCAGTGCAGGTACCTGATTGCACTACCATAACAACGAAAAATTATATATATCAAGTGGCAAGTTCCCCACACAACATACCTATTCACAGCACGATGCTCAAGCTCAAAGTCAATCTTCCTCCAGTCTTTTCCTTTTTCCTGCAAAACCACTTCCCTTGGTTTCGCATCACCAAATGGATTTACCTTTGGCCTTGTCCTCGGTGCTCCCTCACTCCCAGCTGCTGAAACCTGTGATCCAGGGCTCCCTGGGCGCGAGGAATGTGCGCTATTTGGTCTGCTGGAGTGAGAACTGGTAGGACGGCTGGTCTTTTTCTGATCAATCTCACTATCCACCTTCCTCCAATCGACCCCCTTTTCAGCCAGTACAGCCTCCCGGGGCCTAGCAGCCCCAAATGGGCTCGGCCTGTTCCGTGCCACCTCGGCAGGTGGTGCAGGAGCAGCCAAGGGATCACGTTTCGGTGGCTCGAGAACAAGGCGGCGCCTCTCACCCTCGCCGTTCTGTGGCATTGGGGTGAAACCACCACCTCGGACCCAACGATCAGAATCAGAGGCGCCAGGAGAGTCTCTGAAGCCCGGGGAATCACGGAAGCCACCGCCAGAGCCAAGGCTGGGGTAGCGCGAGGGGAGGGGCTTCTTGTCACGCGACCAGTTATCAATGTCATCAGCACGGCCAGCTGGAGAGGGCCCACCGAACCTATCGCGACGGCCGGAATCGCTGGCGGCCGGAGTGAACTTCTTGTTCGTCGCCCAGTTGTCGGCCTCGTCCGCGCGGGAGGGCAAGTCGAGATCCCGCGACGGACGGCGGTCGTCGTCGTCGAACCCGCCGCGCCGCTCCCGGTCCCCTCCCATGGACCCGCCGCCGTAGGAACGGAACCCGCGGGAGCGGTCGAGCTCCTCTTCGGACCGCTCCCTGGGCCCCGTGGGTAGCATCATCATCTCCTGCGGGGTGAGCCCTTTGGGCTCCGCGGGCGCCGCGCGGCGCTGCGGCGCGCCGTAGGTGGTGAACTCGGAGAGCGACAGCGTGGTTCCCTTATTCTTCTTCTTCTTGCCCCCACCGGCGGCGGTGGTGGCCGCCTCGCGGAGGCTGGGGAAGCTGGCCGCGGGCAGTTCAGGGGGCGGGAAGGATGCCACCTGGTCGCGCTCCTCCTCCTCGGCGCGCTCGGCGTCCAGCGCCCACGCGCCGACGCCGCCCCAGGGCTTCGCCATGGCCGATGCGAGATCTAGGGTTTGGTTGGTGGCCGGAGGCGGACGGAAGGCGAGAGGGCGGGTGCGGGTGGGTGGTGGAATCGAGGAGAGGAAGGCGCTGCTGCTGCGGGGTGGGTTCACTGCTTGGGTTGGGTTCGGTGGTAAAAGCAGGTGGCGCGCACGCTAATCGCGCGGCTCCCAGGGGCGGAACTGCAAAAGTGGCGCACCCACCGCTTCGCCCTCCTGTCTCTGAACTGTGGGCTCACCCGCCGTTACGGCCGACGCGAGGTCGTGCGGTGGTGGGGAGAGGAGCGTGCGGGTTGCAGCCTGGACCTGGACATCGTGGTCATCGCCGACGGCTTCAGTACGAGAGGCTTTACCAGTGAAAAGTCATTGTATAGAGGCTGCGCTCATAGGCATGACAATGGATCGGGTTTGGGATGGATCGAGTAATTCCGCATCTGTCTCGATTATTTATGGGTTGAAATTCTTGCTCGTGTCCATACCCGTAGGGAATCAGGGCGGGTTTCGGGTAACCTGTGAGTCACGAAGGTCGGCGTGCCCCGTGCGCTGTGTGTCGGGATGGCAGCGATTAGGGGTCGGGACGGGAGCGTCAGGGGCTCGGGGTCGGTGCGGCGGTGATTGGGGGCTCGCCGGGTCAGGACGGCGACATTGGGGGCTCGGGATTGGTGGCTTAGGATGGCGGCGAGGACTAGTGCTCGGGGCGGCGACGGTAGCGAGGTCGAGGGCTTCGGGCAGTGGCGGCCTGACGGGCTGGCAGCGCGTTGGGCGTGGTGCAGGAGGCGGCGGCAGTCGAGCGAGAGCGCGAGGTGCTAGGGGCGGCGGGCGCAGTGTGGGGTGCTGGTGGCAGCGGGCGCGGCGCGGAGTGGGGGCTGGGTGGGATGAGGATGAGCAGATGGGGATGGTTAGGGTTAGCACTTAGCCGGGGCCAGGTGTTGGCTTGTTGGGTTGGGTCGAATCTAGTAATAGGTTAGAATCGGGTACCCGTCGGGTGATTTATGGGTAAAAATAAAAATCCGTCCCGAACCCGACTCGTTTCGGGTTGAACACGGGTGCGACCTACGGGTAAAAACTATGTCTCATACCTGGACCCATCGGGTCGGGTACCCGATTCCGAATTGTCATTCCTATGCGCTTGGCACGACTTATACATAAAGTATTTATAATGTTTATAAATATTTATTATATCAAAACTACTTATAGTATTTATTATAACATAAACAGTTAACTCGTTTGATAAAATACTTATGCTTATTTATCTAAACTGCTTATGCTGAGGTTCACTATAAACATTAAAAACTACGTTTTGCTACTTTAACTAAAGTATTTATGGTAATACAAAATAGTAAAGTGTTTATACTCATAAGCACTTTTATTATTATTTTATTGTTTGACTATCCAAACTGCTTATTAAGTATAAACATTTTTAATAAACACTTATATAAGTTATCTCAAACGCATCCTGAGTAGTACAATGTGAGTATAAAACGGTTAGTACATTCAATGCAGTCGAACGATTCACACGAGACTAATATAGATGAAAAATGAAGTTACGCATTTCTCTATTTGGCAAATGGCGTCTGGAAGAATTTTGGCACCGACATGCTCACAGGCTCACGACCATAAGAATCTGTATCTTTACGGCTACAAGGAGCCTCGATTTTTATTTTCATCAGGTGGCTATTCCACTGCTGTCAGCAGATAAAAAGGACGTCAGAATAATTATGTGGTTCTCCTTCTATCTCTTTCTTTTTCGTGGTATTATACAGTACTCTTGATTTCTTTATAAGTCCATTATCTGTCCGGCCATGAAATTCTGCAATGTTATTGATTTCCTGACTCTAACTGTATTATAATAGTTCTTAGTCTGTTTAAAATACGTAGTACTGTTTTCGTCTTGTTGTTTTAGATTTTTATACAGAGATTAAGAAGGAATAAAAAAGTTAGTTATAAAAAAAAGAAAGATAAAGATAGAAATATACTAGAAAAAGAAAAATATGTTTGTATGATGACAAATAATATGGAACAGGCAGAGTAATTAAGAAAAACAACTTGTTTTTTAGAGTAAAGAGAATACGTATTTTAGTAGAGTTTTCGCCGCAATCATGAAGTTACTAAAACTGTTTATATATTTGTTGTTGACCCCCAAAGTCATCACCTTTCCACAAATGCGTGGGGCTGATTATAAGTACGAAAGGAGTTGAAAAAGACAGGGGAGGTCTACCGGTAGGCGGTCGGTGAAAGCGTAAAGAAGTTAGCTTTAGTTGGCCATCTGATTACACAATCCTTTCTTTTTCAGACGTACGTCGTGCAAGTGCAAATCTTCAATGTAACAGATGACTAATATACCATATTCTGAGCAGATGATTTGCCAGAGGATTATACTTACGTTATGCTGCCATCAGATTTATGTTGGGAAACTCTATTGAGCGACGGGTCGCACAATAGCGCGAGCGCGTGACCCGTGCGGCCCGGCCCACCTCGCGTGGAAGAGCAGAGAGCGGCGGCGAGGCAGGACACGGCGTGTCGGGGCAGCGAGGCGAGCGGCGACGCAGGGCGGCGGAGCGCGGGCGGCGTGACGCGGCGGCGAGGGCGTCGCCGCGTTGCCGGTCGGTGGCATACCGTCGGCGGTGCGTCGTAACAAAGAGCAGAGCGACGGCGGAGCGCGAAGACGGAGCGGGCGGGACATCGCGGCGGCGAGGGCGCCGCCGTGATGGGATCAGTGGTTATCGCCGGCGGTGGAGGCGACACCTAGTGATCTTCGTGGTTGTGGCAATGGCAGAGCGCGGCGACGGGGCGGGCGGGGCGTCACGTCGCGGAGCCGCGACGGGGTCGGCAGTTTTCGCCGGTGGCTTAAGGGGGCTGAATTGCCAGGGGCCTATTCAAGCCGGCGGACATAGAAGGTTCTGCGCCGCCTCGCCGGTGCGGTGAGGCGGCGCCGAGCGTTGCCGGAGTCGCGGGCGACAGGCGGGCGGCGAGCGGGGCTCACGGCGGGGGAACGCGGAGCGACGTGGACGAAGCACAAGCGGAACGCGGCGGAGCTCGACAGAGACGACGTGGAGCACAGGAGGAGGGGAGGCTAATGTTTGAGGAAAAGCACACTGACACCACAACACTAAACAGATGCAATATATAAAGGCTTTGGCAACTTATGTGAAAAAAACGTATATGAACTTGTTCTGATCAACCTAAACTTATGCGCCATAGCAATTGGCAACGTGTGCACCAACAACAGCAGTTGGAAAGGGACTTTTCGTTGTCACAAAGCACTACAGGGGGACGTTTGCAAGCATGAAATTTGACGAAAAAGGCCATCGAAGGGACTTTCCAGCCAGGCCGAAATCAAACTTTCTGCAAGAGTCGGTGGAAGATGATGAACATTTGATCTCGCAAAAGAAGTAAAGCGTGAAATCTCACTCAAGTTCTGAGCAAGCCCTCTTTAAGCTTTACCTTTTTTTTATTTGATTGATGGAGTTTTGCTTTGCTTATATGAGAATCTTTACAGAAAAATATTACAAGGAGGGCCTGTCGGGAGGGCTAAATCTCGGCCCATTTCCGGGCTAGAAGTTGTCACCATGTTTTCAGCCCATGTACGTCGAATGAGCCGGATAGAACTTCCTATAAACAGTATAGAAAGAGGAAGTGGTACACATGAGCACATCGTAAACTATAACAGTTCGTCCAGAAAAGATGGTAAACTGTAAGAGCATCTTCAATCATCATGTAAAAAATTATTCCTTAAATACAGGATTGAGGTTTTTAAAACTATTGGAAGTAAAAAGAAGGCATGTACTCCAACAACTTTTAATAATTCGTTTCCTAAAAATTAAAATCATAAAAATATGCCTTTAGTGATTTCTAATGAGGTTGTCAAATATTGAGAGTGAAAGAACTTGTTTTAGGAGTCACTATGTTTAGGAATCTCATTTAAAGAACGGTTGAAGATTTGTTTTTTCAATCACTTTCTAAATCTTTGTTTAGAAACCTCATTTACATAATTGTTGGAGATGCTCTAACGGGCTCACATAATGAGAAGATTCATAGTTTCAATAGGCAGAACGAACCAGAGAATGTGCATTTATCTTCTTGAGCACTACATACAACTAGTTATGCAGATGTGATACATGAACAAATTGGAATATCACAGTAAGCAAAGCTATCAACATAATCTGAACAATACGGAAAACGGGAATGTTGGAAATATTCGAACTTGAGCTTGCGTGAATGAATAAAAACGAAAAAGAATGTTGCTGATGCGCTCCCTTGTCACCCGACCGACCGATCGACGGAGACACTACTTACTCCGCCACGTCAGAGTCCCGGGCGGGCACAACCGCCTTGCTTCCCACACGCTGCAGTGGGCCTTCCGCGCCGCCGCGCGGCGGTCGTCGAGGTAGTGCTGGTACACGTAGGAGAGGAACCCCCACACGGCCATGAGCATGGCCACCACCTTGATCCCCGTCATCCTGTCCCCGAAGAACACGACGGCACAACACTGGCACGAGCGGCAGCGCCAGGGTGCTCGTCACGTTCGTGAACAGCGACAACACCCGGGTGATGAGCCGCACGGCGCCCAGCGTCGCCGCCTGCCACCCCACCGCTATGCCCGCTAGAGTCAACACGTACCGCGCCCTCCCGTTCCTGAACCCGTCCATCTCCCCGCGGATCGCCCGACGAGAGCAGCGCCACCACTGAAACCGTGGACGCCGCCACATTGGTGCAGACCTGCATCGTGAGCGCCCAACGCAGCGTGCGCGCCCGGATCACCTTCTCGAAGGTGACCTCGAAGAGGGACAGGATGAGCGCGTAGACCGCGGAGGCCGCCAGCGTGAGCCCCACGCTGAGCAGCGCCGCGGAGAAGGTGAGCACGACGACGGAGTTGGCGATGAGCGCCGTGAACCGCTGCGCGTTGATGAGGCGCGACGTGACGGCGTTGAAGGCCAGCTGCGTGGCGGCCACCAGCGAGAAGGTGGAGACCGGCAGGTACAGCATGGCGTACGAGTACATGAGGTTGTCGCAGCCGATGATGAGCCCGATGCTGATGCAGATGGCCGCGATCTTCGGCTTGCCCGCAGCGGGCCGGGGTTCGTCGGCGGCGACGGGGGCCGCGGCGTGAGGAGGAGCGGGACGAGAAGGAGCGGCGCGCCCGCGGACGGCGCGAGCGTGGTCATCCACATACAGACATGTTGTTGCCGCCGGAGTTGTAGTAGAGGCGGCCCAGGAGGGTGGCCATGGCCTGCCCGCACAGCAGCATCAGCATGTCCGCCAGCACCAGCGCCCACCATCGGAAGCTGCGCCTGTTTGGCCGGGGCGTGGTGGACTCCGAATCCTCGCGAACTTCCTCATGCCATGGGCTCATGGCTGGATTCGATACCTGGTACAAATAAAAGTTACAGAAGTTTTAGGCCAGCGAAATTCACTCTCCCTTTCTTTCAGCACAATTACACAAGCAAGGCAATTTGCAGAACTGCATTGCAGTATTGCTCTATGAGCACTGCAAGACATTTTTTTTTAGTCATCTTCACAAGTCAATGCTGCTAAATGCCAATATTTGGCCATGCATGAACCTTGCAGCTGAAAATCAAAATAAACTTGACTTGGAGCTTTGAGATGAGAATTAAATCAAACAGAGAAAGGGTCTGTGGAATACCTCTGATCTGGAGCTGAATCTCTTCAACAGGTGCCATATCACTGGCTGAGACTTTACTGAGAGATCTAGCTAGGCTGCTTCAGCTTCAGCTGTTCTGAAGATGCTCTTGAGACACACACTCCTTATATTAGTGAAAGCTCGTGGATCGCTTGCTCTTTGACATCGTTATATATAATACTCATGAAGACGTAAGCATCATCATATACAATGACCCTCCATGTTTAAAAAATTGCCAGTGGACACCTACTTCCAGCATGATCTTCCTCCGTGCAAACGCGGTGTGGTGTTATTTTTCTGAGACAGAAGAATCATGGTCGGCGTTGTAACGAAACCACATGTTCGTTGACCATGCATCCAGGTTTACTTGAAGAGTATCTATTTTCCCTTAAAGCTCAAAGGGTAGCAGCTTTCTGACCACACACTCATCTTTTAAATCTGGAAGTTCATGATGTACCGTTGGATAGCTTGTACTAGAACTTTCTGCTATCAAAACACAAAACCTTCAGCCTGCAACACTAAATCATCTTTCCGATGGAACATAGTAGAGCATTTAGTGGGGAGGATCATTTCGAGTGGTATGGGAGGAATGCTTTAGTTTGATGCAAAAAATTTATATGATGAATTATCTCTTGAAAACATCTGGGTGAATTTTCAGTAAAAATCTGTTATATCTGTCATTTCATCACGTTCACCTTCTCATGCCATATCACTACACAGTTGGACTTCGATTCCTCCAACTAGTTGTTACAGGGTACATAGTGTATACCTTGCTGAATCGTTTCCTTGTATCTCTCACGATGCGCTGTTGACTTGTTAGTATCCCCAAACAGCTTGGAATGCATTCTCTATAGTAACGCATGCATATGAATAATGAGGTGTTCGCCATATCACCCGCTTCTTCACAATGGCTTTCCTCTTTTTGACTTGTTTAGGACCCTTCTTCAAGTGGCTGCACCCACGCGTTTGTTGGAAAGGCCATCAATCACCTGTAAAATAAGCGGTCGGTTAGGCATGTAACTCAAGATATACTTCAGTGATGATCCAGCCACCTGTAACATGATGCATTTATATACTGCTGGATTTGTATATCAGTTTTCCACCAGAAAGCGTGCAAACACGGCACAGATCACTTTGCATCACAACAATGGCATAAGACAAAGGGACAGGAAAGGGGTGGAGAGGCTGCATATCCTAATAGTATGATATTTTGGGTACCGGACGTGAAGCCCTGTGATGGAAGTCAGGATGTGGGAGTTCAGTTCATCAGTGATCAGAAAGTTTGGAATGATCCGTGTGTGTAAAGACAGGATGGATCCAGGATACAGTCCATTTCACTAGGATATAATTATGCCGTAATGTACGGAACTAATTCTGAGCAAAAGCATGTGATAAATATGAAAAGGAGCCTACCTAAAGGACAATAGCTTTTTGTCATCCGGATATCTGAGTTTGTATATAGAGTACATTTCTTCCCTTTTTAAGATGATGAAATAAAGTGTGGCACCATCATCCGACGCAGGTTATGAGCATGGTTGATGGCTTCATATTTTGCCACTTCTGCATTGATGTTGGATCTCTTCGTTCTGGAAGAAGCCATAGACATCCGGAACCGTTGTATGTGTCCTTGATATGATCCACAAAGGGAAGTGAACAACCTTGTACTTCCAATGAATAATGGGCAGAAGCTTTCATTTGCATTTGGCACATTGAGAAAGCCTGTCCTCCCTATTCTTGCCAGAGTACTAGCTGCAGTTGCTCTAGATTATTAAAAAAAAAAAAAAGACAGCTGCAGTCCTTCCTGATGCAGAGGAGCAGCATCAGAGTTAGCTGAATGGACCAAAAATGAGGAAGCACGCATCTCCTTACACTCACTGCAGTACCAGCTGTAATTCTTGCTGATGCACAAGAGCCACGTCCTGTCTGTACAGCATTTAGAAGGTCTGAAAGTATGAAGTTACTGCAATTTTTTAAAAAAAGTTACCACAAATTGTTACAACTTGATCGCACTTTATACATGGAATTAATCATGCTCTATAAGTTCTGTATAAAGATCACTTTGATGTATTATTCAGTAACTCAAGTTTTGTTTTTATTTACAGATATACTGTCTTGGATCAAAGAGAGGAGCATAAGGTTCAAGATACTGGTGATGCATTTGCAGCTGCCATGCCAAGGAAGAAACCTTTCAAGTTATTTAGTCTATGACAATTCTTCTTCTCATAGCAGACGACATTGCTTTTGGTCCGTTTCCATTATTGTAAAGAAAACAAAGAACAGGGAAAGTTAATGGTAAAATGGCAGCCCATAATCACCAAGCTACCTAATGTTAGAGATTGAGGAATGGAGTATGCTACTTGGAAAAAGTTTGGATAAGGCAAAAACTAGAATGTTCCCCCAATCCCGCGAAGGGACAATCCGGTGAGATTGTGCCATCTCCTACATGAAATGGATAATGGAATCCAAGAAAATTCAGTCTCTCCATTTAGTTGGGAGTCACACGATGCAGCTTACTCAACCAGATTGCAGTTGAGACAAAACTTGGGTACCATGTTGCATAAAGATTCATGTTCATGTATCTATGCAGTGGGTTGTCATGCATAAAGAAGAACAAATAAACTTGCTTGTTTTGACTTTTGAGTTCAGAAGAACAGATAAACTAGGAGGCGCAGAAAGGGAAACAACAAAACTCTTATAAGACGAGGACAGAGATGGAAGGCTCCTTCCTTCGATTGCAGACAGCTGCGTTGATCACTCGGTTATATGATCCCTGTTTCGCAAACGCCTTAGTAATTGATCACCATGCGTGCATGGATTGTAGGATTGTAAGCAATTGTTTTTGCAAACGCCTCAGTAATTGATCACCATGTGTGCATGGATTTTAGGATTGTAAGCAAAATGACAGAATTTGTTTTGCAAACCTTGGCTTGAAGCACCACTCATGTCGTTCTGTCAGCGACTCAGCGTTGCACATGCATCTGGACAGCGGACACAGATCCGGCCTCCATAGCTTTAGAATGCATGTACTTCAGGATGGCTCCATAGCTGCGTGGAAGAAACCAAAATGCTAGAATAGAAATTCATGTAAATAAAACTTCTATAAATTTCTGTTCTTACAATAAACCCTGGGGCATCCATTGCCCTCGCCATTCTGGACCAGTACCTATGTCCGGCCACTGCAGGTTGCGGCCCCACCAGATCTTGCGATTCAAGCCTCGCCACCACTGCATTCAAAAACCGTTTGAGCCGGTGAAACCGCTCGGCGCGGTTTTGCGAAAACCGCGAAAACCGACAAAACCGGTTGGCTAACCGGCCAAAATTTGAAAACGGTACCGTTTGAACAAGAAAACGGCTAGCTAACCGGTTTTGCCGGTTAGCCGAACGGTTTTGTCGATTTTTGGCAGTAAAGTCACAGAAATCGAAATTAAAGTAAATAAATAAAAAATGAGGTGAAAAATGGTGCAAAAATGCTAAAAATTTTGGCATGAAGTTATTAAGTATTTATAGCAGGCATAGGCAAATATTATCAATATATGGTTCATAGAACAGTCATAATATAAATTTCACAAGGATTCAAACATAGTTCATACATGTCTATTTTAAAATTACATAGGTAAATAGAACATAGTTTATGTAGTAATACAAGTAATGCAATGGCCTACACTCAAGACCATGGTGTCTCATTCCAATTGTAACATGCCCGGTTATACTCCTCGATAGATATGACCGCAATCCCTTGTTCTCGCAACAAATCCGCCTTATATTATTGCCAACTTAATCCCGTCCAATGTGAAGTTGTTTGTCACTGTGAAAATATCTGGTTATAAAAGTCTGGATCTTGCCACTCATAGACCCATATTGGAGGCCGTTCAAAAGTTGCATCAGGAAGCATGTAATGAATGTAACCAAGCGTTATGTCACTAGTTGGGGTAAATGAAGACTCACTTTCGACAGGGGAGAGGTAGGATCCGTAATGATGTTGCCTACCCTTGCCTCTGCCACGATGGTCATCCTTTGTGATTGTGGAGCGCCATGATCTTGATCTTGGGTAGCATGTGTGAAGTCTTCCTCACCTATAAATAGAAGACTGGAGTTAGTGATTAATCTTATGAACTTAATAAATATTACAACAAGATATTTGACCTGTAAACTGAAGAGTGGACGGTGGAATCGTCCTACCACCCACATCACCCGCGTCGTCATCTGAATCAGATTTGGAGCTACTATCGTCCGACTCTTGGTACGGTGGGCTCTTCCTTGGATCTTCACTAGCATTGGACTCATCACTGGAAACTCCTTGTGGATCAACAATTTTCTTCTTTTTTGGATTAGGTTTCCTTGAAACAGCTTTATATTTCCGCTTGACTATGTGTGTATCTCCCACATGTTCCTCTGCCCACTCAACAAGAGAACTTTTGCCAATAATCCTTTGCAATTCCCTTGGATCATCTCCCTCAGTCACCAAGTGGGAAGGGAGAGGGGTGTCACTCTCAGTGTCTTCCTCATCAAGTACTGGATCGGTATTTGATCGACCATTCTCTATCCAATCTCGTATAGGATTTTTATCATCATACAAAGAAAGCTCCATAAGTTTGTGGAATGGATCTTCGTCTGGTGGCTTGTATAATCCCGCTTCCCTCATGCGAATGCGCAGGTTGTAGTTGACATACACCAACTTGTTTAGTTTATTATGAGATAACTTGTTACGGACCTTTGTGTGAATCAATGCAAATATACTCCAATTACGTTCACATCCGCTTGACGAACAACATTGGGACACAAGTCGTAGTGCAAGCTTTTGAAGATGTGCAGTGTCAGCACCGAACATAGCCCACCATTGCGCTATATCATGAAGTGTAAAAAAAAGTGAGCCTGAGAAAAAGTAGGCATGACTTAAAAAGAAACATAAGTATCATCACGGAACGTACCAGGAGAAGTATTACTATCATATGCCATCTTCTGAGCCAATTCTGTGGAAAAGGAACCACTCTTACGTCTGTAATTTTCAGCTTCTTGGAGTGCTGCTACACACGTGTTCGTGTCAGTCATCGTCTCAAATGCTGATCGAAGATCATGAAGGACGTTATTCGTCGTGCCATAAGCATAATGAGTTCTTGGGTGCAATCCCACGCTGTTAAAAAAATGATACTTTTAATAGCAATGTTCAGCAATTGGATTTATGTAACAATGAAAAAAAATGTTACCTGTATTAACATAAGTGTCACTTGCAATGTCACCCATCCTTGGATTTATCACCGCCATGTAGCGAGCAAACTCATGTCTATCATTATGAAATAGACTATCATATTCACTACGTAGCATATTGAACCTTAAGAGAACTTCACTCAAATTGGGGATCTTATCCTGGTCTGCGAAGCGCAGAAATGCATATAGTAGTTGTACTGCATTGACGACATGGCTCATGTTGTCCCTCCACGATAAGCTGGATAAGCAAGAATGAGCATACCTTTCCTCATCCATGTTGCTGAAACGACTCTCCAAAAATGATGGAGAGGCCACCCATGCCATGAATTTATCTTTTCTACGAAGCATGCTCTCTAGAAACATGTAGTTTGTGCCAAATCGTGTAGCATTCCATCTCACTAACTCACCACCAATAGCTACTCGCATCATAGCATGCAACTTGTTGTGGTTGTAAAGCCACCGACATATCCTTCGAGCAGCCTCGATCATAGCTTTGTGCTCTGGAAACTCCCCAATGGACTTTAACATCAAATTGATAGTGTGAGCCACACATGGCTGCCATACAATCCGGTACTTACGAAATAACATCTTGCAAGCCTTCTTATACTTTGCTCCATTATCAGTTATTATCTGCACAATATGTTCTGACCCTAGCTCTTTCACCACTTTGCTAATTTCCTACAAATAACAACATCGATTAATACCATCTAGCATAAGTATGAAGTTACAACATTATGATCGTACCGTGTGAATGAAGTTTGCATCCTAGCTATGACCGGTGGCATCAATTGACTTGTAAAAAAACATGATCCCATTGCAATATACCATGAAATTGATGACACTCATCCCTGTTGGTCCCGTCTAAGAATCACACATTATAGTAATACCATGCATATCCCAATCTAGCTTGAACTTTGCAAACTGCTTTTTGATATCTTCCTCATTTGCATCTAAATATGTACCATCTATTTCTCGACCCATTGGACTGGGGATACCCTCACCTACAAATTTGAACATTATCAGATCTCATATGTTATAAACTGAATGATAAGTTACAATCCAATGAAATAAACTTACCCCATCTTTGTGTCTCCTTCACAGCGCTAGTAAAATAAGGACTATTGGCCTTTTTACCAGGAATGGCTTCTGCTAGAAATCATTTAGACCAAGCCTTCCCAATTGCCCGCCTTGCGAGTCTACTCTTCGCTGTCCACGGCCCAGTGTCAATCCTTGTTTGCACCTTCTCACCTTTTCCTTTTCCAGAGATGGACCTCTTCAACATCCCTATTAATCCACCACCTTCACTGCTCCTAGGTTGAGACGATCCACCACCGTGCTCGTATTGCCCACCTTGCTCACGTACTCGCCTCGCGTATGCCTCCTCCTCCCGTGACTCATGCAAGGCACGCTGCAACTCCTCATCATCCTCATCGTCCACATTCCCTTCGGCGGCAATTTTCTCTCTTCTCAATCTCTCTTGTTGCCTGCCCCTCCTCTTATCGGCAGTTCTATCCAACTCACGACGAAAATAATCACGAACCTCTGCCGGAATAAGAGTGCAAGACACAACATTTTTTCCACGTCCTGCCAAGTGTTCTTTGAAACGAGTGGCACCACCCCCCTTCTTCCGTGTCTTGCAATACTTGCATGCAAAGCCTGGATATATGTTCTCTCCATGCTCCCAAACCTCATCGCTTTGACTATGATCCCCCATGGTGACTATTTCTCCTGTCCATATAACATGTGCATTTTCTAATTAAAATCTTTAAATTATCTAGCTACCTACTGGTTAATAAAAGAAATAAATCTTAAAAAAAAGAAACACTTACCTTCCTGTAAACTGACGCAAATCGCGGCTAACCGCCCTGCTGGTTCGGCAAACCGCCCCCCAATCGCGGCTAACCGCCACCCATAACCGGCTAGCCGAGCGGTTCTCCACTGGTGCTCGGCTACCTCGGCTAGCCGTTTCGGCGCCCGGCTAGCCGCTGAAACCGCTCGGCTAGCCGGTGAACTCGGCGGTTGCCGGTGCTGCAGCCTGCTAACCGACACGAAATCGGATTATTGAGGAGGATGAGCGAAGGGGATGGCGATTTGGTGAGGAGCAAGCTTCGGTACCGCGCAGGGAGTTGGGGAGAAGAGAAAGAATGAACGGTGGGGGGTAGGGAGAAGAGGATAAGGTGAGTTTTCTTTTTTTTTCTTTTTTTTTATATTTCATCTTTCTGCAATTTTTTTCCCTATCAAACTTTCTTAATTTTATAAGGTTGTTTCATCATAATTCAAAGGTTTACCTCCAGTTTTTTGTCATATTTTTAATACAAATTTTTTCAAATTTTCAAAAATTTAAATTTTGTACGGTCGAAAACCGGTTGTCCGGTGAAACCGGACCGGACCGGTTTTGTCGAAAACCGCAGTTTTCGACCGGTTTTCGACGGTTTTTGAACCCATCTTATGAAGGCGGAGTATCAGGGGGACGCGGCGGCGAGATTCGCCAGTAGGGGGAGGGGAGAGCCTGAAGTACGCTAGCCAAGACGAGCTAGCCGTTCCGTCGCCGTCATCCGAGAGCCATGGACAGCGGAAGCGCCACAGGAGTATTTCCAAAATTATGAACCAAAGGGTTTTATAAAAATAGTTGGATCACGACTATTAATCGCAATCCAAAGTAAGGGGTTTTATATAAATAATTGAAGGAGTATATTTAAAATAATAAGACTAATTTAAAGGTGTTCTGATAAAAGGTTCGCCGTGTCCGCCGAACCCGCTTCTAGCGGCCGCCAATCTCACCGGCGCCAATGGGGGCTCCAGATGGGATCACCCATTCTTGAAATTCGTCCCGCAGACCGCCTTCGATCTACATAGGAGACGGATCTTCTTTCTCCATTCTGGAACCAATCCACATCCAAAGGAGAAGAAGGTGAGGGAGGAGAGGGATCGGGGGTTGAAGCAAACCATTATTCGCGTGGCGTGACGTCATGAAGCTCGAGTGTGGAGCTGACGATGAAGCATATAGCAATGACGTCCTCGGTGTTCAGGCATGTGACACACCGACAAGCAGCTTGCTGTTGTAGCTCCTGCAGGCTACAACCCATTATGACAGAATTAGAGCGACATTACTCAAGATTCAGGTGGGACTTCACGAAAGGAGGCGAGCTTTGGAGAGATTGGGGAAGGAAGGAGAACTTGTAGAACGGAAATGGCTGGAGATTTTTGCTATTTTGACGACGAAAATCATGAAATTTACTAAAATAACTGAAAAACCGTGGGCTTCGTTAAAATGACCTCGAAACCATAGTCTCTCTGCTAAATTGAGCACGAGACATTTTCTAGACAAAAATGCCCTTGGCCTTCTTCTTTCTTTCTCTCTCCCTCTCTCGTCCTTCTCTCCCTCGCTATCACTGGAGTGCCGCCGCCCATCGGCCCTAGCTGCGGAGCTCGCGGTGGCGGAGGCGGCGCGCACCGCGGCCACCCTCACCAGGCCCCCATCGCGCACGCGCACCTTCACTAACACCCGCGCGTGGGCGCCTTCTTCCATGACAACGACGCGGCGCGCGGCCTCCACGCGGGCCTTGGAGCGGCGCGTGGCCACGGGTGGCGTGGCATGCGCGGGGCTCCTGCATCGCCGCCGTGCCACGTACCGGCGTCTCCTCAGCTTCGGGCGAGCGCGGAGGTCGGCGGTCTTCCAGGCGAATCCTACCTCCTCAGGGCAGGCGGCCCCGACCCCGACCCTGACCGTTTCGGGCGAGGGCGGCCACGGTGCGCGCCGCCTCCGCTGCCGCGAGCTCCGCAGCGAGGGCCGGCGGGCGGTGGCGATCCAGTTTAGGAGAGGGAGAGGAGAGAGAAGAGAGAGGGACAGAGAAGAAGAAGAAGGTCTGGAGCATTTTTGTCTAGAAAATATCTCGTGGTCATTTTAACGAAGCTCACAGTTTCGAGCTCATTTTAGCGAATCCCATGATTTTCATGATCAAAATAGCAAAAATCTCCAATGGCTGGTGCTGCTGCTGCCTTGTGGGTCCGTGTGCTTCTCATGTACCAATGTGTCAGTATGTTCGTTTCGTGAGGTCAGAGAAGTCCCGTGACGTTACCCGTTCCGGCCACGGTCCACGGCGCCAGTTAGGTGCAAATGGACGGCAAGTGCCTGAATTCTCCAATGGCGGAAGCAGCCAGAGCAGAAAGCTTTTTGCCGAGTATTCGCCGAAAAAGAAATTGCCGAATTTCATTCTGGCTCAGCAATCGCCGCATTTTATTTCATTTTCGCAAGATCACTGCGCGACTTCTAGCTCAGATCCAAATGACTTCGCCCCATTACTGTCGTCATGGTGCAATTGGTGCATGACGTTTACACGATCTCTAATAAGCAGAGTTTAGTCCTATTGCGATATACTGTATTGACTTGATCAACGATTGAAGGAATCAAACGTTCCGGGATTGCTCTGCCATGTGAAGAGTACCTCCTGTGCAACTAGTAATACAGTAATTCATTTGCGGGAGCCATTTGGAGAATCCAAAGTCGACGACCGTGTGTTGTCCCATCTGAAGTCAATTGTAGATTAATCGACGAAAACTCTGTTTAAGAGTGCAGAATGGGTGCAACGAACGATCTTGAAAAAGGAAAAAAAAAAACACTCAGAGCTCTTTTGGTGGTCGAGAAGAGTGCAGAATGGGTGGTCGAGAAGTCAATACTCGGTCAGGTTTAATTTCATGAATTTTGTCGATCCTACATGAAGCAACATGAAGGATTGGCAGGTAATAGTAGTAATTCGGGATTCGAATACAAGACGAGCTGTTAAATGCCCGATGCTTAATTAGAAGTAAAGTAGTAGTATTCAGTCCGAGAGAAAAGTCGATGATAATTGACCTGACAAACTCGTATTACAAAGTTTGTTTAGATGGCCTCTCATGCATCATTGATGAGTAATAATGGTAGGAATAAGGGGAGTGAATCTCAATGACACAGTTGTTAAACTGGTTTTCCCTTCTGTAAACGAAAATATTGCGGTCAACCCTTCATGACATTCATTAAACTGGCTCGGTACAGCAAAATACTTAGCAACCCCTTCTGGGTTTTGTTCGTGGCATCTATAGTAGTCAACCCTTCATGGATGCAACTGAAGAAGGGGATAAGATCTACAGTAGATTTGACTACGTCAGGCCTACACCGTTAGTCAGTTTTGAACTGAATGGGAAATGGCTTCAACTTTACACATGGTCTCGTAGTATTTTGTACTAAAACCAGGATATCTATTTTCCTGCTTAAATGAATAGCAATGCTCCTTCTCATTTGTTCAGAAAAAAAAATCTCAGTGAAATTGCACCATATATATATTTTTTATATTGCATATATAGTTCGTGATGTTCTAATAGTTCTTTGTGTCTTTTATGGAGTATATAAAACTGTATGTTGAAATAGTTGTTTTAACTAGTAGCTATGTTTGCGTCTTGAGACCGATTTACGTTGTATAGGCAATAATTCTTTTACATGTCAGAGTAGACTATTGTATTGCTGCAACAATCAACCTTACAATAGTTATGGTTCTTCGACCCATGCATGTTGCAAACTAATATGTGTGCATGTCAAGATAAGTACTTCAATTTGCTACAGTAGTTATTTGCAACCTGACAAGCTAGGAGACAATATAATATAGCAAGATGAAACTGACGATATGTTTATAAGACAATGCTGTCTCCAAAAGTGCTATATATAAGTAACCTTACGATGTGTTTTGGTAGCAGGACGTATAAAGAACACCGTGGGAAATAGTTGTGGTGGCGGCCTATTATATCATCCAGCTGGTATTGAGAGTTCCTGTCAGCATTATGGCACGCGCTCAAGAAATTCAGCTCCAGATAAGAGGTAGGCACGGCACAATCTCTTTTCTTCGTTTTGCTCTCTACGGCTTCATTCACTACTTCTTGCAGCCAATAGTTGAGGTCAAAGCAAAGTCATGCATGCATGCACGTCCAATTGCAGAGGATCCTTTGTTGAGCGTAATATGGTGCCATCGTGGCCCAGTTTCTTACTGCCTGCCTATAGCTGTATCTGTATGTGTGTTTAACTTCGTTTGCGCCTAGATATTTCGAGCGAGGATTCTGGCCACGGCGAGGTGCCGGGATCAGCGACGTGCGTGCGGAAGAGGCGCAGCTTCCGATGGTGGGCGCTGGTGCTGGCGGACATGCTGATGCTGCTCTGCGGGGAAGCCATGTCGCCCCTCCTGGGCCGCCTCTACTACAACTCCGGCGGCAGCAGCATGTGGATGGCCACGCTCGCGCAGTCCGCCGGCGCGCCGCTCCTTCTCGTCCCGCTCCTCCTCACGCCGCCCGCCGCCGCCGGCGAGCCCCGGCCGGCCGCGGGGAAGACAAAGATGGCAGCCATCTGCGTCGGCATCGGGGTCCTCATCGGCTGCGACAACCTCATGCACTCGTACGGCATGCTGTACCTGCCCGTCTCCACCTACTCGCTCCTGTCCGCGACGCAGCTGGCCTTCAACGCCGTCACGTCGCGCCTTCTCAACGCGCAGCGGTTCACCGCGCTCGTCCTCAACTCCGTCGTCGTGCTCACCTTCTCCGCCGCGCTGCTCGGCGTCGGCGGCGGCCCCTCCGACGACGGGGCCACCACCGGCGGCAACGTGCCGCGCGGAAAGCACGCGCTCGGCGTGGCGCTCACCCTGTCCGCGTCAGCCGTCTACGCGCTCATCCTGTCCCTCTTCGAGGTCACCTTCGAGAAGGTGATCCGGGCGCGCACGCTGCGGTGGGCGCTCGTGATGCAGGTCTGCACCAACGTGGCGGCGTCCGTGGTTTCGGTGGTGGCGCTGCTCGCGTCCGGTGAGTGGCGGGCGATCCGCGGGGAGATGGCGGCGTTCAGGGACGGGAGGGCGCGGTACGTGTTGACGCTGGCGGGGATCGCGGTGGGGTGGCAGGCGGCGACGCTGGGCGCCGTGCGGCTCATCGCCAGGGTGTCGTCGCTGTTCGCGAACGTGACGGGCACCCTGGCGCTGCCGCTCGTGCCCATCTTCGCCGTCGTGTTCTTCGGCGACAGGATGACGGGGATCATGGTGGTGGCCATGCTCATGGCCGTGTGGGGCTTCCTCTCCTACGTGTACCAGCACTACCTCGACAACCGCCGCGCGGCGGCGAGGAAGGCCGGCGGCTGCAGCGGGTGCGCGGCGCGGATAGGAAGCCACGCGGTTGTGCCCACGAGGGACCTTGACGAAGAGTAGATCTTCTCATCTTCCGCGGGTTTTTGGTTTTTAAATTCGTGACACAGTTTGCGCTTTGGAGTGAAGAAATCTCACGAGACTGCAATTCTATGAACAAATAATGGAATGAACTCGATCTGTTTCAACAACTTCAATGTTTTTTCTTAGGCCCATTGGACTTTAATGTTTTTAAACCAACAATATGTTCAAAATGAGTTCATGGGACATGGATCTAAAACATTACATTCTCAACCTTTTTTTTCGCAAGTCTTCAAGCAACACTACGGACAGCTGATTAGTTTTGTTACAGCGCTCTATTACTCACGAAGACACGATCAGGAAAAATGAAGTAAAGGGCCGAAAATGCAAAAGATCGCACAGGCAATCTGGCGCATACAGAGCCCAACTTTTATCAGCCTGGTTCCTCCGAACCAGCCTACCTGCCATCGGCCCATCCCCCCAAGTCCGAGCACCGCAATGGCCGTCGACGCGAAGCTCTCCGTCTCCGGCGCGGCCATCGCGGCGATCCTCCGCTGCTGCGGTGCCGCCGACGGCGACTGCGACGGGCTCCTCTTCGGCCGCGCCGCGCGCCCGCCCGCTCCGTCCCCGTCGCTCTCCGACGACGACTCCGCTCCCGTCTCCTCCGCGCCCTCCCTCTCCATTTCCATCGTCGGCCACGCCTCGCCCGCCCGCCCCTCCTTCCTCTCCGACCCCCTCGGCCGCTTCCATCTCCACACATCCTCCTTGGACACCGATGCCGCGGTCGGATTCTTCTCCTCCCGCCGCCGCGCGGCGCTCCGGCCCTCCATGCGCGAGGCGGCCCTCGCCCGCTCCCTCTCCGAAGCCCTCCCCCTCACCCACCCAGTCGTATTCCTCCTCGTGTCGCCCTCCTCCTCCCCGGACCTTTCAGTTCACTCGTTCGACTACCGGGCCTTCCTCCTCGTGGACTCCCGCCTCGTCGCCGCCTCCCTCCCCATCGTCAATGTGGGCCCCGGTTTCCATGATCAGTACCACGCCTTCGCGGCGGAGTCGCCGATGCCGTGCATGCCGTCTCAGGCGCTGGCGATGGGCTACAGCATTGGAGAGGAGAAGGCCATGGGTCGGATGGTCGAGGGATTCGGGATGAGGAGGGCGCAGGGGGTGGTGACGTCGGCTACCGTACAAGCGGCAGAGATGGAGGGCATATACGCTGGTATGCTGAGGAATCTGGAGGGGCTTGCTCGGCAGGTGGAGGAGACCAATGGTCTCGTGCTGCAGCAGGTAGTGATTCGGATGTGAATTCCTGATATCTTTGTTTGTAATGTTTATATTGGATTGGTCGCTGAGTTTTACAGTTTCTGGACAAATGCATTGCTTTTACAACTTCATGCAACACTTATAGATCTCCACCATGGATTCTTTGCAACATAGCTAGATATTTCAGTGACATTTGAGAGAAAAGCTTAGGTATTATGGTTGAGATGATTGGACATTCATATGAATTAGCAAGGTCTAATTGTGCATTCAAAATGGTCGTGGTAGAAAACAAAATCATTGTTAGTCTCCCCTCGGTTAAACTAACATTTTGCTTTGGCGTAACCAATCGAAAACTAGTTCTTCAGCAATATCTGCTACATATAGAAAGCCATTGCTTCTTTAATATTATCAATTATCATTTTTGAGGATTTTTACTTCTTATTTCAGGTAAATGAGTTAGAGATAAAGTGGAGGCATGTGCATCGAGGACATTGAATGGAATTTCATTTTGTTGCATAGTACTCCCTCCGTCCCATATTACTTTTCATCCTAAGCCTCCAATTTTCCCATATTACTTGTCAGCCTTGCTTCCCAATTCATCTTTTCTCTTCCAATACATCTCTATCTATATCTCTCTTTTTCTCGTTTCCTGTGTACCTACGTTTTTCTACCTCTCCTTAATTCCCGTGCCCAGAGCTAACACGAGTAGTAAATCGTGATGGGTGGAGTACATGGTTGTCCCTTGACTTTGACTCCTTAATCTGCAATCTCACCATTTTCACTCCAATAAAATTTACGAATCATAGTAATAATGCTTGGCTTTATGATTGTGACATTTGATCATTGAGAGTCAGCAAATTTGTTATCTATACCAGTGTGAACTAGGCAGTTGCTAAGAGAATAAAAGATCAAAGTGTTGAATTTTAAGGTAGTTTCTAATTTTCATCGAGCAAGGCTTGCTGCTAAAGTGTGTGTTACTCTCGTACTTGTGTTTTTGCACTTGAATAGTTAAAATTTTGAATTGATAGTTAAACTAGATGACATTCAGAACTTCTGCGTCCATGTTATGTAACTTTTCTTTGCAAGTACTGTGGATTTTTTTTTTTTTGCATGTCAGGATACAACCAATTAGTTTTCAGACTACATGGATGTTGGTAATAAGTGATGTGAGATTAACCACTGTTGATTTCGGCTAGTGACTATGACGTATGACCACATTATCCATTTACTTTCTGTGGACTATGGAAGGGACTTTAGCACACGAGTTAGAAAGATTATAAAAAAATGTGTTAAAGTTGAATGATACATTAGATTATCTATTGAACTAAATCTAAGCTTCTGCATATCATATTTATTAATTATCAGCATGCAATCTTTTTTAGTTGCTACTGCAACAAGTTTGTTTCTTCATCACAAGTTTTGCAAGAGTTCTTTTAGATGTGTTACTTGGAACTGTTTTTCTTATTTGTGGTCTTTGATCATATATTGTGCTGATATGATTTTGTAGGAATGTCAGAATTTGTTGTTGAGGAAACTATTTGCTGGACTGAAGTAGAGAGATTGTTTTTCTGCAAGGTACAACTTGACTTGCTCCTTATACTTCCTCTAACATGTAAAGTTTCATTTTTTTGTTCTAGATCATCCTGCTGTTTGTTTCACTTATTTATTTGCTCTCTTTTGCTTGGCAACTGCATATTACCTCACAATTAGTCGAAAAAATTCAAGTCATACTAGGGAATCTACCATGCTCAACTCTGTATTTCAATGACATAAAATCACTTTTCTTTTCTGTGATCGTGTTATTTGCTAGAGTTTGAGAAATGACGTGAGGAAGATGCGGCAGTGTGAATGGAGTAGGACAGCTGGTGGCCAAGCGGCACTAGGTTTGGCGTGAAAGGGAGGACGGGAGGCTATTGACATATAAAGATAGAATCCAACCTATTAGATGTCAAACTCATTCTCTAATTAAGCAACAAGATGGCTTGACTCCTATTAGATTGATTCTTTATAGATACTCTAATCCAATCTAATTACAGACGTTCTCTATTTAAGGACCTATTAAATGACATGGAAATCACAATTGGTTCCTTCGACGACAATTGATAATGGAGAAGCACTGTCAGTCTGTCACATCCTCACCAAAGAACTTCATGACTGTTGCACCGAAATTGCATGCTGAGATGCTAAACATTCCAAACAATAGGTCTTAGTGAGCCTAACCATTGAACACCTAGAACAAGATCAAAATCCCAAGGATATCATGTAACTATGAATAGAAAAATGTTCATCTGGCAATATCCCATACTAGGCACATGATCTCCATTGGCAACTGCAATTGGAACACTATCATTGATAGGGAACACTAATAATTCCAACTGTTGGCAAGTATCCAAATTAATAAAATTATGAGTAGAACTAGAATCCAGAAGTACAGTTACCATACAATTAATGATACAAGCATCCACCTGCATGGTACAATGTATATTAATTCTTGTCAAGGTGTGTAGAGAAATTCACATAGGCTGTCCGCTGTCTCTGTCGGTGGGCTGTGCTGCAGGGAACAAGTTTCCTTGTCTGGTGCTTGATCTAGCAAGACCCTAGCAAATGAAACAACATCCTCTAAGCAAACGGGTGACTGTAACTCCAACGTCAAAGATTCCAAGTGATTATCAGTAGGAGGTCCAAACCATGTCTTAATAGGCAGATGTAAATTCAGTCCAAGAAGGAGTGCCTTTGTTTCGTTCCAGAATCATTGACCAATACAGATCATGAATCTAGATGGAAGGAGGCCAACGGAGCTTTACCATTCTCCGGAACATGGATAAAAAAGAACTTCTCACAACGATAGAACCATGGAAGAGGACCCAAAGAACCATCAAAATCTGGAAAAGAAAGATTGTAAGTATGAGTTATGGTGGCATGATAGATTGATAGATGGTTGTGGCAGAATAGGATGATACACTTTTGCTGGCCATGTCTTTGTGGTACCAGAGGAAGAAGAAGAAGTGAGGATCCTAGTCTCCCCTGAAATCCACTACTAGAGATGGATCTTAATATCGAGTTGTATGTGCCAGTTGAGAGACGTGAGAGTGACTTAAAGTTGGTTGCATGAAGGGAGGAGGCAGCGGCTGGCCTAGGGCAGGTAGCCCTAAGGGTGGCATGCTGCGTGAGCTAGAGAACATTTCCTTTAATAATAGATAGGCTCCTTTCTCTTTATATATAGAGGGTAATTTGACACCTAGTAAAAAGATGACTTGACTGTGAAGAAATTAGTATATTAGATTAATTCTTTTAGATAGAATTCGATACAATCAGAGCCTGTTTGGATCATTTTTAGTTTTTTAAAAACTGGTTTATCGATTGGCTTCTAGAAACTGATTTCTAAAGATAAAACTGGGTGAGTCTGTTTGGATCCTGGTTTCTTAAAAAATGTAATCCAACTGACTTTAGCTGGGGTGAACCAGCTTCTTGGTTTAGAAATTGGATATCTGGTTTATAGAAACTGGATAAAAAATTGACATGTTTGGAACCATTTTCAGTTTTTAGAATCTGTTTAAAAAAACTAGAGGGATCCAAACAGTCCCTTAGGCTCATTACCTAATTAAAAACCTGTCTTTTTATTAAACTAGCGGGACCACTTGGACCCACCTGTCTTAACCTAAGCGGGGCGCCTGATGGCGGGGCTGTTCTCAGATAATTTTTCTCGTTTTGTGCTGGTGTCGAAGTTACTCGCATCCTCCTGAATTAAGATTCACTGCTGTATCGTCCATCCTTCACATGTATTGAAGCACAAAACTGACTTTAATGTTCCATTTGAATTTGACGGTTAAACATCAGTTGTAACGCCAGTACGTCTCCTTATATGCTGCTTGTCACTTCATGCTGATCTTTTTATTCATCTTGTTTGTCATGGTGTATAGCCTGTATAGGTTGCAAAAGGGGAGAGAAAGGTTCCAAGGCAGAAGGTTGTGTAGGTCATCTTTCTCCTCGTGATGAATTGTGAAGACTTTGGAGTTTGGAAGTTGCTCGTGTTCGTTGTCCATTGTGAGCAGAAGATTAAGAGATCTAAGGATTGAAACTGGCATGAAACTTTCTGTAGGGGGCAAATGCGGTTGTGTACATGTTGTGATGGGATATGGTGGAGTATCATTGTCCAACTGCCGTGCCATCCCACTTGTTGATGATCTCTGTTGTACAATATGCGTTGTGGAAGATTATATTAGTTCTAATTTCGTTTGGTCCGTTTGTACCGAAGAAAGAGAGCCCAGCTTCTTCCTGATAAAAAAAGAAACAGACAGCCCAGCTTTGCTACTTGCATCTGACCATCGCAACTCACAAGCAAGAGGGGCGGTGACAAATTGACCCTAGTATATCAATTCACCTAAAGAAAGAAGAAAATCGATCCTGGCATATACGAGTTAATGAGTTATGAGAAGTTCGTTCATTTATATATACTATATATAGTCTAATGCTGCATCATTTTGATGGCGACGGGCCCTCATTTTGGAAGAATGGAACTTTGCTTTCCTTTGCTCTACCAAAGATTCTCCGAAACACCTAACTGATGGGCCCATTTGTCAGAGACCCTAAACTATTCTTGGGAAATAAGCTTAAATCAACTAAATTATTTGCAAAGCCGAGCAACCCAAGCGTTAAACCGCAAATTAACCCACGTCTCCATCTCCAATTCTCCACCTTCACTTTCCTTTCTCCCTTCTCTTTCCCGGTCACCACCTCCCTCCCCTTCCACCCGGCCGCCCGCCTCCGCGATCGCAATTCGCCTCCGCCCTGCGATCCCCGACCCCACCGACCCCCGATGGCGCGGCGATCCGCCCCTCTTCTGCGCCGCCTTGTCTCCTCCTCCGCCCCGCCGCCACCTCTGCCGGGCCATGGCGGTGGCGCACGCCGTACCGTGACCTACATGCCGCGTCCCGGGGACGGCACCCCGCGCGCCATCACGCTCATCCCGGGCGACGGCATCGGGCCCCTCGTCACGGGAGCCGTGCGGCAGGTCATGGAGGCGATGCACGCCCCCGTCTACTTCGAGACCTACGACGTCCACGGCGACATGCCCGCCGTGCCGCCCACCGTCATCGAGTCCATCCGTCGCAACAAGATCTGCCTCAAGGGCGGACTCGCCACCCCCGTTGGAGGCGGAGTCTCCTCCCTCAACATGCAGCTGCGCAAAGAGCTCGACCTCTACGCCTCGCTTGTCCACTGCTCCAACATGCCTGGCTTGCCCACCAGGCACCAGGACGTCGACATCGTCGTCATCAGGGAGAACACGGAGGGCGAGTACTCGGGGCTCGAGCACGAGGTCGTGCCCGGGGTCGTGGAGAGCCTTAAGGTACGGCCAATCCGTTCGCGTTTTGCTCCGTGTTAATTGGGGAATCGCAGTGGTGCATTCATTGATGTGTGTGCTTTTCCTGATGTTATCATGAAATTCGTGGAGCCTATGGCTTCTATACTGTCTCCAGTCGGTAGATTCTGCAGGTCTTAGTACTTTTTGTATGAGAACAAAGTTTTCGATAAAATATAAAATAATTGCAAGTGATTTTGTTAGAACACCAATTCTCGTCAAATTGAATTAATTTGAATTTGTGGCCTCTGGCATTTTTTAGGTGAGAGGACTAAATGTACTGTTTGTTGTTGCTGAAAAGAAAATTTTGTCTGTCCAATTTTGTGCATTGTTGTAGTAGTCACTTCATGTCTCTTAAGGCTGCGGTTGGAACAGTATAGTTCTAGCGATGGAACATTGAACTGCAAAACTCTGCCTGGAAATTGTGTCACATGTAGAGGAGAGCGAGATGATGCATTTCACTCATATTTTTCTTTCCATGCTTGGTATTGTGTTTGGGTTGTGCATCTTGAGATGTAATTCCTAGGCATACTTTTGGCAGTGTAGATCCATTTGATTAAAATTCACAGGTCACTGTTGGGCTTGTAACCTTTAACACTATAGCAATACATTTGCAGTTGACTCAACTTTAAATGTGCTAGTTTATTTCATGTAAGTGCATTCTGTACCATACACTATAGGGACTGTGGACCATGTACTGTTGTGACTATTTGGTTGGCCGGACTCTGACATTTTAATGAAGTTAGGTCATGAATTCAGAATGCTTAGACCTAGGGAATTGGCTGGTGTGAAGAGTGTTTATTTATTGATTCCTTTATATTTATGTATTATTATCAAATGGACCAAAATTATGGCTAAGCGTGTAAACAGTTTTATACTATTATGCTACTTTCCATGAAGTGATATAGCTTGCTCGAAGAACTGTAATTGAGCAAAAATAACTCATCATATTTTTGCCTCTCAGTTCTTATCTGAACTTTTTTCTCTTTGTACTTTCACTAATTGGGCTTCCTAGGTGATCACGAAGTTTTGCTCTGAGAGGATCGCGAAGTATGCTTTCGAGTATGCTTACCTTAACAACCGAAAGAAAGTCACGGCAGTGCATAAAGCAAACATCATGAAGCTTGCTGATGGTTTGTTCCTGGAGTCTTGCCGTGAAGTTGCTTCAAAATATCCTGGCATTCAGTACAATGAAATCATTGTCGATAACTGCTGTATGCAACTTGTTGCAAAGCCTGAACAATTTGATGTTATGGTATGCATCTAAATTCTAAGTATTTTTCATTAGATATCATTCGGTCTGTATGATCTGTATCTGTTAAGTCCTTTGGATCTCTTTCCTTTTCTGCATTGATTTCTATGCATCTGCTTTATACAAATCTAAAATGTATTATTTTTTATTTTTGGTTATTGAATTGTGTCCTCCAATATCCAAATGATCTGGTGCATAGTATACTAGAGGCCTAATTTTAAGTATTGATAAAAGAATAATATTTGGATTGTGCTCCTTTATTTATTGATAAAGTCATGTTCTTTTGTTTTCGTGTAAAAAGCCTTCTAGGAATTCTGGAACCACATGCATATATAACATGATGAAAGAAAATGGGGAATGCCCTGGTTGAGTACCACTCTCACTAAGAAAATACAATATTCTTGATAACATTGAATGAATCAAATTACATTTTTTTTGTAAAAATATTTAAAAATATTCTTGACCAGTTAAAAATATTTAAAATAATGCAAGCGTAGCGTTTCAGTTAAAATGTAAGCAAGTAGTTGCCCACACTTGCTGACTTCATATTTTTATTATTTATTGTCATTTCTTTCAACTTTCCTGAATTCACTAGTGTTTCTTTTTAAGTCTTGTGATGTATTTGGATTACCTGCAGAATTCTTACTTGTTTTCTTTGGACTTATTATTGGTAGGTTACACCTAATCTTTATGGCAATTTGGTGGCTAATACGGCTGCAGGTATTGTTGGTGGCACCGGTGTCATGCCTGGAGGTAGGAATGCATATCATACTTCCCTTGTGTGGATTATATTTTTCCTTCATACAAACAATTGACACTTTCAAAAACTTCTTATTTTTTCTGAATAATGATTAGTTGCTGAGTGAAGTGCTTTCAGTAGATTTGAATCATCACCGAAATAATACTTCAGTGTCCGTAGTCTCCTATTGTGCCTATATGCTTTGGACTCTATGAACCTTTTGTGGTCTATGTGAACAATTTTTCTGCGCTCAATGTTCTGCTGAGCCAGTTTTGTGTTCATCATTATTTTGCAGGTAATGTAGGTCAGGACCATGCCGTCTTTGAGCAAGGTGCTTCTGCAGGAAACGTTGGAAATGAGAACATCATAGAGCAGAAGAAAGCTAATCCTGTCGCTCTGCTTTTATCATCTGCCATGATGTTGAGGCACTTGCAGTTCCCATCATTTGCTGACAGGCTGGAAATAGCAGTGAAGCGTGTTATAGCGGACGGCAAATTCAGAACAAAGGATCTTGGTGGCACGAGCACCACCCAGGAAGTTACTGATGCGGTGATTGCCAATCTGGATTAGATTCCAGGTGCATGCCTGAAGAATTAATTCTTTTGGGGGACTAGTCGTCTAGTCTTGACTCCTGAATGCTATTTGTTTCACATAGGTTTAGATTTAATTTATTTCACGCGTTCCTGGAGATATTGCGAGGCATCCCTTCAGAATTTTGTCTAAAAATAATTGAGAAACTTTACAAGGATTATTGCTCACTTGATACTTTGTAGCAAGGTAAAGACCTTGAGTTGCAAAGCCATCCTTTGCCAGTCTTGAAATAACATTAATTGAGAATTTAGTCGCTTTTGAGTTTTAATCTGTGGTTGTTGATCCATTGGGCATTAATATTTAATTTAAGTTATACTCTATCCGTTCCAAAGTTATTGTCACCATTAACTTTTTTTATCAATTTTGACTTTCGTCTTATTTAATTTTTTTTAAATATCATATATTTTCTCATAATTTATTTTATCGCTAGATAAAATTTAAATATAACTTATAACTTTTATATTTGAACAAATATTTTAAATAAGACGAATGGTCAAAGGTAACATAAAAAGTCAATGATGACAATAATTTTGAAATGAGCATTACATTGATATGCACATTGTATCCAACAATCTCAAATATATATATATATATATTTTGCCCAGTTCAAAACATAACCCCCTTGTAATTCAAAGTTTCTTGTACTCAAGTTAACATGGTACTCCCTCGATGTTGTTCGAAAGTTCCTTTGGATTAAAATAGTATATAGTCCGGATTGTGTTTGTATCGAACTAGATCGCCGGGTCAATAAGTCGGTGCTGTAGGATAATCCAACCAATTTATGAACACATTGGCCTGGCTAACCCAAACTGGATGAAAATTGTCGAGATTGACCAAAGCAATGCTATGCTCAACTTGTCATGTCTTATTTCGAATAGTTTGGTGTGGCCGAACCAACACTACCCATAAGATATTGTCAAAAAAAAAAAAACGCTACCCATAAGATAATTGCTCATTCCTTAGCTCCTTCGTTTCTCTTCTGAGTTTTAATTGGTGCTGAAAGTGTTATCTTAATAATATCCTTAATCAAAATTATAAAAAAATAATACCATTAATAAAAAAGAGAGCATCGTGTTCGTGTTCAACAAATAGTATTTTTATGTTTTTGGAATAAATAGAAATACTTTTATCATGGAAAATTATAATTGCTTCAGACCTAGCCGGACCAGGCTCCCGGCGCTAGACCTCACAGCGCATTGCTCCTCTTACTCCCGCGCCGGCGCCGCGGAGACAGCCGCCAGCCTTCTTCACCGACGCACGCCGGCCACCGCGAAGGTACTTTCTCCTCGTAGCTGTACTCATCGCTCTCCTCTTCCTTTCTCCCCTCCGCTGGTATTGGGTTGCCGCGGAGCGGGTTGCCGCTGGGATTTGAGGCTAGTTTCCTTGGTTGGCGAGGAACCCTAATTTTTTCCTCCATCATGAGGAGATTTTATCCAATCGGGGATGGGGACTTCTTCCTAGAACGGTCGCCCCTTGAAACAACTCATGCGGCAGGCAGCGTCGCCACCAATGCCAGGCAGCTATGTCTGACGACCTGGGGGAGCGGAGCTCTCGGGGGAGAGGGGAGGAGGGAGTCTCTCCTGATGCGTTAGGTGCTGCCCTACCTCTCCCAATCGCCCGTGCCCTGCCCCAATCCGTCTGTCCATCATGGGCGCTTAAGGGGTTGGTCTATCTGTTTATGCCCTCCCAAGCGATGAACCATCTTTCTTTTGGTTTATCCACGTAGTGATGCATATATTGTTTATGTTGCAAATGTGCTAGGGTTCTGCGATGAGCCATTGGAATGGAATGGTGAATCATATCTTGGAATTAGACAAGTCAAAATGTTTACAACTTAATTAATATCGGGTTTTGAAGTAGCTGCTGCTTTTGCCATCCTTGTGACCTTCCTACAATCGTTGACCGTTAAAACAGCTGCCATGATTTCTTAAGATAGATTTGGCTTATTCCTTTGACATGTGTGAATTTAAGGCTGTACATCTTTGTAGGGTGCACATGTGTGTGCATTCAACTGATGATGAATGACTTTACTTGCATTTTGCATAGATGCAATCACTTCCAGTTGTGTGGGCTTATTTTTAGGAATGATTTCTCTTTCCTTGGAGAGGAACATCCTGGGAACACACACCCTGGATCACATATATGTATATGCAAAACTCGTAGATGTGGAATTTGCTAAGCGCTTCCATAGTCAATGTTGGGTGCCATGTCAATTGGCCTGGTTGGATATGTGCAATTGTTACTTGCACTTATCAATTCAGCTCCCTTTCTAAACAGTATTTGCTTTTTTAGGATAATGGCTCGCCGTGGGCACCTAGATGGGCTGAGTGCCCACGCTCCAAGCCTGATGCGCCATGGTTCCTTTGGCGCAGCCAGCCTCCCTAGCCATCCTTTGGACCCTTCAGCTATGCTGGAGATGCTGGAGAACAAGCTCGCTATGCAAACTGCAGAGGTAGAGAAGCTTATCCGGGAGAATCAGCGATTAGCATCAAGCCACGTGGTCTTGAGGCAGGACATTGTTGAGACTGAGAATGAGATGCAAAGGATCCGCACTCACCTAGGTGAAGTTCAGACAGAGACTGATATGCAAATTAGAGAATTACTGGAGAGGATTAGATTAATGGAGGCAGACATACAAAGCGGTGATGCAGTGAAGAAGGAGCTTCATCAAGTGCATATGGAGGCAAAGAGACTTATTACTGAAAGACAGATGCTAACCCTTGAGATAGAAAATGTGACTAAAGAACTTAAGAAACTCTCTTCCTCTGCTGACAATAAAAGCCTTCCTGAATTGCTTGCTGAGTTAGATGGGCTACGGAAGGAGCATCATAACCTGCGGTTTGTGAAAATATTCCTTGCATTTCTCGTGCCCATTGAGCATTGGTGCTAGATAGGTCTTTGCTAATGTGATGTCATTTTCTCTTTCCTTTTTCAAGATCCCAGTTTGAATATGAGAAAAATACAAACGTCAAGCAAGTTGAGCAGATGCGGACAATGGAAATGAACTTGATAACCATGACTAAAGAGGCTGAGAAGTTACGTGCTGATGTGTCGAATGCTGAAAAACGAGCACAGGGTAAATACCCTCATTCACTTAATGTTTTGCCAGCAATTTTTCCCTGTTCCCGTATTTGCTTCTCGTAGAGGGGCAATATCATTTCCATTTTGAAGGTCAAAATCAGGGATGACCCCCAGGGAAAAAAAACTGAGTGGGCAGTCCGTTGTGCCACATTATTGGAAAATGAGTTTAAGTGCTGTTGGAGCAATGACCTCTGCAACTGTATCATTGGTTTCTAATTAGTTGGATTGTTGTTGCGTTGCCATTGCTTACTATTTTGTTACTAATGCATGCTATGTTGATTGTTATGATGTTGCAGAGATTATGTATCGATCCTAGAACTATACAGGCAAGAGTTCATTGTGAACTGAGAAACTGTGTTACTTGCCATGATTTTTGTGTAGTTTGGTGCTATCATTAGTTGTGTGCCATAAATAGAGATGCTTCAGATTCTGTAGTGAAGTGGGTATGCTTACTATGCGCCATCAGAAGTGGTTCTTCAGAGTCTAGTTAATTGGTATGCTGACTATGCGTCATCAGGAGTGGTTCTTCAGATTCTGTAGTTAATTACGTACATTGGCTTATTTATGTAGGCCAGCTTAAAGAGAAGCTTTTGGTAGCTTATCTGCTTAAGATGGTTACATGTTTCTGACTTGACTGATGGAAGATCACCTACTGTTTGTTTACCAAAGAAAAAATATAAAGATAAAAAGCTTATCCCACAAGCCTTTTGGGGGTTCCATACTAGCTTTAGGAGCTTATCAGATAGCTTATTGCTTTGTGGCTCTAGGCATCTGATGCTATTAAAAAGTTGGCATGATACATTTTTGTGCATGCATATATAATTTTCTTCAGATATACATATACACGTATTTTGCTCCTTAAGTGTTAATCAAAACTCTAATGCTTCTCTTTAATCTTATTTTCAATGCACAGCAGCTGCAGCACAAGCGGCTGGTGCACAAGCCGGGACAGCTCAAGCTACAGCAGTGCCAGCGGCCACAAACCCATATGCAAATGCATATGCCTATCACCCCTCAGTATATCAGCAGGGAACCCAGGCTGGGGCTTATCAGCCGGGAACCCAGGCTGGGGCATACCAGCAGGGAACCCAACCTGGTGCATATCAGCAGGGAACCCAACCTGGTGCATATCAGCAGGGAACCCAACCTGGAGCATATCAGCAAGGAACCCAACCTGGAGCATACACCTACTCAACACCTTATGATGCTGCAGCTTACCAAATGCATGCTGCTCAAGCTAGTGCATATGCAGGCTATTCTGGATACCCAGTTGCAGGCTATGCACAAGGTGTAGCGCCCAGTTATCCTACTGCCTACGCTGCACCCCCACAACCAATAACAAGCGGCGCAGCTACTGATGCTGCAAGTCTATATGGTGCAGCGGGTAGTGCTGGATATCCTGCTGGGCCAGTTCCCCCAAGCAGTGCTCCCGCTCCCCCCACAAATGCAGGGCAAGCACCACCGCCACCTCCTGCAACACCTTATCCTGGCACATATGATCCGACAAGAGGAGCCCAGCGGTGAAACTCAGATACAGATCAAATGGCTGTTTATCAAGGAGCAGATTGACTCCTGTTTCTCTAATGTAGATTCATTCAGGGATAGCTATTGAAGAATTGATGTGTACTGAATTGTGGAATATGGTTTGATACTTAAATTGATTGGTCTCACCGTTTGTTAAGCAGCAACTCGATCAGCAATGTAGCAGCTCAATAACGATGGGGCCATATGGCATTGATAGTGTATGTTCTTATACTTCTGTTTATAGGTGTGGATCCGTAGCTCGTGCGTCATACATATGCGGATACTGTGATATGAACATTTTAGATGGAGAATGCAATATCAACAGCGTTGATCGTCCTTGTAATCAGGTGGAAGTGTAACACTGGCTTAATAACCCCAGAGAGGCCTGAAGATTTTCAGCTGTAGAAGCAGATTGATGTTGTATTTTACATAATGGTTTCAGAACGTTAAAAGCGATCCGGATGTGCATAACTTCCCTTTCCATCTAACGTTATAAGCGATTTAGTTCTTAGTGCAACATGGCAAATTTCATTGAGAGGAATCTGCAAAGAAAAGAAATCTTCTCCGGGTGACTGGATCGCCCCGGAACCACAAGCAATCGAATTCAAGTCACCAGAATATGGTACTAGTTGACAAGGGACCGCAGGAGACGCTTCTCACGGCACAGATTCTTACCATGCAACAATTTACATACGATCAGAAGTACATCCATTCTGAATCCTACTCTAACCTGGTGATGGAATAGATGTTTGTGTTAACTATTGCAAATCTATTCCAACTATTGTATCACGTCGATACATGCGTTCAGGGGAAAGGTTTTTCAATAGCATTCTGCTCCTACAAAAGTCACAGGGCTCAAGGTTGACTTAGCCACGCAACTCTGAGATCTCTCTTCGCGCAGTCTGTATCAGCGTATGCATGAACATAGAAGCATCGCAGCACGACGGATTGGCCGCAGAAGCATGTGCCAAGAAAGGGAGTTTCCTCAATGATCGACCACTAAGACCCTGTGAAACAGACATCCATCATCAGCCAGATGGTCTACTGATTTACAGCAAATAGCAGGTCTGCAGTTTTACTATTTACCTCGCACAGTTCAGCGGCTTCATGGAGTAAACTTGAGAGATGAACCGCACCATCGGATTCTGCAGCATCCAGAGAGTGCTTCTTCTCCTTCAGCGTTGAATAGTTCAGAATACATGGCATACTACAGCCCTACATTTCGAGGGGGGGGGGACCATTTAGGATTCACATATTGCAAGAAAGTTGGGCAATGATACAGTATTATTCAAATTTGGGAACTAAATTGGTATCAAAGGACATACCTGACGATATGTAATAATACCAACTCTTAGGAGTTCCTGTATACACGACCTCAATATT
Source organism: Eleusine indica (assembly GCA_030378355.1). Classification (NCBI taxonomy): domain Eukaryota; kingdom Viridiplantae; phylum Streptophyta; class Magnoliopsida; order Poales; family Poaceae; genus Eleusine; species Eleusine indica. Next base: position 10,536,342 of record CM059502.1, read on the forward strand.
TCATATCGTGCTTGAAGTGTAGGGGGTCCAACGTATGCCTTGATGTCTGCCCTATCAACAAACGCAATATCTGCCAATAGACGAGTTATACTTGTTAGCTATTGAAGTGCTAGTCACAGACTGTATGCCTAAACAAAGCAAGGAGATCAAAGTCGTCCAGAAATAAGCAGTGAATTGAGGTGTAGTTGGTCCAACAGATAAAAAACCGACTAAACACTGGTTTGTCTTTCCACTGGCAACAAGATATTTAAAGTTTAGATGTGATATTATGTTAATTTAAAAATGCATGATTGGTTCTGTCAAGGAAATGCACACTGAAGAATCTCATAGGAAAGGGATCGAAACAACCGACTAATGGAATATTTGAGATACTGATCATTCAACAGCACCACATTTAAGAGCAAGTGGAAGAAAATTTAGTACCGATAGCTGTGGTAATGTTTGATGTTGTTAAAATGATAACGTTTGGCCAAGACTTCAGCTTGTCCATCTGTGTCAGCAGCGCATTTACAACCTGAAGTTGCAGAGAATAAAAAATACAGTGTAAACTTTACATGAGAAATCATATGTAGCAAAAGAAAAACAGATAGAACTTTACCCTAATGGAATCTGAAGGTTCAGAGCCAGATATGGCAGCCTGTCTGGCAGCAGCAAGGCTTTCAACTTCATCTACAATATTACATATCATATATAGGATTGAGGTTCCAAATATATGGTGTTTAGGAGGACAACAAATCTAGTTCATTTGAACCAAATTAGCTGTCTAAAACATCATATAATTAAGGATGGAGACAGTACAAGATGAGAAAACAGAAAAGGGTGGACCATGAATACACCAAGTCATTTAAGGCCAAACAGAGAAGACCAGTCTTTTGTTTAGTTGTTCTTCAGCTTCAGATTAGTTTTCACACAGAGTTCTGAATTTCAATTGTCACTGCTCAAGAACATACCTATCAACACAAATACTAGGTTGCTTTCTTCCTCCACCATCTCATGAATCTTCTGGAAAAGTTTGGCCACCTAAAGAAGAACGATAGGAAGTACAATGTAACATATAAGTAAATACAGTCCAATAAATTACAAAAACTGAAGAATGTGCCATAAAAATATTTCTAGCACATAAAAGCTGAAGGCATACCAGTTTTCCACTTTCTGAGAACCACTTGCTGAATAACGAATGAGCATTGACTTCAACCAATTGACACATGGAATACCTAATAAAATAAGTGACAATAATGAGTAACACATTCTTAGCACGAAAAAGAAAACAGATTAGTATCCAGTTAGCACACACCTGGACTTAAAGCGTATTGAAAGTTTCTGAGCTAATGCTTTACACAAGGAGGTCTTTCCAGTACCAGGTGGACCATGCAAAAGTATAATCCTGCATTTGTTGTGCAAAACATATGAACAAATCAAAGAACGAAAAATAATAGGCTTACTCAGAATATGGCTCTTATTCTCTTTATTTTTTGGAATAAGACTCCAGATGTCTACAGCTATGTGTTAGAAGTTTACCTGTTCCATGAAACAAGGCATGGGTCCACACCTCTTTCAGTAAAAAGCAAAGCACTGGCAGCATATCTTAACAACCTTTGTTTGAGACCAACTTCATATAGTAAGCTGCAAATATTATTTAGATCATCCACAGAACAAAAAAGAAAAGGTAAACTGGTTGTGAAGAAGCAGTATCCAATCAAACCTTTCCCACAAGCCATCAAATTCTTTGGCTGGTAGAGCCCACTCATTGAAGCTAGAAAGTGTATCATCCTCACTTGGTTCCTCACCTGGACCATCTTCACTCAGCTACAGCATAGCCAAACGAGCTTGAAGTAAACAAATCTGGACCGACAGCTAAAAAAGAAAGGCATGAACTTTACCCAGAACAACAGCTAGTGTTCAGCAGCATTGAGAAAATATGTTATGGTGTCCAGATAAAATAACTATACTATAACACTGATTTAAGAAGCTATAAAACCAAGATGGAAAGGCAGGCACAAAAAAATACCCTCAGTTTTGGATAGAGCTGTATGTAACCAAGCAGTAAATGTGAATAGGTGCATACCTGGAACACATGCACAACAGGCTTAACTTGCCAAAACAACAGCACTTTGTGATTCTCAACCCACTCATCTGTGTTAATAGTAAGCACTGAGAATAGGGGAATAGAGACCAACAACTCACACTTTGTAGATTATGTAAATGATCAAACCTGTGTCACAGATTTGGATCCTTTTAACATTTGCAACGAGAAATGAGTCATCGGTAGGAATAGGCACAGGCCCATCAACATAGCTTAAGCTTCGAGCTTCTAGCATCCTGATAAAATGATCCAATGTAAAAAAGGTTTCAGTATGAACAACAACAAGAAGCAATGGTTAATGAAGGAGGCAGCAGTTATGTTGCCAATGATTAAAAAAAAAAGTGTACAAGCTACTGCCAAATCCTGGAACTCTCTTGAGAAAGTTATGTTAATTGTGGTTTCAGCTATACAACAACAACAAAGCCTTTTTATCCCAAGCAAGTTGGGGTAGGCTAGAGATGAAACCCATGGGAACAAAAAAGGAGAGACAAAGGAACAAAAGCCAAAAGAAAGAAAAGGAATCCAAAAAAAGAGAGACAAAAACAAAAGGAACAAAAGCCAAAAGAAAGAAAAACGAGTAAGCAAGAAGGAAGAAAAGAAAAGGATCACGGTTCCGGCACGTCTATTGCTAGTCTCCAAGCGCTCCTATCCAGCAATGGTTTCAGCTATAATTACAATAAAAAAGAGCCAAACTAAAGTTCTATCTTCTGAACATACCACTACAGAGCAAAGGGCATGAGCAAGCATTTACTGTGTCCTAGGAAACCCAATGAGTCAAATTTGAATTCTACATCTGCGAACCTGAACGACACAAGCATGTGCCCATCCAGAAATCTACTCCTGATTGCTCTATGAAAAGGGGTTGCAAATAAACAAGAGCTAGACTAGTGGTAGTAGTAGCAAAAGCAAAGGGGATGTAGTCATGGTTTGAAGAAAAGAATACGAAGCAATGTTGCGCCATGAGCAGGTTGAAGAGAGCTCTAACAGGCCTTGGAGGACCGAACCCACGTATGTGGGAAGAAATCTTGAGATGAGATTGGAAAAACTACTGGCTTCGGCAGAAGTTCTCTACATTCATTGCCTACTGAAGTTGATCCAGGCGATTTTGGGAAGGACTCCGCATTCTTCCACAAAAGGCCAGGGTAAACGATTGCAGAACATATAAATTATCTACCATTTTTCTCTTCCAATTTCATTCAGTCAAGCCTTTCTAGTTTCAAGAATCCTGCTATCTCTAAACCAATCCACCAAAACTGCCCATAAACCCCTCAAAACCAGACCACAAGATTAAGTTCATACTAACAAAAATCTCACTAGAGCAAGCACGGACCTCTCGACCGCCGCTTGGACCTCCTCGTGGCGAGCAACGCTCGTGGAGTGCAGCAGTACCTCAACTGCAACAGGGAAGAAAATGGGGGGGGGACCCAACAAATCAGAATCTCCACGGCAACCAAATTCCACATCGTTACGATGAAATCCAAAAGCGGGAGTAAGGACGCATACCCGAAACGTGGAATCTATCGTCGGCGGGGGAGGGAGCGACCGCGGCCGCTGCCGGCTGCGACTGCGGCTGCGGCGAGCACGAGACCGCTGCGGCGGGCACCGGTGGTGGGGCCGGGGCGGAGGCGAGGGCGGCTGGCGCAGATTCCGGAGGAGGCGGGGGCACTGAGAAGGAGATCTCCATTGGTGCGCTCATGGCGTCGAGCTGCGGGCGGGGCAAGAGATTTTTCTAGGGTTTTGGGATTTGGGGATGGAACTTGAGTAGATGTGCAGCCGGTGGGGAGGAGGGAGGAGGAGATTTTGGGTTTCCCGCGCTCGGAGCGTCTATAGATGGTCAAATAGGCCGGGGCTACTGGGCCAGCTCGAAGCACGATATTTTTAACCCGATCCAGGTATGGCTCGGTCCGAATCATTTTGTGCTCGCGTCGGCACGGTCCGAAGCGCCATGCCGTGTTTGGGCCGGAGATCCGGTCCAGTGGACGGCACGGGCATGGTCTGAAATATTTTTTAAATATATTTCGTATTTTATATCTTCTCAATAAGTATTGAGTGGTCTAGTGGTAGAGTTATAACTTGATTCCAAGAGGTATTAAGTTCAAACCTCAATCTTGTCTTTTTTTTCTTATTTTTTATCATTTATATAATTAATGGGCTAAAAAATCACTAATAGGCTATATGTTAATGGGCTTAACGGTCTAAAAAAACCTGCATGCGGTGCCGGACTGAAAATAATCGTGCCGGGCCTTTTAAGACTCGGATCGGACCGTCCATTTAGCCATCTATTACTCATAAATCGTAACGGTGGGAGGTGGGGTTTGATGTGGACTGCACCCCAGTCATCAGTCTGCTACGGATGGGCCTTATCCAACCTGGACTGCTGGACTGAGTTTCACAGAACTGGGATGACACATTTGTTTGCTATGGGCAGTTTTGGTAACGATGGGAGGTGGGCTTTGGTGTGGATTGGACCCCAGTTAATAGAATGAAATTCATATGTTAGTAGACATGAATTGAGTGAAACTATATATGTTATTAAATTTATAGAAACAACTAAATTATATTATGGTTACGTTTTCGGACTCGAAGAATTGAGTTTTGTTTCATGCATTGAATGACATAAAAAAGATCGGAATAAGCTAGGATTCGTATCAGCCTAACCGTACCATCACTCCGTGTCGGAGCAAATTTTAAAACATATCTGATCCATCCATATGGTTTGAATTAAAATACATGACATTCCATATCTAACCGAACAAGGCTTCAGTCTGCTACGGAATACGGATGGGCCTTATTTCAGGTCGTCGCCCAAACAAAACAAACAAAAAGTTTTTTTTTCTCGATGAAAACAACAATCCATTTGCACAAAATTTCATATTACCAGTTATGACTTGTGAGCTAAGCTTAGTTGCTGGTAGCATGGCCGTCCTGGCAAAACTGGTCAACTGTTTCTTTTTTTCGCGTAATAGTTGGTCAACAACAATGCACAATTATCTCCTTTTTTTTAAGGTGATGGAACTAGGTTCCTGACACGATGTGGAATTATCAATCAATCAAAGGATCCTCCATTTGTTGTGTGCATCTGTCATTTCTTTACCCAGTGAATGAATGTTCCCACGACGTTATCTGAACATACCGCCCCGCAGCAGGTCGGCATGTCATTACTCACTAGTACCACACTAGGAAGGTGGGCGCGCTAACATTGCGCCCGCGTCACATGCGCGACTCGGGAGGCCCAACGAAAATTTGTATGGTTTGATGTGACATGTGCTTCGATCTCATGATATGTGTCGTGCATTAATAAAGATATATAAAATAATAAATTAAATAGAAAAGAATCACAATTTTAATATAATTGGATGCCGGTGATATGTGTTTTGACCTTATGGTATTTGTCGTGCATTGATGATATATAAAACAATGAACTGAACAGAAAAGAATCATAATTTTAATATAATTGGTTGTCTTGAAAGGATAAGTATGGATAAATTTATATAAACATAAGAAAATAATTACAAATAGCAGTTGCTCGCAACTATAATGTGACAGCCTCGAGGAATACATGACTATCGACATCTTCCTATGCAAGTTTGAGCAACATTTCTAACTGCGCACATAGGTCCGTAAAGACATAAGTAAGGAATAGCTGAATAGTTCATGACAAAGCATCAGATTAAGACACAGGATACACACAAACTAATCAACATAGTAGGACCTAAGGATGACATTACTCAAATACATATTAAAAGTGTCTTTATGCGCTGCAGGCTATCAGAGCAATCTAGTTACATGTTTGAGCAAGATTGCATTACTGCACATGCATTGCCTATGGTAAGGCACTGCAAATAGCTAGCAATATATAATTGGAAACATTTTTGCATGATGTGGTAATGCAGACCAAGAACTGAAGGCTGGAAGTTGCTTCCAGATGCCATATGTCGCAGGCCTGTCTTGTGTCGTGAATCTGTAGATACAAATTTAAAGAATAATATGAGATCTATGTCAGATTGAGACATATAAATCAATCCATTCACATAGAACTGTATTTAAAGGCACAAGCACAAGCCTCCTCCTGATAGACAGTTCTGCACTGGTAGAGGAAAACAGAAGTTGCTGGTATCATAAGAATGTAGCATGAGGTAGGTCGTATTTTAGATATTTCATGCAAAGAAAGCTCATAGTAGGTGGTGTTCGGTGTTTTTAACTTCCAAGTCAGTGAATTATATGGAGGAGGAACATGATATGTTTTACTATTTTTCGTTTCACACTACATGTATACAAAATTATTGATGTAATGATGCATACCTATGGTGCCACTGCAACAGGCTTCTTGAGGTTCAGGTTTGTTGTGTGTCCTTGATATCCCTGTATACAGATGGATATGTTAAATGTTGATGAACATAAGGACTCTATTTTGGATAGATAGTAGCATAAAACAAGAAGCATCAGATTCACCAGCAGTATTATAGATGTCATAAGAGCCTGATCCTATGATGCGTAGTAGTTGTAAGGTAGGAAGAACTTCTTAAAAAAAAAGAAAAGCAGACATGGAGGCAAGGACCAGAGAGTTGACGATTGTTACTTTGGTAACTCAGCTTGTTGTGGCGTTCCTTCTATTTGAGGAGGTTGTGCCACAGAGCTGCTTTGACATGTTTCCTACAATATCCCTCCTGGAACTGGTTTGAGGAGGTATTCAATGGTTCCAAGAACTCATGTGCGTAGGATAAGATTCCTGCTCCTGCGTAGGAAAAAGAAATATCAAATGAAAAGGTTGCATGCATATGGTCCTACAATAAATTACTCATAGGAAACCTTTTCAAAGACAATGATAATCACATTAAGCAATCAGAAGTTCATAATAAATCCCAGCTTGCCAATTGGTGATGACACAAGTAGCACATTAACCATCTAATCCGAAGTAGCCAATTGGTGACATATTACTGACCATCAATTCCATATTGTCAATTGGTAATAGAGGCAACATAGTAACCACCGTAAGCATTAGATGAATCGATACAACTCCAAGTTGAACCATGCATAGCAAATCAAAATAGGATATTTTGCTAAGAGTTTAGAGCGCAGCTAACCTACCGAAATCGCAGTCCCATACACGAACAGATTCTTCGGCGATGGCAAAATGAAGTTTGTCACAACTCAGGGCACGGAGATCCCGAGATCCCGTTGATAGCTTGCATGATCACCGTAGGAATCCATCACAACTACTCGACCAGAATCCCATGGACCAAAGCTAACATGTCGTAGAATTTGAATAATTGCTCCCCCGATCTTGTCGGAGTAGCGTGAATTTGCAGAGGCAGGTTAGAACGCACCTCCATCTGTCATGCGACGACGCAATGGACGACGAAGCTGCGGCCGTGCTTCTTGTCAGCGTGCAGAGTCGTCTCCCTCGGCAGGATTTGGCTTCACCTTCTGATCTGTCATCTCGCGTCCAGGGTGTTGTCGTGTGAAGGCAGCAATAGCAGGAACGGATGCAGAGGCCTACCATCGACGACCCAATCTGGAGGGCGTCGCCATCTTTAAAGGACAAAAAGAAGCCTCGTCGTCACAGGATGGCCTCGTACTTGCTGCAGCATCATGTCATGGCACACCAACGGCCCGTGCCATCAGTCTGTGTAGATCTGGGGGGCCCTAAGCCTCACCGGAGCCCCTGCACTGCACTGGTGGAATTTAGCAGAGGAGGGGGGTTCAGGAGGACAATGGCACTACGGCGAGCGAGGACAGAAAAGGTACTGGCGGGGAAGGCGACAGGCAGTGAGCTATTTTTTTTATGTGGCGTTTCTGATCTCTGTGCGGTGCTCGATTTCGTCCAGAGTTGAGGCTGACCCCGAGTCCCGACATAGACGAAAGCCTGCGTGAAGCCAACGCGAATCCAACATGAGGTTGACGCGAGCAGCGGGTCCACATGGACACGAGATGACATAGCGTGGGAGTAACGCGGACCCAAACCACCCAAAGCGACGCAGAAGAACGCGGCTAGTCAACACGCGGTGAAGTAAATCATCCGATGGTTAAACATAGCAAAGTATAAAATCCAACGGTTGAAATTTCAAAATCAACCACAGGCCAGCTTTTCCTTCCGCAAGAGGGATCTACATATGTGTACAGAGCAAGGTTGAAATAACCGGATGAACCGGTCAGCTCGGTTCGATGAAAAACCAATCGGTTAATTGAGATAACCAACCGGTTAACTGAACTGCTATAGTAGCAGGTCCGGTTTTCTTCGGCTAGCCGATTCGTTAGCACGACTGGCCAGGACCGATTTTCTGATTAACCAGGATAATCAACCGGTTATTCCAACCCTGGTGCAGAAACCATAAAATTTTGCTGCTCTAGATATTCCTACAATCAACCCAGATACTAGTAGATAAGTACAGTAAGCTGAGCCGAGGCCTTTTCCTCTTTCCAGATCGCCGCGTGCAGCTTTGATTTGCAGGTCCATCGCCATCAGGAAAAAAAAAACGAGCGATTAGTTCCAATGCTAATCGGAGCCACCAGTTCCTGGACGCCGTAACCGGCAGCTCAATCAACGCTGACACTGACGTCAAATCTTTGCGACGCCGCGAGCGCGAGTGCGGCAAAGAGCGGAGAGGTGGAGGATGATGACGACTGCAAGCAGAACGACCCGGTGACGGCGACGCGCCGAGCCCGTCCACCTCGGCTCCCACATCGGCATCGCTGGCCCCGTGGAGCGAAGTGAGAGGGATCTAGCCCGCCGTGCGGGCCGGGATGGGATATTGGTGGGCGGCGACTGCTGCTGCTGGTCTTCGTCTATCTTTCTCGGGCCTTCCTCCCCCCAGCCACAAACGAACTGCATGATGCGTCCCTTCCCTGGCCCAGACAGCGACTCCTCCAGGCGTCGTCGTCGTCGACATGTCCTTTTGTCACGAGGCACCGCTCCTTGAATTGAACGAATGGTCGATTGGATCAGCAGGCTTAATAAAGCTACAAATCCATACCAGCATGAACGTTAAATTGGCGACGTCTCTTTGCATCTGAAGGACGACGTCAGAAGCTCTAATAAGCAGCAACTGCACCCAGGCTGTGTGTTTTTAACATGGCTGTAAACTAGGTACTGAAAATACAAAGTTTCCATGTAAGAGCTCTCCATATAATTAAACAGTGTCTTTAAAAAAAAAATAGACAAGTGGTGGTATTAAAATAGTTTGTAGTAGTTGGTAGGTGCTGGTACAAAAGAGATTCCAAATACGCTCTCGTCCAACCGATTTCTCAAACCTATTTGACTCCGCTCAGCCAAATTCCAGACCAATCGCAATTGAACAGCAGGGCAGATCAACGAAGGCTTTTGGATCCTGCCATGCGCCGCACCGCATGTAAACAACAACCGGGATCAAGCGATCGCTGTCGTCTGTCGAAGACGACGACGACGACGACCACAGGGCAGGGCCGCGAGAAAATATCGCCCCGATTAGCCCGTCACTGCAAACAAACAATTTGGCAGCAGCAAATTGGTCTGCACGGTATGTCAGAGGCTTAGCTCCGTCGCGCCAACGCAACTTGGATTATATTTCATTATAATGAAACATGCCAGCCCGTGCGTGACACGGACATACATGGATTTTACTTGATCTTATGGACTGGGTCCAAGCCCAGTTGGATCGGAAGAAATGTTTGAGCAGTTGTTTAGGGCTTGCCATGCCTTTGATAGTTTGGTGCCAATTGTCGTGAAAGGATAGTTCTGATTACATGTCAGGGACAATAATGCGGAGTAAACAAAAATATATATTGTAATGATTTGCCCCTTCAATCCTCAGTCGATCAATTGAGGTTGACGGACGGCAAAGACCGCATTATTTAGGCTGTGTTCCATTTCTACGAAGTTTTAAGGATTACCAATTACTTCCTCTGTTTTTATTTGTTATTGTTGTTGTTTGCTTATGTGTGAAGATGAGTTGAAGGACACTTAGGACGCTGATCTGAATCATACAGGTTCATTGTGGATTCTTAGTTTGTATTATCTTATGATGACTTGGCATGGCCTTTAAGCAATTCTTTCCTTGATGCGGACCTCAAGATATATAGGAGCCAGGTAAGAGCCAGCAGGACAGCAACGTCGTCCCGGGACATATTACAGCCAAGACGTACGCCTATATGCAGCGGCATAACCCGAGCACGAAGCCTCAATTTGCAACAATACCTCTCCATCAAGCTAAGGCCTTGCTTGGCAGCGGAGGGGAAGCCACCAGAGTCTGTCTCTTTCAGGCACTTCTTCGATGCCGTGTTTGGAAGGCTTTATGATCCACCCAACAATACAAGATTAGCAAGCAGGCGAACCGCATTAACTAAAGAAATGCCTTATGATGAGTGGGTGCTCCCAGATTAAGAACGAAGACAATGACTCCAACTAGCTAGTTAGTCTCCGTGTAATGGACCCTCCATGTGGTGGATTGGAGTTCATGGGGGACATGTCATGTGGATGGATTGGCTTGTTCCTCGTCTTAGTATCAGCTCTTTTCCTCGGCTGATGACGAACGCCTCAAGAATACGGCGCGTACTCCTCGGTGGATGACTTGCGTAAGCACCCCGTCGATGGAATCAGCCAATAGCGTTCCACACTCCATGCGTCGTGTAAGCCGAGACCGTCCAGATTCATCTGGCCTTTCTCTAAGTGTTCTGATCTTCAACCGTGTGCTGCATTCCAAACTCAGACCAGTTCATCAGTCCTATAGTAGTACACATTTTCTTCTTATCCGGCCTGTTCGTGTTTGCGGCCGGCACAGACCAACCCGAGTCTGGCAAAGTGGCAATTGGTATCGAGAAAGATCGATGAGATGAAGCACCAACCAACCACCGATGAGACACGGAACAGCGAACCACGTGACACTCTCGTTTTGTGGCCGGCGCTTAACTGGGACAGGGCGCGTCGTACATGGCTTCATTATCTGGGATACGATTAAGAGTTCACGCCACCTTAACTGCACAATCAGGTTCCAACTGGTGATGAAAATACATACTCCTAGTAAGCATATATCGCTAAACTTGATGACGTTTGTGGACGGAAGAATTTAATAACCAGTCAACACGTGAGTGGCCTCTATCTATGTCAGAATACGATTTGCCCATAGTACATGATTACGATGAGCTGCTGATCCACCCACGAGAGAGTGCGCCACGAGGCGCGTGCCTGTCAATTGTCCACCTTACGATGGCGCGCGCTGCTTTTCCCAGCGACAGCGACCCGCAACAACACGGTATGTAGCCGAATTGCCCGGAATCACATCTACTCATTTCCGTGGTTCTTCCTGTTGCTTGCGCGATGAAGGAGCATCTCTTTTACTAGTATAGATTGGTGAAGTCACTTCCCACGCGCAGAGATGATACGGAAAGAAAGGCATGTTGCTGGTACAAAAGGACACGGAAAATGCAGTATATGGCGTTTACTATAAGGGTCAGGCCGTCTGCTGCTAGTCAGGGTATATCAGTCTTGTTTATGACAACTGATTATCAACGTTACTAACTTAAAGGACCTTTCCAGGATGCGACCCGCGCGGCAAGCTACGACTATTGGAAGCCTGTGGTGCAGTGGTGTGTGTGTGTGAGAGAGATAGTAGAGCGAGAGCGAAAAAGCCTACCAAATGCCAAGGGAATGAAACGGAAACATCCCTTTTGCCCAAAATTTTAAGCCACGCTACGCCCTACGCGGTTGTCAGCTTCTCCGGCGCCTCGTCCGGCCGTCCCTCGCGATCTCCGGCGCTTTTTGGTCCCGGACCGAGAGAACAACAGGTCGCCGCCGGAAGCATGGACCCGGACGAATTTCTTTCCAGTTTCTTTTAAGCTTGCGCATAGTTTGCGTCTTCCTTCGTTGGCCACGAGCCCACAAGACACGGCAGGAACGAAATCTTAATCTTTGTTTAGTACTGCTTGCTCTGACGCTTTTACGGTGTTTCAGGAAACAGCCACGCCTCGTTCCTCTCGCTTCCGCGGCGCGACCAGGTTATCGCAAAAACTTTAAGATTCGGATCGATCTCTGCTGAAAAAAAATTCGGGACACATACTACAGCATGTGTCGCACACGTCCCGGTTCTTCGGAAGATGCCACCGGGACCAAAATTCTGGCCTCGGTTTTTGCGAATATGATGCTTCAAATAGCTACTATAGGGATGCGAGTCGTGCGGGCGACTGAGAGTTTCGGTTGGTGGAAGCGGACCGGGACGGGGGATTGGAACTTTGCTGCGAAATTTGTTCCGTTTTCTGATCCGGCGGACCAGCGAACAAGGGAGTAGTCCAATGCGATACTAGCCTGGTAGAGGGCATCTCACCTGGATGCCTTGGCATCATCACATCCAAGGTTCTTCTCGTTCTCGGCACCACGGGGCAAGATCATCCTTATCATGAATCCGTCATAAATGATTGTAATTCTTGGATACCCAATAATATGACCTGATACAGTCCGATAGAAGCAAGTGCTGGACAAAAAAGGTGAGATGCGCTATCCATACACTATACTACACCTTCATTTTTTTTTTTAATACTCAGGTCGTAGCTTCATTCATCATTCATACAGGATCAAAATTACAGTCTTAGTGTCCGAACTTCAAACCTCCGGCTACAAGTTAACACGAAAAACGTACTGTAGTTTGTATAAAAAACCCATCTAGTATCATTATAAAATTAGATATATCATTTATAACTGAAAACAATATTAAGGTGGATTTATAAAAACCTGAGCTTATAAAACAAAATACATCTTGTATTTTTTTAAAGGCAACCTATCATTTTCGAACGGATGGGGTAAGTAGATAATTTTTTTGGAAGACTTTTGTGCACTTCCATTTCCTCATATAAATATGCACCTTGCATGATGAACAACTTTATTTCTAAAGGATCTGACATTTGCAACTCCTAATTTAGTTCAAATTGAGCTAGACAACATAATTATGTACGTAGAACTGGAGGAAGGTGTATAACATAATTAAGGAAAATACACTTGTACTATCAAAGTACCACCTACATATTAAAGTAGCGCGAGTGGCACTATCAATGGTGGTGCGGCCCTCGGCCTGAACCTGTGTTTCCACCAAAGCGTGCGGACAAAATTACCACCCAGCTCGTAAGCGCCGGTCGGGGCGATGGATATGAGGGGCCGCGCCACCGCACCGCAGAGTCGCAGGCCACCACCACCCAAACGGCTATAATTAAGCGGTTCCAAACGAAAACGCCCTCTCGCTTTTGCGCCGGCGACCCCGCGAGTCCCCGCTAATCACCGCCCCGTCCCGACCCGAGACCCGCCGGCAGCGGCGAGCGGCAAAAACCGAGGACTCCGGGGACCGGGACCGGAAAGAGCGCCCAACCGCCGGAGCGTCCCCCCGCCTCCGCCGAGGCGATCGCCGGGGACTTCCCGCTTCCTCGGTGCCCGGTCCGATCGGCGCGCCATTGGAGGCGCTCCCGCGCGCCTGATTCCTGTGGGGATTTTGCTCGTCCTCCGTCCCTTCGCCTCCTCTGATTCGTCTGCTTCGGCGTGGAGGGTCGCGGTCCGGGCGCCGCGATGCCGGAGTCCGGCAACTACGGGTACAAGAAGACCGACGGCATCTGCGACGGTGTGTGCGGCGAGGTGAGCCACTCCGCCCCCCTTCCCCGTACCTCCCCTGTCAGATCTGCCCCGCGCGCCGCGCCTGGTTGCTGCTGATGCGTGGCGCATTCGGTCCTGACTGCGCGCTCGTGCCCATAATCCGCTATGATTCCAGTCGTGCGGCGCCGGGCGACGCGTCATGCATGGGGGGCGCTGCGTGCGGGTCTCCTGCGAAGTTTCGGTTTTCGGATGGGGCGCTGATTGGATTTTAGGGGCGGTTCTGGATGCGAAGGCAGTTGTTGTTCCGCGCTCGTGCGTTGGCGTTCATCGGGCGAGAGGGGTTGGATTAGGTGTTGGTCGTGGCGCTATGGAATTCGAATTCTTCACGCCTTTTGGGTGGCAGAATCTGGCGACGTGGCGGAATTGCGTGTTTTGGCATGGCATTTCCGGGCCCTGGAATATATCTTTTGATGAGTTTCAGAGGTTTTCTTCTTTCTTTCTTCGGCCATGGAGACTTTGTGCTGCCAAAGTTTCGGGTCCTTCGCTAGTTTGCAGAATTGTGAAACTCCGTGTTGATAGGTAAACGTTGAGCTGTTTTGCCACCATTATTACCACTAATGGGTGTGGAGTGCTGTTGTTAACAAAGTTAGTTTAGTTCGGTTTTAGCTTTGGCATTGCGATTTCATAGTGCTCTAGGTCTGGTTATTGGCGTTCCTAGTTTATTTGATTATGCTAACCTTGCGCATGGCCGGTGTTGTCTTTAGCCTTTTTTGCTGTTGTGTATGTTGATGTGGCATATGTTTTCATTTGTTCTTTGTTACTTTTATGTGGTTGTAGTAAGGTTATCTTAGCTTTTGATGCTTTCTGGAACATAACAAAGTGTTTGGTGAGGAAAGCTGATGTTTGAGCCTTTTCTTCAGATGTTTATACCTTTTTGGTAACCAGGCCTCGGTGTTGTTAGCCTTGTGGCCTAATTTGTTGCTTTAGGGATATATTAGAAAGTGCTAATACATGTATTTACTATATGTAGAGTTTAAATATCGTTTACGGAGTAGTTAGCATGGAGGTAGCTGGTGTTCACCTTTGTTTCACAGTTCGTTTTTCATATATTCCATAGAATTACTTGTTCGAATTCTTATTTGCTTTATGAATTCATTTGCAGCCTGCGTCGAAGGCAGTTCTGACCATGTCAAGGCTAAAGTGTGCGCTCCGAGGATTTGATTTCAGGGTGCTGCTGGCCCTACTGATTGGTGTGCCATTCCTTATCTTAATGATATATGCGCATGGTCAGAAGGTCACATACTTCCTCCGGCCAATCTGGGAATCTCCCCCCAAGCCCTTCAAGACAATCCCCCACTACTACCATGAGAATGTCACCATGGGGAACCTTTGCAAGTTACATGGCTGGAAAGTCCGGGATACTCCACGCCGAGTCTTCGATGCTGTGCTCTTCAGCAACGAGCTTGATATCCTTGAGATCCGTTGGAATGAACTTAGTCCATATGTGTCAGAGTTTGTGCTGCTAGAGTCGAACTCAACTTTCACAGGTCTGAAAAAGCCCCTCCACTACAAGGAAAATCGCCATCGATTTGGGTTTGCTGAATCACGATTGACATATGGCATGATTGGGGGAAGGTTCGTGAAGGGGGAAAACCCATTTGTTGAAGAGTCATATCAGAGGGTTGCCCTGGACCAGCTTCTTAAGATTGCAAAAATAGAAGATGATGACCTGCTGATCATGTCCGATGTTGATGAAATCCCCAGCGGCCACACAATTGATCTGTTGAGATGGTGTGACAACATTCCTGAAATACTTCACCTTCAGCTCAGGAATTACCTTTACTCATTTGAGTTTTTCCTGGATGACAAGAGTTGGAGGGCTTCAATACACAGGTACCGAGCTGGGAAGACAAGGTACGCACACTTCCGGCAGACAGACGAACTTCTTGCTGATTCAGGGTGGCACTGCAGTTTTTGCTTTCGCTACATCAGTGATTTCGTCTTCAAAATGCAAGCTTATAGCCACGTGGATCGGATTAGGTTCAAGTACTTCCTGAACCCTGATAGGATTCAAGATGTGATATGCAGAGGGGCAGATCTCTTTGACATGCTTCCAGAGGAGTATACATTCCAAGAAATCATTGCCAAATTGGGGCCGATCCCAAGTACATTTTCTGCTGTTCATCTTCCTAGTTATCTGCTAAAGAATGTCGACCGATTTAGATATCTTCTACCAGGCTATTGCAGGAGAGAGAGTGGCTAGTTTTTTGGTTTTCCCTGCAATTTGCCGTGCGTGGGTGCCACTGCAAATGCGTTCAGAGAGACACCGGATGGCTGTGGTAGTTGGATCTGATATGATTGGCTAACGTAGTTGGACAATTGCTTGGGAAGTGGTTGTTGGATGAGTGAGTTCATGGATTTTGTGCTGTGCAATCGAACATGGGAGAACTTCCGCAGACCTAACAGCATAGCGCATGCTTGGTTCTGGCTGGCGTACCTTCCAGATGAGCTCGACAGTGTGTGCTTACATCTGGCTGTCATTGTCATTCATTACTTCCCTGATTGATATATAGAACTTAAAGCTGTTGTAGATTGCACATCAAGAGAAATTTCAGATTTACATGCTATAGAACTGGCACGCACTTATGCTGATGATTTTACATATGTTGCTGTTCTTATTTCGCATTTGATATTCCGATGCTTTATGTTATGTCCCTACAACCTGGGAGACATTCGACCTGTTTCAAGTTGCGGTATGATTGCTCTAGCACTTCGTGGTCTTATCATCGACTTTGAAGTCTGAGGCAGGTTGCAATCCGGCTCTTCAGTGGTGGTTTCTCGTGCCTGATATAAAGTTGGGCTGCTTGGGCAATTGTGATCGACTGATTGATGGCACGACATTTCTTGTTTGTTTGTGCTGACAACGGAAGTACGCAGTTGGAAAATAATGGCCTTCACAATGGTGATGAGTTATAGATAAGAAGTTAAAGATGAGTCTTCTACACTTTATCTTTATTACTGTTGCATTGGTCCTACATAAATATATTTTATATTTGATGCAGTAGAAATATTAGGAAAGAGAGAGACACAAGAGTATAAAATAAACACATGCAGGCAGCTCTATGCTCAGAAGGACAATCTATAGATCAACGTTGCTGCCGTAGTTGACTTCTTTCTCTCTCCAATTTCTATTTGCTCCACGTCCTATCAATGGCCTGCAAACGATAGCTGCGTCAGACCAGTGTGGAGGCCCAGCGCATATTTGTACTCTGATAGCCTGACCTTTTAATAATCATAATAATAAAAATACTCAGAGCCTGAGAAAGGTCCAAGCTGGAACAAACTGTTTGCTGCCTTCCGCTGTCTGTCCATGTCCGGGTCTACAACTTTCGTCTCTTGCAGCAGAGAATTTTTTTTACCTCAACGCTCGCGGCCTTTTACTTATTCACCATAGAGCTAGCTAGTGTTATCACGTTTCACTGAAACAGTTACAAAGATTATTCCAAACAGCGAATTGAATCGGGTTCCAAACCACGCCAACGCGAGCAATATGATGAACTACTGAGTTAATAATCAAGATACAACTAAGGCCCTCTTTGTTTTAGCTAGAGATTGTGGAATGTGAATTCCGTAATCCAAAAGCTGAAACATAGAACTAGATTTTGATTCTGGATTCAATAATTTGAACCTCTAGATTCCGCAATCTGATAATCTGTTTATATCCAATTTTTGTTATATTACAACATAAATAATTACTCATTTATCACTGCTCCACTATAAGTGACAAAGTTGGATTATGAAATCCAAACAATCAAATATCCATTAGATTATGATCCTCAAAATTTTCCAATCTCATATTCTATAGTCTACAATCCATAATCTAAAGCTGAAACAAAATAGATCTAATATATAAACCTAGATAAAACGTTGTGATTAAATCGCGCGTCTCATGGAAGAAAACTCCACTAGGGGTTTGATCATAGGAGCAGGCATGTAATGCCGTCGCTAGACCAGAAGCATCGTTCTCCAACTGTACAGTAATTTGATCCCACAACGGCCTGCGCTCGCCGCGGCTATCTCAACGGTCTCCCTTTCTTTCATCGAACTTTTAGATCCGTGCAGGTCAACTGCTCATTTTTCTCTCTGACTGTATGCACAATTGCACACCATACCAAGAATGCACAATTGCACACCATACCAAGAATGCATGTGCCTCAGCACATAAGACGTCATGTACTGTTTTCAGTTTTCCCGCGCTAGTAATTACTTTCTCCGTCTTAAAATAATTGATATTCTAGCCCTCTCTAGTTTTTCTAAAATAATTGACATTCTCACTTCTCGATACACCTTTCTCTTTTTTCAATACATCTTTATCTCTTTTCTCCTTATTTTTTGTGTACCTATCTTTTATACTTCTCCTTAATTCCTATGTCGAGCTCTAAAATATTAATTAAATTAGGACAGAGGGAGTACCACTTGCCTCTTATGATCATTTCCTTTTCAGCGTCACATGTTTCTCCTTAATTCTTCTTTGTGTTTGAAATATCAAATAGTACTATACAGTAACTTTCTTGCTTTATGAATCAAACACTTCCAGGTTTTCCTTTTTTTGTGTGTGATATGGGCACATGGCCACGCAGCAGGGGAGATAAGCATGGCCCCGGGCGTCAAATCGGTCAGCTCAGGGCAGGCCAACCGCGGTTGATTGACCGGTGTACCGATTGTACCTCCGCATCAGGGCAGGCGCGAGCAAATTATGCCTTGATCTGCAGTCTGCACCTATAATAGGCATGTACTCCCTTCATTCTAAATAATTGATATTCTAGCTCTTTTTAATTATCTCAAAATAATTAGTATTCTCACTTTTTGATACAACTTTCTCTCTTTCTAATACATCTCTATCTCTTTCCTCCTTATTTTCTATGCACCTACCATTTATATTTCTCCTTAATTCTCATACCGGGCTTCAAAGTGCTAATTAAATTGGGACGGAGGAAGTACTATTTACTCCCTCCGTCTCATTACAAGTGACGCTCTATCGTTTGAAATAAGTCTCACAGAAAGTGACGTTTTCGATTTCCAATGCTCCTTTACTCTCCCACTGCCCACCTCGTCCGACGCGCCTTTAGTATTTCCTCCTCGACCTCATCCTCTTTAATTTGGATCTCAGTGATAGAATCTGTCCGACTGAGGACGATTTGCTTCCCTTCCCCTTCCCGTATCTTGGCAGCGATAGCACAAGTGGAGCAGCTCGACGACAGCGAAGCTGAGTGGCTAGCAACAGCAGGGACCCGCATGCGTGGCGAAGCCGATTGGCTCGGCCATGGCGGGGCCTGCCCGCGACGGAGCGCATCCTGTCCCCAATCGACAGACAGAGAGCTTGATGTGGCGGCGCTCGGTCGCGTTAGTGCGAGCCGTGCAACTAACTGACCTGGATATGGAGCGCCTAGCGGTGACCATGGAGAAGGTGAGGTCCCGACGACGAGGCATAGCTTCTGCCTAGCCTTCCAGCGAAGAGGCATAGGGGCAACGCACGTGGCCAGAGTGGTGATGAAGAGCTGCTCGATGCCTTGGTGGTAGCTACTGTTGGATAAATTAGCACTTTTAGTTTTATATTAATCTAGAAATAAATCATAAACATGATTAACAGATTGCATGATGAACTAAACAAGTCTACATAAGATCTAGACAGGTCTATAAGACTAGACATAAGCATAGCATCTACCATACTAGAAACATCCATCATAGATAAACAGATCACGAAAGCTAGTATGAAAGACATGGTTTGAGATAAGAGTGCTTACGTTTCCTTCTGGACTGGGTAGAGAAGATGGCGATGACGTGCAGCACCGTTATGTTGTTGGCGACGGCAGGTGAGACCGACTCGACGACGAGGAAGACGAGCCGTGTCGACAAGCTTGACGAATACGAGAAAACGATCGAGCAGTCGCGCAGAGCGCTTCCCAAAAACCTTATTCGTCCTCTCCCGGTGCAGGATCGGAGAGGACGATGGTTCCGGAGACCTGCTCTCCCGTTCGCCGGTGCACGCCAACGATCGGAATAGAGAAGTCTTGGCGGCGCAACAGTAGTGAGAGACAAAACCCTACACGATTACGTGATGTGATTTACGATGATACCCATACGTATTTATAGGGAGGAACCACTAGGGTTGGACGTCCCGCAACCGAGTCGGTTACCATATTAATACGTCGGTTTCTATAATCAAATATATGGAAATATATGGAACACGCAGCAAAAAAAAAAGTGTAAAAGGAAGCCGCGCCCCCGCAAGGCAAGGGACCGAATTTCAACGGACCATTCACGCAGGTGATGCACGCCCATCGCCCACGCCCCGCCCCGCCCCGCCCCGCTCGGCCCGGCGAGACGAGCAAGTGCGTGCGTGTGTTCTTCGTTCTTCACATCCACACACTTGCAAAAGATGCTAGAGCAACCAATCTTATAAGTTGGACTCCCTCCACCTCTACTAATAATGTGGGACAAAACCTTTGCACTCCCACCACTCATGAATAGGCTTTTGAGATTTTTCAGGAATTATTATGAATATTAATGAGCCAAGCCCATATAATTTCAGCAATCCCGCATCAAATATTAAAGTCCCAGCTAGACTTTGCCTCACCCCACTGTTGTTTAATATAGCAGTGTTTTCAGTGGAGACTGTTAAGTTGAACTTCCACCTAGAATAATAAGCTACACTCATTGATAATTTGAATAATGGACTATGCCTTGAATTATAAGTTTTGTGCAAACAAGTTTTACTTACTATCATAACTGATACTAGACCTCCAGTAGGCTTCTCCGCGGGTGGAGCATAAAGGTCATACTCTCTTGGTCTTTTATGAGCTTAATAGAGATCACTCAAATCTCATAGATTGTGACCTTACGATAATCGGACTCATATAGGTGTATTTATTTAAGAATATTTTGTAGGACAACATCTTCGCTATTTAAAGCCAACTGAATACATTAAGGTAACAACTAACATGTCACACAGATATCGAGAGTAATGCATCGCTTCTCAAGTGGTTTATAAAAGATTATTCTCATGCTAACCAATAGCTTGTTCTTCTCAGGTCCTACTTCACGGGATCTCCGATCACATAGGTTGGGTTACTACTATGGAATAGCACATATGGGTCTCATACCCATCTCCTTCGATGCATTGTCTATCACATTACGTGACAGCCCCTTGGTGAATTGATCTGCCAGTTTCTCACCAGCCGAAATATATTCTACTAATACGACTCCGGAGTTTCTCATTTTCCTGACAGACTTCAAACGTCACTTAATATGTTTTGATAATTTCATATTGTTCTTAGAATTATTCATTTTGACTATCACAGTTTCATTGTCATAATTCATGAGGATTGTCGGCACAGGTTTCTCGATAATAGGCAAGTACATCAAGAGCTCACGTAACCAATCGGCCTCAACTGTACCTGTATCTAGTGCGATAAGCTCTGCTTCCATGGTAGACCTCGTCCAAAATGGTCTGTTTGCATGATCTTCATGAAACAACACCACCAAGAGTAAAGGCATATCCACTCACGGCATACAGCTCATCAGCATCAGATATCCAATTAGAATCACTATAGCCCTCTAGTACTGCTAGATATTCAGAATAATGAATTCCATAATCCATAATACCAACTAAATAGTACATTACCCGCTCAACCGCACGCCAATGATCATCTCTCGGGCAAGAAGTAAACCGGCTCAGTTTGCTCATAACAAACGAGATGTTAGGCCTAGTAGCACTAGCTAAATACATATGTGATCCAATAATCTGAGAATATCTTAATTGGTCTCTGCCAATTCTCTTATTCTTTCGAAGGATCAAGCTGGGATCATAAGGTGTTAGAGAAGGCTTGCTATCCTTGTAACCAAAACGGTTCAAGAGCATCTTAACATAATGAGATTGTGTAAGTGTAATCTCATTCTCTCCATTGATTAGCTTGATGTTCAAGATAACATCAGCCTAACCCATGTCCTTCATATCAAAGCTTTGGCAGAGAAAACTCTTGACCTTATTGATCACGTCAAAATTTGTTTCAAAGATGAGTATGTCATCAACATACATGCACAGTATAACTCACTGACCTCTACTATGGCGGTAGTACACACATTTATCAGCCTCATTGACTGAAAAGCCTGCTGTTAGAAGTGTTGAATTAAATTTCTCATGCCACTGCTTAGGAGCTTGTTTCAGACCATACAAAGACTTCAACAACTTACACACTTTGTCTTCTTGATCCTTTATAACAAATCCATCTGACTGATCCATATAGATTTCCTCATCCAACTCTCCATTAAGGAAAGTTGTCTTAACATCCATCTGATGAACGATAAGATCATGTGAGGCAGCCAGAGCAAGTAATACACGAATAGTGATCAATCTAGCAACAGGTAAATAAGTGTCAAAGAAGTCTTCGCCTTCTTTCTGAGTATAACCCTTTGCCATAAGCCGAGCTTTATACTTGTCAATAGTACCATCAGGATTAAGCTTTTTTTTGAACACCCTTTTACAACCCACAGGTTTGCAACTATATGGTCTGTCGACAACTTTTCAAGTTCTATTAGAAAGAATAGAGTCCATCTCACTATGGACAGCTTATTTCTAGTCATCTGCATCAGAAGATGCATATGCCTCTGAAATAGTTCTAGGAGTGTCATCCACAAGATAAACAGTGAAATCATCACCAAAAGACTTTGCAGTCCTTTGTCTCTTGCTCCTCCTAGGAGCTTTACTATCAATCTCCTCATGGATTGGTTCAATTGTTTGTTTAGCATGATCACAAAATGCACTAGGTTCAGGAGTTATTTCAGCAATCACATCAGAAGATAATCTAGACATGCTATGTAAATCTTTCATAGGAAATATGTTCTCAAAGAAAGTAACATCACGAGACTCCATTAATGAATTAACATGAATATCAGACACCTCTGATTTAACCACTAAAAATCTATAGGTAATGCTATGAGGAGCATATCCAAGAAAGATACAATCCATAGTTTTAGGTCCTAACTTACGTTTCTTGTTGATTGGTATGTTAACTTTGACCAAACAACCGCATATGCGTAAGTAAGAGAGCGATGGCTTTCTACCAATCCATTACTCATCTGACGTCTTCTTCTTATTCTTCATGGGAACTCTGTTTAGAACATGACATGATGTCAATAAAGCCTTACTCCACCATGCCTTAGATAATCCAGCCGTGTCTAACATAGAATTAACCAAGTCAGTCAAGGTACGATTCTTTTTTTCGGCAACCCCGTTTGATTGGGGCGAATAGGGAGACGTACTCTCATGTATCATATCATGTTCCGCATAAAATAAGTCAAACCCATTTGAGAAATACTCGCTACCACCATCGGACCTAATTCTTTTGATTTTTTTCTCTAGTTGAGTTTCAACTTCAGCCTTATAAATTTTAAAATAGTTTAGAGCCTCATCTTTCATTTTTAACAAATAAACATAGCAATATCTAGTCGCATCCTCAATCAAAGTCGTGAAATATCTTTTTCACCCTTAGTTAATATGCCATTCATTTCACAAAGATCTGAATGTATAAGTTATAGTGGTGCCAAGTGTCTCTCCTTAGTAGGCTTGTGAGGCTTTCGAGGTTGGTTAGATTACACACAACTTGAGCACTTAGAACCTTTGACAATGGAAAAATTCGAAACTAAATTCAAGTTAGAAGGTCGAGATATAGAACCAAAATTTAGATGACATAAATATGAATACCAAACACTAGCATCATTCTCATTAACACCATCATAAATATAGTTTACAGACTTATTATAATAATCTAAAAGGAAAAGCGGAACAATCCTCCGCACTTATAGCCTTTACCAATAAATTATCCACTCTTAGACACGACAACTTTATTCGACTCAAGCATTACCTTAAAACCATCCTTACATAAAAGGGAGCCACTAACGAGATTCTTTTTGATGGAAGGGACATGCTATACGTTCTTCAATTGGACAATCTTTCCCGAAGTGAACTTCACCTCAACCGTGCCAACACCATGAACAGAAGCATGTGACCCATTCCCCATTAGAACAGAGGAATCCCGGACGACCTGGTAAGAAGTAAACAAAAAAACATCAGCACACACATGAACATTAGCACCAGTATCAAGCCACCATCTAGTAGATTAAAATACAGAAAAAATATATGATAAATTACCATACCCATTATTTTCTCCAGCATTAGTCACCATATTCGCAGATTTCTGCTGTGGAGGCTTACTTCCTTTGCGTTCTGGACACTTCTTGCCCCAATGCTCATTAGAACCGCAAACAAAGCATGCTCCCTTCTCCTTGTTCTACTTCTTGAAGGTAGTGGTCTGCTTAGGCTTATTGTTCTTGCCTTTGCCCTTACCACCACTGCCATAAGACTGTTGTGAATGATACACCATATTGGCAATAGTGTGTCCCTCATTAACTTTAGAACGTCCATCCTTCTCACGAGCTTTCTTCTCAACATCAAGAATCGTGATCAAATCTAAAACAGATATGTTGGTCCTCTTGTGTTTAAGAGTAGTGGCAAAATCCCTCCAAATTAGAGGTAATTTGGCAATAATGCCCCCAATAATAAGCTTCTCAGGTACGACGATCTTAACCAATTCGAGTTCCTTCATAATGCACTGTATCTCATGAGCCTGCGCGAAGACAGATTTGCCATCTACCATCTTAAAATCATGGTACTGCTCAATAACACACAGTTCAGCGCCAGCATCTGAACCAGCATAGTCAGCAATCAGAGCGTCCCACATATCCTTTGCAACTATATGATGGATGTAGACGTCCTGAAGATGATCTACCAAAACTCCAATAACAGCATACAAGAATATTATGTTGGCTTTGCTGTAGGCCTTTTCCTGATCTGCAGTGAGATCGTATTCAGGTTTGCCAATGTACACTCAGAACACATTCATGACAGTAAGCCATAAAGTGACTTTCACTTGCCATCTCTTGAAGTGCACGCCAGTGAATTTCTCTAGCCTCAGTGCATCGACAACTCCAGCCATAAAACTAAAGTGCCTATAATATGATTTTTGGATTGTTGGATAAATTAGCACTTTTAGTTTTATATTAATCCAGAAATAAATCATAAGCATAATTAACAGATTGCATGATGAACTAGATAAGTCTACGCAAGATCTAGACAGGTCTATAACGCTAGACAGAAGCATAGCATCTACCATACTAGCAACATCCATTATTGATAAACAGATCACGAAAGCTAGTATGAAAGATATGGTTTGAGATGAGAGTACGTACGTTTCCTTCTGGACTGGGTAAAGGAGACGGCGACAACGTGCAGCACCGTCATGTTATTGGTGACGGTGGGTGAGACCGACTCGACGACGAGAAAGACGAGCCGTGACGACGAGCTTGATGAAGACGAGGAAGCGATCGAGCAGTCGCGTAGAACGCCCCCTAAAAACCTTATTCGTCTTCTCCCGATGCAAGATCATAGAGAACGACGGTTTTAGAGACCTGCTCTCCCGTTCACCGGTGCACGCCAACGATCGGGATGCAGAAGTCTTGGCGGCACAACAAAAGCAAGAGGCAAAACCCTAGGCGATTGTGTGATATGATTTACAGCGATACCCGTACGTATTTATAGGGAGGAACCGTTAGGTTTGGGCATCCCGCAACCGAGTCGGTTACCATATTAATACGTCGATTTTCATAACCAAATATATGGAAATATATGGAACACGCAGCAAGAAGAAAGTGCAAAAGGAAGCCGCCGCCCCCCCTCCCCCCCCCCCCCCGCAAGGCAAGAGACCGAATTTCGGCGTACCATTCACGCAGGTGATGCACGGCCGCGCCATCGCCCACGCCCACGCCCCGCCCCGCTCCGCCCCACCCGGCTCGACGAGCGAGCGCGCGTGTGTTATTCCTTCTTCTTATTCACACACTTGTTAGATATGCTAGAGCAACCAACCTTATAAGTTAGACTCCCTCCAACTCCACTAGCAATATAGGACTAAACCTCTGTACTCCCACCACTCATGAATGGGCCTTTGAGATTTTTCAGTAATTATTATCAATATTAATGAGTCAAGCCTATATAATTTCAGCAGCTACTCCCTTCGTCCCAAAATAATTGTCATTCTAGCTCTCTTCAGTTTTTCTAAAATAATTGACATTCTCACTTCCCGATGCACCTTTCTCTCTTTCCAATACACCTTTATCTCTATCTCTTTTTTTTCTTGTTTTCTGTACACTTATATTTTACACTTCTTCTTAATTCTCATGCCAAGTTTTAATGTGCCAATTAAATTAGGACGGAGAGAGTAGCTAGATGCAGTTGCGTGTGAATGAGCAGAGATGAGAGAGAACAAGGAAGAGATGAAAACAGAGGAAGCAATGAATAAGGGCAGCATGGTAATATGCCATATCGCTTTGGTTTCCGTTCTTTTGCTTAGAACGTCACTTTTACTGGGATGGAGAGAGAGTACTATGCAATAGTTCTATAATATAAGTATTTGTTGACTTTAAAAAATTATGTTTGACTATTTGTTTTATTTAAAAAAATTTATTAAAATTATTATTTTATTAAACATATGTTATATCAATACATATATTTGAAATATAATAATTTTTTATATATTTTTATAGTAAAATAGATTGAATAAGACGAATGGTTAAACACGATGCTCATAGTGAACAAATAGTTATATTTTAAAAGTATGTAGTACAATCTTATTCTTGGGTTGGGAGGATTGACATTCGCACGTCGACGAATCTACGGGACGACAAAATCCGGTTAGTGATTGGACAAAATAAGAGCATCTCCAATAGCTTACCTAAAATTGGATATCTAAAATTTATTTAGGTACAAGAGTGAGAGAATATAGATATCCATTTTATTCTAAACTGAACATCTATAAAACTATCTTCAAATACTCATAACGTTAGGGGGCTTTTCATAATCATACCAAGACACATAAAAACTAAGAATAATTACAGCTTTCAGTGAGGACCCTTCTACTAAAATTGCTGTCCATGGCCTTATCCTCACGGACCACATCCGCACGGGCTCCAGCACTCGATGGCTGCCGCCGCTCAAGCTCGCCCGCCCATAGCTTTCGCCCCTTAGTGCTGCCGCCCACACCTCAAGCTCGCTCGCCGCCCATAGCTTGCCCGTCGTCGTCGCCTCCAGCTCGTCAGCCTCCTCCTCCTCCTCCTCCTCCCATAGATATATCATGTAAAAGAGTTTTTCTTAAAAAAAATATTTACAATGATTATGACATATATACTTCATAAAAAAATAATTATATGATTAAGCGTGCTCAAGTTATTTCAAGGGTAGTTTGGTCATTTGTAAAATACTCTCTCTTCTCAAAATCATATTCTAATGCTTTGAGTGTCTATGAGCTAATTGTCACAACTAAAGAGTGTTCATTTGTAAAACTACATTTGTATAATGTCCCAATCAAATGACACAATTGAAGGGTGTCTATGGGCAAATTTTGCAAAAAATCAAAGAGGAGCGTGGGGAGGGCACAAGGCACCTCTGAACGGTGCGGCCTGCCGTTGATTGCAGACGCGTGACCCGCCTGCAGGGAGTGACTCCCTGGTCGCGGTTCGCAGAGGCAGGTCGCACGTCGCAGTTTGCTGCTGGCAGCGCGAGGGCGGCCGGACGCGACGGCCTGCCTGCTCTCGACAGAGCTGGGTGCCGGGATCTGGCCAGCTGCCTGACCTCTGCCGGTGCCGATGCGTACTTCTTCAACGACAGCTCAAAACCTCCGAAGATTCAGTTGCGGCGACACGACACCACGCCAATGCGACGGCAGCGACCAGTTCTTCTGCGTCCACAAGTGGCTCTATGTAAAAACGTTTGACATGGAGTTCGTGAAAGTGAGACGCTCGTGTCCGGCGACCGGGCGACCCGGGTGTCTGTTTCCACGCAGCGATGATGAGCCGAGGCCCCACAGAGCAGCCTCCCGCAAGTTCGCTGTCGCCTCCCGTGTACTATCCTCGTGGATTTCCCCGTTCCCCACATCGATCGGAAAGTTCGGCTTTTGCAGTCTGCACGTACTCACGCTGTTGACGAGACGCGCCGCCGCCGCCAGCACGTCGAAATTCGAGATTCCATTGTCGCGGGGGACATGCGGCGGATCGCAATCACTTTGCGCAGCGGGGAAGCTGAGGTCTTGAGCGAAACTCTGACCTGTGGTAGAGCACAGGTTTCGTGGGGCTATCAAGATTTTGGTTTCTTGGGAGCGTCCGAGGATACGAAGATATGGTATGTTAGGCAAGTTTCCGAGAGGAATAATATCTGCAGCAGATCCAGCCATGGATCATGGGCTTTTAGAACTGATTCCAATTATGGAGTGGGCTTTAATTTGCTCTGGGACAAATGACGATTTGGGCCTAATCCGCCAGTACGCCGCGGTCGTACCACCTCATCATTGACATAGCTGTCGCCTTGGCCCGTCGGGCATCACGCCAGCCACAATGAACCAGGCAGATTCAGCCTCGAGCACGTGACGCGTTCTGCCATGTCACCACTCACCAGAGGGTCGTGACTGGTCATTTCCTTCGCCTCGAAGGTGCAACGCGACCTGGGCGGCAGCCACCGAAGCGAATCCAAGCACAATTACAGCGACGTGACCGAGGGAGGACGACGAAGCGGGCGCGGGTCTCCTTGCCATGGGGATTTCCCATTCCCACCAGAGATCTGACGTGGGATTTCCCTCTGACACAGGGGGACTTTATGGGTACGTCTCATACACCTTCTCACTAGCCATTCTTTCATCTATCCTTTTTATTTTAGAAAACTACGATGTCGCGCATTTAGCAGTATCTCGCATGGCTTGATTTGGTATTATTTTGACAATATCTCGCTTAGTTAGTGGAACACAGGGTCTATGACCTTGTGTGCCCGAGGGTGGAGGTGAGGGAGAGGATGGTGCGGATGAAGCTCCGGGATAGTGTAGCCGGGGAGGAGAAAGAGGAGTGGTTCTTGGAGAGACTCAATGAGAGTGCAAAGTGAGTGCAACGGTCAGGACGGTGGTGGGGATAGGGTGCAACGAAGAACACCCGAGAGCAGAAGACATCAATACAGCAAGAGGGGTAGGGAATGGTGGTAATGGCGGCGACGGCGATGAGAGCGGAAAGATAGGGATGAAGGAATGAATGTGTTTTTCTTTTTTTTTCTTTTTTCTTTTTTTGATGTGAACAACCTTGGGCGGCTTGGGGAGGGGATGGTCGGTGGACCATGGGCCCCATCTGTCGGTGACAAAAATCTTCACGAGGAATGGATGGGAAAAAAACGGACTAGCGGGTCTACTGGTTTGGTAGAAAAACAAAGTTGAACGTATGCGGGTTTAGTGGGACAAAAAACAGAAGTTGACAGCCTGTTGGTTCTTGGAAAGACTCGATGAAGGCGGCCACAACAAGTTGCGAGGCCAGGGTGGTAGCGTGGGTAGGACGCAGTGGAGCACATCTAAGAGCAAAAGGCAGCAACGACGACAATGTGTGCAGGTAGGGGTAAGGGAGCGTCTATGTTTATTTATTTATTGATGTGTATAAATAGGGTGTACTAGGAGGGAGGGGCGGTGGGTGGGTTGCGCGTTCCATCTATCATCAATGCTAAAAAAAACTTTTTATGAGAGATGGAGTGAGTCCATTGATTTGGTAGGAAAAAACCAAAACAAAACTCTCGTGAGTTTAGTGAAACAAAAACGAAAGTGTAGTCTCTGTGTATTTAGTGGGATAAAAACAAAAGACTAATGTCTGTGGGTTTTGTGAGACAAAAATGGAAAACCAAGTGATGGAGATAAGAGGATCACGCGCATAGTAAAAATGTTGAAACTTCACTACAGCCCCTCTCGATCAAATGTGTTCTTTTCGCGTGAGAACCATCCCCTCCTCCCTGAGCTGTTAACTTCCTAGGAAGAAAAAAGAGAGGAGAACAAAATAGGTAACCATCCGTCTGCGTTGAAAAACAACATTGGAGCCCGCCCATCCGTGCACGTGAGAGAATCTTGCCAACCTCGGGGATTCGAACCAAAATGTATGCTCCCGTAGTCCCGTGCACTGTCTCCCATGGTGGGAAGCCGCTTGCCGGTGTTTGTTTCCGTTTTCCGGGAGCCACCGGTTACGGTGGCTGGAAAGTGCCCTGGCGTGTTTGTCTTGCGAGCCAAGAAAAGAGCAGCGCGGAGTGACTCGCCCCAACCTCGGCCAGTGATGTGGCAGCACCCCGAGGGGGCAGGTGTGGTGGCCCTACCACCCACCGACCACAGAGTGCCCCGCGCGCCTGCTTGGCTCATTTGGCTGCTGGCTCGTGGCTGTGCGTGGCGTCTCTCCAGTGGCCTGTGCTCAGTGATAGTCTCAAAAAAAAAAAAAAGCACTCGGTGGAGCTCGTCACCCCCTGCACCGACCTCGCCACGTCGAGGTGTGAACCGTGCATGCACGCACGGACCCGAGCACCGGTGGATCGCCATCGCGGGTCGCGGTTCCTCCCCCCGAGCGCCAGCGTGGCAAGCACAGACCACAAAACGGGTGACCTCCAACCCGTGGGCCACGGTCCGCGCGGACCCCGCAGCTTCGCGCCAACCGCAGCAGCGCAAAGACCGAGAGAGAGCAGCAGCAGCTGCAGAGTGAGTGAGGAGTGAGAGCGGGTTGCTTGTCGCTGTGGACAAAAGCGGGTGCGCGTCCGACCACGCGGGCTCGCTGGTTTTCCCCCTCTTCTTCACCCATATATAAACGCGGACTGGGCGGCCACCAGCACACACACACACAAACTTCCCTGAAGCTGCTGCGCCTGCGCCGCGCTGCTCTGCCTCGGGTGCTCGCGGCTGCGGCGCTCTCCGCGGCTTCCGTCGACATGGAAAAGTAAGCATGGGTTCTCGGAGGGGTTCTCTCCCCTTTCCCTTTCGTTTTTTTTTTTCTTCTGTTCTAATCTTCCCGCAGTTGCGTTCGATTCGATTGGGTGCCCCCGTTCTGCGAAGGAGAAACAAGGCTTATTTTCCCCCCTCTCGTATCGTACGTGCTTGGTGTGCCTGAATCGGGGGCTAATTGGGGACAGATGGATTTGGGAGTAGCGATTGATGTGGATTTCTGTGGGAGCTCGATCAATCTGAAGCTCTTGACCTGGCTTGCAGTTAGGATTTTTTTTTTCCTCACTGCGAGATCGGCGGAGAGCTGCCGCAGATGTGCCCGTGGAGGAACGCCGAGCAGCTGGATGGCGTGCGGGTTCGATTCTCGCCCGAGAAATGCAAGTTTTCTGCAGTGTGTTGAGGTGCAAGAGGAATCTTCCGCTGGAAGCAACCTGGGGAAGGGTTTTAGAGCGGTGCAAGAGGTATCGTACGCTGGAAGAAAGCAGAGGAGGGGTTCTGTTCCGCGAGACCAGATCGGTCTTGGGTGTGCCCCGCTCGCCGATGACCCGGCTTATCTGATACTGGGCTCTGTCGATCTGTACTGGCTGCGATTGCGAAGTTGGAGATGGATTTCAGATTGTTGTTCTTGCATTGCATACGACGATGTGGACATTAGCGTTCGCTGCTGCAGGTGGAAAACAGAGTAATGACTGGTTTGTGCATAGAATCGCTTCGCACACCCATCTCAATGTGTGTTCTGGTGATCATGACCCATCCCCATCCACGTGAATGTGACTCTCTGACAGCTGATTGAAGGAGTGCTCTCTGATTTGCCTCCCGGAATCCTGATGGGTTTGTTTGTGTTAGAGCAGAAGGGATAAGTGCAGTGCTGCTGACATTGGCCTTCGCTTGCTCGATCTTAATGGGGACAGAATGTGGCGATGATTCAGGAAGGAAGCATCTCACTGGATGTCCTTGGGTTGAATCATTGGATGTTTCAGAACAAAAAAAAAAGCAGTTCAACCGTCCCACCTCCTGTTTTTAATTGATGAATTCAAGGCAACACCTTTTGTTCATATTTGGACAGAAAACGTTATCCTAACGACAGCAGTCAAAAACCGGAGGGAGTACTGAGTAAATGTTTCCAGGCACTAACAATCGACAACATTTCATTGCTCAACCGTGAAATTAGTCTTTTAGTTAGCCTGAAGATGTGATGTTAGAACAGCTGATTTCTTGAGATTGATCTAATAGTTCACTTTTGGTTTGGAAGGCGTCTGATTAATTATTGCTGCTTAGCATAGTCCCTGTGTTCCAATGACTAAATTTAGAAAGTGTTATAGAGATAAAATCGCCCAGTAGATCAGTGCTAGCATTTGTCATTACAAAAAGTAACAGTTACTAGCGGTGTTCAATCATAAATGTGCAAGGATCTGCTCAATTCCTTTTTCGAAAGATTGAGCAGGAGCACTGCTCTTTCATTTAAGAAGGAAGAGAAGTTTACATGTTCAGTACCATACACTCATATAATTGTTTCTGAAAGAATACATCTTTAAACAGTTTTAGCCAAGAGCAGCTAGAGTACTCCCTCTACTGTCTATACGCCATTTCTCTCATCTTCATTTAGTCTTTAGTCAAGTTGAACACCTGGTATGGCTGCAACACTTGATGATGGAGGACTTGCCTGTTTCTCTCTTTCCATATGTTCCAGGCTACATAGATAATCAGTGTAGCCATCATTCTTTTATCTTTCGCCTGACGGCCTATCATCACCTCATTCCACCAATCCTTGAAGTTTTTATTTGGCTCGGGTGTGCTATACACCTGGCTTTGCGTCCACTCATTTAGATGGTGTCACACTTGTTTAGAGAAACTGCACTGCAAAATGAGATGGTTGATGGTATCACTTTCCTGATCACACATCGGACATATCGGGTTGCAGTTCCAATTTCTCTTGAGGAGTTTATCTGGTGTTAGCACTTTGCTCTGAATTGCCAGCCAGGCGAAGAACTTATGCTTCCCTTCTGCTCAATTCCTAAAATCAGATTTATTCTCTAATGCAAACTTGTATTTTTAACGTTTATATATATGTAATTGCAACTGTCTTCATACAGTTGATCATCACCTTTGAGTGCACGTTATACATTATCCAAAATCCTAACATGAACAGATGTTTGCACTCTTTTTTTACAGGCCCTGGATTATGAATGGGAAGGGAATTGTTGAAAAGTTAAGAGACCCGACTCAATTGTCCTATCCTCTGCTTGGTGATTTGGTTGAGGAAGCAGATATCAAGTGCCCTACGTGCCAATGTCATGTTGATTGTAGTCTCGTAAGTTGAGTTAACGATTTAGCTATGTTTTTGGTATTGCTATATTCTCTTAATTGCTCAGTTGTTTGTTACTGCTAGATTTTCTGAATTTCTCAGTTGTTTGCGCCTTTCCTAGTATCATCTCCATTTCAAATCCTCCCATATAGTACAAGCAGAAATACTTCCTCAGGAGATCACTATAGCCTGTAGTTGATGGGCACTTTGTAGTTCTGTTCCACACCATAAAGACATTGAAATAATAATTTCACCGTACTCATCATTGTATTTTGTTATGATTCATTTGTACCTGCATGTCCCACCATGAACTGACAATGTGTTCTTTTCTTTCTAAAAACAGTTAAGAGATACCTTGATGAACTGACGCAGAACCCTATCATAAAACATAAGAATAGCCTTGTTGAAAAGCATTGTTGCAAGCCTAATGGCCAGTGCCAACCTATGTAGACCCTTT
This sequence comes from Eleusine indica, assembly GCA_030378355.1. Classification (NCBI taxonomy): domain Eukaryota; kingdom Viridiplantae; phylum Streptophyta; class Magnoliopsida; order Poales; family Poaceae; genus Eleusine; species Eleusine indica. The sequence continues at coordinate 10,569,618 of CM059502.1, forward strand.
CAAAGAAATATTTTGACATTCCCTCCACTGTTGCACTCATGCCTTCGTAACCATATGCGATGAATGTCACAGACCCAATTTAAATGCTAGAAAAGTTGGTGTCGTGTAACATTTGGTGCAACACAAGCTGACTTCAATTCAAATAGTTTTCTGTATTAATTTAGATAATGATACTTTTCTGTATAGATATAGATTTAAGTCCACATTGTATGATACTTTTTGTATACCTGACATCAGACATATGTTTTCCTTTTGTTGTATCTCACATCATTCATTGCAGGTTCCAATAATGTGGCCGAAACTCCCTGTTGGCATTAAATTTGATCCATCTGATTCGGAACTGCTTCAGCATTTGGAAGATAAATCTAATCTGACAAATGTGGTCTCAAGTGTACTTATTAAAGAATTTATTCCTACTATAGAAGAGCCAGGGGGAATCTGTTATACACATCCCGAAAATCTCCCAGGTGCATATGATTCTTATTTTCTAATTGACCAGTGCCTTTAAAACCAATTTGTAAACTCATGTCTTCTATTAGTATATTTGAGTCGAGTCAACCAATTCATATGTCTATCTGTTACGCTTGTAGGTATCAAGACAGATGGGAGCAGCCGTCATTTCTTCCACAGAATATCAAATGCGTATGGTAGTGGTCCTCGCAAGCGTCGCAAAATAGATAATAAAGAGCATACTGCCTGCGATGATAAGAATGTTAGATGGCATAAGACTGGGAGATCTAAAGAGGTTTTTGATGAGAATGGTGCCAAGAGAGGCTGGAAAAAGATACTGGTTCTTTATACAGGTTCAAAGAAAGGCGGCGGCAAGACAGATAAAGCTGGATGGGTGATGCATCAGTACCATCTTGGTGCAGATGAAGCAGAAAAGGACGGGCAGCTTGTTGTTTGCAAAATCTTTTACCAATCGGCATCGAAGCAAATTGGCAAGTTTGAAATGGATGTCTCTGTTATGGAACATGATGCGTCTGCTGTCAGAATTGATCCTAGAACCCCGAAGACAGACCCTCCCCAGCCTCACCTTCCAAGTAACAGCCCCTGTGAAACCGAGCAGTATACTTCTCCCTTTCTGCTGGATCAGGTAAATCATTAACATCTTTAATGTATCAAAGTGTCAATAATCAAACGGTACCTCCTTTTGCCTTCATTTACTGTGTGGGATCATGTTACTCTCCAGACTGCTTCTAATGATCGAATCAGTTCTGTTTCTGAGCATATTTACTTAAACTGTTCATATTATCCTTCTCTGTATTTACTTTCGGTGGGCTAATGAGGCGATCATTCATGCTCCTGCATTTCTTGTGACACTGACAGGGGGAGGCAGAGTCTAGCAGATCCAATTTTTGCATTAAGGATGAATATGAATATCGTGCTTGGCATCCTGGGTTATCACAAATTCTCGAGGAGACGGCCCAACCTGATGAACCCAGTGTTACTGCGACGCAGACATTTGGGTCAGAATCCGGCTCAGGTTCAGGTGTGCGAACTTTCTTGGACAAGGCAAAGGCTACTGTGTCATCGACACAGGTGCTGAAACCTGGTGCTGGCCCAAATTCCCGACTCGGCCAAAGAAGTTGGGAATCAGGTGTTCAGGTAACCCTAGATGACCCCACCCAATGCATTGAAATTACTGAAAATCGTCTTAAAAAACCGATGCATGATGGGCTTCCTGAATCCTGACAATAACATTGCAATTGCATCTTGCATTGAAGCACCTGCAGACTAGGGCACCTTAGCAAAGTCTGTCGCGATCTTATGTTTCTTGTCAAGGCAAAATGCTCATGAGTTTCTTTCATCATGTGCAGGATATGCAGTCCGGATCACAGGAGGACCTCGAGGCCATGCTAGCGCAGTTCTACAGTACTGATGCAGATGGGAACTATAACTAGAAGCAGCGGCACTGCGAGGCAGTTTTGTATTTTATGACTTCACAATATATGAATTGCGCCATGAGATGTTTTGTATAATGACTTTGCAGTATGCAGCCCTGCAAATTCACCATCTCATGAGAAAAAAATGTACAGTAGTAGCAGAACCAAGACCTAGAGAGGTTCTCAGCCAACACCCCAACTTAGGCGACTGTTTTTCCGGAGTCTTGTTGTTGTGTAGTGATATTCATGTGGTGTAATGTTTGAGCCATCGATGTTTCTTTCTCGACTTCTTGCGTGCTTGAGCTATGGGTGCATTATTTTTTTTCTTTTTTTTTGCATCCAAGCTATAGATGCGTTAAAGCTAATCACAAGTGCACAACAAGGTTTTAGAACTCGTTTGAACCGAAGAAACCGAGCCTAGGCAGTTTGCCGAAAGTCACAAAAACAAACAAAAAACGGTCGGTTAGCTTCACTAGTCAAGATTCAAAAACAAATTCGAATGAATTTCATCGAAAACAGAACGGTTAGGAAAGCAATTTGGTCAGTAAGCCGACCAGTTTCGTCGTTAAACCAATGATTGTTCGTGAAAACTCCATAGTTTCAAAATTCGAAGTACAAAACAATCGAATTTGGGGAAATTTAAAATAACAACAGAGGAAATTGAAATGTTGGAAATGAAATCAGAATCTTGTCATAGTTTTCTTTTTACAATTTTTTTAAAAATTCAAAAATTTTATATTATTTAGGTAAAAATATAACGGACATCTTAACCGACATGGAACCGTTAAATTAGCCTAACCTGAGCATGACTTTAATCGGCTCGTGCTAGCCCACACCATAGTGCAAGCCATACTATGGGTTGACCCATAGACCCGTTGTAGGACACGTAGCCTGATCTGATTAGACGATGTCTCGATATAAGACTCAATAAAAAAATAGGCCTCCTTCTGTTGTTGTTGATGGGCTCTTAGCTTGTTCTCCCAATCTTACTTACGGCCTCACACTCATTCTTTCATGTTATTTCTCGTGTGGCTCCATCTCACGTCACTCTAAGCTCCTCCTCACGTCGCTTCGCCGTGCATTCACCTATCCTCGCGCCATCACCGGTTCGTTGGTCCGTTCGAGGCCAAGGCTTGCGCGGCTATGTCTGGTTCTGCTTCTCCCCGCTCCCTCACCCTCCTTGGTTGTCATCGGCTCATCGCTCCGCTCGAGGCCAAGGCCTTTGCAACCATGTCTATGCAGCTCCCTCTCTCTTCTCGATTATCGTGAAGTGTGTGTCGTCACTATTCTGCTTAAAGCCAAGGCCCGAACGACCCCCCCTGACCCCACTTCTCCCTAATCCCTCTCTGTCTTGTCTCCTCAGTTGTCATTCCTCAGTTGTCATGACAACATAATGGACGTTGTCGAGAAGTTCACAATTTATAGCGGGGCTTCATATCACCAAACTCGTAAATAAAACGAACTGGCAATATCACAGGTTGTGTTCCCGAAAAGCAAGTTACAACATGGTAACATGCCTTATTAAGTGTGCTAGATCATTCTGGGTTATCTGAATGATCAGCTATAGCTGAAAATAATAAACCGGACTGAAACCATTTCATCTAAAACCATGAAAACCGCTGGTTTTCCACGGTTTTTTCAAACCATGACTGCACAACTGATGTCTGGCAGTTCTTGTGTCTGCATGTGGACCAGCCTTCTAGTTTATTCAAGGTTGCAGTAGGTCCCCCTCGCCCACTCGCCCAGCACTCCATCTCCATGGCGCCTCCCACCGCCCCCGCCGCCGTGGCAGCGGCCGCCCGCGCCGCTCCCACGCCGGCCGCCGTGCTCGCGCTCTTCAAGTCAGCGCTGTCCGCGGACCGGGCCCTCTGTCCGCTCGCCGTGCTGCCACACCTCGCCGACGCGCCGTCCCTGCCGCATCTTCTGCTCACCGCCTCCGCAGCGGCCCGCCCCCACGCCACCTCCCTCCGCCTCTATGGGCGGCTTAAGTCGCTCGCCGTCCCCATCCCCGTCACCTCGCTCCACCCGCTGCTCTCCTCCCTCCCCTCCGCCCCGGCCTTCGCCCTCTTCGCCGACATCACCCGCCTCAGCATCCCTCTCTGCACCACCACGTTCAACATCATGCTCCGACACCTCTGCGCCACCGGGAAGCCCGTGCGCGCGCTCGAGCTGCTCCGCCAGATGTCCCGCCCCAACGCCGTCACTTACAACACCGTCATCGCCGGGTTCTGCGCCCGCGGCCGCGTCCAGGCGGCGCTGGAGGTCATGCGCGAGATGCGGGAGCGCGGCGGTATCGCGCCCGACAAGTATACCTACGCCACGGTGATCTCTGGGTGGTGCAAGGTCGGCCGGCTCGAGGACGCAGCCAAAGTGTTCGATGAAATGCTTACCGAGGGGAAAGTCAAACCAACTGCAGTCATGTACAACACATTGATCGGAGGCCACTGTGATCGGGGAAAACTGGATGTGGCGCTGCAGTACCGGGACGAGATGGTAGGGAGGGGTGTCGCTATGACGGTCGCGACTTACAACTCCCTCGTGCATGCATTGTTCATGGACGGGCGAGCAGTAGAGGCATGTGCAATGGTTGAGGAAATGCAAGGGAAGGGGATTTCCCCTGATGTGTTCACCTACAATATATTGATCAATGGATATTGCAAAGAGGGGAAGGAGATAAAAGCACTAGACGTGTTTGAAGAGATGGCTGCCAAAGGTGTGCGTGCAACCGTTGTAACCTACACATCATTGATATATGCCTTGTCCAAGAAGGGGCTTGTTCAGGACGCAGATAGGTTGTTTAATGAGGCTGTGAGGAAGGGCATCAGACCTGACCTTGTCATGTACAATGCTCTGATCGGTAACCACTGTACTGCTGGCAATATGGAACGGGCCTTTGAAATTGTGGCAGAGATGGAGAAGAACAGGATCACACCGGATGATGTAACATATAATACGCTGATGAGAGGATTTTGCTTGCTGGGGCGTCTGGATGAAGCTCGTGTGATCATCGATGAGATGACAAAGAGGGGTATCCAGCCAGACCTTGTCAGCTACAACACACTGATCAGCGGCTACAGTATGAAGGGTGACATCAAAGATGCGCTCAAGGTTCGGGATGAGATGATGGATAAGGGGTTCAACCCATGTATTTTGACATACAATGCACTGATAAAGGGGCTGTGCAAGAATGGCCAGGGAGATGACGCTGAGGACCTGATGAAAGAGATGGTGGGGAAGGGTATCACCCCTGATGACAGCACATATATCTCACTGATGGAAGGACTTACCACTGAAGATGAGCGGATAGCTGCTGCAGATGCTGCAGAAGCATGAGTTTGCTATGAAGAAGATACGCATGATCAAGACAGCATGACGTGATCCATGCATTAATGTGCAATAGAATTATACCACATCACTATACCGTTTTCTGACAGAATGCAATTTTTTCACCTGGCAAGAAGCTGTGTTGGCAATACTGGTCAGCCAATCAGGTGACTGAAATTTTGTCCCACCAGTGGCCGTTGCTGCAGTTAGCTGTGTTGGGAATACTGGTCAGCCATCTGTGAAGATTACCTGTAATTTTTGGGCAAGAAAAAAAAAGGAGTATGGTTGATATTTTGAAGATTTCCAGCAACTATAAGTTGAACCTTTCCACCTGGTTAGATTACAACACCAACTTATTTATTTCTTTATCTCACTGCCTTAACTTTTGTTCATATCTTTGACCAATCCGACAAAGTAAACTTAGACAACCGGTGCATTGTGACTTGTCACTGATGGTTACGTGAAAGTGCATCTTAATGATTTGTCCTGTCTTGCAAAGTGGATACCGGAGGAATTTTATTAGCCCCGCTATTTGAGGTGTCATTGACACCATCACAGCGCCGGCACTTTGTGTGGTCCTAAACCACATCGCCGTTCAATATGAAATTGTAGTAAAAAAAATGTATACCTGATTTATGAACTCTGTGGGGCATTGATGTTATCTAGGAGTAGTTGGTTGCTGTCTGAAGTACTTTTGCATGATTATCTTTTTGGATATGTCGTTGCCATAGCCTATGTTTTTATGTGCCATTCACTTTTCAGTATTTGCTTCCCTGGCTCCAACGAACTCCAAAGCTACAGAGTACAGACTGAAGTCTACTAGTATTGCTTTGGATCAGCGTATTCCTTGTAAAACTGTGTAGTTGAGGCATTCATAGCTCTTTTTTTCCTTCGCTTTTTTGCTAAACTTTCTATTTTATTTGTCCAAAACAATGTCAGTGACTACATATAGAACAAAGGGGTGTTGTGCTTTACTTACGCAAACTTATTCCTAACCATAAGCTGATGAGAGTCTGGGGTCACATCGCCCAGTTGATTAATCTCCAGTCGCTACCTCAGATACTCAGTTCTATGTGTGTTCTCCGCCTTGTGAAGCTCGCTCGCCTATGGAGCTTGGGCTTATCGTGACGTGTCTTTCTTGTTCCTGCCGCCGCGGCGCTCATCTGCTTGTGCTTTTTTGCGTTAGCCGGCGCGGGGCATCAGCATATATAATATATTGCGTCGCTTGAACGGATTTGCCAGTGCAGCTCCACGTACCCCACCGTGCCAGATGGAAGAGAAACCAAAGCTGGAGGCGCCAGACGCCGACGTGGAGAAGCAGCAGCCATTGCTGCTGCCTCCGGCGGCGACAGGCGAGAAGCTGTGGTCCGGTGGCAATGGCGTTGGCCTCGAGACGCTCCCCCGGGCGTCACCCACGGCGACGCGGACGCTGGCGCTGGTGGTCCTGGTGGCCGGCGCCGCCTTCGTCGCGCAGCTCGCGACGCGCGAGGAGTACGCGCTCCTTGCCCTCTTCGCGTCGCAGTTCGTCGGCTTCTGCGTCTTCACGTCGATGCTGGCGCTGTGCGCGCTCCCGGAGGACGGCAGCCAGCGCCGCGCGAGGCGGGCGGTGGGCCAGGTGCTGCAGTGGTCGCTGGCCATGGCGCTGCCCATGAGCATGGCGTTCTGGGTGGTCCAGAGCGCGCCGGTCGCCGTCGGGGCAACGCTGGTCGGCCTGGCCCTGGCCGTCGTCTTCGCCTGCTACGCCGAGCTCGTGCGCGCCTTGTGGCCTGACCAGGGACTTCACTGAGTGACTGACTATTCAGAGACTTTTGGGCAAGTCCACAAAGTTCAGACTTGATGGGGCCGATAAGCAAGTCCGCAACTATATGATGATGAAAGAGTTTGACAGTGCATAAAATTTCCCTTGATGCAAAACAGAAAAAACAACTCGAGAGATGAATAACATATGAACGCGTACGTGCAGTTTTTTGGAGAAAGGTACCGGTGGCTAACAAGGCCATGTTTATTAACCTGTTTGGCATTGTTCAGGCGACAAGCTGCAACTTTTTATCTGTGGTTATATCAGTGGATACTTGATACCTTGCTGTCTGCCAATGCCACCAGTACAATACACTGAGATACCAGAATAGTCTTTTCATGGCTAGCTCCTGACCTACGATACAAAAGCTTTTTGCCTTTTCGCATGTTACCAACCTGCTCTGCTGAAAGAAGAGGAAGCCACCGCAGATTGATTGATAACCGTGCATGTCCACATCACCAGTCTCCTCTGCTAAGCTATGACTAATCCTCTTCCTAAAAAAATGACATGACTAATCCTTCGGAGAACAAGGGTTGGGCAGGGCCTGCTTGATTGATGCTTTATGTCTACGATCCTATCATAGCGATGAAGAATAGAAGCAAGAAGCCAAACGTCTAGGTGACTTGGAAAAAGTTAACCCATGCCCAATGCCCAATGGCCAACGCTGATCTGCCGATTTTGTTTTTCCTTCTTCGAGATCATGGCACTCATGACCCTTGTATGCGGATGTACTAGGAGCTGTTGGTGAACAGCACTCAATTACTCTGGATTTGTGCGTGCGTGCGCTTCGTCTGTTACACATGCGTGTCTCTTTTTTTATTTTAGCGGCGTTTCGCATTTCTCCTCTCTGTAAAGTTGATACTAGCAATCATAAGCCAGCATGTAGTGGGATTAGCGCTCATGAACAATGATGGAACTGTCTCAAGAGAGGGGATTAAGGTAGGTGCAAAGCAGAAACATCACTTGATGTGTTCAGTGTCTCCAATAAAAAAGAAAGAAAGAAGAATCATTGGCGAATTGTTGGCCCTCGGAAGACGGCGCTGCTGGCATTTTCTATCCTTCCTTTTCATCACTACTATTTGTGAAGGTCTTTCGGTTCACTTTGATTGTGCATGTGTTTTCAGTTTGCAATGTTTTTTTTTAGAACAAAACGCCAACGCATGGAGAATGGCAACCCCCAGGAGACCCTGTCACTTGTTTTGTACAAATGCCCGACACAACAAATAATTCAAATTGACACCATACTCTCCGCCGGACTCGTAAATTTTATGTTCGTCGCGCACGGTGCTCTCGTTCAGCTCCTGCTAGCGACGGCTCTGCCCGATGACCACAGCCTGCTCAGCACCCGCTTGGGCTTCCCCGCCGGGATCGCGCAGAACGCCCTGACGCGCGACGACGCGCTCCGGACCAGCCCCGCGCGCGCCCGGTGCACGAACGCGTCGTTGTCCGCGTCCTCCTCCTCCAGCCTCATCCGCAGCGTGGTGACCCTCGACGCCGTCCGCTTCAGCCCCTCCACGCTCCAGTCGTCGTCACCGGCCGGCGCGCCGCCGAGGCCTCCTACTCGGAGGCTCATCTGCACGTCCTTGGTCTCCGCGTCGGTGTTGACCTCCCTGCTTCTTGGTCTGGTCAGCAGCGCCTTGACGCCACCGGCCAGGTCGGCGAAGCGGTTATTATTGGTCCCGGGGTTAGACGCCGCGGCGCGCGCGTTCTCGAAGAAGAGGACCTGCACGACGACCCGGAGCGGCAGCAGGTCGTTCTGCGCGGCGTGCAGCGACGCCGCCTCCGAGAGCTTCCGGCAGTTGAGCACCCTGCACAGCTTCTTCCTGGCGCTCTTGTCCATCCCAGGATGCGCCTATCATAGTATCATCATCACGTAAATAAAACAAACTTGAGAAAGAGTTCAAATAGTAAGAAACGAAAGAACCGGATTCTTTTCAGTTTTCACGCACCCTGAGGTACGTGTCGACGGCGCGGTAGAGGTCGTCGTGCACGGGGCGCGCGCAGTTCGGCACGGCCTCGGCCAAGGCGACCATCTTCTCCAGCGGCAAACTCACATCCTTGGCCGCCTCCACCAAGAACCCGTCCACCAGCCTCCCGACCCGCACCACCGCGCCGTGCGACGCCGAACTCGACCGCCGCGCCCCGTCGAGCTCCGTCGCGCTCTCGGCGGACCGCGACCTCCGGTGCCCGTGCCAGCGCGCATGACTCGCCTCCTCCTCCCGGTCCCCCCCAGCCGCCGCCGCTTGCCGGAGCGTGAACTCCTCGAGTATGGCCGCCACGGCGTCCACGTCGTACGAAACCGTCTCGGTCGCGGGTGATGATGCCGACGACGGGATCAGGAGGTCGCTCACGGTGGCGTCTTCCAGCTGCATCGCCGCCCGCCTCGTGAGCTCTGTTTTGGTGGCGGGTGAAGCGCCAAGGATGTTTGCGGCTTTGAGGAGCTTGAGAAGGAAGCTGCAGGAGACCGCGTGCCTCTCGGCCGGGAGCAAGCTCACTAATTTTTCCACAAGCAGGCGATGGTTCTTGGTGGTCAGCTCCGCATTTCCGTCGGTTTGCTCGGCGGCCGAGTAGTGGTAGTACCCGTTCACGGGCACGCTCGGCAGACACCGGCGCGCGTAGGTCCTGAGCGCCTCGCCCACGGCGGAGCTCGGGACGGCGCCGGTCGCCTTCACGGCCACCATGACGCGCCAGAAGAGGCCCACGTCGAGGTCGGACACGTCACGCGCCCACCACGCCGACGACGAGCTGGGGCCAGCCTGCGCAGCGCTGGGCCCTGCCGAGACGACGAGTGCCGCGACGGCGTCGACGCATCGCGACGTGACGCCGAGCTCCTCGCAAGCGGCGGCGTACTGGCGGCCGGCGGCGGCGGTGGAGCGGAGCACGCCGAGCGCGTCCTTCCAGCGGCGGAGGAGGCAGGAGGCGAGGAACGCGTCGAGCTTGGCGGCAAGGTTGCCGCGCTCGGCGCCGGACTCCGCCATGCCGAGCCGCGCCGCCGCGCACCGGAGGGGGACGACGTTGTGCGCGCCGACGGTGACGGGGACGCCGTAGCAGAACCTGGCGCAGGCGTCGAACGCCTCCGCGCCGCCCGGGAAGTCCGGAAGATCGAGGGCGACGATGCAGCTGCTGCTGCTCGACGACGACTCCAAGCAGAGAGCTTGTAGGCGCAGGCATTTGGAGAGCAGAGGGAACTGTGCCGGGTTCAACGAACAAAGATGTGAACATGCGCCAGAAACTCTGTTGCAGAGCACCAAGGATTGGTTTTTGCGCTTACCTTGTGAAGACGAAACAGAACGTCTTCCACCTGGATTTGCAGGTCTGTGGGCACCTCGGCCTGGACATACCTGGAACCAACGAGCCACGCCAATCATGCACTACAGAACACAAGCAAACACCAAACGAGACACAACGAGAATCGGCAGGAAAATCACGTACGCACCTGACGTTCCCGGAGGTGACGAAGATGTCCGGTCTGTTGCCGAGTTTCATGAGCTTCATCCTCGCGGCTGGATAAGGATTAAGGACTCGGATGAGATCGCAGCTACAAGAGTCCTGCGCGTGTGCCTGCCTACCGTGTGGCGGTGTGGAAGCAGAAAGTGGTTCTTGGCGGCTATTATCATGTCATGCAGGCGCACGAATAGATCAGATGGTAGTTAGGGAAGGATGGGACAGGACCCAAACGCACGGATGGGGACTGCGGCGAGTCGCGAGGAAGCGTGCAGAATCACAGCTTCAAGTGTTTGATCGGGGAGGCCGTCCCCCGGGGAGAAAATACAATAGTTCGGAAAGAACAGGGAAGCTTTGTTGTGATGCTGTTCTCTTCCAAACTTGATTATGTTCTGTGCAGCACTACAATAATACTTACTACATCCATTATAAAGTGCAAGTATTTATAGGTTTCGTCAAAGTAATAACTTTATCATTTTTTTACTATTGCTAGTATGTAATTTATGATATTTGAATGTATATAGCTGATGATAATAGACACATCTTAAATTCAATTATCATATTATGCAATATTTTATAATTTGCAACGTTTCTAAAACCATTTTATGCTTGTAATAAATTATTTGTTTTAGACTCATCGGAGAGGAGGGACGATCACGGATCGTGCAACCGAGCAGTTCCTCGTGAGTTAGCATTTAGCAAGGTTAGGAGCAGACATTGAGGCGGAATCAAGTCATAGCATTCGGTCAAAGGAAAATAACGTGGAATTGCTCAAATTCTTGGTCCACAATAGGTGCATCTGAGGTCTACGTACACATTGCGCATCTTCTATTTAACCGCTGTATGCAAGCTGAGTAGATCGCTCTACATTGGTTCTTTTTTTTTTTTCTTTCGAAAATCCGAAACATTGCCGGTCATTTTAATTATAAGAAGAAGCAGAGTTTATATGTACCAAAAGTAACTCACTAATATTATGAGCAACTAGTCCTGCTAGATGTTTACATTGTTCTTTGGACGTGAGGTGAGAGCGAGAGCGCAGAGCACGGACGGGGAAGAGGAATGGGTTATACAGTCTCCTCCAGGCCGACAGAGTCGTCAAGGCAGGCACGCTCGGGCCAAGGCAGGCTGTACCGAAAACGCAGCGGCGACGTGGCGCGGGCCGTGGACGCGTGCAAGGTCGAGTTGGTGGGCGCGCGTAGTCTAGCCCGGCCTGCCGACGCTGCGCCTTACTCCTTTTTTTTTTTTGTCTTTCAAAATCCCCAACGTCCATCTCCCATGGGCTCTTTGGAATTTTCGGACCGTTCTGCACTTCTGCGTGTGCATGTCAACCAGATTGGATGGAAGCAGAGGTCAATAAAATAAAATAAATGATTGGATGGAAGCAATCACTCGGTCTCAAAGTCTGCTAATAAAGAAAGAAGGGAGTAACATAAAATTATTGTGCGGTCTCAGCATTTGCATGCCACACATTAACAGGATAAGACCAGAGACAAAACGTGGATCCTTTTTTTCCCTAAAAAAAGACCAGAGACAAATGTGCCCACAGGTCAGTCACATGTCACGGGCGGTATTGTGGATGATCCCCCTCCAGAAAGCAAAGTCTAGACTGACACGAAACAAATATTATATATATCCTCCCAAATAAGAAGTGGTATTCTAGTCCGGTCCCTATCCAACGCCCACTGACGACCAGGGCACACAGGAAGATTCTACTACTCTACGTACAAACAAATTGTAGCGTTCTCGCCCCTGAACAACTTAAAAATCGAAACACACCGGCGCCCATCGCAACGGCACCCGGCACAGTTCATTAACAGGTGGTCCCCATCTAACGATGAGGTCCCGGTCGCGATAACACGGAAGCACCCGCGCTAAAACGTGAAAGAGTCCAGTCCACCGCCGTTCTTCTCGCGTAAGGAAACGGAAGCGCTCGGTTCGATATCAGGGAACGGCAAGCCTTGGCCTCCTTCTCCACTTCGTCACTCCCCCATCCACCGCCACCGCCTTCTCCCTCGGATCGTCCAAGGTTTTCCTCCGCCCCCGGCCGACGCGAGTGTCCGGCACTCCTCCCCTGCCCCCGACCGGGTCGGCGGCGGGAGTTTTCGCGCCGCGATGGCTACCCGTTTCGTGGCGCCGCCGTTCCGCGACCTCGAGAAGCGCGACCGCACTAGGGATCTCGTCGTCAAGGTGAGGCTCCGGCATCCTCGCGCCGCGGTGATTATGATTCTGTATCGGGATGTTTGATCGGGAAGGGAGGAGGGGAATGCAGTGGGGTTGTAGGGTTTGGCGGCCACCCTAGTATGCAAAGGACGTTTTTTTTTTTGTTCCCGATCGGTAGATTGTGCAGTGATCCGCGGTCAGTGTTCGTCTAACGATTAGTTTGCACCGTGTTTTATTTTGAGTTGCGTGGTGAATCTTGCCATTGTTACATGGGGGACTATCACCCCTATCGGTTGATGATGAAGGTGCGGTCACGCATGGACGTCAGCTGAACTCTGTTGTTTCGTGTGCACTCTAAGTAGCGGAGATTTTGCGTTCTATGGGTAGCTCCAAGATTTAACGGGTTTGATCTGAGGATATTTTTTAGGCTTCTTGGGAACGATTTTTTGTGATAAAATTGTTTAGAACTTTGTGATAAAATCCGGGTAGCTTTTCGTGATGTGTTTCTTGGGATCGGTTTTATGATAAGAAAATCTTTTAGATCTTTGGTTGTTGCACGGCTTTCTGGTTTTATCATGGTAGTTGAGTTCAATCTGACGGTTTGTAAGATTGCCTGTGCCTTTAGGTCACACATGTTTTAACTTATTTTATAGTATATCGGTATATACGTCAGTCGATTGGAGGTTGTAAGAATCTTGCAGCTTTGTTGGGGCCTACTGAAGTTTGTTTGGTACATGTGTGACTTGATTCTTAAAGTTTAAAAAACCTTGCACCTTTGGGAGCTTGACATCTTTGTTGCATCTAGCACATGTGTCCATGATTTGGTTATTGTCATTATGGTCCTTGCTTAATACTAGAGGACTATGGATGATAGAAAGGAATATATTTCTTTCTCCTTGGTAGTCTGCTGCCTTTGTTAACCGCACATAATGCCAGGTTAGGAGGGGAACAAAATGTCTACATGTGACTATTTTTGTTTTCGAATGCTCATTTACTAATTGGTGGTTGAATAACACCACACATGCTTTCATTTGTTGCCACTGAAAAAAGGCGATCAAACGGCCATATAGACATGATAGTGAATGACTGAAATTTTGATATACCTTCTACTGATGTTTCAGGTCAAATACAATGGCACCCTCAAGCGTTTTAATGCTCGTGTGAATGGTTCACAGTTTGATCACAGTCTAGTTGCCCTTCGGTCAAAGATTGCAAGTGCCTTTAAGTTCAGTTCTGATGTAGAATTCATCCTGACCTACACTGATGAGGATGGGGATGTGGTCATGCTGGATGATGAGAATGACTTGCTTGATGCTGCTATCAATCAGAAGCTGAACCCTCTTAGGATAGATGTTCAGCTGAAAAACAGTAGCATCAAGGCACCAAGAACAAAACATCAGGCTTTGAATTCCAGGTCTCTGAGGTCAACCGCTCTGGAAGATCAGCTAGTTCACGTGAAATCGGCTATTGATGAAGCAATGAAATTTGTTCCAGAGCAAGTTCCCGCTGTCCTTACAAAACTTTCTCATGACTTGCGTTCAAGAGCTGCATCATCTGTGCCATCATTGGCCGAGTTGCTGGACCGGCTTGCTACATTGATGACACCAAAGGGCAATGCGGAGACTTCTAGTGGACATGCTTATGGTTCATCTTGCTCCTCAAGTGGCGGGCCAGAAGCATCAAGAAATACTAAAATTGAGCATGAGAACAAACTTATGACAGGTTCCGCTTCACAGTCCCCAGACATGCAAACTGCACCTGGTCTCAAGAGTGTTCTACCTGAGGACCCCGAAGCTCAAGTTGAACAAGCACCAGTATATCATTCAGTAGATTCACTGAAATTTACTGGTTCACTTGGAAATAAATCACATCGCAAAGGGAGCACAATTACTGAAAGCATGGTAAGACGTGCTTCCCAGAGCAAGGGAAAATCTGCTACACCCTCTGCTGTGCCACCTGTTTCTTCATCTAGTTATGCTACTATCCCTATTCAGCACACACCTGCTACATTTGTGCGTGAAAACAAGCTAAGATATTGGCCAACCTATGGACACAATGGATTGGTCAATAGCGGTCTGCAAGCCAGAGGTGGACCAATGGCTCCCCCTTACTTCTGCCCCTTGGGATCTAGTGGAAATATCAATAGGAATTGTCAGCCATTTCCTCCAGCTACGGATACATGCAGCCCACCCAATTTGGATATACCGTTGTCTATTGGTACTTGTGCACCAAGCAAGGATGGTTTTTACCCTTTTAGGACTTCATACAAACACAATGTACCCTCATCAGTTAGTAATAATCCAGAAGGCAGATTCTCATTTGGGCGTTCATACAATTATGGAAGCATGGCACAACCTGTGCAGCATAAATGGATACAATGTGATGGCTGTGGAGCAACACCCATTCCTGGGCCTCGTTACAGGTCTAATGTGTAAGTTTTTAAATTTAGTGGTTGTGAAGATATTTTATGCTCTTTTGACGTGTGTTCTTTTTATTCTTTTGACGGTAAACTTGACTTCTTTTCATTGGCAGCAAAGATGACTATGATTTATGCTTCTCCTGTTTTTCCCTCACGGGAAATGAGTCTGAATATACCAGATTAGACAAGCCGGCTTCAGTAGATGTAAGAGCATTATTATCAGTTTCTTTTCATGATTCTATAGGAGTGGTGGAAGGATAATACTTATAGGATTTGAACTTACATTCATATCACCTTTACAGAACCGAGATCTTCTCGGACGTCTTCAACAGGGGGAACTAAAGCTCGAGTGTAGCTTCATAAGTGATATTACCATCCCTGATGGTACATCAATGGGACCATCAAATCTGTTTACCAAGATTTGGCGCTTGCGTAACAGTGGGTGTGCTGTATGGCCCTTTGGCACCCAAGTTATCTGGGTTGGTGGAGATCAGTTTGGAGTCCAGAACTCAGTTAAACTAGGGGTATCTACTACGTAACATTTAGTTGTCTGTGCTAATCTATGGTTGAGTGTTTAAGGGCATGCTGTAATGACTGAAACCCTTGAAAGGCTCACTACTTCCGATTTTTTCGTTTTGCAGATTTCAATGGACGGTGTTGCTGGAGGTCAAGAGGTTGATGTTGCTGCTGATTTTCTGGCACCTGCGAAGCCTGGCAGGTACATTTCATACTGGAGATTGGCATTGCCCTCTGGAAAGAAATTTGGTCAGCGAATTTGGGTTCATATTCAGGTTGTTACCCTATCCCTGCTTTGTTTATGTCCTTGTTAGCATTGATACATACATTTTTTAATCATTTTCATGCTGAATGGTGTTCAGGTGGAGGAGCCTATTCAAACCAGTGGCAACAAACTGTCTGCTGCTATAAACCTAAACCTGCCACCAGCAGCCAACAGCACGACACTGAAGCCTTCGATTGAGATGAACAGTGGGTTCAGGGATCCTTTCTTTCAATATCCCCTGAACATCTACAATGAAATGCCCCCACGCTATCGTGATTCCATGATACACCTGGAATCTGATTCTGAGCCTGATTCACCCACAGATCTCAACTTTCAATACCCCAATTACAGTGAAGCTTTTGCACGTTTTCAAAAGCCCGTTATACTCAAGGAACCTGAGCCTGGTTCAAGTACTTTGACCTCTATTCCCGCGGCAGAAAAACAAGCCCAAATCCTCACTACTGATCATCATGCCTCATCCACTGGTCCTGCATTTACATTAATGGCTTCTGCTGTGCCCGCACCCGAAACCATTCCTCTGCCAGAATATGTTAGCTTTGCTGCGCCTGAATCTGCTTCTGGTGTTCCGGCACCTGCCAGTTTGCCTGTGCAGACTCCTAGCAGTGTATCTACCACAGTTTTGCCTGATGACACCATCAACCACAAGGAGGAGAAACTGCTAAGGGAGCTGGAGGAGTTGGGCTTTGGGCAGGCTGACCTAAACAAGGAGATAATCCGGCAGAACAAGTATGACCTGGAGCAGTCTGTCCGTGACCTCTCTAGCCTCGGTGATTGGGATCCACTCCTTGGGGAGCTGTCTGAACTGGTAAGTAAAATCACATTTTTCATTCTATTGCCCAACCTTGCTAAACAATCTTCTGAACCTAGATTTTCTGATTGCCTTTAGGGTTTCAATGACGCAGAGATGAACAAGGAGGCTGTTGCAGAAGGTGACGGGGGAAGCATCAAGGGACTGGTGATGAACCTTGTTGCCAGGGCGAAGAAAGACGACCTGTGATGGAGGGTTCTCTCTTCTGCTCAGGCCAGTAACTTAAATGTAGAGAAGTACCTAGTAGTATGCTTGAATAAGTCGACTGCAGTATGCCTGAACCTTGTCGGCGTGGCGTTGCGTTGCCGGTTAATTATCGCCAGTGATACTCTCGTTGAAGTAGCTTAACTTGATGAACTGCAAATGCAATTATATTTTGTCTTAGTCTCTTTAAGTTTGTACCAGTCGTTACTGCTGCTTCGATTTGATCCATGTTGGATTCTTTTTCGCTGATACGACCGGTCGTTAGCGCCACAATATCCGGATTAGCTTCACGGTTGGTTTGTCCTACTGCGTTTGGTTGCTGTACCGCATGATTTCAACGGTCCTACATATAGCGTCTTTCTTTACCGCACTTCTGATATTCAACGTCAATTAAAAAAAGAACAGAGCTGACGCTGTTGGGCCGAACCGGTTGGGAGGCAGTCCCATAGTCAGAACCGGCCCAACAAGAGTTATTCCTCGCACTGCACATCAGTACATCACACTACTGAATTATTCAGCGACTCCATCAGCGGCCGTTGGTGCACGGTGGCAGCGGCGTTCCACAGAGGCATTTGTTGTGTTCGTACGCCGCCGCCTTGAACTGCACCATGTGCCCGCCGGTGGGTATCTCCCCGCAGAGCTCGTTATAGCTGAGGTCCAGCACCGAGACCCTCGTCTCCCTCAGCGACACGGGCACGCCGCCATAGATCCGGTTGTGGCTCAGGTTCAGGAACCCAAGATGCATGGGCATCTCCACTCCTGTCAGGTTGAACCGGAACTTGTTCCCGGACAAATCGATGGTCCCGGACACCGTCTTGTGCCGCCCGAACAGGAACGACGCGTCGCCCGTGAGCCGGTTGTTGGCCACCCTGAACTCCATCGAATTCCTCTCGAATCTGTACGATCTGGGTATGGTCCCTGACAGCCGGTTGCCGTCTAGCTGCAGGGCGGCCGGGCTATCAGGCGTGCTGCGCACCAGACCCGGCGGAATGGTCCCGACGAGGTCGTTGTACGCGGCGTTGAAGTAGGAAAGGTACGGCAGCTTCTGCAGCGACCTCGGGATCGGGCCGGTGAGCTTGTTCTTGAAGAAGCTGACGGAGGTGAGGTTGGTCCGGGAGAGGGACGCCGGTATCGAGCCGGAGACGTTGGTGACCATGATGTTGAAGATGGAGAGGTGCCGGAGGTTGCCGTACGAGTCCGGGATGGGACCGTGCAGGCCGGGGATGCTCATGATGCTCAGCGTCTCCAGCATCTCGAGCTCGCTGATGGCTGGCGGGAGCGTGGAGTTGACGGTGAGTAGTTCCTTGATGCCGAGTAGGTTGTCGAGGAAGAGCTTGGTGACGCGGCCCTGCTCGTTGCACGCCGCGGGCCACCATGAGATGCAGGTCGTGCCGGGGCGCCACCCCGGGAACAAGTTCGGGTTGCCGAAATGCTCCCTGATCTTGATCAGCGCCGCGAGGTCACGGTCCGATACCTGAGACGTCTGAGAAAGCGACGTCGTGATGAACAGCTGGAAAGACAGTAGTACGGTCATCAGGAGAACTGGCCGGCTGGCCATGGCGGCAGTCTAGTATGTTTCGCGCTACGAGACTGTGTTGAGCTGCCGTGCGATCAAATGTGCGTGATGCATCTATGTATTTGTAGGCGCGCGCTAGGTCAACTTGAATTGCGGGGTTGACGAGTGATCTTCAAGGTAACCACAATTTAATTTGGCCGACGGTTTACTGAGTCGTTTGTTGCAGTGGCAAGGAAGAGGAATACGTACAGTTCCTTGACGTGCACTCATGTTAGCGACTTATCCTCGTAGCTGTAGGGTCAACGAAACATGCTCGCTATAAAATGACTTGTAGTCCAGTCATTACAAGAGACTCGATAGCACTTTAGATCCTAACTCTTCATAAGAGCGAATTTACTAGGATTTAGCGGTATTGTGTTTTTAGTGGTAGGCGACTCCCATCGATAGCGAGATGTTAATAATAACTTCGTCAATCTAGAAATTTATCGATTCAGTCTTCAAAAATGCTCATAGGGGTAGAGTTTGCGTACTTTTATTTTATAGGTATAAGTGTGCGTGTATTATAAGTGTCCGAGTTATACTGTGTAATCTAAAAAAATGAAACATACTCGCTAATAGCCTCGTTCATCTTAGGGATCTGTAGAGCAACATCAATGTTTGTTGCCGACTTCGACATTAGGAGTGGGTCCTATAAGCAGGCGACAACATTTATTATAAATTCCCATAATGGTTATATGTATAACGTGATAAGGTGGATCCCACTCAGAAAAAAAAACAATTAGTTAGTCTTGCATGTAGCCGAACCGGCCTCTAAGGCCATGCATGTGTTCAGAGTTGTTTATTGAATAGCAGAGGGAAAATAGTAGAAATATTGTTAATAACTGTCTTGCTATCGGCAGTAGTGGTATTACCGGGTTTTAACTACTACAATGCTTACAATCGAGTAACAGGGCATATTTATTGGTTACTACTGGGCTTATTCTGACATTATGGTTATCCCTCACATGCAACTGCGGGTCCCACTTGTACGCATCACGAAGCAAATTGAATGGTAGAGGAAAAATGCCTTTCCGGATGGCACCCCGACTCCCCGAGCACAGCTGCACAGGATAACCTTCACGGCTTCACCACCTCGTACCGGCCGGGCGTCAAAGCCAGCCGAAGATGTGAGGACTCGGAAGGAAGATGTCCTCGGCTCCTGCGGCAGGACTGATAGAGGATGAAAATGACAGGATATTCCCTGCGTGTGTGTGAGTGTGGACAAGTCGTCGTAGGAATCAACACTAACAAGTAACAATTGGATTTCTATTCGAGGATGGTTGTCACTCAAATGTCTGACGCTAAGAGTACGAGAACGACAGGTAAGCGGAGTACAGCAACGCACAAGCAAAGAATGCACTGTCCGTTCAGGGAGATTGTAACCAACAACTACGGACACAATTTATAGCAATCCAAAAAGTTGATTTGTCACAATGATCATCTGGAGTCCTATTAGTTTCCACACTATCAACGGGGGTCCACGAACAAAGAGTATATGATCATACTCACATTCACAATGCCCGGTACTTAGGCATTGCAAAACATTAACCGGGGAACACTCACCCTAGTCTCTGTAACTTGCTCCTAATTGGAATAAAGTTACCCATTATAAAAAAAAACATAAAATGATTTGGCTTTGACTTCACAAATCGATAGGTCGCAACCTGGAAGGCCGGTCCAGAAATGGCCGAGATGGTCGTGGGATAATTACTAGCAAAAAGGCTCGTTTCCGAAATCGCTTCTAACAAATTATCTTAACCAACGCTCAAAAGACCAGCATTATGGAATCCCAAACACAGCCGTTGAAGAAGGCAGTAAGAGAAGTTATAGTTCAGAATTCATTGCAAGCAAGCAAACAAGGCAGCCAAACACGATCTCTCGCAAGAACTGTACTGCCCGCTCATGGAGAAATTACAATCAACAAATACAAACACATTTTATAGCAACATATCTAAAGAACTGAATACATGTTGATTTAACACAATGGTTATCTTGAGCACAATCTCAAGTCCTATTAGTTTCCACACTATTATTGAATGAGGTAGTACCGACCGTAAAGATCGTATGACCCGACTCACCAGGAACACAAAATGATTTCCAAGTCAAGATTTGGTAAGACTTATAGTTGTATATACATGAAGCACACACGCAGGCAAATAGAGTTTCAGAAATCAGAACTGCTGGTTCAGATATGCATCTTTTTCTGACTTCTCATTTCCGCTAAGGTACCCTACAAGGCTCCCAGAAACGCCTGAGACCCAAGAGACGCTGCGGTCCAGCCAAGCTTTGGGGGTTGATGATGCCTGTGGGGTTTCTGCAGCAATGCGCTTCTGTTCCTCCTCAAGCAAGATGTCCAACCACCTCTTTGACATGTACTCTTTCACTGCATCCACGCCCTTGTTCACAATGTCAGATGGTGGCATGCCCAGGGGATTCTGCTCCAGGTTAAGCCTCTCCAGTTTATCCAGACGGCCAAAACTGTCGGGAAGAGCATGGATCTGGTTGTTGCTCAGGTAAAGCTCACGCAGATTCAGCAGGTCACCAAAGGAAGCAGGGAGCTCTTTCAGGTCACTGAAGTTGCTGCTAAGGTCAAGAATTTCAAGACTGCTGAGCTTCCCAAAGGCAGATGGCAGACCACAGAGTTCATTAAAATGGGCATCCAGGAGGTATAGCGATGTCATCTCGCAGACTGATGACGGAAGAGATCGCAATTTGTTCATGTGAACCCTGAGTTTTTGCAGATTTACCAGCTCATAGCCAATATTTGTAGGAAGATAAGTGAGATTATTGTAGCTTGCATCAAGCTCCACCAGTGACCTGCAATTTAAGTACTCAGTCACTTGAACAGTGTTACCAATCAAACCCAGAAAAAAGCATCGCCCTGGTGCTACCTACCTGCACTTTGATATGCTATCAGGAAGTGCCCTCAGCCTGTTATTTGCAACATTCAAAATCTTCAGATTAGATAGAAGTCCAATAGAATCTGGCAGAGAAACCAAAGCATTGGTAGAGAGACGAAGCTCCTCAAGTTGATCAAGTCCTCCTATAGCATCTGGAATAACCTGCATGCACATCAAAAATTCTAAATCAATCAATCACAAGATAGCGTGCACAACTGATGAAATTTATAGGGTACTCATTCAAGGATTAAAGCCCCACAAACCATCAGAGGGTACTTGTTAAGACTTCAGAAAGATAAAGAACATATTATGGTTAACATGTGGGTGCCTTTGGGTTAAGAATTTAAGACTGTCCAAATGCTCAAATAAACCATACTAAATTAGATATAAATATCAACTTGACAAGCGATATTGAGAGGCAGAAAAGGATAGCTGATAGAACATATTTCTGCTGCTTCAAATTGTCATTCCGAAATTTCTACACCAAGCAGACATCAAGAAATTATGTTAATCAAACCAATAATGACATAATTATGCCGGTCACATATAAGCATACCAAGTAATAGTCAACCTCCATTTCTAGGTTGTCGTATGGGAAAATGCCTATTTAGCTATGGTCACCAAAAAAATACATAACAAAACTTCATAAAACAAAAACCTAATTATTCACTCTTGAATTTTGAAAACAACATGCACCTAGTAGTTCTACCGTAACAGGCTAACATAAACAGAATTCCGTTGATACACAGATCATGGAGTAATCAGCAAAGCAGCGGACTAGTTAGTAGTATTAGTAGTGTCTATTTGTCCTTCATAGTTCATAACAGGACCTTAAACAGCAGGGATCAAGCATGCCAAAAAAATACTACACGAAATCACGATCATTAGTTTCATCATGGAGAAACCAATGCCCAAACAACCACCCGCGGCAATCATCGTATAAGTTCATCAATCTGCGTGACCCAGCCAGGGGCGGACCCAGGGCCCGGCGACCCTGGGCGCCTGCCTGGGCTCCCCTGCTAGGAAACAACATTGAGTACACCCAATTAAATGAAGATTAGTGCTAATTAGCTTATTCTTGTCATATGTGATTTTGAAAATTATTCAAAATAGATGCATTTCTATGTGTTAGACATAGATTTTGTTCTAGCTTCACTCATGATTATATTAGTGATAGAAATATTTTGTGTGAAATTGTTATCCATTGCAATGTTCGCCCAGGCTCCACAAAATTTCTGGGTCCGCCACTGGACCCAGCAGCAGAGTGTGTGCCAACAATCGCTAACAATGTTCATCTACGACATTAAACACCCCAAAACTAGCGTTCCATACACATTTTCAGATGGCAGTCTACTGGGCTCTAAACAAGCAGGCAGATCTTAAGAAGCGTCACGACCTAGTTCCTTACCTCGAGCTGGTTGCGCGAGACGTCCAGCACCCGGACCCCCTGGATCCTGCCGAACGCCTCGGGCAGTTGCCGCAGCTGCCGATCCACGAGGCGCACGCTCTCCACAGTCTTCCCCTCCTCGGCCTGCTTGAGCACCGCCACCACCTCCTCCTGCACCGCCGCATCCCCGCCCTCGGCGCCTCCCGCCGCAAGCCCATCCTCCTTCCCCTTCCCCTCCGCCTCGTCATCCAGGTCGGTCCCCTCCATCGCGGACCGGTACACCTTCTCGAGCCTGCCCTCGGCATCCTGCAGCAGGGCCTCGTAGGCGTCGTGCGTCTCCTCGAGCCGCACCACAGCGCGGCACCCCTGGAGGTCGCCCTCGGGGACCTCGGAGTCCCCGGCCTCGGCGGCCGCAATGATGGCGCGGGAGGAGTCGACGAGCTCGTGGTCGGGCCGCGGGCCGAGCACCTCGAGCGCGGCGCGCGCGGCGGAGACGTCGGCGACGGCGCGGGTCATGGCGCGGAGCACGGACGGGTGGCGCAGCCCCGGCATGCGCTCCACGAGCTCGAACTCCCCCGCAGTCGACGGCGTCCGCGGGGATGGCGTGTGCACGGGCGGCTGCTCGATGTCGAAGTCGCTGGCGGCGGCGGTGGGCTTGAGCTTGGAGAGGGTGGGGATGCGCGCGAGCACGTACGAGAGGATCGGGTGGGTCTGCGGCGCCGGATCCATGGCCGGATCGGGGGTTCGGAGATCGGGGGCCGGAGATTGATGGGGCAGTCGGTGACTCGGTGGAGTGGAAGCTGTTTTATGGTGCGGTGCTATCCTGTGGGTTTGGGGAAGAACCGACGAACGAGGCGGAGAGACTCGCAGATGAGCTCAAGATCGGCCGGCAGATTCGCGGGGCAGGTATGTATCCGAGGCCCACTTTCCAGACTCTCAGACAGCAGCAGAGTTGGAACCTTGAACATGTTTTAGTTGAGAGTCAAAATTTGTTCACCGTAGAATCTGCGGGTCTATCCGTTACTGCGAAAAACTGCAGATTAGTTGGAAGTCTCCAAAATTAGGATTTTTACTGTTTGGTTTGTTTGCATTCGAACAAATGTAGGTAAAACCTTTGGCTATATTTGGACATTTGGTTGCCGTTGCCATTGCCATCGCGAGTGCTGAGTGCGATCTAGCAGGCGGAGAGGCCGAGCACCACAGCAGCACGAGCTTTCCATATGCCCCCATGTTCCACACATGGCATCGCCCTACAAAACCTCGCCGAGCCGTCGTGCGCTGCCGGCGCGCCACCCAACCGCTCCACTACGCGATTAACCTGGCCGCAACGTGCCACGCCACGAGGAGCCCGGAGCAACGGGGCATGGCTTAATCTTTTCACATGTCGATATCCTTCAGTTACACTTTCTCAAAAAATGTTGATTTCCGTATACTCGTTATACGTATTTCTCTCTTCTATTTTCATAAAAAAAAGAAGAAAAAGAGAGAATCATTTCTCTGTCTTTGTTAGCTATCAAACGAAAAAGCTCGATGAGAAACCGACGGAGAACAAAAACCGGCTTTGTCCAGCTTGCACTATGAGTCTATGACACGGCCGAGGCGATCTCCTTCCCGGCCGCTTCAAGTACCTCCTTCGCCCTGTGCGCCAGCTTCTCGCATATATTCTTCACAATCTTCTTCTGGAACATGCTGCTCTTGAGCCACTCGATACCGACCAGTATCTCGCATCGGCAGCTCGCCGGCTCCGACGCAACGCTCTGCACGTTGTACCTCAAATGCACCTGTGCACAAAATTCGCAGAAGACTCAGCACTACCGACGACTCACGGCCCCAAAACAAACAAAGGGCAGGGTCAAACCGCATCTGGGGGTAAAACTAATTGTACCCGGAAATAGTCGCCGAAAGGAACGTTATGAAGCGTCACGACGTCGTGAATGCTCCAGCCGTCGCCGTCCTCCGCCGGGAACTTGAACTGGGTGCTCACCACCTCGCCTCCGAAGATTGACATGTACCGGTTGAACTTGTAGCTGACGTGCCTCTCATCGACGCCTGGCCTCGCATGCTCCCACGGGGTCGCGGAGTAGTCGAGGCACCCGACCCGGCTCATCGTCCTCGTCTCCAGGGGACCCCCGTCGAACACCCCCATCAGCAGATCAGCCTGCAACAACCCAACAGAGCGATCAAATCACCTGGGCCCGGGCTTTTCAAAAGCTTTTCAAAGGCCTTTCTACTGACAGCTGAATTTGATTGTACTATTGTGTTGTTCAGCTGGCGTGGTGACTGTCAGTTAATACAACAATAGCTGATTAAGGCTGTATCTGATTTTCCTGAGTGTGCGTTGTGCAATTTTAATTATACAGTTTCCTATTCTGAACCTCTTTTATAAAGGTATAAATGTTTGTTCACATTTCCATTACTGACCAAAGGATTAGAGCAGTACTAAAAGTGAAGTGGAAACAGCATCTAATACTAACATACTTGCAGTTTATCTAAAAATCTATTTATTTTGTATTTATAAGAAAAACTATAATTTATGATGCAGATGCAACACGCTAAGACATACACTATCAACAGAAGTAGCAAAGAAGTGTAGGGATCTCACATCTATTGGATGTTCCACAGTGTACTCCTTTGCGAGAGGCACGTCTCCAATGTTCAACACAGTTTCAACATCGTCAATATCAATGGAGCTGTCATATTCTTCTTGATCATCTTCCATTTTGGCCCTCTGCTTGATAGCGGAAGATTTGGTCTTCCACAAACCAAGTATTGTCCTGTACAACAAAAAAAAACATAAGGGAGACCATCCTTATGGAGAACATATCTAGATGATAACATGCACTATCTACCCATATTTTTGTTTGAATTTTTCACATGATTTTTGTAGTGCAAATCATCAGTGGGAACATGGTAGCACCTAATCCGTAGGGAGCACTAGATATGTTCTCTATCCTTATGCTAGTACTGATGGATAAACCATTAAATGATGCCCACCTGCTTGACTTGCTGAAGGATGCAAAAGAGTGGAACTGAAATTTCAGCCTCCCTTCCTTATCTTGGGACTTTGCGCCCCTCTTGGCGTCAAGGCCCCGACCACTCTTCAAAGTAAACTGCAGCGACGGGGTGCCTACTGTTGTGAAGGACGGCTGTAACACTTCAACTTCCTCCACATCTTCCCACAAAAAGAAGAATTTCGTTTTATGTCCAAACAAATTGGCGTAGAAACCAACTATTCTGGCTGACACAAACAACCTTCCCTGCAGCAGCAGCAACAGCAGCTGAGTGAATATCGGTTCATAAACATGAAATCCAGACTCGAATGGATAAACTACTTGTTTGATCTCTTTATCTGGTATTTAATGGTCTAAAGAGCACACGGCAGGATTTGCAACATTAATACACCACGAATCAAACATAATGCGGTAGCCGTAAAATGTTATGTTGCAAGGTTCCTAAGCATCCAATTGAATTTGTTATCTACCATACTTTTAGCATGCAGTAGTTACAACCCAGCAGGAATTCTAAACAACTTTACCTGCAAAGGCAACCTCCTTTTCAAGGAGCACGCATAATCTGCTATAAGGAACTCTTCGTGTGGCAAACCGAAAAGCTTCTGAAACGTTGAATTTCTGTGAGGCGATCGAACGTGTAGCTGCAAAACACATGCGCTGCATTGTCAAGAGAGTTTTCAAATGAAGTTGAAGGCACAAATGAGATAAATTATAAAAATTACCTTCTTGCCAACTTCCTTCTCCATCTTTCTCAAGTATTCTCTCATAGTTGTCTCCGGTCCTTTTGTATTTTCCAGAAAAACTCTCAAATGCAACCGGCTCTGACATGTCTGAGCAAGTTTTCCCTCCAGAGGAACCCAAATATCTGCTAGTTCTACTGATGTGTGTTTGAGGAAGTTAATTTCTGCATGTCCCAGTGATATTGCCAAGTCGAATGGGCCATCAAAGTTGAATACCTCAACATCCAATACAGCAGGTGGTTCTTCCATGGCGTCAAATTCCATTATCTCTGTAGCATTACTTCAGTTTGTCACAAAATGGTAATCCCAATGATAAATCAGATAAAACTACCTAGTGCAACAAGCTAATCTATGAAATCTACTAACCGTCCCATTGAGGTTCCTGAGTCTGAAGTTGAACAGAGCTTGTTCTTGTTGTGCCATTACAGCTGAACACGACATAAGGGTCTACTGATCCACTAGAAACAGGTGGCAAGCTTGTAGCCTCTAGGAGAGCTACAGTTAACAGCCAACCGTCACCATTTGCTTTAACCCCATGATCACTTCCTGAGACAAAAGGAGGTCGACAAGTAGCACAACGATGACATCAGTAAGTCCAACTGCATGTTTACCAAGCAAGAAGGCAAAAGAAGATGCAAATAAAGCTGGAGAAATTAAAATAATGTACCTCGCTGTACCCTTGCCTGTACAAAATGAGAAATCATATTTAGTAAACGCTCTAGCAGAAGCACTAGCACACCAGATGTGATCAGCTCTCCCAATGTGTCAGGTAGATCTAGACCATTAAACTCAAGGCCCATGAGGGGGCCTGGTTTTGAAAGAAAGATGTGCGCAAAAACATATAGTGCAATCAGTACTGCAGAAATGGCAGTAAAATTGCAAAAGTATTTGTAAGCAAGCCTGATATCTGATTGATGCTCTGCCTGCAATGGTGCTAACAACTGCTCTTTGTCCATTGCTACAGAATCAGCCAATTTCACATGCCGAGACAAAATTTCTCCAAAACTTTCAAAATTTTCTTTCAGTCCATCCCGGACACTTCCCTCAATCATACTTCTCATCATGGTGCTCTGAAGGAATTCTACATTGTATGATACAGTCAGATGCGCACTTTCTTCATCTGATGATAGCCCAGTGCAGTGAATTATTTTGTAGAGCAAAACAACTGCAAAACAGTTCCCAAAGGGAACTTCAGGAGTACGAACACGAGTCATGACCACAAAGTTCTTGCCATCTGCTTTAAGATATGTCTGCTCCTCAGTCGTCTTGACAGCTTTCATTAGCTTGCTAGATCCTTTGGTGTATTGACATGTCCTAGTTAAGCTAGGAGGATCCTTGCTCTTCCATGTCCACGGTTGCTCCTCATAGTCTGTAGTTCCTTGCAGCTCACGCAGATCTTTGGAGAACTGAGAATCAGGTCCAAATAAAAGATGGTTCAAATCTTTTGACTCCACAAGGTAACTGTGCTCAAAGATGATGCCGCTGTCAAGATCTTCCGGCATGTCTGGTGTACTTTTAGATTTCATGAATTCCATAGCTTCTTCAAAGCCATCTGGAGCCATGGCTTGAGTGTCATTTGCAACATTTGCCACCGCAGGACTAATCTGTGCTAGATCATCATCTTCAGTGATTGAATTGGAATCTGTTTGTATAGAGCGGTCAGAGTTATCTAGACAAGTTTGTTCCGAGGCACGACTCCTGGGAGAATCAACCATCCCACCATCGTAACCTGAATGTTCCATACTATCAATTTCACTATCAGTGTCGCTTCTGGAACTCAGGCAAGTGGACTGGTGGATGACAGCATGGTCATTGCTTTCTCCATAAAGTGAAATGGTCAGGAGGATTTTCCCTGTGGTGGGCAAGGACAACAATAAAAATAAAACAATAATCAGTAGACCATTCAGGGGAGGGTGAAAACACTATAACGGCATCTATTTAAAGTAAGTAAAGTTGTGATGCTGTGAGCAAGGCGTGTAAAATTGCATCATAGGCACATTGCTAAAAATACGCTTTCATGAAAGCTTGTCTAATGCAGGATATTCAGTAACTTGCTAGTACCAGTAATTCTGTTCCAAGTGAATCTAGTTTATTTAATTAACCAAGATTTCATCAGACTATGATAAATAAGTAGGAGTATAAACTATGATGATAAGTAGGAGTAAACTATGCTGACAAAATGACTCTGCTGTTCGGTAAGCATCTGAGTAGATAAATGTCACACGTAAAGAAGCATAAAAATGCACCACACCATGTGATGGGATGGGACTCCTCCATATAGTTGCTAACGACTCACGGTTACGGCAGCCTACGACTTTTACTCCATGGTAACCACATGCTAATCCGCAAAAACTCTGAGCTTGCGTGCGGCAATTGGCGACGCCAGCAATACGCGCGGTGTAGTAGCTTCACCCAAAAGCCGGCGGGAGGCGCCGACCAGCACGATCAAGCAAAAGCCGTAGAAGGAAAAAAAAAACTGACAATCGCATCTAGCAGCTTGTGGAAGCGAATTTGTGTACGTACGCACCGCAATCCGCCGCCGCGGCCCCGGCGTCGGCGTCGTCGCCGCCCTTCCGCCGGCGGTGGTCGAGGGGCGGCTGCAGCGTGAACCACGTCGGCGGCACGGACCGCCTCTCTCCCGGGGCAGCGGTCGCCGGCGCGGCGGAGGCGGCCGGCACGGGCAGCCGCACCGCGCCGACTACCTCCCTCCGCCTCCTCCCGTCCCGCCGCCGCCGCGCCACCGCGACCTCCACCTCCTCGTCGTCCGCGCCCGGCGCAAACATGAACTCCTCGTTCCACGCCGCCGTCGCCGCGCCGCTCGGCCCCGGCTCCACCGCCCGCGTCCGGAACCGCTGCTTCTTCCCCATCGTCACCTTCGCGTAGAACAGCTCGCCGCCGCCTCGGCGCGCCGGGAGGCCGCGCGCCTCGAGCACGTACACGTAGAGCCGCATGGCGGTCGAGCACGAGCCCCGCTGCTGCAGAGTGCTGCTGACTTCTGCGCGACTCGAAATCGATCGGGTCAGAACTGAATTGATGGGGAAGAGTGCTTGCTGGTCTGGTCTTGGGCATGGGCAGAAGTTTTTGAGGTGGCGGGTTCGGGTTCGAGGCGCGGCTGCGCGGGCCGTGGGGTGGTGGTGACGTGGCCGGCACGTGGCGGCCGGGCGCGCGGAGATGGGCGCGGAGCGGTTTTGCGTTGGGCGCCAGCGCGTGCCACGGGAGTAGTTATCACGGCAGGCGAGGCGGATGGCTTTGAATTTCGGGGCCTCAGAGATCACCTGCTGCCTCTTTGGTCGCGGCACGTTGCGTCAAGAGTCCAATTAGCGAAGCATCTGTACGGTAATGGCGGCTGTAACCGTGGCTAAACAAATCAACGTGGCTTGTTTTCTTCTTGAGAGGATTAAACATGGCTTGCCAACGCAAGCTTTCCAGGCCTTCCAAAAGTGGTGTTTCCCGGCTTTTCTGGGCTCTGTGGATGAAAGCCAGCCGGTGAACGACCCAGACCAAGCCCAGCAGCTGTCTGCCAGTCTGAGGCTTGATACAGGCTTAAGCTCAGTGCAACGAAAAAGAAGGTAGTTGCACTGCTCAGAAGTTCCATACCTAATACGCCCTTTCTTTGACACAAGGAGCCATCATGACTATCTGAACTTTTGAAGTCTAACCAGAAAATTTCTTGTTCTGCTGCGCCCCCTTCTCTGCCAGGGGAAATGGGTTGAGAACTGGTTTTCAGATTCAGAAGACTGTTACATCCCCGCAATCAGAACAACGATCAGATAACAAAGCTGCATCAGAGTAATCTGAAGCTTTGAACAAGATACATTCCAGCCAGCCAAAACTGAAAAATGGAATGATATCACTGTTACCCAATATCCATGACCATGCTTCACCCACATCACAATCCCGAGACAGACGCTGAATTAAGATATTATTATCCTCATAAGAATAAACCAGGATTCAGCACCATTCTCAGAGTGATTACGAAATTTGGTGACAGAGATTAATAACATCCTGATTGTAAGACATAGTCCTTAGATCAGCTCCTTGTCCAACAAAGAAAAGAAGACATGACGGTCAACAGGTATTTACATTCATAAACTGCGCTACATTTCAGACTTCCAACTCAGAGTCAGGGGTCATGTACACTAGGGGCATATACTGAGCAGGCAGTCAAAACAGACAGCTCGTTCAGCTGATCACGATGGCAATGCATGTTGAGTTGATGCAGAATGTAAGATCAAACTCTTTTTATTTCATCAGGCAGATCTTCTGTTAGCTCTGGGACAACAAAGTTAGGGAAGACAGACAGTCAGATAATATGAATGAATGGATTTTTGGGATACACCACAACACAATACAATAAGACCAGCACTGAAGGTAGCTTACTTTATCAGTATCAGAAGATTACTTATTCCCCTTTCTTTTCTTTCGCTTCTTTGAGGAGTTAGAAGCAGCATCCACTACGTTGGTTGCCGCTGCAACTGGTTGGGCTGCAGGTGCTACTGCTGGTGGAACAGTAGGGGCAAAGGGTGGGAAAACCATGGAATGCGGATGCATTGGTACAAGAAACATTCCTGGAGGAACAGCTGCAGAGGTAGGTGCCATAGCCATCATTGTCGGTGCTGCAGCCATTTGTGCAGATGAAGCCATTGCGACTGTAGCGACTGCTGCAGGCATAGGTGTTGAAACTGATGTTCTATTACCATCTTCAGTGGATGGCTTTGACTTAGCACCCTTTTTACTAGTAGAAACTGGACTCTCTCCAGGCCTTTTCTCTTTTCGAGATTCCTCAAACTTACGAACTTTCTCTTTAGCTTCTTTCATAACAGATAGGACATACTCCATTGCATCAGGATCAGTAGCTCCCATTTCGACAATGTCAGCAAAGTACTGGTGCCCATGCTTGTAGAGATCATCCACTTTATCTTCACAAACATTATCTGCCCTTGTGCCCTTCCCTGTAGTTTTTGCCGCTTTTGGTGAAATGGGAGTTTCTTTAGGTTCCTCAGGGCATTTATAGTCCTTCCGCCATCGATCGAGTATATACTTGGGAGGTATAAGCATCACAAGCTCTTGCTTCAGGACAGCAAGAGCATGGCTACATAAAATACCTTTAAACTGGAATGACCTGCAGATACACCATACTTCTTTGTCAGCACTGTTGTACATCACTCGGTAGTCAAACTTCCTCTCCTTTCCAATTACAGTCACAGTGTAAGTCACTGTTGAACCGTTCCTACTGACTTCAGTGCAATAGACATTCATTAGCTGCTTCAACTGATCCTGAAACTTCTGGAACATATTTATTGTATAAACATTTGCAAATTGCTCCTCAAAGAGAAGACCAGACAGGACTTGCGGTCTCTGCTGAAATGAACGGAAATCATCATAGGCTTCTCGATCAGACCTGAGCTTCATAGCAGTATCAAATTGTTCAATGAATGTCTTTATTGTGGTTTCTGGTGTAATATATCCATCAAAGAAAGCCTCCAACCGTTCACTACGACGGACAGTGGAGATACCAGCCCAGAAAGTATCCTTTACATATGCTGGAACCCATTTTGCCCTCTCTTCAAATAAGGTTGTAAGCCATTGATTGTCCTGAAGATTATACTGGCTGATCATTTCAGCCCACTCCCTCTCAAAATCAGCTGTTGTGATGGTGTCATAGACAACCTTTTTCATTCTCAGACTAATTGCTTCCTTATCCTCAACTCTTCCAGACATTTCAGGAAGTTCTTTCATTATATGCCAAAGGTTGTATCTGTGCCTAGTATGTGGAAGTACCTCACCGACCGCTTTCACTACTGGCCTTGAATGTGTGGTAATAATTGCTTCAGGTGCTTTATCATTCATACATTTTAGCCATTTTTTGAACAACCATGAAAATGTCTCTGGAGACTCGTCTCCAAGTAGACCACATCCTAAAAGCACAAACTGCCCATGATGGTTGATTCCCAGAAACGCAACCAACGGTATGGAAAACTGGTATGTCAAATAGACAGTATCAAAACAAACAACATCACAAAAATGTTGATATGCAACTCTGGATCTAGCATCAACCCAGCAAACGTTCTTGAGCCGGCCTTCATCATCCATGTCCCAGTTGTAGAAGAAGTTGGAGTTTTGAGCTTGCATCTTATCAAAGAAAACTAAGAGTGCCTCAACATCACCCTCTGCAAACCTTAACTTTCCAGACTTCCCTGCACCATCGATTGAATGATTTGACTGCGCAAAGGATCTCACCATGAAATCCTTGTTTTGGTTGGGTGGCCTGCCTCTACCAGAGTGAATCTTTGGGTTTAATCTAGTTTTGGCATTGAATGGACGGTGCTCCCTTTGCCAGTCAGGAAGATCTTTAAAGCACATCATGAATCTGACCATCTCAGGATTGCATGGGTGGTTATGCTCCAGCTCAACGAACACCACTTCCCAATGGTTCTCATTAGCATTAAACTTCACTACCATCATTGCTTTACAGCCGGTCTTCGCAACAAGCCTCCTTCGAGCTTTGAGGCCAGGCTTAATCCTAGCAATGCCACCTTTGTAACAAACAAATGTAGCACGGTATTTGACCCCATCAACACTGTGTGAAGTCCTCTT
Organism: Eleusine indica; assembly: GCA_030378355.1. Classification (NCBI taxonomy): domain Eukaryota; kingdom Viridiplantae; phylum Streptophyta; class Magnoliopsida; order Poales; family Poaceae; genus Eleusine; species Eleusine indica. Next base: position 10,602,653 of record CM059502.1, read on the forward strand.
TGAGACCCCGAAGCCTGCACGGTAACCATACTCCAGGTAGAACTGATATGCCAAATCAACTGTCTCAAACGTCATGCCGACCCGAGGGCTGACAATCTCATGCTTATCCAAAACTGCGTTGTTGTTCTCGGAGGACATAGACACATCCCTAAATTGTGGTTGCAAGCTGCTGCTCCTGGGACAAGGATCCCTATGAGGGGTGTCCATCAGATCAGCAATTGGCTCCGACTCCTAGGTCAGCATGAATGGAACACAAAGAAGAGTTGTGAGAACCGTGTGAAATAGATAGCATAAAACAAATACTTTGATAAAGAAATATGTGTTTACTGTTTACTCTATGATTTCTTTTTAAACTAAATATTGACCAGACAACACAGAGAATTTAAAGATACCTAATCAGCTGTTAAATAAAACTGCAATGGTAAGTCGAGTTTCACTTATCATGATATTGGAAGAGATACTATATGAGAATTAGCAAATCAACCTATATTTGGAGGTCAGAAAAGGGAAAAAGTTATCACTTGAAGAAAGCGACAAAAATAAATCTATGACACCCAGTCACATGCATTTGAGGGTTAAGCCCTCAGCAGCGTAATACATGCTGCTCAGCACCTGTGGGCTCCCAACCCGATAGTTTAACACATGGCGATATTTTTCCTCTAGATTGTGTAACACATGCCGATTGTTGTTGTTGTTGTTGTTGTTGTATTGTGTAACACATGATTTTCACTACTTTACCCATCATTTGTTATGACACGTGCCGTCTCATGAACATGCCATCTCATTAATGGCATCTAAGTTTAAAATGCGTAAGATTATTTTCCAAGGAAGTAGCACTGTGGCAGACCCATTCCAGAGATGATTCATATATATAACCTACATCCATAAACTGATTAACACTCAGAATTACCTCAGATCACTTTAAGGATGCTCAACATTTCCCTGAAAACGCATGCTCCAGGATGAGGCTTACTTATGGGGTCTCGCTAGGGCAAAGAAGCTCATAGAGCTTTACCAAGGTTGTCTAGGAAATGGGGGTGTCCGATTTGGCTCATGGGGGCTCACGCAAAGAAAAAACTGCACCTTGGCTAGCAAGAACTATGGTATCACCTAAAATCAATCATGCGCCAGAGGCGGACGGACTCAAGCGGAGAGACCCCATCCACCCCCCCCCCCCCCCCCCCCTCTTTTCCAAGAGGCAAGAGCTGCGGCCCTCAGGTCGCCGGGCACAGTAACCTGCTACCCTGCATTGACGGCATCGCTGCCTGCCGCTTGAGCTGTTTCGAGGCACCACCGTTCCAGGAAGAAGAGATGAAAATTCCTCGGGTACCGAATGCCCATCCACACCCCCGATTGGGATGAACCCATGAAATCTCCCCCTCCCCATCCCCACAGACGGGGCGAAAATTTCTTCCCATACCAGTCCCCGCGCAGGGATCGACGGGTGCCCCATCCCCGCTACATCCAGCCTAAATGAGCTACAAAAAGTAGAAGGATTAGAGGAGTGGGGAGGAGAGCTCAGCTCTCACCTTCCGTTGTCACCGTCGAAGCTGGAGGCAGAGGACGCGGCGGGCCAGGCCAAGGCAGCAGGCATGTGCCCCGTTCTGACCGCGCGTGCCGCCGTCCGGGAGAGGTTTCACCGAGCTGATGGCTGCAACCTGCCGGAGGGGCGAGCCTGCGGCGTTGCGCTCGGCTGTGGGGGTTTGGGAGTATGGACTCTGGGTTGTCGAGTGAGAGAGATATCGAAATGGGTTGTCCAAATGAACGTGGGAAGAAGCGTTTGTCCAGCCGCTCACTCCTTGGTTCGCAGTCGGCTGTTAAACCTCTGTAGTCTGAACTCTGAACCGATGTAAAGCGAAAAAATCATCATTCCGGACTCTTCACCGGTCAACAAAATGGTTCATGTTATATACTTGTTTTTAATTTTGGAGTGTGGTTAATGTTATATACATTACAACACTAGACAAACGAAAACACACGGTCCACAAAAACAAGGATAATTCCGCGGTGCAGATGCGTGACCTAAGAGGCACCAATCTTCAATCCATTCAAATGAACTAAACTGCTATCATAATCGCTCCACGACCTCGTGCTCACTCAGATATAAGCGTCATCCAGCTAATTTCAAAAGTAAAAAGGGCGCAAAAAGACCAAATGTTGTGAGCTTCGTCCAACTTTAATCATGCCAGTGCTCAGTGCAAAAATGAAGAGGAGCTTAAATTACTCAGTTAACACCGGCCGTTTAGCTCTCAAATCTGCCAAGCAGGTAATACAGAGAATTCGAGCAACACTGCTTCAGATACATCCCAGTAGGGTAGTGAAGGAGCAGGCTTCAACGTACAAATCATCGGTTCAACTTTTAGTGTTACAATTCTAATCTTTAGTTAGTCGTTCAGCTACATGAATCATTCTGCAGCACAATATTAGAAGGGTTTCTGCGCTGAGAACCAACAAAAGGCATGTCAGGGAATCCAGTTTGGAGATAATGTGGCATCCCAAAGGACATCAACTGCTTCGTGAGATGCTGATGCAAAATCAATCAGGGCCAGTTTTGCATGGATCATGATCCTGTACCGCTCCTTGTGACCCTTCGAAACATGTCCTTAATGTTCTTGGATCCTACCTCTGTTTTCGGTTTCTTCCCCGGCCTCCCTTTACTTGACTTGGCACTGCCATTTGCCACCTGACCCTGCGTGGACAGGCATCAATAACTCAGAGCTTATGGGCACTGAGAGAAGCTAAAACATTCTCTCTCTTTTTCGAGTAGAAGCTAAAGCACTCTCAGAGAGCTCACCTCGAAGGGACGAGCAGGTGCAGGAGAATTCTCCGCAGAAAATGAAGCTTCGCTTGCTTTAGTAGTCGCATTGATGATTTCATTGACATCCAAGCTGCAGTTGAACAATGATCAAGCTTGAGGATAGACAGACAGATATCTATGTACTGAACTATTGATATTTCGAACATGCAAGAGGAACCTTACAGCAATTTCTTGCAGAGTAATGTTAACCACGGCTCATCTTTCAAGTATTCACGGATCATTTGGACAGCCTCCTTCACTGTAATTAATCAGGGAATTATCAACTTATCTGCCATATAAAAAGTCAGAATGGCATTTTATTTCTGTTGTGGATACTAGCAGTACTAGGCCACCAGCAAAAAACTCGTCAAGTCCTCAAGGAGCAATGATAAAGTTAAACAGAAGTGCAGCAATAAAATATGACACTTTTGTATCTCTTTTCCCTTCTGAATAAGATATACAGGCTAACTGCTAATAACAGACAAAATGCAAATCCCGAATACCGACTTCTGTACATTGAAACCATTTCGTTTTTTATTCACAGCAGAAAGAACTATCAGTATGATCCTGTCCAGACAATTTGGCTACATACTGAGGGAAGTTGGCACTATTCAACAGTTTGTTTAAACAAAAGTATGAGACAAGTAAATTTAAAGGGGGGGGGGGGGGGGGGGGGAGGAACATCCAATGACTAGAAGCTACATACTTCTTGGATTCTTTCCATATTGAACTATTTAGAGTTTACATACTGAAACGAAAATTTTCAGAGACATACATAGTTCTTTTTCTCCCTGGGCAGCATAATTTTTCCCCAACTTGGGGAAGACCTCTTTTAGGTTCTGCACCTGTAGGATATTCACAGGAAGTTATCAGTTCTCATTTCTCAACAGTGAGTGAAAATGAAACAAATATGATTTAGGATTCACAAACATAAATAACTGCCCTGCCCTAGTGCCCAAAAGGAAATACTAAACTACCAAGGGTCACATTCAGGAATCATCATCCTTTGAATATTCTCATCAAAACAAAGTAAACTTAATCTAACCAAAGCAACTGACAAAGGTCCGGAGAATCAATAAGCTTCAGCAATACTAACATTTTATTACATGGCATGCTTGCTAGTAAGTAAGTTGGACATGGAATGTAAATTCCTTACTCCACAAACATGTGCCAAAAATCAGGACGTTTCAATAATTAGAGACTTTTTTTTATGTTTTCTTATGTCAGTACATCATCTGACCCTAGCTGCAGTCTGAGTTATAGCACTGCTTTCATGGTGCAAAAAGGTAAACCAAACTATAGCCTAATTTCGGGCAAGAATAAGCATACAGAGAATATAATGCTTCAAATTGAGTGAGTCATAGTACAAATTGAAACAAGCTACCTTGCAGCACAGCCAAGATAAAACCTTAGAATCATCAAGCCTGAAGAACTTCATGTTAGCTACTTCTGCAGGATAGGTAACATACCATGTAAATATTTGCCACTGCAGAAAGAAGTCAAACCAGAAAACACGGAAGAAATGTCTGACACCAAAATGCAATAAAAAATATCAACAAAATCAATGAAGAAACAGATCAGGTACCAGGTTGCAAGGAAATAATGGTCCTCATAACGTTTATAACAGCTATTAGTCTATTACAATGAAACATATTAAACAACTACCTTTTACTTCACAGACCAATTCCATATGTTGTTCAGCCACACGCAAGAGCTGCTGATATGCAGGATACCCTTCAACATATAAGATTTCATCAAGTTGTCTGAATTTTCCTGGATCTTTACCATTCTGCATCACAGAGAATGAAAGAAAGTGAGTAGATGATTTTAAAAAGAACCATTTACCAGAATCAGTATATTCAGTTTGGCATACCGACATCCGTGCAGCTTCAAAAGTTGGTAGGAAAATGAAGATTGGATCAACAAGGGTACAATAATATAGCCCACCATCTATAAGGGAAAGCAAAGTATTGTGTACAGAGGTTAGGCACTAAAATAGAAAACACTCAAATATGTGTTCAGAAACTCTTTGTTCCAAGAAGACTATACTACTCAACAGATGTTTCATAGATTGTATTAAACTATAAAATCAATGAGAACTCATGGTCTTATCCATGCTCCTAACAACTAACCTGATATCTGAATTACTTATTAATCAACTGGCTGATTTGAAGAGACAGGAAAGCAATCCTCAGTCATAAAATGACTATTCATTGGCAACATAATGATAACATAAGGGGAGCTTGACCCATATGGAAAAGAAATCCAAGCATGGAAAACTGCTTAGCTAATTTATGCTTGTACCATACCTTCACAGACATAATTTCCCAAGAACCAAGAGCCGTAGCGGTCCTTGAACCAATTAATCTCATGAAGTTGACCATCAATAAACAGATACCCCGCCTCATCGCCTGATTGATGACATTCATGTATCCGTCTTAATTGCTACGGAATCAGAAACTCATACTGGAAAACACAAGCTAAGGCATGTACAGGCGCACCTGATCTTGGATGGCGAAGTGACAGCACATTCCCTCGACCATTAGCATCACAAGGACCTGCAAAGTGCACAAAATGAGGGTCTGATTAAAATTGCAGAGCGCCAATTAGAACGCATGGACTGTATGAAACATTCCCCCAATTCCACAAACAGGTAATCCTCAAACAGGAATGTTGAAACTTGGTACATTTGGCACTAGGTAACAGACTCACATCCAGGTGAGCCGATCATTCCACCTGACTCACTCTAACAGTACTCAAAACAACATACAGCAATGGAAATCTAAAATGGTTTCAATCGCACTTATCCCGCAGATCGGCAACTATAGGCACTAAGATTTCCTAAAGCGAGCTGAAAATAGCTCAGACTAGATAGCAGTCAGGAGCCTGGAGAGAGAAAGCAGGTGCTCACCAGGGCCAATGAGGACGCGGGGCGGCGCCTCCAAGTTGTCGCACCACGATGCCATCAGGGCCGCGCCTTGGTTTCGCCGGTGCTGCCGCTGCCGCTGGTTTTCAAGTCCGCTTCGGCTGTGGACTGTGGCCGCCTCGGGGAGGAGAAGGGGAGGGTAGGGCGCGCGGGGGCAGGAGAGTGGACGGACTCGTAGGCGTAGGGTTTGCGTTTTGGCGCGTCGCCGGCGGGGCGCCCGCGCGATGCCGCTGCTTATTTTTCGCTCTTCCCCCTCATTTTTTTTCTTTCTTTTCCTTGTCTGTGCGCTCGTGAGTAAGGTGAGTTGGACCGAGCCGAGCGGACGGGGAGCTCCGATCGGCCCACTTTCAGGCACGATTTCCTGCCTAACCTATTGCGTGTGAGGCCGTATGGTCTCGGGCCGTGTAACCATTATTAATGGGCCCGCACTGAAGCGTGTCCTAGTAGGCTTAGTATATCGCTTAATCTATAAAAAAAACATTGTGACTTATTTTTTTCTAGAAAAAAAAAAGAGTCATCAGAATGAAACAAAGAAAAAAACAGAGTTGCTTTCACGACCACATTTTTTGTCGGGTGTCTGACATGATGTCAACATCACTCTGCCAGCAAACTTCGTCGTTTATACAAGTTACAGCTACTCCTACTCGGGAAAACGGCTGCTGCGAAAACTCCGTGCGCGGCAGTGGCGGCGGCGGCGCGTAGCAGCTGACACGAGGGGAGGCCTGCGGTGTGTGTGTTGTGTGTGTGTGTGTTCGCACGCGGACGAAGCACTACCAAAGTTCTAGGTAGCCAGCCAGCGAGCGCGGCAGCCTACGCCCGTGCGGGCCGCGGCTGTGGTGCCGGAGCCAGCTGCCGCGAAGACCGACGTTCGTGCAGGCACGGCACGGCGAAGGAGCTGCAGGACTACGACACAGCAGCAAACTAAGCCTGCGGTGGGTGCAAGCGGCGAGTGTGTGTCTATCGCACCGCACCAGCTGAATATCCAATGCCGTGGCCCGTGTCTTTTTGCGGCACTTTGATTATTGAGCCTTGTAGTATATTTTTTTTTGACTCGGTCGTGGGCCGTGAGTTGACACGTCCAGCTGTGCAGCACAACAAGTTGGTACTCGGCCAGTACGTACTTCCCTCCCACTCGGCGGCAACTGGAATTCTGGATTGGCGGAAGCCTCAAGCGGAAACCCCATGACGTGACATCCTTCTTCTTTTTTCCAAATTGCTTTTTCTTTCTTTTGGATAGTACTACTTGTGCGGAGTGGACCGGCTCACTCACTCACAAGGACGCAAATTAAAGTACACCCATAAGTATTTGCTTACTGTTAGCATGTCATCTTGCTAATGAGATGGATCTTTTGGTTCATCAGTAGCCATCTTAAACTGTTTTCTTAAAGAAAAAGTAGAAGGAAAAAAAAAGCTGCGGCTAGTGCACTGTTCTATATTGTGCATTATGAGGCGCACTAGTGTCGAGCTGAGCTGAGGATGTCATCTTGCAGAAGAGGCCAGCTTAAAAGCTGCGGCCGTATCTGCGTATCAGCTGCCGCCGCCTAGGTGGTCATGCATATCGATTGCGGATCATTCGTATCACCACCCCAGCATATCGATAAAACAATCAAACAAACCACGGAAACGGAAAATGACTCGTGGCTTTGCCGTTGCGGGCAAGCTAGTGCCTTATTTAGTACAAATTAAAATTAAACGGGAGTGGTGGCGGATTAGTGACGCTAATCAGGCATCTGGATTCCAATCATGCTGCGTTCAAGTGGACCGTACGTGTCGTCCTCATCCTCTAGATTGCACGGGGTCGGCCGTTCATTCGCGAGAAGATATGTTTACGGGCAAGTGATGCCAACCTTGACCAGGACGTCACCAAGCAACGGACCGACACGATTAGACGTCTGACCCCTCGCCCGCTACCCCAACACTCGATTTGCATGGGACTGTGAAATATCTCAGCTTGGACCTTACCCAGACTCGCAAGAGATGGATAGATTTTGTCTGTTTTTTTTTCGATTTGATTGTTCACTTGTCACTAAATCAGTTGTTCTTCATCAGTCCTTGAATATTTGCATCAAACCAAAGCTAAAGCATTGGTCGACATGACGTGCAGTCTTTGCTAGCCGCACCTGCAGGTATCAGGAGTGCGGCTGATCATGGATGTCAACTTTGCCAAATTGGCAAATGCGTGCGTGGCCACCGGGGTTTCAATCCCGTAGTTTCTACCATGTCAGCAGCCTCTAATTTCTCTAAGGGTAGATACAATGCTACATATAGATAATTTTATAGGTTGTCTTATGCATTGTCATATAGGATTTTTGATGATGTGGAAGAGAGAAAGGATGATAAGAGAAAGAAATGGTTATTTCGCGTAACAACCACCTCATGCGCTAAAATTTCTCATGCGCTAAAATTTAGGAGTATGAGACGGCTCTCATACCATTGTACGGGTTTTAGTAGTCTTTTAATCTATAAATATTTCTTTTTATATTCATAAATTAAGAAGTCATATAATTAATAGAAAACAACTAATAAGATCATCCATTATATAAGTCATCTCATAACTCGTCTTAAAATTATATGACATGTATAAAACGATCTATAAGATAACGCCCTAACACCTTTGTGTGGCCTGTGCCCCTCTCGCTATCTTAATCCACACCGGATTCCATATTCTCGGTGATGTGTCATGTGTGTGCCTCATGTGCGGGTTGGAGACGTGGGGAGAGACTTGCTTGGCGTTGTGTTTTTTTTTTAGGAAGCTTGGCGTTGTGTTTTTTCTTCGGATCGTTGTCTTCGAGGAAGTATGTGCAAACACATTCCATTTTCTAAAAAGAAATGCGCCAACACATTCTCCAAAGAAACAGTAATCCACAAGAAATGGGAATTTGGATCCTGCGTGGCCATGTTTTACGGCGGGTGTGGGTCAGTTGGTGCTGATGCGTTGGTGCAGCCTGCAGCGTCCATTAGTACTAGTACACAATCAGTAATCCGCTCCTCTGACTACTGGTCCAAAACACCGTACTTCTGCTTTCCGTAGTCTCCTTTAGCCAGACGTGGAGCCTGGTGATGTTGCGGAAAAGAGAGCTGGGACCTGCGCGAAGTGGTGCCGTCCAGCTGGGAATCCTGTGGGCCGGGAGAATATTCCGCTTTAAATAATTTCTTTCATTAATTTGGATTTATACTCGCTGAGTTGCTGGTTTCAGTGAGTGGGTAGGTGGGATGACTAGTGGGTGCTCCTATCATCCCTCGGCACTCCGATCACACCGCTCTTATCGTTATCCGGGATTATCAGACTCATCTCAACACCTGGTGATCCTAATCCTACGGTGACAAACAGTTGCAAAGTAAAAAAAGAATACACAACCTCCTCTGTTATTCAAATTCGAGACGTACCCTTTAAAATACTTTGTTAATGTTTTTTTTCGTTTTGTTGCGAGATCCCTTATATTCTAGTAACACGTATAGGTCCTCTATAAACTACATGAATTTATTTTTATGAATCTTATAATTTATTTTTATGAATCTTATAATCTCTATATATTTAAAACGCGTACGTTTTCTCGTAAAAAAGCCATGCCACGTCACTCAGCAAGTTTCAGCCGTTGGATCTCTCAATTATGAAATACAGACCATTGGATCTGCACTGTATGTTTTACATCTAGACCCTTCATGAAATTACAATTGTTTCCAGACCTCCCACCAGTCCTCTCCGGATTCTTTCCTCTACAACCTTCAGGAACCTTCATTTTAATATAGGTTCTTCCACCATTCTATAGTAGTCTTACAATTAGTCCTTCACGAATATCAATTATTTGTTTAGGTCCTTCCACCATTTATCTTCCTCAATTCTGTTCTTTTATGACAGAAATTCATTTTTCTTTTTGAGACCACTTCAATTCCCTCTCTAAGATTATAAAACATATATTGAATATATATATGAGACATATATAAAAGTAAATAATTATATGAAATAACAATTATTTTTTTAGGTCCTTCCACCATTTATCTTCCTCAATTCTGTTCTTTTATGACATAAATTCAATTTTATTTTTGAGACCACTTCAATTCCCTCTTTAAGATTATAAAACATATATTGAATATATATATGAGACATATATAAAAGTAAATAATTATATGATATATAAAAATGTAGACACGTAAGTATACAATAAAATTAAATTTATATTACTTTGGAATAAATAGGAGTAATATGCTTTTGTTTAATGAAAAATTTCTATCATTTAAGATCATATCTTGATTTCTAACCCTATAGGTTATAAAACAACTTATAACTTATAAAAAGTAAGTTATCCATATGATGTATAAAAGATGTAGACAAAGAATTATACCACAATATTTAATTTATATTGCTTTGGGATAGATTATATAATATTTAATTTGTATAATTCTATTTAATTTTCTTTTTTGAGACCGTCTGTTCAATTCTCTTCATATAGATAATATTATTAAGTAAAATATTATTTATAAAATATTATGACTTATAAAAGATAAATAATTCATATAATGTTTTATTTATATAATATTTTCTATATGACTTATAAAATGTGAATAATTTGTGTGATGTATAAAATGTTATTGAAGATATATATGACTTATTTAAAATAAATCATTCATATTATGTATAAAAGTCATAAGCATGAAAGTATACAATAAACTTTAATTAAAAATATTGTCTCGACATCAATAGAAGTAATATTTCTAAGTGGAATAAATTATATCAATTGAAGTATCAATAAAAAAAGAAAACTAAATGAGTTGATATGATAACCATTATGATAAATAAAGTTATGGGATTCTTTATTTTGAAATCATTTGTTATTTCATCGGTTTTAATTTGAGAGTTCAAATATTTGATATAATTTGAACCCATCCTTTGTGCTCTTTCTAAAATTATTCTTTATAATAATTCCGATGCACTATAACTATATCTAGCAAAGCCATATCTACATTGTTGGTTTCTATTCGCTCTGAAATCTGCTATTTTTTGGTTAAATTATTGCTATCATAAATGAAAAGAAATGATTTTGTCCTACAGGTTGCATAAAATACACAAATAATGAAATGCATATCTTTTTTATGATTTAATTGACTAACTTTTACTGTACTGTCATGATATAACCTTATCATTAACTAGCATGTAAATCCTTTTTAGCGTGGCATAATTTGTGATTATCATGTTTCTTCTTAGTCAATTTTATTTCTGTCTTATCCTCATGTTTTCAACACCAAACATAACAACCTGTTATCTGAATAAAAATATTATTATTTTGCCTAAAAACACCTATTAGTGTTTTTTGTAGGAAGTACACTAATTACTTTACCGGTTCTCTCTTTTCATTTTATTTGTACATGCAATCAGATTCGAAGGCAAAACATAGTCAAACAAAATGATATAATTAAGTCAATTTCCAATGATTATTGTCATAGTTTGCCAAACAAATCAACATGTATATTATTTATATAATGTATGTGTGACCTTTTTATTATATGGTAACCAGCTCAATAATATAACAAAGCACGCACGGCAACGCCGTGCGATCTTTCTAGTTTTCTTTTATATTCAATTGATTAAAGGCAAGAAGGTGCATGTCGACGACTTGCGGTTGCGTAACTACTATGAAAACACCGAGTGACTACAGAGACACTCTGTCCATCATGCGGTTGTAAGATTTCCCTTACTATTGTTGATATTTTTTTTCAAAAGTTCCGAAACATTATCGACATTTATATTATAAGAAGAAATTAAGTTTTACATACGCAAGATGCGCAATACAACTTGTCACCAGCTCAAGAGCATGAGGTTGAGCCGGCCAAAAACTTTAACGGGTTACTCACTACCAGAATTAACAAAAAACTGTGCAATGTTTTTGGTACCTGCAGCACACCACATGTCCACTTCGTCTTTGATTTGCGAGATAAGTTGCACAACTGACCTCTCTCTATGCTCGGAAATTCTATAATTCCTTTCCTTCCATAGCGTCCAAAAACTGCAACTGCTATTGACTGGATACCCTTCGTTCTCGCTGCATTGTTGTCTCCTGATAGATTCCGAAACCAATTACTGATGTTAGATTCAGGGATCCATGCTGAGGGCATAAGGTTTGGTTCATGAACCCAATCAACAATGGCATTTTTGTATTACTAAGAAATTCGATAGTGGGACGATGTTAGGATTCTTTTATTATGTTTTTTTCTTTTACTTATTTCAATAGTTGCATCTGCTTTTGTCTTGTTTGTTTGCAATTCCTTTGGTTTGTATTGAACCAAAAAGCAACAACTTGCTGCGAGACAATGCATGGACCATCCGAGCTACCTATATCGTGGTATAGCCAGTCCACATCAATAGTGCGGAACCTTCTAGGCTCTCTTTAGCAAGTTAGAGCTCAACTTCGCCTAACATTTTTGTCCTGCGAATGATCCGCAACTAAATAGCCCTGATATATTTCGAAATTGGAGTCGTGGCACCAAAGAAAACGAACGCGACGCTGACAACAGCCGAGAGTTGCAGTGGATCAACCATGGCCGTCAAACATGGAGCCACACTGCCAACTGACTGGCAAGGGTAAGCCAGCTCACGTGGTGAGAGAGTATAGAAATGCTGCTTGCTGCAGCTAGCTTTTGTAGATTAATTCCATTTTGCCTGCTTAGATGATAAGAACCTCGTCATCTCCTGGCCGACGTCCGAGTCACGCAGCCTTTGACGTGCTTGTGTGCTCTCGCTCTCACACATCTCGCGCGTGCACTCTCGCTGTCCCACACACACATGCATGCACAGCCAACTATTTTTTTTTCATTAATCAGTGATTCAGTGTAAGTGGCTGCTGTGATTTTGAGATTATAATTATAATAAAATGTGTGCCCAACTGATGCGTCATGCTGCAATATTCCTCCGCGCAAGTATGACAAGCAGGACAGACAAAGTGCGCGCACATGAATATCACCAGCTGTACGTACTGGTTGCTTTCTGCTTTTCCGGAAAGGAGAAAACTCAGACTAGCCTAAGTGTTTATCTTCATCTGGTAAACAATAATTGTCAGTTTAAGAATCATATGCGATTGTGTGGTCTAGCACGGTAAGTAGAGATGGTTGTGTTAGTGCATACATTCGTCAAGCTACGGAAGGGTAAAAAAAAAATGAATCAAATTTGGTTTTCGGGTCGCACATAGAAGTTCGTTTTGTTTTAGGTCAATAAAAGAACCAGTAACTTTAAGAGGGCCAAAAAAAGAATTCTCCCTTCATAAATTGGTTCATCCATAGAGATCCAACTAAAGACATGCATTCCGGTTTAGAAAATCTCACCGAGGCAAGATCAGCTAGACTTGCAATATACAAGTTCCTTAGGAGTTAGGAGCATGCGCGTGCAATGTGTTGTGAATGGTTTCTCTTATTAGTATTAATAAAAGAGAAAATCTAATTTTCAATCAGCTGAAATTAGTCATTCCTTTCAGTCAATATTGGTAGCCGTCCGATCCCAATGCCATGGATACTATCTTTTCTTCTTCCTCCAGCCAAAACACACACATACGTTTTCTCTCTCCCTCTCCACGCATCGCCATAACTCGCTCCCCCGCTAGGTGAATTGCCAGAAGGCCACTGATAAGGGACACCTACTCCAAAACATCATTAATAAGTAGCGTACCTCCAAAACGTTATCACTGAGCTCTTTTCTCTTGCCAAAATGCCAACATCAAGGATGAAATAACACTTGTGTCCTCCTTTCTCTTCTCCCAATCCCCAATCGCAGCGTCGCCATCAACTGGCTGCCTCGTCTGTCCATGCCGCCCTTTGGCCCGCGCCAACGCGGTCGCGCCGACACCGTCACACCGCTTGCCAGTACGCCTCCCCTGCCTCGCTTGCCCGCTCCGGCCGCTGGCTGCCTCGCCTGCCCGCTCACTCTATCAACTGGTCGCGTTGTCGTGCGTCGGCTCGCCTCTCCCATCGCGCCGCCGTGCGCTGGCCCGCCTCTCCCACCCACGCCGCCGCGTGCAGGCGCGCTTGCTTGCGCCGGTTTGCTCTTTGGCGGCACAACCCCGCCTACTAGCGTCGTCGCTCTGACAGACGCACCACCGTTGATTTGCTTGCTCACGAGCGCAGTCGAGGTCGGTAGTATAGGTGGCCATCTGGGCCGGGCTAAAAGGGCCGGCTCGAGGCCCATCAGTTTTGGCCCGACACAGGCACGGCCTGACACGAAGGCTTCACAGACCGTGCCGGCCCGTTATAGAAGTGGCCCGGCACGTGACGGGCTCGAGCCGTACTGGCCCGGCATGGCCCGTTGGCCAGGTATAGTCGGTAGCTAGACGCATCGAGAAATGTCACGGTGATGTGTAGGGGCAAAATAGTCAGGAAATGACGTTGTTGGCATTTTAGCAGGAGAAAAGAGCTCACTGATGACGTTCTGGAGGTACGCTGCTTACTAATGGTGTTTTAGAGTAGGCACCCTTTATTAGTGGCCTTTTGGTAATTTGCCCCTCCCCCGCTTCCCCCCTCCTTCTGTCGTCTTCGACAGCATCTTCACTGTCGGGTCCATGACTTCTTCATTTGCCACGCTAACCCGTCCAAATTGAGCTCCCCCACCCTGGGCTAGCCCAACCGCATGCTCCCACAGCCCGCGAAGTGGCGCTCCCTCCACCTTCACCTCCGACGTGTCTCTCCTGCCACCACCGGCGGGCCGACCTACCTCCCCGGAGCCCTTTTCTAAATATAGCAACAGCAGCAGCAAATCCTCTCTCTCTCAACAATCCCAACAGCCCTAACCTGCCATTGCCGCTCCTTCCTAAGAGATTTCAGTTCACGGTAAGCATGTTTTTAAGAACAACATTTAAAAGGACAAAGAGTTATGGCATATAGGTCATGCATATAATTTTGGTTATGGAATAGTAACGAATTATTGATTTAGTATTTTTTTCATTTGGTACAATTATGGAGCGACAAAAGACATTGATATGTGTTGAATACGTGCTGCGATACGCTATCAAAGTTTCCTGATTTTGCTGCGGGCATTTCCATCACAATCAAAAGGTTGTTCCATAAGTAAGAAAAAGTTATGCACCTTTTGCCATCAGTGTAGAGTGACCGTGACCTATCCATACAAAGTCAAATTCGATACCTACCTATCATTAACGTGTGCACTCATCACCATCAACAACATATAACAAGAGGGTGAAAATTATTAATAACAGAATTATTGTATCATCACTTATAGCTTTATACAAAAGTAAAACGTACACTTCTTCATAGCACTAATATGAGATTATTATTTATCTTTTCTCCACCTAAGCCTTTGCTGCTACACATAAACAATAGAACACATAACATAACCTTGCCTTTGCTGCAATACATAATTAACACATCATCCCACATACTTCCCTAGTTCAAAATTCAAATCCTCTAAACTTTCGGTACCATTTCCACACAAAATACATATTTTCCGATCCTTTTCATCCAAACACCAGGGTAACCACAATCCAAAAGCGATCAAGTGGGTACAATGACGTGTCCATGTAACAATTTTGGAATTACACGATCCGGAAGAGTCCAGCCCACCTAGAGAGAGAGAGAGAGAGAGAGAGAGAGAGAGAGAGCCCTGGTCACCTTTTCCCCTCACCTTTTCTATAAATCCACGTGAGCCCCGTCGCCAAATCACCCGACTTCCTCCGCCATCACCACTCCAGTCCCAACTGCGCCACCGCTTCCCCTCGCCTCCTCCTCCTCGTCTTCCGGTGGACGGTGAGAGAACCCTGCTCCCTCCCTAGGGTTCCCGAAACCCTAGCCCGAACCCGTACTCTCGAGAACCCCGGCGACTAGCAGGAGCGGCGGCGGAGTGGGAGGTAGAAGGCGCGGGAGGCGGAGGGCCTGTGCTGTATGTCAGATCGTCTGTGCCAGCGAGGCGGAGGAGGAGAATACGGACACAGTCAGCTCTCGAATCCGCTCCAATGGCCGCAACTCAGGAAAAGGCGGCGGCCTGCTGCGGCGGCGGCGCGCCAGCTCGTGGCGCACCCGCCGCAGTGCGGGCGATCGCGGCATCCCCGGCCGGGAAGGTCGCCATGGCCGCGGGCGATGAGCGCGTGGCCGCGTCAGCCGTCGGAGGTGGCGCCGTGATCGAGGAGATCGCCACGGTCCAGCCCACCACCGCGAAGGCCTCCTCCAAAGGTATACTGGGATCGCCACGTCGCCCACCTCTCTGTCTCCCTCTCTCGATCGAGTAGGATTTGGTGTCTGCGTATTTGGCGTGGTTGATTGGGTCACGAGATGTCTTACGGCAGTGCACTGCCGTGCATGGATCGTATATTAAGGTGAGGCATGTGACGGTGGTGTTTCAGTCGATCACGATTTCTCGTGGGCTCAGCTGTGATGTGAGTGCGGCAAACACAAGTGGATATAAGAGTGCATATACTACCGTGTGCAGCAAGCAGAGTATGCAGAATAGTTCTATGGATCGGATAGATCTCTTGTGGGATCAGATGCGCATGATGCTTGCACTTTCACACATCACAGTTCTCGTATGCATGCGACCAGATTAAGGACTGACTAGTTGGTCTTGAATCATGAGCACTAGCAGTATACCATAATAATAAAAAACTCTCTGCTCTGCCTTATCTGGCAAATGGATGATTAAGTTAGGGGGACTTGATGTAATGGCGTAGCAGTACTGTAATTGTGACTTGCTGCCAGGAATCTCATAATAGTTCGATGTTTGAAATTTAATGTAGTTTTTTTTTGCCTCTTAGTAATTTGGCCCTGGGACCGGTCTTTGACCACTAGTAACAGCAGTGATCATATATTTTGACGATGTTTCCTGTAAGTATGATGTTTGATTGGGAACGGAATATATATGCTGCATGATTATTGGAGGCATGGGTCAACAGAGTTTTCTGCATTCATGCTTTCCTGAGTGCGCCACTAGGCATAAGCTGCTCATGAGCTTTGGTCCACCTGGTTCACGTGGGGCGGGCAATGGGAATGGGCACATCTTAGGAGAGTATGTGGGGGAGCTTATCTGGTGGGGTGTAAGCAAGATTAGCACTTAACTCGTTGTCTAGCTTGTCCGGTGCACCGTGCTGCTTCCGTTTAATGATTCACAAGATGCACGGAGTGATGTAGACTTTTGTTTTGTTTTAACTGGAACCGGAAAAGGACGTTGTATCACCCTGAACTTTCGTGCCAACCAAAAATATCATTAAAGATTTGAGAGATCCATCATGGTGGTTCATCTCTTACTTTCGCCGATGATCGGAACCAGCTTTTGGTGGAACAGTGGAATACAGAAACAATCCTTATTATTATGATGATATTGGCAGGGTTTCCTGAGAAAATATTCTAAAGTCATCAAATTTGGTGGAATGTAAGACCTTTTAACAGAGAACTTGAAACTAATCACACCTGACAAATCATAAACTTCAGTGTTATGCAGAGGGATGATGAATGATGGCTGATACTCAATACAGTTGATCTAATTAAATGACCTTGTTTGGTAATTTTGATGTTGTAGTAAATTGATGGACATAATTACTTCTTAGTACAATTGTGTCGTAATTTCTCCAGTTTAATTTACTAATTTGTTCTAACTAACAACTTGATATGACCTGGAGAACTAGTGTTCATCAAACAATAGTTTAAGACCTGCCATCAAAGGTTCATACGACAGTAAAACTTTGTTTATATTTTTTCTTCAGATAGAGGTCAACTTTCTATTTAAGTGCATCTCCACCCCCAATAAGGCGATATAAGCACAGGAAGCACATGTGTTATTGACTTACGATGGATTCACCTACACAACACAGGGTCATGCCTATTTTTTAAGTTGTTTCGTCCTTGCCGATTGATTCGTGTTTATGTAGGAAATCTTTTGATAACAGTTGTAATAAGTTAAATAGGCACATATTGCCTTTCATATTCTGTGAAAACTGCTCATCAGTATAATATCACATTTACCTCACATATTTCTCTGAGTTCTCCATGTTTTCCGTATGTTATAGCTTAGGCTACATGGTATCTTAAACTGCTCTCAGTTGTAATAAGTTACATAGGCACATAGTGCCTTTCATATTCTGTGAAAACTGCTCATCAGCACAATATCACATTTACCTGACAAATTTATCTGAATTTTTCATGTTTTCCATATGTTATAGCTTAGGCTACATGCTATCTCAAATGAGAAAAAATTTGTGCGATGTTTTAACCGAACTAATGTCCCTACTGGGTGGAAATCATGCAGGGATACCAATCATGACTAGAGCCCAGAGAAGCCACCCTTTAGACCCATTATCTGCCGCTGAAATTGCAGTCGCTGTAGCAACTGTAAGGGCGGCTGGAAGGTCTCCTGAGGTTTGTGAACAAGTCTTTCAGATTCTTTTTCATGCACGCTTTAAAAATATGAAATTGATAAGTGAAGTTCTATAATTGTAGGAGAGAGACAGCATGCGTTTTGTCGAAGTTGTGCTGTTGGAACCGGAAAAGAATGTTGTGGCATTAGCAGATGCATACTTTTTCCCACCTTTCCAACCATCACTGCTTCCTAGGACCAAAGGTTTAGCTGTTATTCCAAGCCGGTTGCCTCCTAGGAGGGCCAAGCTGGTCGTTTACAATAAGCAATCAAATGAGACTAGCATTTGGATAGTGGAACTCTCTGAAGTGCATGCAGCTACTAGGGGTGGACATCATAGAGGCAAAGTGATATCATCTGAAGTTATTCCGGAAGTTCAGCCTGCAATGGTAAGTGACTAAATTCTTTATAATATTGCCTGTCATATTCTGTCAATCTTCTAATCATTATAATCCATTTTTCAGCATTTAACAACCATGATGCTGTATTTGTAACATTTAGCTTCCTTAAATTGCTGATGTTTCGGAGTTCCTTTTAAATCATCACCGCTTGCATAGTTGATGCTGGATTTTTATATTTAACAGGATGCTATGGAGTATGCTGAGTGCGAAGCTACTGTCAAAAGCTACCCGCCATTTGTTGAAGCTATGAAGCGAAGAGGTGTGGATGACATGGAGCTTGTTATGGTAGATGCCTGGTAAGATTCTATGCAAAGAGCTAATTTTATTGCACGAGTTATCTGTCATCTTGCTTGTTCTTTAATACTGGAATTGGAACTTTGCTGTTTCAGGTGTGCTGGCTACTATGGTGATGCTGATGCTCCCAGTCGCAGACTTGGCAAGCCTCTAATATTTTGCAGAACTGAGAGTGATAGCCCCATGGAGAATGGTTATGCACGTCCTGTGGAAGGGATTCATGTTGTTGTTGATATGCAGAATAATACTGTGATTGAGTTTGAAGATAGGAAGTTGGTTCCTCTTCCCCCACCAGATCATTTGAGAAACTACACTCCTGGGGAAACAAGAGGTGGAGTTGATCGAAGCGATGTAAAACCACTTATTATCAATCAGCCTGAAGGCCCAAGTTTCCGCATTAATGGCTATTTTGTGGAGTGGCAGAAGGTATTGCTATGCTTTCTTGTTATCAATGCTAGCACTATCATATATATAATGTCCTTTGAAAGTAATAACAGTTGATGATTTTGACCAGTGGAATTTCCGTATTGGCTTCACCCCCAAAGAGGGTTTGGTTATCCATTCTGTTGCATATGTTGATGGTAGCCGTGGACGTCGACCTATAGCACATAGGCTGAGCTTTGTTGAGATGGTTGTTCCTTATGGAGATCCAAGTGAACCGCATTATCGTAAGAATGCATTTGATGCTGGAGAAGATGGGCTTGGGAAAAATGCTCATTCTCTTAAAAAGGTAACTTGTCAGTTCTTGGTGATTTAGCCTATGGACAATTTAACTTTGCTTTATCATGTTCTTTACTCTTCTTGTACAGGGGTGTGACTGCTTGGGCTACATAAAATATTTTGATGCACATTTCACAAATTTCACTGGTGGTGTGGAGACAATTGAGAATTGCGTTTGTTTGCATGAGGAGGACCATGGAATCCTTTGGAAACACCAAGACTGGAGAACTGGTTTAGCAGAAGTTAGGCGGTCAAGGAGGCTCACTGTCTCGTTTATATGTACAGTTGCAAACTATGAATATGGTTTCTACTGGCACTTTTATCAGGTAAGTATTTAAGAGATTGTACTAAAAGGCTTAGTGATTCTAGCTTTGATTGTGTAAAATAGAGTTTGATTAAGGCTTCTAAAGCTACAATACTTTGATTCTGTTCAATTACTGCAGTAATTATTTACTGATACTATTGGTTGCAGGATGGCAAAATAGAAGCGGAAGTAAAGCTAACAGGAATTCTCAGCCTGGGAGCTCTAATGCCTGGGGAATCAAGGAAATATGGCACGACTATTGCCCCTGCTCTGTATGCACCTGTTCATCAGCACTTTTTTGTTGCCCGTATGGACATGGCTATTGATTGCAAACCTAACGAGGCATATAATCAGGTAGGTCTGTGGGTAGCTTTCTATGACTTTGCGTATACATTCTTTTCAATGAGATTTGGAACACATGAAATTCAGTTATATCCTTGGATCAGAGAAAAAATAATGGCATTTTGTTTGACTGCAAGCTTGATTCTTCCTTAATTGTGTTTCGAATGCCTGTGTTCAGTTTAATACCATAGCAGGACTAGTTTAATGCTTGTAAGTCTGTAGACTACAAAACCATCAAATGTAGTGTCTGTGCGTTGGCCATCGTGATTGATTGTCTTTACCCACATTCCTTTCTCCCATCCAGGTGGTTGAGGTGAACGTTAAAGTGGAAAGTGCAGGACCACATAATGTGCATAACAATGCTTTCTATGCTGAAGAGAAGCTGTTGAAGTCTGAGCTGCAAGCAATGAGAGACTGTGACCCGTCATCTGTACGCCATTGGATCGTAAGATACCTTTTCTTGGCCTTATGACCAGCATTAGGCAATGATACCTATGAGGGATTGGGAACTTGTCAGTTTTTACGAATTTTTATCCACTAGTACTTCAGTCTCTCTTTCATGAACAGCTGAAACATATTGACTCTCTAGTTATAGCAACAGTGTGTTTTCTTGCATTTTCATTGACAGTTGCACTACTCTTGATCTTCCACGCATCATTTATCAAACGTATTCTATCTTTCCCTTCTTATTGGTAATTATTTACTTCGATCAGGTAAGGAATCCGCGAACTGTAAATCGAACAGGGCAGCCAACTGGTTACAAGCTTGTCCCGGGTTCAAATTGTTTGCCGTTGGCTCTGCCGGAGGCGAAATTTCTCAGGAGAGCCGGGTTCTTAAAACATAATCTCTGGGTGACGCAGTACAAGAGTGATGAGATTTTCCCGGGAGGAGAATTTCCCAATCAGAACCCACGCCTTCACGAGGGTTTACCTACATGGGTGAAGAAAGATAGATCCCTGGAGGAAACTGACGTTGTTCTCTGGTATTATTTACTTTGCTGTACTCAATTTTCTTCAACATTATTCATTATACGCTAAAGACCTGCGTTGCTTATTTGATTTACCACAATTTTTATTTACTGCAACTTTGTTCCGCGTCTGCAGGTACGTGTTCGGGCTTACCCATATCCCTAGACTGGAAGACTGGCCTGTGATGCCAGTAGAGCGTATCGGCTTCATGCTCATGGTATGAGTTCTGAGTTGATTTTGGTGGCAAATCAATGGATCCCGTTGACGATTCTTGGTAAAAACATTGATCTTAACGATGTTTGTCTCTTGCAGCCACACGGATTCTTCAACTGCTCCCCTGCCGTGGACGTGCCTCCCAGCTCTTCTGATGCCGATGTCAAGGAAGCCGAGTCGCCCAAGGCCATGCAGAGCGGCCTTTTGTCGAAGCTATGAGCTCCGCTGTTGCTCGGACGAACAACTGGCATGCTGCTGTTGTGACTTTTATCCTATTCCAATAAAAGCGAAACTGTTCTACGATCTTGTTTGATTTGTTTGGTGCTCTGTAATATTGCTCCTTTGCTGTTCTTGTTGATCAGCGAGCTGTGAACTATCATATACTAGAACGTTAAAGTGTGGACTTGCATTATCACTCTGCCTGCATCGATAAAATCGTGTGACGTGAAGACGTTTCATGTGTTCTTCTTTCGTTAGTATGTCAATCGCTTCCCGGTCTCTGCTTTCCCTTTCACGGTCTCATTTTTTACTGGTGTACCCCATCCTCTCTGTCCAGCCCCCGTCTGGCGAACTTGCAGTGTTGAAGGCCTCCTGCTTCCGTGACAAATAGGGATGCGAAACAAAATATGTTTCGCTTCAAGCGTTCAGTGTGAAAGTTGCCCTTGGTCTGCACTGACGAATAGCAGGCTGGCAAAACAGAGCGCCGCGCCGCGACCTTTCTTGTATCTTCTTTGCTCTGCCTTCTGCATGGAACCGGCTCCTCTGCCGTGCTTAAAGGCACGTCAAACGTACCGTGCCTTCTTTGCTGAACCAGTTTAGGTCTCCATCAAGCTTCGTTGGGCTAGGGTTTAGTTTATTTTCCCTTCTTCTCATTCTTAAACTAAAATTTGGTAGGAAAATCTCTGCGTAAATTGTTCTACTCCGAAACAGTTAAACAGATCGTGCTTCTCTCCTTCTTCAAGGAATTAAACCCATACATCGTTGTTATCATCTACGTTATCGCCTTGTGGAAGCTAGCATGCTGTGAAGTAGCACAAGGATCGAAATCATCAACACATAATATCATCTCTTTTTGCTCCTAGCTTCTTGCCACGTGATCAATGGAGATACAGGTCGTAGGTCGACTTAAACCATAAGGGAACTCAAACTAACCAAGTTCAATAAGATCTTTTTTTGGCGCTAGAATTGTTAAGTGACTGATTTTTCCGGTCAAACTTTTGATTATAAGAGAAACATTAACTAATTGCTTCGGAGGGAAAAGAAGAGGAGCCGGTGCAGGTGCCTCATGCACGGCAGAGGAGCCGGTTCCCTTCTGCATGGATGTTAAAAAACAGCGGGGGACGGTCCCGTGTGTGGCCAGCTGCTCCGCTGTGAGGCAATGGAGGTGGAGCCGATTTGGAGATTGCAGATGCACCACGGTGATGCCACCAGCACGCAGCCAGGCCCATTGCTCGTCTTGCTCGCCTCCCTGTCCTCTCGCCGTCGTCGCCTTCTCTTGTCCATGGTGGCATCGCGCTGGTTCGCGGCGAAGCAGGCCGAGTCGACGGTTGTACGGTTCTGGAGGCGGAGGCACCGACGAGGTCGACGGTGACGGCGCCGCGGCTGGATTCGTCCGGTGTACGGCAGCGCGGCGGCGGCCTCTGTTTTTGCAAAAAGCCCCCCCTCCCCCCCCCCCAAAAAGGGGGTATTTTGTAAAATGTTGAATCACAATTATTGGTCGTGATATAATATTTACAGATGCATCCTTAATATACACATATTTACAAATAGGTCCTCCTCACTGAGACGGGCATCTCGTTCTCCCCTCCCGGTGACGATGCCCCCTTAATATACACATATTTACAAATAGGTCCTCCTCATTGAGATGGGCATCTCGTTCTCCCCTCTCAGCGACCTGCCGCCGTAGCTTCCGTCCTGATCAGCGGGAAGTTTCGCCCGCCCCTGTCCCCGCCTAAAACCCTAGCACTATATTAGTACTAGATCTGCTCACTCCCAGTCCAAATCGAACGGGGACGTGGGAGATGGATGTACTGAAGTGAGCCCTCCGATTCCTTCGGTGCCGGCGGAAATTGGACGCGATGTTGTTCGGCATCTCATTGCCAACGGACTTGACGGCGTACTCGACCTGGAAGACGTGGCCGTCGGGCGACGAGCACTAAACTTTTGATCTTTGTTTGGCTGTCACAGCATCTCCAATCATTATATAAAAAAATATTTCTTAAATATAAGATGTAGAAGGTTTTTAAATTTGTTTGAAGTAAAAAAAGTCATATCCTTCAATAACTCTCAATAATTTGTTTTCTAAAATTTAAAATCATATCACATATGACGTAATAATCTGTTGAAAATAAAAAAATCATAAAAATCTGCCTTTAGAGAGTTCTAATTGAGTTACTAAATGTAGAGAGTCATAGACCTTATTTTAGGAGTTGCTATATTTAGAGATATTATTTAGAGAATAATTAGAGATTTGTTTTTTAATTACTTCTTAAATTTAGTTTAGCAAACTCATTTAGATAATGGTTAGAGATGCTCTCAAGGCTACTAAAATTTGGTGCTAGAAGCCTTTAGAGTCCGGAAAAGAATAGGCCAGTATTTAGCTTCTCACATTCCCAAACCTGTCGCTTGAGCAGTGATTTCTCCTAATTTCCAAGGTCAGCGGCCAAAGGTTAATTGTATAGAAGAACGGAATCACATACTCCCTCCGTTCTTAAATTGTTGTTGCTGTTGATCTTTTTTCGTCAACTCTGATCATTCGTCTTATTCAAAATATTATTTTAAATATATAAAATTTTAAATTTTATTTAAATTTTATTTGATAATAAAACAAATTATGACAACATATATGATATTACTTAATTATTTTTAAATAAAACAAATGGTAAAAATTAACTAAAAAAGTCAATGACAAGAACAATTTAAGAACAGAGGGAGTAGCTAGTTTGTGCCAATGTAATCAGAAAAAAGAACCACCAGCGCCAACATCAGCTACAATTATCACCGGCCATATACTACGGGATTTACACATTCAAGCACTGAGCACAAGTCAACAGCCGACCTGCGATACCAATCGAGTAGAGTGCATTTTTGCTAAAATCAGCTCCGATTACACTTGAAAGAAATGTTTAGCAAAACATGCAGGTGTGCGTGTTAATTACTACGAGAAACTCTCGTGAAGACATCCTTTGCCTCTATGCCTAGCGCCCTTCTCCTTCTCCCCCACCGATGATACGTCACCCTTTACACATATATGGAAAATCTCCGGCCGCCACGACCGAGATCGTGGTGGAGGTGAAAAGGACGCCACTATAGCCGTGGATGGATTTTAGCCGAACTTTAAGCAAGAACGAGAAGGACCAGCCTTCTCGTCAGCCCATAATGAGTTTCGGTCCGGTTCAACATTGGTGGCTTTGAAGAATCTCCGTGACCTCCACGCCGCCCCGTCTGCAACGGGGCGTGAGGAAATCTATTATTGCGTAATCCAAAATGGAAAAGCATTATTTGGTAATTGGTAAAGTCAAATAGAACGAGGAGAGACGCCCTCGAATAAGTAACCACATGGCAGAAAGCCCACCCCCTCCGTTTCTCCCTCCCTCCGCATAAGCCGCAAATAGAAGCGCTGTTAATTTTCGGAGCTATTACGTTTTTACCTCTACTTTAAACTCCAATTGCGTTTTTACTCCTATTTTTACCGTTTACGATTTTACCCTTCTTTTTGAAACCGAAGCTCCCGTTTATCCCTGCTTTTGACAACGTTAGTCCAGGCCAATTTGTGAAATAAAAAAAAAAGAAAACGATTCAGAAAATGTAATAGGACAGAAATGCCCCTCCCTCACGCGTGGCCTCTCATCTCTCCCGACCCGACCTCCTTCCTCACACTCCACCCTAACCCTAGGCGGCGCTCAGGCGATTTGGAGGCGGGCGCGAGCGCGGCTAAGGGCGGGCGTGGCGCGCGGCTGAGGCGGGCTGAAGCTGACGAGAGGGCGCGGCGGCGTGCGGCTGAAGGCGCGGCGGTGTGCGGGGCGGTTTCAGGATGGCGAGCGAGGACTTTGGTTGCCTCAAGCGGTGGGAGGAGCGCTCTCCGTCATGAGCTCCGTCGCCGACCATACGCGACGCGCGGACCCTAGCCGGCTAGCCATAGCCCCAGAGGTTTGTGCCCATCCGCGATCGATGTATTCGTCTCGGCGTGGTTATTTTTTTCTACGCGTTTGGTTTCCTCTTCGCGACTGGGTGTGCCGTAATAAAGCTACCACACTGAAGCTAGCACAACAGCAGTTGGAGAGCCAACAACACATTAGCGTGAACTGAATCAACTGCTTATTGCCTTTAGTTTGTCTAGGCTATCTGATTAGTCAATTGTCCTGTTGAAAGTGTTCTCATGATCAGCTTGAGATTTGAAGTCACTTTAAATAACTCACCTTAATGTGCATGTTAGGCGGTGTGCAGCTGAAGGCGCGGCTGCGGGCGCACGCGCGAGCTTGGTGCAAGGCAGAGGCGGCGCTGGACAGAGCAGAGGCAGAGGAATGGACGGCTACAGTGCTAGGTGATTTTTCCCTTTTTATATCTGTAGTAGAACCAAAATAGAGACCAACAGTGCTGTGTTTTGCTGTGATTTGTAGGCCATTTACTCCTTTTATATGTAGTGCAAGTGCAAGTTAAACTGCAAGCGGAAGGGGAAGGGGAAGGAGAAGTCGTGGTGGAAGAAGAGGAGGGAGGCTTTCTATATTGCTTGGATTTTGACATGTAATAGATATTTGTTGCTTTTGTTGAATATGTATGAGGCTTTATTTAACAAGTTATGGTGCTTTTTTGTTGGAATCATTTTCGTTTTGTTGAACATGTTACATGATTTTTATTGGACATATATAATGTGGTTGTATAATATATGTGCTTATTATTATGTGCTGTTAAAATATTACTGAAATGATGCTGAAATGCTGTTAAAATGCTACTGAAATTGTTACAAACTAAGGGAGAATGCTGCTGCATTTAAGTCAAAATGTTGCTGAAACTAGGGGTAAAATCGTAAGGGCATTTAGGTCTTTATATATTAGATTTAACACTGTTAATTGGTGTTAACGGATCAGGGGTAAACTGAAGCTTCGGTTTTAAAAAGCAGGGGTAAAATCATAAACGATAAAAAGCAGGGTAAAAATGCAATTGAAATTCAAAGTAGGGGTAGAAACGCAATAGCTTCTTAGGGTGTGTTTGGTTGAGCGTTAAAGTTGGATTGGAACATCCCATCCATATTTTCTAGGACAGGATTATCCAACTCAGTGTTTATTTGATTGGATAGAACAATTCAAGTTTTTTACTTGATTGGAGGGATAAGAGAGATTGGATGAGAATAATTAACTTAATTATATATCTTACTTACAAATAATAGCAATAAAATACATATTAATTAACCTATTTTAATATTTATAAATAGTATTCTTATTATGATAATACTTAATTAATAATAAATATTCTAATTACCAACAATCACATTCTAATCTATGTACTTTTTACATATTAATTAATATATGAGGATTTACTAACCATAATCTCATAATATAATATACTAATTAATATCATAACATACTAATAATCTTTAATTATTCACTAACGATCACACTTAAACAAGTTAAACAGTGTTGTCCGGCCAATTTTTCTAAACAAACTCATCCAGTATCTATAAAAAATATTCTTTACTTCTGTTCATCCTATTCAACCCGACGATAAAATAAACATTAAATTAGATCAATCTGTACAAATTAATCCAACCCAATCTAGTGAAACAAACACAACCTTAATTTCCCTCTTTTCCGTCGTTTTCTTTCCCGCTCCCCTTAACCCCTCGCCGCCTCCACCCCGGCCTCGCCGCTGCCGCTGCCGCCGGGACCTAGGTCAAGGGCACACTTCCGACCATCCCCGGCGGCACGATTGGCGCTGGGAGCTCTCCGCCACCATCGATCGCCAGGATGGCACGCGCTGACGCCCGCCCGCCGGAGGCCGTGTCGGGTGGCGGACGCTCGGGGTCCGCGCAGAAGATCGTGAAGCTCTGCACCCCGCTCGCGAGGACGCGTTCGCCCCTCGCCGAAGTCGTCGGGGACTACCACCGGTTCCCACGGGATTCGTCGCCTGCCGCGGTGGGGCTGGCTGCAACCGGGGCCGCCGGGCGCGGCGGGTTCGAGGAGGGGATCATGGCTAAGACGCCGGTAAGTCGCCGCGCTTCTGAAGTTACCAACGAGCTTTGCTGGAGATTAGCTCGTTGTTTCTGGGGTTTTAATGCTGATTTGGTGGGGTTTTGTTTGCGCGAGGAATTTGGCCGAATATTTCATCCATGATCCATACCTATAGTTTTCCTTCCCAATTACTTCTTCGTGTAGAATTGGCGTACGGATTGGGTGAAATAGTGGCTCCACTGTTACTTCACCAGTATGTTAATTTGGTGGGTCGAAAAACACACTGCAGCTGTGAAGTTCACACATTCGAGGCTAATGTTCGGTATATTATCTGTGAAAGTTGGATAACTGGTGTAATGTGCTTTGCTGGTCTGTGGGTGAGATTTGGATGGTGGTCGATCTTCTAATATGAAATACTACAGATTAAGGTCAGTCATGCTACATGTCCACTTGAAAGTTGCTACGTAGGATTTTGTCTCTGCATTGTACGAACTAGTTTGGATCCGTGTTTGCTATTGTAAGTTTGTAACATGATGTGTTTGACGAGAATCTCATGACAAGTGATTCTATTATGGACCTTCGAAAAATGGGATTCTGTTGTGCTAGCCTTTTGTAATTTATAGTAGTAGCAGCTGCAATTCATCATACCTTATGCTATACATGTGCAAACTAGAGCAACATTTTGTCATCTCCAATGCTTATTTCTAGATATGCCAATTTCATTCTGTGCAATATAGAGAGAACTCATCTTGGATCGCCTAGGTGCACTGTACTTGTTTCTAATTTAAAGGTTAGTGCTAAATTGGCTTGGAAAAATGTGTCTATAGAACGTTTCAGGCTGAAGCTTCCACAACTGTAGTCATCTAGTCTATATATACTGAATTTGTTAGTTATTATCTGCTAGCGCTTATATAATTATTATACATGTAATTGAAGCATCTGTTTCTGAGACTGCTGCAACTTTTCACAGAATTTCTTTGGGATGCTGGGACTGTTGTGATTTTCTTGAGAGAAGAATTAGATATTGTGTTTCTTTTAACAGTTATATTGTTGAGAAACAGAATGTTTGTGTAGCCCTTAATTGGTATTATAACTTGAACTCATTATTATACACATTTTCCCCTTGTTCTGAGGTCTTGTCACAGTTTAGCACCTTAATATGCTTTGCATGAACTGTTAATTGATCACTGATACATTTCCTCCTTTTATGTGCAGCTAAAAAGAAAAGCTATGTATGGGGAAAGTGTTACTACTGAATCAGCTGAATGGATGATTGCCACTCCTGGATTCGACAAAGAAGTTGGCAGTCCACTTGGGACCCCAATTTCTGGGAAAACAGCAAAAACATACAAGTCAAAAGCTAAATGCAGCAAAGCTGGACCCCATACACCTATATCAAATGCTGGCAAGTAAAAATCTGTTGTTCTATATACTGGTCACTTCAGTGCAGTTTGTTTCTCACTATGTTTCCCTCCTTCCTTTGTATTGTTTGGTCTTACAGCTGAATGCGCGTGGCTTTATGTTTTAGCAGGTTCACCTGGCAATCCACCTACTCCTGGTTCCTGCCGCTATGACAGTTCATTAGGTGATTGTAACGACCTTGTCTTATAAATTGACTGTTGTAACCCACCATTGTCATGTTGTTTATCTGGTATTCCAATTTCATATCCAATATTTTTACTGACAGCTTGTTGTTATATGTATTTAGCTGTATTGACCAAGAAATTCATTAATCTACTCAAGGAGGCTCAAGATGGCATTCTAGATTTGAATAATGCAGCAGAGATGCTAGATGTAGGAAACTTTTCCTCATTTAAGCTTGCAAATCTCTTTGTCCCTCTTGAGTCCTGATGCAAGCTTATACTTGGTTTCTGAAAATTCAGGTTAAAAAACGGCGCATATATGACATTACAAATGTACTTGAAGGAATCGGATTGATAGAAAAGATTGATAAGAACAGGATTTGTTTGAAGTAATCATCGCCTTTCTTTTCTGCTGGCACTTTTATGTTTGTGTTTATGGTCTGACATGTAACCTCACAAATTTGCAGGGCTTTGGTTGCCTCAGAAACGAATTTGGATGAAGAACTGTCAGTTCTGAAGGTACTTTAGATTCCTCTTTCAGTTTCATGAAATCATGTAGAAGTTATCAAACTCATGGTGCATGTACTATCTGAGTTTAATTGACACATGATTTAATATTCTTGCAGGCAGAATTTGAAAAACTTAATCTGCATGAGCAAACACTAGAGGTACATATAAGGTTGGTAGCTGGTGGAGGCTGTGAAACTATTAAATGCAGTCTTCAATGCTGCTATTTGAAATGAGAATATGATATCATCTAAAAAGTGTTTTCCTTGCAGTGAAATCCGTGAAAAGTTGAAGGAGTTAACTGAAGACGAAAGCAATCAGATGTAATTATAATTCTTTCTTGTTGGGTCGTTGGTATGCTTGTCTAGCACTGCTTAACTGTTCACCGTATAGTAATATAATTTTTGTTACTCCTGTTTTAGGTGGCTGTATCTTACCGAAGATGACATCAAGGGATTACGCTGCTTTCAGGTTTTTAATAAAGCAAAATCAAATAATCTTTACATTGTTCTTTCCAGACCACCATCATATTCTGACTATTTATACTATAGATACATATCATTTATCTAAAATAGTTCTACTGTAAGCTTATACAGAATTTTATCTCTGCAGAACAAAACACTAATTGCGACAAAAGCACCTCATGGTACTTCTCTGGAAGTATCCGATCCTGATGTGGTAATTAACTGTTAACCTATAGCTGTATGTCCATTTACAGTTTGTTGTATGTTTAGTTACTGTTTGCTAGCTCTTGTCTTTCAGAAAATATTTACGTCATATATGTAGAATGCAGATGCTGTTCTTTATGTTATACTCCTTCCTAAAAATGATGTCATTCCGACATAGCTAAATGAACTACGCCTAGTGCAAATTAGTTGTCCTAAATGACATCAATTCACGAATGGAGGGAGTAACCTTTTGTGAATGTTGGAAAACATATAGACAGAAAGGCTCATAATAAAGTATAGTTCTATCTTTTTCCTAAGCAATGCACATGTAGCATATATTCGAGCTTTGTATGCACTTTTTTTTGGAAATCATGTAGGTTTCAAACTGTTTTGTTTTGCAATTGGATGCTTTTTCATGTTCGGATTTTCATTTATTTTAACTGTTTGACATTTGCAAATGCTGAAGGTATTGTTTCTTAGTCTATCAATGCATTCCGCTATTTTCTACAGGTGTTAATACCTGCATTCCATATTTGTTTTCATCTTAAATTTGTTGAGTAAACATAGTACCACCATTTTGATAGGAAAAAACGAGTAGTAGAATAGCAGCATGTTCTGTTCAACTTAAGTTTCGCAGGCATACATTATTAATGGGACTCTCGAACAATCAATCAAAGAAAACATTTTGTTTGAGCCTTTTGGATTGGATATCCAAGGAAATGGACTGATAGTTGTATTGTATCAGGTTTTAAAATCATGCCATATACTCAGCCACGCTCCTACAAGATTGGCAAAAGTTCTGCTTAAAAAATTTTGTTAAATGCTTACCAAATTTGTCATGATTGTAGCAAGGTTAATGGTGTATTGGTCTAAAATTCCTAAATGTTTTTTTGCCATTTTTCCTGTAAAGTGAGAAACCACTGGGTTCTTTTCTTTTATGTCTCGTGCAAGTTACTCATTCTTTCAATTTGTATACTGTGCACAACGCCCTTATTTCATACTGTGAACTTTGGTTTCAGGGTATTCTGCAATCATTAATTTCAAGCATCTTGAGGAAAGCAAACAACACTACACTGCCTAGAAAGGTAATTCATTGATATTTCTCATCTCCTATTGGTTAGATTACAGTTTCCTGAATGAGATAGTCCATGAATTCCATGTTAACATATTGCATGGGTTTCTGATTTCTTTTGTTTTTATAGGTAACACGCGGTCAATATTTCAGATTGCGTGAAACAACAAGCGAAAGAATCACAAAGCGCAGGAAAACTAAGAGTCCTGTCATTTTTGGGGTATGAGATTTTACTTAATTTGTTCATGTTTTGTTTAAATTTTACTGTCAATCTATTTCAGACATGTTTTTCTCATTGTCACTAGGTGCCAAATAAAATGTGTTTCCATAGTAAAGCTGGTGT
This sequence comes from Eleusine indica, assembly GCA_030378355.1. Taxonomy (NCBI): domain Eukaryota; kingdom Viridiplantae; phylum Streptophyta; class Magnoliopsida; order Poales; family Poaceae; genus Eleusine; species Eleusine indica. Next base: position 10,634,295 of record CM059502.1, read on the forward strand.
GGATTTTACAAAGCTGCGAAAGGTATGAGGCTGTGCAGTATAAATGATAGCTTTATTATCAATAGGTTTCATACTCACCAATCATTTATTCTCCTTTTCTCGTACTTGGTTCAGTTAAGCATTCCTGATAACACTGCACTAGTATTGTTAGACGAGTATAATCTGGCTGGTTCGAAGCGAAGTTTTCATCGGGCAATAAAAAAGGGACAAGCTTGGTGAAAAGCCAATGGGACCTACAAAGATTTGTCAAAGTACTTGGGAGCTGGAGCTGAGATTTATACAACTCCGTCAACAGGCACATTTCACATGTCATATTTGTGCAGGAGGCATAATCACAAAAAAGCCAAGGTCATAGAGTCAATATTTACAACGTTTCTCCATGGAAGGAACTTGTACGTCAGAGGTTGGCAAAGTAAGAAGGGAATATTTGAGATACAAGCAAAGAATCAACATTACAAGTATATCAAGGACCCAACCTGTATTGTGCTGGACATTGGAGAAAATTACCATAACTACATCCCTGACCTTGGGAGAGTAAGGATCGGTCCATATGGAATGCTGAATAATATTGAGATTTTAGAGAATTGTGAGGGTGAAATCACCACTGATGTAAAGGCAGCAGTAGCTGGAGTTGCTGTCTGTAGTTCTGAACCCATCCGGCTGACAGAAGTTGAAGAGGAAGTTCTTGAAGCATATGATAATTTCCAGTTGATCTATCTAGGCTCAAGAAAAAGCCTCCTGCCAAAACAGATTAGGAAATATGGTCGCTGCTCAAGAGAATACTTAAAATGCGTGGATGCATTGGTTACAGGAAAGCCGATCCCTGAGATTAAGTATTGTGATGGACTGGGCATAAACTCTCTGGATGATCTAAGAAATAAGATCACAGTACCTCTTAGAGGTACATATCCATCAGAAACGTTCAATCATGAAGCAACTCCGGAGTCTGATGTTTGGTCTCCTGCATGTCTGGAATCAATGAAAGAGGACGAGTACTGGGTTGCAGAAGACAAGAAGCTTGAGGACGAGGAAAATGAAGATGGAGATGAAAATGAGGACCAAGAAGATTGTGATGAAGAGATGGAGGATGGTGTGAGAAAGTTCGAACTTAAGCATGGTTCCAGTTATCTGAAAAGGAATACTGGCAGCATTTTTCCGTTTCAGTTGCCGCTGCATTCTGTGAAACTGGATATAACGTTTCAGCTGCACTTGAACTGAAGAGTGCTGGCCCAGCTTTTCACATGACGGAGTGCAGGAACTTTCTGAGAGAACATACTGAACAAAGGGTACTGGTCCAGAAGAGCCACATCCAAAGGCTTTCACAAACACCCTTCAAAAGCAGAAATATACTCAGAGCAATGACCTTTCTGAGATGGTTTTTGCGGTGACAACATGACAGCAGTGCCACCCAGGTCAGCTTGTGACATCAGCTCTGGTTCATCATATTTCACAATTTTGTACTCTATGGACTGTCGGAAGTACCATTTTTTAGAAATGAAATATCTAATAAGAAAATTGATGTTATAAACTTGGAAGAGCTGAAACTAGATATTTTCAGTCATTCACTTCTTATTTGCTTGCTTCTCTTAAATTTCATACAAACATGGCACATACCAGAATAAAAGCTTAATTTTGTATGTGCGATGCTACTGTGTTTGATTTAATAAGATAAGAACTAAGCAAATCAATATTAGGTCCCTGATAGTGCCTTTGACTCACTATAACTTATATTGCGGTTAAATTTGTAAGATGTAAGTAGTCATCTTGATCTGCACTTATATGCAATTTCAGTATTTCGCAACTCTATGTTGCTTTCTATTTCTAATGTTTCTGCTGTCTCATAATGATGTTATAATTAAACTGTGGACATAAGTTCTTATGTTCCACTGACTGAATCAGTGTGAGAAATTTTTGATGTGCAGCCAAATCTTTTTTTTTTTTGTTACAGAAGGGATTGTTTGTACTGCAGGAATTGGGAATTCGTTCTTCTTGTTGTCATAGAGCTCTTATGCATTTGATTAGGCATTTTCTTATTTTTCTCGAACACGCAGGAGAGCTGCTCAGTTTACATGCTCGCCTGTGTACTTATTTTTCACCTATCAGATTTTACTTATTAAGCAGTAGTATGCAGGTATATGATCAAATGTTCCATACCCTCAATACTGTAATTTTTACTTATGGGAACAGCAATATTAACCTGAAACTTGCATTTACAATTATTTAAACTGTCAAAGGCAACTTTAAATTCAACTAGACTTTTTGAGCTACATGTAACCATGGATGAGAATCTTTCTGGTTTGGTTAATGCCAATAAGTTGTAATATGAAAATGCTACCAATTCAGAGATTCTATTAGAAAATGTTTCTTAGCATTGATATTTTAGACAGATTCGAAACCAGGCAGCTGCGTTTGGGATAGTGCCACTTATTATCAGTTTTTCTTCTTTCTTTTTTGAGGACTCTTCAGAGTACAAGTGTCTTTCATGTTTCAAGTTGTGAATCCTAATATAATCTCATATTGCAGCTTGAACTTGGTTGTTATTGCACAAGTGATGATATCTGGGATGCAAAATCGCATTCTGCCGAATCAATACTCGTCCTGCATCACTGGCTCGTCGCCCATTGAACCATTGTAGTGTTAATATGACGCAGACTGCTATTAGCTGTGATGTATCTGCAACACTGTATCTGCAGCATTGCTTTGCTTCGATGAAGAAACAAGTCCCGTATGTTGGCGTGCATTTGTAAATGAACTGTGTCGAGAATTATGGAAAAACACACACTTAAAGCTGAAGTTACAGCCGGGAGATCTGGTTCAAGGTGCTACGCCACTGTGGCTGGCAACAACTAGCGCCAACGGTGCACGACTGCCTGGTGGACTGGTGGCTGCGCAGCCGTAAGCGTATCACAAAATTAAGATGAAGATGTTTTGATTCTCTCGTCGTTTTTATTACCTGGACGTTGTGGCTGGAAAGAAATGGTCGTGTATTCAGGCAGGTGCAGAGGGCGACCGAGGCGTTGCTAAACTGGGTTTGGCAGGAACTCCGCTTGTGGGCACGAGCAAAACTGGTCGATTGGTCGACGCTGCTGCCGGGCGAGTAGGCTGTGTAGTCTTATACTAATGATTTGGTCGTTCTGGGCATAGTCATCTGGCTTTGACCATGTCGTTGTAAACAAACCCTCTCTTGCTTAACACGAAACGTGCAAGGCACGATCTTTTAAAAAAAAGCTGAAGTTACTCCCCAGCGTCGTGTCCACACGTTTTACCATTATAGTTGTTGCCTTCTTGTTCATAAACACTCTTGTTCATAAACGCCTTTATGAATAATACATAAGGAGATGGTCCTGCACCCTGGAAGAAATGGTCCTGCACCCGTTAACTTTTACGATACTAGCCATGTTTAGGCAGATTTACCTTGCCTAGTCAACTTGACCTAATAAAGAGTATCTGTTTAAACTTTAGGATGACAATCTAGGTGGTTGTAATTTTGTTTAGTACGTTATAGAATTTTTTAGGATCATAAAAAAATGCTAGGTCTGACGCTCAAAGCTGAATGTCTTGGCGGGAGTTAATACCCACATATTCAGGAGTTGGCAAAGCTGTGAGTATGCCGACACTATCGTTGTTTTCTACTTTCAACAAAGGCGGAACATAAGAACAGTGCAAGCCCCTCCGGCTATTTTCCGAGTAAAAAAAAAAAAAAAAGCTGCTAGTCGTTTTGCTTGAGTCGATGTTTCCCATCAAGATCTAATGGTCCAGGTGTTATCTTTTACCTGCTGACGACAACTAACCAGGGCATCTGGACAGCGCTCACCGTCCCGCTACCCATCATCTGCGGCAGCGTTTAATGGTGGGCAGCTCCGTTTCCGTTTTCCTGGGGACCTCTTTAGTTCAACCAACCAAACTAGTTTCCAAAATGAACTAACAGTATTTTAGTATAGACGGTACAAGGACTGACTACGACCTATTACAATAGTTTGATTACAGTCGAATTTGCCACAAGTCTACGACTCTAGACTGCCCAAGTTCTCAGTCTCATGGTCCGCTAGTCAGACGCAACAGTTTGGCCAGAAAAAAAACAAACTTAGACATAAACACTAAGGAAAAGTCGACCAAGTCAGCTTCACCATGATCGACGCTAAATCAGTCTTTATTCCTTGAGTATCATGCCCATGGGTCTTCGCCTTGAAGGAACAACTATGTTGGTCAAAACTGAATGACTTGGGGCCTAAATTGAACTTCAAATATATCAAAGAATCCTTCACTACAGCAACCACAGACCTCTTCAAGCCACATGACTCAGCAATGGCGCCATCAAAGAGGTGGATTTCCTCTTTGAACCCACTTGTTAAACAACAAAGAGATAGATTGAAACTGCTTTGCACTTCCGATATGAGAACCTCTACAGTCGCCTCAACTGCATTCATAATACGTGCTAAAGTTATGTCAACAGCGTCAAAGTCACTAGGGAGGTGAAATATGAATGGCTCATTCCATATGCCTGCAGGGCCTACAAGTGAAGCACCATCGATCAGCGGTATGTCATCCTTTTCTTGTTTGCCTGTCTTGATCCTCATGTCATATTCGACTAGAGTAAGGTCCATCATGCATATTCCTCGCTTAGGACCAGCCATTTTGATGAGAGAACCCTACAAAATTGTTATATTAAGTAGCTTTACATATGAAAATAAGAAACATCTCAAGTTAAATACTTCACTAAAGATGTTTCGCTTGTAACAACATTTAAAGGATTACTTTACAACTAATAAACAAGATCTTTCTCACGTATCAATCAAAACAGTCATGAAATGCATATTGGTGATAGAGGGAATCAGCACCTGTAACACTTGATTTTTTTAGTTAAATTCCCAAGTATTTAGATAAGCCTATATGAGATGAAAAGAGAAAGAAAATGCAATTTTTCTTAACATGGGACCATCTATGCTATGCATCTTCATATGCCTATGAACAAAAGGAAATTGATTGTGTAGTGTACAAAGTAACAACCAAGAGTCAAAAACAATTCAGTTTGATTTTGCTCTAAATACATGATAAAAAAAACACGGCAGTGGGAAAAGATAGCCCCACATATTGACTAAGGTCTTGTTTGTTTGGCCTCGAGCTTTTGAGCTTTTAGAGAAGTTGGCTGATGGCAAGTTAAAAAGCTGCCTGTTGGAGTAATGGCTGTTGGCTTTTGTAATATATTTTTGGCTTCTTTGCACACCAAAAGTCAGAAAAGCAGCTCTGGATGAGCTTTCCAGCTTTTAGTTCATAAGACGTGAAACCACCTCCAAACTGCCCCAAGGTTTGATTTAGATGATATTGGATATAATTACAGGGCAAAAACCTGGTTTTATAATTGGGGGCTAAGGGGATAAACCTTGATACTAGGGAGGATTTATTCCTTGAAAGAATTGCAGATAAGTAAGGATCTTCACCTCATCCAAAGTGATGGGATTGTCCCTGCTAATATTGACAACATAATTAAGCAGTGGATCCAGATCATCCCGCACTGCTATGTATCCATACAACTCGACTAAGCCAGCATCCACAGGAAGTTTAGCCAGCTCTAATGAGAAAATTTGCAGCATGTGACAGGGAACATGAATTGAGCAAGTTCCATTTTTTATGATGCAATCTGAGGGATCTGATAACATCATTGCCTCCAACTGTGCTTCATGAAAAGTAAAGTTATATTGTCAGTCTCCAATTGGGAATGAATACAGTAAACAAATACAACAATTTGAGAACTAAATTCGCCATTTGAGATTCCACCGTCCTGCTGGAAGTTCTTTCCTTTTCATCCACTATAAGTATGAACTGTTTATGCACTTTTTACAAGGACCTTTACTCCATCAAAAGCTTCTTTAGAAGCACGATTGACTATAGAAATTACATCTAAAAGCTAGTTTCCCCTTTTCACAGGCCTGTGTGCGAATTCATCACAACTACAACCAAGCAATAACTGAAAACAGCAAGAAAGCAAGGTATGAGGTCATAGACAAGCAAGAACTCCAACAAAGCAATTCATTCCACTTTCCTATCTGACATGAGGTCAGAAACAACTGATACTCCACGCATAACAGCAAGCAGGGCGTCAACAAGCATTGAAGGCGGTTGAAGTGGTCAGTTTGAAGAAGAAGACAACAACAACCAGGTGAATTAATACAATCAGTGAGGCATGTCTTTTTTTTAATTGTTATTATTGTTGTTGTGTGTGTCAGTGTGCGGAAAATACATTTGTGCAGCAGCAAAAATACACTTATAATTTTTCTAGCTAGGAAATGCTAATTGTAACTACAGCAGCGATCACCGAAACTTATAGACTGCTACTTGCACTTATCAATCATTTTCTTTTGTGCCCTGGTTCAGATACGTGCTCAAAAGCTGTGCCATGATCACTGTGTTGTAGCACAGTTTGATTTGGAAGTAATTCAGAGAGAAATCTATTTTATTCAGCCTCACATATGCAATTAGGCATTCATGTAATTACACAGCATGTAATAAGGCCCCAGTCCATGTCATCAAAACTCTACATGCTACATTATCCTATCCAGCTAGGTAACAGAGTAAATTACTATTAATGCATATGGTGCCAAGCTGAAGGCCTGTAAAAGTGAAATGCATGTATTATGTTGGATTAATTCATCAATTTTTTCTAGGTTTGACCGTCCGTCAAAATTCAAAATACCAATCCTACACCTCTGCTCCTTCTCCTTCAAAAGACTGCCACCAACGCCTCCTTTGCCTTATGACGCCAAGCTTCAAAAGCACCAAAACACGCCATTATTCCCGAGACGTGCTTGTCATATTGCTGTGTATTGCTGCAGGAGGCAGGAACTTCTGTCACACACAAGGGAAGGAGGCAATGACAAGAGCCAGGATCTGTGCTGCATCGGCCGTGGAGATGGTCTCCAGGAGGCAACACAGGTCGCCTTGGCCCAGGCATGGCAGCGCTCCAGGAGCCGTTGGCGCCAGACTGAGGTAGAGCACCCCAAGTAACGGCTCCTCCATCTTGGTGGCACCAGCAGGCAGATGGAGGTAATCACAGCGGTGTGTGCGCGCACGAGCGAGAATAGATAGTGGAGGATGGTGCTTTGACCGGAAAGTATGTTTGTCCATTAAAAAAAAAAACTCGTTCATGAGACCTCGAATTCCCACGTTCCAGCCTGCATTATGCCTGCAGGTCCCACCCCCCTCTTGAGTCACCCTTATCTAAAAAAAAAGGACGGAGTCTATCTAGATCATAGGATCACTGTATTCAGAGGTCAATTCTCTTTCTTTGACCTCCCTTGCTTCTCGCAAGAACGGCTCCTCGGTGGAGGAGTAGAAGCGCTGGTCCCCTTCGGTCAAGTGCTTGTGCGTGCTCTTACCTACCGTAGGACCTCCATCCCCGAAGCGAAGGAGGAGCACGGTGGTGTCCAGGGATGCCCAGTGACAAGGTCTACAGCAGCCAGCACTCCACAAGTTGTGCACAGGGGCAACCATCTTCTCCATGGCTTGACTAATTGAAAATAGGTGAACAGGCTCTTAGCTTAATGGCCAAGGCTTCCAAGTGGCACCCCACTGACCCGGGTTCGATTCCCAGTGGGAACGAATTTACCCTGGGTAAAAAATCCCCTCATCCGACTCCGCACCAAAGCACTGCTTAAGGCTTGGCCCACACTCAGATGGGCATCATGGTCGCTGTGTAAGGATGGAGGAAAAGAAGTTCGGGGTTTTCTTGATCTACATGAGAGATCTTCTCTATCAGGGAATGACCATAGGGCGTCAGGTCAAGGTTTTTCTTTTCTAATTGAAAATAGTCAAGAATGGCATTTTGGAGCAAAGAGTTTAAGAAAAGGGGCACTGAAGAAATGTCCACGTTTTCAATGACATACCTGGGACTAGAGAAGTAGAGATCTTTCAAAGGCATAGAAAAAAAGTTGGCCTGTTTGATATTCGAAAGTGCTACTCTCATCCAAGTACTTCTAGTGCATTTTCCTCACAACTGGAAGAGTGTGAGACAAAGTAAGTTTGGGAATCATTGCATATGACTGGCAGTGCTCTAGCCTGTTGGAATCAATCAACATAATCTCTAGGATGGCAATCAAATCTGTACAGTTGTAAGATATGAAACAAAAAACAATATGTTCAGGTCTAAAAATAAGAAATAAAATAGAAAAAGAGATATTGAACACTTACTTTCCTTACGGTCTGCTATACAACAATCTGTTTTCCACCATAATTCCATATTCTTGTATATAGAACCATCATAGTGACTGCTTCCTGCGAGAACATTATCCACATTGTATCCTTCATCATCACTGACGATGATTTCTGCTTTGTGATCCTTGGTTGCACTCCTTTGACCGTCCTTACAACCAGCGAGGTCAAGATTTTGGTCCAATGCATCATGTTTGTCATCTACAAACTCTGAGGTTGTCCTACAAGTATCCTTTTCACTTTTCATAAATTCATCAACCTCTGAAATTCTGCCCCTCGTCTCAATGTTCCTAATGTTTTTTGAATTATCCGTATTAAAGTTTTTCATGCCTTGGGTGATTGCAGAATGCTCGGCACCCTGCAAAATATTAGTAACCTTATTAGAAGCGATGGGCAGTCGCGTGTATGGTTTACCAGATTCATCGCTTTGTACTCGACTGTAGGTGGATGTGCTCCAAGGTCCGTGAGAAAATCTACAGCAGCATAAAAATCGTAAAGTCAATTAGTTAATCATATGAGTTTAACTAAATGACTTTTTTCTCATTTGCTTTCAACAACCAACATAAAACAAGGTAGCTCAAACCCCGAACTTGGTTACAATCCAGATCCAAAAGCTATAGAGACCAACTTTGTCATCAGAATACGAAATCACGTTTCCCTCATTTGATTTCAAAAAGAAAAACATGAGAAGGGTCGATAAAGACCTAAATAAGAACCCAAATTTGATTATAACCCCCACTGATTATAGCAACCAGGTAAAGACGCAAACTTTAGCCTCCGAACAAGAAAACACACCGGGAAGCACGACGGACTGGTGGATTGGGGACCGCCATGAGTGGGAAACTTCGTCACGCAAGCGCTGGTGGCCACCAGCGAAGCGCAGGAGATGCAATGAAAGAGATCAGAGGCCGCGAAGGAGCTGAGAGGGGGTACATTGGAACGGGAGAGGTGGCGACGTTAGGGTGTCGGAGGAGATGTCGAATAGAGCGGAAGATTTGCATCTGAGCGTTCGACGGCTGAGGCGGCGGCGGCTTTTTTTTTTCTTCCTTTTCTTTTGACCTCGGAGCGGGGGGTTTATTGGGGCAGCAGTGGATTGACTTTTTTTTTTGTTAAGTTATATCAATAGAAACGTAAATCGCAACAGATAATGCAAAAAATATAAAAGAACAAGAATATATAGGAGTATTTTCTCAAAGGGCATTTTCTTTTTTTTATCTCTATTCTGATGAAATTACAAAGGGTATTTTCTTAACTATTTATAAAGAAAACAATACTTTGTTTTGGGTCCAGATTCAATAAAAAAAACCCCACATGAGTCAGAAAGCCTTCATCTAGAAGTTGCGCCTGATCCAATAAATATTTTGCAACACTTTACTTTGGATTCTTTATTACAATAAATATGACTTATTAAAAATTTGTTAAAGATCCAGTGAGAAAAATAAAGAAAAGAGCACATATTACCGTTACTTGCACATATTGTCTCATAAAAAACTTTATATAAAAAACTTATAAGAAAAAAAATACAATGATATAATCTTCGTAATTAATGTTTATCAATCTTTATGAATGATATGAATTATCTTCAAGATAATACTTTTATTCGAGAATATGATATAGATTTAGGTATGTCTATGAGTTCTAGAAGTCAATGGACACATGACACAAGGTTTATATAGGTTTGAGCCTCCGTGAAGATAATAACCCTATATTCTGTTAGGTGTATTGTATTACTGAAGTTTCGCACAAGGGTTAGAGTTTTCTAATGCGAATTATGATGATCCTTCAGAAGACCTCTGCCCTCCTTATATATCGGAAGAACATGGTTTGCACAGTAAATCTCTTAGATTGTTATAATAGTACCTATCTATACCCTATATCTCTAATACTACTTTGCCGCCTACTCCAAGATATGATCCGAGTAGTAATCTTCATATGCTTTTATCTCCATTATGTCATTATTGGACCCTGACCCACTCGGCTATTTCTCCGAGTGGTAAGGTATCTGGGATACACATGTCCCACAGTAGTACTCAAGAACTTTACAATTTTAATTTGTAGCTCCCAAGTGATTGGTTGATACAAAATTGGTAAGTGCTTCTTTTGTACCTTTATCCGAATCAAATTTTTTTTTATCTTTCTTCATAACCACCTAATTAGGTATACTCAATGACTATAGCCCCTGAATCAGAAGGTATTTAGATGACTAAATATCTTATGAGTCTAAAAATTATCATGCTCATCTAATTGTGAAAATGAATTGATCCATGTGGTGCACTAATTAGGTGTAGCCCCGACTCAGAAGTTTAAAAATTAAATAGCTTGTGAGTCAGAAAAGAAATACACCATATGTGACCCTAAATTTGGATCTACCACTTTCCCTGAATGATTCAATTTAAAAACGTAGCCTCAAGAATGGGTCTATCGTTTCCTTCGAGTGATTACAATAATGAATCATTCATATTAATGATCCGAGTGATTTCAAAATACTAAAACACATATATTAAAAATATGTGAAAATCTGGTCGTCCGAGTGATTTCTATATAAAATGACTCATTTGCATCAGATCCGAACATCTAACTACTCAATGAATAGCAATAAATACTTATCTGGGCGGAACTAAAAAATATCCACTTATCATAGTGTTATGAAGTCTTCTGTAAAATTATGTCAATACTGCGTATAAATATGCATTCCACATCACTGTCCTTGGTACTAACCTATCGTCAAAGTCTCGCGTCGCCTCTCAGTTTCGCATCCTCTAAACCCTAGATCCATCCCTCAAATCTCCGGCCTTCATTCTAGCACCGCTCAAGTTTTGAGCCTCAAAACTTAAATGCCTCCGTTGGCCGTCATGGCCCCTATGAGAACTCATCAATCTGGAAAGGATTCCCCTAAAGGAAAGAAATCATCATCTTCTCCGTTGTCGAATCACATTGAAGATGATCCCACCTTGGATATCCCACAAGGTATCAAGAAATTTCCAGAGTCTATCATGGACAAGGAAAGGATCAACAAGTTGGTGATTGATGGAATACTTTAAGATCAAGAAACGACGCACTGGATCGAAACAATAGGTCAGACCATTCCTCAACCACCTGATAATCACATCATAGTGTTCGCATCCTTCTTTTACCGAGGTCTTGGACTTCCCTGCTCAGATTTCTTTCGTGGGTTGCTAAATTTTTATGGGATCAGTCTTGTAAATCTAAACCCAAACTTTGTCCTACATATCTCTATTTTTATTCATTTATGCGAAGTCTTCCTAGGGATCCATCCCCATTTTGATCTTTTCAAGGATCTTTTTGTCCTTCAGGCCAATAATAAGAATGTTATTGGAGGTGCGGGGTTCCAGTTAAGGAACAAATCAAAATATATCAAAGTTTCCCTTCCATAAAAAAAATAAGGTGTGGCATGCCGAATGGTTCTTTCATGCCAACCATGCTTCACCCCTACCAGATTTCAATGCCGAAATGCTTGTGCAACAACCGTCCTGGGCCGCCAAGGTGTCACCAGAAAAAACAGGCGGAAGTAGACAGAATACTAGTACAAATTAAGATCTTGAAAAATGAGGGTGCCACTGGTGTTCACGTTGCTGGAAGCTTCGTATACCGGAGAGTACAACCAACGAAGAGATGTCATCATCTAGGATGACAGTTCAACATGGAGACAGATTCCATACGAGAGGTCTCTAAAGTTATGTCTGATAGAGAACTGAAGAGAAGGCTGGAAAACATCTTCCCCACTCTTCTGAACTGGGTTGTTGAGGATAAAGAATGTGGGTATCACTCACACACTGCTAGAAAATAGGTAAACAGACACATGCTAAATTTTGTCCATTAATTGTGAATCTTGCCACAAACTTATATGTTTGATTTATGCAGTCCTTGGATCAATGTCACTCTGAGCCTCCACTTCCTCCACTAGTCCATGAGAAACGAGAAGAATGACCCTCATCTCCCAAACGTCGTAAAGCAGTAATAGAAGACTCGGGTGAAGAAGAATATTTGGCAGATAGAAATGCTCGGCTGCAAGGAAAAGCTTAAAAAAAAAGCTACAACGGAAGTGGCACGACAACAGATCTGACCACTCGGCCGAGTGAAAAGAATCCACCTTCACCACATCCATAGTCCCCAATGTCAGCACCTTCAAAACCAACTGCTTCTTTAGAGAACCCGCTCAAAGTGGCTGGTTTAAAATTCATGCGTTGCTCAAGATAACATTCTTGCAATGTTTAGACTTTACACTCTTTGCCTTCAAATGATTGTGTTTGATGTGTGTATATATGATCGGGGACACTCATCTGCACAAAAACAACAATCTTCTGCAACGATGTCTAACAAAGCCGTCCCAAAACGGAGTGTCCCCGAAGACAAGCAAATGTAGCCAGAAACTGCTGATGCTGCTCCCAAAAATGGTGCTAATAATAAGTTGACCAAGGAGGCAAATAAGTTCCAGCTCTGGTGCAGGAAGAAATTTTGGAACAACTCTATGAAAATCCGATTGTGCTAGATGAAAATCCTATTCCAAAACCAATCCATCGCTGACTCAAGGAAAAACTACCTTAAGCCACCAATATCAGGACAATGTATCACACTGGAAAATTTGTCAAGGCTGGTATAGATGAGACAATAGAGAAAGAAGAGATGGAGAAATTCAAAAAGAAAGTTATGGAAGCGTACAACTCCCATATGGTAAGCAACTTTGATTGTAAAAAATCCGTCTTGATTTATCAGTTATTCAAATATGGAATGGCTTCTTTTTGGAACAACGGTTGAGGGTTCATGCCGAGGAAAAGACAAAGCTCCTAAATTTTGCTCGGAAGAAGTGTAGTATGCCAGTCGACGCTAAAAATCAACTTGCAAATGAAAGGCTAGAAGTGGGTCGGCTAATCGCCAAATTACAGAAGTGTTCATCGCAGATGGACAAACTATTGGCCAAGATGACAGGTATGTCAATTGAATACAATATTCTGAGTAGCAACCCATGTGTTTATATTGTCACAACATGCAAATCTGAATGAAGAGTTAGCCAGCAAGAACCAAAAAGAAAACGACTCGGACCGCCCTCATTACAGAGCTAAAAGACAGATTGAAGACCTTGAAGTCGTCAGCCAGTACCATCGAGAGCTTGAAAAGGGAGAACAAAGAATTACAAAATCAAGCAAAAGCCTCAAAGGACCTGGAGGACAAGTTCAATAAAGCCAAGGCCTTTGACAAAAAAGTTGATGAGGAATGAGCGGGCTGGCAAAAGAAAGCTGAAGGTATGTTATGTTCCCGTTGCTCTTAATCAAATGTTAGGCATACAAGTAACATGCTAATTTACTATTAACAGATGCCCAAGAAAAATTGAAAACTCGAGAAAAGGAATATGAAAAATCTTTTGTCGAGTTATCAAAAAGGCAGGTGGATGCTCAGAAGTGAAGGATGCTATTAAATAGTTGAAGGCAGTAAAAGATGCCATCACTAGTACGAAGAAGCTCAAGGATGACTACAAGGCTAAGAACATGACCTTGGAGGCAGAAAACCAGGAATAACAAAAATGTCTGAAAGGTAAATTAAATAGCTAACTTATACCTTTGTATAACATTGTTCTGGGATATATGAAAATAAATGTTGCCTTCTATAGGATCCAAGAAAGCTTACGAACTTTTACAAAACAAAATTCATTAAAGGTGATAAAAGTCTTTGTTGGTCACTTGCAGCGCTTCAACAAGATGTCGAGAAAGTTTCTCAATATGCCATGCCCTAGGAGAGAACACCGAGCTATCGTGATCTTAGCACTCTGGTACAAGAAATTCCCGTCAGGATCCAGCAGCACTCCCGTCGTATTGCCGAACTGGTAGGAGCTCAAGTTCCAGCCATCGCCAAACCACATAATTAAGGAATTGATTTGAAGATCGTGGTAGAGGGATTCCATGAAGATCTTTCTGATGAACATTGCACGACCCTGGTGGTTGAAGCTCAAGACTCGGCAAACATCCTTTTGGTGCAAATTGTACTACACCCATTGCCAAAAGAGCAATAGATACTTTCGGTTGTATTAGGCGACAAGTACTGTATGAACTCCCTTAATGGTCACAACCAGTAAATATCATTTGCTAATACTGCTAGTTGACTTCCTCAACATTCGACATGAACCCTGGAGCTTGAGTAATGCTAGGAACTCACTCGGTCAAACATGTGCGAGTAAAGGTAGAAAGTCGACTCGGTGCTTCAACAATCGACATGAACCTTAGAGCTGAACTGATGCTAGGAACTCACTTGGTCAAGCATGTACAATTTAAAGCTAATATCAAGAGTCAAAAAATAGGCATCATGATGGTAGTGCAAAAAATGAGTACCATGATCAGAAACAAATCATAGACTTTCTAAAAAGAAATCATCATGGCTATATAACGGAAAAATATTACATGCAAAGATAAAATGAAAATATAAACAAGTAAAGGCTAAACATAAAAACGATGTAGCCGGGCTATATTTTAGGAGCTTGGAATGTCTTTGGCTTGTTCATCCATCAGTCGATATGCTCTTGGCCGAGTCACCTCCTTGACTATAAATGGACCTTCCCAAGGAGCTGATAACTTGTGCTTGCCAACCGCTGATTGAACTTGCCTAAGAACCAAGTCACCAATGGCAAATTCTATCCTTCTGACATTCTAGTCGTGATAACGTCGCAAGCTTTGCTGATGCTTTGTAGATTTTAGCAATGTAGCATCCCTTTTTTCTTCCACCATGATGAGGTCATCACACCTATTTGCCTTGGGCTTCTCCTTGTCATATCCCAGCACCCGTGGGGATGTGAACAATATTTTAGCCGGCAATACTACTTCGAATCCGTATACTAATGATAATGGGGAATGACCTATCGCCTGATTTACATTAGTCCTCAGTCCCCAAAGAATAGATGGAAGCTCTCAAATCCATCGTCGAGCATAGGGCTGTAGTCTATTGAATATACGTGGCTTGATACTGGACAACAATAATCCATTTACCCTTTTGACCTATCCATTGCTCTGTGGGTAAGCAGCCGACGCATATCCAATCTTGAAGCCTATCTTCTCAACGAAGTCTTTAAACTCTTGTGATGTAAACTGACTCCTATTGTCTATTATGATCTTATGAGGAGCGCCAAACCGAGTGACAATTTCAGTCATGAACTCAACTGCCTTCTTTGCGGTGATCTTCCTGACTAGCTTGGCTTCGATCCACTTGGAAAACTTGTCAACCGCGTTGTAGAGGTGTGTAAATCCTCCTCGTACCTTATGGAAAGGACCAACAATGCCCAGTTTTTAAACTGAGAAATGCCACGTAATAGGGATGTTCTGTAGCTCGGTTACAGGTACGTGTTTCTAAAAGTGCCTAGAGGGGGGGGGGGAGGTGAATAGGCAATTATCCCTGAAATCACTTAATAATAAAAATTAAATACGCAGTGTCGGACTTGTCCGACGATTGTGGGAAAAGTCCGATGACTTGTTCGATGGCACGAGATAGAAAAGTAGATCGATCAGGTAAATATTAAAACTAGTGCAAGACAAGGTAGGAGCAAGTGAATACAAGCAAAGGGAAGCTGTAAAAATAAGGAGAGCAACTAGCAAGCAACCTACATAAGTTCATTTAAGAAATACGAAGCAAACCCTAACTAGCAAGTTTATGAGCAAGAACAAGTAAATGAAAGACACGTAATTAAAGCACAAGTAAGGCACAAGATTTGTTCACCGAAGTTCAGCTCCACAAAGAAGCTTACGTCTCCGTTGAGGGATTCACAAAGGACCGGGTCTCTTTCAACTCTAACCTCTCCAAGTGACCACAAAGATCAAACTTGGTTTTCCACTAGAAACTCCACAAAGGAGGGGTCAATACAAACTTTTCGAGGCGTCACCACACAAGTTGGGAGCTCTACGGGTACCTCTAACCGTCTAGGGCACGAATCCCTAAGAGTAACAAACACAATAGTCGTCGGCGGTGAGGATGAACCAAGTGCTTAAGAGGATGGAAGCTTGGAGTCGATGGAGCACTTCAATCTTCTCTCAATCCCTTCACAAATCAAGAGTGGAAGCAAGGTAGGAGAGTTGGGGAGAGAAAAGTGAGCTTGAGAGTGTTTTTGAGTGTAATGAGTGACCAACCAGCCAAAGGGCGAAGAGGGGTTCTATTTATAGCCCAATAGGGAAAAGAGTCGTTGGAGACCCAATTTCTGAGATCTGTGTCGGACAAGTCCGATGGTCATCGGACATGTCCGATGAATCAAGGTGGCGCAGAAACTGGAGTCCGATAAGCTTGCCCGATGCCTCGGATAAGATGACCATCGGACAAGTCCGATGGCCATCGGACATGTCCGATGGCACAGGAGGGGCAGAGGAACTGGGATCCGATGGACTCGGACAAGTCTTGTCCATCAGACAAGTTCGATGAAAATAGGGTGGTAGGGGAACTGTACTCCGATGAAAGTATCCGATGCGTCGGACTTTCCTCTGATCGTCGGACAAGTCCGATGACCGTCGGACATGTCCGACGACCCAGAGTGGCAGAGGTACTGGAGTCCGATGGGTCGGACAAGTCCGATGATTTTGCCCTGGAAAATTTTGTTTGGCCTGAAAAAGAAAATTTTGCACTTAGTTCACCTCCGCTTCACACTTTTGTGTCCCTCTTGATAGGACGACCTTTCCTATACTCAAGATTTAAAATAAAACTCTATGAACTTCATTCTTGAGCATATTTTGAATTTCATCTTGAAGCACTTTGCCATCTTCTTTTCTCCCTTTTTGTTTCTATGTATTTAATCACCAAACTTTGTACCATAATCTACACACATGCTCATTAAAATATTAGTCTGTTCTTAATTGTATTGACGCCAATCACCAAAATAAAATTAGGGGCCTAGATGCACATTCAGTTTTCCCCTTTTTGGTGATTGATGACAATACAACTAAATTTCATAAAAATATGCAATAAAGGTTCAGTTTGTGATGAGGAGCTCCCCCTAAATGTGTGCATGAGTAAAAAGATATGAGATAATGACAAGTGCACATATTTAAAGAAAAAAAAGTGAGAGCCCCCCCTAAAACTATGCATACATGTTAATTTGCAGCAATTGATCACAAAAGATAGAAGAAATACAAATGACATGTTATTTCACACAAATGCAACAAGGTAAAGATAATCGACAAAGTACCAATATAATAAGCAAATAGAGTGCACAAACCAACCACAAAGGTAGTAAAATAGAGTTTTACAAACCAAATAGTGCCATAAATAGTTCAACTCCAAACTCGCTCACAACTCACAAACTAAGATAAAAAAACTAAGATAACTATACTTCTCCCCCTTTGGCATCAAGACACCCAAAAAGGAGAAAAGTGCGGGTAGAAGGTGATGAGAGCTCTAGTCGTCGGAGAACTCATAGTCTTCATCATCATCATCGCCTTCTTCCTCTTCTTCCTCTTCAATGGCCGGTCCTTTCCCTTTGCGCTGGCGAAGAGCATAGGCATCTTGATCTTCACCACCCCCGCCGTCCTCATCCTCAAAGCGAATGTGTTGAGCACTCGAACCTGTGCCAGAGGAGAAAGGAGGAGGAGTCGGGTAGTACCCAAAATAGTTCATCTCCTCGACGATGAAGGTGGGGTCATCATGAGTAGTGGGGTCATCATGAGTAGGAGGAGGTGAGCCTTTAGCTAGGGACGGTGGAGGAGGAGTCTCAATACCAAAATGGTCATAAAGCCCCTTTTGATTCCTCTCAATGACGTCGAGCCTCTGATTAATGCTCCTGCACATGCTCATAAGAGATTTGAACATCTTCATAATCCCGCTTCTCTTCCCGCGAGGAGGCGGAGGCACATGAGAGGATCCAGTGCCCCGAGAGGCAGCTCGAGGTGGCTGAGGGGGTGCAGCTGAAGATGGAGGCTGAGCTGCTCCAAAGAACTATCCAGAGGTGGTGTCGGGAGTCCAGTTAGAAGGAATCTGAGGTTTGAGGCTCAGACGCTTCATGTCCTTGTTAAAGGTTAAACCCGATACCTTCTCAATCATGAACATGATGTGAGGAGCGTATCCACAGCCACGCTTGGGAGAGATGGAGATGTCCCACATCTCCTGATAGACATAGTCAAATGCATCAACTTTCTATTCCCATGAACCTAGTGTAGGATATCTCTCTGAAAGGCAGGGATACGGTCAGAATTGCCTCCCCTTGGAGCTAAGGTACTCCTGCAGATCCGAAACAAGGCTGAGAAGAATGATTTCAGTCCACTGGAGTTGGGAGGAGAGCAGTTATCCGGGTCCACATACATGTACCTCATGTCCTCAGCATCCATATGATTCCCCTTGTGAACCTTGTGCTTTTCCTTGCGTGTATGCTTAAGTCCAATCATACTAGCAAACTGGTTAAGGGAGCAGGTGTACTTGGTGTCATTCGTCATCCAGGATATGGTTTTGGCATCTTCATCAAAATAGACAGTGGAGTAAAACTGAGCTATGATTTCCGTATTCCAGGAGTACTAGAAAGTCATGAAGGTCTTGAGACCATGATGCTCACAGGCAGCCAACACTTGATCGAGTAATTGATGCTTCCTTGTCTTCATGTGATCCCAATCAAGCCACTTCATCTCAACCACTGTATTCTTCATGCGTAGATAGGTGGAGCGGTACCAATCCGCATGGAAGTGTGCATGAAAGCGGAAATCAGAAGCTTCTTTCTCACCAGCATAGTAGTTGGTTAACCTTGCCTTAGAGCAGGTCTCAATGGAGGCATGAAGGTAGTTCACAATGTCATGGTCAGAGTTCTCCATTTCTGCTGGAGGATGCATGACCCTAACAAGCTCATTTGTCTCTTCCGGCTCCTCTCTCTCAGCTGGAGCTCTCAAGGTGGTGCGGCGATGCGCTTAGTAGTGGCCTTCCTCCTCTTTGGCGGTTGGCTTTGACCTTGGTCTTCGTCGGTCTTAGTCCTCTTCTCCCTCAAGGGGGATGCTTCCATGTCAGACATGCTGAGAAAATGTAGCGAGCAAAAAGTTAGGAGGGAGTCAAAAAGAGGAATAGGGGTAAGGAGAATCAATGAAGAGTTCAGGTTTTTGAAGAAACTGCAGGTCGTCGGACATGTCCGATAATCATCGGGTAAGTCCGATGCATCGGACTTGTCTGATGACACGCAGTTTTTTTTTCAAAAACCTAGATCCTTCACGAATCCACCTACCACAAGTACCCAAACTTCTTCTACTCCACTAACAACTAACTAGAGGCTACTTCCATGGATCAAATATGCAAGGGAACAAGATTTGACACAAGTATTGATCAATAAACCCTAACCCTAAGGGAGAGAGAGGGGATTAGGTTTAAACCTTGCAAAAACGATGGGGGACCGGACTACTCCGATGGAGGAGGACCTCTTGACCTCCAAACTTGCTCCAATGGATGGTGGGAGAGGGAGATCGCCTTGGTGCCGCCAATGGGGGTGTTCTTGAGGAGAGAGAACATGAGGGAGATGAATGAGGAGGGGTTGATCGAAGGGGTAAGTCGGGCTGGGTGAAAAGGGTCGAAACCTGGACCGTCGGACATGTCCGATGGGCGTCGGACTTGCCTAACCCAGAATGACCAGAGGGATTAGAGTCCAGCCAGGAAAGAATAGAAGATTTTTATTTTCTTTAAAATAGTTTGATGGAAAGTGTTGACATCTTATGGTTAGCCAACAATCAACAAGACATAACAATGGTCATATTTTGTCAAGATTCGATCTAGTGATCAAAAACCAACTTCAATAGCACAAATAATAGGTTTTGACATAATACAATAATTTTTGCAATAACAGAACAATCACCATTCAGATGTGCACATTCTCTATATCACATTGCTAGAGTCAAGTATATTTAATTCACTCCTAAGGTAGCAAAATCTCTTCTCATCTAGGGGCTTGGTGAATATATCGGCTAGTTGATCTTCGGTTCTCACATGGCTAACTTCGATATCCCCCTTGATGGAATGATCTCTCAAAAAGTGGTGGCGGATATCTATATGCTTTGTGCGCGAATGCTCAATGGGGTTATAAGCAAGCTTTATAGCACTCTCATTGTCACATAGGAGTGGAACACGGTTCAACTTGTAACCGTAATCCCAAGTTTGTCTCATCCAAAGTTGTTGTGCACAACAACTACCGGCTGCAACATACTCCGCTTCGGCCGTGGAAAGTGCAACGGAGTTTTGTTTCTTGGATGACCATGACATTAGGGACCTACCCAAGAATTGGCATGTCCCGGAGGTGCTCTTTCTATCTACCTTAGCCCCGGCATAATCCGCATCGGAATAGCCTAATAGGTTGAAATTTGAGCCCTTGGGGTACCAAAGCACTAGGTTGGGTGTGTCAACCAAATATCTCAATATTCTTTTAACTGCCACCATGTGACACTCCATAGGAGTGGCTTGAAAACGTGCACACATACACACACTAAGCATGATGTCGGGCCTAGATGCACAAAGAAAAAGCAAAGAACCAATTATGGAGCGATATACCTTTTGATCAATGGATTCATTCTTTTTGTTGAGGTCGAGGTGACCATTTGTCGGCATGGGAGTTTTGATGGGCTTTGCCTTGTCCGTGTCAAATTTCTTCAATAAGTCTTGTGTGTACTTTGCTTGACATATGAAGGTGCCCTCCTTGAGTTGCTTCACTTGGAAGCCTAGAAAGAATGTCAATTCTTCCATCATGGACATCTCGAACCTTTTGGTCATTATCTTGCTAAATTCATCACAAAAGGTTTGGTTAGTAGAACCAAATATAATGTCATCGACATATATTTGGCATACAAAGATATCATCACCAAAACGCTTAGTGAAGAGGGTTGGATCGGCCTTGCCAATGACAAAACCCTTTTTAACAAGAAAATCCCTAAGGCATTCATACCATGCTCTCGGAGCTTGCTTAAGCCCATAGAGCGCCTTATGGAGTTTATAAACATGGTTAGAATACTTAGAGTCTTCAAAGCCCGGTGGTTGCTCCACATACACCTCTTCCTTGATTGGCCCATTTAGGAATGCACTTTTCACGTCCATTTGATACAACTTAAAATCATGGTGAGTAGCAAAAGCAAGTAATATTCTAATAGATTCAAGCCTTGCTACGGGGGCATAAGTTTCATCAAAATCCAAACCTTCCACTTGTGAATACCCCTTTGCCACGAGCCTTGCCTTGTTTCTTGTCACAACACCATCTTCATTTTGGTTGTTATGGAACACCCATTTGGTGCCCACAACATTCTTGTTCTTTGGCCTTTCCTCTAGTGTCCACACTTTATTTCTTGTGAAGTTGTTCAATTCTTCTTGCATGGCCATCATCCAATCCGCATCCTCAAGTGCTTGTTCTACCCTAAACGGCTCCATAGAAGAGACAAAAGAGTAATGTTCACAAAAACTACTAACTCGAGATCTAGTGATTACTTCCTTGTCAATATCTCCAAGAATTTGCTCGACGGGGTGATCACGTTGTATATTTTGATGCACTCTTGGGTGCGGTGGGTGTGAGCTTTCTTGACCACCATCTTTATCAACGTCTTCATCATGTCTTTGAGAATCATTGCTTGATGCTTGTTCATGATCCCCAACATCTTGATCTTGACCACTTGCGTGATCTAATTCTTCATTCTCATGATGTTGGTTTTGTCTTGAGGGAGAGGGTTGATTTTGAATACTTGATGTTTCTTATGGTCTCACATCACCAATGACCATCCTTTTTATTACACTTCTAGGAGCTTCATCATCTACACCATCATTAACAACTTGCTCCCCTTGAGAGCCATTAGATTCATCAAATGTCACGTCACATAACAGTTCAACACAACCGGTGGTTTTGTTGAATACACGATAGGCATGAACATTCGACCCATAACCAAGCAAAAAACCTTCATCAACTTTTTGAGCAAACTTAGAAGTCTTGGGTTTATTGTTTAGCATAAAGCATTTGCTCCCAAAAACACGAAAGTAGGAAATATTAGGCTTGTTACTGGTTAGTAGCTCATATGGTGTGTTCTTGAATAGTCGATGGAGATACAACCGGTTGGAGGCATGGCATGCGGTGTTGACGGCCTCGGCCCAAAAGCGGTCGGACGTCTTGTATTCATCAAGCATTGTTCTTGCGATCTCAATGAGCGTGCGGTTCTTTCTTTCGGCCACCCTATTTTGTTGAGGGGAGAAGGGTGCCGAAAATTCATGCTTGATGCCTTCTTCATCGAGGTACTCTTCAACTTGAGTGTTCTTGAATTTGGTGCCGTTGTCACTCCTTATTTTCTTGATCTTGACTTCATATTCATTTTGTGCTCTTTTCATGAATGTCTTGAGCACATATTTTACTTCTCCTTTATCATGTAAAAAGAATACCCACATGAAGCGAGAAAAGTCATCAACAATTATAAGACCATATTTGTTACCACCAACACTTATGTAGGAGACAGGGCCGAAGAGGTCCATGTGCAACATCTTCAATGGCCTTGTGGTGGTCATCACATTCTTGGCGGGGTATGATGCTCCAACTTGCTTTCCCGTTTGGCATGTACTACAAACTTTATCCTTCTCAAAGCAAACGTCGGTTAGTCCTATGATGTGGCCGCCCTTTTGGAGTTTATGAAGATTTCTCATACCAACATGGGCTAGCCTTCTATGCCACAACCGTCCCATGTTGGACTTCGCTAGTAAGCATGTACCAAGTCTAGCTTCATCTGTGGAGAAGTCCACAACATAAAGCTTTCCTTTAAGCATACCCTTAAAAGCAACCGAGCCATCACTCCTCTTATAGACGGTCATACCACATTCGTTGAACAAACAATCATAGCCCAGTTTACAAAATTGCAAAATGGACAAAAGATTGAAGTCAACGTGATCAACAAGCATAACCTTAGAGAGGGAATATGAAGGAGTGAGAGGGACTTTACCATAACCTAGTACTTGTCCCGTTCCATTGTCACTAAATATGATGTACTCATTTTTGTTATGACTTGGCTCGAATGACTTGAACATCTTTTTGTCTCCGGTCATATGATTGGTGCATCCACTATCAATCACCCAACTTGATCCTCCGGAGACACAGTCCTACAAAACAAATTAATCTTTGTTTTTAGGTACCCAAATTTGCTTGGGTCCTTTTACGTTAGTCACAAGCACTTTGGGCACCCACACACAAGCCTTTGGCCTGTTGTTGTGTGGCCCAACATATTTGGCAAACATACGACCATGCATGTTTCTCATGAGCACATATGAAGCATCAAAATCATGAAAGAGTGCACAAGTAGCATTAGGCATATTAGCATGAGAATCATTAACAAAAGAAGAATGATTAATATTCTTGTTCTTGGCTTGCTTCTTTTGGTAAGATCCTTCCTTGGTGAACTTAAGGAATTCCTTTCCATTCTTGTTCTCCCGAGCATTATGCTTGACACCCTCAATATAACCAATGTCATCCATGACATGTGGCATTCTACTATATGAGTATGCACCTCTTGCATACTTTGCCTTCTCATCATCAACAACATCTTTCTCATGTTGTATTTTGCTTTCAAAAGCTTTTACTTGCTTGTTCAAATCATCAGTCAATTTGATATTAGTAGCACAAGCATCAACATTAATATTATAACATCTATCACATCCTTTGCTAGTGGAAGCATGAGAGGAATTATTTGAGGAGGATTTGAAAGTTGAAAGAATCCTATATTATTCTTCAAGAGACTTATGAGTATTTTCCAAATCCTCATACTTCTCTTAAAGTTCATCTTTAATGCTCTTAACATCCTCACAAGTATTCTCAATTTTAGTGAGAGACATAGTTAAGTCATTATTTTTCTTTCTCTCTTCTTCTAGGAGATTCTCTAGTTCAAGGTTTCTTTTCTTTTTGAGAACAAGCAAGTCTTCATGTTTCTCAAGTAGCTCCTCTTGCCTATCATTTTCTTCCTTTTGTTTTTTAAGTAATTATATAAATTCAAACATTTTAGGAAGTGAAGCATTAACATCATCATCATCATCACTACTACTAGCATAAGAGGCACTCTTGTGTTTAGATTTTGTTACCTTTGATCCTCTTGCCATAAGGCACTTGTGAGTCTTGTCATCATCATCATCACTCAAGCTCTCAAATAGAGAAGTGTTGGTGGGAGTGATGCCAATGGCAAGTGTAGCAATGCCTCCCTCATCTGAGTAGGATTCGGAGGAGGAAGATGATGAAGAGGATGAATCATCGGAATTCCATTCTTGACCAATGTGAGCTTCACCTCTTCTATGCTTCTTGTACTTCTTGTCTTTCTTGTGATGCTTGTCATTCCTTCTTTCATCTTTGGTCTTCTTCTTTGGACATTCCGCAATGAAATGTCATTCATCACCACATTCATAGCAAGTTCCTTTTGACTTCTTGCTTTGCCCTTGTCAAAGCTTTTCTTCTTGTAGCCATCTTTCTTGAGAAATGACTTGAATCTCCTCACAAGCAAAGCCATCTCCTCATCACTATCTTCACTACTAGAATCAACCACTTTCTTCTTCTTCTCTTGTGTGGCCTTGAGTGCCACATCATTTTTGTCACCATTTGCTCCCTCAATTTGCTTGATCAAGGCATTTATCTTGTTGGCTTGATCATTTTGTTGCTTTTGGGAAAGAAGCTTTCCAAGAACTTCATCGGTGGAGAAGGTTTTAAAGTTGTCCTTCTCTCTAATGTTTGAGCAAATGTTGCTATCCCATCGTCTTAATGCTTATAGTAGTCTCTTGTTAATATCCAAGTCGGTCATTTTAGCTCCTAGTGCTCTTCTTTGATTCACAATCCTCATGAGCCTATCATGAACTTTCTTTGGGCCTTCTCCCGGACCCATGATGAATAGGTTGAACTCATTTTGTAATTCTTCAAGTCTTACATCTTTAACGGAATTAATGCCCTCATAGATAACCTCAAGTTTTCTCCATAGTTGGTTGACATTCTTTATTCCGGCTACCTTGTCATACTCGGTGGCACTAAGTGCGGAAACAATTGCACTAGCAGCCACGACATTGCGATGAATGTTGATTTGATCCTTACGGGTTGGATTGTCTTTATTTTCCCACAAAAAACCATTCTCGGTTATATTTGCAACATGAGGACTCATGGATTCCAAATACATCATCATCTTGCATTTCCAATGATCATAAAATTGTCCATCAAAATAGTGGAGTCTACCGGACCCTTGCCCAATGCGATCTTCTTTGAGATCATCATAATCAAACATGACATTGTTGTAGGTTTTTGGTAGCTCATCTGATGTGAACAAGGGTTCCCGATCTTCCGAAAGGTTCTTGGTAAGTTGATTTGGTCGGAGGCGACACACAAATCGATCCGGCTTCAGAACAGCACGTTCTAAACCCCGCAATCGCAGCACGACGTCTCCTCTGGTTATCAACCGTCCAAAAGACGATTGACCTCACCGAGAAGGCTGATCCCTGCCTGCGAATCAAGAACACAAGCAAGAACAACGAAGATTGTAACACAATTGCAGATGTATGATTAAACTCTCGAAGTTGGGGTCTCACAAACCGATGAACGGCGAAACTGTTTATGAACAGAATTGATCTAAGCAAAACCCGAATCCTAATGGTGCGGCGGCGGCTGTATATAAAGACCCTAGGGTCGTGCAAGACCCTCTGGACGCGCCTCTAATTGGGCTCAACTAGATACAAAGCCCAAAGGCCAAAAATAGGCGACGCAGCACCGACACAGATTCTGGACTCTATCTTGTTTTGATGATTCCCGATGACTCCGGATGAATTTTGACATGAGGCCGGCGGCATTGGAAAGGTCTTCTCCTTATCTTTCCGTGCATATGTAGAACGTCCAAATCCGAGTTCGTATGCGTCCTGGGCGACTGTTTTAGTACAGACTGGTCCTGGGCCCCGAAACAGACTCGAAGTCGGTTTTGATTGGGCCTCCACTTTGGCTTCCAAGCCCTTGCTGGTCCTCCACGTTTCCAGCTCCTTCTCCCATCATCTCCTGGTCTTCTCCATGGTTTCTAATCATAAAATAATCATTAGGTAGCAAACCATTCTCAAAAGTAACATATAGCGAAGAACGTAGGAACGAGCTCACCTCTAAATTTAGTCGTCGTGCACGAGCTCTAGTCATTGGACCTTGCAAGTCCAGATTTGGAGGAGTGCTGTGTGTATCCATAGGAGTGATGTCCTCATCATCATCTTTATCAGTATCTTCAATCCTTGGATTTTATCCAGGTGCATCACCATTGGACCTTGCTTCGGACGATCCACTAGGCAGAATTTCCTTTCCCTTTGTCATCTTTATCTTCAAGTGGTTAAGCCTTCAAGAAGATCCGGCTCTGATACCAATTGAAAGTGCCTAGAGGGGGAGGGGGGGGGGGTGAATAGGCAATTATCCCTGAAATTCACTTAATAATAAAAGTTAAATACGCAGTGTCGGACTTGTCCGACAATTGTGGGAAAAGTCCGATGACTTGTCCGATGGCACGGGATAGAAAAGTAAATCGGCCGGGTAAATATTAGAACTAGTGCAAGGCAAGCTAGGAGCAAGTGAATACAAGCAAAGGGAAGTTGTAAAAATAAGGAGAGCAACTAGCAAGCAACCTACACAAGTTAATTTAAGAAATACGAAGCAAACCCTAACTAGCAAGTTTATGAGCAAGAACAAGTAAATGAAAGACACATAATTAAAGCACAAGTAAGGCACAAGATTTGTTCACCGAAGTTCAGCTCCACAAAGAAGCCTACGTCTCCGTTGAGGAATCCACAAAGGACCGGGTCTCTTTCAACCCTAACCTCTCCAAGTGACCACAAAGATCAAACTTGGTTTTCCACTAGAAACTCCACAAAGGAGGGGTCAATACAAACTTTCTGAGGCGTCACCACACAAGTTGGGAGCTCTACGGGCACCTCTAACCGTCTAGGGGATGAATCCCCAAGAGTAACAAACACAATAGTCATCGGCGGTGAGGATGAACCAAGTGCTTAAGAGGATGGAAGCTTAGAGTCGATGGAGCACTTCAATCTTCTCTCAATCCCTTCACAAATCAAGAGTGAAAGCAAGGGAGGAGAGTTGGGGAGAGCAAAGTGAGCTTGAGAGTGTTTTTGAGTGAAATGAGTGATCAACCAGCCAAAGTGCAAAGAGGGGTTCTATTTATAGCCCAATAGGGAAAAGAGTCGTTGGAGACCCAATTTCTAAAATCTGTGTCGGACAAGTCTGATGGTCATCGGACATGTCCGATGAATCAAGGTGGCGCAGAAACTAGAGTCCGACAAGCTTGCCTGATGCCTTGGATAAGATGACCATCAGACAAGTCCGATGGCCATCGGACATGTCCGACGGCACAGGAGGGGTAGAGGAACTGGGATCCGATAGACTTGTCTGATGGCTCGGACAAGTCCGATGAAAATAGGGTGGCAGGGGAACTGTACTCCGATGAAAGTGTCCGATGCGTCGGACTTTCCTCTGTTCATCGGACAAGTCCGATGACCATCGGACATGTCCGACGACCCAGAGTGGCAGAGATACTGGAGTCCGATGGGTCGAACAAGTCCGATGATTTTGCCCGAAAAAATTTTGTTTGGCCTAGAAAGGGGAATTTTGCACTTAGTTCACCTCCGCTTCACACTTTTGTGTATCTCTTTATAGCACGGCCTTTCCTATACTCAAGATTTAAAATAAAACTCCATGAACTTCATTCTTGAGCATATTTTGAATTTCATCTTGAAGCACTTTGCCATCTTCTTTTCTCCCTTTTTATTTCTATGCATTTAATCACCAAACTTTGTACCATAATCTACACATATGCTCATTAAAAGATTAGTCCGTTCTTAATTGTATTGATGCCAATCACCAAAATAAAATTAGGGGCCTAGATGCACCTTCAGTTTCTGTTTGGAAAAAATTGACATCCTTCACATGTTCGAATGATCTCATGGGCGCCTAGTCCAGAACTCGGCCAGTAGAAACCTTGTCTGGAAGCTTTGCTGGCAATCGTTGAGGGAGTCGCGTGGTTGCCACATAAGCCAGCTTGGATTTCCCGAAGTACAACTCTGCCTTCCTCCTGGGAGAGACACTTCATCAACACACCATGTGGGCTCTGTCTGTAAAGCATGTGATCAACAATGCAGTAGAGCTTGGATTTTTGTATAATGCAAAGAGCTTCATCCCTGCTAGATGGTAGGGTACCATTGTCAAGGTATTCGATAAATGGAGTTCTCCAATCGGTCCTGACGCCACCTAGGATGGCTGGACTTGATCCATCGCATTCTGTGCCACGCCTTGCTTGATGTGTACAGACGACTTCTGTAGCTCACGAAGGAACACACCGGTAGGAATTTTAGCTCGACTAGACCCAATCTTGGGCATTTCTGCCTCCTCATTGTTTTTTCAAAGAACATGCTTGTACTAGATGCCATCAAACTTGTCTTCTAGTTTTTCGACCACGGCACAATATGCTACCATATTATAATTCAAATATCACCATTCTTTAGTTACATGATTGATGACTAGGGCCGAATCGCCAGATATGCTCAGCCTCTTGATGCTGAGTGCTATTGCTGATCGTAAATCATGTAATAAGGCCTCGTATTCTGCCACATTGTTGGATGCTCGAAAGTGCATATGTAGGACAAATATAATCTTCTTGCGATCTGGGAATGTGAAAGGATCATAGTGACCGAGAGGGGGGGGGGGTGAATCGGGAACTATCTATATGTACCAATTTTACCAATTTCTAATACCAATACACTCAAAACAACTCCTACACAATTCTAGTGGTGATCACACTAACAAGATAATTCTATGAAAGGAAAGACAACCTATGCATACTAGTGGATCACATAAGTCAATACAACTCCGATGCACTTCTAGTGATCAAGCATGCCAATGAAACTCCTACACATGCTAGTGATCAAATGCGGAAGCTTAAACACTACTAGCAAGCAAGGAGCCTAAACATGCAAGTCTACAAGATAATCAACTAGAACATGGCAAGCATACAAGTATGAATAGCACGATATGTAAAAACTGAAAGGAAAGGCATCAAAGTAAAGAGCGGAGCAAGAGACGGCTCATGATATTTTTTCTTGAGGTCTCGGAAGGATGACGTCTTCCCCTACTCCTCGTTGGACCACTCCTGCCGGAGTCCTAGTCCTTGCCGCCACCAAGTGGAGTTCTCGCATACGAGTCCGCAATCACGCCCGGAGTGAAGACACAGTGCGCGTCATCGCTGCCACCAATGCACAAGCTCGCCTCCCTCGAGAACTTGCCGGACTCCCGGAGCCGGCACGAGTGCTCACTAGCGATGCCCCTTTCACCGGCGGGCTCAAACCGTGTACAAACGTGTGACAGCCTTCACAACCAACCACGATAAGCTCGATCACTAATACCTAACCAGTCTAGGTCTCACCATAGAGCAAGAGTAACAACCTAGATCACACCCTTAAGGACACCCTAGCCTTAGATGTGCAAGATCGCTCCTTGTTACTCTCACAAGCACTCTCAAGATATCCAATATCCTCTCTCCTAATGCTCTCCTCTTTTCCTCTTAGATCTTACCAAATGCTCTCAGGTAATCCACTTGTAAAGAGAGGTCTCCAACACCCTAGCAACAAAGTTATATAGGCTTTCAACCTCCAACTAGTCATTGCTCCATGAAATCAGCTTTCTGAGCCTACTAACCGGACAGTCTGGTCATTGCCTGACCCTTTGCTCCTCTGCTGATATCCACTGACCGGATCGTACAGTCAGTTGACTGGACCGTCCGATCCATTTCTCTCTCCAGTCCAGAAACATTTTGCGCGCTGCTTCCTCACTGCCCAAGTCCCAGACCTCTTGACCGGACCGTCCGGTCTCTAGGTCTTCCAGACTTGGCAGTTTCCTCACTGCTCGTTGTAGACTCCGTACAAAACCTCTTAGTGATCGTACAGTCCGGTCACCGCTGACCCCTCTGTCCGGTCACTTCGTTCAAAAGCTGAAACTCCTCGTCCTCGCTTGACTTCATTTTTTAGCTTCTCAGAACTGTTCCTTGGCTTCTCCACTGTCACCTAGTACCTATGATTTCACCGAGCAACCTTGCACATCACGGACTAGACATGACCTAAGAGAATGACCTAGACCCCCTTGATAGTCTGGTTTTTCCTATGGACTCAAAGCCCTAACAACTAGACAAGTGTTCCCAACACTTGCTCCATAGCTTGTCCTTAGCTTTGATCCATCTCCATCAACCCTTGGACTCCATCAAGCTCACCAAGCCTCCATGCTTGTGGTCATTGTCATCAATCACCAAGGCAACCATCATGATCATCTTTAAGTAGAAGAGGTTACCTACACGTACAACACTCATATAGACATTGGTCATATTTCATGTTTGTCATTTATCACCAAAACATACATACCTTGGGGTGACCTCAGTGGTCATGATCCTTACAATCTCCCCCTTTTTGGTGATGGATGACAACCACTACTTATGATGAATCAAAACGAACGAGTCCTAAAAGAATAACAAGGAAGGGACAAAAGACTCCAACAAAA
This sequence comes from Eleusine indica, assembly GCA_030378355.1. Lineage (NCBI taxonomy): Eukaryota > Viridiplantae > Streptophyta > Magnoliopsida > Poales > Poaceae > Eleusine > Eleusine indica. The sequence goes on from CM059502.1 coordinate 10,665,001, forward strand.
CAAGGAACCAAGAGAAAAGAAAAGAGTGAAAGATTACCTTGGTTCTTACGTTGGAATTAGTCTCCTCCTCAGAATGTGCTAGGTGTTGAGGGAGTACTACCCAAACATGTAGCGCACATAGACGTAGATGTTCATGTCGGTGTAGATGTTCATTGTTGTTCTTCTCCATGTTGGTGTGGATGTTCATCTTGTCATGATCTTCATATGTACTCCAAGTGAGCATGCACCATTGTCTTGATTATCTTCATGTTCTCCACTTTGTCACCATGGTATTGGCATTTGGATTCTTCATGTTTTTTCATGTTCTTCTCTCTGTCCTCAAATTCCTTCTTTCCATCTTTTGTGTTGGATCTTCATGAACTTCTCCTCTTTGACTTCTTCTCCCCCTTTTTGACTGGTCTTGGCTTTTGGATCTTCATGTTCTTCTCCCCCTTTGTCACCAATCACCAAAAACCACAAACCAAAGACAAAGCACAAGAGAACCAAGGAGCAAATAATAAGAGACAAGAGGTAGAAAGACTCTCCCTTTCATAGTGCTCCTCCTTGGTCACAATGGTCTTCCACCATATCTCCCCCTACACACATGACTCAACAAAGAATTTCTCAAGTACGCAATGGTTAGTCAATAGTGTGTTGGGAATGTATGAGTCACTTGTCTTTGAGCCGCGCGAGTAGATTTAACCTTGGAGCTCGGTTGAACATGACTCAATGGGCATGAAGCACAAAGATCACTATGTGATCATCTAGAGGGTCATATACTTACATTGTAAATAAGCAACTCCCCCTAGAAACATGCTTGGAAGCATGTAAGGTATTACAATGCAAGAATGCATGAATGCAAATATAACAAGTTTACAAATGTATGATGCAATGCTAAAGGAAAGAGGGAGAAAAACTACAAACCAAAGTGTCAAAGACGAGTTGTTCCCTTCTTGACCTTACTCACAATGGACCATTCTTCAAAGCCTTGGGCACACCATGAACCACCTTCCCAAGCTTAACCCATGTCCACTGCTATCTCAAGGAGGTCCGTAGTCAACCTACAAAAGAAGAGAAACAAGCATGAAACAAAGACATAAACAACAAAACAAACAAACAAAGCTGTACAAATTTACAAGAGACAAGCTTTAGGGTTACTCAAGTGAAGTTGGAGAGGTCGAGAACATTGAGTTCTCCCCTTAGCTTGTTGAAGGTCTTCTTGTCAAGAGGCTTGGTGAAGATATCCGCCAATTGTTCATGAGTTCACACATGCACCAAGTCAATGTCCTTCTTCTCAACATGGTCTCGAATAAAGTGATGTTTGATCTCTATGTGCTTTGCATGACCATGATCTCCAGTTTTGAGAGCCATCTTGATCACCGCTTCACTATCACAATAGAGTGGCATTTGAGTGAAGTTGAGACCACAGTCCGAGAGTGTTTGCCTCATGTAGAGAAGTTGAGCACAACATGCTCCTGCTGCCATATACTCCGCTTTGGCTGTAGATAGAGCCACCAAGTTTTGCTTCTTTGAGCTCTAAGATACAAGAGATCTTCTAAGGAATTGGCAACCTCCCGATGTACTCTTCCAATTCACTTTGCATCCCGCAAAGTCTGAATCTAAATACCCAAGTAACTCAAGGCTTATTCTTCTAGGGTACCATAACCCCATGGTAGGTGTGTAATTGAGGTATCTAAGTATCCTCTTCACGCCCTTCAAGTGTGACTCCTTTGGATTTGCTTGATAGCATGCACACAAGCACACACTAAACATGATGTCTGGTCTTGAGGCGATGAGATAGAGCAAGGACCCAATCATTGATCTATAGAGCTTGGGGTTCACCGGTTTTCCTTTTTCATCCATGTCCAAGGGTTTGCTTGTTGCCATAGGAGTGCGCAAGGGTTTGCTATTTTCCATGTTAAACCTCTTGAGAAGATCCTTGGTGTACTTTTCTTGATAGATGAAGTTGCCTTCTCTCAATTGCTTCACTTGAAAACCAAGGAACACATGGAGCTCTCCAATCATAGACATTTAAAATTCTCTTGCCATCATTTCCCGGAACTCCTCATTATACTTCTTATTTGTTGACCCATATATGATATCATCCACATAGATTTGGCACACAAAGAGATCCTTCCCAACATGCCTTGTGAACAAAGTGCTATCAATGCTTCCAATCTTGAAGCCATTCTTGAGAAGGAAGTTCCTCAAGTGTTCATACCATGCCCTAGATGCTTGCTTGAGTCCATAGAGAGCCTTCTTCAGTTTGTACACATGTCTAGGATGTTTGGGATCTTCAAACCCCGGAGGTTGTTCCACATAGACTTTCTTATTTATCTCTCCATTTAAGAATGCACTCTTCATATCCATTTGATAGAGCTTGAAACTATTGTGTAAGGCATAGGCAAGCATGATCCGAATAGCTTCAAGTCGAGCAACGGGAGCAAATGTTTCCTCAAAGTCAATTCCCGCTACTTGAGAGTATCCCTTAGCCACTAGGCAAGCCCTGTTTTTCACAATTGCCCCTTTCTCATCTTGTGTGTTCTTGAAAACCCACTTGGTGCCAACAACATTGTGATTCTTGGGTCTCTCAACAAGGTTCCACACTTTGCACCTCTTGAAGTTATTCAATTCCTCTTGCATGGCAATTACTTACTTATGATCATCCATTGCCGATTTAATTGTTGTGGGCTCAATCATGGATATGAAAGAGAAGTTCTCAATAGCAACATTGGCTTCATCATCATTTTCCTCATTGTTCACATAGTTGGGCTTGTATTGATTTCTCCTTGTCCTTACCTCTTGAGATGGACTCCCAATGATCAAATCCTGAGTATGGTCCTTGTTGATAGCTTTGGATCTAGGATGATGTTCTTTTTGAGTGGGAGGTGGTCTAGATGAAGTATCTTGGGCATTATGGATAGCTTGCTCTCTTGAGATATGAGTGTCTTGGATTCTTAGAGAGGTGGGAGAATCACTCATAGGCTTTCTAGCTTTGGACTTAGAGGTTGGATTGGATGGGGATGCATCATTTGAGGAGCTTGGAGAAGTGGCTCGAGACGGAGTAGATGGGGAAACTTGTGACTCACTTCTCTTTTGAGTGTTCTCTTGGGTAGGTGGATGCACTCTCAATGAATTTTGGGAGGAGCTAGAAGGTGTGTTGGTGGCATCTTGGTTTGGTTCTTGCACCTCGGAGGATGAAGTTGCTTGAGGTGGTGGAGTGGACGGCTCACCAATATAATCATCAATAACCTCGTGGGGTAAAACCTCGCCCACGGGCATTCTTCTCATAGCCTCCCTCATGGGTTCATCACCAATGTTCACTTCAAGAAATTCATCTCCCTTTTGAGAACCATTTGACTCATCAAATTGCACATCATAGGTTTCCTCCACACAACCTATAGCTAAGTAGTAGACCCGATATGCTTTAGAAGTTCCAGAGTACCCAACAAGTATGCCTTCATCCGTTCTGTTCTCAAACTTCCTGGGCTTTCTCCTCTTCTTGGGAATGTAGCAAGTGCAGCCAAAGACCAAAAAATAGGAAACATTCGGTTTCCGTCCAACCAATAGCTCATATGGAGTCTTCTTCAACAACCAATGAAGGTACACACGATTGGAAGTGTAGCAGGCCATGTTGATTGCTTCAGCCCAAAACCTCTCATGAGTCTCCTACTCATCTAGCATAGCACAAGCAAGAGTGATGAGCTTCTTGTCCTTTCTCTCCACTACTCTATTTTGCTCGAGAGTATATGTATCGAAGAATTCATGTTTGATTCCTTTCTTGTCATAATATTCCTCCACTGTTGTATTTTTGAATTATGTCCTATTGTCACTCCTTATCTTCATAATGTTGTCCTTGAATTCATTCTTTGCTCTCATTGCAAATTTTCTGAAGACATCACTTTCTTGAGACTTGTCCACAAGAAAGAAGGTCCAAGTGTATCTCGTGAAGTCATCCACAATCACCAAGCAATAGAGATTGCCTCCCAAACTCTTGTAATGTGTTGGCCCAAACAAATCCATGTGCAAGAGCTCTAGAGGACGAGATGTTGACATGAAAGACTTGGTGGGGTGAGAAGAGGCAACTTGCTTCCCTGCTTGACAAACACTGTACAGTTTGTACTTCTCAAAGGTCACATCCTTGATTCCTTCAACTAGATTCCTCTTGACCACTTTCCTGAGCTGACTCATCCCAACATGTGCTAATCTTCTGTGCCACAACCATCCCTTGGTTGATTTTGTGAAGAGACAAGTACTTGGGGGCATGTTGCTAGATTTGAAGTCTGTGACATATAAGTTTCCATGCCTCACTCCATGAAACACTAGCCCTTTCTTAGCATTTTCAATTTTTGCACCGTCCTCATCAAATGTGCACTTGAATCCCATGTCACACAACTGACTCGATGGATAGAAGGTTGAAGTTGACGGTTTCCACAAGAAAAACCTTGGAGAGATGGAGATCCTCTGTAATGGCCACCTTGCCTAAGCCTCTGATTCTCCCCTTTGAGTTATCCCCAAAAGTCACCTTCTCACTGTATTCGTCTTTATCAATGTTGGTGAACATGGTTGGCTTCCCGGTCATGTGTTGGGTGCACCCACTGTCAAGAATCCAATGAGTACCTCCACTCTTGTAGTTGACCCTGGTGGTAGCCATAAGACAAGCACTAGAGGAAGAAGGGTTAGTATCCAAAGCATTACATGATTAACTTGTACCAACCTCATCATGTCGAACTATGAGATCGTCCTCATAAGTAGGGATTCTTGTAATCCCTTCCTGAAGTCTCCTCCGGATGGGATAGTGAGGAGCACGATACCTCCAATGTCCATGACCATCGCCCATGTGCACATTGTCGAGGTCGATATAGTGGGGGGGGGGGGGATCATAGAGTCCAGTGACATGCTCGAGCACGTGTCCCACTTGTGAGTGTAGCATAAGTATCATCTCCATTGCTCTCTCAATTGAGAGCTCATGTCTCCGGTTGACTACCTCCTCAAATAAGAAACCCCTCTCAGGAGCTGTGATTTGTTGGAGGAGCTTGTCAATCACTTCTTCTGGTGCAACACTCCGAAGACCACGGAATGAGTTTATCCTGCACACAAGATCATAGATGCTCAAAAGATTATCACAAAGGTCATCATTCAAATTTCTCACAAATTCATCCAATTGAAAGAAGAACTCCTGTTGATGAGCTCGACGAATATGCCAAAATCGATCTTGTGGTGGAGGAGGAGGTGGTAGAGGTGCCAGGACTGTGGTAGTCATTGTTGTTGTTGACGCCCCTCTCACACCAATGCGTGGTCCACTCAAAGTGCTTGGAGTAGATCTAGGATTGGCACTTGGGATAGAGCTTGATGAAGCGCCTGACGAAGGATTTGGTGCAGTTCTTGATCCATAGGGGTTGTAGAAGCTGTTGCATGACAATCTTGTGGAGGGATCAAAGAAAGTTTGAGCCCGAGGCTACTTCTTTTCCCTTGCTTGAAGATACTCCATTGTCAACCTTGTGCTTCTCATTCCCCATCCAGCTTGCAGTGATCTCACCATCCTCAAAGAGCAACTCAATCATGTCCTCGACGGAGAGACCCTTCTCAATGAGAAGGTTGAGGGTGGTGTAGAGGAGCTTGCTACTAGGGAGCAAGGTGAGGATCTTCTCGACTATCACAATCTTGGGTAGCTTGAAGGATTCTTCATTTGATTCAATATTGTCCACAATACCTCGCAAGCGAATAAGAGAGTCAAGTAAGTCCTCATTATCACTAGCATGAAAAGCAAAGAACTCCTCAATAAGTGAATCACTAACAAGATCACGAGGCACACCATCATCAATCCTAGTCAAGCTAGACGAACAAGCAAGATCAAGAGAAACAATATCATCAACCCTAGTGATGCTAGTGGTGCAAGTAGGAACATCATCAACAATCATCACATTAGGCACACTAGCAGAGAAACCTATCAAATTATCATTGGAAGAATCTAGGCACTCACTAGAACCAGGCACTACCACACAATCATCACAATCATCATACACATGATTATCGGTAAAGGTATTGGCAAAGTCCATAAGAGTATCCATCAACTCATCCGGAATCATGGCATTTAGGTAGCTTTTCAAGCGATCCTTCCATGAGCCATGACCCAACCCCGAATAGGATGACATCCCAACTCAATTCGGTCACTACTCAAGGCGGTTAAGCCCTATATTGAGAACTTGGCTCTGAATCGGGAACTGTCTCTATGTACCAATTTTACCAATTCCTAATACCAATACACTCAAAACAACTCCCACACAATTCTAGCAGTGGTCACACTAATAAGATAATCCTGTGAAAGAAAAGACAACCTATGCATACTAGTGGATCACACAAGTCAATACAACTCATATGCACTTCTAGTGATCAAGCACGCCAATGCAACTCCTACACATGCTAGTGATCAAATGCAGAAGCTTAAACACTACTAGCAAGCAAGGAGCCTAAACATGCAAGTCTACAAGATAATCAACTAGAACATGGCAAGCATACACGCATGAATAGCATGGTATGTAAAGACTGAAAGGAAAGGCATCAAAGTAAAGAGCGGAGTAAGAGATGGCTCATGAATTTTTTCTCGAGGTCTCGAAAGGATGGCACCTTCCCCTACTCCTCGTTGGACCACTCCCGCCGGAGTCCCGGTCCCTCCCACCACCAAGTGGAGTTCTTGCACTCGAGGCCGCAATCACTCTCAGAGTAAAGACATGGTGCGCGTCACCGCTGCCACCAATGCACAAGCTCGCCTCCCTCGAGAACTTGCCGGACTCCCGGAGCCGGCACGGGCGCTCACTAGCGATGCCCCTTTCACTGGCGGGCTCAAACCGTGGACAAACGTGTGACGGCATTCACAACCAATCACGATAGGCTCGATCACCAACACCTAAATGGACTAGGTCTCACCATAGACCAAGAGTAACAACCTAGATCACACCCTCAAGGACAACCTAGCCATAGATGTGCAAGAACGCTCCTTGTTACTCTCACAAGCACTCTCAAGATAATCAATATCCTCTCATAGTGCTCTCCTCTTTTCCTCTTGAACCTTACCAAATGCTCTCAGGTATTTCACTGGCCAAGAGCTCCAAGACCCCAGCAATGAAGTTATATAGGCTTTCAACCTCCAACTAGTCGTTGCTCCACGAAATCAGCTTTCTGGGCCTACTGACCGAACAGTCGAGTCACTACAAACCTCGGCGCCAACGGCTCTGCACCTCTGCTGATCTCCACTGATCGGACCGTACGGTCAGTTGACCGGACCGTCCGGTCCATTTCTCTCTCCAGTCCAGAAACATTTCACGCACTGCTTCCTCGCTGCCCAAGTCCCAGACCTACTGACCGGACCGTCCGGTCTCTAGGTCTTCCAGACTTGGCAGTTTCCTTACTGCTCGCTGTAGACTCCAGACAAAACTTCTTAGTGACCGTACAGTTCGGTCACCTCTGACCCCTCTGTCCGGTCACTTCGTCCAGAAGATGGAACTCCTCTTCCTCACTTGACTTTATTTCTCGGCTTCTCGGAATTATTCCTTGGCTTCTCCACTGTCATCTAGTATTTGTGATTTCACCGAGCAACCTTGCATATCACCGACTAGACATGACCTAAGAGAATGACCTAGACCTCCTTGATCGTCTGGTTTTTCCCTGTGGACTCAAAGCCCTAACAACTAGACAAGTGTTCCCAACACTTGCTCCATAGCTTGTCCTTAGCTTTGATCCATCTCCATCAACCCTTGGACTCCATCAAGCTCACCAAGCCTCCATGCTTGTGGTCATTATCATCAATCGCCAAGGCAACCGTCATGATCATCTTTAAGTAGAAGAGGTTACCTACACGTACAACACTCGTGTAGACATTAGTCAGATTTCATGTTTGTCATTCATCACCAAAACATACATACCTTGGAGTGACCTCAATGGTCATGATCCTTACAGGATGTCAATACCACCCCTGCTCCGGCTCCTTCAAGTTGTACGGAGCCATCAAAAGACATGTTCCAGTAACTTAGTTCTTGGAAAGAAGTTTGTAAGAAGTTTAACTTCAATCAGATGGTCTTGAAAATAATGCTTCAATTTTTGAGTAGTCATCAACAAATCATATACAGATTTTGAATTTGAAAATATCGCACCTTATAGTCTGAAAGAACTTCGCTGACAAAATAAACTGGTTGCTGAACCTTCTAAGCCTTGCCATCTTCCGTTCGGTCGACCGCCAGGTACACCGAAGACGTATTTTTCTGGCTTAAGCTTCATGCTTGTTGACGCGTGTAACACCCACTAATATTGCAAGCGTACAGGTCAACATAGTAAAGCTTTTCCCTTAGAAGACTATTCCAAGATTTATCGAATCCAAGGAATGGCAAGCAAACCATAAGCAATCTACTATTAGGTATAGCAAACTAATCCTAGCATTAAACACAATTGCATATGAACATGAATAAGAGAGAATTGAAGAGTTTGGTTATCGTGCCGATCGACACGGGAGCCATGCCGATCGGACAGAGGGCAAAACAACGAAAAAGAGAGTTGAAATCCAAAGCCAATAACCAAAGCTAACAAGTCTTAGCCAGATATGAATAGCCAAATATGAATGAAGTACACACCAATAACACAAGTTATAGTTCAAAGCAAAAGCAAATCCAATCTATAGTCCAATAAAGTAAATCAATCTATTATCCCCTCTAGTCTTGCACCTATGCACCTAAGTTGTTTGTTGTGACCTTGTCACGGCGGCGGCAAATAAGGCAAAGGAAGAGGCACTACATTGAGCATCTATTAGCATTGCATCACTATTAAGTTTTTATTGTGATCCTTTTACGATGGCGGCTAATAGCTAAACAATACCAACAAGATAAACAACGCCCCTACCTACTAATCCGGATGTTGTGCCGATCGGCACGAGGGTGTTGCCAATCGGCACAAAGATCTAAGTGGACTTTTAGCAAGTAGAAAGACATAGGAGAGAAACAAGATCGAAAGCAAGCATGAACACGAGATAGATCAACCGATATAACGCTTAGAAATCACCTCCATCACTTACTGCGATGATGATGGCATCTGGCTCTTGAACCTTGGTCTAATTGAATTCATAGACTAACTAGAGCCTAATTAGAGCTTAACCACATGGATTAACTCATCTTAGAAGCCTAGCTAGCACCTCCAACTAGCCAACTAGAAGAAATCTAGACAACTAGGCTATATGGTGAAACCGGCGGCGGAACGCCATAAGATTTGGCTCTCAACTCAAAATACTTTGATATATTTATAATTGGTATAGAGGGGGGAGGGGCGTCCCTTGGGACATATATATAGTGGGGAGGTGTCTCAAGGCGTCCTCCACCGACCTAAACACGAGATCTAGCAAAAGAAAACAAATCTAGGTCGGTTACGACTCGGACCAGACTTTCCTTTTTACAGCTCTATCTTCCAAAATTCATATCTCCACCGTCCGGACTTCAAATGAGGCAAACTTGTATGCTATCTTTTAGCCCTCGAAAAGGTGTAAAACTTTGGTATTCAACCAATGTTGAGAAAAATTCGGCTTCATATCTAAAAACGTGTTGCAACATAATTTGTCCTGAGTAGGTCTCCTCTGTGCAGTATTCATTGCGAGCCCCATATCTCCTGTCTCCAAAATACAAATAAGGTCATACATATATGTTTCGGAAAGCACTTGACGAGATGTACAACTTTGATATTCAACCATAGTCCATTTGGCATTGTCTTGAACTCCAAATCCTCGTTGTAATATGTTGTTGTTCTAGGCTCCGTGAAAATCTCATATTTCAAGAATATTTTAGGTGTGCCTTATAGAAGACTTGGAAACCAAGCAATTAAGTTTGGGCCTTCCATAATGGGCTTCATGGACATTCAGGGAGTATATGAGGTGTCACAAGCTAAGGTTTTAGCCCGTCATTGAAGCATACTTCACCTTGCTTGCAATATATGTCGTATTTCGTCTAAAAACACACAAAAACATAAAAAGACACTAAAGAAGCAAAACTTCATGATTAGTGACAATAAGCACATCTCTAAAAGCTCCCTAAAAAATTTATATCAAAAGAGTGTTTTTAGTGGCAGCCCAAAAATGCTTGTACAACATACGGCATCGTAAAGTAATTTAAAGACTGGTCGACTTGCTTGTGAATACATTTTGTTGCTACTATTTTTTTTTTTAGAGAATTGAGTTGTACATACAACATTTTTTTTTTATAAAGATAGCTTGGGCTCTCAGCAGCGGCGCGTGCGTGACCAACCAAACATGGCATACGCGATATTAGTGCCACTGTGCCAGGACGAGCAGAATCATTGCCCATTGTCGGCTGACCGCAGGCAACACTCTGAATCAACAAACTGTCTGAATTGTTATTCCGCTCGGCATGCAGGCCTGCAGGCGACTTTGGAACCTAAGCAGTCTGTGACTGAGCCTGAATTATTCGGGTGTACTAGTTGACACGGTCAAAACTAAAATACGGCTCACAAGGTTGAGTCTATACGATACAGAAACACTCCAATGAAGATGGTTGCTTGGGTTTGGCGCGAAACTTGACACGCAGGATGTTGTTGGACCTGGCACAAGGCGGCGAATTGTGAACAAAGGACCACTCATCATCAGTGAAGAGTCAGGACGCTACTACCGGGTCAGCTATGGACGTAGTGGTGGGTTGGTCAGGTACTACCGGCAAGTCAGGTACTATGTGGGATTGGGAACAACAGGGATGGACGACCGGGGCGGTCAGACCTGGGTGAAAGAAAGCATTGGCCTCAGCCCTCAGCGCGTGCCAAAAGACGGCGCTTTCGGGTCTTTCGACACAAGAATGCAGCCTTCTAGCCGTGATGTTTGCCGCCTTGCCGGCCTGGGTTCCGCCAACCCATTTCGGCCCAAACTGCTTCCCTACCTGACCACTAAAAATTGATGCGAGCCTCAATGCCAGCTTTGCAGATAAACTCAATGCCAGTTGATTCGAAGGGAAGGCACATGAGAAACACAGTACAATACAAATTACCCTCATTGACAGGATCAAATAAAAAAATGCACAGCATCTTAGAACAGGATAATGCAAACCTTTTATACAATCTAAGGGTCCGTTTGACAGGGGTTATGCCCAACAGTGCCATAAGCCGTTTTGGCATAAGCCATGCCAAACGGTCCCTAACATTACGACAGGTCAAATTCAAGGTTCAGATAAGCCTAGAAACACCCATCAGATGGATGGATGAAACAAGCAGTTCATAGTGAATACTAGAAGCAAATGATCCAATCTAACACGGTGCGAGTGCTGCACCACAACCTTACCACTACAAATTCAACATTAGTAACTACTATTCAGCAGATGTAAAGCACCGCGCCAGGCAACAACATAGATGAGGCGCACACCAGCCACTTCCAGCGGCGGAGAACCTAGGCCCTCTCGCCAGGATCCTCCTAGCAAGCTGAATATCCTTGGGCATGATGGTCACGCGCTTGGCGTGGATGGCACACAGGTTGGTGTCCTCAAAGAGACCCACAAGGTATGCCTCTATGGCCTCCTGCAGAGCAAGCACTGCATGGCTCTGGAAACGCAGGTCAGTCTGCACAAACAAAAAAAAAGGTTAAGAATAGCATCATCGTTTTCTTGAGAAATGTAAAATTCAGAGTGGAGCACAGTTAAATAGCATGGAACCAAACTTCACCTTGAAATCCTGGGCAATCTCCCGAACAAGCCTCTGGAATGGGAGCTTCCTAATGAGCAGCTCAGTGCTCTTCTGGTACTTACGAATTTCACTGCAGAATCAGGCATAGCATTTAGGATTTGACAATCTGAAAGCATTTAACTAAATCATAAACATTGTACTAGATATATTTTTACACACCGAAGAGCAACAGTCCCAGGACGGTAACGATGAGGCTTCTTCAGTCCACCAGTTGTGGGTGCAGACTTGCGGGCAGCCTGTGAGAACAAAATCAAGTTAACTACAATCACACTAATCAACACAAAAAGATTATGGTCAAATTACAAGAACAAGGAAAGTTATGTATTGAGACAAACCTTGGTGGCTAGCTGCTTCCTAGGAGCCTTTCCTCCAGTGGACTTGCGAGCGGTTTGCTTGGTACGAGCCATGAGTCAGACTTTGGTCACCTGAAAAAAGCATGACATCAGTTAATGGTCAAGAAAAAAGTACATATTGTCCCTATGAAATCAGGTTAAGAGCTAGCATTCAGATTTCCCTTTCTACAATGGACCAATATAATTATCTACATGAACAAAATTGAATGAGACAACTCTCATTCTGCTTTCAGAAGCAAAGGATACGCTATTCCTAATTGTTATTCTTCATTGAAAAACTAATACTGTAGAACAGACCTATGTGAAAATATATATAGCAGTTTTCATCCCATTCAGAAGAAATCTGATCCTACTGCAAAATGGACCGATAGAATTATGAGTAGATCAAAGGATTGTCATGCTCCTTCAGAAAGGAGTCAATAATTCCAAGTCATAGAAAAAGTGAAAAACAGACGGCACGATGGACCGATGAAATCAACTGCATGGACAATGTTAATGTTAATGTACCACAACAACAAAGCCTTTTAGTCCCAAGCAACTTGGGGTAAGCTAATTAATGTTAATGTACCATATCAATTAAATTCCATCACCCTAGAACTTACGAGTCTTACACAGAACAATCCACACAGGACACTAAAATTAAAATTACAACATCAACTTAAGTTCGAATTTAACACATTTTGAGAAGCAGTACTACACATAAATAGCACACTTAACTAGTTTTCAAAACGAAAATATTCTCTTACCTATTTAATCTAGTATTCTATAGTTCAACAAAACATTCAAAGAGGTACAATACAATGCCTAGTTGTACGAAGCGTGCGGATTCTGAAGTTCAGGTATTATCAAGTATCAAATCAGTTGGTCACATCTCAAATACATATAAATCCTATAAGTTAGGACATGCCTCCACAAATGAAACTAAGGATGTACGTGAATTCATCAAACATTGGTACAATAGGGGGCGCACATTAAGCCAGAAATTTCCAGAAAATGCATGCCCAAACCGGAGACCTCACGAGTTTACTCAATGATACGATCCCCGATTGCCTCCATCGCTATTTACCAGGAAAAGAAAAATTCCCCATCACATAGACACAACTAACAAGTAATTAAACGCAAAATAGCCAGGAAAAACTACAAATTCCTCGAAACAATTACATAGACCAACTGCACTCAAACCCTAATGGAGCCAATTATCCAAACCGCGCAAAACAACAGCCGCATGGCGAGATTAGCACGAACGAATCAGCGATGAACCGGGAACCACAGGCATCACCTAAAGACACTAAAAAGGACTTCGAGATCGTGGGTGGGTTACCTCGAGCACCTCCCGAATCGAGAAATCAACCGCGAGAGGTTGCACCGCGATTTCCCCCCAAAACTTTGATGATTAAAAACTGGCGATTAATTGTGGCGGTGATTTGGTTAGGCTGTCTCTAACGGATGCTGGATTTGCTGACCCATACTCAAAATAGGGTCTAAAACACCAAAAACCGGCCTCCAATAGGTGCTCCAAACACGTGACCCATTCTAGGCTGCGTCGGAGTCGCGACCCACATTTGGAGCACGCCGCCCGCGACCCAAACGCCTGGGAGCAGCACCCCGCACACGAGCAAAAGAACGAGGGCGAGCGAGAGAGACGGCGGCCCAAGCTCCACCGCCGCTGACGGACGCCCAAGCTCCATCGCCGACGGCCTCCTCCTCTGTAGCTTTGCCCCGACTCTGCGCGCGCCCGCCGAAGCTCCACCCTCGCCGGCGGCCGCTGCATCACCCCCTCCTCCACATCTCCGCCCAGCCATCGCGAGTCCTCCGCCCGAGCTCCACTCCCGCCGCACTCGATTTGGCGGCGGACGGATGCGACGCGGTTCGATGTGGCGGCGCGGGAGGGAGTCACCGCGACACGGGCGGGAGTTGCGGCGGCGCAGTCGGGTGTCGCCGCGGTGCGGGCGGGAGTTGCGGCGGCGCAGGCGAGGATCGCGGCGGCGCGGGAGGCGGCCGAGGCGGTAGCGCGGGCGGGGTCACGGCGGCGTGGACGGATTTGGGTTTGGGTTTAGGTTAGCGGTTGGAGATTGAAATGTTTGGGTAGTCTAGTTTGTTTACTATAGAGACCCATTTTGAGTTTTGGGTGCTTCCTTCCGTTGGAGATAGCCTTAGGGGCCTTTTATATATATACAAAGGTGGTCACGGTTTAGGTTTGAACGAATGGCAGAGATAGGACACTTTTGTGCTCGTTCGAGCGTTATCGGACGTCTGAGAGGGGTCCTTCGTGGGTGCTGCGGATCGAGGTGGGTAAAACTCGCACTCCTATTGGTTCAAACCCGGAAGACGTGGATCAATATTAGTGGGTCATTATATATGGAGTCGTGTACGGTACCAAATGGTGTACATGGAGCCTGTTTTGGCTGACAAGTAGGACCCGCGTAGATGAAGTTACGGATATTTCTGGAAATAGTTTTATATCTGAACCATACATTACAAATTATATATCCGATTCATGCTAATTCCTAAAGTATTTGCATGATAGGTGATGACGAACATCGCATCCCATCAATTCCCGCCACTTACGTTGAACGGAAGTAATTACCAAACTTGGGTCAACTATTGTGTGAACCACCTGAAGGCAATAGGATTGAGCCATACAATTGCTCCACATGCACCTGATGATGCCGCAATTCCTGAAAATGAGATCGTCAAGGCTTACATTTTCATATGGCATCATATCCATCCTGATCTCATGTTAGAGTATCAGGTAGTGCAAGATTCTTTTGCACTTTGGACGGCACTTCGAGACAGGTTTGGTAAATGCAAATCAGTGCTTCTGCCTCGAGCATGAAATGACTGGGGTCAGCTAAGATTCCTTGATTTCAAGACGGTTGAGAAATATAACCATGCACTACATCGCATTATTGGGCAACTCCGATTTTGTGGGCAACAAGTCACTGACGAAGAAATGATTGAAAAGACACTTGAAACTTTTCACCCAAATAATATGGTACTCCAACAGCAATACTGAAGCAGAAAGTACAAGAAATACTCGGACCTCATACATATCCCGCTGATAGCTGAGGCCCAAAACTCGCACCTGCTTAAAAACTTCAACAGGCATCCTGCCGGAACACAAGGGTTGCCTGAAGCTCATATTGTTGTACATGATGGTAAGGACAAAACCCAAGTTAAGGGTCATGTTGGAGGAGGAAAACAGGGCAAAAAGGGTGGGAAATTCAAGCATTTTGGAAAGAAAGGTCAAAAGCCAAATAACCTGGGAAAGGGTAAAGGCAAAGACTCCGGTAATGATGGGGCTAAACACCCTAATACGGGCTATTTCCATTGTGGATCACTTAAGCATTGGTCTCGCACATGCACTACTGAAAAGCACCTGATTGATATGTATCAGGAGTTCAAAAAGCGCCAAAACCCAGAAGTTAACTTCGTCCAAATCCCGGTACCAGAGGATACGAGGATTGATGAACCGGTTCCTGAACCGCAACCTGCCTGCTGCACCTTCAGATATTCCAGCTGAAACTGGTGATATGGACGTTGATAATGATCCAAATTCTTCTGGTACACTTGCCGGTGATGCTGATGGTGATATTGATCTTGATGATGAATATCTTAATGATGAACTGTATAGGGACATAGAGTAGTCCCGTTTGTCAAATTTACTTAGAGTTTGTGATGGTCGTGATGTAATAAGTGCTCTTGTTGAGCCATCCCGTGTTAAACTTGTTTAAGCTTGGATCAATAGCTTGCATGCTTTTAATTTCAGAATAATGATATGTGCTTTTGATATCTTGTTCAATACCTGCAATTTTTTATGATTCGACTTATGCACGTTTTTAGCCTCGTTCTTTCCTCATAGTCAGTGCTAACTTAGAAATCATTGAATTTTCTAAAAATAGAACAAGATGCATGTTCTGATGGAAGTTGATGCTGAACCGTGCCTGGTTGATAGTGCTGCCACAAACTCAATATTGAGAGAGACTAAGTACTTTCAGACACTTCAGAAGAGGACTGAAAATGTACTTACCATTGCCGGACGCAATGGGCATATTGTCGGCTCTGGACAAGCTACAGTAGTACTCCCGAATAATACTAAGATCTTCATTGAAGAAGCATTCTTGTATTCGAGAGCTGAACGAACTCTCCTCACCTTCAAACACATCCGTAGTAGTTGTTATCATGTTTAAACCGCAAGTGAAGGTAGGGCCAAATTCCTGTACATCACTGATGATCAAGATGGTGCATCCAAAGTACTTGAGAAAGCGTCGGGTACCTCCAATAGAATATATTACACTAAAATTAAGCCTCTGGAAGAATATGTTGCTATGCCTACAATTTTTAAGAACCCAAAATCATTTAGAATCTAGCATGAAAGGCTAGGTCATTCTGGATTATCAATGATGCGTCGTATTATCAATAATTCTACCGTCCATAGCATCAAAACGACTCAATTCCCAAAACCAAAAGATTTCAATTGTGTTTCGTGTGCCAAGGGAAAACTTATCACTAGACCGTCTTACCTGAAGGCAAAGAACGAGTCTCTGAGTGACCGTCTTACCTGAAGGTAAAGGATGAGTCTCTGAGTTTTCTTGAGCGGATTCAAGGTGATATCTGTGGCCCGATTAGTCCTTCGTCAGGGTCGTTTAGATACTTTATGGTACTCATTGATGCCTCGACGAGGTGGAGCCATGTATGCCTGTTGTCTACACGGAACCATGCTTTTGCAAAGATCATTGCCCAAAACATCCGTTTGCGTGCTAGTTTCCCAGAGAACCGCATTAAGACAATTCGGATGGATAATGCTACTGAGTTTACCTCAAAAGCGTTTAATGACTATTGTCTTGCTTTGGGCATTGATATTGAGCATTCTGTACCTTATGTTCATACTCAGAATAGGCTTGCCGAGTCATTGATCAAGAGGATCAAATTGATTGATAGACCTCTTCTTGAAGATAGCAGATTACCCACCAGTTGTTGGGGTCATGCAGTCCTGCACGCTGTCACTTTAATCCAGTACCGACCGACTGCATATCATTCAACTTCCCCGTTCCATTTAGCACGTGGTCAAGAACCGATGATTTCCCATCTGCGAAAATTCGACTGTGCCATTTTTGTACCGATATCACCACCCCAGCATACATCTATGGGGCCTCACCGGAAGATGGGGATATACGTTGGTTATGAAACTCCGTCCATAATCAAGTATTTAGAGCCTAAAACTGGAGACTTGTTTACGGCTCGGTACGCTGACTGTATCTTCCATGAAGATCACTTTTTGGCATTAGGGGGAGGATTGTACCTAAATTCTAAGGAATGCCAGGAAATCAATGGAGTGCCAGTAGCATCCAATCTCTTGACCCACAGACTAAAGATATTGAGCTTGAAGTTCAGAGGATTATAAACCTGCAACAACTAGCTAACAATTTGCCTGATGCATTTACCAATTTAAGTGGAGTGTCTAAGTCGTATATTCCTGTGGCCAATGCACCAGAAAGAGTTGAGATACCTCTGGAGGGTTTGAACTCATCTCAAGTCCCTCGTCCTAGGAAAAGGAGGAGTAACCCGGATAGTTCGGTACCAGCCAAGCGTAGACGTCTACCACAACCGGGTACTAAAATTATTGCATTATATTCTCGTTCAGTTGTCTCTGATGAGACACACCCTACTGGTGACCCTTGTGAAATTGTGCGCACAAACAAACTTAAAAGAACAAGGGATTTGGAACAAACAAGCTCACCGAGAAATCTTAAAGAGCTTGATGATTCAGATGGTGAAATAGCCAGTGATTATGCTGAATCGAGAGAGTTGTACAATAGAAAGTCTACAAATGTCGACATCTATTTCGTCTCAAAGGTCGCTGAAATGATCATCAAGGACACTGAACCCAAGTCCATGGCAGAGTGTCGGAAACGCTCAGATTGGGTCAGGTGGAAAGAAGCAATTGAGATGGAATTGCGCTCGCTTAATAAAAGGCAAGTTTTCAGGCCTGTCGTCTGCACGCCTGCCCATGTTTCCCCCGTTGGGTATAAGTGGGTTTTCGTCCGGAAGCGTGACGAAAATAATATGGTGATACGTTATAAAGCGAGACTGGTAGCACAAGGGTTCACGCAGAGACCCGACATCGATTATGATGAAACATACTCTCCGGTTATGAGTGGCATAACGTTCCGGTACTTGATATCAATGGTTGCTAGTTTAGATCTTAAAATGCACTTAATGGATGTTGTGACCACATATCTCTATGGGTCACTTGATTCGGACATTTATACGAAAGTCCTAGATGGGCTTAAAGTTTTGGATAAATCCAACCGCAACATGTACAGCGTTAAGTTGCAAAGATTGTTGTACGGGCTGAAACAATCAGATCGGATGTGGTACAACCGACTGAGCGAATACCTCATGAAGAAAGGTTATGTGAATAATGAGGATTGCCCCTATGTGTTCATTCGAAAGTCCAGCAATGGATTTTGCATCATCTCGGTCTATGTTGATGATTTGAACATAATCGGTTGCGCAGAGGATATTGAGAAAGCGTGTACCTACCTCAAGGCGGAGTTTGAGATGAAAGATCTAGGTAAAACCAGATTTTGCTTGGGCCTGATCGAGCACCTCCCTGATGGAATTTTAGTACACCAATCGGCCTACATGAAGAAGGTCCTTGAGAGGTTTAACATGTCAAAGGCTCATCCTTTGAAAACCCCCATGGTCGTTAGATCACTTGATAAGGATAAAAATTCATTTAGACCCAAAGCTGACAATGAGGAATTACTAAAACCTGAAGTCCTTTATCTTAGTACAATCGGAGCATTGATGTATCTTGCAAACAGCACAAGGCCGGATATCGCTTTTGCGGTTAATTTGCTTGCTCGCCGCACCAACTAGAAGGCATTGGGTTGGCATTAAGACAATCTTGAGATACCTCAAAGGCACTATTGAACTTGGGTTGTTTTTCCTGAAGAAACAGGACTTGATCTTGGTCGAGTATGCGGATGCAGGGTATCTATCTGATCCACATCATGCTAGATCTCAATCCGGGTTTGTGTTTCTCTGTGGTGGCACGGCCGTTTCATGGCGGTCTTATAAACAAACATTAGTAGCGACATCTACTAACCACTCGGAGATTATAGCCCTATATGAAGCCGCACGGGAGTGTGTTTGGCTTAGACGGATGACAACTCATATCCAGAAGTCATGTGGTATTAAAATCCTCAATACCCCTACTGTTATCCATGGGGATAATGCAGCGTGTTGTGCAAATGCAAACTGGCTATGTAAAGAATAACTTGACGAAGCATATATCGCCTAAGTTTTTCTATCCTCACGAGCTCTAGGAGCAAGGCGAAGTGAAAATCCTGCAAATTAAGTCGTGTGAAAATCTTGTTGATTTATTCACCAAGTCCTTACCCGCTACCGTTTTCCAGAAGTATGTTCACGGTATCGGTATGAGACACTTAAGAGAATTGCAAGGTTCAGGGGAGACCAATCCTGAACATAGCCTGATCATGGTGATCACTTTGTCTAGAAGGCAAAAGTTGTACTCTTTTTTTTCTGATGAGAGTTTTTCTAAAGTTTCTCCACCAGATTTTTAATGAGGCAACATGTGCAACGCACTAGTAGTAACTATGTACTCTTTCTCTATATTTTTCCCACTGAGTTTTTAGGAGTTTTGATGAGGCATGAGATTATCGTGGTATTCGTCTAATGGGAAGTGTTATAAACCCTTATGTTTTAGGGTTATGGGCTCATACCGAAAGTCATATAATAGGCAATAAACGAATCCTTGTCAGACTCGGTTTCTACCCGAGTCTCAATTAGACTCGATTCCAAGTCCCAGTAGGACTCTGCCTACCCGACTATATAATGTAACAAGGTGTGTCCGTATTGTTATATCCAGTGAATAACAAAGATTAGCACCATCTGACTTTGTGTCTCGTGTCTCTTGTCTCTATTGATCTCGCTGGATCGGAAAGAGAAACGGGAGAACTCTATCATCTAACTCACGCTCAAGTTTCTGCCGGGAGGGAAGGGTTCGGATTGGGTGATTAGTAACGAGTCGTCGTGGTCGACTAGTCGTCATGTTCCGACTGGCCCACGAGTAGGAGGCACGATAAGTGTTGCTGTCTCTGGATTGGGCTTCGCTTTTGCTTCAACGGTTCAATTCACTTTTTTTTTTTAACAGAAATTGAGCTGCGTAAACTTATCAGCATGTTCTTTTTTTTTTTCCTTCCCCACAGGGATGAAACAGCGAAGAAAAGTGTCAACCACTGACACCTAAGATAATTGCCTCAACATAACATCACCGAGCACCAGTCTGGATCATCGGGACACTCCTATGCTAGTGTCCACTGCATATTGAAACGATACAACACAAACTAATCGCAGTGCTTCTACCATAAAACATCGATGTTTAACCTTAGACAGAAAATGTAAGTTTGTAGCTGAAGTTCAATCAGAACTGCGATACCCAATCAAGAGTGTCAGCAAACAGGCAAAAATAAATGCTAATTTTCTGTCAAAAAGTTCATAAGACCTTTTATCATTGTTGTTGACAGCAAAAATGATACACCATAAGCTATCATCTTCAGATATTCCATCAATCATTAGAACCGAGACTACATTGGAGTTGACCATTTCTTTGACTGCACGAACATCCAGTCGCCTGACGTCAACTAGAAATTGAAGAACCAGCAGCTTGCAACTGTACAGTTTCCATGCGCCACAGCATCTCCTTCATACCTAGTACAACAGGACCTCCTTTACAATATACAGCAAGTTCTCCTATGGTTATCTGCATTTCTGCAATGGTCTCCCTCCTAGAGAAGCTAAAGAATCATTTTACATGCTTGCTACAACCTTCCATTGCATGCTTCAATTCTGCCTACGAACAATGTAGACAATGGCCATCTCAACAACAACACGGTGTGGTCCATTTTCTCATCTTCTGGGATGGAGTACCTTAGGTTTCCATTTATCTGCGTCTTTAAGGGCACGCTGTGCATTAGCAACAGAGAGTGATTCAGCTATTACATCTCTCATATGAGTTGCTGCTGATTCTCCACGCCGAGTGGCCAACTCTAGATACATGAGACATTTGATCCTGTCTCCCGCCTGTATAAAAGGGTTCAGAGTTATAGGTAAATACACGGCTCATTAACACTGAGTAAGCACTAACAGTAATGGCATCTTTCGTAAGTTTCTCTAGTGCTTCAAAACCATAAAACTCATTAACAGATTTTGATGCCAATTCTAGTTATTTTATGATCTTTAAGACATTCACCTTTACTTTATTATGAAGCAATTATCCTTAACCTAACCAACTTTATGAAGGAATTAGATACTGTTCTGGTGCAAATTTTGTTTTACCTATGTAATATTTTGCACAATTCTGAGGAGGATTTCCAACCCCAAGAAATCAAGCATCATGTCCTAACCTCATATCGGCACTAATTACTAAATGAAACGTATAATAGAAAGAAATGGAGGAGAGCAGGGAAGGGGGTCACTGGTGACGAACACAGTATTTTGTCTAAAGCGACAGTCCTAAGAAGGTAGTGCGATATTTAGTTAAAGACAAATGAATCCACACAGGCAAGTCCGGCAATGCAATGAAAAAGTGTCAAGAAATGACATACCGCACAAAGTTTAATACCACACTCAAAAAGAGCTTTCTTATGACCACAATCAGCAGCTAGTTGCAGCCACTTCTTAGCACGCACAGGATCATGTGGAAGCCCTTCACCGAGATTGTAGCATAATGAGATGTTATACATGGCTCGAACATTTCCACCTTCTGCAGCTCGCAAGTACCATTTTGCCTGCATTAATAAGTTTCTTTCAGATTTACAACATAAAGACAAACAAACACATAGTACACCTAAACTATTGCAACGATGGAGGGAGGATCCATCCTGGTAATCTATTGTATGCTGGTTAGTGTATTCCGATTGTTCCTGGTGACATAATCCTGATTATCTTCGTAGAGGAAATCCAACCAAGGGAAAAGGCTACTTAGATGCGCTAAAGCACTTCAACAGAGTCTGGTAATCCTAGCATCCTCAGATCGCATGTTAAACAACTGTTGTTCAACAGCCGGATAATAGAGGATGTCTGTCTATCCCTAATCTAGTTAGCAAGATATATGATACACAAATACTTGTACAAACAGGATGCGTAGCAACAATTTGCTCAACAACTGAGTACATCTGGATAACCAGCATACTTCTCTTCTATGTTAAAACTGCTAGTGTGTGACATAGGATGGATATCTTACAGCTTCCTTCTGGTTACGCTTAATCCCTCTCCCATTTTGCAAGCAAAGGCCTAGGTTGTATTGTGCACGGGCGCTGCCTGCCGATGCAGATGGATAGAACCATTTAATGGCTTCCTCAGCCTTGGGTGGATTAGCTGCAGAAAGATTTGGCAGCAATCAGTTGTAATGCCTCGAGATGAACAGGACGATTGATTGCAAACAAATGCATAATACTCCCTCCTTCCATGTATACAGTGCATATTTGTCAAAATATTTTTTCATAAATATAATGCATATTTCTGTTAAATCCTCATCAGATGTGCATCATGATTAGTCTGCTTTTAGATTATTGGTGAATGCCTCTTCGTTCTAGCTCTATAATTAATACACATGCTAGCCATTGGATACTTTCGTATTTTATTTGTTGTGTCCACATAAATTTTTTATTATAATTATTACAACTTGGTCTTTGTGCCACTTTTAAATGGAAAGCAAGATGTTCATCTATTAATTGGTTCTTTACCTAGTACGACCAACAAAACCAGCACAGTTCACAAGAGAGGCAACGGAACACAGCCAAAGCTTCTCCAAAATACTTTATCGAATAATTGCTAACCTGTGAAGTGGTAAGCCATGGAATCTCTCCTCCCCCTAATTGTACCTCGAACAGAACTAATAATGCGCGTCGAATATATGATAATATAGGAAACAAGTCAAATCCGTCCTAAAAATTCCGAATCACTCGAGCCACCTAGAACGCTACAGGAAAAGCTAACCCTGCAGCCCAAATCCACTGTACCTTCGAGGTAGGAGACCCCAAGATTGCACATCCCGACGGGATGCCCCAGCTCCGCCGCGCTCCGGTAGTACTCCACGGCCTCCTCCCGGCGCCCCTCCTCCCAGCACATGAGCCCCGCGTCCACCATCGCCGCGGCGGAGCCGAGCCTGGCCGCCCGCCGGAACAGCCCCAGCGCGCGCTGCCTCTCCGCCTCGAGGCGCCCCCCTCCTCCGCCCTCGCGGGCGGCGGAAACCTCGGCCCCCTTCACGGGCCCGTGCTTGACGCGGCGGCCGTACGCGTGCAGCGCCGCGGCCTCGCGGAGCGGCCGCAGCGCGTCCCGCCACGCCCGGCACGCGCGGCTGGCCGCCGCGACGTCGGAGGCGCAGGAGGCCGCGAGCGCGCGGTGGACGAGCTCTGGCGGAAGAGCCGAGAAGTCCGCGCCCTGCGGCGACGGCGGCGGAGGCAGAGGCGGGGGCCTGATCTTCTTGAAGTGGCGCCGGTGGCGGCTGTGTGGAGATGGGTACGGCGACTCGCGCAGCCGGGAGGAGAAGGGCGGCGGCGAGGGGGCCGGGGGCGGCCAGGTGCGGCTCGCGTCGTCCATGAGGAGCCGAGGAGGGAGGCGGCGATTCCGTAGCCTGGGTGGGCGCGACGCGGGTCAGGGTCGGGAAGTATACGAGCGGGGCGGGGGCGAGACTGGGAGAGATTGTGTGGGGTTTGAGGCCGGTCATTCTTCCAATGACATGTAGGGTCCGCAATACGTCGGGCAACGCGACAGCGACTTGTCATCGCTGTCGATTGGGTTGGGCTATTTTTTCTCCTGTCCCTGATGTCAGGACTTGTAAGCTTCTTTGACATCCCTGTCATCATCATTTGGTTTTATTTTATTTTTTCATACAAGTCCGTTTTAATTTCCCCCTTATGATACATATATCTTGAAAGCGGATATGTATGTTGTAAAACGTTTACGGGTCAGGCTTATCATTTAGAAGGACTCCTGCCCTATGTAGGCACTTTATCTAATTCTAATCCAACACGAAGTAGGGTTTCCCTCTTATAAATAGTTAAGAAAACACACCTTTATAATTTTACTAGAATTATTCAATAAAGAATTTTGTCTCCTCTATTCTTGTCACTTTTAGTTTTTATTTTCTACTTCGATCTACGTGCCTATGATTATCGATAACTCAACACGTTATTAGCACGCTCTACAGAGCCGGTCATCTACTCGGCGATTAAAGGTATGATTTTCGGTTAATTTTGTATCTTGACTCGTTGCAGCCAAGATCTGTCCAGGAGATTCCCACAAAAATCTTGACTCATTGCAGTCAAGATCTACAACAACAAAAACCCGCCATAGCAGGCGGCACTATGAAATAACAAAATCAGATTAAAGACACTTATACGCCCGCGATCTCCCAGCCCTAACCGGATCTGAAACCGGCAAGGGGAGGATCTGAAATATTCAGATCCAAAACAGGGTACGTCCAGAAATTTAAAAAAAAAAGGCCGCATGAGAGCTCTCCGCCGACGCAAGCCACGAAGATGGCAAGAAGAAAAGACCGGATCTACCCTAACCCTAGTGGTAAAGGTGACCGGATCTACAAGAAAAAAAAATTCGAGATCCGTTTCGAGACGGCTTGGATCTGGGTATTGTTAGCCCAGATGCGGCCTCTCCAAACCTTGGATTCGGTTCCATACATCACAGAAAGTTGAAAAAATAAAGAAAAAGAAGGGGAGGCCAACCAGATCTGGAACTCCAGTCCCCAGATCCGGCCCCCGTCGTCGAGATCCGAAGACACGGCGCCGGCTGCTTGATCGTGTTGGTCCCGTCGTGCCCCATGCGCCCCGCCCTGGCCCCACACGCAAGCAGTCGTAGGCCACGCCGCGCACGTCGCACGTGCAAGCCGTCGCGCACCAGGCCCCAACGCTCGGGAGACCGCGCCTGGTGAGCACCCGCGCGCGCGCTGGCTTAGATCTGGTGCTGTCGGCGGGGTGGAAGAAAGAAACGAGGGAAGAAGAAAGAAGAGGAAGAAGGGAGTGGCGGCTGGTGGAGAAAGAAAAATGAGGGAGTGAATGTAAACTTAGGGTTTCAGTCTCTTTTATATCCTTTACAAGAAAAACGTGTCGGGCCTAATTTTTGGGCCGGATTTTGGTCCGGTGAGCAAAAATATCTAATAATTTGCAAAATAGCCCCTGAAGTTGTTGGAATTTCTATTGAAGCCTAAATTTTCGTAAAAGCGCCCCTAATATTTTCAGAAATAAATCTGGAGTCCATATTTTGCAGCAAGACCCCTGGAAATTAAGAAAATTACCAGAAAATCACAGATTAAATAGAAATTTTACGGGAATGTGTTATTTTGCATATAACACCTCGGATTTTTCCAGATTTATATCAAGATGGACTATAGTTCTTATATTATTCCGTTTTCACGGTTTATTGGTTATTTTTATGCAAAAAGACCAATAAAAATAACTTAAACATGCAGTTTTTGTTATACCACTTTACTTGTGTCCCCTATTACTTGAAGATATTATTTGCATATACATGAAGTAATTTTTGCACCATGATATCATGCAGATGTCTCACCTTGTGAAGAGAGAATTCGATATGCTTACCCCCACATGGAAGTAACTACTTGTCCTGGGCTCTTGATGCTGAAATTCTCCTTAGTGGCAAAAATCTCTTGAAGACAATTATGTCCAAAAATGGAGAACCTGCTACAACAGCAGTGGAGCAAGCTCAGTCTCTGCATTTTCTAAGGCATCATTTATGTACTAGATTGAAAAATAAGTACATGACCGAAAGGAACCCGAAGGTCTTATGGGACTCACTGCGTAATCGTTTTGAGCAAATTGAAGCAGTCTTACTTCCTAAAGTGGAGCGTGAATTGCAAAACCTATGCTTCCAAGACTACAAGACTGTTGAGGAATATAATACCAAGCTTTACGGTATTGTGTCACGCATGAAGCTACGTGGCAAAAATCTTAAAGATCCCGACCTCATCCACAAAACTCTCTCCACCTTTCACCCTAAGCTCACCCATGTGAGCCGTCAGTACAAGAAGGACAAATATGACTCTTATGTCGTCCTGAGTAATGCATTGCAGCAAGATCAGAGGGAGGACGAATTGATCAAGTAGAATTATTTGTCTCATCCTACTGGCTCTATGGCACCGCAAGAAGCAAATGCCACGTCATTCAAGAAGAATAACAACAAGGGTAAAGGAGCTCCGAAGGCACCACCGAAGGCACAAAACAACCCTAACAAGTTAAAGAAGAACTATAAAGGGAAGTCAAAGAAGACGTCTTCAAGGGAGAATATGAGAAACAGGACCAGAAATGTTATACATGTGGCATGAATGGACATTGGTCCAAAATTTATCGCACGTCTAAGCACGTTGTCGACATGTACCAAGAACTTAGGAAGAAGCTTGCGAAGCATGAAGCCAACTATGTTGAAGCTCCACAAGCCAAAGAAGACATCACGAAGATGGATTCTGGTACATTAGACAAAGCTCAAGGTCATGGAGAACCAAGCAAGGCCTCTGATATTGAATTTGATGACGATCTCATGGCAGAGGATGAGGAGGATCTGCATGGAGATTTTCACTAGTCTAGTAGACTACTTAGAATCAAGAGTTCTCTATTAGAATTAAGCATTAATAATAGAGGTGCATTAAGTTTTTAGTGGTGGATTTATTTATGTAATCTCATGAAGAGAAGACATTTTCTCATTAATATATCATATTGGTGTAGAAATTGTTCGTATTATTATTTCTGTTGATTATACATTATTGTATTAATTACAGAATCATGGAGTATATGGCTATTCAAGAGGAGCTCTGTCTCGTAGACAGTGGTACTACCGCTACTGTTTTAAGGGACACTAGTTATTTTAAAACACTTCAAAAGTATGATGGAGATATAACTACTGTCATTAGCAATGACACTAGGATTGTTGGCTCAGGCAGAGCCACAATCGTCCTACCGAATGGTACGTGGCTAGTAATCCATGAAGCATTACTTTATCCCGAGTCTACTCGGACATTGTTAAGCTTCAATGACATCCGTGCAAATGGATTTCATGTAGAAACCAATGATGATAAAGGCGAAGAATGTCTCATTATGACCAAGAAAGATGGAGAACACAAGACTATCGTCGAAAGTTTTCTAACCATTAAAGAAAGCATGTACTACACTTATGTTAAACCACACAAAGAGTTTGCTACGTTCAAGACAGTATTTAGCAACCAAGAAGCCTATCGAACATGGCACGATAGACTTGGTCATCCAAGCCTGAACATGATGCAAAGAATCACGAAGAATTCGAATGGTCACAACTTGAAGATAAAAGATTTCTCAAATGAAGAAGATTTTTTATGCGTTGCATGTGCAAAAGGGAAGCTCATCACTCGACCCTCAAAGCTAAAGATTCAAGCAGAATCGATGACATTCCTTGAACAAATTCAAGGAGACATATGTGGACCAATTAACCCCATGTCAGGACCTTTTCGGTACTTCATGGTGTTGATTGATGCTTCCTCGAAGTGGAGTCATGTATGTTTATTGTCTACTAGAAACCATGCGTTTGCATGATTAACAACTCAAATCATACAATTGAAAACCAATTTTCCGGATCATAAAATTCAATCCATCAGGATGGATAATGCCGGAGAATTTACCTCGAAGGTGTTTAATGATTATTGTATGAGTCTGGGTATCAAAGTGGAACACTTTGTACCACACGTGCATACATAAAATGGACTTGCAGAATCATTAATTAAAAGGATCAAGTTGATAGCACGGCCATTATTGCATAATTGCTTATTGCCTACCTCTTGTTGGGGGCATGCAATGTTGCACGCAGCAGCGTTAATTCAATTGAGGCCATCTGCTATACATGAAGAATCACCATTGGCAATGGTGCGTGGTACAATACCAAATGTTTCTCACTTGCGGAGATTTGGATGTGTTGTGTATGTCCCTATCCCGCCGCCTCAGCGAACTGCAATGGGTGCACAACAGAAACTCGGAGTTTACGTTGGATATGAAAGTGCATCCATAATCAAGTATTTAGAGTCATCCACTGGAGATCTACACACGGCTCGCTTCGCTGATTGTATCTTTAATGAAGATCGTTTTCCGACTTTAGGGGGAGGAAAGTATCTCTCTCGGGATGAATGTCGTGAAATAGAATGGGAAACTAAAGGAATTTAAGAAATGGATCCTCGCAGTACAGAAACTGAGCTCGAAGCTCAGAACATCCTCCATCTACAAAGGGTTGCTAATGAACTGCTAGAAGATTTCACCAATACAAGAGACATTGTGAAGTCTCATATACCGGCTGCAAATGCACCTGAAAGAATAGACATCCCATTTGAAGAAGATGACTATATGGAATTCCAGCCTCCTTCCTCAAAAGCAACGAATGCTAGGAAGAGGGGGAGTGATCCAGTTACACGGGCACCAAAGAAGCCTAGAGTACAAGCTCAAGCTAAAGCTCCTAAGAGACGTCCTACGGAGAATAAGTCTAAGTTAACTACTCAAAAGAAGAATATAGAAGGTGAAAGCAAACCACACGAAGTGGTAAGCCTTGAAGAAGAAATCCCAAGTGAGAATATGCGCATACTTGAAACTCACGACGGGTTACCGGAAATTCCTGATCTAAACACATCTCTGAGTGATATGGATCAAGAAAATAAAATAATAGAAAAAGTATCAACGAATTATGTTGAGACGTGAGTAGTATACAATAGAAAGACAATGAAAGTCGACTCATATTTTGCTGACACAATTGCAACATAGATTGACTTGGAATCTGAACCAAAGTCAATAAAAGAATGCAAGAAGCGTCCTGGCTGGCCAAAGTGGACAGAAGCAATTTATGCAGAGTTGAACTCACTAAAGAAAAGAGAAGTGTTTGGTAATGTAAGCCTTACACCAAAAGATATCTTTCCAGTGGGTCACAAATGGGTGCTTGTCAGGAAGAGAAATGCTCAAAATGAAGTGACTAGACACAAGGCGAGACTCATAGCTCAAGGTTTCACGCAGAGACCAGAAATTGACTACGAAGAAACCTACTCTCTCGTAATAGATGGAATTACTTTCCGGTATTTAATATCATTGGCAGTGAATATGAATTTGTAAATGCGACTTATGGATGTCGTCACTGCATATTTGTATAGAACATTAGATACAGAAATCTATATGAAAGTTTCAGAAGGAATCAAAGTCCCGAATGAAGAAGAATGCAAATTGTATAGTGAAAAATTTCAGAAGTCACTATATGGTTTAAAGCAATCTGTAAGAATGTGATATAACAAACTCCGTAAATTTTTACTGGAGAAAGAATACTTGAAGAATGATGATTGTCCTTGTGTATTCATTAAGAAATCAGAGAAAGGTTATTGCATAATCTATATTTATGTTGATGATTTGAATATCATTGGAACTACATAGGACATCGAAGATGTATGTTCTTACTTAAAGACTAAATTTGAAATGAAAGATTTAGGAATGACTGCATATTGTTTAGGTTTGCAGCTTGAGCATACCCACGAATGGATATTATTGTATCAATCAAACTATACCAAGAAGGTATTAGAGAGATTTAATATAAAGGATGCATACCCACTCAGATGCCCTATAGTTGTGAGATCACTCAATGCAGAGGAAGACCCATTTAGACCAAAGAAGGAATGTGAGGAATTATTGGGCGCTATTGGAGCATTGATGTATCTTGCAAATGGTTCGAGGCCTGATATAGCTTTTGCTGTTAATCTACTTGCTAGATACAGCTCGGCACCAACTATACGATTTTGGAAAGGCATTAAACAAGTACTAAGATATCTGAGAGGAACTGAAGATTTCGGATTATTTTTCAAGAAGAATGTAGAAGTAACCTTGATTGGGTATATTGATGCTGGCTACTTATCCGATCCACACAAGTCAATCTTATAGACTGGATATGTGTTCTTATTTGGTGGAACGACAATTTCATGGAAGTCAACGAAACAGATGATTGTTGCTAATCAATAAATTACTCAGAGATCATCGCATTATTTGAAGCCGCCAAGGAATGCACTTGGCTCAGAAGAATATCAAGACATATAATGGATAGTTATGGAGTATCGTATACTCCATCTCCTATAATTATCTATGAAGATAATAACGTTTGTATTGCACAAATACAATCAGGATATATATAGTCGAACAGGACAAAGCTTATGTTACCTAAATTCTTCCATACGAATGAATTGCAAGAGAAGGAAGAGATTTTAGTAACTCATATCCGATCTTATGATAACCTTGCAGATATGTTCACAAAGGCACTACCAGCTTACACTCTTAAAAAGTGTCGGCATGATATTGGCATGAGAATACTTAGAGAAGTGCTTGAAACAGGGGGAGAACTTCCCTAAGTACATCACGTTCCTGAATTAAAGAATTATCTAGAAGATAATTCATGTCGTTCATGAAGATCGATAAGCATTAATCATAAAGATTAAAGCATTATACTCTTTTTCTCTTATGAGTTTTTCATATGAAGTTTTCTCATTAAATTTTTGATGAGGCAATGCGTACAATACAAGTGACGGTAATATGTGCTCTTTTCTCTATTTTTCTCACTGGGTTTGTAAGGAGTTTTTATGAGGCATGTTTATCGTAATAAAGAGCCTAAGGGAGAGTGTTGTAAAACGCTTATGGGCCAGACCCACCTTCTAGAGGAAGGACTCCTGGCCCATGTTGGCTCCTTATCTAATCCTAGTCCAACACGAAGTAGGGTTTCCCCCTTATAAATAGTTAAGGAGACATCCCTTGCAATTTTGCCAGAATTATTTAATAAAGAATTTCGTCTCCTCTATTCTTGTCACTTTTAGTTTTCGTTTTCTATTTCGATCTACGTGTCTACGATCGTCGATAACTCAACAATGTAATGTACTCCAACTCTTGTATGCGCTTGAATTTCATGCATTATTAGCACCCACTCCTCAATGCGATCATCAGGATCTAAGCTGTATTGGGTGGACTCGTACGATCACGATTTAGGGGGTGTTTGTCATGGCTCCAGAGCCGAGCTCCAGTTAGGAGCGGATCAGAGCCAGCCAAACACCTCAGCTCCAGAAATTTTTGGAGCAGCCAACTCTGAGGAGTTTGAGGAGCTCTAGTTCATTTTTTCAGAGCACCTCAAACCCAGCTCCAAAGACCAGGGAAACCAAACCCAGCTCCAAAGACCAGGGAAACGTGAAGTTGCAAAAAGTTACCCACGTTGCCACCGTCTACACAAAAAACGGTTCGCTCTTCTTTCTCGCTCTATCCTCTCTCGTCTGGCAGTGCCATCCGCACCAGCCCTCCTCCCCGTCGTCTCTCCCCCCCCCCCCCAGGCCTCCTCCCCTGCTGGCTCCGTCGCCCTTCGCGCCACCCCAGGGGCTCCGCCGTTGTGCGCGCCGCCCTTCTTCTCCCTCCCGCTCTTCTTTCCCCTCTCGCTCCATCGCTCCAGCTCGTGCCGCCCGCCTGAGCTCGCTCCGGCCGCTCGCGCCGCCCCTGCTGGCTCCACCGTCGTGCGAGCCGCCCCTGCTAGCTCCGCCGTTACGCGCACCGTCCTTCTTCTCCCTCTCGCTCTTCTTCTCCCCGTTTGCTCTGCCGCTCCAGCTCGCGCCGCCCGCCTGAGCTCGCTCCGGCCGCTCGTGTCGCCCCTGCTGGCTCCGCCGTCGGTGCACCGCCCCTACTGGCTCCTCCCGCCTGCGCCGCTCCAGCCTGCTCCGATTCGTGCCGCCGAGGCTCCAAAACTCGTCGTCCCTGCTGGCTCTGCCGTCGGCGCGCCGCCCCTGCTGGCTCCTCCCGCCTGCGCCGCCCCAGCCCGCTCTGAGTCGTGCCGCCGAGCTCTAAATCACGTCGCCCCTCGCTCCGATTCGTGTCACTATGAGGCAGAGAAAGGGGTCGATGGAGAGAGGGACAATAGGGGAAGCGTATCTGCCGAATTATGTGTTTGACCATGTTTTTTTGGAGCTGAAGTGTTTGGCATGGCTTCACTCCATAGTGAAGCAGCTCTACACTGTAGTTTTGGAGTGGAGCTGCTCCACTATGGAGCGGAGCCATGCCAAACACGCCCTTAATGTTCCCCAGGTAGTTCTTTGCGTCACATAGCAGAGCAGCTCTCGCTCCTCGCAGATCCAGAGGCCGGAGCTTTCTATGGGCTATACCAGTGACTGTTTGCCAGGCCCAGGCCGCAGAAGCCCAAAATCAGCACCAGATCCTAATTTTCAGCCAAAGAAGAACCGAATGTGCGCGCATGTGTTGAGTAGTCCTGGCCAACTGGGCCGTGCCTGTCGTGCCGGTCTGAGGCCCGCAAAATTTGGCCCGACCCAAGTCTGGCATAGCATGGCGCATTTCATGCCCGGCCCGGCCCGGCACGCGCCTTCGTGCCGTGCTAAGGCCGAGGCCTCGGCGTGGCGGGCGGCACGAGCATGGCCCATTTATGGGCGGCCCGGTCAGGGACGAAGGAGGCCCACGTCCGGCACGAAATAAGGCCCAGCATATCGAAATTCTCCCTCGCGCGTAGCCCCGCACAACACTACTAGCGGTCTGGTCCAATGCGACCTAGGGCACGCCGTCACTCCCCTCGCCCTGTTCCTCCCAGGCTCCCACGCGCTCACGCCACCGCTGCTCCTCCCTCTCGCCGTCACTGCCGTCGCGAGTTGCTCGGGCGCGTTCTCCCGGCGCCGCCAGCACCTTCACGCCCCGGTCGCCCTCCCCGCACCGCCAGTTGCCTCGGCCGCTGGTCGCCCTCTTCACGCCGCTAGTTGCCTCGGCGCTCGGTCATCTTTCCCGTTTCGCCGCCGCATTCGTCCCATTGCGACACCGCCGCGGCTGCTGCCCCGCGCCGCTGCCGCATCCGTCGCATCGCGACGCCGCGCGCGGCTGCTACCCCGCACCGCCGCATCCTCACCCACGCTCGTCACCACCGCTAGTGGACGGGCCGCTATCTTAACGAGTTGGCATGCCAAACGGACCGGGCCGACATGTCTGACCATTTTCGTGCCGTGCTATGAACCGATGGCGCGTCACAAAGACCGACCCGGCACGGCACAGCTACTGTTACGTGCCGTGCCGACCCAAAATGTTACGTACCGTGACTTTTCAGATTTAAACGGGACCATTCCGGGCGGCCCGTTTGGCCAGGACTAGTGTTGAGCGTCGCACCACCGCGACCGCGAGATCTTCCACGCCGGCCGGCCGCCACTCAACCCATTGCCAAGGTCAGTCCGTCAGCGATGACGCGGTGCCGCCGTGCCCAATCGCGCCAGTCTCTCGGTGTCGGCAGTTTTGTCCCCGCAAAAGCAGTCAAGCTGCAAGGATCCTTTCCTGCCTGATCTCCTGGTCGTGGCCTTCGGTGCTGCATCTGCATGCCAGCGTTTGCTCTCAGAGGGATCCTTATCCTATCCGCATCATTGCGGCCACGAAAACCTCGCTCGTGTGCTCCAAAATAAACGGCGAAAGCACGTGTCTGCGACGGCTACGAATTGTTTAGCAGAAACTTGGCATGGTCGAAGTCAACGGACGCACATGAACGAACAGTTTAGCAGAAACTTGGCATGGCGACTCTGTTCCTCGTCGTCTGTTCAGGTATTGGTATACCCGATCCCACATGTCTCCGTCGTGGTGAACCGGTATACAAAAGTATTTCCGTAGCCTCGCTGGTCGCTGCCGCCAAAGAGAGTTACGAAAAGAAAAGAAAGGCCCATCAAAAATCGTTTTTTTCAGTGTCGCAGTATAGATGGTGATGATAGGTAAACTCGATTTCAGGAGACGTACTCATACGTGCTTTGAAATTGGTGGCAGACTTGTAGTTGTCGGCAGATCAGCAAGTTCCTGCGATCCAAAAGGCACACTCTGCCTATTGTCAATAGCGACGAGCTTGTGAAAATCCACTGTCGCACGTGACATTTCAGTGGCCTGCTTTTTTAAAATTGGGATCTCCTCTTTTTTTTTTCTGAGGAAAAAATGGGATCTCCTCTTTTTTTTTCTGAGGAAAAAATGGGATCTCCTCTGATCATGCCAACCGCATGATCTGATGACAAGATAGCAAGTGTCTGGCGTGACGACACCGTCTGTCGATCGCCTGTCTCACCGATTCGGCAATACGGCATCTCGTTCGTCGCGTCGCGCGCACGGGCCCCGGTGCCATTCACCCGACAAGCCGCAGCACCATGCGCGCCCCCTGTCCCCCCTGGCCTGCGTCGAGCGCACGGCTTCCCTTCCGCTTTAAGTACGGCCAAAACCCACCTCGAGCGAGCCCCAGCAACTCAGCCACGCGCGTGCGGGTCAATCGGATCGAATCGGCACGAACTGGACAGACAGGCGGCGGGCCGGAGGATGGCCAAGATCCCGGTGATCGACCTGCGGCTTGCCGGCTCGTCGCCGGCGGAGTCGACGCGGCTGCGCGACGCGTGCGAGCGGCTGGGCTGCTTCCGCGTGTCCGGGCACGGCGTGCCCGCGCGGCTCCAGGCCGAGATGAAGGCCGCTGTGCGCGCGCTCTTCGACCTCCCCGACGACGCCAAGCGCCGCAACGCCGACATCATCGCCGGCAGCGGCTACGTCGCGCCCAGCCCCGCCAACCCGCTCTACGAGGCCTTCGGGCTCCTCGACGCCGCTGCGCCCGCCGACGTCGACGCCTTCTGCGCCCGCCTCGACGCGCCGCCCCACGTCAGGTCGGTCATGACTCTTTTAGTTAATTAATTAACTCGATTAGTTCTCATTTGTGTGAAATTAAATCAAACTTTTTTTTTGGGTGCAGGGAGACGGTGAAGAGCTATGCGGAGAGGATACACGGCCTGATCGTGGACGTGGCGGACAAGGTGGCGACGAGCCTGGGGCTGGAGCATCACGCGTTCGGGGACTGGCCGTGCCAGTTCCGCATGAACAGGTACAACTACACGGAGGACACGGTGGGGAAGCCCGGCGTGCAGGTGCACACGGACTCGGGCTTCCTCACCGTGCTGCAGGAGGACGAGTGCGTCGGCGGCCTGGAGGTGCTGGACCCCGCCGTCGGCTCCTTCGTGCCCGTCCACCCCGTCGCCGGCTCCTTCGTCGTCAACATCGGCGACGTCGGCACGGTACGATCATCTCTCTTTCTCTCTCTCTCTCTCTCTCTCTCTCTCTTTTCCATAGATTCGTGCGCGACTGGTGATCAGAGCCTGATGGTTCTCGGCGTCGTTTCGTTTTCCAGGCGTGGAGCAACGGGAGGCTGCACAACGTGAAGCACCGGGTGCAGTGTGTCGCGCCGGTCCCGCGCATCTCCATCGCCATGTTCCTGCTCGCGCCCAGGGACGATCGGGTGTCGGCGCCGGAGGCCTTCGTGGACGCCGACCACCCGCGCCGGTTCAGAGAGTTCAAGTACGACGACTACCGGAAGCTACGGCTGTCCACCGGCGAGCGTGCCGGCGAGGCGCTCGCCAGGGTGGCGGCGTGACGTTGCAAGTTGTTGGACTGAGGACAGGGAGAGCTTAGATGTTGATACAGTTATATGCATAACAAAGTATTGTTGGGCGGTGCTCGCAGCTCAGAACTTTGTGGCATTATTGAGCCGTGGAATTGTGAAATTATTACTGATGCTGGCTGCTCAATGAAACCCTGTGTCACTTGACAAGTTGATTGCGGCACATGCACATAACACACACTTTCACGATGGATCTCTCCATATGCCTCTCCTGTTTGTATGGTTGTTATCTTAACGACTATAGGTAATAACTTATATTTTTAAATTAGACCTATACACTCCTCACTCCGGTGTGTTTCACTCTTTCACGATGGATCTCTGCATATGTCTCACCTGTTTGTATTGTTATCTTAACGACCATGGGTAATAACTTATATTTTTAAATTGAACCTATACACTCCTCACTCCGGTGTGTTTCAGTCAGCATGTGAGAGGTGGCCCACAAGATCAACGAACTTACTACCTTCATCTCAATATATAAGCATTTATTGACTTTATAAAATATGTCTAATTTTTTGTCTTATTTAAATTTTTTATGACAAATAAAAAAATAAATCATATTTAAAATATATCTAATAATAAAATTAATATAACAAAAAATATATTTTTTAATAAAAAAATTTGAATAAGACAAAAAATCAAAGGTGATTTTTAAAGTGAACAGATGTTTATATTTTAAGATGAAGCGAGTAGTATCCAAGTATTTAATTCTAATTATTGTCAAAATAAAAAGAAAAAGAAAAAAAAAAGAAAGACGGACCTATCCAACCACAGAGCAGAAGCAAGAGTCAGTCAATGGCCCTGTTGGTTTACGCTTATAAGCGGCTTATCGAAAAAAAAACTTGAAAATCCCACCCAAACGTCGCGCTTAGAATCAGAAAAGCCCAACAACATGTGAAGTCCGATTTTCCCATCTGCGGCCTCACCCCCGCTTATGTGCTAACTGCTAAGCGAGGAACTTTTCCTCTCGTGCCCCCCCACCCCCACCCCACCCCGTCCGCCGTCCCGACCCAGCTCTCATGGTGTCGTTGCCGCTCCCTCCCGCTCTAGCGCCATCGCCTCTCACGCTCGCCGCGCTGCCATCGCTCCCTCCCGCTCCAGCACCACCACCGCTCGCGCTCGTAGCGCCGCCGCACTACCCCCCACTCCACAGCCAACGTGGCTCACGCTCACATCGCCGCCACTCCTCCCTCCCCCCCTCCGCCACCGCCGCTTGCGCTCGTAGCACCGCCACTGCTCCCTCTTCCATCTTCGCCGTGGCTCATGCTAGCAGCACCACCGCTGCTCCCTCTTCTATCCCTGTCGCTGCTCGTTCTTACAGCGCTACCGTCCCTTCTCTACCCGTCCTCTGTTCGTTTGGCAGAGACATTCAAGTCTTTTTATCAATTGGGACAGACAATCAAATGAAGATAAGCAGAATGCCAAACGCCCAGCTTTTCTGAATCAAATGAGGATTCAGAAAATCATGCTTCTTGGATAAGTGAGTTTCAAAAAAGCGTAAACAAACAGGGCCAATCACAGCCGCAGAACCTCGAGCGCACGGCGATGCTTTCCTCAGCCGCGTTCCTATCGTTCCGCCCAACCCCCACCCGTGGCGGTGCTCGCCGGAGCGCCGCCGCCGCCGGCGCGACCATCACGATGCGGGACCGGAGCAAGAATCGGAAGCCGACGCAGCGCGGGCGGTACCTCAGCACCGAGGCTATCCAGGTCGTCCAGTCCCTCAAGCGCGTTGCTCTCCGCGGCGCCCCCGCCGCCTCCGCCGCTGTGGAGCCCAAGCTGCGGCGGCTGCTGAAGGCCGACCTGGTCGCAGTCTTCCGCGAGCTTGCGGCTCAGGGTGAGGCGCTCTTGGCCCTCCAGGTATTTTGCTATGCTGCCATGCGATGTACAGTTCACAAAGTCGAGAGAGTGGCTTATCTTTCTGAATTCAGTGCTGTGGGGATTTTTTTTATATAAAGATTCAGTGCTGTGTGAGCTATGGTGTGCGCCAATCACTTGGGGATCTATTGCTGATGGTTTGGATGTCGCTAACCAGTTTCCATTGATCGTTTATGCAATCCAATTGCTAGGGGACATATTAGAATAAAAATAGGGTGGATCTGTGCAACGGAAGTCTACCATGACAAACAATGTTATGTGGTTATTAAATTGGTAAATCTTCAGCTATCTCTGTTAGTCAGGGTAAGAATTCAAGAAGATAACAAACTTGGGAGAAATGATTTATTTAGAAGCAGTTGTGGACTACAACTACCACAGTACTGTTTAGTTTGTATACACGATATTGCTGTTTACAAATCTTCCAGGGCATCTGATAGACGTGAAGTATTCTAGTCTGGTCCACCAATTCATCACTTTAGAAAAGTATAGTGTATTCGTGAACTTTCTTTAGAAAGAGCATGATGTGTAACCAAGGTTAATCATCGGTTATCTCCCAGAAACAATAATAGTATTTTTCGTGTAAACTTTTGAGTTCATATCTGGGATGTAGACTTGTAGAGGTACAAAGCCAAACCATTTTCTGAGATTACTGATTAGCTCGTTTAAACTTCAGCATATCTCTATGTTAGAATTAGAAATAAAGTAGATAACACAAATCTGCAATCATTCCTTGTCCTTAAGACGTCCGAAACTAAACAATATAACACAGTGATCTCTAGTTTAATTAACAAATCTTAGATAGATATGCAGTTTCCTGTCTGATACACCAATTTATTACTTAGAGAAAATCAGGATTTTCATGTACTGAACTTACAGCATGATGCTTTGTCATTGAATGTATGCAGTAGATGGGCTATGTTTCCTTCAACTCCAGAACACTAGAATATGTTTCGGGTTCCTTTTGATACTCTGTAACAAGAATCTTAACAAACTGTGTGAATATGACTAATATCGTGGACAGAGTATAATATCCTTGCACGAACGAAAGCAGTCTATTGGCAGCTGATAGGTTTGCCAGATTCTATTTTACGTCTATGCTTTGTAGATGGCCTGATGAGGGTTTAGGATTTGAGGGTGCATATTTGCTTTAGTGTCACTATACATCAGTTTACTCTCTTCTTAGTTCTTACCATATCATTTTTTGCATTTACGATTGCTAGATGGTGCTGACAAGATGTCTAGTCCAGAACTGAGAAATGCAGATTGACAAACCTCACAATTTCGTTATTGCTGCTAGGTCTTTGAGGAAATTCGGAAGGAGCATTGGTACAGGCCAAGGTTGCTGTGGTACGTAGATCTAGTTACGGTGCTTGCAAGCAAAGATTTACGGTCCGAGGTTGAGAAAGCCTGTTCATACCTGAAAAGGGAGCAATTGGAGCCTGACACTGAAGGTTTCAACCTGCTTCTGAAGGCACTTCTAGATGCTGGTTTCACACAATTGGCAATGGATTGTTTCCGTCTGATGAAATTATGGGATAGTGATCCTGACAGAGTAACATACAGAACATTGATCAGAGGTCTTGAATCTCTAGGAAAGATGATCCTATCCGCTGATTTAAGGTTGGAAGCAGAAAGTGAATATGGTTCCTTGGACTTCCTTGATGAAGTGGATATTGACAAGGCTTGCATAAGTAGAGCTTTTTGATTGTACTCCAGCCAGCATTTGTGAAGTATAGAATGATTATATGGTAATTGGGCTAAGAAATCATTCCAAAGTTCATTGCTTAGAAAATAGAATAACGGCATGTGTTGCCACAACTACTATTGACTGCTATATTTAGCTGATAACCCAAAAATCTTAGCAAAAGTCTGTGAATGTGGCTAATATCTTGAAACTGAGTATGATGTATGAATGAACGCAGTTCATTGTCAGCCGATAGGTTTGCCAGGGTCTGTTACGATATTTAACTATTAGTTTAGTAAATGGCTTGGTGACGGCGCATATTTGCTTAAGTTTGATCGTGCATCTGTTTACTCTCTTCTTACTACATTGTTATTTGTATTTAGGATTGCTAGATGGTGCTGACAAGCAGACATCATTGCTGCTAGGTCTTTGAGGAGATTCAGAAGAGCATTGGTACAGACCTAGGTTGCTGTGGTATGTAGATCTTGTTACAGTTCTTGCAAAAGGTTTCCGTGGTTGAGAAAGCATGTTCATATCTGAAGAGGGAACAACTGGAGCCCGACAATGATGGTTTCAACCTACTTCTGACGGCACTTCTAGATGTTAGGTTCACACAGTTAACAATGGATTGTTTCTGTCTGATGAAATTATGGGACAGTGATCCTGACAGAATAACATACAGAACATTGATCAGAGGTATTGAATCTCTAGGAAAGATGGGCCTGTCAGCTGATATAAGGTTGGAAGCAGAAAATGAATATGGTTCCTTGGAGTTCCTTGATGAAATGGAGGTTGCTAAGACTTTCATTGGTATAGCTTTTTTATCCTATTCCAGCCAACAAGATTTGCATTTGCAAAGTACAGAATTGGCCAATAAATCATTCCCAAATACCATCGATTAGAAAACAGAATGACAGAGCTTGTTGCGGCAACGACTATTGACTGCTATATCTAGCTGATGATTCACAAGTGTTCAAGAAAGGCTCCTGCAGCTTTGTCACTCGTCAGTCCTAGTTATCTTAACTTGTATAGACTAGGGATCAAGAAACAATTTGTATAGACTTTTGTTTGAAAACTTGTCTATCTTATTACAGGTTGCTTCATAAAGTAGTCAAGGTACTGTTTTCTCTTTTCATAATTAGACATCGATGAAAATGTTTACGTAGTTCTAGAATGCAGACTACAGCGTTGTCGCTGGACGGCAGGTTTAGAACATAGTATATATGAACAGATCATGTTGTAGATTTAGATTTAGTTTCCAGATTGCTGACGAGAAATTGGAACCTAATGGCGTTTTCTGGAATGCATTTTTACAGTTTAGTTCGCAGATACAGTTTTCTCAGAAAAATATTCAGATAACTATGTCACAAAAGAACCGAGGGAAATCAGTTCCGACGCAGAACTAAAGTATGGAAATGACCAACCAAGTCTATAGGAACAAAAATAGACTGCAAGACCAGAGCATTCCCAATGTTAACCTGGTCTAGTCTGAACCGCAGCAGATCAATGGCGTCCCCACACGATCATTCGGCGCTGGCGATCGAATCTCCGGTCTCGATCCTCTTCGGTGCCTACTCTTCGTTCTCGTCATCGTCGTCGCTGCTGTTGTACTCCGTCGACGGCTCCTCCTCAGAAATCACAAAGTCTTCGTAAACCTTCCACAACACTAGATTGGTGGCGCCGGGGTGGAACGCGACTCCGCGGAAGCGGGCGGCATCCTCATTGAGCCTGTACTCCTTCGCCCGCCACGTCGTCAGCTTGCCGTCGTGCTTGAAGAACGCGAACCTGGTCCGGAACGCGAGCACCTCTCCGTCGTTGTAGGAGTACCCCTTCTCGAGGCCGCGGGAGCACCAGCGTCCACCCGCCGCCACGTACCGGACGTCCTCCCTGGAGCCGCCCGCCGCGGCGGCCGCGGGTCGCGTGGTGAAGAAGTAGCCCCAGTCCCCCTCGTCACCATGGTTGCAACTCGGGAACGGGAGATCCTCGGGCCGCGTGGCGTAGACGTCGACGCCCTCGGCGATGCCGTCCACGATGGCTTGGTCAGAGACGCGGCCGTGGAGCGCCCGCGGGATGAGGTAGTGGTGGATGAGGCTGGGGTTGTCGGGGTAGAATACGTAGTCGGGGGCCAAATCCGCGATGTAGCGTGGTTGCTTGCGCGGCGCAGGAACTTGAGTCGTGGTGGACTGCGTCGGCTGCGCCATGGACGGAAGGATGGTTTGGTCGATCGCCCTCTTGATCCTCTTCGGCGCCCTCTCTTCGTCCTCTTCGCCGTGGTCGCAGCTGCTGTACTCCATTGGTGGCACCTTCTGAGCAATCTCCACCTTGTGGAACAAGTACACCTTCCACACCACCAGGTTGGCGGCGCCGGGGTGGAACGCGACGCCGCGGAAGCGGGCGGCGCCCTCGTTGAGCCGGTACTCCTTCATCCGCCACGGCTTCAGCTTGACGCCGTCCTCGTAGTCGTAGAACGCGAACCGGGTGCGGAACGCGTACACCTCCCCGCTGTCATCGGTGTACGCCTTCTCGTGGCAGCACCAGCACCAGCGCCCACCCCCGGTCACGTTCCGGAAGTTTCTGCTGGAGCCGCCCGCCGCCTCCGCCTCGGGCCGCGTGGCGAAGAAGTAGCCCCAGAGAACCTGGTTGCGGAAGACCTTCCCGATGTTGCGCCTCTGGAACGGGAGCGCCTCCGGCCGCGTGGCGTAGACGTCGACGCCCTCGGCGACGAAGTCGTCGGGGACGTGGCCGTGGAGCAGCCGCGGCACGAGGTAGTGGTCGATGAGGCAGCGGGACTTGGGATGGAAGGCGGCGCCAGTGGGGGACTCCGCCATGCGGCGCGTCGACTCGCCCGGCTCGGGGTCGGGGAGGTGGCTCGTGGAGGATCGCGGCGGCTGCGCCATGGACGGGCGGACGGATTGCGGGGGCCTTGCTAGAAGATTGGGTTCGAAATTTTGGAATGCGGGTGGGGATTTGGGTGGGGGGTTCGAAGAGGATTAACGAACCGTTGCGAATTGGGGAATTGGCCATTTGATCTGGGGTCCTATTTATATGCGGTGAGCACTTCGCGCCGGAGTACCGGTATCCAGGCTGCATATGAGTCAGGGAAAACACTAGGCTCCACATGAGCAATGAAGCATGGAATGGTATACCAGTACGTACACACCTTAGCTTGATCATCTAGGATTTACAATACACGAATCAAATGTCTTGAATATCCTGGAAGATGGAACAATCTGCTGATATGCAATAGGAGGCAGAAAATAATTATGATTCATGAAATGGTATTGAAATGGAGATTGACAACCAGCAGGATTTACATTTGTAAAGTTCAGATTGGCAATAAATCAACCCAAATGCTATGCATTATACTAGTTTAGAAATTTTGACAACAGAACTTGTTGCGGCAACAATTACTGTATTTGGTTATTATCCAGACATTGTAGAAGGGCGGCCTGCAGTTGCCAGT
Source organism: Eleusine indica (assembly GCA_030378355.1). Taxonomy (NCBI): domain Eukaryota; kingdom Viridiplantae; phylum Streptophyta; class Magnoliopsida; order Poales; family Poaceae; genus Eleusine; species Eleusine indica. The sequence goes on from CM059502.1 coordinate 10,707,599, forward strand.
ACTCTTTTTTTTTGTGAAACACTTTGTCAGCACATGTTTTCTTTTTCTAACTGAAGCTCTCTGAGCTGAATTTCTGATTTCTATGTAAATTCTTGCATAATTTCATATTTATAACTATAAATTTGTATCCTGATGTTACTGTCTTCTCTATTGTGACTGTGAGGCAAATGACTGTTGCATCTGAATAAGATCTGTGAGAATGAAATATGGAAGCTAATTATACTTGCTACTTTTTTAAGGCCTAATTATATTTGCTACTACCTATTCATACTGTTCCTATTTCTCTGATTCGGTTTTCTCAACATAATGTTCAGATGACGAGTGACTATTCTGCTGAAAAAATATGGTAAAATGAAATTTTAGAAGCAAAATTAAACAGTTTTCTTGGACAATGTTCACACGACGATTGCTTGACTACAAAAACCAAAGTAGGCTAGACTAGAAAAAAAAAAGCATGCTCAAAATGTGAAGCAGGTGCCTCCACATCTGCTCCAAACGAAGTCGTATGGAGGGGCAGTTCCGGCATTTCCTTGCCAGATTTCACACCATTTAGATGATTGTATTTATACGTGTACACTCCAGTATACGTGTATACAATACGAAGTACGGAATAGCGTAAGCTTATCCTTTCGGCGTCCACTCCGTGCTCGGCTCCCACCGCGCCGGCGCGTCTCCTACCTTGCCATTCCCCCATGGCGGAGCCCAAAACCCGTACCCAAGTGCGGCCCGCCGCTCCCACGTGGGCGCAGCGGGCCGAAGCGCTGACCCACATCCTGGCCCACCCGTCCCACTCGCCGTCGCTGCACTCGCAGCTCTTCCTTGCCTCCCGCGTCCCATGCCCGGGCGGCACCGCCTCGTACTCGTACCCGCCCTTCCTCTGCCCCGGCGCCTCGCTCCTCCGCTGGGCGCTCTCCGCCGTCTTCCTCCCGCGGGCGGCGCGCCTGGGCCTCCCGCCCTCGTCCTGGCGGTCGCGGTGCCCGTTCCAGCTCCCGCCGCCGCTCGTGCCCTCCGCCGGCATCGAGCCGGCGCCCGAGCGGTGGACCGAGGCCGAGCTCAGCGCGTACGCGCGCCGTCGGCGGGCGCGGAGGGGACCCATGAGGGTGCACCCGCCGGTCTCCGTGGCCGGCGTGCTGTTCACCACCGTGCCCTGCATCGTGATCGTCACGGCATTCATCCGCGAGCTCTTCTGGGTCCAGCCCAACCGCATCTGACGCGCCATTGATCGAGGTATAGAACTGTAAAAACAGATAATACTTACTGAGTCATTGACATTGTTTGGTACTAATACATTACTCATTCCGTCCTAAAATATTTGACGTTTTAACTCTGGGAACAGAAATTAAAAAGAAGTATAAAAGGTGGGTGCAGCAATTTGTATTTGCGATGGTTATCTGAATATTTTCCTGAGAAAACTGTACCTCTGGGTACGAAAATTAAAATAGAGTTAGCTAAAGTGTCAAATATTTTAGGATGGAGGGAGTAGTAGGCAGCAGCAATTCGTGTTATTTGTATTTGCGATGGTTCCAGCAGTCACATTGTTTACATTGATTTCATTGTAGAAGTGTTGGAGATACTCCCTCCGTTCACATTTACATGTTATTTAAGGTTTTTAACTTTTCTCTAATTATATATCATTCTCGCTTTTCAATACATCTTTCTCCTTTTCTAATATAATATTTTTTTTACACTACATCTCTATCTCTATCTCTATCTCTCTCCTCGTTTTTAATGCACCTATATTTTTATTTCTTCTTATTTTCCGTGTCTAACTCTAAAACGACATCTAAATATGAACAGAGGGAATATTTTCTAAAACAGTAGTTGCCTTATTGCAAGATTAACAGACGTGCCAACGGGAAAGTGGTACAGATGCCATCGTTTGACTGTATCAAATTCCCACAAAAACTGCAGCAGAAACTGCAAACCTGCAATGCTGTTTGTAAAATGCAATGTTAGACTGGTGATGTGGATATTGTTGATGCCCAGCAATAGAGATTAGGCTGATTTGGAGCAGCAGGTGTCTTGTAGTGTACTCCTACGTTTCTGAACTCAGTGTATGCGTTGCTTACTGAGGAGTGAGGATTTCGGTTCAAGTGCTTGCCACAGAGCTACTGCAATCTTCTGCAGCTTATTTATGACAGCATGCGGCATGGCTGAGTTTAATTGAACCTTGCACAGGTTACTCGATCAGGAAACACAGGGATCTCGACAGCTCCATCAATCACCTGGCCAACAACCATAATGCTTGGAGGCACCACAGGGATCTCGACACCTCCATGCCAATGGAAGCTTCGTCGTCCCCGGCCACCAGCAAATCAATCCGTCCCAACCAGCATATTTTGGAGTCATGTGAACTCCTGCATCCATTCTTCTGCAGTGCTCTTGCTTTGCCTGGCCAAAGTCTGATGTGTATCTTTGAGAAGGTGTTTGGTGCCGCACTACTCAACATGCAAGTAGAACACGCTCCATTGAACGCTACTGTAAACTGAGAATGGAGATGCTGTTGAATTGTACTCTGCATATCTACAAGGAAAGGACATGTTCAGCTAGGGGAATGTTGAGTAGACCACGTGAAGATGGGAAGAAATGCATGTTGAGCTGTTTTCTGATATGACATCTGAACCTATATTGTCTGTTGAGAGTTGTGATCAATGGTTGTTTTCTGATACGACAATGGTTGTTTTTGAACGTGCTGGCCTGGCCATGTTGTCGATTCTTTATTTACTATTTACTATTCTTCCTCCTATAACAATACACCTGAATAAGTCGATGCTACTATGAAAACTTGCTGTCAGACATTAGGCAATAAAGTCAAACAAGGGCCCTTTGAATAGAGGGTGTTTCATTAGGAAGTTTGGGAACTGTACATTGCAGCAAACTATTACTCCTAACCAAAGACTTGTGAGCATGTAACTTTAAGTCGAACACTGTAACAACTGTTGAAAAAGATTGTATAAACGAGTCCAGTAAAATTGCAGCAGATGCGCCTCTGGTTGTAAGACGATGGACGAACACGTATCAACTTTCAGAAAGTGTCAGTGTTCTCGAGTCACCGGCTTTCCGATTGCGCTTGGCCTGGGGCGATCGTTTGGTGTTGTTAGGCTCCGTGACGAGGCCGAGAATCGGGGAGTCGACCTTGTTGGCTGACCCGCTGCCGCTGCCGCTTGACGGCCCGGAGAAGTTGGAGTTGGACCCTCCCGACGCCGACGCCGAGCATGACGCCGAGTACTCCAGTTCCCCATCCTGCGAAAACCAACCGTTGCAGTCTCCGTTAGAATTAGCAGTACTGCTGGATCACCTAGAAAACTCGGCTGATTAAATGGCATTTGGTGCAGACAGCTCGGGATTTTATTTCCCTTAACGGAGATACTGTATTATCACTCTGGTGGTACATTGCTCCTCTATTTATCTTCCTGCGTACAACCGCAGTTAGAACGGGTACTCTGTGTCCCCGTCATCAACAGGATGGCTGGATACGGATCGAAACAGCCATTTCAAACCAAATTTGTATTGAATTCCAAATTCTTTTATTGCCTTGCCGTCGTACTGGCTGTTTCTGATCGGTACGGCCGAGGTAGGTAGAAGGTGGACAGTTGGACACTTAGGATCGGAGCAGAGCAGAGCAGCGGGAAACGAAATCAAAACGAATCGAATCAAATGAAAACGGGTTCGCGTGCGTACCGGCCGTTGGTGCTCGTCGTCCTCGGACTGGCACGGGGTTACGGGCGCCGCCGCATCGTCGTCGTCGTCCTCCTCCTCGCGGTGGGAGGCGTTCTCGGACTGGACGACGAGGCTGTAGAGCTCGACGATGCGGTCGTAGTTGTGGGCCCACCACTCGTGCGCCGCGCACGCGTCGGGGAAGTGGTCCTCGCTGAACCGTATCCGGCGGAGGTAGTTGGCGCCGTCGCCGCGCGGCGCCAGCGTCATGAGCACCCCGGGCTCCGGCTCCGCCATCCACTCCCCGTCCGCTGGCGCCGCCGTGCCCTCCTCCCTTTCCCCCTCTTCCTCGGCCAAGCACTTGTCGCAGTGCTCGTGCTTCTCCCCTCCTTGCTCGTCCTCGTCCTCCTGCGGCTGCGCCGGCGCGATCTTGGCGGACGAGGACGCCGACGAGGACGCGTCCTTGCCATGCGGATCCTCGTCCTCCGCCGCCCGCCGCCGCCGCCGCGCCCGAGCGCGCCTCCCGCCGCCCTTCACCTTGAGGGTCATGGCCTTCATCTGCACACGCGAGCGACAGCACATTCACGTATCCGCAGCACACGGAGCAATCGGAAGGAAGGAAATGGCGGCGCACGTACGCTCTTGGTGAGGTCCCTGATGGCGGCGACGGACTTGGTGATCCTGCTGCCGCTGCCCCCGCCGTGGAAGCACGCGTGCATCATCTCCACGACTGACTGACCGGGCTGGATCTTCCGCCTCCCTTCCTTCCTTCTCCTCGGCTGGTGAGTGGAACCCTGCTGCTGGCCCTGGAAGGAAAGGAAAGGAATGGAATGGAAGGGGGTGGATGGAATTTGAAAAGCAGAGACGGGCGGCACGGAATCAACGGGCGAGGAAAACGCGCGGGCAGAGGCTGCGGGAAATCAATGCGGATTTCGCGGTATTTATGGTAAGCGTTCGTGCCAATGCTACCCCGAGTATTAACGTTCTCCCTGGGCCTGGGGTTACGAATGGGTACACGCGTACGTAGCCAGGCGGGCCACGAGCAAGTACCCCCCAAACGCAGCTCGCAGTTACTGCGACGCACGTACGGGATTTCGAAAAATTCTCTCCAGATTCGTCCCAGGGAGGGAATGAGCGGCGGCGTAACGTCACGCTCGCCTGCGACACATGCGGCCGACCGTGGAAGGTGACCCGGGCGCCGGCGACTCCAGCAGCGAGGGAAGGCTGGTGGCTGAGATGGAAGGGGAGGCTGCTGGCAGCTGTGCTTCGCTGGGAAATGAGGAGTCTGGTTTAAACGTCCAATGATAGCGAACGGTAGCTTCCTGATTTTTTTTTTCTTAGTTTTTAATTGATTGAAAGTTTTTAGTTAATAGTATGTTACTTTGTGTTTTAATTTTTTTATAGAATTTTTTTATAAAAATCATAAATCATCGGATCTAGATCTAATGATTAAAAATTAGCAAGTCCCATTTTCTCCTGCTGTCATTTGTGCAGTGTTAAAACCGATCGTTGGTCTGGTGACGTACATTGATCAACATCTTCTCTTAAAGAACGATGAGATGGCATAACTTAATGCACCCAAACGGAAAAAAATGCAGACCAAGATTGCAATTTTCTTTACATATTCGTTCTCTTACACTGCTGTATTAGAAAGCTGTAAACGTTTTTTTTTTCCAAAAAAAATGTAGCTTATCTAATTCAACGGTTGAAAATTCGGGTGAGAGATTAGGTTAGATTTTTAAAAAGCTCCATCTCTACAACGCCATCAGTAGTAAACCCGACACCCAAACAATAGCACTAGCGAATGTGATGTTCTTCGGCTTACACCATTATCTACTTAGCGGAGCCATCTGCTCCATAAAATGCAAAGTTTCCATTATCGTTCATGTAGGCACAAGCGCCACCAGAAATCTGTGGGCCTCAGATCTCTGCTCCAGTGGGGTCACAGAGAGAAAGCTTACCATTCAGGGCGAATTCCAGGCTTGAACGAGATGATACTACTACAACACCATTGATGTACCATACTATAGTCTTCTCTTCAATGTGATCGAACCAGATGGCAAGTAAATAAAGAGTGAAGTTAGTCTCCAAAGGTTGGAAATCAAATGCAATGTCACCAGAGGGTGAGAGCCATGATTTTGTTTGGGCCCTCTGTATTTAGTGTGGATTCTAATAGAATGCATGACGCATTTGCTACAGATGGAGCTGAAAGTCAGTGTGTTAATAACTGGCCCCGTGCAATTATTTTCATGGAACCAAACAATGTGAAATGTCAGAGGATTTTGTTCTAGATGAGACTACTTTTAATTAGGTTGATACTCACTAGAAATTTTGTTCTAGGTTCATACTCAATAAGTGGAGTAGTAGCTTGCACAATAGAAAATGTTGTCTTGATGAAGTAGACCGGTATTTTTGTAGAGGAAGAATAGTCCACTACTCCACTTATTGACAAATTCGGAATAGAAGAAAATTATTCGTGCTGTTATCACTTATTATCTGATAAAAAAAATGCATGGAAAGGATCGTCAGTTATCCTTTTCCGTAGAAGCTGGTGAATTGCAACCTTGCTCTAAAGGCATGGAGAGATTCGAATGCATGGGTGTACCAAGACACTCGAGTCATGCTTAAAAAAGAAAGGACACTCGAGTCATAGCTTAAAAAAAAACTCGAGTCATCGTGATAGGAACTACAAGCACAAGCGGAGGTATTTAAGGAAGCGACTTGAAAAGTTATCAAGAAATGATCGGAAGACCTATTGGTATCTATGAAACTGCATCATGTCACTCAAGGTAGACCACTGAAACAGCGACCTTAATATACACCTCTATTTTGGAATTCCAAATCACAGTGTCTTACAAGTCGATACTGTTGAATTTTTATTTAGTATGTTTGTAAGATGTTCAGTGAGTGAGATGGCATGTATGCTTGTAAGATTTGGTAGCGCTCCTCCGCTACCCGCCGACGTGACGCGGGGCCTGTGCGAGCGGAGCGAGCGGAGCCGAGGGAGGAGGAGGTCAGGGGAGGGGCCGACGCCGACGCCAACGCACCCAAGCCGGTTGGCCGGCCGCCGCCTCGCCGTCCTTTCAATCCGCGCGGAGAAGACAACGGCGTGGAGTTTGTTGGATCCGGAGGAGAGGGCGGCGGTGTGGACCTCGGCTCGACGGCGATGGAGCTCGGCGCGAGGGGGTTGGGAGGCGGATCCGGAGGAGGGTGCCGGAAGAGAGGCCGACGACGTGGAGGGAGGCGGGGCCGCGGCGGAGGGGAGGATTCACGGCGCGGCGGAGGCGGGCTCGGCGGAGGCGCGGGGGAGGCGGGCCCGGCGGCGGCGCGGAGGAGGAGGAGAGGCGGGGATGCGCGGAGGAGGAGGAGAGGCGGGGGTGGCGGCGGCGCGGAGGAGGAGGAGAGGCGGGGGTGGCGCGGCGCGGGTGGGAACTGGGAACGGAAGAGATAGGATTGGTTGGTGGGTCCCATTCATTAGTCGGTATAGAAGGAGTGGTAAAGAAGATTTGAGTAAAAAAAGTTGATGACTAGGAAATAGAGGATGTGATATAGAAGATGATGGGTGCGGAGGAAATTGATATAGAGAAAAGAATTAGTTTATCATGATATAGAGGATGTGCTTTTCCTATAAACGCCCTCACGATTAACATATTACTGAAATACCCCCTCATTTGGATTGTAACCATTAATCGCCATCCGGTTATTTACAATAAATCTCTAATTTGGATCGCGATCAATAATTACGATCCGAATTAGGGGGTTTTATATAAATAATCGGATCGCGATCCAACATTTTGTAGAAACCCCCCTACTTCGGTTTCCCAGTCGTGCGCCTGCTCCTCCGCGCTTTCGCCGGTGCCAGCGCCGGCGCCCTCATCCCGGCGAATCTTTGCTGCCCGCCCGATTGGGAAGCCTCTGGATGGTTGCGGGGAGGAACTGATGCACCCGCGCGCACGGAGCCTCGCGACCGAGCGGCGAGAGCCGTGGCAGCGCTCGGTGCTACCGCGGCAACTCCACGCCGGCGACTCGCCTACCCACCCCATTGCCATGCCTTGATGACTGCTGCCTCCATCCACCACTTCGCCGCTTTGATGCGGTCCAATCCGACACCTTCCTCCCGGCCTCCCCGGTTCGTCGGCTTCTCAGGCGACGGCTCGGCGAAACGCACGCACAGGTTTGCTTTGCTCGAATCCCTTTTGTCCCCGCCGGCCGTGCTCGGTGCACCGTCCTAGTGCTCCTCTTTGTGCAGAGACATTGTCACCGATGACCACACCGCCTCCATGCCTTTTGGAAACAGATCGGATTCAGACATCAAAAGAGTTCCATCAGAAGGCTGGAACTTCGATTTCTCCAGACGCTGAAGCTGAATTGTTCCAATGAACGAGTGTGCTATGACAGGAAGAAACAATGGCTGGTCTGTGTACCACGATGAGAAGAAGGGATTGAACACTTCTATCATGGAGGTACGCTGCAGGGTAGTGAGCTCTTGAGCACGAATGGTGTCACCTCTGTAAAATGAAACCTCCAGTTCTAGTCGTCAATTACCTTTGCTTTGATCTGAATGTGGCACATGTATCCTAATTTTATTAAGTGCACAATGAATCAACTCTTCTTGTCAGTCAATGAGGGGCCAAAGAAAGTTCAGTACCTACATAGTAGCACATTGAGAATGGTGGATTGGAAACATATGGTTATGTATGTAGAAAACATTGGCCAATCAGTTTGGTGGATTGGTGAAAAGTGTTTGCAGGAAAATTAACCGGGCAAGAAGTCTGATAGGTACAATCAATGGCACAAGAAGCACATTGAGAAGTTGGGGCTTTCCCTTTAATAATAAAAAAAGCAAATTGAAAATGTTTAACCAATTTGGCAGACCACTTCGTGAAGCACATTCACCAAATTTGAATTTACAATTTACAGCAGTCTGCCTTCAACTGAATTTATAAAGCTTGGAACTAAGCACACATGCACTTAAAGGAATATAGGCATAGAGCTGTGTGCGGATGCTGCTGCCCTATGATCGATACAATAGGAATGCTGATTTGAGGCTCACCATGTGCATTGCAGATCTGTACACGGAGTAATATACTCTTATGCTTGTTTTCCATCTCTATCCTTTCATTTCTGTCAGTTTGTGATGCAGCTTTATCAACTTTCATTTTGAAATGACAACTATCATCTTGATGCAGATACACAAACCTTTTCTGATACATTTTTTAAGGAAATACAGAAATGCAGGCACCTATTATTAGTCTTATGACATGCAAGCACGAACAATTTTCCTGTTGTTTTACAGTTGTCCAAGTGGCAAATGTGAGAATATGATAAGCCAATAATTGATACACAAGTCAGTCACTGGGGCCAGCACTCCACTAAAGAAAAATAATTCTATGTTTGGGCATGCATGAGACTATATATGGGAATGTATGGGGTACCAAGGGGAGCCTGTTGCAAGCTTCATTCTCACGCAGCAATGGCTGTGAGTCGTCTTTCTGCTGCTGTTTCTTCTTATTGTCGTTGCTTCTGGTGCCTACAATAGCTCCGGTCATCTGCCGATCAGCCGGAAAAGCTTCCCAGATAGGTTCATCTTCAGGACGGCCTCAGTAGCCTATCAGGTTAAAGTTCTCTCTATCATTGATACATATACGGTTAATATTACTTGATTAATCATTAAAATATTTTCACAGTTATCACAATTCGTTTTCAAGATCATGACTAGGCACACATTTCATTAAGGAAGAGTTAGACACACTTATTCTCAGTTAAAATTCTTTCATTTGGAGTTGCTTGTAGACTCTATCAATGTCTAATGAACTTATATTTTCGATCAGAAGTAGTAGTAGTTAGACGCATGGCAGAGGGTTTGTCCTCAGAAATGCATGCAGCATGCAGTAGGAAATCAGATATAGTATATATTATGTAACGGAAACTACTTGGGATTGGATTTCATAAATTTAAATGATGCCATAGACTTTCAATAAAAAATTCTGAGGAGATGGCCTGAAAGTTGACCATAAATGTACCTGACTAATTGAATAATACATGACCTGACCAAAGTATGACATGGTCTTAATTTTAGCCCAAATATGGTATGGTCTTAATATTATCACAATCTGACGAGCTGGTTGATGTTTCACATGATGCAGTATGAAGGCGGTGCAATGGAGGGAGGCAAAGGACCAAGCATCTGGGACACTTTCACTCATCAGCACCCAGGCATGTGTGCATCTCTGTCTATGAGCATATAATTCTATGCTTCAATTTGTTTGAAAGAATATACTGATTAGGCCTCCATTAAAATGGAGGAGTTTGTTTTTCTCTTAATCCTACGTTCTTCATGTGAAATTGAATTGTTTTCCTGTGAAATTCTTACGTTCGAAAGGAGGCTTTAGTGTGTGAAAATTGTAAAATTCATGGTGTCATATCATATCCTTTGCCACTTTGCCTGCAATTTTTTTTAGAAAATATGACAGGAAATAATAAGATGATGTGGCACACTTGCTAACAGAAGCAACGGGGATGTGGCCGTGGATTCCTATCATCTCTACAAAGTATGACTTCAATATATTTCTGCAATAACCACAGTAAAATTATTTACCAAGTTGTATCACTTGTACTCTACTAGATTAAGCTTATCATACAAACTTTAATTCTAAATTCAAACTGCCAAAATAATAATGTTAATCGATCACTTATCCATCATGACTTTCAAAAACTGCAGGAAGATGTGCACATCATGAAGGATATGAGAATGGATGCATACAGGTTCTCCATTGCCTGGAGTAGAATTCTTCCATGAAGTAATCCTGTCGTTCCAACTCATACCTTCTGTGCTGCTGTGCTGAACTGTCTTTGACATATTCCGAACTTTCTAATCGCATACCAGATGGAAGCCTGAGCAGTGGAGTCAATAGAGAAGGTATCAGATACTACAACAATTTGATCGATGAGCTCTTGGCGAAAGGTATGCATATACTGAGGGTGTGTTTGGTTTGGCTGTGGCTGTAAAAAAAGCTGCTGTGGGCTGTGAAAAAAGTTGCTGTGAGATATGAGCTGTGAAAAAGTTGAAAGCCGTTTAGTGAAAACGACTGTGAAAAAGTGACTGTGAGTGATAATTGTAAAATAATATGTTATTCATTCAAATTTATATGCAATTTAAAAAATTCATCTTAATTTGTTTAAAATTTTCATTCTACTACATATTTTCTAAACTTAAAAAAATTTTAAAATTTTTTAAAGTTTTTTAAAAATTTAAAAAGTTTCTTTAAAAGTTATTTAAACATTCAAAAAAATTTTACAAATTCAAAAAGTTTTTAATTAAAAAACAGTTGAAAACATATTTTAATATATATATATATATATATTATATTTATTATTTATAATATATATATATATATATGAATATTATAAATAATACATATATAATATATTCGTACATATATATATATAATATTCATATATGTATGTGTATATTATATATATATTATATAATATAATGTATATAACTATATATAATATTTGTAATATATATATATTATATTATAATATAATATATATATATATATGTGTGTGTGAATATATATTATACATGTATATATATTTCTGTGTGTATGTATATATGTATAAGGGTAATTTCTTTAAACTTGTGGAAGCAAAAGCCAAATAAAGCACCTCCTAACCTGCTTTTAGAAATGAACTAGCCAAAAGCTGCTTTTGGCTTTGGCTTTTTCTAGCAGCCAACCCCTTTGGCTGGCTTTTTGACTTTTAAAAGCCAAAGCTAGAAAAAGCCCAACCAAACACACCCTGATATCTTTTAATTACTTGATCAACCTCTTCCAATAGTTGCAATTTCCCGGCTGGTCCGTTTACTCAATTCTTTCTTTACATGTCTCTGCTTGATTTATATAATCTCATACATTTGTAGGGGATTTGTGACCCTTTTTCACTGGGATTCGCCTCAGGCATTAGAAGACAAATATGAAGGATTCCTAGTCCTAATATCATGTAAGTCATGGCTTTTTTACGCCCTTCCAGCTTAGACATACCACTAGTCCTACATATATAGATGCTGCTGGAATGCAGTCCCAGTGATCGGAAAGACTTGTTGCACCTTAAAAAAGGGTTGACAATCATTAATTGAGAATGATAACATAGTTTAATATGCCAAACCTTTATTAAATCTGCATCATTTACGATAAGACTGTAGTATTTATTAGACCAAATGATATTATCAACATACAAAGTCAATGTTGAAGTATTCACAATAAATATCTTATCTTTTGTAGCTTCTCACGAGAACAAATACTTTTGTGTTGACATTGCCATCACGATACAGTTCATTCATTTGTGATTTATCATTCGTTATTGCAAGTTTGCAGCTGTTACAGAAATGACTTTAAGGACTATGCTGAGGTCTGGTTCAAAGAGTTTGGTGACCGAGTGAAATAATGGATCACGTTCAATGAACCCTGGAGCTTCTGCACGGTAGGGTATGCAACCGGCACTTATGTGCCAGGCCAGTGCTCGCCATGGGAGCAGGGCAAATGCAGCGTTGGGAATTCAGCAAGGGAGCCTTACAGTGTATGTCATAATCAACTACACGGCCATTCAGAAACAGTTCAGTTGTACAAAAAGAAGTACCAGGTGACTAATGAACTCTCTCGTTACTGTTGCAACTTTTGAATGATTTTTTTTTTAAATGTAACTCTTGAATGATTAGATTAGCATTACACAAGTATTAGCTCGATGCTTCAATATTTTATCAACTGCATAGTTTCAGTTATCTTGCTGTTCAGTTGGGAAATACAGCCAACTCATTTACCTTAACTTATTTGATATATATTGTCTATTTGCCAAATGAATTTCATTCTTACCACGATCTGCATGATATACTGAATGCAAAGTGTACTGATGCAGGCTGTTCATAAAGGAAAAATCGGAGTATCCCTAGTCTCACACTGGTTTCTTCCTTCCTCACGTTCCGAATCCAACTATGATGCAGTGAGACGTGCATTAGATTTCATGCTTGAATGGTAATGCTTTGCCATGCTCTATCAAACTTTAGCCCAGAAAACAATGTGAGAATCTTACTAGCCATGCATTTCCTCCTAGGTTTCTGGACTCCCTTGTTAGAGGAAACTACCTGCTTAGCATGAGAGGATTGGTGGGAAACCGCTTGCCACAGCTCATAAAGGAACAATCTAAGCTGGTCAAGGGCGCATTCAACTTCATTGGACTCAACTACTACACATCATACTACGCTGATAACCTTCCTCCATCAATTGGACTCAACAACAGCTATAACACTGATTCTCGAGCTAACCTTACTGGTGAGTCACGCCAAGCCAAGGATCTTCTTGTCAGTGGAAAAGGTGTCTAAATTTCTCCAAAGAGTGTTGTCGTAAAATTTGAAACAAAGTAGTAGATAACACATTTTTAAAACCGGAAGCAGTATTGTAGCATTTCATCAGACAAGTAAAATTTTATAAGCTGTAACTTCTTTTACATCTCACTTAGCTTCAGATTGTTTTTAATTAGCATTTGGTATTTATTGTCAAAGCACATGTATTTTTAGTCCATTTTCAGTAGATTTATTATGCTAACCACTTGTGATTATCTTAGGTGTCCGAAATGGTATCCCCATAGGTCCTCAGGTAAGTCATTACTATTCCTCCACATAAAGCCAATCACCAGTAATTTTCCCTCCCTTTTGTGCTTGGTGATTCAGTTACATAACCGATATATTTGTAGGCTGCTTCACCTTGGCTCTACGTCTATCCTCAAGGCTTTCGTGAGCTTCTTCTTTATATTAAGGAGAAGTATGATAACACTACCATCTACATCACAGAAAATGGTAAATGGCAACCGATCAATAAATTATCTGAATTTTTTTTTCTTTTGTAGACAGTGGAAATCAATATCACCCAACACCATTTTATTTAAAATAAGTAAAATTCTCCTCGTTTTTAATTTGAGGAAAACAGCTAATGGAAGCTATCTAAAAACCTTTTTTCTTCATTTATTTTAGGAATCGATGAAGTCAACAGCAGCTTGCCAGTTGCCACTCCAGGAAGCACTGAAGGATGACACCAGGATAGTGTACCATCACAACCATCTGATCTCTCTACTAAATGCTATAAGGGCAGAGCTCAAGCAAAACACTCTATCTTTAGTAGATTATTGAAGATACTCATTTCCTGACACAAGGACGGCATTGTCGCACCTGATATCTTTGTAGGGATGGAGCAAATGTGAAAGGGTACTTCACATGGTTGCCGCTCGACAACTTCGAGTGGATAAACGGCTACACAGTTCGATTCAGGATAAACTTCGTGGACTACAATGACGGGTTGAAACGATACCCCAAGAATTCGGCCCATTGGTTCAAACAGTTCCTGCAGAAATGAACATCATAAACCGGTTCTGACTATGGGACTGCCTCCCAACCGGTTCGGCCCAACAGCGTCAGCTCTGTTCTTTTTTTAATTGACGTTGAATATCAGAAGTGTGGTAAAGAACGACGCTATATGTAGGACCGTTGAAATCATGCGGTACAGCAACCAAACGCAGTAGGACAAACCAACCGTGAAGCTAATCCGGATATTGTGGCGCTAACGACCGGTCGTATCAGCGAAAAAGAATCCAACATGGATCAAATCGAAGCAGCAGTAACGACTGGTACAAACTTAAAGAGACTAAGACCAAATATAATTGCATTTGCAGTTCATCAAGTTAAGCTACTTCAACGAGAGTATCACTGGCGATAATTAACCGGCAACGCAACGCCACGCCCACAAGGTTCAGGCATACTGCAGTCGACTTATTCAAGCATACTACTAGGTACTTCTCTACATTTAAGTTACTGGCCTGAGCAGAAGAGATAACCCTCCATCACAGGTCGTCTTTCTTCGCCCTGGCAACAAGGTTCATCACCAGTCCCTTGATGCTTCCCCCGTCACCTTCTGCAACAGCCTCCTTGGTACAATACTACCTCCTACTCATTTTGATAATTCAGTAGTGTGATGTGCAGTGTGATGAGAAAAAGGAGTACAATACTACCTCCTACTCATTTTGATAAACTAATGCGCTTGGACAGCTCTACGTTGGTAAGACAAATGATAATCCCAACCACCATGTAATAACAATGGTCAAGGGAAAAATAAATAAAGTTGTACTGAAGATCACAAGTAGGAGTGATGAGGATTTGATAATAAACATCATCACATTCCGCGTCTTAAATCTTTCACTAGTCTGTGTTTCCCCAAATATGCATGTGAGCCTCCCGGGGCACATTCTACCTCCTGAATAACAACATCAATATGATGTTGCGAGTATGGTAAAATAATGACACTTGTATTATTGTTTCTTCATAATAAAACTAGGCCACCACTCTGACATTGACTAGTAACAACAAAGGCATGATCAAAACCTAGTGTACCAGCCAACCCCTCCACCCGCGACTTGTGAACTGGGTAACTGGGTTTCAAGAACACGGACGAATGGAGCAACATTCTTTACTAGTTCATGAAGTTTCTTTACTGTTGCAACATTGCTAGTCATGACAGTTCCAACTTAAGCAACTCATAGGGACTCACGGTCCTACTCGAGCGAGGACGCCTCTATTTTTAATGGAGAGCTATCTTTGCCTGACTTCTCCGCTTCCTTTTTGGCTTTTTTCTGCTCTCTCGGAGAGACATACTTGTGAGGAGGTGGAGGTATGTTCGTGTGCTGTGCGCGGAAAGTTAAAAATATCCTTAAGGGTATATACCATGTCACATGCAACCATTAGATCTGTGTTGTTGAGATTCGTGTTCTGACCCATCCAAACACAATACGAAACATTTCCTGTTTGAATACCGACCAAACTTGTATGTATACATTCGTCGAGCAGGGCCCACGGTTCTGGAAAAGTTTTGTCTCCGTGCCCGAGCGCTTGGCTACTGACCCTGTCATCCTCCTCTCGCTCTTCCTGGGGCCGCCGCCATGGGAGAACTAAGCACCGACATGCGAGATCGATCCAGCCGCTTCCGCCGCCATGAGAGAGGCCTCGCCGTCACACGAGAGACAACTGTTCGTCGTTCCCCGTCGTCGCCCCCCCTTGCCGATTTCCAATCACCGTTGCCTCCTTTGCCGATTTCTAATCTCCGCTGCCTCCCTTTGTTGGTTTCCAATCATGAGAACCATTGTCCCTTAAGGACACCCGAGTACGCCCAAACTCAGGATCTGGATCCATGCACAGCGATGCGCCGTTGGTTACTGTGGTGCTTCAACCATGGGAGAACAAATCGAACCTGGATGCTGATTCCTGGAGAACATTCTTCGCCAGCGCTGGTCCACTACAAAATCTGACAACTCAAACAAGATGTCTTGCAAAATCTCAGGTATGCATCTAAGATCTTAGAAAGTTTACTATCTTGTCCGTATTCTTATTCTACAAATATGTGTTGAGTGACTTTTCTTCCTTTTTGTGTTCCAAAATTACCAACGTGTTCTTGCTGTTATTTTTCAAATGTTTGTCTCGGGTCAAGCTTTCTTTGGTTGTGTGGCATACACTGATTTTGATTTGTTTCGTCAGTCAAGTAGTGCTAAACTTATTTTTCAACTATAACAAAGAGGTCCGATTAAAGCAAGGAGGCGTGCAAATTTGTTAGGTGCCAATAACCTTTTGTTAACAGTACCTTTTAAGAGTCTAATGAGAGTATGAGACAACATTTTTTAGTTGTAACTGACTGGTTTATATTTTTTTTCTGCTAGCACATATCAGAAAAAAGGAAAACTCTTCTCATAAAGAATATAAGCATAGTGTGAACAATATTTTGTTCTTCACATGCAGCGGTATATTTTTTCTCATATCTTTTTTGGCACAATGCAGTGAAGTAGCAGACTGAGTCACAACTCCACTCTGCCTGTGGAGGCGACAAAGAGGAAAGCAGGCATACAAGATCACAATTTTCCTACCTGTTGGTGGTGCTTTCTTCCTGCAAGCATGAATGGCACTGTCGCAAAAGTAATTCAGTGTTGGACTATAAAATAGATAATCATGTAAACATGGTCTGTTTTTTTTTTTTTTGACAGCAACATGGTCTGGTTGTTAGTGATGAATGCTCATACTGAAGGCACATATACTTTATGTTAACTGGGATGCTTGGAAAACTAATCACTTCCATATGCTTTTTTATGCATTATAAGCAGTACCTTGTGTGGTATTCCATGCAACAGACATGCTAGGCAATTACTCATTTTTATTTAAAAGATCTTGACTATTTAAATAACTATACAATTCTGTACCTCAGCACCCGAAAACATAACATTACTGTCTTTTAACTCAACTTTCCTTGTTACATTGATATCATCAAGTTCACTTTGATATTACAAAACCCAATCCCAAAATAAAATATTTGTTTAGTCTGGGTGTTCTCAAGTGGCCTATTTCTTTGTGCAGGTGTAGCCAGTTGAAAATGTTTTTGTCTTACTTTTGAACGTAATGGTAAACTCCAGATAGCACAAGTTTGCAACAGGTTGTTCTGTTTCATTACAATCACATAGTTTGAGACTCTTTGAACTGGCAACAACATTTCTTATTCAGCAGGTGAAATTGGGAAGCTAGACTCTGGCAAATGGCAACAACTTTCTTATTCAGCTGCTCCACTGTCTGGACTCACGTGTGAAGGAGACATTTTTTAGTAAGTGTCAGCCTAGTAAAAGAGAGATGTGTTGTTGTACGTTACTTTTACCTTAATTTTTGTCAAGTTGTGGGTTCGTCATACATGTAAGAACCCTTTAATATTTAGTCAAGTTATATATTTCTATGGATTGAAGTATCAGTTTAATATTTACAAGTTCTTTTTATATAATTGAATGATTAGTTGTGATTTAACAATATACGTGTATTAAGAAGCATCAAAGTAGCAAGTTTTAATATAGCAAGGTGACCTGTTCAAGTCATTTCTTTATATAGCTAGTAATGCTTGAACAATAGTATGATATTAATTTTGTTTGTTTACTTATATATTTATCTTTGTTCAAGGAAACACTTCTTGTACTCGACTAGAAAGAGATGTGCATGGCGGTGTGGCTTGGAAAGGTCCAAGATCAAACTGAGTTTTGTTCTGTTAGTTGAACTGTGTAAGTGTTTGTACCCTACACTAACCATGATTTCAGATATTTGCGAAACAAATGATCACTTTTCTCCTGAAACATGTGGTCCATATGATTCTGAGTTTGTGCCATGTCTATACTCTTTGGCAGGTCTGAGGCATGTTACCAAATAAGGCAAATATTTGCTTTTATAGTTTGACGTTCTGGTATTGTTTATTTAACCTTTTCATGTAGTGAAAATGTTTTCGACTCCATTTTTTAATATAAACACATTTGTTAAACATGATGTCTAGTTTATAGATCTTTACAGAACATCATGTTCTATGTATGCTTGCACTTATATGTGTATAAGATAAAAAAAATGAAGATTAATAAAAAAAGACTGACGCAAATTTACATATTAAACATATAGATTTAGACTCTGAGTCCTATAAACAATTTGCTAGCTGATTATACAAATTAAATTTCAGGTTGTCAAGTCTATGACCTTGCAACATGTGACTCTTGTTTGGACCACAACTGTTTTGCTGCGTAGCTGTAGACTGCTAGATTTTTCTCAGATCTGAACATTTGACCATTAATGTTTCTCTCAAATCTGAAAAACTGTCTTTAGAAAAGAAAACACATCACAACTTGTTGTAAACTTGTGGTTTCTTGATGTTTTTCTTGAACAAGGAAGCAAATAGCTAATAGATTGGTAGATGCAGATTTGTTTATTTTGTACTATGGCAAGTCTCCAATTGGTTTACTAATAGATGACTCGTTTTGTTTTATCTCGAACACCAATTTGGACTGATGAAACAACATGAAAGAGAAAAAAGCTCAATAATTGAGATCAGGCGTGGAAAGGAGGAAAGCTGAGAGCACGTGAAATCCCTCTGGTCCCCACTCCCCATTCTCCAATCCTCTGCTCTTTGCACCTCGGCAGCGCAGGTGGGTGCATAGCCGCATAGCCACACACAACATCTCTGTTTTGCATGTTGGTCCCCTCCAGTCTGATATACGGTGTGCAGAAAAGAAAACTACAACTCAATACGTAGCCTATAACTTTTAACCAGTTCTACCATCACTGATCCCAAAACAACATCTAACGGATGCATATGACATGGCATGTACCCGTAAGGATAGTTTTTCCACTTCCGTGCTGTGCGTCCTCATCCCAATCAATATTCATGTTGAGCTGCTTCCTTGTTGTCCATTCGC
The DNA here is from genome assembly GCA_030378355.1 of Eleusine indica. Classification (NCBI taxonomy): domain Eukaryota; kingdom Viridiplantae; phylum Streptophyta; class Magnoliopsida; order Poales; family Poaceae; genus Eleusine; species Eleusine indica. Next base: position 10,726,556 of record CM059502.1, read on the forward strand.
CCCCATCCTTAACCTCCACCTCAATAATAGTTTTGAGGGGACTATCTCTAGTCTCATCCTTGTTGGCCTCATACACTTTAGCATCCTTTGAGTTTTGCTTGCTCAAGCCTATATTTTCACCAGCTTGAGGTTTCTTTTCCTTTCACACCGTGGTACGAGAAAAACCCCGTGCTCTTTCTCTACGCACCGCTCTAAACGGTTCTCGGACACCCTAAGCGTCCATGTCCTCATGGTTCTTCCTCAAAGAGTTACCCTTACCCAGGGTAGGCATGCGAACCCTTGGGATCTCGTGCGCCTGTTATTTGCTTTGCCAACATCCAGTCTCCATATTGGAGCACCTCTGCCTTAAACTCTCTTGTGGCACATTCTAGAAAGACATGTTCCATCAGCCCACAGTGAGAGCAAAACTTAGGTATCTTCTTGTTACTTCACCCAGAGCATAATGCTCTCTTGCCCTTCTAGTGATAGGTTCACGAATCTCGCCAATGCACATAGATGTCGAGAGCAAGACCCGCATCCTATGAAAATAACCCCTAGTCGAGGCAATCGTTTTCAGGTCAACACACACTACCTATCCCACCCTTGTTGTCAGTTATTACTAGAGAATCATTTTAGTTCGGTAGAGGTGTGGTAATTTATAAATCTAAATCCATGCAGGAACTCTGTTTAGCATCGTCTTTTGGATCATGGTGGATCCATCGAATACCTCCAACATTAGAGCACACCCGTGGAAGATCCATGACCCTTCCTCCATAATGTGCTTGCAACCGCCAAGTCAAAAAGCTTAAATGATGAAGAAATTAGATCCAATAGGGCGGAAATACACCTCATGCTAGGTTCCAGGCCGAGCACATCGTCGAGAACAATGACGTCGAGCTGAAATCTTTCATTGTCAAGAACTTCACCGACACCATCCACTTCACCCCTGGGAAACTTTTTTTCCTGTCCTTCGTCGATACAACAACTTTGCCTTCCTTCTCGACCTCACTATGATGCAGCCGCCTTAGTAGGTTATCAACGTTTGTGCCATCTTTTCTTGCTTTCCCCCTAGTAGAATCAGGTACCATGTTCGTTCTCTCATCCAATCTCTTCCTGAAAACCCCCCACTATGAAATCGCCAAGGTCGGGAAGCTAAACAAGTTAGCCCTGTGATCAGCTCGAGCGAAAGGCAGCGAGAGGAGTCCATTCAGAGGCACAAGCAAGATCTGTCCAATCGTCCATCGGTGGTGTTCGCCGGTGGAGTCGTCAAACCCTATAAACGTCTAATTTTTCTCTCTTAGCCGTGAACCACCTTTATCCTCATCCTCGAGTGGGGAGGCTCCTGCTTACGTGGCCACGGCCATTGATAAGGCCATATGGTCTGGTTTTTTTCTTGTTGGGCCACACAGAAATATGGGATGGCTCAATAATTCCAAGACATAAATATAAATTGCTTATTTAATAGTACACTTACAAAGTTGCTCAAAATAATGGATAGTAGTTTTGAAAAAATAGCAGAGTAAAACTCCTTAAGATCTATTATTTTATTTAAAGACCTTTCAGTTCATTGGCATGCAATTGTTTGATAAGACACTCAACATAGCTTTATCTAGTCGGACAGGACGGATCATGTTGTTCAGGTATAGCCACATAGAGGTCACTATGTATTCGGCTGTAATCAATAATGGAGTGGTAGATTGAAACAAGGTGATGTGGAAGTTAAAAATGATATTGAAGGTCAAAATCTTTATGTGATATTTATACAACGGAGCAGTGTTAACTATGGATAATCTAGCAAAACAAAACTGGAATGATAGCAAATCTTGTGTGTACTGCTGAATCAATGAGAACATCCAACATTTTTTCTTGATTGTATCAATGCTAGATTCATGTGGCGTTTAATCCAAATCAGTTTTGGATTAACACCCCCTAGCAATTTTGGTCAAATGTTTGGCAATTGGCTAATTAAACGTATCGGGGTAAATTAAAATGACAACTACTTGTGAGAGTATCGACTTAAAGTTGGACTATATGACTTAGTAAAAACGATGTTATTTTTTATAAAACTCCTATGAAATCTTATTTGCAGGTGGGGAAAACATTGACTCTGCTTTTGGGAGCAGCTGAAGAAGCTTGAGGAGGACAAAGAACTAATAAAGGCCGCTTGTCAGAAGATAGAGACGGTGGGCATGCAGATTTTTGTCGATCGTGAATGGAGATTTAGCAATAGAATTGCTAACCGATCTTATCATTCAAACTGTTAAAGATCGATTTAATTTTCATTCTAATGTTATTAGCAGACGAAAGTGCAGTGTAAGATGTAGTAAGTGATCATATCTTCTTTTTTGAAATAAAGGCCGGAACCTGACCATTATCTAAAAAATATGATTATTACATATCAATCGTTGGTACAAACTACTAGAGCGAACTTATATATGTTGGGGTGTCAACAGGAGGTTGGGGAATCTCGATTGCTCCATCAAGCATCTTGGTCACTTTAAGCATAGTTGGACGCATCCCCGGTTCGTCCTGTATGCACCAAAGTGCTACTGCTGTTAATCTCTCCACCATCTTCATATTAACAATTGCTTCCTCATCGCCTTCAACTAACAAGTCAAGGCGGCCGCAGCGGTAGCAGTCATATGCCCAATATGTCAATAATACTTTATCCTCATCAGCAGCCTTAAGGTCTACATTTCTCCTGCAGCAAATAATCTCCAGGATGACTATTCCGAAGCTGTACACATCAACTTTACTAGAGATGCCCACGTTCTTGAACCACTCAGGTGCAAAGTATCCTCGGGTTCCTCTAATTCCAGTGCTAGTTTGTGTCTGATCAGCTTTCAGAAGCTTTGCAAGGCCAAAGTCTGATATCTTTGCTATGAAATTTTCATCAAGGAGGATGTTCTCTGGCTTTATGTCACAGTGTATGATCTGTTTGCCACACTCCTCATGCAAGTAGAGCAGTCCTCTTGCCACCCCTTGAGCAATAGCAAGTCGGAGGTTCCATGATTGCTTCTTCCCGAAGAGGAATTTATTAAGAGAGCCATTGGGCATGAATGGATAGACCAGCAGCCTTTCAGTTCCTTCATAGCAGAATCCCAGCAATTGGACCAAGTTTTTGTGGAGTGTATGCCCAACTGTTTCAACTTCCACTGCGAATTCCTTTTCTGTTTCTCGTGGAATTCGATCAATTTTCTTGACAGCGATGCTGGTACCAAATTCATCATGCAGACTCCCTTTATATACTATACCAGAAGCCCCTCTCCCCAATTCCTCGTTGAATCCGTTGGTTGCCTCTTCAAGCTCTTTGTAAGTGAAATCTCTCGTCATCGTCCTGGTCCATGTTTGCGATTGATTCTTTTTCCCGGTGGTCTTCAAGCGTGCTCCAAGAAAATGGGTGGAAATTAAGAAAAGATTTAAAATGACAGAGCTAGCTATAATGATGGATCCTCCAAGTATCCAATACTTCCCATTGGTTTTCCATTTACTGCTGGTTTCGATATTCAGTTGAATCTGTGAATAATTATTTGTTGGTACCTTGAGATAAACCTTTCTTCGAACATCACTGCCTCCATTGCCATTAGATAAAGGTAGCTTCTTCTTCCAGCAATTTCCACTATCATCATACACTGCGGCTGCACAGAAGCAATCGGTCAAACATAAGTTCTGGCAAGTAGTCTCATTTATAGGGTAGTACTGCTCATAGGCTCGAAGTGGCCAGTCAATCCCGTTCATCAGAATCATTTGGAACTGCTCTAGAACATGTGCCTCACTCAAATCACAGCTCTGAAATGCAAAATCTGGCTTGCACCCTTTATACTTCCTTTCTATATCAAAAAACGAATAATGCGGCGCACAAGCACAATCTATTTCAGTCTGATTCCAGTTGGACGTGCAATAGCTGTTGTACCCACACACTCCACTGCCAAAATTTGAATACATTATGCTGCAAATATTTGTTGGGACAGCTTGCACTTTCAAAATTGAAGTCAACCCACTCGATACTGTTCCTTTTTTGGGGTACTTGTACTGTCGTAGGACACCATCTGGATCCAATTTAGCCCAGTGGTAGAACTGATTTATCGAGCCCGTCACTGCTGACATGATGACAGTGCTAGTGTGTTCCAAAGCGTAGTAGATTGTCCCATTCGCATCATAGACCAGCTTCGAGCTCTTTCCACTTGTGTTGGTGGACCAATAAGCATCATACTTGAACCCGGAAGGAATAGCCACTGTGTAGAAAGTCAGGTTACCATTTGTTTCAAGACTGAGGATAAACCGGCCATTGGAGTAGTCGGTGTCCATAAGCTTAGAGTGGAGGATAGTCCCACTAGATAACTCTTGGTAAGGCAGGATGGTATCTGCTGGTGTAGTAAAACTTTGCCACTTAGGGGAGCCATCTGCTCCATAAACTGCAAAATTTCCATTATCGTTCATGCAGGCATAAGCACCACCAGCAATCTGTGGGCTCCAGATCTCTGCTCCAGTGGAATCACGGAGAGAAAGATTACCGTTCAGGGCGAATTCCAGGCTTGAACCAGATGATATTGTTATGGAACCATTGATGTACCAAACTATAGTCTTCTCTTCAATCTGATCGAACCAGATGGCAAGTAGATAAAGAGAGGAGTTAGTCTCCAAAGGTTGGAAACCAAAAGCAAAATCGCCAGAGGGCGAGAGCCATGATTTGTTTGGGCCCTCTGGATATAGAGTGGATCCTAAGCTAATGTTTTGGTGACCAAGAGTATACGATTGGGGAAGTAGCAACAGTAGGAGGAGGTGGAATAGATGCGCCATTGATCTTGGCTGGTTGTTCTTTCGAACAAAGGTTTTATAAGCAGACGGGGATGAAATTTCAGATCATAAGATGAAGTGACAAATCATGCCGTGGATGAATCGTGGACTCAGGGACGCAACACTTATGATCTGAATGTCACTGTAAACTGGCCCCATCTACTCATTTTCATGGAACCAAAAAATGTGAAATGTCACAGGATAGAGTTCTAGATGAGACTACTTTGAATTAGGTTGCTACTCACTAGAAATTTGCTTGAAAATGTTTCCCGGGTCAATATAGAACAGCTGGCACAATAGAAAATATTGCCTTGATGAAGTAGACCAGTGTTTTGGTAGAGGAAGAATAGTCCACTAATTGATAAATTCAGAGTTCTCCCTTTCTGTAGAAGTTCGTGAGTTGACCTTGCGCTAAAGATATGGATGGACTCAAATGTTTGGGTGTAGCTAAGACACTCTGAGCCAGCCACTATAACCGGAGCTATTTAAGGAAGCGACTTGAAAAGTTCTCGAGAAGTGGACATGAAACTGCATTGAGGTAGACTACTGAAACAACGACCTGGATCAAGTGGTAGATTTTTTTTTTTGTGTTGTCCTGGTATTTTGGAATTCCAAATCACAGATGTGTATTACAAGTTGAGCGTCGCGGGCTCGATTCACAATCTCCTGCTTTGCCGTGGCCTAGGTTCGGGTTGGCTGGATGGAATTGATTTTTCTTTTTTAGCTGGAAGGAATGAATAGCTTGGTGCCCACAGGAGCACGGCTGGGGTCAGCAGAACAGGGGTAAAATTGGTAATTTGAAAAAAAAACATGGCACAAAAATATGTTTTACTGTACAGTTATCCTTCAAATATAATGTTAATGGCTCATAAGGGATCAAAAATTGAAACTAATACCATAAAAGAGAATGCATATTTTTCGATGGCGGAGAAGGGACTGGTACATTTTCAGATGGAGTAGATAGAGGAAATTTGCTCAACTTATTAAAGTGTAAGACAGCACCGTCTGGGCAAAATCTGAGGCCTCGTGCAAAATCCTAATTAGGGCCCTAAACTTCAAAACTTTATTCTGATTTGCACAAGACATGTGGCTCGATAGATTTGGCTCTAGATATTGCAAAAGTAAGCGATGTTATCGAATTATTTAAATCTTTGAAGAACCACAATATTAAGGAGAGAAAAACATGTTGCATTGCGTATGGTTCAAACTAGGGCAAATCCCTTAATTGTCATCGTTATAAAGTTTAATCTCGTATCCACCATCGGCAAAACTCCAATCCCGTGCGTGCCAGCCAGTCAAAAATTTTATAATGTCGGTGCCACCGAAGCTGCCTCTGCCGTCAACTAAACATCTTATTGCCAATATTACCCAAGCATCCAAAGCCCACCGAATGCTTCACTGCACTGACAACGAATAAATTTCCTTTCAGTTCGAGTCAGAAGAAGAGCAGGAGACGTGTCCTTGGAGAATTTAGGTATACAATGAGGGTGATGACTAGCAGCGATGATTAGCAGCGCCATCGGATTCTCGTCCGCGGTGACACCGGGTCGCTCCGCTGGATGGAGGTGATCCACGCTGCTCACCGCCGTCGGGAAGCCATCCGTAAGGAGGAAGATTTGAAAAAGAAAGAGGCGCAAAGACGCCGTGAGGCAGATGAGGTAATCACATTGTTCGACCAACCAGCAATTCAGAAGATAGCGGAGGATGATGTCCTCTATGCGGATGCGATTGAGGCAGGCTATACGGAAGAGGAACTTTGTGGAATTCTGCAACCATCCAAAGTTACTCCGCCAATCAGAGACTCAGATCGAGGTGACACTGAGTCTGTGTCATCCATAAAGCTGGACCAAGATGAAGCCATGGTCTGGTCCACTGCCAAAACAGAGGATGTCGCCGCCACACACTCTCGGTGACTTCCTCCCTGAAACTTTCACGACTTCTAATAGTTCGGCTTCTCGATCACCGATCTCACCGCCGACGAGGAATAGAGAGGACGATCAGGATCCGAAATTCTCACGCGGATTAGATTTCAAATTTCATGGGCCGCTTGGATCTGACTTGGATAAGCCCAAAGCCTTGGATAAGAGAATTCCTAACTCGGTAGGGTATCAGGGAGTCTCAGTCTTGTATAGTCGTCGTTTTCGTGAAAATTCTCGACGCACCTACGCGCAAGTTGTGATGGCAGGCGGCGATGGTAAGGGCTCGGCAGAAGGCTCGCACGCCCCCAACCGCGGGTGATCGAGCTTGTGATCTCATGGTGGTTGGGATCATGGCAGGCCTCGCGGTCACATGATGAGAGGCCGTGGTCAAGCCGAGGGCGGCCGTGGTAGCGGACAGGTGATGGGAGGTCGCGATCAAGCTGGCGGCGGCCGTGGTCAAGCTGGGGGGTAGAGGCGGCTGAGGCAATGATGATGGCATATGGGGTCGTGGTGGCCGAGGCAGAGGCCTGTCAGATGCTGGAGGACCCTCGACCGTGGAAGAACTAGGAAAGAAGAGGCCGACAGAGACATCAACACTTGGTGAATCAGAAAATGCTGACAGGGGCAAGAAGCAGCGTGAAGTTCTCTGCTGCGATGTCTGTGAAGCTGAACATCTTACTTTTGAATGCCTGATCTATGGTCCGAAACCATCAGCAATTTTTTGTGGCTTTCCAAATGATCTTGGCTTTTTCCCAATTCCAACTGATGGAGCACCATCTGGCAAAGAACCAAAAAGAGAGACGTCCACTGCACACATCACCATCAAGTAGGGAAACATCACGACTACTACGATCAAGTCTGAGCTTGAGAGGCTCATTCCAATTAAATGATTGTGATTGGTACAAGAAAATGGGGATGGCTTTCTAGTGCCATTCCCGAGCAAAGTGGAACTGCAAAGAATGGTGGCCATGAAGTTTGTGCACACTGCAGATGGGGATGGCATCATGATCTTTCAGGAGTGGAACAACAAGATTGAGCCGCGCAGATACTTGTACAAGGCATGGATCAATGTATATGGTGTCCCCTACAAGATTTGCTCCTATCTCGCGCTATGGGCAGTGGGAACAATCTTAGGTACAACCCTCAAGGTGGACATGAAGTACACGAGAAGGATGGGAGTAGTCCGTATTCTTATGGGTGTCATGGATGTGAACAACATCCCAAACACGACGGATATTGTTATGGGGGAAGGCGTGTATGACATCTTCTTTAAAGTGGACAAGATTTGCAAGGATGGAACTTACGTGTCTTTCAAGAAGGAGAAGGATGATAATCTAGATGATGACGACCTCTTGGAGGATGAAGGGGATACTGAGAAGGGAAACAAACCAGATGTTGGGTCTATGGATATGATGACGGAGGCGGATGACAAACCCAGTGATGCGCCAACTGGGTCTGCTCCCGCTAGCGAACATGCCAACCTAGAGGTTGATGAAAAAATTCAGCGTATGGTGCAAGAGGTAATTGACAAAGCATCTCTCGATATCATAGAGGCGATTATCGCAAAGGTTGCTGTAGAAGAGGATGCATGGATGAGGGGGGGGGGGGGTCTTCTCAAAAGATGGCAACGATACTCAGGCCAGGTTGGAATCCATTGACCGCAATCTTTTGTTGGACAACGCTGGGATGTTATTTGCTATGGTGTCTGAGGACAAAACTGTTTGTGCTGAGACTATCCACGAAATTCCTGCAGTGATCTCACCTGTGACGAAGTCCCCTCCATTGGAACTGCTAGCACTTGAAGCAATGGAGATACCGGCTGCAGCTAGGGAGCAGCCTTCCACGGGTCAACCTGATTTGTGCGCTTTGCTTGATACACTTCTAGGCCAGGCTGCACCATGCTTTGAGTCCCCATCTCGGGCTAGTTCGCTTCGCCATGCAACTTCATTTCCAATCATGACCATTGATGCTCTGGATCAGGAGGAGGTGATCAAGCATGCTGATGATGATGAGGCCTTTGATTTCCATTCGCTTCCATGACATGTTTTGCAGGAAATTTGCAAAAAGAATGGAGTGCCGGCAAACAAGACCAACAAAGTCATGGCGGATTCTCTCTCTAATCTTTCTCATAGAAATGGGGGAGTTATTAATCAAGCAATGGAAGTTATAAATCGCATGGACTTGATGTTCAAGGTGCCTGGACCTGCGGTTACTCAGCATCGAGACATGCGCAAGAAAGATGACGAAGACATGCTGATGAAGGCGTAGAAGCTCGCGGCAAAAAGAAATTTGAATGAAGGTAAACAATCCTTTATTTCTTTACCTTCAAGGCAAATTAGAGCCCAGATTAGTAATATTGGGGTTTCATTGGGTAGACTTGATAATGATGTCTGCAATTCTATTAATTTTCTTAAACATTCTGAATTAGCTAGATTTTCTTGTGTTGCCTCATTAAACAATTTCTCCTCTTTCACTTTTCATTCTACTATGTATAGGGAGGGTACCTTAGATGATTTAGATCTCACTCTTAATCATGTTTGTCATGAACTTAACAACGACTTAGAAGACCAAGCATTTGATCACATGCTTTGTGATCTAAATGCGGTCCAAACAAAATGTAATTCTAATAGTCAGGGAGGATTTCTCATCTTCCTAAAAAAACTAAAACCCCAAACAGAATAGTTGTTAAATAAAAGGGGTCTTTTGGAATACCAGAGGCCTTGGAGACTTGAGTGAACATAATAGGATTAGTTCTCTAGTCAAAGAACAACGCCTGTCTTTCTTGCTATCATCGAATCAGGTGGAAACCATTTCTCTCCTTTCCTCAAACAGCTTGCTGCTGGACAGGACTACCTCTGGCACTCTATGCCGCCAAGAGGTAGGTCTGGTGGGATAATTCTTGGGGTCAACTTGCTGACCTTTGGCGTGGGCACCACAGATGAAGGGGATTTTTACTAAAAATTCCTCCTTCGAAACAAAGAAGATGGCTTCACTTGGGCTCTTTATGCTCTGTATGGGCCAGCACAAGAGGAGTACAAAACCCAGTTCCTCACTGAGTTTGCTCATATTTGTAGCACCAAAACCCACCCAATGATTATAGGGGGGATTTCAACATTATGGGGTACCCTAAGGACAAAAGCAACAACAATTTTTGCTCTCAATTGCCCACTCTCTTCAATTCTATTATTGATACTCTAGAGCTACGAGAGATTGAATTGACTGGCCGTCAGTTTACTTGGGTCAGCGATAAAGATCCACCAACTTTTGAGAAACTTGACCGCATCCTAATGACCACCAAATAGGAAGCTAGAGATCCTAAGGTTACAGTTAATGCTTTAGAGCGTGGCAAGTCAGACCATACACCACTGTTACTCAATACTGGAACAGGAAACACGGGGAGCCCCTACCAATTAAAATTTGAATTGGGTTGGCTAATCCACGATGGTTTCTTTGATATGGTGGCGAATTTATGGCAGCAAGATCATGGTGGTCATACAGCTATTGAAATATGGCAGAACAAAATTAGAGCCCAACGCCAGTACTTACACGGGTGGGCAAAAAATACGATCGGTTCTCTTAAGAAGGAAAAGAAAAAAAATGATTTTTCTTATCGATGAGCTAGACAAAAAGGTGGAACATAATACTGTAACGCCAAATGAAATAGCTCTTAAAAATTTTCTAAATGATAGACTTGCTCATATGCTATGTGAGGAAGAACTCAAATGGTACCAAAGGGCAAAGGTGAAAGAGCTCCTCGAAGGAGATAACAATACTCAATATTTTCACCTTATGGCCAACGGTAAATATAGAAAAACCAGAATCTATCAGTTAGACTCGGGTGAGGGTGTCATAGTAGGAGATGTGAATTTAAAGCGGTATATAACCAGATACTACAAAAGTCTTTTTGGAAAAACAGAGGAAAATACTATTACCTTAGACGAATCCAGGACCTTGGACATACCACAAGTTACATCCGAGGAGAATGAAATTCTAATAGCTCCTTTCGAGACCGAGGAGGTCAAGAAAACAATTTTTCAAATGGAACATAACAAAGCGCCAGGACCTAACAGTTTTCCAGCTGAATTCTATCAAGTCTTCTAGGAAGTCATAAAAGGGAACCTAATGGCACTTTTTAGAGATTTTCATGATGCTCGACTACCGGTGTATAGCCTCAATTTCAATTTTGGAATTATTATGTTAATACCAAAAAATGGGGATGCATCAAAGATTCAGGAATACCGTCCAATATGCTTGCTTAATGTCAGCTTTAAAATCCTAACTAAAGTTGTCACCTAGAATCAGGATGGTAACAAATAAAATAGTCCGACAGTCTCAAGCTGCTTTCTTGACTGGTCAACACATAATGGAAGGTGTCATAACTCTGCATGAAACCATTCATGAATTGCACCATAAGCACAAAAATGGAGTATTTCTCAAACTTGATTTTGAAAAGGCTTACGACAAAGTTAAATGGTCTTTCCTTCAACAGACCATGAGGATGAAAGGATTTGATGAAATATGGTGTAACTAGATCCATAGTTTTGTATCCGGTGGCCATGTGGGGATTAAAGTCAATGATGATATCGGCCCTTTCTTCCAAACACATAAAGGTCTACGGCAAGGTGCTCCCTTGTTCCCTATTCTTTTTAATCTGGTGGCTGATATGCTAGCAATCATGATTGCAAGGGCCAAGAAGGATGACCAATTCAATGGGGTTGTACCTGATCTTGTAGATGATGGTTTATCTATTCTATAGTATGCTGATGACACCATAATTTTCATAGATCATGACATACAAAAAGCGGTTAATATGAAACTCCTGCTTTGTGTGTTTGAACAACTCTCATGCCTAAAAATCAACTTTGAAAAAAGTGAATTATTATGCTTCGGTGAGGCGAAGAACTTTGCAGATCATTATACTAGCCTGTTTGGATGCAAGCTGGGTAAACTATCTTTCAAGTATCTAGGCATTCCTATGATTCACAGGAAACTTAGAAATAGCGAGTGGGGGCTTAGAAATAGCGAGTGGGGGCTTAGAAATAGCGAGTGGGGGGATATTATACAGAGGTTTTAGAAGAAACTAAACAAGTGGAAAGGGAAGTTGATGTGTTCGGGAGGATGGCTAATTCTTGTAAACGCTGTCCTTAGTAACCTCCTGATGTTTATGATGTCCTTCTTCGAAATTCCAGAAGGGGTCTTAAAGAAATTAGACACCATCTGCTCAAAATTCTTTTGAGAGGGGGAAGGACATAAGAAGAAGTACCACCTTGCTAAATGGAAAATACTATGTCAACCCAAAGATCAAGGAGGACTCGGGATAACTAACCTTCCTGTAAAGAACATTTTCCTGCTAAGCAAATGGCTTTTTAGATTACTAAACGAAGATGGTGTTTGGCAGCGATTGCTTAGGAATAAGTACTTCTCTGAGAAACCCCTTACTCACATATAAAGGAAACCAGATGATTCACATTTCTGAACGGGGCTACTAAAGGTTAGGGATGAATTCTTCAAATGGGGTTCGTTCCAAATCAAAGATGGAAGTCAGGTAAGATTCTGGAAAGACACTTGGCTGGACAATACACCACTAAGTGTCTAGTTTCCAAACCTATACAGGGTAGCAAGATGGAAAAATACTACTGTACAATAAGTACTTCATTCCATCCCGCTCAACCTATCCTTTAGAAGATCCATCACAGATAACAAACTAGTAGAATGCAACAACATGATGCTCAAGCTAAGTAATGTTATTCTTAGCGATAAAGTGGATACTTTTAAATGAAATCTATATGATAATGATATTTTCTCTGTCCATTCCATGTACCAAGCCATGTTAATCTAGGAGAAATCTAGTTTGCACCACCTGTGAAAAATTAAACTCCCTTTAAAGATTAAAATTTTCTTGTGGTACCTTCAAAAAGGGGTGACCCTGACGAAGGATAACCTTGCTAAGAAGAGATGGAAAGGTTCTCAGAAATATTGTTTCTGTAATTCCAATAAAACAATACACCATCTCTTCTTCCAATGCCACTTAGCCCAGAATTTGTGGACGATTGCCTCCATTGCTACTGGAATATCCAAACCACATAATACTCAACACATGGCTAGGAATTGGCTAAGATCGAGGGGAGTGAAGGAAAAACGGTTGATTATTGTAGGTGTTGCAGCCATGCTATGGTCAATATGGCTATGTCAAAATGATCTTGTTTTTTTTTAAAAAAAAAACTATCTCTCTTATGCTGGTTATCTGTAAGATGACTTATTGGCTTCGCCATTGAAGGCTTTTGCAAAAGGAGATCCATAGGAACACTTTTGTAGTCACAAGTCATATATTGGAGGTGGTAGCTATGAGCATCTTTACCAAGAATGGCTGCCCATCAAGACATAGACTTTGCATTTAGTTCTATTTTCTGTGTTATGCTTAAAGCGCACAATGCTGTAATAAGTGACAAATGTGGGCTGTATGCAACTTTTACAAAAGGTCGGAACCATGTATTCCATTTTCTAAAAAATCCAAAGCCCACCACGGCCTCATCAGCGAGGTGCGTGTGTCGTTCCGGCCTCGCCTCGAGCGGTCGAGCCATCCGCTTGCCGCCGGAGTCGTAAGAACAAAGCCGTGGACCAATCTGGTGGCGATTGGCGAAGGCAGAGACGGACACAGGAGATGACCGACCAATCAAAGTCGTCTGAGACGGACATGGAGACGGATGGAGAGGGATGGAGTTGGGAGGGAGGTGGAGGGAGACATGCTGCTCCGCCTGGATACCGTCCGTGATGGCCAGCTGCTCCTTCGCCTGGCTCCATCCCTTATGGGGAGTAGCTCTAGAGATGGCTAAAGGGCTAATATTGGTATTTAGAATTTTTTAGTTGCTGGAATGGACATGCAATGGCACTGACCGGATAAATTTTTTATGATCGTTAACATCTAGGGATGAAGAGTTTTATCGGTGGTGCATACGGGATTAAGGTTTATGCTAGTGACACTGAAGGGATTTTGCCTTCAAACTACAAGGCCTGCAGTAGTGTTAGCATTTGTGATAGCGTCATCGCGCGAGAGGTCTATATTGACAGCTAGCTGTTGGCAGCTTTCTGCTAAACGCCGTGATACCGCGCAAGACTGCAAACACCAAGCCGACGATCATCTTTGGGGTGCGGCACCGCGCCATGCCATTGACAATCGATCAGAGAGCAAAATCAAACTGACATGCCAAGTGCGGAAGCACTAAGGGTAGGCCTGCTTAGTTGCCTTCGTCGGGGAGGAGCGTAACAACCAGAGCCTGTTGCCTGCAGCTTTTCAACTACTCGCTCTCGCCATGGCCTGCACATACAGCCTGAAACCTGTCTTAATTTGCCCCCCCCCCCCCCCTAATTTGGGGCCCCTCTGCCGTCGCACCTAAGGATGGCCCTGGAGTAGAGAAAGCATCCAGGGCGTTGTCCGCGGCGTTGAAGAAGCTCAGGTACGGAAGCTTCTGCAACGACCCCGGGATCCGGGCGGTGAGCTTGTTTCGGAAGAAGCGATGGAGGTGAGGTTGGTGCGGGAGAGGGACGCCGGAAGCGAGCCCGAGACGTTGGTGACCATGATGTTGAAGATGGAGAGGCGCGAGAGGTTGCAAGGAGTCCGGGATGGGGCCGTGCGAGCCCGGCATGTTGACGATGCTGAGGGTGTCCAGATGGTCGAGCTCGCCGATGGCCCGCCGGTTCTCGAGGAAGAGCCTGGAGAAGCGGCCCTGCTGGTTGCAGGCCGCGGGCCACTACTGGCCGCAGGCCGGGCCGCCAACCGGAGAGGACCCCCGGGGCCGGGCTCCCTGATCTTGATTAGCGCCGGGAGGGCGTGATCCGCCTGAGAATGAGTGAGCGAGGCCGTGATCAGCTGGAAGGACACGATGACTAGGAGAAGGTTCCAGCGCCGGCTATCCATGGTTGGTGATGATCCAAGTAATATCAGGCGCATCTTCAGTTGTGATCTCCTCCTTGGGGCGTGCGTTATCAGGTGTTTGTTGGTGCTTCAAACTCCAGTGCATATATATGTAGCCATGCAGCATGCATGGAGGCGTTGAGGTCAACATGGAAGGGCTTTGTATTACGTGTGATCCTGAAGGCAGCCGAGATTTTGGTCAAGGATTTCCTCGTCGCGTTTGGCGCGGCCGCAAGGAAGAGGAACGTGGTACGTGAACAGCTCCTTGCGATGCACTCGTGCAGTGGCGACTTATATCCTGTATAGCCCGTAGCTTCAGTGTTGTCCCGTTTCAATTCTTTCCTGCCGTCTGCATTCTCCTGGGCGTCCACCAGCGGTGGGATTGGTTGTCTTATCTGGAAAGTCTGTCTCCTATATGAAAGTCATGCTCATATCAATCTGGCTGAGTATATGTAAGATCGTTTTATTTGGTTAATCGTATCTGCTTAGCCTGGCTGAGAGTAGATATTATTTGGTTGGCTGTAGAAGTATCTATTATAAAAATTCTAAAATAAAAAAATAAATATTACGATAATATTTATTTAATTCAAATCTATACTAATATTATTATTATATCATATAAAAATTTAATATATTCTTAAATATACTAATATTAATTAGATTATACTAATTATTTATTAATACTATCATTAAATAGCTAACCTGTTACACGCCACGTGACAGACCCACCGGAAACGAATCTCATTTTCGTTTCCGGGAGCCAGGCTCGGTGGCGCTTTTGCATGCGCCGGGCCAGGTCCCAGGCCCGTGCAGCCAAGCAAACAGCGAAGTGCTGTGAGCCGCATGCAGCGCCCCAGGTGTTTCTCGTTCTTCGGCAGCGCGCGCGCATGTCCTCGCGGACCGGGCAGCTCAAGGTCCGTCCGTTCTGAGTAGATCTCACGGCCCTTTTCCTCACAATGGATCCAGGCCCTTTTTCTCAAAATGGACTTGCACGCTTCCCTTTTTTTTTTTCCAAAATGGATTGTAAATGGACTCACCCCTTCTCCGAGAGGGCCCTTTATCAATGCCCCTAGTTTACACTGGATCGTGCATCTATAGTAAGCCCACAAATAGAATGACAGTAAATTACTCTTTCTGTTTTTTAAAAAATTGTCATTCGAGTTTTTTTAATTACACAGAATAACTTAGACACTTACAACGCACGCATACTCGTTCATATGAACATACGTAGGTAAATCCTACTCGTATCTTCGAAGACTGAGCTGACAAATCCTTTAGATTGACGAAATCACTCTCGCTATCGATGGGAACATCGTCTACCACTGAAAACAAAATATCGTTAAATACTAAAAAATTCGTTCCCACGAGGAGTCGAATTAGGACCTGAGTTGCTATTGAGCCTCTTGTAATCACTATGCTACAAGCCCTTTCGCTGTCATTCGAGCTATCACATACTCCCTTCGTCCTAAAATAATTAACGTTTTGACTCCGGACACAGGAATTAAGGAGAAGTGTAAAAGATATGTACACAAAAAACGAGAAGGAGAGAGATAGAGATAAGGATGTATTGGAAAAAGAGAAAGTTACATCGGTAAGTAAGAATGACAATCATTTTGAGACAAATGGAGTTGGCTAAAGTGTCAAATATTTCGGGAAGGAGGAAGTACAAAACAAGTAGAGGTGAAAAAAAATACATATTTTCTAACCTTCAATCGACTGAAAGTTTCCAGTCAATGGTTTGTTACTTTGTATTTTAATTTTTCTTTTATAGTATTATCTATATAATAATTATAAGTTGTTCGATCTAGATCCGATGGTTCAAAACACTAATTAAATTGTCTGAAATTTCAATCAACTAAAAATTAACAAGTCTCAAAAAATATGATATGAAAATCATAAGTAAAAGAACATGGAAAATAAAGAGATAAAAATAAAGATATATTATGAAGTGAGAATGATAATTTTTTCAACAAAATAGTGAGTGCTAGAAAGACATTAATTTTTAAATGAAGGGAGTAGGACTAAGTAACATTTTGGCTGCATCTTGACCGCACATTTGGCAACGGCGCACGGTAGGATTAAGCATTTGCATCATGTTGAAAATTTTCCTTCCATGGTTTTGTGGGATTCTTCGTTTGCTTTTGATTGTTTCGGACTTTGGCTTGGCTGGCACGTGGTTGTTTTCTCAGCGTTTCCGTGTCCATAGGTGTCCTCCTTTCGTCAATTTGCAATTGCAATGCTTAATAATTTTTTTCTCTTAAAGAGTGAAGATGAGTCAGAAACTGAGACAACAATGCGGACGGGGCTGGACTAAGTGGTAAAGACATACGCATTGACACAGGGTTCGATCCCCCGTCTTGCCAGCAGGGGTTCGAGCCCCCGTATCACACCTTGACTTGTCTTTAAAGACAGCACAGTGGTAAAGAATTTTTACTGTCTAAAATATTAATTATTATTTTTAAAAAATTATTAGCCAATAAGATCTGAGATAACAATCACAAGTATATTTTTTTTTCAACAGTGCAGTGCGACTTGCCCATCTGGGAAAAAATAATCTGCAGTTCGGCACAAGAGGCTAGACTGTCGCCGTCATGGCAGTTGACACCAGTGCTTGACTGCGGATACGAACACGAGAAGAGCAAGTGCGCGTCGTGTCCAAGTTGATACGCAGCGAGTGGTCGACAGTGTGATGGATGACTTGGAAGGTGATGGTGACGGGGTGCTAAGGACTCCGGACTCAGGAGATGCTGCAGCAACTAAGATGACACCGTAGAAAGGACTTCTACAATACATATTGGGAGTGTCTAATTTTTAATTAATTGAAAATGAAGAAACGTCTAATTTTTAATTGATTGAAAATGAAGGTTTTTTTTAATTGAACGTTTTTAGTACTTGAATCTAGATTCAATGGATACCAAAAATAAATAAATTTTTTCATAGTCTATACATAATACTAATTAATATAAATAATCCTATAAATAGATAAATAATAAAAGAAACAAAAAAATATACACACAGCCATCGAAAGGGATGCTATTTTTTAATCGACTGAAAAATAACATTACCAATACATATTATATATATAACCGGTAATTTGAAAATAGTAATGTAATTGATTCTACTGTCACTGGGGTAGAGAGGTAATTTTCATTCAAACGTTCTCGAGTCCTTGTTCCCGATCGAATCCTTGCTTTCGCATACGGACTAGCATGTGCAATTCCCCACTGGGTCCGCCAATCATCCTTCCGCATCGAGGCATCGCCCTCATCATCCCTCTCTGTTCCCCATCAGTCATTGGTGTCACACATTGTGGTCATGTCCCACCGTTGTTGTTCTACAGTCGTGTCATCGTCCCACAGTTCGATGGCGTCGCGTAGTCCTCTGCATCGTGATGTCGCCATCCGGCAGCCCAGGGCTGCCGTGAAGCTCTCCTTCATCCAAGCACTATCGTCAAGTTATCGTCAAGTTGGGCAGTCGGGAGGTGGGGCACCACGTCAGCTCAAGGAACTGTACGAGATTAAGAATGGTGTTGCGTCGGCTCAGAGTCATAAAGCGGACATATGGATGGACGCAAACGTGAAAATAGAAATGACGCAACGAAATATGTGGTCGGTAAAACTTGAACTCAAAACCTTTGGCTTGATATCATATTAAGCTACTATACACCAACTAGTTGCACCTAAAAGTCTAAACTAATGGGAAAGATAGATAATTCACTTATAATTCAATAAGACAGATCACATTTGGGCAAAGCGCGCCGGCGTGGGAAGCTCGGCTGTGCACACAGGACATGATTCATTCTTACAATCTTCTTTTTGGGAACCATTCTTGCAATGTTGTTAGAATTCATACCACGTTTTTTTTTCTAGTACATGTCTAGACATACATTTTCTTCATTGATATCAAAGCATATTACATCTCTGATTACAAAAGCAACCCAACCAACTCGCATTTCATTAAGTGGAAGAAGAGATACTAGTCGTGTTCCGCAATGGAACGAGCTAGTACGACCAGTAGCATGCGGTTGTATCTATTATATATATATTTGATTAAGAAAAAAAGTCTTCACATTCTCTCTTAAGGTTTAGAAATTCTCACGTTAATCAGAGAAAAAGAAAAATTACTCACCACTATTATTATAAAAAATTTAGACTAAAATACCCTTCCACATAATTTTAAATTACCCACCATTAACATTATGCAAATTATCCACCACTGTCATTATAAAAGTAATAGACTAAAATACCCTTCCGTATAATTTTAAATTACTCACCATTAATTTTATTTAAATAATAAAGAAAAAATTCTAAACCAGTTTGAGATAATACATGACTTTGAAAATTTAACCTATTTAGAAAACAAACGGGGAAAAAAAATATGTTATGGTAGCAACACATTAACGTGGTTGTTGGAAAAATAAAATTCAATAAGAATTCATGGACACACGGCAACATAAATATATGTGTCTTTGAAACAAATGTGTGTTCCAGTTGTGGTAACAACATCTATATCAACAACACATACATATATACCGATTGAGAGAATACTTTCTATATGGCTTTAGAAAAAATATAAAAAATTATTTATGAATACACCCTACTTTCAATGCATGAGACTTTCATATTGACTCTCTAGCAAGATATATACATAGAAGGTGAATGCATTTTCTGGTTTCCAGAAAACATTGGAACCTAGATATGAGGGTTTCATCGAATAATTAAGCATGTATATGTACATTAAAATTATGTTAAATAATACTATACTCAATATATTATATAAATCTGAATATTTTGATTATAATGTCATGTTAGTTGAGTAGTTATGATTTATTACCTAAACTTTGAATAAGTAGAGCAATATCAATAAATACAAGTCCACACATCACAAGTTGTTTTCTTTTTTTAATCGTATCTAAATAGTTGATCAAATATTGATAATAATTTTCATAATATTTAGGATAATATATAAGACTAGCCGCACAAATGTGCGGGTAGGTTTCGTAAAAACAAAGAAACACGACCTCCTAACTATCCTAGTTGTCAAAAAAGGATTACTCGTTACACTGTAAGAGCAACACAACGGCAGGTTTCCAAAAAAAAAATGCCGGCAGTGTTACCCGCCAACTTCCATTGCCGTAGCTCATTTAGGATTTCATTGATCAGAAGGTGCGGGAGCTTGCTTGCGCTTAGCGTCGAAGACTCTCCGGTTACGTTCATTCCGAAGGGACTAAACTGTGAGCACGGCCAAGGAATCAAAACCCCTCTGAAGGCCTTTGACAATTTGCTCCCTGCATTTGCAGCCACCAGTCAACCAAAGTATTTTCTCCGGAGGAAAGGGGTTAATTAATTATTTGCCATCCTCCCGGATGGTGAGCTCCCGTTTGGGTCCTTCTCGTAGTGCAGCTCCCATTTGCCACCGTGGGACCACATATAAGGTCTTCTTTGCCACTTCTTTGCTTTCTCCTTAGCCATGTGTCATTTTTTAAATTAATTTTTTGACTTGTTATTACGTTGTGCAAAGGATAAGGGACCAAACTGCCCTCAGGCCCATGTTCTTACGGTGCATTAGCACATATCGACATTCAAAAGACAACAGGAATTTACTAAATGTGTTGCCATGACTTCCTTTTAAATTATTTTTACAGTGACATAAGCTATCAAATAAAAACGCGCCAGCGACTTGCATAAGAGTACGGTAGCATGAGTCGGTACGTTTAATCTGATGCATTTCAGTTGTCTGATTAATATTCGCCCCCAAAAAATATGTTATTTTCCGTTTGATATAATCTAATCAACGGATATGTTTCCATTTTGTGTGCTCGTTTTTATGAGTGCATCAATATAATAGAAATTTATTGTATCGTATCGTGTATATACATTCTGCTCCTGCTTCAGTTAAACGAAGGACACTTTGGTTCAGTTGTCTCATGTTGTATGACAGAAACAACAATCAGGTAAAAAAAAATGCGACGTGGTCATAAAAAATATCGAATAGTGGCAAACGAGCATTGAAACGTGGTCCCTAGGTGGCAAATGAGAGCTCGCATTTGAGAGAGACCCAAATGGGATCTGACCATCCGGGAGGATGGCAAAAAATTAATTAACCCGGAGGGAAGTAATAGATGCTGGGCACCGATGAAGTGTGCAAGTTTATACCAGCACTCCTAGCTATATATGCATCCCAGTAGAAGGTGTTCGGCCGTTTCATCTTCTTGATCACATAGTGCATATTTTGCGTCATCCTGAGACCATGTCTAAAGTCTCTCTCAGGTCCAACGACGTCTATAGAGTGCCAGCCAGAAATAAAATTTGCACTTCAGAGGAGCCTCGATCTTCCAGAGGTATTTTTCCTCCCAAGATATATTCGCTATCATGGGATTAAATTTGAATTTACTGATAGAAATTTGGGTGATAAAAAATCAATCTCAATGGCCGGATTAAATTACAACTTATAATTAGTAGTTATAATATGTATCATAAATATCATAACACCGAAATGTATGAAAGAACAGTTTTGATCGTACTGTCAGGAACGTCTTTTCTGATGCATGACACTAAATTGTTATTTTCTCGAATCCTCTCATACCTGACTTGTAACTACTAGATTTGGGCCGGACATATATATCTTCCATCCATGACGCCGTAACCGTTTTTTCACTCAATAGTCGCGTCGTGGGATTCCTCGTTCGCTTTGATGATGGTTTTGGACTTAACTTCTCTGGAATGTGGTGGTTGAGGTCTCAGCGTCAGCGTTTTCGTGTCCGTCGGTGGCCTCCATTAGCCAATTTGCATCGCGACATCTTGATAACGCGAATAATATAAGAGACACGCGGGGCATCTTGCATTTTCTCTGAAAATGAGTCAGAAACTGAGGCAACAATCTCAAGATTTGAACTTTCTTCAACGGTGCGGCGTAAGACTTTTCCAGCTGGGAAGTACAACATCTTGACAGAAGAGACCAGGGATGTCCCTGTCATGGCAGTGGCCACCACATTCGTGAAGGGAAAGAAAACAATGTGTTCATTCCGTCCATGCATTATAGCCTGGCCTATAAATGTAGGTACCTAAAAGGTGTATGCTCACCACGTTTCCACATCTCATGGCTGTGAGAGTAGCTCCGATGTTTGGTCGTCCTCTACTCCTGCTCGTCGTTCTAGCCGTCGCTTGTGGCGCTGGCGCCGACCATGGAGGCGGCCTGCCGGCGATCAGCCGGAGCAGCTTCCCTGAGGGGTTCATCTTCGGGACGGCCTCGTCAGCCTATCAGGTGAGAGAGTTCGATCCAGTCATGTCATTCACACGGCTTGTCGTTCATTGATCGTTCGAGTTATAGTGAAATCGGCGTATTGGATCCACGATGCGAACCAGTACTCATTGGCCAATGAACTGTTCCCCTTCATATCCATATGACGTTTACATGCATGCAGTACGAGGGTGGTGCGATGGAGGGGGGCAGAGGACCAAGCATCTGGGACACCTTCACTCACCAGCACACAGGCAACACATTTCTGCCAACTTGTAATATTGAAACTTGAAAGGGTGAAGCATTTCTTCGTTCGTTCCACCTACAGCAAAGATTTGACAAGAACTGCATGTAAATGTACTAAACTATCGTAGCTAGTTTCTGCTTGAAAAGGGGTAGGAGATGTGAGTCTGAACGCATTATTCTTGACAATCGGGCCAGGGCCCAGGGTTAATAGTAGCCATTCGTCAACGACGTGTTATCGTCGTTACCTACCAATCAACTTCAGGACGAGATAATGAGAAATGTTCTGTTTTTGCGTCCAAATTGTTGATGACTTGTTGATCAGCCTGATTCAGTCTGATCGTGACGTTTCCACAAATCATCAAAAGTTTACTGATACAGAAGCGTATGAAACAAGATGTTGAAATGATTAATGTTACTTGTGGCAATGAAACACACTTTCTCTTCAGCAGGACAAAAAGGGGAAAGTTTCATTTGACAAATCAGTCGTGAAACAGACAGGCCGAGCGCATTCAACTGAGGAGTGTTAATGATTGTTTTGTTTATTTATTAGATAAAATTGCTGATAGAAGCAACGGCGATGTGGCCGTGGATTCCTACCATGTATACAAGGTATGAGTCCAATATTTTCTTTAAAAAAATAAATGGGCTACAACTCGTGTGGGGATCTTTATTTGAACCAGAGATTAAGCTTATCGCTAGTATCAGTACATCACTAATCCATAGAGACTTGCTGAAAAAAAAATCAGGAAGATGTGCACCTCATGAAGGATATGGGTATGGATGCGTACAGGTTCTCTATCTCATGGACAAGAATTCTTTC
Organism: Eleusine indica; assembly: GCA_030378355.1. Lineage (NCBI taxonomy): Eukaryota > Viridiplantae > Streptophyta > Magnoliopsida > Poales > Poaceae > Eleusine > Eleusine indica. The sequence continues at coordinate 10,749,468 of CM059502.1, forward strand.
AAGTAAGTCTAATCCACACTGTTCGATCAGCTAATAGCTGTGCTGCAACAGTAGACTGTCATGCTGAATTTTTTTCAGTTTTTGAGATAAATTTCTTTATTGTCTTCCAAAATCAAGGTTGATCCAATCTTAAAGTAAAATCTCATGGTAGATGGGAGCCTGAGCGGTGGAGTCAACAGAGAAGGCGTCAAGTACTACAACAATCTGATTAACGAGCTCCTATTGAAAGGTGACCACTAGCTCCATTCTTTACTCCGCCTCTTGAATATCTGTCTCATGATGAAGACACGAAATATATATTTTTGGCAGCATGCATGAAATAGATATATGAGTATTTGTTTCGTAAATGCATCTACAGGGGTGCAACCATTTGTGACCCTTTTCCACTGGGACTCGCCTCAGGCATTAGAAGATAAATATGGCGGATTTCTTAGCCCAAATATTATGTAAGTCAATGATTGTTCAGTCCCTTTTTTTCAGTTTAAAAATCCTAGTACTCTCCATCCTCCTTAGGCTACTCTGGAAAGAGAGACCACGAGATTGAGAAACACCATAGGGTTTTCCATTCTCCTCCTTTCTGTGTGTATATATGTTTTAATTTGCAGTGTGTAATAGCCACATAATTTAGTTGCAAAATAAAAAGAACTGTAATTATTGCAGCAATGACTTTAAAGACTATGCCGAAGTGTGTTTTAAAGAGTTTGGTGACCGAGTGAAACACTGGATCACGTTCAACGAGCCCTGGACCTTCTGCTCCAATGGCTATGCATCTGGGTTATTTGCGCCTGGTCGGTGCTCACCATGGGAACAGGGAAAATGCAGCGCTGGAGATTCAGGGAGGGAGCCTTACACTGCATGTCATCATCAGCTGCTCGCTCATGCAGAAGCGGTTCGGTTGTATAAAGAAAAATACCAGGTCAGTGATGAACTCTCCCTATGAACTCATCAACGAACGATAAAACAGTTGGCTGGGGAGTTCACGAGAGCTAAATTTTGTTTACTGAATAGTAGCTAGATTGACCCACGACGACTAAAACAGTTCGCTGTTTTATGTTAACCAAGTTCAGTGTCTATTAAATGGTAAATGCAGGCTGTCCAAAAGGGAAAGATTGGAATAACTCTAGTCTCACATTGGTTTGTTCCTTTCTCCCGTTCCAAATCCAACGACGATGCAGCAAGGCGTGCCATAGATTTCATGCTTGGATGGTACATATCTATATGGTCCTGAAAAACTTCTGATGTAGTTCTTAAAAAAAAAATCATTGTTATAAAGTCTCAAAAGAATGCAACTCTCAGTAGAAATGGCCTTATAGGTGTATGGACCCCCTCATAAGAGGAGAATACCCACTAAGCATGAGAGCATTGGTCGGAATTCGATTGCCACAGTTCACAAAGGAACAGTCCGAGTTGGTCAAGGGTTCGTTCGACTTCATTGGGCTCAACTACTACACTGCAAACTACGCCGATAACCTTCCTCCATCAAATGGCCTCAACAACAGCTACAACACTGATTCTCGAGCTAATCTTACAGGTGAGTGGTGAGTCCAAATCCAAGGATCATTCGTTCTTCCTATCACCATAAAATTAATGAGATGTGTCTGAACTCTTGTTTCAGTAGAGTTATTTCAAAATTTTGGAAAAAGATATGTACCTTATCCTTATTACCACTGTATCATTTTCGACAAAAGCATGTAGTCTCAACCGTCTAATTATTCTTAGCCTGTTTGAGATTTGCCTTTATTAAAGTACATGTATTTCTAGTCCGTTTGGTGTTGATACTGTAAGCTGACCTTGTTATTAGGTGTGCGGAATGGTATCCCCATAGGCCCACAGGTAACTGCAGAAAGTGATTTCCCGTCCCCCATTTCATATGTGATGTCAAATATAAGCTGCTTCATCTTTTTTTTTCCTTTTCTTTTGTGATTTATTTAGGCTGCTTCACCTTGGCTCTACATCTACCCTCGAGGCTTCCGTGAGCTTCTGCTTTATGTTAAGGAAAACTATGGCAATCCAACCATTTATATCACTGAAAATGGTAACTTCTGATATTTTTTTTGCAATCTGTAAATAGTTTTTGTTCTTTTTATGTACTGGTGTTACAACAAAGAAAAAACAATTTCTCTTTAAGTGAACTGAAACTATCTGAAAATATCGTTGCACTTTTAGGTGTTGATGAGGCCAACAACAAGAGCCTGCCACTGCATGATGCTCTGAAGGATGATGTCAGGGTAGATTACTACAAGAGGCACCTCATTGCCCTACAAAGTGCTATAAGGTCAGAACTCAGAACTCTTGCTTATTAGCAAAGTTTAATGTCAGTAAACTTCAACATGGTAGTTGACAGGGTAATTCATAATCTGGCTTATAATCCACAGGGATGGAGCGAACGTGAAAGGCTACTTTGCATGGTCGTTGCTCGACAACTTCGAGTGGGGCAACGGTTACACGGTCCGGTTCGGGATAAACTTCGTCGATTACAGCGATGGACTGAAGCGCTACCCCAAGAGTTCCGCCCACTGGTTCAAGGATTTCCTCAAGAAATAGTCCATGGGCGACGCTAAGCGACAGGGTGTTTATTTCATTCTAGTAGTAAGTGTGGGAGTTCAGTTCATTTCGGTTTGATATGGTAATAAGCAAGTCTCGGCGTCTCAGCTCGCTATTGGTTGGGACTTGGGACAAAATGCCCGTGCGCGCATGTGTTTTGTAACATGTACTTCCTCTGTCTCTCAAATATAAATATTTATTTACTTTCAAATATCACGTTTGATCATTTGTTTTATTTAAAATATTTATAAAAATATTATTTATTTTGGAGTAAAATGCATTATAGGTCTATAAACTACTTAGAAATGTTTATCTAGGTCCATGAACTTTCAAAGTGACCATCTGGATCTCTAAACTATTCTCGGATGGTCATCCAGGTTCATGAACTTTATCTTAACCCTATAAGTTCATGATCTATTTATTTTATGTCAACCAGATCCACACCGCTACTGCCCGACCGTTCTCCACGTGTGACCGAACCGCTACAAAGCCGCTCTCTATGCGAGCGTCACCGAGCCTATACAATGATGCTAGCTAGTAGTCGGTGACGACAGTAGCGTGTCACGTGCACACGGTACCACACACGAAAGGCACACTACCACAAAAACGTGTCACGTCCTCCCTCCTCCATTAGGTGTTTTTTTTCAGATTTAATGGTAGTGGCGGGTGAAGATGTCACCCACCGTTATAATTCATTAAGTAGCGGCGGTTTGTTTTCTTCTAAGGAAGTCCGCCGCTATAAACGTGTTTTTTAAAGTTGCGGTTGCGTAGCAGCGGACTGACATGTCCGCCGTTACAGTAGAGTTTCAACCGCCGCTAAAGGCTCTTTTTGTTGTAGTGGCATGCCATTGTCGTGGGTAAAGGGAAGGTCGTCGTCATAGGTAATGAGTAACGGGCGTGGGAAGGCGAGGCTGCGACGGGGAAAGTGAGGTCATATGGGAAGGCTAGGCCACGACAGACATAGCGCACCTGCTGCTATTTGGCATCGTTTTATGGCCTCGACAGTGCCTGCATGGAGAGTGGTTGTGCGGTGGTGGTGGCGGGCGTGGAGAGCGGCGGGACATTATGGATCTAATTGATACAATATAAATAGATCATGGATCTAGAGGGTCATTATAAAGTTTGTGGAACTAGATGACCATCCGAGAATAATTTAGAGACTCAAATGATCACTTTGAGAGTTCATGAAACTATATGACCGTTACTAAATAGTTTAGGTACATGTGGTGCATTTCACTCTTTATTTTGTTATGAAGTGTTTATTATTAGATATACTTTAAATATAATTTATTCATTTTTATATTTAAAAAAAATTAAATAAAACAAACAATTAAATATGATGTCTGAAATCATTTGAGGCACGGAGAGAGTAAGAAAGGTCAGTGCGAATTTTTGTTGACTTGATCCGGGCAGCAGCTGTCATTTTCCAGGAACGTCGGATAAGCCCCTTCGGCACATCAGTCTTGTCCAACCTGATGTGACTCTCAGTCTACTTTCAAAATCAATAATAAATCTGGCTCCACTGATAGCAACTCATGACAGCAGACTAACGTCGTCATACCGCGAATTCATCCTCGCTAATGATAAAATGGAAATGTCTTTTTTTTTTTTCAGTGTAAAGATCAGCGCCCGCTGGTGTGACTCAGGCGGGTGGCGGCAGGTGCTCCTTTCACTGTCGTATCTATATATCTTTAAAAGATATAACTCACTAAAAATTCTTAATTGTTATTTCTCTATAACCACGTCGTGTCACATCACCTCACAAATTTGGTCCATCAGATTTCCTTCTTTGCATAGATCTCCACCGTCCACTGCTGTATTGCAAGTACTCACCATGTGTAATTATAATTATTAGTATATCCTAAGCTTTCTTACCCACTATCTCCTTCATTGTTCTCATTGATTATAATTTTCTCCCTGCTTTAACTTTTGCATAGGCCAATATCACTGGCCACGTGAACTGGCTGAGCCGTCATTATGTTTGCCTTCCTATTGACCTGTTTCTTTTTTGCCACATGCATACAGAAACTGCCCTCATTAGTGAAGAATCAATATACGAATATTTTTTTATTCAATTCCTCCCAGCTCCCTCACTCTCGGAATACTCACAAGTGTACCTTTAAAATGCAAATGCTATATATATGACACGCCACAAGTCCATAACTAAAATGCAAATGCTATATATATGACAGGCCACAACATTCCAAGACGAGGCGGAGGAGAGAGTTGTATTAGGCTTGGAGCCACCATTCTCATTCTCATCCGGTCACTGCTTTTTTTATGATACCTTCGGCCCACCATCAGACAAATGTGCTGAGTTGCTAACCTCCCTCATCTCAGTCTACCGAGCTTCTTTCCATGTTTCTAATTTCTCATTTTTCTCCTTCAAATTATTTGCGTAATCATCGAATCTTTTTTCTTTTTTTTCTCATTGTCATATTTGTCCTTTTGGTTACATCAGATCTCAAATATGTATATATCACATCTCAGTTGTTTTTGTTTTGCAGCTAAACTCTGACAAGTTCATGCATGTCTTTTACCAAGTTCATATGAAAGGGAGTAGAGTTATCATATGAGCCTCCAGGGCACCATGGACACATTAAAATACAACCTCTAAATATTGTATTCGTTAGTTGTATCAAAAGCATATGTAAATAGTTTATGTTTCTGTGCGCGATAAGTATCCGTTGCAATATTTCTTTCCATTGTATGCAATTTAGGAACTAACATTTGGCCTAAAAAATAGTATTCTTATCAAGAGCTCAAAAATTATTTCTTTTTATTCCCGCTAAGGGCCATTCATTACTATTTCTTTTCCCTCACGTTAAGCCACATCATCCTAATAATTTCATCCATTAGATCACAATCTACAATGCATCTCATCTGTCCAATCAATGGTCTTCCTTGCCTGGACCTGGAGTGTCTACACGTGCTCCCTTATTTACGTATTGCCTCATATTTGTTTGTAATAAGTGGCGAGAGCTAAGAGCCTGTGCAATCAGAAGAAACTTTGATTACCGACACCAATAATGGCTCTAATTCTTCAGTAATTATGGACGTTACCACTCTAATTCTTCAGCAATTATGGACGTTACCAATCCCATTCCATGACATCTTCTGCTGCTTTGTTTTGTGCTTTCTTACTCTCACTAAATAGTGATAAGGCGAGAGGCTCAAAAGGCCAACGCAACTAATAGCACTAATGACATTCATTCGTGAAAAAATGATATTAATCCTCCACTAATCACTTAGGTTATCAATCTAAAAAACTCATTATTTTTTAGCCACGTCAACCTAAAAAGCATCTCATCCCCTTTTTGATCATGTGCTTACATTCTTTTGTTCACGAATACTAATCCTTTAAAACTCTCCCATTATGTTTAGTATATGTTTTTTTTACCTACTAACATCAACTAGCCTCTAATTAGTCCCTCCACGTTATTTCATATATGGTGGTTAATTATTTATTCTTCCTACTGAGGTGCTTTCTATATATTTTACATTAACTAATATCTCCCCTGTTTTTTTTTACGGTCAACGGGGGAGAGGAGGACTCCCCACCTGAATCCATTAATATTGTTAATGAAAAAGCCACATTAGTGGCGCACATGAACATTACCAAGACGTTTACACCGTTTTAAAACATCTACTACATGGGGGAGAAAAGATTGCACCATGCTATTGAGACTTTTTGATCCTCTCATGGTAGAAGGCACCGTCACAACCTTGATTCTGCCCGGCAAGTCGCCATCAGTCGAGCTAGCGACGGAGGCTCCTCCCGAAAAACCACATCGTTTCTGTGCTTCCATACTTGCCAATAACAGAGCATCGCGAGCGTGTCCTGGTGTTTAGTTGGGACGGATGATATCCATTGTAGCTCCCATGGTCTGGATACACTCGGGTTTGATGGCAGACCAACACCTATTGCCGCCTAGAAAGATCTTGTGAAGGAGCACCCGAACATGATGTGATCTGTATCTTCACCGGTAGCTCCGCATACATCACAATTATCATCGTCAACGATGTTCTTCTTCAGCAGATTACTCTTACACTGGATGCGACCTTGCACCATAAGCCACCCAAAGAACCGGACGCGCTGAGGCGCGCGACACTTCCAGACAAACTTGTAGAAATTGCAATCAGGACTTGTTGTCGACAGGACGAGTCGGTAGAGCGCAGCAGTCTGCAGCGAGCCATCTGGCGCAAAGAGGTCGCTGCACCGGACGTCGTCGTCATTACCAAGGGCAGCGCCCTCCAGCAGGGTTCACAATTCATCCATTTCTTCAGCCGCCATGTGGGATAGCCTGGGCACAAAGTGCTGACGTAGCTCGCCAGAGAGGACATGGTGTACTGATGCCGACGGCCTGAGCGAGTGGCTTGCAAGCATAGGAAAGGTGTCCGACAGCCGGCTGGTATCCAACCACTAGTCATCCCAGAAAGATGTCGATTTCCCGTTTCCAAGCTTAACCGATGTTATGGACTGGTACATGGGTAGGAGTTGCCGTAACCCTGCCCAGTGTGTGCCTTCCATGTCGCCTGTGAGGTTGGAGAGATCCGCGCGCGAGTGCACCCATCTCGCCCACGAGGAATCCGTCGCCGTGAACATGCGGTGGATGAGTTTCGGAGCATACAGTTGTTCTGGACTGCAATGTCACGGACATCAAGCCCCCCCCCCCCCCCCCCCTGCTCGAGCGGTCTGGTCACTGCATCCCATGCAATCAAACACTGGGTGCCGGACACCGTGTCTTCTCCTGACCACAGGAACGCTCGTCGTTGCCCATCATACTTGTCAATGGCGCCCAGTGGCAACTGCAGCGCACTCATGAGGTATGTAGGAAGGGCATCAAGGACGGTGTTGATCAGAACCGTGCGACTCTTATGGTTGAGTAGGGCTTCCTGTCAGCCGGCCAAGTACCGATCCGAGCGGCGAAACAGAGGAGCCATGACTGCCATGTTGAGCTTCTCATTTGAAAGCGGCAAGACGAGATATGTCTGCAAAAAGCCTTCCTGACGGCATCCCAGCAAACCTACACATTCCTGAACCACATCATCGCCAACATGCATCGGCACAACCGTACTTTTACCAAAATTAATGTGCAGGTTGGTGGCTTCTGAGAACTGGTCGAGCAGACGCTTCAGACAACTCACTTGTTCTATGTCAGCCGGGAGGAGGATGAGTGTATCATCCGCGTATTGCAGCACTGGGCACGATTGATACGCTGTAAGAGGATGCTGAATGGTGCCGTCCGCTTTGATGAGAGCTTGCAGCACATCCGTGACTATGATGAACAGGTACGGCAATAGGGGATCACCCTGCCGTAGCCCACACTTGCACGAGAACCAAGGGCCTGGGCATCCATTCACAAGAACGGCTGACTTGGATGAAGTGAGCAGGTCGGTGATCCATCCTTTCCACTTGTCCGAGAAACCTCTTGCGCTTAAAATCTGGAGGAGACTATCCCAATTCACAGAGTCAAAAGCTTTTGCAAAATCCAATTTGAGCACTAAGGTTGGACTTCTTCTCTTATAACAGCATTGTACAAGCTCGGCTGCCATTATGAAATTCTCTAAAATAGAGCGACCATGGATGAAGCCTGTTTGGTCCATATCAATGAGGGCGGAGATTTGAAGCTGCAGGCACGACGTGAGGATCTTGGAAGCAATCTTGACACCACAGTTTTGAAGACAGATCGGCCGGTGCGCATCCGCGGTCATGGCGCCCGGGCGCTTAGGAATGAGAACAACATACGTCCAGTTGACACGCTCCAGATCAACCCGCCCAGCCTGGAAGTCCTGCAGGAACTGCATCACACGCGGCGCAATCCCGGCCCATGCCGCCTGGTAGAACGCCGGCCGAAACCGTCCAGGCCTGGCGCACTGCTCTTGTTCATGGCACGGATGGCAGTGATCACCTCCGTGCTGGTGAACGGGGCATCAAGGGCAGCTGTGTCTACCCTGAACTGCTCTATGTAGAGTGGCGCAAGGCTGAAATGCCAAGCCGTCGGCACTTGCACGCCCAGAATCCCTGCGAGATGGTCAGTGAGAGCAGTAAGGTTGTTCCACGCATCAAAAAGAAAAAAAAACTGAGCTGCTATCCATATGACTACATTATTTGTGTTTCATTCCGCCTTTATACGCGCCGTGTAACTGATAAACACTTAGTAAATCATCCTTGCAAACCCATGCAGCTTTTTGTCTCTCCCAATCCTGATGTGTGTATATATAGCCAATCTCCTGTCACGAGCCTCCAAGGTCTGGTAGGATGCAAATGACATGGAAGATAATCCACCTTTAGTTTGCAAGTCAGCGTGTTAAGTCCTGTAGTGATAATGTAGAAATCTTTCTCTAGCTCCTCATCCCATATTGGTAAAAGATAGCATGCTTCTACCATATGATGATATCTAACTCTGGATACGTAGGACACTACCATAGCATTTTTAGTCCATCCATTCGTCTCTTTTAGTTTTCAGTCATTTTGTGTCGCTTATAGATTCAAAAATCACTTTTTTCTGTATATTCCTATTTGTTTTGGCTTATTCCAACTCAATAGTTTTTGCCCATGGTTATATATGTTGACCAGTTGTTCTATTTGTTTCCATATGTCCATTTTCATGTTCTTCCCTTAATAGATTTATGGCCAACACAATATTTAGAAAATCTAGAATCAGCTTATGCTAGTTACATTTAGAAAACTTTAAAGGACATTTAGAAAACTTTAAAGGTATGCCATCTTACTTTGTTTCTTTTATCATTTTTGCGTATGATTTCCTTTCCTATGTGCATCTCATCAAAGCAGTTTTGGTGCTCCAGTATATATCCGATAGCAACGTACGGAGTATCAACTAGTATTAATATGTAGTCATCACAGACGTCTCGAGATGGATAACCGTCCGCTTTATTTGCAGGCAAATTCCTATTTTTCATAGTGTTTAGGAGATAAAGTCAGCTGATTGTACTAGAGACAAATACACGTTTTCTGAGTGTTGTAGACAAAAATTCTAAAAATTATCATGAAACTATTAATATAAACTTTTTCAAAACTTTTGATCGGACTCTTTATCAAACTTTAGATCATTTTTTTAACTTCTAACCAAACTTTAAAAATTCAAATTCCACATATCAATCCCACCCCGTGCAATTGGGGCATGATTGGTTAGTAAGACGTCCTTGCCTGCATACGTATCTGCCCAACCAGGCCTCAATGATCCAGGCTACTCCGATGCAACAATATTTTTAACCTTCATATTTGGTTGGCTAGATGAATTAGGACAGACTATATATAGACATGGATTGGTAGCCTGCATCAATATGATACTCTTACCTTACATCAAGAATACGGTAGAGTTACCACTAGCTTTTCCATGTTTTGCGGTCCCATGGAGTAAGAATTTGGTTGTGTGGTCCTCAATGCATCTCTAGAGCGTGGCTCTGGAGAGATGAGTTGTGTTTTCGTTTCTCACGGTGCAAGCACAGACGTTCTTTTTTCATGGTTGGAACCTGATTCAGAAAGGCATGCAAGCAACCAAACATGATAAAAATAAAAGATGTTGCATCAGACGATGCAGAGCAAGAATCGCTCACGCAACCCATCACCTCCTTGTTTGATGTGCTGGAGGTAGTTGGCTAGGGTAGGGTTGCAAGTAGTCAAAGGTGCAACCGAGCACAGAAAAGAAAATCCCCACTCGTACCTGGTGTCGATCACTGCCACAGATCAGGGACTCTAAAGACGTGAAATATGAGACCGAGAAGAATTACATCACTAAATAGGTTAGACCGAGAAGAATTACGTCTCTAAAAACTTGATTTGTGATAGTGAATTCTACCGCAAGAATCTTTGGTATGTCAGTGATGAATTCTCTGCATCATTTCTAAGTTAGAGTATGATCATAAGGACACTTGAGTTGTTAAGCAATTGAATATTTTTATAAAAGTTTTGTTATTTAAAATATTGGCTAGTACTTTGTGGGTAGTTTTATAATTACATTATTAAATAATAAATTTGTGTTTACTTTAACGAGAGAATCCTACCGAATTATTAAAATTTCATCTTATCTTAAAAATATAAAACATTAGTTATTAACCATACAATTTAATTTTATTCCTAACAATAAAATTAAGTGTTATAAATCTACACTCATATTTTTTTATAATACCTTCAAACTAATAAAATATTGACTAGTCATTGTGGTTTTAGATTATCGAATCTGTACCGCTAGATTAAACTTAGTTTTAAGAATGGATTTATGTTTTGGGACCAACACCAAACTTGAAACTCAACACAAGAAAATATAAGAGAAAAGTTTTATAAATCACCTGGTTTTTGTGACCTATGGGTTCCAAGTTGTCGTTCAACCCTTGATGCCTCATGAACCATGGCGGATTGCAAACTTGGTATAACATCATACTCAAATTTAATAAGGTTTGCTTCTGTTTCGAAATCCAGCCCATCGATCCTCTCAGGAGTAACTTCTTCCATTATACTGCTACAGTGTGTCTTATACAACTAGCTAAGGTTAGAGACCCACTTATCCATCTACAGATAAGCTTTGTATGAATCATGCCTAATATTTAGGGGCGGTGGATTCTGCCTAAAGTACTACATTATTGCGAAAGCGCAACCTACATCCATTCTCCGTCGATTGAGATAGTACCCACCACTCCTATCTCGCATGCGGGTGATGCATCCCGTTCTTCTAGTAACCAAAGGCCCGATCAGTTTATTTATTCCAATAAAAATTAGGTTGTGTGTTATGTAGTCGTGTCACTGTGCGATGTAAGTCGATGTGCAATTTTTCAGAAATATACTATTGATCAGGTTGATGAATCATATGCTGCTCTTCAAGGACCATGATGGCCCATGGGCCTGCATCTCGGCCTTTGCGATTCGCATGCAACAGAGCTGCAAGCACCAGCACAGTGCACAGTGTCACTGATGGCTACACCTTCTTTTTTTTTTTCTCCTTAATATAAACAACAGTAAGATAGCCGAAGCCAAAGCCTCCATTGCGGATAGATCCTTCCAGGCGCGCCCGGATCATTCCAACACCTCCATTGGGCAAATCGACCAATATTTTAGCGCGGACTACTGACCGTGTCGCCGTCGCGTCCAACGCACGGAATGTACAACAGCGCCGCCGGTGTCGCTCCTCGTGGGATACGATACGAACGCGGCTCGATGACTCACCCGGCCCGCATATTACCGGCATATCTCCTCCCCCAGGCCGCCGCCGTGCCGCGTCCGCAGACTGAAAAGCAACCGTTTCGTCTCGCTCCGGCGTCGCGTCTCGCCGCGCTTCTGGCAACTTTGCGCGAGATGCTGAGCCGATGCCCGTAATATGCCGTGAAATCCGCTGTTTTCTGCATGGAACTCGTCGGCTCGGACAGCGCGCTGGATTACCTTGATTTCGTGCATCGGCTCAGCATCTTGCATGACAGCGGTTGCATGACATCATGATTTACTATTTTTTGCTGTCTCTCTTGTCAGCAAGGGCCAAGCGGTCAACAGCACTCTGTTTTGTGATCGACTAGCGTGGCGGCATTTTGGGTCCACAAAACTTAACTGTTTCGGGGGTTTGTACCTGAAGCCTTGCGATACAGAAACGCGGTTTAGAACGAACTTGATTTGTAAAGCCACGTAAACGGCGAATTTGGCGTCCTACATGGTGGTGGAGACCACCAATCAGAGCATGGTTTCATGGTACAGCTTGTCCCAGACAAAAACTTACATAATCGATTGTAATTTATCAGAGTCATTATCATGTGAAATTATTATCATATATTAACTGAACTTCGATTGGCTAAGATCGTGCTTGTGTCTTTACTCAAGCCATGCAGCAGCGTAAGCATCAGTTCAGTTCAGTAAAGCCATAGCCCATAGGACAGTTCATCAGTGGACTGCGACCTGTTCAGAGCTCAGTAGCGTATATGGCTTTCGAACGAAACAATGTAACGGCACTAGGATATTCTTGTTGCTTTGGTTTTCACAGTTTCGTTCAGAGCTTCTGATTTTACAATGTTTACTTTTATTTACCTTTCACCCTTTTGCAATACACGTGTCCATTTTCCTCGTTAGTGTCGTTTCGTACTACTTTGTGGTGCTTTCAACTCCTTTTACGATTGGCAGATGCAACGATTGATGCATCTGTGTAGTTTCTTTGTTGTTGAAACTGAACTGACTGACAATTTCACCCTTTTCTTGCTTGCTGTAAAAAAAAACCCCGGCAATGTCTTGTTGTTCTCATAAGCCATAGGAATGTCCAAAGCTTGCTACACGACAATGTTAGTAGTACACTGTAAAAAAGAAAGTGTACTGCAACGATAGGATCAGGAGTCAGGAGGACATTACAAAGTACAGAGCCCCAATTCCCCGGCAGCGGAAGCGTTTGCTTTTCTTTCTGAGAAACATCAGCACCCATGTCACTGAAGATTTTCCATACTGTTAGGCTGAGAAACATCATCACAGCACCCATGTCACTGAAGATTTTACCATATTTTTAGGTTAATAAACATCAGCACCCATGTCACTAAAGATTTTAGCATATTTTTAGCATTCGGATATGAAAAGCTGTCTATATACTCTCTCCGTACCAAAATTGTTATCGTCATTGACTTTTTTTGTTATCTTTAACCATTCATCTTATTCAAAAGATTTTAAAAATTATCATATATATTTTTCATGATTAGTTTATTACTAAATAAACTTAAAATATAATCAATATTTTTATATATTTAAGGTAATTTTTTGAATAAGACTAAGGTCAAAGTTTACGCAAAAAAAATCAATAGCAACAATAATTTTGAAACGAAGGAAGTAATTATTAGCAATTAATCTCCAAGTCCACCAATATAAACTTTCCGAGGTCAATCAAAGTTAAAAATTTTATCTAAGACAACAAAATCTTACTTTGTACACAGAGGGAACATATTTTAAACATTTCATCTGTATCCTAAGAATAATTTTCAAAATGAAAAGAAGAAAGAAAATATTTAGATTCAAATATGGGTTGGGCTGGATCAATTTCGGGGCTGGACGCATCCCTCCCTCTTCCCAGTTCCGAAATCCGAACCCGTGGCCAAGGGAGCGGGCGGGGCGGCGGAGTTCACAACGCCGGCCGGTAACTCACCGCGAATATGCCCGCCCGTCCCCTTCGCCTAGGTGGTGACTCCGCGAGGGCGCGGGGTCGCCGTCGCCGGGTCGCGGCGCCTCCACCCCTCCCCGGTTTGTCGCGACTCCCTTGGTGCCGCGGGGGAATCTGCGCGGGCTTAAATACCCGGCCACCTGAGGTCACCCTCCGCCATGCCACCATCCGGACGACTTGGACTCGGACCACGCCCATCACCACGGGAGCTGCCATTTGGCGCCGGCGCCACGGCCCCGGGAGCGCCCTCAGAGGTGACACCTAGTCCCCGCACCCCGACATTGTTGAACGAGACGACCCCTTCTCCGGCCGACCTTGCTATTTTTGCCCCCTGCATTGTCTTTGCTCTGCGTGCTAGTGACTACTGACTAGTGCTTCTGCACCCGGAGACATGATGATATAGGGTGAGTTCCAGCTAACTCTGTTTTCTCTCTCTGAGTTCTGTACAGATAAATTATTTATTGTGATTATGTTATTATTCCTTTTGCTTATTTTGGGCTTTCTATTACGTTATTTTTGGGGTGCAATGCCATAATTACGCAAGAAGCAAGTGCCGAGCGCCTGTGTCTAGCATGACTGATTCTCTGCTTCTTCAAATTCTTCCTTGGATCCTTGGTGGTCACTTTGATGGTTCTCTATTGCGTTTGATCAGTGCAATGTTTGGCTGCTTTCACTGGTTCTTTTTTCTTTTTTTTTATTTACCCCTCCACATGTTGAGATTGTCGAATCGAGTAATCTCTGTTCTTGCTGGAGCTGCCTAACCAAAATTTCCAGTCAGAACAGTAATGTGCTTGAGTTCATCGGCCGCACAATAACTGATAAGCATCCATATCCGAAGTACTTTTCCGTAGAGTGATTTTTTTTTGGAAGATTCAAACTCTTGTCTCCTTTTATGATACTCAGTCACCATGTAGTGCTCTTTGCATGGCCTAATTGCATCTTTTTGATAAGCCAGCACAATATGCAGCTTGATATTGTTCTCGACTGTACAATTTGATGATTTATGCCTACTTCGGACTGTGGCCTTGTGGTCTACTTAATGTGGCCAAATAGATTTCATGCCTTTCTAATCATCATAACATACTAAACTGGCGTTTGCAACCACTTCATGATAGTTAATTAACAACTTGTGCCTGTTCAACTGGCTAGTATTTCAAGTATCAACATTTCTGTTCACTATCATAGGATAGGCAAGTGGTATGACAAAGCATATTTACAATTTCCTACTGGCAAATCCAGAAGTTATAGTTCAGTGTTATTAATTTGTTAGAGGAATACAAATCAGTATGTCTAAGTTCTCCTGCTCACATGTGGATACTGTGGAAGTGAATGTCAAATAATGTCCTAACACAGCATCTTTCTATGTAAATTTCACAGGTTGATTTATCAAGGACAACAATTGGTCGAAAATGGACCCAAGAAAATCAATAGATGATAAATTTAGCAAGCTGCACCCATGTTGGCCAGTAGAAACTTCAATTGCCATTGCTGGAGCAGGTCCAAGTGGCTTATCAGCAGCGTATGCATTAGCTAAGCTAGGGTATCGCAATGTAACCGTGTTTGAGAAATGTAAGACTGTTTCAGGGATGTGTGAATCAGTTGACATCGAAGGTGAGAGACCTAGTGAATGCACTCTATTCAGTTTTCATGTTCTCCATGTCTTTAATCTTAAGTGCTACTGTTAAATATCAGGAAGGACATATGATCTGGGAGGACAAGTTATAGCAGCAAACAGTGCCCCAATTATAACACATCTGGCAAAGGAATTAGGATCTGAATTTGAAGAAATGGATTCGCACAAGCTTGCTCTGATTGACAGCCGAACCGGAAAGATTCAAGACCTTGAAGTGGCCGAGGACTACGTATCCATGGTATCTCTAACGCTAAAACTGCAGGTAAGTTGTTCTACTATAATTTCTACTAAAGATAATCAGATAACTCAGTCAAATGGGAAAATAGATCATTGTCCAATTTCGTAATAACTTGACCTACATCATTGTTTCTTACACGTATATTTTTTGCGAATTCTTACAGGATGAGGCAAATAGGTCTGGTCGAGTGGGGATCCAAGCTGTCAGTGAATTGGCCTCAGATCCAACTTTTGAGTTTTTAAAGCAACATGGAATAAATTCAGTGCCAAAGTCTGTAGCATATGGTTACACTGCTTCTGGCTATGGTTTTGTTCAAGACATGCCCTATGCTTTCATTCATGAGTTTACTAGAACCTCTATGGCTGGCAAAATCCGACGTTTCAAACATGGTTACATGAGCTTGTGGGAGAAACTTAGCCAGTCATTACCATTTGAAGTTCTTTGTGACACGGAGATTTTGAAAGTCAGACGCAACAGCTGTGGCGCAAGTGTAACTATCAAAAGCAACACCGGTGAAGTGGAAGTTAGGGAGTTTGATAAACTTATATTGTCAGGTGCCCTTCCTTTCAAGAATGGCAAGACATATCGATCTTCGAGTTTGACAGGTTAGCATGGTTTAAATTCACTTTGCCTTGAACTGAAGCTAGTATTCAAGCTGTCTGAATACATATGCCTTTTTATTCAGATGGAGAAAATGAGGTGGTCGAACTGAACGATCTTGAAAGAGAACTATTCAGCAAGGTGCGAACAATTGACTACTATACTACTGTTGTTAAGATTGAAGGATTTGAACACATGCCAAAGGGCTTTTACTACTTTGGAGAACACATGGACGATCCAGCAACAATAGGGCATCCAGTAGCAATGCAAAGATTCTTTGCTGACACAAATATTTTCTTGTTCTGGTCTTATGGGAATTCAGCAGACATCAAGGGGCCATATGTGACTAAATGTGTAACCGATGCTGTAACTTTTATGGGAGGAAGTGTTCAGAAAGTGCTTTTGCAGCGGCAATTCAAGTATTTCCCTCATGTCAGCAGTGAAGGTATTGGTTGACACGGTTGCCTATGATTCCCAAATAGTTTATTTTCCTGCATTCCAACCATAGTGATTTCCTGCATTGCAGACATGAAACATGGATTCTATGAGAGGGTGGAGTCTCAGTTGCAAGGCTTTCAGAACACTTACTATGTTGGAGGCCTGCTAGCTTTTGAGCTTACTGAAAGAAATGCATCGTACTCAATTTCGTCTGTTTGTAAACACTTTGCCATTGATGCGGAGCTACCAGTGACTCCTTATGTTAAGGTGAGTTAAATATGGTCCTGGTAAAATTCAAGTGTTGTTAGTGTGCTTATGCTTAGCAACTTTTTTATGCAGAGGCTGTTTTCTCTATCTAGAAGTAATCCATTACCTCCTAAAGATATTGGTGAGCTTGAAGGTGTTGAATTTCCTGACCTTCTGTCCCTAGATGGATATTTGCAATACTGGGGAACTCATAAAGTCACCGAGAAGAAGTTTATCTACACTTGGATCAATGAAGAAGGGAAGACCATGAATCGTAGAACCTATCATGAGCTACACTATAATGCATCTTACATTGCATATAAACTATTGACAAGCGTCAAGCCTGTTATCAAGCCCGGTGACAGAGTTCTCCTTATTCATTTACCTGGTTTGGAGTTTGTTGATGCATTCTTTGGGTGCATCAGGGCAGGAGTTATACCTGTGCCAGTGTTACCCCCTGATCCAATGCAATGGGGCGGGCAAGCGCTTCTGAAAGTTGAGAATGTCTCTAAGGTGTGCAATGCTGTTGCTATTCTATCCACCTCTTCATACCACGCTGCCGTACGTGCAGGTTATCTCAAGAATATTGTCACCTTTGCAAAGAATGCTCAGAAATGCTCAGCCCGGTGGCCTGATCTCCCATGGATTCACACCGACTCGTGGATAAAGAATTATCAACGAAATCCAGACAGCTTCGACTTAGAAAATGTTGTATCTATGATTGCCAAGCCCCGGCCAAGTGAATTGTGCTTTCTACAGTTCACTTCAGGTTCCACTGGTGATGCCAAGGGTGTGATGATAACACATGGCGGACTAATCCACAATGTCAAAATGATGAAGAAGCGGTATCGAAGTACCTCAAAAACTGTTCTTATCAGTTGGCTTCCACAGTACCATGACATGGGCCTAATAGGGGGTCTGTTTACTGCTCTTGTAAGTGGAGGAACTTCAATTCTATTTTCACCATTGACATTTATCAGAAACCCCCTCCTTTGGCTGCAAACTATCAACGACTACCATGGAACACACAGTGCAGGCCCAAATTTTGCATTTGAGCTGGTGATAAGAAGGCTTGAGGCCGAGAAGAACAAAATATATGACCTTTCTTCGATGGTGTTTCTCATGATTGCAGCAGAGCCAGTAAGGCAAAAAACTGTCAAAAGGTTCATAGAGTTGACTCGACCTTTGGGCCTATCTGAAGGTGTACTTGCGCCTGGATATGGCTTGGCTGAGAACTGTGTCTTTGTTAGCTGTGCCTTTGGTGAATGCAAACCAATTTTCATAGATTGGCAAGGAAGAGTTTGTTGTGGGTATGTTGATCCCAATGATACAGATGTTGTCATCAAAATTGTTGACGCGGACTCTTTGACAGAGAATCAAGAGGATGGTTCTGAGGGTGAGATATGGATCAGCAGTCCTAGTTCTGGAGTTGGTTACTGGAGTAACAAGGAAATAAGCCAGAAAACGTTTTTCAACAAGCTGAAGAATTACCCTGAGAAAATGTTCACCAGAACTGGTGATTTAGGACGGATCATCGATGGTAAACTTTTTATTACAGGACGGATCAAAGACCTTATCATTGTTGCTGGTAGAAATATTTATTCTGCAGATGTTGAGAAGACAGTGGAAGGTTCTTCTGAGGTACTCCGACCAGGCTGTTGTGCTGTTGTTGGGGTCCCTGAGGAAGTCCTAACTCAGAAAGGCATCTCAATTCCCGATTCTTCTGATCAGGTTGGACTTGTTGTGATTGCTGAGGTTAGGGAGGGTAAAGTAGCCTCTGAAGAGATTGTTGAAAACATCAAAGCACGTGTGGCCGAGGAGCATGGTGTAACTATTGCCTCTGTGAAGCTTATCAAGCCTAGAACCATATCCAAGACAACATCAGGGAAGATACGTAGATTTGAATGCATGAAGCAGTTTGTTGACAATACTCTTAGTTTAGCTAATGGTAACCATATATCCAGGAAGAGGTCTCTTTTTCGGTCTCTCACGACTGGAACGGGCATGGAGACTAGGAGGATTGTTGATCCCTCTGTTTGTCCTCAGCTCAGAAGCAAAGTTAAAAACTCCACCGAGATTATTGAGTTTTTAACGCAATTAGTATCAGATCAATCAGGTGTCCCGAAGGATAAAGTATCTCCAACTGACAGCCTACCCTCTTATGGCTTTGACTCGATTGCAGTGGTCCGAGCAGCACAGAAGCTCTCAGATTTTCTTGGTACTCCTGTTGGAGCCATTGACATCTTTACAGCAAGCTGCATTTCTGAGCTTGCTGATTTCTTGGTGAATCTAGTCCATAACTCACGACCACAGGTAGCACCTCAGCCCAGAAGCAAACTGAAAAATTCCAAGGAGATTGTTGACTTTCTGATACAGATAGTATCAGATCAAACAGGCATTCCAAAGGATAAAATTTCTCCAACTGATAGTTTACCTTCTTATGGTTTTGATTCTATTACAGTGGTCAGAGCAGCCCAGAAACTTTCAGATTTTCTTGGTATTCCTGTTGGAGCCATTGACATTTTTACAGCAAGCTGTATTGCTGAACTTGCCAGCTTCTTGGAGAATTTGGTGCTCAAGTCACAACCACAGTTGGAGCCTGATGAATCTTTCTTCACTAAGCATGAGAGTCCAATGATTTCCATGGATGACATCAGTTCAGATCTAAGTGTGTTTGCAACTGGAACCCTCCAGCTCCTAGGTCTTACTTATGTCTGTTTTATCCTGCTACTTCCAGCATATATCGCAAGTTCGATGTACTCAAGCATGCTCTCTTCGGTTAGCCTTGTGAAATCATCACTATTGAGCTATATAAGTTCTTTGGTCATGGCACCAATTGCGTGGATGTGCTATGCCTTGTTCACCTCGTTATCACTGTCTGTCTTGGGGAAGTCATTCCTTCAGCCAAATTATGTTCTAACCCCTGATGTTTCGATATGGTCAGTTGAATTCGTGAAATGGTGGGCTCTGAACAAGGCACAGGCATTAGCGGCAAAGATACTAGCTGTGCATCTGAAGGGTACAATCTTCTTGAATTATTGGCTCAAGATGCAAGGAGCTCGAATTGGGTCATGTGTTATCATTGACACAGTAGACATCACTGACCCGTCCTTGTTAACAGTAGCAGATGGCGTGCTGATCGCAGAAGGTGTTCTCATTCAGGGGCATGAAGTCCGTAATGAAGTGCTCAGTTTTAGGCATGTCAAGATTGGTCAGAATGCATCAGTTGGCCCTTATGCGGTGCTCCAGAAAGGCACCATTGTGCAGAACAGTGTTTTTGTTCAGCCATTGCATAAGACTGAGCAAGGGAAATCGTTATATCAGACTAACACAACTTCTGCACATATGAAGGTAAATATAAATATTTGAATTTTTACATAATTTCTTGTCCTAATAAACTAAAATGTTAAGGGATGAAACAAATAGTACGTTTATACTGTAGCAGAAAGTCTGACGCGGTTATTTGTAGACGTTGATGCTAGTAAGGTACAGAATGACACCTACATTTTGACCCTTTCATTTGCATCATCGTACTCTTAAAGTTATTTGCAATTGGTTTAAATAATTTGTGATCTACAATGAGTTAATAAACCTTCAGCCCTGATGGAGAATTTTTATCACTGAGGCCAGGGCAAAGACTTAAGGATACAAATCAGGGTCTAGAAATTTCATGTAGATGTAAACTGTTATGCACTGGGATTCAACATTTTCCTTGTTTTTTTCCAACTAGATATCAGAGAGAGGGGGGGGGGGAGGGGTTCGAAATTTATGTTTGCATCTGAACAAATTCTAGCAATTTTTTTCAGCACCATTCAGCTCATATTTATGTTATCTTATGATGAGAAATGAATATATTGTGTTATCATGTATGACCTTTGTGCAGGAGGAAGCAAGGACAGCAAACATGGCATTCAGACACTTTGTTAGCATCTATGCAGTTGGTTTCATGGGTGCTCTGTCAAGTGCGATAGTCTTCATGTTGTATACCCACTTTACTGGCACAAGGGCTTCACTTCAGCTCTTCTCATTTGCATGCGTTGCTGGTGCCTTCCACTGGTTACCAGCTGTCATCACTACTTATGCTGTGATTGTCCAGGAGACACCAACAAGTCCAGTGGCATTTGCTCTGTTCATCGCCTTAGCTTACTTGAGCTATGGGATTATTCTCAGTCTTCTCACCAGTATTGCTAACAAAGCTCTTGCGACAAGGACCGGGACTCAGCAGACAGATTTGATGACGGGCTCGATACAGCGGCGGATAACCATTTCTGCGCATCTCAGATTTGCAAAGATGCTATCCGGAACCGAGGCGTTCTGCATCTACCTGAGGCTTCTTGGAGCGAAGATTGGCAGGCATTGCTCAATTCGAGCCATCAATCCAGTGGCAAATCCTGAGCTGATCAGCATTGGCGATGGGGTCCATTTAGGTGACTTCTGCAATATTGTTCCTGAAATATACTCCAAGGGCTTCGCTGGTGCAGAGATAAAGGTCCAGGACAACACCGTGGTTGGTAGTGGCAGCTTGCTTCTCCCTGGCTCAGTCCTCCAAGAGAATGTCATCCTTGGAGCACTCTCTGTCGCACCACAAGGTTCCCTTCTCCAGCGAGGGGGTGTCTATGTTGGAGCACAGTCACTGACCTTGGTGAAGAACTCTTTGCTAGCAGAAGATGAGCGGATTGAAGAGATGGACCCAATGTATAAAAAGATTGTTGGGAACCTTGCGGCAAACTTGGCCATCACTACCATGAACGTCAAGTCAAGGTACTTCCATCGCATTGGGGTCAGTGGGCGGGGGTTACTGAAAATGTACCAAGATATACCTTCAGTTCCCAAGCACAAGATATTTGGTGCCGGCAAGTCTTTTCCTGTGATCGTCAGGCATAGCAACAGCCTGAGTGCAGATGATGATGCAAGGCTTGACGCCCGTGGTGCAGCTCTGCGGATCCTCTCTGATGATGGCGAGGTGCCCCTTCTCGACCTTACCTTGAAAAGTGGAAAGGCGTTCTATGCACGCACGATTGCAGATTTTGCTACTTGGCTGGTTTGTGGCCTGCCGGCGAGGGAAGAACACGTGAAGCATGCCCCGCACATCCGTGATGCCGTCTGGGGCTCCTTGCGGAACACCAACTCGTACACCGAGCTGCATTACTACTCAAACATATGCCGGCTGCTGCGGTTCGAGGATGGCAGGGAGATGTATGCAAAATTCAAGCTTCGTCCTGTGGATCAAGACATCTCAGAGGACTCCGGCCAAGTTGTACCTCAAGGCATCTTGCCACCGGAGACTGGTGCAATCCCGAGGGACGAGGATGACACACGCCCATTGCTCTTCCTCGCCGATGACTTCCGGCGGAGAGTTGAGTCTCCCGAGGGGGTGCAGTATGTCTTACAACTGCAGCTCAGGGATGTCCCCACTGACAGTGCCACTCGCGACGTCGCTCTTGATTGCACACGGCCTTGGGACGAAGCCGAGTTCCCGTACATCGAAGTAGGAGAGATAAGCATCGACCACAATGTCCCGACAGCAGAGACAGAGAAGCTTGAGTTCAACCCGTTCCTCCGGTGCCAAGAGGTGGATGTCATCTCGGCGACATCATGCAAGCAGAGCGCGTCCATCGACCATGGGCGCTCACTGGTTTATGAGATATGCCAACGCCTGCGGAACGGCGAGCCACTGCCCGCCTCATGGCGGGCGTTCCTTGAGCAGTCAGACACCAAGATCGACTTGTCGGGCTGCCCAGTCATTGCGGCGACACGCTCCACATCCAATCTCTTTGATGCCGCCAAGGTGACACTGGTCAGGGCGTGGTACCAGGCGTTCTGGGCTACACTGTGCCAGCCACTCCTGCAGACGTTCGTGCCGTACTTCGTCATGGGCTTTGTCATCTTCCTTCCCCTCCGGGGCCTCCTGGCCGTATCTGCAGCCACTGACAAACCACTCTATTGGCTTCTGCCATTCTTCTGGGTTATGTCAGGTGTTGCCGCGATGGCCACATGCGCTGCGGCGAAGTGGGCACTGGTCGGCCGCAGGGCCGAGGGCGACATGGTGCACATCTGGGCACCGGCCGTGTTCCTGGACACGGTCTGGCAGGCCATACGGACGGTGACGGCGGAGTACTTCGCTGAGCTGACGCCCGGTTCCGTGTTGTTCGCGGCGTGGATGCAGATGATGGGGTCCTCCGTGGCCGTCGCTGACGGCGTGTACGTGGACTCCATGGGAGCCCTGCTGAACCCGGAGATGGTGCACCTGGAACGCGGTGCGAGCGTGGGGCGGGACGCGCTGCTGTTTGGTCATTTGTACGAAGGCGAGGCCGGGAAGGTGAAGTTTGGCGAAGTTCACGTCGGAGAGGACGGTTTCGTGGGTAGCCGCGCGGTGGTGATGCCGGGCGTCAGGGTCGAGGACGGCGGCTGCCTCGGCGCCCTGGGGCTGGCCATGAAGGAGGAGATCATCAAGAACAAGACGTAGTAAGAGGGGAAGTTGAGGCCTCGCTAGTAGCATCAGTGAAGCATTTTGGTTTTCTTTCTGTCCATTTTGTGTGAGCTGCAGCGCTGCTGCTTTTAGTTATGCTCCCTGTTACTTCCACACGTAGGATCGTAGTGATGGTATATCATCAATAAATGGCTGTTGGAGGAAGAAATAAATGGAGATTAAGCTCCGGTGTAAAGATTGTCTTGATGCAAAGATATGGAGTCAATTAATCCACCTATTGTGGCCGCTGCCATCCTCAGAGTTAACTGATATTTACATGTACTTCTTTTCTTTGTTCATCGTGGACGCCACGCAATTTTCGGTGATGTGCAGGACAGTTTGATGAATCGGCAAAAATACGTTTCTTTGTTACAAACTAGTGAATCAGAAAGTAGCTGTTTGCTCCAATACGTATTGCAAGACTGCAGCGCTTTCCCGGTGAATCGTTCGCTCTGTAGCTTGACTATGTTTTGGCAGCTTCTGTTTGAGTAGGTAGAACACATATTTCCTCTCTAGTGGTATGGTAGTATAAAAGCAAGGTGCAGAACTTTTCGCCAGGTCCTCCTTTTGTGAAAGCCGGTTCTTTTGCTCGAGGATCTTTGTTCATGGAACTAGCTGTCTTCGGCCATGTAACAAGCATGCACTCCAGCTTGCCTTTGTTATTGGCTGTTCAAACCAGTTGGGACTAGCTGCCACCTGCCACACTGAAAAGCTCAAGCCTCCACTGCACTCTTTGTCGGTCAAGGTTTAGTACGTTTGATCATGCAGGGCTGCATTCCGTTTGACAACATTATTTCATCTTTCAAACAGATTTGATTACATCCTTCCGGAAAAAGGAAGAGGGTAAACATTTCGCCAAGTTTGATCGTTGCTGTGGCCACTTTGATCAACTGTTTGACCACAAATATCATCTCGAGAGTCAAGACTTCATCATAAATCTTGTGATCTTGCTAACCGGTACTCCTCCATTCCGAAATTGCTTCCCTAGGACTAGGACCCATTTTTTTTCCACAAATTTTCAATTTGGGCGAGGGTAAAAAGAGGTTCGAGATAAGTTCAACTACTTTTGTCTCTACCATTCCACACGGAAAAAGAGAGAAGGAATCCGAGCAGTGGCAAAGCTGTGAAATCGCCCAACGGCTCTGCGCACCTGCTCAACGCCACTCACCACCCAGTCCGCACCAGCTGTCCGTGACGTCAGAGGGTGGATGTCCCGCTTGCCGCCAAGGCGAGAGAGCCGCTCCGTCGCTGCAAACCGGCCCCACGTACGCCGCTCGCCGTGACGACTACGCACAGCTCCGCCTCCTCGCGTGATCGAGAGCGTATCCCTGCTCGCCACGTGTCCACCCGGAGGCGGTCGCCCCGAGCACTTGCGCCGCGCACTCCCCCCGGTTCCCGTTTGAGTCCCACCAGACACGCGAAACCAACTCGCAGGCGCAGCGCAGGGCAGAGCAGGAGGGTTCGGAAGAGAGAAAGAAAGCCTCCATTTTTATTCCCTTCCTCCTGCGCGTGTTGGCGTCGGCGCGAGGTTCAGGGCCGGGGCTTTTGCTGGACTGGATGGCTCACCCAGCCGTCGTCGCGGTGCTCGCCGTCGCCGTCCTCCTGGCCTGCTTGCCGCCCGCCGCCGCCTCGTCTTCCCGGGCAGGTACGTGCAAACCCTCGTTTTTCTTCGTTCTTGCGTTGCGTTGCGTTGTGTTGCGCCGCCCGAAAAAATCCTGACGCTTTCCTCCCCTGCCTCGCCGCCGGCACGTGCAGCACCAGCATTGCGACGGCTCGAGATGATGGCCATGGACACCGCGCCGGGCATGAGGAAGAAGGCGGACGTGACCAAGGTAAACAACCCCGTCTCGCCGTCGCAGCGGCACAGGATCAACGAAAGGCGTCTCCTTTTTTTCTTTTTCTGACGTTCTGTTGTTCTTGACCGGGGTTTTCTTAGGGCGCGGAGGAGGACGTGAGCACGACGGGGTTCGGCGCGGAGTCCGAGAGGGAGGTGCCCACCGGCCCGGACCCCATCCACCACCACGCCCGGGGGCCGCGGCGCCAGTCGCCGGCGCCGTGATCGACCGCGCGCGCGGCGGCGGCGGAGGAGGAGGAGCGTCCTCGCT
The DNA here is from genome assembly GCA_030378355.1 of Eleusine indica. Classification (NCBI taxonomy): domain Eukaryota; kingdom Viridiplantae; phylum Streptophyta; class Magnoliopsida; order Poales; family Poaceae; genus Eleusine; species Eleusine indica. Next base: position 10,774,879 of record CM059502.1, read on the forward strand.
TCCTGGGTATGGTTGGTCTTCATCAGACGGCCGTGAACCGGATTCCACCATTTGTTGTTCTTGAAATCTGTGATGGATGATGCACTCTGTGCTTTGATTCAACATTTGTTGTTGTACTAGGGGAGAGACAGTATCAGGACCTGTCATCAAGTTTTTATTTTTGCATACCAAATTAGTTCAGAATAAGTGTGTACCATATATGCTTGAGTTGTTCTTCTCTCGTAATCATGCCTGTAACTTTGTTCTGTTGCTATTTTGTTACCTGCAAATTTTTAGATGGTTTTTTGTTGCTTTGATTTACGAATGGGCACCTTGTTCCGTTCCAAACATCTGTACATGTTGATGCCTGATTGTTCAAGTTCAGATTGGATTGAAGAAGGAAGCAACAGAAGTTCTGTTCCTCTGTACATTCCAGGGAAGGAAGCAGTTTTGATCTGTGTTGGGGAAAGAGTGCATGCCCAGTGTCCCAGTTATGTTTCCTGAGATATGCATGTGTAGTAGGGCCGCTTGGGCTGCAATTGAAAAGAGTTCTTGTTGCAACTTGCAACGAAAAAAAATGAGAAAAGAGTTTCATTTTCTCTGGTTGCTCTAGCCTGGTGTGCCAGTATTTTTCTGTTGCAATGTTCTCGGTTGTTCTTGTTCCACAATAAAATTTACCAGTTCTCAGAATCTTCATCGACATTTTCTTCTGTAATGTAGCTGAATGGCGTAGTGTATGTTACAGAAGTGTCCATGAGGGATGCTTTTGAACATAATCAAATCGAATACAATCAGTGAGGGTATCAGATATTGCTTGGATTGTATGCTTCCTCTGCACATAGAGGTGTCTGGTGTTCGTGAATTCTCATATCTCCTACAGCGGTACAGCATGTAGTTGTATTGTATTGTTATGCTACCATTACTCGCCCTCTCTCTCTCTCTCTCTCTCTCTCTCTCTCTTTTTGAACGAGGCATTACTCGCTCTTTGCAACACCGCCATTTGAAAAGGATCGAATTTTATCATTTGAGTATATTTGAAAAGCTCTTTCCTGTTGTTAATTATCTTTAGCAGAACATGTTGAACAAGCAGGTGCAGCGCAGCAGCGGAAACTGATGCATGCATGCTGACAGCACAGCATATTTTGTACAATTGCACTGGCAAGCAAATTTAGAAAACATGCTTGGTAAGTCAAAGAAAATTAGCTCATATGTAGGGAGTTCCTGGAGCATCATGGCATGAAGGATCCAAATATTGAGCAAGATGAAAAAAAATGAAAGTATATTTTGCTGAAAATAAAGCGTACAGTCCACACAGGTACTGAAACCTTTTTTTTTTTTGACACAGCACATGTACTGAAACCTAGTAGTACTCTGATGTTGCTGTTGTCATTTTGAACAGGACCTGTTATCAAGTTTTTGTTTTTGCATACCAAATTAGGGAACAGAGGGAATACAGTTCAGAATAAGTGTGTACCATATATGCTTTTTTTTTTGAGCATGTGTACCATATATGCTTGAGCTGTTCTCTCGTAATCATGCCAGTAATTCTCGTATAATAGAGTGTGTGTACAGCAGCCAGCCCGCCACTATCAAGAAGAAAAGGCCACGGCCCATATAGCCGGCCCATTACACTCCACAAGGGATCTAGGGTTTACCACACCACACGACACCCGCCGCCACTGGACGACTAGATATAAAAGCGAGCCCTAACCCCCGTTCGCTGCTCTTCCACCTCTGCCTCCACTCCCCGCCGCCGTCGCTACCGCCCCTGCCGCCGTCGCAAGCCGCAGCAATGGCGTCGACGTCGAAGCTGTCGCGTGGCATCAAGAAGGCCTCGCGGTCCCACATGTACCACCGCCGCGGGCTGTGGGCGATCAAGGCCAAGCACGGCGGATCCTTCCCGAAGGCCGAGAAGCCAGCCGCCGCGGCGGAGCCCAAGTTCTACCCTGCCGACGACGTGAAGCCCCGCAAGCCCAGCACCCGCAAGTCGAACCCTACCAAGCTCAGGTCCCCGCCGCAGCGACGGCAGCAGCGTCTCTCAGTTGGATTGCTTTGCTGCGAAAGATGGAATCCTGATTGTCTTTGATGCAGGTCGACCATCACTCCAGGAACCGTGTTGATCCTGCTCGCCGGGAGATTCATGGGGAAGAGAGTCGTGTTCCTCAAGCAGCTCAAATCTGGCCTGCTTCTTGTCACTGGTAAGACTAGGTTACTGGTAGCGTAAATTCTATGATAGTGCTTCGTGCTATTGTAAATCAATGTTCATTCTAAGTTGAATATGAAGTGGACGGGGAGTGTTTACATTTCACAATTTAGACGAAATGGTTACAATAACTAGAGTTCTATCATTCGGTACTGGAAGATTGGGCATTAGTTAGCTTAGTTGTCTTGCTGTTGTCATTTTGATTAGTTGCTCTGATGTTGGCAGTATGCTGTATAAATCCGTGCTGCACATGCTACTGTTTTCTGAATCATATGTTATCTGACTGAGGAAATCTCTCGCGTTACTTGCTTAAAATGAAGGGTTGTCATACTTCAATTTCATGACTTGATTATTTCCTGTTTGCTTAACTCTTACGGGCTTGTTTTATGTTTGTATATGTTATGAATTGAGGCTCTGGTGATTTTTTTGCATTGTTACATCCGTTCTGAATGGTGGAGTGGTTGGTCATTGTAGAAGTCATGCTAGATTTTGCAGTTTGGTTGTGGAATGACCCTCTTTGCTGGGATTTCTTGAATAGAATGTTGCTGTTTGCTTGTTTCTAGGTTTATTGCAGTAATTTTGTTGTTTGGTTCTTACAATCCTTAGTCTGCATTAAATGACCTTTTCATAGTTCTGCTCTTACTAAGAATTTCCAATGTTGGTTGTTTACATTGAGAAAAATGTTACACTGCATTGATACTTAGAGGATTCTGTTTACAGTTTTTGTGTGTTAGTTTTGAAGTTCACATCTTGACTCTGTATCCCTCAGAACTGAATGTTATAGACGATGTTCGTGTGCTTCTTTATGGATGGTGTGCCGACTACTTCACTGTTACCTATGTATCATTCACTAGGCTGAGTATGAGTACGGACCGACATTCACTAGATGCTTAGAGGGTATATCATAACGCTACGTCAATGCTGCCCAACACTCTGAACAAAACGTACTGTGCTCAAATAGGAAAATTGTGCAAGATTTAGAACTATGTTCTTTAGATCATTGCCCTGCTGTTCTACAATTTCATTGTACAGTATACTGTTGTATATGATGGATTATGGTCAGGGCTTGTGATTTTTACTTTTTCCTGATGTGTTTCAATTACCAAGGTACCACTAGAGTTAACTTTTCTTGGTTTGTCTGAGCTATCTTGTGCTTGGATGTTGCATGTTATAATTTTTTGCTGTATGTCTTTGTGTTTGAACTAATTTTTGTATATCTTTCAGGACCTTTTAAGGTCAATGGAGTCCCAATCCGCCGTGTGAACCAGACCTATGTCATTGCAACCTCCACAAAGGTTGATATCTCTGGTGTTAACGTGGAGAAGTTTGATGACAAGTACTTTGCAAGGGAGAAGAAGAAGAAGTCTAAGAAGACTGAGGGTGAACTTTTTGACACTGAGAAGGAGGTATTCATTTCTTTATATAACATGCACCTCTTACTTATGTATCTTTGATCCATTTCTTATGGGATTTCTTTGTATCATTCAGGCGACCAAGGACCTGCCACAGTTCAAGAAGGACGACCAGAAGACCCTGGACGCCGAGCTGATCAAAGCTATTGAGGCTGTTCCGGATCTGAAAACATACCTTGGCGCACGGTTCTCTCTCAGGGATGGGGACAAGCCCCATGAGATGGTTTTCTAGATTAGCTGCACTAGTACTCTCTGAAATCTCTCTGCCTGGTCTGAGTGCCCTCTTGAGTTTTGTATCTGACTGGCGAACCTTTGGTTTCCATTTTAATCTCTGTCAAATCTTCCGTGAAGTCATACACTTTGCTGGTTAATTTAGTGATGTTTTGCACAATATACCATATATATAGTTAAGTCGGACGGAGGCCTTGTGATAGAATTTCTTTGATTCCTTGAGTTTGGCGCTAACGAAGACCCATCGTGTGGTATTGAGGTTTGTTTTGCTTATTGCCTTTTAACTGTGAGCGTGGCTCGATGTTTCACTGAACTTGTATAGGGTGATAAAAGCATTAGCTCAATCAGGTCCTCATTTGTGAACGGTATCCTGTACGCGCGAACTGCTTCGCTGGAACTTTGTCCGAGACATTCACTGGTTCACATGTAAAAATTTTAACTACCTTAGTTTGATTATCAGACGTCCCATTCTTGGGAGTTGTGGCTGTGTCGAACTGTAGAAGCTGAAGTGCTAAACAACATAAGGAAACCGTCAAAAGCAGCATCAATGCAACAACAGTTCTCAAAATCTTAATACATCACAGGTTGTTACAGTATGGTGTCTGCTTGGACGGGACTCGGGAGCCTCTTGAAGAAGTTGCCTGCCGTAGACAGCATCTGGCTGCGGAACCTCGGGTGTCGAAGCAGGTTCAGCTCTCCGACGAGAGCCAGGACCCGCGGCGACGAGGCTGGACGCGGTGAGCAGCACTCGCTCGCCCTGCACCCGCACCACCGGCGCCGGTAGTTCCAGAACCCGGTCAGGGTACAGGAACACGGTGCGCAGGGTGAAGTCCGGGAAGCAACTGAGCGTGACGAGGAGCACGTGCGCGAGGACCGTCGTGGCAGGGCGCTTCCAGCGGCACACGTCGGCGAGCCGCCGCGCGGTGCGTGCCGCGGCGGAGAGCAGCGCCGTGCGCGTCCGCGTCCAGCACGTACTCGACGACCTCGCGACCCAGCGGCGAGCTGCAGCGCTGTGAAGGGCTGGAGGAAGTGCATTTTCGGGAGGAGGGGCCGGGTGTCAAACGGCTCCGCCACGGCGAGCACCAACTCGTTCCACGCCATCGGGCTCCACGCGGTGGCGCATGGCCTGGTCATGGAACGTTCTTTAAAGAATTTAGCTGAACATGAAGCACTGAGCATTAGTTTTCTGGTCCATCGCAACCTGTCTTTAGCAACTCTTTTACTCACTCTGTTCTTAAATTATTATTATCTTTCTCTTTTTTTTTGTTTAACTTTAATCATTTGTCATATTTAAAAAAATAAAAAATATTATATATATTATTATGATTGATTTTTATCATTAAAAGAGGGGTTAATTGTAAAAACCACCCCATAATTCAGTTAGAGTTTGAGACTCCCACCCATAAGTTATTTTGTTGCAAATCCCCATCCACCCATTGAGTTTTGTTGCAAAAACCACCCTGATATACACATGTTTAATTTATTCAACATATTTTTGTTTATTTGGAGTAGCAAATGATGTTCTTATCAAATATATAAAATTTTGAAAGTATAATTCATATTTTTATAGAGAATATTTAGCAAGAATGTCAATTAAAGTTCGAACTGTGTTTCATGAAGTTTGAAATTTGAATACATTTTTCATGAAAATAATAGGAATTAGTCACTAAAAATCTTTAACAATGTTAAACTCATTTAACTTAGTTTATTTGAAAATTTATATCAATAAAAACATATAGAATCAATTAAACATGTGTGAACTGGGGTGTTTTTTACAACTAAACTCATTGGATGGGTGGGAATTTGCAACAAAAACGTTTATGAGTGGGAATCTCAAACTTGAAGTAACTTATAGGGTGGTTTATGCAATTATCCCTTAAAAGAGATTGAAATATAACTTAAAATTTTACATATTTAATATTTTGAATAAAAGTAAAAAGTCAATAACAATAACAATTTAAAAACTAAGAGAGTAACATACACACCAAACAAGGTCAGTAAGTACAAATATACTAGACAACTCTGTAATACTTTAAAAATTAGTAGTACTTTTTAACTGTAAAAAATATGAGAAGAATTGATTTCTTGTTGCCGTGCAAGACGCGATCTGTATCATGAGTCCAGTCCAGGTGATCTGATGATAGAAAATACTGTGATATCGTGGTCTCCGGGATCAGCAGAGCACGGTCGTAGGGTCTTCCACACCACGGCCTGGGCGGTGAGTGCGTGCACGCGTAGTTCGTGAGCATTCATATTTTCTGAGAGGGAGATGAGACGATGTGGACCAGGGTTGGCATGCACATCACGGGTTGATTTTATGTGGCATCCTGTTGCAATAAGTTGATGGTGTCAAAGCCTTCATTGCTGGTGGGGAAGCCATGCGGAGGAGCAAGAAAAATGGTCTCCCATCCCTGAGAGACTTGTCTGTACAAACATATGTGACGTAGACGGTTGCTACCTCAGAGGTTCGCGACATTGGCATTGGTGTGCTCGCGGGGGCGGAGGTGGGGGGGGGGGGTAGCATATAGACATATCACCTTTCGTTGCATGGATTCACCGCCAGCAGTGAAGAACTTGGCGCTGATCAGCTTGTTGTTGCACATGGTTGTGCCGTTGAAGTTCTCAGCGTCGACGCATCCCCCCTCCAACTTTGACGGACCGGCCCGAGACCCTTGTCGTTAAAGCTTAGACTCTCAAAACCGATGATTATGCCGTCGCCCAAATTCGTATCTTTTCACATACCGAACCCAGGGTCCAACCAGAGGAAGCCCGATGATCTGATGGTCATCAGATGGAGCTGCTTGTCTTCATATACACTGATCACGCCGGTGGCACTCGACACACGACGCGCTTCGTCGTCGATGAGCATGATGGCGAAACCGTGCATGACGATGCCGTAGGTGTACAAGAGCAAGGTGCTGCTGGAGTTGGCCATCAATGTGCGCTTCGAGTAGGCAGCCACCATGGAGGTGTACCAGTGCTTGTGGGTGGCGAACTATGACGGCTAGATGAGGTGATTCACATGAACGACGAAGGTGTTGTGGTCTGCATGGTTCATGGGCTTTGCAATGGGGGATGACTGGGTGATCTGGGCGAGGAGGAGAAACAACGTCAGGTGAGGCAAGGAAAAGGAGATCGAGGACGCCATTGTTGCGGTGCAAGAGCTTCTCAACATTGCTGGTGACTGGTGAAGAATGAAGATGTGATGAAGAGGAGAGGAAGGGACATGGGAGTTGAGTGGTTGATCTGGGCAAGGAGGAGAAATAGGGAAAAGGAGATCCATGACTCCATTTGTTGCGGTGCAAAAGCTTCTCAACGTTGGTGGTGATTGATGAAGACAGAAGATGTGATGAAGAGGAAGGGAAGAGCTTGTGCTGGAGAGCTGGGCGAGGACAAGAAAATGCGAGAATCAACCCGTGATGTACCGCAACTGCATGCCAGCCATGGTTCACGTAGTCTCAGCATCTCAGGAAATATTTGGGCGTACTGAAAGTTGCCTAGAAGGGGGGGGGGGTGAATAGGCAAATCTAAAAATCCTGCGAAATTGGACTTAAACAAGTATATCAGTCTGACCGGCAGTGCCGGTGATGATGATCGGTAGTGCTGATGGATGAGCAGATAGTCAAGAGAAAACTAGGTTTAATTGGTTTCGCTATTACTAGGTGATAAGTGACTACAACAATAGTTGAAAGGAAGCTCTACAAAAATAAGAGACAACTAAACAAAGGCTACACAAGTAGATCTAGTAATTTAAGCAAATACAAGAATAGACTTTAGAGCATGAATAAATAGACAACAAGTAAATAAAGGAGCACACGGAGACACAAGATTTGTTCACAAGTTCGGACTCACAAAAAACCCTACGTCTTCGTTGAGAAGTTCACAAAGAACCGGGTCTCTTTCAACCCTATTCTCACTCAAGCGACCACAAAGATCAAACTTAAGTTCTACACTAACAATTCCCTTGTGGGAGGGTAATACAAACTTCATGAGGCATCACCACACAAGTTAGGAGCTCTACGGGCACCGCTAACCGTCTAGGAGCAAAGCTCCAAGAGTAACAAGCACAAGTCACTAAGATGATTAAATCGAATGCTCAAGAGTGGAATGATGCTCTTTTCACTAGGAATCAGTGGCTCACTCAAGCCGTAGCTCAAGGAATCAAGCTTTGATTTAGAGAGGGAGAGTGAGGAGAGTGAAGCTCAAAACTGCCAAATGATTTTCGGGTTGGGAGAGAGTTGCACGAAGTGAGATGAGAGCCTTTTATACAAAGGGCTCAAAAAGTTTTGAGCCGTTGGCCTGTCTGTACATCCCGCACCGGCACTGCCGATCGAGCCATCGGCATTGCCTTTAGGGTTCCTAACACGCTGACATAGATCGCAGAGCAAGAACTTGGCCCGCACCAGCACTGCCGATCAGGGCATCGGCACTGCCGGTGAGGCAGGCACAGAGAAGACAAGTGGTCTCTGGAGACCTTGATCGACACTGCCAATAAACTACAGGCTGAGCCAGATAGAAAGAGTGGCTTTCAGAGAGGACCGACCGGCTAGTTGATCTTCGGTTCGCACATGACTAACTTCTATATCCCCCTTGATAGAATAATCTCTCAAAAAGTAGTGGCGGATATCTATATGTTTTGTGCGTGAATACTCAACGGGGTTATAAGCGAGCTTTATGACACTCTTATTGTCACATAGGAGAGGAACACGGTTCAATTTGTAACCGTAGTCCCTTAGAGTTTGTCTCATCCAAAGTAGTTGTGCACAACAACTACCAGCTGCAACATACTCCGCTTCGACCGTGGAAAGTACAACGGAATTTTATTTCTTGGATGATCATGACACTAGGGACCTACTAAAAATTGGCATGTACCGGAGGTGCTCTTTCTATCCACCTTATCCCCGGCATAATCCGCATCGGAATAGCCTAATAGGTTGAACTTTGAACCCTTGGGGTACCAAAGCCCTAGGTTGGATGTGTGAATCAAATATCTCAATATTCTCTTAACGGTCACCATGGGACACTCCATAGGAGCGGCTTGTAAACGTGCACATATACACACACTAAACATGATATCGGGCCTAGATGCACAAAGATGAAGCAAAGAGCCTATCATGGAGCGGTATACCTTTTGATCAAGGTCTTATCCTTTTTGTTGAGATCGAGGTGGCCATTTGTTGGCATAGGAGTTTTGATGGGCTTGGCTTTGTCCATGTCAAACTTCTTTAATAAGTCTTGTGTGTACTTTGCTTGACATATGAAGGTGCCCTCATACCATGCTCTTGGAGCTTTCTTAAGCCCATAGAGCGTCTTATGGAGTTTATAAACATGATTAGGATACTTAGGGTCTTCAAAGCCCGGTGGTTGCTCCACATACACCTCTTCCTTTATTGGCCCATTGAGGAATGCACTTTTCACGTCCATTTGATACAACTTTAAATCATGGTGAGTAGCAAAAGCAAGTTATATTCTAATTGATTCAAGTCTTACTACGGGGGAATAGGTTTCATCAAAATCTAAACCCTCTACTTGTGAATACCCCTTTGCTACAAGCCTTGCCTTGTTTCTTGTCACCACACTATCTTCATTTTATTTGTTGCGGAACACCCACTTGGTGCCCATAACATTCTTGTTCTTTGGTCTTTCCTTCAATGTCCACACTTCATTTTTTGTGAAGTTGTTCAATTCCTCTTGCACGGCCATCACCCAATCCGAATCCTCAAGTGCATGTTCTACCCTAAATGGGTCCATAGAAGAGACAAAAGAGTAATATTCACAAAAGATACTAACTCGAGATCTAGTGATTACCCCCTTATCCATGTCTCCAAGAATTTGCTCGACGGGGTGATCACGTTGTACATTTTGATGCACTCTTGGGTGTGGTGGATGTGAGCTTCCTTGACCACCATCTTTATCAACCTCTTGATCATGTCTTTGAGAATCATCATTTGATGCTTGTTCATGATCCCCAACATCTTGATCTTGACCACTTGCATGATCAATTTCTTCATTTTCATGATGTTGGTCTTGTCTAGGGGGAGAGGGTTGATCTTCAACACTTGATGTTTCTTGTGGTCTCACATCACCAATGGTCATCCTTTTTATTGCATTTCTAGAAGCTTCATCATCTACATCATCATTAACAACTTGCTCTCCTTGAGGGCCATTAGATTCATCAAATGTCACGTCATGTAAAATTTCAACACAACCGGTGGTTTTGTTGAACACACAATAGGCATGAACATTCGACCCATAACCAAGCAAGAAACCTTCATCAACTTTTGAAGCAAACTTTGAAGTCTTGGGTTTTTTGTTTAGCATAAAACATTTGCTCCCAAAAACACGAAAGTAGGAAATATTAGGCTTGTTACCGGTTAGTAGCTCATATGGTGTTTTCTTCAATAGTCGGTGGAGATACAACCAGTTGGAGGCATGGCATGCGGTGTTAACGGCTTTACCCCAAAAATGGTCAGACGTCTTGTATTCATCAAGCATTGTTCTTGCCATCTCAATGAGTGTGCGGTTCTTTCTTTCGACCACCCTATTTTGTTGAGGGGAGTAGGGTGTCAAAAATTCATGCTTGATGCCTTCTTCATTAAGATATTCCTCGACTTGGGTGTTCTTGAATTCGGTGCCATTGTCACTTCTTATTTTCTTGATCTTGACTTCATATTCATTTTATGCTCTTTTCATGAATGTTTTGTGCATGTCTTTAACTTCACCTTTATCATGCAAAAAGAATATCCATGTGAAGCGAGAAAAATTATCAACAATTACAAGACCATATTTGTTACCACCAATGCTTATATAGGAGATGGGCCCGAAGAGGTCCATGTGCAACATCTCCAATGGTCTTGTGGTTGTCATCATATTCTTAGAGGGGTGTGAGGCTCCAACTTGCTTTCCCGCTTGACATGCACTACAAATTCTATCTTTCTCAAAACACACATCGGTTAGTCCTATGATATGGTCGCTCTTTTGGAGTTTATGAAGATTTCTCATGCCAACATGGGCTAGCCTTCTATGCCACAATCACCCCATGTTGGACTTTGCTAATAAGCATGTACCAAGTCTAGTTTCATCTGTGGAGAAGTCCATAACATAAAGCTTTCCTTTAAGCACACTCTTAAAAGCAACCGAGTCATCACTCCTCTTATAGACGGTCACACCACATTCATTGAACAAACAATCATAGCCCATTTTACAAAATTACGAAATGGACAATAGATTGAAGTCAACGTGATCAACAAGCATAACCTTAGAAAGTGAATACGAAGGAGTAAGAGGAACTTTACCATAACCTAGTACTTGTCTCGTTCCATTGTCACCAAATGTAATGTATCCATTTTTGTTGTGACTTGGTTCAAATGACTTGAACATCTTTTTGTCTCCGGTCATATGATTGGCGCATCCACTATCAATCACCCAACTTGACCCTCCGGAGACACAGTCCTACAAAACAAGTTAAACTTTGTTTTTAGATACCCAAATTTGCTTTTGTTCTTTCACATTAGTCATAAGCACTTTGGACACCTACACACAAGTCTTTGGCCTCTTGTTGTGTGACCCAACATATTTAGCAAACACACGACCATGCATATTTCTCATGAGTACGTATGAAGCATCAAAATCATGAAAGAGTGCACAAGTAGCATTAGACATATTAGCATGAGAATTATTAGCAAAAGAAGAACGGTTAGTGTTCATGTTCTTGACTTGCTTCTTTTGGTAAGATCCTTCCTTGGTGAACTTAAGGAATTCCTTCCCATTCTTGTTCTCCCTAGCATTGTGTTTGGCACCCTCAACATATCCAATACCATCCATGACATTGGGGTGCTTAGAATATGAGTATGCACCTTTTGCATACTTTGCCTTTATATCATCAACAACATTTTTTTCATGTTGTACTTTGCTTTTAAGTGCCTTCACTTGCTTATTTAAATCATCAATCAATTTGACATTAGTAGCACAAGCATCAACATCAATATTATAGCACCTATCACATCCATTGCTAGTGAAAGCACGAGAAGAATTATTGGTGGAGTATGTGAAGGTTGAAAGTATTTCATATTGTTCTTCAAGAGACTTATGAGTCTTTTCTAAGTTATCATACTTCTCTAGAAGAGCATCTTTTGAGCTCTTAAGACTTTCACAAGTGTTTTCAATTTTAGTGAGAGACATAGTTAAATCATCATTTTTCTTTCTCTCATCTTGTAGGAGCTTCTCTAGTTGAAGGTTTCTTTTCTTTTCAAGAATAAGCAAGTCTTCTTGTTTTTCAACAAGCTCCTCTTGTCTATCATTTTCTTCCTTTTGTTTTTCAAGTAATTCTATAAATTCAAGCATTTTAGGAAGAGAAGCATTAACATTATCATCATCATCATCATCACTACTACTATCATAAGAGGAACGCTTATGTTTAGATTTAGATACCTTGGATCCTCTTGTCATGAAGCATTTGTGAGTGTTGTCATCATCATCATCACTCAAACTCCCAAATAGAGAAATATTGGTGGGAGTGACGCTAATGGCAATTGTAGCAATGCCTCCTTCATTCGAGTCGGGTTCGGAGGAGGAAGATAATGAAGAGGATGAGTCATCAGAATTCTATTCTTGACCAATGTGAGTTTCACCTCTTCTATGCTTCTTGTACTTCTTGTCTTTCTTGCTGTGCTTGTCTTTCTTTTTTTCATCCTTGTTCTTCTTTTTTGGACATTCCGCAATGAAATATCCTTCATCACCACACTCATAGCAAGTCCTTTTTGACTTTCTTTCTTTGCCCTTGTCAAAACTCTTCTTCTTGTAACTATCTTTCTTAAGAAATAACTTGAATCTTCTCACAAGCAAAGCCATTTCATCATCACTATCTTCATCACTAGGATCAACCACTTTCTTCTTTTTCTCTTGCTTCTCACGTGTAGCATTGAGTGCTACATCATTCTTGTCACCACTTGCTCCTTCAATTTGCTTGATCAAGGCATTTATCTTGTTTTCTTGATCATTTTGTTGCTTTTGGATAGAAGCTTTCCAAGGACTTCATCGGTGGAGAAACTTTTAAAGTTATCCTTCTCTCTAATGTTTGAGAAAATGTTGCTATCCCATGATCTTAATGTTTGTAGCAATCTCTTGTTGATATCCAAGTCAGTCATTTTAGCTCCTACTGATCTTCTTTGATTTACAATCCTCATGGGCCTATCATGAACTTCTTTAGGGCCTTCTCCCGGACCCATGATGAATAGATCGAATTTATTTTGTAATTCTTCAAGTCTTGCATCCTTGACGAAATCAATGCCCTCAAAAATAACCTCAAGTTTTCTCCATAGTTGATTTGCATTCTTTATTCCGGCAACCTTATCATACTCGGTGGAGCTAAGTGCGGATACAATTGCACTAGCCGTCACAGCATTGCGATGAATGTTGATTTGATCCTTCCGGGTTGGATTATCTCTATTTTCTCACAAGAAACCATTCTCGGTTATACTTGCAACATGTGGACTCACGGATTCCAAATACATGATCATCTTGCATTTTCAATGATCATAGAATTGTCCATCAAAGTAAGAGAGTCTATCCGACCCTTGTCTAATACGATCTTCCTTGAGGTCATCATAATCATACATGACATTGTTGTAGAGTTTTGGTTGAGCACCATTATCACCATCTCCAGTCCTTGCATCATCTCCATCTCGAGAATCACTAACACCATCTTTGGTTGGAAAGAGCGGTGGATGGTTGATCTTCTGGTTTTGACATCTTTAATCTTCAAATGGTTAAGCTTTATAGAAGATACCTGCTCTGATATCAATTGAAAGTTGCCAAGAGGGGGGGGGGGGTGTGAATAGGCAAATCTAAAAATCCTGCAAAATCGGACTTAAACAAGTTTATCAGTCTGACCGGCAGTGCCGGTGATGGTGATCGGCAGTGCCGATGGCCACTGCCGATGGATGATCGACAGTACCGATGGATGAGCAGACAGTCGAGAGAAAACTAGGTTTAAGTGGTTTCGCTGTTACTAGGTGATAAGTGACTACAACAATAGTTAAAAGGAAGCTCTAGAACAATAAGAGACAACTAAACAAAGGCTACACAAGTAGATCTAGTAATTTAACAAATATAAAAATAAACCCTAGAGCATGAATAAATAGACAACAAGTAAATAAAGGAGCACACTGAGACACAAGATTTATTATCAAAGTTCGGGCTCATAAAGAACCCTACTTATCTGTTAAGAAGTCCACAAAGGACCGGGTCTCTTTCAACCCTATTCTCACTCAAGCGACCACAAAGATCGAGCTCAAGTTCTCCACTAACAATTCCCTTGCGAGAGGGTAATACAAAATTTCCGAGATATTACCACATAAGTTGGGAGCTCTACGGGCACCGCTAACCGTCTAGGAGCAAAGCTCCAAGAGTAACAAGCACAAGTCACTAAGATGATTAAACCGAATGCTCAAGAGTGGAATGATGCTCTTTTCACTAGGAATCAGTGGCTCACTCAAGCCCTAGCTGAAGGAATCAAGCTTTAACTTAGAGAGGGAGAGTGAGGAGAGTGAAGCTCAAAAGTACCAAATGATTTTTGGGTTGGGAGAGAGTTGCATGAAATGGGGTGAGGGCCTTTTATACAAAGGTCTCAAAAAGAGCCGTTGGCCTGTCTGGACACCCCGCACCAGCACTGCCATCGACATTGTCGGTAGGGTTCCTGACACGCTGACAAAGATCACAGAGCAAGGACTTGGCCCGCACCAGCACTGCCGATCAGGGCATCGGCACTGCCGGTGAGGCAGGCACAGAGAAGACAAGTGGTCTCCGGAGACCTTAACCGGCACTGTCGATCAATCAGACCGGCACTGTCGATCGCTGTCAGCTAGAGAACCCGAGGGAAACCAGTCTCTGTGAAGAGGGGACCGGCACTGCCGATCAGGAGATCGACACTGCCGATAAACTACAGGCTGAGCCAGACATAAAGAGTGGCTTTCTCGGAGGACCGTCCGGTACTGCCGATCAGGGTGACCGGCTCTGCCGATGAGCAACAGCCAGAAAGCCAGAGAGAATAGCCTTCTCTAGAAGGAGAGACCGGTACTGCCAATGAGGCCATCGGCACTGCCGATGCTGGCAAGACAGAAGCCAGAGAGGTGTCTGGGCAGCACAGCGCCTCTGGGAAGGGGGGGATTGGCACTGCTGGTGAAGGCCACCGGCACTGCCGATGAAGGCATAATCAGAAGGGAACAGAAGTGGTTTTTATAGGAAATTTGAGCATTTGACTTTACCATACATGTGAATTATATCCCTTTTGATAGTACGATTTACCTATACTCAAGAGATAAAAATAAAACTCCATGATCTTCGTTCTTGAGTAAATATTGGACCTTTATTTTTGAGACAAATGACCATCTCCTTTTTCCTTTTTTGTTTCAATGCATTTTTTTCATCAATTTGACATAGTCATCTACACACATGCTCAATAAAAACATTAGTTTATTCTTAATTGTATTGATACCAATCACCAAAACAAAATTAGGGGTCTAGATACACTTTCACGTACACACTGGTGTCTTGAATGGTAGCGTTACATGGCATGTGTCGTAGCACCACTAATTCACGTTCCTAACACGGTAAAGGTGAGCGGTAGCAGAGGCTTCTGCCGGTGTCGATCTATTGCCAAGCTAAATGAGGCCACATTCGTCCTTTTTCTTTGACGCACTCAGAACTGGTGGAGCGGATGGATTAAACAAAGCAGAAAAGTAAGCTCTGATGTTGTCTTTGGCAAAGTGAAAACGATAGCTTCCGGAGAACCTATCTTTAGCTTTACCTTTTTGCGGGGCCCTCCGATGTCTTCACCCAAAACCGATGGAGCTGCTCTATTGCTCACGAACTGCCCGCACATGCAGATCGCACGGGCGTCAACATCATCGCCCAGGGTGTGGGAGACCCTGCCACCGCGCTGGTTACGGAGACCACAACCTATGTGTATTCTTTGCATGGGTTAAAAAACCATTGAAAACCAAGCGGTTTTCATGGTTTTCAACAAAACCGATCCGGTGCGGTTTCAGCTTAGATCCGGTTTACAGCAAAAAGCCAAAAACCAACCCTGTGTACTGTAGTAAAAACGGTTTTTGATCGATTTTCCTGGTTTACCGATCGGTTTTTGCGAGATAAAAAACCAGCACTGTTACGGTTTTTTAATCCCTAATTCTTTGTCCCGGATATTTGATACTTATCCTGATGTTCTTTGAGATAGTGCCCCTGAGCAGCACATATGTATATATTTTTTTCGTACTCCAGTATGACATGTACTCTACCTGACCAGCATTTAGAACTATGAAGGCGTACCGAATACCCTGCACTAAGAATGAAATACTGTAGGTTTCTACGTATTCTTTTCGTACTGTATGACATGTACTCTGCCTGACCAGCGCGGGCGCGCGGTGCTGCCGCTCGGCATCTTCGAGAAGCGGCTGGACCACCGTCGCAGTGACCTGGAGCCCTTGGATGTGCGCCCAGCGGCGACGGGACGGATGCCACCATCTTCGCCGCGTACACCTCCGCGCGCGCCACGTCACGGACGAGCCGGCCACGTACGCCAGCGACACGCGCTCGAAGTCGGCGTCCTCGGCGCGCAGGGCCCCATGGCGACGACGAACGCGTGCCCAAGTACGGGCACAAGTAAAACGGTCCTACCTGGACTCGTGCAGCCCCCGGTGGAACGAGCAGTAGGCTGCACACCTCACCCTCTCGTCATCTTCGAAAACAACGGCCACCTCGGAAGCCCGACCAGCGGATCGACAAGTCCGGATCCCCCTCTCGGTGCCGGAAACGGACCTGGTACACGCCGACGCGCTCCCGCTCCTCGCGCTGCACCCGTCTGCGTCCGGCCTGCAACGGAACGATGAGCTCCGTCTCCACGGTGAGCTCCGTCTTGTTCCTCGTCACGCTCACGTGCTTCCCGGAGCTCATCCTCCCCACCCTCTTCCTGTGGAACTACCCGCGCCGGCCCAGATGGACGCGAGGCTCTCGTGCGCCGAGTCGATTCACAGCAACGAGGAACTCGACACGTTTCCGACGTGTTTTGATGTGTTCAATTTTAAGATACACACTGTAATAAGCCATGCAAAAGTGTTTTTTTTATATATATATCAATGCGTGTTATGGTGTCAGAATGTTCATGCTTTGTTCTCTGCCTATGCATATCAGATCACGTTTCCCTGTTTGTGTTTGTTGCCTTATTCTGTTTGTTGAACGCTGACTTGCTGAGGCTGTCGTTCATGACAACTGATGTGTGCCTGTGTGGTGCGCATAGAAGATGAGGTCTCACCAAACCAGTCCTGTTTCTTGTGCAATTGCTTAAGTGGAAAACCTGGATTACTACACCCATCTTGTTTATATTCTGAACTGCGATTTTTCTGACTCACATGGTAGACGCTAGCTGGTCACTAAATACTGCGGTGATGAAAGTGTCCAGGCCGGTGAGTTAATGAATTCGTCGGGCATTTCTTAACTGAAGAATGAAAGAAGCGTGCAGAGCCTTTTAGTAAAGCAGACATACTTACCTAAGCTAATGAGCACATCAGAACACAAGCAAGCCTTGGCTGAAATGTCGAGAAAGAATCAAGGGACCAACAAAGCTAAAAAAAAAGGCTTGAGCGATGAAAAATTGAATTCCCAAGGAAGTAGTAGTAGACCCTAGTATGCGCCAGGATCTGCCCAACAGAAGCGACAAAAGGTAAATGCCTAAGCTCACAGTACTATTCCATTGCCATTGCTCATATAAATAAATTGAAATGAGGAGAATAAAGGGGGCTTCTTTGTAAAAGAAAACCAGGGGATAAAAGCCTCCGAGTGGCTTTTGCTTTGAAGAGAATTACACACTTTATCCTTTGGCCTTGGCTCCATCATCTGGATCAGAGAACTAGTGTTTTTGTTGCATTCTGCTTAGGATATTAAAGAAGAAGAAGAACTACAGTTGTGAGATTTGTTCCATGACCAGAAAATTTCAACATCAGTACATACACACGTATATTCTGAGCTTACTCTGCAAACTTGAGATTGCAATTTTTGCAGGTTACGCTGGCCAACTAAATACCTCCGTTCTAAGTCTAAGCCTGCATCTGTTTGTTGTATTTGATAATTACCATCGTTTTGGGTGTGTGGTGAATGATTATGTCAATGTCATCCGAAATAGAAATTACTAGGAGAGTTTCGACAGAAAATGACCAGCTCAATGCAATCTTGTGATGGGAGGAGGAAGAAGAGCAAATTCCATGGCCTTCTGAATTCTCGTATTTATCCTCTCTGAAACATTGCAAGACAAGACATGAGGCAAATACTTTGTACTCCCTGGAACTATAATTACTAACATGATGCAGAATGGCCCAGCATATATACAGTCAGCTCCCTGCCTTGAGAATAAACAAAATCTCAAGAGCCTTCACCAACACTCATGCTCAAAGAGTCCTAGCAAATCTGAAGAAAAAAAAAGCGTCCCTACCAACTCACCGTGACTTGAATCACATGATCTCACCTTGGCCCTCTCCATTCCCCGCCTGTATCGAACGCTTTTGCACCAGAACCCCTTATCCACAGTTGCTTCAAGCTTGTGCAACAACAAAGTGGTCGTACATAGTCAGTTCCAGTCGCTCCGTGCCACCTTGCGTTCCTTGCCTTGCCGGTGACGGGCAAGCCGACGGCCGATCTTGCTCAGGCGCCTTTGCTGGTCATGGCGTACCCGTACGTGTTCCGTGCCCAGGCGCCACCAGTGAGACCGGAGGATCGCAACGTCAAGGATCCAATGCCGCCTGTGCCACAGCAGGCCAGGGAGCAATGGCCGGCCGGCGGCGGCAGCAGAAGCTCGCCGCGCCCGCACGGGACTGGAACCGGGACTGCCGGGTGGTTCGGCGGCCTCGGGTCCGGGGAGAGGGTGGCGAGCGCCTACGACCTCGTGGAGACGATGCATTACCTATACGTGCGCGTCGTCAAGGCGCGCGGGCTCCCGACGAGCGGCAGCCCCTACGTGGAGGTCCGCGTCGGCAGCCACCGCGGCGCGACGCGGCCGAGCGAGAAGGAGGTGGAGACGAGCAGCCCCGAGTGGAACCAGGTGTTCGCCTTCTCCAAGGACCGCGTCCATGCCGCGGCGGTGGAGGTGCTCGTCGTCGCGGACAAGGGCGGCGGCTGCGTCGTCGGCAGCGTGGCGTTCGACGTCGCCGAGGCGCCGGTGCGCGTGCCTCCAGACAGCCCGCTCGCGCCGCAGTGGTACAGCCTCGGGAACGCGAATGGCGGCGGCGAGGTGATGCTCTCCGTGTGGGTCGGCACGCAGGCGGACGAGGCGTTCGCGGAGGCGTGCCACGGCGGCGACGGCGGACCGAGCGCGCGGTCCAAGGTGTACGTGACGCCCAAGCTGTGGTACCTCAGGATCCGCGTGCTCGAGGCCCAGGACGTGGTGCCGGCGCACGGTGTCAAAGGCCCCCCGCACCCTACCCAAGTGTTCGCCAAGGTGCAGGTCGGCGGCGTGGCGCTGAGGACGAGGCCGTGCAGCGCCACGCGGATCCCGATGACGTGGAACGAGGAGCTGGTACTGGCCGTGGCGGAGCCGTTCGACGAGCCGGCGGTGCTCATCGTGGAGGCCCGCGCGCACCCGGCAGGGAAGGACGAGATCGTCGGGCGCGTCGTGCTGCCGCTCGCCATCTTCGAGAAGCGCCTGGATCATCGCCGCCCGGTCCCGTCGCAGTGGTTCAGCCTAGAGCCCCTGGGCCGTTCGGCGCTCACGCCGGATCATGCCGCCATGTTCGCCGCCGGGCGCGTGCACCTCCGCGCGTGCCTGGAGGGCGGGTACCACGTCACCGACGAGCCGGTCATGTACGCCAGCGACACGCGCCCCACCGCGCGGCAGCTGTGGGCCCCGGCCGTCGGCGTGCTCGAGGTCGGCGTCCTCGGCGCGCAGGACCTGCCGCCGGCGACGAACGCGTACTGCGTGGCCAAGTACGGGCACAAGTGGGTGCGCACGCGGACCGTGCTGGACTCGTGCGGCAGCCCACGGTGGAACGAGCAGTACACCTGGGAGGTCTACGACCCCTGCACCGTGCTCACCATCGCCGTCTTCGACAACAACTGCCACCTCCCCGGCGGTAGCACAGGCAACAACGTCATCAGGGAGCAGCGGATGGGCAAGGTCAGGATCCGCCTCTCCACGCTGGAAACGGACCGGGTCCACGCCGACGCTTGCCCGCTCCTCGCGCTGCACCCGTCCGGGTCCGGCCTACGACGGAACGGCGAGCTCCGCCTCGCCGTGCGCCTCTCCCTCGCCAGCGTCGCGCACCTCTACGCGCAGCCCCTCCTCCCCACGGCCCACTACCTGCAGCCCTTCACCGTCGCGCAGCTCGACGCGCTCCGGCGCCAGGCGATGGCGCTCGTGGCGGCGCGGCTGGGCCGGGCCGAGCCGCCGCTGGGTCGCGAGGTCGTCGAGTACGTGCTGGACGCGGACGCGCACGCATGGAGCATCCGCCGGAGCAAGGCCCACTTCCTCCGCGCCACGGCGCTGCTCTCCGCCGCGGCCCGCACGGCGCGATGGCTCGCCGACGTGTGCCGGTGGAAGCGCCCGGTCACGACGGTCCTCGCGCACGTGCTCCTCGTCACGCTCACGTGCTTCCCGGACCTCATCCTGCCCACCGCGTTCCTGTACCTGGCCCTGACCGGGCTCTGCAACTACCGGCGCCGGCCGCGCGGGCCGGCCCACATGGACGCGAGGCTCTCGTGCGCCGAAACGATTCACAGCGACGAGCTGGACGAGGAACTCGACACGTTCCCGACGTCGCGGCCCGGGGCGGTGGTGCGGGTGCGGTACGACCGGCTGCGGAGCGTGGCGGGGCGGGTCCAGGCGGTGGTGGGTGACGTGGCCACGCAGGGCGAGCGGGTGCGGGCGCTGCTCGCGTGGAGGGACCCCAGGGCCACGGCCCTGTTCACGGGGTTCTGCCTCCTCGCCGCGGTCGGGAGCTACGTCACGCCGCCGCGGGTCGCGGCGCTCGTCGGAGGGTTGTACCTTCTCCGCCACCCGAGGTTCCGCAGCTCAATGCCGTCTGCCGCAGGCAACTTCTTCAAGAGGCTCCCGTCCAAGGCGGATACCATGCTTTAAAAACCATTTCTACGTACTGACTCATAGACGGCCCAGACGTGGATGGAGCCTTCTTAATATCTGCTGCAGCCATTATCACGCCGTTTATTTTCTATTTTGTCTCCATTTCACCTTCATCTGCTTAGGTGACAGGACTTTAACAGGATGGTTGCTTAAGATGATCTTTGCTTCAAAGATCAATACTAAGGAAAAACAGAAACTGAAATCATGGTCAAGACACTGTCAAGATCTCAAAGACTGAGAGCATTAATATACAACAACTTTTGCTGCTCTTCTGTTTCTGCAACATATTATAGCACTGAAGCAGCTGAGCTGCAAAAGACTGAAAGCATTCATATACAACAATTTTTACAGTACATACTACAACACAACGAAAGATATAAAGAGTTCATTTGTTCTGCCACCCATTGGAATACGCAGAAGAAGCTTGCATAGCTTGGGAGCACACCTGACAATAGCAGCTGGCCAGCTGCTAATCCTAGGCCCTCAAGTAAGAGCACAAAGAAGCCCTTGGCCATAACCACTGGTCCTTGAGAAGAGAACCATGGAGCCCTATACTAAAAACAAGCAAAATAACCTTGCACCATGCCAGGATTGATGAGAATACAACAGAAGAGCAGCAGCAACCTGGTTGGTTAGGCTAGCAACTAAGACAGCAGCACATAAGAGGAAGGAGGACAAGTCTGAGATGGACTTTCTCCTTCCCAGTTCCCAATGTGAAATAGACTAGTCAACTCATCGCATGGACATGAGAGCACGTCGCTGGAGAGCCCTTTTGGAAGGCTGAGCAGCTTTCGGTGTTCGCTTCATGTTCTTCTTCACCATCTTCTCTATCTGATTTATTGAGCTGGACAGTTTCTTCTCAACCACATCAGCAAGGGCTGGATCCATAGGCTTAGACGGAGTCTTCAGTGAGCTTTCCGCCAGGGAGGAAGACACCTTCAGATTTTCTTGAGCCAAGATTGTTGCAGGGCTTGCAACATTTTCTCTTTCAGCTGAGCCTGAACCAGAGGCAACAGCCTGGGAAGCTTCACTGCTACGAGGAATGTCCTCGACTTGTGCTGGAGTAGCCACATTCACGGATTGCGGAGACTGCTCAGGCCTTTGGCTTTCCTGCTGAGCAGCAGCAATCCTTAAGCGGCTTCTCTGAATAGCCTGCAAGCCATAGTCGGATTAGGACTTAAGTTATAAAGGGGAAAAAAAACATTCACAGATAGACTGAATGTATACTGTCAGATTACATAATGTATTAATGATGTGGGCATAAACATAGGATATTGGATATGGCTTAAAATGAACTGAAACATTGATTAACAGAAATGGTGGTTGAGTGAAGAATTGATTTTTGTTTATAACACAGATTTAATCTATCTAACAACAGCAAGTATAGAAGAACAATTACTAAGCACACATGGCGAGTGTAGTTAAAATCCAAATGCCATGGTAAACATACCACATATTACATTCATATAGAAAATATTGTGGATATGAGCAAAATAATATTGTCAATATGAGCACAACTATCAAAAGATAAACTAGCTCATCCAGCAAATGGCCATTCAGAATACAGTTAGAAGTCCAGCGCAAAATTGCAGTATGCATTTTGCTCTAATTTTAATATTACCGCCAATCCAGTTTGTTGATTCAAACATCCACATAGGATTCATCATATATACCAGACCTAAAGGATACCAGAAAGCATACAATTGTACTACAGTCGCGGTTTACAGAATTTGATATTGCCACTTTCAATTGTTTGCTACAAAGATATGGCTGGATGAAAACATTGTATTCAAAAGATCAGTATGAAGCATCACAGGTACATTTGCTAAATTAGTTTCTGTGGTTTGTTTCTGAAAAAAATGGTTCCCATACAAAAATCAAGGAACTCATGTACCTCTATTATTATTATTATACTCTAGCTAACAGTAAAAAGTAATGGCACACTGAGTCTGGACACAAACAATTCACACAGATATTCTGGTAAGATTTAAGCAATGCCTACAACAAAATAAGAATGGCAGAAATTCCTATAAGTATTGTTTAAGTGAATTTTTTTTAACTAAGCTAGTAAAAACACATAACTGCATTTTTTCCTCGAGATCAAATCAGCAGGAGACTAGAAACTGCTACTTCCTATATCATTACTCAACAACACAGCGCACATCACAAAAAATGTATCACTGCAACAACCAAATCTTCAGACAGATAAATAATTCACTTCACAGCAATTCTGTACTGTCCTCACCTTCGCGATTGCGGTGATGTCACGGAGTGGTGTCCTGGGGTACCAGTCAGGAAGCGGGCTTCTTCTCTTCGGCGGCGTTGCTCTCACAGCCCAAACAGGCGGCCGATTCTCCTTGTTATTCGACGGCGACAAGAACCGTCGCGCATGCGGCTTCCTGGCGCCTCTCACTGCCAGGGTTCCCGGCGAGGCCACCCTCCTGATAAAGAAACCTCCACCTCCAGTGGAGAGGTCGGGGAAAGCCGTCCCCATGTCGTCTCTGAACTCCGGCATCTTGGAGCTCTGCAAGCAGCACGCATCAAACACGAGGCAGATTCGTCAGAACCAAACAAACGCATGAAAAGATCCAGAAATGGGTCGAGTCGATAACTCTGAAATTTCCCAAGTTCCTCACTTGCCTGGTCCAAATCCTCGCTCCGACTCCACACAGCTGATCCTAGAGCTTCACCGAATCTGCAAGAACAATACCAAAAGAAACGCGTTAGGACGCCAGCAAATGGGTGCGGAAGCGGGCAAATAAACGGCCGTAAAATCGACAGATTGCCTCACGATTTGCTCCGCCCGGCTTCTAATCTGGGTGCTTCCGACCGCTGAAGCAGGTAACAGATCCAATCGAGTTATAAACTGGTGGGTAAATCTCTAGGGTTTTGGGAAGTTGAAGTTTGCGGCGTGGAGGCTTCAGTGGGGAATGGAATGGGTTTTGAATTTTAGCCGAAGCGAAGAGGGGAAGAGAGGCCACTGGCGGGACGCTGAAAATTTTGCAGGAGGGGCTAAAAATTTGGAGGACGCGCGGGCCCAGCTGATTTGAATTGCTGACGTCTGCCGGTCTGCGTTTGCACGGGCCTCGCGTGGATACTGGGCGTGTTTATTTGGCAGTGGCTAGAATATTTCGAGCTCCATTCAGACAGACCAAAATTTGACCATGCCTTGTAAATTTTTGGTCAACTTAAATCTTTTATGTGGCAAATTTGAGCAGAAGTTCAGCTGGTCAAGATTTAAATTGCTCGCAAACTTAATGTTGTTTCCATTGCTCAAAGTTTAGTTCACAAGTTTGGCATGGGCATATTTTAGGTGGCCAAGCTGTAAGCACGAACCAAACATATCCACATGACATGAGATCCTTTTCTTGTACAATTTCGAAACATAACATGGCAAAAAAAAAATCATGAGTTTTGTTGTCTCGTTCTTCTTTCCCAAAATAATTTGATACTTTAAACTTTCAAGCATCCATGTGGCCTTGTCATTCCTCCTCCGGAATCACCTTTTGACACTAATGCCGAGCACATGAGTTAGTGTTTTTAATTTGCTTCCATGATCTAGGAGTGCCATTGCGTGGTGAACTTAGCTGTGGGGTTGATGATATTTTGGTGGCTTTTGAGTTGGCTGTAATCAGCTAGTCCAACATCTTGCGCGGATATTTATCATACTCCAATCTCCAGAGGCAACTACATTTTAATCTCCCGGAGTAACATTTTGCCACCAATTTGCAGTGGACACGAGCACTAACATTATGTCTGATTCACCCCAAAGGATTGTTTGAGCATGACTAATCGACACACACACAAAAAAAAAAGTGATTCACCTCTACAAGCAAAATCGGCGTGGCTGACTGTAGCAACCATTCGAATTGTATTCATGACCAATTTTCTGAAAATGCATCATAAGAGGTTTATCCTATAGACTTATTCAGAACCTACCCCAAAGGCCAAAGTCGGAACATCAACACAAACATACAACAAACCTGAATCGGGTTGGTATTTGCCACATTAAGCAACAAATATTCTTTTACTAGTTGAACAGCAGAGTTTGAACCGAAAGATTTCTTGGACAACACCGGAAGCTCCGAAGAAGTTCCAGCCTTGATGTTCCAAACCAATGTTGTGCTGATCTCGTGACCGTGGATGATGCCAATACTTGCCAGGACAAGCTCAAACTGAAAACAGAATACAGTCTATGCTGCTGTCAAGCATGTTTGCTTCAGTCTGTGCTGCGGACGCTCGCTTACTCACGAGTCACGACTTGCAACGAGCTCGCTTCGATCCGTTTCCTGTCGCTTATAAATCTGCAAGAACATAGCGATGGCCCCACCTGACTTCGTGGTTTCCCACGTCCTGGACGGACGGGCTCGCCGCGGCGCTGCATAGCGCACTCCGGCGCGTTCCACCTTGCTTGGACCTCCGAACTCCGCCCGTACGCATGCCTGACGAATGCTCCCAGATACCTATGGCTTGAGAGGATGCTGGTGTGACGAGGCCTTGAGACTCTGGCGAGGCGGACAGCGGCGGCGGACTGGCGAACGGGACAGCCGGCCGTACAACCAGGGGTTCATTGTAAATATTCTGAATCGCGATTAATAATTGCCATCTAAATTAGGGGTGTATTAGAAAACATTTCTGTCCGAGCCCGATCCATGCCAACCCCGCTGCAGACTTATCTTGATCCTTCGATTCGTTCCATCGAGTTCAGGGTTCACATAACCGGATTAACCGGCCGGTTTAGCTCGGTAAAAAACTGGTCGGTTAACTGGGAAAACCGATCGGTTAACCGAATTGCTACAGTATTAAAGTCGGTTTTCTCCGGCTAACCGGTCGGTTAGTGTGACCGGCCGGGACCGATTTTCCGGTTAACCTGGATAACCGGCCGGTTATCTCCGGTTATGTAAACCCTAGTCGGGTTCAAGCACTCATCCCTGTTCGGAGGTTCCGTCGCGTCGCAGTTCGGTCGCTAGAGACGGCGAGGGCCGCCCGACGATTTGTCGCCGGAGCGTTGCCGCATCCTCCCAACCTGAGGCCTCTGCTTCTCAAGCCATGGGGCTTCATGTCGCACAGAAGGCTACCGAGGAAGACAGATGTTCTACTGAAAATGTGTTTGGCATTCACCCGAACTTGGAGCTACCAATATCAGAACCTTCAGCCAAGGAGATGCAGAGTATATATGCTACTGGTTCAGGCCATCTGTCGCCTGCTCTGCTCCTTTTGCGTCGCGTAGCTCGTTTCAAGTTGCACGCTTGCTAGCTCGCCTGTGTGCTCGACGCCCGGTTCGCCGTCGAACTCCGCCGTTCCATATCCACACTACGTGTCTCTGTCCTCAGTCTCTCTCTCTCTCTCTCTCTCTCTCTCTCTCTCTCTCTCTCGGTCCGCCACGCCACGCTGATCCCATAGTCTTGTGCCGACAGCGCCGCTGGTCGTTTCCCCAAGCAAAGCTCTGGCCGGCCGAGTGGACATCTTCCGGTTTAGGACGCGGACTCTTGCCCGGACCAGAGCGAGATGCTCTCAATGGAAGCGCAGACGAGGCTTCAGGAATCTGCTGTCCCGACCGTAGTCCTCGCGCCAGACCCAACCGCCGTGGTCCCCGTCGCTGTTCGTGAAGCAGCCGGACAAGAATCATCAAGCCAAAGCCTCACGAAATCACAACGGCGCTACAAACTCCGCAGCGTCGTCGATCCTGCATTGCATGCCGGCTCGCGACCACGGCGCCAGACGTGCCACGCTGGGACACGCTCGGCTCCATTACTACCCCCAACCCAAACTCGACTGGAAGTTTCGTACAAGGTTTCCGCCAGCTTACACTAAATTCCACAGTTACTTCTCTCATGAAACTCATCTACTACTGTGACTTGTTCAATGCAGGCCAGATAGATCAAAAAACTTCTTTGCCAAAGGCATTCTGAGCCAATCATGCTCCCCAAAAATCAAATGTTCCCATCATAAAATCATCAAAGGGTATTGCTGGAAAACGGATCAATGTAGCACTAGGTTCCATAATATTACACAGACAATATGTACATGCTGTGTAATTCAGGATACATGCTAGGTGAGAAAAAGGCGTCTATTCAAAACAGAAAGCTCAACAATTTAGAAATCCATAGAATAGTTTCTTTATCCTTTTGCCCCTGGCTGTCCAGAAATCATCTCTTCTCGGCCAGCAACATTTTCTAGGAAGGCATAATGCACATGAATGCATGACTGCTTGAATTAATTTTCTGCACAGTTCAGCAGACAGTTACTTTTTGAATCTTCAGGGTCTGTCCACAATCCTGTTCACTTGAAGGTCGTTTCCTTCCATTACTGCTGACGCTCATATTGTTGTCGTTCATGAAGTACCAGCAGATTGTTCTGAATCCAGGATTTGGCACCGATGTGGCAGCAGGATGAAGTGTGGAGGTTCCGGTGGCCATGTCAAACACCATAGGCTCATTCCTCGACCATTCATCAATCCAGTACACGCAGTTGGCCCTCACTCCTGGCACATCATCTGCTCGCAGCACCGCAGGATTGTTCTTGCCAGTAAACACCGAGCAGCCTCCCAAATCCTTCACCGTGTTCCAACACGGAACACGTCCCTGATCATACTTGAAGACAAAAACTTGATCTTTGGCCATGCGGAACCTGCCCCCTCCAGGCATCGTCCAAGAGACGGTGCTTGTGGTGTTTCGCCACAACTGGTACAGGCTACCACCAACGAAAAAGATCCTCTTGAAGCCTGTGAACCTGGACGCGGTGTCATAGGGCGGTGCGTAGACGCTGGCAGGGTCGAATGGGTGGCCAGCGCACCCGGCCTGCAATGGCTCGACGAGTGGCCGTCGCCGCTGGCGCCTTGGGATATGGAGAACGTGCACGTTACCGCAGATAGTGACGCAGTACACCTTGCCGGCGTCCACGTCATATGCAAGGTCGACGAGGTGATCACTGTTGTCCATGGCGACGTCGACGATCATCCACTTCATGTCCCTTGTCTTGGTGTAAGCAAGCCTGCGCAGGTCGCAGATCGCCACGGCAACATAGTCCTCCGGCGTTGGGTTCGGTGCAAACACGATCTTGGACACCGGCTTGTCGTCGTTCCTCAGTGGGAGGAGCTGGACCTTCTCACCGCCAAAAGGATTCAAGAGGAAGATCCCCACCGGGCTTTGGATGGCCAGCCAGCCGTTGCTCGAGCCGAGGCACTGACCGTCCACGCGAATCGTGGCCAGGGGGAACGAGTGCTGGGCCGTGAGGGACAAGGCGTGCACCTGCTTGGATTGCTGAATGAGAGGAGCTTTGGGGATTTCCACGGAGATGAGCGAAGGGATTGGCGAAGGGAGGACGGCGCGCCATGCGGTGCAGACGCCGCGGATGCTACAGTAAGACTCGAATGGGAGGCCGAAGCCATCGCTGATGAACAGGAGGAGCTCCGGGGGAAGATCCGCCCAAGGCCTGAACGCCGCCATGGCGATCAGCAGAAATAGGTTAAGAAGTCGCGGGAAAATTGAGGAAATTTTATCCTCCAGATTCTGGATTCCGACGCCTATCGGTTTTCAACTTGAGCGTTGAGCCCTTCACTGTTGTTCGATTCCGAATCGCAGAGGAAAATCCGCCAAAGGCCTGAACGACGCCATGGCCACAGACTCGGATTCTGGCGCGCAATCAGCCGAAATAGGTTTAGGTCTCACGGGAAAATTGGGGAGATTTTATCCTCCAGACTCGGGGATTCTGACTCCTATCGGTTTTCAACTTAGCCCCTTCACGGCTTCACCATTGTCCGAATCGCAAGGACTTGTGACCAATTTTCTGATTTGGTACAACTGTAAAATCATTTTACCGTTCCAGCCCAGCTATAGAAAAGGAGGTGGCTGAAAAACTAACACGGAGTTGGAGTTAGGCAGAGTTTTTTCCCCAGATATTTGACCAGGAAATAAATTTCTACAGCATTTGGAAAAAAGGTTATAATAATGCTAATAAAGTATACTCCCTCATATTTCAACTTGAGCCCCTTCACTTCTGCGGGAGTATGAAGCAGATTGAAAAGGGTACCGGTTCAAATTCTATTGGTCAAGCTCAGGTTTGTGCACTGCAATGCTTCTCAGTTCTCAATAATTGTTGGTACTTTCTATCTTTGATGTCCAGATTTGATCACTATTGTCTAGTTTGTATCAAAATATATTACAATGTATATTTGAAGCATACCACCATTATAAGTATACTTTTTCAAGACGAGTCGACACATATGAATTTATGTTTCCAAACTATTTTTTTCTTAAAAAACTATTGGTAGTCAAATTTTCAAAAGTTTAACCTAATCTTCGTCAAAATACATGTATTTAAAGATAAGAGAAATGCTCCGGTGGAGCTGTTTCTCAAAAGTAGCACGCATCCCAAAGCAGTCTGGTTAATTAAAATGTTTTAAATTCCTTTAATCCTCGAACCCGTCCATTTGTCCAGCCCGATCCAGCCCAGCGTGAAACTCGGTCCTACTCATACTCGTCGAAAGTGTCATCGGTCTCCAACTGCCACCACTACGTGCCGACTTCACGACGCTTCGCGGCGGCGCCGTTCAGTTGCTACGGTGCTACCCATGCCGTCGTTCGTATGAACACGGCCTTGCCGTTCAGAGCCTAGCTTGAAACTTCCGGCTCCGCCATTTCTTAGCATAATAACTGGCTCAGCTTCTCGCCGCGGAGGTGTGCAAAGGTGTTGCCGGTCGGGGTAGGCCTGCTCCGCCGTTATCGGCATGATTGATTGTGTAATAGTATGTACTGGTACATGTACATGCAGTAGAGCTTCATTCTCTAATTGAATAAAATTCGGTATAAGAATTTGGTTGGCCTATGGTGGCACACAAGATCGAATAGTACTAAGGAACTTCAGACGATCGAATCTTATCGGAGATTGGAAGCAATCAAGCAATTAGGAATATATTAGTCTTGTTAACTCCTCCGTCTGGGTGTTTGCATGTATGAGAATGATATAATATATGTTTAAAGCGGACTGTGAACATGACATCCCGGGAATCGGCAGTTTCCTATTAGCAATGCACGATGGCGATGACACGGCGGCGTAAAGAACTCCGTGTACTTATCTCGCTCTAACCGGGCGAGGGCGTTCTACGGCGGAGGAGGTGTCTCGTGGCTCGTGGGTGCCAATCGGCAATGGCGCTTCTTTTCTGTTTTCCGTCCGAGGAAGACGGTCTCGTTTTGATTTATCCGAAGTTCACGCAGTGTTGAAATAACCGGGGTTCTGGCCGGTTAATCCAATTAACCGAAAAACCGGTCCGGACCGGTTATCTCGGTCGGTCAGTTAACCTCCGGTTATAATTTAATTTTTTTAAAATTAAAAAAAAATCGGACGAAATCAGCGTAACCGACTGGTTAACCGGAATAACCGATTGGTTAACTGGAATAACCGACCGGTTAACCGGTAAAACCGCTTAAAAACCGATATTTTTAAATTTAAAAATATATATTTAAAATATATCACTAAAACCGATCTAACTGACCGGTTAACCGAAAATAACCGATCAGTTAACCGGTTAACCGGCCGCCGACCGTGCGCCAACCAAAACGCCTTTTATCCGGCTAACCGGCTGATTATACCGGTTAACTGGTGAACCGGGCTTGGCCGATTATGTGAACCTTGGTGTGACCGGAGCACTTCTCTAAAGATAAATTGCATACTTCTCTGCTTCCGTTTCGGGGCTACTGAGATCGATATACTGATACAGAGTTTCCACTAGAGCCTACACTAAAATTCCATTGTTTTCTCATAAAACTCGTCTACCACTGTCACTTGTCCAATGCAGATCACACAGATCGAGAACTTTCATTGCAAAAGGCATCCTATTGAGCCGATCATCCTTCCCAAAACTCACATGGTTCCCCATCATAAACCACACCAAGCAGCCAACATGATCGAAGGATATTGCTGGCAAACATAAGCACATAACAATGTAGTAGTAAAAAACAACTAAAGGTTACATATCATCACATAGATAAAACGAGGTGTCTACTATCCAAACTGGACTGGAAGCTTCTTACAAGGTTTCCTCCAGCTTACACTAGATTTCACAATTTTCTCATGAAACTTGTCTACCTCTGTGACTTGTTCAATGCAAGCCAGATACATTAAAAGATTTCTTTGCCAAAGGCATTTTACCGGGCCAATCATGCTCCTCAATTCTCAAACGTTCCCCATCATAAAAGCAGCCAGCATTATCAAAGTGTATTGCTGGAAAACAGATCAGTGTAGCACTGTATTCCATAATATGACATAGATAGACAACACTATGTACAAACTCAATGATTTAGGATGATACATGCTAGATGAGAAAAGGCGTCTATCCGAAATATCAAGTTCAATAATTTAGAAATCTAGAGAACAGTTTCTTTATTCTTTGCCCCCTGGTTTTCAAGAAATCATCTGCCCTCTGCCAGCCACAGATTCTAGGAAGGCATGATACACAGGAATGCATACTGCCTTGAATTCGTATCCTGCACAATTCAGCAGACAGTTGCTTTTTGAATCTTCAAGGTTTGTCCGGAATCCTGTTCACTTAGGGCCTTTCCATCGGTGTTTGGTGCAGTGCTCCTGCACGTTCTGCAGCACCGTAGCAGATTGAAACAGTCACAAAGCTACCTTCAACTGTGACAACTACCAGTAACTAAGTCTAGTGTTCACAGCAGGTAGCTATAGCTTTTTTTTCTCACAACAACTCTGCTCAGCCATCATCTCATCCCGTCACTTCACTGACATGGTTAAAGCTGTGGAAGACGCTAGCTTAACTCTTTTGAACCCCACAGACTGCAAGCACTCGACGCCTCGCACAAACATAGTGGACGCCCTTAAAGGTCGTTTTCTTCCATTTCTGCTGATGCTCATATTATTGTCACTTATGAAGTACCAGCACACTGTACGGTATCTTGGACTTGCCACCGAGGCGGCAACAGGATGAAGCGTACATGTTCCGGTGGACATGTCAAACACCATAGGCTCATTCCTTGACCACTCATCAATCCAGTACACACAGTTGGGTCTCACCCCCAGCACATCATCTGCTTGCACCATCACAGGACTGTTTTTTCCAATGAACACAGAGCAGCCTCCCAGATCCTTCACCTTCTGCCAACACGGTCGGCGCCCCGGATCGTACTTGAGGACACAGACTTCATCTTTCGCCATGCGGAACCGCCCTCCTCCCGGCATCGCCCAAGACACAGTGCTGGTGGTGTTCCGCCACAATTGGTACAAGCTACCACCAACAGAAAAGATCCTATTGAAGCCTGTGAACCTTGACGCTGTATCATATGGCGGTGCGTAGACGGCAGCTGGGTCAAACGGGAGGCCGGCACGCTCGCCCTGCAGTGGTTCGACGATTGGCCTTCGCCGCTGGCGGCTGGGCAAGTTGAGGACGTGAACATCGCCACAAATTGTGACGCAGTACACCTTGCCGCTGTCGGCGTCGTATGTCAGATCGGTCAGGTGATCCCTCTTCTCCGTGGCGACCTCAACTCTCATCCACTTGACGTTCCGTGTCTTGGTGTAGACGAGCGTACGCAGGCCGGAGATGGCGACGACATAGTCCTCCGGCGTCGGGTTGGGCGGGAACACAATCTTGGACACCGGCTTGTCGCCCATCCACAGTGGGAGGAACTGGACCTTCGTGCCGCCAAGAGGATTCAGGAGGAACATCCCCTCCGAAGAAGCGCTTTCGATGGCCATCCAGCTGTTGCCCGAGCCGACGCATTGCCCGTCAACTGGAATCATGGAGAGGGGGAACGAGCGCCCAGCCGTGAGGGACAAGGCGGACTTGCATATTGGCAATATGTCCAGCTCTGGGATATTGTCATGGACCTTAATCTACAACCTGGGATAGCGGACACACACACTTGGACGCCAAATGCTACGGGAGTCTTCACCACCCGATCGGCCTACGAGCGTCTTTTCTATGGCGCAACTGAGTTCCAGATTGTGAAAGTCCTGGGCGTCACTCAAGGTAAAGCTTTTCATATGGATGTCCATTCTCAACAGATGCTGAACGACCGATAAATTGAGGAAAAGAAGTTTGCCACATCCAGAGCGCTGCTCCCATTGTGACCAAGCAGACCATATAATCTAACATCTACTTCTCTCTTGTGTATTCCCAAAGGAAGTGTGACACCAGATTTTCATTAGAGCCGGTCTCTAATAACTGACACCGACGGTGGATACCAGCCTTTCTGAATGGTGGAGGAAAGCGGCTCGGAGGCTGGATAGATCAAGGAGGAAGGGCTTCCACTCCCTTGTCATGCTCACAGCTTGGCAAATTTAGAAAAATCGTAACAAATGCGTCTTCGATGGAGCGCAGCCGCACGCACCGCAGCTTATATAGAAGATCCAACAGAAAGCCGCGCTGTGAAAGTTAGTGGGAGGGAGAAAACTGAGATTAGCTTAGTCCTCTATAATAACGGTTTGTTTGTTTCATGTAACAGGCGCGTCTGTAACTCCTAACTAACCTCGGTCAGTGTATAGCATTGTATCTCGATTTATTCTATTCTCCTAATTAATACAATAACATGCAGCTCTTCTACGTCTTCGAGAAAAAAGTACACGGACACTTGCTTGGAATGTTGAGTGCGAGGAGCTTCGGGGTAGCGACAGAGATGAGCGACGGGATTGGCGGCGGGAGGACGGCGCGCCACGCAGTGCAGACGCCGCGGATGCTGCAGTAGGAGTCGAACGGGAGGTCGAAGCCATTGCTGATGAACAGGAGGAGCTCCGGGGAAAGGTCCGCCCAAGGCCTGAACTCCGCCATGGCCACAGACTTGGAATATGGTGCGCGATCAAGTTCAGCAAAAGGAGTGGTTGTTGTAGCCTTGTTTGAAAGTGCTTTATTAATTCACCCCTGAAAAACAAACAGAGTCGGACTTAGGCAAAGCTTTTTTTTCCCAGAAATTTGACTAGGAAATAAATTCCTACAGCAATCTGAAATGGTTATAAATAATGCTAATAAAAAATAGAAGGAAAATAGAGTCGGATTGAATAGTGTTCCTACACCAACCCTGGGGTCGCAGCACCACAGGATTGCTCTTCCCGACGAACACGGCGCAGCCACCGAGATCACACTCGCCTTGTCCCAACCCGGCCGGCGCTTGGGGTCGTCGTACTTAAGGACGAACACCTCGTCTCTCTCCATCCGGAACCGGCCCCCTCCCGGCGTCGCCCACGACACGGCGGCAAGGACGAACGGTAGGCCGGCCCCGGCGCGCTCAGGCTGCAGCGGCTCGACGACCGGCCACCGCAGCAGGCGCGTCGAGCTTGAGCACGCGCACGTCACCGTAGGCCGTGACGCAGCAGACCACTCGCGTGTCATCCGTTCTGGGCTGGAGCAGAGCAGGCGGCGGCGCTGCCCAAACAAAACAAGGTTGAAGGTTCTATATGCGCAGACGGGGGCGGGGACGGTGACCTTGGCGAGCGCGGTCTTGCCATTACCAACGAGGAGCACGACGCGGTTCGGTTCCACGCCGACGCAGGTGTATGTCAGGCGCGGCGAGGGTCAGGACTCATCAGGACGGCGTCGCTGGTGTCTTGTCTCCGAGAATGGCAGCCGGCCTGAGCGGCTAAAACCCAGAGGGGCGGTCGGTGTTTCGTTTCCCGACCCGCCGGGGGTGGACGGTAAATGAAATACCGACCACCCCTGGGCCTCTCCGAACCGTTGGATGGGAGTTGTACGGTTGAGATCGCAAGATATCCTTCTCTTGATCCACACGCGATGCCGTTCCCCCCTCGACGATGCGGCGCGGATGTGCTGCTGGCTGACCAAGTTGCCGGCTACCGCACGCACGGCAGGATATGAACTGAACGATCAGCTGCCGGGTCGGCCATGGCGATGGCTTCGAGTTCGGTCCACCGCAGCAGCCGGCGTCGTAGGCTAGGTCCACGAGGCGGTCCCCTGGTGCCAGGGTGGGGACGTCAAAGATCTTCCACGCACACGTGTGCACCGGCGTCGACACGTAGTCCGGCTCGAGCGCGTTGTCGTCCTCCGCGAACACGAGCTTGGTCACTGGCGGCTTGTTGCCCTCTCCTCGTTCCGCAGCGAGGGGAAGGGAACCTCCCTGTCGACGCCGCCGGGGAGAGGATTCGTTGCCACAGGCATTTTTCCCGAGCCAATCACTCTCCCCAAAACTCACATGTTCCCAATCATAAACCACACCTTTTAATTACCAATACTGAAGCAACCAGCATAATCAACGGGTATTGCTGAAAATCAGAACAATGTAGTGACGAACATCATAATCAATTAAAGGTTCCAAGTATTGTCTAGGTAAAAAAGGAGTCTACTACCCAACCTTAATAAGCTAAAAGAAAGTTGCTAACAACGCAAGAGTAGCCAAACGTTTGACAATTTAGGAAAAAATAATGCAGCAATGTAACAGAGACTTTGAACTACTCGTCGAGACTTATTTTCTGATTCTTGGAGGCTTGTCCACGGTCCTCTCCACTTGTTGGACGTTTCCTTCCACTGTCCTCGACGCTCCTGATCTTGTCATTCAAGAAGTACCAGCACACTGGGCTGCGCGATGGACTCAACGCTTTGGCGGCAGATGGATGAAGCGTCAATGTTCCGGTGGCCACGTCATACACCATCGGCTCGTTCCTCGACCACTCGTCGATCCAGTAAACACAGTTAGCCTTGACCCGAGCTGCATCCTCCGGCCGCAGCACCACAGGGTTGTTCTTGCCGACGAACACCGCGTAGCCGCCCAGATCACTCGCCTTGTCCCAACCTGGCCGGCGCTTGGGATCATACTTGAGGACGAAGACATCGTCTCTCGCCATACGGAACCTGTCCTCCCCTCCAGGCATCGGCCATGAGACGGCAACGGCGCTGGTGGTGTTCCGCCACAGCTGGTACAGGCTGCCGCCGACGAAGAAGATCCTCTTGAACCGAGTGAACTTGGACGCGCGGTCGTAGGGCAGGGCGTAGACGGCGGCGGGGTCGAACGGGAGGCCGGCGCGCTCGATCTCCAAGCTCTCGACGACCGGATTTGGCCGGCGGCTGCTTGGGAGTCGGAGCACGCGCACGTCGCCGTAGACGGTGACGTAGTAGCAGGCCTTGCCGTTGTTGTCGGTGGCGTCATCGACATAGGCCACATCCACGAGACGATCGTCCATTTCCACGGTGATGTGGATGATCGTCCACATCATGTCTCGTTCCTTGACGTAGGCGAGACTGGACACGCCGCAGATGGTCACAGCAACGTGGTCCGAGAGCGTCGGGTTCGGCGTGAACACGATCTTAGACACATGCTTTTCCCTTAGCGGAGGGAGAGGGATCATCTTGATGCTGGCAAGAGGATTCCAAAGAAAGATCACCGTCTGCCTGATGGCGGCCATCCAACGGTTGCTTAAGCCGACGCATTGGCCCCCGTGGGGAATTGGCCCGTGGCGGCCGGTGATGGCGGCGATCCAGCCGTTGTTCGAGCCGACGCATTGGCCGCCGTGGGGAATTTTCCCGAGAGGGAATGAGCTTTCTGCTGGGAGGAGCAGGGCAGCCACGGATGGTGACCGATCCAGGTAAAACCCTCTGCCGAAGGTGTGGAGGCAGTTTGTTGGAGCATCCGCGACAGAAACGGTGAGGAGTAAGGGGAGTGGCGGCGGGAGGGCGGAGCGCCAGGTGGTGCACACGCGACGAACACGGCAGTAGGATTCCAAGGGCAGGCCGAAGTCCTTGCTGATGTGAAGGATGAGTTCTGGCGGAAGATCCAACCAGGACGCGAACAATGCCATGGCTTGCGGGAGATCTGGGGATTTTTGTAAGTCACTGAAGTGATTGTTTCATGTTCGGATTGTAAGACGAAGGTCATCCCTTCCATCAGCAGCACCCATCTCTCTAGATTAAAGAACAGAAATGCAAGGTCATTAGCAAACTAGTGGCGTTTGTACTATAAAATTGACAAAAAAAAAATGTGAGTAATATTTAACACTGCTGCAACATCAAAAGATGTGCCACCTAGTTCTAGTACTCATCATAAACTTTGTCTACATCTCAACAATACAAGGAACAAGTCAGATGCACAAATACAATATAAATAGCTGGAACAACAGAAACAGACATCTTTAACTGCATAGAAGTTCATAATTTCATAATCTACACATGTCAAACTATCAAAGTTTTACTGTTGTCGCTAAAATAAGTACCCCTAACATCATAGTCATTTTTAGAGTTGATCTCTACATAAAAAGGAAAAAAAACTAGAGGTACAAATACAACATAAATAGATGAAACAACAAAAATCAACATCTTTGACCGTATAAAGTTCAAAATTAATAATCTTCACATGTTAAGTTATCAAAGTTGTATAGTTATATGCTAAAATAAGTAACCCTAAGATCAAAAATTGATAGTATTTATATGGATCAAAATCAAAACAACATGTTTTCATACTAAAAAATAATCATAAAACCATAATCATCTATACAACGATCCATCATGAACAAACAGATTTATTACATAAGATATGAGAACTAGCTTCAAATCATACCAAGCAACAACTAAATCTAAGCCAGATCTAACATAAGAACTAGATCTAATAGGTGAGGGGAACAAAGGAACTAAACAAGACCAGAAGAACAAGAGTGAAGAAGGAGAGGAGAGGAAAGAGAAAGAAGAGAGAATGATGGAGGCCATCGTTTCCTCCCGCACTTACCAGTAGCGGCTAGCAAATCGTAGCGGTTATGGAGAGCGTGGCGAGCAAGAGCGAGAGAAGGGTGTGCGAGTGGCGGCTCCAAGTAGGAAGAAGTGCAAATAGGAGGTAACCCTACCATTGGCTGCCTTTTATGCCTTTGTTGCGTACGCTGTCAAAGCTGATGTAAATGGGCCCTGAATAGTAATCCAACCCAGTCTCTTAGCTATTCCCTTTGTTGGTCCAATTTTAGCAGCAGACTAAGCCCACCAAGAGTAAACTACCTAGCCCATAGACCTTCTGGGCCAATCTAGTAGGTTATGACATGCTATAGATGGTCTTAAAGTACCATTGACAACTTAGGTTGGTCCGAACCTGGCTCCGCTCATAGTTGTGGATAGGCTAGATCTGCACAAGCGGGATCATGCGGGCTTGTTATGGGCTGGCTAATAGGAAAAAGTTAAATCCCGTGTTTCCAGCAAGGCATCCTCTGGGTGTGCTATTGTATTGGCCAAGCCTACTGGCCATATAAACAAACAACAATAAAAGGCATTTTTTCTGGATTAGCAAAGTGTAGACAATCCCAATGCTAAAAGTCAAACACACCTGTATTGACCATCCTCAAAATCATCACTGCGCTCACCTGTGTGCTTAGTCCGATGCTCCTATCTTGCCCCGTTAAAGCATGTTAAGGAGCAGGCTTGACTAATAGCATCTCCAGCGGATGGTGTATAACTGGTGTTGTAAAATTAAATATAAAGATCCTATAAACTTCAGTTTTAAAGATTCTAAGGGCATCTCCAGCAGCTACTTTAAAATGATCCCATACTTTAAAATCTAGAAATATACAATACCATGTTGCTCCAGCAGATGCTGTAAAATCATATGGTGCTGTAAAAAATTTAAAGATCTTGTAAAGCAACTTTTTTCTCTTCTTCTTCCATCACGAGTTTTCTAGTTTGCTGTAAACAAAAGGACTTTTCTCGGCTCCATGACCCATTTGCAGGAAAACAAAATAAGCCCAACATTTTTGAGGAAAAAAATTATTCCATCCAATGAATCAAAATGTTGTATCTTCTCATATGAATTGTTCTAACCATAGAAAATCATTATTCGAGGCATAGGAAAAATTGTTCCAACATATTTAGATTCTAATCTGTATTCTCCTTTGTTCTTTCTCACCACCACCACCAGCAATTGGAGCAGACCAGAGGAGAGGAAGATGTGGTCGCTATAGAACAGAGAATAGCATAGGACAATAAAACTATGACACATAGTGGGGGCTGCGGTGGTTGGAACAATTCGCATGAGAGGATGGACGATTTGCATGGCATAATGAAAATATGCTTTGGCAAAGTTCTTGCTGGCATAAACATTGTTTGGTGAGTTACTGAATTTCTTGCACAGTCTGAACCTTTGGTCATGTAGATGCAGAATATATTCTATGGAATCAGGCTATTGTTGCCTCTCCTGCTATCTTACTCACTGTTTGATTGTTTGCTTTTGCGATTTCTGTGATAAGACCATGGTCCGACACCAGTTTCCTCAGGGCGTGTAATTTGCAGAATGGGATTGAACTTGAAACCAAACGGCTGAAGCGAACAGTGATGTACGCTGCATGACTGCTTGTCCTCATTCGAATGTTTTCTCTGCTTTGCGTCGTGTAGTCCTCTTTGAGTTGCACGCTTGTGTGCTTCGAAAAAAAAAAGAACGACGAGCTCGACGCCCGGCCGCCCGGCTTGTCATCGAACTCCACCGTAGGGCTAGTTTGGTTCACGAACTGGCATTCGTGCCTGAGTTAGGCATCGCGCCGAGGCGTCCGATCTTGGACGCCTGAGGCTGCGATCTGCGACTGACAGCAAAACTGCTCCAATGTTTTTGCCAACAACGCCACGGAACGTTTCCCCAAACTGGCCGGCCCAGCCACTTCCGACACGGGCACTTTTCGAGGAAGAAAGAGCGGACGAGTGGTAAAAATTCGGAAAAGCAAGCTGCCCATGAAGATTAAATTTATTAAAACAGAATATTGTAGTATCAGCAAACTTTGGTTTTTCATAACTCACACTCTAAAAACCAAAAGTTTTCAAAAACCGTAATTTCTAAAAACTATAGCACCCAATCATGCTTTTGTGGCCATACGAAGTTCTCACTCCAATGACACTGTATTCACATTGTTCCTGTTTTGCTCGTTTTTGAAATTTTGTAAGTGTTAATTATGACATATTTAAATGCTTCCGGATTACCTATTTTCATTGTATCATTATTCCTCAAAACTATTCTTTTGTAAAATATACGTTTTGTCGTATTAATTTATACTATATGCTAATTTAGAGTGTACTAGAAAATTAGGCGCGGCGTTGCCACGCATTTCTGCCTTTTCTTTGCCTATTCAATCAGACTTCAATATTGATCAAAATAAAGAGTACTAACTATCGGTAAAAATAAAGAGTACTAACTCATCAGAACCTATTCAATCGAAGTTACATATGGATCAATAAAGAGCAGTACTAACTATTCAGTAAAAATAAAGAGTACTACTAATTGTAACCTATTCAATCAGAGTTATATATTGATCATGCAGTAAAGATCATATAATTAAAGCTTCAATAGATAGATTTGATTCTTGTTGCGATCCCACAAGTTCCTATTTACAATAAATATTAAAAGTAAATTTTGAGCCATAATCAAAATTATGCAAGTAGGTCAGTCAGATTGGGTAAAAAATCTTGTGATGCAGAACTTGATTTCCTCTGTTTTCCTTGCTTATTCGTTCTTCATCCAACTACCTGAAGGCTCAAGCTCAGGGAGGAGAGATCACGGAGGCTATGGGAGACATAAAGAATAGGGGCTAAAAGGGAGGCTGCTGGTGGCTGTTGGTGTCACATATCACAAGCTTCAGTGCTACTAATAGAAAGAGTAAACATGAAAAGGAATCACGAAGGGTATGAAACGGAACAATGGGCTCTTTTCACGTATTTTTAAAAAGATTCATCCCGTTACAAGTAAGGGTATTCTATTTATAGGCCCATACTTAGTTCATATGCAAATGATTATTTTGTCCCTAATTACCTACTATATTCTTCGAATATTCTATATAAAATAGTCATAAAGGATAAATGAGTCATTCGAGCACTTCTGGTACCCTTCCTTGTTCCGCACGCCACAACATGTGCTGGTGCCATGTGTTGCCCTTTTCGCGCCATGCCGGTTCTTGATCTTACCCGGCGTCCTGTCCTTCGAAGGATGATGGCTTCATTCTTCAGGAGCACGGAGGTACTGCTTGAAGGGTCCGCTGCTCTGTCCTTCGAAGGATGATGGCTTCATCCTTCGTGGGCGTAGAGGTACCGTCCGAAGGGTCTTGATTTTTCCGAGGCCTCCGATAAACACCTGTACCTCGAAGTTATGGTTAATAAAAAAAAGGATAACAATAATTAACTTTGACTTTTATTCACAGCCCGACTTTGATAAACCCTCGAGGGGTGGCTTGCGAAGTGATCCTCCCAACAGTGGCCCTGCAATTGAGGCCGAGGACAAGACGATCTGTCACCACACTGGTAGCCGTACAACCAGCGCGACACTGCAAACTTCTCGACTTCTCGAGAAAGGTGGTGAATAGTAGTCCGACCAATCAGATCTTAAGAAACCGCACGCGTATTATATAGGGCTTTTCGTAACAAACTGCTTACTCTCTCAATTATTATCTATCAAAAATGCTTATCCAACTTTTTTTTTGTTTATATTGCATAAGAAGTCAAACCATTTGGTAAAATACTTATTTAAACAACTTATCTGAAGAGTAATAAGCTGTAAAAAAAGCTAATAATATTTGGTGTTGGGCAGAATTGCTTATTACTCCCTCTGTCCCAATTTAATTGACACTTTGGAGATCGGCATAGAAATTAAGGAGAAGTGTAAAAGATAGGTGCACAGAAAATAAAGAGGAAAGAGATAGAGATAGAGGTGCATTGGAAAGAGAGAAA
This sequence comes from Eleusine indica, assembly GCA_030378355.1. Taxonomy (NCBI): domain Eukaryota; kingdom Viridiplantae; phylum Streptophyta; class Magnoliopsida; order Poales; family Poaceae; genus Eleusine; species Eleusine indica. The sequence goes on from CM059502.1 coordinate 10,816,461, forward strand.
GATGCATCGGAAAGTGAGAATATCAATTGTTTTAGAAAAACTAAAGAGGGCTAGAATGTCAATTATTTTGGGACGGAGGGAGTAGTAGTTTAGTACAAATATGAAAACTGCTTGTCAATAAAAACTTTCATAAGTCCTGCCAAATATGCTATTAAGCTACATCGTTAATACTTTAAAAGTTTTAGGCGACATGTGAAGCGCAGTGCCTTAGACGGGCCATAGCCTCTATACATATTTATGATAAGCTGCCAATTATACAATATGATCGTGCAATTATGATAATAACATTGTGAGATGATGAAAAAACCTGTGACTACACGCAATCAAACTTTATATATAGCTTGTTGTCACTACACACAATAGCAGGACAACTCGATCCAGATTCCTAGAACGTACATGATCATGTTTGTTAGGCTAACGTTTTCGCTTCTGCATCAATCCATGTTTCTTTTTAGATTACACAGTATAATTTAGATACTTACAACGCACATATACTCAATCCTATGAACACACATACGCAAACCCTACTCCTATAAGTATCTTCGAAGACCGAGCCGATAAATCCTCTAGATTGAGGATGTCACTATTGACGCCTCGCTGTCGGTGGGAGCGTCGCCTACCAGTAAAAGTACAATACCGTTAAATTCTAAAAAAATCGCTTCCAAGAAGAGTCAAACCCAGAACCTAAGGTGCTACTGAGGCCCTTGTAACCATTAGGCTACAGCTACACGCCCTTTCATGCATCAATTCATGCTTGTGCCACAACCCATGGCGCTACAAATGTCACAGGTCGGTTGATCCTGCTTGCCTTGTTACAGCATGACGCTAGATGTGCGGTTCTCGGACACCTAGACTTACCCAACCCCAAGCTTGACTGAAAGTTTCAAATCACGTTGCAAGGTTTCCACCAGCTTACACTAGATTCCACAATTTTCCCACGAAACTTGCTTGTCTACCACTGTGACTTGTTGTATGCAGACCACATAGATTGAAAAAATTCTTTGCCAAAGCCATTTCGGCGAGACAATAATATCCCCCCCAAAACTCACCAGTTCCCAATCATAAACGACCGTTTTTCATTGCAAATACTGAAGCAGCACGCATAATAAAAGGGTATCGCTGGAAAACAAAACAATGTAGTAACAAACAGGTAAAGGTTCCATAATACTCAAACTGTCCCTAGTTGCACGACAAATTAGGAAAACACAGGAATGTAAAAGAGCTTTCGAAGTTTGAACTACTATACCTAATGAGCTGGGATATCTGAAAATTTAGGAGTAATTTATTTATTTTCTGTGCACAAGCAGCCGGTTTTCTGATTCTTCGAGACTTGTCCACGATCCTCTCCACTTATACGTCGTTTTTCTATCACGGTCGGAGCTCATAATCTTGTCATTCAAGAAGTACCAGCACGCTGGTGTGCATGATGGATTCAACACTTTAGCAACAGAGGGATGAACCGTCGATTTTCCAGTGGTCACGTCAAACACCATGGGTGCGTTCCTCGACCACTCATCGATCCAGTAAACACAGTTAGCCCTCACCCCAGCCGCATCCTCCGGCCGTAGCACCACAGGGTTGTTCTTGCCGACGAACACTGCGCAGCCGCCCAGATCACTCGCCTTGTCCCAACACGGTCGGCGCTCAGGATCATACTTGAGGACGAAGACCTCGTCTTTTGCCATACGGAACCGGCCCCCTCCAAGCGTCTCCCATGACACGGTGCTGGTGGTGTTCCGCCACAGCTGGTACAGGCTGCCACCAACCAAGAAAATCCTCTTGAATCTCGTGAATTTGGACGCGACATCGTAAGGCGAGGCGTAGGCGGCGGCGGGGTCGAACGGGAGACCGGTGCGGTCGATATCTAAGTTCTCGACGACCGGATTTCGCCGGCGGCGGCTTGGCAGGCGCAGCACGCGCACGTCACCGTGGGCAGTGACGCAGTAGTAGGCTTTGCTGTCGTCGTCGGTGGTGTCGGCGTAGGCCAGATCCACGAGGTGATCCTCTCTTTTCATGGCGACGTCGACGATCGTCCACACCAGGTCTCGTGCCGTGGCGTAGGCGAGACTGGACAAGTCGCAGATGGTCACGGCAACGTAGTCGAAGGGCGTCGGGTTCGGCGTGGACACGATCTTGGACACCGCCTTGCTGTCGTGATTTTTCATCACCGTGGGGAGAGGGATCTTCTTGATGCTGGTGAGAGGATTTAAGAGGAAGATCTCCGCCGTCTGCCAGTGGCTGCCGGTGATGACGGTCATCCAGCCGTTGCTCGACCCGACGCAACGGGCCCCGTGGGGAATCGTCCAAAGATGGAACGAGCTCTCCGCCGGGAGGAAGAAGGCGGATACGGGCACTGGTAGCCGAAGGTGAAACACTCCGCGCATGGGGTGGTCGGGGTCTGTTGGAAAGCCGTCGGTGACATGAACTGTGAGGAGCGAAGGGATCGGCGGTGGGAGGGCGGAGCGCCAGGTTGTGCACACGCGGCGGACGCGGCAGTAGGACTCCAAGGAGAGGCCGAAGCCATTGCTGATGAGGAGGAGGAGCTCCGGCGGGAGATCCGCCCAGGGCGCGAACGGCGACATGGTTTGCGGGATCGATCGTTTGCTGGAGATCTGGGGAATTTGTATCGTTCGTTGAGGTGTTTGTTTCATGTACGGATCTCTGCGTCGCGCGCGGAGTGTTGCTCCCGATGGAACCCTCAAAACCATCACCGCACCCACCTGGGCCATTAAAGCCTGTTAAGGGCCAGGCCCAATCTCTTTCTCCCGTCATGAGTTTTCTGGCTTAATCCAAAAAAAAAAAACCCCGAGTTTTCTGGCTCCATGACCATTCTTCAGAAAAGAAAAAATGAGCTCAACATTGTTTCAGGAAAAACAAATTGCTCCGCCCCCGTGAATCCAAATGTCTTGTATGAATTGTTCTAGACATAGATACTCGTTGTTGAAGGCACAGGAAACATTGTCCAACCAGATTTAGATTATAATCTTCATTGTTCTTCCTCACTAGCAGCAGTTGAGGCAGTTTTTTTTTAGAAAAGAGAATATATATTAATATTTCAGCCTCTACATCCATGAATACATGTAGCCATCCATTATTACAAGATTATAAGAAATGCCAATGAGTTGACAACTGAACTCTATACAAGCAGAATTAAAAGGAAATCATATTATTGAAGCACCAACCATTATTAGAAAAAAGTTCCATCATATTGGTTTCAAGAGCACGAGAGCCCCATTTGACTTGTGGTCTGTCTTCCTCCTTTTGCAAGAGCAACCAGAAGTGGATCCAGTGTGTCCCTCTGAATAGTACCTGCATAGCAGAAAAAACTTACGTTTTATTAAAAACCATATCATTTTGACTAAGCCAAATTGCCCAACAAATAGCGAGTGCCCCGACAAGAGCTTGAAATACCAATTTCGTTTGCACTCCATGTAACCAACCACTGAACATATCATGTACACTAGTCGGTTGGGGCATATTAGACGTAATTTGTATAATTCTCCAAATCAACTTGGTAGTAGGACAATCGAAGAAAAGATGTTGTATTGTTTCATTATTGTTGCATGAACAACACTTTACACTGCCTTTCCATCACCTTTAATTTTAGCCAAATTATGTTTAGTCAGGCTGATCCCATTAACAAGGTACCAAGCAAAAATTTTTATTATAAGGGGCAATTTAAGCTTCCACAGAGTGTGTCGTTATGGTAGTACATTATTCGCAGCTATAGTTCTATATATAGACCTCACTGTGAACTTGTCTTTTTGCGTAAAAGACCAAATAAATTTGTCCCTATCATTACAAAGTCGACCATCTTGAATCCTATGCACTAGGTGTTGCCACACTAGTAGGTCTTCCCTAACTAAAGACTTCTAAAGGTCACCTTCAACAGTTGTGTTTGTAAGATCACTTTAACTGAATCACTCTTCTTTCTAACTATATTATAGAGTGTACGATAAATGTTTTTGAACGCAATGTTGCCAAACCAAGCATCCTCCCAGAAACGTACTTGAGCACCATCTCCCAGATGGAACTTTCCCATTCTCATAAAGTCATTTTTCACCTTCATCATGCCAGACCAAAAATGAGAATCACCCGGTTAGTGTTTAATCTGGATAATGGTTTTCGTTCTCAAGGACTTCTTCCTAAGAATATTCTACCAAATTTCGTCCTCATTAATTAACTTAAATAACCACTTACTTAAAAGACATCTATTCTGCAAATCTAAATTAAGAATGTCAAGCCCTCCCTGATCTTTGGGTGTACATAGAATGCTCTGTTTAGTAAGTCTATACTTTTTTTTATGGTCATCACTCTGCTAAAAAAACCTAGATCTATAATAGTCTAGTTTCTTAAGGACTTCTCGAGGTACCTCAAAAAAAAAAAAAAGAAAGCATGAGGGAGATGTGGTCGCTGCAGAACGGAGAAGAGCACTGGTTGGAACAACCTGAGTGAGAGGACGGACGATTTCCATGGAAAAGGGCATTTTATAATTTTCCGTTGAACTTGTCTACCAATGTGACTATTCTGTGCAAACCAGAGCTTCAAAAATTTCATAGCAAGACATTTTACCGAGACAATCATCCTCCCCCAAAATTCACATGATCGGCATCATAAACTACACTTCTAATACTGAAGCAGACAAAATATAGTAAAAGCGCATTGCTGGAAACAGAACAATGTAGAAACTGGAGTTTTTGTTGTTGCAGTTTTGACATAAACCATGACATATTTGACTATTTTAGTACTTTTGTAGCTCCTTTTTTTTTTATCTAAAAGGTTGTTGTTGAATAACTTGGAATATTACACTAATCTAATACGTAAACAGATGTTATCTAAAGACGTGACTGGCATTCACAGGCTTTACTTGTGGACGGTTAATTACTGGTATGGCTTGCTCTGCTGCATGTCCGTAATACCGAGCACATAGATGCTATGTGATGGAGGTGTAGCTGCACCATCAGCTCGCTCCATAGCGGAGTTTTCTAAACTCCCCCAAACTGCAGTTTTTAAGATAACTCGGTTTCAAAACCATGAAATTATTGGTTGCATCCAAACACCTCATTATTGCATATGAAAATCATGGTATTTTTCTAAACCATAGTAGTAATATTTAAATACTTTGAATATCCAAATAGGACCTGTTAAAGATTCCATATAATACTCCCTCCGTCCCATTATATTAGCACTCCTAGATTCTCGAGGAGAAAACATCCTTAGAAGAAAAAGACCCTGCTGCCCTCATTAACGACCGACTTCCCTCACCTTCTCCCACCTCCCACACTTGCCGAGCGCCGCAACTGCTGCTTCACCAGGCGGATCGCAGCCGTACTACCAAGTAGCGCTAGCGGAGAACAAGAAGAGGCGGGTTCTGTCAAAGCCCGTCTTCGCTGCCGCGGCACCGCCAGCTTTAAAGGCCCTCTTCTTCATCATCAACGGCTCGGTCCGCGGCGAACGCCCTTCGTGCCGCCTCAAAAGTCCGCGCCGCCTCACCTTCTCCCCCGCCTGCCGCTGCCGCTGCCGGAGGTCCCGCGGCGTTCCCCCGACCACCGCTCCTCCACCCCCGACGACGACTCCGCGTCGGCATTGTCCTGCCTCCGCTTCCTTGTGGACCCCACATCAGGTGTCGGGAAATAGCACGCACCACGACCGTCGATCCACCCTAGCGCGGCCTGCTCGGCGGTGTTGAAGTCGATCTGCGCCATCCGCAGGAAGTCAAAGAGGAACATCCGGCCCCCGACGGCGACCTCCGCTAGCACTCTTGTTCAGTTGGAAGTGGTGCTGGTTGCCGTGCGGGAAGGAGTTCGAGAGAAGATAAGGCTGGGTGGTTGGGAGCAAATGAGTTAATACGTGGGCCTTGATGCTAGAAGTGCTTATAGTATTTTGGTACAAGTCAAAACAGCTAGAAGTGCTTATAAATTGGGACGGAGGTAGTATCAGATAGGTAATAGCACACAATGTGTCTACTACTAAACCGATGGTAATAAGTGAACATAGCTAACATTGCAGGTAGACCAAACAATTTCTTTCTGCACGACAATTTAAGAAAACAATGGAATGTAAAAGAGCATTTGAACTAGTAGTAATTTATTTTCCACGCGCACTTCCAGTTTAATGTGTTTTCTGTACTCTTCGAGACTTGTTCACAATCGTCTCCACTAGCTAAGAACTCGTTTTCTTTACTGCCCTTGGCGCTTGTAACCTTGTCATTCAAGAAGTACCAGCAGACTGGTTTGCATGAAGGACTCAACGCTTTGACGGCAGAGGGATGCAACATTGAGTCTCCGGTTACCACGTCAAACACCATAGGAGATGAGTTCTTGGACCACTCATCGATCCAGTAGACGCAGTTAGCCCGCACCCCTTCCGCATCCTCTTGTCGCAGCACCACGGGGTTGTTCTTCCCGATGAACACGACGTAGCCGCCAGATCAGTCGCCCTGTCCCACTAATGATGTGAACAAGGGTTCTCGATCTTCCGAAAGGTTCTTGGTAAGTTGATTTGGTCGAAGGCGACACACAAATCGATCCGGCTTCAGAACAGCACGTTCTAAACCCCGCAATCGCAGCACGACGTCTCCTCTGGTTATCAACCGTCCAAAAGACGATTGACCTCGCCGAGAAGGCTAATCCCTGCCTGCGAATCAAGAACACAAACAAGAATAATAAAGAATGCAACACAATTGCAGATGTATGATTAAACTCTCAAAGTTAGGGTCTCATAAACCGATGAACGGCGAAACTGTTTATGAACAGAATTGATCTAAGCAAAACGCAAACCCTAATGAAGAGGCGGCGGCTGTATATGAGGACCCTAAGGTCGTGCAAGACCCCCTGTACGCAGCCCTAAGTGGGCTCAACTCGATACATGGCCCAAAGACCGATTACGGTGTCGCAGCACCAGGACAGATTCTGGAAGTCGAATTGTTTCGGTGATTACCGACGGCTCGGGACGAATTTTGACATGGGTCCAGTTGGGTTGGAAAGGTCTATTCGTTATATTTCCAGGCATATATAGAACGTCCGAATCCGAGTCCGTATGCGCCCTGGGCGTCCATTTTACTATAGACTGGTACTAGGCTCCAAAACAGACTCGAAGTCGGTTTTGATTGGGCCTCCACCTTGGCTTGGACGTCCTTGCTGGCCCATCACGTCTCCAATCACCTCCCCAGCTATCTCATCATCATCTCCATGGTTTCTAACAATAATTAATTCATTAGGTAGCAATCTATTGTCAAAATCATATAAAGGAATCATTAGGAACAAGCTCACCGTAAATTCAGTTGTTGCGCATGAACTTGCATTTTGGTTGGCGGAATGCTGGGTGTATCCATAAGGGTGATGTCCTCATCATTCTCCCCCTTTTGAATTAGAGTCGTACTCGACTCGAGCTCATCTCTTTCTCCCATGTATGGTCTGAAATCTGAAATATTAATTGTGGAACTATTCCCAAACTTGGGATACAACTCATATTTATATGCATTATAAAATTTATCATCACAATGTGAAACTACAATAGAACGCATGCCATGCAAATTAATGACCTTTATAAAAACTTGCTCAGCAATATAAACATCATTCTCCCTCTTATGACAAGATAGAAAATGTGTAATCTTAAAAATACTAGAAAAACATGACATGACATGGTAATTGTTATTGCAGTTTTCTAGTTCATCATTTGGTTGTACAACACAAGGAGTATTCATGTTTGAGCAAATATAAACTTTATGCACTATAAATACACCTCTGTGATCATAGTTTCCTATAGCATAAAATTCGTTTCTTGTTAGTAAAGGCAATTCAGTTTGAGAAAAGATTTGCTTCTCCACGGTATTTAGATCACAAAGAACATCAAATTTAATATAACCCAAAGTATTTAGAGAAGACAATAATTTCTGCTCATCCTTTTCACATGTTATTAAAATTAAATGTTTTATTTCAGCACTAGTAGGTGAATCATAAGTAAAAACATCAAGCTTATTCATTTGTTATGGCAAAGGTATAAGTGAAGCAGTGGCACACAACTACTCTTTATCATAAGGATCAGTAGATAAATCAACTTGTGGCAATGGCAAATCAAAACAAGGTTCCAATACAACAAGATTGTTGGAACAATTCATCACATCAAGAAAGCTCTTACCTGAAGCAACAACATGTTCTTCATCTTTCTCACTATCCTCTTCTTTGTGTAGAACCTAAAATATATTAGTTGCAACAAGAGGCACGAAAATATGTTTATCATCTAATTCAGATTTTGATGTTAGTGTTACAACGTTTGAAACAGTCCATTCTTTCCGAAACGGTTCATTCTTTCTCCTTTCAAGCCTTTGTTGATCCTCTTCTAAAATTTCAGCAGCGGTCATAGGTTTAAGAGTAACTCTTCTATCATTGTATTTAAATGAGTAGCTATTTATAATGGCATTGTGCGAAGCATTATTTGTAATAATCCAAGGTTTACTCAATAACAAATGACATGCTTGCATAGGTAATATATCAAATTCTGCACTATCCTTATAAGAACCAATAAAAAATTCAATGCGTGCAATTTTATCTACCTTTATCTTACCAAAGGAATTTACCCATTGGATGTAGTATGAACATGGGTGTGGCTGTGTTGTCAATCCAAGCTTCTCTACTAATTCTAAACTTGCGATGTTGCGGCTACTCTCTCCATCAATGATAACACGACAACGTCGATCCTTGACAACAAAGTGAGTCTGAAATAAATTGTTCAATTGATTTTGCTCTACCTTCTCCATTTGAGGACTGAGCACTCTTTGTAATACATCACTCATATTGTTCTCATTAGACGACGTTGAATCATCACCATGAGTGGTGTAACCTGTCATTGTTAGTAGCAAACAAGAAAACACACGGAAGTATATTTTCCTATCACTACTATGTGATAACAGTGTAAACTCTCAACAAGCAAAGGGAAGCATCTTATCAAGCTCTTACAAAGTTCTTAATTACAACAAGCAAAGGATACCTTGGAGAGTGTGAACTGATGATTGCGAGAGTCAAAAAAATTTGTGCCTGTTCAGAAGGAAATATATGGAGCTTGAATAGGCAATATTAGGTAGCAAGGATTAGCAAAATTTCAAATCAGAAGTTGCAAAACTGAATAATAGTCCCAAGCTAGTCTATGTCACCGGCCTAAACTTATCTCGGAGCTAGTTCAAGCAAGGAAGCAAATGACTCAACAAAGGACACAAAGGATGCAAGCAATTCTGAATTTGTATCTTTTCTTTTTTCTACTTCTTTTTTTTTTGTGCGGCGTTTTCTCTTGTGCACTTTTGCCTTTTTCTTTTCTTTTCTTGAGAATCAAAACTGCAGCAAGGTATTACAAGTTTTACAGCCACTGAAACCCTAGAATATATTTTTTTTTCTTACTACAAGTGCAGCAAAAGGATTCTTGTAATAGCACAACTAAAATAAACTTCTATAACAAGATCAAGCACTAATTGGTTGGCTTTTGATCACAATGAGACAGCAGCAGAGCACTCTAATTTTCTTTTGCACATGAAAGTAGAAGGCTAGATGTTAAAGAAATATTTAGTGCATATAATTCCAGTAATACTATTATCTAAACATATACAACACTGATTTTTTCCTTGTTTGTCTATGACAAGTATATGCACGACTGAAACAAGACCAAAGAACAAGCACTAGACCAGCAACACAATGACCTTGTAGGGACTAAAATTCAGAGAAGCAAACTAAACTGAAAATTGCAAGGCACAAGGGGGACGTAGGACAGCGGAAACACGACGAACAAATATTTTTGTAGGGCAATTTTCTGGACTCTAGGATTGAACAAAATAACAAGGATAACGGCGAACCTAACGGTGTACCTGAAGCTCTGATTACCACTTGATGTGAACAAGGGTTCCCGATCTTCCGAAAGGTTCTTGTTAAGTTGATTTGGTCGGAGACGACACACAAATCGATCCGGCTTCAGAACAGCACGTTCTAAACCCCGCAATCGCAGCACGACGTCTCCTCTGGTTATCAACCGTCCAAAAGACGATTGACCTCGCCGAGAAGGCTAATCCCTGCCTGCGAATCAAGAACACAAACAAGAATAATGAAGAATGCAACACAATTGCAGATGTATGATTAAACTCTCAAAGTTAGGGTCTCACAAATCGATGAACGGCGAAACTGTTTATGAACAGAATTGATCTAAGCAAAATGCAAACCCTAATGAAGAGGCGGCGGCTGTATATGAGGACCCTAAGGTCGTGCAAGACCCCCTGTACGCATTCCTAAGTGGGCTCAACTCGATACATGGCCCAAAGATCGATTACGGTGTCGCAGCACCAGGACAATTCTGGAAGTCGAATTGTTTCGGCGATTGTCGACGGCTCGGGATGAATTTTGACATGGGATTAGTTGGGTTGGAAAGGTCTATTCGTTATCTTTCCAGGCATATATAGAACGTCCAAATCCGAGTCCGTATGCACCCTGGGCGTCCATTTTAGTGCAGACTGGTCCTGCGCTCCGAAACAGACTCAAAGTCGGTTTTGATTGGGCCTCCACCTTGGCTTGGACGTCCTTGCTGGCCCATCACGTCTCCAATCACCTCCCCAGCTATCTCATCATCATCTCCATGGTTTCTAACAGCAATTAATTCATTAGGTAGCAATCTATTGTCAAAATCACATAAAGGAATCATTAGGAACAAGCTCACCCGTAAATTCAGTTGTTGCGCATGAACTTGCATTTTGGTTGGCGGAATGCTGGGTGTATCCATAAGGGTGATGTCCTCATCAACTATTGGTCATTAGTTTTGAAAAACTATTGGCAAACTATTGGCCAATAGTTTCTCAAAACTAAAGGTTAATATTTTGGACAGTAAAACTCTTCTTCTAATAATGCCTCTATGACCGTATTTTGCCGTAGACGGCTTAGGAGGCGGAGCATGCGCACATCGCCGTAGGCAGTGGCATAATAGTAGGTCTCGTCGTCATTGTCCTCAGCGACGTAGGCCAGATCCACGAGGTGGTCCCCGATCTTCCGTCCAGTCCTTGTACCGCGCCCTGGCGTAGGCGAGGCTGCACCGGCCGTAGATCGCCATGGCCACGTGGCTCATGCGCATCGGGTTCGGCGCGAACATGACCTTGGTCACCGTCATCTTGTTGCCCCTCTTCCTCAGCGTGGGGAGGCGAACCTCGATGCCAGCGAGAGGGTTGGAGAGGGTGATCCTCGTTTGGGAGCGGGTGCTGGCCGTGACGGCCACCCAGCCATTGCTCGAGCCGACGATCTGTCTCCTATGGGGAAGCATGCCGAGGCGGAACGAGCTCTCTGCCGGGAGGAACAAGGCGGACACGGGGGTTGTTGGAGGATCAGTCGGGTCCAACAGCTCATCAGAAGCGGCGGTGGTGACGGAGACGGTGAGGAGCGAAGGGATCGGCGGCGGGAGTGCGGAGCGCCAGGTGGTGCGGACACGACGGAGGCGGCAGTAGGATTCCAAGGGGAGGTCAGAACCGGTGCTGATGAGAAGGAGGAGCCCCGGCGGGAGGCCCGCCCAAGGCCCGAACGGCACCATGGGTGTGCAGCGCGCCTTTTGGAGATTGGATCATCGAGGAGATGGTTTGCGAGGAATATTTATCGTTGATTGATGATGAAAGTGGTTGTTTGGATCTCAATATCACAGATCAGTTTTTTTTTCTTTTTTTAGGTGATAAATCAGATTCACTGGCTATATAAATCATGATTTTGGAGGATATTTTTATGACAAAGGAAAGGATATATATGCAGGAACATAGAAACCGATTGTTTGATAGGAGCTGCTTCCACAGTTTTATTTTTGAATTTCTAATTAGGACGGGTACAATGCTACACGTAGGCAGTCTCATAGGTTATCTCATGCATTGTCACGTAGGATTTTTGATGATGTGGAAGAGAGAGGGGATGATGAGAGAAGGAGGTGATTGTTTCGCGTAGCAACCACCTCATGCGCTAAAATTTAGGAGTATGAGACGGTCCTCACATTATAAATTAAGGAGTCATATAATTAATAAGAGACAACTAAATTTATGACTCCTTAATTTAGTTCTTGTCATATAAGAAGTACCAGCACACTGGTCTCCATGATTGACTCAACGCTTTGGTGGCACATGGATGAAGCGTCGATGTTCCCGTGACCACGTCAAACACCATCGGCTCATTCCTCAACGCCTCATCAATCTAATAAACACAGTTAGCCCTCACCCCAGCCGCATCCTCCGGTCGCAGCACCACAGGGTTGTTCTTGCCAATGAACACGGCGCAACCGCCCAGATCACTCGCCTTGTCCCAACACGGCCGGCGCTCGAAGTCGTACTTGAGGACAAAGACATCATCTATCGCCATACGAAACCGGCCACCTCCAGGCGTCGACCATGAAACGGTGCTAGTGGTGTTCCACCACAGCTGGTACAGGCTGCCATCAACCAAGAAGATCCTCTTGAATCACGTGAACTTAGAGGCGTGGTCGTAAGGCAAGGCGTAGGCCACGGCCGGGTCGAACGGGAGGCCGGCGCGCTCGATTTCTAAGCTCTCGACGACCGGACTTTGCCGGCGGCTGTTTGGGAGTCGGAGCACGCGCACGTCGCCATAGATGGTGACGCAGTAGCAGGCCTTACCGTCGCTATCATCGGCATCCACGTAGGCTAGATCCACGAGGTTGTCCCTTAATTCCGTGGCGACGTCACGGAGTTGATGTCGGTGATGGCGGCCATCCAACCGTTGCTCGAGCCGACGCATTGGGCCCCATTAGGAATTGGCCTGAGAGGGAATGAGCTCTCCGCCGGGAGGAGCATGGTGGACATGGGTGGTGGCGGATACAGGTAAACCTCTCGGCCGATGGTGTGGGGGTGGTTTGTTGGAGCGGCGGCAGTGGAAACAGTGAGAAGCAAGGGGATCGGCGGCGGGAGGGTGGAGCGCCACGTGGTGCACACACGGCGAACACAGCAATAGGATTCCAAGGGCAGACCGAAGCCATTGCTGATGCGGAGGAGGAGATCTGGTGGGAGATCCGCCCAGGGCCCGAATGACATCAAGGATTGCGGGAGATCTAGGAAATATTTATGGGTCATTGAAGTGGTTATTTCTTGTTCAGATCTTAAGACAGGGTTGTCCCTTCCACCGGCAGTATCCATCTTTCTAGAATGGAAAATAAAAATGTAAGTTCAGTAACTAAACTAAGTTTTGGTGCTGATGCTGTAAAATTAGCATAAGAAAGCAGTAATTTCTGGTACGACTACAACCTCACAAGATGCATCCCAGTACAAGAACTCATCCTGAACCTTGTACTACAGCTCAGCAATACAAGGAACAAGTCAGATATACAAATGCAAGATAAATAGTAGATGGAAGAACAAAAATGCATAAAAGTTTAGGAATTGATAATATTCACATGTCAAACTATCAAAGTTTTACTGTTGCACGCTAAAATAAATAACAACATCATCATAATCCTCTTAGAGTGATCTCTACATAAAAAGGAAATAAATCAGATTTACAAATGCAACATAAATATATGGAACAACAAAAACCAACATCTCTCAATGCATAATGTTCATAAATTGATAATCTTCACATATCAAGCTATGAAAGTTGTACAGTTGCATGCTAAACTAAGTAACTCTATCAGAAAAAAATGATAGTATTTATATGCCACATAATAAAATCAATAATTTTTCATTCAAAAAAAACCTACCACCAAAATAATTTATACAACGATCCTTATATGATGGACAAATAGATTTGTCACATAAGACATAAGAACTAGAACTAAATCATATTAAACAACAACTAAATCTAAGCCAGGATGAGGTCTAACATGTGAAGGAAACAAAGAACAAAACAAACCAAGAGAACAAGAATGAAGCACGAGAGGAAGAGGGAACAATAGAGAAGAGGGAACGAGGAGGGAGGCTATCGGTTCCTCCCACACCTACCAGACAAGGAAGACCAACGGCGGCTCAAGCGCAATGACGAGTAAACCTAATGGCTGCCTAGAACAAGGTGAGCAAGAGGCGACCGAGAGGAAGAGGAGGGTGTGTGAGAGGCGGCTCATACTCTAGAGTAGGTGTGAATGGGAGGTAACCCTAGTATCGATTGCCTTTTATGCCCTGGTTGCTGGTAGGCTGGGCCTAGCCGGGTTTCGCGAAAACACTCGAATCGTGAGTTTCCATTAGCCCCCCCCCCCCTTCGGGCCTGCTTTTGCATTGGTTAAGCCTGGCTAACAGGATGTCAGGGAACCAAACAGTGGAAAATATATGGATTAGCTAAGCCTGGATAACCCTAGTGCTAGAAACCAAACACCACCCGTGTTGACTTTATCTAGCAAGGTAATTTCTCACATCAGGTTTGGCAATAAAATATTTTTATGTCTTTTAGACAACACCATGGTATCCTAAGAATATTATGGTATGAAAAAAATTGAGGTATTTGGAAACAAAAAAAACAACAAGTTGGTTTTAAAATCCATTATATTGCCAGTACCATAGTATTGTCTAGAGCATTTAAAAAAAATCCATTCTTGACCTCTTTTTCTTAAAACCGAGTTTATAGGGCATGAGCGGTGTTAGATGATCTATGGACTACTAAGAAAAGTTTGGTTGATCATTTGTGAAGTAGAGGCTTTGTAACAAATAGATACACTCACGTCTATGCATGTGTTTACCATAGAATCAAAAGAAATGAACTATGAGATCAGCATACACTAGAAATATTTCAAGACACTACTGCCTAGATTGGTTAATTTTTCTATAAACGCAAGCCATAGCCCTTGAATTTTCATTGAAATAGAATATTGTGCTGTAAATACTTGAAGGTGCATCTAGGATCACCTAGTGGGTTTTGGTGTATGATGACTAAAGATTAAAATTGTGCTAACATGTTCATGAGAAAAATGTGTAGATAATCAGATTATTATTCAATCCCACACTTGCAAGATGGTTTTTTTACTCCCAAAAAGAAGAAAAGAGAAATGGACTCAAGTGCTTCAAGTGTAGCTTTTTATTTTTAATTGAGTCATAGGTTTGCCGCACTATCAAGGGCGGTAAATCAATCTTGCTATGAAGGGAAATTATGTGCTTAAGCCAACCACAAATCTTTGTGAAAGTTTAGCCAACCAAAAGCTAAAAAGAACCAACCAATTCTGAGCCAAACAGAGAGTCACGAAAGTTCCGTGGTTCATTCCAAAGTTCTGTCATTGCCAAGCTCCTAATGTCAGCCAACCCGAGAGTTACGGAAGTTCCATGGACGCCCCCACGGAAGTTCCGTCGTTCTCTGGTTTCTTTGTGTTGCAAACCCGAGAGCGACGGAAGTTCCATGATGTCCATCGTCTCTGAATCAGTTGAATTCCTGCCTCGCGTAACGGCTATTTTTGAAATGACGGAAGTTTCGTGGGTTCTCACGGAAGTTCCGTCAGACTCAGAAAACACCCTAACGGCTAGTTTTTGAGAGAGCTTTATAAATAGCCTACCCTCTCCCCCGTGGGAAGTGTTGGACTCGTTGAAAATTCACTCTCATTTCAGCTAGAGCTCTCCCCTCTCACTCCTAGACTTGTTCTTGAGATTCCAAGCAAGTGAGAGAGATCCAACCACAAAAAGATTAAATTTATTCACTCAAAATCTTGAGCACATATTTCCCTCCCCATCAAGATTTGATTTGCTTGTTACTCTTGGAGACTTGGTCTCCTAGACGGCTAGGCGTCGCCCTTGAGCTCTCAACTTGTTGTGGTGAGACAGGGACATTTATGAAGGTGTGATTGGCCTTCGGTGGAAAAGAATCAAGTGGAGAAAGAAATGCAAGGACGATCTTTGTGATTGCTTGACGGGGAAAAGGGTTGAGAGAGACCCGGCCACTTTGTGTGGCTCCTCAACGAGGACGTAGGAACTACTTAGTGTGGTTACCGAACCTCGGGTTAATTTCTTGTGTCTCTCTTTACATTTCCGCATTTCTTTCATATTATTATCCTCGATTCACTTGTTGATTGTGTTGCTAGCTATTCTTCAAAGAATCCTAAATGTGCATTGTTGTAGCTTTACCTTTATCAAGTATTGTATCTCTACTTGTTTAGTTATCCGTATTTAAAGAAGTTTTAGAGAATGGATTGGTGAAGTTCTGTCATTTGACAGAACTTCCGTGGTGACGGAAGTTTCGTTGTTTCTGACAGAAGTTCCGTCGTTCCTGTCATTTAATCAAAACTTAGTGTTTTTTAGGATTATTTTTAGATTGCCTATGCACCTCCCCCACCCCCCTCTAGGCAACTTTCAATTGGTATCAGAGCCATAATCTTCTACAAGGCTTAAAAGCTTGAAAATTAAAGAATGTCGAAGTCGGGGGAAGACGACAAGCCTCAAGATCTTGCTTCGGCAAGCAAAGGAAGTGATTTGCATATGGCCATGCCATTCAACTATGCTGATGTGGCAAACATTCATGGTAGTGGAAGTGGAAGATTGCCTTATTTCGAAGGCAAAGATTTTAGTTGGTACAAGCACCGGATGAAGATGTACCTCATGTCCATTGGTCCACTAATTTGGGAAACTGTGGAGAAGGGATTCACCTTGGAGGACAAGAACAATCCTACAACCATGGACCAACTCAACATACATCGCAATGCTCAAGCGGTGTCAGCCATTCTCTCTTCCTTGAACCCCAAGGAATATTCAAGAGTAGCCGGAATTGAGAATGCCCGGAGAATGTGGAAGAAGCTAGTATGTGCCCATGAGGGAGTAGATGTTGTAAAGAAGTCAAGGCTCCAAGTCCTTAAGAATTAATTCAATTTATTTGTGATTAACAAGGGAGAAGAGCCTCAACAAACTCATGATAGGCTCATGGACATTGTGAATAAGAGAAGAGCATATAGGGACAACATCAAAGATAAAGAAGTCAACTACAAGCTTCTCATGGCCCTTAGAATGTGGAACCCAACTCTATGCACTATCATTGAACAAAAGGATGGATTTGAGAACTTCACAACCGATGAAGTGATTGGAAGAATCAATGACCACAATAGTCGTGTTTGATGAGGGCAAAAGAGTGAATGTGCTCATTGGTGATGAGGGCTCAAGCAAGAAGGACATAGCTCTCAAGGCAAATGATGACGAAGATGATGACAATGATGATGAAGAAGAAGACAATGAAGAGTTTGCCTTATTTATCAAAAAATTTGGCAAATACATGATCAAGAACGGCTTCACCAAGAGAAGCTTTAACAAGGCCAAAGCTAGAAGAACAAATAGAAGATGCTATGAGTGTCATGAACAAGGACACATGATTGCCGATTGTCCTAGGATAAATGACAAGGGCAAGAAAAATGAAAAGTACAACAACAAAACCAAGCCAAACTAGAAGCCATACAACAAGGAGCAAGCTCACATTGGACAAGAATACATCTCCGATGATAATGATGAAGGTGGCATTTCCAATATTGCCATTGGTCTACTTCCGGCCAAGAAGTCACTCTTCAACAACCTCACCGATGATAAGGATGATGCTCTCCGATGCTTCATAGCCAAGGAAAGCAAGGTAGCTCCTCACACCAATTTCAATCCCTCTTATTGTAGTAATGAAGTGGAGAACTTGGTCCCCTCTATGCATGAAATGGTTAAAATACTAGATAAGCTACAAAGGGAGTTGGACAATCAAGAAAGAATCATTGATAGACAAGAAGAGTTGCTTGATGAAGAAATAAGAAAGAACCTTGAGCTCACCAAGCAACTTGAGCAAGAGAAGGAGAAGAATAAGACCTTGACTAAGAATCTTGAAAAGGTCAATAAGTCAAGTGAATCATGCACCTCAATGACCAAGAAGTATCAAGAAAGGTGCAACTCCTTACTAGAGGAGAACAAGGCCTTAACAAAGGCCATTGAAGATCTCAAGACAAGCTCCTGCTCATTGATGAAGAAGCTTGAATCTTCTCAAGCGTCAACAAGCAAGGGTTGTGGAAGGTGCCACAACATCAATGTTGAAATGATTGCCAAGCAAGATGCAACTATTGAAAAGCTATCCAATCAAGTCAAGGAACTTGAGAAGAAGGCTCAAATAGAAACCACAAAAATAATTGGTGAGCCAAGAGCCTCTCATGACAAGGGAAGATTAGGGTGCAACAAGAATACACCTAAAAAGGGCTACAACAAGAGACCCAACTTTGTACCCGAAGGCAAGGAAAAGCAAGTAGCACAAGAAAAGACAATCAAGCCAAAGAATGCCTCCCAAGTCAACAAGAACAGCAAAACCTCTACCATATCCTTTTATGATTTTGATGCCTCTTATATGCTAATCCGTAATACTTATGGTAGAGTGGTTGCTAAGTTTGTTGGGCCACACGATGCAAAGTGGAAGCCTTGTGTGTGGGTGCCCAAAGTACTTGTATCTAGTGTTAAGGGACCCAAACCAACTTGGGTGCCTAAAACACATGCTTGATGTTCTTTGTAGGAATACTCCTCCGGTGGCGCGACATGGGTACTTGAGAGTGGGTGCTCAAATCATATGACCGAAGAAAGATCAATGTTCTGCACACTTGATCATGACAATCTATCAAGTGGAGGCATATCATTTGGAAATGTCAACAAGGGAAAAGTAATTGGTCATGGACGGATTGCCATCACCCATGATCTTTCAATTGGTAATGCTTATCTTGTAAATGGTCTAGGATACAACTTGATGTCCATTTCACAACTTTGTGAAATGGGCTATAGTTGTCTCTTTGACGATGATGGCGTGACCATTTTTAGGAAGAAGGATTCCTCAATAGCCTTCAAAGGGTATTTAGAGGACAAGATCTATCTTGTTGATTTTACCAACAAAGAGGGATCTAACCTAAATGCTTGCTTGGTCGCTAAAACCACCTTGGGTTGGCTATGGAATCGCCGGCTAGCTCATGTTGGGATGAGGAACCTTTCCAAACTCCTAAAATGTGGTCACGTTGTCGGACTAAAGGATGTTGCTTTTGAGAAGGACAAAATATGTAGCGCATGTCAAGCCGGAAAGCAAGTTGGAGCGGCGCATCCATCCAAGACAATGATGACAACGACAAGACCGTTGGAAATGCTCCACATGGACCTTTTTGGACCGGTCACCTACATAAGCATTGACGGTAACAAATACGGCCTTGTAATTATTGATGATTATTCTTGTTTCACTTGGGTATTCTTTTTGAAGGACAAAAGTGAAACACAAAGTATCCTAAAAAGGTTTTTGAGAAGAGCACAAAATGAGCATGAGGTGAAGATCAAGAAGATAAGGAGTGACAATGGAACGGAATTCAAGAATACTCAAGTTGAAGAATATCTTGATGAAGAAGACATCAAGCATGAATTCTCCGCTCCATACACTCCACAACAAAATGGTGTAGCCGAAAGAAAGAACCGCACACTCATAGAAATGGCAAGAACAATGCTTGATGAGTACAAGACGTCGGACACCTTTTGAGCCGAAGCCATCAACACCGCATGTCATGCAACAAATAGATTATATCTTCACAAGATTTTGAAGAAGACACCTTATGAGCTCCTCACTGGTAACCTTCCCAATGTTTCATATTTTCATGTTTTTGGGAGCAAATTTTTTATTCTTAACAAGAAACCTAAATCCTCTAAGTTTGCTCCTAAGACACATGAAGTTTTTTTTTTGGATATGGAACTAACGTATATGCATATCGAGTCTTTAACAAAGACACCGGGGTTGTTGAAATCACCCGGATGTGCAATTTGATGAATCTAATGGATCTCTAGTAGAGCAAGTTAATCCAAGTGATGTAGGTGATGAAGCTCCTTGTGATGCAATAAGGAACATGGCAATAGGTGATATAAGACCACAAGACCCAAACTCAAGTCAAGATGAACCATCCTCTTCGAGATAAGATGACTCAACTCCACAAGAGCCACATGATGAACAAGATCAAGGAAGTAACCAAGATCATGCTGACGATCATGATCAAGGCAACAACCAAGATCAAGATCAAGATGATGGAGAAAGAGACACTCAAGATGACAACAATCAATAAGAAGAAGATGCATCTAGGCCAATTCACCCACGAGTCCGACAAAGCATTCAAAAGGATCACCCCGTTGACAACATTCTTGGTGACATCCAAAAGGGGTAAATACTAGATCCCGAATGGATACATTTTGTCATCATTACTCGTTTGTTTCCTCTATGGAACCTCTTAGGGTGGAACAAGCACTTCAAGACTCAGATTAGGTGATGGCCATGTAAGAAGAGTTGAACAATTTTGAAAGAAACAAGGTGTGGTCATTGGTGGAAGGACCCAAGAAAAATGTTGTTGGTACAAAATGGGTCTTCCGCAATAAACAAGATGAGTATGGTGTGGTGCTGAGAAACAAAGCAAGACTTGTGGCTAAAGGCTACTCACAAGTTGAAGGTTTGGACTTTGGTGAAACTTATGCACCCGTAGCTAGGCTTGAGTCAATTCGTATTTTACTTGCCCATGCTACTCACCATGGTTTTAAGCTTTTTCAAATGGACGTGAAAAGTGTATTTCTAAATGGCCCTATTCAAGAGGAGGTGTATGTACAACAACCTCCGGGGTTTGAAGATCCAAAAAAGCCAAACCATGTCTACAAGCTTCACAAAGCTCTCTACGGCCTCAAGCAAGCTCCCCAAGCTTGGTATGAACACCTTAAGGGATACTTGATCAACAAAGGCTTCACAATTGGCAAGGCCGATCCTACTCTCTTTACAAGAAAAGTTAATAATGATATTTTTGTGTGCCAAATATATGTCGATGATATTATATTTGGTTCTACTAATCAATCTTTTTGTGATGAGTTTGCCAAGATCATAACTAGGAAATTTGAGATGTCCATGATGGGAGAATTGAAGTTCTTTCTAGGTTTTCAATTCAAGCAACTTGAAGAAGGAACATTCATAAGTCAAACCAAGTACACTCAAAACATACTCAAGAAGTTTGACAAGGAGAATGCAAAACCAAACAAGACTCCCATGAAGATAAATGGACATCTTGGGATAGATGTGAACGGTAAACCCGTGGATCAAAAGGTATATCGATCCATGATTGACTCCTTTCTTTATCTTTATGCATCTAGGCCTGATATCATGCTTAGTGTGTGCATGTGTGCAAGATTTCAAAGTGCTCCCAAGGAAAGTCACTTAGTGGCTGTAAAAAGAATCTTGAGATACTTAGTTCACACACCAAACCTAGGATTGTGGTATCCAAAGGGTTTCAAGTTCAAGTTAGTCGGTTATTCTGATTCCGACTACGCAGGATGTAAGGTGGATAGGAATAGTACCTTTAGGACATGCCAATTCTTGGATAGGTGCCTTGTGTCATGGTCATCTAAGAAACAAAATTCCGTTGCCCTATCCACAGCCGAAGCGGAGTATGTTGCAGCCGGAAGTTGTTGTGCTCAACTACTTTGGATGCACCAAACTCTAAAGGACTTTGGATATACTATGACCAGAGTTCCACTCCTATGTGACAATGAGAGTGCCATCATGATTGCATATAACCCCATTGATCATAATAGGACTAAGCATATAAATATCCGGCACCACTTCTTGAGAGATCATTCAATCAAAGGGGATATTGAGATTAGCTATGTTAGAAACGATAAACAATTAGTGGATATATTTACCAAACTCCTATATGAGAAGCGGTTTTGTGAGCTTAGAAGTGAACTAAATATTCTTGACTCATCCAACTTGGAGTAGAATCTTGTACTTTGTTTGATGAAGTGCTCATGCAAAATCCCTCGAAAATAAAATTCTTCAAAAATTTCATAATGTCTTTGTTTTCTTAAAAATAAAATGTTTTGATCAATAGATCATATTGTTGAAACCTGTGAATATAGTTTTACTTGGTTGATTGTTGCTATTCACAAGTTGAAACAAGTCCTATATTCCCTAACTATCTTGTCCAAAAGTTCAAACTAGTAGAGAATTTCTCTCTGTCAAACAGAGAATGACAGAACTTCTGTCACTCATTGACGGAACTTCCGTCATCCACGAAAGTTCTTTGGGAACTTCCGTGACTTCTCAATCAGGCTGTCACTCTCAGGTTAAAGGGCCCGATGCCCTCCTTCTTCCCTATCCAACCGGCCATTATTCTTTTCTTCCTCTCTCTCCTCTTCTCAAACCCTAAGTGGCGGTTTGTGGTGATTTGAGGATTTCACCGACGAAGTGGATCAAATAGGTGGAGATTTGGCTCCTCCCCCATGGAAGTTCCGAAATCTCCATTGTTTTTCTTCAGTTTTTGACCTAGGTATGAGTCCTTGGCCTAAATTTCGTTTTTAGGTCAAAAGTTCAAATGTCTTCATTTCCTTTGGATAGATTAACTCCTCTAGAGCTAGTCTATCATCTGTTAGAAGCATTTGCGATGTTATGGTAGGATCTAGGAGTAATGTCAATTTTAGTGCAAACTGCAAGTGATGGAAGTTCCGTCAGAACTTTCATCATGACGAAACTTCCGTGATCTGTCACGAAACTTCTGTTGTCTGCAGTTCAGTGCATTGTTTTTTATCATCTCTTCGATTCTCGCCGTAACAGTTTGAGTCATTCCTTGATCAATCTTCATCCTACTGGCAGCTCAAGATGGTGAGAATTATGTACGCGTCCAATGCTCTGAGCGAGCCAAGAGATGAAGACTCTTCCTCCTCCTCTCCAAGTGAAAAACTTGTGCCCGCCTCCAAGAGAAGAAAGGCTGCTATAGTTCGAGGACAAGGGTCGACTGACCAAGGCTCCAGCAGGGATGCCCAGACTGTGCATGTCCAGCCGGGTGGATCTCTTCCTCCTAAGAGATCTTAAGATAAGGGCAAGCGGCCTATGAAGGAAAAGAAGTCCACAAAGGAAAAGGAATCATCAAGAGCAGAAAGGACAGACCCTGTAGATGTAGTTGAGGGACTTAAAGTCCATGAACCCGTCTATCCGGATGACTACATCTACAAGGACTACAAGAAAGATCTTGATGCCCTCATTGAAGCAAGGAAGCAAAATCCCGCACTGGTGGGAGAATAAGAAGCCACTGACCCCTGGTTCTACACATGGTTCCAACAAGATTACTACATGTCTATGCTTATTGACAAGAACCAGAAGAATAGATTGGCAACACATCAATGGATCGATTGGTCCTACATGGAGTCAAAGGATAATCGGGTGTTCAATGACATCATCCAAGTATGCAAGGATCGAGGTGTGTATGACCTTATGGGATTCAACTATGATTGGAATGAGGAAGTCATTTGTTAGTTCTACTCTACTCTCTTTCTTGATGCTAAGGGCACTCTCCATTGGAGGATACAAGGTATGGAGTATTCGGTCTCGGCCAGTCGATTTGCTAGCTACTTCTTCCAAGGAAGTGAGGACCATAAGAGGGAGATCATTTCTAATGAAGTTGTGATGAAAGAAAAGGAAATGACTTTCATGTAATATGAGAAGTGTCCAAATGTGTTTGGAACTACCAATGGACTTCACAACTTCTATTTCACCCTCAACCGGATGCTGAGAGTCACCATTGCACCCAAGGGAGGCTATGCAACTGCCATTGTGAAATCCTCAAGAAACATTATTGCTAGGTTTGCTCCGGATGCCACTCCGTTTTGTGTCATGGACTTCATCACAAATGACATTCACATATCATCTATTGACACTCGGAGATTTCTTCCATTTACTTCGTATCTTATGAGGATGATAGAAACTGAAACAGGGCTTATATTTGAGAAGGAGTGCAAGCACACCCCCTTGAGGCCTTCAACATGAGCTTCGCCCAGTTGATCCTACTCCCCCAGGAGTGTCTTCCTCTAGGAGAGCGAGTCTCGCCCGTGCTCATGCCGAGGCAGTGGTTGGGAGAGATGCAGCAGCAGCAGCAGGGGCCTCTTCCTCAGCCCAAGACCGGCAGCGTCGTCCATCTTCTCTAGTTCTTGCCTTCCTCAAAGGCATCTTCAATGTCTGTTGCCTCAATGCTAAAGAGAACTGAGAGACAAAAGGGATCAGAGGGCCCAAGGCCGTGAGGTGTCTCCGGATGGTTCTGAGTGTGAGCCCGATGGTGAGCCACCGATCTTTGAGGACCCTCTTGCAGGCTATGACTGGGATAATCTCGCTGCTGGACCGTCTACCGCTCCTCCACCGTCGACAAGTGAAGATGAAGATCAAGATGAAGATGAGGAATCCGATGACAACGACGAGTGATTCTTTTCTTAGCTCCCCCTCCTTTTGTTCTTTTTGGTGCTTTGATGCCAAAGGGGGAGAGATGTGTTGGAAAAGGATATTTGAACTAGTGTATGCTTTCTCTATTTTGTAATAAGCTAGTAGTGATCTTATGGACAAGTTTATCTTTCTATTTGCTTTGTGTGTGAAAACTATTTGTGAACCTTTATTGTAACTCTCTTATGTTTTATGGTATTGTGATCTTATGCTTTATGGTAATGTGTGATGCTTGGTTTATCGCCCTTTGCTTAAATGTGTTGATTATGCTAAGTGTGTCATTGATGTATTGCTATATCACTATGTTGCACACTTGTACACTTTTTTTAGACACCCCACTCATTGTAAAATATAGGGGGAGCTCCTTCACATGTTTTTTGTGACTCATGCATATCTTTAGGGGGAGTTTCGCTATATTTGTATGGTTTGATTATCCTTTTATATCCTTTTTAATATATTGTCATCAATCACCAAAAAGGGGGATATTGAAGGTGCATCTAGGATCTCCTAGTGGGTTTTGGTATATGATGACTAAAGATTAAAATTAAGCTAACATGTTCATGAGAAAAATGTGTAGATAATCAGATTATTATTCAATCCCACACTTACAAGATGGTTATTTTACTCCCAAAAAGAAGAAAAGAGAAATGGACTCAAGTGCTTCAAGTGTAGCTTTTTGTTTTTAATTGAGTCATAGGTTTGCCGCACTATCAAGGGGGGTAAACCAATCTTGCTATGAAGGAAAATTATGTGTTTAAGCCAACCACAAATCTTTGTGAAAGTTTAGCCAACAAAAAGCCAAAAAGAACCAACCAGTTCTAAGCCAAACAGAGAGTCACGGAAGTTCCATGGTTCATTCCACGGAAGTTCCGTCATTGCCAAGCTCTTATCTTCAGCCAACCCGAGAGTTACGGAAGTTCCGTGAACTCCCCCATGGAAGTTCCATCGTTCTCTGGTTTCTTTGTGTTGCAAACCCGAGAGCGACGAAAGTTCCATGATGTCCATCACGGAAGTTCCGTCGTCTCTGAATTAGTTGAATTCCTGCCTCGCACAACGGCTATTTTTAAAATAACGGAAGTTCTGTGGATTCTCACGGAAGTTCCGTGGGTTCTCACGGAAGTTCCGTCAGACTCAGAAAACATCCTAACGGTTAGTTTTTGAGAGAGCTCTATAAATAGCCTACCCCTTCCTCCGTGGGAAGTGTTGGATCCTTGAAAATTTACTCTCATTTTAACTAGAGCTCTCCTCTCTCACTCCTAGACTTGTTCTTAACATTCCAAGCAAGTGAGAGAGATCCAACCACAAAAAGATTGAATCCATCTACTCAAAAGCTTGAGCACATCTTTCCTTCCCCATCAAAATTTGATTTTCTTGTTACTCTTGGAGACTTGGTCTCCTAGACGGCTAGGCGTCGTACTTGAGCACCCAACTTATTGTGGTGAGACGAGGACGTTTGTGAAGGTGTGATTCGCCTCCAGAGGAAAAAAATCAAGTGAAGAAAGAAATCCAAGCACGATCTTTATGATTGCTTGGTGGGGAAAAGGGTTGAGAGAGACCCAGCCACTTTGTGTAGCTCCTCAACGAAAACGGTAGGAACTACTTAGTGTGGTTGCTGAACCTCGGGTTAATTCCTTGTGTCTCTCTTTACATTTTCATATTTCTTTCATATTATTGTGCTCGATTCACTTATTGATTGTGTTGCTAGCTATTCTTCAAAGAATCCTAAATGTGTATTGTTGTAGCTTCGCCTTTATCAAGTATTATATCTTTACTTGTTTAGTTATCCGTATTTAAATAAGTTTTAGAGAAAGGATTGTTGAAGTTCTGTCATTTGATCAAAACTTAGTGTTTTTTAGAATTATTTTTAGATTACCTATTCATACCCCCCTCTAGGCAACTTTTAATACTGTACATTCCCAGCATGTCATGGTTTTTCAAAAAATACTATAGTATCTACAAGCTATGGTATTTCATAACTCACACTCTAAAAACCAAAAGTTTTCAAAAACCAAAATTTTAATTACTGTAACACCTAACCATGGTTTTACCATAAAAG
This sequence comes from Eleusine indica, assembly GCA_030378355.1. Classification (NCBI taxonomy): domain Eukaryota; kingdom Viridiplantae; phylum Streptophyta; class Magnoliopsida; order Poales; family Poaceae; genus Eleusine; species Eleusine indica. The sequence continues at coordinate 10,842,696 of CM059502.1, forward strand.
ACATTGCCCATACGAAGTTCTCAATCGAATGATACTGTATTCCTATTTTGCTCGTTTTTGAAATTTTCAATCGCAGTTGGCCCTCACGCCCGGCGCGTCATCCGGCCCGAGCACCACGGGGTTGTTCCTGCCCACGAACACCGACCATCCTCCAAGATCGCTCACCGCGTCCCAGCACGGCCGGCGTTTGGCGGCAGCGTTGTATCTGAGCACGACGATCTCGTCCTTGGCCATCCGGAACATCCCGCCGCCTCCCGGCGTCGTCCACGATACGCCGCAGCCAGCGTTCCGCCGCCACGCCTGGTACAGCCCGCCGTCGCAGAGAAAGACGTGCTTGGCGCCCGTGACCTTGGCCTGGGACGCGACGTCGTAGGGCGCCGCGAAGGCCGCGGCTGGGCTGAACGCCTGGCCCGCGCGCCTGGGCTGCAGCGGCTGGGCCGTGGGCCGCTTCCGCCGCCGGCCGCCCGGGATCGGGAACACGTGCACGTCGCCGCACCGCGTGACGCAGTACACCTTGCCGGCGCCGGCGTCGTAGACCAGGTCGGCGAGCCGGTCGGGCGGCTCCACGGCCACGTCGACGGCGACCCACGTCCGCACGTCGCGGGAGTTGGTGTACGCGATCCGGCCCGGCCCACAGATCGCCACGGCCGTGTGGTCCCCCGGCGTGGGGTCCGGCGCGAACACGATCTTCTGCGCCACCGCGTCGGCGAGGTCCCGGAACGGGCGGAGGCGGATCTCCCGCCCGGCGAGCGGGTTGATGAGGAAGATCCCCGGGTATATCGTGTCGACGGCGATCCAGCCGTTGCTGGAGCCGACGAGCTCGCCGCCGACGGGGAGCGTCGAGAGGGGGAATGCGCGGTCAGAGGGGAGGAGCTGGTGGGCGGACACGCCGTGGCCGGCCTCCGCCTGGCCGTGTAGCGGCGGAGGGGCGTCGTGGCCGGAGACGGCGAGAAGGTAGGGGAACACTGGCAGCGGCAGGGCGGCGCGCCACACGGTGCATACGCCGCGGATGGCGGAGTAGGATCGTAGTGGGAGGCCGGGGGTGTTGCCGATGACGCGGAGGAAACGACGACGCCATGACGCGATCGCCTTGGGTTCCGAAGATTTAGGAGCTTACGATTCCTTGGGGAGCTGGGGAAGTTTTTATCAATCAGAAAGTAAGAAATCCGTATTTTGCTTTCTATTTCAGACCTTTTCGATTCCGAATTAGAGCTACCAGTCGAGTCCAACGCGGCCTCAAAATTACGTCCTACTGAAGGGCCGCTTCGTGTCGGCCACCGCCAGAATACTGATAACCTCGCTCTGAATACCACTTGTTCGCATCGCTCACGCACGCAAACGCGCAAAGAGGAGAGCTCGGCCAGAGGGGAATGTAAAGAGGAATACATCACAATCCAATTCCAAACAAATGACAATGACACCTTCCATAAACTGCAGAATTAACTAACAAAACTGAAGCTGGACTCGGGTGTTAGCCAGAAAACTACAGAAGACTGCCACATTCTTCTTCTTTTTTTTTTTTTTTTTTGAGGAAACTACGGTGGGGAAGACCCTCACCTGAATTTTTCTCATTGCAAACAAACTGTTACAGAGTGCGTGCACAGCACTTTTGGTGACAGCAATAGAAAGACAAAGCAAAAACTACTTTTCTTGTTGGACGAGTCTGTTACAGAATTGTGAGCACACCCTTGTATTCTTCTGGCACAAGTTTTGACATGACTGTTGCGCCATTTGAATTTAAGCATGTGCTACAACATTCTCCCTCTCATGCCTACAATTACAACCAAACACTCCAATTGTACCACAGGCCGGAAAGCCGGTTGCTTCTTCCTCCTAATGAAAAAACGTGGCAGCGGTCTTTCCCCACCGGCCGTGTTTTCCTTTTACTTATATATATATATATATAAAACAGGAAGTGAGTACCGTTCGTTCTACTATAAAAGAAGGACCTAGGCTTCAGAAGGAAGAGGGGGATCACTCATCGTCCAGCGTTCTGAGCTCACTCCTCAAGAGCGCCTTCCACCTCCACCACTAAGTAGCAATATTAGTAGTCCATTTGTAAAATAGAGAGCGTGAGTCCACTGTAAGATACCATCTCCAAGGTAATCCTTCCTTGTGTGTTTAAGTGTTTGGGGGTTCCCGAAAGGAAAAACCATATGTAAGCTATATTTGTGGAAATGAAGTAATGTCGTTTTTGAAAATCCCTTGATATGATCCAGTTCTTGCATATGAATTAAGTTTTTATGCTAAGGACCCTATAGGAGAAACCTCTACGGCGTAGTCCTCGGTTTAGCCTAGTTAAGGCGTTAGAGAGGACCCTGTGTTGTGGTAGAGAAGTGTTCCCTTCGGGTGGAACTGGCTGGGGAGACGATAAAAACTTCCTGCATATGTTTGTGACTAGCTTATATAGGGAAAGACTTCGTTACTTCTGAAACAAATTAGCGATAAGTATGGTGAGTACCGAGTAGGATTTTTACAACTGAGAACTTAATAAACCTACTGGAGGTTGTCCTCAACATGGGTTCTTCCCGTCTCCAATCCAGTTGTAAGAAATAATCAATCGATGCGAAGTTCGTCTCGGACGAACATCCAGTTGCTACTCTGCCGTGAAGTAGTACTACACGAGAGAGGGGAGAAATTCGAGTCCTCGCCGAATTCGAAGCCGTACACGAGTTGGACGATCAGCATCTTTTTTTGTCCCTATATAAACAAAGTCGCGTATCGTGTCAGACAACAACACCAACAATGCCACCACCATCCAATTCCAACGTCGTCGTCGCCCGCAATCAACAAGCGCCAAGGACAACGGCAATAATGCCTGCTCCCATGGCGCCGCCGCCACGGACGTGGGCCGAGCTCCCCACTGACATCCTCACGAGCGTCGTGGACCGCCTCCACACGCTGAGAAACTACCTGGCCGTCCGCGGCGTCTGCACGGCGTGGCGATCCACGCTGCCGCTGGAGGCGGAGCCCCCGTGCCTCATCGTCGCCGGCGGCGGCAGCGTCCAGCACTGGCCCTCCTCCGCGTTCTCCTGCCACTTCCGCCTCCTGACGCTCCCCAAGTACAGCCGCTGCGTCGGGGCGTGCCACGGCTGGGTCGCCATCGTGTACGACAAGCCTGGCCCCGCCCGCTCCGATACTAGGCGGCCCCCTATCCGTGATGGCAACAGGAGGCGGCCTCTGGCTGCCTATTTTTTGCTCGACAATATTCGTTTCGGGAACTCGGAGCAGCAGCAGCCTGCCACGACGGGTCATCAGAAATCGTACTTGTACAGGAACTTCCAAGGGGTGCAGGTCAGCGAGGTGCAAGTGGTTCAAAACCATGGAAATCCGAAACCGGGCATGGCCCTGTTGAACCCCCTCACGGGGCGGCGCATCGAGCTGCCCGAGCACGAAAAGCTGGACCCGTGGAAGGTGGACAAGGTCGTGTTCGCGCCGAACCCGAGGAAGGACGACTTCACCGTGGTGGCCGCATTCGGCTTCAACTCCCTCGCGTACGTCAGCACCCGGGACGACGACGCTGTCGACGGACCGTGCTGGTCCTTCGGCAACCTCCCCGGGCAGACCGTGCTCGCCGACATGGTCTACCGCGAGGAGGAAGACGGCGAGGACAAGGTGTACTGCCTCGGCCGGAGCGGCGGCGACGTCCACGTGCTCCGCGTCCCGCGCGGGCGCCCGTCGACGAACCCGACCATCGCGCCGCTTCTGCCGGAGCTCGCCGGCATCGACCGCGTCAACCCCGCCTACCTCTTCCCGCCGCCGCACGACACGGTGTCCGGCCTCCTCACGGGCGCCAGCGCCAAGAGCCTGGCGTTCTGCGGCGGGGACATGTACCAGGTGTGGCGGAACAACATCGGCGGCGTCTTCCGCTTCAGATTGGCGGGACCGGGAGGCCTCTTCTCCGTGCGCAAGGACGAGGTGTTCGTCCTGAGGTTCGACCCGTCGCGCCGGCCGTGCTGGAGGGTGGCCGGAGACCTGCGCGGCTACGCCGTGTTCATCGGGCCGAGGAACAGCGCGGCGGCGGTGCGCGCCGAGGACGTGCCCGGAGTGAAGGGCGACTGCGTGTACTGGATAGGCAGGTTTGAGAACAAGATGGCCAACGTGTACGACATGCGGACCAAGGCGTCCTCGCGGTGCCTGCCTCCGTTCGCTGATGTTGGCGCGCCGGTCGGCTGGTGCTCGCTGGGACTGGGAGACACGGCGGGGAGCGGCAACGACGAGGAAACTATCCAACGGCAGCCGAAACGACCGAGGATAGCTGAGCCAGAGACTGGTCAGCAGATGGAGGAAATTCTCCAACGGCAGCCGAAACGACCGAGGATAGCTGAGTCAGAGCCTGGTCAGCAGATGGATGCTCCAGTGGTAAGGGGTACCTGATTTTGGTCATTCATATAAAGAGGTCCCGCTTCCATGCAACAAGCCTTCAAAATAAATAACAACCGATATATAACATGAGGAAGAGAACCAAGTGTATGCCTCAATTCTATTCCTAAATAAACTTCCAACCGAGCTAATTATGTACCCCTGGGAGGGTACAGTGATGCGGTGCTCGCCATTGCTTTTAGTAGCTTTGTTGATCGGCATCTTCTCATAATATAATATATTTTTTTATATAATGAGAAGGCCCTAATTTCTTTTTCACCTTGTGCCACTAAAATGTGAGGCATCCATCATGACAAGACTGCAATAGGATATCGAACCTTGGATTCACATGACACTTTTTTTTTTATCGTTCCAATATTAACGTTTTTGTTGCCTATCCCTCAGCACAATTATCACTGCCCTTGTCTTGTGACTGTTGCTACTTTCATGGTCCATGGTTCAACAGGTAGTAAGGGGGTTTGCGCACCCCTCCCTTCACCCGATCTGTCATCCTCCCGGGCCTCTTCTGTACAATCTAGCTATGTACCTCTAAGTCGAGTTACAATCCAAGCATATTTTTTAATAAAATGATAACTATTTGTGTTTATTAAGCTAAAGATAATGAAGTTCACTTGACAAAACTAAACAGAAGGTGAGACTTTCCGTACATATTTCTATATTTATCATTTTGCTATCACATTTAAGACTGTGAAATGTGATGTTAAATTTGAACATGAAACAACATGTCCCTACATATATGATATATCCTTTTTCTATCACAATGGCATTTTTTTTTGTTTAATAACTAGTGTTTGGCACGATTGATGTGCTAGGCTAATTATTTGATCAGGTAGAACAAAATCAACACTTGTTCGAATTATAATCATTAATGGGGAATAAGAAAAATATGCCTGCTGAATTCTTCATGGACAGCGGGAAACATTAGCGGGTCATTTTCATGTACAAAGGGAACAAGAAATGTGATGGTAAGGAGATGGCCGTCGAGTACATGATGAATTTCAGCCGATACCGGCAGCGGGTATATGATTCTATACTGATATCCCTAGTTCGGTGTAAATCAGAAATCCTTTGTCATGTTTACATTCTCCCACTTTCAGTGGCGGAGCTAGTGACTTCAAGTTGGGTATTCCCAATTATAAAAATGTGTTAATCTGAACGGCAAAAATATCATTTATTTTGAGTGTAAATGGCTGATATTATAGAAATCTCAACTATTTGAGGATTAGAGTTTGCCTGCTGTGTGTTGTTTAGTATTTTTTAGGTAAAAGTGATGGATTTGATCTAGCTTACTATATACTCTATAACAGTATAGCTTACATATACTCAATTTTTTTGCACAAAATTGTTGGGTATTCCCGTGTATACCCAGGCATAATAAACAAGGAAAATAGTAATAAATTATTTTTAGTGGGTTGCATCTTTTAAAAATATATAAATAGGCAGTAGGTGCTAGCACTAAAGATATATAGATAGGCAATAGGTGCTAGCATTGTTAGTTGATAACTACATTTTTGGTACAAGCAGCTTGTGTGTACACTATGATTTTTTTTTAATAACAGTATTAGATATGAATTAAAAACAACCTTTTGACAGATAACTCTATCGTAAGTAGAAGTGCACACATTTATTTGACACTACACATGGTGCTTGCATATTTGATATTGGAAAGTGCTGATTTTCATTTTTTGACCAATCTTCAAGGATGATTAAACGGCTGTGAATTATGGCATGAGCTATATTCTGACTTTGCTTAAGTATGCAAAGCGTGAGAGTACCAATTATCAAAATATCATGCTGATTACCATCAGTATAAACCATAAAACTCCTAAAGACCACCTTCTCTTCTTCTTGGATTAGTTTATAGAATTGTGAGCACACCCTTGTAGTCTTTCGGCACGAGTTTTGACATGGCTGATCTGCGGCCTTCGAATTCACCAACCATCCACTCCACTATTCTACTTTTTGGGTCTACAACCAAACGCTCCAATCGTATTGCATTCCGAAGGATATATCTTACCAGCGCAACCTGGCCTCCATTGCCAATGAATCCAGTTACGCAGGCTCTCTTGAGATTATGGTGGGGGCGATCAACAATTACGTCTCCTTTAGGACGGGACTCACAGGATGAACAATGCATATCCAAATGAAGATCCACCAAAGAGGGAGCGGCCTCCAATAGATAAGCTAACTGGAGAATTGCATTTTTACCAAACCGTTTATCATGGGCAAAGAATAATTCCATAGACAGATGCTTTAAAGTGGTAAACTTTAGAGGCACCTGCGTAAAACCATGTATCTGGGTCTTGACTGTGGCTCTGACATGTAGACTCTCAACGTGAGATAATCTCTTTGGAAGTTCAGTGAAAACATACCCGAGGTTCTCCTCAACACGAGATTGAAAGCTTGCAGTCTTGAGCATTAGGCTCTCGTGAAGCGCGACGAGCACTTTGGAACAGCCTCTGTATCCAAACGTGGTGAGATTAGGGGCACGCAGCTCAATCTTGTCAAAACCACAGTCTTGCACGTACAGAAATTTCAACCGGACCAATGGTTCTGCAGCATGTAAACTACTATTAAGCTGGCAGCATTCTCGGATGCTTAACCATTCCAGGGCCGGGCATTTCGATAAAAAGTGGTGCAGATCTTGCAACGTAATAACGGCACGCTCCAGAGAAACTGCTGTGAGGTTTGCAAAGACGCAAATGTCATCAGGACTTGCTGGACCAAAATTAACACGGCCGAGATGAAGAACCTGAATGCACGACACATTTTGGTCGTTGAAGAGGTGAAACGGGAAGCTGTAATTGTTTTCGTAGGATCCTTGGTACGGAGAGAAGTCGAGGCTGACAACCTTAGCCTTGGACGCGATGGCGAAGGAAACTCATCCGTCGATGTGCCTTGCGTGTTCCTTCCACAGCTCAAACTCAACGGAAAACCTGTTCAACGTAAACCCACGGTGCTGCAGCTTCATCAGGATCACGTTGACCATGTCAACGAACCTCCTAGCGTGCACCATTCTCTTGTACCGATCAGAGCTCTGATTTCTCTTGGCGTTCCTGCCACGCACGCGTACTATCGTCGGAACAACACTGCCATCCGTTGCTGAAACGCCCAAGTCAAGATTAGGATGATACGTCCAGGCTCTCCTCAGCTTGCTGCACACCGCGCTGATCCGGACAGCTTCCTTGAACGGCAGCGCTGCTGTTATCCTTGACACGATGTCCTGCGGAAGAGACGGAAAAGTAAGGCGGCGTTGCGTCTGTGCCCTCTTGTTGTCCACCGTGTAGTCGCTGTTCTCCACGCCGGCTCTTTTGGCTGGAGTGGTGGTGCTGCTGCTCATGAAGCCTCTGGTTGCGGTCGCAGGCGATGGGTGGCCGGCGAGGGTAGATACAAGCCCCGTGCTGACGGCGGCTGGATTGTGTTCGTCGTCCGTCCGCCCATGGATGGACAGTCGGCTCGTCTCTATTCTCTGTGCATCCTCCATGTCGATCTGGGTTGGGTTGGGTTCTTCCCCTTCTCGAATCCAGTTGTTACTCTCTACCGTAAAGTAGTACTGCCCGAGATGAGGGGACAAATCAGAGTCCTCGCTCAATTCTAAAGCCGTGACTATATTGATGCCGGTCTACGTAACTAAGCCGTACACGAGTTGGACGAGGGAGCAGCATCCTTGTTCCTACCAATCAATATAACCAAGTCACGTAGCCACGAACCATGTCGTGTCACACAACAACAACAATGACATCAACCAACGTCGTCGCCGACCGTAACCAAGCGCTAGCAATGGCGCCGCCGCCACGGACGTGGGCCGAGCTTCCCACCGACATCCTCACGAGCGTCGTGGACCGTCTCCCCACGCTGCAAAGCTACATCGTTGTCCGCGGCGTCTGCGCGGCGTGGCGTTCCGCGCTGCCGCCGGAGCCCCCGTGCCTCCTCGTCGCCGGCAGCGTCCTCCACCCGACCTCCGCCACCTTCTGCTACCCCTTCCGTCTCCTGACGCTCCCGGGGAACAGCCGGTGCATCGGGGCCTGCCACGGCTGGGTCGCCATCGTCTACACTAAGCCTCGCTGCTTCTACTTCCACAACGTTCCTACAGGTGACAAGAAAACGATGGACGAGGTGCAACCTGCAGAGGAGAAGGAGAAGAAGAAGTCGTGCTGGTACAGAAACTTCCAAGGGGAGCGGATCGAGATGGACCCCACCGAGGCAAAAGGGTTCGGAAAGGGTGGAAAGCCGAAACCGTTCCTTGCCCTGTTCAACCGGGGGTCTATGTTGCCGGTCGACCGGATGGAAGCAACCCGCCACACACCTCCTCGTCTTTTTTCTCGCGTCTTCGCCCCCGTCTCCGACTGCCTCCCGCCCAGCTCCGACGGCGTCCCCGCCGCCGCCCACCGTCGCTGCCGCGCTAAATCCTCTTGCCGTTCGCCAGCATCTTCGACCACCTCCCCCGGTTCCGGCGGCGCCCGCGCCGCCTCCGCCGCCGCTTTCGCCAATCAGCGTCGCCGCCACGCTAACTGGTCGGCGACGCGACACCCCCGCCGCCGACCCCGGCCCACTGCCCTCCTACCGCCCGCGGCTCCGACGACAACCCGGCCCCATAAAGATTCTCCGGCCGCCGCCGTCGCTAGAGAAGAAGACCGGGCCCACCAACAATGAGGCGAGAGGGAGTGTGCGGCGGATGGATTTCCTCCGGGTAACCGGAGGCGATGAATGCCGTGTTCAACCCCGTTACGAGGCGGCACATCGAGCTCCCCGAGCACGACGCGCTGGACCCGTGGAAGGTGGACAGGGTCGTGTTCGCGCCGAACCCGAGGCGCGACGACTTCACCGTGGTGGCCTCGTTCGGCTTCAACTCGCTCGCCTACGTCAGCATCCGGGACCACCACGCAGTAGCACCGTCGTGGTCCTTCTCCATCCGCGAGATCGAGTGCGGCACGGCGATGGCGGACATGGTCTACCGCGAGGAGGGCGGCGGCGACAGGGTGTACTGCCTCGCCCGGAGCGGAAGCGACGTGCACGTGCTCCACGTGCCGCGCGGCCGGCCGACGAACCCAGCCGTCACGCCGCTGCACTACCCGGGTTCCACCGTCTTCCCCCCGCCGCACGACAGGCTGTCCAGCATCCTCGAGGGCGCCAAGAGCCTGGTCTTCTGCGGTGGCGGCAGCGAGATGTACCAGGTGTGGCGCAACACCACCGCGGCGCCTTCCGCGTGCATCTGTCGGGTTGGTGGCGGCGCAGCTTCCTCACCGTGCGCGAGGACGAGGTGTTCGTACTGAAATTTGACCCGTCGCGCCGGCCGTGCTGGAGGGTGGTCGGAGACCTGGGCGGGCACGCCGTGTTCGTCGGGCCGGGGAACAGCGCGGTGGCGGTGCGCGCCGAGAAGGTGCCCGGAGTGAGGGGCGACTGCGTGTACTGGATAGGCATGGGCAGATCTGGGAACAGGACGGCCAGCGTGTTCGACATGCGCACCGGGAGGTCGGCACCGTGCGTTCCGCCGGGCGATGGCGTCGGCGTGCCGGTCTGCTGGTACTGGCCGGGAGGTGACGCGGGGAGCAGGAGCCGTAAAGATGGTCAAAGTCTACAGGGACAGATAAAAGAGCAGTGGGTCAGGGAAAAGATGGCTCAGCTTTCTTGAGTTTATGCGACTTAATAAGTTTCTTGTCCTGAAAATTATTTTTTCATTTTAATTGATCATGCTTTTTTTTTTTTGGACAAGATGGTTCTTGGGATGCATCAGAATTCTGAAGCTCGATTCTGAGGTGGTACCCAGTTTTTTAATTAGTTCTACCACTTATTATTATTTTTCTTTGCTTCAGATAAACTGTTACGGGTCATCCATTGATGTCATTCTACAGTTTTGTGGGGCTTTACAAGTAAGGGTAAATTTGGTCAGTATCATCGCAAAGAGTATAGAGCTTAGATTTTTTTTTCTTCAAGAGCGTGTATTACACATTTTGTATTAAGACAAAAGAGAGTTTGTTAAAACAACGACCACTACAATGTACAGCAAATGAAGCACAAAGCCGACACAACCAGCTAACTTAAAAGAAACTAGAGCCAATAAACGATAGAAGCACAACAATCTAACACCAAGACGAACAACACCACCACACGGCCTACAACCACTCGACCATGCACGAAGGCCTTCAAGATAATGTCACCAAGGAGAATATAATATTGAGACGTCGCTACCACCTGTCATCCATCTGGAGAACTAGATTTAAGTTTTCACGCGAAGGACCTCCGTGAGAACCTAGGAAGCATCATGACAATGCCTCCAACAAGATAATCGACATCCGAAAATATCGACGTTGCCAACACAGGCAGAAGATGTTGGGCAGATCTTTCGCTTGATGCCTAGGTACTTCAACATGCTCACACTCGCCGAATCACGAGGAGCACCACCACCATAACCACACTCACCGCCAAAGCTGCGGTCAGCCATTCCCTCACCCCGCCGCCAGTGAGTGTCGAGGATCATACCTCTGTAGTCCAAGCAGCACACCAAGTTCCCACACCCTCCGTCATGGAGGCCAGTGTCGACGTGCAAGCCCTATGTCGTTCCCGAGGTGGTCACCGGCTCGCGGCGCGTGTCGCATCCCCCCTCTATGGAAGTTGTCACCGTCGCCGCGTCAAGGGGCTTAGCATGCTTGTCAAAGAAGGTGCCACAAGCACAAAGGAGCCCGTTGTCGCACCTTGCGTGTCGTGCCATGGCCACAGGTCCGCCGCTGGAGATCGGCGAGGTGGTCGCCGGGCTCCCCACGGCCAGGAAGGATAGATCTGAGGAAGATAATGCCTTGCCGCCGCCATCCTAGCGCCCGCACGTGTTGGTTTTGCTGTACTCAGACGACAACAAGGTCAAGGAGAGGAGAGGAAGGTGATGGCGTGACAGCTAGCTAGGGTTCCACCCGGACCGTGCAAGAGGGGCGACACGGGTCGGAGGAGAGGAGAGATTGACCATCAGAGCTTAGATTTCTCTTAGCCCTTAGTGCAACGTATACGTCTTGTTGAAGTAACACCGCTACGAATTGTTGAGAGTACCGAAAACTCATTTCAAACTGTAGTAGACCTGACTCATCCAGACTCTTCAATTCCTTCGATGTTTGTTTTGCTTTAACACGAACTCCTGACGATACAGTAATTTCATACGTTGTTGTAGTCTGCTTCAGCACATGTCGTTGTTCACTTAGCAGCTGTTATTCTCTAAGCGCGGCTCTTTTGGTCGAAACGCTACGGCCACTGATGATTCCCATGTCCGGCACCGATGTGCGATGCACTTTATTACTATAACTAATAATAAAGTAGTGAAAATATCGTAAGGTCGGTGCCGAATACGAGTCGAAAACGAGGCGGCATCCTGTTGTTCATGTATAAGTCCACCGCCACGTACCACATCGTGCGTATGAACCAAACCAACATTTCCCTCAGACGATTCCAGCGTCGCACGCAAGCAGCCGACCGGCATGGCACCGTCTCGGCTGAGCTGGGACGACCTCCCCGAAGAGCTGGTCCCTCTCATCGGCGCGATGACGTGCTACGTCGTCCACTCCCTCCCGATGCGGAGACAGTTCGGCCTCGCGAAGCACTACGCGGGGTACCGCTACGTCGGGTCCAGCGCCGACGGGTGGCTCGCCGTGTGCGAGGGAGGATCTGTCCGACGCGCCGAGGCAGAAACGGGAGAGGCGCCAAGGGGCCGTATTATTCTCCGAGGGAAGCGAGGGAACACTCTCTTTCGATTTCGCTCAAGGAGAAGCAAGCGAGGGACTAGTACTACAGGACCTTCGAGGGGAGCCGTGGTCCGGATGCGTCCCGACGATCTGCCCGAGATCCGGCGGGACAAGTACCGCGTGTCGCTGCTCAACCCGGTCACGGGGAAGCACGTCAAGCTGGACCCGTCCGACGTGGCCAAGGTCGCATTCGCGCCCAACCCCAGCACCAGGCGTTCTGTGGCGGGAACCTGTACCAAGTGTGGCGCAACAACGTGGGGATTATAGTTGCTGAATGTGTAATCGGTGCTATTGCAAATATTCAAATTCGGAAGATGCTTAAATCATTGGTTACTATGTACTTTGCTAAACCTTTTGTCAAAAGTAGGGTGATCAAACTGTTCACGTTTATTTGTAGCTGAAAAGATTATGTTGCCACTTTTAAAAAAGAATATGTTGTCTTCTGCGATATACCACGCCTTCGCAAAAAGAAATCTTGGTTCATGCGTTTTTTTAGCATATCTTGGGTCATGCCCGTGCGCCACTTTTTCACGGTGATCAAACTGTTCACAGCGATGGATGCACCAAGCACTCGCCCTCCCGCCTCGCGATTTTTAGTTGAAACTTTCAAAATAAACAGAAACTTCTGTAAATGGATCTAGAAAACATCAAAATTTCTTTAAAACTTTTGAAAATGGTCTTGAAATTTTTGAAATTGACTTGAAGCTTTTAAAAATAGAGTCAAAATATTTGGTTTCCTAGCGTAGAGCAGTTATCTTACACCCGGTCCGGAATAGGCATCCGATCCAGTGTTATCTGCTCCGGTCAAAGGGCCTCCACACTGGTTTCATGAAGATAGCGTTTGCAGAGCCAGATTGGATTCCTATCCGACGTGTTGGAAAGAGAAATAGGAGAGAGAGAGAGGAGAGATAATTTCGACATCAACGCTTATGTATAGCTAAGTCTAACGCTACTTATCGCTCAACTCAACGGTACCTCACGCGTTTTGTGGGCCGACGTGCTCGCTTATCGTTCTTGCACGAGCCATTGCCTCCCATGGCTCTAGCCTCTCAACTCGTATGTCATAATCGAAGAAGATACCATGGCTTTGCAGGACAGAGCGGTGTGGGAAGTGGCTTCCTGCTACCTTTTCCTCTTTCGTTTCTTGAATCGAAACCATGTGCGCGATGGCGGCCTCGACGAGCGTGGTGTCGCTAGGAGATGCCTATAACGGCTCGACGGGCGGCGCTCGGAATGGCAACGTGACCAAGCCATCAGTGCACGAGAAGGCGAGAGGTCTTATTCGTGGCCTGTGGTCCGTGGAGTTAAGTTAAAGAAGAAGATAAGAATTAATAAAAAAATCTGACATATGAGTCATATTTTTTCTAGGGCAGAGTATTATATTATAGTTGGACAATGTTTTGCTTATCTTTGAAGCTATTGTTAACTATCGTTATTAAAAATCCATTGTAGAGGCCCTAAGAGAAATAGACGCATCGCTAGCTGCAATATGCGTAAAACTGAGCTCAAAATATAATTCCTCTTACATCCAATACCAGCACATTGTCCTAAAAATTAATGGGATCCATATAAAATCAGGCATTTTGTAGAGGATAATAGAACACTGTATGCAACTAGTCCCCGTGAGCAAACGTCAAGTCAAACTGTAGAATAGCTTTAATTTCAGGTATAGCTTCTCTTTCCATTCCACACCCGTATAGATGTTGAGATGTACTGCCTGCAACAGGTAGCTGCACCGAAAATCATGCGCGCTGCCTCTGCATCACCAGATATGCCCGTGAAGAACGCCGACGACTTTCTCGGCTCACAGCACTGGAAAGTGTCGGGCCGCCCACAGCGCTTCGAGCGAGTCTTGAGACCTGATACTGCGGCAGGCAACGCGTCGCAAAAGCTGCGACTCTGCCCGATGCGCGGTGTAGCCGTTAAACCCGCCCGGACGGAAGGCCGAAAGAAACGTCAGTCAGTCACTGGACATGGCTCGCTCGCTCATCCAGTTCAGTCCCGGAAGCGGAAAGTGCTCTCGTCACACCAACCAACGGCGGCGGCGGCCCGTGGCGCTTGCTCCACAGAGCTTGGACCGTTTCGCAAATGGAAAGCAAGGATGAGGGCTCGACCGTAAAACGCCTTCGCCCGGAACAGGGGCGATGGATCCTAAAATTCCCCATCCGGGGAATCGCCCGCAGCTCGCCTCCTCCTCCTCCCCCACCCGCCGCCGCTCCACCAACCCTAGCGGCGGCCCCGGCTCCCCGCCGCCCGCCGCCATGGCGCCGTTCCGTCGCTGGGCGGACCTGCCGCCGGACCTGCTCTGCCGCATCGGCGACCGGCTCGACCTCAAGTGGTACACCAGCGCTCGGGGCGCCTGCACGGCGTGGCGATGCGCGCTCGCGCCGCCCTCGCCGGCCCTCCTCGTCGTCGCCGACGACGCGCGCTGGTGCCCCTACGCCGCGTCCATCCCCACGCGGAGGTCCTTCGAGCTCACGGCCATCGTCTCCGGCAGCCGATGCGTCGGCTCCAGCAACGGCTGGCTCGCGCTCTCCGTCGCGCTCTTCAGCGGCCAGACCGTGTTCGTCCTCCTCAACCCCATCGCGGCCGTCGAGATCGTGCTCCCGCCGCTGATCTACGAGAGCAAGTGGGTCTCCAAGGTCGTCTTCACCCCACGCCCGACCAAGGAGGACTTCGCCGCAGCCGCCATCTGCGACATCGACCGGATCGCCTACGTCACCGCCGGGGCCAGGAGGTGGGCCGTCATGGAACCCGTCCGCCTCACCTGCGGCGACCAGCTCACCGACGTCGTCTACACAGACAAAGGTAAGGTCTACTGCCTCACAAGGTGCGGGGACGTGCATCTGCTCCGCCTCCCCGAGCGCCGCTGCCGGAAACCTCTTAACGCCGACGAGGCAGGCCCCTCGGATCCAGTATTTTCTGTGCTCCACCCGCCGCCGGATCGCACCGTTAATATTCGGGCCATGCGGTGGAGCCAGCAGCGCCATTTTCGCATGTTGCGCTACGAACAGAGGCAGGATCCAAACGTTCCAGTCAGGATTACTCTTTGCACAGAGTCATACATCCCTTACAACAGACCTCTTCCTGGATCTCAAGGGCCGCATCTCAACGCACCGGCCACGGTTGAGCCCTTGCTGTCCGAGGCCAACCTCCCTTTCAGCCCTGCCGCTGCCTTTGCTCCACCTTATGACACCGTGTCGGCCTTCACTAGTGCTAAGAACTTGGTCTTCTGTGAGGGTAATCTGTACCAAGTCTGGAGGAACGCAAGCTGCACTGTTACCCTCCAGCTGCCGGGAGGGGGTCAGCGTCGTGTGGCGGAGAATGAGATCTTGGTTCTAAGATACTATCCCCGCCGCCAGCCTTGCTGGGACGTCGTCAAGGACTTGGGGGGTTACTCACTCTTTGTTGGAAGGAACAATGCAGTGTCAATGTATGCAGATGGTATCCCGGGACTGCAGGGTAACTGCGTGTATTGGATCGGTGGTCGCGGTAGGGATCAGGGCATGGTATTTGACATGCAAACTGGGAGGTCTGCACCATGCCGGGCTCCTCAGCCTGGGTTTTTACCAGGGCATCCACATAGCACAATCTGCTGGTACTTCTTGAGTGATGTAGTGAGTAACACCAGCAACAGCTATAGCAGCACCAGCAACAATGGAGGAAGAAGAGTTTACCAGACCCGAGCAAGAGCTCGGGCAGATCTGATGCAAGATCTTGAAGAATGACGCGTCGCCAAATCACTTGGCGACATAGTGAGACACACCAGCCACCATGGTGAAAGTTGAATTGATCAACATGCTTTGCCAGACCGCTCACTTGCGGTACCGAAAGAAGAGCCCGATATGAACGTATAACAGAATCCTGCAGAGTGTGAAGTGTCGAGGAACTCCTCGATGTAGCCGGTAGTATAGTTTGATTTCGGTTTCCAAAATAATTGTGTTCATTCTGTTTGCTCGTCTGTAGACATCATATTATTTGTATGTTCATGTCATGTAATGGAATAATTATTGTTGTCTTTGTATGCTTTATTTCCACCTATTGTGTTGAACAAGGGTACTGAAATATCTGGGTATTCATGATGTTCTGAATTGTCTTATCACCTTCTATCGGCCTGGAGTTCCTTTTGTGGAATCCTTTTGGCAGAATAACCTTAGCAGCGATGGCACTGATTCTTTATTTCTCTTTATTTATTCTGTGATTCTGTCTGATACACATACTCCTGCTATGCTATGTACTGTAATACAACAAACTACTGAGAGGCAGAAGCCAGCGACCTCGACGAGCTTCTCCTTTCAGGGATTAATAGCAGTTTCGGTTGACAGCGGCGTCTGTGGATGAACGCTGAAACACAGTGGCTGCAGCGACCGGACGACCTCGTCCATGGCAGGCCTCTGGTCGGGCATCACGGACGTGCAACGCAGGGCGAGCTCGAGGGCCGCCTGCATCCCCTGCTGCGCCGTGCTGGAGATGCTGGGGTCAAGAATCTGCAACGCTCCGTCCGTCACGTTGGCCCGCCGCCGCACCCACCTGACGATGTCGACGGAGTCGTCGGCCATTGGCTGCTCCGCTGGCTTTCCGGTGATGAGCTCCAGAAGGATGACCCCGAAGCTGTAGACGTCCATGAGGTGCGTTGGCTTCTTGGTGCAGTTTTGCTCTGTTTCAGGAATACAGCACGAACGAAGCAACTTCAGCAAAAATCTGTTGCTGTCAGTTTTGTGAAATCTATTGCTATCAGTTTTCTTAAGTATTGGCATGCTAAACGGTGTGTAGAGGGAGGTTTTTTTTTTTGAAGCTAACTGTGAGGAAAGTTTAGTATCAAAACATCTGAAATCACGCAGGTGATATGTATGCTTTCCAGTGTACAAGATGCTTGATATCTAAGCTGCAAGCACTTGTATTCTGAGTTTTGAACTGCAAAAAATTGCTTACCTGGCGCAACGTAACACCAGTAATTCATATTCGAAGCCAATGAAATCTGGTACGCCTTCTCTCCCACGACGCGATCGATTCCAAATCCGGTAAGTCTGGGCTCAAATTCATCACTGAGCAGTACATTGCTCGACTTCAGATCTCTATGCAGCACGCGAGGAGTATGATCATGGTGAAGGTGTGCCAACCCTTGAGCTACTCCCAGTGCGATCCTTACCCGTTTGTCCCAACCCGTTGTGAATTTGGGTGCGTAGATCATGTCCTGCAAGCTTCCCCTCTGCAAGTAGTCATAGATGACGCTGATCTCGTCCTCCATGTAGCAGAATCCTAGGATCTTTGCGATATTCTTGTGCCGGATTTTCGCAAGCAGTTTCATCTCATTCTTCACTGCTATGAATGTTAGCTTGCCTGAATTGACCAGCCTCTTCACCGCGACATTTTGCCCGTCTTGCAACTCAATCAGATAAACCTTTCCAAATGCTCCCCTGCCAATGACATTCTTCTCGTGAAATCCAGCAAACAATTCCTCTCCTGTAATCGTGATAGGTTGAAAAAGCACCAGCTTCGATGGGGAGGACCTGCTGCCGTGCAACCTTCTCCACGCTGCAAATGCTCCTAGAGCGAGCAGCATCACTCCGGTGACCAACAACACCACGGTTGCAGCCAATACTAGACCCTGATGCTTCTTCAACGGCGCATCGCAATCGTTTGGCAACCCAGGACCGCAGAGCCCCGGGTTCCCTTGGAGAAACACAGCAGGAAGGCCGGAGATCAGAGACGCCGGCACACGGCCAGAGAGCTGATTGAACGACACGTTCAGCAGCGCAAGCTTCAGGTTCTGTAGCTCCACAGGAATGCCACCGGTGAGGTTGTTGCTGGACAGGTCGATGTACGTCAGAACCGGCAAGTCCCCTAGCGACGCCGGTATCGGCCCGGTGAAGCCGTTGCCGGACAGGTACAGAGACACCAGCCTCTTGCAGTTCCTGAACTCCGGGATCGTGCCGGAGAGCGAGTTCCGCGAGATGTTTACGATGCTCATCACCGGGGAGTCGCAGAGGTTGTCCGGCAAGCCGCCGCTGAGCTCGTTCAGGGAGGCGGAGAACTGGTACAAGGTGCGAACCTGGCCGATGCTCCGAGGTATCCCGCCGGAGAAGCTGTTGTTGTCTAGCTGGACCTGCTCGAGCCGAGACTGCCCGCCGGGTAACTCCCGTAACCGGCCGGTGAACCGGTTGTTCTGGGCGCGGATCACGCGCAGGTCCGGCAGCAGCCAGAGCCCGGCGGGGAGCGTTCCGGTGAACGCGTTGTCGTGCACCTCGAACCTCTGCAGCATCAAGCACTTGTCGATGTCCTCCGGGAACGGACCGGACAGCCCGTTCTGGGACAAATCCAGGGTCATCAGCTTCTGAAGCTTGAGGCCGAACCCGGGCGGCACGACTCCGGTGAGGTTGTTCATGGACAGGTCAAGGACCTCGAGCTGCTCCAGATCGAGGAAGGATTCGGGGATCGTTCCGATGAACCCTGACCCCTGCAGGAACAGCCACCGGAGGCCGCTCATCTTGCCGATCTCAGACGGCAGCTCGGACTCCAGGAACTGGTTCCTGGAGAGGTCGAGCAAGTGCAGGCTGGTGAGGTTGCGGAACAGAGCCGGGTGGAGCACGCCGGAGAGCTGGTTGCGGCCGAGGTCGAGCGTCTCGAGGCTCCTCAGCGCGGCGAGACCGGGCGGCACCTGGCCCTCGATGCTGTTGCCGCTGAGGTCGAGCGAGACGAGAAAGGGGAGAGCGGCGAGCTGGTCGGGGAGCGGGCCCCAGAACCCGGCGGCGCTGAGGTTGAGCGACGCGAGCGAGGCGCAGCGCGCGAGCTCCAGCGGGACGGTCTGGTTGAAGGCGTTGGAGGCGAGGCTGAGGGAGGCGAGGCCGGGCACGCGGCAGAGCGAGGCGGCGGAGAGCTCGCCGGAGAGACCGAGGCCGTCGAGGGAGAGGGAGACGGAGACGGTGGCGTTGGCGGCGGCCGTGGCGCTGGTGCAGGTCACGTGGGCCCAGTTGCAGTAGGGGGTGGCGCGCGACCAGGAGGAGAGCGCGCCGGACGGGTCGTGCAGGGTGGACCTGAAGTCGAGGAGAAGGTCTTGCGGTGTCTGCGCCTCTTCAGTCGACGGCGAGGTTGAGGCGTCAATCAGTGGCGAGAGGAGGAAGAGGAGGACGACGAGATGGGGTACGGAGGTGGCTGCCATGGACGCAGCCCGTGAAATTGGTGGTTGTCAAGTGTGTGCGGTGCTGAACTGGTGACTGTTAAGCTCACTCGCTTCTGAGCGAGGACTGAACGAGTGTCTTTGGTCAGGGCGTTTTCTCTGGTGTCACTGATCATTTTGATCCGTCGGTCGTCACCATCGTCTCGTCTGATCAGAATATGAATATAGGTAATTAGGTGGCTGTAGGCTAATATATCAGACTATCAGGTGTAGGGTGACAGTACATTGTGCTGGCTGAGTCATACCGGCTGAACTCGAGTCGCCTTTTGCATTATTTCGTCTGGACTTTCAGACGGGGACGCTTTTGGACTTCGGAGTGACGCCTTTTGTTTGTCCTGCGGTTTGGATGTGATGTTTAAGGTGAACTGACAATCATTGCTTAGTTGGCAGCAGACTGCAGTTCAATCAGAATGCAAGATATGGGTAACTGGCGTCACTTCCTTGGATTAGAATGTAACATGTATAGAGGGCAAAATCTGACCTTCACTTTCAGTGATGCCTCGACCTTCTGGAATCCCTGCTAAGTAGTCAGTGATCGGTGTGCGATGACCTGTATTACTGAAACATCAGACAACTTCTACGACAACTCCTCAGAGGTATTTTAAACCAGAGGCGCTTTCATGGACTAGGCAGGATGGAATTTACCATTCAATCATACTGAGCAGAGACAGACAAATGTTGCGAGGACAACCAGTAAAAAAGGGTGCCTTGATATTTTAATCCTCAACGGCTAACGTCACGGACATCGTTCCATACACAAATCCAAACAAGAAAGGGGACAGTAAGATGAGGGTTACGACAGTGCCGGTTGTCCGTATCTTGCCAGTCGCCTATCTTTCATGACTCAGTATGAACAGCCCTTGGAATTCAGCAACCCGTGAGCCTCGTTAATTCCAAGATAAACTGCACTCTTCCTTTTTCTAATAAAATATGTACACATCAACCAGATTTCACTGGCATTACAGATATAGTTTCTTTATACAAAAATAACGTGCCGGACGGCTTTCTTGCCAATTTAGTAAAAAGCAATACCGGAGGGCCACATAATCTATCAATTGTAAGAAATGTTCCTATTGCATTCACCATTTCTTTTACCTATTTTAAATGTATTTTTTTTTTAATCTCCTCAAGCTTCAAACAGCCAGCGAGCACAGCGCGTGTGCCGATTGGGAAAAAAAAAATAGAGAGCCTCTCACAGAATATGGCAAAGTTTTGAGGTCCACAAAAATCAGCCTGCTACAAACTAAGATGTGCACCTACTTGATATTTACCGAGGCTGAACTAAGAACAGCCATCAATCACTAGCTATTTCTGCGAGATCCATCAGGAGCAGTGGCATGCTACGGCTGAGCAATCAGACCATTGCACCATCATTAGGCTTTGGCTCAGTGCGAGTGTAGGTGAAGCTTCGAGTGACTGGGGTTACCAACTGATTTCCAGGAGCCGCTGGTGTAGCTTGACAAGATTTCCCGGCATCAGGGGAATCGGCAGCTTCACGCTTCCATTGTAAACTCCGGATACCACCTCTGGGCAGTCGCCCACGGATAGCACCAGGAAACGTCGGCCTTGGGTATGCAGTTCTAATGAGCCTTGAAGCAAATGGTGATCCTCGAGAAACACGGGGCCAGACAGGCTGTTGGGGTATTTCATTAGGGCTCCTTCTAACGACCTGCAGCACAATCTAGTTAATTACTGGGGCACACACATGCATGAAAATGCATGAAATTCTTTTAAGAACTGAGAATGGCTTTCTGGGATAAGAAAAAATGCAATAACGATGGAACTGCCACAGTGTAATTTATGTTGACATAATTTAAAAATATGGGCAACACTAATAAAGCTAAAGTAATGCCTAGATATGCACATCACATGTAAATGAAAAGTACAACTCAGAACTGAAAGTATGTGCTATCGGTGAAGTGTCCTTACATAATTACTAACACCTCTTAGTGCTGCAAATGTAATGGCAAATCTTACTGAAGCAACTCGATCATGTATACAACAAATCCATAAATTCACTAAAAAAACCTTAATGCAAAATGAGCATAAAGTTCAATGTAG
This sequence comes from Eleusine indica, assembly GCA_030378355.1. Taxonomy (NCBI): domain Eukaryota; kingdom Viridiplantae; phylum Streptophyta; class Magnoliopsida; order Poales; family Poaceae; genus Eleusine; species Eleusine indica. The sequence goes on from CM059502.1 coordinate 10,864,041, forward strand.
TTTTACCTTCAAAATACGTGACATAAAAGATGTGCCATTCAGGGCTAATGCCTGCTCTGCTGATTCTTTGTGCAGGAACTCAATGTACGCTGAGCTGATCAACCAAAAAAGAAAGGACGAGAAAGAAAAAACAGAATTAAACTCACCATCTAACAAAGCTACATAGCTGAACTTTTGGAATTTCAGGTACAAGACATAACATTCATACCCCGTTGGCTGACCAGTATGACCATCAGTAACAATAAGGGTCTTTAGGACAGCCCCAAATTTATTGAAATGACGAGAAAGAGCATCTTTAGATGCACCAAAATGTACCTAAAAGGTCAACAGAACAATTACTAAAATATGCAGGTTTTCAGCTTCACAAAGATAAGGAGAAAAGAAGCAAAATACATACATTGCTAACAAATACAGTTTTAGAATCATTGTCATCTTCAGGTTGACCTGTAGAGCCTGATCCAACAGCTAAAGAGAAACGGAACCAGAAATTATCTCAGTCATTGAATGGATCTTGAAAAATAGAGCTAACAAGCAATGTAATTAACGGAGTTAAAATGTCAATAAGCAAACGGATTCAAGGCCACGCTATAATAGAGGTATCTTAAAAAAAACAAATTATTCAAACTTATATAAAAGTAATACATCAAGAAATTAAATATATACCAAAGTCTTCAAACTGTATTATCATCATCTAGCCTCAAAAGCAAAGATTGTTTATCAAAAGCATGTGCCTCTAAAAATGAATCGCAGATAAATATATAAAGGCAGTATGCTATAATATCACTATTTACTTTATAAGATAATATTAAGCACAGCAAGAAAAAACAATTCCTAGAAATCTAATAGGATAACAATGTTTCCCAACCAATTAAAGTAGCTTCGACTTATAACAGTCAGAATTTCTACATACCAACTGATAAAGCCTTCTGTGCCTCCATCATAGAACTTAAATGTATCGAATCCTATAATATATTTTTAAAATGTTAGAACAGAGTCATCACATTCACAGATGAGCCACATATATAATACAAATACTATGTGAACAGGCTCAAAAGAAACGTTACATATAGAATATGAAAGAAAAACATTAAGAACAGACACAACGAAGCCAATGATGCAAAAGATGCTTAATTTCTTGACTATAAAAATATAAAAAAATGGGTGTGCTGAGTGTTTTAAAAGATATCCCGGTTTCATGAGCACCAAGATTGTATAATTGCATTGGACTTTAGTTCCTCTTTCAAAGGTATTTTTAGTGAATTTTATATTAATTACCATGGCATCATGTATCTATGGGTATGCAAAGCATGTGGATGCTTTGATTTGTAAATATACTATATAAGAATACTAGACCTTCAAAGCACATTGAACATGTGAGGAACTCAACTTTGACAAAATGAAAATGAAGCAGATATATAGCTTTAGGAGCAGAAACAAGCCCTTGGAAAAGATATCTTTAAAACTTACTTTAGCCTTATCAGTCATGGTAGCATCATTAACATGTGAAATTGCTACATTTGGCTTCCTTGAATCACTGGCTTTCTTCTCAACAGGCATTTCAGGTGAAAAAGGCATTTGAGGAGAAAAGGTAGCAGCATCCCTTGTTTCATGGCGTGTGGTTGTGTTAGCAGAAGAATTTAAGATCTTTCCTGATGGTCTTGGTTGTGAACCAGCATGTGTCCCTTGGGCTACTGACCTCCTACTTCTTTCTTCAGCAGACCCTCGTACATACCCTACTACTAATGATTCTTTTCCTCCACTGGAAGGCAATGTACTTCGGTGAGAAACCAAACCATTAGACCTAACAGCACTACTGTTATCATACTCATCAATATTTCTAGCTGAACCAACAGCTTCATCTGTCTCTCGATCGTACATGTGTGCATCACCACCGCCAAACTCATTTCTTCTATGATATTCAGCTTGATTTTCTGCTCGTGTTCTATCTATATTCTCATACTCTCCATCATCTGAATCTTGTTCTCTATGAAGTGATCTTTCAGTATAATCTATTGTGGGCATTCCCCCCAATCTATTGAACACACCTCCAGAATAGTTGTCCTTAAGAACATCTTCTGCAACCCTTTGTGCTCTTGTCACACATGGTGCTCTCAAATCTGAATATGCCCTGCGTAACCTGATATGGGTATCAACTGTCGAATCTGATGCTAGCGTGGATACCACAGAACGAAGTCGCTTGGAAGCTGATTCTGATCTAGAAATCATTGGCTGCACAGGTCTGACAGCATCACGAACAGCAAACTGAAGAAGCCTGCGTGGTGCATCAATGACAGGGTGGGATGCTCTCTGGAAAGATAGTAGAAGTGTTAACACACACAAAAAAAAAATGGACAAGGTGGAGAAAGCTATTTCCAATAGAGATCTTACAGCAATTCATAACCCATACCACTAATAAGGTAATATCCCCATAAAAAGGGGACAATAAACTATGGTGAAGCATAAAAACATAATTCAAACATTTCAGAGAAGCACTCAAGTAGAAAAATATATTCAGCCATCAAAGATTACCCTCGTCTCCAATAAAAACATATATATTTCATCCCCTAACCCCCGCCCCCCACCCACCCACACACATACACACCAAAAACAAAATAGAGAAAAATATGATTGGTGCAGTTTCATGCACAAGCCACGTGAGGCAGAGAGGGAATAATTTCTGAAACAAGGTTAATAGGATAACTATTGGTATCATGATAAGGGTTTCAAATGTAGGGGTGTTAAGCTTCTGGTTGCATATTTGAGGAAGTTCCAAAATACGCATTATGAAGAAGGAATGGAGGGAGCATATATTAGTAGTGTTAACTGTTATTCCATTGAAGACAACGGAACTACCAGAAGCTCAGACAAACAGTAAAGCTTATCATGATATCAAAAAGAAGGTAACACATTAACAGAGATTTTTTTATGTTCAAATCATAGGCCCAGATCTTAATGAATTTTCAGTAGACATCTATGGTTAACAAAAATGAAAAGAGTGCATGATTCACTTTAGCTTGAAGGCATACAAGAACAAGGGAAATAAAGATAATATTTGCAACAAGTTTTTTTTTTCCTTTTGTCTGTTTGTGGCTGCATGTTTCAACCATAGATGAGGGTTACAAATGTTCAGTTATAAAGATCCCAACAGACTATACACAGGCAGTTACATAGAAACACAAAATGTAATTTACAATACTATTAGGACTTCAATTTAATAGATTTTAAAGGCTATGCAACAGAATGCATCTAGCATATCCATCTGTTTCATTTACTAATGACATGATGATTAGTGTATGCATATGCAAGATGATGAAATAAAAAGGTATTGCAAAGTAACCTTTGTTGATCGTTCATCATCCTCTCTGTTTCTCTTTCTCTGGTTATGCCTGTCAGGAGAGCGGATTCGTCTAGCAGCATGTGATTTATTAAAGCGCTTATCTTCTGCATGTGATTCATGAAAAGCCTTTTCCTCTGCATATGAAACATTGGCTACAACACTTCGAAGAGGAGGAACTGGTTCTGCTTGTTCACGAATGATACCACCCCACTCCCTTTTCTGATGAGTTCTTGCTGTCTTTGGGGTTTCAGCTTCAGGTTCACGATTAGTCTGCATACTGCTAGCTAAACTGCGAACAGGCAATCCTCTAGCAGCGCTGCGGGTGCTCTTAGCTCCATCATTACTAGAGACAGCTTTAGCAGGATGGAAATATAGGTGCAAATTTGAGGAGAGATGATCCCATAACCTGCATGACCATGGATAGAGTGGTAGTGCTGTTAGATATATGCTTGGTACATGGAAAGATGAACGACAAAGGTGGTTCGGATAAAAGCAAATAACCAGGACACAAATGCATCATTATCATCGCCCAAAAAAACATGCAGCTCCTTTGCAACCTCATCCCTGCTCCTTCCATTCCTAATCAACACTGTGGCGTACTCCTGAACAACAAGTAGAAATCATTAGAACGACAACCTCAAGTCCTCGACTGCTTTTAGGTTGTACACGTTGAGAGCAGACCACAATCATATGAACTGGTGGCGACAAAATTCAAGAACCCAAGCAAGTAATTATAACCTCCTCCACTCCAGACATACCGGATGGAAGAGGGAGTTAGAACGTGCACAACAGTCTAGGCCACATCAGTTCCACAACGCTACACATTCACAGCCAAATGACAGTTACGAAATCTCAGGTCCGAAATTGGGTGGGTGGCATGCGTCCAATCCTCAAAGCACATGAACCACGCTAAACCTCACGCTACAGAGCACACGAATCAAAACGAAACCGACCCCAACTTTTCCCACAATTCCGCGGAATCCAGATAAACTCTCGCGCCCAGCCCGCCACGGAACCGCATTTACAACTACGACAACGCTAGGGTTTTAGCACTGGATCGGGGGGAATCGCGCCGCGGGTGCGTGGGGGAGCGCTCACCGCGAGTGTGTCGTCGGAGTAGTCGCCCATGAGCTCCTTGAGCTTCTCCTTGACGCGGCCCCTCAGCAACGCCTGCCCCTCGCCGGTGAAGCTCGCCTTGAACCCCCGGTTCTCGCCGCCGTCCATGGGGGAACCCTAGCGTTTGCTGGATGCCGCCGCCTCCCGTCCCTGCTCCCTGCCGCAGCTCGCTGCAGTTTCGACGGCCGCCTCCGGTCGCCGCGGATAGGATGAGCGCCGTGAGTAGCCGGCGAGCGGGCGGAGGTGGCGGGAGGGAAGGGGAGGGGAGGCGGCGGCGGCACCGGAGCACGAGCGGCGTCGGGTCCTGGACCGTCGCGGCGGGGTCGCTTGCGTGCGTGCGGGGCGTGCGTGGGGAGACAGGGGTCGTGTTCGTGTTCGGTGTTCTGCTGGGGTTCTCGCGGGTTGGGCTGTGGCGGCGTACGCATCGTTGCCTTGGGCTGAGCAAGCCCTTTTCCCTCGCCTGTGGCTGGGCAGGCCTTAGCGTAGCGAACGAGATTTTCCGGGCCGGTCACAGAATTTAGGTGACTTCTCATTTAATGGAGCAAAAAAAATGTATCCAACACATAATTTACTTGTTGTTTAAAATGTACTATTCAACACACATTTTAAATTTTATTACTAATTAAAATATTTTCTAATCTGAAACTTATAATATTTTGTTTAAATTGTTTACATGTATATATTAAAAATGCGTGTGTTTCCTTGCAAAACTGCCATACCGCGTTACTCTAATTTTCACTGTCCGATCACTCCTCTAGAAGATACAGATAATTGGATATGCACGCATCATCTTACGTCTGGACCATTCAAGAATTGATTGTATATCAAATATAAAATATATACGATCTAACTTTACAGTTGTTCAAATGAGTATGTCTTGACTTATATCTGATGTTCAGTGTAATTTCATTCATAATTTCTTTTTATTTCTCGATGAAGCAAAGCAACATATATGGCTGCATTTGTACGCCTTAATTGACGTAAAGCAATAATTTTTTGAGGTCTAAATGTGCATGTGACCAGATCTCTCCCGGTGCAAAATGAAAAGGAAGTAAAAACTGGTCAAGGATGACGTAGCAATTGAGTTTCATACTAGCAGCAATTTTTTTGTTTCCTGAAAGTTTAGAAACGGCATCTGAATAGCTGGTGACGCATGTTTTTATTACAGCGCGTCACAATCTCCTGTTGTGCCATGCCGCCATCCAGCGACTCAAACATATGAATACCACACGTTTCATGTTTCAGAATCAATAATAACCGAATTTAAAGAACACTAAGAGACTCTGATTATGGAGAACTGTACCTTCCGATTCCATAGAACTAGATACGAACTGGACCATGTTTTCAATCCAACAAATATGTACTTAAGCTTCAAACCCACAGGCCACAGCCAAGTGTGTCATATGTAAGAATGGAATATCACTACAGTAGGAGAAAGAATTTGATCAGTAGATCAACGCGGTCGATCCAGATTTTGCCTATCATGTTGCATTTTGCAACCTCGATCAGACCAGCGGACAGAAGGCACAGAGCATCGCAAATGCGACGAGGATAGCGATTCGAGAAATACGAGAATGTGTCCTGCTCGCTCGCGAAGGGCTTGTTGGAGCTGTGCCGTGGTTTGATCTGGCAGACGGCAGGGGCGGCTCTACCACGTCCGAACCTGTCAGGAGCGGCATGGGAGCCAGTGCTGGCGGCAGCGCAGCTTGGGTCATGGTTGGCAAGAGACCACCGGGAGGAGGAATGGACATGAAGTTTGGCGTGTTTTTCCCCATGTTCATGCAATTGTTCACTGCAAAGCAGAATAAATGATGCTCTAAGAATAGAATGAGAATTAAATGTGTTTTAGGTGCTAAGTAAAACAAAATACTCCCTCCATATTTTTATTATTGACGTTATGCAATGACAGGATTGTTAGTCAATCGGAGGGAGTACTAACTAGGACGAAGAAATTATTTTGAAATATACTCACATTTGTATCTCCGAGCTGTCGCAGGGAAATCGGTGATTAGCCCATCCACGCCAACACCCTGAACATAAGCATTGATCTGCGCCGTCGCGTCTGAGAAGAAGTCGTAAGGCTGGGAAGCAAACTCATTCATGAGAGTGTAAACATAGACCGAGAGACCAGCCGTATGCAGGGTCTGGACAAGATTAGTCTGGTACATTATGAAATGTTTGCTATCGGGGAATATAGAGCTGCTATTGACAGAGACGGCACTGGCAAACTTTTTAAGGTCCGCCAGGGAGGAAGGTGAAGCGTCCCTGACTTCTTCACTGACCATGTACACAAGGTGGTACTTCCTTTGCTGCTTGAATTTCATTAGAACCGAGCTGTTGGTTGATTGAATCATAACTTTCTGGGTGGTTTGGTTGTTGTAACCTGCATCGTCAAGGGCTTTGAGAACTGCATCTACCACGTCGAATCCAAGTTCCGCTGCCACAAAAGCAGCATGCTGCAAATACAAGTGGCAAGTTAACTAAGGATATGGCACCATTCGTAGAAAATGGAATACTTTATCTACAACATGGTGGTTTGTGTATATTTATGCTCATTGACATATGTTCGATGCTTGACAGAGCAAACTGATGATTCTACAGAGTAAAAACCACAACCTATATCAGCATATGAAAAAGGTAAAAAATACATAAATTTGTCCATGTGTCAAAAGAACCGTTTAAAAAAAGTTCTCACCTCTATACTGATCATGATTCCTGATAAACCCTTATCTTTTGTGAAGTCCAGAAAGTCTGACAATCTCATGAAATTACCGGCGTTCCTGTATCTTGGATTTCTGTCCAAACTGTAGATAGCACATGGTCTAGAGATTTGGGCTGTAATGATGGAGAAGAACTAGTCTCAGCATACATATTTAATGTCGCAGCTCATGTCATATAGATACATCTGAATTCAACTTACGTTTCAGATTTGCTACAATGTCATCCCAAGTTAGGTTAAAAGTGAAGACCCCTGGCACACTCTGAATATCTTTTATCGATGCTATCTGAGAGGCGAATTGTGATCTTGCAACATTAGTATCATCCATCAAGTTAATGGAACTCATGCATATTGGAATTCCATCTTTGGTCACTTGAACAGGGCAATCGATAACATCTGCACCGTCATCAACTGCTTTTTGATAAGCTAGATCTGTGCAATCTGGGTAGTCGCCACTAGCACCATTGTGGGAAATAATTAGAGGTTTTCCTGCACTCCAAACGTGAAAGGTCAATCGATATAAACTCTCTTTTTCTAGAATGAATCAATATAAACTGATGTTTGAATCAGTATGAACAAGGTTCTATGCATACCATGATCTGTGTTGCTTTTGTTTAAATTGGTGAAACAACCTGCACGGACAAAACATAAACAGTGTGGGATGAGAATCTATGATCCATACCGAAGCAATTAGGCCATGATATAAACAGATTAGAAACACATGAAAGTATGGGATATGTTCCCTTTCCCTCTTTAGTGGAAACAAAACAGCAAAAATGGCTGGGCTCTTTTTTCTATTAATCCAGTCAGCATACATAGGTAGCCCAATGCTTGGGTAACATTTAATTGAACTATATCAAACTTGCACTTACATAGAACAATACTACATCTATTTAATAGAAACAAGAATGATCCAATTCCTCACACGAGCTCATATGTTCAGCAGAGACATTCTGATTCGATACCAAACAAAATGCATAAATCTCTAGCATCAAGGACCAGAAAAACAGTGGTGATATTACTTTGTTATGCATGTCTATTAGTCACTGTTTTACTCAAATACTAGTTTCTATCCTATTAGAATCAGGGTGCTAGTATAAGGTTAAGAAACTCTTAACTTTATCAGATGACTGAATGAACTTCATAACATAATTTATGTTGTGGTCAGAGCAATATATTTTCTTTCACAAACTTCTATAAGTCGAATGAAAATGAAGTTCAATACTGTACAGAGTTGGGCCAGAGCCTTGGAGACAAACCACTCATCGTCTACCCAAACAAACCTCTATTAACAATATTACCATCTACTTAACTACAAAGCAATTTTCGCTTTTACCACTAGATCTTGATATACATTATCAAACACTTAACTGTAATATGTTCATTAATCATAGACAAGTACACTTAAAGTTAGTTTATCAAGACTGCAAACAGTGAAAAGAGGACGGTATGCCATATTTGAGGTTGCAATCAACAAATATCTTAGGAATTTGTTGTCAGATATTGATAATATGATACCGTCTATTTCCTCAAAAAAAAAAGAAGAAAAAGAGACTCTTTCTAAGAGGCGAGGTGTGGAATCTTCCAAAAACAAACCACTATATCATATATTCTGAACTTTAATTTAGGAATGAAAATAAAAAAGTCAGATTCTCGAGTTGCATTTATTTTGGTGTTCTATATTATGAAGATGGTGAAACTATGTGCTTTGGGCAAACTAAAAATAATTGGGATAATTGCATCACAGGACCCCTTTTTGTGTCCAATGTCACAAATGGACCGTTTTTCTACACTTTTCACTTTTGGACCTGTTTTTTGAAAATGAAACACCCGTCAGCCCTCATTCTGTCCGTCCGTCACGTTACCAGATTTTTGTTAAATTATGTTTAGAATTTTAATAAAATTTTTTCTGTAAATTATGGAGTCATATGTTTCATAGTTAAAACGGGGGTAAATTTGCAAAGACTTTGAACAAAACAGGTCCATTCTTAAAAGGGCATCCTTGTCTTTTCGCAGCCTATCTAACATAGTTAGATGGCCTAAACGGAATAGGGGCTGTGTGCTGCTTCGTTTTCAAAAAAGAGGTCCAAAAGTGAAAAGTCTGAAAAAACGGTCCATTTGTGAAATTGGACACAAAAAGAGGTCTTGTCATGCAATTGGCCCAAAATAATTTTGTTTTCTTCAGGGATTGCAGAGATCCATTAACAATTGGAATCGTAGACATAAATATCACAGAAGCCTGCTATTAAACATACGTTCTACCAAAATCGCTCTTGGTTACGTCGCAAAAAAAAATCGCTCTTGGTTTAATTTGCATTAGTTTTTAAGAAATTCCAAAATAGATGATACCACTATGATTTACACTGTGCAACAAAACATTGAACAAAAACATACTGTGGGAAAAAAAAAAGAGAGAGAGAGATAGGATAAGGACTCACCGATTGCCGCTGAAGGTGTAACAGGGAAATCAGTTAGTACACCATCAACAGAGAAGGCACCATTATCAATGAATGACAGATATTCTGCTAACGGGTCGTAACTATGATTATAACTGAACATAAAGTCATTAGCAAAATCGGCAGCATAAATTTCCAACCCTGCTCTGTGAGCATCATCGACAATTGAAGTATATGATTGCAAATAGTTATCTGGTGAAACAGGCCATATATAGCGCTTCGGGACAAGGATTCCGGAAGCAAACGTCTTGACAAATGTAAGATTTTTCAACATGGAACCATAAGTCTGTTTCGTAGATGGTTCACGCATGGTCTCATCAAGAAAGCGGAACACAAGCTTCGTTTTGTTGTTAATCCTTCCAAGTACACTAGTAAGGATGCTGACTTCAGGTGATGAGATATAGTTAATGACAACTCGTTTTGATACAGAAATGATGTAGCTCCTCATGCTCAGATTGAACTGGCTGTAGAAACTGTCATGCTGCAAATGAAACGATAGCAGAAGTTATATTATAGTGATAGCAGAATCGTATAGGAAAAACAAGATCCTTTGGTTGTACCTGAATATTCACCCAAATCCCACGAGGCTTAAATTTGGACTGCACATCTTCAACCGCGAGTATTGGAAAGAAGCTTGAGTCAAACCTCGGCGTTCGAGAATCGATTGCCTGCTTGACTGCGCAACAATTTTACAAAGATGAATAATTAGCTACTATGTAAATCAACGATGTTGTTGCAATCACAGAAAGTTCAGAACTATTGCCCCTTTTCTCATTTTTTACAGGCATGATAACATGCATTGTATGATAACACTTACGAGAAGCTTTTGAAAGCTCGGTGCCGTTGTAGTCCACAGAGAACCATCCCACCGTAGGCACGCCATTAACAGAGTAGTTCTTGTTGCCCTGCGGAAAGAACTCTGGAATATTGGTGCAGTTATCCATCTTGATGTCCGGCAGGCACAATCCAATCCCATCACTTGTAAGGCGAACATCACAGTACAGGATGGTATCTGGTGAGCTCATGAGCATCGAAAGTGTGTAAGCGGATTCGCTTGAATCAGGGTATATGCCTGAAAACCCACCCTTCGCTATGACCGCCGGAGCATCGCCTAAAAAGCAATGAGCTTGCTGTTGTTAATTAGCCGTGTGGCTTACTGAATACTATGGCTGGATCCGAGCTCCAGAATGCATCATACTAGGAAGAAAATGCTGACAGAAAAATGTAGTCGTTGGCATGCAGCTCGAGCAAATCATCAGCGTGCACTATACTTACTCCAACCCGGTAAGGGTTTGTATACAAATCACATCAGCACAGATCACACGAAAAGAGGCAAGGAATACTGAGGCCGGGGAGGCAAAAGGGTGAAGAATGTACCGCCCAATGTCTTCCAAGCAGGGGCCTTCTGCGCGGCGGCATTGCCCAACCAGAGCAGCACGAGCGACGCCAGAACGGAGCAGACATGGCTGCTCCTCATTGCCGCCGCCGGACACCACCGCGTCCCAGCGCAAGAAACGGCGGCAGGCCAGAGCTAGCGAAGAAATCCTTGCGCTGGACAAGGAAGCGGAGATGTGCGTGCTGCTCTGCTTAATTTGGGGGGAGGAACGAGGAGACCAGGCACAAGGCGCACAGCACAGAGCAGGGATAGGTGGTGGGAGGGAGTGCAGTGTAGTGGCGGTCAAATAATGAGACACCTGCCTCAAGACACCGGATTCCAGCCCCCATTGATGTCTCCCGGACGCACTACTTTCCTCGCGGAGCACGAGTAGGAGTACCATTTTTTTCCGTCGCCATTTATGTGGACGCGTCGTACCATCTCGCTCGGCCTCGGCTGTAATCGGGTCATCGGGACAGTTGGGTGGCTACACTAAAAAGTAATGGCAGTAGTAGTTGTTACGTGCTCGCTAAAAAGAAGATGATGATGTTGCTTTTGATGTTATTATGGATGGGGGTGGCTAAGAATTTCCAGATGCGGAAAAACATGGAAACAGGCTCTGTCAGGTTGCGAAACACCCTTATGTCATCTTGCAAGTTCTCGTGCCGTGCTACCATTTCTTTCCGACAAAAGAAGGAAAGGTTTCCAGCTGAGCCGAGGATGACGTGCCAGTGCCAAGTGTAGTCAAAATCTCACAAGTGGCTGGAGCGCTGACCTGGGCTGGTGGACCTGAGCCTTCCCTGACGAGGGGGTCCCCGTGGTGGAATACAGTAATGGCTACGAGCAGCGCGAGTGCGCGACCACGCCGCGCACGGTGCAGTGACCAACAGGGCCGGCAGTTGCGGTGCCGCGCCACACGCCTGCTCACCCGGGTGGTGCGCCGGCGCCGCCCAGCTAAGCAAGCTACAAGGAAAAACACAGCGGCTGTCGTCGTCTGTCGAGGCACGCGGGACCAAGGTGTTTTCGGCCGGAAAATCACGGGAACCCGGCGAGCCGGTGCCGACGGTTCGGCGCACCCCACGGACACGCGCCGCGGGCGTGGCATGCCATCCATAACGAGCACGGAGTTTGGGCACAGTTCAACAGACCCTAATTCGATTGATTTGCTTTCGGCTTTCGCTTCCAGAGACGGCGTTTCCTGCTGGACGCGAAAAAAAAAAGATGAGGGTGGCCACGACGCGTTCCTCGGAGGCACGTTTACCGACTCGGCGGAAGGCAGGCAACAGTACGACGGTGCGCTACCCCCGTCGCCCGCCGCGACAAATCAGGGTAGGGGCAGCGCGGCCCCGACACGTTTGGCGACTTGGTAACTGAATTCGATCAAATCGTGATGCATGAACACTCGCTCCTCAGGGGAAAAAAAATAAAAAATGGCCTGATGATCTCCACCTGTTCTGTGCGTGTTGCTCTGATCATGCATGTCCCCCCGTACGCCCGCTTCTATTTGAAGCTGACTGACATCACGTGACCATGCTGGGAGCTGTCTCCCCAACTTAATGGTACTAGGATCTTTTACCACTACATCTCCATTCTCCAGTTATGATTGCTCAACGCCGTCTCCGATCGAGCTAACACTGCTGGTCGGCTTCGGCCGCATAGTACCACAGCGCGGTCCGATGCGTCCCATGAATCTGCTGGGTTCGCATGCCAAGGAAGACTGGTCGTTGCGATCTACTCCTACTAGTATAACCTTTCTGTCTTGTACGTGTTCACATGTACATGTACTGCTTTCTTCTTTTCTTGATTGGAATTGAAATGGCCAGGATTACCATTAGCTCCTGAGCGGAAGTTTCAAAAGCCGAACTGCGGAAGCACAGCAGTTATCTTGTCCCCCTCTGCTTGGAAGGAGAACTGGAGAAGAAGATTCGCCTGCACGTGCTGCCCTGGGCCGCACGCCCGGGTCGGTCCGCCCCTCGAAGATCCTGTTGTGAAGCAGGCGGGTGATGCTGCCGACGGTTCCGTTTGATTAGGAGCGACTACATAAACAAATCTCAAGCACATGGACGGATCATAATCAGCCGTTGCCATGACTAAAATAAAATAAAGTTCTGTGTGTTCCGACTTAGATTATTTTTTTTTTCACCACTTGTTCAGCCAATGCAGCCTCTGACAACTGTACCCTTGGCGAAAACGAACAGCTACTAATTGCCGGGCGACACAAAAATGCTCGGATCAAGGAGGAGGCCCAACCAGTACGAACTGGGCTATGTTGGCCCATCCTGAACGGGCCAAAATCTACATCCAACCAATGCGGGAAAAGTCTGGCTGGCTGGGGAATGCAGTTGTCCTAGTGACAGCGAGCAAGCCCATCGCACGAATGCAGTTGTCCTAGTTTAGTTGTTTTCCTCCATCTCCATGTGTGTCGGCAAGAGGAAGACACCGAACACGGCAGGTAAATGATGTGCTGGCGCGCACGTCTGCTGCGGCCATCACCCCCGGGTGTAGGCGTGGCCGTGGAAGCACAGGCGCACGTCGGCCGGCGGGCAGGACCGCCCCGGCTACGGGTCTCATCACGAGTTTGTTCCTAAAAAATTGAAAGAACCAGCGCCTTTTTCTGTCGGTGAACAAGACAACGATTTTTTTCTTCTTTTTTCTTTTATCCTTTTTATATATAGTACACTGCAAATAGTCTAAACTAGCGCCTTGTTTCAACTGTCCAGCACGATTTTTCGTCTAAAAAAAAGAAGCACCATTCCATAATTTTGCTTCAACCACACCGCAAATTCGCAAAGAGATCAACAGAAATGGTCATGGATCACCACACTGTCGCTGTCGGACAAAAAAGAAAAGAATCAGAAATCGTACGATCTTTGTTCAGAATGTTGGGCGGACTACTGTTAACGGAAGGCAACCGCCTACCGACCGCCAGCCAAATGCTAACCCGTGCACTTTCACATTTTTCTTATACCGCTCCACTCAGTATAAATCATGGTGCGATGAGCCCAAAGCTTCGCCACGGCCTAAAACGTGACCTGAGTTTCGGCCTAAAACTCTCCTCTGGTACAGTTTGAGGTGCCGCGTGACACGCCGAAATGGGGCCGAAACCAACCGTCTTGCTTGCCGTTACCATCCTGTGCCTCGCGCTGCCCCGCGCCGCACTGTCCCAGAGGCCGCGCGCGCCACCGGTCGACACGCCCGCGCCTGCTCCGGCGCCGCGCGACGTCAACCTCACCGACCTCCTCTCCCTGGCCGGCCCATACCGCACGTTCCTCAGCTACCTCGTCAAGACCGACGTGATCAAGACCTTCCAGACCCAGGCCAACGACACCGACCACCCGACGCCGGGCATCACCATCTTCGCGCCGGAGGACTCGGCCTTCGCGGCGCTCAACAAGTCCGCGCTGTCCAACCTCACCGCCGACCGCCTCCGCGAGCTGATGCTGTGCCACGCGCTGCCCAAGTACCACCCGCTCTCGACCTTCTCGTCGCTGGCGGCGTCGGGCCCGGTGCCCACGTTCGCCGGCGGCGCTTGCGCCGTGAACGTCACCTACGACGCCGGCAGGATCCGGGTCGTGTCCAGCTGGGGCAAGGCCGCGCGCCTCGTCAGCAGCGTCTACTCCACGCCGCCCGCCGCCGTGTACGCGCTCGACCGGGTGTTGCTGCCGGACCAGGTGTTCCCCACCGAGCCGGAGGTCGCGCCTGCGCCGGTTCCAGCGCCCGCGCCCGCGCCGGGGAAGCGGCGCGGTGGGACTGCGACGGATGATGGGGTGACGGACGCCGCGGCGGATGGGGAGAAGAGCTCAGCGTCCCGGGTTTTCGGTGCGCGCTTCGTCGCTGGGTACTTGCTGCGGGGTCTCGTGGGTTTTGCGCTTCTGTTGATGTAGAGGGTGAATTCCTGGAACTGGTTCCTTCTTTTTTGTAATGTTGCTGAAACGGCACACGTCACGCTGTACGCCGTTGCATGTACGTCCGTTGCTTGGTTTTACGGTTGATATTCTTTTACACAGTTCAATAAATAAACATACTGGGGTGTCTCGGGCTCTCAAGACAAGACGACGAGATCATTTGAAGTCGACATGGTCCCGTATCCTCTGAACCACAGGAAAAAAATAGGAAACCGCGGCAGAATCGCATCTCACTGGACTGCGGAGTCAGTCACAAATTGACGGCTCGCAGTTCACGCCGCACGTACTCTCCTAGTTTGGGTTTCTTTTCGTCCACGGAGATCTTGGACCCTCGCACGCACCATGATCAGGCGCGCCGTCGCCGTCCCGTTGTTCGTCGCCGTCGTGATGTCCGTGTCCGTGCTGCACGCCGCCGGCGCGGACCGGGCGCTCGCCCGGCTGCCGCTGGCGCCGGAGCCGCCGTCCAAGCGCGTCAACCTCACCAAGATACTCACCCTCGACGGGCCGTTCGCCACCTTCCTCACGTACCTCCAGCAGACCGGCCTCGTCCAGGTGTTCCAGAGGCAGGCCTACCGCACCGACCAAGGCATCACCATCCTCGTCCCGGTCGACAAAGCCTTCGCCGCCGTCCAGCCATCGGTAACCAATCGCAGTTCGGCACAAAAATGGAGTAGAAGTGCATAAAAAAGATCATGTGTTTCAAATTTAAAAAAAATGCAGGTGCTGTCGGGCCTGTCCAGGCACCACCTCAAGGACCTGATGATGTACCACACGCTGGGCAAGCGGTACGAGCTCGCGGAATTCGAGATGCTCAGCCGGAGCAACCCGGTCACGACGCTCGCGGGGCGGCGGTACACGGTGAACGTGACGTGCGCCGGCGGCACCGTCCGCGTGAGGTCGCGCTGGGCCGAGGCCAAGGTCGTCGGGAGCGTGTCAGTGGCGGGGCCCATGGCGGTGTACGAGCTGGACAGGGTGCTGCTCCCGGACTCGCTCTTCCCCGCGCGCCCGCCCGTCGCGGAGGCGCCCGCACCCGCGCCAAGCGTTGGCGAGGAGGCCGCCGGCGCGCCGCCCGTGGCCGAGCCGCATCATCACGTCGCGCCGAGGCAGTACGGTTCCGCGGGGACGGCGGACACGCCGAGCTCGGCGTGCAGGCCAGGGGCATCTCGGCACGCCGCCGCGGCGGCTTTCGGTGCATTACTCATACTTGTGGTGGTGTAGTGTCAGAATACATAGCAGGGATTGAAGCATTCTCAGCAGATGCTTTAAAATGGGACGGTGTTTTAAAACTTTAGATTATACAACATGAGTATTGAAAGGAATCTTTATGTCGTATATAGGGGGGTGAATAGGCGAATACTACAAATTAAAATTTAAAATCGAGATCAGCACCAAAACCAATCAGACCTGTTTTTGTTAGGAAACACAAAAATACTCCTTTTTGAATCTAACTCAAAATGATACTCGAAATAGTGCTCCGGAGATGTTCCTTGCATATACACGTAGCCACTGCTCAACACAAACAAGCACACCCAAGTAAATCGAAGCGGAAGCACAATAAGAGTTAGAAAACAAACAAGAGAAGCAAACCGAGCAATTTGACATAAGTGTTTGTTTCCCGAAGGTCGGATTCACCCCTTGAATCCTACTCTTCGTTGAGGAAGCTTGAGCTGCCCGCAAGTCAACTCCAAGCCGGGTCTCTTTTAACCACTTTTCCTGATCCACAAAGCTTGTTCTTTTTTCTTCCAGAGGCGAGATCACACCTTCACAAACTGATCTGTGGCTCACCACACAATTTGGGAGCTCGTGGGTAACACCTAGCCATCTAGTAGGCTTCACCTCTAAAAGTAACAAATGTCACAAAGATTGCTCAGCTAGTCACAAAGTGCTCAAGGCTTAGATTGCTCATAAAGACTCAAATCTCTCAAACCAGCTCAAAGATTTTCATCAAATCATTCAAGTCTCACAAAGAGATGTTGGGAGAGCTTAATATGGTCGTTGGGATGTTCTGAGATGTTCTGTAACCAGCAACACACGAAGGAGGGGGAGGGAGGCTATTTAAACTCTTTTTGAAAAACTAGTCGTTGGCTCTGTGAGCCAAAACCGGTCTGACCTGTTTTGGTCAGAATACCAAAAAGACACTCCACTCCTTTTAGATTGATCTCATCTCACTAACTTTTATCTATAGGATCTAAACAATGTCTACAAGACTCTCACACCCAAACCAGACCCTAAGCTCAAGATTTCCAAATCCGGTAGACCTGTTTTGTGCAAGTCAGCACAATAGGATTAGGTTTTCAGTGTTTTCTCTCATGGCTTCTCACATAGTACTTTGAGCACTTTGTACCAGTAGAAACACTATGTTGCATCCGTCTTGATAGAACGACAAACCTATACTCAAGATTAAAGATAAAGATATATTTTTTATTTCTTGGGCTTGTAGTCATGTCATTTTGCCATTTGATCAATTTTGCTTCATTTGGGGTTGTCAACATGAATAGAAATCTGAGCACATCCACCTTGAGCTGATGTCTATCAATATTGAATCCTCTTGATCAATGTTGCACTTTCCATTCATAGCACATTTTTCATTCTTTCTTCATAATTGACACTAAATGATATGTGATTTTCCTTGGCTTCGAAGATCCATCGGAATCAAGTCTACTTGCTCTTCACCATCACAAAGTTTCTTCGGCGCCAAGCCTCTTGCTTGCGCTTCTCCAATGTATGATCCGTCGCAGCCAAGTCATGTTATTCCTTCATCTTCCTACCATCCTAATGCACATATCACGTTGTGTCTAACAATAAGCCATACTTCCTTTTCTTCATTTGATTTATTGAATTTTAATTGATATTTCCTTATCAATATGATATCCATCTTCATTTTTCGGTTATCATGATAGAGACGTGTAAAGATAAGATTGTACATTCATGTCTTTTTTTTTTCATTGTTCACTTGTTTTCATACACAATAAATTGTCTCATGGAATATGTGATCTTCATCAAAAATAATATCCATAAGCGCGTATGTGAATGATGGTCCATAATAGTATTACAATTAATTTCCTGCTCATTATCTCAATAAACATATTAGTCCTTTAATTATTTTGTCAATCAACTCACCAAAACCCACTAAGGGCCTAGATACACTTTCAATTATGCTGCAGCAGATGCTTTAAAATAATGTGGTGCTGTATTTAAATTTTTTAAAAGATCCTGTAAATTTGCCCCAAGCTGCTGTATATTTGGAGCACCAACACATGTGTTGTATCTCCTGCTATATCCTCATTTGGCGTTGGCGGGAGCCCATTTCCTCTTCCCGCTTGTCGCTCTCGCCAAGAAATCATCGCGAGCTGTCCGCTCCGCCCCGACTCCTTCGCTCGTCCGCTTGCCGGAGCCCCTCCCCCGGCCTCCAGCTACCGGAGCCCCGACTCCAGTCCACCCCCGCCCCTCCCGATAGCGCCGGAGACGAGGCCGAGGCACCAAGACACCGCTGCCGCCCGGAGACGTGGCCGAACCATGGAGACGACATTGCGCTCCGAGTCGCCTACTTGCCTCCACCAATGCTCCACGCTGACGCCATCTCGCCTCGAGCTCGCCTGCACGACCATGGATGGCACCGACAGTACTCCAACGCCGGTCACCAAGCCCGGCGCAGCAAGATCACCGCGCGTGGCTCCGCCAAAGAAGAGAAGAAGATGCCAGCGATGACCCGGCAGCCTCTAGCTCCTCTGAACAGCACGCCAGCGGCCATTGCATCCTAAACTCCGGCGGTGGCGCAACCATGCCGGATGATCTTGAGGTGTTCGAGAGAATGACTAAGAGGGAAATCAATTATAGAGCACCAATTTTAAAGTAGCTGCTGAAGTAGCAAGCCATGAATCCTTAAAAACCAGTTTTACAGGATCTCTAAAACTGGATATAAAGCACCAGTTTTAGAGTAGCTGCTGGGCATGCTCTTAGAGTTCAACCGAATGATGAGACTGTATCGTGGAAGTTGTGACAGCATACGAAATTAAACTTGGCTACCATCTTTCAAAGTTATGACGGGCAGTTTTGATCGGTAAATGTATTACTGCCACCTCATACAATGTTGTACATATTATAGTCTCTTCATTAGTGTGGGTGTGTACCTATTAACTTGTGAGCGCTCGCGGCGTTGTTCCTCTGCGTCAGCATCCATATCCACGGTACAACGGATCGGCTATAGGCTAATCACGATCAACCTGATCATGTACCGAGAAGAAACAGAATTTTCCTATACTGTACTATCCTATCATTGGCGTCCTGCTATTTAACTCGAAGGATATACCACTACAATAGAGAACTACTCTTATGCATCCTTAGGATTTCAAGCATGCCAATCTAGACTTGGCTGAGCAGCTCCATGGCACAAAATTCAAATTGAAAACGTTGCCGTAAGCAGTAGTACTTGTTGCCATTAAGATTACTTGCATTTAAGATATTGGTGCATCCAAAACAAATCATGCTTACTGATATATTTGTTTGTTAAAATTATTGACAAAATGTTTTTCATCAAAACAAATATAGCTGGATTTTCCTTCTCCGAACAAGTTAAACCATACCGATCTTTTATTCGAATATATTATTACTTTCCCTGCAAGAAAAGATATATTATTACTTTTCTAAACTAGTTCCAACTTCTACCACTATATCATATCATTAGAAATAAAATATATCAGTGCAATTGAGTTGCGATGCCACAGTTGGTTATGCTAGAGGATGATGGGGCTCTAGCCATTGTGAACACAGGGTGGCGACCAAGGGGGGCTCAAGCCCCTAGTTAGGATTGGATGTATCCTTGGTTTCAACTAATAGGGGACTATTAATAGCGTGTCTTAAAAGTCCAAATCTATTGCTCCGATCCATATTTTTTTTAATTAAGAGAGGTATTGCAGGATCCATCAAGTTTAATTTGATGGGTGTTTTTTGTGAGAATTGGTTTCATGGATAAAAGAAGTGATGCGAGGGAAAGCCTGCGGTAACAAACTTCTTAAAAAAATGATAGCTATTGTTTATATATTTGGCTAGAAACATTTTTTATTAACTTTGAAAAGAATTTAAAAGAGTAGGATTCGTCCACTTACGTTTGAGATTACCCACAGTCCGTCATTTGACGTAAAACTAAATGTGTACAATTAAGAAACAAAGAAACATTGTATGGATTTTTTTTTATTATATCTAATGGGCTCTTGATCTATCTATGACAATGGCATAGTTTGGCAAGGAATTACTCCCCCCTTGTATCAAAAAAGATGTCATTTTGTTTTCTCTCATTTTTCTCACAATAGTTGTCGTTCTAGCATCTCTCTCAGGCGGACTAATGAAATGTATACCAACAAGAGACTTTTAACTCCTCATAACCTCCTTCTCTCTCTTAGATCAAGTCACATCAGTATTCTTTTTATTCCTCACACGCCCTCTCTTTCTCTCTGAACATACGAATGCAGACAATGTAATAGACGTTCTCTCTCTCTCTTTCTTGTTTTTCCTTCGTTTTCTTATGGCAACATCTTTTTAAATACAGAGGGAGTATTAGAGAAGGTTAGGAGAAAGATTATTGCATGGTAACAACATGATGAAGTTTGGGGGAGGGGCCACGTGCCCCTTTTTGGTCAAAAGAAGATTTGTCGCTCATTTTAAAAGTTAACTATGTTACTAATCAATAGTCCGTTGTTGTAATCTTTACCAATATATTAGTTGTTCATAGATCATCTACACCACTAATTTTATTTTCCACTTTTACTTCGTCGCACAAGCATAAAACACTGGATTTAGATCCAAGGTATAACAATGCATTAAGCACTGACCTCTGTAAAGATCGATGTCAACAAGTGGAACCCACCCCACCCTGGCTCCTATCGATTATATTTTTGCTATTACACCACTACTAAAAGTGGTTTTCACTCTAATAACATGACAACTGTATTCTTTGCTGCTATACCATTAAAATGTTCTCCTGCTTACCACGGTAGATGCGGGCATGGCTCTAAGGGGCGATGCGCAAGAACTAAGCATCAGAAGTGGAGCACACTTTCGATGTTTATAGTTCTGAAATTTTAATGTTCAAACAGCGCTACTGTCATACCATGAATCAAATACTTGTGTCATCCTTTGTTATTTACCCAAACAACAACTTGCAAGGGTGAACAAATACGACATATTACAAGGGTTTACTTATGCACTAGAAAATATAGGTGTAACATAACTACACGGAGAAGAAAATACCACATGACTCCCCGGAAGGCCCTTAGAGCGTGTCCAAAGGCAGCGTCCGCTGTTAGCTCTTGTTGCACCATGTGACCATGCGCAAAGCGCGCATCAGTGAGACAACCTGCCAAAGCGCTAGCACTTGATTAAGCGTCAACAACCCTATTTCGACTTACTTTTTTCTATAAAATATTATTTTTACTGACTCTTAGATGATGTGTTGGGTACTCTCTCCGGTTTCGAATTTCAGCTCGTCCTGGCGAACCTACAAGCTCATATCATGAGCCCTCTGCAGTAGTAGCCAGTCGGGAGGCAAGAGATTACTGAAAGAATTTGAACTTCACATCGTATTTAATATGACCAAATATGAAAAGATAGACTCAAATTAATCATATCTTGATATGCTAAACCTTGTCCCAAACGAGTTGAAATTCGAAGCCGGAGGGAGTACGCTCTTAGGAGTAACAGCACAAGCAAGCACCAGCCAATTTCCGGGAACGGCCAAACTTTAATCATTGCCACCAGGACCAGGACGAGAAGCGGAGAAGTGCAGGGGGGGAGGAAGAATCCAAGCGAGCCCCCACCCTTTCCCAATTCACAAAGCAACGGTTGGTCCGTCTTTACCCGGCACCGCGTCGTTGTTTACTCTGCCCCTCAGATCCTGCGCACGCTCCTCCAAAACGCAGTCGTGTTGGAGTTTACTGTAGGAACCAAAATGGTGAAGTTGTAAACCCATGGCCGCGCTGTCGAGAGCCGACCGAGAGGCGCATTTGGGATCAGTTGGCCGGCGGGACGCGGGAGGGCCGGAGGCAGATGCCGAGACGCCGAGGAGCCGGAAGGGATGAAGGATATGCCGCTGCGAAAACGCCGCAGGCATGAGCACGATGCACGACTGAGGCAGGCAGCCCAGGGAAGGGAGTGGATGATGCACCTGGTGCTGCCTTCTGCCACGGCTCCGGACGGCATCCCCGGTGGCCCCCGCTTAGATCGCTTGGACACTTGCAGTTTGCTGCTGCCGCGGGTTGGCCAAGACAGGGAAAAGCAGAGCGGAGTGGAGTGCAGAGTTCTGCGTCTCGGCATGTGAGATTCTGATCGGCAGACGGACGACTGTCGATTGGGCGCCGTGCTGCAAAAAGGCGTGATAGACAGAGGTTGCGTCTGGAGCTTTATCTTACAGTACTACAGTACTACCGCCTGCAGGCGCGGCTGGCCCACCCTTGTTTTCACTGCCCCACTCCTCGTGTTCGGCCGCGCGGATTTTTCACTCGGCGCAGTAGTAGTAGTAGTACCAGTACGTGCGATACGGAGTCGTAGTTGGGGAGAGCCGTTGGTTCGGTTTTAAGACACCAGGGGGAGTATCCAAAGAGGAAGAAGCTTCCCTTTTCGAATTTTGAAAACGGCTTCATAAAACAATCAACAAATGGCCCTTAACAAACTGTTGTCAAACTGAGCTGGCTCCTGAGAGTGATGAGGCCGTAGAGACACCTCACGTCACGTCGGTTAGGCGTGGCGCCATGCAGACAAACAAGGCAGGTGCTGTTTGGCATGTCTCACTCGTGGTGTACTAGCACATATATATGCGTGGGCACGCTCACGCGCGCGGGCCATGGAACGCAACCCTCGCTTTTCCTCGCACAGGGTTACACCGTCTTCACGTACACGCAGACGACAACGACGGGCTCGCTGCATGTACGTACGCTACGGGAGGCTCTTTGGTTTATGAGGAGCGTGCGGTACAATCAAACCAAACGCTAGCTGCCTTTTCCTACTCTCGTCGGGGCCGGACAACTCTTTCAATTCATGTCTGCGTACTGCGTCCAATCATCCACGGATGGCAGTAACAAGGTGCCGTGAAAAGGCCCGGCCGTCGCTCGGGTACGAAATCGTCCACCTTTTACTCCTCTGTTCCACGGCCTCTCTCTGTCAGCAACAGGAAATGTCGTGCTCCTCCTTCCTCCATTCTGCTTGATTGGAAGATTTCGACTCGATGAACACCAAGTTCATCTTTTCGTGGAAGCTTAACTATGCGCCATCAAGCTCCCCGCACACAGTTGTAGTTCTGAACTTTGGGCTCGACAAATGTGTCCAAAGGCCCCGTATTCGTTCGTTTTCCAGGTTGTTGTATGCGTCAAAAATCATATACTAGTACTATAGTACTGCAAAAAAAAGTAATAATATCAGTACCAACCAGCTGGAAAATCTTCGGTTGTTGAACTTGAAACTGCACCACTCCATCGTTTCGTATGGAGTCATTGTGACAGGCACGTTGATATGGTCATGGCACAGCATGCAAAAAGGCTGGGTAATCAACTTGAAACGTGCAATGCAGGCGAATGGGAGCACGGAATTTTGGCCGCCCTTCGAGATAATCTCCACGCGCTACAAATTTGGAAGCGAGTTGTGAAGAAGCACATGATTCAGTTGCTTGAGAATATGTTCCACAACAAAAGCCGTGCACGCCAAACAATCAGATCCAAATTTCCAAAACAAAAAACAAACTCAAAACGGGTGGGAGTGGGACAAGGAACGCCACAGTTTGCGAGGGGAGAGAGACGCCGAGAGCTGCATGCCATCAATGGCAGTTTCTCTCTCTCATCCGTCTCGACTCCCAACGGATCCTTCCGCACGTCGCCCACACCATTCCTTGGTCAAACCGCCCTGCCCCCCTCTTCTCTCCTCTGCTTCCGTTTCTTATCTATCTCTCTCCCCGCTGTAAAAGAATAGAGTAAAAAATGAATTGTGCGAGGCCGATGAGAGAGAAAGAGAGGGGCGGCGGCCAGGGAGTCGAGTAGTAATGGCAGGGAGAACCTTCTTTTCCTGACTCTCTGCGGCTGCACCTCATCATTTGTCCCTGATCCTTGTGCTCCGTTCCTGTTGCGCTTTTCTCGGCCATTGGTGGACTGAGCCGTCGAGAGGCAGGAGAAGGCCTGCCTGTACAAGGGGAGAAAGCCTCGCCATTGCGCTCTCCTGCGATCTTCGTCCTTCGCCGTTGTTCGTCTTCCATCACAGGTTCGCGTCTCGTTCTCTCCAGTCCTCTTCCAATTAACTCTTGGGTTATTACTCTGCTGCCGTCTGATAGGAAATGCCGGTCTGCTGCCCGCCTTGTGGGATTTGGTTCTTCTCCTATCCGTGATTTTTGTGTGTGTGAGTGATAGGAATTCCATTGTTCTAATGAGAAAGATCCTTCCATTCCGCCCCAATTTAGGAGAAACGGAATCCGAAATTCAAGTTCTTTCAGCCATGTTTGCCATTTCAGTTTCCAGATTCGGCGTCGTCGGATTGGCATTTGGGCACCTCATTTTCTTTCCGCAATGCGTGCTGTTCCGGAATCCGTGATGCGCTTGTTTGAACGCGAGGACTTGTCTTGCCTGTCGTTCCATTTCTGCCATGAAGGCAGAAGCTTTGCGTTCATCGGCCTGCTGGAAATGATGTTGAATGCGCTCCTCTCTGATCTCTTGTTTTGTCCCCCCTCTCAGTCCAGCTCCCAGTTTCTCGCGTAATCGCTTATGCATCCATTTCCTGCAGATTTCGAAATAAATGTTCTTGAGAACATTGAGCTGTCAGCTGTGAGCCTTTTTTTTTTCATGTTGAACCCTATTTTCAGTCATCCGCACGTTTTCCAATAATTTCTTGTGCCTCATTTTTCCCGCCTCTGGTGTTCTTATTATCCATGCCTACTTTATATTTGGGCATATTTTCATTGGTGCATCAAAACCTAATCCTTTTATTTTACACTGAAATTTTATCAAGTATTACGAGCGGAATTTCTTAGAAGCTCTTTGGGAAAGCTGACTCCTGTTGTTATTCACGTTGAGCTCCGAGCCGTAGGTATTCCCCAGGCTAGCACGCAAGGATTGGGGGTCCATGGTGTCTCTTTTTTCTGTTGTTGAAGCGAATGAGATGGAACGGGCACGCTCTCTTTTTTGTCTTTGATTTCTTTTGATTTTCTATTCGTTTTTCGAGAAGTGTGCCGGCCTATTTCGTGTCACTATTATGACTTGTCGTTTACTGGCATGGACATGGTTTCAGTTTTGGAATCAATTTCAGAGACCTCTGTAAAAAAGAATCAGCTTCAGAGATACTCTGAAGATTTAGAGTTGGAATAATTGTATAGTTCGCGATGCTCTGAAGAAAAGGGATTTGTGTGTCTGAATGGAAAATGTGTGCATATTGTTCATCTTTCAATTGTAAAAGATTGACATATTTGAGAAAATTCTGGTGTCACTGAAAATGAGCTATTTGTTTAAATTCCTTGTTGCAGGTGTCCGGTTTCACCTGTTTTGCTGCACAAAGCCAGTTCTTGATGCATGTTACCTGAGGTGCTCGTTCGTAAGACTTGTGTGAGACTGACAAGTTCCACTCGCTGATTTTCACTGAACAATGTAGTTTCTGCATATTTGTGCATCCAAACAAACTTCACTACTGCTAGCAGCAGATTACTAATTGTTGTCTCTGAATGTCCTTTCTCATGATGACTAGTTATTGCTTAGCCACAACTTAAACTCCCACTAAAACTAGATTATTTTTCAACCTTCAGGTTGAACAATCCAAGCTGAGATGGATGGCCACGTAGCCATAGAGGAGTGGAAGGATCCTAATCCTGCTTCAGAAGTTTTGATGCCGGGCGTCCTAACCGGAGCATTTCCACCAGACACCACAGGTGGACATGGCAATGAGGGTGCAAAGGCCGGATTTGAGAAGCATGGTTTTTCAGTCGCCACAAGCTCGCCTCAGGAGGGTGGCAGGTCGCTGCCAATGACTTCGCAGTCTATCCAGAAATCAGGTTGTAGCAGCAGCCTTGCCGAGAGGATGCAGGCAAGAGCTGGATTTAGAGTTCCAGAACTTAGCATGCCATTCAGCACTGCAACTGGGGCTGATAATGCAGTGTCAGGAGCTCCATCGCCCTACCTCACGATCCCTCCTGGCCTGAGTCCGGCAACTCTCTTGGAGTCACCAGTTTTCCTCTCTAATGCCATGGTATGTGTTGTTCTCTTCTCTGCAAGTCTTGATTTTGAATTGAGTGTGAGAATTGTTATTGCTTTCCTTTATGGGATGCTGAATTGGTGGCGGTTCAAGAATGTTAAGCTTTGCTCAACTTTTGACCACTTCGGAAATTTGTGAAAGCTCTACTTTGGATACATGATCACTGCTGCTTTGTGTTATTTTTTAGCGAAAACTGCTGCTTTGTGTTCCAGCACCCATAGTCTCTTCTTTCGAAACAAGATGAGGATATTTTCTAAAAAGCAAAAAATGTAGTATAGTATAATAATGTTTACTCTTTTTGAAATATAAATTGGCTGGTGTTCTACCTTTGTATAATCTAACTTTGTTTTCGATAGGTTTCTCGGAAACAGAAATAGCATGATCAATCTCTAAGCTTTTCATAGTAATGTAGCACTGGAAGTGAAGTTCTTTCTTATTTTCCTACTTGGAAATCCAACGTTATGATTGCTATAGTTGTCGAAGCTGAGACAGGAAAAGAAACTGTGTTTGATCTTACATGTATCTCGATGTTTCAGGGCCAATCTTCACCAACTACGGGGAAATTATTCATACTTGGAGGCACAAATGATACGAATCCTAATAGATTTGAAGGTCCACCCCAAGGAGATGGCACCGGTGCATTTTCTTTCAAGCCGTTGGATCTGAAATCCTCACACTACATTGCAGAAGCAAAGAAGGTCGGTGTCTATTTGAAAATTATGTCTATTTGTTGCTTATTCCGAATTTTCTATTGGCGTTCTGTTACTGTATTGGTGATGAAAGTATTTACATACTTAGTAATATTTATATTGCCTTGTGGTTTCCAGTGATATTTCCATAATTTACTGCAATTTCAAACCTTACTCCAGATTATATTTGACGGATCAATTTATGAATTAGATTTTGTTATGGAAGCATTTTTCTCTGTTGTATGTCTGTATCTGATTGATAGTGTACTCATTTGAAATGGTTGGGAGATTGTACTATCTCTTTGCTTCTTGTCAGCATTTGTATTTTTTTAAGTGAATTTCTTGTCAGCGTTTGTAATAACACCAGTACAGTAATAGTTGGGGGATGGTACTGTTTTCCTGCCGTTATTGATATTAAATGTAGCTACACAGCCTGGGGACCAGACAGATTCTGGTAGAATTAGAAATTTACAAGTTCGACGTAAATATGTTTTCACTACGTTTAACTAATCTGAGGTACGAGATGCTTTTGCTCTGTACTTTTAACTAACTGCTTCCATTCATCCCTCTGTTCCACTTATTAGTAGGAGTATAGAAACCTGGTGGATTCTGAAAAATAAAGAAAAAAAAATTACTGGTGGTTATATATCTTCCTGAATTTCACTGAACCTTTCTTTCTTGCTCCCCTTTTCTTTTGATGCTTATACTATGTCTGTTTTCCTTCAGGAATGTTCACGCAACAATCAGCATCCATCCGCACCAAGCACTCAGGCTTCTGTCAAAACTGAAACCAAGGTTCAAACAGTACAAGAAGCCAATTTGCCGGGCCATCTAAACCAGCAGCAGCTCAACGACGGGCAGAGGAACTGCAACAAGCGCAGTCGCCTCGCACCGGACACCGCCGCAAGCACCGAACACGTATCACCGCCGGACCACGGCCGGCCGGCGGATGAAGCCGACGCGAGGACAGACTTCACTGCCGTGGCAGCTGCTGCCGCGCCGGCGGAGGACGGCTACAGCTGGAGGAAGTACGGGCAGAAGCAGGTGAAGCACAGCGAGTACCCGCGGAGCTACTACAAGTGCACGCACCCGAGCTGCCAGGTGAAGAAGAAGGTGGAGCGGTCGCACGAGGGCCACGTCACGGAGATTATCTACAAGGGCACCCACTGTCACCCCAAGCCCGCGCAGGGCCGCCGCCCGGGCGCCGCCGTGCACGCTTTCGGCAGCGACGCGCAGGCCGACAGCAACCCGGCGGGGTCGCAGGGCAACCATCCGTGGCTCGGCAATGCGGTGGGTGTTGCGGGTGACTGCGTGGACGCGGCGTCGTCCCCGTCTGTTCCGGGCGAGCTCTGCGACTCGTCGGCGTCGATGCAGGTGCACGACGGCGCCCGGTTCGAGTCCCCGGACGGCGTGGACGTGTCGTCGGCGATGTGCGATGAGGTGGATGGCGAGAGGGTGACTCATGGCAGTTTCTCCCAGGGCGGCGCCGATGCGGAGGGCGACGAGCTGGAGTCCAAGCGAAGGTCAGCACTAGCTTGTCTGTATCGTGTGCTCATTTGTGCATTGCTGATGCGATGCTTACTGTTTTGAACAACTGCTTGTTGCAGGAAGCTGGAGCTGGAGTCGTACGCTATTGACCGGAGCAACGTGTCGCGAGCCGTTCGTGAACCCCGGGTCGTGATCCAGACGACGAGCGAAGTGGACATCCTCGACGACGGCTACCGCTGGCGCAAGTACGGGCAGAAGGTCGTCAAGGGCAACCCGAACCCAAGGTTTGTCTCAAATACCAGAAGTTCCTTCAGACCAGAGCAGAGCAGGCTCAAAGACTTATAATTTCTCGTTCGCACTTGCTGACGATCGACACTCTCTCTGCTCTGCATCGTCGGTGAAATTCACCAGGAGCTACTACAAGTGCACACACCCGGGTTGCGCGGTGCGCAAGCACGTGGAGCGCGCGTCGCACGACCTCAAGTCCGTGATCACCACGTACGAGGGCAAGCACAACCACGAGGTCCCCGCCGCCCGGAACAGCGGCCACCCGACCTCCGCGCCCATGGCCGCCGCGCGCAGGCCGGAGCACCACCACCACTCCTCGGTGCAGGACGGGCTGATGCGGCTGGGCGGCGGCTGCGCGTTCCCGCCGCGGGACCCGCTCGTGCCCATGGCCAACTACCCCTACTCCGCCCTCGGCGCGTCGCTGCCCAGCCTGCCGATGCCGGCGGGGCTCCGCGCCGGCGGAGTGGAGGGGCTGAAGCTGCCGATGCTGGCGCCGTCGATGCACCACCACCCGCTCCTGCGGCACCGCCAGGCTATGGAGACCGCCGGGCTCGTGGCGCCGGAGGTGAAGCGCGAGGCGGCAGGGGCGCCGGGTGCGGGCGCTGCCGATGCCGCGGCCTTGTACCAGCAGCTGATGCAGCGCAGGCTGCAGCTGGGCCACCAGATGTAGATATAGATAATAAGACGAGGATTAGTGGATGCGCATGGAAATTAACAGTTTATTAGCAGTCGTAGTAGAATGAGTTATTAGTTGATGATAAGTATACCGTGGAAACGAACACCCTTCAATATTTTTTTTTTCCTGCTTCCATTTCTTTTCTTCATGTGATTATCACTGCCGCTATTAATAGTACTAGTAGTACGTTAATTATGCTTTGGGTTGTTCCAGCTTTTTGTTCAGCTTCAGCAACAGCATCATCTGGTGGGTGCAACTTGCCCTGTTCAGTCTGCGGAAATTCTCTTGTCCGGTGAGCGTCCGTTAAGGCTGAGCTGGCTTTCACTTGCGACATGATGCACTGGCTGACCTTTGTACAGGTTAGCAGAGGCTCGTCGTATTCCCGTGAAACTCGAACACTCCTGGTCCCTGATGATGACCTCACAGTGTTGCGCTCGAGGCTTTCGTTTCTTGAGCGGGACCTGACGACGATGTGATGCCGACTCACAGACAGGTATTGCCGGGCTGGCAACAGCAAAGCCTTTCCAGCGTTCATTGAGACCTTGACAAGCAGCCAGGCCCATTATCCAGTGGATCGAGGTTGGGCCTCTGCCTGGACCGCCCAAGCCCATTACTAGTCAGAAGTGACCCGCCTCGAGACAAAAAGAAATGGACGTCGCCGTCCGTCCCGCCTGGGTCACTGACGTGTACGGCGCAGCATTCCCAGAGGGCTTGATTAGTCAAAGCAGATCTCGTCGTCTTAGTGCGCGCCACACGTCACGCGACAGCAAGGGCAGAACGGGGAACCCGGCGGCCTCTCGGGTTTTTTTTTTCTTCCGTGTATAAAAACGCGACAGCTGCCGTGTATTTTACTTTCTTTTTCGGTTGTTTATTTGTTATTACTAGTAGAAAGTACACTACCTTGAGAGTGACAGGTGCGTTTTTTTTTTTTGAGGTAGTGACAGGTGCGTTTGGGAAAGGGGAAGGCCTGCACTTGATAGCCGCAGAGAAAGTACAAGGCTGTATTGCGTCTCGACCCCGCCCGGCTCAATTCCACTTGCACTTCCCCGTCCAAAAGACGGCCAGTTTATATTGCTAAAAAGTACAGCTGATGAGAAATATTTAGTGATTAATTTCTATGTGTGTATGTGCATGAGAAATGGCTCAGGTCAGAGCATTTCACATGACATCATTATATCTATTTGGTTTGACCATTCAAGTCAAGTGATTTGAAAATTTTTTCTTGAGCTTACATGGTCGGGCTAGAGCCCTATTTGAAACTATTTTTTTGTTTGTTGTATCAATCCAACTTACACATAGTATTACCCCCCTCTAAAACCACTTGTTTGTTGCTAGTATCAACGTGCGACATACTATGTCTTTGTTATGATGACATGCTTTTGTTCATTTTAAGCTAAAATGCCATCTCAAGATACTTGTACAACATGGATGGAGTAAATACTATTTTACATGACACTGGGTCAGTTCCAATCTTTAGTTTCATTTCACAGCTTTCAAGAGTTCCGTATTAGCTCTAGAGTTTAGTTTGAAGGATGAAATGTTCTCTTTTAATATATATAATGTCATCTTATAGTTTTATAGACAAACTGTAATAATACATTATTGTATTGAGATTGATCGAAATATGCTGAGATAAAACCTTTTGCTCTCATTAAAAGTTTCAATATAGTTTCATGTATGTAAAATAGTGCAATTGAGTTTTGCACTATGTTTCATGTTAATTACGACATCATATGACATGAAACTCATATTCCCTCTTTCATGTTAATTGCGACATCATTGACATATATTTTACTGATATGAAATCTTATTTAATGTCAATAAAATTCGCATTGAGACTGACCTTATTAGAGGTGAGAAGTCGTCCACTCGGTGCATGCATTTCTCAAGATGGTTCAAAATGACATATTAATTGATCAGTATTAATCTGTTATTCATTATGACTATACATAATCGTTACGGGAAATGTATACACCTATTTGAGCGCCTGTTCGAACATAGGAGTTCCTCATCCGGCGATTTATGGATCACATGGTTCAAGCTAGATAATTGCTACATTTAAATGTCATCCCGAGGTCTTCTAACATTGGGTCGGAAGTTCCTAGAGTCAAATTAGCAGGTCAGTTCTCTTTTCAGTTCTGAACAATATCTAAACAAAACATCCATGAAAGGAAGCTCCTATCCGATAAATTATTCAGAAAAGAAATTACGAGGTTGACGTTCCATGAGGGGCCTCGCGCCAAGCGACAACGTTGGACCATTTCGCAACAATTGCACCCCCCATGCCCAGCTCTGACAACCGCGTGCAGCCCCAGGAAACTCTTTATGGCGAGGACAATTTACGTGAAATTTGTCACTTCCACGCAAGAATAAGCAGGAGATAAACTGCAAAAAATAGATAGCCAGCTGGGGGTAGCGCTGCCGCGCGCTACCCACCGGTCCTTGTCTTGGTGCGTCCGTTTCATCCCTTTGAGAAAAAGAGGAAGAAAAGTCATCTGGATATATGCTGGTCCTCCTCCCTAAAAAAGGGCAAGCCACCACCATGTCCTCAAGTTTCAAAACCTATGACATAGGGACGAAGAAGATCGAAGCGATCCTCAAACGTCACTGGTAAGTAGGTCTGTATCCATTTTTAATCTCGTAGTAGTAGCTTCTCAGTTACTTGTAAAAAGAACGCGTGACGACAGTGTATATATACACGCGTGTTTGGTCTCGTGGTTTGTGGTTGCTAAATGATCATTAGCGTTCTCTGAACCGGCGCATGTGCTCTGATTCTCTGAACCTGCCTACTCTCCGTTAGGCTCTGGACAGCCTTCCTAATTTTTCCTTAGTTAATTCACATTTCTCCTCCTAAAAAAAAACATTTCTCTCCCTCGTAAAAAAGAGTTCGTTTCTCTTCTGAACAAAGTTTGTGAACGGCACATTTTTCTAAGTGAACAGGTCCAACGACCAATTTAGTACTACTATACTGTGTGTAGTAATGCCTTATCAAGCAAGTAATTTATCTTGATCCATGCATTTTTATTAGGACTGATTACCTCGTAACTGGCACTAATCAGACATGCAACAACCGACCTCTGGCCGGCCTACTGGCAACCATATGGGAGTATGGCTGACGAGACATGGCACAAGCTACTAGCGCCTTCCTTGGGGCCATCCGCAGCCACTCGCAGCGCCCATACCCGAGGCCACGTACGAGAAGCCGTGTGGGTGGATGCAGTTACCCGTCCACATCGGGCGCCGGATTCATCGAGGGGTCATCTTTAACGCAGGGAAGGCCGGCACCGCTCGGAACGGGCAAGGAACAATGCGTTTTACCAGACGCCACAACCACGTCTACGAAACGAGCCAGCTAAGGAGAAGATAAGCAGCAAAGGCATGCGGCAAGTGAAGGAGAAGAAGGAAAATGGTGAGAGAGAGCCCTATTTCTGTGCAAGGAGGGAAGCACCGGGTCGCGTTGGGTTGGGTGAGGACGACCTTTCAGTGTCACGCTTCATTGCGACTGGACCCCGGCCGTCCCCCCGACATTTATAATCTCTCGATTGGGTCCACTTTGAGAGCTATGATTAGCATTTTGTTTATTTTTTTCGCTCCTACGACGGGTTTGCGGGTTGTTAGTATCAAGCATTTTGACCTCATTGGTAGGTGTTTGTGGGGATTTTTTTTTCTCCCTCGTATTCAGCACACTGAGATCACTTTCTTTTCTTTCTTCTTGTTTTTTGGTTTCAGAATCTATGAGATTACGTTTTTTTTGAGAAAAGATATTCACGCACTTTTTTCATTCCTTTTTTGTTGTTGTTGAGGTGTTACTTTTTTTTTGCGAAAAAAAAGGTATTACTATTTGACCAGCAGATGTGGTTCTTAAAGAAAAACGAGGGCCCTGGCCCCATGATGTTGGGAGAGCATCACCATGCGTAGTATAAATTCTGTAGGAGAAATAGTAGAGCTTTTTTGGTATCACAATCAGGGAAAGAAAGGATGGCTCTGATTGCCTGATCCAAGTTTGTGACCACTGTGATGCACTGTACGGCCTTTTCTGAATACGGAGAAAAAGACCCCTCAAATCCAACGGGATTACTGCGTATAAGAGATGTCTGAACGCTCCGGGGAGATGAAGCCCGTGCATTAATGTCCATGGGAATGCTATATGTGCAAGTAAGTATTAACAATATCTCCAGCAGGACTCTTAACTTGATCTCATACTCTGTTTTTTAATAGGCTAGTCAAAAAAATCAATTTTAACAGGTTGAGTGTTTGACCTTTTATTTTAGTAGGACTCTCAAATCTCTTTCGAGTCTCTCAATTTTTAGAGGCTCCTACTCCTTCTCAATCATGGGTCATATATTTTTTTTCTATTTCTTTTTTCCCTCTCTCTCCTCTCTGCACGACAGTGCCACTACCGCCTCTCCTCCTCCTCCTCCTCCTCTCTCTCAACTCCTGTCTCTATAGCCGTCGGCCACCCAGCCGCCCACCGCCGCTGCCAATGCATCCGCCCCGGACGGATCAATGCCGCTGGGGTTGAATGGCCCGTCCTTGTGGAGAACGGAGCTAGGGCGAGCTCTAGGGCAAAGCCCGATCCCTCGCGCAAGCGGCGTCGAGGGCAGGCAGGGCCGAGCGTGAGCGACGCTGGGGGCACGGAACGACGTGATCTCTACGCCTGCCGTCGCTTGCAGGGGCAGAGCCTGATCCCTCGCGCAAGCGGCGTCGACGGCATGCGGGGCCGAGCGTGAGCGGCGCTGGGGGCACGGAGCAACACGATCTTCGCGCCGCCGAGCTTGCAGGCAGGGCCGAGGGCTGGCGGCGCTGGGGCCACGGCGAGCGACGGCAGGCGTAGCGGCGACGGCGGGTGACGGTGAGGACGCAAGCCATCCCTTACCGTCGACGCATCCCTCCCTCTCTCTCTCTCTCTCTCTCTCTCTCTTTCCCGTGACGAATGACGCCCGGGGCAAGCTCGACGGGGCAGGGTGAGCAATGTGCTCAGGCCCAGCCAAGCTCATTGGAAAAGGGGGCCTGGTCGGTCGACGGCAGATGGGCGACGACAGATGGGCATCAGGCGGCAGTGGGCTGGTGGGCAACGAGAGTAGGCAGGCGACGGTGCCTCCAATCGTGGCGCCGGGGGGGGGGGGGGGGGTGACGGTGCGGAGAGGGCAGAGAGCTTTCAACTCCATTTCTCGATTACATGACTGACAGGTGGATCTCACAATTCTGGAAAAAAAAAATGAGAGATAAAAAATGAGGAGTGTTGCTGGAATTGAGGGATGAAAATGCGAGATAAAAAATATGACCCAACTCTCAATAGAGAAAATAGGAGGCTACATTTAAAAGATACTATTGGAGATACTCTAAAAAATTACAGTTGAGAGTACCTGTTGTCGTGTGTAACATTTTGTCAAACCTCGCGTTAGAATATTCCTCCAAACAAGACAACACAGAGCATGGATATTCTTTTTTGAGATTAACAGAGCATGGATCTTCATCGTCGTGTGAATTCTTAAGCCTTGGCTAACACTCCATTACCTTACCTTTCCACATGCTTGCACTGTTGCAAATGAACACCTTCGGCAGTTTCCAAATACTACAATAGTAGTGTACCATCATTATATTTTGAGATCGTACTCGTACCACTCGTGTATAACATATTGTAACCACACCACGCGACAATTCAAAAGATAAGCTCGAGTACTGTTGCTACATCTTCGTTGACGAGTTCTCTTGTATTGTACGCCTGGCTATATAGAGCAGCCTCTTCGTTTTCTACAATACTCATGGACCTGATATTTTTTCGGGCGGCATTTGATCAGACATTTGACATGTTTAGGATGTGACAATAATCAAACACACAGTTTCTACCTCCCGCCGAATGATCTGTTGCTTCCTATAGGTAAAAAAAGAAGAAGATAATTGTATAAATCACTTCATAAGTTATTTTGAGTTTGAGATTTCCATCCATAAATGTTTTTGTTATAGACTCCTACCCACCCAATGAGTTTAGTTACAAAAATCATCCCAATTAATACATGTTTAATTGATTTTATATATTTTTATTCATATAAATTCAAAAAAGAAACTAAGTTAAGTAAGTTTAACATTGTTAAAGATTTTTAATGTGTAATTCCTCTTATTTTCAAAAAAGATATCCAAATTTCAAACTTTGTGAAACATCGTTTGTACTTTAATTGATATTTTTTCTATATATTCTTTATAAAAAATATGAAAATTATACTTTCAAAATTTTATATGTTTGCTAAGAGCATCATTGACTACTCCAAATAAATAAAAATATATTAAATAAATTAAATATGTGTATATTGTGATGATTTTTGCATTAAAATTCACTGGATGGATGAGATTTACAATAAAATGACTTATGAATGAGAATCTTAAATTACGAGTGATTTTTCAAAAAAAAAAAGTTTTACGCCCATGCCGAAATGCATGTGTACCGTTAATGCCGAACATGATTGTTGATGCGTACAGTAATTGTTCTCCGGCAATCTGTTAAACTGGCAATAGTGATCGAGCACGGGTAGAGCGACGGCGACAGATCGAGCTGCGTCTCAGGCTCTCAGCGTCTGCTACAACCAGCAGGTGGAGTGGCAGATACGAGAGAGAGAGAGAGAGAGAGAGGTGGCCAATGGCCGGCGTGAAATCAGCGCAGTCTGTGTCTGCCCACTGCCGAGCTCGGTCGGTGCTCTCCCAATTCGATGGCTGCTGCTACGGCTCGGAGTACGACCACTACGGTGACGATCTGACACAAAAGCCTGTGTGCAGTGGCTCAATCGCCTAGCCCCACGAGGCACCCGCACGGAGATCGCGCTACAGTAATACTGGGGGGGCGCCAATTATTGCCGCGCTGAACCAGCAGATCAACCACTAATTACTTACTACTATCTCTCTGTTCAGACCATAATAATCTCTGTGTTGGATCACTGTATTCAGACAGGGGGAGAGAGAGACTGTGTAATTCGTCTCAATTCCAATTATGCGACGGGTCATGTCACTCTTTTTTCAAACGAAAACAGAGTTAGTCGCATGTGGGCGGTGTCGGGCTGAGTGGATGTTGTTGCTGTGACTTGCTGTTGGCAAGTGAATTTGGAATGAAATAACATAGGAAAAATAAAGAAAGAAACACTTTGCTCACTGACCAAACAAATGACAAAATAAATTGATGTATATCGAACTGTGACACATGCAAACCAACAGCACCGTACAATAATTTACCTACTCGAAGCTACACGTGGATTTTCTAAATATGATACTACCACCGAATTTCTTCTCCTACACATTTGTTTTTCTTTACCTAAGGATCATCCTATGCGCATTTAGTACATTGTTGTGACAAATTCGGAGTCGCACGCAGCCGTACAGCTCCCTGCTTCTAGCTACTAGGAAAGGTGAAAGCATGACACCAAGAGCAATTCGCATTTTTGTTTAAACTTGATAGGCCGTCAAGTCCAATCCGCCTTTCACTTTCGCCGAGCTCTCTAAACCCGGTTAAAATAAATAAAGAGGAGGGGGTTAGTGGGTGGGCGCGCGCGTGACGGCAGTTTTCAATCCCCTCGCTTTACACGACCAAACATAGATTATAGGCTTCGCGATCAATCGAGTTAGCGCTGGGAAGAGAAGCTTAATGACTCGCCATCATCTGGAGTCTTAGTTTAGTTAATTAACCATGCCTTGTTTTTTCTTTGAAGCCTTTAACCGTGTCTTTGTTTGCGTCGCACGCCCGTTCGGATCTCTACTCCTCTATTTACATCTTAATATTTTACTTTGATGTTGTTTTTACGTATTAAATTAATTTAATCCGAGTTCACATAATTTTAATTTGTATATGTACGTTGTATCGCGTCTAGCCAGCACGTGAGTCCGATTCGTACATTGGTTTTAAGAGAGAGCATGATAAGAGTAAGAAATTTCATACATATTTTTCATACAGAAACAATTTCTTTTCTTCTCAAAAACCGTA
Source organism: Eleusine indica (assembly GCA_030378355.1). Lineage (NCBI taxonomy): Eukaryota > Viridiplantae > Streptophyta > Magnoliopsida > Poales > Poaceae > Eleusine > Eleusine indica. The sequence continues at coordinate 10,901,267 of CM059502.1, forward strand.
ACAACGCACATACACTTTGTTTATAATAATTTATAGGTGAGATTGTCATTGATGTAGCTTTAGTTTGGTGTTGATTTTTTTATGTATTAAATTAGTTTGGTATGAGGTTACACGAGTTCGATTTGTGTATGTACGTTATATCGCATGTTACATATAAGTCCGATTCATATACATGTATTGCGTAGTCTGTATATAGTAAAAAGTTTTAAGAAACAACACAACAAGAATCAGACAGTTCACAAATATTTTTCATATAGCAATAACTTTTTTTTTAAAACCCGTAACAACACATAAACATTTTGCTAGTCTATATATTTTTTCGTGATAGTTACATCCTGTAGGCCGTCCATTAAACTAAACTAAATCTCATTGTTTAATAATCTTATTAGGCGTCAAACAAAGAAAAGAAGTCGCGAGGTCCAACATGTACGTATGTGTTGCTGAGAGCCTATCCCTTTATTCCTCTTCATCCATGCCGACTTCCATGGGCAAGCCACGTGGGGCGTATGGGGTCATAGGTACGTACGTGCAATACATGAGCATACGTACAAATACATAGACCAGTATATGTTGCTTCTGGATCTAGACAACCATTTGCGATGTATACAAACTTTAATCAAAGAGAAAGATGCAAGGAGCTGTGGAGGGCGCGAGAGAGCACAGGCAAAGTGAATGTACAAGTGACATACGCATACGTGCCGTGCGCATACAGGCGTGGTTATGGCTGTTAATCGAGTGGTTGCACGTAAGGGCTTCGACCCTTCTGTTCCGTGGATGATTTGTTTTTTGAGATTAAGCCATGTGACATTGTTTATTTATTTGATAAGATGGTTACATTATTTATCAGATTTGCTATAATAAAATCTGGAGAATCATCGATCAAGAATAGAAGTCCCTGGAACTAACAGCTACTCTTGTTCCGTGAATTGATATTGATTGTACATATGTATCGGCAAGTTGCAGTAATCCACGCATTAGCGTTGACACTGCGACCCGCAATGCACTGGTAGTTTTATGGGTCTTTGGTCCTTCACCGGTCCTGTGCTTTGCCTACTTTGCTCGTCCGATCATCATCGCCTCCACTACGTCTAGATTTTGCACATCAACGATCACCATTTTTTTAGTGATGAATATATGTGATTAACAACGTGGATTCTAAACTGTTAAATGGGATTATATTGGAAGTGTCATCAGCCATTTGGTGCTTGCCGCCGAATTTCTTGGAGCCCATGCCAGTACCTACTCCTAGTATACGATTTGTCTGAACCTGCATACCTCACACTCGGTCTTGATTTGTTTACGACAACAAATAATTGCTACCTGTACTTACTTGATCTTACATCAGAAGACAATTACTACGCGTCCACTTGTTGAGACAGCTTCCGTCACAGGATTGTGAAGGGAAGAGCGTGTGACTTAAGAGCTTGTGAAGACCCTAAGACTAAGAGGATAACTCATTACAGGCCACAATTAGTTAACATGTTCCTACAGCAATTTGATATGTGAAAATTGAACTAAGAGGGTTTTGTTCCCACATTTTGTCAAATAAAAGTCAAGAAAAAAAACATCAAATTTGAATAGATAATATCATAAACTTCACTCTAGAGTGTGGTCAAATGTCACCGCCTAAGCTTTTATATCCTTAGCCATTGTACTGGATCCACGTTGTTCATATTGGGTAAAAGTCATGATCTTGAAAAAACTAAAAATTATAAGGGCAATTATTCTTAATTGTCTAAAGGGAACCCTTATGGCGAGGACTGAAAATAATTTTGTATATAAGCGACGAATATGAATTTATGATATCAATGACGTGGTGGAACAATGCATGGGTACAATGGCAGAATAGTCACATCACGAATGTGTTGAGGGACAAATGGTTTTGAAGTAAACATACCTTACCATGAAGGTTATTATCTCAATCTATGCACAAACATAAAGTTTAATCGATATAATGAAGAACATGTCCCCCCCCAACCCCCCCCCCCCCCCAAAAAAAGTAGTGGGAATATGTAGCTTTTCAAATATACATCGAAGGTATAAAAAAATATCAACATCGATTCCTAAACAAAGAATATACTAAAACAACCCATCGATCTCAAAAGTATGAAAAAGGGCCTCAAGTATATTCAAACTGCCACATACCATATATTCCTTAAAAAAAATACAAATAAAGAAAAAGACTTGTGAAAGTTAGGATAATGTCCAGGAAACACATTAAGGGACAAAGAAAACCATGTAGAAGTGAGAAAAATTATGAAATGTCTTGGTGGCGGTGATCATCATCTTCACTCGTAGGTTGTTTTGAGTGGAGAGCCATAACAAGAGGAGGCCTCCAGGCAAGAATAAAAATCAACCATCATCTCAGAGACTCTTTTTAGTAGTGATTGTTGTGATAATATTCTTGTCATTGAATCATACATCATATAAAGAGTTGAGACTTTGAAATCATAAATTATAAAAATAATTTTGCACCAATAATTAGATGAAACTTTGTCAAAATAAAGTGCTAGCCTTGGTGATGCATCACCATAGCTAATGCATTGCCACAATTGTAAACAAATATCGTCTTCTTACAACTTTCAAATTGAATACACTAGAGGTAATTTTAAGTCTACTATTAGGTCCTATTTGGATCTCTCCATTTTTTAAGAAACCGGTTTCTAGAAAGTTGAGTGTCTCCAAACGTGTCAGTTTTTATATCATTTTCTATAAACCAGATTATGAGTTTTTAAGAAAACCCATAATCTAGCTCAACCCAGCTAATGCCAGTTTTTGGCTCATTCAAATGCATTAATTACCCAAAAGCTAGTTTATGAATTATAAAAACCAGGATCCAAACATCCTCACCAAGTTTTTATTTAGAAACCAGTTTCTAGAAACTAAAAATAAAAATTAATTTTTAAGAAACTGTTGTGGATCCAAACAGGGCCTTAGATGTAAGTCATCACAATATGCTACCTATTGGGTGGAGGGTCATAACAGCTAATATATAGCCATATCAGTAAATGAGCCCCTCATCCCCGTGTCTACTGAGATTTTGAAATTGGATGCTCTATTGATACTTTTCAACAATTAAATGCGCTAGCTAATGGGTGGTGCATCACTACAGCTAATTTTATTGGCACAGTGACAAATAAGTACGCGTCTCGTTGGAACTTTTAAATTGGGTATTTTTATGCCAATTATAAATGAATGTGTGACAATATGCCAGTTGTTGGATGACGCGTCACCACAACTAATATGTAGCCATAGCGATAAATGAGTGTGCATCTCCTTTAAGCTATGAAATTGGATTATGTAGAAAATTGGATGAATCATCAAAATAAAGTGCTACCTCCTGGGTGATGCATCACCACAGCTAATCTATTGCCACAAAGATAAATGTGCATTGTATTCCTCCAACTTTGAAATCAGATACTCTATAATTAATTTTACACTAATTATTAGATGAACATCGCGACAATATGATAATGGTTGGATGGCGTGTCACCACAGCTAATATACAACCACTGCGGTAAATTAGTGCCTTGAGGTTTTGAAATCAAGTTCTCCATAGATATTTTTCTGTCAGCAATAGAATAAATCATCGCAATAAAGTGCTACTTACTGAGCTATCATAGTGATAAATGAGCATACCTCTCCTTGTAAGTTTAAAATTGGTTAATTTTACGCCAACGATATGCTAGGAATCGAATAGTTAATTTTTTTAGATATCATATTTAATCATCCATTTTATTCATTTTTAAATATAAAATTAAATAAATCACAAAATATATCTAATAATAAACCAAATTAAAATAGAATAAATAATATTTTTTATTAATTTTAAAATAAGATGAATTATCAAACGTAATGCATGTAAGTAAAATCTTATATATTGTGACAGAGAAAGTATTCAAGAAAAATTAGCATGGTATAAATGACCAAAGAATAGTAGCATATTCAAAAAACAATAAATGGTATCCCAAAATAAACTCTAGAATTTTTTAGCAAACAGTATGACTAAACACCGGCATTAACTTACTATACAATCAACAACAAACAGATAGTGGGGTAAAAAAAGAAGAAATACTACTAGAGTTGGTGTAGGATAGGACAGGTCCCAGAAAAATCGTTCATTTCCCTACTCCAGGGCCCTCCTCTCTCTTTTTCTCTCTCCAAAAGCAAAATACTCTCTCTCTGTCTCGAGTTGCTGTTAATGGTACAGGCCTCTGCCTTTGCCTTGGTGGAGAACCGGATGCCTTTGATGTGTGAGTGGTTGGTGTTTCTCTCTCTTTCCTTTTTTTTTTATTTCTTCACCCCTATCTCTTAAGAATTGCTGCGTGGGACTAGGAGAGAGAAAGTGGGATCGATAGTAAAGCCAAACAAAATCAGGAGCCTCTCTCTCCCCGTTTCTTCCCCTTTTCCTCGTCTCTCCCCCCTCCCCCCATTTGCTTCCTGTCCTCCCCAAAAATCAAACCTCTCACCACCACAGAGCTCCTCACCCTCCTCTCTGTCTGCTCACTGTGTGGATCTACCAGGATGCTCTCTTCTATACGCGCGCGGATGGGGGAGCAGATGTGAGGAAAGGTGAGAACCTTGGTGTTCTTCCGAGTTCTTGTTCCCTGTGATTTCTTAGTCTGCTTTTGACTTCCTTACCCGAATCCGTAAGATTTGTCCTGTTTTTTGTGCGTCGCTGGCTCGCTGCGCCGTCTTTACTACTCGCTACTGGTAGATAGACTTCTCCGGAGTGGATCTCTGTCGGGCTTTTTTGTATTTTCTCTCGCTGTTTCTGTTAGATCTCCGCTGTTCTTCTTTCTCACCTGATTCGTATGTTGTTCAGACTTCAGAGCTATACATCAAAGTTCTTGATCCCGGAGCTTTGCTTTTTTCTGATTTGGTAGAGATTAATCCCTGTGCTGCATGTACTCTTGTGCTCCGGTGGGTTATCCTTTTCGACGCCAAAATCTCTTCACTAGGCAACGGATTAGGTAGCTAAATTCTTCATTTTCTTGCTTCCCAGTCGTATTTCTGGTGAATAATCTCCCTTTTCACCCTTACCTTTTTTGCTATTTATTTCCCCATCAAGAAAGCACTAGCATACAAGCTTCGTTCCCAGCTTGGTAACTGTTCATGTCTTGTTCATTGCTGTTCCCTTTGTGCGAATCCTCGCACGGGCTGTTTGATCCATGTCAGCTTCCCCTTGATCTGCTTCGTGACTAGCCCCCTCGATATCTTGCCATGCTATGATATTTCATGTGTTTTGAGTTTGTCCGACTTGCGCTGATCTTCACCACTCCTGTTCTCTCTTCGATCGATCTCTCTATTCCTGTTTCTGTCTACATAAAATGATACCATTAGTTTCTGCAAGATGAGCTTGTCTGATGTGTGGACATGAAATAACATGGGTCTTCGTTTCTATCTGCAGGTTCCTGATGAGGTAGTAGCTAGACGGCGAAGGAAGCATACACCTGGTTAACTTACCATCTTGGTATGCTGGAGTGCAAGGATAAGAGCAGGCCCAATTGCTTCAAAGCTCTTGGGTTCTTGGTGCAAACTGTAGCAGTAGTAGATCTGGAGGGTGCAGCGAAGACGTTCAACAGATGTTATCCAGTGAGCAACCTTCAGGCCCCTCATGCTCCTCCAAGTCTGCTGGCCCGGGTGTGAGAGCTGATCAGGCGACGTCCACGGCAGAGGTGCTGACGTGCCAGGATACCAGAGATCTGGTCCAACCGTCCCCCAAATTCTCAATAAGGTGAAAAAGAGAACCTGTGATTCAGTATACCTTGTTAGATGGATTAGTTTGTGTGTTTAAGTTCTTGATGATGCTGGATCCGTGTCTTTCTGATGCTTTGGTTAATTATTGGCTACTGCTTTCAGGGGTCTTATTGGGCATGAATGGTTGCTTTCAGGTTTAATCCGTGTTATTGCTGGGCATGTTTAATTAGTTTAATTTTCTGGTGATTAGTAAAAAAGGTGGCCTTTTTTTCATCTCCTAGAATCTGAAAATAAAAGGATGCTCCTTTGATGAATCTTTGTCCACTGCCTTATGTTTTTTCTCTTTTCTATACTTTGTGGTTCTGCAATAAACAGCAGCCAGCAGACGACATATTTTGTAGATTACGATTTTGATATGACAGCGCATATGTTCAGTAGGTCCATGTTTGCGTTGTGTTATTCTCCTCATAATTTTCAACATATAGCTAAGGAGTTTGAACCTCATACAGTTTGAAAACACTATGCATGTGGTGTTTTTTCATCTAGATATAGTATTAGCATATGCTAACGGGTCCATGTTTCTGTCCCCGTTTTTCAGAGATTATGTTTTTTCTTCAAGGAGCAATAGCGTCAAGAGAAGCTGGCCCTTCCATCCAAACTCGTTGCAGCTTTGCTTGAAGCGTGGTGTGAAAGATCCACTGCCTCCATTTGAGCCTCCTGATTTGATCCGGTCACCACCATTTAATACTTTCACAAACGTTGAGCAATCTGCTGTGCATTCAGAAGCCATCACTTGTGTTGGTCTGGTGAAGACTAGAGATGCTGGTTCATCGAACATCGATACAAGTGATATCAACTTCCAGTCAAGCCAACCAGTAGATGAATCATCACTTGACAATCCATCACCTTGCACATCACCGGAGGATGGCAAATCTGGTATCGACCAAGTGGGGAGTACAAACGAATCAGATCAAACTGATGGGTTGATACCGGTAGATCTGCAAGATAATAGTTGGGCAAAACCAAGTCGACGAACTGAGGTTGCTGGCCCCTCGTGGCGGTCAAATAATCTTGAGTCATCGTGCGAGACATCACAGAAGAAGTGCAAATTTGTAGTCAAGTTAGGCACCCAGTCTGATACTCGGCGGACGGAAGACATAGCATCTAATTCTAGCTCTGTTTCAGACCCAATGGCTTCAAAGACTTGTCCTGTTTGTAAAGTGTTTGCTTCCACTTCGAACACCACATTGAATGCTCACATAGATCAGTGCCTTTCTGTCGAGTCTAATACTGAACTTGTTGAAACGGTTCCTGTGAAGTCTAAAACGAAAGCAAAAAAGAACAACACTTTGACTTCCCACATAGATCATTGCCTTTCTCTTGAGTCTAATACAGAGCTTGTTGAGACGGCTATGGTGAAGCCTAAAGTGAAACCGAAGAAGAAAAGATTGATGGTGGACATATACAAGACCGCCCTTCCATATACACTTGAAGATCTTGACCGGAGGAATGGCACTAACTGGGCGATTGAATTGGCCATGCCCGCTGTGAACAATGAGGTTTGCACTGAGAACCGAAGCCCAGAAGCGGTGCCATTGGACACTAGAGATGATGAAAGAGAAGGAGATGTCTATGTTGATTCTAATGGTATCAAAATTCGCATTTTGTCAAAGTGTAGTGATGCACCTTTGGTGCTCAGCGATGATGTTGGTATACCGAAAGTTCCAAAGCATGAGTCTGGGAAGGGTATACTGATGAGGAAAAAGATCTTGACGTCTAAGATATTGAAGAACAAAAAGCTCAAAATGCATGGAAAGAAGTACAATAAAATGAATCATTTGAACTCGCAGGTATGCTGTGTATTTTAACTTAAATGTACAGGTTGCTTCTGACTGAAATTCCTGTACTGTGTTTATTTTCTGAATGTAATCCTTGACCATTATTCTATGGAGCGCGTACTCATGTTTTGTCAGGCCCCTAAGATTGCTGTTGAGAATGTTCTGACTGATGTGGCTATTGTTTTATGAAGTTTCTAGAAACCCTCATTTTAACTGCATGTTTCTTAAAAGGATTTTTAAGAACTGATGTTTGACTTGGACATGATGAATTGATGATGCTTGCAACTGTAGTCTGTAGATTCAAGGGTATCTGCAAATGTTTCCGTAACTGCAGTTCCCATTGTTTAATTGCGATTAAGTCCTTTGTTCCAGAGAAGATAATAGACGCCATGGCAATGAGTATGTTATGTCTGCTAATGAAAAGACACTTTGAGAATCTGGCCACAACATTCTTTAAAATTTGAATTTTGTCAACATTGGCAATGAGTATAGTATGTCTGATATTAGTTTTTCAGATGCCATGGTGTTGGATGGATATGAATATATCACTTATTTGTTTATATGTAAACACTCTTTGATTGCATATGATAATGATTTGTTCTGTAGTCCATTTCATTCAATTGGTTTTTCTATTTTGTGCTCTTTGATTTATTCTTGTGAAACATGCACAGGTCCAAGCATACCCACATGGGGATGAGGGTATCGATGAGGACACTACTGTGGGGGAGATGCATGCACAGAATCCTACTGAAAGCACCAGCTATCATGGTTCAGGGACTATGAAGCAGTGGGTGTGCTCCAAGCGCTCAGATATCAGCAAGAATGTTAGCAGAAAGGTTCATGATAATACATTTAATAAAATGACATCTGGCGCACAGAAATTGATGAGGAGCAGCACGATTGGTTTTGACAGTTCTCAAGTTCCAGAAAGTCCTACTGGAGCATTTTCTTCCCAGCCACCAGAAGAGATGGACACTACTTCAGAAGCCAACGGCATTGAACAGAGTAATGATTCTTCAAGATTGCTAAGATTGTCATCGAAAGCACCTCTGCAGAACAGTATCTTACGAAAAGTACCTAGATCAGCTGCTGCTATTGCAAAGAGAAAAATTAGGGAGATTGGAAGAAGAGAAGCTAATAAGTCAGATAATTATGATACACTAAGGAACTCCAACTCAGTGAAAAGTTCTGGAGCCAGGAGTTCCTTCTCCATTGCAGGGCCAAGCAATGGACCAAATAAACTAGCATCAACCTCTAAGAAGTTCCGGAAGCAAAGATCTCTGTTGAGGACTGGTAGGCGTGCATTTTCGCCTTCTGATAGTAGGCTAGTTCATGGTTTTGGCCGAGACAATGAACCTGACACCAGACATGCCAGCAAGAAGTTCAGATTTACTAGTAACAGCTCCCTCAAGAAGTTTTTGAAGCATACCGAAGAAGAAGAGGATACTGCAGATAATAACTTCTCTTTTGGAAGTGACATGCCACTATCGGGACAACAGTACAATCAGTATCATGAGGCAGAACGAATAGAGGGTACACAAACAGATTATGTAGGTGAAGAACCTGAAATTGATACGCCATATGCTTCAGTCTCCAGAAATGATCCTGCCGGCTCTTGCAATGAAATAAGCTATGGTTCGCTGAGTCCTGAAAAGGACAGAACTGACCCTGATATTTTGGTTGAAGGTTATGGTGTAGGAGTGGAGGATCCAAGCTCCAGTGAGCAATTACCCCATCATGCTAATGAATCCAATAGTGTTGTCAACAATGAGGTGGATGAATGGCGGGTGGATCCAGCTTCAACGAAGGAATCTAGTGCCTGCTTGACTAATAACAGGGACATGGGTCCTGGAGCTCCTCAGGATAATTCATCAATAACATCGAATAGAGAAGACTCTAATCAAGAGCATGGTTTGCCATTCGGACGGGGCTCACTGGATTCTCCTGTTTCAACTGCCTCAACTATGTCTCCAACTGCTTTGAAGGATTCAAGGACTAAAGAATCAGAACCAGGTCCATCTAGTGTTAGGACCGTTGAAGAGGGAATCACTGGGAACTTGAATCAAGAAACCAAGTCAATGCCTATGGTCAGAGATGGTGAACAGCTGTCTAATGAGAAGCCGTTTTGCTGTTCTTGTCGAGGGAGTATTTCCAGAGAGTCTCAGTTGCACCAGCAAAGTGAGATGGCCAGACCAATGCTGAATTTTAGTGGAAAGCAGGTTCCACAGCTGCACATTGGTTTGACCGCATCATCATCTTTCAGCATGTACCAAAGAACTAGCACAAAGGCTAACCCTTTGTTGGATGCACATGATCAACCATTAGCAGCCAAGGTTTCAGCTGAATCTTCTATGAACCTCCCGTCTTATACAACAGATTGTACGAGTCCCTCTTTACAAACTCAGCTTCCTTCACCATCAAATCCTATTTTGAGACTGATGGGTAAGAATTTGATGGTGATGAACAACGAAGAGAATGTGCATCCACCACTCGCAAGTTCAGAGTACATCCTGAGAGGAAATTATGTGCCACCTGTTGGTTTTGTGTCACCAAACTACCAGCATCTCAATGATTCTCCATTTATGAACACGGCTCCAACCACAGTCAATCATCAATTTCCTCAAGCAAGTGTTCAAGCTGGCAACTATGTTGGGCCTCCATTTCACAGTAGTTCTATGATGCAATCTGACCATCATTCTCAGCAGAAATCCTACCGGAACCTTGTACCAGTCATGCATCATCCTACCTACACGATGAAAGAAGTGATTGTGATTGATGACTCTCCTGAACACAGAAGTGAGCCACAAGTTAGCATGCTGCAACCTGCTGCACCGTCCCAAGCAACAATCTCAGTGCCAAACAATATGTCACCCAGGCCATTTTACTGTCTTCCATCGCCTTCAATTTTGCAGAGGGAGAGGGCTGCTGGTTCCCTGCCTGTATTTGCTAACGTCGGTTCGATGGTTGGTGTTAACTCATCAAGTCAAGGAAGCCAAACGGAAGCAGCAAATCCTTACATGTCAAATCCGTTCTTCGTCCACCCTCAGACTGGTTACATCGACCCGTCTGTGTACTACTCGCAGAATCTGCGGTGATAGTTTCTCAGCAACTCAAATGACCAGGAGAACTCCATTTAGCTTGCTGGTCATCAGTGTCAAAGTGGGGGAAATGAGAGTTTTGTGATGGGTCTTAAATGCTGAGATTAGTGTTCCTGCATGAGTTATATCTGACTTTCATGAGGATTTTCTCATAGGTTGCTGCTTCAGTTTTTTTTTCTTCATGGTAAACATGTTTGCGTACAAAGTACTTCAATTACATCCTGCAAAGTTGCAGTAAGTTATAGTATGCAATGCCGAATAGTAATCCAAAGGAAATATATCTTACTATTTATCGAAGATATCAATACCTTACATGGTTATATTCCAGCAAGTTTCTTTTTCTGTGTTGTTATATCCTTTTTGCTTTGTTCTGTGATTAGTCCAACATCAGGTATGCGGTAGTTGATGCAATCCAAAATGAAATAGTGATTTTGCAATGCATTGCACAAGAAATAGCGAAGCTCAGATGGATCTGTATACTTGTTTCAGAGTAACTGGAACTGCGTATGTTCTAACGTCAGTGCCTTTGAATACCTTCAATGATGTATTGAGGTCGCCTGCAGAGTGACTACTCACATGTGATACTAGGTAACGTTACCACACCTGAGTAGCTGCATAAATCTCTGCCCTGGAAAGGTGTTTTTATTTTTGCCTGTGAGTTGTATTTTGAGTTTGAAGGGTCTTCAGTTTTTGTTCGTATCGTATATATACTGCAATAGTTTAGATGCTGGCTTGAAATGATTACTGAGGCCAGATTTGATATGTGCTGGAACTTGCAGCAGCAGGCAAACATTCGGTGGCTGTATGAACGTGTTCTTGGGTTGGTGTTCTCATACAGAAATGTCACGTAAAGCTTTGGTATTCTCTCGCCTGCTTATAGTACAGCAGTAGATGTTATGCTTGTGTTATAGTACCAGCCGGACCGCGCGCGTGGACCTTGCAGAAACAACTCCGAAATTTGAACTCGCTCTGCAAAGCTTTGTCGTTGAGAACGGCGAAGTCGGGCAGTGGGTTAAAACTGCATCTGCTCTGCCCCTGAAATTCGTCGTCAGTTTCGCAGCTACATCCCGGATGGCGCTGCCCAGCTCGATGGATCGAGTAGATCGTGTTCGAACTACCTCCTAATCTTAAATCAAATCGAAAAGAGTTAAGAGATCTTTAGTAGTGGTATAAAGATCGAAAAAAGAAAAGGAAAAAGCTGGAGATTTGGTGGGATGTCCAAAGGTAAACAGAGCATCTACAATACAACTAGAGTAGCCAGGGACCGTCGGAGCGTGCTGCGGCCTTTTTTCTTTTGCTCTGCTCCACTTCCTCCACCTGCAGCCTCGACCCGTACGACACGCACCGATGATGAAGAACGGCACGATTAATCGATGAGATCCTACGTTCTCGCGACCCGTTTCGCCTCTTTTACGTGAGATGAAGCGCGGTCAGGCACCGGGCAAACAAGCGATTGCGGGGACCCGCGTCCAACGCGCGGCTCTGCTACCGGTGAAGGAGCACGGCGATGAGCCGGTACCTGATCAACCGCAAACTAAATGAGTTTGGTGGCAAATGAATACGTGCGGCTCCGTTTTTCAGCGGGAATGAATGTAAATAAATGGTCCCCTATAACCATCTCCGTACTCCCCTCTCCCCGAATAATAACTACTTGGAGGAGACGGGCAGCGTCACGTGACAACCGTAGCTGCTCGCGCCCGTATTCTTGAAGGTGCGGAGTATGCACGGTACGAACGGTTGTGCTTAATAAATCTCTTTGGTGGGTCGCCGGATCTCGTCACAGTTGATTCTCTGTTCCATGGCGATTACACACACACACACACACACACACAGAGAGAGAGAGAGAGAGAGATGCCGTAGCCCGTGGACCAGCAGCAGCGACGGGTCGTGACCATATCGGAACAATTCCTTCTGGAAAGTAGCAGATTCGCATGACTTGTCATCGGATTTTCGAGCTTGGCATCTCAGAAATTTCCGACAACGGCACGAAGAATTTGGAGCACACATCAACCGGGCGTGGTGGTGCATCGTGTATTCGTGTTCTATCGATCATTACGGATGTAAGGAGTAGCGTGGTACTGCAAAAGGAATTGGTGTGGTTTGCATCCTAAAAGGACGACAAGTGTCTTGATGGCCGTGTGTCCACAAAAGTGGAGAAACTCAGATGCCATTGGACCCATGGTGCAGGGTACTACGAGCAGACGAGCAGCGCATCACCGGCTGCGATGCAAAAAGCCGGAGGTTCGTACGGCACGTCACAGGACAATACATGCTACAAAGCGAGACCGGCATCACCGCATCAGTAACGGCTTCGGTGGTGGGAATAAAGGACCTTGTCTAGCTTTTCCAATGAATCAAAATCAAAATTCGAAAGAGAGAGAAAACACCAATGGAAAAGATTGATCTATTTCCATCTGCATCGTTTGGAGAAATATTCCTCAACAAGTTCAAACATCCGGTTCAACAATCTAGAAAGATACTAGTACTAAAGAGGAACAAGAAAAAGAGCATAGAAAATGAATGTCCACCACAGAAAAAAGACGAGAACAAGAATGAAAACGATAACATGGGTCACTCACATGGCACGATGCATACAGAACTTTGGGCCGTTGGGCCTTAGTATGCCCAAATAAGAATTTAGCCCAGCATGTGCTGTCCATAGGCCGAAACCCATTGTGGATTGACTGACCAACCCATTATCCCACGTAACCGCGAATCGCGTAGCGTAAAGCGTAACCTTTCCTCGTTCAGCTCTTCTCCTACATCTTCGCGCACGTCCTTCTGCTGTTCCTTCACCTCCTCTGTTTTCCTGCTTTTATTTTGCCGCCGCCTCCGTGGCGCGCAACTTGTACGCCACTCCACGGAAATTCCCCCGAGGTACAAATTCCCGCGCGGTGCCCTCCGGTGTTTGCAGTTTCCACTCATCCGCCAACTCGATTCCCAGAAGCTTCTCCGCGGCAGGTTCGTGGCTTCTCCCCGCCTCCCTTTCACCAAGTCCTTCCGAAGTTTCTGCGTAATTTTCGGTTCGTTGCGACCGAGGCCCACAAATTATAGGGCAGTTTCGTAGAATTTATCATGTCGGCTGCTTCGAAGTGTGAATTCTGTGAGCCTAGAATGGAACGGGAACCTATAAATTTCCTCTTCGATTAGAACGGAGCGTGGTGCCAAACCCTAGGAACCAAATTACCTTTGAAATTGGGTTTCCGTTTTATTATAGGTTTCAGGTAAAATGGCTGAAATTGGTATGGTTCAGTTGGAAGCTGCAACTAGGGCGGAAAAATTAGCCCAAGAGCCTCCAGAATCGCCTCTCGATTCTTCTCTTGTCGAGATGAATTGGGGCAAGGTAGCTCAATTTAGTGACACTGGTGCGAATGGAATGGAGAAGTTAGCTGAGTTGCGCTTTTTCAATATCAAAATAGCTGCTCTGGGTAGTCATGCCGTGAGGGAAAGTAGAATTCGATTGCTTCCGGAGTTGCCCTTCGACTACCCGGCCGCAGTGCGGCAAGGAAAGTATTTTGCTGATACCTCACCCAAGAAAGGGTCTAGGTTGAGCTCCAGGAGATGGAGAAGAGTCAATAGGCAACCACGTGACAACCCACTGCAACTCAACATTGATTTTTTGGTGCTAGCCACCGGCTATTCGTTAGGCATTATAGGATCGAGGTTCTCTGCAGGCTGTACTAGGAAAAGGATTAGGGTGAAGGATTTTAGCTTGGGGAGAACAGGACGCAAGGCGCATCGGAGGACTATGAAGGGCAAGAAGTATGAGCCTTACCTAATAGCATATGATGCAGGTGATGCTTTTAGCAAACAAAGATATAAAAGAATGTCGATGAGCTATGATGGGGATCAAAGCGAGGACAGGCAAAGTGAGGAGGTTCAGTCAGCATACAAAAGAGAAAATGAGGTTGATGAGGAGACAGAAGTAAGGGCAAACTTTGGTTTGCATCATACTGAAGAGCAGGGAGAGCAGAATGAAGAAACTGACTGGAGTTGGGTGCTCCAAGATAAAGATGGTGATCCACTTGCTGAATCGATTTCCTCACTTCAGACGACCCAGGAAGTCCTTGAAAATGGTAAAATTCTTCTCTTCCTTGATGCTTCTCATGCCCTCTGTTTCCAATTTGTCTGTGTACTAATCAGTTTGTTTGCATCTTACCCTTTGTGCTTTTCAGCCATCTTAGATATTTCTTGTGTGATATTTACTTTCTTGTATCGAATGTCAAAAGTTTTGATGGAAGCTCGAAAACCTTGATTTATTGAAGCTCATAGCATCTTCCTTTTATCAGGATGCCATAAAAGAAAAACTGTTGCTTTTTATCACGTTTCTGCATGCTGACTCATCATTCACCATCAAATATAAGGATATGTACTTTATCTCAGTTAGATGTGGAGTTTGATCACCTCCCCCTTTATAGAGTCATGTACGTATATTGTGGACTGTTGCATTGATGTAGCAGGCTTGAAATAAACAGAATGTGGATATGGCTTTCTACCTTCTCTGATATACATTTTCGTTCAAGTTGACAGTATGACGATTCAGTGCAGAATATAGTCAAGAATTGCTTTTCACATAATTTTGCTATGAAACAATTATCATTTTATTGTTCTGGTTCCTTCTTAAAATGTTATTATGGTTTGTTCTAGTTCTGATGAATCTCATACCCTTGTCATTCTTGATTATATTAAGATTTTGCCATCCCCATTCTTAACGAGTATTTATGTTCTTAGGTGCCAGATTGTCACTGAAATCATTCTTTTGTTCGTCAGCATTTGAGCTTTTGTTTATGCTTGTGTTAATTACCTACAAATTGCTGATCTTCTGTTCCTGTGTCTGTTCAGAGGTGCAAAAGTTGTCGGACCTTGTCAAAGACTCTGAGGCTGAAGAATCCACTTGTGGTAACGATGGCCAAGATGTGATCGTTTTGCCACATGGACGAGTTGATGTCTTTGAAATGAACGAGAAGATGCAGCATCTCGAACAAAAACTGAAAGAAGCGTCAGACACTATTAGACAGAAAGACTTGAGAATATCCAATCTTGAAATAGCCATCGACGACGCACATAGACCACTACTAGAGGAGGATGCCGCTAACATTGTTCAGTTGGAGATGGAGGTAGAGCGCCAACTGCAAGACAAAATACAAGCTGAAATTCAGTGGTTGGTTATGGTGAAAGCAAAACAAAACTGGCAAGTCCGGGCAGAGGATCGGATCGCCTTGGAGGAGCACAAGTCATCGGCTGGGGACAGCACGAAAATGATGCTCAAGCTACGGGACACGGAGAGCAAGATCGTCATGCTCAAGGAACAGGTGGACAAGCTGGAGTTGCACGAGAAAGAACTCTACAGGACGACGGAAGTCCTAAAGATGCAGAGCAGAACCTTCAAAGTGTCCCTCTTTGGCCTCGTACAGCTGATAATGCTGTGCCTTTCACTGAAGATATTCTTCGGGGAGGTCTCGGTCCCCTTCAGTGACGTTGTACCAACCTGATTTGATTTAGAAAGTGTTCGTTCAGTCTGTAAATCCGCTGTCATGGTTCGAAATATCTTAGGCACTGTAGTTTCATGTGATGATTGATGTACATCTTACCAAGTGTTCTTTAAAATAGGTCTCTGCACGACTTGGGTTAAATACTTAAATTGACTAATCAGAATATCAGATGACTGATGATTTGCACGTTGCGTTTTTCTTTCTGAAAATTCAGAGTCTGATCCTTCTCATTCTTGCGAGTCCAGCTCTCGTTGATTCATCTAGGTATCTCCATTCTATGTTCTAAAAACGGTCAAGGCGTAGCAATTGTACAATAAAACTTCCCCGTATTACGAGGATTTCAACTGAACTGGAAACCGAAGCTATACACATCGCCTGTGCGTCAGCACCATCACTGGAACCGTGTTCATCTGGCCCATACGTATCTTTCTGGCCTGCCAAATGGAGGGACTCGAATAGGCCCATGGTCTAAATTGGCCCATGTACTTGAAATTTACAGTGTCCCTTGGTGCACCTAATAATAAGGCTATGTTCCTGTCTAGTTGGCTTAGAGCTGTGCAACACTAGTGGTGCAGCTCAATCGAATGGCAAATCTCTCGAAAGAACGGTGCTGCAGTTTGGAACACGAGTTTGCCCGTTCCGTTGCACGCAGCCAAGAGGCCAGAGCAAAGTTTGAGGATTATAGAAGAGAACAATGGCCACGACCGATAACTTGTTCTGTTTTCTGCTGTCCTAGTACCACTCAAATTAGTGTTTATTAAGTCTTTGCAAAAAAAGGATTAGTAGTCATTAGTGAAGAGTCAAAATTTTACCACTATAGAAGTGTGGATCAAGTGCACGAACAGTAATTGCTGGTGCAAGAAATAAAACGCGCAGCTAATGCACTAAAACATCTTGCGATAAACTGTTTTTCCTCCCATATTTTTTTCTTCTTTTGAGAGAGATGGATGAACTGTTGTTTGATCAAAGCACGGAACCGGATCTACGCTAAGTTTGTACAAGAGAACTCAAAACGAGAAATTCACTGGCTACATAACCAGACACAGCTGAGGATACTCATGTGTTTCGGAGCAAGACCAACGACTGTCATACTCATGAATCCGTGAGGCAAATGCCATTTGAACTCCGTGACCCCCTACTGAATGACACGGTGACACACGGACAAGACGGCCATGCATCCTTGTTCTACAAAATTCATGCGTCCTGCAGCCTGTGTATAGCACGGCGTGGTGAATCCTACGGCTGGTTCTCCGCTTCCCCGTCGTCGCTGGGCAGCGCGTTGAGGTCGAAGTTCCGCGCCGCCGCCTTGGCCTGCTGCTTCTCCGGGTACCAGTGCTTCCGCTTGTGGCCGCCGAGCGCCTGCCCCGAGCGAAAGGTCATGCCGCAGTCGGGACACGCGTGCGGCGCCGGCGGCTCGGCGACAGCACACTCCTGGGCCCCGCCGGCGACACCAGCCTGCTCCGTGCCGGAGACAACGACATCTCCATCCTGGCCCCCGCCGACGACAGAAGCGCCCTCCTGGCTCTCGCAGTCCACAGCGGCGCCCTCGGCCGCGCCCGTGCCGCCGCCGATGACGACGGAGTCGCAGCTCTTCCTGCGGTGCGCCAAGATGTTGTGCATGGCCTGGACCACCGCGGCGGGGTCGCCGTGCTTGCCGCCGCCCCACTTGTTGTGGCCGGACATGTGGCCGCCGAGAGCCTGGTGGGTGGGGAACGACTTGCCGCAGACCAGGCACTCGTGCCTCTTGTCCGACGCCGGCGACGGGATGCGCCGCGGCGGCTTGTCGTTCGCGGCGGACTCTGGAGTCTGCTCGGGAGGACCCCGGTGCCGTCGCTTCTTGGCGCCGCCGACTGCTGGTGCGCTCTGCGCGTCGCGAGCCACCACGACGACGACGGACTTTGCGGGATTCTCGAGGTGTGTTGTGAGATCCTTGACCTCTGGTGGTGGCGTCTGCGACTGATCGACCATAGTCACGTCAGGGGCGAGCTCCGGCTGCACGATCTGCTGTGCGGCGTCATCGGGCGTCCGCTGGTGCGCCGCCGTGACAGCGCAGACGACATGCTGATGATCCGCCGGTGCCAGCATCTTCAGCGGAAGTAGTTCTGGCGTCTGGTCCTGGTCGACATGATCATTTAACACAGGCGGCGGCTGCTCCTCGACGTCCGGAATCTGGTTCTTGGCGTCGCGCACACGCACCACCGGTCGCAGAGACTGCTGCCGGTTCTCACTCTCGCTCCTCGCGCCGCGAGACGACATCTCCACGAGAATCATGGCGGCCTCCTCGTCCTCGCTGCACCAGCTGCTTGACTGCACCGCCGCCACGGGCACGGACGACGAGACGCGCCCGCGCTTCGCTGTCACAGGCCACTTGGTCGTCGAAAGCTCGTCGTCGTCCCCCTCCCTCTGCTTCGGCGCCTTCGTCCTCGGCCTCTTGCTACCGGGGCAGGCCGTCGTCGCGGCGGGGCGGTTGGCCCCCTTGTACCCGCGCTCCGGGTGGCTCCGCAGGTGCCCGTACATGGCCTTGTCCGACAGGAACGCCTTGCCGCACTCCGGACACGTCAGGTCACGCCCGCCGCCGACCACCAGCGGAGACGGGGAAAACCCGCCGCCACTGTCTCTGCGCGACGCCGCCGCCGCCACGTCAGCGACTGATGCGGCTGCCTGGACCTCGAGCTTCAGCAGCACGGCCCTGGGAGTGAGCTCCACCTCCACCACATCGTCGCCGTCGTCATCGTCGGCGTGGACTGCCGGCGCCGCCGCCTCGGCAGCCTGGATGTAGTAGGCTCGCAAGTCCATTGTATGTTCAGGTGGTGGTACGGTGCTGGGGTTGCAGCTGAATTCGCTGATGCTGATGATCCCGGAGAGGAGAGTTATGGTGTGGTACTATGTGGCCTGCTGCTTCGCCTTCCACTGGGTGCGGTTGCGTCCGTTTCACAACGAGCCAACAAGCAGATTATGCCTTCACTTTCCTTTATTTATGCCGCGAGATACTAGTAACCGAAACAGACTCTAGACATCAAGAGTCTTGTGCCCATCTGATCAGAACTCCAGTCCTTTCTCTCTCACCTGGAAAAAGCAGACAAGAAAGTGATCAATCAGACGAGGACGTGGCAAACAGTACAACGAACAAAAAGTGCTGCGTTTTAACAAACCAAACAGCACATAGGCAGAATAAATTTTCAAAACATGAAATGATGAGAAAAGTTGCAACACAAAAGTAGCATATCGCCGACAGTAATTCTAAAACCGCTAAAAAAAAAAGAGAACCAAAAACAGCCAATGCACGGTGAAACAGTGGAGAGGCAGCAATTTGTGGTGTGTGTGAATGCGGGCACCAGAAGCCCACAGGCACGCTGCAAGGTTCACTTGCACCTACTCCTCCTAGTGATGCGGGGAGAGAGAACATGTTGTACAACGGGTGGTAGAAAAAAGGAAATTCCATGTACCGAAGTGTCAGGCAATCTTGCAGCCTTTTCACCTTCTTTTTCACCGACAGAGAACCAGAAGCCCAGAGATAAGATGAGGGAATGAACCACCTGAAGTGCACTGTTACTCTAGCTAATACCAGCATTGGGGAAAACAAGGCAACGGAAGCTGATAACGATCCTTTTTCACGAGAAAAGCTAACCAAGGGCAGCGTAGCCTGCTGAACAGGTGAAGTGAAGGAAAAGTATACGACCAGAATTAGAAGGTGATCAAACTGAGGCGACTGCAGGCAATCACTATCAATTAGAAAGAGATCCTAAGCTGCAGATATTTTCCAGAATCCAGCAGGAGCAAATTAATTAATAAGCAAGCAAGTCGCAGAAAATGACACTAGCCTCAGGTAACAATAATGACAAGCTGGAAATTGATCCGCCGCAAATAAATTAGGAATGAAATCATAACCGAGCTAGCGAAGAACACACAGCAATAAATTAGTCCAGTGCGCAGCAGCAGATTAGCAACGCGGCGAGAAGAAAATGAGCATCATCAGCACACAAGCGAAAAGAGAGGAGCTGATCACAGCAGCAGATCGGGTGGGCGCCGAGCCCCACCTCACCTGGAAAAGAGAAAAGACGGAGCTGAAAAGAATCGAACAACTTCTACTAGTAGTAGTTCGAGAGTACCCGAGACCAAAAGGGGAACGAAATCTCGCACTGAAACCCATGCATGAACACGGAGGTGGCAGTAGCGGTACTGATTTAGCATCACCAATGAGTTAGCAGGGGATAAAAAAAAAATTAAAAAGAGGCTAAATCCCAAGACCAGCGGATCACTCAGGCAGGGAAAGCGAAACCGATCTCGCCCAAACCTCAAGAGAACTAACTAGTAATGACAACTACAGCTGCCTTGAACATAAACAACACAGGTTATTACTGAACTAGTTGGCGCACAACACAGACGAACACAGCTGAAACGACTGGTACCACCATCACCACCGAGGAAGCCGATTTGCTGCCGGCGGCAATTCATCCATCTATATATCCGCTCGATCGAACGCGAGGAAAGAGGGAAGAGCCAGCACGAAACCGAACCGCGAAGCAGATGCGACCAGATTGAAGGATTGGTGGAACCCCGCCCGCGCCGGCCGCAGCTCGACCCAAAACCTAGCTACCGCGACGACGACGATGGGTGCGCCGCGCGCCGTGATCAGTAATCTCGCGCGCTTGAGGGGCTTGGGGAGGGGAAGGGGACGGGAAGAGAGAAATCGATCTCACCTCCGGGCGCGCAGGGGTAGGAGGGGAAGCTGGATGGGAACACTAGCGCCGCCGCGCGGGGCAGGGAGCGGAGCTGGCTGGCTGGCTCCTCTCGCTGCTGCTGTAACCGCCAGAATCCGCGAGCAACAAGAAACCCCAAGAGGTGAGGGAGGCGAGAGGCGAGGTGGAGAGAGAGGCTGAGGTCAGTTGGTAACTCTCACGCACGCACCAGTACTGGGGCCTACTCGTAGTACTCTACTACTAGTAGTAGTAGGATCTCTCAGCTAGAGAGAGAGAGAGAGAGAGAGAGAGGGCACGGTAGGAACGCTGCTAAATAAGGGAGGAGATGGATCAACAGATTCGGTGCTGCGTACTACTGGGGATGATGTATGGGAGGCGAGGAGGGAGGGGGATTAAAATTGGAGCTCATTAAAATGCCATGCCACTCGATCGATCGAGCTGGGGCGCCGCGATTTTAGGGCGTGTAGTGCGTGGAGGTGACCGCGAGGGGGATGGAAAAATCCTCACATTGATCAACTGTTCATACGCCGCTGCGCGCACTAGTGCTTGCTTGCTAATGCTAAGCTTGTTCCGTTCGCTCCGAGATCTCTTCCAGATATTTTTCTCGTCCTGTTACCTTATTTTTCTTATCTACTAATAATTACCGCTCCTTCTGTCAGCAGCGTGCTCGCTCAGTCGCTCTACTGCTGGAGTACGCTTTATTGTGCTCGATAATTGCCGTGCAAGCTTCGAGCTGGGTATTTGCAGAGAACGATTTCACTGCATTTATTTGAAAAAGTAGTACTACTGTAGATTGTTGTATTACGATAAAAAAAAAAAGAGATGCGCTGTATTTCTTTCTCTCTTTTGGTATCACAAGGCTCAAGCACAGGGACGACAATTGCTCGATCGACCGGTATCCATTTGATTAACAGGCGTCATACTCTCCTCTCATAACTGTCACTCAAGTGTGCGTTCGTTCGTGTCAAAAAGAAAGCACTCAAGTGCTTTCTCATTCAAAACGATGTACCAGTATTCATCATTCGATCGGCAGCGTTGATTATATCTTTTATTTGTACCGTTTATTTGTTCACTCGTATTTGTGATGAGCTAAACAAAACAGCGTTGTTGATCTCAACAAACTCAATCCCGCCCGTACTGCGTGCGTGCTCGCTCCGTACTTCCCTGCTGGCGGATTGTTCGGTGTGTGCCTGCGGGCCAGCTTGCATGGTTGTTACGCTTTTCAGGAGAGAGAGCGAGGGAGAGAGATTCTTGTATGGCAGAGAAAATAAATGCAGTGAAACGCGGTCTTGCCTCTCAAGCCTTGCTGGGTCTTGGAGCAAGCTACTATAACTCATACAGTCATACTCTTATGCGTAACAGATTTTTTTTTCGCAAATTACTGTAACGGTAAATTCGTTAAAAATGATGGTTTTTTATTTCTTCAGTATTTTCTAACTTTTAATCAACTGAAAATTGTTACTTTATGATTTAATTTTTCTTTTATAAAATTATCTATATAATAATTATAAATCATTGGATTTAGATCCGATGTTTCAAAACCGTGGTTAAAAGTTGTCTAAACTTTGAAAAATAGCAGAAATTATATTTCATCAAGTGAATTTGAAGCATCCATACCTTTTCATATGACGATGAATTCACGCATGATAAAAAATAATTAATGAACTCTATCATCAAATTCAAAATGTTATTATGGTATGATTTAAAATATTCGTAATATAAGATAATCTATATAGAAAAATGGACCCTCTGACGTAGGCCTTGGAGGTTGGAGAAATCAAATTGGGCCTTGGGCCTTCTCACATTCGCCTGATTCTGCTGATTGGCGGCCTGCTGGCACCAATAGAGCAGTAATGAAGGAGTCCACAATGGTTTACTGTAGATACATATTGCAGCATTTTGTCAGATATAAATAATAGAAAAATAGGAAAAAGAAGGAACATAGCTATGGAAGGAACGATTATGTATATACAAGCCAAAAGATAGATATCGATTTACCTCGACGCCACCGACGCGTTTTGTGGGCCAGCTATACAATATCATCACTGACCGCTCCCACGGGCTAGCACTCTTCGCCGCTATCCTTATCCTCCCACCTCTGGTCGTGGCCGTCACAGGACGGCAAGACGCTTCAGAACGTCGGATGGTCGTACAACGGGATGTTCAGGTGGCCATGGAGCACTCGCCGCAAGCTCGACAAGAGACAGTGACGGGAGGAGCGTGTGGCTTCATCAGTAGTGAGCCGGGCCACTGCAACGACGGCCAGCCCTATTGCTGCTGCTGTTGGGGTCTTCGTTGTGCCCCCGACGTGCGGCGGAGCATCGCCTGTGCGCGTACTCGATGACAGGCAATGTGGCAGGCGGGGGTGTTGAGTTGTGAGTCCGTGACAAGCCTGGAGCGATGGTGAGTTGCTGACCGACGAAGGGATAAGGATACCAACCATTCTATTAATAAAAAATTCTAACATGTGGGTCATATGTTTATTTTGGGCAGAGGGTTAAAGTTAGTGAAAGTGCCTAGAGGGGGGGGGGGGAGGGGAGGGGGGTGAATAGGCAATTATCCATAAAATTCACTTAATAACAAAAGTTAAATACGCAGTGTTGGACTTGTCCGACAATTATGGGGAAAGTCCGATGACTTGTCCGATGACACGAGATAGAAAAGTAGATCGGCCGGGTAAATATTAAAACTAGTGCAAGGCAAGCTAGGAGCAAGTGAATACAAGCAAAAGGAAGCTGTAAAAATAAGGAGAGTAACTAGCAAGCAACCTACACAAGTTAATTTAAGAAATACGAAGCAAACCCAAACTAGTAAGTTTATAAGCAAGAACAAGTAAATGAAAGACACGTAATTAAAGCACAATTAAGGCACAAGATTTGTTTATCGAAGTTCAGCTCCACAAAGAAGCCTACGTCTCCGTTGAGGGATCCACAAAGGACCGGGTCTCTTTCAACCCTAACCTCTTCAAATGACCATAAAGATCAAACTTGGTTTTCCACTAGAAACTCCACAAAGGAGGCGTCAATACAAACTTTCCGAGGCATCACCACACAAGTTGGGAGCTCTACGGGCACCTCTAACCGTCTAGGGGATGAATCCCCAAGAGTAACAAACACAATAGTCATCGGTGGTGAGGATGAACCAAGTGCTCAAGAGGATGGAAGCTTGGAGTCGATGGAGCACTTCAATCTTCTCTCAATCCCTTCATAAATCAAGTGTGGAAGCAAGGGAGGAGAGTTGGGGAGAGCAAAGTGAGCTTGAGAGTGTTTTTGAGTGGAATGAGTGACCAACCGGCCAAAGGGCAAAGAGGGGTTCTATTTATAGCCTAATAGAAAAAAGAGTCGTTGGAGACCCAATTTCTGAGATCTGTATGGGACAAGTCCGATGGTAATCGGACATGTCTGATGAATCAAGGTTACGCAGAAACTGGAGTTCGACAAGCTTGCCCGATGCCTCGGATAAGATGACCATCGGACATGTCCGACGGCACAGGAGGGGCAGAGGAACTGGGATCCGATGGACGTCGAACAAGTCCGATGAAAATAGGATGGCAGGGGAACTGTACTCCGATGAAAGTGTCCGATGCGTCGGACTTTCCTCTAGTCATTGGACAAGTCCGATGACCGTCGGACATGTCCGACGACGCAGAGTGGCATAGGTACTAGAGTCCGATGGACTTGTCCGATGGGTCGGACAAGTCCGATGATTTTGCCCTGGAAAATTTTGTTTGGCCTGGAAAGGGGAATTTTGCACTTAGTTCACCTCCGCTTCACACCCTCTTGATAATACGACCTTTCCTATACTCAAGATCTAAAATAAAACTCTATGAACTTCATTCTTAAGCATATTTTGAATTTCATCTTAAAGTACTTTGCCATCTTCTTTTCTTCCTTTTTATTTCTATGCATTTAATCACCAAACTTCGTACCATAATCTACACACATGCTCATTAAAAGATTAGTCCGTTCTTAATTGTATTGACGCTAATCACCAAATAAAATTAGGGGCCTAGATGCACCTTCAGTCGCCCCCTTTTTGGTAATTGATGACAATACAACTAAATTTCATAAAAATATGCAATAAAGGATCAGTTTGTGATGACGAGCTCCCCCTAAATGTATGCATGAGTAAAAAGATATGAGATAATAACAAGTGCACATATTTAAAGAAAAAAGAAAAAAGTGAGAGCTCCCCCTAAAACTATGCATACATGTTAATTTGCAATAATTGATCACAAAAGATAGAAGAAATACAAATGACATGTTATTTCACACAAATGCAACAAGCTAAAGATAATAAAAAAAAGTACCAATACAATAAGCAAATAGAGTGCACAAACCAACCACAAAGGTAGCAAAATAGAGTTTTACAAACCAAATAGTGCCATAAATAGTTCAACTCCAAACTCGCTCACAACTCACAAACTAAGATTAAAAAAAAACTAAGATAACTACACTTCTCCCCCTTTGGCATCAAGACACCCAACAAGGAGAAAAGTGCATGATGAGAGCTCTAGTCGTCGGAGAACTCATAGTCTTCATCATCATCATTGCCTTCTTCCTCTTCTTCCTCTTCAATGGCCGGTCCTTTCCCTTTGCGCTGGCGAAGAGCATAGGCAGCTTGATCTTCACCACCCCTGCCGTCCTCATCCTTAAAGCGAATGTGTTGAGCACTCGAACCTGCGCCAGAGGAGAAGGGAGGAGGAGTCAGGTAGTACCCAAAATAGTTCATCTCCTCGACGGTGAAGGTGGGGTCATCATGAGTAGTGGGGTCATCATGAGTAGGAGGAGGTGAGCCTTCAGCTAGGGATGGTGGAGGAGTCTCAATACCAAAATGGTCATAAAGACCCTTTTAATTTCTCTCAATGACGTCGAGCCTCTGATTAATGTTCCTGCACATGCTCATAAGAGATTTGAACATCTTCATAATCCCGCTTCTCTTCCCGCGAGGAGGCAGAGGCACATGAGAGGATCCAGTGCCCTGAGAGGCAGCCCGAGGTGGCTGAGGGGGTGCAGCTGAAGATGGAGGCTGAGCTGCTCCAAAGAACTGTCCAGAGGTGGTGTCGGGAGTCCAGTTAGAAGGAATATGAGGTTTGAGGCTCAGATGCTTCATATCCTTGTTGAAGGTTAAACCCGATACCTTCTCAATCATGAACATGATGTGAGGAGCGTATCCACAGCCACGCTTGGGAGAGATGGAGATGTCTCACATCTCCTGATAGACATAGTCAAATACATAAAACTTTCTATTTCCATGAACCCAGTGCAGGATATCCCTCTGAAAGGCAGGGATATGGTCAGAATTGCCTCCCCTTGGAGCTAAGGTACTCCTGCAGATCCGAAACAAGACTGAAAGAATGGTTTCAGTCCACTGGAGTTGGGAGGAGAGCAGTTATCTGGGTCCACATACATGTACATCATGTTCTTAGCATCCATATGATTCCCCTTGTGAACCTTGTGCTTTTCCTTGCGTGTACGCTTAAGTCTAATCATACTAGCAAACTGGTTCAGGGAGAAGGTGTACTTGGTGCCATTCGTCATCCAGGACATGGTTTTGGCATCTTCATCAAAATAAACAGTGGAGTAAAACTGAGCTATGATTTCCGTATTCCAGGAGTACTGGAAAGTCAGAAAGGTCTTGAGACCATGATGCTCATAGGCAGCCAGCACTTGATCGAGTAATGGATGCTTCCTTGTCTTCATGTGATCCCAATCAAGCCACTTTATCTCAACCACTGCATTCTTCATGGGTAGATAGGTGGAGCGGTACCAATCAGCATGGAAGTGTGCATGAAAGCGGAAATCAGAAGCTTCTTTCTCACCAGCATAGAAATTGGTTAACCTTGCCTCAGAGCAGGTCTCAATGCAGGCATGAAGGTAGTTCACAATATCGCGGTCAGAGTTCTCCATTTCTGCTAGAGGATGCATGACCCTAACGAGCTCATTTGTCTCTTCCGGCTCCTCTCTCTCAGCTGGAGCTTTCAGGGTGGTGCGGCGGATGCGCCTAGCAGTGGCCTTCCTCCTCTTTGGGGGTTGGCTTTGACCTTGGTCTTCGTCGGTCTTGGTTCTCTTCTCCCTCAAGGGGGATGCTTCCACGTCAGACATGCTGAGAAAATGTGGCGAGCAACAAGTTAGGAGGGAGTCAAAAAGAGGAATAGGGGTGTGGAGAATCAATGAAGAGTTCAGGTTTTTGAAGAAACTGCAGGTCGTCGGACATGTCCGATAATCATCGGGCAAGTCATATCGGACATGTTCGATGCGTCGGACTTGTCCGATGGTCGTCGGACTTGTCCGATGACACGCAATTGGTCCAAAAACCTAGATCCTTCACGAATCCACCTACCGCAAGTACCCAAACTTATTCTACTCCACTAACAACTAACTAGAGGCTACTTCTATGGATCAAATATGCAAGGGAACAAGATTTGACACTAGTATTGATCAATAACCCTAACCCTCAGAGAGAGAGAGAGGGGATTAGGGTTAAACCTTGCAATAATTTTTGCAATAATAGAATAATCACCATTCAGATGTGCACATTCTCTACATCACATTGCTAGAGTCAAGAATATTTAATTCACTCCTAAGGTAGCAAAATCTCTTCTCATCTAGGGGCTTGGTGAATATATCGGCTAGTTGATCTTCGGTTCTCACATGGCTAACTTCGATATCCCCCTTGATAGAATGATCTCTCAAAAAGTGGTGGCGGATATCTATATGCTTTGTGCGCGAATGCTCAATGGGGTTATAAGCAAGCTTTATAGCACTCTCATTGTCACATAGGAGTGGAACACGGTTCAACTTGTAACCGTAATCCCTTAGAGTTTGTCTCATCCAAAGTAGTTGTGCACAACAACTACCGGCTGCAACATACTCCGCTTCGATCGTGGAAAGTGCAACGGAGTTTTGTTTCTTGGATGACCAGGGCACTAGGGACCTACCCAAGAATTGGCATGTTCCGGAAGTGCTCTTTCTATCTACCTTATCTCTGGCATAATCCGCATCAGAATAGCCTAATAGGTTGAACTTTGACCTTGGGGTACCAAAGCCCTAGGTTGGGTGTGTGAACCAAATATCTCAATATTCTCTTAACGACCACCATGTGACACTCCATAGGAGCGGCTTGAAAACGTGCACACATACACACACTAAGCATGATGTCGGGCCTAGATGCACAAAGATAAAGCAAAGAGCCAATTATGGAGCGATATACCTTTTGATCAACAGGTTCATCCTTTTTGTTGAGGTCGAGGTGACCATTTGTCGGCATGGGAGTTTTGATGGGCTGCCTTGTCCATGTCAAATTTCTTCAATAAGTCTTGTGTGTACTTTGCTTGACATATGAAGGTGTACTCCTTGAGTTGCTTCACTTGGAAGCCTAGAAAGAATGTCAATTCTCCCATCATGGACATCTCGAACCTTTTGGTCATTATCTTGCTAAATTCATCACAAAAGGTTTGGTTAGTAGAACCAAATATAATGTCATAGACATATATTTGGCATACAAAGATATCATCACCAAAACGCTTATTGAAGAGGTTGGATCTGTCTTGCCAATGATAAAACTCTTTTTAATAAAAAAATCCCTAAGGCATTCATACCATGCTCTCAGGGCTTGCTTAAGCCCATAGAGCGCCTTATGGAGTTTATAAACATGGTTAGGATACTTAGAGTCTTCAAAGCCCGGTGGTTGCTCCACATACACCTCTTCCTTGATTGGCCCATTTAGGAATGCACTTTTCATGTCCATTTGGTACAACTTAAAATCATAGAGAGTAGCAAAAGCAAGTAATATTCTAATAGATTCAAGCCTTGCTACGGGGGCATAAGTTTCATCAAAATTCAAACCTTCCACTTGTGAATACCCCTTTGCCATGAGCCTTGCCTTGTTTCTTGTCACAACCTCATCTTCATTTTATTTGTTACGGAACACCCATTTGGTGCCCACAACATTTTTGTTCTTTGGCCTTTCCTCAAGTGTCCACACTTCATTTCTTGTGAAGTTGTTCAATTCTTCTTCCATGGCCATCACCCAATCCGCATCCTCAAGTGCTTGTTCTACCCTAAATGGCTCCATAGAAGAGACAAAAGAGTAGTGTTCACAAAAACTACTAACTCGAGATCTAGTGATTAATCCTTTGTCAATATCTCCAAGAATTTGCTCGACGGGGTGATCACGTTGTACATTTTGATGCACTCTTGGGTGCGGTGGGTGTGAGCTTTCTTGACCACCATCTTTATCAACCTCTTCATCATATCTTTGAGAATCATTGCTTGATGCTTGTTCATGATCCCCAACATCTTGATCTTGACCACTTGCATGATCTAATTCTTCATTCTTATGATTTTGGTTTTGTGTTGAGCGAGAGGGTTGATTTTCAATACTTGATGTTTCTTGTGGTCTCACATCACCAATGGCCATCCTTTTTATTACACTTCTAGGAGCTTCATCATCTACACCATCACTAACAACTTGCTCCCTTTAAGAGCCATTAGATTCATCAAATGTCACATCACGTGAAATTTCAACACAACCGGTGGTTTTGTTGAATACACGATAGGCATGAACATTCGACCCATAACCAAGCAAGAAACCTTCATCAACTTTTGGAGCAAACTTAGAAGTCTTGGGTTTCTTGTTTAGCATAAAGCATTTGCTCCCAAAAACACGAAAGTAGGAAATATTAGGCTTGTTACCGGTTAGTAGCTCATATGGTGTTTTCTTCAAAAGTCGATGGAGATACAACCGGTTGGAGACATGGCATGCGGTGTTGACGGCCTCGGCTCAAAAGCGGTCGGACATCTTGTATTCAGCAAGCATTGTTCTTGCCATCTCAATGAGTGTGCGGTTCTTTCTTTCGGCCACCCCATTTTGTTGAGGGAAGTAGGGTGCCAAAAATTCATGCTTGATGCCTTCTTCATCGAGATACTCTTCAACTTGAGTGTTCTTGAATTCGGTGCCGTTGTCACTCCTTATTTTCTTGATCTTGACTTCATATTCATTTTGTGCTCTTTTCATGAATGTCTTGAGCGCATCTTTTACTTCACCTTTATTATGCAAAAAGAATACCCACGTGAAGTGAGAAAAGTCATCAATAATTACAAGACCATATTTGTTACCACCAATACTTAGGTAGGAGACAAAGCCGAAGAGGTCCATGTGTAACATCTCCAATGGCCTTGTGGTGGTCATCACATTCTTGGCGGGGTGTGATGCTCCAACTTGCTTTCTCGCTTGGCATGCACTACAAACTTTATCCTTCTCAAAGCAAACGTCGGTTAGTCCTATGATGTGGCCGCTCTTTTGGAGTTTGTGAAGATTTCTCATACCAACATGGGCTAGCCTTCTATACCACAACCATCCCATGTTGGACTTCGCTAATAAGCATGTACCAAGTCTAGCTTCATCCGTGGAGAAGTCCACAACATAAAGCTTTCCTTTAAGCACACCCTTAAAAGCAACCGAGCCATCACTCCTCTTATAGACGGTCACACCACATTCGTTGAACAAACAATCATAGCCTATTTTACAAAATTGTAAAATGGACAAAAGATTGAAGTCAACGTGATCAACAAGCATAACCTTAGAAAGGGAATATGAAGGAGTGAGAGGGACTTTACCATAACCTAGTACTTGTCCCGTTCCATTGTCACCAAATGTGATGTACTCATTTTTGTTATGACTTGGCTCGAATGACTTGAACATCTTTTTGTCTCCGGTCATATGATCGGTGCATCCACTATCAATCACCCAACTTGATCCTCCGGAGACATAGTCCTACAAAACAAATTAAGCTTTGTTTTTAGGTACCCAAATTTGCTTCGGTCCTTTTACGTTAGTCACAAGCACTTTGGACACCCACACACAAGCCTTTGGCCTCTTGTTGCGTGACCCAACATATTTGGCAAACACATGACCATGCATGTTTCTCATGAGCACATATGATGCATCAAAATCATGAAAGAGTGCATAAGTAGCATTAGGCATATTAGCATGAGAATCATTAACAAAAGAAGAATGATTAATATTCTTGTTCTTGGCTTGCTTCTTTTGGTAAGATCCTTCCTTGGTGAACTTAAGTAATTCCTTCCCATTCTTGTTCTCCCGAGCATTATGCTTGGCACCCTCAATATACCTAATGCCATCCATGACATGTGACATTCTAGTATATGAGTATGCACCTCTTGCATACTTTGCCTTCTCATCATCAACAACATCTTTCTCATATTGTATTTTGCTTTCAAGAGCTTTTACTTGCTTGTTCAAATCATCAATCAATTTGATATTAGTAGCACAAGCATCAACATCAATATTATAGCATCTATCACATCCTTTGCTAGTGGAAGAATAAGAGGAATTATTTGAGGAGGATGTGAAAGTTGAAAGAATCCTATATTGTTCTTCAAGAGACTTATGAGTCTTTTCCAAATCCTCATACTTCTCTTGAAGTTCATCTTTAATGCTCTAAACATTCTCACAAGTATTCTCAATTTTAGTGAGAGACATAGTTAAGTCATTATTTTTCTTTCTCTCTTCTTCTAGGAGCTTCTCTAGTTCAAGGTTTCTTTTATTTTCAAGAATAAGCAAGTCTTCTTGTTTCTCAAGTAGTTCCTCTTGCCTATCATTTTCTTCCTTTTGTTTTTCAAGTAATTCTATAAATTCAAGCATTTTGGGAAGTGAAGCATTAACATCATCATCATCATCACTACTACTAGCATAAGAGGCATGCTTGTGTTTAGATTTTGTTACCTTCGATCCTCTTGCCATAAGGCACTTGTGAGTGTCATCATCATCATCATCACTCAAGCTTCCAAATAGAGAAGTGTTGGTGGGAGTGACGCCAATGGCAAGTGTAGCAATGCCTCCCTCATCCGAGTCGGATTCGGAGGAGGAAGATGATGAAGAGGATGAATCATCGGAATTCCATTCTTGACCAATGTGAGCTTCACCTCTTCTATGCTTCTTGTACTTCTTGTCTTTCTTGTGGTGCTTGTCTTTCCTTCTTTTATCTTTGTTCTTCTTCTTTGGACATTCCACAATGAAATGTCCTTCATCACCACATTCATAGCAAGTTCTTTTTCACCTTCTTGCTTTGCCCTTGTCAAAGCTTTTCTTTTTGTAGCCATCTTTCTTGAGAAATGACTTGAATCTCCTCACAAGCAAAGCCATCTCATCATCACTATCTTCACTACTAGAATCAACCACTTTCTTCTTCTTTTCTTGTGTGGTTTTGAGTGCCACATCATTTTTATCACCATTTGCTCCCTTAATTTGCTTGATCAAGGCATTTATCTTGTTGGCTTGATCATTTTGTTGCTTTTGGGAAAGAAGCTTTCCAAGAACTTCATCGGTGGAGAAGGTTTTGAAGTTGTCCTTCTCTCTAATGTTTGAGCAAATGTTACTATCCCAGGTCTCAATGCTTGTAGTAGTCTCTTGTTAATATCCAAGTCGGTCATTTTAGCTCCTAGTGCTCTTCTTTGATTCACAATCCTCATGAGCCTATCATTAACTTCCTTTTGGCCTTCTTCCGGGCCCATAATGAATAGGTTGAACTCATTTTGCAATTCTTCAAGTCTTGCATCTTTGACAGAATTAATGCCCTCATGGATAACCTCAAGTTTTCTCCATAGTTGGTTGGCATTCTTTATTCCGGCTACCTTGTCATACTCGGTGGCACTAAGTGCGGAAATAATTGCACTAGCAGCCACGGCATTGCGATGAATGTTGATTTGATCCTTACGGGTTAGATTGTCTCTATTTTCCCACAAAAAACCATTCTCGGTTATATTTGCAACATGAGAACTCATGAATTCCAAATACATTATCATCTTGTATTTCCAATGATCATAAAATTGTCCATCAAAGTAGGGGAGTCTACCGGACCCTTGCCCAATGCGATCTTCTTTGAGATCATCATAATCAAACATGACATTATTGTAGGTTTTTGGTAGCTCATCTTTATCAATATCTTCAATCCTTGGATTTTCTCCAGGTGCATCACCCTCGGACCTTACTTCAGACGATCCACTAGGCGGAATTTCCTTTTCCTTTGTCATCTTTATCTTCAAGCGGTTAAGCCTTCAAGAAAATCCCGCTCTGATACCAATTGAAAGTGCCTAGAGGGGGGAGGGGGTGAATAGGCAATTATCCCTGAAATTCACTTAATAATAAAAGTTAAATACGCAGTGTCAGACTTGTCTGATGATTATGGAGAAAGTCCAATGACTTGTCCGATGGCACGAGATAGAAAAGTAGATCGACCGGGTAAATATTAAAACTAGTGCAAGGTAAGCTAGGAGCAAGTGAATACAAGCAAAAGAAAGCTATAAAAATAAAGAGAACAACTAGCAAGCAACCTACACAAGTTAATTTAAGAAATACGAAGCAAACCCTAACTATTAAGTTTATGAGCAAGAACAAGTAAATGAAAGACACGTAATTAAAGCACAAGTAAGGCACAAGATTTGTTCACCGAAGTTCAGCTCCACAAAGAAGCCTACGTCTCCGTTGAGGGATCCACAAAGGATCGGGTCTCTTTCAACCCTAACCTCTCCAAGTGATCATAAAAATCAAACTTGGTTTTTCACTAGAAACTCCACAAAGGAGGGGTCAATACAAACTTTCCGAGACGTCATCACACAAGTTGGGAGCTCTACGGGCACCTCTAATCGTCTAGTGGATGAATCCTCAAGAGTAATAAACACAACAGTCGTCGGCGGTGAGGATGAACCAAGTGCTCAAGAGGATGAAAGCTTGGAGTCGATGGAGCACTTCAATCTTCTCTCAATCCCTTCACAAATCAAGAGTGGAAGCAAGGGAGGAGAGTTGGGGAGAGCAAAGTGAGCTTGAGAGTGTTTTTAAGTGGAATGAGTGACCAACCGGCCAAAGGGCGAAGAGGGGTTCTATTTATAGCCCAATAGGAAAAAGAGTCGTTGGAGACCCAATTTCTGAGATCTGTATCGGACAAGTGCGATGGTCATCAGACATGTCCGATGAATCAAGGTGGCGCAGAAACTGGAGTCCGATAAGCTTGCCCGATGCCTCGGATAAGATGACCATCGGACAAGTTCGATGGCCATCGGACATGTCCGACGGCACAGGAGGGGCAGAGGAACTGGGATCCGATGGACTTGTCCGATGGCTCGGACAAGTCTTGTCCATCGGACAAGTCCGATAGTCATCGGATAAGTCCGATGAAAATAGGGTGGTAGGGGAACTGTATTCCGATGAAAGTGTCCGATGCGTCGGACTTTCCTCTGTTCATCGGACAAGTCCGATAACCGTCGGACATGTCCGACGATCCATGGCAGAGGTAATGGAGTCCGATGGACTTATCCGATGGGTTGGACAAGTCCGATGATTTTGCCCTGAAAAATTTTGTTTTGCCTGAAAAGGAGAATTTTGGACTTGGTTCACCTCTGCTTCATACTTTTGTGTCCCTCTTGATAGTACGGTCTTTCCTATACTCAAGATCTAAAATAAAACTCTATGAACTTCATTCTTGAGCATATTTTGAATTTCATCTTGAAGCACTTTGCCATCTTCTTTTCTCCCTTTTGTTTCTATGCATTTAATCATCAAACTTTGTACCATAATATACACACATGCTTATTAAAAGATTAGTCCATTCTTAATTGTATTGACGCCAATCACTAAAATAAAATTAGGGGCCTAGATGCACCTTCAGTTAGGCCATTTATATCTTGTCTTTTGAGCTCATCTATTTAGAATTATAGCCAACAACTGCTCGGGCTGCCCTAAGGGCCTCCACAATGATGCCTAGCACACTGTCTAAAAAAATCTCTAGCACCTTTGCTTCTCTCTCCTATATCCATCGCTAGCACATTGTCCAAAAGAAATCAGCAGGACCCATGAATCACTGCATGCGTGAAGGCGGGCAGTCATTTTATAGAGGAGAACAAACCACTGCATGTAGCTGGTCCACAAAGCGCGTGAGCAGACGCTAAGTGCAACTATAGGATAGCTTTGGGAGCAGCTATACATCACTGTGTCACAGCTGTAGCTAACTTTCTTCTCTCTCTCTTTTCATATCGGTACGGAAGTTGATATGTGCTTCCTGCACCTAGCTATACTAAACCATGGAGTCTCTGATACACCGTCCACGCGTGCCGGCACATTCAGCAGTCCTACTCTTCTAGACTCTAGAGCCACTTTTGTGGTACCGAGGTGAGAGCATGGTTGAAATAACTGAGGTAACCGACCGGTTAACCCGGTTAACCGAAAAACTGGTCCGGGCCGGTCACTCCGGCCGGCCGGCCGGTTAAACCCCGTTATGATTTAAAAAAATTTTAAAATTTTTAAAAAAATTGTATTAGACTTAACCGAAATAACCGGTTTATCCGGTTATGTAAAACTTGGGTTAGAGTGGCATCACGAATGTACGTAATGGATTGGAAGGATTTTTGCTAAGTAATCAAGCTGCTTTGCGGGTCATTCCAGAAAGATTCCTCCACTAGGGGACAAATCCACACCAAATGATTGATTTGCAGCAGCTTCCTGTCTGTGAATCGGGTGGTTTCTTCGGGAGAGATCCAGAAGACTCCGGTGGTCACCATTGCTTGGAGAGTACTAACAGAGGTACGTGTGTGGCTGTTGTGCTGAGCCCGCTCTCAGAATTGTACGAACCTTCGATGGGGCAGTTCGTAGTGAGAAATTAGGGGAAATTTTAACACGCGGAAGGATCAATTCTTAAGCAGCTCGACTCGCCAATCACGTCGCCCTAGAGCTCGACTCGCCAATCACGTCGCCCTAGAGTATATGTTACTAGTGTACCTTTATTTTTTATTTGATGGCGTCATTAGTCCCAATATGTACTAACCAACAAACACGATAAAAAATTGGAGATAGTACTTTGGATTTTATAATCGTCACGAGTTTCGGTTGTTTGATTCAAGCTGCATGATTTAACTTTAAACCATCCGCGCCCCCAACCTGATATAATACAAAATACAATCACGAGTTTAAGGCACCAATCACAAGCAGGGTCAAACACTCAAACTCGGTACAGATACCTACACCGTCCTTTTCAATCGACGGAAGCAAACTATACCGTAGATAAAATACAAAATCAAATCAAAAGCCTCTTCCTGACACGCCATTATTATACGTCCTCGAACTAACTGGCCGCCACCATTCGCCACTTCGCCAGGAGGCCAGGCACTTCAAATAGTGTGTCCCCCTTGTTGTTGGTAACAGAACAAATCGTCCGTCCCCATTCGTTCGTCCTCCATTCGACCATTCCTCTCCACGAAGCCGGGAGGGATTCGACAGGACAGGCGGAGGTAGGCTCCCTTGACCGACCGATCAATCGTCCGGCCATGGCGCTCGGCGACGGTGGGGATAACGGAGCCGCCATCCCGCTCATCTCGGATCAACCCAAGCATGGCGGCATCGTGCGGAGCGGTGAGTTTGTTGTGATTCAGATTAATTTCTTCTTCCCCTTTCCCCCCTGCTCGATCGAACTCGCCGTCGAATCTGACGACTGATCGTCCACCGGTGATGATGATGAAGGGAGCATGTGGACGGCGGCGGCGCACGTGATCACGGCGGTGATCGGGTCCGGCGTGCTGTCGCTGGCGTGGAGCATCGCGCAACTGGGGTGGGTGGCCGGCCCGCTCACCATGCTCGTCTTCGCCGCCGTGACGGCGCTGCAGTCCACGCTCTTCGCCGACTGCTACCGCTCGCCGGACCCCGAGCACGGGCCGCATCGGAACCGCACCTACGCCGGAGCCGTCGATCGCAACCTAGGTACGCCAACCAACCACCTTTTGCCCAGTTTTCCTTTTTCTGTTTAGGCTTATAGATTATGTTTAGTTAGATCATCTGAGTTTCAGAAATGGGTTTGTTTGACCGCTCATGTAATCTTCGCCACGAATTAAGGATCGACAAGTAACAGGCAATCTGGATATTTACCTGTGTATCAGCAGCAGCTGGCACGTGTTTGGTTTTGGGTTTAAGAGAGGCGCATTATACTAGTAGCATCAGAGACGTATTTCTCCAGGCATTGGTGCTTTCAACAGCATCGGTAGGTTAGCATGTGCCAGGGCATTTGAAGTATACCAATGTAGTTTTTTTTTAGCTTCTCTTTATGCTTGACAACTAAGAACTCTGAATAAGTTAATCGACCACCGCAAAACTATCCGATGTTGTTTGTATAAAGTGACATGGCTAACCACTTAATAATTCTGGCCAAACAACATCTCATAGGTTAGCTGATTGTGTAATAAAATTGATATGTCAACAGCCAATCCGAACTTCATGTGTATTTCGAGCTAGTTTAATTAATCATCTGGACTGAGATAAGCACTAAACTAACCTGCAAGAAAGGGGGAAAGAGGTCACGAGTGGGCCTCTGTTCCTCTCCGATTGGCTCGGTGTCTTCTCCTCAACACAAAATCGGTGGATCGTGATGGTGAAGCGTCGTCTATAATCCAACTCTGAAAGGGACACGATCAAACACGAGCAGCCGAGAGCCACCGGCACACGGGAAGGCTCGTGAACCCCGTGGCGCGCACCGTACAGGTACAGCTGGACGAAAGATTTTTTTGTGTGGTGCGCCGCGTCTCACCGGGACCACGTCAGCGAAAGGGACCGGCCCCAGCTCCGATTCCTTCGGGGGCGACGTGGCGCTCGCGTTTACGCACGCGGAAAAATGGATGGCTGCGCGCTCGCCGGAGTTTGGTGGACGAGTTCGTGTTCGTCACTGGGACAAATGGCGGCCATGGTACGGGTGGCAGGTGCCCGATGGCTGATGAGAGAGTATAGGAGAGGGACAGCCAAGTAGCACATGCCAAATGGCTGACGAGTTCGTGTTCGTCACTGCCTGGGGATTCGTTTTGAGTCCGACACGATTGAACCATTTTTGGTTGGGCTTCGTCCAACGCATCTCTTGTTGTCGGACAAACAATCGTGACGGCGACGTAAGCTGAGCCTTTAGGTTGCGACTCTGTTCGATAGACTCCATATTTTTGACACGTTGTTTTCCTCAATTATATGTGTTCCTGTTACGATAAATTGTTTACATAATGTGGTTGCGATCAATCAGTTTTTGCACAATGAGTAGTATATAGACTAGTCATTTTAAACAACCAAGGTTCTGCTGCGTGCGATAATTTAACATGGACATGCTGGGAAATTAATAATCTTGTTCCTCCATTATTAGGACCATTTTGGTGTTCCTTTTTTCGAATAATCATTTTGCATAATGTGGTTGCGACCAATGTTCTGCGCGACTATAGTTTAGCACGGACGTGCTGCACCACAATGTACTATCAGTCAATTTGCATCAACAAGTAGCTTACCATGGTGAGGCAGTAACCTGACAGATGCGTACTTTTTCGTCTCCTGATTTTTTTAAGTTGATTTCCCCCATTGTTTGGCTTAATCATTTACTGAACGTGGGTCGAAATGCTTGACAGGTACGAGCAGTTCGTGGGTCTGCATGCTGCTGCAACATACGGCCCTGTTCGGCTACGGCATCGCCTACACCATCACCGCTTCCATCAGCTTCAGGTGCGTTCGCATCTACTACTAGTACGAGTACCATTGCTTCTGTGGTGTTGGTTGGTTGGATCGTACTAGTCCCACAGTGCCGGCGGAAGAGAGATCTCTTCTTCCCCTCGACCTCAAGCTGCGCCGGCGAACTAGTGGTTAGTGCTGGTTTTCTCAGGTTCGCGGCGCAACGGCGGCTGGCTGCAGTTCTTCCTTCGCGCATAGGCCCAACAAACACGCCCCGGTGCTCTCTTGCCGCACAGCCCAACAGCCTCCTTTGAGCAGCACTCATTACAGCCCATTTGTTTTTATCTGAGGCTCGGCCCGGGATCAATAAGCAATGGCCCACCTTCAAGTCGCTTTCCCAAGGAATGTTGTCCTCCTGTCCATGCTTTGCTCTCGCTTCCACAGGACCACATCTCTTTCATTCTTATCGTCCCGTACTGAGTTCCGTTCGCTAACCTCAAATTCCCGATCGTTACGGCCACCGAACGAAACTACTGTGCCATCGACGAAGATGCTGCTAGACGTGGAGGTGGTCCATTTCCTGACCAGCGATGCTGCCCCTGACTATCAGTATCGACGATGTGCACCACCCTTGTACTAGCACCATCATTTCCGTCTCGCTGGGATCCCAATCAACTCCAGAAAGTGAACGATGTGGAGGGTCCTTTCCTTTGACACAGCATTTGGCTTAAAATGCAATAGTCTGCAATCTGCATGCCCCGGATAAAACCTCCAAAACTTCATGGTTATGTGACCTAAGTTTGGAAACTTATAACTTGTTAGTTTCCATAACAATCAACGTACACGCCTCTGCTTTCCGCCTACATTCAGATCCTGGTCGTTTTCGGCGCATGTCGTGGCTATACCAGGACGAAAACAGAGCCCAACTTGTTTTCGTGTTGTCATGATCTGTTTGATGTGTAGCGATTTGAAGAATGTCCGGGAGAGGAGTAGTTTTCTTGAGCTGCGCGAAAGGACCGCCGAGTCAACAAAGCAGTAGAAAGGAATTTTCTTTCAGCGCATGTCGGCTTAGTTTTGCCGCTGGTGATGTAGCCGGCTTAGTTTTGTACAAAACTAGCATGTAATCCTTGTTTTTTTCCTCTACTTAATGAATGGCAGTTCTCCTGCCTCCTTTTCAAAAAAAAAAAAGTAAAAAAAAAAATTCTTTCAGTGCCGCAACAATTCTGCTGCCCTGCAACTGCGGAGTAGCCGCTGTTAAGTTAGAAACGGGGCCGAGTATTTCAGTCGAGAGAACACGATGGTCAAGAAAGAATAAACAGAAGAAGGATATGGATTTGACCCCGTGACATGAAAACGGTATCAATTGGTTTGAATTGTCCACAAAGGTTGATGAACACCTCCACGACAACAACTGTGCAGTAGCGGTGCGCAAGTGCAACTAGACAAAAGTCATGCACGCAGTTTTCCGGGGTTTGAAACCCGAAACGAACTCTGGAAAGTTGCCATATTACACCACCCGCCGAAACTTAAATGAACGCCTACCTGAACAGCGAAAGGTTGCTGCAACTTAGAGCTAGAAATAGACTCGTTACCTTGCCCAGATGCATTTTGAGCCATGTTTGGGCGATATTAATGACACTTTTCCGATTATGCCGGAGAATGATAGGGGGTATGGGCAGCGGGGTTGCCCAAGCCGGAGCTGCAGTATCCCGTGAACAAAAAAAAAAAAAAACGATTGCTTGTAGTCCTGTAACCTGTAGTCCCCGTTTCCTGTCCTGACTCGTCAGGCATTCGGGCCCCGCCCAGTGGAAGGTCATCCTTATTCACACCCCACATGCCCTGACGACTCGTGACACGGTAGCGCGTAGCTAGTTTTTTCTGTCTCGTCCTTTCTCCCTGCGAAAAGAACGTGTGCGAGAATGAATGTGGGGGGTTTTGTTCGTACTTGGATGTCCATCAGATCCGCATCCGCATGCAACCAAATCACACACTCTCCTTCGCGGAAAGAAAAAGGTGATGTCTTTTGTGCGTAGGGGTGATGGCATTGCAGCTGGGATTTTTCGTTCCCAAAAAGTGGCTCGGCACGTTCAACCCCGTCCGGAAAACAAGCGGACAAAAACGATACCAATAATGCTTATGTGATTCCTCCATCGCTCGCTGCCCACCTACACTTCCTCCCTTGCCGAGACCATAGCTCCATCCGCACCCAATCCCGGCCCGCGCTTCTCCCTCTCTCTATACGCAGGCACCCAGCGAACCAGTCTCCCCGGCGAGAGAGCAAGCCGCGCCGCGCGCATGCAATGGCGGTGGACCGCTCCCTCGAGGTTCTCGACGGCCGGTGCGACGACGACGGCCACCCGCGCCGGACCGGTAACAAACCCAACGGCCTGTTTTTTTCGCGCGCCATCCATCCATCCATCATCGTTTCATTTCTGAATGAAATCGACCTTCCGCTCCATCTCTGTCCCGCGGCGCGAACGCAGGCACGGCGTGGACGTGCTCGGCGCACATCATCACGGCGGTGATCGGCGCCGGCGTGCTGTCGCTAGCGTGGGCGGTGGCGCAGCTGGGATGGGTGGCCGGGCCGGCATGCATGCTCTGCTTCGCGCTCGTCACCTACGTCTCCGCGGCGCTGCTGACCGAGTGCTACCGGCGCGGCGACCCCGACAAGGGCCCACGGAACCACTGCTACATGGACGCCGTCCGCGTCTACCTCGGTATATACATACCTACCGTTTCTCACATTCACCGGCGGTTAGTTACAGTTACAGTTACAGTTACAGTTACAGCAGCTCCTATATATGGGATGACAGAGAAAACTGATCGACGATTGAGCTTTGTGGTGTCATCGTTTTTGCTTTTGGCTTAAATAATCCGTGTGTGATGTGCTGTGTGCTCTGTGCTCTGCGGCGACGTGCTTCAGGCAAGAAGCACACCTGGGCTTGCGGCTCGCTGCAGTACGTGAGCCTGTACGGCTGTGGCGTCGCCTATACCATCACCACCGCCACTAGCATAAGGTAGTCGTCACCGGTAACAAACTCCCCCCCCCCCCCCCCCCCCCTTCACCTGTTATACACTGCCGCGCTGCCTGTCTGATGAATATCGAACAGGATCCTGATGCTATGCTGCATTGCTGCTGCTGCTATTGGCGCTTAATTTCGCGGATCATTATTAATTTGGTCTTAACGGGGTGTGTGCTTGTGTGTGTTTTTGTGCCATGTTGCTCTGCTGTCTCGATGTTGCAGAGCGATCCTGAAGTCGAACTGCTACCACGACCACGGCCACGACGCGGCCTGCAACTACGACGGCAGCTACTACATGCTCATCTTCGGCGGCGCGCAGCTCTTCCTCTCATTCATACCCGACTTCCACGACATGGCGTGGCTCTCTGTCGTCGCCGCGGTCATGTCCTTCTCCTACGCATTCATCGGCCTCGGCCTCGGCATTGCCAGCACCATTGGTATGCCATCCCTGGCCCTGCTTTCATTCATCGGAACACACACTAGCAGTACAGTTACACAACTGTAAGTAAGGTCGGATAAGCTCACAGACTTAATGTGTTAATGTTTTTGCAGCTAATGGAACGATCAAAGGAAGCATAACAGGCGTCCCCATGAGGAGCCCTG
Organism: Eleusine indica; assembly: GCA_030378355.1. Lineage (NCBI taxonomy): Eukaryota > Viridiplantae > Streptophyta > Magnoliopsida > Poales > Poaceae > Eleusine > Eleusine indica. Next base: position 10,943,199 of record CM059502.1, read on the forward strand.
TGCAGAAGGTGTGGCGCGTCTCGCAAGCCATCGGGGACATCGCGTTCGCGTACCCGTACTCCTTGATCCTTCTGGAAATTCAGGTAACTGATGAACCACATCCTTTTCCTTCCAGAACTGCTCAAGTACTCATCACTCATGTAGTAACAGTAACCACTAGTAGGGAAGCAGAATACTACAGTAACAAATCTTCTGTTCCACTTGTGCCAACAATAAATGTGATAGGACACCCTGAAGTCGCCACCGGCGGAGAACAAGACGATGAAGAAGGCGTCCATGATCTCCATCCTCGTGACCACCTTCTTCTACCTCTGCTGTGGCTGCTTCGGCTACGCCGCCTTCGGTAGTGACGCGCCTGGCAACCTCCTCACCGGCTTCGGCTTCTACGAGCCGTACTGGCTCATCGACTTCGCCAACGCCTGCATCATCCTCCACCTGCTGGGCGGGTATCAGGTACCGATGATATGACAGTAGTCTGAAACTTGAGATCAGACATTCTCAATGCTGAAACGCAGCTAATACCTCCTTTGTCGCAGGTGTACAGCCAGCCAATTTTTCAGTTCGTGGACAAGTTCTTCGCGGAGAGGTACCCGGACAGCGGGTTCGTGAACGACTTCCACACCGTGAAGGCGCCGGGCCTGCCGGCGTGCCGGGTGAACCTGCTGCGCGTGAGCTTCCGGACGCTGTACGTGGCGAGCACGACGGTGGTGGCCATCGTGTTCCCCTACTTCAACGAGGTGCTGGCGCTGCTGGGCGCGCTCAACTTCTGGCCGTTGGCCATCTACTTCCCCGTGGAGATGTACTTCATCCAGCGGAACGTGCAGAAATGGTCCACCAGGTGGGTCGTCCTGCAGACCTTCAGCGTCGTCTGCCTGCTCGTCAGCGCCTTCGCGCTCGTCGGCTCCATCGAGGGGCTCATCAGCCAGAAACTAGGCTAGAGGAGGGTCCCCCCCTCCTCTGTTCTGGGTTGGTTTCTGTTGGGTCCGTCTTGTTGTAGCGGTAATGGAGAATGCAGTAGCGCGTTATAGCAGATGGGGGAGCATGCATCATCTCCCTGGTGATGGTGATGAAAGCAGCAAGCAAACTGGCAGCAAGGATGAGAGCAAACTGGCACGGTGTTTTTTCATTCAGTGCCTTTCCTTTCCTTTCCTTCTGCAGTGGAGTGAAGTGTGTGCACATGTAATACTGCCGGGTTGCTTCAGAATTCAGAAGAACTAGTGTTGTAGTACTAGTTTCAGACATTCAGGATGTTGTGGACTGCTCATTTTGCTGTCCTTGTAATTTGGATTTGCATCTCGTATTTGATTCAGTCTACATCATTGGATTGAGCATGCGTAAGCCGTGTGCCTGTGGGGCAGATTTTTACTGAAATGGTGGGAAAGAACATGATCCGTCGGGTTCTTGGAATCGCAGGCCCCAGCGGGGATCCGCGTTCTTGATGACCAGGATGGAACGATAAAATAGCGTCGTCATCTCAAGAGTGTAATCAAAGTGCACAACATAGAAATATCGTTTGACATGCTAGTACCCCCCCCCCCCCCCCCCCCCCCCCCCCTTGTCTTTGCCAGAGAAAGCTTATTCTCCAATACTGACAGTAATACTATTAGTCTTTTCAAATCAAACGGGAATAAAACTAAAACTAATCCTGTCAAATTTTTTGCCGGATTGACCGCCTGGTTTGACTGCCGGAGGCGAGAACACACGCATGCGGCACGTCGCTTTGCAGTCTGCGAAAGTACAATTCCATTCATTATCCCCATCGACGGGACGACACGCGCGGCGTCGATTATTAGCTGAGATGGATCAGACGGCGCGAGGAGGAAGAAACGCGAGGGATTGGATCGGGGGGTTGACCCGGCGCTGTGCGGGTGGGCAACCTGTCCCGGCTCCCGGGGCCTCGTCACGCCTTGCGCGGGCGTTGAATTCTTTATGCCTCCTCGGCCCCGTGTGCCGTGCGTGCCGCCGCTGGCACCGCCTATTTATGCTCCTTGCGACCGCCGGGAAAATCAATCAAAGCGTCGTGAACTGAAGCAGGAAGACTGGAAGAGGATCGATCGAACACCTCAATCGGGACTTGTGAGAAAAAGATGGGGCGCGTCCCGTGCTGCGAGAAGGACAACGTGAAGCGCGGGCAGTGGACGCCCGAGGAGGACAACAAGCTGCTCTCCTACATCACCCAGAACGGCACCCGCAACTGGCGCCTCATCCCAAAGAACGCCGGTACGTCAATGCGAGCTCTCTCTGAATTTTTCTAGCTCTAATAACGTGTGCAATCACACTGACTGACTAACTGGCACGGACAACTCCAGGTCTGCAGCGTTGCGGGAAGAGCTGCCGCCTGCGTTGGACCAACTACCTGCGCCCCGACCTGAAGCACGGCGAGTTCACGGACGCCGAGGAGCAGACCATCATCAAGCTGCACTCGGTGGTGGGCAACCGGTGGTCGGTGATCGCGGCGCAGCTGCCGGGGCGCACGGACAACGACGTGAAGAACCACTGGAACACCAAGCTGAAGAAGAAGCTGTCCGGGATGGGCATCGACCCCGTCACCCACAAGTCCTTCTCCCACCTCATGGCCGAGATCGCCACCACGCTGGCCCCGCCGCAGGTGGCCCACCTCGCCGAGGCCGCGCTCGGCTGCTTCAAGGACGAGATGCTCCACCTCCTCACCAAGAAGCGGCCCACCGACTTCCACCCTTCCTCCTCACCCGCCGTGGCCCACGACGTCCCGGCCCAGCCCGGATGCTTCCTTGGGCCGCCGCCGCCGCCGCAGCAGCAGCAGGCCGACGACACCGTCGAGCGAATCAAGATGGGCCTGTCACGCGCCATCATGAGCGAGCCCGCCGCCGTCGACAAGCAGCAGCAGCCGACGCCGCCGTGGGCCGCGCCGGCCGACATGTCGGAGGAGCTCGCGGGGATGTACGCCGCGTACAACCCCGGGGAGGTGCAGGACGAGTTCCGGTACGAGGGGACGGCGTCGGAGTACGTGCTCGGCGGCGGCGGCCACGCGGACCAGGGCACGTCGATGTGGAGCCACCAGAGCATGTACAGCGCCAGCTCCGGCACCGAGGCGCCCAGGCCGGCGGTGCTGGAGAAAGGCAACGACAGCGTAGGCAGCAGCCGCGGCGAGGACGACATGGACGAGGACGACAAGGAAGGCGGCAAGGGCGGCGCCGGCTCCGACATCTCGGGGCTCTTCGGCTCCGACTGTGTACTCTGGGACTTGCCCGATGAGCTCACCAATCATATGGTGTAAATAAGTACTAATTGTCAGGATCAAAGAAAGAACAACAGTATTTCAGGAGTATATAGATATACATAAACCTGAAATAAGTGATGCTTCTACATGATTCACAACATTTTTTTTTCCGGAAGAAATTCGAAGGTCTTGTAGTACTATATTTTTCCCATGGAATGCAAAAAGGAACATGTCCATAATGAATCAGATATATTTTTTGAAAACAATTTTAAAAATATATAAACGGATTCTTTGATCCTTTCGTTCAATTGAAGTTTTCTGACTGCATTACGAAGTTCTTTGCATGGTGTTTTCTTGAATTTTGTGAGGTTCATTACGTGTACCATCGGAAATCTTTAGGAGGTGAGGAGGAGAGGACCGTAAACGTAGCACAAATGCTATTTTTCTCCTTCTATTTTCTGGATGACTTACAATCTGCCACGTGTCCCCATCCGACGGCTACAGAGAGCCCGGCTCGAAGTTCTCCTCCTTCCTCCCTCCGCTCTTGGTGATCCTCCGAAGCGTTCCGTTTCACCGTTTTGGGTCTCCATGGCGGCGGCGCAGCTCCACGGATCGGCCGCGGCGGCGGCGGCCTACCGCCAAACTCGACCCTTCGCAGTTTCGCCCTCATGCCGAAGGTTGCAGAACCCTCTCTCCGTCTCGCCCAAGGTATAAATCCGATCCGAGGGCTAAACCCTAACTTTTGTATGCTTGCGAACTCATGATGATCGATCTTGGCGAAGAACATGGTCTGCGAGTTAGCTGGCCGTTGCTCACGAGCGTATGGAAACGAAATCAGATTGATCACGAATAGGGGCCGGGGAGGGGGCCTGCTATGTGTTGTTATTTGGTTGTTGTTTTCCACTTGGGCTAACAATTGGCGTTACTTTAATAAATAATAGATAACTGGGTTCTTCATGTGCAATTATCATTGCACTGGGGCTGGTTGTGTCAACTGGTGAAGTAAATGCTAAACCAGAGCACTTGTGTTCTGTTCGTGTCCTGTGTGGCAGCAAAATATCAGGACCATTAGGCTCTTGTCCTTGATGTATTTAGGATTCATTTTCCTTCAGTTCGATTGTTTTATCGGGACTGTATTCTATTTTTTCTGTCCTCATGTTAACAAAATAGATGTCTTGGATCATATTCTGAATTTTAAAATATGCATGGAATAGGTGCAGTTTTAGGCACTTGTTGCTATTGCTTGTTTTCTCAGAACATATGATAAGGATTTTGTGTTAATCTTATGTACGAACTTTTCCTTGGTACAATGTTAACTTGGATACAAGTATCTTAGGAGGCTCTGCTGTTTGCCTGTCCCCACAGGTTTCAATTTCTACCAGTGGAGTGGGTATGAAGCCGGTTGATTTTCGTGCTCGAATTTTGACAAAATATGCAAATGAGAAGTCACGAGTAGAAGAGTTAAACTTGAAGTCAGACCAAATGAAGGAATCTGTACCAGCTGATCAGAATGTTACCCATAAAAGGAGTGCTAAAATACATGATTTCTGCTTTGGGATCCCTTTTGGTAAGTCTGAATTTTCATCAGTGTAGTACTCTGGAGTTTTCTTGGAAGGATGTAGATTGTTGACAGGAGTACAGCTATCCTGTAAATTGTTGTTTTTCCTCATTCTTGTTTGCACAGATGTTTACCAGCTACTGCTTTCAAGTATTATGTTTTCGTTTTCTAGAATAGCTTTCAAGAAATTTATGACTTATGGACTTCTCATTGAATAACTCTCCACAGCTTTTAGCACAAATGTTTTGTTTGCTAATGCAAGTTTCAGAAACAGTTCCCATTTCCCTGGTAGAAAATCTTTCAGAATTCCACTATATAACATGTTGTGTCATATAGAGTGGTCACATAAGAAATTATAAAGTAATGGAAAGCAACCACATTTTTTCTGCTTTCTTGTGCAGTTGTCAAATTATTTCTTCACACATGAATGGTAGCCCTTATTTCTGTGTGCTTCAATATTTTTTTACAAGTTTTGGACACATCAACCTTGTTGTCATCCGCATCCACATGCAATTAGTGAAGTAAAGATACTTTTCCTTTGGGGATGCAGGTGGCCTTCTATTCTCTATGGGGCTTTTAGGATACATTTTCTCCAAAAGCACCATAAGTCTCATCTTAGGTGTTGCACCAGGTTTCGCCACCCTCCTGCTTGGTGCTCTCAGTCTGAAATTTTGGAGGACTGGAAAATCCAGCGTCCTATTTATCTTGGCTCAAGCAGGTGAGAAAAACATAATTATGCTACGCAAAGTGTTACAATGTATCTCAGTTACCATTTAATCTCTTTCATTCTTGGAGTACATGTTGCTTATGGACCCGGTCTACTCTTGTTTTCACAGCAATTTCAGCTTTCCTGGCGTGGAAGTATTCTCATGCATATTTCTTGGTAACTATTGCAACTCACATTCTTATGTAACACATGCACACTTTTATTGTATTAATATTGCATTAATGCTTTACTTCTTTTCGCAGACAAATCGACTCCTTCCTTGGGGCTTCTATGCTTCACTGAGGTAATTTACTCTACGTTGTCCACCTGAATCCGTGTTTCTTTTTGGAATTGGATATGAAATTTTCTCTCGCTTGAAAATGATACAGCACTGCAATGACTTGTTTCTACGCATATGTTCTACTTGCTGGAGGGAATCCCCCACCTAAGAAGTTGGCGGCTGCTCCACCACTGTAGAAGGAAGAATTCAGTTTAGTATAAGCTTGGTTCATCGTGCTCTGACGATTAGTATTACAATTTCGAGTACCACCGTTGTATATTCTCTAATATTTGGTTCACTGCTGGCTGGGCTTCCAATTTTCTCCTCTGATTGTCTGAATTTGGGTGAATAAAACTTCACAAGAGGATAGTAGCCTGCCCTTTGGGTGAACATGATGTTTTCATCTACATTAACGTGATAAGTCCTTGACTCGCTGAACTTCTGCTTGAGGCACTTGTGTTGCACTTGAGAAACACGAGAATTTCGAAGTCCCAATGAGCTTATTGCTTCAATTCTCAAACGAACAAACATGCCTTAGAAAAAACGAGCAAACAGAGTTTCGGAAATTTTGATACCTTGGCACATGATTAGTTAAACTCTGTCTTGTTATGCAGTAGTTCTATCGTCGAGCAAGAACTACTTCAAGGGAAAAAAAAAAAAAAAGAACAAGGCTAGCCATGAACATAGAATGCAACCGGATCTTCTCAAAAATGTCAGCAGCACGTTTCTCTCTGGGTCTGCAATTGCAAATTTGCAACCTCTCAACAAGCCCATTAAAGATGGCCCACTAAAGGCCCAACGAAAGCCGCTCCGAGCCGCCGCCTCTCTTCGCCAGATCAGCCTTCAAACTAGGGTTTACTCCTCCCGCTCCGAGAACGCCAACAGGTCGAGCTCCTCCGGTTCGGTCGGCGCCTCACCTCCGTTCGCCTCCGCGCCGCTCCGTTTCGTTCCTCCCTGCCGGAGCCGCCAAGATGAAGCTCGTCAGGTAACCCTGCCTCCCTTCCTCGCCCGTCCTTTATTTCGATTGGCTCCTCTTCGCCGTCCCTCGCTGATCCGTGGGCTGCAAACCTCGCCGAATTCGGTGCGGGATTCGGGCGTGGTGTTCGGTTGCAGGTTTTTGATGAAGCTGAACAATGAGACGGTCACCATCGAGCTCAAGAATGGTACGGTGGTTCACGGCACCATCACCGGTACGCTTTCGATCTCACTTCCAGCGGGGGAAAAGTTAATTTAATGATGTGAAGAAGCTGTTAGTTTTAGGGTTTTGTGTTGGTCCATGCATTCTTGGGATTTGGTAGCTTTACGCCCAGCTCAATCTGGGAAACAATGGGATTTGCCTGTGTGCAGCTCTGCGGGTATTATTTGTCTGGAAGTGAACTGCTTATCTGACATAGTGGTCTTTAGGGTGAAGATTTGAGAACGCCGTTTGCTTGCGCTTGTGATGTGCTCATTTGCAGCCGTATATGGGTTTGATATGATGAAGCCACCGAGATGTGCTACCTATGTGCATTGAGATTTTGTCTTTTGTCCATAGTAGTTTAGATTATGTAATTAATCGTTAACTGCTTGAATGCTTTTAGTAAATCTTCTCGTTTGATCAAGAGTGTCCATTCCTTATTAGTTAGTCTATTTCATCTATCAAATTATTGTTCTATTGCTTCTGTGGCATACATGGAAACAACAAAATGAAATAGTCCATTGGGACTAGCCTAATGATTCAAGCATGTGGAGATATTCGAAATCATCTATTGCAGATTGTGGCCTTCAATCTTGGAACTATTAATGTTAACGAGTGGAGGGTTATGGCAAGTATTGTGGACTACCAGTTGCTGACAATTTGGGAGTGAACTGTCTAGTGTCAGTGGACTTAGCCTGACCTGAACTAAGAGTGTAGTGCTTTTGAGGCTTAGATGTAATAATAAGCAGATTACTTTATATATGGAAATAACAGATGATGTAAAGATTCTTACAACATTTTATCATTAGTGGAGGATTTCTTTTTCAGAAGAAAGTTTTAACTAAAGTTAGGAAACTAAGATTGGAAGGATAGCTTTCAATTTTATAGAATTTTGAAGTCAAATAGGACGTGCTTGAGTGGATATAATGTTCTTAAATTACAGTCTATGTTCTGGGTCATCAGGCATGGACTACTTATTTTTCGTGTAAAGGGTGGAAAATGCATCTGAAAGACTTATTTTGAGTCTTTCTTCTGTTCAAGCTTAGGAAGATCACAGTTTCATAGAATTTTGGGTGGAAAAATTACATGCTCATTTTGCTGGTAGTAGTGAAACTGGGATCTTGATTTAGCCTATACTGTATGTCCTCTTATACCCAAGTACATTTTTGTAGGTGTTGACATCAGCATGAATACTCATCTGAAGACAGTGAAGCTTACGCTGAAAGGGAAGAATCCTGTTACCCTTGACCATCTCAGTGTGCGGGGGAACAACATTCGCTACTACATTCTGCCTGACAGCTTAAACTTGGAAACTTTGCTTGTAGAGGAGACCCCTAGGGTCAAGCCTAAGAAGCCAACTGCAGGTTTGATTTTATCTGTGTCTATTTGAGTCTGATTTTAGTTATGATGTAAACTGACCAGCTTCTCTTTGTTTGAAATCAGGAAAGCCTATGGGGCGCGGTCGCGGCCGTGGGCGTGGACGTGGTCGTGGCCGGGGGCGCTGAGCTTTGCCATTCCCTGCTTTGGGCTATCTTGCATGACATGTTTCTCGTACAATGTAACCTTCTTTCCTTGTAAGCTACTTCTGAGAACATTTCATTGTTGCCCTTCCATTGGGTGTGAACCAAGTATCTCTTATCTTAGTAGTTCTTGTTGTGGAGGATCATCCTGTCTATTTGACCCATTTCTTGTGTCTATCCTAGGTTGCTTCGTAATGTCTTTCCACTCTGCTACATATTTTGCAGATCTAGGGATATCTAAGCGGAATGCTCGTGTTTTTAGCTGTTGTGTCTTTGGTCTGTTTTGCTAAGTTGATATTGTGTCTTTGGGGGCGTTGGGCAGTTCTGTTGTTACAAATTGCACATATCGATTCAGCTGAACCACCATGCGTCTTTCCTCTCATATGCCTTGCTGTTGAGTTTTAGTTATTTTTCTGCTGGACTAAATAGAACGGACGCTTGGATTTTCTAAAGCTATTTCGGGTGAACTGAAGTTGCTTGTTGAGCAAATTTACCTTGATTCCTTCTGAATGTTTCACACACGAGTGTTTTCTTGATTGGCAAAATAGTCGTAGCTCTGAGAACAGAAACGAGCAGAGTATTTTCTGGTGTTAAGAATTTAATACATGTGTTCTTTAATTTTAATCTGTTTCTTTTCATCATAAGTAACATAAGAAGTGGTTTCTTTAACTACGTTCGCAGTGGATTGGTTCAAGATGTTTCGTCTGAATAATGAGGCGGCGAATTTAGTACTCCATGAAAGTGTTTATTCTTAGGTGTTCCCTTATATTTATCCATGGAGCATCCAATGAAATTATTCTGCGTGTCCGCTTTGATTCTGCCGACTTTGGTGTCGGCTTTGCCTGGCCATACATACACTGCTGATTACAGTAGTGATTATTATTTTGGCCTGGCTGGACGTGCCGGCAGTGCTGTCGCGCTCCAGAATCTCCCCTCTTCCCTCGTCCCACCGGCACCGGCACAAGAGGACCAAAGGCAAGGAGGCACGACGTGCTGGGTTCCTCAGTCCAAGTATCGCAAGCTCATTGGCAGTTCATATTTTCGTTGCTGCTTGTACCCGAATCACCCGTGCTGCACCTGAATCACATCTCCAGTTCAACAAACTGCCACCGCCTGGCGCAAGCCGTGCGTCCACGTGCATCGCTCCGTGTCACGACCAGCGGGAGGCTTCCGTCCTGGAGCGCGTTGATGGAGATTGAAGACGAACCTGAAACACAGAAACCGGCTATTTTCCTCCCTCCAGGGCTTTCGTGGAGTTTTGTAGAAACCATGTGTGGTCTTTCGAAAAGCATACCGACTTAGGCACATTCTTATCCCAAGAGAAAGATAAGAGAATTGATGCCACTGAGAACCTTTCCAGTCGTCCCAAATCAGAGCATCGCCGTCGTACTCATTGCTCTGCTTTTCCTAGTCCATTCGTCCCGTCCTACTGTAGAGTACCTGCTAATGACTGAATCAAATCTCCTTTCTTTCAACAAACAAACTGCTGCATTATCCCTTCTTAATAAGGGCAAAGACACTCACTAGCGGCCTATCTGATCCACCCGTTGCTCTGTCCGAATTAATTTCTCCCGCGTGCCCGCGCGTTTTGCGCGTACCTTTTCCCTTTTCCGAGCCCCATTATACGGCAATCATTCCTGCAGTTGTCCGGAGAGGGAGAGCCAAGGGTTAGTCCAAACAGTCCATTTGCGATCAGATTCCGGGGCATGGCACAAAGCAAAAAGGTTAGGCCCCATCACTCGCTCTCGCAGCTTTCGCTTCCCCTAATATTCGATGCCATAGCCATACCGTCGAACAGACAGAGCGACACTTATGCAGTAGCAGGCTTCCTCCGATAAGAAGAAACCTGTGTCCATCCTTGCAGAACCTGCAACTTCTTCTTACCATCTCCTTACCTGAGAGGCAGGCAATCGGGAAGCACCACAGCCACAACACAGCAGGAGAGTAGGGGACTCGATCGGGAAGGCGCGATGTGCATGCTCTCGGGGAAACGGGAGCACGTGGGGTGCTTCCTGCTCGTGGCTCTGGTGATCGCGCTCATCATCGGCGTCCTCTTCGGGCTCGGCGTCTTCAGGCACGGCTACGAGCACGTCAGGGACATCGGCCGCAACCACACCTGCTTCGACTGCAACACCACCGCCCGGTACCCGTGAATCAACTCGGCCGCGACAAGCATGTGCTGATAAGCTGATTCCAGCGCCTCGTGCAGGTGCGGATGAAGCGTTCCTAGTTGTTGGAGCTGTAGGTAAAGGGAGCAGAGCAGATGTTGTAGTTTGGCCCGTGTGGTCTATGTTACTTTGCTGGTAACTGCGAAACAAGTTTCTCCTTGGTGTAGAGTTTTTAAGTAGACAACAGGTTGGCTGTGTATTTCTTTTCTTCTTAGCTTCCCGACTAAGTTCATGATGCTTTAGGGTCGTAATTCTAATTTGGGTATTTTTCGTTGGGTTTATATCCTGACAAAATCAACTGAACTGCTGTTTTACTATGCTTTATTACTGATGTTTGATGATTTCTCCTATATTGCCCCAAGAGCAAAAACCTGATCCTTGCTGGAATGTCTGATAAGCAAAATTTGCTAGAACCACAAGAAAGACAGGGACAAGAAAAGCTGTTTCCTTTGCATTAGAGAATAATTTTAGTATTTACTACGTTAGAATCTAGCAAGATATATATTACTTTATTAAGGACTCATTAGAAATAACACGTGATTTTGAAAATACTGCCACAGTTAAATACTTATGAAGGTTCATTTTAACTCGAGAAAGCAGAATATTGTGATGTGACTGGTCTGATTATGGTTTGACGAACTCTTATGACAGATATTCCTTATGTTTATTTCCCAAAAAGAATTCTTGAACTAAAGTTAAGAACCAACATGTACAGAGGATAAAGTAACAGCATCAGATTAAACCGTACATCGTATTATTTTATTTACACATGCAAACGCACAGAATTCGTGGATGCTGATTGACCGGGAACAGAGCCTAGTAAATTACAGTGAGCGAACAGTTTATAAACACTTAGGCCCTGTTTGGGTGTTGTAGTTTTTCAAAGCCAAAGTATTAAGAAACCATAGTTTTAGAAGCCAACGTCAAGCAAAACAATGGTTTAGAAAAAAGAGGTGGGGAGTAGAGTTTTTAAAACTCCAAAATACCTGCACTTTTAGCAATACCATGATTTCTAAAACTGTAAAACTTGTCACATCCAAACATCTCCCTACCTCCCAAAACCAAAGTATTTTGCTAAACCGTAGTATTCTTGCAAAACTCCAAAAATACTTTGTATCCAAACAGGGCCTTAACATAAATCAAGTGAATCTTTTAAGATGTTCAGGAGACACAATCCTTTGGTGTATGAAATAACGAAGCTCCCCTGGAGCAACTATTATTCACATGGCAACATGAGTACATGACATCTGTGGCATAGAAAGACGCCTTTGAACACATCAGCAAATTAACTGCAGCAGCCACCGCCTTGAGATTTGAGAAGAAGAGGCACCGGCACCTCCGGATTGACCTGGGAACCACATATCCAACTTTGATTCCATGAGACTGCAAATTACACGGAAATATATCAGATCATACTCAAGGATCAGCATAGAAAAGTCTGTAGGTACAAGAGGCTTAGGGTTCCCAAGAATATATGAAAGCATATGCATCATAAGGCGAGGATCCTTCATCTATATGTTGTAAAGTGGAGCAGAAGTATAAGAGAATGAATACTGTATAGTAACAATCTGGATGAAGTATCAAAATATGGATGCTGAAAAATTAAAAATGAGCTAAGGTGTTGAGTATAAGCAGTGCACAAATCACAGTAGTTTATATTTTCAGTATAAGCAGAGCACAATAAATTATCAGATGTATGCCTCATTCGATACATCAAACGCACCCACCATCTTGGATTTTCTGTATACAGCTCCAGCAGTCTTGACGAATGCCTGAATAGTCAAAGTACAGATGGCATGAGCAAATTTGAAAATCCCAGTCCTCAACCTCATATAAATACAACAAGCATCAAACATCACCTCCTAAACATTTTGTGCAGTTTCTGCGGATGCCTCCATAAAGATGAGACCATGCTCCGTTGCAAACTGCACGCCTGTGAGACGGATCACATTTGTTCCCGACCAGCATTATGGTCATGTTACCGTTCGCGTACGTGGTGCCTCGCGTCCACGTACGATCAGATTCCGCCGGGCATGGCACAACAAAGCAAAAGGTTAGTAGGCCCATCACTCACTCTCACAGCTTTGGCTCCCCTAATACTATGCGATACCATGTAGCCATACCGTGGTAGCTGTGGAAGAGACAGAACGGCACTTGTGCACTAGCAGTCTTCTTCCTCCCATAAGAACCCGTCCTCGCAGAACCTGCAACTCTTGCCGACGCCATGTGCAAGTTCTCACTGAAGAAGCAGCACGTTGGGGGCTTCCTGCTCGTGGTCCTGGTGATCGCGCTCATCATCGGCGTCCTCTTCGGGCTCGGCATCTTCAAGCACGGCTACGAGCGGATCAAGGACATGGGCCGCAACCACACCTGCTACGACTGCAACACCGGGTAGCCGACGGCAGCATGGCTCGCTGCTACGAGCGCGTCAGGGATTATCAGGCACGGCTGCCGGCTGCGACTGCTAAGTCTTTTGTGCTAATTTCAGCGCTGGTTCAGGTGCGTGTGTGACAGCTCTTCGTTGTTGGACTTACCGGATGTTGTAAAGCAATTTAATCGGTATAGTTTTCTGTTTAAAAAAACTTTGGTGGTAGCTATCGAACTCTGAAAGTTTCTCGTTGGTGTAGAGTTTTTATGTTGCAGAAATCAGGTCGCTTGTGTATTTTATTCCGTTTATATCCTAGCAAAACCAGCTGGACTGCTGTTTTACTCTGCTTCATTACTTGCTAACGAATGGAGCTGATGCTTTTGTGGTTTTCACACCATCTTATACTGTCCCTGGAGCAAAAAACCAATCAGACTTGGTCACTTATGATTACTGGAATGTCTGATGAGCAAAATTTGCTAGTACGATCAGAAAGAGGAACAACTTCTTCCTTCGCATCAAGCAAGATGAATTACTTGAATGACTCAAAAAATGAAATAAACATTTGATTTTGAAATTTTTGCCACTTACAACCTATGGTTCTTTTCATCATGCGGCTGCAGAATTGGCCTCACTATAGTTTGACGAACTCCTTATCAGAGACGTTATGCTTATTGGCCAATAAAGATATTCCTTGAAAAGGAATTGAAAACCAATATGCATAGAGGATAAAGTAACAGCATCAGACCAAACCGTACATTGTATTATTTTATTTACATATGCAAACGCACCGAATTCGTGGATGCTGTACGACTGGAAACAGAGTCAGTAAATTACAGGACTGAGCATTTTATAAACATCTCACATGAATCAACTGAATCTTTTAAGATTTTTGGGAAACACAATCCTTTGGTGCGTGAAATAACGAAGCACCCTGGACAACAATTTTCCACTTGGCAACATGAAGATACAGCAACGAACATGTGACACACAGACGGACGCCATTGAACATATCAGGAAATTAGCTGCAGCAACCACCACCTTGAGAAGACGAGGCACCAGCACCTCCGGATTGACCAGGGACTGCATATCCGACTTTGATTCCATAAGACTGCAAATTAATGAAACATATCAGTTCACACTCAAGGATGACAACACAATAGTACAGTGTAAACAACAACAAAAGTTTTGGAGAGAAAGGTTCCAGGTTGGGGAATGATATTATAGTAATTGAATTGAAAGATTATTGTCTTCCAAGCTTAAGTGCCCCATCACCACATCCTAAAGCCTAACTATCCCTGTCTCAGCTTCCCTCTTCCATTTCCTTAACATCACAGAAAAAAACTAATAGTCCGCTTTTTTCAAAACTGTTACATGCTAAAAGCCTAACATTATCCCTTACAATCTGAGGAGACGGGAAACATAGCTTCCTTATTCCATTTCCTTAACATTACAGGAAAAAAAAAACTATATATTCAGCTTTTATAGAGCCACTTTATTCAAAATTTACATGCTAAAAGCCTAATGTTATCCCTCACACTCTGCGGCAACAGGAGAAAAATTAACTTCCTTATGCCATTTCTTTAACATTACAGAAAAAACCTTCATATTCATCTTGTATAGAGCCACTTTATTCATCGCATGTTCAGCTATTCTAGTGTTCTCAAGAGTAAGTATACAAAATTCTGCACGCCAAACAGGTTAGCTTCCTGCATGACGGGAAGAATAAAAAGTTCCCACGAATATATGAAAGCAGATGCATCTTAAGGCAAAGATCCATCATCCATATACCGATGATGGATCTTTGCAATAAATAAGTCTATACCGATGAACTGAAGTATTGAGTAATCTGTACCCAAGCAGAGCACAATAAATTATCTGGTGCATACCTCATTTGATACATCAAACACACCATCTTGGATTTTCTTGTATATAGCTCCAGCAGTCTTGACGAATGCCTGCATTTTCAAAGTTCAGAAGACATGAGCAAATTTGGAAATTATCTTAACCCTTAACTGCACATAGACAAAACAAGCATCAAGCATCACCTCCTCAACGTTTTGTGCTGTTTTTGCAGATGCCTCCATAAAGATGAGACCATGCTCCTTTGCAAACTGCTCGCCTTCCTCGTAGCTCACTGCGCGCCTGTGAGACAGATCACATTTGTTCCCGACCAGCATTATGGTCATGTTAGCGTTTGCGTGCTGCCTCGCGTCTTCCAGCCAGCTCGCAAGGTGGTTGAAAGTCTCCCTCCTGTATGACGTTTTTTTTTTAACAAGGACGTCATCAGCACAATTCAGGAAATGATGCACACAATAAGACTACTCGAGCAACTTTGAATTGATCAGGGAACTACCTGGTGATGTCATAAACCAAAAGAGCGCCAGCAGCCCCTCTGTAGTATGATCTAGTTATGGATCTGAATGACTCTTGGCCTGCCTGCAGAGTCAAAAGGGTAACTACATCAGATCGGATCAATGATATGCATGTGGCCACGTGGGTATTTCCAAATTAAGGTTCTGCCCAAGAGCGGGGACCAAGAGCAGTTCAAATGAAGAAATGGAGCAATGGTTCCAAGCTCACAATTGGACGGTTTCACTTGGGCAAATTCATTAAGAGAAGAAGCCAGAATCCATCCATTATATCACAACTTCAGAACTGAACTAAGTGTATAATCATTCTGAACTCCAGAGCAAGGAAAACACTACTGTATGCCGCAGCAATTGGCACGTCTTAAATTACAATTTGCATTAAGACCTGGAAGCTTAAGTTGAACTATTAATCCAACAAGCAAGGGAACAAGTTTGACTAGGTTTGCCCAAAATTGGAGGCAGTAGTAGATCCTATAACCACGAGGCGACTCAAAGCATCGCAGGACGCGTAGGAAGGAAGGGAAAGAGGGAGGGTACGGACCGTGTCCCAAATCTGGAGCTTGATGGGCTTGTTATCGATGGTGATCATCCTGGCCCCGAACTCGACGCCGATGGTGAGGTCGTGGACGGGCTGGAAGCGCTTGTCCGTGAACTGCAGCAGCAGGCACGACTTGCCGACACCTGAAGCAAAGCAAGGCGTCAGTACGGTCCACGAAGCAGGATAGGGAAGCAGTAGGTTTCGATTCGGCAGCAGCCGCAGAGGCCGCCGCCACCGCCTGGAGCCTGGCGGATCCAATCATGAGACGGGGCGGCGTAGGAGAGGAGAGGAGGGACGGATCGAACCTGTGTCGCCGATGATGATGTACTTGAAGAGGTAGGCGTACGACATCTCCGGGCGTCTGTCCTCCGATGGCAGCGGGATTCGGGTGCGCGCGCGAGCTAGGGGAGGAATGGAGGAAGCGGGGGGGGACTACTGCAGTTGCAGTTGCAGGTTGCGGGGGAGAAAGGTTTGGTTTGCTTCGCGACGGGGTAGGAGGAGGAGGAAGGAGGAGGCGGAGGAGACGTGATTACGTGACGGAAGCGACAGCTAATTTCGGGTTCGTTCGTTGCCGAATCGGCGGTGGCGTGCGGATTATTTGGAGTGTTTATCTCCCGAAATCGGCCGACCAGACGAGGGCGGTGGTGGGGACGGCGCGGGTCTGACCCCCCGGGAGCCCAGAGGCATCCAAAGATCGGCGCGCGCACGCACGCACACGAGTTTCGGTTTGGGGTCGACGTGGACAGACTCTCGGGTCCAGCTCAAGCGGTCAAGGGTGATGGGAGGCGGGCTGGCCTATCTAGGGCCCAGCCCAGTCAGCTGGAGGAGGCTGGTGGGCCGCCGATCCGCCAGTGCAGGCCCTTCGTTCTCCGACAAAGAAGAGCTTCCGGCTATAGATGGCCGGTGGGCGGCAGGCACGGCCTGAAATCTTTTTTAAATGAAATTTATATTTTATATTTTCTTAATAAGTGCTAAATACTCTTGTGGTACGGCTGTTACTTTGATTCTAGGAGATCTAAGGTTCAAACTTCTATCTTGCCTCTCTTTTTCTCTTATTTATATAAGTAATGGGCTGAAAATCACTAATAGGCCTTTATGTTAACGGGTTTAACAGGCCAGCCCGACACGTGTAGTCAAATTCGTACCAGGCCATGAACCGTCGGTTAGGCACGTGAGCCGGTAAGGCACGGCTCGAAAAGACCCGCGTGTCGTGCCGATCCAAAAATAAACATCCCGGGCTGCCTGCTTGGCCATATATATTTGCGGCCGTCGTCCTCCCTCGCGCCGCCTCGTAGCCCATTCCTCACTCGCGGCACCGGAATGGGATAATTTCTATCTCGTCAAATTAGTTTCTTTTTTTTTTGTTTCATATTTCTTGAACATAGTTGAGAGTGGAGAAAGAAAGTCTGAGAAACGAGCGGGCTTATACTTTCTAAATTCGTACAGTTAATCCTCCTCTTGAAATTGGAACAAACTCCGACATAAGTAAATTGAGAAAAAAAAAACTGGAGTCATCTCTGGGAGTGACAAACAAAAGTAAGTAAAAATGAAAAAAAAAACACAGAAACTTGTCTGTAGATTAGAAAGTAATCAATAGTATCGCCTGGAGACGGTCTCTGTTTCATCAATCTGCTTTATGAGAATTTTTTTAAAACTTGCTTTATGGGGATAAAATGGAAAGCTAAAAGATGGTGAAATGCAGAGCATTGTCAGAATACGCTATAGAATGGACATTATATGAGGGTTGAGTATGTTCTTGTGTTTGTGTTAGTAGATTTTTTAGGTTCACGCAGTGTGCAGTCTGGTGCGGCACCAAAAGTGAGGAATGATGACATTGTTCCACGGCCCAATATACTAGTAATACTATCAGACCTACTGCAGGACTCGACAACTTTTGGGGAGAAGATCGCTTTCCTCCAGGCTCCAGAGCTCAGGCACCATTACCGGGCCGTGAGACGACGCAAATGCTGATACAGTCAACAACGGCGAGGAGCCCAAATGGGAGGAGAGGAGGGACGTTCTTGAGTTCTTCCATGGCACATGCTATCTGGGCTCTTTCGTCCACATTTAGCGCTAGCTAATGCACATACAGTCACCAGCGGCGAGGAGCCCATGTAGGCGATCGCCGTCGCCCTGTGTCGTGACGACTGACACGCGTCTCGTGACAAGTTTGCACGGCCAGCATAGCCGATTGGTATGGACGCCCACGTGGGGATCCCCCGAGCTCGACAGCGATCCTACGTACAGTACTTTGTACTACTACTATTATACAGTAGTACGCTACTACAGTGGCAGTACAGGAGCTAGATACCTGGCTACCACACGTGAACATGTCTCTGTGCTGTGCGTGCGAGGCCGGACTGAACAGCACTTTTCACCGGCGCGGGCGCCTGCACCACAATAACTCGTCGCACGAAGCGTCACCCGTCACATCAGTGTGATGGTCGTGTCGCGCAGCTGCAAACAGTGCACGATCGAAAAGCGGTGTACACGCGCGTGATGAATCGTCAATTTCTATGATGATGAATTGATGATGATGATGATGAGGCGTCTGCATCGATCGATCGGCGCCTGCCGCCTCTGCCGCGCTAGTAACAGCTGGTGCTACCACGCTACACGCGCGCGGCTGGGCCAAGAAGCCTACTAGTATAGCCCTGATGACCTGGCGCAGGGAAATAAAGCCGTGGCCGGCGGCGACGCGTGCGCGGCTCGAGGATTGGGGGCGGCCCGGCCCGTCTGGGTTCGTTCGTTCGGCCTCCTCCTCTCTCTCGCCGCGCCGCGCGTCTAAACTCTAAACTAGGGCGGTCAAATGCTCAAAGTGCCGACTCGTCGCAGCGAGTTCTTAGAGAAAGAAAATAAAAACGCAGCAAGCGGAATAAACCAGCTAACTCAACCAAGGCGCATATGTAATGATGGATGGTTAGGTCTTAACAAAGTGTGGCCGGGCCATCATTACGAGGCTAATTAATCTACCCGATCCGTCGGCTAAAAGCGTGCAATGCATATGCGAGGCGCCACCCGTGATCGATCGATCAGGCGTTATTAGTCAATGCCCGCATGACGACCGAAAGCGGGTGGCGTTTTGCGGCGCCGTATGCGCATCACACGGCCACCGGCCACCGGCCTACTAGCTCGGCCTGCATGCGCAGGTGCAGCAGCTATAGGTTAAATCTCTAATCTATCTGCCGCGATCGAATGATCTCGATTGACAGTGTACGTGCGCGCGTGCTCGGCGTTCGTTTAATTTTGACGACATCCGCCGTACAACAGGGAAAGGTCGATTCAAACGGGGAGTAGTATACTTCAATATTTCTCGCAAATACAACGGGAAAAAGGTCCGTTTTGACTGCGGCGTGCCACAAAGGCTTTGATCAGCTGAACCCAAACGCGCGGGGGCCGGGTACGCGTGTCGCCGTACGGCAGGCAACAAAGTTCACATGAGGCGTTTCCGGGCGATGGGTGGCGGTCGAGTCGATCCGCCGGCCGCGTCTTCCGGGAAATCATAACACTGTATAGGCGCTGGACCATGTAGGCATTTGCTGGCCAGGTACGTGTTAACGTCTGCCCGCGGAGCTGAGGAGTACTCTTGTTTGGAACCGGGTACCTGATCGAATTCATGAGAAATGTTGATCCAGTTGCCTGTATCTGTGTATCATCCATTCATCCTTACTCACAGGTCGTAACAATGCAAGCAATGCCCACATAAGTAGTGTTATCTAGAGGACGCGTATAAGCGTGTACCAGTGATAGTGATGTTCACATATTGTATACAAATACTAGGAACCTGAATATTTTAACTTTATTTATCACACTTGATTCAATTCTTCATAAGTAAAGGAATGCATGGTACGTACCAGCTAAAACTTGCTCAAACGACCGGCACTTTTTCGTTAGAAACGTCTCAATTATGAGTATACAACCAAGATCACAAAGGAGTATGTTTCCCACATGCACCCAGAAAAAACACAAGCACGCAGCAATGACTGTTGACAGAGCATTTAGATTTTAAAGAAAAGCAATGACAGAGCATTATTGCAACGTAAACAAGTCCCGGCCCGCATCAAATGATTAACGGCCGTTCATTAGTTAAACACGAACCGGGCGAATGGAACACTGCCACGTCGCCATTGCTGGACTCGGTTAAGTTAGCTGCTGCAGCTTTCTTGGTAGAGAGCGGTGCACAAAGAAATAAACTTTTCTAGGCAGAGACCACAGAGGCTAGGTCCACCACCTTGCACGTGCACCATGGATTATTGGAAGAACACAAATAGTATCCGTGTGCTGCTGGTCGACTGAAGCTCGATCAAACATGCAACAGAACGATGACCACCATATGATTGCAATATTTATATACTACTTGTGATAACAAAAATAGTAGTACTAGCTTGCATCCTCGCGCGGTTGTTGCTCGTCGATGGATGGATGGATGACCATAGGCCGGATCGGACATGCATATGATTTGGCTGGCCCCTTCGTCAAATTGGCATGCCTTTTGGGAAGTTTGAGAGGACAACGCAGTCGCACGTATGTAGCACGATATTCCATGAGCAAGTAGATGGCATCACATTGTTTTTTGTGGTCCTTGACCGCTCTTTCGCAGCCTGATCACAGAAAAGGATCACTTTGAAAAAGAGCTAAAGCTTCATATAAGTAAGGACAGAGCACACTAGAGAGAGAAAGCTACGCTGGGACGATGCATGCGTGCAACAGATCGAGGGACACGAGTGTTGGTTTAATTTACCAGCAGTACGTGTTGCAAATCTGATGTGCGTATCGTGGTTGGTTGGTGACAAGTCCAACTCCAGCAGTGTGCGTATCATTTGCTTGCCTTGCTTGCGCCTCACTTAGCATGTGTGCTCTCTCAAGGACAGAAAGGTACAAGAGGAAGGCTACGCAAAGTTTGAAATGAATAATCCTTTTGTGCGTAAAGATTGTTAGCTGTAAGAACGTGATGACTGATGAATATATTGGATGAACAATAACAGTTTGCGGCTGGACGGTCACGTACGCACCATTAATTTGACAATCATGCTTCTCTTTGCTGGTGGAGAGAGGGGCGAAGAGGAAGAAACAAAGGACTGAACTGGCCGTGTAAGCAAATCAAGGCCATCTCTTCATAGCTTAGGATAGCTCGTCCTCGATATGTCGAAAGACAAGCACGAAGGCAATAGCCCTACCACACTCTGGGTCTCGAGCTAATGTATGTAGTTACGTGCTCGTGGTCTATGGCTTCGATCAACACGTGTGGTGCGTACGTGTTGTTAATTACTACTAGTAGTAGCAGTACTAGTAATAGCAGATATATATATAGCTTATAGTAGTAGCCATGTGGCGGCTCTGCCTAAGGAAACGGAGTGCCGGAATCCATCGACTTAATTTGATGGTTGGACTTGTGCACGCAACATGCAAGTATCGATGGAGTGAAGATCTTCGTCTCTAGCTCGGTCTTGCACATGCACAGGTCCCGTTTCGTCCAGTCTTGCAAGCGATCGGAGACGGTCTCAGAACAAAAATCAGTGTGAAACAAACATAATGATATAGTAGTAGTACTAATAATACTTGTGGACGGGGTTGGGACCGGGCACCAATACGGTGCACGTTTTGGAAACGGGAGAAAGTGGTGCAGAGCTTCTAGACAGGAAGATAGAGTAGTACAAAAGGCTAGTGCGTTCCCGAGATGCGAGCGAGAGGTTTGTGTCGGCGCCCTGTTCACATCTGCACATGTGTCTGTATTAGTACTGTGTGCGTTTCGCAGTGCGCGTACTGTACATATGGGTAGCCACTGCACCACCCTCGTGAACTAGCTAGGCTCATCATCATCGAGCAAAGCGTGGACGTAGTACGCGTACTGGCTGGTGGCTACATATACGAATACAAATGAGCATGCAGTTAGGCTGACTCTAACAATATATTACATTTTAGAGAGATAAAAGTCTCTTTGCCTTATATCTATAGTAGTTTTTGGAAAATCTATTTTCTACCATCTTCAATAATGAATTGTATTTCAGAGAGGCAAATGGAGGGAGCCCGACGCTCGGCTGAGTCAGCGCTGAGCCGCTCCGCCTCGCTCCGGTCCGCATGTGGGGAAAGCACCACCGGGAGCAAGCCTCCGTATCGTCCAACCGAAGAGCGAGGAAGAAGCCTTTATTAACAGATGCGACGAGGAAGGTGAGGAGGAGGCGGAGGTCCGCGCGAGGTCACGCTGTCGGCCCCGCGCGCGCCTCCACGCCCGCATGCGCCGTTTCCACGGGAGCTCGTGCCACTGCCGCACCCGTCTCCCTGCACGAGGTCACGCCACCGGCCCCGCACGCGCCCGCTGCCACCGTGTCTGCCTTCCCGCGCAAGGTCGCACCGCCAGCCCCGCGCGCGTCCGTTGCCACCGCATCCGCCTCCACCTCGGCCGCCTTTCCGCACGAGCTCGCGCCGCCTCCACGGGCGTCGTCAGCAACTCACCTGCCCCCAGCAGCTCTCTTTGCACTCCTCGGTGTGCTCCCGCGCTCGCTTCGTAGGACGTAAGGAATGCCTCGGAGGAGAGAGAAAAACCAATTTTAACTTCCCTCTCTTTTCGAAAGTATTTTACATCGGTCGATGTCTTTTCTTGTTGGAGGATAAAGAAGAGAAGCACAATAGACTCTGTGTTGTATTTTTAGCTTTGTATTGTGTCTGTTAAAGTCAGTATTACAGCCACATGTGTCGCGCATGCACACGCCTATGTAGGCCACACGCCTCTGGGAGGTAGGACCAGTGTTAGAGTGGTCGCGTTGCTTGTTATTCTTACATGTAGGAGTAGTACATACCGTGCAGGCTTAGTTTCATTTGTATGCGCATGCGGGAGTCGAAAAAAAAAACCCATGGACGATGGACAAATTAAAGCTGGCCGCGGGAGCCACGGCTCGACGTTGTCGATTGCTGAATGCAGACACTGTTGACGACCGCAGTGATCCATGGACTGAAGGCAACAACATATCATGTCAACTGGATGAGTAGCATAAAGAAACATATATGGAGGCACACATCGCAGGCATGGGTGTGACGAACGACGGTGATCGCAGGCGCTCGCGTTGTCATCTTGCCCCTGGAAATAAATGCATGCATGGATGGATGGCCGCTCCTCGATCGATTTGATCGGCAAAAGGCAGATGAGGAGGACTCTGCTAAAACAATGTCGCCGTACCAGTCCTCCTGTGGTACGAGCACTAGTCCTCGCGCAGAGATTGACTCCCCCTTCCCTTGAGATGCAAGGGTCAAGCAGACAGAGCAATCTCAGGGCTGAGCAGCACGGAGAGAGAATCCACCCAACATGCTGTCTAGCCCCACCTTGTCAGAGCTGTGCCCCGCTTGTCAGTGCCCAAGACATAGGAGGAGGATGATAGAGAGAGAGAGAGAGCTGGGGGAACGGGAGGGGCCATGGTGACGAGGGGAGCACTGGCACCGTTTGGTCGGACCGAGGAGATGAGGCGAGAGAGAAGAGAACAGAGAAGTGATGAGAATGAATGCGGCCCTCGTGCGGTCAAAGGCCCAGCGCATGGGGGCGTGTCGTCGTCGCAGGCAGAGAGGCACGAATCCCGACCGCGTCAAGCATGCACACGCGCGCGGGGCTCTGTCGTCTCTGCCTGTGTGTCTCTCTCTCTCTTTCTCTGATGAAGGAGTGATTGAATGAGAGAGATGGTCAGAGCGGCAGAGAGGCCCGCCCGTGCTGTCTCGAGACGCGCGCATCAGAGGAGAGTGGCTCGGCCTCCGAGGCGTCTGCTGCTGCCTGTGTGCTGTGTGGGTGCCAGGGCTGAGGCGTGTGCTGTACTGCTGTGTGGGTGCCAGGGCTGAGGCGTGTGCTGTTTCCTGTACTACTAGTAGGAGTACATGTGTGTGGTCTCGATCGGGTCGGCACTTCGGCAGGGTTCGTGGCCATATTGACACAGCTCACACGGTTGGAAAATCGATCGGCTACAGTATGTATTTTTGTTTTTTTAGTTAGTCGGCCAATGAGTACAAGTGGTCTGGACAGGTTTTTCGATCGGTTTCTACCGTTTTATAAACCCCGGCAGGCTACGGAGTACGTACACCATTATTCTGCCATCCCGGAGACCCACCAACAACAAAGTGTTCAGGCTCAAGTTATACTACGTACGTTGCAAATCAATGCGGCTGCTGCGTTCTGTCCTCCCGGGAAAACCTTCTTTGAAACATGGAAAATGCATGTGTCCTTTTTCGGAATAGTAGTAGAAAAAACAAGACAACCTATTGCTGGCTAGAGAACGCACATGAGCATAGTGACCTGTTCCGCCTGCTGCAACCATCCAAACACGGATTTTGGCGTTCCATCAGCGTACTGATGATGATTCCGATTACTTAGAGCCTATATCGACATTGACGTTCAAGGAAGCTGCACCGGCGCAAAAGACAGGAGGTGGCATGTGGCCGCAGAAGCTGCCCGGAACCAGCGGTGACCAGTAGCTAGCTCAACAAAAAAAATTTAGAGTTGATAACTCAACAGGATTAGTCGGCAAGAGATCGATCGGCCGGCACGTCCATGCATGCATGATGATGCGTCCTAATACGCGATTAGTACAGGTGTTGCTAATTAATTAGCGAGTTTAGAAACAAGGAGACCACTAGCAGACGGGACGACAAGACGCGCATGATTCTTTTTTTTTTTTTTGTAGGATCAGTGATCGATTCTTTGTAGTACTACATGTGTACACACACATCTCGCCCCAGATGAAACGAACACGCGAGAGCATGCACTCCAGAAGGCCTGCTCGCCGCTGCAAAATCCGGAGGAAGATACGGAGCAGAGAGCAAAAGACAAGAGGCGCACGAGGGGGCATCTGCATCTCCCGGGGGGGTCGGTGAATAGGACGACGACCGAGCTTGGATGCATTACACTTCGTCCTGAAATGTCCTAAGCTAGTCTACTAGTTGCTGCCCCCACATGCAGTCCCATCTGTGGCAGCACAGCACCTAGCAGCCGAGAGCTCGTGCATTGTCGTGTCGAGCAGATGAACGTCTCTCTTGGTTTTATTTTGAGAACTACACGCACCGGAAGAGACGGATGTCGAAGCAAGGCCAAAGAAAGTATCTGCACGGCAGCACAAGGGTGCCAACATTTTTTTTTCCCTGATAGATAAACATGATGTAAGCTAGGACTATATAACGCTTTACATGAACAGCCTACGCTAGACAAATTATCGCTCAACAATGACCATGTAATCGATGAAAGCAATACTACAACACAAAACATCACTCGATCTAGCTGTAGTCTGATAAAACGATCCCGATCGTATCAATTCCATCTGGACCATCACCGATGCTCACAGGGAAAATAAAATATCCAAAAATGACAGTCCATATATGACATGAGTGAAGGCTAATATTTTTCTCCCTGGCAAATTAGGTCAGCCGCCATAAGCAGTGCCAAGTGGAGAATAACAGCACATAGGTGGCGGGTATATCACCGTAAATTAAACTAACTCATCTCTAAGCAAAAAGGCCGTCAGATCAGGCTCCTCATTAATTAGACACAAGAGCATCAAGAGGTCCAGTGTCTAGCTACCCTCGTGTTTCTTGCCCACTCGTAATTCTGAAGCAAGTAGAGGCATCAGGCCATAGTTCCAACGACTGATGAGTACGTTATCACTGAAATGTGCTAAATTAGATCCAAGATAGATAGGTAATGTAATCAAGGTTATTATGTTTAATTAGTTTGTCGGCCAACCTTCGAGGCAGGCTGAAACCATCGAACCAGGTTAGCCAAATGCATGTACTTGCTCTTTGCAAAAGAAGAAAAAGACGATGACCACCTTATGCCTGATGAATAGAAGGCCCTCATTTTCGATTACTTGAGAGCTTCTGCTGGCAATTAAACATCTGGAATCTTTTTTTTTTTTTTGATAAAACGAACATCTTCATTTATAGACGAACAAAGATTTGATTGCCATATATTTTCCTAAAAATCTACGGAAGAATGTTTAAGATCGCAAACCCATTGTTCTGGACAAAGTAGCGCCTTATCTCTTGGCTAAAACAAAACAGATCACGATCGAAGCCGTAGCAAACAATGGAAAGGCGTGGTCAGATCTGAGTCGAATATTTGAACAAAAAAATAAGAGAGGGAGAACAAAAGGGTAAATGCGGGAGTAAACATTTGCGTTCGCTGTGGTTGTGGTCACCCGTATCGATGGGGCTAAGGTGGACCTACCTGTACTGCAACCGCTGCCACTCGTGCGGCTCATTAAATATGCTACTTACCAGCACCTCTCGCTCTGTCTCGTTTCTCTCTCATCAAGGAATATTTTTTACTCCACAGTTGCTCGTGTCGTGGTGTCCGACGGCCGGTCAAGCGCTACAAGTACATCTAGATGTGCTCGTGCGAGCGTACAGCCCGGTGAAAATCACGGAAACTTTTGTTTGACTTTTGGCTAAATTCTTCTTAAAGTGCACATTTTCCGAGGTTCCGTAGTCCAAATTTATGTTTGACTATTTGCGGTTTGGCATTCTTGCAAGTTCAGCGGTACAGTAGGAGTACATACATCTGGCCGTTGTACATAGCAGGGACACTAATTGTTTGATCTTTGATGGAACAAAACATTCCAGTTTGCGAGCCCTTAATTTTGCTTCACAAGAGCTAAGAGATTTACAAAATTGCTGATGATTGTTGGTACGTTTTGGTGGCCATTGTGGGAGTCGGTCTATTAATTGTCTGCAGTACAGGTAGGGTACTCAGGGTGGGGAGGCCCGGCAACAGTGTTTGTCGGAGTTCCAATGGCACCAAAAGAGTTGACACCTCTGTTTTTCCTTTGCCATAAAAATTACACTTTGTAGGTTGTTTATATGTTTCAGAAATTTATTTAAGCGTTATTATATGTAAAAATAGACTTAGGCAAAGTTACCAGTGATCTGTATGGAAGTATGTTGCAAAGTCAACTGTAGGCAATTGTTTTTCCATCCTAGAGAGGATTACCGGCAAAGGGAGAGGTACAAGTTGACCTAGGTTGATGGAATTGTAGTTGCACAAGGAGTCCTTTGACCGTCAGATTGGCAAGCAGGGGAATAAGGTAATGTGAAGAAACTTTCGAGTAGTGTTAACCTGCATTAGGAATTACTCCATTCATATTTTACCAGCTGCTTACGTACGTGCTCTTCTTTCTGATCACTTGATCAGAGCTCATCACCAAATCCCGATGCACCTGCACTTTGGCTGCATGTACTGCATCTTCTCTCTCTACCTGCGTGTTTGACTGCACCTTGAGCAGCACCACCCTAGCTAGATGCTACTCTACCCTCTACAGGACCATCCTCCTAGTCCTACTACCTTAGCTCTTCTTACACTTTTGTTAGTACTAGTACTCCATGGAGGTAATTTCACACCAGTAAAAACAGAGACTATACTGACCCAAGTGAAGGGCCAAATAAACAAATAAAAGGAGAGAAGGCCAAAGCAAAGGGAAACAAAAGGCAGCCTTATTTTCTTCTCTCCTTTCCCTCCTCTCCCTTTGCCAAGATCCTTCCTGCTGCCTTGCTTCTGCTCCTATATAGCCTCTCCCTCACCTTCCATTCTAGAGAGAGAGAGAGAGAGAGAGGAGAGGGCGGGACAGGGGTGAGCTGTGCGAGCATTGAGCAATTGAAACAGGCATTGATACACATGCAAGCTTATACATATATTGAGAGAGGAGGCAGGAAGGCAGTATGGTCGTGAGATGAAACTAGGACGACGTGTGGTGGTGGTAAGATGGTGGGGGATCTCGTGCTGTCCGCTCTGGTGATCCTGCTCGCCTCGCTCCTCGCTCTGGTGCTGAGCCACTTCCTGCCCCTGCTCCTGAATCCCAAGGCTCCTAAGGGCAGCTTCGGATGGCCGCTCATCGGCGAGACCCTGCGGTTCCTCCGCCCTCACGCCTCCAACACGCTGGGCACCTTCTTGGAGGATCACTGCACCAGGTAATAATAATAATCCGCTAGCAAACCCCCCATCGGCACCCTTTTTATTACTCACCGCCATGCACAGCACAGCCGCAGGAACAGATCTTCTAACATCGCAATTAACTATTGCGTCATTATTTCATGTGACTGACAGAAAAAGGTACGGTGATGCTGCCGTGCTGTCGTCTAATAAGCAGCTTTATCATTCCTTCATGTTTTTACCCCCCCCCCTCGCTCGTTTTGTAGCTGTGACAGTTTTGCTTATTGTTATTAGCGGCGTGGTCGATGGTAGTAATAGCACGATGATTACATTATTAATGTTACTGTTTTTTTTTTATTTGCAGGTACGGGCGGGTGTTCAAGTCCCACCTGTTCTGCACCCCCACCGTGGTGTCCTGCGACCAGGAGCTGAACCACTTCATCCTGCAGAACGAGGAGCGGCTGTTCCAGTGCAGCTACCCACGGCCGATCCATGGCATCCTGGGCAAGTCCTCCATGCTCGTCGTCCTGGGCGAGGACCACAAGCGGCTACGCAACCTCTCCCTCGCCCTCGTCACCTCCACCAAGCTCAAGCCCAGCTACCTCGGTGACATTGAAAAGATCGCGCTCCACGTCGTCGGCGCATGGCGTGACAGGAGCATCATCAGGCAAGAAGACACGGCCGCCGGTGGCAGGGTCATAGCTTTCTGTGAGGAGGCAAGAAAGGTTAGTGACTTGTACTGAGACTGTTTTGAACCAAGACCCATCGAGTCATCAACATGCTCCGTTGAAATATTTTGTCAGACGCTTTTGAATGTTCATTGAAACATGAAAATGTAAAGAAGAAAAACTGTATATGCACATGCTACTATGCATGCATCGTCATCTTGTTAAGCTCTGCATGAATCTTTTCCCACAAGTTAGGCTTTGACTTACCAGAGTCTTTTTTCCTGTTTTTTTGTTTTCCGTTGGGTCCATTTCCTGGTGGTGTTCTTCTCGCTCCATGCTTGAGAACAGTTTGCATTCAGTGTGATAGTGAAGCAGGTGCTGGGACTGTCGCCAGAGGAGCCGGTCACTGCCAGGATTCTGGAGGATTTCCTCGCCTTCATGAAGGGGCTCATCTCCTTCCCTCTCTACATCCCAGGGACCCCATATGCCAAAGCTGTTCAGGTAATATGTCGCCACATCTTTGTTAGCGCCTAGCACTGTGCTTACATTAAAGATGTGTTATGACCATAACAGTGGCTGTTCTCTTGTCTGCTGCTGCTGACTCACTCACAGGCCAGAGAGAGGATATCGACCACTGTGAAGGGCATCATTGAGGAGAGGAGGAGCGCTGAATCCTGCAAGAAGGGCGATTTCCTTGACGTGCTGCTGTCAACCGATGAGCTATCTGACGAGGAGAAAGTGAGCTTCGTGCTGGACTCCCTCCTGGGAGGATATGAGACCACCTCGCTCTTGATATCCATGGTTGTGTATTTCCTTGGGCAGTCAGCAGAAGATCTGGACCTGGTCAAGGTAATACAAATGTTTTTCACTGTGATGGAGGCGCAATGGATTGATTATTGCCAGGCTAGTGGCCACCACTAAAATATGATGTATGAACATGCTATGCCTGCAGAGGGAACATGATAGCATAAGATCCAACAAAGGGAAGGAGGAGTGCCTAACTTCTGAAGACTATAAGAAGATGGAATATACCCAACAGGTGAGCTGATCATTCACTGCACGCTATAATATTTGATAATAAGCCGAGCACATTATATTGTTTTTTCTACAATCGTCACACTACACAAACATCTAAATGTTGAGATATTCAGGCTCCCCGTATATGTGCTTCGCTTTGCTTCCCTATAAGTGGAAAATTGACTAGATTAAAAAAAAACTATTTACGAAACAGGGAAGCTTATATCCATGCCCCTCGCAGGTTATCAATGAGGCGTTGAGATGCGGCAACATTGTGAAGTTCGTCCACAGGAAGGCTCTGAAAGATGTCAGATACAAAGGTGATTAGCCCCTGCATTTTGAGGCTTTCGTTGCAAATTCCGTTTGTGCTCATCACATGATAATGGATCAGGCAGCACCTTTAAACCTGATATTTAAGCATTGTTATGCCTACAATACCTAGCTTTTGATACAAGATGCTCAAAAGCAAGTGGCTCTTTCTTTTGCTCTGTTGCAGAGTATCTGATTCCATCCGGTTGGAAGGTCCTACCTGTTTTCAGCGCTGTTCATTTGAACCCCTCGCTTCACGGAAATGCACAACAGTTTCAGCCTTGCAGATGGGAGGTATGTTGTTTTTTCCCCCATAATACTTTTCATTTGTACTTGCCATCTGTAGCGGTAATGAACCAATGTTTCATATACTTCATACCACTCGGGTCATCAAGCACCTTTGTGATAATGTTCAAAACTGACATAAAACAATGAAAAGGTTAGATCGCCTATCAAAGGAGCTTAATTATCTGTTGCTTTTAGGGAATCTTCTTTAAAGCGTGTAGTCTAACTAATTGCTAACTTTAATTAGTGAGTGTCTATCTGTGACATAATTGCTTGCAACTATTCCGGTATCTTCAGATGCCAAGCAAGCTCCCTAATGCTGTAGTGCCTGTTGCCAATGGTCCTGACCATGATTCCTCTCATTCAAAGCCAGCATTCCTGGCTTTGATTCTTTTTATTGGTTAGTCTTGATTGTGCTATTATGTTGACTCATGTGCATGCCCTATATGATTGATCTACCAGGGCGCAGGCCAAGGAACAAGCAAGAAGTTCACGCCGTTTGGTGGCGGCCCCCGGCTCTGCCCAGGATCAGAGCTAGCCAAAATAGAGGCTGCGTTCTTCCTGCATCACCTTGTGCTCAATTATAGGTAAAACAGAGAACTGCCCGTCCTATTGGCAAATGAACACATAAACCACTGCCAGAGTCAGCGCATCCAAGTTTGAAAAAAATTCAAAGCAGCATATGAACACCAAATGAAGTAGTTTTTGATAACCAATATAAGAACCTTGCAATGTGTAAACATTAAATAGGTGAATTGACGAGGAAGATATGAACAGGAAATCTGAAAGATGTAGTAGTTGTCAGGACACACTAGTAAGATATGAAAACAACTTTTGAAAGAAATGGCCTCTCTTATTTACGAGCTTATCTATATATAGGGACCGCAAATAAACGAATCCTTGTTTATTTCTGCAGTATATTCGAATATGTAGAACATAACATCAGACACCAACAGATAGTACCAACATAGCCGCATAGTGGAGTTTTCAAAAAGTAGGCTATGCAGCAAGTTGAGTGGTACCATACAAGATGATAACACCACAACGCGATCAAACCGCCAAATCTGGCCCATATTAATTTGCAACCAACTGAACGTTCCAAAGGACTCGCCGCTATTTCTCATCAGTAGTAGAACTACTTACTGAAGCGTTTCACTAACACTTGGCGCCTTGCAGATGGAGAATAAATGGCGATGACGTTCCGATGGCATACCCGTATGTGGAGTTTCAGAGAGGTCTGCCAATAGAAATCGAGCCTGTCTCCCCTGAATCTTCTTGACGGTATATGAACGGGGCATATGTGAATAGGCAGTCGGTCAGCGAGGAAGTTGGAAGACGTGAGGATCGGAGGCACAGAGCACTCGCCGGTAGCTTAGCATGAGGCGGCCGAGACTGTATTTGTTGTATATGGTGTAGATATATTTTGTTCATGGCGATTGCTTTGAGGTGGTTGGTTACCTTCACCCTGTAACATTCTCCACTGGTTCAACTGCTATTCTATACACGAAAAAAAAAAGGCTCCCAGGGTTCAGAAGGCCTTTGCATTCTATGTGGGCACGTTGAAAGCTCTAGTTCTGAACTGATCCACAGACTGTTAGAATCTTAGAATTGATCTAAAAAAATCTGCCTGTCAGAAAATTCTGGCGTCAGGAAGAAAGGATGCAGGTCGAGAAAATTAACATTCGGTCGTTACAGAGCTGACGCCATTTGATTTGATTCTGCAAATGTCAAAGAAAAAAAAAAGAAAAAATTGGCCCATGCAGGTCTCGAACCTGCGACCTTCGCGTTATTAGCACGACGCTCTAACCAACTGAGCTAATAGGCCGATCTGTGCGTTCTATTTGAATTTCATATTTTCATTGCGTTATTATCGCAGTCAACAGCTATCTATCTCAAGGAGAACATCTTCTGACGAGGGGCACAACAACAACATAGTTTCATCACAATAGATCATTTATTCATGACAACGATAGTTTCAACATATATACAAACGTGACAATTGTTGACATGCTCAGTGCTGTTCAATAAACATACAAACCTGCGAGCACAACCGCCACCAAATTATTGGAGACATAAATAATGACCTTGGATCAAGAAGTACATTTTAGCATGTGGACGGCATACACCAATGAACTTCAGGCTTTTTATGCATGAGATTTCACGAAATCTGGCTGATTTGTGACTGATCTAACCCATGCCCACTTGTGATCATTCACATCAACAGGGTTCTTGGCTACAGCAATATCTTCCAACGGAATATAACTGTAAGTCCCGTTTATCGGACCAGGCACAAACCCAGTAAAACCAGCCATGACCCCATGGATCGCTGAATGCGCCAACAAGGTGCAATACAAGTTATCAGTAGCATTTGCTGGAACTGCTCGAATCATGTAAGTAGGATCAATGTATTTCACAGTGAAGAGTTCATTGGGGTGTTCTCTCTTCCACCACCTACCGAGCTCAGATTTCAGAAAGGGTCCGACATCCAGGAAAACAATGTTGCCAGACTCATCCTGCTCCCGCTTCTGATCATCAGTCCGGGGGATCAATTCCTGACCAGCACCTTCAGCAACTACAATGACAGCATGCCCCTTCTCCTTTATCCTAGCATACAGGAACTCAAACAGGCCTCCTTTCCCTTCCAAGTGAAAAGGGACCTCTGGGATCAAGCAACAGTCGACATCGCGGCTGCTCAGAGTGGCATGAAGAGCGATGTGGCCTGTGCTCCTGCCCATAAGTTTGACAAGGCCTATACCATTGACGGCGCTGACAGCCTCCACATGTGCCGCGTCGATTGCCTGCTGGGCAATCTCCACTGCGGTTTGGAAACCAAAGGACCTGTCTATGATGCCAATGTCATTGTCTACAGTTTTGGGGATCCCAGTAATTGATATGTTCAAACCACGGCGTTTGAATTCTTGAAAGATTGCCACTGCTCCTCTCATGGTACCGTCCCCGCCAATAGCGTATATCTTTGGCAAATGAAAGATTTAAATGTGATCAGTTAACAGAAAGTACGAAGGGGAACAAATGGCATGATGAACTGACATACTTGATTCTGCTGTAAATTAACAGTTCAGTAATAAGTAGCCTATTTAAATCGATCTACAATTATTTTTTAGGGATTCTTTCAGCCTTCCTGAACTCCTAATGAGACAATTTAGATTCATATAAAAGTAGTTGTGCAACCTAGGACTGCTAAGCTTTTCATAACAGCCTACCAGTTTCACACGACTCAGGGGTTTAGCAATGAATCGCACACACTACCTGATTCCAACTTAATGAATGTTCGTTGTACCCAGAAATGGTATAGCAAAAAATCTCACAATATTCCTCGATCTGGATGTTCTCACCTGCGTATACCCACGCGCGACGATGCCGTCAACGATCTTGTTGAGATCAAACCCGCCCCGGGTTGTCTTGAGGACGGTGCCGCCCTTCTTATGCCAGTCGTCGACGGTGGCCGGGTCGAGCCTGACGTGGTCCTCGTCGGCGCCGTAGAATCCCCGGTACCCCGCGGCGACGCCGAATACGTCGCGGACGCCGTAGAGCTCGTGCAGGCCGACGACGAGCTCCCGCAGCACGGTGTTGAGGCCCGGGCAGAGCCCCCCGCAGGTGACGAGCGCGGCGCGCGCGGGGGCCGGGTCGACCCCGAGGCACTCCCGCGGGCCCGCGCGGCGGTAGGCGACGAGCGGCGACGGCGCGGCGGCGGAGAGGTCGAAGAAGGCGTGGCGGAGGGAGACGTCCCCCGGGGAGATGTAGAAGGTGGACGGCGGCTCGAAGTTGGGGTGGCGCGAGATGGGGTTCGGGACGGAGGAGGAGGCGGCGGTCAGCGCGGCGGGGAGGCGCGGCACGTCGCGGAGGTTGAGCGGCGGGAGCGTCACGGTGGTGTTGGTCGGCCCGGTGGCGTCGGCGGCGGTGCCGTTGTTGGCGCCGGAGCGGGGGGCGGTGGGGTCCATGTGTCTGCGAGAGAGAGAGAGAGGGAGGCGCGGTGCGGCGTGGACTGGTGAGTCGACTGAAAACCGAACGGAGGACGCGGGGGGTTTAACTAGGGGACGTGTGGCACGTTTGGTAAAGCGTTTCCAGAAGCCGTGGAGGCGCCGCGTCAAGGGGACACCTCACCGGTCGCAGCGTAAACAAAACCGGCGAACCGCCACGTAAACAGTAATGACACACACGGACACGGATGAACAGCGAGTAAGGCCTCGTTCCAGAGCCCGTTCCGGCCGGATTTCAGCGGTCCCTTTCGTAGTCAGGCTAGAAATTAAATTGACCGCTCGATTGAGTCAGATTAAAAATATAAACCAGTCTAGAATAAATTCTTCTTTTTAAAAACATTCGAATGAGATCCCTATCTAGATCCCTATCTGGTCACCTCCAGATCTTATGCCAACGCTGACGACCACCGCTCGAAGGGTGAGGCAATACGAGGTGGCGGCGTGGCACAACATCGCCACCACCGCGACGGCCACCGCAAAGATAACCGCGACGCTGGCTCGACTCGAGGAGAGGCTAAGGCAAGGCGGCGGCATAGCTTGCGATGGCTCGAGACGACGGCACGACACGACCACCACCGTGACAACGACAAGCTTCCATCTGACGTCAACGCCATGCACCACCTTCTCGTCTGTAAGGCTCCATCCTCCTCGTCTTTCCCCTCCTCTTTCTTCACCGCACATAGCTAGAGTTCGACGTCTGATGTGCTAAAACTCGATCTGGTGCTTGATCTTGGTGGGGTGTGTGGTTCTTTGGTCTTATGTCTCATCGTTCTTGCTCTCGTCCTAGGGTTCGGTATGGTTTGTTATTGACTCGCTGTGATGCTCATAGATGTGTCTAGAGTGACGTTGTAGAGGTCAGAAATTACTTATGTTTATGGTATTCTTGGCTCTTAATAGCGACACAGGGGTATCAGAATCTTACAAGGACTTCCCCTTCTATCTTGGTTGATGCAGAGGTGATGATTGGTAAGTTTAAAAAATGTTGACGAGCAGCAAAAGTCAGGATAGATTTTCCCAATGATTAGTCTAGTCATAAATAATGTTTTTATATTTAGCTTCATTGGAGCCCACAATTTACTACACAGCTTGCAGTTTATGCAGTACTATTCTGAATTAGCTCTTTTTCTCTTTGCATTGTATGTTCTACAAGTTGTGCTAAAATGAAAAGGACTGACAGCTCTCAAATGCCTATACTTTTCAGTACATTTATAGAGCATGTTGTTGATTTCTCTTATGTTCTGTATGACCGTAATTTGAACTTTAAACTTTATACTAAAAAGCTCGTGCGGTAACATGTCACTCTGTTTTGATTTCACCCGTATTGTACCCTTGTTGTCATCCTTGTTGTCGTAGAAAGGGTCAAAAAGCCAATTGCTCGTCATGTATTATCTAATAAGCTAACAGTACAAAGTGAGTAATAAATATATAAATATATATATATGTATGTATATATATAAGGCACTATTACATAACTATAAGTAAATCTCTGAAAGTACAAATGTAAAATCCATCATTTCCAAAGTTCTTTATAAAGGAGGCTAGCAGAATACATAGATTTTTTTTTGCTCTCCATGAACATACGAAGCTATTTCCTTATAGACCAGGTCGTTCTTTTTATTTGCTTCCTTAGTTTCTCACTTCATGTGATATTTCTACCGATCAGATTGCTGCCATAGCGGATCTCTCTATATAACTTATTTTACTACTAGCTGCTGGTAAAATTTGATTAGTTGAAATTCTATTGAAGCATTGTTTGTATTCCCTATCTACCAAAGCGCTTGTTTTGAAACTGTGGCTTTAGTCTTTGTTATGCCAGTTTTCTACATGGTCTTAAATACTAAAACTGCTTTTATATGTGTCGGATATCAAAAATTGAATTTTTTCTATCGGATTCTATGTTTATTTGCTTATCCAAGTTGATTTTTTCAAGATTAGTAGTACAAGATTCAGCATTGTCTACAACTCTCATCTCTTCTTTATGATTGGTGTGCCTGGCAGATACTAGTGAAAGCATGCATTACATGGTATGTTCTTTGCTGTTCAATAGTACTATACCTTTGAACTTGGACCTTGTATGAGAAACTGTTCTAATCATGGCATTGATATTGGTCTGTTCTTTAGTGTTCAGTAGCATGTCTCCTATAACATTCTGCATTCTTGTGAAGCATAGTTTTTTAGGATCAGTTTTTTTGCATTCGACACTCAACTTGTCATTGAAATTATCTATCAAGATATCCAATTTGTAGGTTTGTTACTAAACTGGTTACTGCAGGTTTATTATAGGTATTGATGATCTCCAGTTCTTCGTTGATCTTAATAGTTTCTGGTCTAGTAACTTGTGCTAATACCTGACAAGGAGAAGAGGAAGAGGAAGTACTACAGATTAGAAGCTGCTCTAGTGCAAATGAAATGTTCTTTTCTCTTTCTTGTTTAGTTCTCCTTTGTGAGTCTTGGTTGATATGCTCCGCTGAAAACTGCTTTGGTAGTAAATTGGTTGTAGTTCGCATCTATGACTGGAAGTGTACAATTCTGCTACTATTAACTTGTGCGCAGATGCTGATACGGTCAATTTTTTAATTGAAAAACATGACAAATATGCTTCTTGCTTTTCATGTGCTTTCATCAGTTCAAAATTCATACCAACAAGTGCGCTTGAATGCATAACTTTTCAACAGGAACTTTTGAAATGAAAAAATTGTTGCTGGTAATCCTGTTTTTCATGCAAAGTATTGGTTTTCCATGTTTCCATTCCTGTCCTGCCGAATGGTTAAATTTTAACAATGTTTTGTTCCGGGCTAAAATCAATTGTTGACCAGGTTTGAGTGTCAACCCAGGATCCACTCAATCCTGGCCCAGATACAAAACACCACCAGATGGGAAACAGGCCTGCCGAACGAGGCCTAAAGGGGCCCAAGCCGAATAGTGCTTCTGGTCTCAGTGGAACCCCGTCCGTCTCCGTGGCGGCTCGGCCCATTTACTGAACGCTGTCATTCCCGACGAGCACGCACACACCTCTGACCTCTCTTCCCTTCCACCGAGGCTGAAGCGAAGCGCGCCGCCTGGACCGAGTTCGGTTCTCGTCCTCTGCGGTGGTGGGGGTTGTCCTCGGCGCCCTCCTCACCTTTCGCTGGCCAGGACGAAGCAGAGATCGATCGGGCCTCCTAATTGGCTCCCTATTTGCCGGTAAGGAAACCTAGGGCCAGCTTGCTTGGATTTGTTGTTCCGCACCGGTGAGATTTAGTCTGCAGGATCCTTAAACACTGTTAATGTCTTATTAGTGACCAATCGCATGCACACCATTGGGGCTGTTTGGTTGCCGGCCCTAGATGTCGAGACCAAAATTTGTCCATGCCCACTGCATCACTTGCCATCGCATTCGTACCATCTCATTGGGTTCTGTTTGTTCATTACTCGATTTGTTTGATACAGCCCTGGATTAATCGAAGTATCTGTTGTTGAATCCTCCGTTTCAGGGTACCATGAACAGGTTGGCGTCGACCGCCCTCATGAGAGGGCTCGTGAGATCCTTCCGTGCACCCGCAACGGCGGTAAATCTCTGATACACACACTCTTCGATAACTTTCTGTGTTCCTTTGTGGTAGCTTCCTTCAACTGTTTTGATAGCGTGATTGTTTGATAGAGCCTTTGATGTTATTAGTTCTATTATTTCCTTCCAGAGTACTGTAGGTGCATTTTAATTGTTGATGTTGAATTTTAATGTGTAGCTCCATGTTTATTAGAGTTGTCTGATAGGGATTGGAATGCACAATTGAGTAATTGTGTATGCGTAGTTTTTTGGTTGTCCAGTGTTCCTATTCAATAACTTTAGTGTAACAGTACACAGTATCAATCGTTTGTTTGGTCTCTCTAATGTACTGTTGTGACCGGAAATGAGTGAATTCATTCACCGTTGTTGTTGTTGTTGTTGTTTATGTTGCCTGTAATGATGTGCAAGAGCTTATTACATGTTTTCTCTTGTCACAGTGGAGTTTTCTTCACATGTACTTTTTTTTTTTTTAGAAATTGTAATACCTGTTCTATATGTGTGTAAAATCGTCATTTTGAACCTATGCCAATAAATAGTGTTATTTTCTCTTCTGTGAATACATGATACAAGCATTACATCATGTGAGGTTTGGTCCTGTTGCTGTTTGTGCAATAACATATGTACATGATCTGTTCAATTGCGTATTAGCATTTCTGTTTTGCTACTCTTTGCAATTTGTTTAACCATATTAACTTTTTTTTTAAATCCTTCTTTGAATGGTTACTGAAAGAGTAGGCTGTGTCACGACCCGCTTTCCAGCAGTTTATGAACTACTCATCAGGACAGGGTAGTGATCCTAATGCAAACACGGACTTGGCTGCAACACGGATAGCTGTTGATCCGGACACACATCAAGATTTTGAGCCAAAAAGCAAAAGTTTGGACATGTCCTTGCATGACATCATTGCTCAGGTACTTAATATTTCAGACTGTTAGAGCAAAGGCTTTAATTTTGAAAAACTAGGCATATCCTAAAGGTCAACAACTAATTATCTGAGCAGGATGTCAAGGAGAACCCAGTCTTGATCTACATGAAGGGTTTTCCTGAGTCTCCAATGTGTGGCTTCAGTGCACTGGCAATTAAGGTTCTCCAGCAATATGGTAAGTTGCTCCCAGTTACGTTGGTACTGATTTATTTGAGCTGTAGGCCTGTAGTCATTTGTCTGTGGTGCCTCCTAATTGTTAAGCTATTTCTTTGTCTATATTGCAGATG
This sequence comes from Eleusine indica, assembly GCA_030378355.1. Lineage (NCBI taxonomy): Eukaryota > Viridiplantae > Streptophyta > Magnoliopsida > Poales > Poaceae > Eleusine > Eleusine indica. Next base: position 10,982,012 of record CM059502.1, read on the forward strand.
TACCTATCAGTTCTAGAGATATTCTTGGAGATCTCAAGCTCAAAGAGAGTGTTAAAGCCTACAGGTAAGTTTCTCCTTATGCTTCCCATATGATGTGTTTTTAGATGATGTGTTTACACACTTGTGTCTATTAGAGGAAAACAAGCTAGGTCGAGGTATATGTCTATTACCCACTTTGCTTTTGACTTTAAAAGAGAAGAATCAGTTTAATAACCAAAAAACAGAAAGAAAGAAAGAAAGAACTTGGAAAACTGATAAAAGCAAAAAAAGCTTGTGTATGAGAACATCTTCAATTCTGCATACACAATGGGCCTCAGCATGTTATATTCATCGTTCTGGTGCCCCTTTTTATTCAATTGAATTAACATTTACTGACATGTACAAAACTAAGAAATGGATTATCGTATACAATTCAGGTGGTTCTCGTGCCCAAATCAGAAAACTGTTTTTACTCAATTCAAGTGCTCATTTCATTTTTTTTATTGCAGTAACTGGCCTACATTTCCACAAATTTTTATAAAAGGAGATTTTGTTGGTGGATCTGATATCATATTAAACATGCACCAGGCAAGTTGGCTACTTGTTTTACGTAGCACATTTAATGTGTTATCTTAACTAGTGGTTAACATCTCTTCATAATTTGTTTCAGAAGGGTGAACTTAAGAATCTACTAAGCGATGTCCCACGAAAAGGTGACAAAGTGCAGCCTCATGAGTCATGAAGCAACCCGCACTGTATGTTCAAGCTACCTGGCCAGAGAGTATTATTTTCTCAAATGAATCTTAGGCAACTTTTGCATGTTTGTGATCCCTTCCAGTACCAGGTGTATGCCGAGATCACGTCATAATAAGTGCCACTCTGCAATGCGTTCCTTTGATGCGTTGTATATGGAGCTTGGGTTCCAGGATGGATGTGCTACGTTTCCTTTTCTTCTGATGCAACTGAACATGTAATTACAAATGATAAGGCTGGAAAACAGTTTTATGCACTATTTCTTTTATGACTACCAGCTTATGTAGATGCGTTTTATGATAGGCCCCTCAATATTTTACTGAATACCACTGTGATCGCACATAAGCGAGTTGTGAGCTTGACTGATGGCAACTTTTCTTCTGATTCCTTGTGATGGTTTTGTAAAGTTGTGTTGCTGTATGCAAGCGACATGAGTTAGTTGTTGTAGGATGACCAGTTGACCACAGCACCAGCATACTTAATTTCCGTGAGCATGTGGGCATACAGTGAGCTCTACCTGATTCAGCCCTGACCCCGGAGTCCTTGATATGAGATCAAATTATCTGGGCCTAATAATTGGTTTAGCCCATATACGCCATCACATTTTAGAGTGGGCCTTTACCTAGGCCCATACGGAAGCACATAAGCCATATGCCCATATCCAATCCTCTTTGCCTGCTGCCGAGATGCCACTGGCATGAGCGTCCGGCTCCCCGGGGCCTCCAAGCCCGCCACCGCCATGGCCGCCGCGGCGCTCTCCCTTCCATCGCTCCCTTGTCAGACCCCTCCGCTCCCGCCACCCTCCACCTCTTCTCCTATCCCCAATTCCGTCTCCCTGAAGCGGTTGTGCAAGGAAGGCAACCTGCGGGACGCCCTCCACCTGCTCACCTCCGGGGCGCACGGGCGGCGTCGTCCCCCTCGGGAGGACTACGGGTGGGTGCTCGACCTCGTCGCCGCCAGGAGGGCGGCGCTGGAGGGCAGGCAGGTCCACGCGCACGCGCTGGCCACGGGCTCTTTAGACGAAGACGGTGACGGGTTCCTTGCGACCAAGCTGGTGTTCATGTACGGCCGGTGTGGGCGCGTGGAGGACGCGCGCCGCCTGTTCGACGGAATGCCCGCGCGGACCGTCTTCTCCTGGAACGCGCTCGTCGGCGCGTACCTCTCGTCCGGGAGCGCCGGCGAGGCCGTGCGTGTCTACCGGGCCATGCGGTCGTCGGCGGCGCAGGGGGTGGCGCCCGACGGGTGCACGCTGGCGTCCGTGCTCAAGGCGTGCGGGGCGAAGGAGGACGGCCGCTGCGGGCGGGAGGTACACGGTCTGGCGGCGAAGACCGGGCTCGACAGGAGCACCCTTGTGGCCAATGCGCTCATCGGGATGTATGCCAAGTGCGACATGCTGGATTCAGCGCTTCGGGTGTTCGAGTGGCTGCGGGAAGGCAGAGATGTCGCGTCCTGGAACTCGGTGATCACGGGCTGCGTACAGAACGGGAGGATTCTGGAAGCTCTGGGCCTGTTCCGAGGTATGCAGAGTGCCGGATTTGGTATGAATTCTTACACGGCCGTGGGTGTGCTACAAATTTGTGCGGACCTTGCTCTGCTGCATCTGGGCAGGGAGTTACATGCAGCACTTCTGAAATGCGGTACCGAGCTTAGTATCCAATGCAATGCTTTGCTGGTCATGTATGCGAAATGTGGCCGGGTGGATAGCGCTCTCAGAGTATTCCGTGATATTGGTGAGAAAGACTACATATCATGGAATTCGATGCTTTCCTGCTACGTCCAAAACGGTTTGTATGCTGAGGCCATTGATTTTTTTGGTGAAATGCTTCAACATGGTTTTCAGCCGGATCATGCCTCTGTTGTAAGCTTGTCCTCTGCTTTGGGGCATTTGGGTAGGCTAAACAATGGGAGAGAAGTTCATGCATATGCCATAAAGCAGAAGCTTCATGCTGATTTGCAGGTTGGGAACACGGTGATGGACATGTACATAAAGTGTCAATCCATAGAGTGCTCTGCACGTGTATTTGACAGTATGGGGATTAAAGACCACATATCCTGGACAACAATCCTTGCTTGTTATGCTCAGAGTTCTCGGCATTCTGAAGCAGTGGAAATGTTTAGGGAAATACTGAAAGAAGGGATTAAGGTGGATGCTATGATGGTCGGAAGCATTTTAGAAGCATGCAGTGGTTTGAAAAGCATCTCTCTACTAAAGCAAGTGCATTGTTTTGCTATTAGAAATGGTTTGCTCGATTTGATTCTAAAGAATAGAATGATAGATATATACGGGGAGTGTGGAGAGGTTTCCCACTCACTCAGTATATTTCAGATGGTAGAGAACAGGGACATTGTTACCTGGACTAGTATGATAAACTGCTGTGCAAATAACGGGCTGTTAAATGAAGCTGTTTCCTTGTTTTCTGAGTTGCAAAATGCAAATATTCAATCTGACTCTGTAGCACTTGTAAGTGTTCTGGTGGCTATTTCTGGTTTGTCAACCTTGTCAAAAGGAAAACAAGTTCATGGCTTTATTATCAGAAGGGGTTTTCCTATGGAAGGTCCTCTGGTTAGTTCCCTCGTGGACATGTATTCTGGCTGTGGAAGCATGAGGTATGCTATAAGAGTATTTGACGGGACAAAATATAAAGATGTGGTTCTTTGGACAGCAATGATTAATGCTACTGGGCTGCATGGACATGGTAAACAAGCCGTAAATCTTTTTGAGAGAATGCTACAGACCGGTCTAGTGCCTGATCATATCACTTTCCTTGCTCTGCTCCATGCTTGTAGTCATTCTAAGCTTGTTGATGAGGGTAAATATTATATGGATATGATGAGAAACAAGTACAGGTTGGAACTATGGCAGGAGCATTATGCCTGTATGGTTGATATTCTTGGCCGCTCAGGCCAAACTGAGGAGGCTTACAAGTTCATCCAGACTATGTCCGTGGAACCAAAATCTGTGGTGTGGTGTGCACTCCTTGGGGCATGCCGTGTCCACAAGAACCATGAGCTTGCTGTTGTTGCAGCCAATAAGCTTCTTGAGCTGGAACCAGACAACCCAGGCAACTATATTCTTGTATCAAATGTCTTCGCTGAAATGGGCGAGTGGAATAATGTCAGGGAGGTTAGAACCAGGATGGCAGAGCAGGGGTTGAGAAAAGATCCAGCCTGCACCTGGATTGAGATTGGAAAATATGTCCACACTTTCACTGCCAGAGATCACTCTCATAGAGACGCGCAGGCAATCCATCTCAAGCTTGCTGAAATGATTGAAAAGCTGAGGAAAGAAGGTGGGTACGTTGAGGACACAAGGTTTGTTCTTCATGATGTAAGTGAAGAAGAGAAGATAGAAATGTTGCATAAGCACAGTGAGAGGCTCGCAATAGCATTTGGCCTGATCAGCACTCGTCCGGGCACGCCTCTAAGGATAGCCAAGAACCTCAGGGTCTGCGGTGACTGCCATGAGTTCACCAAGCTTGTATCGAAGCTATTCAAAAGAGAGATTGTGGTCCGAGATGCCAACAGGTTCCATCATTTCAGTGGAGGCTTTTGTTCCTGTGGAGACTTCTGGTGAACTGTAAACTGTAGGACATCTGCATATTGTTGACTAAAAGTTTACACTCCACCTGTTATTAGCAGTTTCAGTTGGGGCTATTGCCTGTTAGACTGAGTCAGGTGATACGCGGAAGTTTCACTCACTAAAGATACGAGGTAAATAATTTCTTGATTGCATACCGGGAAAATGATAGGTCCATGATCCATCATCAGTCCATGTAAACCTTGGTCCTTGAACGAATACAATAAAATCAATACTTCTGTATGTTCTGAAGCTAAATGCTACGTGGGCCCGGACCAAGGATTAGCCAATATATATTGTCCTTCGTTAAACTTGTTTTGAAACTTCTGTGAGTATGAACACAAAATAGAACACACCAAATGTTGGCTGGTTGCATGGCCATCGAAAGCTGGGGATCATTCGGGCCGATGCGGGCGAGGTAAGCGACCCAGCCGGTAAAGCTTCTCCAACATCCAACGCGATCGACAGGGGACGCGGTCGGGTGGTTGCCGTGACGGGCTCCGTTGACGCCGCAGAACTGAACCGGGCTCAAGCGTCGTTCTCAGGAACTGGCGAGGTGCCATCTTCCTGTGTCTGATTCATACTAGTAGTACTATACTATGGACTCTGGCGTCTCCGTTGACCACTGACAACAGTTCAGTACTTGTCCAGGCTTGTCTTGTCCTATGGTACCGCGACGACTGACGAAATGCCGCACACAGACACGCTTCCACCGCTGAAAGGAAAAGAACACATCACCAACCATCATGTTCTTTTCTAACATAGGAGTATATACAAGATGGATCAAGAGATGATAGAAGTAGTACAATATATATCAGATTAAGGGGATCACTGTTACGGACTTGGCGTTTCGTGTTTGCTTCTTTCTTACAAGTATACGCACTGTAGTACTCCCTCTATTTTTAAATTATTGTTGCCATTGATTTTTTTGATAACTTTGACTATTCGTCATGTTCAAGATATTATTTTAAATATGTAAAATTATAAATTATGTTTTAATTTTCGTTGATAATAAAACAAACCGTGATAATATATATGATATTTTGTAATTTTTTTAATAAGACGAATGGTTAAAGTTAATAAAAAAATCAATGACAACATTATTTTAAGAACATAGGGAGTAAGTAATAAAACACAACCAACGGCATACACACCTAGTTGTGCGCTGAATTCTGTGGCTAGGCCAGTCGAGGATGAACGTGAACTAACGGGGAACCTGAATCCTGCCAATGCGTCACGGCGACTGACTCTGCCATGTAGGGATGACAGTGGGTCGGGTTCGGGTTGGATGGAGCAAAATCCCACCCACCACGAAAAACGTTTCGGGTGAAAATTGACACCCACACCTATGGGTAAGAATTAAGACCCACACCCACATCTACCGGGTTTCAGGTGGGTGTCGGGTGCCCGTCGGGTTTTATATGTCATATAAAAAATATCACAAAGTAAATATTTTAATGAGGTCAACACAAATGCATAAAGTCTATATATGTCACGGCAATCAATAAAAATGAGTCATAGATATATACTTAGATAATTGTATATCAATTTTTAACAACTTAGTCATCACTCTCATCACATGTATATTTATTTAAGGTTTGTTTATTATGAGATGGAACTAAATTTTATATGTGAGTATGTTTCGGGCCCCAACGGATCATCCGTGAGTGCGAAATAAAACCCACCCCCACACTCGTGTTTATCAGGTCGGGTACGAGTGATACCCATAAATGAAGAATTAGACCCACACCCGTACTCGTTAGATGTAAAATCCATCGAACCCCACACCCATAGGCGAAATTGGCATCCCTACTGCCATGGACCCGATCCGCATCGCTGCCGCGGCTTTTCTCCGGTGGTTATACACTCGAATCTGCTCTGCTTAGGAGTCTTGTCTCGTCAAGTCATTTTCAATGTTCAATGGAGCCTTTTCGACCAGGAAACGGTCCAACGACTCTGAGGTAACTGCTGTAGTTGGTTAGTCTACTTGTTCCCTTCGGAGCTTGCTTGCTACACGAACGTTCTTAATTACTTACGGTCGCCTGGTCCTCTAGTCTACACTATACACCAGCCAGCAGCTCCATCACCGCCTATATATAGGACCTACAGGCACAGCAAAGCTTCTTCACAAGACCACTCTTGGTTGCCAGGAAAGCAAACAAAACAATCGACCAGAGCAGCAAACCGTTAGTGGTTCTTCCCCCCATCTAGGCTCTAGCTCCTCAGTAGGAACGCGTAGATCTTGCAGCACGCGACGCGATGACGAAGGTAAACTTTGCTTGGCAACAACATACGGCTTTCACTACTGCTCCTTTGTGTTCTTACGGTCTCTGCTCCTCTGTTTCTCGACCCTGATCTGATCGTTTGTCTTGTCGTTGTTGTTGCAGCAAAAGATCGTGATCCAGGTGAGCATGCCGTGCGAGAAGAGCCGGTCCAAGGCCATGGCGCTCGTTGCCAGAGCAGATGGTATGCACTCATCGAGTTCAATTAGTTGTTGAATTATTCACGTCACGGATCAGTAGGTGTGTTTGTCGGCGCTAATGCCAAGACCTGGTTTCATGCAGGGGTGAGCTCGATGGGAGTCACCGGCGATGGAAAGGACAAGCTGGAGGTGGTCGGCGACGGCGTCCCACCGTCTGCCTGGTCAAGTGCCTGCGCAAGAAGATCGGCCACGCCAACATCCTGCTGGTGGAGGAAGTGAAGGACAAGAAGCCGGAGGAGAAGAAGCCGGAAGAGCCCAAGATTATCGAGTACCAGCTGCCGTACTGGAACCCCGGTTACTACCAGTACCACTACCACAACACCCCACAGCAGCCGTGGTGGTGACAATGGCGATGAAAGAGGAAGGCCAATCTTTTGCATTATGGGATTCATATTTGTTTCGTGTAATGGAAAAAAGACTTCTGGTGAATGTTAATAGACTACAATCTGTAGGACATCTGCATATCGTTGACTGAAAGTTTACATTATAAGCAAAATTAATGGAACGTTTAAGCATGATTTAGAGATCAGAAATATGGCCTGCCTGTCTGCGGAGCCCGCCATTGCTTTTGATCCGTTGATTATGCACCGAGAAGAAACCATCTGTGAGTTATCGACTGTTAGATTGAGGCGATGCCATGTAAATGATTCTCTTCTTGTGAGTTTGTGATATGCTGAAGATTCACTCTCTAAAGATATTTTCTCTGTTTTTAAATTATTATCATCATTGAGATTTTAATTTATTTTTACCATTCATCTTATTTAAAAAAATTAAATTTTTAAATTTTTTAATGTATTTGTTATAAAATAAATTTAAACTCAACTTATAATTTTATAAATTTAAGCTAATATTTTCAATAAAACAAATGATGAGATCAAATATAACTTAAGAAGTTAACTAGGATAACATTTTAAAAACGAAGAGAGTATGAGATAAATAATTTTTGGATAGCAGAAAATAATAAATTACTCATTGCTTTTTTTGAATGAAAAGAATAAAAAAATATTTTGCATGTTCTGAAGTGGTTTGGAACTTGAAGTTGTATATATATGAACATAAAGCGGAGAATACGAAATAGTGTCGGGTTGCACGGTCGGATGCGCGGGAGGCAAGCGACCCTATGGGTAAAGTTTCTGTAACATCGAACGCGGTCGACAGGGATGTACGGTGTTGTGAGGTTGGATTTTGCCGTGACGGACTCGGTAGACGCGGCAGGATTGAACCGGGCCCGTGCGTCGTTCTCAGGAACCGGCGAAGTTGAATCTTCCTATGTCCGATTCATACTTATCTTCATTCAGAAATATAAAAATTTGTTAACTTTTATAAATACGTTTGACTATCTATTTTATTTAAAATATTTATAAAAAAATAAAAACAAAAAAAATCATACTTAAAATATTTCTAATAATAAAATAATTATTATTTTCATAAATTATTTTAATAAGAGAAGAGTAAAAAATGTTATTTTGAAACCAATAAATCTTTATATTTCTAAACGCAGAGAGTTCAAAACAGTGCAGTACTCGTATCTTTATATTTCTCCCCGTACCATCCCGCGTTCGCAGAAATGACCCGGTTCGATTACGCGATGACTTGGTGACCAATAGTAGCACACCGGAAGTCCAAGAAAGGTCCAGGCTTGTCCTGTCCTGTGTACCGGCGACGACTGACGCGAATGGCACACGCTTCCATCACGGAAAGGAACAAAACGCAGCGAGGCACGGAATACAATTAATACGAGGTGGATCAACAAATGATAGATTAGTTATCAGGTTGTCGAGATCATTGTCACGGGCTTGTGTTTCGTGTTTGCTACTTTCTTAGCCAGTACACACGACGTAGTAATACAACACGACCGACGGCATACACGTCTCTAGTTCCGAGCTGTGTTTAATTCTACGCCAAGGTCAATCGATGGATGAACGTGAACTAACGGGGAACCCTGCCAAAGTGCCAATGCCGCGGCGACTGACTCTGCCAGGGACCCATTCCGCGTCGCCGTAGCGGCTTTTCTCCCAAGGAAAGGAGCTTTCGCCCCGGTGGAACGCTAAAATCGGCTCTTCTTTCCGGTCTTTCCCATCGAGTCATTTTTTTCAATGTCAGAGGAGCCTTTTCGACCAAGAAAGGGTCAACGTGTGGCAGTTGGTTAGTCTGCTCGTTCACTCTGCCACTTGGGAGCTTACCTGCTACTAGGAACGTTCTTAATTACGTACGGTCACCAGGTAGGCCGGTACTCCAGTCTACACCAGCCAGCAGTCAGTACACTCAGCTTATATATAGGGGCCACGGGCGCGGCAATGCTTCTTCACAAGACAGCTCTTGGTTGCCAGCTCCTGGAAGCAAACAATCGACCAGAGCAGCAACCCATTCTTCTTCAGCTACTACCGTGATTTTTCCCCATCTCTCCTCAGTAGACAGTAGACAGTAGGAACGAACGCAAAGATCTTGCAGCGAGCGATGACGAAGGTAAGCTTGGCAACAACACGCGGCTTTCATTACCGCTCCTTCTGTTGTGCGCGCTCCAGTTCTTGCTCCTCTGTTTCTCGACCCTGATCTGATCGTTTGTCTTATCGTTGTTGTTGCAGCAAAAGATCGTGATCCAGGTGAACATGCCGTGCGACAAGACCCGGTCCAAGGCCATGGCGCTCGCCGCCAAAGCAGAAGGTACGCGTTCCTTCCACCACTATATGTCATTGAATTCTCCTCCTCCTGTGAATGTTTCATGCCCGGTGCTAACAGAGCTAGTATGGCTGCGTATCTGCAGGGGTGAGCTCGATGGGGGTCACCGGGGCAAGCAAGGACCAGCTGGAGGTGGTCGGCGAGAGCATCGATACCATCGGCCTGGTCAAGTGCCTGCGCAAGAAGATCGGCCATGCCAGCATCGTGCTCGTGGAGGAAGTGAAGGAGAAGAAAGCAGAGGAGAAGAAGAAGCCGGAAGAGCCCAAAATCATTGAGTACCAGCTGCCGTACTGGAACCCCGGTTATTACCCCTACCACCACCACAGCACGCCACAGGAGCCGTGGTGGTGGCAGTGGCGGTGAAAGACGAAGACCGATCTTTTTTGCATTATATTTGTTTCGTTCGTGTTTGATACTGTCGTGTAATGAAAAAACACTACGAAAACCGTGGATAAACTCGGAATCAGATTTTGTATACACATATTATAGTATATATACACAACTGTAAAAGGTGTGGTATTTGCATCCTGGGAAAATGTAACCTCGCTCCAGAGTTGTACTAACGGCATTCGTATTTCCCACATTATCTGCGTGTTGTTAGTAGTCACCAATGGACATTTAAAATAGTTCATCCACCCAGAAAATGGGCTTGTTTTACTCGTCATTTGCGTTTAAAATAGTCAATCTTCGTCCCCTCATCTCATCAGGTAACATTATCATGTCATTCAGTTCCTCGGAACAGTCATGTTGAATTCAGTAGCTACGAGATATAGTATCTAATGTGTTGTTCAGATCACAATGAAAAACTGTTCACAGATCAGAAAGAAAAAGATGGGGACAAAGGATGGAATGGAAGTAGAATGAATCACGGCGTCTCGGGCGCGTCCTGGAGGTCGTACTGCTTTAGGATGGCCCCGCAGTCCTTGAGCGGCTCCTTGCGGAGGAATGCGACGGGGTTGCCGTATCGCACGCCGTTCTGCTTGATGCCGTTGTTCTTGGTGAGCGGGATGCGTGCGCGGTCCCGGAACTTGTCGATCTCGGCGCAGGCCGGGTCGGCGCTCTTGATGAGCATCACCTCGCAGATGTCCTCCTGGAAGTCCTGGTCCACCTCCAGGAGGTACCACCCCTTGGCGTCCGTCGTCGCGTCAGCCTCCAGGCTCTCCGGCCCGTTCAGGAACGGCCGGCACTCCAGCTTCACGGCCGCGCCGGCCATCGGCGTCGACACGTTCGTCTTGAAACCCGCGCGGCACGGGTCGCAGTACACCTCGCCCGTCACCGTGAAGCCGTCGGCGACGAAGAAGAAGCAGGCCGCCGCGGCGGCGACTACCAGGATGGATTGCTGCAGCGGCGTCATGGCGTGCGATGGATGGATTGGTGCTCGATCTCGACTGGGGAATATATGCCGGCATTTATGCGTGGGCGCGCCGGGTTGAAATTGAAACCGAGCGGCGGAGCTCGTTTCCAGGCGCGGGAACACCATGCGTCCGTTAATTCCTTGCTCCGTAATTTGGCCATTGCATGCGGCATGGCAGCAGCGGTGTGGCCGAGTCTTCTCAACTGCCGATAATAATAGCCATGGCGCGAAACGAACCAGCACGTAACAGGACAAACCATTCCGTTTTCCACATCCCACGTAGTCTGAGCATGGTAAATTGATAACTTTGAAAATATATAAATACTTGGAAGTCCCAAGCTAATCATAGAACATTTACTTTTACACCCCATTCGCTCTAAAAAGCAACAAACTAAAAATATCTCAGAATAAGGAGTTTTTTGTTTTTTTTTTGTAAAACAGATTAAACAACGGATCTACCACCTCCCATGAATATAAATAAAAAAGACCCTTGAGACAAGAAGTGACAACCCAATTCATGCTCAAGGAAGCACTCTTACTCACTCTGTCTCTTAGCTCACCCGCTTTTATCTCCTTTATTCTCTTCAAGCTTTAGCTCTCCCATGGTGACAGACTGGATAATAAATTTATAATAGAAAACAAATGGTGCAAATAAAGAGAATTTGTTTTGACTTTTAGGCACCTTTGTCGTGATCATCATTGTAACTTGAAATAGCCCAATGGAGGATCTAGATAAATATTTTAGATAGGGCGGAAAATATCGATGATTTCATAACTTGAGAATATGTTTTTGAAAATTATAGACTTTATTACTTGTTTTTAAATATACACTAATATATCATAACATTATAATAAAAAATTGTAATATGTCTGACCAATAGTTTTCTTGTTCATTGATTATATTGTTAATCATTGGATGCTAATATGACCTCATTGGACGACTGAAAGTGCATCTAGTTTCTCTAGTGGATTTTGGTGAATTGATTGACAAAATGATTACAGGATTAACTTCTTTGTTTTAGTTAATGAGCAAAATAAGGAGGATTTTTTTGGTAAAATAGATTAAATGAGGGATTTACCACCTCCCATGAATGAAAAGGTCCTTTAGGCAAGAAATGACAACACAATTCACGCTTAAGACAATACTCTTCCTCACTCTATCTCTCAGCTCACCCGCTTCTATCTGCATCATTCTCTTCAAATTTGACCTCTCCCATGGTGTCAAACTCTCCGCCTTGTCTATTGGACAATTTTCTATTAATGTTCCAATAGTAGCATAATAATGTTTATTAGAATAATTATGCAAAATAAAGAGTCTCCTTAGACTTTGAGGTGTCTTTGCGCCAATCATCACTGTAAACTTGGAATAGCCTGATGGAAGATCTAGATAAAATGTACTACATATGAGTAATAGTTTGTCACTCGTTGATCGATGATATTGTTTCTTTACATTGCTTGTAAATTGTTGGATGTCACAATTCTTAATGCTTTTCCTTCATCATTTTTAATCACATACAACCATCGTTCAGATGTGGTATGGTGGTAGAGAGGTAGAACAAATAAGCTAAGGGTCAAAAACATTATTTTGTCATGTCATCTACTCAATAGTTACCTATAGGCTAAAGTACTAAATAATTAAATTCATTAAAAAGGCTCATAAAAGTATATGAATTTGAGTAGAGTCCCATTTGAAGAGTACAGGTTTTACATAGACCTATTTTCTTAATTTTCCTGTTTATTAGTGGTTTTCATAAAAAAGATATTACTATGCATATACTTTTCAAGGAAAAGAGCAATAATTATTTTTTATATCTTTATTTTTATATCTAATTGCATGTTTGTTTCCATTTTTTTCAACTTAGCGGATTTTTGCTCGATGTTTTAAAAAGGTACGGCACATTTACTCTTATAGTTTCATGTTTACCTTTGCCCCCAGAAAAGGACGAGGCTCCCTTGTTGTACAGCCCATCGCTAACTATGGTCCTTGAGCCCACGCGTCAGCGACTATACGGGAAATATGGCAGGGGATCCACTCCCCTATAAAATAGGGGCATATGTGTAACTATAGGGAAAACACGTTGTGATTTTCTAAAAGTCAGGAACAAATGTGATAAGTTAAAAACAATGAGGACACACATGCAAATAGAATTCAAAACTGGAGCAATCATGCAAATCACCAAAAAATGGGGAAACAGTGATGCCTGCTTCCGCTTCGTCCTCTCCTACTCCAGCGGCAGGCAAACTCCTCCGATACCAAGGCAGCGCCAGTGTCTGATGCAAATCGATAGCGGTTGGGCGTGTTTCTGTAGAATTCAGCATCGGCAGGTTAGAAACTCCGATCCGGGCTGTCGTCCTACCGTGACAGCAACGATTGACCAGTGGCAGTGGCAGATTATTTTCTCAGCTATTGAGAATGACGAGTTCTAGCCTCCTAGGTTAAATGAACCATTGTTTCTTCAACCACGTCCATTATATCACAGCACGACCGGTGAGAAGGCGAGAATTATCTCATCCATTCGTCAGCAGGATTACGCACGTGTGCGCGTAAGCTAGCTCAATTGTCCATCAACGCGACCGATTGCTCAACGACTTGGAAAGTTCGTACTCCGGAGTCGTTGCCTTCTTCGGAGAAGCGACACTGGAAAACACGGCATTTATTTGGCTCGATCGATTAGCTCGGAAATATGTCTTGCTCTCAGGCTCTCGGCTCTTGTCAGGTCGTTATCTGCGGGGAATCTGTTCGCTGTCATAGTACCCCGCAGTTACGTACGCATGGCCCTCTCCTCTCCTGTCCACGACTAGTAGTCTACTGTGCAGAGATATACTAGTTCGATCTATGGAATATATTTGCTTCACGCTTTGACTTGCCAACCTATAACTCTTTATCTAATGCAGGAGGAGCCAATCAGTGGATGATGAAAATCGGCCACTCAGGGACAAAGAGAGAAAAGAGAAATAAACTTGGAGCGCTACTCACTGTCTGGTGGATGATCTGGAAGGAGAGAAATAGGAGAATCTTTGAAAACAAGGAGATGCCACCGCACAAACTTGCTTCGCTGATCCAAGATGAAGTCAACTTATATCGTTCTGTTTTGGTGAGGGAGAGTGTTTAGTTCCTTTGTTTGTCCTTATTCTTTGTTCCTTTGTTTCAGCTCTAGTTTGTAATTAGTCAGTTAAGGCTGACATATTTTCCTCTTTATATTTTATAACTCTCCCTCTCCCTTAATGAATGGCAGCACTCCTGCCCTGTTTTTCAAAAAAAAAATAAAATACTAGCTCGATCTCTGCCGTGACTATCCATTGGTCTCCTCCCGCTCAACACATCTGCTGCGCCGCGAGCTAGCCTCGCTGCGGCGTGATCGAGCGTGTATATATACCACCTGTGAGAGTAGCCAGATCCTTCACAACTATTCTTGGTCTTCACTACACTACACTGGCCGCGAAGCAGTGCACAGCTGGTATACCCAAGTAGAATCAGCGGCCACTCTTCTGTAAAATTAAACCGGCTGCACCCCACGAAGATGGTTAAGGTGTCGTGCCTGTTGTTTCTTGCATATGCATGACCTAGCTACTTTGGTTCGCATTGTTATTGATCGAGCACCAAGTTAACAATGAGCTGATGTCCTTGGCTGGTTAATTAATACTGTTGTTGCAGCAAAAGATCGTGATCAAGGTGAGCATGCCGTCCGAGAAGAGCCGGGCCAAAGTCATGACGCTGGTCTCCGGAGCCTCCGGTATGTACTGCAACGATCAAACTGACTCTAGCTCAATCGTGTGCAGGCCGGGATACTCATCATGTCTATCTATGCTATGTATTATGCAGGGGTGATCTCAATGGGGGTGACCGGCGGCGACAAGGACCGTCTGGAGGTGATCGGAGAGGACGTGGACGCTGTCAGCCTGGTCAGCTGCCTGCGCAAGAAGTTTGGCCACGTCAAGATGCTGCTGGTGGAGGAAGTGAAGGACAAGAAACCAGAGGAGAAGAAGAAAGAGGATAAGAAAGCAGAGGAGAAGAAGACCTGCTGCCCCGGTTACCCGTATTTCTGCTACTGCCACCCGATCACGCCGCCGCCGATGATGGTTGTCCGCGAGGACGACCCAGCAAGCAGCTGCTCCATCATGTAATAAAATAGTTGATACAAAATTTCCTAAATAACGGTTGTACATAACTACATATGAACCAAGATTTTATAAGCAGATTTAAGGGAGTTGATATATTGTCGTTTACTACTTTTTTATATAAGAAAAAGGACATGTTCAACTGGTCATTAAATTTAGAGTTTTGTTTCGTTTGATGATGTAGAATGCGTGCTATAATCGGCTACACCACAAGTTTTCAGCTCTTAAGGGAACAGTGAACACATTCGAATTGTTTATTGCCCTTGCTGAGTCCCTGAGATTCATCCTTTTTTCCCACTCTTTTTTTTTTTCGAAAGATCCGATGAGTGTCGGCATATATATTAATAAGAAGAAGCAGAGTTTTACGCATAAGCATTGTACAACTGCAGTGTGTTTAGTAGCATGTGCTAAACGGCTGTGACATTAGTGAACTACTCATTAGTTGAGATAACAACAAAAGGCGCGAGGTGCTTTGCCCCGGCCAAATTCCATATATGTGCATCATCCTTGATCTCAGTTCTGAGTTGAGTGACCGTCTTCTCCTTTCGTTGAAAGACCCTATTGTTTCGTTCTCGCCATATTGACCAAGTGACTAAAATGATGAGTGACCTTATGCCTTTAGCCGCCATCGTAACTGCTAATGGCGCTAAGTCCAGGAACCAGTTGTCGATGGAATTGGTCCTTGTCCAAGTGTTTGGTCTGAAATTTGGTAATCCAATCCATGTTGCCACCGCCGCCCAAATCCAGTCTCTTTTTCCCACTCGTAAAAAGGTTCCAAAAAGTTTAGTGGCTACAAATAGTGCTATAAGGATTGGAACACAGGACGGGAGCACTAGATTTGTTTGCGATGTCTGCTTGTGTTAGCCTTTTTCTCTTGAGCCTTACATTTAGTGCCATAATAAGAAGTGGCATATCCTAAAGATCTAGTGGCAAAACTAGACGCAAACCCACTTTTCGCCTTTACTTGTCTTATGAATCCCTGTAAGATTTTGTAAATGCTACGTTACATTTACTAATTGATAAAAGAAAAGCAAAACAAGTGGTCTTCCCAGTTGGATGCTTGATATGAATAGCCATTGGATTGACAAGATCTGAATTATTTTTTGAAGGAAATCTTGATATGAATTATCTACCTAAAAGAATAGCATACAATACACTTAAAGCTATTTCTAAATTAACCACCTCTATCACCACCAAAAACAATCCCAAAATACATATCCACGTCCATCACCATTATGAAAATGACACCAAGTTTTTTTTAATTTAACATGCATAAAAACCCCAAAATTTCCCCAAGCACCTATCCTGACTGGTCAGCAGTTGCCCTGGCCCATCTACACACACTGACGTGCGTAGATAGACCAGTCCAAGGACGGTCCAAGCGACTCTTGTCTGATGGTGCCAGCCTGTGATTAATTTTCAGTTGCTTAAATAAAGGGTCACACCGTGACAGAAACAGGGAGGACACAGGTTAATGCAAAGTAGTACCGGCTTATACACGGAAGGTGTGAGAAATGGACATGCTACTACATTTAGTGTACCGGCTTTTCATTCTTCTATGGTTACGTGAGTGTGCGACCGATAATTGACTCACGACTCACATGTGTTCAAACTAGAGACGCCGTGCGACAAAATTATGATTTTGTTGAAGCTGTTAGCATCGTCTAGATCATCTGCTGTGACGTCGTCTACGCATATGTCAATCAGCGAATGAACACGGAGCAGTTTAAATTCTGCATCTAATTGTCAATTTAGGCAATGGGAGAAGTACATGCATTTGTTGGCTAGGAAAAAAAATGTGGCCATACAATACCCCGCACTATGCTCGACACATTCAGTGCCCAAATTTCTCTGTCTATATAGAGGAGGAACCCGAGACATTGTTGCAATGACTATAAGATATCTCACTGTCTGACGAGCCAGACACAGATTCATGCGTATAGGACCACACAAGCAGTTGTCAAATGTCGACTAAAGCGTGCTACTCTGCTCTATTAGACTAGTAGTACATTTCAGTGGGGTTCAAGAAGAACTGCATGGACACTATATACTTCTTTGGGCACGTCGAACCGGGAAACATAGGAGGAACGTCGTAAATCAATGACTAACTGGGCTACTACCACTTGTCAATACTTAATAATTTACCATTTTTTTTATTTTACAGCCGGTTCAGATGTCTAAGAATTGCCTGTCCTTTCGTATCAACTTAAGTTTTTGAGTATAACTAATTAGTCCATGATAGCTCAATATGTTATTGAGCCAGAGGTCTTGAATTCAAGTTTTGGTGATTGATTGTATTTCTATTGCATCGTTTTATTTTCATGTTTAAAGTCCAAGGGAGCCTGCACATGAGAGAAAATGTTGAAATATAAGTGAATTATCTACTATTTCTAATCAAGTTGAGCTTTTGGATACAACTGATTGATGCATAATAGCTATATGTATGACTAGCATTTGCATTTAGTAATCTCTCACATTTTCATTCGGGATAATTATATAAATCACCCCATAAGTCAACTAGAGTTTAAGATTTCCAACTATAAGTCTTTTTGTTGCGAATCTTCACTCCCCCCCCCCCCCCCAGTATATTTTGTTGTCAAAACTACCCTAATTGACATATGTTAATTAATTTCATGCATTTTCACCAATATAAATAAAAAAACAAAATTTAATAAGCTTAGCATTGTTAAAGATTTTTAATGAGTCTAATTTATCTTATTTTTGTAAAAAGTATATTCAAATCTTAAATCTTTTAAGACACCGTTCAAACTATAATTAACGTTTTTGCTACATATTCTCTAAAAATATATAAATATTATACTTTTAAAATTTTGTGTATTTGATAAGAAGGCCATTGACTGCTCCAAATGAACAAAAACATGTTGAATAAATTAAACATGTGTAAATTAGGTTGGTTTCTGTAACAAAACTTAATAGGTGAGTAGAGATTTACAACAAAATAACATATGAGTGAGAATCTCAAACTTCAAATGATTTATAGTGTGATTTTTACAATTAACCCTTTTTCATTTCTTTTCTCCTTTCCTTTCTTTTTTTCTTTTACACCGTTTAATGTTGCATGATTGAAACCCAAGGTAGGGACCTCCCCTTCTTAATTCCTCAAAAAAAAAAGACTCAATCTAAAGCAGTATTATATTTGGAATTAAACACAACTAGAATTCAGAGAAGCCAGTCCCTAATCCCAAACAGTTTATTTAGATAAATACAATGCATTACATTTTCTGTTAGATCTACTGATCATTGTATAGTAGCTCAATAGTTACAGGTATCTCTAGCATTTGCATTTAACCATCTCTTTCTCATGTTCATTTTTTTTTCTCCTTTAATTTTCCTTTCCTTTCCTTTTTTTTTCTTTTACACCATTTAATGTTGCATAATTGAAACCCAAGGTAGGGGCCTCCCCTCCTGGATTCCTTTTTTTAAAAAAAGCTCAATCCAAAGCACTATCCTGTTTGTAACGAAACGATTTCAACCATCCACAATTCAGATAAACCAAAACCAGTCCCCTCATCCCAAACAGTTTCTGTTAGATCAATAAATTGCCGCGTATTAGCGTTGGGGAGTAGGCGATGGAGGACAATAGAATTAGTTCAGATATGATCATCTAGTGAAGTCAAGTCGTCGTCTTTATTTAGTGAAGCAGCTCTCTAATGAGGCAACGTATGTCATCAGAGCTGGTCGTGCGAACGCGTTGGTTAGTTAGGTAGTCGTACTTGTTCGCTTGGGAGCGCTCACCTGCTACGAAGGATCGACGCCGTTAAGTGCTCTGCTGCTCCATCCGTGTATATATAGGAGCCAAGAGCTTGGCTGCCTCCTTCACAAGGCACAGTTCTCGACGGTTGCATCTGCTCAACAACCATCAACCATCGGTATAGCTCCAAAGCCAACCAGTTAAACCCCATTAATCGCAGCTCTGCCTCCAGTTTCTCCTTGGTGAGGACTAGATCAGCGGAAGCGAGATGACCAAGGTATTTGGGCTGCGTCTGCCTGAATTTCTGATCCTTCTTTTTCCCCCTTTGTTTTGTCGATGTTTGCTTTGGAACTCTTAATGAACGAGGCATGTTGATCGCTTTGCTCATCGTCGTTTTTGCAGCAAAAGATTGTGATCAGGTTGAGCATGCCATGCGAGAAGAGCCGATCCAAAGCAATGGCACTGGTTGCCAGAGCAGACGGTATGTATTCCTTCTGCCACCATGGTATTAAATTCTTCTCCTCCACCGGATTTTTCATGGTCATTTCTAACGTGCCGGGTTTTGCTGGTACAGGGGTGAGCTCGATGGGGGTCACCGGCGACGGCAAGGATCGGCTGGAGGTGGTCGGCGATGGCATCGACACCGTCTGCCTAGTCAAGTGTCTGCGCAAGAAGGTCGGCCACGCTGACATCCTGCAGGTGGAGGAAGTGAAGGACAAGAAGCCGGAGGAGAAGAAGCCGGAAGAACCCAAGGTCGTGCAGCAGCTTTCTTACTACTACCACCCCGGTTACTACCACTACCACCTGCCGCCGTCGTGTTGGTGACCCTTTCTTCAAGGCTTCCATTCTGACGGATGATTAGTAGTTGGAACTTGGTTCAAATATGTCTTGTATTTGTGTTCATGCAGACATGCACTATTTTTTATTGAGAATTTGTTCAGCCACTGTATCATGTATTTGAGAAGAAACTAAACAAAGATGATAGAGTTATTGGTCTAAGAAAGGTTATTTGGTATTCGACATCCCATTTCAATTTCTATAGGAATATGAAAAATTTCTGCAATATAAACAAGGTTTCGGGTCAAAGCGTCTTCTATTGAATTAGTATTCAGTCAAGAAAGTACGATGATAGTGAAGTGCATTGTTGAACTAGGTGCCAAGATTACAGCGATAGTCAGATAATTCCCTTGACAAAAAAGAAGTAGCACGTCATCGTCACAAAGAATGGAGGGGAACATTAAATCAAATGCGCAACCATTGAATAACACTGAATCAGAATCATTCTACAATTAATGTAATAAGAATTGGCCTCCATCGCAAACGAAAAAAAAAACAAAAATAATTAGAACTGGCCTTAGACGCATCAAGTGGCCATAATGTAATCAGAACTGGGACTACTAAATGAAAGTTTCGGAGCGAGACTGATCGTTGACTCGTGTATTCTTTCCAATTTTATTTTTTTTTCAGACTAAGCACCTTTAGGTGCATGCGTTCCTACCTCAGTGGGCGACGCACATCAGTACATCACTATCAGCGAACCTTGCGGGCAAACAGGTCCGGTAAAGGGATCGGAGGTTCATGATCCAACTACCAGGAGAAAGAAACCTGGAAATGTATTCGTTGTGAAGGAGCTCCGTGGACAAAACAACTGAAAGAACAAGATTGCCATGAATCCATGATCCAGTTGAAAAGGGTCTGCGTGGCATGCATTGCATAATTGCTGCTTATATTGGCAGTTTTTATCCTTTTTTTATTAACTTTGTTGTATTCTGGACTTCTGATGAGCCTGGGTCTAGTCTTGGTTGAAAAATTACCTTGGGCTCTTTTTTCTCTATGTTTTTTAGATAATAAAAAGGAGTTCCGGCTTTTTACGTGTCCACATATAGGATACAGCCACAAAGTATCACTTACTCTCTCCGCCCCATTTTAATTGTCACTTTAGAGTTTGGTACGAGAATTAAGGAGAAATGTAAACACAATAGATACATAAAAAACAAGGAGAAAAGAGATAGAGATAGAGGTGTGTTCGAAAGAAAAGTTGCATCAAGAAATGAGAATGCCAATTATTTTGAAAAAACTAAAGAGAGCTAAATTGCCAAATATTTTAGGACGGAAGGAGTATTACAAAATTAAGACACAAGCATAAGTCTTAAGATCTAAGCAGAATAAATCTAAAAACTCAGACTATGCTGTAATGACCATCCATGTGTTGTGAATATGGACATATCCATCAACTCGACCTACTGACATGCTTGGACGATAGTCTCACTGTAATTGACCTTTTGCAACAACTTCAAGTAACGTAGCCAATAGATCATCCTGAAAATTATTTGCATCAAAGAGACTATCGATTTTTTATTAAAAACAATATCATTTTGACTTAATAAAATGGCCTAAAGTATAGCCACCACACCAATCATAATCAGATTTCTCTCTCTCTCTCTCTCTCTCTCTCTCTCTCTCTCTCTCTGAGATGTAATGAGTATTTAGAAGGTTGGATAAACCAATGGCTATGCAAAAAATATGCCACACATTCTATGCTAAATGACACTAAAAAAATGTTATGAATAGTTCTTTTTTATTATTATAGAAACTACACTTTTAGCTACCTTTATAATTTTTTCTTTGCTAAGTTATCTTTGGTCAGGATGAACCCTCTAACAAGATACTACAAGAATACTTTTATTTTTAGGGGGAGCTTGATCTTTCACAGATTCTGCAATCTAGACTTTGGTTCGAGTATCATGGCATTATATATGGATTGGGTCGAGAAGATGCTATTCTCATATAGGTTTCATTTAAAGGAATTTGTCTCATCATTAAATGAAACATTTTTAAGCTTAGATGCCATGTTACTCCATTCGATCAATTTCTCATCTCTAATTTGTCTCCAAAAGGTTAGATTTAGTGGAATATAATTTGGAAATTCTAATGATCAATAGTATTTTTGCAATGGCTACATTATAAAGATTAGAGAATTGTTCACTTAGTGATGTATTATTTAACCAAGTGTCTCTCAAAAATCTTATTTGCTCCCATTTTTTAACTGAAATGAACCCCACTTAGAAACTTCAGGTCGAATCTTTAGAAGACCAGTAAATGAGAATCATTTGGTTTCCTTTGAATATGAGTGAGAGGCTCTTATACTTGCAATATTTGTTTCTCAGGACTCTCTGTCACATGTCATCCTTATTAATTAAATAACCTAAATAGTCACTTACTTAGAAGGCAAATGTTTTTTATACGATGATATGTAATTTCAAGACCTCTTTGATCTTTGGGCTGGCGAATGATTTTCCATTTTAAAAGATGGTATTTCTTCTTGTTTTAGTAGAATTTGAAGCGAATGGTATCTAATTTGTCTTTATGTGACAAAGGTTGTTCCTAAAATCAGCAGCCCATAGAGTGGCCGCCGTCTATAGGCCAGGCCAGGCTGGATCGGCTGCTGGTCGGAGATGAAGCATCTCGGTAAATCCGTCAGCCCCAAATCCGGTTGAGAGGATCCTCTGCTTAGCCCGAGAGCAAAGTGTGGTTAGTTTGGTAGTACAAGTTGCTGTTAAGCAAGTAACCGATAGATCCAGCCGCGCACTTTCCGAGAAGTGCACAGCGTGGCTAGTGGACGATAGTCAATAGAGTTTCCCCGTCTCGGATCTCGTCCCGACAAGCCGTTTTCTAACGCCAAGAAGGCAAGAACGCGTTCCCAGCCACCTGTATATAAGAACTGCAGCCTTTAGCAAGCTCCCTCGCAGAGAAAAAGCTGGATCCATCAGTTCGCTACCCGATTTGCCTCGATCGATCGATCAAGACACTTTACCCAACTTCTCGTGATCTGAAAACAAATCAGGGGCCAGCAATGAAGGTAAGTTCTTTGCCTGTTCCTCCATTTCAGAGCCCCCTGTCACACTTTTGAGGTCCTGAAACTGATCGCGTTGCTCCCTTATTTTTCTTCTTCGTCGTTGCTTCAGCAAAAGATCGTTATCAAGGTAAGCATGTCGTGCGCGAAGAGCCGGTCCAAGGCCATGGAGCTCGCCGCCAGAGCAGACGGTAAGCATGTCTTTCTTCACCACCGTGTTTTTTTTTCTTTCTGTACAGTACTTACTACTGGCCAGTGGCCACTGTGGTCAGTGCTAACATTGCTGGTACGTGCATGAAAACGCAGGGGTGGTGTCGATGGGGATCACCGGCGACGAAAAGAACCGGCTGGAGGTGGTCGGCGACGACGTTGACTCGGTCTGCCTTGTCAGCTGCCTGCGCAAGAAAGTGGGCCACGCCGAGATACCTGCAGGTGGAGGAAGTGAAGGAGAAGAAAGCAGAGGAGAATAAGCAGCAGCAGGAAGACACCAAGGTTACCGTGCACCAGCAGCCGTACTACTGCTACCCCGTCGGTGACTACCACCATCAACCGCCAATGCCGCCGATGGTCGTCTGCGACGACGAGCGAAGCAATTGCTCCATCATGTAAACTAGTTGAGACAAATAAGAACGATCTTGCTACAGCAAACCTTTTTTTGTAAACAGCTAACTGACGTGTGCAAATAAAAGATAAGTGGAATCTTTGCGGTTTTGATCAGCTCTCACTTAAGTTTCATAAGAAATGATTTGTATGTATATATTGTACCTTAATTTGTCAGTTGTTTGCTTCTACGTGAATCGTGCATGCGCACATGTGATTTGGGAGTTGCTTTCCCATGAGCACTGTGATGATAAATACTAGTAGTACATCACTATCGTCTGGTCAATCTGTGAAAACTGCTATCGTCATCTGCTCAAAACAACATAACGTCACGCAAACGTTGAAGTGTTGGGCTCGCTATGATCAGTGAGATGGATCTTGATGGACCATTTGCACTTTAGCCACCTTATACAGTCATACCCCATTGTCTAAAGAAAATGTACTGTCACACCCCGCTAAAATTTAGACTGGAAGTATGTAAAACACCACTGAAACGGTTCAATTATACAGTGTTCCACAGAACCACAGTTCTTGTCAATGGTCTTATAGTACCTTCATATTAATGAAAAGGCAGGACACTTTCCATACACAACAACAAAAGTGCCCTGTAGCGGTAGGTGGGCCGCCCCACCGTTACCTTAACGCCGTTAAAAAAAAAGCTCTAGCGATGGATGACCTGGAGATGGAATAAACCGCCGGTAGAAGAAATTAGTACCGGTGGGTGACAACTTCACTCGTCGCTACCCATAAATCCAAAAAAACAAAAAAAAAGGTCTGCCGGCCCACAAGAGCCCGGACCCAATCCATCGTCTCGAGCCCAGCCGACAAAGAGGCCGACCAGATCCGCCGCAAGTGCTCGTCGTCGCCCGCTTCGTGGAGGAGGCCGGATCCACTGAACGAGGAGAGGGAGAGGAGGCTCGGAGCAGCAACCGACGTGGAGGAGGCCGGGGCGCCCCATCGTCGGATCCGACCGCTACGTCGCCAGATCCGGCCGCCACGTCGCCAGATCCAGCCACCCCGTCGCGAGGCCTCCAGTCGCCGCCGCCGGGAAGGAGGAGTAGAGGCCTCCAGCCACCCACCTCGGCACTGCCGCCGTGAGGCCTCCGGCCGCCGCCGCCGCCGAGGGAGGAGGAGTCTCCTACGCTCGAGTCTAACACGAGCCCCACTTCTGAGCACGCATGCGCCCACGCTCCTCAGGACAGCGCGCTCGCCTCGCGGAAGCAACTAGAGAGAGAAGAGAGGGAGAGGAGAAGCTACGAGAGAGAGAGAGAGAGTGGGGAGTGCGGCGGGGGGAACACGGCGGGGTGGAGAGTGCGGCTGGGTGTAGGGTTTGCTCTCCATTTTATACGGAGTCGTATTGTGGGTTGGGCTCTCTATTCTAACGGCGGGCTACTTTATGGGCCGCCGCTATAAATGATTATAGCGGTGGCCCATGTTATCAACCGCCGCTAAATTGTTTTTTAGCTATGGTTTAACTCTTGAACCACCATTAAATTGTCTATAGCACTGTAGTGATCACTGTAGTGGCGGGGGATAATATTACCGCCGCTAGACTCATTTTTTAAGCGCCACTAAAGATGATTTTTGTGATAGTGATATTTTCTTAAAAAAATAATTCAATACTATTATGAAGTTGTTAGTGTTTTTGGAGAAATAGCTTTAAATTACCATTTTGTCATTTTGGGAGAGAGAATATGTTTGACTTAATTTTTTATATTTTTGCTCTATATATTGTTCATCATTTGGGTTCATTCTTTTGGTCGTAGAATATTATTTATTCTTTGTGTCGCTAGAATCTAAGAAAGCAAAAATAGTGAAATTTTAACAGTACATATCTCATAAGATGTTGTTTTCATTTCTTTCTCATCCAAAAGTGTAGTCATTTTTATGTTATATAACTATGCATAATCTTTAGGATTAATAGCACATAATATGTATAATTTACACTTCATATTTTCAATAAAGTTGATGTACTAATTATGTACAGAACAGTGCTAACCATGAGAATAACCGAGTAAAACTATCCTTACTAGCTGATGCCCCGCGGCAATTGCCGCGAGTATGCCAATTAAGTACAAACATAACGAACATGAATGTCATCCTATGAGAAAGCAAGAATTTAGGTTGATCTAATTGACAATAGGCCACCAAAAACGGTATGGACAACAATATCATAACAAAGCAACATTTATCCCGATGATGATTTGAATTGTTTGAACTAATGTAGCAAGGCAACATTGTGGACACACTAAGTGGTTACATCCCATGATAATTGCTTAGTTTTTTTTTTGCCTATTGATGTGGTTTGGAAAGGGTACATGAGAAAAACATGACGTGTAGCCACAACATGGATTCAAAATCTAGCAGCTATTGTTGATCTGCTAACCGAAGAAGATGAAGGTATCCTGTGTCGAAACTGGCATGCTTGTTATAGAAAATCTGAAAATATAATTGAAGTTGCATCAGTCATAGATTGTTTCATCTGTAAATCATAAAAGTTGGCATTTGATCTATAAAAAACAAACACCTTTATTTTAAGATTAAATGGTTCTTTAAGATGTTAATCAAAATAGATTCAAACATGATATGGATTGGACAATGGCATACATAATTCATCTATTTAAACATGTGATTAAATGAGTCTCTCAATGTGGCAGCGGATATATTGGAATAACAACGTGGTTCCCTTAAGTTTATAATCTGACACAAAGTAGTACATGTATGTAAAAGAGCATACATGCTTTTCCTTTTGTACTGTTGCAAGGTAATTTGAGATAAAACGATTTAAATCATTTAAATCAAATAAACAGGGCTATAAAAATGGTCCTGAATCTGAAATAAAACGATCTTTGTAATTTGTCTTGATGAAGAGAGATAAAACATGTTTTTCTTTTTGTACTGTTGCATTATTATAAATTCTTGTGTAATTAACATGGCAGGTACAAACAGTAAAATATTGTAAGTGTTGCAGATTAATAATAAGGATCAAACCTTGAAGTAGGATCTTGAGAAATGTAACTTTGTAGTCTGTGCTCAACCGATAAGCCAATTCATAAAAACTGACAGTATTTCTCACATGAAAACTGCAATAACAGGAATAAACATTAAGTTTATGTTAGTACAACATTAAAAGAATGATAAAATAATCGAGTCAAAGTGAAATATCAGTTATAGTTATTATAAGAGATATGGAATGTTGTAAAATGAATACATGGTAGAAATCTGTTTAGTAGAGAGTCCAATAATTAGTATCTTATATGGAAGTAATACTATCCATGTATATCAAAATATATACATTACTATATTAGAAATATATTTTCAAAAAAGTCATTAAAATAACAGGATAAATTATCATTAACTTAGATCAGCAAATATTTCAGTATAAACAACATTATGGGTACTATTTTTGAAAATGAACTGGACGTACCTCTAGAGATCAAAAACCATAATGATTAAATGAGAACTGACTATAGAAAAAGAACAAAAGGTATAATAGCATGCAAAAATATTGGTATCAGATGTGGAGAAAGAAAATCGACTATTTACATGAAATTGTTAACAACTCACCAGCAGGATCAGTGCATATGTGCCGTCTTACTGCTTGTGGAGATAATAATTCGGAACTCATAGAAAAGCAATCACTGGTGCTTGGAGCCACTCTCTTCTTGCTACAGGTAGCAGAAGGGTGTAGGAATTGCAACAACTCTATTTGGGGAAAAACAATATGTGTGCAATTACTAAATCCAATTTAATGAAACCACGATTTAGCAATCCATATACTAAAGAAAACCAACTGGATGTAGGGAAGGAAAAAAAAAACATTTTCATTGAAATCAAACAGCTCAGCAGGGGAATGATGAGACATGCGGCGTCGGACCTGGCAGGAAGTAGGTGAACGAAAATCTATACGAAAGCAATCACTGGTACTTGGAGCCATCCGTTTTTTTTTCAGAGGAAGTAGCAGGCAATACACCTTGAGACAAATCTATTTTTAAAAATAGAAATATTTGATTAAGCAGCAATCTAATTTAAGGTTAGAATAGGTAAATCAAAGTTATACATCGTTCACAATCCTAGGTAATACAGATATACACATTAGTATTGAATACATCAAACCAGCGTATGGGTAAATAAATATATTGTTCCACCAAGCTACTGTTTTAGTCTTGAAATTTGATGTTAAGGAAGCTATACCAGGACAGCGTGGCAATAAATGGTGCCGGACAGACGTCTAGAAGCTGAATGAATAATAAAAATATAGATATGGCCAGCTAAAAAAAACAGTAGGAAATTGTTTATGTTGATTGAACTCAAGATCTGTATGTTCTGATTCTGAAGAAGACATGGACATGGTTATATGCCTGCATAAAATATCATACAATTTTTAGACACAACCGAACAATCAGAGAGAAAATAGGGAAA
Source organism: Eleusine indica (assembly GCA_030378355.1). Lineage (NCBI taxonomy): Eukaryota > Viridiplantae > Streptophyta > Magnoliopsida > Poales > Poaceae > Eleusine > Eleusine indica. The sequence goes on from CM059502.1 coordinate 11,009,542, forward strand.
AACAGTGTCCTGCTGATGTAATTGTTTTCAATTCTACATAATTATGTAAGATGAGAATTATTTTGACAAAACAAAAGGCAAATTCTGATGTTGATGTTACAGCAACCACTGATTATGAATGCAGTATATGATACCATCGTACAATGTCGGCAAAGATAAAATTCATTAATTATCTTCCAAGCATATCACGTAGCAGGCTCATTGTTTAAAAGTTATGGTCAAAAGAGATATAGTCACCAGCCATGGAGACGGATATTATTGAACCTAAACCAAACAATTTAAAACTAAGATAATGTAATACCATGGAAAAGAAAAGCGACATTAGTATCTTAATTACATACACGAAAAGTAGTGGTACTGATGTCTATATGCTTGAAAAAACGATAATCCCACATCAGGAAATACACGTTCTATGTAACATCGAATGACAGGTTACTACAAAAAGCGAAATTAGTGCTAGTTAATTTGTGGATGGTTAGAAAATCGATAATTCCACATCAAGAAACACACCAAAGATGCCAGGATGTGGTCGTAGTTCTCAGACTAATTTAAGATAAAACAATAGTGCTGTTCAAATTAGAGAAGAGGGAGAACCTTACTACAGAGGCAATATGAATGGGAGATCTGGATCTCCAGTGCTGCAGGGAGACGCCAGCAGGCCTAATTTTTGTTGCAGCGACGCGAAAAGGCAAATCGAGCAGCAGGGAAGCCGAGCCGAGCAGCACCCCAAGAAACGCTCCTCTCTCTCCCTGCGCTCTTGAAGCCGGAGGCAGTGAATCGATTCAACCGAAGCCGTCGGTCGAAGGCGTGCGAGAGTGGGGCACTGGTGGGCTATCGATCCAACCGAAGCTACCGGCCGCCGGCGTGCTAGAGTGGGGCGCTGGTGGGCTAGAGGCGACGATAGAGGAGCGAGGAAGGATCAAGAAGGGATGGGCGGGGATGGGCGACGGTACAGGAGCGAGGCAAGGAAGCATCGGGAACGGATCGGCAGATGGGTGAGCCTTTTTTTTTACAAATGGCTGCGTAAGCGCTTGTTCATTTGATTTGAATCCGACGAACACCACGATCTGCTACAGAGCAACAGTAATACAACAACCTGTTTGGAACAGTAAGGTGCGGGGCCCGTCGGTAGGAACTGAAGTTCTATTATGATGTAGACTTGAAGCACAACCTCTAAAATTAGATATCTACTAGCAAAATATCCGTGTGTTGTAACAGACTTTAAAAAATTTTAAAAAAACTTTACATATTTGCTTCCAGAACCAAAACTAATAAAAGACGTAAACATATAGGATGTTGGTTTTAAACGGATGAGCAGATGTGTGGTTTTAAACGGCAGGAAGACTTCCAACATATAGGATGTTGGCTGTTATACGAGAACCATCAACATATTAAGTGAGAACAGTTACAGGCTGTTGGTTGTTGTACGAGAACCGTCAACATATTGAGTGAGGAATATTATAGGATGTTGGTTGTTGCAGGGGAATCATCACCACCAATGTACCACGTATTAAGCGAGGACTGTTTTTATATATAGGACAGTGCAGACCAAGAATTTTGTTAAGACTCGGTGTAATGTCTCGCCTCCTTGAGGTCGGACCCGCTTACACTTGATAGCTTTTTAAGATCTCAAGACTGTCCTCACAGATCAACACTAGCTTTTTTTTCACACTTTATCTCACTTGTGTACACTCGGAATGAACTTCTCGATCGGTCACCCATCTCTAAATTACTCCAGGCCAAGAATGTTTAACCTCGAAGTTCTTTCGAGATGAGCTTACGGAAAAAAAAGTTGTAACTTATTGGTATGAGTATTTTATCATTCCTATTAAGTCTTGAGACAGGATATCACACTCTCACCTCCTTAGAAGATCGACGTCCTCGCCGATCAACCCCAACCCAGGAATATCCCCTCTTGGCCATGTCCGTGTACCCAGTGCCAACTCATGTGTCATGTTGTGTGACCACTCTCTGGCCCCACACCAGTCATGCACACCATGCCTGCGCAACTGCAACCCCACGCACCCGTAAAACCGCGAGGGTCGACTCTGATACCAACTGTAACGTCCTGTCTGCTCAAGGTCGGGTCCGCTTACACCTGGCAGCTCTCTAGAACCTCAAGACTGTCCTCATAGACCAACACTAGTTTTTTCTGCACACTTTGTCCTCACTTGTGCACATCCGAAACGAACTTTTCGGTCGGTACTCACCCCTAAATTACTCCAGCCCAAGCACGCTTAACCTCGGAGTTCTTTCGAGATAAGGTTTCAAAAAAAAAGTTGTAACTTATTGATATAAGTATTTTATTATTCCTATTAAGCCTTGGACCAGGATGTCACACTCGAGCCACACTTCGGCCAAAATCTAGAATAATGCAAAAAATTACTAAAATCTAAGCACATAAAAAGCTCTATAGAATAGTGCAAAAAAATTATAGAAATCACACTTGCTGCATAATTTAAATATAATATGATAAAATATAGGGCGATACAAATAAACAAGTTAAGTTAATGGGTGTGTTTGGATTTTCATGTCTTCATTGACATTAGCACATGAACCTAAATTTATAAGAAAAAATAAAAATAAATGAAATAAAGGATGTAAAATAACAAGTATTGTGTTGTTACTATAATGAGAATTTTAATTGATGTCACGAGCAAAAAGGATTAATATTGTCACATTATATTTATAAAAATAAAATATTACTGTGAGAACTTGACTTGTCAATTGGTCACTTGGGTTTACAACCGTCTGGTTGCTTAGTGTGCTATCAGACAAAGGATAGAACGGTCTTTTTTAATCTCTAAACAAATTAAAAAAAGTAAAAAATCTAATAAAATTGACATGATCATTTTAAAAAGTCCATGATTTTATGATCATTCTCCCACCGATTTTATGATCATAATACCAAAAATCTCGATCTAAAGGGAGAGGCTCCCGATGCTTCTTCAGACCTCATCCCCAGAGAGAGAGAGAGAGAGAGAGAGAGAGAGAGAGAGGCGCTGACTAGGATGCACGACCGCTGCACCCTCGGTCCTGCTTTCTGCTTTCTGTTCTCTGCTCGTCAAGGTAGCGAGAGAGGGAGAGATTAGAGATGGAAGGAGCCGGACTGAGAGATTTTTTTTCTCTGGACTGAGAGTGAGAGGACCGGATGGGGATGAGAGGATGAAAACGATAGTGTTGGTTTGGTGATGGGGATAAGATCACTGTTGTGGGCCCGCTTGCAAGTGATATCTTTTATTATTGGGATGATTTAATGCTGGCAAGTGACAACAAAACCATGTTTGTAAACATGAAAAATGGATGACGTGGTGATAAAAAAAAACTAAAATTTTATGCTCTATCTTTTCTAACCCTCTCTAAACAGGGATCCCCTCTAAACATACATTTCTACATAATTCATACATGTCATAGGGATGCGTATATTCTTATTCAATTTCTATATATTTATTTATAAACATTTTAATTTTGTATTTCAGAGGAGCTCTTAATAAATAGTTAGGTTGCCAACAGATGCTTTCAGTTCAAAAATAGTTCGCTTGTTTGAATTCTGTAAAAAAAATGAAGTAAATTTTCCCATGTAATTCTATATGAGCAGAAGTCCTTAAATTCTTACATGCAATGTTTGTAGTCGATGGTTAGGTAATAAATTTGTGTTGTGCAGACAAATTTGATACTTAATAATCTTTTACTTGTTTTATGTGCTTTAGAAAGTTTATACAGTCCGTAGCATTGCACGGATATTTAACTAATATTTTGTAGACATTTAGGTTGCAGACTAGCACTCTGATGAGTTGGTGCCATATGCCCTCACTCCCTATTTAACCTGTTTTAGAGGAATCCACTTTTCCAACTTTGTATTATCGTTGGACATCCAACTTTGTAATTTAGAGGAATCTTCCGTACTAAAAATTTTAAAGACATTTTGCAAATCCTAAAGAGGACTCCCTCGTTTGACTTCTTTGTCAGCCTTTGGAGGTAACAGTCTAGTATTAAGTTGAGTGGTAGCACATCTGATACACATGGTGATTTTTCGTGCATTCCAAATGGTACATCAATCATGAACATTTGAATGAGAACAATATGATACCGGTAGGCGGTGGTTCAATTCTTCGGTGATGAGGTGTTAAGGAAATAGCTTGTAGGTTGGGTTTAGTTCTGAAGGTGCGCGTTGAGCCATTGATGAGGGTAGGTGACAAGACTGCAACAGAGGTCGTCGAGTCGTTCACGCTCGACAGATAAAACTAACAAGTACTAGCATGTCATTGTCACAAAGAATGAAGTGACGGATAAAATCATTTACGCAATCAATGAACAACACTGAATTAACTTCGTTTTCTATGTATTACCATGTAAGCTGAGATGCAGATGTATCAAGTGGCCATACTTTATTTCGAATTGGTGAGCCGTATTATATGAAAACTTTGGAGTGAGACTGATGGTTGACTTGCGTGTTCACACCATCTTCGGCTTTCGAAACAATAAACTTTAGGGGCCTGCATTGCGTTGCGTTCTACTCCCCGTAGGATCGCGTCAGTATTACCCTAGCTGTAATACCGTCAGTACCGGTTAAGGGAGCCATGTACATGATTCAACCACCGGATCAAAAAGCACACATGTAAATGTGTTCGCCTTGACGAATGGTAGCAACCGAAAGAGCAAGGTTACCATGAATCCATGAGCTGAACTGTGTGTAAAGCATTTTTAGGTTCCTTTTTTCCCTCAAAAAATGTATTGGCAATTCATTTTTGGAAACTAGGTAGGTATTGGTTGTTTGGTACAGATGATAAAGCCCGTCCGCGGATCGGGGTCCTCTGCAGTGATGTGATCAATTCAGGGCACTGTATCATTCCGTACAGTAATCTTAGAGAGGATGTACAGTACCCTGAATTAACACTGTAGCAGATTCTTATTTACCGGTACTGTGCCGAGAACTGTACTGTGTCGCCCGTTACTGTAGCATCAAATCCCATCCGTTGCTTCCCGATCGAACGGTGAAAAAAATAGACTAATTCACGCTACAGTGTATCCTCTGAATTTAACTCTCCAATTGAGAGGACCCCGATCGATCCGCACCTGCCGAGAAGCGCACAGCGTGGCCAGTGGACGATAGAGTTTTCTCGCCTCGGATCTCATCACGTCAAGACGAGTCACTTTCTATCGTTACGAACGCGTTAAGCAGGCACTGGCATTAAGTGGCCTCACAGTCCCCTGCCACCTGGATATAAGGGCTACGGCCTCCTAGCAAACTTCTTCACAAGAAACGCTCGAGCGACCAGTTCACTTAGCCACCCAATTCTCTTCGTTCAGTTCGATCGATCAAGACAATTCTCAGAATTTTTTGTCAGCTGCAGATAACAGGCAGGCAATGAAGGTAAGCCAGGCCCCGACAGTTCTTCGTTGCCTCCTAAATTTCAAAGCCCGCTGCTTCAGCTTCGTTTACAGCGAGTTCCCAGACTGATCGCATTGCTTTCTTGTTGCATTTTCTTCTCCGTTGCTGCAGCAAAAGATCGTGATCAAGGTGATCATGCCGTTCGAGAAGAGCCGGTCCAAGGCCATGGCAATGGCCGCCCGAGCAAACGGTACGCATGCATTTGATGAACATGTCTCTGTTCTGTCTTTCATTGACTGCATCTGTGGTCGGTAATAACAGAGCTCCCATGATCTTGCAGGAGTGATCTCGGTGGGGATCACCGGCGACGCCAAGGACCGGCTGGAAGTTGTCGGAGACGGTGTCGACTCGGTCTGCCTGGTCCGCTGCCTGCGCAGGAAGTTCTGCCACGCAGAGATCGTGCAGGTGGAGGAAGTGAAGGAAAATAAACCGGAGAAGAAGCCAGAGAAGAAGACGGAAGAAACCAAGGTTGTCCAATGTTATTGCTACCATCACCAGCATCACTGCTACTGCCACTCCGGCTGTTATTGCCACCATCACTGCCATCCGCCGCCGATTGTCGTGTGCGAGGAACAAAGCAATTGCCTCATCATGTAAAATTAAGTTGAGGTAAATAAGATCGATGTTGTCAGGTACTAATGGAATCCGTACTACTGTTACTACCACCACGGCAGTGATCGTCGCGTGCGAGGAGCAAAACAATTGCCCCATGTAAAATTAGTTGGGCAAAATAAAATTGATTGTGCCATGCACCAGTGTTAACTTATTTTGTTTGAGTGAAATGCACGGTAGGTTTTCAAAGTATTTGAAGATTCTCGTCTAGATTTATTAGTTTTTAATATATCCGTCTAGATTCATAAATTAATTATTTTCTCTGTTCAACAATATATAATATTTTGTATCTTGACATAAGAATTAAGGAGGGATGAAAAAATGTGTTACACAAGAAATGAGGAGGAGAAAGATAGAGATAGAGATATTTTGAGAAAGAGAGTTTTTTTCAGTCCTCTGACCGGTACCAGCACCAAGCGGTACCGAACATCACCAAGCCGTTCGTGTTAGCGGGGCACGATTGGAATTAGACCAGTCTCAATGCATAGTTTCATCTTATATTTTTCAAGAGTGACATATCAGATTTAAAATTTTAGTTTGATGTATAAAATAGTCTCTCTTAATATTTAATTTTATCTCACAATTTCATATATAAGTTATAGCATTAAATTAACATCTATTTGTTACATCGAAATTGATCAAAATATGTTTGGATGAATGTCTATGTTCTTAACAGGAGTTTCAATGGAGTTTCATACCTATGAAACAGTACCCTATAAAACTCATTTGTTTAGTTTTATATTAATTACTACGTCACGTCATCTCTTTTGCTTATATGGCACCTCGTTTAATGCTGATGAAACCCCCACTGATAGTGGCCTTATGCCTGTTCGTACACGGTTAAAGAACTCGAAGCCTGGAGGAGAGGAAAAAGAAAAAAGATAACTTCTCGCCCTGGCTGTCAATAGAGTTCCTCCGTCGTCGGGCCCTTCGTCACCGCTCGCCTCGGCTGCAGCCAGAGTTTCCATTACTGCAGTCCTCCTTCCATCCATGCTCCATCCACAAGCGCGCGGTTGCTCGATTGGAGATCCACAGGCCGGAGTATGTCCTGGACATTTGGGTTGCTCGAATGACAAGATACCTCTGTTATAGACAAATGTAAAATATTCAGAAGATCGCTAGCCGCCATCGGTTGTTTCTATTAGATCTTGCATTTTTGGTTGTTTTTATTAGATCTTGCATTTTTGCTGAGTCCTTACACTCCATCAAACAAGATGCCAACCGAGTCTTTGTGCTTATCAAGGACGACACCAAATCGTCATCGTCGCCGCCGCCTGGAAACGCCCGAGGTCGTCCCATTCCCCTTGCGCATGACCTTCTCGTGTGAGCTTGCTGCTAACGAGCGTGGCAGCAGCCTCCATGGCCTCTCCTCTACCTTGTGAGGTCGATGGCCAGGTGATGGGTGGGATTCGTAAGAATCGTGGAGAACACAAAGATTTGGAGATCGATTTGAGACAGCGGTGTGACATGCGAGTGATATGATGAATCGCTGCGGTGGGCAAGCGGCGGCCCAGGTGACGAAAAAATTTGATAGTCTGACCAGAATACCCTTCCTTACAGAGAATCACTGGCCGGTACCGAGCTGCGCCTATTGGTGCCGCTGATTTTTGGCCGTTGGATGCTTTGGATCGGACGGTTCCAAACATGGTACCTTTGGTAATTGGTAACTTTTAAAGTATTGAAAAAAACTCTTTAAAAAAAGAGAAATAGATAGAGATAGAGATGTTTTGAGAAAAGATAAATGTGAATTGAAATGCGATAGTGTCATATAATTTAAAAAAACTTAAGAAGGATATAATATTATGTAATATTGAGCGGAGAAAATATATAGTTGAGCGAAGGTCTATCTCACTCACTCACTACTACTGTACCCCGATGGTTATTACCACCATCCGCCACCAATGGTCGTGTACTAGGAGCAAAAACAATCGCCTCATCATGTAAAATTAGTTGATATAAATAAGATCGATTTTTTCCATTAATGTGTTTACTAAATTTGTTCTTGTCAGAAACTGGAGCAAGCTAGTTATTTTAAGCGACAAATGAATTCAATAGTGAAGTGGTTTCAACTTTCCATTGATTTGCACCTGCCATTTTTGTATCTGTATCTCAGTTACCTGATCCCGTTTCTCCTTCTCTCGTTGCTTGTCCTCTGCGTAAAGCTTGCACGTGAGCAGGTGCAATCTGTGATGACAATGTAACAAGATCGCTACTATTAGCTAATAGTAGCTTGTGCCAAAGCGAACGGGAAGTCAAACAACGCGTGAACTTGTAGCGTCACCATTCAAGATGCAAATTACTTCATGCTGAGGTCATAATGTCCGAATCAGTCTCAGACAAGTTTTTGTTACTGTGAATTGCAGAAGTATGCGGATAAGCCAGCAAATGATGGACAATCAAATCCCACTTTGTACATGGCGCAGTACTACTTACCATTTTGTCTGAGTCCGAGACCAGCTAATTTCCAAATTGATTACCTTGCCAGATTGTCCTTTCTTGTGCATATTGTTTTTCTTTTTTAAGCTACTTCTAAGATTATTTTAAAACATTAGAGCATCTCCAAGAGCTCTCTAATAATCATTCCTAAATTAAATTATTGAGATTTATTATAAAAATTATTCTCTAACAGTTTTGCCCACCGCGCCGCCGGTCGTCCTCCCGCCGCGACTCATTGACCCGGCCCCCCATCGTGCCTCCCCTCCCCCCTCGCGTCGCGTTCGTCGACCCCTCGCAGCGCCGTTCGCCGCCAGTCGTCCTCTCGCAGCGACCCGGCCCCCCATCGCGCCGCCTCGTTCGTCCCCCCACGGCGCCACCTCGTTCGCCCCCCCCCCCCCCCTTACCTCGGTCGCCCCCCAGCAGCGCGTCGGTTGTCCTCGGCTCGTACCCCTGCAGCGCCGCCTCGGCTCGACCTGCTACTCAGCTTAAGCAGCGGATCTTGCCGCGTCTTCACCGTCGGTGGTGGGCTGTCCTGTGTCTGGTTCAGTAAGTCAGAATTGTTGCAAAAATCATCTTGCGTTTCATTTTCAAGTTTCCATCTAAACCAAAACCTGCACAAAGTGAATGTTGGATTGTTCATACAGAAGTTGACCACTTATCTAGCTGCACCAAAACTTGATTATTTCATTACTGATGTAGTTGCAAATTGCGGTTCATTCCTCATGCATCTGCTTTATGTGATGTGGTACGAAAGCTTGATCCAAAAATTCTGGGCATCATGTTGTTTTGCCTTGCTGTTGTACTGAATGCAGTTCGTTTTAAACAGGGCTGCCGATGCTAGCGGGAAGCAACGCCCGACGCTCGCCTCTGCCTGCTCCGTCCTGCTACTGACCCCAACTGCCCGCTTGCACCTTCGTTCTGATCCGGAGTCGTGTGTTAAAGGAGGCTACGACGATCTGCGTCGGAGGCTGCCGTGGAGAACGGGTACCCGAGTTAAGCCGAAGACGATCATGTTTCTGGACATGTAATTTTTTAACAGGCCTGGCTGATGTGGCCTAATTTTAATTCGGATTAAATCATTTTTAGGAAAACTGTTGGAGGAGGGAAGATTTTTTTGACCTCAATAGTTTTTGAACTGCTCCCAAAAAGTGATTTTTAGAACCTATTTTTAGAGGAACTCTTGGAGATGCTCTTAATAAGCTAGTATTTAGGGCGGTTGCCTGTCTTAGACCGGATCAGGTTCACGGGATGCAGGCACCGGAAGTTTGGTTGCCTGCATGTAGCTCCGGGTCTGTCCCGGCCTCCCGGGTGGTACAAAAGCACTCGGTCAACCTGGCTGACGGGAAAAGTGAATGAATTTCGTTTCTTCAAAGCCTGGTTCGCGCAGGCGTAGTAGATGCTTGGATGCGGTAAAAAGGGCTATTGGTTACTTGATATCCATGCAAGCAATCATCTGATCGTTCAAGTCTGGCCAGAATGAAGCTACTCCCTCCGTCCAATAATATAAGCATTTCTAGACATTTGATTTTATCCAACAATATAAATATTTATAGAGTGTGAACGTAATAAATAAGATATGTAAACATAATAAATGAGGTGTGGTTAGATAAGAGAAACTTTTTATGTGATAAAAGTAGGGGTATAATAATCTTTTCGTTCTATCTTAATTTTGCATTGAAATTCTAGGAATGCTTATATTCTTAAACGGAGGGAGTAGCAACCAATCAAACCAGTTTTACATACTATGAGATTGGTCATCAATGGCCTGGTTTCCTGATCCGAGCCAAGCTGAGCAAAGAAGAGAACCAATGACGCCTTTAGAAATATTCTTGGTTATAATGCTGGCTAGGATCAGGACTGATTTTTTCATCATCCATTTTAAAAGATGCTTCTTGTTCTTCCTCAATGTCGGTCTCCTGCATTGAAATAGAATGGATATGTTGTCGACCCCTAAATTTTTGTCGATATACAGAAGCCCGCTGAAAATCTAACCCCTGTGTAAAAATAGGCCCGCTACGGCTCAATTCAGATGTAACTTGGACTACACGGTAGAAGATAGCTGAGGAAGATAGAAATAGTCAGAATCTTGTCTAATCTTAATGGCGGTCTGAGACTATAAATATGTAAGTCCTCTGATGAGAAGGACATAGGTGTTGGATTTTCTGGGTAGTGACTCATAAATATAAAATTCCAAAAGACATTTATTTGTGTATGGGAGAATCAAATACCTTATGCATTTTCTAGTGGAAGATGAAACAATGACAGGATGCACTATCCAATGAATGTGAGAAAGAAAATGAAAGGGCCATTGTGTACGTGCATGAGAATGAGTAATCATGACTTATCCTTTCATTTTCCTTTATTGAGAATAAGTGCATGCCTTTTCACTTCATATCCACTCAACCCATAAAGGCACAAAGGCCTTGTCTCTTCCTCTCCCATGAAGCATGTTGGCTTCTATACAAAGAGTTATACACATAAAAAAAGCACATCCATCTTTCTCGTAATAGTAGTTGCTATAATAATCATCCTCTTCCCAACGTCTGCGTGCACAAACGTTGGGAGAGCAGGCCTCCAGAACCTCGACCCTCTCACGTTCCTGCACCGGAATAGGAGGGCGATAAGGTTTTTAGGAAGCAAGATCATCGCAACTTCTCGTTGGTGCCCGTATTCATCTACGTCGACAGATCGACTACTTCCCGCTACTTCAACTACTTACTTATGGCTACCCCAAGTGAGGATCTTATGCTTAACGTGATTCCTCTCACTCCTCCTGCTCAGTACATACCACTAAATTTTTCTTTTTTGTTGTTTTTATCTCATACAAATAAATTGGACATGATGATGTCTTTGCTGCTTATATTTGATCGTTGCATAATTCTAGTCATGCTTATGTTTTATTCTATAAATTTTTGGATTAAAATTGGTAGTTTATTGCCTATAATTCTAATAATAAGCTGATCATGAGTTAAAACCTAGAACTCGTCAAATCACACATCATCCACCATAATACAAGAACAACTAGATGTAGGGTTATTATACTTCGGAAGATATGAACCAATATAAATCATGTGTCCTATGAGATTGATCTCGTCGAAGTTGTTCTTCCTCGGTCCGATCTAAAATATTTATCGACCTCTTTTCAAGCGTCGACACATGTAAAGAGGATTTGATTTTTTTTCTTTATTAGGCCTATTGTAAAATAAAGTCTGATGGTGGTCGACATGCAGATTGTATTTGGTCGTAACTCTTATAAAGGTCTAAGATCATTGGTCGTTGCTTTTTTTGAGAATCAAGATTGGATGTAACATTTTTTTCATTATTTTTAAAAAAAAATCTTATTCCTTCATGTCCAAAATCTGCATGGGATGTACATGTCATCCCTTTTCTCCGAGGTACTTGTTTCCCATAGTGAAATGCTTTATCAGGTAGTTATATTATTGTCTGATGGAACTGTAACATCCCGGGATCAGAGTTTAATAGGATTGATAGAATACTCATATCAACAAGTTGTCACTTCTTTTTCGAAAGCTCATCTTCAAAGAACTCCGAGGTTAAGCGTGTTTGACCTGGAGCAATTTAGGAATCAGTGACCGACCGGGAAGTTCATCTCGGGTGCGCACGAGTGAGGACAAAGTACGCAGAAAAGACTCGTATTGGTCTATAAGAGCAGTCTTGAGGTTCTAGAGAGTTGTCAGGTGTAAGCGGGCCCAGACTCGGAGGGGCGGAACGTTACAGTTGGTATCAGAGCCGACCCTCGCGGTTTTACGGGCGCGTAAAATCGCAGTTGCGCAGGCATAGTGTGCATGACTGGTGTGGGCTCAAAGAGTGGTCACACAGCATGGCACATGTGTTAGCACTAAGCACACGGACATGGCCAAGAGGGGACGTTCCTGGCTTGAGGTTGATCGACGAGGACGTTAATCTTCTAAGGGGGTGAGAGTGTAACATCCTGAAATCAGGGCTTAATAGGATTGATAGAATACTCATACCAACAAGTTTCAACTTTTTTTCCGGAAGCTCATCTCCAAAAAACTCTGAGGTTAAGCGTGTTTGGCCTGGAGCAATTTAGGGATGGGTGACCGACCGGGAAGTTCATCTCAGTTGCGCACGAGCGAGGACAAAGTGCGCAGAAAAGACTCATATATCAGAGTTTAATTCCTGCATGAGTGTTACATTTTTTACTAATACTTTTCTTCAACGATAGACACATCCATATATAAGATTTTTATATAATTGTGGCAATAGACTTTTATATTGGAAGAAATCTTTGTTCATGGCCATAACTCATTTGTATTGCAATAAAAATTGTAAAAATTACAAGATAGTATATTTGTTGCAATAAAAAACATTTAATACCACGACAAGCCAATTGTGGCGATAGCATTGATGTATTGCACGTAAGGATGAAAACAGATCGGATCGGATAATGCCTTTTTCAAATCCTAATCCTCAATTATTTGTCGGATTCAAGGTAGAGCGGATAATACACGGATACGGATATAAATACAGATTTTTTCAGATGTTGGAGATTGTATGGATTCAGATCGAAGTCGGACCGGAAGCAAAATTTTATCAAATAGTGTTATGTATCTAACCATAGAAAATACATGTTGATTGATAATATATATAATAAATATAGTATAAAAAGTTGATTGAAGCAACTAAACAAATAGCAAAGCATATTGTATAACTCAATTATTTTTAGTCGGTAGCATAAATATAATATGCTTTTTTAATTATTAGTATATAATTCTATTATAAGCTTCGAATAATCCACTTGTACTTATTGGATAATCTGTATCCGTCGAATTTTATCAGTACCATAACCTATCCTATATCCGCCTGTCGTCAGATTTGGATTATCCATATCTGCTAAAACACCTCAAATGCTAACCCACATCCTCAAAAATCGGACTTGAATCGGATCGGAGTCGGAAATTATCCACATCGCTTTCACCCCTAATTGTTCAAAAACATTGAAGCTAATGCAATGATTATTTTTGCGCTGCAATTGTTGACAATCTACTGAAACAAGTGTTAAGTTATAGCCACACTTATAAATTTGTGGCAATAAGTTGATTTTATCCGCACTGTTTATGGGTTGTTGTAATATGATTCATTGCAATAGATCAAATTTCTAGTAATATATTGACAACACAGCACCTGTAGTGATTAAGTAAATGTTAACATAGGGAGTGGACTATAATGAGTACACGAGTGCTTGTGAAAGAAAAAAAAAAGAGAAATTTATTTAACATAGGGAGTGGACTATAATGTACATTATTTGAATGAACGGATTTGAACCGCGGTCACTAGCTGATTCACAAAGTAACTTTGTGCATTTTCTAGGCAATTAAGAAGGTTGTCATGAAAGTGCTTAGCGCACAAATGAAGAGCTTGACTTTGAAAAATAGCTACTTGGGCAAAGGTGTTTATAACGAAATTGTAATAATTCTTCACTTTGTGTTAGGTCGTTCCTTCCTCCCATGTTCCCTTGTCAACTTTTCTCTGTGATGAATAGGATTTCTGTTGAATGAGATAATACTCTAACTGGCAGGAATACTGAAATTATCTCAATCTTCACACAGGTTTTTTTCTTTCAAAATAATCTTATACAAAGTCAATGTTTTCTCTTACATTGTACTCATTGATAAAACGTCTGTCTAGAATTCAGTGTTTACCCTATAGTCCTGCCTACCTGTTTGTTCTTTGTTTCTGTTCCTACCACACGCCTTCAATCAGATTTTAGCAAACATGTCAGGATTTGAAACCAGTAATCAAGCCAACTTCCAAACCGTATCAAAATCTAGACAAAGTCATGTACAGTTCCAGACTGAAGAAAACATACCTAGGCAAACCCAAACAGTCAGTGATTAATCCTATTCTGCTGAGAACGAAACACAGTTTCAGAAAATGAGTCAGGTCTTAGATAATTCCAAAGCTTTACCCTCGGCCAGGGACACCTTCCCTAGGTGGCTCGGTTGCAATCTAAGGTGTGTCGCACTTTCTTAGCACTGGGTATTATTCTTCTTCAGCACGTAATGTACATTCCTCGGGCCTACGGGCACGGGCCAATTCTCAAACCGGTATATATAAGTTCATCAAGAACCTCATGTTCCTTCTCCAAGAAACTCCTGAATTCCAACTCTGAGTTGCCAGCTGCAGACTAACAGAAAAGAAGAAAAAAAAAACTCTAGCGTCAGAAGCAAAGCAACGATATGAAGGTAACCATCGATGATCCTTGTGTCAGGAAGTGGTTTCTTCTGCCGATCAGATGAACAACTTTTTATGTCTTCAGTTGAAACTCATGAACTATGTGTGCGGTTTTTTTTTTTTTTTTTGCAGCAAAAGATTGTAATGAAGGTGCTCATGAAGTGCGACAAGTGCCGGAAGAAAGCTCTTGGCATAGCTGCTTCGGCACACGGTAAACAAAGCTTGCTAAGTTAACACGCCCGGATCAGTATCGTGGTGCCATTAGCTTAGGATTCGTTCAGGCTTGCGGTCAGACCGAGCACGGCGGAGACGATAACAAACACGCCCGTACTTGCAGGAGTGATCTCGGTGGGGATCACCGGCGACGCCAAGGACCGGCTGGAAGTTGTCGGAGACGGTGTCGACTCGGTCTGCCTGGTCCGCTGCCTGCGCAGGAAGTTCTGCCACGCAGAGATCGTGCAGGTGGAGGAAGTGAAGGAAAATAAACCGGAGAAGAAGCCAGAGAAGAAGACGGAAGAAACCAAGGTTGTCGAATGTTATTGCCACCATCACCAGCATCACTGCTACTGCCACTCCGGCTGTTATTGCCACCATCACTGCCATCCGCCGCCGATTGTCGTGTGCGAGGAACAAAGCAATTGCCTCATCATGTAAAATTAAGTTGAGGTAAATAAGATCGATGTTGTCAGGTACTAATGGAAATGGTTACTCGGGAAATTCCTTCGTGGCCATCAGAAATTTTTTTAATTCCTTATTGATCATAAAAAAAATTTAAACTTTCTTAATGGCCATTGGATTCAATTTTTTTGCCTTATTGACCATCCTAGTGTTAAAATTAAAAAGGAAAAGTTGCTTTTGCCCCTAACAATTGTTTCGTGCAAATATTTTTTATTAATCACATAATTTAGTTAATATAGTTTGTTAATACGAATGAAACATGAGTGTGTACTTTTAAGTGCCTGCTAGCAGAAACATTATTTTTACAGATGTCAAATATATATGCGGTTGCTGCCAAATTTTTTTTAAAAAAAATGTACTCATGATATTCAGATTTGCAAATTAAATATTAACTGGTATTTTTTCTGATTTTATGGTTAATAAGGACCATTGGTCACAAAGATACTAGTAAGGGCAAAAAAGACTTTTCTTCTCCAACTTTAGCACTATGATGGTAAATAAGGCAAAAAAAATTTACTCGATGGCCACTAGGAAAGTTGAAATTTTATGATGACGAATAAAGAAATGAAAAAAAAATATTTAATGGCCACTAAGGAATTTTCTCTACTTATTTTGGCTTTGTAAGAAACTGAGGGTGTGTTTGAAAGGTTTTGCTTATGCTGAAAATACTTATACTCTGATTTATCTATAAAAAAGTGTTTATCCAACTTAGTTGATTTATTGTAGCATAAACAGCTAACCCATTTGGTAAAATAGCTTATCCTGAGAAAGGTGATCTATAAGTTAAAAAAGTATTTTTTTCTTTTGGCTTATAATACAAAAGGGTTTTTGGGTTATGCTCGTTTATTGTAATAAGTATTTATACTTCCAATATGTTTGACAGAGCTTATGACTTACGATAGCATAACCTACTCAATAAACTAATATATCAGCTCTATCAAATAAACCCTAAAGCAAGATAATTTAAGCCATGGATGAATGAAGAGGGTAGATTTTAGGAGCATGTCCACTGCTCTATTAGCCGTCAGATCGTGGGTGGAGGGCTGGGACTGGGATGAATTAAAAAGTGAAGTTAAATTCCTTTTGAGTTTCAGTTGGTGTTCACTTGACATCTTTGTATATCCATCTTTGTTTCTCGATCACTTTGTTTCTTTTTCTGAGTGAAGCTTCCACATATGCCAATATGCGATGACAATGTAACTAGATCACTACTAGCTTGCAGTACCAAAAAGAACGGGAAGTCAAACAACAAGCGAATTGCTAATGTCACCCTTCAAAATCTACATATGTTACGCTGAATCGTATTGTTCGAGATAGTCTCAAACAAGTATTTGCTGTCATGAATTGGAGTCTACAAATAAAAACCAAACAAGTGATGATCAATAACATCCCGCTTTGTACAGGGTGCAGTACACACACTAGTCTTATTTTGTCCGAGGCCAGCAAATTTCCAAATTTACCTTGTCAGATTGTCCCAACTCGCCTACTCGTAAGATCCTTTTAGAACAATAGTGAGTAATTTAATAAAATTCTTTGTTATATTACTAGGACCAGAGAACTGTTCCTGTCGACGTACATGCCATCCCTTTTCTCCGAGGTGCCCTTTTTCCCCATAAAGTGAAGTGAATTTTTTTTTTCTGATAGAATGATAAGCAAGCGTGTAGCTAATCACCTGAAAGGTACAGCCTTCCTAATACAAAGATGGGTAAAAAAACTAAATAATTACCACATGGCCATAGATCAGTTCGAGGCCATGTGCCTTTTCAGGATCCATTATTGACCAAATCACAATATGTACAATAGACCAACTTAGACTGATTTTAGTCAAGTAATTTAATTAACATAGCGAGTGGAACATGATGTACACTCCTTGGACGAACGGATTTGCACGACGGCTACTAGGTTCACATCGCTTCACATTTGAAAGTAACTTTGTACATCTTCCAGGCAAATAAGGTTGCCACGAAAGTGCTTAAAATGCTAATGAAAAAGCTTGATGTTGAAAAATTAGCATCTTGGACATAAGTTTTTTTTAGAAAATGAAAAAAGGTTCTGGCATTTTACGTGTTTTGCATATAGCCACAAAGTACAATGGTTATATGCAAAACATGCAAAAAGATCTAAACAGAATATGACTAAAAACTCAACCTATGCTACAATGATCATTCATGTGTCGTGAATATGCTAATAGCCACCACCTCCACACACTGACATGTTTGGACGATAGTGTCTATGTGATTGTCCTTTTACAATAGTTTCTTGTAGCACAGCTAGTAGATCGCTCTAAAAATTACCTGCATCAAAGAGATAATGATTTCTTGTTAAAAACAATGTCATTTCGACATAGCCAAATGGACCAAAGTATAATGAACAATAATAATTCTGTTTGTGTCAGGTTATTGCTTCCTCCCAGGTTTCATGTTGTCAACTTTTCTCTCTAATGAACAGGGATTTAGTTGAACATGATAGCACTCTGCTGGCTGAGAACACTGGAATGATCTCACACACGGTCTTGTTCTTTGAAAATATATAATATTATACAAAAATCAGTGTTTCTCTTACATTCTACTCATTTTAAGTTAGATTAACATAAGCAGACATGTATATTGATAATTTGACTGACAAGAATTTAGAGTTTACCTTATAGTCCTGCCTACTTCTTTGATTTTTGTTTCTGTTGTTCCCACACAATTTCAGTTATATTTCAGCAAACTTTCAAAGTAGTAGTCATGTTAACCAACTTCCAAACCACATGAAAATCTAAAGAAAGACATGTAGAGTCAGACTACTCAAGAACATATACCTTGGCAAACCCAAACAGTCAGCGATAAATCCTAGTCTACCGAAAACAAAACACACGGTTTCAGAAAATGGTGGAACAAGAACAAAGAGAGCTTTGCAACGTCAGGTCTTACATTGCAAAGCGTTGCCCACGGCCACAGATGCCTTCGCTAGGTGGTTCTGTTGGGATCTAAGCTGCGTCGAACTTTCGTCCACTGGGCTGGGCATTATTTTTAGTTCAGGACGTGAAGTATATTCTTCGGGCCAACGGGCCGGCTCTCCAACTGGTATATAAGTCCACCAATGTGCTCCTGTTTCTTCTGCAAGAAACTCCCGCCTGAGTTCCAACTTCCAACTCTGAGCCGCCAGACTCACAAAAAAGCTCTCGCGTCAGCAGCAGAGCAACGATATGAAGGTAAACCACCGATCCTTGTATCGGGAAGTGTTATCTTCCTCCGATCGGATGAACATCTTTTCTGTCTCTAGTTGAAATTCAATAATTCTTTTTTTTTTTACAAGCAAAAGATTGTGATCAAGGTGCACATGACGTGCGACAAGTGCCGGAAGAAAGCGCTGGGCATAGCTGCTACGGCACACGGTAAGCAATGCTTGTAAGCTACGATTGCGGATCAGTGCCATCGTGCCATTAGCTTAGGATTCGTTCAAGCCAGCGCTCCTCTCCGCCCGTTCGATCGAGCACCGGCGGAGACGATTACAAACACGCACGAGCTGCAAGCTAACCAAACTCGTCGAGATCTTGCAGGGGCGCAATCCATGGGGATCGAAGGTGAGGACAGGGAGCAGCTGGTGGTGGTCGGAGACGGCGTGGACGCCATCAACCTGACGAGCTGCCTGCGGAAGAAAAATCGGCAGCGCGGAGATCGTCACGGTTGAGGCGGTCGCCGACGCCAAGGATGCGATGGAGCCGGAAAACGAGGCCGGTGCCGTGGTCGCGTGGCCTGCCGGCTACTACTACTCCCGGCCGGCCGCCGTCCACCCATACACTGGTTACTGCTACGACGGCGGCTCTCACTTCCGCCAGGATTCGTGGTGCACGACCATGTAGATGGAGCAGAGCTGCACACGGCAGAAAAGGGGGTGTGAGAATCATTCGGATTTGATGGATCTTCATATGATCAGCTTTGGAACCAAGCACTCAAATAATAGTATGCAGTAGTAGTTTGATAAAGAAGTAGAGAGATTGGCGCGTGGGTGCTTTCGTGTTAATATTTGTTCGATTATCCTAGGTAGACGATTAGTTTGGCGGGTATTCGTTAGTTCATCAGCACTAATTTCAGTTGGCGATGGGCTCAATTCTGAATACAAGGCCTGTTGTCCTCAAATATTTTTAAGCGCAAGAAGCCCTTCTAAGAATTTCGCCCAGCCCAATACGTGTCCGGTAATAGAGGGTCAAAATATTCAGGGCTAATGTTCCAAGTTCCCCCCCCCCCCCCCCCCCCCCAAAAAAAAAACGAGCGTAAACATGTAATTACAGTTCAAAACTGAAAAGACTATCTATGTCGAGTTGGACCAACCGCCACCCTTGCTCCACGTCCTACCTAGGTACTCCGTGATTTTTTTTTTCATGGAATGCATTTTTTTTAGTTGACCATCAATCTTCTCCAACTCTCGCTCGCTCACCCTGCACGCCGTTCATTGAAACCCTTTTGCTCCCATCGCATCAACGTCGCAAGCTACCATTTCTTCTAACGATGACGAAAGCATGGCTATGCCCGGTGTCGTCACGTCATCTAAGCATCACGCCAACAACAATCCAGAAAAGCACACCCAGTAGTAGTGTTTCTTCAAAAAAAAATATGAAAAAGTTACCCAGTAGTAGCTTTGTTTAGCGGATCAGTCAGACTCAACGGCAGGCAGCAGCCATTTTGAAACCTCTTCAAGTGTATAAAACCCCTTCACCCATCAACGGCCGGGCGCTCTCCCAAGCTCGACACGCATCTCGATCTGGATCGTTGATTACACTTACTGCTGCTCACTCGTCCAGTGTAACCGTCGGGACAGTTCTGCTTCAATATCCAATCCGAGTCCTTCCAAACTCCGGGCACGCAAAGTCGCCTCCCACTTCGGAAATTTCTGGCCCATTCTCCTTTTGAAAACTCTGGTACCACGCACGCCGCAATCAACCTCCAATAACGCGTCGCCATGCGTGAGCAAGTGGGAGTTTGGATACACTTATCACCGTGACCTTGCCACCAAGCCTCACTAACTGCTCCTAATCAATTGCATCTCTCCAGTTAGGAGAGACGATGGAGCTCTCAGGTCTTCCTAATCAAGTCGTTTGTGTCGCTGTCATGCTCTGCAGGCAGTAGTAACTAGTAGTAAGGGATATGCTTCAGTGGTTAGCTCAGTGGGACGACCTGCCTAGTGAAGTCAAGTCTATAGGGAAGCAATTACCTCGGGTGATTGCGTTTGCGTGTATATAAACGGAGCAGCAGTGCAGGCTGTTGTTACACCAAGGCAGGCCTCCTTCTTCCCTGCAAAAAGAGTGGTAGACTCTCTTGCTTTGCCGGCTAGGCTGACACAGAGAGCAGTGAGGAAATATGAGGGTGAGTAAGCTCTTAATCTCGCACGGCTCCATATGCTTTTGTGATCAGTTAATTGATGAAGATTTTTTTGTTAGTCTTGACGCCCTGAACTGATAGTAACTAGTGTTTGCGGAAATCATTTGCAGAAGGAGATGATCATCAGGGTGGAGGGGAGCTCTGAGAAGGGCGGCCACTCCAAAGCCATCAAGGTGGCTGCTGGGATCCAAGGTGAAACTCTTCGTTCCGATAGTTACCCTCTGTTCATTTCTCTCCTGCTTTCAGAGAGTTTTCAGGAACCCGGTTGAAACTCTCTCCTCTGTTTCGTGCCTCTGGGAAAGTCGTAACATAACATGCTGTGTGCACGGTTTGAGCAGGTGTGGAGTCGGTGACGCTGGCCGGGGAGGACAGGAACCTGCTGCTGGTGATCGGCGTCGGGGTGGACTCCAACCGCATCACCAAGAAGCTGCGTCAGAAGGTGGGCCACGCCGAGGTGGTCGAGCTGCGCTCCGTCGACGCCGACGAGCTCGTCGTCGCCCACGACCACGCCTACCGCTACCACCCGAGCCCGAGCCCCTACAACAAGCACCACTACTACGCCGGCGGCGGCAGCGGATACCCGCGGGACCACCAGTACCACCCCAGCTCCTACAGCAAGCACCAGCAGCACGTGAGTTACGTGCCGCCGACCATGGCGTCCGGCGGCCGGGACTACTACTACGGCAGCAGCGGCGGCGGCGGCGGCGGCGGGTACTACCCGGCGCAGTACCAGTACCAGCAGCACCAGCAGCACTTCTACCAGCCGTCGAACATGCACACCATGGTGCACCACGAGTACGCCAACGACGACCCCAACAACTGCTCCATCATGTGACAGCAAGAGTCCGGTTTGATGGTTTGTAAATGGATCACGTGCCATGCATCTGGTGTCAGTGAGATTCAGTCGTGCAGCTACTACGTACTACCTTTCCAGTTCCATATGTAAATAGTGTACAAAGTTAAACAAAGTATGCATGGTTGCGTAGCTCAAGCCTTTAGTTACCGTGGCGACTGTGTAATTTGCAATTCTTGTGCTTTCTGTTGGAACCATGGAATTCAGGACGATGCAACACGTGAAAACACATGAATTCAGTTGGCTCTTCTCGTGGGCGATTTTCAGTTTTCAACTGAAAAAACTTTAAACCTCCGCTGCGAATTAAGCCTAGAATTTCAAACTGAAGCCTATTGTTTCAGCTACGCGCAAACGTCAAAAACCTCGAACTGAAATAAAATTAAAGAATGCTCGTTCAGTTAGAGGTTCCAACTTATTTCAATTTCCATGTGTAGCAGTTTCAGACGCAAGGTTCGACGAATTTAAAAACTGCGATGATATCTCAGTCCCACCTGTAATATGTCGACATACTTTGTTTGATCTACGAGATGGAACTGGGCCCAGTGGCAAGTGCACCTACAATTGCCACGGATTTGCAACGCATAATCTCCGGCGGCGACAGAGATACGGTGCATCGTCAGTTTGGACGACAATTAGCCCAGGATGCCAGTTTTGTGGGTTTTGCGAAATGTTTGAGCAAGTTGTAGTTTTGTGGTGATTTGAAGGACACACAAGTGGTTTTGTGAACTTTGATGGTAACCGCAAAAATACATGGTTTCCGGAAGACCACGTTAGATATAACTCCAACAGGCCTGAAATATATATTACAATCTCAGATATTCATGATATCTACTCTCTGTCCTGCTCCTATATGTCTGACAGTGATATTATCCGACCGCTCTCATGTCCTCCCTTTCCGGAATAGTTTTCTGGTAAATTGTAATACAATATCAACTCTTTTGTTTGCTGAAGTAGGATAACTTGATAAGCGTGCCAACTCAGTCACTACACGACGTGTCAAAAAAAAAAACTCAGTCACTACACGATGTAGCAGATACAGACAAGCAACAATAATTTTACAAGTCAACTCCTTCATAACGCAGTCAAACCGTGTCCTCCAAATACGAAAAGATTTTCTTTCCCAGTACGCGTATAACGATGACGTGGCCATGCCGCGCCATGCTTTCGCAAGCGGAGACGTTGGCTTTCGGTCAGCAATGTGGCATCGACCCCTCAAGGCCTCCACAACCGCTCCAAGATTCTTCGTAGCCGAGCTCGTAGAAATGACAACAAATAGGCTATGGTCAGCAGTACGTTTTATATGTGCAGGGTGGCTGGAGGTATGGGCTTATGGCTACTTAATTGCCAAAAATGAAATTATGACGGGAATCTCAATGTTAGACCACCTAGTAGAATTATTATTTTTCGAGAACACACCCCATCCCACAAGAAGACGGGTCCGTTCAATAGTTTGGGATACCGGAAGCGAGAAACGCTACGAACAGGGGAAAAGAAAAGACTTTCCTTGTCCCTAACTCGTTCTTCTGATCTCAGAATAATATACTAATAAGTTAGGGGCCAAGAAAAGATGAAGCCTATTACTGTCCACATGTAAACAACATAGTCTAAAACACCAGCTCCTTGATAGATCCTATACTTCACGCTTCAGGCTTCATGTGTGTTCATCATTCACCTTGTTTCGCGTCTGCCTCCATATCTCTGATCACCAGCTGTCGCTGCCCTGCACCTGGTTCTGATTATGCATCACTTGGATGGCGGCTTGCAGCATCGATTCAGCGCTCACCATCAGCACTGCCTTCACGTCGTCGCTGCATAAACCTGACCAATAGTGCATAATGGCACACACACAGAGAACATGATGTCACCAGGGTGTTTGATCAAAATCTTGTTGAAGAAAGCTTTATTCCTGGCTTTCTAGGTAGCCCAACATATCGCTGCAAGTCCAATCATTTAATTTATCGCCACCGGACAACACATATTTGATCGAGACCCAGAATTGCTCATACGAAGCCGGTCTGGTGTTTACATTGCTGCACTTTGCTACAACAATGCTCCATACTACCTTCAACATAGAACATTTAAACAGGAGATAGTCCACCGTTTCTACTTGGTCACAAAAATAACAAATAGGATCACCTTGCCAGTTCTTGCTCTTCATGTTATCTTTGGTTAGGATAGCTTTATTCTCTACCAGGCACATAAAAATCTTAATTTTAAGAGAAATCTTAGGTTTCCAAATATTCCTACTATAGTTCCCACTATCATTTTCTCGTTATTAGGTGTTCATACATCGATTTACCTGTAAACAAACCCTTGGGATTCCATTTCCAGGTCACATCATCCTCATTCTCATCGAGCTCTATCTCATTGAGTTGAGCTGCAAGTTCATACCACTGATGATGTATGACAGATAAAGATGAAGTGATATTGAAAGTATACGCATGTCAGACGTGGGAAGAGCCGAGAGAAGCCCGAAACTGAAGGCAGTCAAGTTCACTGCTGATGTAGGAGTACTGAACAAGCGATGCATTGTTTTTGGTCTTAAAACAATACCATCGCGTTTTGGGATCATGCATGACATCAACTCCACCCCAGTGAGCACTTTGCATGCATGAAGCCAAACCGCTTGATGGCCCTGGTTGACTTGACTGGGGCAAAGTCTGTGCATGGTACCGAGTCACTATCTGAATATTAAAAGACATGTCGTCTTTTGGGAATCTGTGTTTACTTTGTGCCTCTCACGCTGTTTGCAACCAAGAAGAGTCTGCTGCAGCAGCTACTACTAGTAGTACTAGTTTACTAATCTTCCCTTGAGAAAACGACGGGACCTCGTATATATGAGTCTTACCAGTTCCCACTTCCCAGTACTACACACGTCCTATTGGTACTCCGAATGTACGTGGTTGTACCTAGTACATCGACCAACCCAGCACAACATTCATTCCTTACTTTCCTCAGCACAGATCAGTTTATTTGGCTTCTTTTATTTGAAAACAAAGAGGCCCGAGAACAGTTGCGAAGTCATGAGGGTAAGATCCAGTTTGCCCTTGAATGTGGTTAGTAGTAGCTGCAACTAACATCTGAATCGCCAAACTTGTTCAGAAGGAGATCATCGTACGGATGCGAGCGGAGTCCGACAAATGCCGCCGCAAGGCTCTCAAGGTCGCAGCTTCGGTCCGCGGTAAGTTGTCTAACCAGTAACCAGTAGCGTGTCTAGCTAAACGCGAGCTTCTTACGCGAAGAAAATGAACGATGCTTCCGTACGTGACATGCATGATCACAGGCGTGGAGTCGGTGTCGGTGACCGGCCGGGGCCAGGAGCTGCTGCTGGTGGTCGGCGTCGTGGACGAGGTGAGCCTGATCGAGAAGCTGAAAGAGAAGGTCGGGGACGCGGAGGTCGTGGACCTGCGTACTCCGCGGGGCGACGCGGCGCTGGTGATGGGCACGGACGCCGTCGTCGTCGCGCAGTCGCCGTACCGGCAGTGGCCGCGCCACCAGTACTCAGCTACACCCGGCCGGAGCATGCACGGAGGCGGCCACATCGAGTACGACCCGGTCATCAGCGCCGCCGCCGCCGCCGGCGGCAGGCACCATGCGGATGCGGGGGCGGAGTACTACCCCCGCACTCCCAGCCCGCTGCGGTTGCAGTACCACCAAAACTACCTGTCGCCGTTGGCCGGGCAAGCCGGCGGCTACGGCTATGGCTACGCGGGCGGCAGCAGGGAGGCGCGAAGCCACCCGGCGAACTACTCCCCGATGATCGCGCGCCACGACTCCTCCCGCGCCGTCGTGGGTTGGCCGCGCGCAGGATGGAGGGGACACGGGCGCGACCACGGCGGCGGAGGAGGGCCCAACTGCTGCTCGATACTGTAGCTCGCGTAAAATTTTTTTTTCCCTTTTGATTTTCTTTTCCTTACCTTTTTGCAGAACATTTTCTTTTCCTTTTCCTTTTCCTTTTCGCGAATCGGAGTATTGTGTATGGCATTTTCCAAATACCAAGCGCCGTACATTGTAGCACCAGTGGTACGCAAGACTAGTACTAGTATTTGCCATCTGCATCACCTGGGGACGCGGTCAAAGTTTGGCAAACGTTTGTGTGTCGGGGAGGCCGGGAGGGGACCACCATTGTTTTACTTTTCTATTTGCAAAGTCAAATAAAGTCAATTCACAACATGCCACCTGTAGCTATGCCCAAAAGACATCGTTTTCGTTTGTACAAATCTCACACCCTCGACGGCGCCGACCTCCTCCTCGTCGAGCGCGAGGTGGACGCGGCAGCAGCAGGCGAGGCCGCAGAGCTGCGCCAGCTCGTACCGCGTGGCGCTCACGGGGAGGTTGCCCACGCGGACGCAGGTGTCGGACTCCCTCACGCCCACTCGACGCCCGTCCACCCACCGGATGGCCTGCTGGAACACCACGACGCCGACGAGAGTCTTCTTCTTCCCGGCGGCGGCGGGCGGGGAGGTCAGGTGGACGGTGTCGATGGAGCCGAGTTGGCAGAAGAGGTCGCGCTCCGGGAAGCGTAGGGGCAGTTCCAGGTCGGGTGGTCGCCGCTCTTCCCGCAGGTCGTGCAAGCCTCGCTCGCTGCTTGGGGGAGAGGGAGAGGGGTCTCTTCGGTGGAGCGGCCCATGGCGGGGGCGCGGGTCCTTGGGAAAATTTCCAGGCGCCGCCGAGCTTCTTTCGGTCACGTACGGTGTCCTTGTCGTCGTCGTCCAAACGGTGCGCGGCGGCTTCAGAAATATACGCCTCGATCTCACCAGAAAATCGAAGTCAAGCTGGTACTGTGGTAACCCACCTCATCAGTACTAAATTTGTCGCAAAAAAAAAAAAAAAAACTCAGTACTAAACCCGCACGGAAAGGAAGAGAAAAAATCACGTGACTACCGTTGTTTGACAAGTCGATTGCTCGGAGGAGTAAAACGGATTAAGTTCAAAAAACAATGATATGCATTTTACAAAACAGAAAGACTATTTAGGAATTAGGATCACCAAACCATACGAGAATACAACTATTGCTAAACAAACTTTTTGAAGTTGAAGATAGTACTACTACGTCGCAGCAGTGAACTAAATCCCCTACTATATTTTACTAGCATGAGAATGTACTCGTTGTTTTTGACCCTGTTCTTGATCTCCAAAAGTAGCTAACGAGTTCCTTAATATGAAGGGCTTTTTGCTGTGAGACACCGTAGAAAACTGGTCTCAATATGAAAAACGGAATGAACCTTTTTCCAGTTCACCAGTGAGCCAAGCAGCACGAAATCTGCGGTGTTTTTCTGAAATTCTAACAGCACTAGCTAATCACCGCACCTAGCCTCATCCATCCACACGTCGGCTGTCGCACTCATTAAAAACGAAAGCCCCCTGCCACTGCTCTGCAGCATGCCGGATCTCACCAAACCGACCGTTTGAGAGTTTGAATCCCCCTCCTAAACAAGACAGAAACTAACGAGCCAACGAGGAGCACAAACGCCCACCAGCGTTTGAATCTCTGTCTCGAAAAAAAAAAAACCGTTTGAATCTATCGGGCTCCGCGAAATAAATACGCCATCACCCAGCTGCGGCCCGCACGTGCCTCGGCCCAACCCGTCCTCTCTCCTCTGCAATCGTCTCTCTCTCTCCTACGTGTAGAGATCCCACCGGCTGCCGAAGCCGCTCCAGTAGCGGACGCGCCTATCTTTCAGCGCTGCAGCGCGGACTCGGTATAGGATTAGAAGCTCACTTTTTGCCCCCTACGAGTTCAAAATATTGTGAGGCGGCTCCCTCGGGAGTGTCCGTTAAGAAGAGCCATACCGTCGCCTCGGGGCCGGAGCTTTTCAAACACTCCTGGCTCTGTGGACCGGTCGTCTCGTCGTCGCTGCGGCGAGGCCGGTGGAGCTGGTGCGAGGTGTTCGGACTTTTGGTGCGGCGCCCGGCAATGACGAGAGCGGCGGCGGCGGACGGGAAGATCAACGACGCGGGGATGGCGCTGCGCAAGGCCGAGGAAGCCGGTGAGTACCCCGTCCACACCATCTGTGAAGCAGAGAGAGTGCAGGGCGATCCCACACGTTTGCTGCCTCTTGCTTAATTTCCTGATGCGTTTCGTGTTGCGCTTTTGCGGCGCCGGATGATCCGCGTCTGCTCTCCGTGCATTGGTGTTGGGTGGTGCGGAGCTGAGCTGCGGCCGCCGCCGCGGCGGCCCTTGTTCACCGGTACTGGAGTAGTTCCACTGCAGCCGGTTGCTGGCAGGTGTATTAGAGCAGCACGGATGCAATTAGTGACTTTTGTTAAACGTACGGCACTGCAATTAACGCACTGCCTCCCCCAAATGGCAAGGCCAACAACAGCAAGCATGCGCATGATACCCGGACGGTGCATTACTCTAGATCGCGTTCTGTTTAAGTTAACATGCTGCGTTCATTTAGCGCTATGCATTAATTCGCGATCTAGCTGATGTGATCGGGAGTGGTTACCAACTAATGTTCGGATTTTAATTTCAAATTTCCGTTACATTTTCTCGATTCGTAATTTATAGTAGCAAATCTGAATTTGGAAGTGTCACCTCTCAGTTTCATCAGAAAAAGAAAAAAATAAGTGCCACACCTCTCTCATCTGTTGTTGCCAATGTGACCGTTGCAGCTGCACGGAGGTGCGAGGCGGCGCAATGGCTGCGGCGGATGGAGCCGGTGGCTGTGGAATGTCTGCCGGACAGGCCGTCGGAGGAGGAGTTCTGTGCCGCGCTGCGCAACGGCCTCATCCTCTGCAACGTCCTCAACCGCGTCAACCCCGGGGCTGTTCCCAAGGTGCGTCTCTGATCTGATGCCTAACAAATTTGGGGGACAAGATGACATTATAATTTACTGCCTCCTTTCTTCTTGCTAGGTGGTGGAGAACCCTGTCGTCACGGTGCAGACGTTTGATGGGCCTGCACAGTCTGCCATTCAGTACTTCGAGAACATGAGGAACTTCCTTGTTGCAGTTAGCGCCATGAACCTGCTGACGTTTGAAACTTCTGATATAGAGAAGGTATATGTTGAGTCTCTTTGAGACCACTATTGTTTTGTCTAGTCTGTATACATATATCATGAGATTCATATAGTATTATGAGTGATTTGCTCAAATGTAAGGCCTACGAGATTGACTGATTTTTGTAACACTATAAATGACTGTTTAATATTGCAAACTGAAGCTCTTCTATTTTTAATGCCTGAATATCTTCTTCTTTTTTGTCTCGGAATGCCTGAATATCTTATTTGAGAGTGCTCATTGGAGATGCTGAATGCTTTCTTGTGATTTACCTTGTTAGCGAACTAATCTTATCTGAATTCCACCAACACTGCAGGGAGGTTCGTCAATGAAAGTTGTCGACTGCATACTTTGCCTCAAGGGATACCATGAGTGGAAGCTCTCAGGTGGGATCGGTATATGGCGGTATGGTGGCATCGTGAAGATTGCATCCTCAAGCAAAAGGCCGGCTGCAAATTTATCCAGAGGTGGAGGCTCAGACCAACAAATGCTGGAATTCGTTCATCTTCTCTCCGAGGTCTCCCTTGAGGAATCCAGAGTTGCAGAAGCTCAACATTCTCTTTTCCAGCACTTTGTTCTTCAAGTTGTGCGGGCATTCCTCCTAGAGTGGAGTGAATCTGAAGACTCGCCACTAGATGATATGGTAGGTGAGTTCTGCTTATTTTCATTAAGGTGCATATGTAATAGTACTAAAACTTGCACACTGACAATAATGCTAAAACTTGCCAACAATGACCTTTAAGCTGATTTTTCTTATGGTGGTGAATACTGCAGGTTATTGAAACCATTCTCGAGCAAGCTTGTAAAGAATTTACCATTCTATTTGCTTCTCATCGAAACCAGGTACTGTGGGTGAAAATGAGAGCGTGGGAATTCGATTTCTCGCATTTTCATTTTTTTTATTGATATAAAGCATTTGCTAGTAACAGCCATAAAAACTAAATTTGTGCCATAACAGTTGATCACTTACTTTTATGCATCACATCTCTAACAGGTTAGGTCACTTCTAAGGAAGATGATGAAGGATGACAATGGAACTCTTTCAAAAATGGATCTAGTTGAAGCAATTTCAAAATGTCTGAAGGAAAACAGTGGGTGCTCATTCTCGTCATTGCGATTAGCTCATGGCGGTCATGGGCGCTTGAATGATGGGGGATTACTTGAAAGCCAACAAGAAGATCTCAAGGTAGAGAGGTTGTGCAAGTCAATGGTGCCACTGTACTTGTTAATTGGCATTAATCATACAAAGCTTATTTTGTAGCTATTACATGCCTGCTTGTCACTTGTCAGGACCCCTTTACTAGTTTTGTAGATATGAAATGCAAACCTTTTGCTTGCTCTTGGAAAGAATGATCCCTTTTCTAGCAACAAACTACTTCACATCATGCCACTACAGTAATAGTGAAACCGTATTATATTTGCACGTTACTGATTGGTTTCCCTGTTGATATTGAAAATATTCAGAAATTAAAAATGTCCTTCAATGAGATGAAGCTTCATGTTGAATCTACTCGTGCTGACTGGGAGAGTGACTTGAAGAGGCTAGGTCAGTACCATATTTGGAACTATATGTAACCTTGTGTAGCATGATCTCTGAACAATTTCTTTTAAAAATGTAGAAAGCTACTTTGAAGCTCAAAACCACAACGCCTACCACAAACTTCTCGAGGAAAACCGTAAGCTTTACAATCAAGTACAAGATCTTAAAGGTAACATGTAAATTCTAATATAATATTTTCATTTCGATTCATACCTATGATATTTGGAAACTGATTGTTCTTGTTTTCAGGTAACATTAGAGTTTACTGCAGAGTAAAACCTTTCCCAAAGGCACAATCTGATGAAAGGTCTACTGTTGATCATATTGGGGAAAATGGAGAAATCATGATTACGAATCCTCAAAAGCAAGGGAAGGATGGACGGAAGATATTCACATTCAATAAAATATTTGGGCCTACTGCATCACAATGTATATTTTCTCAGTTTCATTTACTTGTAGGAAATTTTCAAGCAATATGCCTACTCTGAATTTGCCTAACCTTTCTCGTCCTCAACAGCTGAAGTTTTTGCTGATACACAACCATTGATTAGATCCGTGATGGATGGCTATAATGTTTGCATATTTGCATATGGTCAGACAGGGTCTGGGAAAACTTACACAATGGTAATTTTTCACAAGTAATTTCCCTTCAGAGTTTCATATGCAACACACTTTAATCAGTAACTTTTGTACTGAAGTTTCCAAATCAAGGGCACAGTTTTATCAGTGGATACAAAACTAAATACAATACCTTAGTGGACATCATTTATTTTAATCACACAAACCATGTAGTTTGTTGCTTTCTTGATGATGTTTTATTTTATTTGGGGCAATGTTGTATAACTGGATAGAGACCAAACAATAATGTCTTATCAGAAATCATTTATTCTCATTGCACAAACCATCAAGGTTCTTCTCTCTCATGTTTGATTTTTGTATGTGCTGCACAGAGTGGCCCAGATGTAACAACAGAAGAAACCTGGGGTGTGAACTACCGATCGCTGAATGATCTGTTTGAAATTTCTCAAACTAGAGCAGATTCTTTCAAATATGACGTGAAAGTTCAGATGATTGAAATTTACAATGAACAAGTGAGGGATTTATTAATGACTGATGGTGCAAACAGAAGATATCCTTTTATGAACAAACAAATGCATTTAGATTCTGATAAAGACAATAATTTAAATGACAAGTGCAAAATATAAGCATTCCATATTGATATATCCCTCCACTTGGCACATATGGATACTTCGATTTGTATCTTCACTTTCTTTGATGGTTTTTTTTTCTCGTTTCTACCGTATTTTGTAAAGCAATAAACACATCAAAGATATGTAAGACCTCTCATGTTGGAAGTCTTTGTTTTTGGCACATAGAAGTACATAAATTTTCTTCACCCTTCATTTTATGCTTTACTGTAAAATGTTTTCTATGTGTTACTACTGTATTTTCTTAACTATGAAACACATTAGAGATACGCAACAATTCTCATGTTAATGGACTCAATATCCCAGATGCAAATTTAGTGCAAGTGAAGTGTGCACGTGATGTTTTGGATCTGATGAAAGTTGGCCATAGAAATCGGGCAGTTGGATCAACTGCTCTTAATGAACGAAGTAGCCGCTCACACAGGTATTCTTGAACTCTGCGACATTATTAGGGACACTATATTTGATGTGTATCTGTATGATATACTTGTATCACTGACGTTAATTGTGTTTTGCTCTTTTTAGTGTGTTGACAGTTCATGTACAAGGAAAGGAGATAATTTCAGGTTCAACTCTGAGAGGCTGCCTTCATTTAGTTGATCTTGCCGGAAGCGAGAGGGTTGACAAATCTGAAGCCACTGGAGAAAGACTAACTGAAGCAAAGCACATAAACAAATCTCTGTCAGCACTTGGCGATGTTATAGCTGCACTTGCCCAAAAGAGCTCCCATGTTCCCTACAGAAATAGCAAGCTAACACAAGTACTGCAGGATGCCTTAGGTATTACTGCCATTGAACCTTATACAATCAAACGTGTTATTTTCAAAATGCCTTAGGTAGTCTTTAACCATTTGTTTTCCTTGTAATACAGGTGGTCAGGCAAAGACATTGATGTTCGTTCATGTGAACCCTGAAACAGACGCTTTTAATGAAACAATGAGCACTCTCAAATTTGCTGAACGTGTAGCAACAATTGAACTTGGTGCAGCTCGTGTTAATAAGGAAGCAGGACAGGTCAAAGATCTGAAGGAAGAGGTATTTATGATTGTATTATTGGAATCACCCCATCATAGAACTTCATTTCTTAACTCGTGGATGTGAATTGATTTGTCAGATTGCTATGCTAAAAGTGGCATTAGCGGACAAGGAACGTGAAGCAGCACAGGTTAAAGATCTAGCCAACCGTGGTGCCTCAGAGATGAGAAACGCAAGAACAAGATCACCTTTAACAGCCAACATGTCCTCAAAACATGAAGCCGGTCAGGAATCCAGCGTGGACACTTGTACAAGTGAGGTAATTTGTTTGAGACATTCCTGAAAATTCTGAAGTGTCTCCGTGTTTCCCCCAAAAAATGAAAATAAAAGTTCTGAAGGTTACAACTTCTTCGTACTAAATTGCACTGTTCATATAACGTAAGTAAACAAACTAAAGATGTTATTTGTTCCTTTGGCAGATAAGAAGCGCATCATCTGGAAAGCAGAGAAGGTTCCGCTCTCCGTTGTCAATGAGAGAGCTAGAAGAGAAGACACCTATCACCAGCCAGGAACTTTACCTGATTGCGCGGAAGTTCAAGACTCCATCTCCTCCAGTGAGAAGTTCACTGTCTGCTGAAAGAGGCAGCTTTGCAAGGAGTGCAGAGAACAGTGGAAGCATTGACTGCACACCGATATCAAAGGTTGAGGCGCCTGTAAAAGCACCGAACAGCAGTTCTAGAAACACACCTTCATCTGTCCTGACAGCTCAAAATCTACGCAAGTTCCGAGACTCAGAAGACAACCGAAGTAAAATTCCATCTGTCCGTCAAAGTATGACGAAGTACAAGTCTGACAGTACGCCAAAGTCTCAGAAAGAAGAGCAAACTTCAAACAGGAAATCTGGTGCCAAAGTGAGGTCCGAATCCAAGAATACCAGGGACTCCTCTGAGATCGAAAATGAGCTTGCAAGCGATGAACCCACCTTCCATTTCAACCGGAAGGTGAAGAAGCTGCCAACGCAGGCGACAAGACAGTCCCAGAACATTGACCATAGGTACGGTTCGTGAGCTATTTCTGTCAGATGATGGTTGCCTCTATCGCCATATGGTGTGGTATGCTTGCCAAATGCTAATCCATATGTGGTCTCTATTTACTACGTTCTTTTCTCAAAATGTTAGGGCCTCTGTCCGGGAGATGGAGCCTTTGACCGAAGGCAGGCAACGCCGGAACTGGAGCAAGCCACCGTACGCCGAGAGGACCAACATCCCGTTGCCGGATATCAGGCGCAGCGCCTCCCTGCCACGCGGGAAGATGGCTCTTGTGTGAATGTAGCTAGTCTCGTCAGACATTCTTTCATTGATTGTTACCTTGTGGTGTGGTCCGTGCGTATGCTCTACGACTGGGTAGACCTCTCAGGATCACAACGGATGTCTTTTGGGTTGTTTTTGTGAAGCTCCCGTGCTGATTTTGGATAAGAATTAATGTGTCCTCTTTGCTCAATGTAAAAATGTAGTAGTTGCTCTTACTATATCACAACACCTCGTTTCAATGGTGATTAAGAACTGAGAACGCTGCTTGCGTATTCATGTCCTCACTGTGACTCTAATCTTCTAACATAATAAGAAAGTTTCCTAGTGTCATTGTGAAAATTTACCAAAGGAAACAATTTATTTTCTAAGCATTATTCACCGAGGGGAACTGTCAAAACGTGTGCTAGTTACTACTCCCGTCAAGTGCGAACAAACAGTACTCTCTCATTCACTCGCAGCGGGTCTATGGAAGAGGCCGCAGCAAGGGAGCGGAAGCGGCCGCGGGAGGACGACGCGGCTCCACCGCCGCGGGCTGCCGCAGCGGCTGGGGAGGCGCAGTATGTGTACTTGCCTATCGTGGATGCTATCAAGGCCCCCGGCGCCAAGGTCTGCCTCTTCGCCGCCGTCGACGAGATTGGCGCTACCGTCCGCAGCCGCGGCACTGGTGAGCCTGCAGCCGCGGCTGCTCCTTGCCCCGCCCTCCCTTGTCCCCCTTTGCGGCTGAACCCTGCCTAGGGTTTGAAGTCTTCCGTGCCGCGCGGCTTTGAGTTGTTTTGGGGGTTACGGAGAGGACTAAGTCGGAGATTAAATGGTGTTATAGGGTTGCTTCGTGCGCATAGATTCGCTAGTTAGTCCTTGAAAATGAGCTGTGCAACGCTGTTGAAGATTGTAGTGGACGGGGGCAATAGAATTTGGCTGGTGTGGTTATGCATCCTTCAGTTCCTCTCAGTTTGATTCACGAACTGTGTTCCTCTAGGGCTTTAATGGATTGCAAATGCTGTGGAACTAAATAAGCGTACACATTTAGCATGATTTATAGAATCATATTATCAAAATGCTACTGCCTTCTTGAAAAAAAGAAGAGTAGAAGACAATGATTTAGTGCCTCTTTCAGCTCCATATCACCACTTTTTGGTAAATTTTTGGCTTTTTGTGTGAAATCATCACTAATGAAAAGGACTGTCCTGTTTCTTATGTTGTAATATGTTACTCATGTCACCCCAGACCTATTGGCTGTTCATGGCTGTAACTTTTGCAGATTTCACCCTTACATTGAGGATTGTGGATCAATCACGTGCAGCGGGGATTTCTGTAACTTTTTTCGCTGACAACACTGCACTACTGCCCTGTGTTAGGTCAAGCGGAGATGTGATCAGTCTCCATAATGTTATGGTATAGCAGCCTTATTCAGATATGCCATTTGTTACATTTTATGGGATAACTAAGTGTTATAATGCTTTCTTCTCTCATATTTTTGAACCTTTAATAAAATATTTGACAGGGCCTATATCATGTCTATTTTTGTCTGCAGATAAGAATGCATGGAGAATTCTTTGTTACGTTTGACAAAAAGTTTTCATCATTCGCACTATTTGAAGGGAAAGGATCTACAGAGTGCAGACCCTATCAGACGTCTATGAAATATCATGGGAGCAAACATGACAGTGATCTTTTAACCCAGACGAGAATGTGGCTTGCGAATCATCCTTCAGGTGGCTCCAGATTGATTTGCTGTTGCTCATTTCTTATGTCCACCCATCTGCATGATATCATGCCTAAATTGTGTTCATTTGTTCCAAAATTTGCGTGTCCATAAACTATCATGGTTGCAAACATGTTCTACCCAAATGCGAAGCCAGCTTATCCATCATACTTGTACTGTTTACAGTTTGTTGGTCCCACTAACTAGACTGGTGTACGTGAGTTGATTTAGGGCTATAAATACACCATACCCATGGTCTATATTGATTCTTCTGACCCAAAGGGCTAATATTATTTGATAAATTACGACTAACAACAGTACTTGCATTGTTGTCTTTACCATGTTACCCTTTAGGTAAGGGCTGTATCTGCCTTTCAAACACAACAACAATTTGACCTTTTGTTGTCTATTGTCCCAGTTTTGTTAGTTTGTTAGCTTCTTGCTGTGAACTGATGTTACTTTAAGTTCAAAGAATGTATGTTATTCATCTACTTTAGGATTTGTGTCTGTATCTTGCCTTGTGCAGAGATTTTATATCTTCAGGGTTAAATATATGGACTGCCAACATCATTCGCAACACTCATTTCTATCTAACCATTTTGTGCCATAGGTCTGAAAGATCTTGAATTGCAGTTACGGAGTATAAAGTCTGATTCTACTTTTGATCTAGTATGCAAGGTTGGTTCTTTATCCAGTAACATTGAATTCAAGACTTATTTTGTCAGGAACTCTCACTAGTTCTCTGTGTTCTTGTAGGTTCTTCATGTCCGTGAAGCTTCCAATGGCAAATGGATATTTTATGTCTGGGATGGAACTGATACTCCTGCAACTGAGTTTCAGGACTGTAGGTTGTCATTGTCTCCTGCAACTGAGTTTCCGGATTGTAGGTCTTGGTTGTCATTTTGTATTTTTTTTTAATTCAGTGATACCCCTCTTCTTCTTTGCCTTGTTTCTTGTGTTTGTTTTTTTGCTCTTGTGCTTGGGTTCTTCAGGGTTTCATCTCTAGCCTACCCCAACTTTCTTGGGATTAAAGGCTTATTTGTTGTTGTTGTTTGAACAAATACCTTATTTCATTTTGTTTTTGTTGTTGTCAGTTATAGATAACTAAACCTATTATGTAAGCTAGGGTGGTGCTCTAGAGTTTTTGGTATATTGCTAGGGCTATTAGTATTTATTATCTTGTTTTCAGGTGATTTTGTTCTTGAGCACATTTTAGGAAAAAAATGATAATTATCCTTTATAGAAGCATCTGCTAATGCCACTCAACTGATATTTCTGTATACCATTTGAACTTGTAGTTTGGACTCTGAAATGGCTGAATCTTCCCCTCTATGTCTCGAAGAAGTGCCTCCACCCAGGGAGGTTTTATGCACAATGCCATGTCTAGGAACTGTGCTGAGGGTTTTTGTGAATAGGTTTATCAAGGAAGTATTTCACTTGCAAAAGAATATTTATTGGGCTAGGTTCTGCAACATTACTTGCAAGCAAGAGTTCGGCGTGTGGAAAGGCGTTTTGCTGCCCTCTAGTAGAGTTCGCCTTTTATCTAATAAAGATGGCAGTGTTGTTGATCGTCTGAAGTAATCTTCTTTTCTTATGAATTTTAACATCTTTGAGTATCATTTAAGTAACCTTTACAAAATGCTAATACTTTTTGCACCTCCAGGATGTATGACAGTCGCCTTGCAAACAAAGTTCAGCGGCGGCCAATGACGAGCCTCCCTGAGGCCTCTAATGTTGCTGGTATAGAGCTTAATAGCTTGTATCATTGTTCCACTGATAATTATATTCTAATTCGTGGTTCAGACCTTGCATTTAGCTTCTTGTTCTATATGCACCTGAAGGTGGTTATTTGTGAAAAATAAACTTCAGCATTTCTTTTCATGTGCTATATGTCTATGGAGATCTAAGTGCAGCAATGCTGGATTTTTCATATTGAACTTTATTTTTTGCTAGGTCTCTTAAGGCCTTAACACAGGCCGGTGAGAGTACTTAGGTGTGTGTGTGTAGGTCAGGTCTCACCCTTTCCAGTTTTTTCCTTTAGTTACAAACCCGACGTACTAAACACTCCGCAGCTCGGTCCGGAGTGAGGCAGTGTATTTTGTAAGGGACCGCTCTTTCTTCTCCTTAATACAAAGATATGCAGCTCTCCTGCGTATTCAAGAAAAAAAGTTTATTTTTTGCATGAATTATTACTGACGAATGTACAACATGAAGTTGTATGCACCTTTTTGCCATCTGCTGTCCACAAGGGCTTGTGACATGACAATTTGCTCTCAATGCCAGGCACAGAATATGAGACAGCAGGTTATACAACTTTAATGGAGTCTTTAACTCATGAACAGGTAACACTCGTTTCCAACGAACACAATGATGAATTATTTGTTAGTTTTATTATCCGTTTGATTTTCACCAGATGTCACCCATCTCCAGTTCCCTCAAGAACATAAGTGCCCTGCACTCAACGGAGGAACATGTTTCCTTTAATTTTGACTGTAGTGATCTACATATTTTGCTTACCTAGTGAATACAGACCTGAACCTGTGAATTATTCAAAGCTTGCCAATATATATCTTTTCTTTCTTGTGCCAGGTGACACACAAATTCAAAACACTGGTTCGTGTAGTGGCAGCCTTTCCATGTCGAACCGATGACCTCCGTTCACTTTTGACTGGGAACTTTTGTCTTCGGCTGACTCTTGAGGATCCTACAGCAAGAATTCATGCATACATCCACAAGGATGATGGGGTATTTAACTACATCACCATTGTATCTATGGATTTGTCTACAGTTTTCTTTTTTCTTGATGTCCATGATGCACAAAAATAGACTGTATTTTCTGTAATAGTTACAGATGCCTAAAAGTTTCTCACACTTGATCAAGGTGGTGCAATCAAGTCATTTTATTGATCCTTTGCAGGCCAAATTCTTTGGTGGTTTCCTGACGGGTGAATCGTTGATAAAAAAGATGAATAAGCTACTGGGCATCCCAGAAGATGGTGAGGAAGGTGCTCCCTTGACCAGGAACCCACCTTGGATATGGTGTTGCTTGAAATCTTACTATCTGGACAAGAATGATCCGTGGGGCAGCAGAAGATATCGGATCTTTGCCACAGAGATCAGGGATTGAATGGAGAGGAGTCAAAAGGATCTGCAGTAAACAACCTTGGAGTGATCCGCATGCATGTTGTGTAGTATGTGTGTGCTGTCGGGTGCCCACTTAAGCGTCCTGTAAAAACTGGGATCACTCTCTATAATTGCTAACCTAGTAATCTAGCGCTGTATTGTTTAGGAGTATAGAAGATTAAGACGATGTCACTTGCTGTATGCAGTGTTTCTGCTTCTGTTCAGTGTACAATCAGATCAATAGCACTGGTGGTGTTCTCTGCACATGAATTCTGCACCTGCAGTCCTTGTTGCACAATGAAATGAAGTGCGTGAACGTGGCAAATGATCGTGTTTGGAGCCCATAATGTTCCCTGCTTGTAAATCAGGAGAGTTTCGTGTGGTTTTTCTGTGTCTTTACAAGCCATATTTGTTCCGTCTCAAAAGCTGGACGAATGCTGGGTTTCATTCAGTTTCACACTTTCACTGCTGGAGTGGCCGACTGGCACGGAGCCACGGACCACGGAGGTAGTGCAGTGAGCAGTGACACCACCTGTGACGCGTAACGGCTAACGTCCGCCCCCAATCCAGTTAGCCGCATCTGCTCCGCGGCACCTCAAATGGAAGCGCTAGCTGTCGGATCCGCGCCTCCCAGGCCAGGCCTCGCCGCTCCGACCCGCTACTCGCACGTCCGCCGCCCCAGGACCCTCGCCATCGCCGCCGCGCGCCGCCCCTTCGCCGCGGCTCACATGGAACCCGCCGCCGGAGACGGCCGCCCGCGCCCCGCGCCTTCCCGCTGCACCAGCGCCGAGATGGTTGGTTCCTCGTGCGCGATCTCCTCCTCTACCTATCCTGAGCTTGGTTCACCGACAATTGCGAATTCGTGAGGTCTGTGTGGGTATGGTGTTCCCGTGCAGGGCTCTGAGGTGGACGCGGTCGCGACGAGCTCGCACGCCACGGACCCCGCCGCGGATGCCGCCTCAGCTGGCGGCGCCCCCGCTGAGATCGCGGGCGTCGACGGGATACGGATCCGTCGGCGACCCGTGACAGGGCCGCCGGTGCACTACGTCGGCCCGTTCCAGTTCCGCCTCGAGAACGAGGGGAACACGCCGCGGAACATCCTCGAGAAGATCGTCTGGGACAAGGACGTCGAGGTTTCGCAGGCAAGTTCCGTCAGATGAGATGCGCCGGCGGTAATGGGTGTTGGTTAGCCCTGTGCTGATGCCGTTGAAATTTGGGTCACAGATGAAGGAGAGGAGGCCCCTGTACATGCTGAAGGGGCCATTGGAGGCTGCTCCACCGGCGAGGGACTTTGTTGGAGCACTCAAAGCGTCGTATGATCGGACTGGCGTGCCTGCCCTGATCGCAGAGGTCAAAAAGGCCTCACCAAGCCGTGGTGTCCTCAGAGAGGATTTCGATCCGGTGAGTTTATGGTGTGAGATTGAAAATCCATGCCATTTTTTTTGTAGGATTTTAAATCATTTCTTCGTAATATCGAAACTCATCCACTATCCTCTTCATGATATGGAAACTCATCTACTACCCACATGATTGAATTATTATTTCAGTGGTAATTTCTCCTGTGAACTCATTTGCAGAGTTGTAGTAATCTCAACCAGATTAGTTGGCTGAACTGGTTAGCAATAGTGACTCATTAAGTCATACTAGCTATTACTAGCTAGTCCTCATGGAATAATACAACAGAAATGTGAGGGTGTCACATTTCTCTGTTTATTAATACCAGATTAACATGCAATATGATCCTACAAAGAGACATAATAAATTTTAATGCTTAAATCTTAACCTTTGTGTATAACACATACTCCCTCCCTCCCAAAATACTTGACGTTTTAGCTCCGGGCACGGGAATAAGGAGAAGTGTAAAAGGTAGGTGCACAGAAAACGAGGAGGAGAGAAATAGAGATAGGGATGTATTGGAAAGAGAGAAAGTTGCATCAGAAAGTGAGAATGACAAGTATTTTGGGACAAATGGAGTTGGCTAAAGTGTCAAATATTTTGGGACGGAAGAAGTATTTGATATTTGTTAAAAAATTGCAGAATAGTGGAATAAGTGCATAGTGATATTAGGTCAAATTTCGATGACATACACCAGGCTATAAGCTGCTGGTCTCAACAACATCGCATAGATTTGCATCAATACATTACGTTACTCCTCTTTTCTGTTACCATTCTCTTAAACAGACCGATTCCTTAGTGATAATTTGCTTGTTGAGATTCTGAATGATCATGCATGCTGATTTTTTAAACCAATGGCTCTTAGTTGATTTTAATGTGCATAATAATGTTCTTTGGGATACAAACAGGTTCAGATTGCTCAAGCATATGAGAAAAACGGAGCAGCATGCCTCAGTGTTCTTACAGATCAAAAATACTTTCAGGTCTAATTTCTTCATCTTGTGAAATTTTGTTTACTTTCACAATCATTGTAAAGCAATGCATACTTAAGGCACTTGTTTCCTTAATAATGTAATCAGGGAAGTTTTGACTACTTGGAGGCAATACGCAGAGCTGGAGTCAAGGTGCTGTATCATTCACTTGTGTACTACATTTCAGAAGTCAGTAATGTT
Organism: Eleusine indica; assembly: GCA_030378355.1. Classification (NCBI taxonomy): domain Eukaryota; kingdom Viridiplantae; phylum Streptophyta; class Magnoliopsida; order Poales; family Poaceae; genus Eleusine; species Eleusine indica. Next base: position 11,050,521 of record CM059502.1, read on the forward strand.
TAGACTCCGTTCAAGTGTATGAATAGCTCAAGATCTGCATTACTGAATGCAGTGCCCTCTTCTCTGCAAAGAGTTCATTATTGATGCATGGCAACTCTACTATGCACGGTCCAAGGGTGCAGATGCTGTTCTTCTGATTGCTGCTGTATTACCAGACCTTGATATCAAATATATGTTGAAAATTTGCAAAATACTTGGCATGGCAGCTTTAGTTGAGGTTAGCACAATTGCTTTTGATATATGTTTTTAAGAAAATATATGTTTTATATCTTGAAGCCTTTCAGCTCCCATCTCTTGCTGCTCCTGAATCATTCATTTTACTCATGCAATTCCACTATGTTATTGAAGGTTCATGATGAAAGGGAAATGGACCGTATTTTAGGGATAGATGGTGTACAACTTATCGGCATCAACAATCGTAATCTTGGTATGCTATTCCTATCATTTAACAATGAGTTAGTCTCTAGTGATACCAATCAAGTCTCTTTCCCATTTTGTCACCTGGAATCTTGTTGATTTATATCAGATTATTGGCTAATGCATATTCATCACTGCAATAATTTGATGCTTCTGCGGCATGGTGGAAAAAGTAATTGGGAAAAAATAATAAGTAATCTAGACTATTTAAGAGCCCGCTTTGAAAGTCCAGATATAAGTTCCTTAAAAAAAAGTCCAGATATAAGGATGTAAAACATGATAAAGTGGTTGCTGTGGAAACTGGATGATTGTGTAATATTCTACCGTAATTGTCTGTATCATGTTATAGGATTAATATGACAATGAGTACATTTTCTTCCAGAGACATTTGAAGTTGATATTGGAAACACCAAAAAGCTCTTAGAGGGTGAACGAGGAAAAATTATTGCGCAGAAGAATATAATTGTGAGTATTTTTCTTTGACAGATTTTTCATGAAAAAAAACATTGAAAGAGAATCCTAATTGCCTGACTGTAGCTATGACTGCTCGCATTCCATGTATAATTTCACAAAATGCACTTCCATATGCTTGGGGATGCAAGAAACTTTGTTTGTGCACAGGCCATTATAAAATTAGATAAAATGAATCACTGTTATACTATCCGATAATGCAGATATTATGCTAGTAACTTATTAGTAGTTTTTTACATCCATTGCTACAATTCATACACAGTTCTTTATTACGTTATTGTCATCAAGCTACATTGCAAGGCATTATGATATGGGCCTGTGAATCAGGCATATATGAATTATTTTATTTTATCGGTTGAAGACGGGACTAAGGTAGATTTTCCTATAAAGGGAACGAAGCGAGATATCATAATGAGTGACATAAACCAGTTCTTCTCCGTTAATACAAAGCTACCCTGATTGAAATCGCCATCATGATTGGAAGTTCAAGCATTTTCTTCCAGGCACTGCTACAAAAATGAGTCGCTTCATACTGTAAATGAATCAATGTTAGAATTCTCTACTGAAATCATATCAAACAGTTGACTATGCCCAGGAAGGTACTACATGTATCCATTATTCATGTTGCTCTTTGCCCTGTGCCAGGTTGTAGGAGAATCCGGGCTGTTTACTCCTGATCATATTTCATTCGTTCAAAATGCTGGGGTCAAAGCGGTAAGTCACCAACCAACAACTTGCGTCCCTTCGGTTTTGCTGAGCTGACACTCAAATGCATTGCCGTAGGTTCTGGTCGGGGAGTCTCTCATCAAGCAAGAAGATCCAGGGAAAGCAATCGCTGGGCTTTTCGGCAAAGACATCTCGCATGCAAGTGTTCAGACATAGAAAGCCGATCTAAGGCGAGAAATTCTGGATCACATCATTTTGTATAGAGAAAAGATGGAGCAATCCACCTTTTTGGAGAGTTTGGTGTCGTATTTCGTGACCGCACATTTTGAAGCAGATAAATACAGAATGCATTGCCTTGAACAAAATATGATCGCACAACATGTGTAATGAATCCAACAAGCATATGCAAATGCATTTATGCCTCTCCCAACACATCAGAATTACTCTCTGTTAGAGGAGGCCTACGGAGCAGGCATTTTGCATCGGAGGAAAGAGACGAGCTAAAAATACATTTCCTCTCCCTCTCTCCTCTGATGCATTTGCCAGCGTGTGTCAGAGCCACTGATGCATGGCGAGAAATCATTGCTGGGGCAAGAGACGGAGCGATGCAGGCCGAAGCCGATGATGCATTTGCGCTGTTGGAGACGATGTCATAGGTGGCAAATGCAAAACACTGTTTACGGTAGGCAATCGTCAAAATACCTCTTAAAACTACGTGTTATTGTTGGAGTCAGCCTTATCATGCAATTTATGGAGCGCTGCTACAGTTATGTACAAGATTTATATAAATCATACGCACTGTGTCCGTGGCTGTAACGGACTGATTAACTCACATTAGGCCTCCTTAAATCACGGGTGAATGGTGTGATTATCACAAGACACGGCAGCATTACGGGCCGATTTATGCCGGTGGTCGTCGCTGTGATTTGCAAGAAATTTTAATAAGTTAACTAATTGACGCAGAATAAAAATTCGAGCTAGTATGGCCTTATGGGCCTTATGGTTGCGGCCTCCACCAGTCCACCTTTCATTCACCTATTACACCAAATCGAGCCCAACCCACTTCGTCGCGCCTCCTCTGGTCCTCCCCCACACCAGCGATGGCGGCCATGCAGGGCCGCCTCCGCCGCCTTCTCACCCTCCGGCCGCCGCCGCAGTCCGGAACCCTACCCTCCCGCGCGCTGTCCTCCTCGCCGCTAGAGAGTGGCGGAGGTGGAGAAGGCGATGGTGGTAGCGGTAGCGGGGTAGCGGTGAAGCAGGTGACACGAGGGAACCTGGCGGAGTCCCTGGAGGAGCTGCGGGTCCGCGTGCGAGAGGCCGCGTTCGTGGGGATCGACCTGGAGATGAGCGGCGTCACCAGCGCTCCGTGGCGAGACACCTTCGAGCTCGACCGCGCCGACGTGCACTACCTCAAGCTCCGCGACTCCGCTCAGCGATTCGCCGCCCTGCAGCTCGGCGTCTGCCCCTTCCGATGGGACCCTGCCAAATCCGCATTCGTCGCCCACCCGTGCGTTCCACTTCTCTCTATTTGATCTCCTTTGCCATTTATGTTCAAGTAATCCACCAGTAGCTGAAAAGACCAATAGTAAGCTGAATAGCTGATTTGGAAGGATTGTAACTAGCTCATTGTGTTACACAAAAAAAAAAAAATAGCTCATTGTGTGTGCTTGGGCCTTTAATCTACACCGTCTTGCACTTATTTTCCTTGTGCTGCTTCCTGATCAGCAGTGAAGTCGTTTAGAGAGGCTGTTGAATACCATTTGATCCTAATTGAAGTTGTTAATATGCTGTCCACGCTTTGTGTGATGTTCTGCATTAATAAGCTCATAGAGCACACAAATATAGATGGCAATGGAAAATAGAATGCTGGAACCAACCTGAGAACATCAGGAAAACAATGGCCTGGAATTCTGAGTCTTGATCAAGTAGATGCCTAACAGAAACTTACTCCATGCTAGACTAGTCTGCACTGACACTCTGCGTAACCTTTATTCTTATATCAGTTGTGACTTGAAATCGACCAGCCCAACCACTTCATCATTCACCAAGCAAGAATTCTCTCTGGCCTTCAGGTCATTGCTTCCATCATGCACATCATCGATTTGTAGAGTTGCAAATGTTTCTCTGGACTGATGATTCAGCTTTTGGGCACTGGAGTGGGCTTCTGCCATACATTCACGCCACTTCTCCACATTGTCTTTTCAGTTTCCATATTGAGCACAATCCATGTAAGCATGTCCAAGACCGGCGAATATAAAATATAATGCTTTGTGTCTATCCATAGTTCCATACCTGTCTTGTCAAACTATAAGGCCCCCTTTGGAATGCAGGAATGTAAAAACACAGGAATAGAAAAAACGTAGGAAAAGGATAGGAATGGATATGCAAAACAGAGGATTGAAAAATACAGGAATTTTGTTGAGCTGGTCGTTTGAATAGGCCACAGGAAAAATGGAGGAATTTTAAAGGAAATGTGGAAGTAAATGACAGTTACATTTGTTAATCGTCATGTGTTGGTTAACTCAATAGACCAGCCAAACTACATGTGTCCCACATGTCAGTGAATATTCCCTTCTATCCAACATCGTTCTATCCCACAGTAATCTGCCTCGGTCCTATGCAAAGGATACAAAAAAGAGGTCGGACTGGATGCTTCTTTTCCTGTGTTTTCCCTCTGAAATCGCATGCAAAGGGATTGTTCCTCCAAAATTCCTACGCCTCAACCCTTCGAACCAAAGGGTGCTATAGGGTAGATTCCTATAGGCAGGGCCGTCCCAATGATTTTGGAGGCCCTGTACTAAGTACTAGTGTCTTTAACTTAAATCATAAAATAACTTGAGAAATAATGTATATGAGTTCATATGTATTTCATAAGATAAACTAAAACAAAATTTATACCTTTCATATAATCTTTATTTGAAGTGCTTTATTCTTGTTGTATTTCTTGAAATAAAATCTTCAATGATATCTTGATCAGCAATCTTCTCTAGTAAATCACCCTCCAGTGCTATTATAGCCAAATCATTGAGTCTTTCTTGTGTCATTGTTGAACGCAAGTACGACTTCCATAACTTCAACTTAGAAAAGCTACGCTCTGCTGATGCAACAGTTACAGGAATGGTCAACAAAATTTTATAGGTAATAGCTGCATTAGGAAAAGAACCATGTCGTTTTATGAACTGCAAAATTTCAGCAGGGCCCATATTCTTATTGGGAAGGAAACTTTGTAGAAGTGTCAACTCCACATATAGATCTTTCGCATCAATGTCAGATTGTTCATCATGTTTCAGTGCAGCTTCTAGACGTTCACAAGAAGATTTCAAACTATCCTGATCCAGTGATTGCAATGCGTCAGAAATAAATAGAAAACCAAAAATGTTTTGGTAACCTTGATATTGCTCAAATCTCGTTGCAAGAGACGAAATAGCTTGATCAATAAGAGGTAGAAAATAGTTGATTCTAAATAAGTCCTCTGCAGATTGTGAGCCACTTGCTTCATCTTGAGTCTCATCAAAATGTTTCTTTCTTTTAATTTCACGCTTCTTATGAAATGTTGTATGACATCAACATTAGTGATATCCATGTTATCATCAGTGGCCTGGTTATCACCATGATTAGCCGCTGCAACATTTGTGTCATCCATAAGATCTTCCTGACCAATATTTTGTGCCTCTATTTGATCATCTTGGGGATCAATTGTTTGATTGTCGGATGGACCTTGTGATTCTTTCAAAACAAATTTATCCATAGCACCTTTCTGAGATTGAAGTAGATTATCTAGCCTCTTTTTCTTCTTTTGCTTTTCACAACTGGAATCATATTTCCTTATCCAATTTGAAGAAGACATCCTTTGGATAAATAACATAGATTAAGCACTGATCAATTTTTTAATTAATAGAAGAAAAAAGAATGCGAGAATAGAGTTGAGATTCAGTTCATACGTTAGGGCCTCCGGCGACAGCGTGTATTAGTCCTGATCGTTGGAGTGTTGTGCTAGGGCCTGTCACCTGAAGTGCTATTGCTAGGGCCTCCGGCCTATCACCTGAGCGAGAACACAACAGTTAGCTTTTTCTAGTGTAGAGAGAGTAGAGACGAAGCAGTAGCATCACTAACGATCAGGACTAATCTCCAGGTGACCTGATCGCACTTCGCAGCGCAGGAGAGGACGAGACGAGGAAGTATGAGCCTGAGGCAATCGTAGCCGCAGCGCCGGCGGCGTCGCCCACGCCCAGCGATCGTTCGTCTTCGTGTGGACTCGACTCGAGACTAGGTCCTTTCGGCTTCTATTCTCGTTGGACTTGAGACCGACTATGTACAGGAGAAAAAAAAATTTCGGGGCCCCAACATTTTGGGGGCCCAGTACGGTCGCACCGCTGGAACACCCCCAGGGACGGCCCTGCTATAGGGTGAGAATCCTACGTTTTTCCTTTAAAAACCCTTCAATCCAAAGGAGGCCTAAGCTTTTTGAAGTCACTTAGTATGAGGTTTTGCAATATTTGTAGGTATTGCTGATTTGTTATGTTTTTGTGAATTGGTTATTGTATGATCAAATGCTAATAATTTCTGGAGCTAAACATTGTAACCAAGGTATAACCTTTTTTTCCATCTTGGCAGGCACAACTTCTTTATTTTCCCTCGTAAGGAGCTCTCAAGTGATTGTTCGTCCCATGAGTTTCTATGTCAGACAACTTCAATCGACTTCCTAGCGAAGTACCAGTTTGATTTCAACACATGCTTCCGTGAAGGTGCTTTCATTTGCTTAAAATACTCGGTTTAGCTGATAATTGAAGCATATCCTTTTGATCAAACTCAAAGGGTGAACGATTCACGTTTAACTCATTTATAGTTCTTTTCAATTTTCTATTACATAAGAGATGTGGCCATGCCTTTTCCTCTTAGAGTATGTGTTTATTTACAATATTTGGTTAATCTCAGGAATATCTTATTTATCCAGAGCACAAGAGGAAGAAGCAATGCAGAAACTAAATTTGTTGTATCACAATCAATCTGCTTCATCTTCCAGCACCTCTCAAGAGAATGTTGATATGCGACTGAAGAGTGCTGCTGATATTCTTTTCACGGAGAGGATGAAGATGAAATTCAATGAGTGGCGTGATATGATAATCAGCAGGCCAGTAGTCAATAGTCATTTGTCAGAAAACATAGAGTACAGCACAGGTCAATTCCAGACAGTTTTCTTCAAAATGCGACCAGCTATTATTCTCAACGGATTCTCTTCTCATCAGTTGAAGTTAATTCAGCAGGTAGTATTGAACACATTGACTGCCATGGAATAGAGTGGTGAAATAGCTTGGCTGCTTGTTTGTGGGGAAAGAAAAAGATACTGTCCCTGTGAAATATGATTAACCACCAAACTGTCACTGATCACTATATTCTAACATTTTTGTCTCTTGTCATTTCTGTAATAGCTGTGCCATTAAATTTGCAGCTAATTTGAAGAGAATATCGAATATTTAATACAAATTGGTGTTTTCGGTCCCACAATCTTTAATATGTAGTGTGTAGCGTGCGCTAGTAATGTTTTTTTTAATGAACTATTTCTGTTTCTGCTCATATAACATAATTTTCTATGCAGGTATTAAGAACAAAATTCAGGGATCTTGTTTATGTCTGTACATTTGGTGAGGATGACACATCTGAAAAGAAAGTAGTTTATTCAGACACCACAGAGGACCAAATGTTGTTGATGGTAAGAGAATTTTGTTGATCCCACATGGAAGTTGTGTGTGATTTATTTCTTTTTCTGACTACTATAAACTTAATTCAATAGGTGGAGATCATCAATTTGACTTAGATGTGAATGATGCAGTCCAACTTTTGAAATTTGCACTTCTCCTTTTTGGTTCTGAACTGAAGAGGCTGAAGCTACAGAACATCATGATCTGTGTGTTAATTACTTTGCTAGTTGATAGCAATCTCTGTTTTTATTTCAATTGCAGAAAGATGTGCAAGAAGATCTACGGAGAAGCAGGGAAGCAAGAATCAAATCAGCCATAGGAATCCGACATGTCATTGATCTTCTTTCATCAGAACAGAAGTTGATTGTTGGTCATAGTTGTTTCTTAGGTATGCATTTTTTTGCGCTTACGGAAACCTTTATGAGAAGCAACTTCATAGTTGATACATGGGGAGATTCCCATGCACTGTGATAATGATTCCCAGTTGTGTAAATTTCTGCTTAGACGAGGGGAGTTTGACCAGCAACCAGTAGATACAAACTGAGTTTGTGATTTCTCTATCACTGAATTCTGGACTTTCTCTGACTATTCGTCGTGTTTAAACAGATATTGCACAAGTGTACAGCAAGTTTATTGGTCATCTTCCTATGTCTATGAAGGAATTTGCCTTGGGTATCCACAGAATTTTCCCACAGATTGCAGATACCAGGCATCTTATGTCTGTCAGTCAAGCAGTACAAAATCTGATGAGTCGGAAAAGCAAATCACTGTCTTCAGTATTCTCTTTGATGTGCCCTGCATCTTATACGTCTCCTGAGAAGTCATCCGCCCTTCGTCCTGTGAGAATTGAAGTTGAAGGAGATGAAACAATGTGGGTTTTTTAATGGCTCCCTGATGTTTTACATGGTTACATGCTAGATATATATTTCATATGCAAATGCCCAAAACTGCTTTTGCATGTTCAACGAGCATTGTACCCACCTTTCCATTTTATTTTTGAATTAGTTAGTTTTACACCAACTGGCATTATTTTTGAACTGTTCTTTTGTTTTTGTCCTGCTATCCTGCAGGTCTTCTCGCTTCATTTCAGGTGCTAAACATGAAGCAGGGTATGATGCATACATGACTGGATGTGTTTTTGTGCAGTTATGCAGTTATCTTGACATCAAATTTGAGGACCTCCCACCTCAGGAGAACCTAGCAAAAAACAATATGCTGCAGAAACACATTAATATTTTGTCGCCTAGCTGGAACAGTGGAACAGTGGTTGATTTAAGCACTGGCATGGAGAGGCCAGATTCTGCTTATATGCGCAGGTTCCCTGCTGCCGTATATGATAACATTGTACTCCTCTGGGGGTTTCAGTCTAAGGTTAGAACAAAGGATATAAAGGACTGCATCAGCAAAGTGTTTGGTGCGGCTTCAGTTACATCAGTCTTCTCCATTGATTCCACTGCTGTTCTCGTACAGTTTAGGAAACAAGAAACCGTGAATGATTTCTTGGATTTGAAGGCTGTTTTAGAGAGGACAGATAGTGCTATTTCAATTCTACATCCTCTGTCAACTATAATAGAAGGAGGACGTACTCGAGCTGCAAAGTATAACACCTACAGAGACATTTGTAGCTCTTCTGAATCAAAATATTTGTTTGCAGATCAAGCTGAAGCAGTCTGTTCACTACCAGAGGATCAGCTCCGAGTGACTGTTGATGACAATGTTACCACTGGTATACATGAGAGTATTCTTGAGCTTGCCTCCATAAGAAATGGGGATGGAACGAAATGTGGTTCCAAGAATCATGGAAACAATGACATTTTGTGTCAGGAAATCTTGGATTCTCTACGATTCGACAGACGAATGAGAAGCTAATGACTACTACAATCTACCTTCTCTTTACCGCAGGTTATTAGTCTTTGGTCATTCATTTGAGCCTCACTGCTCGGGATAAATGTTGTTTAGATGAGCATTCACTTTACCAGTTTCTTGGCAATTCTATTAGCTTAACACTGTAGCATTATTGTTGTGCACCAATTAGGGGCCATTCTTTCTAATCTTGTGTACAAGAATGATAGTGCATTCTGCCATTCTACTTTTTGCTCATCGACTGCTGTCCTCGTCATTTCCCGTTTACTGTGCAAGGGCCAAAATCAGACATCATGGATGTAATCTGGTATAATGATCCTTTTCCTTTCACCGTCTCACTGGTCAGTACAAAGAAAACCGTACTAAACAGTTCTGCCTGTAATTTGTGCAACACTGCATTTGAGTTACCTCATCTGTGGGTGCACATACAGAGCATTCTCTATCCTGCAGACCTCCCAGACACAATTTGGTTGGCCATGTAGAACGATAGAGAAATGCAAATAATCCCTCATTATCACCGTTCACCGAGTTGGACCAGCTCCCGAACGCGAAGGGAACCCATGGGTCACATGCGAATTTCATATAGCAAAAGAAATAAATAGTATCTTTAAGGGAGTAGCTTATAGTAGGATCTACGGATTCAGTTTGGATGTAATAGCGTTTTCCATAGTCATGTTTTGTGCTATGTACTCTCGACTAGGAGTTACCTTTTTCATTTCTCTTCATTCATTATTTCTTCCGTATAGATGTAAAAAATCTGGTGTAACATTACTCTAGTTAGATAGATGATATGGAATTATGGATTATTTAGGAGCCTAACGAACACTGAAGAGACTCTGGTGGGTATGTCTCGCTTCGCGTGAACAGTACCGTCGTCTCCGCATTTTTTTTACAGCTGTCACAAGGACATATCCCTTCCCTTTTCACCTTCTGCTCTGCTATCTTGCGGCCTCCCCTGCCCTGCGTTCCCGCTGGTTGGTTGCTGCTCTGCTTTGCGCTCAACTTTACCACTCAACCAAGCCCACACGCAAAACCCTCCCTCCTCTCCTCCCAATGGGGGACGACAATGCCGCAGGCCATGGCCAATTCGGCGGCGCCGCTTCCTCCTCCTCCCCGCGAGCTGAGGCCCACCTTCCCGCCGGCTCCGAAGACGAGGACTACAACGAGCTCTACGGCGACGTCGAAGTCGGCTTCGTCCCCCTCCCGCCGCCCTCCCCTTCTCCGTCGCCGTCCTCATGGTCGCAGCCCAAAACTCCGTCCCCGGGCCCCACCCCGTCTCCATCTTCGCCGCCGCACCGCGCCTCGCCTTCCGGGCGCCGCTCCGAGCCGCCGCCCTCCCCTTCCCCGCCGCCGTCCTCGTGGCCGCAGCCCAAAACCCCGTCCCCGGGCCCCGGCTTCACCCCCTTCCCATCTCCGCCGCCGCGCCGCTTCCCGTCTCCGGAGCCCCGCCCGGAGCCCTCCGCCGCGCAGTACCAGCCGCCGCGGCCTCCTCCTCCCCCTGCGGCGCCGAGGCACCAGATGACGCCGCCGCAGCGCGAGCCGCGCGGCTCCTCCTCCTCCTCGCCGCCCGGCAGGAGGCTGTACATCAGCGAGCTCCACTGGTGGACCACGGACGCGGAGGTGGAGGCCGCGCTCGCGCTCGTGCCGGACGCCGCGCCCGAGCTCAGCGACCTGTACTTCTTCAGCGACAAGATCACGGGGAAGTCTCGCGGCGTCTGCCGCGCCGAATTCCGCACCTGCGCCGCGGCCGCCGCGGCCGCAGCCGCGCTCAACGGCCGCGACTTCAACGGGCGCAACTGCGTCGCCTCGCTCTCCCGCCCACCCGCGCTCAACCGCCTGAGCGACGACTTCGACGCCGAGACACCAGTCCGGGCCGCGCCGAACCCCTCCCGTGGCCGCGGCAGCAGCAGCGCGGCGCAAATTCGAGGCAATGTGGGTCAGATTATGGGTGATCGACCGGCTCTGGCGCCACTCCCGCAACAGTCCATGGCTCTGCGGCCACATGGACTGCCGTTCCGTGGTGGTGGGTACGGTGGCTTCGCGGCACCGCCATTGGGGCAGTTCAATCCAGGTATGGGTGCTGGTATGATTCCACAGGCGGTGGCGCCCCACATGAATTCAGCGTTCTTGGCAGCGTGTGGGATGGCAATGCATGGTCCGGGGATGTGGCATGATCAGGTGATGGGCGGGGACATTTGGCGTGCACCGCCGTGGAATTTCAGAGGTTGCCAATTGCCATTGCGGCAGCCACCACCAACAATGCAGGAACAACAGCAGCACGCGGAGGGGGGCTATGGGAAAGGGCAAGGCATGAGGCGAGGAAGACCAGGAAGAAGTGATGAGACGGGCATTGGCAATGTGCGGAGCTTTCCTGCGAGGAGGCAATCTGACCATGATGGAGGTGATTTGTACAAGGAGCGTGACCGTGAGGAGAGGAGTCGGCGCCGAGAGCGTTCCCCAGAGAATGAAAGGGAGCCAGAGAGGCACCGGGATGAGGGGGATCAACGTCGAGGTAATAGGAGGAGGTACCATGAGTATGATGAGGACGATGATGATGATGATAGGAGAATGCGGGCAAAGGCGAGGAGCCAATCAAGGAATGATGGCTATGATGATCATCCAAGGAAGCGTCGCTAATTTTGCATACTAGGAAACATCTTCTGACCAAATGGTAACAAAAATTCTAGAAAAAAAAAACATTGTTTCTTACTGTTATAACTTATCCATGATTTGTCTAATTAGAAATGTATCCTCCTGGAGTTACTCCACGGGGTTGTTTCTGCTGGCCTCAGTTTTGAAGCAACCATCCATAGTTTTCTCATTCTGATTTGTACATTACACTTCTGATGAGTACATTTGCGTATATCCCTTGTTCTATCATGTTACTAGGAACACTTCAGCGTTCATTAGTTATTATCTTGTTTAAATGCACATAAGTAGAGATTCTGTGGTGACCAGCAATTCTGACGCCCCAGTACCTAAAATGGTGATAATTTAGCATGTTACAACTTTTAAAGTAGATAGGTAACCCTTGCTGTAAGTGACAGTATGGCACCCTTAATTAACTCCTGAAGCGTTGTGTTTTCTTGTCGCACATAAAAACCGTGTGTCTCAAAACTTGAAAAAGTTGATGCGTTTTTTATGCATCCAACTATGATTAGAGCCTATAGACTGGAATTGATGACTCTTTGTTGTTAGGAGAAGAGATTGACCTCGTGTTGTCACAAGTACTGTGACTGCTCCATTGGATCATTTGTAAACAATCATTGTTAATTCAATATATATGCTTTACAGTTTTAGATTGCATCCTATGTGAATTGTGGACTATGTATAACAGTTTGTTGGTCACCGCAGCGAATTGTTTCACCTTCCAGTAGTCAGTTATGTTGGAGATAGTGCGAAATAGTTGCTGTATTTATCATAATCATGTATTTTGACTATTTCATGACTGTCATGTGCTATTCAGCATAAGTTACATAAATAATTGGTTTGCTGTTGACTTGTGTTATCAACATGCTGTTTTACCTTGAGCCAAGCCTCCTTTATTCCTTGTTCATCAAAAACTTTTACTGAGGCATGTGGTTGTCATTGATCGTGTCCCTGGAATTTATTGATTAAAATCAGAACACCAGTAGGTACTACCGCCATTCTTTTGTTTCAGTTCGCTGAACACAATACGCTGTATTACATTATATCTTGCAGATAGGATGTTATTTTGATGAAAATGGTTTGGGAGAAGATCCATTTGATTTTCCAGTTCAACCTATTATAAACAAGAAGATCAATTTTGTTATCTCATGGACTGATGTAATTCTTGGTTCCATAAAGCCCTTGCGTATTCTTGCAAGACTGCCCATCCATCAGTATATCGCACTACTAATGGTATTGTTTTTTAGGCTCTTGTTGGGACTTGGGAGTGTATAGTGCTACAGTTCATTATTCCTTTTTTTTTTCAGTTTCTGATTATAGATATGATATTACATTTTGCTTCCTGATTTGACATGCACCAGCAATGCTTCTTCCACAGACCTTAGTTTCATGTATTGGGTGTTCATGATCTCCATTAGACTAAAATACAGTTTGCATACTTTCTTATGCAGCCAGCATTGTTTTGCAATTGTGAGTTGATTACATATTGTTTCTGTTTGAATAGGCTGACCGTGTTAACTCATATCTGCAGGAAAATACATGCGGTCTTTTGTTTAGTTCAGAGAGTCGCTGAGGACACCGGTCTTACCATGACCAACTTCAACTGATTAGAAGGAATTAGAAGAGAGATGAACTCACAAGGAAGCTTAACCAATGCAATAGTCAAATACAGACAATAGATCTAGGGGTATAAGACTTGTTACTTTCACCTGCAACATTGTTTGATCGGGTGAAATTTGTTATGTGGATATCGGGCACGGAATGCATCCGATTTTGTCTCAATTTAGTTGTATCCCGATGCTGCCTTGCTACTGTGATTTCTGGCTGTTGACACAGTACACTTCATGTCAGGGAAAAGAAAAATGATGTCTGTCTCTTTGAGATGACAATGACTTGAAATTGTTCGTTGCTGTATACTACTACTAGTATCACGAAGATGCAGATCAAGTTTCTTTTTTGTTTCACAGAATGTCTGTGGAGCTGAACCTGCCTGTCGGAAGTTGTTGTAGCAGCGTGATACCTGTTCGACTCGTTTGTTTCTCGCATGGGTGAGTTTGTTTTGAGTTGTGACTACGGACTAGTACAAAATACTATAAAGGTTATAGTCGTCCAGCCTTCCGCTCCTCTCAGTATTTTGGACGGCATGGCCCATCTGTCCGGACGAAACGTCATCATTGGACGACGTGGACAACTTCCCGAGTGAGCACGTCACCAATCAAACATCGGGTCGTGCTGCCGGCCTAGACGGGTATGACGAGAGCGGCCCGTGTGTGGGCATCGCTTTGCCATTTCCTCCTTCGAAATCATGGCAACGGCGACCTTGTGTAGCATGGCGACGACAGGGAGCCGTCTCGGTGCCGCTTGCAAGATAGGGGAAGGAGGAGAGGGCGCAATGCTAGGCGAGTCGACGAGATGTCGGTGGATCCCAAAACAACGCATGAGGGGGAGGCGAGAAGGAGCGCGACAGAGCTCATGTGTAGGTGTCGCTGTGCCTCCACATCCTTGCCGCTGTGGAGATAAGGGGAGGCGAGGATAGAGAACCTGGGTAACATCGTGTGGGGTTGGCTAGATGCAAGACAAAGTGGTGGGGGGGGGGGGGGGGGGGGGGAGAGCACTGGCATACCAGATCAATCGGGCGGAGATGCCACAGTGGAGGCGCAAGATGAGGATGGGCAGCGCACTGATAGCCGGAGGCGAGGACGATGCTTGCGGGGGAACGCGGGAGGGGAGGGGAGGGGAGCCAACCGTGGTGGCGTGGCCATGCTGGCAGACAGAGGCAAGAGTAGAGAGCAGGATCATCGAGAAGAAAAAGGATAGACGGAGAAGAAAGGCAGGTGTAGGATGGGGATAAGACTACAATCTTTTTCAAATCAGACCCTTTTCAATTGTTTTTTTTTTTGCACCTGTGATTTATATTTGACATATTTATTGCTCGGCGGAGAAGGAGGATCGGGATCGTCGGCAGTCAGTTGCTCAACAGTCGACCGAGCAGCCGGCTGCCCAACCGTTCGATCGCAATCTATGGCTCATAAAAAAACTCGAGCTCTCTATTTATTTTTCTTTTTTTTTTACCAGAGAAAACCATCTCAACTTTTACTGAAAGCCAAATAGAGTTGATACAACTGAAAAAAAAAACGAAAAGCAGAAACAGGCTGGGGTTGCCAGTTTACAATGGAGTGAGCAGACTTTAAAGACCCCTAGCAGTTTACTATTGAAGAACCACGAAGCTACATCTCAAAGACATCAGTAGCCGAAGTCACCACCGGTTTGAAGCTGCTAATCCAGGTAGTGATCCTCTCTCCTATCTCCTCCACCGTTTTCTGCTGTGCTGGTTTGAGGAGGATCTGCCATTTCTGCATAAACAAGATGCCTTTGTTAAGCACATCAGTCACCTTGTTGGGGAAAGTTTTCTCTATGGCCATCTTGTTCCTATTTGTCCATAACGCCCAAGCCATTCCTGCAAAAATGAAAATACCCAAGTGATGAGCCACCCTTAGCTTGTTATCTAGCCAATTCCCCCACCAATCCTTTATTGATATTGGGATCCGTTCCCAATTATAGATCTCTCTCATCACACACCAGGTGAATAATTTTACAAGTGAAGAAAATATGATTTATGCTATCTGTTTCCTTGCAAATGACACACTTCTCATCTCCCCTCCAATCTCTATCTTTCAAGACCTGACCAATTGGTAATCTGTTATGGCGCATTTGCCAAAGAAAATTTTCTATCTTAAGTGGTAGTTTAGCTTGCCAAAATTTCATATCATTCTTACTTTCGACACCCCCATATGTCAGAAATTGGTATAGCGAGCTTGTGGAAAATTCTCCTGTTCTGTTAAGAGCCCAAACAATTTCATCTCTACCATCAGTTAATAATCTCGCAGCGCCATCATTAGGTTCTGCCACTCCTGATTTTCCTCCTCATTCATATGTCTTCTGAGATTAATAGTCCATCTTCCTTCCTCTATGTATTTCGAAACTAGACCATCCCTATTGTCACTATATTTATATATATTTGGAAATTAAATTCTTAAAGGGGTTGGCCCCAGGCAAGTATCGGCCCAAAATTTCACCATCTCTCCATTTTTGATTTTGTCTTGGGCTCCCCACTTGAAAAGATGTTTGACTTTTTGGAGTCATTTCCAAAATTGTGAAGTCCCCTTAACTTTAGAGTCTGCAAAACAGTCATTTCTCATATATTTGGCTCTCAGCAGTTGACACCAAAGTTCATCACCACCTTTACACAGTTTGTAAATCCATTTTACCACCATATTTCTTTGGTCTGGTAACCGCTTCCCACTTTAGCATGTGATATTTTTTTCTTATCATCAGCCCCTTTCCAAAAGAATCGTGATCTAATTGTGTTCATTTTAGCATGTGTCTTTCCGGGCAGCAAGTAACATCCCATAGTGTAGATGGGTAGGCTGGTTAGGCAAGAGTTTGTCAGAATCATTCTAGCCCCATTTATTTCTCTTCACGAACAAACCAACGTCCGTCTGGATGAAATCGACTGTCAATGCTGATTTTCGGCTGAATGGATGTTTTTGATTGTCAAAATGGATTCACTGCGTGATCTGGATTACAATTATGTGATTAATTTTATTCAATCTCACAGATAATATTGTCAATTTCGCGATTTAGTGGCCAGGGCTTGAGAAGAGAGAAAATAAAATTGAGGATGAATTAGTTAATCAAAATCAAATCCATCAGTTTTTATAGGTTGAGAAATTTGTGGCGATTCCGGAAAGAAATCGTCTTGTAGCAATTAGAAGAAGGCGATGTGGTTGGCATCACGCATTCGACCGCGGCCGGCGCTCGGCGGAGCAGTGTTGGACTCGTTGAACCGAAAACGAAGCAAGCCGTAGGATGCGATCAGATGGCTGAGGAGGCGACTGCTGAGCAGCCGACTGCCGATGATCCTAATCCGAGGAGCACGGGCAAGTGCACCACGGCGGTCTCGGAACGCACCTCCACTCCCGCTGTCGAGCCGCCTCGCCCGCCTTGTCGTTCCATCGCCGGCGACCATAGCGGCCGAAAGCGGAAGGGAAGAGTACTTGCGCAGTTGCGCGTTGTCGGGTAGGAAGGTGAAATCTCGCCTTCTAGCTGCACCTCCGCCCTCCTTGCCCCCTACCATGGCGGCCGGAGACTGCAGGGATGGGATCTAGGCGTCCATGGAGGCCGGTTGCCTCCTGCCCGCAGGCTCGCAGCCTCCTCGCCGAAGGAGAAGGGGGCAGACGACGCTGAGAGGCTACCGCCTCTGTGGTCTATGCGCTCGAAGCCGCGCCGCACCTCGTCTCGTCGCTGGTACGGCAACGGAGGGAGGCAAAGGGGTGGTCGGCGCTGAGGGAAGGAGGCCCGTTATTGGCTGGCCGGCGACGTCGAGCAACGAGCGTGAGCGGCGGGTCTGTGGAGGCGGCGTCGAGCGCCTGGAGATGGATGGGCAACGAAAAAATAGTGATAAGACAAAATAACAGCAGCATGGAACCTACCTACTGACAGCAGTAAAGATAGACATAATGATGCTTATCTCTTGGGTCTCACAGATTGATTGGACCTATCAAGAGTATTAATATATAGTTAATTAATATCATAATTTGAGTTAACTAGCTAGACATATTATTGACTAATAAAATACCCGTTGCTACGGGCTTAAAAAATAATGTATTGACAACTTGCATATATTTGATTGGTACATTATCATAGATAATATTTATTTTTACATATAAAAAAATCATTTTATATTACATAGCTTCCCGTAAAAAATCTTCAACTCTATCACTTATTAAATATTTTCCCTAAAGGCAGATTCTTATGGTTTTTTTTACTTCCAATAGATTATTGCTCTATATATGATATGATTTTAATTTTTAGGAAATGAATTATTGGGAGTTGTTGGAGGACATGACTTTTTTTTTTTACTCCCTACAGATTTAGAAACCTCCTAAATTCTGTCTTTAGAGGGTAACTTTTTTAAATAATGATTAGCATCTCAAGGGTCACCACATCTCAAGAAGGTCTTGTACAACATGTTTTCGGAAAATAAGTAGCTCTCTCATTAAAACTGGATCATTCTGGAATTTTAACTTATCCGTACTCTGAAGAAATTCATGCCAACTAATTAGAACACAGAAAACTTACATATCGTTCCTATCAATGCGAACGAAAGGAGATGAATACAATAAACATAGACCCTAATTTTAAGATCATCAAGGAAAGGCAGGATACAGACAAGGAATCCACATCATAAATAACAAATAGCATATTAAATTATTATCTTGATTATACCAGTAGATCTTCAAAATCATGCATGATGCAAGAACAAATACTAAACAGAACTATTGATATCTCTGCTGATGTAGATAGGTGATAAAGGTTGAAACCTTTAACCTAACACATGCATAGTTGTGATTAAGACTGAAACTTTAGTCTAAACACATGTGGAGGCAATGATCGCAGGAACGTACCTGGGTCTTGTGAGACTTGATGCACAGGATGGAGGTGGACGCTATAGCAAAGACCACTCTGTAGGTTAATGGATCAAATTGTAACAAACATGAATTGATGCACGTCATGATGCCACAATTGCTGGATGGCGACATGCAAACCTTCTAGAGGACATGACCTAACCAAAAAGTAGGACAATAATCAAACAGAATCAGTGCTTCCATCATTGCTTGATGAATCAAGGACTTGGGTAGCAGGGCATGAAAAATAATTAGATTTTACGTAGTTTTCTACTGCCTTGTGTGCCTCCTTCAACGGATAGACTGACGGACCGCATTAGAGAGTGGCCACCGGCTCATCGTGAGCACGCGACGGTGTCGCTTTGACTACACTCCTGGCGACAGCAGAATCTAGTGGCGCCACGGCAGCGAGGTCGTCCATCAGCACTGCGACATGGTGGTGATGAGGTGCATGTTTCTCGGGAGCCTGAACTGCTAGCCAGCTCCATGTCCCTCGCAGTCCAACGGCCATGCGATGACATGAAGACGATGAGAGCACACGTCTCTATAGCCAACGATGTTACGAGACCAACAAAGGCTATATACACAGATATGAAGTTCACCCGTACGCACAGAACAATCAAAGCAATCAGAAGGAATCCATGAGAAGGCCTGCTGATGGATGAACCTCTAAATGCAATGCCGAGATCGGTTAGCCTGGGAGAACCACAAAGATCACAGAGAACCCGCGACGTGACGCATTCGATTGGGTTTTCTTTTTTGCTTTCCTTAGGGATTGGATGGAGTGGGCAGGCAAACGGTTCTCGGTGGAAGGGAGGAATACCAACGGGCTGAGCGTGTAATATACGGACGGTGCGACACCACCAAAATGCTAGGGCGGACAGGGCGTGAACGCAGGCAAGTGTCCCTATTCAACCCGACGGCGATAATGAGCACCACCAACGTATTACTGCTTCTGGTTGACACCCGACGGCAAGTGTTCCTGTTTAACCCGGGGGCGAGGTCGATGATGGCTCGTCCACCTCCAGGTAGAGGTGCACGATGTGTACTAATTAATAGGGCAAGAAGAAAACAACTTCTAAAAGATAGCAGAGTCTATATTAGGTTATTGAGACGTCCATGTTTTCACCCGATGATAATATCCTATTATTCTTTCCATCTAAAAAGCTATGGTGTGGTGTTGAGCTGCTTTAATCTCTCCAGTCGTATTTTTTTGCGTGCACTCAAGAAAAGGATGAACGGTATCTTCAAACTGTTGTCGTTGTGAAGCCTGTACGAGAGGTGACAATAAGGTTTCTGGGCAGCGAATCTGCTGCGCGATTGCTCTGATTCATGACGATCTTTGTTGCTTCATCAATAAACTATGACGTTTACATCGACGGTATGTTTCATCTACTATTTGCACTAATTTAAGTGCTGACAAACCTAACACGAGGTAATATCCTCCTCTGTTATTAGTTGTGCTACTCTATCTGCTCCAGTGTTAGTTCGCATAACGAGTTTAAATGTTTATGAAATTTTCCTCAAACTAAAATTTGGATTTAAAATAACATGCATATTTTCAATATTTCTCTTTTTTATATGATGTTATTATGTAAACACTTGGATTTAATTTAATTAAAAGTGTAAGGAGAGCCACTTAACTATTTTCTCACTTTTTCCTGCTCATATAACGTCGCCTGAATTTGAAAATCAACATGAAAGGTAGAAGAAAAGCAAAATGTATTTAACTGATGTGATGGGAAGAAGACGAGAAATTAGAATCAAAATGGTAGAAAAAGAGATTTTTTCTACAAATTGTTACTCGGTACCCATTATTTTTAGCCAGTAACTTCAAAGTGTGTTAAAATAATGACCAGCCTACAAACATAATTTAATCTCAATATTATTCTTTATAAGGCCAATATTGTATTTTGTTCAATAACATGTCATGACTAACAATGACACGATAAACTGGTTGAGCACATATTCATTATTTCATTATTCTTCCTTGGCTTGCTCAACATTAGCTAGGAACTCTTATGGGTGCCTCTTCGTGGTGGGGGCGAGAGTGGCGATGGAACAGTCCAATCTGAAAAAAAAAAACTTTGATGAAGACATGTACAGAGAATTTATCAAATAAAACATGGACAATTTTATATACTTACTTCCACATTTGGCTCCCTCTAGAAAAGTCTTCCCACACTCTCGTGCAAGGCGAAAAAGCTTACTGACGCTTATATGAAATTCCTCATCCTCGGTAAACGCAGGCCATGTCAGATGATTCCACTACTTGACGACATTCAGTTTTTGGATGTTCATAAGGCACACCAATTCTAATTACATCTTTGCATTTGCTCATAACTAATATTTTGTCGCGCTCACAATCCTGCTCACCCCAAGCTTGATGTGTTGTAAACAAGGAAAAAATTAAGGCAATGACCAGAACTTGAAAGGCTACTTTTGGATCCATGATGTACAAGTGATGGACTATGTTGCTAGGAGTCTAGGACCAAGTGCTTCCTTTCTATAGCCTTCAATGGTGAATAGCGATCTAAGTATAGGATTGTATTGAACACTTCTATTTACAACCTATGAGAAGTGTTACAATGAATGTTAAAGATTCAAAAGATACCATTCAGCTTAAAAGATCCGAGCCATAATGTAGAAATAAATATTTAGAAATCTTTGAACAAACTATCAATACAACATTGAAATATAAGTACCCAAATAGAATTAAATGCTAAGAAATCTTGGAACTGATAGTCAAGAAACATCGATATGACTTGATTTATAATATATGAGAAGTCGAGTCTCATTCAAAATTATTGTTGAGGAATCGAAAGGCATAGATAGTTGAGCATAAAAAATTTGAAGCCAGAAATAAATGTTTAGAAATCTATGAATGAACTATAAATATTACATTGAAATCTTAGGTCACAAAAAAATTATTTAATTTTTTTGTGACCTAAGATTTCAATGTAATATTTATAGTTCATTCATAGATTTCTAAACATTTATTTCTACCTTGTGGCTTTAATATTTTTTATGCTCAGCTATCTATGCCTTTCGATCCCTCAACAATAATTTTGAATGAGAGTCAACTTCTCATATATTATAAATCGAGGCATATCGATGTTTCTTGACTATCAGTTCCAAGATTTCTTAACATTTAATTCTATTTGGGTACTTATATTTTAATATTGATAGTTTGTTCAATGATTTCTAAATATTTATTTCTACCTTGTGGCTTGGATCTTTTAAGCTGAATGACATCTTTTGATTCTTTAACATTCATTTTTAACACTTCTCATAGGCTATAAATAAAAGTGTTCAATACAGTCCTATATACTCAGAGTGTGGACAACCGACGGAAGTGAAGCAGTCTCGCCATCAAATGACAGCAGGACGTGCATACTACATGTGCAAAGATAAGGATATTCATGAGCACGCGGGAGTGAGTACTTAATATGTGCTGTGGTCTATTATTTTTTTTGTTTTAGTACTCATTGTCCTGTATTGTATTGTAGTGTTATTTTTATCAATGGATTCACGGTCCAGATATGTATGACCCACGCATCATGCTTTTCCTGTATGACGAGAATGTCACGTCGCCTTATGCGGAGTTTCAGCGTTGGGTCCCTCCACCGCCTGACCCCGAACCAATGATAGAAGATGAGATTCTAGAGGTTGATACTCGACGTATGATGAGGACATCACTCCTATGGATACACACAACACTCCTCCAAATCTGGACTTGCAAGGTCCAATGACTAGAGCTCGTGCACGACGACTAAATTTAGAGGTGAGCTCGTTCCTACGTTCTTCGCTATATGTTACTTTTGAGAATGGTTTGCTACCTAATGATTATTTTATGATTAGAAACCATGGAGAAGACCAGGAGATGATGGGAGAAGGAGCTGGGAACGTGGAGGACCAGCAAGAGCTTGGAAGCCAAAGTGGAGGCCCAATCAAAACCGACTTCGAGTCTGTTTCGGGGCCCAGGACCAGTCTGTACTAAAACAGTTGCCCAGGACGCATACGGACTCGGATTTGGACGTTCTACATATGCACGGAAAGATAAGGAGAAGACCTTTCCAATGCCGCCGGCCTCATGTCAAAATTCATCCGGAGTCATCGGGAATCGTCAAAACAAGACAGAGTCCAGAATCTGTGTCGGTGCTGCGTCGCCTATTTTTGGCCTTTGGGCTTTGTATCTAGTTGAGCCCAATTAGGGGCGCGTCCAGAGGGTCTTGCACGACCCTAGGGTCTTTATATACAGCCGCCGCCGCACCATTAGGGTTCGGGTTTTGCTTAGATCAATTCTGGTCATAAACAGTTTCGCCGTTCATCGGTTTGTGAGACCCCAACTTCGAGAGTTTAATCATACATCTGCAATTGTGTTGCAATCTTCGTTGTTCTTGCTTGTGTTCTTGATTCGCAGGCAGGGATCAGCCTTCTCGGCGAGGTCAATTGTCTTTTGGATGGTTGATAACCAGAGGAGACGTCGTGCTGCGATTGCGGGGTTTAGAACGTGCTGTTCTGAAGCCGGATCGATTTGTGTGTCGCCTCCGACCAAATCAACTTACTAAGAACCTTTCGGAAGATCGGGAACCCTTGTTCACATCAAGTGGTAATCAGAGCTTCAGGTGCACCGTCAGGTTCACACTACCCTTTAGTTTTGTTTTCGTGTTCTTCCTATCGTCCACTGAAAATACCAAAAAAAAAATTTTCCCCCGCCCATAACCACGTGTTTAGCCTTTGCATATTTCAATTTCAGAGTCCGTAGTGTTGAGTTTGTGCCCTAGTTCTTGTTTAGTCGCTGGTTTAGTTTGTGTTTTTGTCGTCAGTAGTGTTTCCCTTGCAACCCTAGCCGCCATCCCCTTCACCATCCTCGGTTTTGTCGGCTTTGTGTGCTAGGGTTGATTGATCAACACGCCCACCCTAATCCCACCCTAAACCTACCCTCACCACCTCGGACCACTTTTCATAAATTCCACTTTCCGCTGCATCCACCTTGCCAAAAAACTCCCTACCCGACCCCAAGCCCGACTCGGATTTCACTCAAAACCCCGGATTCTTCATAACCGATTCCGACACCCCTTCGGTAAAACAGCCATAACTTTTCGCTCGGTTGTCCGTTTTGGCTGAAATTTTTACAGGAGATTCTAGACGAAAAGTTGAGCATACCCACACTCGGCTACGCCCTGTGTGCCCTCGTCAAAAAATTCAAAAAAAATCGGGAAGATAAAGAAAAAATTCATTCAAGTTGAAACCCGACGTTTTCTGAAACTTCAAGATTTTCTGTAGGCCACGTCCTATCTCGGTTTGAGCTGAAATTTTTTGTGGTTTCTTCCTGTTTACTAGTGAGTTGGAAAAAAATATCAAAAAAATAAAATAAAATAAAAAGAAATTTGGGATTCCTACTAGTGCTCCATCTAGCCCCCTGGAATTTCTGAGTTCGGCTGTTTTACACTAAGCCCCCTGTGATCGACTGTGTCCCTTTGTCTCTTTGTTTCTTCTTTGCTATCACTACTGTTCTAGGACATAGTTAGACCAGCAACTAGGGACAAGTTATTTGGGCACTTATTCAGCTTTACTATCTGTTTTTTGATTTGTGTGCCACTCATATATATATATTTGGCCTTCCTAGCTCTACATACTTCTTCTGGACAGCACATAGGTTATTTGGTAACCCTTGCAATCGTGGAACACTTCTCCCTGGTATCCTTTGCTTTGTTGTTTTCAGAACTTTGTAAGAGCTTTGCAAGAAGCTTACTTTTGCTGTGTTGAGAGGCACCACTGCTTAGTAGTTTTGTAGGGATAACCTTCACTTTTTGTTTCCTGTTTTAGTGTTTCTGATGTCAGGAAGCGATGGAGAGGGTGCTTCACCCGCAAAATTTGATGAGTGCGTGAGCCAAGATCAGTTACAGAAGGCTTTGCAGGCGGTTCAGAGTGATTTGGTAGAGACGATCACCAGGGCCGTCACCGACGCCGTCACCAAGCTTCACCTGGGAGAAAGCATTGAGCGGTTGGATAAGAGAGTCTCTAAGCTAACCGATCAGGTTGTCGAATTGGAGACCGCTCACAAGACCAACAACAACAACAACAACAACAACAACACCAACACCAACACCAACAACGACACCAACAACGACGTTGAAGACGATCATGATGAAGCAACGGTGTATAAGGCTGATGGCACCGTCGATAGGTCAGCTACAAGGACCGCAAGGTTACGACGCCGTTTGCAACGTAACCCTCAAGGTATGGGTGGTTTCCACAACCACAACCGTCGCACACAAGGTAACTATGCTCCAGATGATCCGTATGCTAAAATTAAGTTTTCAATTCCTTCGTTTTCGGGTCAGTACGATGGTGATGCTTACCTTGATTGGGAAATAACGGTAGAACAAAAATTTAATGCCCACCTTGTTCCTGAACAACATAGAGTTAGACAAGCCACTAGTGAGTTTAAGGACTTTGCAATTGTTTGGTGGAGTGGTCTAGCTGCTGAAACCGATTTGCCTACTACTTGGGAAGAACTTAAGGTAGAAATGCGTGATCGTTTTGTTCCTCCTTCTTTTTATAGAGAAATTCGTAATAAACTGCAGCGTTTAGATCAAGGAGATAAAACTGTTCAGGAGTATTTTAGTGAGCTTCAGAAGGGTTTGATTCGTTGTGCTATGGTTGAAAAAGTAGAGGATCAGATTTACCGCTTTTATTCTGGTTTGAGAAAAGAAATTCAGGACATCCTTGATTATAAAGAATTTTATACCCTCAACCAGTGTTTCCAGTATGCTATGCTTGCAGAGAAAGAATCACAGGGACTTTTCCAGGCTTTTGAGGAGTACAGCAAGTCCAGGAATTTCTACCCACCATGGCCAACGGGGACTTCGGGGCTGCCCAAGCCATCTCTCCGGCCGCCCCCACCAGCTAGTGTTGTTTCTGCAGCACCAAGATCAGCCCCTGCCCCTTCTACGCGCTCAGGTAAAAATTCTGTGCAGGTACCGGCTAGTAGTGCCTCCTCTGTTGCTTCGACGGGACGCACTACAGGGATTCAGTGCCACCGATGCCATGGTCTTGGCCATGTGCAGAAAGATTGCCCAAGTAGGCGGGCATATGTGGCGACAGATGATGGCGGTTACATGAGCACCTCTGATGTGGAGGATGAGGAGGAGGATGTCGCTGCCACCAGCGGTGACCTCGTCCTTGGAGGCGGAGATACCACGGGCTACATGAATATTATTGTGCAGCGTGTGCTTAGCACACAAATCCAGCAGCCCGAGATGATGCAGCGACATAACTTGTTCCAGATTTTCTTCGTCATCAAGAACCGTCGGGCACGTGTCATCATTGATGGAGGAAGCTGCAACAATTTGGTGAGTTCTGATGTGGTTAAGAAGCTTGATTTGACCACACGCCCACATCCACATCCATACTACATTCAGTGGTTAAATGACTCTGGAAAAGCTAAGGTAACACAAACTTGCAGAGTTCCTTTTTCCATTGGTTCCTATGTGGATTCTGTTGATTGTGATGTTGTACCCATGCAAGCTTGTTCACTTTTATTGGGTAGACCTTGGGAATTTGATAATGATGCTGTACACCATGGTAAAAGTAATAAGTACACTTTTATGCATAAAGGAACTAAAATTACTTTGTTACCAATGACCCCTGCTGAAATTGTACAAGCTGATTTAGAACGAGCTGCTAGTTTGAAAAATAAAAGCCCTGAAATTCAGCAACCTGTTAATTCTGCTTCTACACCAAGTAATGTTAATGATTCTTCAAGTTCTAAGGGTGCTGCAATTAAATTACAAGGTCGTTCATGTCTTGCCACAAAATCTGAGCTTGCTGAAATTTCTACTGATGATATTTGCTATGCTTTGATATGCAAACAAGCCTTGTTTTTGCTTGGTGATATTGCTTCTAGTGCTTTGCCTCCTGCTGTCACTAACCTTTTGCAGGAGTATGAGGATGTTTTCCCAGCTGAGATACCCTCGGGCTTGCCACCTTTGAGAGGGATTGAGCATCAAATTGATTTGATTCCTGGTGCTACTTTGCCAAACCGTGCTGCTTATAGGACCAACCCTGAGGAGACTACGGAGATACAACGACAAGTCCAAGACCTTTTGGATCGTGGGTATGTTCGTCAATCACTTAGTCCTTGTGCTGTTTCTGTACTTTTGGTTCCTAAGAAAGATGGTTCTTGGCGTATGTGTGTAGATTGTAGAGCCATTAATAACATTACTATTAGGTATCGTCATCCTATTCCTAGGCTAGACGACATGCTTGATGAGTTATGTGGTGCTATAATTTTCACTAAAATTGATTTGCGTAGTGGCTACCATCAAATTAGAATGAAACTTGGAGATGAATGGAAAACAGCTTTCAAAACCAAATTCGGGTTGTATGAGTGGTTAGTAATGCCTTTTGGGTTAACTAATGCACCCAGTACTTTCATGCGTTTGATGAATGAGGTTTTAAGACCTTTTATTGGCAAATTTATGGTTGTTTACTTTGATGATATCTTGATTTATAGCAAATCCATGGATGATCATATGATTCATTTGCGTGCTGTTTTCGATGCTTTGCGAGTTGCACGTTTATTTGGTAACCTTGAGAAGTGCACCTTTTGCACGGATCGAGTCTCTTTTCTTGGCTATGTTGTGACTCCACAGGGAATTGAGGTGGATGAGGCGAAGATTGAAGCCATAAAGAGCTGGCCTGTACCAAAAACTATCACACAGGTGAGGAGTTTTCTTGGTCTTGCAGGTTTCTACCGCCGCTTTGTCAAAGATTTCAGCACCATTGCTGCACCATTGCATGAGTTGACAAAGAAGGGCGTTGACTTCCATTTTGGTAAGGTACATCATGAGTCTTTTGATGCTTTGAAGGACAAACTTACACATGCACCATTGCTGCAATTACCCAATTTTGATAAGACTTTTGAGCTTGAATGTGATGCTAGTGGTATAGGCATTGGTGGTGTTTTGATGCAAGATGGTAAACCTGTTGCATACTTTAGTGAGAAAATTACTGGGCCTGTTTTGAATTATTCCACGTATGATAAGGAACTATATGCACTTGTACGTTCTTTAGAGACGTGGCGTCATTATTTGTTGCCCAAAGAATTTGTTATTCATTCTGATCATGAATCACTTAAGTATATTCGTTCTCAATGCAATTTGAACCGTAGACATGCTAAATGGGTTGAGTTTATTGAGTCTTTTCCTTATATTATTAAACATAAGAAAGGGAAGGATAATGTGATTGCTGATGCTTTATCTAGGCGATATACTTTGTTGTCTCAACTTGATTGTAGAATTTTTGGACTTGAGGCAATTAAAGAACAATATGTTGCTGATGTTGATTTTAAAGATGTATTGCTGCACTGTAAAGAAGGTCGTGCTTGGCACAAATTTGTGTTGAATGATGGATTCTTGTTTAGAGCTAACCGCCTATGCATTCCAGTTGGTTCCGTTCGTCTTTTATTGTTGCAGGAGGCGCATGGAGGTGGATTGATGGGTCATTTTGGTGCTAAGAAGACGGAGGATATTTTGGCCACACACTTCTTTTGGCCAAGGATGAGGAAAGATGTTGAGCGTTTTGTTGCTCGCTGCACTACATGTCAAAAAGCTAAGTCTCGATTGAATCCACATGGTTTATACATGCCACTTCCTGTTCCTTCTATTCCTTGGGCGGATATTTCTATGGACTTTATGTTAGGACTGCGTAGGACTAAGAGGGGGAGTGATAGCATTTTTGTTGTTGTGGATCGTTTTTCCAAGATGGCACACTTTATACCATGTCATAAAACTGATGATGCTAGTTACATTGCTGATCTTTTTTTCAAAGAAATTGTACGTTTGCATGGTATGCCTTCTACTATTGTTTCAGATCGTGATGCAAAATTCTTGAGTCATTTTTGGCGCACGCTTTGGAATAAGTTGGGTACAAAGTTGTTATTTTCTACAACTTGTCATCCACAAACTGATGGACAAACTGAGGTTGTGAACCGCACTTTGGGTACTATGTTGCGAGCTATTTTGAAGAAAAATTTGAAGCAATGGGAAGAATGCTTACCTCATGTTGAGTTTGCTTATAATCGGGCAACACATTCTACTACCAAGGTAAGTCCATTCAAGGTAGTGTATGGTTTTGATCCCCGTACTCCACTTGATATACTTCCTCTACCTATTAATGAGAGAGTTCATGTTGATGCTAAGGAGCGTGCTGAATTTATTTTGCAAATGCATGAGACCACTAGACTTAGCATTGAAAAGATGAATGAAAAGTATAAAATTGCTGGCAGTAAGGGTAGAAAGGAAGTAAAGCTTGATGTAGGAGATTTAGTGTGGTTACACTTAAGGAAGGATAGATTTCCAGAATTGAGAAAGTCTAAACTAATGCCTAGAGCTGATGGTCCATTCAAAATAATAGAGAAGATTAATGATAATGCATACAAACTTGAGTTGCCTCCCGAGTTCGGGGTTAGTCCTACTTTTAACATTTCAGATTTGAAACCACACTTGGGAGAAGAGGATGAGCTCGAGTCGAGGACGACTCCACTTCAAGAGGGGGAGGATGATGAGGACATCACTCCTATGGATACACACAACACTCCTCCAAATCTGGACTTGCAAGGTCCAATGACTAGAGCTCGTGCACGACGACTAAATTTAGAGGTGAGCTCGTTCCTACGTTCTTCGCTATATGTTACTTTTGAGAATGGTTTGCTACCTAATGGTTATTTTATGATTAGAAACCATGGATAAGACCAGGAGATGATGGGAGAAGGAGCTGGGAACGTGGAGGACCAGCAAGAGCTTGGAAGCCAAAGTGGAGGCCCAATCAAAACCGACTTCGAGTCTGTTTCGGGGCCCAGGACCAGTCTGTACTAAAACAGTTGCCCAGGACGCATACGGACTCGGATTTGGACGTTCTACATATGCACGGAAAGATAAGGAGAAGACCTTTCCAATGCCGCCGGCCTCATGTCAAAATTCATCCGGAGTCATCGGGAATCGTCAAAACAAGACAGAGTCCAGAATCTGTGTCGGTGCTACGTCGCCTATTTTTGGCCTTTGGGCTTTGTATCTAGTTGAGCCCAATTAGGGGCGCGTCCAGAGGGTCTTGCACGACCCTAGGGTCTTTATATACAGCCGCCGCCGCACCATTAGGGTTCGGGTTTTGCTTAGATCAATTCTGTTCATAAACAGTTTCGCCGTTCATCGGTTTGTGAGACCCCAACTTCGAGAGTTTAATCATACATCTGCAATTGTGTTGCAATCTTCGTTGTTCTTGCTTGTGTTCTTGATTCGCAGGCAGGGATCAGCCTTCTCGGCGAGGTCAATTGTCTTTTGGACGGTTGATAACCAGAGGAGACGTCGTGCTGCGATTGCGGGGTTTAGAACGTGCTGTTCTGAAGCCGGATCGATTTGTGTGTCGCCTCCGACCAAATCAACTTACCAAGAACCTTTCGGAAGATCGGGAACCCTTGTTCATATCAACGTATGCATAGCTCACCCCTTTGTAAGTGTTGTTACCGTTCGGACTTGGAGATGGAGATTCTCCCTGAGGAATTGAGCTATATTCCATTCTTTTGGTGTGCACTGGTCGGAAACGTAAGTCACTTTTTTTGATATCTTGTAATTTCTTGTATCCTATATGTGGTTGGTTCATAGAGAATAAAAATATATGTGTTTTGTAGGACGGTTTGCGGCTATGTGACTTTCAAGAGTATGTTTATGGCCGGAAGCCATTGTGGACGGAGGCTGGTGATCTCCAAGAATACATAGACGGGAGCAGAAGTGCACCATTCATTAAGACTGCAATTCCCTTATGTCAGTGTGGAGTTCAGGCATGGCAAGGTGTAGTACCATCCGAACTTGGATATGGTTACTTTTGCGGCAACACAATTGGAGAAAATAAATGGGTAAGCTTAGTTTGAACTACTTCATGTAACATGTTGTAGAAAGTGTAATATATTGGTTGCCTGATGAAGGAGGCACTTATGAACTATTTTGTGGATGTAGGACACGCGACGGTGTGATTGGGAGAAATTTTGTCAGCAAGACAAGATTTCGAAGGACACAATGAGGATGAAACCTGCAGAGAAAGCAACATATCTGCAAAAAAGGAGAGACATAGTACGTCGAGAATATGGTATTAGCGTCCCACCGAAGTGGATCTTGCATACCATTATGGAGGAGATGAACTATGATCGAGAGGGTGCTTTGTTGTATTGGAGAAGAAATAAGGAGCACTATCCAGATTCAGCAGATTAGAAAACTTTGACTGAGTACATGATTGAGGATGGAATGGAGAGTCATGGCATGTGGAAGAACAGAATTGAGTTAATGGGGTGGGCAACACAGACCTTGCAGGATCTTGCTGACCCTGTTGTACAGGAGGAGCGGAGGATGAAGCAGTTGCAGAAGGTGGAGGAGGCTAGGCAGCAAGAAGCGGCAGAGAAAGCCGTGTATCACGAAGTGTGCCTGCGTGACCCTAATTCATGGGAGAGTTATAAGGCAACGTTAAAGGAGAGCCATAGGTAGGAAAAAGAGCAAGAAGCTCGAGCTGCAATGGTTGCTGGGGTGAGTAATTTGTGTCCAAGGCAAGAGTCGCTTATTGAGAAAACAACCAATGAGGCCACGACTCGGAAGGTAAAAAAACAATAGAGTGTGGAAATCTATTCTCACAGATATCATACTATTTGAAAGAACTAACTGATTTTGTTTCGATTGTAGATAGTTGGGATGGTTCGGGGTACTGTCTTCCACCAAACAAGTTTTGGTCTACCCCCAAGGAGGAAGCACCTATGTGCTGGTGTGGTGACCCTTGCAAGGTGTTCGGCTCTGGTCACTTTCAAACTTTGTGGCAACATTATTGGATGTGCGACAACGATGCATGTGACCGCACAAAAGAAAAAGATGACGTATGTTTTAATATTATCATACTAGGTTATTATTTATTTTATCGCTTGCCACGTGATGCATAAATAGTTGGTAAATATTATATTGCAGACTCCGCCACCGTTGTGTGACTTCAAATAGTGGATCGATATAGAATGATCCCAAGAAGCTCTTGAGTACATTGAAAGGCACAAGCGTCAACGAGCTTATAGTCGCAAACTTGATAAGGACAGGCATGCACGCAGAGATGAAGAAAGGTGACAACACGATTTATTTGAGGAGCGCCGTGAGGCCCAACACAAGAAAGAGGAGGCCCTTGAGAGGAAGGTGGCACTGAAGAGAGAGCGGGAAAGGGAGAAGAGATGGGAGAGGGCTCGTAGGGCAAAAGAGGCTGTTATTGAGGGTGGGTCTGATGCCTTGAGAAAGGGAAAATGACCTCGTTGTACTCAATAGGAACCTCCCGTTGTGTTTTGTTGTGAGACTAGTCATATCTGTTGTTAAGCATATTCCGTTGTGTTTTGTTGTGAAACTATGTTATGTGAAGTTGATGGAGTGAATTATGTTATGTTTTGAAGTGTATGTTTCTTCCATTTTGTTATCTTTTCAAGTGTATGCATTTGCCTGTTTGAGATACGAAAATGTGCAGCTAAGAAAGCATTACACAGACCGAGACACGCCATATAGTCTGGCGTGTTCCATGTACGAGACACGCCATCCATTCTCTATTTCCAGTTTGTTCTTTTCTTGTGGTGTTGCAGCAACGAAGGGACAAACGGGCCAGATACTCTGGCGTGTCTCATGGCATAAACATGTCATATCAATTGGCGTGTCTAGGATGGGAGACACGCCATGGTCTCTCCATTTCCAGTTTGTTCCTTTTTTCAAGAGGAGGTGGCCGCTGCGACAAAGTAACAAACACGCCAGGCAAAACAGCGTGTCTCATTCCATAAGCACGCCGATGTTTATGGCATGTCACCTCTAGGAGACACGCCGGCTTCTCTCCATTTCCAGTTGGTTCCAGCGGGAGGTGGACGTGACCGCTGTAGCATAAGTCCCAAACAGGCCATACCCCCTAGCGTGTTTCTTGTAAAGAACACGCCATACATCCTGGCGTGTCTGCTCTGTTTTTTGCTGCACTTAAGTTGTGGTCACCAGTCACAACCATAGCACATACTGAAAGTGCCTAGAAAGAGGGTGAATAGGCAATTATCCCTGAAATTCACTTAATAATAAAAGTCAAATGCGTAGTGTCGGACTTGTCCGACGATTGTAGGGAAAGTCCGATGACTTGTCCGATGGCACAAGATAGAAAAGTAGATCGACTAAGTAAATGTTAAAACTAGTGTAAGGCAAGCTAGGAGTAGGTGAATATAAACAAGGGGAAGCTGTAAAAATAAGGAGAGCAACTAGCAAGCAACCTACACAAGTTAATCTAAGAAATACGAAGCAAACCCTAACTATCAAGTTTATGAGCAAGAACAAGTAAATGAGACACGAGTAATTGAAAGCACAAGCAAGACACAAGATTTGTTCACCGAAGTTCAGCTCCACAAAGAAGCCTACGTCTCCGTTGAGGGATTCACAAAGGACCGGGTCTCTTTCAACCCTAACCTCTCCAAGTGACCACAAAGATCAAACTTGGTTTTCCACTAGAAACTCCACAAAGGAGGGGTCAATACAAACTTCCCGAGGCGTCACCATACAAGTTGGGAGCTCTACGGGCACCTCTAACCGTCTAAGGGAAGAATCCCCAAGAGTAACAAACACAATAGTTGTCAGCGGTGAGGATGAATCAAGGGAGGAGAGTTGGGGAGAGCAAAGTGAGCTTGAGAGTGTTTTTGAGTGGAAATGAGTGACCAACCGGCCAGAGGGCGAAGAGGGGTTCTATTTATAGCCCAACGGGGAAAAGAGTCGTTGGAGACCCAATTTCTGAGATCTGTGTCGGACAAGTCCGATGGTCATCGGACATGTCCGATGAATCAAGGTGGCGCAGAAACTGGAGTCCGACAAGCTTGCCCGATGCCTTGGATAAGTTGGCCATCGGACATGTCCGATGGCACTGGAGGGGCAGAGGAACTGGAATCTGATGGCTCGGACAAGTCTTGTTCATCAGACAAGTCCGATGAAAATGGGGTGGCAGGGGAACTGTACTCCGATGAAAGTGTCCGATGCATCGGACTTTCCTCCGGTCATCGGACATGTCCGATGACCGTCGTACATGTCCGACGACCTAGAGTGGCAGAGGTACTGTAGTCCGATGGGTCGGACAAGTCCGATGATTTTGCCCTGAAAATTTTTGTATGGCCTAGAAATAGGAATTTTGCACTTAGTTCACCTCCGCTTCACAATTTTGTGTCCCTCTTAATAGTGCGGCTTTTCCTATACTCAAGATTTAAAATAAAATACTATGAACTTCATTCTTCAGCATATTTTGAATTTCATCTTGAAGCACTTTGCCATCTTGTTTTCTCCCTTTTTGTTTCTATGCATTTAATCACTAAACTTTGTACCATAATCTACACACATGCTCATTAAAGGATTAGTCCGTTCTTAATTATATTGACGCCAATCACCAAAATAAAATTAGGGGCCTAGATGCACCTTCAATCTCCCCCTTTTTGGTGATTGATAACAATACAACTAAATTTCATAAAAATATGCGATGAAGGTTCAGTTTGTGATGAGGAGCTCCCCCTAAATGTGTGCATGAGTGAGAGGATATGAGATAATAACAAGTGCACATATTAAAAAAAATTTGAAAGCTCCCCCTATAACTATGCATACATGTTAATTTACACAAATAGATCATACAAGATAGACGAAATGCAAATAACAAGACAATCAACAAAGTACCAATAAGATAAGCAAATAAAGTGCGCAAACCAACCACATAGATAGCAAAAATAGAGTTTTACAAACCAAATAGTGCCACAAATAATTCAACTCCAAACTCACTCACAACTCAGAAACTAAGAAAAAACTAAGATAACTACACTTCTCCCCCTTTGGCATCAAGACACCCAAAAAGGAGAAAAGTGCGGGTAGAAGGTGATGAGAGCTCTAGTCGTCGGAGAACTCGTAGTCTTCAGCATCATCATCGCATTCTTCCTCTTCTTCCTCATCAATAGTCGGTCCTTTCCCTTTGCGCTAGCGAAGAGCATGGGCAGCTTCATCTTCACCACCTTCGCGTCGTCATCCTCAAAGCGAATGTGTTGAGCACTCGAACCTGCGCCAGAAGAGAAAGAAGGAGGAGTCGGGTAGTACCCAAAGTAGTTCATCTCCTCGATGGTGAAGGTGGGGTCATCATGAGGAGTGGGGTCATCATGAGTGGCAGGAGGTGAGCCTTCATCTGGGGACGGTGGAGGAGGAGTCTCAATACCAAAATGGTCATAGAGACCCTTTGATTCCTTTCAATGACGTCGAGCCTCTGATTAATGCTCTTGCACATGCTCATAAGGGATTTGAACATCTTCATAATCCCGCTTCTCTTGCCGCGAGGAGGCGGAGGCACATGAGAGGATGCAGTGCCTCGAGGGGCAGCCCGAGGTGGCTGAGTTGGTGCAGCTAAAGATGGAGGCTGAGCTGCTCCGAAGAACTGGCCAGAGGTGGTGTCGGGAGTCTAGTTAGAAGGAATCTGAGGTTTGAGGCTCAGATGCTTCATATCCTTGTTGAAGGTTAAACCTGACACCTTCTCAATCATGAACATGATGTGAGGAGCGTATCCACAGCCACGCTTGGGAGAGATGGAGATGTCCC
Organism: Eleusine indica; assembly: GCA_030378355.1. Lineage (NCBI taxonomy): Eukaryota > Viridiplantae > Streptophyta > Magnoliopsida > Poales > Poaceae > Eleusine > Eleusine indica. The sequence continues at coordinate 11,085,408 of CM059502.1, forward strand.
ACTTTTCCTGATAGACATAGTCAAACACATCAAATTTTCTGTTCCCATGAACCCAGTGCAGAATATCCCTCTGAAAGGCAGGAATACGGTCAGAGTTGCTCCCCTTGGAGCTAAGTTACTCCTGCAGATCCGAAACAAGACTGAGAAGAATGGTTTTAGTCCATTAGAGTTGGGAGGAGAGCAGTTATCCGGGTCCACATACATGTACCTCATGTCCTCAGCATCCATATGATTTCCCTTGTGAACCTTGTGCCTTTTCTTGCGTGAATGCTTAAGTCCAATCATACCAGCAAACTGGTTCTGGGAGCAGGTATACTTGGTGCCATTCGTCATCCAGGACATGGTTTTGGCATCTTCATCAAAATAAACAGTTGAGTAAAACTGAGCTATGATTTCCCTATTCCAGGAGTACTGGAAAGTCAGGAAGGTCTTGAGACCATGATGCTCACATGCAGCCAGCACTTGATCAAGTAATGGATGCTTCATTGTCTTCATGTGATCCCAATCAAGCCACTTCATCTCAACCAGTGCATTCTTCATGAGCACATATGAAGCATCAGAATCATAAAAGAGTGCACAAGTAGCATTAGGCATATTAGCATGAGAATCATTAACAAGAGAAAGATGATTAATATTTTTGTTCTTGGCTTGCTTCTTTTGGTAAGATCCTTCCTTGGTGAACTTAAGGAATTTCTTTCCATTCTTGTTCTCCCGAGCATTATGCTTGGCACCCTCAACATAACCAATGCTATCCATGACATGTGTCATTCTAGTATATGTGTATGCACCTCTTGCATACTTTGCCTTCTCATCATCGACAACATCTTTCTCATGTTGTATTTTTCTTTCAAGAGCCTTTACTTGCTTGTTCAAATCATCAATCAATTTGATATTAGTAGCACAAGTGTCAACATCAATATTATAGCATCTATCACATCTTTTATTAGTGGAGGCATGAGATAAATTATTTGAGGAGGATGTGAAAGTTGAAAGAATTCTATATTGTTCTTCAAGAGACTTATGAGTTTTTTCCAAATCCTCATACTTCTCTTGAAGTTCATCTTTAATGCTCTTAACATTTTCACAAGTATTTTCAATCTTAGTGAGAGACATAGTTAAGTCACTAATTTTCTTTCTCTCTTGTTCTAGGAGCTTCTCTAGTTCAAGGTTTCTTTTCTTTTCAAGAACAAGCAAGTCTTCTTATTTCTCAAGTAGCTCCTCTTGCCTATCATTTTCTTCTTTTTGTTTTTCAAGTAATTCCATGAATTCAAGGATTTTAGGAAGTGAAGCATTAACATCATCATCATCATCATTACTACTAGCATAAGAGGAACGCTTGTGTTTAGATTTTGTTACCTTCGATCCTCTTGCCATGAGGCACTTGTGAGTGTTATCGTCATCATCATCACTCAAGCTCCCAAATAGAGAAGTGTTGGTGGGAGTGACGCCAATGGAAAGTGTAGCAATGCCTCCCTCATCCGAGTCGGATTCGGAGGAGGAAGATGATGAAGAGGATGAATCATCGGAATTCCATTCTTGACCAATGTGAGCTTCACCTCTTCTATGCTTCTTGTACTTCTTGTCTTTCTTATGGTGCTTGTCTTTCCTTCTTTCATCTTTGTTCTTCTTCTTTGGACATTCCGCAATGAAATGTTCTTCATCACCACATTCATAGTAAGTTCTTTTTGATCTTCTTGCTTTGCCCTTGTCAAAGCATTTCTTCTTGTAGTCATCTTCCTTGAGAAATGACTTGAATCTCCTCACAAGCAAGGCCATCTCATCATCACTATCCTCACTACTAGAATCAATCACTTTCTTTTTCTTCTCTTGTGTGGCTTTGAGTGCCACATCCTTTTTGTCACCATTTGCTCCCTTAATTTACTTGATCAAGGCATTTATCTTGTTGGCTTGATCATTTTGTTGCTTTTGGGAAAGAAGCTTTCCAGGTACTTCATCGGTGGAGAAGGTTTTGAAGTTGTCCTTCTCTCTAATGTTTGAGGAAATGTTGTTGTCCCATGGTCTCAATGCTTGTAGTAGTCTCTTGTTGATATCTAAGTCGGTCATTTTGGCTCCTAGAGCTCTTCTTTGATTCACAATCCTCATGAGCCTATCATGAACTTCTTTTGGGCCTTCTCCCGGACCCATAATGAATAGGTTGAACTCATTTTGTAGTTCTTCAAGTCTTGCATCTTTGACGAAATCAATGCCCTCATAGATAACCTCAAGCTTTCTCCATAGTTGGTTGGCATTCTTTATTCCGGCTACCTTGTCATACTCGGTGGCACTAAGTGCGGAAACAATTGCACTAGCAGCCACAGCATTACGATGAATGTTGACTTGATCCTTACGAGTTGGATTGTCTCTATTTTCGCACAAGAAACCATTCTCGGTTATATTTGCAACATGGGGACTCATGGATTCCAAATACATCATCATCTTGCATTTCCAATGATCATAAAATTATCCATCAAAGTAAGGGAGTCACAACCATAGCACATACTGAAAGTGCCTAGAGGGGGGGGGTGAATAGGCAATTATCCCTGAAATTCACTTAATAATAAAAGTCAAATGCGCAGTGTCGGACTTGTCCAACGATTGTAGGGAAAATCCGATGACTTGTCCGATGGCAGAAGATAGAAAAGTAGATCGATTGAGTAAATGTTAAAACTAGTGTAAGGCAAGCTAGGAGTAGGTGAATATAAACAAGGGGAAGCTGTAAAAATAAGGAGATCAACTAGCAAGCAACCTACACAAGTTAATCTAAGAAATACGAAGCAAACCCTAACTAGTAAGTTTATGAGCAAGAACAAGTAAATGAGACACGAGTAATTGAAAGCACAAGCAAGACACAAGATTTGTTCACCGAAGTTCAGCTCCACAAAGAAGCCTACGTCTCCGTTGAGGGATTCACAAAGGACCGGGTCTCTTTCAACCCTAACCTCTTCAAGTGACCACAAAGATCAAACTTGGTTTTCCACTAGAAACTCCACAAAGGAGGGGTCAATACAAACTTTCCGAGGCGTCACCATACAAGTTGGGAGCTCTACGGGCACCTCTAACCGTCTAAGGGAAGAATCCCCAAGAGTAACAAACACAATAGTTGTCAGCGGTGAGGATGAACCAAGTGCTCAAGAGGATAAAAGCTTGGAGTCGATGGAAAACTTCAATCTTCTCTCAATCCCTTCACAAATCAAGAGTGGAATCAAGGGAGGAGAGTTTGGGAGAGCAAAGTGAGCTTGAGAGTGTTTTTGAGTGGAAATGAGTGACCAACCGGCCAAAGGGCGAAGAGGGGTTCTATTTATAGCCCAATGAAGAAAAGAGTCGTTAGAGACCCAATTTCTGAGATCTGTGTCGGACAAGTCCGATGATCATCGGACATATCCGATGAATCAAGATGGCGCAGAAACTGGAGTCCGACAAGCTTGTCTGATGCCTCGGATAAGTTGGCCATCGGACAAGTCCGATGTCCGATGGCACTGGAGGGGCGGAGGAACTGGAATCCAATGAACTTGTCCGATGGCTCGGACAAGTCCGATGAAAATGGGGTGGCAGGAGAGCTGTATTCCGATGAAAGTGTCCGATGCGTCGGACTTCCCTCCGGTCATCGGACATGTCCGATGATCGTCGGACATGTCCGACGACCCAGAGTGGCAGAGGTACTGGAGTCCGATGGGTCGAACAAGTCCGATGATTTTACCCTGGTATCTTGGCTGCCTGCTTTCCCTTCTCAGCGCGGGAACGGCCTGACCTCGATGTTCCCTGTGTCGAAGTAGACGGAGCAGCAGCAGCCACGTCAGGTTGTCCGCGTATGCAGTTCATTTTCTCAGGTAGACGACGACAACCTTTCGTCACCACCTGTCATGGAATAGGCAGTGTCATAAGTTTGTTGAGGATTTGATGCAAGGTGGACAACAAGTTGCAGAAAAAAAATACCCTCGCAAGCGCACAGAGTGCGTTCAGTTCCTCAGCTAAACCCTGTGGCTGCCCCAAGGTAGTAGCAGCCTCATTTGACAAGCGCATTAACTGATTTGCCTGTAAATCACATAACATCCCACATTCAAATATTTATGTGCCAGTGCAACAATGATGTAACAAAGAAATAAATAATTACCGCATAGTCTTGAAAGGGAGCTCTTTCCGGTTGTGTCCCGGTCCTTGTTGCCTCGTCATAGTCATCGATGATCTCTTCATCAGTACCGGAGTCAGGTTGGTCAGCAATGAAAGTAGCATTTAGGGATGGACGGATCTTCAGGCCGCTACAAGAGTACAAATAAATCAGGTACTCTTTGAAAGCCCCAGGTCGATGCACGGGACCATTCATGTAATACATCGCCTTGTCATGGCGGTTGTTCCACAGGAGCAACCAAGCTTGGTGCTTGGTAGCCCACTCAACCCGACCCTTCTCCTTCCTCCTGTCAATCCTGTAACGAAAAGGGTCAAATGTGGAGTGATAGATATGAACGCTTGATGAATGTGCAAGAGAAATGAAATAAAACATAAATAAACTCACTTGTGAAGATTTTTGATTTGTGTAGACATGATTCACGTCGACTGGTTGGAGACTTCCAAGGTGACTAGGTGATCGACGACATTGGACGGCGACTGGCGAGCGGGACAACGGCGGCGCCATTGCCGATAGCTCCGCCGCTCGTCGTAGGGCACCCTGGCAGTTGAAACTCGACACTGCCGACTCCTAACGGATGCAGGGAAGACACCACGCTCTACTAAGGTGATCGCAAGGTGACCTAAAGGCTCAAGCTATCTCTCAGCCCGGGGGAAGAATTCGGCGGCTACGGGGAGAGAGAGGGAGAAGGTCTACTAGGCACTTGCCTCGCTCGGTTGGAGGCGGTGGTGCGGGGTTAGTGAGGTGCAAGGTGGCTAGCCAGAGGTGCGGGAAGGCGACAGCGTTGCGTGAAACACGCGGTGCTGGCACCTAGTGCTCGGGGCCGAAGCAGGGGGCGAGTTAATGGGTCAAGGCTGCCGGACGCGGGTCAGGGTGAGGTGATGGCTCGCTGGAAGGCGCTTGAAGAGCTAGGTGACGTGTGTAGAGGGAGGTCCCGTCCAGGGTATGGTTGCCTTGGTGTCTTAGCGGCGGTGTCGCAGTGCGGTTAAGGGCGACGGGACTCGTCGTCGGGCGTGTCGCAACGAGGAGGTGCAGTGAATAGGCCATGTCACGAGGGCGCAGGGTGTGGTCGACGTCGAAGCGGTATGGCGGTGTCGCGGCGTGCTCGTCGCTGGCGAGTTAGGGCGAGGGCGACCCGTCCCTAGTCGCGTCGCGACAGGACGACGCCAATCAGCGGGGCCGAGAGAGTGAAGGCGGCGACGACCGGGTGGAGTAATGGTGACGCTGTGCTCGTCCTCCGAGCAGTGGGAGCGATGGCGGGTTGGTGACTACGGCGTTAGACGAGACAAGGCCGAGTGAGCTAGCGGGCCAGGGAGGCTTGTGCGCGCGAGAGAGAGAGAGAACGGGAGGCGGAGCTGGGCCGAGGGAGAGGAAAAGAAAAAGGGTTTCGGCCTGCAAAGAGGTTTTAAGTTTTTCTTTTATTTTCTGGTTTTTCTCCAACTCAATCCAATTCAAATCAAACCAAATGTAAATAAGAAAAATTTAAACAGGGGTTTGAAAATATAGGGAAAGTCAAGCACTGGTCAAACTTCATAATTTAGGATTCTAAAATATTTGTCTATATGTCTAATCATATTTTATTTTTCTTTCTCATTTAGAAAACGTGTTTTCTTTGAAATTGAATAAAAAATTATTTATGAGGTTTATTTTTGTATGGCCAATTTTCAAGGGTCTCACAGCGTGTTTCATGCTTCAATGGTGGCTAGCGGCTTTACTCCGGCCTGGCACTGCTCGACGCGACAGCTCGGCAGCGGCGGAGCAATGGGCGACGCGATGGTTCACTCAGCGCACGGGGCTAATAGCTAGACGACGGGCAGCGATGAGTCTAATCGAGGAAGTCAGGGCGAGCTCACCGTCGTTGGGGCCGGGCGACGGTGTTGTGGTTGTCGCGGCGTAGGTAAAGGCGAAAGGGGACTTGACCCTGCCCGCATCGCAACACAACGGAGTGAAGGCAACATTGTGCTCGTCTTTGAGTAGGTGGGGAGTGGGCGTCAGTGCGATGGTGTTTGGCCGGGACGGCGTCGAGCTACGAGGTGGCGACGACGTCGGGAAGGGAAGACGCGCGCGCGCGCGCGCGAGAGAGAGAGAGAGAGAGAGAGAGAGAGAGAGAGAGAAGAGAGGCTAGGTTGGGCGGTCGAGTGGGCTGGGAAGGCCAAGTTGGCGGGCGCGTGAGTGGGAGAGGGGAGCGGGGATTTGGGCTGGCATGGCGGTTGGGCCGAGGGAGAAAGGGGAGGAAGCGTCCTGCTAAGAGGGGTTTTGGCTTTTATTTTATTTTCTAGTTTCCTCAAACTCAATCCAATCCAAATCCTATTCAAACAAATCCAATTCGATTCAAACCAAGAGAATTCCAAAGAAAAGATTCAATAAAATCCAAGTAGGAAAAAAAATAACAATCACTTCCCCATGTTCCAAATTTTACAATTTTAAAAATCAGGATTAGTCTATGTCTAATTAAATCTTTAGTTTCTTCCTCTCTACTTAAAAAATGGTTTTCCTGAATAAATAAAATAATTTATAAGGTGTATTTTGTACGGCTAATTTTGAGGGTCTCACAGTTAGGTTATCCGATTTTGCAATTTAAGACATAATCTACAACTAACTAAAGAGTTGGAGGAGATAAATATGACTTCTTGCCTCTATAAAACCCTCTCATAACGCCTATATATTTTTGTAGTATAGTGCCTCAGATGCTGGAATTTTATAGGCTTTGGCCCATTAATATTCACTATAATTCCGGAAAAATCTCAATGGCCCATTCATGAGTGATGGGAGTGTAAAGATTTAGTTCCACATTGCTAATGGAGGTGGAAGGAGTCCAACTTATAAGGTTGGTTGCTCTAGCATCTTTTATAAGTGTATGAATGGAAGAAAGAAGAACACATGTGCGCGCTCACTTGCCTCACCTCGCCGGACGGGGCGGGGCGTGGCGTGGCGTGGCATGGGCGATGGGCACGGCCGCGCATCACCTGCGTGAATGGTCCGCCGAAATCCGGTCCCTTGCCTTGCGGGGACGCGGCTTCCTTTTGTACTTTTATTTTTACTACGTGTTTCATATATTTGGATATAGAAACCGACTCGGTTGTGGAACGTCCAACCTTAGCGTTTTCCTCCTATAAATACGTATGGGTACCGCCGCAAATCACAACCACGTAATCGCTTACGGTTTTGCCTCTCGCTATTGTTGCGCCGTCAAGACTTCTTCATCCCGATTATCGGCGTGCACCGGCGAACGGGAGAGCAGGTCTCCGGAACCGTTGTCCTCTGTGATCCTATACCGAGAAAGGGCGAATAAGATTTTTGGGAAGTGCTCCGCGCGACTGCTCAATCGCTTCCTTGTCTTCGTTAAAATGGTCGCCACGGCTCGTCTTCCTCGACATCAAGTCGGTCTCTCTCCCGTCGTCGCCAGCAACATGACGGTGCTGCATGTCATCGCCGTCTTCTCTATCCAGTACAGAAGGAAATGTACGTACTCTCATCTCAAACCATGTCTTCCATACTGGCTATTGTGATTTGTTTATCTATAATAAATATTGCTAGTATAGTACATGTTATGCTTTTTGTCTGACTTTATAGACCTGTCTAGATCTTGCGTAGACTTATCTAATTCATCATGCAATCTATTAATTATGCTTATGATTTATTTCTGAATTAATATAAAACTAAAAGTACTAATTTATCCAACATCGGAACTTTGGGCAGGAGGAGCTTTCTTGAGCCGGTTACCGGCCTCCTCCGAGGAACACAGCTTCCCACTGCGCTCGTGCGTGGGATGGACCAACCTCCCATCCGCTGCCATTACGCCGGCCGGCGGCAGGCACCGAAATGCGTTACCAGTAATGCACTGGATGTCCTCCTCTTTGCTTTTCGGCAAAGATCCAACTGAAGCACATGGTGCCGGCCGGGCGAGGCGTTTCTTTCACGAAGCTAGCAACTACTCCCTCTGTTCTTAAATTCTTGTCGTCGTTGATTTTTTTAACCATTTTTAATAATTTATTTTATTTAAAATATTATTTTAAATATATAAAATTTTAAGTTATACTTTAATTTCTTTAATAATAAAATAAATTGTGATAACATATATGATATTACTTAAATTTTTTTAAATAAAGCAAATAGTCAAAGTTAATAAAAAAATCAATAGTAACAATAATTTAGAAATAGAGGGAGTAACCTCTTTGACATGAGGGACGAAAATTACTCGTGTCAAAAATTAATGGGGACTGGAAACGCGATGCCCGCCCGGGTACGTCTTTGGTTTGTCGGTCGGTCCGTGCATCAGCCCGCAGCCACTCAACGTAGCTTTCTGATCTGTCAATCCAGTGCCGAACAGCCGGCCGAGTTCTTTCGGACTTTGGAAATTGGCACTGCCCAAAAAATGTGCCAGCCAACGAGGGATCCATATCCTCTGTATTTAGGTCATTTTTAGTGGGTTTTTTATTTGATATTTATTAGATGACACATCAACAAAAAAGATGATATGATGTGATATCTATTACTTTCTTATTTGAAGAGAAAAAAAAGTCATCACGTTCGCTCTCAAGGTCACGAAATTACCACGTTAATTTAAAAAAGAGAAGATATAGACCGTTGGATTTTATGAAGATTTAATGATCTAGATGAAAACAAAAAGTCCATGTTTCATTCCAATTAAAAATATAGATATATTCGGATTGATTGAAAGAATAAAATAAAAAATAGAAAAAAGCCTCAAATCTCTCTCTCACCTTCGCTTCCCTACCCGTTTTATTAATTTTTTCATTTCCTTTCCTACGTCACGTTTCTGTGGAACCAAAGAGTCCACGTCTGACTGTAATTAAAAAAGATATAAATGTGGATTAATTAGAAGAATTCTATAAAAATAGAAAAATACAAGCCCCCCGTTCATGTTTGACTCAGATTCGTTTCCCTATTTTCTTGCTAATGCCTCTCCTGTTTCGTAGGCAAGTAGATCTCCTTTTACCTATTTGTCAGGTTCGTTTTAGTTTCAAGTTTTATTTAAAATCATAATCAATTCAGTATGTATGTTTTTACCTTTAATCTACAAATCCGGATCTCCCTCTCATATCGTTGCCAGCATCTTAATTTTTTTTCCGTTCCTTCCCTATGTAAAGAAATTTCACGTTTTACTTAAAGTCAAAATCAATTTAGAATACATATGTTTTTATCTTTCATTTACAAATTTTGTACAACTTAATTTGACTTTCAAAAAAAGTATAAAGAAAACAATCACTCTAGGTTGTAATCTATTACCTCATAGGAGCTAATAATTTATCTACCTTAACTATCGAATATGGCCAAATAAATGGTTTAGGACAACCGTAAATCTCTCTATCTTAAAAATAGAATTTATATTTGTCTCACTTAACTATCAAAAGAGTTATAATTTATATTCTTCAATTATAAAATCAGGTATTCAGACTTTCTAGATAGTTTCGAGGGTGGCTTCGACTTATTACATGGCAATGCGGATCCAACATGTTAGTTGCCACAACATCTTCCTCCTCTCACATAGACAAAACTGAGACCATCCCGAACTTGCTCCCTTTGCACGCCTCGCCGGGCCACGTTTTAGAGCTCCCGCCGTACCACCGAGGACATGGAAGTATGCAAACGGATGACGAGACAACTGACGTCGTGCCACAATGCCATGTAGGTCAAAATCACCATGTAGGTCAAAATCGCCCCAAAACCGTCTAGAGAAGAAAAACAAAAAGTTTAAAAAGGCTAAGTCTAAATTCCCAGTTTCGTAATCGAAGGGCCAAAAGTGTGACTTCTATAATAATTGAGAGAGTTCAATAAGACTTCTACAATAAGTACTAATTATAATTGTTAATGTTTAAACCTATTCAAGTAAATTTGAAATAATAGGTTACTTGACAAGGTAAATACAAATACTTAGTTTGGACACATTAGCTTGGACTCTATTAAATCAACCGGTACACAAAATAACATATTTAGGAGCCGACAAGGAGGTCGAGTTTATAGCGACATCCTCATGGACATCTTAGGAACAATGGTCAATTGTCAGCTCTGCATTTGCGTCCGTGAGCTTTGCCTTCAGCCTGACAACATACCGTAGTTGTTAGAGCCCGAAGATACATAAGCATGGACATACACAACGTTGGAATTCTTTGGGTGTGCATATAACCACGTTGTTGCTTCAACAACTACGGTAATGCAACTCAATTAATTTGTTTCCTGATAGATAATATGAAAATGAGTCTATGATACATGTGAATTGCTTGAGAGAAGGGGTCATTTGAGGGCCAATTATGTTTTAACATGTCTTATCACCACTTGATCCTATGACAGATCAACTATCATCCATCAAAAAATCATGACCGATACAACAGCTTGCAGAGTTAGGAATAGTGAAACCTAAGAACAACCAGGTAATTTTAATGACTCTGAACAAAGGTAGGTCTATTTGCTGAGTTTAGTATTAAACCAAAAACTCTTTATGGTTGCATGTGATTATTTAGGCCATAAAAGATTTATTAAAAAGTTATATACTGGACTAGCAGACCGTGGACGAATGCACTATTCAAATGTGAATGCACAGATAACGGAAAAATGCACCAGAGCAGGATGAAATATAACAAAATATATAATTATACTCGAAGATAAATAATTTAATCTAAGTAGCTAAAGCATCATATATAATGAACCATGTGGACCTTGAGTAATTGGGTTGTGTGCACTTTCATATACATAAGAATCATCATGTAACACTAATATTATGTATACACCAAGCTTCCACCACTATCTTCATATCAAATATTGCAATTTATTCTTACAAAGCAGTCGTTGGTAATTAAGTATATGTTGCTTATATTTTGAAAAACAGAAACTCAGAGGGTCAGAGTAATTAGCAGGAAGTATCTCTCGATAGAACCACATTAATTATCTAATTTTTATGTAATAAAATTTTGTAAAGTCAACAATACATTTTTTTGTGATTCTACTTATAATCGAAAATAATTTAAATTAAATGTTTGATTCAATAATTTTATAATACATATGAAATAGCTAACTGATTATCTTCTGTATCATGATCAATTCTAGCCGCGCTATTAGCGCGGGACATCTTACTAGTTTAATATGAAAGAGGAGAAAAATCTTTCATTAGAATGAAAGGGTAGTGACACTCTTTTCAAATTGGTGAAAGGAGAATGAAAGATACATTGAGACTCTTTTTCTTTCATGTGCAGAAAAAATAGATCCTCATTGATACACTTATACAACCATTTAATGTCTTGTTCAGCCTATAAAAATATAAAATGAAATAGTACATTGAGAGATGCACTTTTATTTCATAGCATAAGACTAGAAAGCTAATGCGTACATTTGAAAACGTGAAATGAAATAGGGCACTAAGAATGGCCTTATACACTCAATTCACCGGAATGTAGCAACCCGTACACAAATTTGTGAGAGTAAAAAGTAGTCTGCCGAGGATATGAATCCGCCAACGGGAGAGCTCATCGACGCTCAACGTTGCTTTTTGGTGACGACTCGACAGTGTACCTACGCGACGCGAGCGCTTGTTTCCTACGACGTGCCAGCCAGCACGCAGAGAACACGGGAGCTGCCTCACGCCATCGTTAAAACAACACGAAATGTCATGTGAGGTGCTACTAGCGGGTTGTGTTGTGCCCCTCGGAGGCCAAGGGATCCAAGATTCCAAGGTGCTCGCTCACGTGACGACGCTCTGCTCCTCCCCCTCAAGACCGAACAAGTACACGGAGAGAGTACAGGAAAACCTTGGAGCGTTTCGTAAGCAGAGGGGCACCAGAACATGCAATCGGTGTCAGCGAGATCCTGGAAAATTCTCGGCCTTGGACTTTGCGGACAGTCAAATGATTGGGCAGCTGCTGCTGCTGCCTCTCGCAGTAGCACGCAAGTACACACAGCGCCGGCTCGCCCGCCGCGGGTTACCCAACACACAAAACTAATCAAAGCCACCTGCCTGGCCCCCACTGCCCTCGGTGGCTCGGCTGAGTGAGTGAGACTGATGGGAACCAAGAAGTACTAATGATCCTTTGGGTTTGAGCTTGTGCTTATGTTAATCGGTCAAACGGCCCGTTCTCACATGGCGAGGTGTGATCTCTCCGTCCATCTTTTTGTCCCTCTAGGAAGTGAACTGAAAGGGTGGACTTTTCGCAGATGGGGAAAGAGAAAAGTGTAAACTAGCTATGGCCGTCTGCGATTGGAGCACCCACCATGTGGGGGGGAAAGAAACAAAACAAGGGGGCACGTTTGCTTGCATACCACATATTGTTGCCACACATGATCTTGCCGGTAGACCTTTTGATTGATTCCTCACCATGCCGTAGGCAAAGTTAATTTGCCAAACAAAAATTCTCTGAGAAAAAAACTCAAACTACTACTATATTACTACTAGTACATTATTCTAGTGCGTCACCGAATCGAAGCTGTGAGCGCACACATTTTGGCTTAATTTGCTTACCATTTTTCTTCGGAACGTGCTAGATTGATGGTTCGGTTAACCACTACTATGCTGCATCATCTTATCAGAACCGCCACTCAAAGAAAACAGAGAGACATGTAATTGTTTATTGACCTTGTTAGGTACACTATACTGTCAAAGGAATGGATCTTTCAAGATAAGCAAACCGGATTGGAAATGTTCTTTTGAAAGGTGGCACATGATGGTGTCCTGAAAGGGAATGCCGGAATTAGTTTACATATAGACCGATTCAATTAACCGAGCTGTCATCATCTGCCTTCTTTATATCAAATCATGGTTTAGGATTTAGGAGCTTTTCGGGTTTATTTGACGACCGTGCTTTCTCACAATTAGAGATCTATTTAATACATGAAACCAGATTATGGGTGTCAGTCGAACGAGGACCGAGGTAATGGGTTTGCAATTCGTAAAATAAAAAATTATTGGGTTTCATTCATCAGAAGAAGTTGACCATTTGGGAAATATAAACATAAATTTATTCGGTAATCAAAGGAGCATAAAAATGGGTCCACAAATAGAGAAAATGACGAGAATGGGCGATTAGCTAAGCCAACGCTAACATGGTGGGCCATACTTTTTGTATAGAAGTCTTTTTCATAGGGGACATAAGAAAATTTGCTTTAGGAATTTCACATTTGATCTTCGAACTGTCGTTTTGCATCCTTTTACACTCATAAAAAAAAAAGAAATATCGGAAATAGTAAAGTGACAGTTTATACCTAAATAACGACAATACTCAACAGATGCCGGGAGGTCCACCTTCATGATCTGCATCGATCCTCTGCCTTGTGATCCAAGTGACAGTGGCTGGCAGCCAAAACACACAAGAAATCTACTCCTTTCACGAGCTACAACAGGAAGCAAGCCGTGCCGCGCTTCGTTCCGTCACCATCCTCCCGTTTTGCTGTTTCCAACCAAAAGGGATCATACCACCCAATGGCGACGTCTTTTTCATGCCGTTGTCGTTTACGAACCACATCGACAGATATGTACACATATCTAAGGAGCAGGTGAGGTCGTAACTTGATACATATCGGTAAGGTGATCGGGTCAAGCTTTGTCGTCGTTGTGGTATCCGATTGGTGATCCGTTCCCGTCACTACATCCGACGTGCCCCAGGCGTCCAACTCAATCAAGCATCAAACTTGGAAATGGAATGAGTGTGTAGTGTCGCGCAGGAAACTGACGAGGATGAGGCCAGCGCGGCGTCTCTTGTTTTTTTTGCGCAAGGAAATAAAAAAAAAGTTATGGATTCTTTCTTTGCGAGCACTTCATGTACCCACGCACACTGACACGCCACGTACGTGTAGCATCTAGCTAGCTGGGCGCCGTGAAACCAGGACGGCCACGCAAAGTGTGCGCGTCCTACCTTGTGTGATGGCGAAGGCAGGGAGCGCGTAGCCGAACTGGAGCACAACAGAGACGACGCCATGCTTTTCGTGAATCCAGCAAGATCAACGGGACTGTTGAAGAAGCGATACCGTGAGAGCGAATGCATCACTGTACATTGTGCTACCAAGCCTGCTGCTATCGACCGAGCTCGTATCTCTTTTTTAATATTCAGATTCATTAAACATTCTTTAAATTTGGACATAATATTATTCAGATTCCAAGAATGTTTAATAAATCTAGTAAAGAGTCAGGACGATAATTAATTTGGAACGAAAGAAGTAGTAGACTTGTATAGTAAGCAAAGGGAGTGGAAAAACTGTCCTTTTTTTCTTTTCTCATGTGATGATCCTGGGGGTGGGCAGTCAGTCATGAGAGCGACGACAGGTGGTGAGGCTGTGGCGGATGATCATCGATCGATGCCCACCGGATTCCTTCCAACCCCACCGCCGAAGGCAACGCGACCAGCCAGGCAGGCCCAGCGCACGCACCACAGTCCACCCACCCAACCCCAACCCCAACCCCAACCCAACTCTGCGGCGCCGAGCAAAAGCCCCAGCCCCAGCCCCAGCCCCAGCGGGCAGCGGCGTGACGAGTGACGACCACGCGCCGCTCGTGCCCTGCTGCTGCGCACAGCCAGGCGCCTTTTTGTGTTGCCCCCAAAAGAGGCCACGGCCAAATGCAGGCACCGCACCCGCACCTGCCGTGTGCACGAGCACGCAGGCATCAACTGCGCCCTGCGGGGCTTCTCTAGTTCTAGCATCGCTTCACCCCGTCGGTGGATGCCAAGCCGAAACCTCGGCTGCATCTTTTCTTACCTTTTGCTTGGTTTATGCAGTTCGCGAGTCCAAGCACGGGCCGTCCAGCCAGAAAAGATGTAGCCGGTGCTCCCAACTGTGAAATCCCCGCATGAGTTTCGACGCGATTTCAGTAGCATTCCTCGAGGACGTAGTAGCATATCAATCAAAACGCAGCGTGTCCTACTCCTACCCACCGATGAACAATGTTACATGACACGATCGATTCATTGTCTTCGCTTGCCATAGTTCAGCCACGTATTAGATAGTCTCAGAAAAGAAAAGAAAAAGAAAAAAAAAAAGAGGAAAACAAAACCTAGTAAAATGGCTACCCGTGTCCGCGCTTGCAATGGCTTGGCCCACGGCAATCGATCTCTTGCATGCTTGTGCCAATTTCTGCCTTTTTGAGGCGTGTCCCGTGCCGTGCCAATCAACCCCGCGTTCCAACTTTGCAGGTTGCAATCTTTGGTGCGCTGGCTGGGGGGTCCCTGCCTGCCTCGCCGCAAAAGGAGAAGACGACCTACTGTATTCTGGAAGAGGAGGAGGGAGTGCCTTGCGTTCTCTTCATGATTTCTGCTTTGTTAAAGGAAAGAAAAAATAAGACATCCTTGCGTTTTATACATACTGATATTTGGTTTGACTACAACGTCGGGATATTGAGTGTCCGGTAATTGTTTTGTTTTCTTGCCTTTGTCCAAGCCTGTAACTAGCAATCTACTCATTCAATAGTAGCTTTTACCACACTACCGCTCTAAAAAATTTAAAATTCACATAAATTGCATCAAAAGAAAACCCCAACTTCCGCTCAGCGACGAAGAGAGCAATTACGTTGCATGCATTCAGCTCGTGTATCACTAAGAGGTACAAGAGCCAGTGATAATGAATTTTCTGGCGTCCTACACACAGACATGTCACACTACTAAATTATCTAGTAGAGAATTATCCATATTATTCAAATTGCGCCTAAAATGATGAAGCCGATACATCGACATGACGTCTAGCCGGGACACATGCCAATCATAACCTCACCCCAGTCCCAAAACTGGGAACCTGCCCTGTAGGCTGGAACACACATCGAAAACAGAGGGCACGCATCATGACCTGCTGCATCATGGCAACCCGTTCGGGGTCAAACGGATGGCTCCAGGCCTCTGCTCCTGCCATCGCCACCCCGTCCTCGTAGTGGCCTTGCAGCAGCCAATCATCCGGTTCACCACCCTCTGATCTCTGCACCAAGAGGTGCACAAGTCAATGGCATCATTTCCTCCTCTTCTTTCTTTTTGGCCCCAGGAAAAGGCCTCCTTGGGAGGACAGCAACATGATAAAAGGATTTCCGGAAGGTCGTGGCTTAATTCTCTTGTCAATTGTGATCCTTCTTCTAGAAAGCATATGCATAATCTCCATAAAGAGGCGTGGCTTTGGTCAACTAAGATGGCCATTTGACGCTTGAGGAATTAATCAACTTTGTTACACACAACGGTTCTAGACATGCACTTGCGTTTTTTTTTTTTTTTTTTTGGAAAGACCATAGACTTGTGCTTTAGGCTTTGTTTTGTAGCAGACCTCAGCGGAATGTTGCATTTCACTAGCTTACTGGTAGCTGAATGTTTCGTGAATGCGCATGACGCGGGTATGATTATCACGTTTTCCGTAATTTTGTTGCTCCAAACCAATAGTGCCCGGCAAACGCAAAACACGCTAGAAATGCTAACACGTGAATAGATAATGGTTGTGCCTTTTTTTTTTTTCTGTGTCGATGGTCTACCAATAAACATATGCCACTCTCTCTATTCAAATTTATACTGGCAGATTATATTGCTGATAGAGCTAACGCAAAAGAATAATTCTTTTGCCGTAAGTTTTGCTTCACGCCCCTTCTCTGTGGCCAACAAAAGAAGTCAGACAGACCACACCTCTACCAACAAACCAAAAATTACCCAAGTTGGTCAATCTTACCTTTCCACAGGTGTGGTGTGGCAAAGCGTGACCACGAACCAAATGCACCTTTGGTTGATGAAAGCATGGTGCCTCCTGTGTGTGTGATGAATCGGGGACCCATTGAGGTTGATTAGACTTTATAGAGTACTTAAATGCGGCCGAGCTGTCTGGCCCTCGTCCTCCCGGTTTGGCTCGGCGGCATTTGGCAGCTAAACTAGCAACATTTTCTTCTCTTGACTTCCTCTTAGGCATTTCCGTCTACACCCCGGCCTTATCCGTAATTGCTACTAGTAGCAGTGGTTGTCCTTTTTGTAAGTTCCTCCTGCAATATCTGTCCGGTGATTCCGAAGCGTATTAACTGGCAGATTTGCTCCCGGTACATCAGCACGACAATGGAACACTGAGCAAAAGATTTCCATGTCCCGAATATATTAATGTCCCGGTACAGCATATAGTGCAACATCATGGAGTAAGATTTAAGCTTAATGCGCAATGTTATTCTAGCTATGGAGATTTTTGGAATTATTTTTCCCAAAATATTTATATTGTGTCTGGCATTTTCTGACTTTTTGTTAAGAGGAAAAAGAACTATAAATTGCTATTGTAAAACACACCACAGCTTAAAAAAATTAAGATGGTTTCCGAGAATATTTTTATGACATATATATATATATAATTGAAAAAGTCAACTAATAAAAATGATAAATTATGATTTATCTTTCATAGTATGTTGCGCTCATGATTGTCCTTTACCTATTTGTACACATGTATACACACTTCTCAAATATTTAATTTCCTTACTACATAAGGCGTCCATACAAATTTGTTGGATGTCTATTGTGGCACTTACATATTTTTTTAAAAAATCTAATATCTTAATATTTGGCCCATGAAAAGAAGTCACCATATTGTCACTCAAAAGTGAAAACTAATACCATTCTAATGGAAGTAAAATGAAGAATAAGAAATTATCCACCACCGTCATCATGACCAAGCTTTGATCAAGATATATATATTACCTTGTTGTTTGTTCTTGTTCATCATCACCTTATGACCATGTTAGTATGTGCCTTCCGGTCATCTACAACTGATATTACAATTTGTCGAGTATGATCTATGCTATGCTTTCAATCTCAAAGAAAAAGAGGAAAAATAATTATATCATTGCATTTACTTGTGGAAATCCTGATTTTCCCCTATAAATGGTACTGCCGGACTGCCATTTGCGGAGTACTCGCGGTTGCTCTGCTGCACAAAATCTTGTGTTGAATCAACTTTACACTATAGCCCAACGAATTAGCCTATCTATAAGCAAATTTTGAAGATGCCCCTAGACAAAAACAAGAGGACCTATGAGAGGATAAGCGATTGTATTCTTAGAACAGAAAGGTACTAACATGCAAAATCCCTGGACAAAATAACAAGCCAACACCTGCACGCCACCACACCGAAGATGATTAACAAACTCTTAAAAAACTCGCAGGTCCTCCTTCTTGAAGCGATCCAAGGCTTCGTTTCCCGCACCTCGAGGGCTTATTAGTAAAACCGGCCACCACAGCGCATCCAATTTATTGCACTCCTCTGCCCTCTCATGCCGTTTATTTAAGTCTCCACCCCCTGCTGCGGAAATCCTTTTTCTGTATATCGCGGAATTTTTCGGATTCTCGGGCTTCGCCGCGATCCCATCCTCGCCGGCTCGCGCTTCTCCCGGCGGTTCTCCCGGACTTTGTTTTGGCCGAGGCGGGGAGAAGAGAATTGCGGTGTCCACCGACACAGAGGTCAGAGCTCTGATCCTTCACTCCGTCTCCCCCCCCCCCCCCCCCCCCACCTCGTGTTCTCGGTCTTCTCCTTCATCCGGCTGGTTGGTTCTGCATGTGAGTGAGGCGTGGAGTGGACTTTGTTCGTCGTCCTCTGTTTCCTTTCGGCCCATTTGTTTTCTTGATTTCTTCAGAAACGTCAAGGATCGTTGGGTACCTTGCCTACCTCGAGTTTGATTCCTATTATCGCAGAGAGTAGCATTTGACAGCATCGATTTGATTCTTGTTCTTTTTTCCTTTCCTGGAACTGGATTATCCCATCTCGAAAAAGAGAGAAAAATACCAGAATCTTTCTCTTGTTTGCTACTCCTTGGTGTGTTGTTCTTGCCTGCATGTAGTTACTGCACTGGGGTGCACAGTCCTGTGTATTTACTTGGGTACACCGGTACTCCCTGTCGACCGGCCGATGCGGCGCAGTTAAAGCCCTGCGCCCCTGCCACACAGTGGGAGTTGTCTGGCCCCTCGCCAGTTTCTTGAAACCCTGCGATTTCGGTGCCGGCCTGCCGGGGTAGTGAGATCGGTGCGCGGCTGCTGGTTTCGCGCTTTTTTTTTTTTTTACTGTCAGCAGTTCAGCACTCCTCGATTCCTTCCGTGAGAGGAGAGAAAGAAATCAGGGTGCGCTCAATCCGGGGTTTGGTCTCCTTCCTCCGGTGAGTGCTGCTTTGCTCCTATCCCTTGCCTGTGCTGCCCCTGCTTCCGCGTGTATAGAAACCTCAAGTTTGTCTGGCGCGGCGTTGTGTAGCGTTAGCTTAGCTGTATACGCGTGTGTGCATTGTGTGAAGGCTGACTTTCTTCTGGAAGCGGCTGGCATTCGGTGAGGCGAGGGAGAGGCAAAGTAGTAGTAGTTGGGCATACCGGTCGTTGCATCTGCTTTTGATCTTCAACTTTTTTTTTTCCTTTCAGCATTATTCACGAGATGGTCTCTTCTTCTGATTTCTTTTTTTCCCCCTAACTTGTCTTTGGGGCGTACTGCTAGCTTGTGCAGAAAAGGTGTAAAGTGTCGGGTTTTATCTGGATGCAGCGAGACTTTTTCGTTTGAGGGAATCTAGTTTTACGCAAAACACGGCATTTGTTTGTCCACTGATGGACATCGGCATTTGCACTCACAGCTTTTTGTCCTCCACTCCGGTGAACGCAAAGCGCACGATTTTTTTTTTCCTCTTTGGGTCGATCGCTGGAGTATTGACTTCTGAATCTTTTTTTTTTTTGTTAATAATCCCCGCAGGACATAACCTGCACTATTTATCAGAGGCAGTGGCTAAGGCGTGGACATGCCTTGAGGATACTGTGCAAACCATGAAGATAGGTAAGTGAGTTTCACCTCTTTCTTGTATTAGAGGATATGCATTCATAGCTGCATTTGCTTAATCACAACAATTAAGAATGGTTGCATTTTAATTTCGGATAGATAATTTTAGTCTGGTTTTAAGATGTGGGACAGGCAGGCTTATTTGCTTTGAAATGGTAGCAATTGTTGAATTGCTATCTGATTCATTCACATTTTCATTAAACATCAACGTGGAACAAACAATGAAGTGATAAGCATACGCTAAATAGTGATCCCATTTCATTCACCAATGCAATCATCAGTTTGGATGTTTTACATGCCAGGCTGATAGCGTGACGTGCTTCATTTTTTGGGCAACTTGACTCACAAATGTGTGTTGAAATACCATGAAATTGCTAAAATCGGCCTACCCGGACCTTATTACATTCTTATTATATTTACTTGTGAATTTTTCTGCCACTGCCATGGAATATGCTGTGAGTGTGAGGTAGTTGTGGTGTCCCTTCATTATCTTTAATTGGTTCAGCTGTCAGAGCTCTGATTTAGGATCATATGGTTTGTTACATTTAAATATCATTACACTTATAGATCATTAACTTGAGTTAGTCAGACATCCAGCAATTCAGTACTCCCTCCGTTCACATTTAGATGTCGTTTTGGAGTTGGGCACGGGAAATAAGGAGAAGTAAAAAGATGGGTGCACTGAAAACGAGAAGGAGAGAGATAGAGATAGAGATGTAGTGGGAAAAGAGAATATTGTATTGGGAAGAGAGAAAGGGCATTGGGAAGCGAGAATGACATGTAATTGTAGAAAAGTTGCAAACCTTAGAATGACATGTAAATATGAACGGAGGGAGTAGCTTGCATGTGACAGATGTTACATTGCTGATGTTATTTGTATTGATTTCAGTAAGTATCTCACTGTGATACAAAAAATGACGCTCTATTTATGTTGAATGTTAATATTCCTTTCCTTGGTGTGAATGCTGTCAATTCTTAGTTTCTGTTCTTTCAGATTTCAGATTTACCATCAAAACTTTAACTTAGTACAAAACCTATTCACTGTTACAGAAACACCGTGCTTTAAAGGAGTGCATAGATTTTGAGTTGTTATTCATAGCAGGACAAATAATGCTGCAAAATGCAAATGATGAAAGAAAGACAACAATTGAACTTAGGTGAAGGTCTATTTTGTTCATTCCATCACTATAAGTTTCTATTATTTCCTGTCAGTTAGTCATTGATTGTAACATTAGTACAAATTTTAGTCATTTTTTTACTGTTTAAACAAAAAACTAACAATGTTGTATATGGTACATATGCTGCCTTGTGACTTGGACCTTTTCTTATCTCTGTTTACTCTTAACGGCGTGATGATGAAAGACCCACCATAATCATGTTTTTCATAAGTTTGCATCCAGTGTCAGTTCTAAATTAGACCATCAGACTGAATGAGAAGCACGGTTGTTTTGCAGATAAAATGGTTGAGCAAACCAATCAATCTGAAAACAATTTTATGAAGAGTGAGCGTCAGAATGGAGGCAAAACTGGACATACACAAATTGAGGATGGCTTGTATGATAAGGATGTTGTAGAGATCAAACTGCCAGACACAGTTTTCTCTTCGGATTATGGTGGTCATTTTGTTAAGGATGTCTGCATTGATGAAGGAGTTCATACTGATCAGAAGATTGCAACAGCAAAGCTAGTGGATCAAAAAGTGTCCACAGACTTTGAATCTTCAGTGGACCTTAGAGAAGAGATAAAAGCTGAATCCACGAAATCTGCGCATGAACTAAAATCACAAATAGTTGTCCTACCTGTCATGTGTTCTACTGACAATAATACTGGGGAACAGTATGCTTCATCCAAAGGGCATGAACTTGAAGGCAGCAATGCTGCATCTGTATTTACTGATCTGAATCAGAAGACATCAAGTCCTCAACAACCACTTCATCATGAAAGTGCAAATGGTTCCCAACATGTTGTCACAGTCATTTCTGAGGGCAGTGAAAATCAGGAACCATTTCTCAATGGAGGAGCAGCACAGAAGGTACAGTACTACTTCTTTCAGCATGATCAATACTTTTATGGTCACCAGTTGAGTTGCTAAAATGCACACTTTCCATTCACATTTGACATCTGTAAACCTCAAATAGTTTCTTCATTATAGATTTCTTTTTTTTTCTATTCTCTACACCTAGAAATGAATCTAGTATTATGTCTGCGTTTATTTGGTTAAGAAAAGAGATTGCACAAGTGAATTATAATTTTTCCTTTGCTACATCATTTATCTAAACTATTGGATCATACATCAACAATCACTGTCAATGCAGGTTTCATCGAACGATTCTCATGAAACTGGAGTAGGTGTTGCATCTAAGATGAGTGACATCATTTGCAATGATTTACCAGTAGAATCAGCTGCAAATGAGTTACCAGTTGTCGTGCCTGAAGATGTCACCACAGAACTAGATAAGGGAGGATCTAACCAAGCTAATCACTACAACCCTTTCATTGCCTATGGATCATTAGACGACACATGGGAATCTAAGTACTCCCTCCCTACTGTTGTGGATGCTGCTTCCATATCACCCATCTGTCCTGTTGAAAAAACAGATAGTTTTAGTGATCTTGTCAATCGCTCTCTGAGAGGATTTGAATCTCTTGGAATAGCTGAAGCCATAATTGAAGAAAATATGTCAGATTCTGTAGAAGCTAGTTCAAGTATGTTGGATGTCCAAGCATCAGAAGAGAGAAATGATCCGAGAGAGAGTCTCACTAATGAGACAAGAACCGATGTGGCACGTGACACGGGTATGGATACACCCCTATCAACTAGCAGTGCGGAGCCTAGTGATGTCAAAAGTGAGAGCCCTCCAAAGTGCGAGATTGATGGTAGCCAAGAACTACATGATTTTAACCCTAGAGGTGTAGAGGTTGCTACGAAAAATAAGGAGGACAATGCTGATAGTAAGAGTTCAACTCATGTGCAAACAGAACCTGTGGTTCAACTGAATGGTCCTGATAGCGCAAAAGTGACTACACAATCTGTAATTCGCAATCCATTTGAATTAAGCTTTTCTGGACCCAGTATCACATCAGGTCCACTAACGCCCTCTGGTCACATACCTTATTCTGGCAACATTTCTCTTCGATCAGAAAGTAGCACAACAAGCGCTCGATCCTTTGCATTTCCAGTGTAAGTAAAGACTACCTGATTTTAATTTGTGGGCGTAGAATTTGCTTTCTTTCCCTGGATTATTATTGCTTTTTTTTCTTGTAAACAAACCAATATTGTCTCCGTTTTTTCATGTCAATGATGGCAAATAAGCTACGTTTTGTACTTGGTAGTACCTTGTTCTTTATTCCTCTCATCCATTGATAGGAAATGGCTCTCTTTGTTAATTCAATCACACTTTAGCAAAAGGTACTATCTCAAATTTTTAGCTTCTCCATATGTATTTACTAAGAAATCGACTCTCCAATATCCTATCGAGAATATACAGTTCTTCTGAAGCATGCATGTGCGTCAACATTTTGTTCTGAGCTTTCAGAATCGACATTTAGACCTTAAAATTGAAATGTTATCCCTTGGATTGTTCTTTTGTTGTTTTGCTGTAATCCTTTTGGTGGATATCCCATCTTCTCTTAGTTTGACAGAAATTTGACATAAATTGCCAACCGGAACCTCTATGTTGCACTTCAATATACAATTTCTCTTGTAAGTGAATTTTCATGCATACAGTCCGAGGAAGTTTCACTCACTCAACCATATTTGACATAATCCATCCCATATAAGAAATTCTATAACTCCTTCTACATCTAAAGGGGCAGCATTGATTTAGTTCTGTATTATGGTAAATATTCAACAATTTAAATTCCCCATTGTTGCCTAAAAAAGATAGATTCCCCTTGCTAAAGAACATCAGTAAGGCTCGGATACAGTTGATGGTGCTACTTGCTATTATATAGCTTCATATGTGCTTGTACTGCTATGAAAGTTTCTGACATTTGGGGCAATCAGTAGGACATTCTTAATATGTATTATCTTTACATGAATCTAATTATTGATCCCATTCTTTTCATTTCGATTGACAGACTACAAAATGAGTGGAATAGCAGCCCTGTGAAGATGGCGAAGGCTGACCGCAGACGCTTGAGGGAAGACCGTGGCTGGAGTTACAGAATCCTTTGTTGCTGTAAATTCTGAATGTATGTGCTTACCCTGCATTTTTCCTGTTTGAGTTCAGCCCTTCGTGTCACGCTTGAGCCTGTGGTAGTCCATGTTAAATTCATTCAAATTAATATTTGCTCCTTTCTCTCTCTTGCTGTCTCTCCCCCATGCCCTGCTTTTTTATTTATCTACAGCAGGTTAATGGCTTGTCGAATTCGGTAGTGGCTTGTAATTTGCACTTTAAATGAGGAATGAAGGTATAGCTTTGATATAGCATCCTATGTTACGTGTACAAGAATTGCTGATAAATGTGCCTGGAGGCTAGATATGGTTTCTTATTTGAGCCTTCCTCTGCTGGGAGTTATGCTTGCCAGTGGCCATGGTCCTTATATGTGAGCAAACAACAGAATAATATGACAATATTGGTACAAAATACTGAATACATAAGTAAATTACTAAACCTGTGATGTAACATGCATATGACCTGAACAAGTTTGCAAACCTGATAACCTGGTGCGCACACCTATATATATGGTACTACAAGGTAGCTTAGCCTCAAGCATGAACATCCAAGTACAAAATTGCCCATCTGCACGAGTCTCACCCTCGTGCAATCAGGACTGAAGCAGAATATCCAGCTTGGAAGGACTAGCAACATTGTTCAACTAGGACTAGCAACTATAAAGCCTAATTATAGGAGCAACTACCCCTAACTCTAACTATGTACCTAACTGGTATGTTGTCTGTCTATGGCTCCTCATCCTGCATCGGCACGCCGTTGTTGATCGGCCGGCGACGTTTCGCCTTGGCCGCGTAGTCTCTCCTAAGCATGTCGTACATCTCGGTGGCCGGGTCTGCGTGCTTCCCAGCCGCCCGCATTTCCACCGTCCGTGGTCGTGACCCTGCCCCTGCGGACGTGGCTGAGCCAGCCGGTCGGCGGTGGCGAGCTGCTTCTGCTGATGATCCAGCCAGGCCCTGAAATGAGCAGCATGAATCACAGTTAAATTATATGAATATTTACAGATGCAGCGCATTCTTTTATAGAGGTCATGAGGGGCAGGTTGCTAGAGAGCACGTGAGACCTGTTGTTTCTTCTGTGAACCTTGTGGTTTGGGATTGCTCGTATCAGCCGTCTCTGCAGAGAGGAATAAAGGATTAGTTCATAATTCATAACAAAAAAGGAAGTTTTTTGAAGTGTATATGTTGTTGTTATATATTGGTGAACCGCTAATCAGAAATTGGTTAAGCTTCTAACTGAGCTCTGTTCGCATTAGACGGTATGTATGCACCTTTTCGATCTCCATTCACTCCTATGGCTTTGGCTTCCTCAATGTTCCGCGCACCGAGTTTCCGCCCTTTGAATTCTTTTTTCGCAACTAAATCACCGGCTGACGCCGAAGCTGGCTCCTTACCGAGGTTCTGCACACAATGGATTGAAGCATTCAGATAAGCTCAAAATTCTGTACACCATCATAAATTGTTGTATATTGTGTGGATTTCGAGTAGGTTGGAAGGTTTCACTAACCGTATCCCCTCTGTTATTGAAGCCATCGTCAACCTTTAGCACCGCAACTACAAAAACAACAGTCAAGATATGATTAACAACGCATCAAAGCTAAGGCAAGTCCCAAGAACCGCAACTGCAAATATTTGACAAGAACTCACCATGGCGAGCGCAAGAAACTGGGAGGCGATGAGTGAGCAAGGAGATGATGAGTAGGGCAGCTACAAGAAGACTACTGAATGCTCTATAGCCCATGGTGCCAACTTGTTGATCCGTGCGAGTGTTATGTGATACGCTATGAACAAAATGGTCGTAGTTGCAAACTAGTAAAAGGTGTTTGAAGAGAAGAGAGGAGGCAGGATGGGGTTGCTGTCCTTTTTATAGAAGAAGAAGAAGAAGAAGAAGAAGAAGAAGGCAATGCTTTGCTAGGCATTAGAGCTAACTTAGGGATGGGTGATGATATGCGGTCAAAGCTAGTAGTAGGATTGTGAGAGAGTGACGGCCTGAGAATCTCTGTTCTAAACCGTACCCCCGTGTCAGTCTTGTTTAACAAGCCCTAGGAATTGTTTATGGTGGTCTGGTCCTGGTTGTGCCTGGAGAGGTACTACCAAGGATCTTACGGATTATGATATGCTCCCCGGGTTCTCGTCACTTTTTTGAACATGTGTACTCTGCTTATTCAATCGACACAGTGTCTTAACACAGGACTTTTAAGTTGAAACAAGAGCGTCTTTGAAATTGAAAGATGTGCAAGCCCGGGAAGTTGAATTGCAAATATGCTATCGGCGAATCGATGGTAGACCCCTGGAATAGCCCAGGCAGCTAGCTGTACGATTTCCATAAAAGTCAAAACTAATGCACCGTTTTGATGAGGTGTGGAAGCTCGCCCAGGCAGAAGTACACAATCGCCCAGGCAGAAGTACACAATGCTGCTATACACTTGCAAGCACAACACATGTACAACGCGTGTGAACAGGAACATTAGCTTTCGAGATTCCCAGTCCCAGCACTGTCGTACGTCCTAGCTTAACGCCGCGCGTTCGTTCATTGATCGCGTCGCTATACCCGAGAAAATGTGAGGCGGCAAAGTGCTCGATCGCTTGTTTACAAGCTTCCATGCACGGGGCCGGCGAATCCGGTTGCGCCGGCCTGATGACCCCTCCTTCAATTCCGTCGGCCAAACGTACGCCCGCCGCCACTCTGCCGTGCAGTGAGCTCTTCGAGATGCAAATGTCGGGAGCTCGGGATCAGTCGGCACTCCTCATTCGTTGCATCGAAAGCTGATGTTGTGTCTTGTTGATGTGTGTGCGTGCGGTGAACCTTAGTTCTGGATCGGTTCGAAATCTAAAGTTCAAGTTCCGGTGGGGATTGGAAGAGCCGTGGCCATCGCGTGGCCGAGAGCACGAGGGCGTTCTGCCCGAGCCGGAGGCACCTTGTGCGGTGTGGTGGGTGGCTTTTGGGACCCGAGCTCGCTGCCTCTGCTGCACTATGCAGTCAGCCGTAGAGGGTAGAGCGACGAAAAACAGCAACCAGCTGCCGGCGTGCACCGTCGCCGGGCAGCCGGCCACGTGCCGCCCATCAAAAAAAAAAAAAAAAAATACATACGCCCGCTCCGTAAAAACGGAATCCTGACGGGTCCAAGTGGAGCTGCTGCGCCACTCCGCCTGCTCGAATTTTTAATCTCGAAAACCAGGCAGGCGCACGCTGTAAAATTAAAATTTTTGACGGTGCCAGGAGCCAGCGTGTTCGTTCAGAGTCCAATGGTTCTCCGTTCACCCCGTTCGGTCGACGGTCGGGCTGTGACAAAGTTTCAAAGCGCGCAGTCGTAGCTGCAGAAGCACAGGGGAGAGATGCCGCATGTCTTCGAAGCACCTGGCTCGGCTAGGCAGGTATTACCGGGTATTTTAACCCCGAGTTTTCTTTTGAATTCTATTTTAACCCTCAGTTGACGGCTAGCAACAAGGACGGCGACAATGGTTTGGCCCCAAGAGGATCTCACTTAGGATTCTTACAAGTTCTAACTGCTCTCTACTAATCATGTCGTGGACAGTGGCACAGCGGGCAGTGAAGGACGGA
Organism: Eleusine indica; assembly: GCA_030378355.1. Classification (NCBI taxonomy): domain Eukaryota; kingdom Viridiplantae; phylum Streptophyta; class Magnoliopsida; order Poales; family Poaceae; genus Eleusine; species Eleusine indica. Next base: position 11,113,008 of record CM059502.1, read on the forward strand.
CACTTAGGATTCTTGTAAGTTCTAATTTCTCTCTACTGATACTGATAGTATTGTAAGCGGTTTTGTCTGACCTCAGTTGGGTTGTGCCGTTGTGGGCTTTGTGCGGAGGTCGTCCAAACTCGGTCGCGGCCTTTCACACGTGGGCCGCAACCACCTTCGCTGATACCAGTCCATGGGCCGCGCGTGGCTAAGGAAGTCCCCATCTTGCTTATCTCGGCACGCGCCGGTCCATCAAGCAGAAGGCGCTATATGGACCTATTCTGGGTCCTGTGGGCCGTCATCGTATCAACTAGGTTAACATGATATGGACCTATTCTGGTCCTGTGGGCCGTCATATATCGCAACCCTCGCCGCTGCACTCCTCGTCGCTCGTCTGATCGCACCTTGCGGCTGCCGGCTGCCTGCCGCCTGCGCCGCCGCAGCCTTCCCATCTCCCTCAGCCCTTCCCTCCGAGCGCGCGCGCGCAGCACAAAACCACGACAACACCGGCGCCATGGGGAGACCAAAGGGCGTCGGCGCGTCGGCATCTTCCTCCTCGAAGAAGCAGAAGGCGAAGCCGAAGCAGCGCGGCGGCGTCGACTTCAAGGTAACCCGACCCCACAATCGGCTCTCTCTCCTCCCTCTGGGGCCCCACCCCTAGCCCGATGCTCACCGTCTTTAGCCTTTTTCCGGCTGTCGCAGAAGTACAAGCACAAGGTCGGGCGCAAGCTGCCGCCGCCGAAGAATGCCACCAACACGGAAATCAAGTTCAAAGGTGTGGCGGCCATCTTTTTTCTTTCGCATCTATATCCTGCGTTTTCTAGCTGTCGCGGTACTCAATTTGGGGTTTCTTTTCGTGTTTTCGTATGCGTGCAGCGATCGTGCTGCCGGAGCAGAGCATGGCCTCAGAGAGGGCGGGCATGGCGGTGAACAAGCGCGGGCTGACGCTGCGGGAGCTCCTGCAGCAAACGGGACATTACAATGCCAATGTGCGGCGAGGTGAGCTTCCTCTAATATACCTCCGTGCGACAATACACCAGTTGAAAGTTGAAACAAGATATAATAGCTAATAACTGGAAACACGATGTTCTGTGTTTTTTTCTGAAGCTGCATTGAACGGAATAAAGGACATTGTTGTAAAGCACCCAACAGAGCTCAAACTGCACAAGGTTGCTATAATTGAGAAGCTGCAGGAAAGGATATGTGACAGTGACAAGGTGGTCCGTGAATCATTGTACAGTTTACTGCAGTCACAGATAATCCCATCTTTGAAACAGGTATTTTCCCCCTTTTACCAACTATTTCTAGAATTGCCAGAGCTACTTCATCAGCCAGTTCATATTCTACCATGGCACTTCAATATTTCATTTTTTACAGTCACATGTAACAACGAGCCTTTACCCATGTGCTATCATGCTCTTTAGGAACTACAATATACTTTGTGCTTATATATAGTTCCATGCATCATCCATATGCATGACTTGTTTCCATATGCACTTTAACATTTCACGAACTATGGATGCATTTCCTGCTCTGTCTCTTCTATCTGAAGCACACAAAGACATAGTGTATTTTCCAATTTCCGTCCAACCTCTGATCAGCTCAAATGTTCGTAATTGCAGGACAATGCAATATCTACGCGCAGTACGCTATTTCTGCTGATGGCCAATATTTTGAATGGAATGACCCATCTATCTTTGGATATTCAGTTAATGGCTTTCAGGTTCCTGGAGCTTGTGGTTCTTAATTTCCCATCCTCTTTTACTAGTTATTCTGAACAGGTAAGTCGTCTGCTTCCATGGTTGGTGTATTAAGTGTTGAAAACTTGAAATGCCTCTATTGTTCTGATTATTTGTTGCTTAATAAATGCCACTTGTTTCTCAAATTCACATATTTAAGAGGGACTTGTTTTTAACTATCAGAAAACTTGTTTAGTAGTTCAGCTTTCATTGACTGATTATATTTACTAGGGAACTGCTTCTTGGTCTTGCTAGGTATTTAACATGTGGTTGATGATATTCATAACCAAGTTTAGTTTTCATTTGCATTATTTCTTCTGACAGGCCTTTGACAACTTCATTGCTGTACTGAGCAATGACAGAATCCAACTCCATGATAGGAATAAACTCAACAGCGTCCTCAGTGGGCTTGGACACTGTCTTTCCTTGGTTGCTAAAACGTCAAACAATGGTGACACATCAAATCGACAGGTTTGTAAAGTGGACATACAGATGATCTTTTATTCAGAAAAAATTCTTTCTGAAACATCTGGAGTTAAGATGAGGAACTTGGTTGAAAGAAAAATTTATATGATCTGAAATGCATAGCCTTGTCAAAACCATCTAACTATACATCAATGATGAAAGCCTTTGCTCATAACCTACAGGTTGGCAAGCTCTCTGCTAGGGAACTTTGGCAATGTACCACCGATGAAGATAACTCAGGAGGCAGTTAAGTATTTTGCATTTTCTCCTTTTCTTGGCTTTATAACCTGCTATTCAATTCATGTAGTTGCACCATCTTTCAATGGACTAGCTATTGCATGTGAGTTGCTTATTAATACAATTACAGATAGGTCACAGACTGCTAAAATTTTGCTAGATATTTTATTAATGATTTCTTGTAGTTTACATTTTTTTTGACCTGAAGTAGTTTACATTTCTTATGAACACAATCACCACGAGTTGCTTATTAAAACTAGGGATGTAATGATAAACGTCAGTAGCTCTACTAAACTTATAGTTATAGGAGTAACATTTCGTTGTCCTGGTTGGATTTTTCAGTGATTTATGGTAGTTAATGAATGGAAGTTGGGGTGATTTAAATCCATTATATCAAGAAACATAACGTTTCTAATTGACTAATGACAACCTTAAGACCATAGTATAAACTGCCATTGCCACTTTTTCTAGTCTTTTCCCTTTGTAAATCTATTTGTACATGAATGTCGCCCCTTATTTCATCTTTTTTCTTGGTTATGCTGTGTTCATTCACTTTGTTGTTGTTGTCTTATACATCTTCTACACTGCAGGATCACTTGCATCATCTAATCTATTAGCAAAGCTTCAGAACCTTGTCCAAATCCTCATTAATTCTACAGAGGTTTCAGCTTCAGAGTTTTGCGCAAAATCAGCCATTGATGCTCAATCAAGTGAAGCATTGCTATCAGCCCTTCATTGTCTGGATTTAATATGTAGGATATTTGTTCATGAGCTGAAGAAACCTCAGTTGAATTTTTCGATTTCCAAAACTCAGTTTGATTTGGACTCGTTGAGAAGTTCCTTGTTGGTGCATCTAAAGAATTTGTGGGGCGTAAAGCGTTTGTTTCATGAAAAGGTACAATAGTAACCTTGATTGTTATTATTACCATGTTACTGTTTCATTGATTAACTTCCTGATTAACCAATAGGGGAACATGCTATAGTTTGATTTGCTAGCATTTAGAGTGACCATAACAAACTGATGGAGCTATCGAGCATATTTTAACCAGTATTGCAATGGTATTGCTATCGCTCTAGGATAGCTGCACATTTTGCTTGATGGCAGGAACTACCATACTATGTTATTAGTGGTTTTATTGTATTTATGTGTACGCCTTAGCCTAATCAAGCTGATCTGAACGCTCAGCACCAATTGGGCTTGACCACAAGCATTATTGAGCTTGAGCTTTTTTTTCATCTTGAATGCATATGCATATTTTTTGAGTGGCTGAGTTTTGAGTTTGAGCATCTTTGCAGCCCTTGGCCCTGTAAGGACATTTTTTTTCCAGACTTGTTAGTTGTAACAGATTTATAGATCTATGAAGAAGATGGATAGACAACATCATCTTGTCTCATAGGAATGCCTTCTACCGTTTCAGCATAAAAAACAAACACACAGAATACAACACTCTTTGCTGCAGTTTGTTGCTGGTACTGTGTTTTTAAATACCGCTACTGGCTTCATGGTGCCAAATGTCGTTGACTGTTCTAGACTTTTAGTTTTGTATTATTTTGGGCACAGTTCTTGTTTTGGAATATCTTTTGCACATACTTTTCTAGTACTTACTACAAGCTCTTTCCCATGGCAGGGAGATGACAAATTTTTCATATTCAATCTTAAAATTGCTGAAATTATCTTGTGCATGAGTGCGTGGATTGATAGTTCAATATTTCCAGCGGAAGAATTCTGCCAGTTTGTATCTTCTCTACTCACAAAGGTGTCCATTTCTCATGATTTTCAATTACCAATTTGTATTATTCGTCTCTGGAAGGCATTTTTTTTGCCTGTTCCTGAATATTGTAGTATTGATGAGAATTACCTATTTATAATTGACTATCTTCTTGTTTCGTCAGGCAAAAACACATCGCAATAAGGATCTCGTGGAGATATATTTGAGCCCACTTATAACTGCCCTACCAGGTCTTATATCTAATGCCCCGGATGACTCAAAAGGATATTTATTAGAGGTATGGTTGATTTCCTTTTCAGTATATGAAATATTTTGTGCTGATACATTGGTGAAAGGAAATACTATGTTCCACTGCAGGCATTTACAGATGCATTTAGAGATTGCAAGGTGGACTGCAAGCTAATCTTGCCATATTTGGATGCAGTGGGAGAAATGCTACTTGATGTAGGTGCCTTTATTGGACAATGCTAACTACCACTGGCGTGTTTTGCTATTTCTTCGTTTATATGTGATTTTATTGTGTTCTGGAGAAGTTTCAGTCAACTTTGAAACATTTATGGATAGATAGACTGATTGACTGGCTGGAATTAATAACTATTACAAATATGTTCTTCCAAAGTGCAATAAACATTTACAAAGCCAAGAGTTAAGTAGAGTCTTGTGGAGGGCAGACGTAATGAAAACCACCAACTGGTGATGACTTGAAGTAACTGATCCAGATTATCGAGTTCAAAAGTATTCTATGAAATTTACTTTAGTAATAAATATCACCCTAGAACGTCCCAGTTACACACAATGTTTTTGTGGATCTTGACATGATTTTTAATACCTTCTACATGTAGGAGGAAATAGGCATGTCATGCTATCATGGTTCTTGGATACATGAGCTACCTGGAATCTTACTACGATCAATTGATAAAGCCCCCTCAGTTACAAAGGTTTGCTTTAGGTTTTGTTATTATTCATCAAGAACTGTTATATGCTTGTTAGTCAGCATCAAGTTGGCACCCTCAGGTCAAGCATGTTAAACCTTATCGCTGACTTGTGTAAGGCTAATGTGTTGTTTTAGGTTGTTTTGGAGCTTCTTCTAAGAGTTGGACAGAACTTTCCCACAACGAACTGTGAAAACCTGCGCACCTTCATAAAGTTATTTGGTGTTAGATGTAAGACATGAATCATCAAAGTCCTCTATGTATTATTTACACATTCTTTTATTCTTAATTGATGATTTCCTTTCGACAGCATCATCAGGATTGATGGAGCTTGGTCCTTTTGTTAACCTACCACGAGATTGCCAAGAACTTGCCATCTCATGCCTTTATTACTTCCCCAGTCTGCTCCCTGACATAATCGGGCCATTGGCCTCGTGTTGCTTAAGTAAGCTTCTGTGCTGAAATAATCCTGGCTTTACAGTTCAGCAATATAGCTATTTTCCGTTCTGAGAGTTCTGGGTATTTTATTAAACCTATGAAATTCAGGTGACACGCTGGAACCCTTCATATTGTTCAGGGTTGCTGAGATCCTACAGTCAATATACAAGGCTGGGCATTTACCGATAACAGAGCAACTCAGTTTCTTGTTGCTGCTAATGGCGAGGTTCAAAGTTCATCCTGGTAATTGCTTGAATGTCTTATCCTTCTTGCTGCCATTTGCTGGTGGAATAGTTTTCTTTCGATTGAACAGTTTACTTTATCCGAAGTATGATCCTTTTATAATGTTTTTCATTCAATTTTATTTTGTACTTTAACGGAGTTTTTCTCAGACAGTTGTATATCATTTTGAAACCAGGGAATTTATTTTCTCCCGAGGATTCTAGTAAGGTTGCGAATTGGGATACATTCAAGTCCTTAAATCGCCTAATTTTGACTTCCCTATCTGAAATGGGTGATGGCTCGCTGGTCCTTGAATTGATTTGGAGTAATTTATCTAATGCAATTGTGAGTTTTCTAAACTTGTGTTTCATATTGGTTTGAAAGAAAAACTTATATATCATTTTTTTCACAATAATCACTGAATTCATTTGTCACTTTATTTGTTGCAGGCACAAAAACCATCGATGCACAATATGAATGGCTTGTTTAGAATTATTGTCACACTTAATGCAGGAACTAGTAAGGTCTTGAATGAAGATATTATAAAGCTTATAGCTGGCTACTTGGTCAATGCTTCTTTGGTGTGTACTTTCGCAATTTCAAGATCTCTGATACTCATACTTGGGTGATTTGATAGACTATACCCTTGTTTTGCTCCACCTAATACTCAAAGAACAGGGAGCCATAATAGTTTTATACCAGAAACTCCATAGGAATCTTTCTTTGGTCTGTTCTGTTTTTCTTGTAGTTAGGACAAGCTCATTAGTGCAAATTTGCACCAGCTATCTTGTCCTAACAACAAGATTTTCGGACCGGAGGGAGTAGTTTTTATATATGCTTCAAAAATCCTGAATTGTAGTTACCTGAGCATGTTAGGTGTTCTAAACGTAGGGCACACCTATAGGTCACCCAATTTGTTTTCAAAAGCCTCACAGAACATATTTTTGTAGTAAGAGTAAAAAAAAAAAACAATTAAGCCTTTAATCCCAAGCAAGTTGGGGTGTGTGGCTGCTTTGTTTGATTAAACTGAGATATGAATATTCATAAATCCTTGTGATTTTTTTGTTAGTGTATGCCTTTGGTTCTAAATAATAATTGCTTTTCTTACCCCTGCTATACTTTATTTTTCAGGATTTGTCTAAAACAATTGAAACTGGCTTTCAACCTGATAAGACAAGACTATTTCAGTACTTCATCAAGCCTTGCATCATCATGTTTGAAAAGAATGATAAGGTCTTTTGCAGCACATTGGAGCTGCTTAAATCCTTTGTAACAGGAGATGATTATCTGTTTTCATCTCCCTCTAATTTAAATTACCCAAAGGAGCTTTCATGTCGAGTTTGTGTGGTCACGACCATACTGATCTTCTTATGCAATGACCAGAAACTCCATAGGAATCTTTCTTTGAACAAACTGGTTATTAAAGGCATTCTGGAATATATAAGCCATCAGCTGGTGAGTTATGTTAAATGATAACCGAAGTGGATTCGTTTAATTATCTTATTGATCAATACAATTATAATTTCATAGTGGTTAAATCATTTTTTATTTTAATGTTAATTCAAGGATATCTTGAAAAGAAAAAAATGTGAATTGTTCTTACCTTTCATAGTCGCTTTGCTTGCTTGCTTGTTTTACCGCGACCGACTGTATTGGCACAGACTATTTCAGAGTCATTCTTCTAACTGTTTTACTCCATGTCGACTGTTACAGAGTACTGGTGGGTCTGATGTGACATATGAAGAAAAACAGAAGTTAAAATCTGCTTTTGAGCAACTCAAGACCAAAGCATTGCAGTTGAACTGCTGGGCTACAAGTGAGCTGGAGGGACTTTTATGTGCCACATGATGTTATGTGAGTTATTATCATAATGATTCTGCTAATTATCTTGAAGAGAGTTTACTTATGTTCCTTGACACAGGCAATGCGGAGTTGTTTGTTGGACAGATCTGAAGGAGATGGAGAGAGTTCCCTGCATGAGTCATGAGGGGGCTGTTGTGCCGGGGCATCTATGTATAGCATTTACCAAACTGGCGTCACACTTCATAGTTTCAGTATAGATTTTTGCTGGGCAGCTGTTAGGTTAGTTCTTAGAAAAATGTGCTCCATAATTAGAACTCTACTACCATGTAAATGCAGAAATTTTGACATTGTGATAGCCCTTTTGATCTTTCGGATTCCAAGTTCATTTCTGTCTTATGGTATTATCAGCCGTAGCAGAATTCTGGAGGGGTTGAAAAGTTCTTGAAGGTAACGTAGAGCCCAATCAGTCTTACTCTTACCGTCATACTTACGGATTCAACATGCTAGCTTTGCATCAAAATCCATGGTGCCAAATGCACGGCACTGAGGGCACGGGGTGGAAGCTTGTGTGGCAGTCAACTATGACTACTGCCCTGATTGTTCGTGCCGTTGGGAGCCTGTGCTTTGTGCGTCACAAACTCACCTACTGCTGCTATGTGCCAGCCATCTGTTGTTGGCGAGCTTCCCACGCCAGGTGCGGTGCGGAAAGGGACAGGCCGGGTGTTTTCATGATACGGGTTCCCTTGTCAACACACTCGTACCAACCGCAACCGGTCACACAGACACGCACAAAACGAAACAAAATGGTGTGGATCAATGGTAAATTAAAGCTATCTCCATTCCTGTTCACGTCCGTATCATATCAGTACCGGTGGCCGGCAGTACAGTTTCTGGGTCTTATTTCTCCTCTCTTACAGGTTGCCTAAAGCACACTACCAGCAACCACAAACCATCACACCAGTACATTACATGAAACGTTCTTCCTCTTTACCCTACGCCGAGGAGGACGAGGGGCGCACGGGCTGCTGCTGCGTGATGCAGTGTATGTTCCCGCCTCCCAGCACGATCTCCCTCCCGCCTTCCACCATCACCACCTGCGCTTCGTCAGATCGTCAAACCACACGCTTCGTCAGATCATCAATCAAACACCCAAAAAAGTTCAAACTCTCGAAATCATCAAATAACGCGTACCTCGCGATCAGGGAACTCCTTCTGCAGAAGCGCGCGAGCTTCCCCGTCCCGCTCGTCGCCGAAGGCCGGCGCCACGACGCCGCCGTTGGCGACGAAGAAGTTCACGTACGAGGCCGCCAGCCTCGTGCCGGCTTCCCTCGGCGCCGCGTTCTCCTGAAATCAGACAAACCCCACTCATCTTTTCAGTACTGTCAGCGTTCTACTGAAACTAAACCAGATTTGCAAAGGACCAGTAATAGCAGGTACTAGTATAGCTGTGATAGAACACTGACTGACCGTTGAGACGACATCGTCTGCTTCTTCCTCCGTCCTGTACAGAGGCCCAGGGATGTGAATCTTCACGACCTGAATCTGCCGTCCTTTGGCGTCGACGGACCGAGACAGGATCTCCAGCGCCTCGGCCGACCGATCGTACTGCGGGTCCGTCTCGTCGTCCGTCCACGAGAGGAGGACCACGCCAGGCCGGATGAAACAGCACATGTTGTCCACGTGGCCGTTGGTGTCCTCGTCGCCTGGGAAGCACTCAAAATAGGAGTGCGCACAGTACGTTTCAGTGGGCACGACACATCTACTAGAAGTGGAAATGAAAGGCACCATAACGATGCCTTTTCAAGGTTAGCAAGTACCGTAGAGCCCACGAGGTATCCAGATGACCTTGGTGACTCCAAGGAAGTCCTTGAGCTCGTTCTCGATCTCCAGCTTGCTCATGTTGGGGTTCCGGTTGGGGTTCAGCAGGCACTCTTCCGTTGTGATGCACGTACCTGTTGATCAATGTTGGATTTTTTTTTTTTGACAGCTACTTGTTAGCTACCGCGCGCCAAACACGAACAGGAAAAATACTCTAGTGTCATGGACAATCAGCGTGACCTTCTCCATCCACATGAACGCTTCCGCCCTCCAAGATCATCTTGTGTGCGAACCTCGGGATCCTTTCCATCTCGGTGATCTGAAATTGATTGGTGGCCGAGAGAGGAAAGTGAGTTGTTGAGGTGCCTATAGAAACAACAGCTGTTTTGAATTGACCGGGGATTCTTCTTGCTTACTTTCTTGGCCACGGCGTTGTCAAGGCGGCAATCCTCGTAGATCCCTGTACCACAACAACAGTAGCACAACACTCAAGTCATCGTCAAGCAAAGAAGTGGAGTAACATTTCGATTGTTATTCAGACCCATTTGAATAATCAAGAGAACAAAAACATACCTCCCCAAGCGTTAAATTCCCAGTCGATCCCCGCGATCGTTTGCTCTGCGATACCTGACTCTGGTCCGGTTTTACGAGTGATAAACTGCACACCAGGAACGCTATTACTATTAGCAACCCCCAAACACTGGACTGCAAATGGAAACAGAGAGAAGACAAACATTCGAGAGTGACTTACAGTGGGTCCCATATCACGGAACCAGGGACCATTCATGCTCATCTCAACCACCCTGATGTTTTTCTGATGCTGCATCAGCTCCTGAACGTGGGGGTACTGCAATAAAACAAAAATCTGAGTACTAACACACCATGCATACGATAACGAAGCAGTTTGTATCGAAGTTTTGCTTGAGACTTTTTTGAAAAAAATGGATACCTGTTCGGCAGTTGCGCATACTGTGACGGGCTCAAACTTCGAAATAGCGATTGCAACTCTTGCAAACGTCTCTTGAGCTGGAGCAGCATTCTCCCGCCAGTTGTTTGGGTGCTCCTGCCAATCAACGGAGTATATGGGTTATGAGAGACAGCCAAAATATAGCTGTTTGTGAGTTGACCAGTCATCAAGCCGATGATTACTCTAATCTTAGCTACGCCCGTCGTAGGATCATAAAATCTTAATCTTAGCTATGACTGTCGTTATCAGAAAACCATAATCCTAGCTACACGAGACATGGTGGCTGAGGAGTTGGCTAACGGCCTAGGAATGCGGAGGGGCTGGATTTTGTTAGCCGGCAGAGACACAGGACTCTGGTTCTCGACTCAATTTCTACACTGGAAGCATTATGCAACCTGCGATTCTAATTACCACCATGACAAAGGGAGAAACAAACCATAGCTGATAGAACATGCATGACACGAGCAAAATGAAGAAGAAATGGAGAGGAAACGATGGACTGGTACATACGGGCCATCCCATCCAGCACTGCTCGTGCGGCTCCCACTCCGCCGGCATCCGGAATCCCATCTTCGCCGGGCGCCCCTCCATGACCTTCGCCATCATCTCTATCCTTCAGTACCTCTGCTCACAGACAGAACAGATCGAGTAGTCAGGAACAGAGCTGTACCCAGTCGCTTCCTCTGTTCGGGTGGTGGCTGTGCCGGAGCTGCTTGTTGTCAGGGACTCTATATACTGGCAGGACAAGAGGACGAACGGGTAGGACCGAGGAGAAAATAGCAGACTACGTGATATCATCGGCTTATCGATTTGCGCCACGACGCAGCCGACGACTGACGACTCCGAGCCGCTGCAGCTCGTCCGATCTCCGACAGCGAAACGCCGTAGTTGGTGTTCCACAAGCTGGATCAACTTCCCGCACCAACCCCTTCCTGCTCCACCCTTTTTTTTCTTTTTTTTTTATTTACACACATATCTTCTTTTGTAAACTTTTTTGATTAACTAATGTAATGCTGGTTTGGTGAGGGCTATTGTTAATTGTTTCCTCTCTTAGTGCAGGTGGTTAAGTGTTCCTTTATGTGTTCTTTATTGTTATGAAAGAGTTGTGAACAATTGGCTTCAACCAAACCCAGTGGAAACAAGTCTTTTGTGATGAATCTATTCTAGTCTAAAGACACGACGGACTATAGCACTCGTTAAAAAAAATTAAGGCATGTACGAGCGTTGACTAGGAGCGCACTATACGTAGGCTTTCGGCTGCTGAAAATAGGATTGGTGCCGGACTAACCCACTCAAGGAATGCGTGCATGGAAATTATTACACTGATTTTTTTTAGAAAAAAAGAATATATTAAAATCAAACTGTTGTATCAGTTGATATATGAAGCTGTTCATTATTAGCTATTAAAGCCGGCTTTTGAGAAAAGGCAACAGACTAGTATATTGTACGCCGAAGTATCCAGCATACTTATTCTTAAAAAAAATGTCCAAGTGAATAATCCTCAACAAGGACTCAATTTCGTTTCGTGCAATTTTTGCTCCAAGTGATATAAAACTTGTTTCCTAAAAAAGTTTTTGGCACAATTTCGGTCTCAAAATTTGAGGCATGGTCAAATGGAAGGGGAAAATCTGAAGCTGTGGAGACCGGTCCTGCCCGAGCGCTCACACCGGACTACTGAAGTAGGGAGCAGGGTTTTCCAAATCGAAAAATCGGTCTGATCGAATTTCACCAGAAGGCCGGTTTTCGATAAAAACCAAACCTGTTTATTGTAGTAAAATGGTTCACTGGTGGTTTTTAGGCTTTAACCGATTGATTTTTGCCCGATTTAAAAAGCGGTCCGGTATTTTATAAACCTTGGTCGGGAGCAAGCACCAGCATTTTTTTTAGATAAAAAAAAGATTATATTAAATAATGACTAAATACATCTTCATATTACAAACACTCTGAAATACAAAGATATTATAACTAAGTGTACTCAGTATGTAGCTTCAAAACTCAATCCTAAACCTGTATGAAGATTCATATAGATGACCACATACTCAAACACTCAGCAAACAGACCGAGAACAGATGTCTAGGAAACGATGGCCAACATTCCTGTAGATAGAATTGAGCATAATCCTCTCTTTTTTCATGTCTTCCTTCTTCTTTCTTCTGCCACTGAAGAAGAAGAAAAAATATTGAACCTGATCTCATAAGCCCTTCATCGCGGTTGGGATCAACCACGATAAAACAAAGAAGGGACCGGAGAATTTTATTCCACGCCAACAACATCATCTCCGTCTTGATGTCGTCGTCCGGAAACCTAAATCTCCATGTCGCCATGACATGAAAGTTGTTGACGACGTCGTCGCCGCCATCATCTTCATTGATGCCGCCGTGGAGAGACCAAATCTACCCTTTATTCTCGACATGATCGGCGAGAAAAAGGAGGAAACAAATTCTCAATGTCGAATAACTCAACATGAAGAACACCTCAACCCTAACCTAAGACTCGATCTAAGGAAAAGAATAACTAGACTAAAAAGAAGGATGGATCCCCACTCCTCCTCGCCGCCGGTGTGGGCACTGGAGGAGAAGGAGGAGGGGGACCAAGCGGCGGCAGCGGCTGGGCGCTCCTGGCGGTGGCGGCGGTGCTAGGTCAGGAGCCGATCGCCCGACAGATGATGAATCGAGCTTGCTCCGGTTCCTTCGTCTTCGTGTCGCTGTTAGCGAGCACTAGCATTGTGCTTGCGCGTCCATGCCGTTTGACCGGCCCTACCACTGGTGGTTCCTCTCGAGAGGGCGACGGGGGAAGAAGACCAAGAGAGGGCACCGTGACCTGCAACAAGTGAGCTACGTGGCCGGTGTGCCCGGGTCGCATCGATCGCGTGCACGGAACCATCGGCCGTCGCTGATAGCCGCCTGCCGGAGCAGTGATCTGCGTGCCGTTTTGCGGTCGCCGGGCAGAGCCCTGGTGCGAAAAGGAGAGTGATGACGGTTCTCGATAAGAGGAGTTTTACTGACTAAGTTTTGAAAAACTACTGGTCAGTAATTTAATGGTAATTTCGGAATTGTATTTTTAATTAATAAATTTATATTTATTTTTACGATAAAATATTAAGTCTATTAAATCATTAAAATGTTAATTCATCTTAAAAAATATAAAACATTAGTTGTTAATCAGATTGTTAATATAACTTTATTTATAATAATAAAAATTAATTACTATAAACCTACAACTCTTATTTTTCTCATATTAACCTCAAATTAAGAAACTACTAGCTAGTAGTTATGATTTTAGATTATGAAATCTATACCGTTAAATTAAAATTATTAGTCAGTAATTTTTTAAAACTACTAGTCAGTATTTTGGACAGTAAAACTTCTCGATGATTACTATACGCTCTGTCCGATACCACCTACCGCCAACGCTGATCACACGCAAGGACAAGTGCACCAATCGGGAGCGTAGGTCATCGGATTGAAAGAGTGGAGCACACGAATCTATTGGCCGGCAATTCTCAAAAAAAAAAAAAAAAGAATCTATTGGCCGGCAGGGAAGTTTTTCTCAATCAAGCTACTGCTGCACGCATTTCTTTTGATGTTTATACAGATCGTATTTTATTTTGGGATCGGGAATACAGCAGGGGAGGCCCTCCCTGTAGAAAGAAAAAAGAAATCTGTACACAGAAAACAAGCACAAAAAGAAGACTAACACACTCAGCTCGAGAAGAGCTGCCACTATTATGTACAAAGTGTCAATCCAAGAAAGAGAAGAAATGTTTTTTTAATAATGAAAGAGAAGAAATGTTTGCTTTCAGCAGTCCTATGACCTTGAGCCGGGCTTCCATCAAGACAGGAAGGCTGCAGTTGGTTCAAAATGAAGTTGTTTCTCTGTTTCCACTTTTTTTTTCGAAAGCCATTAAGAAGGAATTCGGAAAGGCTTGTTTGAGGCAAGTTCCTGACAAGTGTTGTTTCTTACACGATCTTGTGTGTGTGTGTGCGCGCGCGCAAACAACTTTCTTGACAAATCAGTAAGTTTAACAATGCCAGGATCAGTCGTTCTTCGTCGCCTTTGCTTCCGTGTTGTTTCATCTAAGACGACGGGCGCACGGGCTGCTGCTGCGTGATGCAGTGTATGTTCCCGCCTCCCAGCACGATCTCTCTGGCGCCTTCCACCATCACCACCTGCGAGCCCAACAGTCAACAATGCTTCTTCGTCAGACCCATGGCAGCATGAACAGCTATGAACTTCTTCAGGTCGGATGTCTCTTCTTACCTCATGCTCAGGAAACGCCTTCTGAAGAACCTGACACGCTTCCTTGTCCCGCTTATCGTCGCCGAAAGCCGGCGCTATGATCCCGCCGTTCGCTATGTAGAAGTTCACGTACGAGGCGGCCAACCTCGTGCCCGGTTCCCTCGGCACAGAGTGCCCCTGAAAACCGAAGCCAATCGCTGAAATCAGCACCGCAAACAAACCGTATCAACAGGGGATGAGCGTCTGTTTAGCTGAGATACTGACTGACGAAACAACACCAGCTGCCTCCTCTTCAGTCATGTATAGAGGCCCCGGGACGTGGATCTTCACCACTTCAATCTTCCGTCCTTTCGTGTCGACAGATTCAGAGAGAGTCGATAGTGCCTCCACTGACCGCTCGTACTGTGGATCCTTCTCATCGTCGGTCCATGAGAGGAGGACCACGCCGGGCTTGATGAAACAGCATAGGTTGTCAACGTGGCCATTTGTGTCCTCATCACCTGGGAAATTAAGCTCAAAAGCGTATTTATCAGCAGGATAATAGCTACAAGTTGCAAGAAGAATCATACAGCTAGTTCTGTCGAGGTTATTATTACCACAAAGTCCACGAGGTATCCAAATGACCTTTGTGACTCCAAGATAATCTTTCAGCTCATTCTCAATATCAGACTTGGTCATGTTGGGGTTTCTGTTGGGACTTAACAAGCATTCTTCTGTTGTGATGCAAGTACCTGAAATGTGACCATTTGTTAGGAAGACATTATCATCAGATACGTATATAAACTATCTATCTAGAAATGGATAGGTTCCAGGAACCTTCTCCATCAACATGGATGCTTCCACCCTCAAGGATCATGTTGTGTGGAAACCTAGGGATTTTTTCAATTTGGACTATCTGAAATTGATGGCCCAGAGAGGAAAGTAAGTTGTTAGTGCAGAAATGACACCAGTTTCTAATGAAGCAGAGCTCAGTTCCTTACTTTCTTGGCAACATCTCTGTCAAGACCCCAGTCATCATAGATTCCTGTAGGACAGTAAAGCAGAACTCACTTATTCTCTTGAACACAAGGTTATTAAAAGATTATCGACTTGTGTAGTTATTAAAATCATTTCTGAAAAAATAAAAGAACCAAAACTGGACTAGCCTATAGGAGGAACTAGGTGAAATTGCATTTAAGGAGCAATAACCACTGCAATTCAACTCCAAGATGCTTCAAACAACCCAATGCAATTAGTTAAGCTAGGTTCAATACCAAGTAAATATTTGTGTGCTTTCCTTCAAGAATCCAGACCCGAGACTATCGATTACCTTTGGAACCTACTCCCTCTGTTTTTAAATGATGTCATTCCGACAATGGCAGCTAATTATTTTCAATTCAAATGAGCGGTTGTAATAACAGGAATTAGCGAATGGATGACAACAGTAATGATAATTGACAATTTTTCATGAACATGATTATAATTTTGCGAGAAGAGAATTCAGATCAGACAACAAGTATGAGAGAATGCAGAATAAACATGCATACTTAAATTTTGATAACACATACCTCCCCATGCGTTAAATTCCCAATCAATTCCAGCTATGGTTTGTTTTGTAATTCCGGGCCCGGCTTTACGAGTGACAAACTATGAACCAAGAGCGCTATTAGCAAATGGCAATTTCAAACACCAGATAAGCATATTAGAATAGGGAACACAAGATTTCAGTTGACGCACAGTGGGTCCCATATCACGGAACCAGGAATCATTCATGCTCATCTCAACCACCCTGATGTTTGTCTGATGCTGCATCAGCTTATGAACATTGGGGTACTGCTAGGAGACAAAAAGAAAAAAAATATCTGAGACTTAATGGTACTGTACATGATAAGCAGTTTGCACCGCTTCACGTTGGGCAGCATCGTGACAATCCGGTACCTGTTCGGCACTTGCACATATGGTGACTGGCTCGAACTTCGAAATGGCAATCGCTGTTCTCGCAAATGTCTCTTGAGCTGGAGCAGCACGCTCCCGCCAGTTGTCTGAACGCTCCTGTCATTCAGATTCAGAAAAAAAAAATGAAGGCTTTTACATGATGATGCACTTGTATTTGCTGAATAAAGCAGGGATCATCATGAAGAAGATAAAGAAATAGATGCACTTGACGAAATTAAAGGCAGCTATCATGGTAGGCTCATAGCTGTCTCCTCACTAGAATAAAAAAAAAATCTTTAGTTTGATCACTATTACTATTAGTAATGGTAGACAAACGGGAGTGAAAACTACGGCAATCTAATAGTACGAGAGAAGCAAGGGCTGACATACTCAATTGCTTGCTAGTTGTCTTTTCTACCATAACATGATATTCAGTTTATTTAAGTTAGTATATAGTACTGGCGAGTTGTAGCATCAGTTTATTTACATATCCGGCATATGTTATCTGATAAAGATTGTGCACATAAAAAAATAAAGGAAATTACTGCATAAGAAACCGACATGCACCTTTGTCCCATTATCTTAAAAAAAAAAACGACATGCAGTACTGTACTTCTGCAGTCGTCAGTAGGTGTGCTTACTTCCAAAAGGAGGAGCCCATCGTGCTTAGAATTTAGTACTACAATATTATACTTTTGAGTATATACAGTAACATATACCGTCGTGATTGAAGATTCCAA
Organism: Eleusine indica; assembly: GCA_030378355.1. Classification (NCBI taxonomy): domain Eukaryota; kingdom Viridiplantae; phylum Streptophyta; class Magnoliopsida; order Poales; family Poaceae; genus Eleusine; species Eleusine indica. The sequence goes on from CM059502.1 coordinate 11,130,231, forward strand.
CCGAGTCACAAAAAGAAATGAAGAGAGATTCAAGATTCCAGTTTGACAGAAGAATAGTAATTGACCACTTAAGTCAGGCTAAATGATGCCCGGTCGCTATCTGGTCCCAGAAGCACGCGCAAGTTGGAATATTCTGCTGCCAATATCGGACTACCCATCGTTTCGCAGTTCAAGAAGACAGGGAAGCCTTCGAGACCTTACGATCCGCGATGCAGTACAGCCACACAACACAAGATCGATCAGGCTCATCTCATCAGGACTGAATTTCTGACAGAGGAACAGTTTTCGGAAGGCGTCGCTCGGAAAATACTATAGGAGTATTATGAAGAGGAGAGTCTCTCCACGATCCTAGGAATTGAAGGTAGGGAACCATTTCTAAATCGAGAAATCCGTATATAGATCAGAATCAGGTCCAAATACAGGAATTATCAAAGTTACGTGTTGAGAGGTCCAGGCTTCAACAGAAATAGAGCTCTTCATATGAAAACAGAGTTGCGTCCCCGTAGTATTGAGTATAATGAAGTAATCAAACAAACACAACAAGGACATGGAGCGAGGAAATAAAAAAAGATGAAGATGATCTGGAAGAGAGGAGGGAGGATTAATAAGTACCGGCCATCCCATCCAGCACTGCTCGTGCGGCTCCCACTCCGCCGGCATCCGGAACCCCATCTTCGCCGGGCGCCCCTCCATGACTGATCTAGTCAGGTATCAAAAGATTTCTTTTTCTTTCTCTTGGAAAAAGAAAGGAAACTGAAACAGAAATCTCCCCGAACTACTAGCGGTCCGGACGGTCGATCGGTTTATATAGTCGCGGTGCGGAGAAGACGACGGAGGAGGAGAAAAGTGCGAGTCGTGTGACTGCGGCAATGCTGAGGCCAGTGCGCGCTGTTTTCTCCTGACTACTGCAGTGCTGCTGCGTTCCCTCCCTGCATAGGCCCCACCCCACCGCGCACTGAGTCGGAGAGTTGTCAAGAGAAAATTTCCCGTAGGGGAGGCCGTGGGCGGCTGGGCGGCGTGGGCGCAACGCAACCCTGTTCCTGTGGCCTGTGTAGACTTGTAGTGATGTGACATTGACCATGGGAGAGGTTTCGGACCACCAAAGAAAAACTGGGGATAACAAGGCTCATACGTCGAGCAAATGGCATCTGAACGTATGAAGAAGCATCGACATCATCAACACGAAATGCAAGGGCAACTAACGATGCTGAGATCCAGGTCCCAACATGTTTTTTTTCTTTTTTTTTTTAGAAAAAGGTCCCAACATGTGAGTAGCAAGAAAAGGAGTTGTAAACCAAGAAAAGGAGTTCCCAACTGTTAATTTATCGACGATCGAAGACACGTAGATCGATGTAGAGAACGAAAACTAAAAGCAACAAGAATAGAGCAGATGAAATTCTTTATTAAATACTTCTGGCAAATTCACAAAGGGGTGTCTCCTCAACTATTTATAAGGAGGAAACCCTACTTCGTGTTGGGTCCTAATTCGATAACGAGACCACATGGGTCAGGAAACCTTCTTCTAGAAGATGGGCCTGGCCCAACAAGTGTTTTACAACACTCCTCCTTGGGCTCTTTATCACGATAAATATGCCTCATAAAAACTGCTTAAAAACCCAGTGGGAAAAATAGAAAAAAGAGCACATATTATCGTTACTTGTATTATACGCATTGCTTCATTAAAAACCTTAATAAGAAAACTTCATATGAAAAACTCATAAGAAAAAAAGAGTACAATGCTTTAATCTTCATGATTAATGCTTATCGATCTTCATGAACGACACGAATTATCTTCGAGATGATTCTTTAATTCGGGACGTGATGTACTTAGGGAAGTTCTTCCCCTGTTCCAAGCACTTCTCTAAGTTTTCTCATGTCAATACCATGCCGACTCTTTTCAAGAGTGCAAGCTGGTAGTGCCTTTGTGAACATATCTGCAAGATTATCACAAGATCGGACATGAGTTACCAAAATTTCTCCCTTCTCTTGCAATTCATGCGTATGGAAGAATTTAGATAACATATGCTTTGTCCTTTTGACTTTATGTATCCTGATTGTATTTGTGCAATACAAGCGTTATTATCTTCACAGATAACTGTAGGGGATGGAGTATACGACACTCCATAACTCTCTATTATATGTCTTGACATTCTTCTAAGCCAAGTGCATTCCTTGGCGGCTTCAAATAATGCGATGATCTCTGAGTAATTTGTTGATTTAGCAACAATCGTCTGCTTCGTTGACTTCCATGAAATTATCGTTCCACCAAATAAGAACACATATCCAGTCTGCGAGATTGACTTGTGTGGATCGGATAAGTAGCCAGCATCAGTATACCCAACCAAGGTTACTTCTGCATTTTACTTCTCTTTTCTTTAGCGAGTTTAACTCTGCACAAATTGCTTCTTTCCACTTTGGCCAGTCAGGACGCTTCTTGCATTCCTTCATTGACTTTGGTTCAGATTCCAAGTCAATCTGTGTTGTAATTGTGTCAGTAAAATATGAGTCGACTTTCATTGTTTTTCTATTGTATACTACTTCCGTCTCAACATAATTCGTTGAAACTTGTTCTATTATTTTATTTTCTTGATCTACATCACTCAGAGGTGTGTTTAGATCAGAAATTTCCGGTAACCCGTCGTGAGTTTCAAGTGTGCGCACATTCTCACTTGGGATTTCTTCTTCAATGCTCACCACTTCGTGTGGTTTGCTTTCACCTTCTATATTCTTCTTTTGAGTAGTTTGCTTCGGCTTATTCTCCGCAGGACGTCTCCTAAGAGCTTTAGCTTGAGCTTGTACTCTAGGGTTCTTTGGTACCCGTGTAACCGGATCACTGCCCCTCTTCCTAGCATTCGTTTCTTTTGAGGAAGGAGACTAGAATTCCATATAATCATCTTCTTCAAATGGGATGTCTATTCTTTCAGGTGCATTTGCAGCAGGGATATGAGACTTTACAATGTCTCTTGTATTGGTGAAAGCTTCTGGCAGTTCATTAGCAACCCTCTGTAGATGGAGGATATTCTGAACTTCGAGCTCAGTTTCTGTAGTGCGAGGATCCATTCCTTGAATTCCTTTAGTTTCCCATTCTATTTCACGGCATTCGTCCCGAGAGAGATACTTTCCTCCCCCTAATGTCGGGAAATGATCTTCATTAAAGATACAATCAGCAAAGCGAGCCGTGTGTAGATCCCCAGTGGATGGCTCTAAATACTTGATTATAGATGCACTTTCATATCCAACGTAAACTTCGAGTTTTCGTTGTGCACCCATTACAGTTCGATGAGGCGAAGGGATAGGGACATACACAATATATCCAAATCTCCGCAAGTGAGAAACATTTGGTATTGTACCACGCACCATTGCTAATGGTGATTTTTCATGTGTAGCAGATGACCTCAATTGAATTAATGCTGCTGCGTGTAACACTGCATGCCCCCAACAAGAGGTACGCAATAAGCAATTCTGCAATAATGGCCGTGCTATCATCTTGATCCTCTTAATTAATGATTCTGCAAGTCCATTTTGTGTATGCATGTATGGTACAGAATGTTCCACTTTGATACCCATACTTATACAATAGTCATTAAATACCTTCGAGGTAAATTCTCCGGCATTATCCATCCTGATGGATTGGATTCTGTGATCGGAAAAATTGGTTTTCAATTGTATGATCTGAGTTGTCAATCGTGCAAACGCATGGTTTCTAGTAGATAATAAACATACATGACTCCATTTCGAGGAAGCATCAATCAACACCATAAAGTACCGAAAAGGTCCTGACATGGGATTAATTGGTCCACATATGTCTCCTTAAATTCGTTCAAGGAATGCCATCGATTCTGCTTGAATCTTCAGCTTTGAGGGTCGAGTGATGAGCTTCCCTTTTGCACATGCAACGCACAAAAAATCTTCGTGATTTGGGAAATCTTTTGTCTTCAAGTTATGACCATTTGAATTCTTCGTGATTCTTTGCATCATATTGAGGCCTGGATGACGAAGTCTATCATGCCATGTTCGATAGGCTTCTTGGTTGCTAAATACGGTCTTGAACGCAGCAAACTCCTTGTATGGTTTAACATAAGTATAGTACATGCTTTGTTTAATTGTTGGAAAATTTTTGACGATAGTCTTGTGTTGTCCATCTTTCTTGGTCATAATGAGACATTCTTCGCCTTTATCATCATTGGTTTCTACGTGAAATCCATTTGCACGGATATCCTTAAAGCTTAACAATGTCCGAGTAGACTCGGGATAAAGCAATGCTTCGTGGATTAGTAGCCGCGTACCATTCGGTAGGACGATTGTGGCCCTGCCTGTTCCAACAATCCTAGTGTCATTGCCAATGACAGTAGTTATATCTCCGTCATACTTTCGAAGTGTTTGAAAATAACTAGTGTCCCTTAGAACGGTAGCGGTAGTGCCACTGTCTACGAGACAGAGCTCCTCTTGAATAGCCATGTACTCCACGATTCTGTAATCATGTATAATCAAATGAAATAATAATATAAGCAATTTTCACACCAATATGATATATTATTAAATAAATGTCTTCTCTTCATGAGATTAAATAAATAAACCACTGCTAAAACTTAATGCACCCTTATTACTATTGTTTAATTCTAATGGAGAACTTTCGATTCTAAATAGTCTACGAGACTAGTAGGAATCTCCATGCAGGTCCTCCTCATCCTCTGCCATGAGGTCGTCATCAAATTCAGTATCAGAGGCCTTGTTTGGTTCTCCATGACCTTGAGCTTTGTCAAATGTACCAGAATCCATTTTCGTGATGTCTTCTTTGGTTTTTGGAGCTTCAACATAGTTGGCTTCATGCTCCGCAAGCTTCTTCCTGAGTTCTTGGTACATGTTGACGACGTGCTTAGGCGTGCGACAAATTTTGGACCAATGTCCATTCATGCCACATCTATAACATTTCTGGTCCTACTTTCCATATTCTCCCCCTGAAGGCGTCTTCTTTGACTTCCCTTTAAAGTTCTTCTTGAACTTATTAGGGTTGTTTTGCGTCTTCGGTGGTGCCTTCGGTGCTCCTTTACCCTTGTTGCTATTCTTCTTGAATGACGTGGCATTTGCTTCTTGCGGTGCCATGGAGCCAGTAGGACGAGACAAATGATTCTGCTTGATCAATTCGTCCTCCCCCTGATCTTGCTGTAATGCATTGCTCAGGGCGACATAAGAGTCATATTTGTCCTTCTTGTACTGGCGGCTCACATAGGTGAGCTTAGGGTGAAAGGTGGAGAGGGTCTTGTGGATGAGGTCGGGATCTTTAAGATCTTTGCCACATAGCTTCATGCGTGACACAATACCATAAAGCTTGGTATTGTATTCCTCAACAATCTTATAATCTTAGAAACATAGGTTTTGCCATTCGCGCTCTACTTTGGAAAGTAAGACTGCTTCAATTTGCTCAAAGCGATTACGCAGTGAGTCCCACAAGACCTTTGGGTTCTTTTCGGTTATGTACTCATTTTTCAATGTAGTACATAAATGATGCCTCAGAAAATGCAGGGCTTGAGCTTGCTCCACTGTTGTTGCAGCAGGTTCCCCAGTTTTAGGCATAATTGTCTTTAAGAGATTTTTGCCACTAAGGATAATTTCAGCATCAAGAGCCCATGACAGGTAGTTACTTCCATGAGGGGTAAGCACATCAAATTCTCTCTTCACAAGGTCAGACATCTGCATGATATCATGTTGCAAAAATTACTTTGTGTATATGCAAATAATATCTCCAAGTAATATGGGGCATAAGTAAAGTGGTATAATAAAAACTGCATGTTTAAGTTATTTTATTGGTATTTTTACATAAAAATAACCAATAAATCGTAAAAACGGAATAATATAAGGACTATAGTCCATATTGATATAAATCTGGAAAAACTCGGGATGTTATATGCAAAATAACACATTCTCGTGAAATTTCTATTTTTCTGTAATTTTCTGGTAATTTTCATAATTTCCAGGGGCCTTCTGCAAAAATTTGGGTCTGTTCCTGCGAAAAACAGAATATCCCAAAATTTTGAGGACTTCTTTACAAATTTTCCAGATTTTTTTTCTAATTCGGGCTTCTAATGGGCCAAAACCCGACCCAAAATTGAGCCCGACCCGTTTTATTGTGTGGGAGTATAAATAGGGTTGAAACCCTAATCTTTTCCCTCAGTCCCTCATTTTCTTTCTCCTTCTCCCGGCCGCCACTTTCTTTCTCCTTCTCCCGGCCAGTTTGCTTGGTTGTTTTTCTTTCTTAGATCTAGACAGCAACGTGTCTAGATCTTGATTTACATGACGAACTTGGACAGATCTTGACTGCAACGAGTCAAGATAAAAATTCATTCGAAAACATACCTTAACTCACCGATTAGATGCGCCGGCTCGATTAGAGCGTGCTGATAATGTGTTAAGTTATTGACGATCGAAGACACGTAGATCGATGTAGAGAACGAAAACTAAAAGCAACAAAAATAGAGAAGATGAAATTCTTTATTAAATACTTCTAGCGAATTTATAAAAGGGTGTCTCCTTAACTATTTATAAAGGGGAAACCCTACTTCGTATTGAATCCTAATTCAATAACGAGCCCACATGGACCAGGAAACCTTCTTCTAAAAGATGAGACTGGCCCCACAAGCGTTTTACAACACCAACGACGTCGATCCAGGGCCCAACTGGCAACCACGGTACTGTTGTGTGCTTCTCGCGAATGGCGCGCAAAGACAGAATCCCAGAGAGGAGCACACCACCAAGAACACAGAGGCAAAGAACAGCTTCCACGCCCGCCGCCAGGGTCAGTAGCCGCTGCGGTCCGTCTGCCCCGACTTCTGCTCGTCTGATCGACGCCGAGCTTGCTGCTCAGGATTCCAAGACGCACTTCCCGCTGTCACGGGTCACACAAAAACTGAGACGGGCCAAGGAATACTGATACTCGTTTCTTTCATCAGATTTGATACACGTCAACAATAATACGTAACGACTGGCGGCAAACGCATACAGTGATACAATTATCATGTATAAGCTGACAATGCCAACGTCGTCGCGCTTAATTTGTGGCGTGACTTCTCGCACGGATTGCTCAGTTCGTCAAATGATGGGGACGAGCGAACATGGCTTTGGCCGCTGTTGCTTCACCGCGCCGCCCCTCTCACGCAGGCATCTACGACGGAGACGGGCGCACGGGTTGCTGCTGCGTGATGCAGTGGATGTTCCCACCTCCCAGCACGATCTCTCGTGCGCCTTCCACCATCACCACCTGGGAACCAACAATTCGCAATGCTTCATCAGACCACACGTACCATGTACACGCACGCAAGCTCAGATTCAAGTTGCGACTGCTGAATTGTGCAGCCGCGTGTGCTCTATGGCAACTGACCCAAGCAGCATGAACGGTGAACTTCTCGGATCAGGTCGGACACCTTACCTCATGCTCAGGAAACGCCTGTTGAAGAACCTTACGCGCCTCTTTGTCCCACTTGTCTCCGAACGCCGGTGCCACAATCCCACCATTAGCTATGTAGAAGTTCACATATGAGGCGGCCAGTCTTGTGCCCGGTTCCCTTGGGACAGCATGACCCTGGAAACAGCCTTCACAGTGTCAGCAAAATGGCTCAAATCAGCCCTGCAACGCAAAACGACCTGCAACAAATTATGAGTGTGGTGGTAATTCTTACCGTACAAACAACACCCATGGCCTCTTCCCTTGTAATGTATAGAGGCCCCGGGACGTGGATTTTCACGACTTCAAGCTGCCTTCCTTTTGCATCAACAGATTTACTGAGAACTGATAGTGCCTCGACTGATCGTTCGTACTGTGGATCGTTCACATTGTCAATCCAAGACAAGAGGACCACACACGGTTTAATGAAACAGCATAGATTATCGATGTGGCCATTTGTATCATCATCACCTACAAACCATCAATAGGTAAGTTATCAATACGGTGAATATTCTAGAAGTGGGGTTCTGGGAGACACGAATCTGATACACATCTGAAGTGACAGAATACTTTTTCATAGTTATTACCATAAAGTCCACGAGGTATCCAAATGACCTTTGTGACTCCAAGAAAATCCTTCAGCTCATTCTCTATCTCTAACTTTGTCATATTGGGGTTTCTATTAGGATTTAACAAGCATTCCTCCGTCGTAATGCATGTACCTGTTTAATAAATACATGATGATATGTCAGTAATATTACAACAGCAATACTGAAAATATATCTTCATCGACTGAGACATGACAGGTCACAAACCTTCTCCATCTACATGAATGCTTCCACCCTCAAGAACCATTTTGTGTGGAAATCTAGGGATGTTCTCGATCTCGACTATCTGAAATTGATGGCCAAAACAGCATATCAAGTTGCCAATACATATAGAGCCTAATACAAAGACAACAGTTTCTTCTCGAGCACACTTACTTTCTTGGCAACGTTGCTGTCATGACTCCAATCATCATAGCATCCATCACTGTGTCCTACGGTGCAATAATAGAAGAAATCAAGAAACTCACTAAATCTTCTTGTTTCAAATGTAAAAGAGTACTTCTACACTTTCATAGCAGATACTAGAGCCGGGACATTCTGTTGTTTTTTTTAAAAAAATATATAGACACATGCAAATTGTTACTAAGGCATGGTGTGATATTTTGCATAAACTGAAATGACTATTTTGAACAAACAATATAACTAAGTAAACAACATGGGAAGTCAAACAGCAATGCATCAATCTAGATTACCTCCCCAGGCATTAAACTCCCAATCAATTCCTGCAATTGTTTCTTCCTTGATTCCTGAGTCTGCTCCAGCTTTACGGGTAACAAACTGGAATCCAGTAATATTATTAGCTCTTTAATACCATGAAATAAATTAGAATAGAGAAGATAAACATCTAAATTACGCACAGTAGGTCCAATATCACGGAACCAGGAATCATTCATGCTCATCTCAAGCACCCTAATGTTTGTGTGATGTTGCATCAGCTTGTGGACGTAGGGGTACTGACAAAGAGAAACTTTTAATCTCAATATAGCAAATGTAACAATGACGTATTTTGGCAACTTGATGCAATCCAATACCTGTTTGGCACTAGCACATATGGTGACAGGCTCAAATTTTGAAATCGCAATTGCAGTTCTCGCAAATGTACATTGAACCGGACCGGCATGCTCACGCCAGTTGTCGGGACGCTCCTGGCATCAAAATTCAAAAGAAAAATTAATAAGTTAAGTACAAAAAATTGGTGATGCATATAAAAATGTTCAATAAAAGTATACATCATTATCAATGTGGAGAAAATGGGAAATAATTACATGGAATTTTTCAGTATATATCCATCGCTATCAATGTGGAGAAAAAGGTAAAGAAATCAATATGACCTGCTTTTGTTTTTGACGGTTTGCTGAACGGGACAAGGGACAAATCATGTGCATGCACATGGTTAGTAATGGCAGACAAATGGAGCCGAATCCATGTTTATCATACCGGATGGAGAAAGGGGAGGGTCGACACAAAGCTTGCAAGTTGTCTTCTACGCAACTAACATCGTGCTTAATTTGGGTAAGTTTAGTATATACTGGCAAGTTGCTGGGTCAATCTAATTGTGTATTTTCCACCACCACCAACAGTTCAGTTAAGAGTTGATCTGCTCTGCTAAGCTTCGAAATTGAAGAAAGCAGTGACGTGCTATGATGGCGGAATCTTGAACTTTGGATACTCTGTGACCACGTCCAGATTAAATAAGACGTGGTACTGTCACGATCCAAGGATTCTAACGTGAGGACAATCACAATTAAACCAGTTAATCTTGATGCTAACTGCTCCCGGGTAGAACACGTGTTGGAATATTTCAGCAACAATTGCATACTGTAACATAACAAATGGACAGGCCCATTGCTAATTCGCAGTTGAAGACAGAGGGTCGTGCACGATTGCGACCACGCCATTACCAGCGTGCCGGGGATGCCAATGGTCAATCCATCACCACTCAAACAGAACACGCGACCAAAAACAACAAAGCTAAATGAAATGTAATTGTTTCGTGGCAGACAGCACTCGTCGGCATGGCTTGGAAAGCACTCTGGAACAGGCACCGTGTGGGTTACAATTAAGATTCCGATATAAACAAGGCACTGTGGAGATCAGAATCAGATTCCGACGTCGTACGGATGGGATTTGAATTGAACTCGCCGGAAGAACAGGGCCGGTCGGGTCTGCCGGCAGCGTCTAAGGACGATGGCTAATAGCTGGAACGCAGCAGAACAGAGTAACGGGGGGCACTAAAAATGGAGAGGAAATGATGAAGGGAGGATTACGTACCGGCCATCCCATCCAGCACTGCTCATGCGGCTCCCACTCCGCCGGCATCCGGAATCCCATCTTCGCCGGGCGCCCTTCCATGACCTTCGCCATCTCTCCTTCCTCCTTTCCACAACTCGCTCCCGCAGCTTAGCCTCTCCGCTACTAATGGAGCCTCCCGCTCGGCTCGGAGCTAGCTTTATATAGGCGGGGAAGAGGCGAGAGCGGAGCGCCGTTAGAAGGAAGAGGACGAGCTCGATGTGGTGAGGTGAAGAGCTTTGCCCGCGGAGCTCGTGGAATCTGGGCCCACATGTCACCGACGGCGGCATCGTGATGGCACCTGTATGCTCCTAGTCCTAGGGCGGCGGCGGCGGCGATGTCAAGGCGCTCGGCTTGATTCCACGTCGTGCTGTGCTCCTCCGACCCACGGGCCCCTTGATTTAACGTGGGCTAGCCCTCACTAATCAAGGTTGGCCCACGTACATCTTGACGCGACATTTTCTGACCTGGGCCGGCACAAACTGGTTCTTCACCCAGAACCAGGTAGCCCATTTTCTCGTGGAAGAGCCGAACGAACGAAGCCCACGGACCACTGTCACCAATTTTTGCACGCCGAAAAAAATCTCTTCGACCATCATCATCGCCAAGCCAGAGCCGAGAGCATACGAGTGACCGCAAGCTTCGCCGCGTCCTCCTCCTCCTCCGCGGGGTCATTCCCTCGAACACGTCGCGCGCACGCGGCTCCCGCACCGCCCGCGGCCTTGTCCGCTCGAATGGCGTAACGGGCCGAGCAACCACGAGCGTGCGTGCGTGCGCGTGGCGTGGCGATGACCGCCGTGGCTTCTCTCTACTACCCCTTATCCGCCGCCTCTCTCCCGCGCGGCCAGGCCACCTGCTTCACGCGCGCCGCTTCCTGGAGCCGCTTCGCCGCGGCATGGAGCAGCGGCCATTGCTGCGGCTGCGGGCTCCCTTGCGTTCCGGAGTACGCAAGGCTGCGGGCGCGGTGGAGGGGGCCGATTCGCGCGAAGATCGACGAGGTGGATAAGGACAAGGGCGCCGGTCTCGGGTTCCGCCCCCCGGACCGCAGGAAGCTGCGCCTGCGCCTACGTCCGCGGCTGCGGCTACTTTTGTGGCGGCTCCGGCGGTTATCTCCGCGGGAGGTCGCGGCCGACGCCTGGGCCGCGCTGCGCCGCGCCGTCCGCCGCGTGCCCCCCGCTGCCGCGGCGCCGGTCCTCCTGGCTGTCCTCCTCGCCGTCGCGCGGCTCGCGCTGCCCAAGAACGCGGCGCGGGAGGTGGCATACTCCGACCTCGTGGCGGGGCTCCGCGAGGGCGCCGTGTCAGCCGCCGCGTTCGAGGAGGACTCGCGCCGCATCTACTTCAGCAAGAAGGCCGGAGACGACGACGGGTCCGACGCGAGCGATGCCGGGGAGAGCACCTCGGGGGCGGCGACGAAGTGGCCCTACTACGCGCGGAGGGTGCCTCACGACGAGGGGTTCCTGCTGGGGCTTATGCGCGAGGGTGGGGTCGACTATCGGTCGTCGCCACGGCCGGCTGGGAAGTTGCTGGTGGACATGCTGAGCACGCTGCTCACGCTCTGGGTCTCGCTGCTACCGATGATGTGGTTCATACAGAGGCAGATGTCGGCTGGTGGCAGGGCGGATAAGAGGCGCAGGACGAGGAAGCAGAGAGTGTTGTTTGACGATGTCCAGGGTGTCGATGAAGCAAAGGAGGAGCTTGTCGAGGTGAATATTACTTTGGCATTGCTTACTTACGATTGTTTGGTGTGATTCTTGCTGAATGTAGGAACACAATAATCATAGGCAATAAGCATTGGACCTTACAAATGTTAGGGAATAGACATAGTCGGTACGTCATCATTTTTACCAAATGGCACTTAACAGTTATTCATGTTCATACATCACAACTATGCTTATCAGATGATTCCATTGGAACTGGAAGTGTCAATGGTCAAGTTTCTATATTGCCTTTGTTTACATTTATTCTTGCATCATGCATTCTGCCGTGTGCAATCATAGGCAGTTTCACTGTTATAACCCTCCAGGAGCCTAGATCACTCACAATGACATACTGACACAAACTAAAGGTGTTTCATTTACCATCTGGCCCAGAGGTTAAGCTTGAAATATTTTGTTTGTCTCATATTAGAAAGAATTGTGGACACAAGGAACATTAGAATAGATCTCTTTTAAGTTTCACTGAGGCAAGTTGAGCTTGATTGCTTGCTTTGATGATGGGGCCCTTCTAGCAAATCATGTCTTGTTGTCTCATTTTTATTTCACAAAGCTTCACTGAATAATAAAATGTAGAGCATTTTGAAAACGCTAGGTCCTGGGAGTTTGAGACAATAGGACATGTACTTCCATGGTATTCGTGGGCCTGTTAAATGATGAATTTGTACTTCCATCTGATAGTTATGTTGGGTCAAACAATTTCCTTTGCTAAGTATTAAGTGCTGAATTTTAAAATTTGACTATTGAATAATGTTCCTTTCTATCCTCTCATAGAATCAGTTTTTTTTTGGTTATTTTTGACTGAATCTGGACAGTTTCGTTAAGAACTATAATATGACATGACAATTTCTGCAATGTAGATTGTGAGCTGTTTGCATGGTTCGCTGAACTACAAGAAGCTTGGAGCTAAATTGCCCAGGGGTGTTCTTCTTGTTGGCCCTCCTGGAACAGGGAAGACTCTGCTGGCCAGGGCAGTTGCAGGAGAGGCTGGAATTCCATTTTTCTCTGTTTCAGCAAGTGAATTTGTTGAAGTTTTTGTTGGAAGAGGTGCAGCCCGAGTCAGAGATTTGTTCAAGGAGGCCAAAGAAGCTGCTCCATCAATCATTTTTATTGATGAACTTGATGCCGTGGGTGGAAGTCGAGGTAGAAGTTTCAATGATGAGAGAGACCAAACTCTTAATCAGGTGTGATTTTTGGCGCTCTGATGATATTTTCTATACCTTTATCATGCATATTACTAACGAAGGTTTCCTGATTTCCCCATCAACAGCTGCTCACCGAAATGGATGGATTTGACTCGGACATGAAAGTTATCGTCATGGCTGCTACCAACAGACCAAAAGCACTGGACGCTGCACTTTGTCGACCTGGTCGCTTCTCCAGAAAGGTTATTGTTGGTGTGCCTGATTTGGAGGGCCGCAAAAAGATTTTGGCTGTTCATCTAAGGGGAATTCCTTTAGAAGAGGACCCTGAAATAATTAGCAATCTGGTTGCTATTGTAACCCCAGGATTGGTTGGCGCAGATCTAGCAAATATTGTTAACGAAGCTGCCCTACTAGCTGCACGAAGAGGTGAGTTACAATCATTTTATGTCAGATACAGAAAGGTACAGAACATGTCAATTTTTCACATATTCAGATGTGATGTTAATGCAAATGTTTTTTTTTTTGAAAGAAAACTCAGTTGACATTTTTTCCCCGTATTGCTATTAGGAATCATTGCAAACTATTCATTATTCACTTTTCTTTTCCGTGTTCAACTTTTTGGTTCAAAAGGAGGGTTCCTTTCTAGGGGTGTCTGAATCCCAATTAAATTAATGTGTAGGAAATTATTGTAAAAATTATAATATGGAACCTCTTTGTGTTTGATTTTTATCCAGGTGCGAATACTGTGGCTCGGGAGGATATTATGGATGCAATTGAGAGGGAGAAATATGGGGTCAATGGTAGACAACAAAATGATGATTCTGGAAGGCAAGGCCTCACCAAATTATTTCCATGGCTACCTAAACCTGGAAGTAAACAATCAGGCCCTGATGATTTTGGAGGATTGATGGGTTATCATACATTAAGCTAACTTGAGCCTTTTCAAGGTATTTGTGGATTTGTGCAGAATATCTTATTCTCTTTTTCTTTCTTTTAGATCACGTTCCTATTCTTTTTGTCAATCTAAATGTTTCTTTCCAAACTGATTAATTTGGAGTTCCTTGACACATAGACTTGTTGGATCAGCTCCACTCTCTCTTTATTAGGATTTGAAGTATGTCTGATTGTTGTGGACAGCTGGACGCTTTCATTGGCAAGACAAACAGCTGTACAGGTGCTAACAGTCCAGTTGATCAAGTGTCCACAGAATAATAGATGAGGATTAGTTTGGGCGTTCAGTTAGTCTGTTATGGGCAGGCCTTTGGGCCGTGGTACTGTAGCAGCGCGGATATTGTAGCGTCACCCTTACTTAGCCCTCAAGTTAGGTTATTTGGGAATAGGATCAATTGGTTAGGCTTAGGGCCGGTTCTACCTCTATATAAACAGAGGTGCTGCAGTCATTTAGAGGAATCAATCAATGAAGAACAATTCTCCCAATCCCCCAATGTCTCTCAAGCTCTAGGCAAAGCATAAGGCTTAATTATCCTCCCCATTACATAGTCAGTCTAGATTGTATAGGTAAGCTGGAGTTCGTTAAGGTTTATTAGCATTGAGTGTAGGGGTAGCCAAATCATTGATTCAATGAAACAAGGTCAAAAGCCTCAAATGGAGGACAAGTCAGCTTTTGCCCTTTGCTTATCCCTCCCTAAACCCTAACCATATCACTGATGTCCCTTCCTTGAGAGTTAGTCCAGAACAGGGAGCAGCACTGCTTTGAAAAGAAAAAAAATACCTTTAACAAATAGGTCTAAACTGTATTCACCACTTGTTTGACACAATGGACATAGAATTAATGGGATTTGGACTTATCTTTTGGTGGCAAGGCGGCACCATTTCATCAGCTTTTCCTCAATAGATCCGTTATATTCACTCTGAAGTTTGTAAGATTGATTTCCTTTGCTCCTTAACTTCAGTTTTTAGTCCCTCTGATTGGTATATATAATTGTCTTAATGATATAGTATCAAAACTTGTGCAACATCTATCATGGCCATTTGAACAGAAAAAAGCATAGTTGTTGGGACTAGGAATGTCCAGCATGTTTCCAGGTTTAGCCAGATTCTGGCTGGTATCAGGTTCACACTGTATGGTTTTGGTACCACCCAGATGAGAGGGTACTGAAAGTGCAGTATATTCCTCACCTTTCTCCAACAGGCTGAGGGGAGTAATGATCGTTGGAATGAATTGACAGCAAATCGTCTAGTTGTTCTCCATGTTAATTGTAATTCATGCAACCCTCCCTTCCGCCAGCCCAACTATCTCACAAAGATCAGAGCTTAATTCTGAAAGTCTAGACCATTACAACGTTTGAAAACGGATTTATGCCCTTTTACCTTTTGCTATCTGTGATTTGGTACGTGTTACATCTGATCATAATCTTTTGTCTACTCAAAGGTCTTTATTTGGTCTTTTGCTTCTATTTTGCAGAACCAAAAAAGAATATAGATTTCAACTAAAAGTGGCTCTGTAGCTTTCTAATGTGCATCTTCACACTTGTGAGCGGAGTACTTTCGGAAGGAGGTTGTCACAAATTACAAACGGGAAAGCTTGTAGAATACAGAGTCCCAAGTTCCTTGTCCTCCCATAATTCTGGTAGAAAGATCACTCCCGGTTTGTCACTGGAACAGACCGTCATTTGCAGGCTTGTGCCGCATCTTTTGTTGTACGCAAATCAGCTGCTCTTCTCATTCTTTGCTGACTGGGATTGGAGATTCTGCTGGGATTGGATCTGCAGCTATGTGCAGTTCTCAAGTGCGCCATTGGAGTTGCATTAGCAACAATGGGCAAGTGCCAAGAAATGCTCATCATATTTAGTGTGATACTCTTTTCATATTAACTTGCACGACTTCTTACACCATATATTAACTCAATTACAATGAAAAACAATATATATACCTTTGGTAGTTTAACATGTGAACTTGCTCAATCTGTGAAGAAAAATGTATTATGACAGAATTTTTTCTGTGCTTATCCATGTACTACTGTACTTGATAACTCTGAGAGCTAGCTTTCCAAACGACTAAGTGGATTCCTTGACAGTTAGTCGGAGAATGACACGACCTGATTGACCTTGAAAAGTGTCTGCTGTCAGCGACACATATCCTGCGGCGAAGTTGACATGACCTTGATAATTGGAAAGCCATGCAAGGGCTGCAGAATCAGGACATGTACCCTTTATAAAGAGGAAGTTTCTTCTGCTCTTCCTCATCAAGAAAAGGGAGTAAAAGGCAGAGCTTTGGCATGCGGATTCTGATCTGTTGTAAACAGGAATGAACCGTGTGGCCTGGCTTTTGAGGTTCCTTTTTTCTTTTTTTCCTTCTGGGGTCTGTGTGCTGCTGAGAGCTTGTTCCACGGGATCAAATCGCAAGTTCAAAAGGAACGACAGAAGGAAACTGATTTGTAGTTTTCACTCTTTGGTTCCCAATTTTGCTTTCTGCTGATGATCTAGAGGGTGCGATACGCCCGGGGCACGCATCTATGACCGGAGGCTCACCTTGTCCTTCAACTTCAAGACAGTAAAATCTCCTGCATTTTTGTATGGTTCTATTCTATTTTGTTTTAGTATTAGGATTAACTGTTATTTCAGAGTTAATTATCACGTTACTCACGTATAATTGGTGCACTATAAATTTGTGTAGCATCCCGTTATATATTTGAGCAGTTAGCTTGTGAATAAGGGTTGGAAATGGTTGAAATAATCTTGCGTAGAGGCCATATGAATGAAAATGACCATTTATGGACAAATGTAAAGGTGACGAGTGACATGTCAATGTTGCACCCCCAAATCGTATTCTGAAATTCTGGAGTGTAATTGGTACGTAGGATGATATGATGACATGATGCTGACAGTACCAATTATAAGCGCATTGCATTTTTGCAACAATTTCAAGATACGGGAAAAATCCAAGACCTTTGGTTTTGGTTAATACTGTCATGGACTCCCACATATAAAACCACTAATGTATTTGGATGCAAGTCTGACAGCGAAGTGTAGTAAATTACACAGTGGCAGAGGTGAGATCGATGAGAATATGGCCGGAATTAAGGAAGAAGACAAGCCAGATGGCCAGGAATATTTTAAGAGACAAGACGAGAAAGCAAGAACAAAGCGGTGCACTGATTAGTGACTTTCAGTCGCTAAAGACCTAGAGCTCTGAGCCGAATACTTCTATGCAGTAGGCTTCTAGTGGGTTGCTTTCCCGACAAAAAGCTTATTCTCCCTCATTCCCTGTGGACAAAGCGAGTGTCAGAACGTAATGCACGCTTAACAACTTTTTAATTCACGAACTGGTAATTTGCGTGCATTTAAGGACGCATCCATTTTTCAGACGCTGTCCTCATAATCTAAGAGTTGTCATGCTTTCTAAGTTCCTTTATAGTATTTAGTACTTACAACTTCACAGCGTTACATGTAGTTATTAACATAATGCCGTGCGCACGTACAGCTGCATGAGTCCAGTCCACCCTTTAGTTTTCTCCCCTCGACTTCGTATGTGTATGTTTCTTTGTCCAGAGGTTATATATCTCCTATATGCTAGTGCACTTATACCATCTATGGGACAATTGAATACACCAATATTATTTAAGAAAAATGACAGTACAAAAATAATTTATGAACATTACGTGAATATTCGTAGTCCATCCTTTCTCCACTGTGAATATATATCATCCCGGAACAATTTTCAGTAAGAACAAGTTTTATCTTAACAGATTGGGAGTTTTGTTTGCAGGATAATCGAATAATACACCAACCATATCATTGAACATATGACGGGACAATAAAAAAAGAACTAATTATGTGAACATTTTTCATTGTACCAGAAATTTCAGTGTTGTTTAATAGGAAAGTGATGATTTTATATGAGCACAGGAGGCGATTCATATCCTGAAGCTATCTTCTCATGAACGACTGTATATTCTTGCCACAGTTCTTTCATGATGCATCAAAATAAATAAGAACAATTACTATAATTACTGAAGAAAATTCTAAATTATAATGAATAAAAGGAAGGATCTATGTCAACAATTTTTTTCTTACACATCGATACTAACTTGTTCAAAATGTATAAGTTTTAAACGAGTTACGTGGGCGTTTCAGTCATTAATGATAACTCATTGGCATATGATCGTTTATATTAGATGGTCATATATATAGATGAATTATTCGACCTTTCACATACGTATATATCTTGCATGCGGTTTACTAAATAAAAATCAATGCATGACTCACAAAAAAAAAATCAATATACACAATATTCTGCATTTTCCTTTTTGATACTCAGCATTTTAGTAACTGGCACAACCCCTCCTTCAATATGCATTTGCGCTTTACTAACTTGAAGCATTTGTCAGTGGTATTTTTTGTGTAACAATTAAGCATTATCATAACTACCATTATATATATCATGTGCTTGTGATGAACATGATATGCTATTCATTTATACTATTGAACAAAGTTTTTAAAGATGGACTATGTACAAATTCTTAAACAACACCATATATTTTTGAGAAAAAATGGAGTATAAAACACGCTGTTTTAATCATCATAGTATGACCATTTCGAGTGAAATACACCTCAAATAACACAATATATTAGTATGCAACATACTTTGTTATCATCTAATGCATGCATGCCAAGCTCTCTCTTACATATTTTGATGGATACATTGCTCGATGGACCACTGACCATAATTAATAAGTACAGTACATGACAAAATACATACAACACATTAGCTATATTGCGATCAACAAGAAGCTAGCTAGTAGTACAGCTATGCTCTCGGTCCTTGATCTTGGTATACATATAAACCTCGACGAGACGATGACTTCGAAAATTATTGTATTAAAGGAGTTATGTATATAGAGCATCAATGCATGCATGAACGGCCGGGCGAGCTTAGAGTGACACATCTATCTAGACGACGAGGCGCCTCTGGTGGAAGGTGGCGATGAAGTCAGAAGCCTTCTGGTCGACGTCGCGCTCTCCGACCCACCAGCCGTTGTCCTCGTCGCTGGACCGCACCTTGCGCAGCCTCGTCGGCCCCTCCCAGTCGCTCGCCTCCTCGTCGTCGTCGTGGTACCGCCTTGACTTGCGTGAGAAGCTGAAGATGCAGAAGAATGACCTTCCTCCCATATACTTGTCCTACCTCTTGTAGTTACTCACCAGCAAATGTTACACTCCTTAAGAGAGAGATGAGATAGTTGCTAGTAGTGTGGTTGGAGGTCAGTTGCTGTCTTGGGCAACTGAGAAGAGACCACACACCTCAATTTATAGTGGAACGGGGGCTTTGTTGTGTGTGCATGGCTAAGACAGTCAGCTAATAAATAATAATTAGGGTTCTTCTGGTCGTCGAGTTAGACATAGATGATAAAAAAGGTGTCGATCGGGGGGAGATCGACCTCGGAGGGCCTGGATCATATGATCCGATAAAGATCAAGATCCAGCGGTCGAGACTGTGTGACATGATAGATGCTAAAGCGCGGTAGATTAGATCATATATGTTCTGTAGCGCACTTGATGCATATGAAGCCGTCTTTTTTAGTTTATAGGGAGGGAAAAGCAAGCGCGGTTTCATTTAGCCTCCGCTTTTCCCAGACACTATCACAGTTTGATTTTGAGCTCCATGCATGATGCATGCATGAAAAGATCCTAGAATATTTAGGGACGCGTCAATGTTGTATCCAATATCCTAGTAATACAAGAACAAATTAAGCCGGACATATATGATATATGTGACGCGTATGCAACCTGGTTATTAGTAGCTAAAAGATTTTGTAATGTTACAGTTTAGAAGAATCTTTGATTTTTTTTTTTGAGGAAGGGAGAATCTTTTATTTGTGATCATGCAAATTTATATTAGTATGTATGCAATTCGTTTCAGCTAGAAAATTTCACATGACTAACAAAGTTACAATTTAACCGCTACTTGATGAAGTGTAGATTTTAGGATGAATTTATCACATAGCTATAGTATTCAAGAGGGTTCCAGTCGTCGGAGTCTGGGACAACATATCTAAAATCTATAGTTTTGCGATAATTTTGACGTAGTATTTTTCAATTTGGTGTCTCACTTACCAAAAAAATATAACATCCAAATATCCAATCTAACACTAAATATACTCCCTCCATCCTAATTTATTTGGCATTTTGGTGTCCGGCACAGGGATTAAAGAGAAGTATAAAAGGTAGGTGCATAGAAAACAAGGAGGAAAGAGATAGAGATGGAGTTGTATTGGGAAGAGAGAAAGTTGTATCAGAAAGTGAGAATGTCAATTATTTTGAGAAAACTAAAAATGACTAAAGTACTAACTATTTTGATACGGAGGGAGTATTTGCTGATGTATGGTCCACTTTAGGGCAAGCTATGATCCTCTATTTTGGCAGCATCAAAAAGCATCAATCATATAACATCCAAATGTTCAATAGTAAACACATTGGAATTTGTCCAAGAGATGCCGAAAAATGATAGTTTTGTCCACAACACACTCACAATCGTGTTTTTGTCTGAGACACTACAATTTTTGGTGCTCTCATTTGTAGCACACTATTATTGTTTAATAATTATTTTTACTTTTTTATCTCAACACATAAAACACATTGAAATTTAAATCTTTGCATAAACATACATTGTTCCATTCCCTATGACTAAAAAATAAAAGCTTTTTTTGTTATTATTGACATGGCTTGCTCGATAATTTAAATATTAAAATAACAAGCAATCTTGTAAACAATTGGAAAAAAATCTAGCTCTATCTTTTAATAATAGAGAATGCAACTATGTATGTTTGTGTAAAGATTTAAATTTTAATGTGTTTTGTGCGTTGAGATAAAAAGTTACAAATAATTATTAAACAGTAATAATGTGCCACAAATGACAGCATCTAAAATCATAGTGCGTCTCAGACAAAAACATGATTATGAGTATGTTATAGACAAAACCACCATTTTCCAGTGTCTCTCAGACAAATTCCCAACATATTTGGTATAGAGGCATAATCGGCATGCATGCCACTATAAGCAGAGAGTGATTAGGATCTTCTCCCTGTTGTTTACCTAGCTCATATTAAAGAAAAATTATGGCTGTAATCACACTAATCTGAAAAGAAGAAAAGAATGCTCAATCATGAGATAGCTACATCTCCCATGCTATATTCCATACCTTTTCATAAAGGCACCACACGTTATTTGGATTCGTACGTTCAAGGTACACGTATACACGCACACCGGCCTTCAGAAGTATATATCGAGGAAATGTGATTTAGTGTAATATCAGTCAGATATATGTGTATAAAAGTCAGTGCATTTTCATGTTCAGGATTGCCCGCATCGGAATGCACTTTTTTCCCTGCCTCCAAAGTAGTTGACAAGAGACGGCATGTACCCGCAGAAAAAAAAAAGAGGGGAAGTAATACTGCTATTAGTGCTTTTGTTCCCTCGGAGCTCAACTGGCTACAAAGATACATAAACAGTACATAACCAAACAAGAATCAAATACAAATGTTCACCAAAGAAGCCTTTATGCAGAGCCAAAAGAGCTAAAGAACAGTGTGTTCAACGATGCTTTGTTCCATCGCCTTTATCTATAAGAAGGGTGCGTCGCGTGTATTGGCGGCCGTCGTACATCCTTAAGCTCTAAGCAGTAAGCTCCAAAGTATCGATATATACAGATGCTGCAAAACCTGGTCCCAACTAAAAGCGCTCTTGAGCGCACAAATAATTGGCAGATGTGCTGTTGCATCGCGATAGCCAAAGGCCGTTGTATTGTCTCTGTCGAGCCCTGCACCTTAGACCCTGCAGCGAACGCTTGCCTCTCGCTTCACCTAAAGCTTGTAACGCAATCTGAATTTGCATCTTTCTAGTTGATCATGGAGGGGTGGCTGGGCTTTTTGTTTCCTGGAGACTCGGGGCTTGATCAAGAGGGCGGTTTGAGCTCCACATCTGCATTTTAGGACTGATGTCAGCATGGTATGAGGTGTGAAGAAGTATGAGACCTGCAGTGAATAAGTAATTTAGAAAGAGTCGTCCATAGTAATTTTCAGCCATTTACCAGTAATCTTTACAAAGGACCCAATATAAGACTGTATTCAATTTGTTCCCTAACTAAATTCACATGGAAATGCAAAGTTATTGCAGTGGATTTTCCATCTCATGTGGTGAGTGAAGCAGTAAGCCTAAAAAATTCAGTGAGGCAAGGCTGAAGATTTTTATGTTTTTTTCACAAAATAGTAATATTAACTTATCAAAAATGAACCCAGAATAATACTATTCGTCGAGGATCGGGCGTAGAGATCAATAGATAGTCGACTAACAGGAAAAAAAGAGGCTTCTAGTTGCCATCAGATATATCGTATGTTAGATTCTCACTAGAAAAAGAGAGAGAGAGAGAACAGATAGTGAAGGTGTATTCACCTATAGGAGATGCATAGGATCCATTTTTTCTCAGAATAGATGGGTTCTCTGAAGATTTTAATTGATTCAGCTACCTAATTACTAACAAGATGGTTGCAGCATATCTTGTGGCCACTCTGGACCTACACGAAAGCAACGGTCTGACTCATTACTTAGACCGTTTCTTCCAATTTCAAGCCAGCTGTTACTGTACTGCAAATCGTTTGCTTGGGAATCAGATGCATCCCAAGAGGAATTTATCGGCGAAGGAACCTATCTCAAGCTTCAAGGTCATTTGAAGGTATAATACTGTTGAAACAACATGGTATCAAATCTTAAAGGCCTAGGCACTATTGCAACAACACGGTATCAAATCTTGTAGGTTGAAACTGAAACTTGAAATGACATGGTATCAAATCTAAAGGCATAGAAATACAGTTGAAGCAATTTGGTATCAAATACCTGACCAATAGTATTTCGTTTAGGTGCTATGCAATTTAGTCTTGATATTTTTGTAACGAGATACGACAGGAGATGTACCTATTAATTTAGCCTTAAGAGAGTTTATGAACCTAAATAAAAACTAACAATTACTGCATCTGGCGACCTTGAGTTGATAATAGCAATAGTTTAGCATCTACATATCCAACAAATTAATCGTCAGAAGAACAACCAAACAGCAGTGAAACAAACAAACAAGGTTGCCTGGAAAGAGCAGGGACATTACGGTTGTGGACAAAAAACGTTCTAGATATCTAGATCTTTGTTGCAGTAGTTGTTATTTAAAGGACAAAAAGCTCTCTTTATTTTAACTTCACATTTGGCTTGTTTGAAGTCGTCAAGGTAGATGAGTGTTCCATTATTCTACTTCATATTTTGGACTATTCCATTCTGCATAGAGTTGCCACGTTTGACATTTGTCTACAGCTCCTTCCCTTGACTCCAAAAGCACTGACCAATTGATGAAAGGGTAAAAATAAATAATGGAATTCCACGAACGCAACAACCCAAATCCAAGCACATGTACTACTCTATCAATGTCGAATTCTCCATTTCTGATGCAGATTCAAACTAAACTCTTCAGTTCAATATTTTTATTCTATGGTTTGGCTTCTTTCATACTTAAACCTTAGCCGGCAATGACTAGTAATAAACAAATGAATATTGATAATAACGACTGGCTATAGAGCACCCATGGCATTAAATTGCTTCGATTACAACAACCACAAAGTGACTGAGAATCAACCTCGAGCTCTTCCCACCCATAATCTAAATGCAAAGAGGTTTGCACCTTTACCTCCCTTTTCCATGCCTTTCTACCTTATCTTTCAAAATTTCAGGTCCTCAAATTAATCAACAGGATATGAAGCCCTTTTAGGATGTCTCGCTGCGGCGGTGATAGTTGGTGTTATTGCTGTTTCCTGCCACATCAGGAGACGAGCATATAGGTTGAAACCATCAAGAAGGGATAACGGTAATTTCACAAATTATTTTCTAATCCATATACACATACTACAGTATCTCAGGTGGTGGTTTTTGATTGCCTAATAGCACGATGCACTTGTGCATCTTAATTATCTTTCAGATGTCACATTTGCATCCCTTGAATATGAAGAGGCTACCTGCAAGCAGATGTTGATTAAAGATATATATGCTGCAACTGAAAACTTGAGTCCATCAAATGTCATCGGACAGGGTATTGCAGGTACATGTCAGGATTATGATCTCATCAAGCAAAAAACAAAAAATTTTTTAATAAGGACATAAGATCTTGAAGGCATTTACCACATTTTCGACAATATGTGGTTTTCGATTTGCATATTGTTCCTCTTGTATTTTCAGGGAAAGTGTACAGAGGAGTGCTTGCAAATGGCTGGCCTGTTGCAGTGAAGCACATTGTAAAGAATGAACATGCAGAAACCTTCCTAAGAGAAGTTACAAGCTTATCACATATCAGACACCCGAATCTTGTGTCATTAAGAGGTTACTACGACGGGCAGGAAGAGTGCTTTCTGGTGTATGAGCTGTGCACCAATGGTAATCTGTCAGAATGGCTATTTGGTGAGTACCTTTTCTAAGGAAATCAAACAATAGGATGGCCTTATTATATTACTTTCATTGCTTCAAAGAACTGAATACTTTGATTGCAGGGAAGGATAAAAACCTTTCATGGATTCAGAGGATTCGTATAGCTCTTGGTTGCGCTTGCGGCCTTTGGTTCCTGCACATATATCCTGAAGGATGCATTGTCCACCGTGACATCAAGGTATGGTCGCATGATCCTAAAGGATTCAGTCATCTAAAGATTCAAATAATCGAACTCATACCTGCTGTGACAGCCAACCAACATATTGCTTGGGGTTGATATGGAACCAAAGCTATCTGATTTTGGACTCTCGAGAGTCATGGAGTTAGGCGTGTCACATGTAAGCTCTGAAGTCAGAGGAACTTTTGGCTATGTTGATCCAGAATACCGTCACAACCACAAGGTCAATGCTGCCGGGGATGTATACAGTTTTGGCATGGTCCTCCTTCAGCTCCTGTCAGGAAAGCGAGCAATCAATATCATGAACACAGATAAGCCAATGTCACTGGATAAAATGGTATGATCAGAAGCAATTAAAGTAAATTTACATTCAGGAATGAAGTTATTGATTGAGCTGGATCTAATTTGAATACCTGTTGTTCCCAGGCTTCAACACTCATCCGAGAAGGAAATGTATTGGAGTTTGCTGATCCTAGGTTGAATGGAAACTACTCGGTGGAGGCATTTGATGTCAGTCTGAAGCTTGCTCTGTCATGCACTGGCCACAAGAAGCAGCGGCCATCCATGGAGCAAGTTGTGTCGAGGTTAGAGAAGGCTCTAGAGATCTCCACGAAGGACGATGACAAGTACAACAACATTAGCATTGTTGAGTCCCTTGCATAGCTATTCTATGTAACCTTTTAATAAGCTCCTTAACGTTTCCATGGACATGTTTAGACTTTCTTGAACACTAGGTGAACCAAATTTGATTCAGTGGTAAGTAATTTTAAAGAAGAAAAATCTTGCTTCAAACTGGCAGATATTACTTCACGCCTATAGAGGCCAGCTGTAGAGACAGTAGGGCAATCCAGAATTCCAGACTCATAGTAAACTGAAACTAATGCAGAAAGAAATAAACAGAAGCACAATACCTCCTAGAATGTCCAACGTAAAATGATCATGAATCAATCCAACATTTGAGTTTGCAATTGTGGTCTATGTGAACATGCATTTTCAACTTACTAGAAAATAAAACACCAATAAGAACACCAGCCATCATAACTGGTCCTACCACTTCTGCCACCTATATTCAGAAGTGGCAAACGAAGAGGACTTGTGACTGGTGCCTTGAAGACCAAACAATGCCATACATCTCCATGCAGCAAATGAATAGCATGCCGTTCTCTTTCAACGAAAGTCAATATCATAAATAATACAAAATGTATTTATTATTTCACCAATATAGTTTTCAGCCTAAAGAATTAAAGGGTTTTACATAGATGCATAAGCAAGTATCCAATTAACAGTTAAATCTAATTACAACGCATTGCAGAAAACCAGACTGCATACGCATTATCGAAGTGGCAGTTCATTCACTTCAGCATAATCCTTTTGGTTCATCGAAAGGACACAGAAACCATGAGGGAGGAAAAGGTAAATAGCTAGAAATATTATCACTCCAAGATCAGCTTCTTCACCTATGGCAGGCTGAGAGGGTTGCCACAGGTATATCTGACTGGCACACCACATACAGTACAGGGAGGCTATCACCAGGATGAGATAGAAAGATTGATTTGATTTTTCTGTAACAGATACTTCATGCTTAACTCTGCCAAAACAAAGAACAAAATCTTTACCAAAACGTAACATGGATTTGTAAGTTAAGGTACGTTTAAAAAGGAAAAAGTTTTCTAGCAGAAAGAGTCATCCAAACATTCAAAATTCAAGAGGAAGAATTGCAAAGATTCTGTTCCGTGCACCAGCGTGGCATTTTTGTTGACCGTCAGTAAAGGTCAGTGTATACTTCTATTCTGAAACACACAACAGAAGTGTATATCTTGCTTGCATAAGGGAACATAACAGGTTTAGGCTGCTGCGTTGCTGTGCGCAAACCAGAACACTTAAAACCGTATCCAAGAGAGTTTTTTTAAAAAAACAAACAGACACCCAATAAATACAGCATCATTAGTGTAACATGATAATGACAAACATAATCACCAAAAAGAAAATTTAAAGTTAGAGTCAATATCTAAATAGGTTTCCATTTTTTATTTTTAGGGAAGGAGAGAATCATAGCTTCTGTAAAGCATTAGTACAGATCTATCACCTGTTGATGTACACAAAACCCCCCATGAGGCAAATGCAAAGAAGGCCTACAACAACCACTGCATCTGGATTGATCGGAGCTCGGCCTTTCCACCAACCAGTGCTCAGTATCCAAGTATACATTGTAGAATGGCCATTCTCCTGCAGCAACATAACATCAATCTCAATAGTCTAACAAACATGCAATGCTTGAAAAGATAAAGTGATCCATTTATCTCCATAGTAGCAAGGGGCGGAGGTTTGTTTGCCAGTCCTGATAAATTGTACTTGTTACATAAAAATAGTGCGTCGATTCTGTTCAGGAGGAACTTCACCCATGCAGTCACTTTAAATAATTTAATCCTATGAGCATTCTTAAAGCTTCGGTATCAAGTAGTATATGGTAATGTCTCCCCTGAATCATGAGGAAACTTGATAATACTACATCCCTTGCAGTTAAAGAAAGGCCCGAACCACTGCATGCTCACCTCAAACAAGTGATCCAAGAAGAAGTGGGACAGCGAGCCGGCCGAGATAAGCAAGAAGCACTGCCTCTTGTTTAGTGGTACCTGCAGCAACAGCAGCATTAAACAAATCAGGCATGGAAAACCGAACGCCGCATGATCAGAGGCTTCTGGACTCTGGCGCTGGTCCCTTCTCTAAGATTACTGGATTAAGATAATGCCGCATTTGGTACACTAGATTGACAAAGATGCTGCCGTACAGAATAGTCGTAATTGAAAAGGAACAAGCAAATCCAACGAAGGGGGTAGGAGAAGAACGGAAGAAGAATTTGAGGGAACATTCTGTCACCCACCCCTGCGGCGGAATCGAGGACGCCGGCGCGGAGCAGCCGGCGGGAGAGCCAGGCGTAGGCCCAGGCGAGCGGGAGGCCGAGGAGGAGCGGGTAGTAGAAGGGGTGGTGCACGACGGACATGGCGAGCCCGCCCACGGCGGACGCGGAGGGGAGGAAGGAGCAGAGCCACTCGGCGAAGGCGCCGAGGTCCGGGCCGAGGAAGGCGTTGGCGGCGTAGACGGCGCAGTGGTGCGGGCCGAAGCGGCCCGGCCCGGCGACCCGCGACAGCGCCGCGCCGCCGGACAGCGCGTACAGCAGGTGCGCCCCCGGCCCAGGCATCCCGCTCGCTCGCTGGCTGGCTGGTGATCGCGCGGCGGCTCGGTTGATGCGCGGCCGAGTTTGGTGGCCGGGAGAGAGGAGCAGAGGAGGCAGGCGGCGGCGATGCGGTGCCCTGGGGACTCTATGGTTTGGTTTAGGTGGGAGCTTGCTTAGCTTAATTGTGTGTTGTGTCCTTGTGCGTTACTCTATGCTTGCTCGGTTTCCTCTTTTCCGCTGCTACCGCCAAGGTAACGGTAAACGGTCAGGTGGTTTGACTGACCAGAGCGCAGAAGACCAGGACGGAACGCACTGCTGTTCTACCACTCTAGCCTCCACTGCTGCGTTCGTCGTTCTCTTTCGCATCAATCGCATGCAACCGGTGGTAAAAGCAGAAGTACTAGTAATGCCTTCTGCGATTCTACCGATTTTTTTTTTTTTTTTTTGAAACTGGTTCTACCGCATTAGGAGCACGTATGAGCTTTGCTCCTTGCGACATGATCCCCAGAAGCGGTCAGAACATGTCAAAAGAGTCTAAGCCGCCACCCAGCCCAAGGAACAACGAATGAATTGTGACGGCTTAGCTGTCACCTACTCTGCCCGGCTGCTACATCCGGATATTCCGTTCACGAAGTTCCCGCCGTTGAAGACTGCCAAACCCCATCGAAAAAAAGAGGCCGAGAAACATCAGGCACCCGCAGAGTTCGGGTCACAGCTGAGAAGAGATCATGCTAACACTCGAAGAGAAAGCAAGGCTTAACGTTCGCACACCACCCACATAGTGATAAATCCTAGTGTGACAACGAACATTTTAAAAGCTTCATGCAGAACATCCATAGGTCTGGAGTTCGGATAGCTGCGCTGGACATTTTTACACAAGGCAGCGGTGCATATCTTTTTAGTTTAGACTTACGGTGGCAGTCTAGTTTCACTGGCGGTGGCGCACGTCATGCGTCACAGTCCATCGGCACGGCGTCGTCCACCCGGCGCCGGCAACCCCGCGCCTCCTTGATCGCCAGCAGGTTGTCGCAGGCGATCCAGGGAAAGCTCCAGAGCCGCTTCTCCCCGCGGCGGTCCGGGTGGTAAGTCACGTGGTACCACGCCGACGCCATCCTCGACGCGTCCCGGCACTCCCTGAGCCACCCCCTGACCTCGTCGTGCAGGGCGTCGACGGCGGCCACGATGCGGTCCTTCATGTCGAAGTAGCGCTTGTTGTCGCGCTTCAGGTACAGCTGCTTGTTCCGGATGTTGCCCGTGAGGATCTCGTCCTCGGTCTCCGCCGAGTAGTAGCTCACCAGCGTGCCCAGCTTCTCCGCGTACAGCTCGTAGCACTCCTCCGCGGCGTCCAGGAACTCGCGGAAGCCCGGGACCTCCAGGTCCGGGTCATACCCGCGGCTCGCCGGGGCCTCGGGCAGGAGCGCGTCAGAGTTCTCGGCGTGGAGCAGGGCTGCACGGTACAGCTTGCCCATGGGGCCGTTGGAGACGTACATTGGCTTCTCCCAGCGCTCCATGAAGTCGGGGTACTCCCGGGGTCGCAGTGACTGGGGCATCTCCGCCGGAGCGCCCGTCTTGGCGAAGTCGACGGCCATGGAGTGCAGAGCGGCCAGCTGGACGCACTCGGGGCTTCGAGCTTTCAGCGGATTACGGTCCGCATGGATCAGGTGGGCAGTGGAGATGGCACCGAGGGTATCATTTATCATGTAATCGACAAAGTTCTTCTGGATTTCCTGCAGTAACAGATGGTATGATGCATTTCCCACATCTGAGCATAAAAAATGCAGAGGAAAAAGGTATGATGCATTTTTTTTCCAACTACGAGGAGCAGGTAAACCAGTAGTAAGAGCTACAAAACCAGCAAGATTTCATATGCATGTTCGATAATGACAATCTGAAGCCAAGGTCCCATTTGGGTGGGTTTCAACTTCTCAGTGAAATGCTTCTCAATTTTGTAGAAATAACTATAAATAGATTCAGTAACAAACTGGAACCCTGCCAGACAAGCGCCAAGTTAAAACACGTGCTTTCAAAACATTAGAGTTTTACAATGTCTGTCGGACTTCCAAGTTGATAAATAAAAATTTTTTGGCTAATACACAAACATATTTATCATATTTTAAGGAAAACACAACGCACCGGCATAACCCGTTTTCCAAGGTTCTGCAATGCATATTGAGTAATAGTTCAAAATGCAATTCCATCCATGTCCTGAAATACCGCTACTCATAAACACTTAAACCTTAGTGCTATTTTTTAACATAAAAATCTGAAATTGGGAATGTCAGTAGAACTTAGGATTGTACCTCAAGTGTAACAACATGGTCCATTATGCGTGGCCTTGTTGCAGCATAGTCCATAGGTGCATCAACCTTCTCGGGGATCAGCTTGTCATCCCAAGTGATAAAGAAAAGGTCACCATCCAAATCACCCCCGGAGCATTCATTTGGATGAGGCCTAATTAATTTATAAAGACTTATAAGGGTAGTATTGATAATATTAAACCAAATTATTAATTGAGACTATATGCATTGCACAACATAACATGTATAGAAGGGCTAGCAAAAATAAATACAGTGACTTAGTTCAGTAGAGATACAGGCTCCATCGCAACCATGGGCAAAGAAAAATGAAGTCTACAGCCCCAGAAAGTAATCTTTCAGCTTAATGTACCTTTCACCTCTCTGAGGAAACACAACACAATCAACAAGCCCCCTAGCATCCAATCCAGAATCATATACAGCTTCGAGTACTCTGATATCACCAGGATGGAGACATGGGTTCTTTGAGACTGCAACTTTTCCAACAATTACAGCTGTTTCCCCATCATCATTATCATAAAAGAATGGCTGCTCACTGTCCTTCTGCTCCTTCTGAGTCTTTGTAACTCTGATGTAAACTTGACCATAGTCTAACTTGCCTGTTTCATCCAGACAACCAATAAGAACACGGCCTTTCGGAACATGAATCTTGCACCTAGTTCTTATGTCAGTCAACCTATTTGCACGATGGGCTTTAAGAATCATTAACAGGTACGGCTCTGAACTTGGTTCATAGCCTTGCAGCAGCATCTTTACTGCCCTCTTGGTTTCAGCACCACCAATTTTCCCCAGGGCAGACAAAGCAGCTTCTTTGTTAGTTAGCATTTCATCTGCTTCGTGCATATCATCTTGTTGCATCGACTCAAATGTTTCATCCCTTATCCCCAACGTTGAAAGAAGAGAAATAATTTCACGATTCACATAGCATGGCTGAGACTTACTCCAACTTGTAATGTTCAGCATACTGCTCTGTGATTCAAACTTTTTCATACTAGGTCGCAGAGAAAGATCAAAAAAGGAAGTAGGGTCAACAGCAATGACTCCTTTATAACCACCAAACCTTATTTGAAAAGCAGACGGAGGGTTAGCAGAATCTAATCCAAGTACTTTGGCGATTCGCCTGGCAAAACTCAACGAAATCCTCCCAATACCATCAGAAAATATATATTTGGTGCCATCAGTTGTTGCTTCAACATCTGGAATTACTTCTATATTAGATGATGAGATTTCGAATGTTGGCCGTGAAGAGCTGAACAGCTGACCCATTCTAGCTGCACATTTGGAGACTGAACGGATATCTTCAAAGCGCCCCATCCACCTTCTTATACACTCTGCAGTCAAAGATTTATTTGAAGCAAACATCCAAACAGAATTACCCCGAAGCTGGCTGGCTGAAAAGGCCAAAAATTCGTATTTCTTCGGGCCGATGCAGAATCCTTCTTTCAGAATGGAGAGAATACGGTGATACAGACCAGTTTTCAAGGGTTTAGAAAATAAACCTTTTTCAGTTCTAGGTGACAATGCATTGGAAGAAAGCTTGCTCCAATCTTCATCAACAAAAGTAACTCTAACAAAGTCAGAAGCATACTCAGAATGGTACTTAACCACATAATTTGAGACTTCTTCCTCCGGTCCCAAGCAATATATTTTTGATGGAGTGATGTGAATTCTGTAGCATTTCATCAATTTTCCTTTATCTTTACTCTTACTGGACTGCAAAGCATTCTTGCTGATCTTCAAGGTATAAGCCTCCTGTTTGATGAATTGCAAAGGTTCATAGCATGTAGATTTTAATTTGTTCATTTTCTCAAATATCCTCCTTGCAGTATCAACTGAGAGTTCTTCGAGGACTTTAAACAGATCAGCATTAACATGCCTGGCAACTAGCTTCCCCATGTGAATCATAGAGTTGAGACGAAAAAGAGTTTCGTAGGGCACTGATAAGCCCTTTGGGCAGTCAACAAGAGGGACGACTTTGGAGGAAGTGCCAAACACATCCATTGAAGAAATGACCAATTCTCCTAATTCTCCTGAGAAGGGTAAACTTTTGAGAATATCTGACACTCGTGCACCTTTGCCCAGTTTCAAAACAAGATTGGAACACTCCCCAAAAGAACTATTGGGTGTAAAATCTAGTGCTCTAACCCAAGCAAATTTGTTGTCCTCCTTGCATGCAAAAAAGCGCTCATCTGTAAACCTTGAATCAACCACAGGCCCGGAAATCACAGTGTGTATTCTTGGTGCATAAGTGAGCTGCAACAAGCATAATATTTAACTATCAGACTTCATTTTCACAGAAAAAAGGCCAAAAGATTATTGCATTTGAACCCAAAAAAAAAAAAAAATAACTGATAGTCAAGCAAATATGATAAATATTAAAGATAGACATCAGGCCAGCTTATATCCATAGTGAAAGTATAACAAATGCTCCATTTTTCAAGGTAGCCTTTGAATTTTCAAGTGAATAAAGCTGAAACAATTTAGCCATCTCACCAAAAATAAGTTCAAAAGTTTCCCTGTAAAGCTAAGTTGAAAAGAGTTGTGGTACAGTTTCATCAGATCCGAGAATTGTTTCAAATACCATGCGGCAGGAAAATAAAAGTGCCACTGCAGATTATGCAGAGCATATAGCTCATAGAAGAAACTTAATGAGCACAAGATGCCCGCTATGTTTGCGCAAATGTGAATAATCAATCACCTCTGAAGAAAAATAATTATCTTGCATTGGGATTGATTCTCCTTTGCACACTCAAGTCATTGGTAATAGTTCAAAAATGGAAAATGGATAGAATATGCAATAAATTGATCACATGCTATAGCGGGCAACAAGGGCTGTAACAGGTCATAGAAGACTACAAAGATATCCTTTTATGCAGCCCTAGAGGAAGAAGAGGCTTCATCTGCAGCACACTTGGGAAGATAATTCTATTATGCTCTAATTGTTTTAGAGATTGGGCTAAAATTCGAGATGAAATTTTGTCGATTCACCTGCTGAGATACAACTCTAAACACACTGAGCTAATTCTACCCAATCACTCAGTTATACACCTTGCTACTGTGTGAAACTAAGGGCATCTGCACAACTCATGTCAATCGGATATCTCCATGGTAGCTAGTTAACTTAAAACATATGATCTGAAATTTCAATCAACACAACTATAACACAAAAACGCATCAACATTGTGGAGCTTCGTGCATCAAAATGAACAGCACGGTAAGCAGCTCACCTGCAGCAAGATGGCGCCCGTCTCATCAAGGCTGCACCCAAAGCACTCCCTAATGTCCTCAAAGAGCACCTCGAGCTTGTACTTGCGGGAATCGTGCTCCAGGTAGAGGTCCACGCGCCGCTTCGCCAGGATAATCTCGGCGCGCACGCCGTCCCAGGTGTAGGCCACCTCTAGCTCGCGCTCAACGACGCGGTTGCCTAGAATGAGGCTTGCGCCGGCGAATCGGAGGGAGAGATCGGGCGCGCGGGGCAGGATGTCGACGTGTGCCGGGGAGATGGAGAGGTGGGAACCGAGGAAGGGGGGCAGGCGGCCGGAGGAGGCGAGGTCGGCGGCGAGGATGGCGGCGGCTGAGGAGTCGAACTGGACGGTCCCGTAGCCGCGGCTGAGCCAGCCGCGGTGGGCGGCGACGATCTTGCAGGCGAAGGCCGCGCCGGCGGCGGCGACGGCGGAGTCGAAGAAGGCGAGCAGCTCGGAGGCGATGGCCGAGGGCGGAATGTTGGATACCCGCACCGTAGCCGTGGCGCCGGTTGCGAGCGGGATCGCCACCATCGCCTGTGACATGGCGGCCGGAAACGGGCCAGAACTCCGGCGATGTCACAACCGTGGGTTTTGTGACGGGAACACTTTTTTAGATTCTGACAAGGAGGGTTTTGTATTGTGTGATTGTGTCAAAAGTATCGAAGTGGCGAATTTTTTTTTCTATAAATTTTGCAGAATCGCACTAAGGTTTTGTATGAATGGCATTTGTATAAAAAGACACAAACCAAAAGAGTACATAAATAAATCAAGGGTTAATTGTAAAAATCACCCCATAAGTCAGTTAGAATTTAAGATTTTCACCCATAAGTCATTTTATTGCAAATATCCACTACTCATTGAATTTTGTTGCAAAAAACACCCCAATTTACACAAATTTAATTTATTCAACATGTTTTTGTTTATTTGAAGTAGCCAATGGTGTTCTTATAAAAAATACAAATTTTTAAAAGTATAATCTTCATATTTTTATAGAGAATATGTAGAAAAAATATCAATTAAATTTTGAACGGTGTTCAATAATAAAGTTTAAAATTTGGATACATTTTTTATAAAAATAAGAAGAATTAAACATAATAAAAATCTCTAACAATGTTAAACTAATTTAACTTAGCTTCATTTTAAATTTATGTCAATGAAATCATATGAAATATATTAAACATGTGTCAACTGGGGTGGTTTTTGTAACAAATTACATTGGGTGGGTGGGGATTTGCCACAAAGAAACTTATGGGTGGGAATCTCAAACTCTGAGTGACTTATGGGGTGGTTTTTATAATTAACCCATAAATCAGTTATAATGATACTTAGAGTATCTCTAACAACTCTCTCATCTCTTCTCCTATTTTTAAAAATGAGCAATTTAAGAGTTTGAGCGCTTCCAACATCTTTATCTAAATCTTTTAAGAGATATTTCAAATACATCCTGTCTTAAAGAAAGAAAACTACAATCTCTATCTGATCCTTTATTTCATCATTCCACACTCGATTCCTCGTTCCCGCCTTACAGTCGAGCCGGCGCGCCACCTTGGCTATGTTTGCTCCCCATTCGAACGACGCCTTGTCCCTGGTTGTGC
Source organism: Eleusine indica (assembly GCA_030378355.1). Taxonomy (NCBI): domain Eukaryota; kingdom Viridiplantae; phylum Streptophyta; class Magnoliopsida; order Poales; family Poaceae; genus Eleusine; species Eleusine indica. The sequence continues at coordinate 11,165,405 of CM059502.1, forward strand.
CCGACCCCTAGCAAGGTGTCGCCTCATGCCATGAACGGCACGGTGTCGGAGATGAGCACTGGTACGCCCTAGGTCGTCCACTGGGCCACAGCCACAGAGGTGGGAACCGAGGAAGGGAGACAGGCGGCCGGAGGAGGCGAGCTCCCTTAGATCGGACGACCACCACACCTCCTCGGCATTGGACTCCAGTGGCCGTCTAAGACGAAGAAGAATAGTTCACATGCAAAAGTGACAAAAAATAAAAGAAAAGGAATATGAAAGATGTGTTTTAGAGATATACTAAATGTGTGCTCTCCTAAATGTCAAAAAAAAAATTAATAAAGGGGGAAGGTGCTTCGGATCATCATGTAATAAAACATAACAATTGTATCATATAACAAAACTCTTCTTTCTACTTAAATAAAAGAGCAGTGCTCCTGCTCATTGTTCGGAAAAAAAATAAATGTCAAAAAAATTACAGAAAACTCTCATAAAAGAAATTTAGGAGAGGCAATATAGGATAGCTATAGATTTCAAATTTATTGGATATTAGTAGGAGTGACTGAAAACCGAGAAAATACGTATAACCACATGGAATATGTTACTAAACATCCGACACAATTTGTATGCACTTTATTTTAACATGTTCGCATTTAAGCAACTGCTTTCTATAATAGGATAACAACGAGTAAATAAGAACTCGTATATGATATAACTTTATTGTGTTTTCTTCTCATCAGTTGCTTGAACATTCTCGACAGCTAGTATTATCAGCAGTATAACTTTGTTCAGAAATATAAATTTCAGTCATCTGAAAATTAATAACTCCCAAACTTTATTGAACAGAAGTATAAATTTCGTGAACAATCCATTTGATTACATAGATGTAGCAACTTTATTTTTAGTACAAAACTTTATAGCACTTATTATTATTGTATTGTAAATAAGGCCCGAACGTCAAAGTAGCAGGCACTCTAAGAAGCAGACGCAATATGCACGACACCAGGACACACGATGCTGGACCGATCGGTGGACCCACAACCTTGGCGGATATATATTTAATCCTCTCGGGGGGGCGTCTAGTTCTTGAGGAGGTACTCGTCGAGGTCGCGGAACGCCTTGGCGGCAGAGTCCTTGATGAAGTCCGGGGCAGGCACTTGCTCGCCGGCCTTGTCGAACTCCAAGGCCCACTCGACGGCGGCGGGGGTCACGCGCATCGTCACCTTCAAGTTCTTGTAGAAATCGAGGATCTCGCCGTCCACCACGCTGTAGGACAGCACCTTGTTCTCCTCGTCCGCGAGCTCCACCTTCTCCTTGGCGAACGTTGTCATCGGCACCCCTGAGACACAAAAAACAACAGCGACATCAATCGTTGTTGCAGACACAGGTTTGTATGATATATCACGAGTTGCTTTAGTTTGGTCGTTGCAAGGTAGTATTTATACACACCGTCGGCGTACTTGAGGAGGCGCACGCTGCCGACGGACTTGCCGTCGCCCTCGACGGTCTCGATGCTCTTGTACAGCTCCGGGAGGATCTTGGGGAACAGCTCCGTCGAGTCCCTCAGCGCAGCCCACAGCTTGTCAGCCGGGGACTTGACATCGAACACCGTGGTAATCTTGGAAGCCATCGTCGTCTAATAACCAGTATGCAAAGGTGGCAGTGTGTGCTTGTGGTGGTGGTGCCATGTCTTGTGAGACCTTGTGCCTTTATATGGAGAGAGCTAGCGATCTGCAGTGGCAAAATCGATTTTTTTTTTCGATCTCCATGGCATTGATCAGTACACGAAGGCTTGAGAAAAATGAGAAACATATCTGCAGCAAACATGCAGCGTGGTATTTCCTTGGAAAAGACATGGAGCGCGTGGTAGCACTGTAGCAGTAGTACCGCGGCACGCCTGCAGCAACGAGGAAAAGCTGAAATTCTTGGTCTGAAAACGCAGCTGGTGAACCGGCATGTGCTGCAGTTTGTATTAGGAGACCAGCTCCAATTTAATTGATTGGTTCGTCAGTAATCGTTGACCAGAGGTAGCGAGACGAGCAGCGTAGCGGGCGGAAACGGCGGTGGAGGGCCGGGACTCCGGCGATGGCACCGCCTTCAGGCTCTGGTGACGGGACTACACCTTAAGAGAGGGCGTTTCTTTCTTTTTCTGGACTTTGCTGCTCCTAAACAACTATATATGCACAGAATGATTGTTTGTTTTGACACTAATACACATGTTCATAAACTGTTGATGTTCAGACAATGAGAGCAAGAATAAATTAAGCTATGCTCCTTGTCTGAAATGTCAAGATTTGTAAGCTGTAGGGAGTAATTGTAATTTACATAAGTGAACTTTTTTGTTATGGTAAGCCTAAAGATGTGAAACATGAGTATGCGCAACTCTTTGGTTATAAAGAAGGATCAACCCCTTTTAAATATCTTGGAATTTCCATGCATTATAGAAAGCTCTCTAACAACGACTGGAATATCATTGAGAAAAAATTTCAGAAAAAGCTAGCAAGTTGGAAAGGGAAACTCTTGTTTGTCGGAGGGAGACTAGTTCTAATAAACTCCATGTTGACAAGCCTAACTATGTATATGTTATCGTTCTTTGAAGTCCCCAAAGGAGTACTCAAGAAACTTGATTATTATCGATCAAGGTTCTTTTGGCAAAGCGATGAACATAAGAAAAAATATAGACTCACCAAGTGGAACATAGTATACCGGCCAAAAGATTTTGGAGGACTTGGTGTCCAAAATTTAGAGATACAAAACACTTATCTCCTTAGTAAGTGGCTCTTCAAACTTATAAATGAGAAGGGAAAGTGACAAGATCTTCTAAGAAGGAAATACTTGTCCAACAAAACGCTCACACAAGTAAAGAAGAAACGAGGAGACTCACACTTTTGATCCGGTTTGATGAACATAAAGGATCAATTCCTTAAGTGTGGACAATTCAACATCCAAAGTGAGACCGAAGTTAGATTTTAGAAAGACACATGGGTGGGGGATAAACCGTTGGGAGTTATATACCCATCTCTCTACAACATTGTTCGTAAGAAAGATGCAACGGTGGCACATGTTCTAAGCACAAGACCACTCAGCATTTCTTTTCGACATGCACTTGTTGGAGATGTCCTCCACCAATGGCATCACCTTGTCTCCAAAATATTAGGAAACTCTCTTAATGATAACAAAGACACCTTTATTTAGAACCTAAATATTAGTGGTATGTTCTCAGTGAAGTCTATGTATAAGTGTCAATCATACAAAACAATGTAATACCTCTCAAGAGTCCAATTTGGAGCATTAAAGTTCCACTTAAAATTAAAATCTTTCTTTGATACTTAATTAAAGGGGTGACTCTAACAAAAGATAACTTGGCAAAAAGGAATTGGCATGAGTCTCTTAGTTGCTGTTATTATAGTGTTGTAGAGACCATTCAACACCTCTTCTTTAATTATCATTTTGCACGCTTTGTTTGGTTTATTATTTTTATGGCCTTTGGTGTCCCTCCACCGAAATCTACTGCTGATTTGTTCGACATTTGGATCCACCGTTTCGAAGGGGCGCACAAAAAGCAAATGCTCATAGGAGTGTCAACTATTTTGTGGAGTCTTTGGTTAAATAGAAATGATATGGTGTTTAACAAGTCCAAAACAAACACCCTTTTGCAGGTTGTTTTTAGGTTGACGTACTGGACCCGCACGTGGTCTATGCTACTTAAAGAGGAAGAAGCAATGGAGCTAAAGAATGGGTGCGGAAGGCTAGAAGTTATCAGCATGGAGATTTTCGCGAAATTTGGATGGCGCTTTTCTAATAGAATTGAAGCTTAGCTCTTTGTTCTATTGTCTTGGACTGGTTTGTTTTCTTCACTCTTCTCCTACGCGGGAGAGTGTAGTCTTATGCTTGTAATCTTGGGTCTAAACACTCATTGTGTAAACCTTTGTTGTGTTACACCCTTGGGTATAGAGGCAGGAACGGGTTCCGTTATCTAAAAAAACATCCTGTAAAAATGATTTTTTGTCATGACCGGGACGTGTTACACCCTACGCGGTATAGAGGCAGGAACGGGAGCTAAAAAATCATTTTTACAGGATGTTTTTTGTCATGAAGAAAACTCAAACTGCAAAATTTTTTTTTTCTGAAAACAACAGCCTCCTAAACCCCCAAAATAGAACATAGAAAGAGAGCATTATTGGTAGTGTACTGAAGACGCTCTTGCTGACATTATTTGTCCACGTCTCACTGCAGTAATCTAACAACCGGCGCAGTGCAAATTTCTGCAACGGCGTGTTACGATCCGATCGCAACGAGTACGTACCGGAAGGCAGGTGAAGACCATAAACCTGGGCACTTATTATTCATCCATTAACACGAAAGCAAGGGACATGCATGGGCGTCATGATCGCCGCCGGCCAGTTTTAACAGCTACTTCATTGTGCTAGAGACAAGCACACACGACACGATCCACGGTAGCCAGGAAACCCAACACCAACAGTCACGAACGAGAGACGGCAGAGAACTCTAGACACACTACACAGTGATGGACGAGCTGCAACAACGATCGATCGGGCGCATCCATCCATATCCGTGGACCGTGTATGGTCTAGTTCTTGAGGAGGTAGTCGTCGAGGTCGTGGAACGTCTTGGCGGCGGTCTCCTTGATGACGTCCGGGTCGGGCACCTGGTCGCTGGCCTTGTCGAACTCCATGGCCCAGTTGACCACGGCGCCGGCGTCGCCTTCCTTGCCGGGCACCACCTTGAGCGTGATCTTGAAGTTCTTGTAGTAGTTGACGAGCTCGCCGTCCACCACGCTGTAGGACACCACCTTGTTCTCGTCGTCCGCCAGCTCCACCTTCTCCTTGGCGAACGTCAGCATCGGCACACCTGCACGCATATGCACGGTCATCTTCGCCCGCGAGATGATACAATTGGCGTGGGTGGCTTCGTCGTCATTGTCAGATCAAAAAATCTGTGTGAGCATTTGCTGTTACCCTCTGTGTACTTGAGGAGGCGGACGGTGCCGGCGGACTTGCCGTCGCCCTCAACGGTCTCGATGCTCTTGTACTGCTCGGGGAAGATCTTGGGGAACAGCTCCGTCGAGTCCCGCAGCGCAGCCCACAGCTTGTCCGCCGGGGACTTCACCTCCACAACCAGCTCAGCCTTGGACGCCATCAACACTCACTCGATCGGCAAGCTCTGATCTAGCTGCTGCTTAATTTCAGTGGATGCTCTGATGTGTGTTAGTAGTGTGGTCTGGCCTGCACCAGACGCCCTCCTCGGCCTCTTTATATATAGAGCCAGGCGGCGAGGTGGCGACCTGATCTGTTTGAGTGCTCTTCTTCGGAGCAGGGGAATGGTGCTCGTACTAGCGGCAGCTACTGATGCTCACCATTGAAGGCCTTCCTGTAAGATCCAACTACCTCGTTCAGCCTCGAATTTATGGCGTCGGTGCACCGCTAGATCAACACTACACGCAGCCGATCGTCAAGAGTGCAACGGCGATTGATTTGCTAAAAAAAAAAACCCGGCGATTGATTATGCTAACATGCGTCGTGTTCGTGGCACTCCGTGGCTGTCTGTACAGGGTGGAATAACGTTGGAATTAATGTTCTAGCAATAGCAAGACTATAGACGAGGACGATGAGGATTGGAGTGCTGTTTAATTTGTTACCACGTACTAGAGATCATCAACAATTCTAATTTGGGTGGCTTTAGGGGTTGCAAAAGTAGGCGTTCAGCCCCCCCCCCCCCCCCCCCCCCCCCTGATCGACCATACTATTTGCTTCGTCAGTGGAGAACCGAGATGAGACACTTCGTCAGTGGAGAACCGAGATGAGACAGGCAGAATCATCACCGCGTGCCAACCAACTGCAATGTTCAGGACCTCCACCGGGACTGCAGTTACTCGTGCAGCAAAAGGTTGTTGAACGTTGATGCAAATAAATTCGCTGCGGGCGGTGGATAAATTATCCGGAACAGCTAAATCATTTGTGAGCAATTAGATCAGGTACAATGAAGGTGAGTGTGAATAGCATTGCCACATCAGAATGATCCTACATGGAGGTTTGAAAAATAAAGAAAGAGAAAGGAGTGGGCACTTCGCCAGCAACCGACCTAAAGCGGGTTAAGGATATGTTTGGTTTGGTTTTTTAGGTGCTTTTGCTTCTAAAAAAATCAAAAGTCAAATCAAAGGAAGTGATTTTCTCTCTGGCCTCCTCTCCTTCCCCTCTCTACTCGGGGCTCCTCTTCGGCCTCCTCTCCTCCCCCGCTCTGCTCGCCTGCTGCCCGGAGAAGGAGGGCGACAGGGCGAGGCAGCGGCGCTAGGCGCGAGGGAGAAGGAGGGCGACGGGGGGAGGCAGCGGTGTCGGACGCGAGGGAGAAGAAGGACGGTGCGGGAGGTAGCGATGTCGGACACGAGGGACAAGGAGGGTCGCAGGAGAGGCGACGACGTTGGACGCTGAAGAGGCGGGCCGCCCGCGACGTCGGACGTTGGGGAGGAGGAAGGCAATGGGAGAGGCAACGACGTCGGGCATAGGGGAGGAGGAGGGCGGGGGGAGAGGCGGCATAGAGAGAGAGAGAGGAGGAGGAGGAAAGAGCTGACAGGTAGGGTCCACTTGTTAGTCACAAAAGAAAATAGTTGAGTGTTTATAAAATAGGTGACTTGTGGGATCTATTTGACGCTTCTTGTCCAGCGATAGCTAATCGACCAAACGGTTTTTGGCTTTTCTCACATCTAATATCCCACTACAATTTTTCTCATAATCACAACCCATAACAGTTTTTTTTCACAGTCATAGCCCAATCAAACACACGCTAGACACTCTGTTCAAAAAAAGCCATCCGTCTCCATAAATGGAGTACTTCCTCCGTTCTTAATTATTATCGTCGTTAACTTTTTATAATTAACTTTGATCATTCGTCTTATTCAGTTTTTTTTAAAAAATATCATATATGTTGGCATAGTTTGTTTTATCATCAAAGAAAATTAAAACATAACTTAAATTTTTTATATTTAAAATAATATTTTAAATAAGACATATGATCAAAGTTAAATAAAAAATCAATAATAACAATAATTAATAACAGAGGAATTATTAAATAATTAATCCATCAACTCATTTTAGGAGTCAACTCAATACAAGTGGGCTTGAAAATAAAACTCAGTACGAGTGTGAAAGAATACATTAACTGAATGACATGGAAGTGCGATTTAGCCGGCAGCCGGCGATATTATTATCCTTGCTGTTACAGAGTCCGAAACTCTGAATGCTCATTGGACCCTGTTCCATGGAACGACGGCAACGACGAGACGAGGTGTGCCGTGTTGGGCAGGCAGAGGCAGACAACAGGCAGCACGAGGACGCTGGACGCGGGACACGCTGATGGAACCACCGAACCAGGATTTCGAGGCGAGACGTGGTCACGCACAGCTGAAGTTTTTCCACGTAAGCCGGCTCAAGAAAAAATCAAAAAGAAAAACATATCAGAAAAAATCCAAGTCTCGCGCTCCCGGCCGTTTCCGCACTGGCATCCGCCGCCATGGCCGCGTCCCCCGCTCTCCTCTCGCTGGCTCCCGCCGTCTCGAGGCACCCACACCTCCCCTTCTCGCCGTCCCACTGCCCCCGCCCCCCGCTGCGCCACCTCCGCCTCGCCCCCCTTGCGGCCTCCTCCCCGACCCCGAGCCCCAGCCCCGCGGGAAGCGGCGGCGGCGGGGTCTTCCTCTCGCCGAGCGCACTCACGCAGCTCGACGAGCTCGCGGCGTTCCGGTACGAGCACGCCTTCCCGCACGGCCACCTCACCGTGCGTGCGCTCGGGCGCGGGCCCAACGACGACGCCGTGGCCGAGGCGCTCGTCCGCCTCCTCGCGAACTCCTTCTCCGAGACCGTCCGGTGGGCCCCGGCCCAGCGGTACGCGCAGCTCCTCACGTTCGTCATCGGCAGGTACCTCTACGAGCGCCGCGGCCTCGCGCCCCACGCCGCGGTGCTCGTGGGGTTCTACCGCCCTGCGGACGCCACAGAGGAAGGCGGGGGTGAGGGCGAAGACGGAGAGGACGAGGGGGAGATGGCGTGCACGGCGGAGGTGTCGTTTGACGAGATGGGCGCGCCCGGGGCCCCGCCCACGCCCACGCCGCCGCTCGAGTTCCCCTACATGTGCAACATGACTGTGAAGACGTCGTTCAGGAGGTAATGCTGTTGATAAGAAGGATTTGCTTATTTTTCCGTACTAGAAGCTTGAGTTCGTAGATAGATGTGCGGTACATTGTTCATTGTAAATTCTGCGTTCTTGTAAGTGGATGACTGATATGAAACCTTCTGTCACTTGTAATACAAGCAATTGGAACGAAATTTCTATGTCCACTGCATGATATAGTTTGTTTAGAGGAAGAATTGATGAATGTAATACATCTATTGGTTCAATACTTGTATGTTGGTGAGTAACTTGTTCAGCTATTTTTTTTTTCCAACAGAAGAGGAATTGGGAAACAACTTCTCAAGGCATGTGAAGCTCTGGTTATCAAGATGGATGCCAAAAGACGTGTATATCTTCATTGTAGGATAATCGACCAAGTCCCATTCAACATGTACATAAAAGCTGGATACAATATCGTCCAGACTGACAGCATTTTGGTCTGGCTGAGCCTTCAAAAGAGGAAGCACTTGATGAGCAAGGAATTGCCGCAAGCTTCAGTTGGCAGTGAAATTACTACCAAAGACTTTGATAATAATATCATAACAACGTAAAAGTTCCACAACATGATCAGGTACATATAAGGTTAAATTATGTGTATACATGTACAATTTTTTTTTTGTTTCATTTTGTATCCTCACTGTTGTATGGGTTGTGAGGAAATGGATTATCATTCGCGAATTGACTGTTTGAAAATGGTTTCAATTCAAATTGAGTTGACAATGATTATAACATATCTTGATTCAATGTTATAGACCATAGGCTCACTAGTTTCAAGGATGAGTTAACTGTTTAAGTGTAGTAACGGATCATGATCAAGTGTTACTTATAAACTATAAAATCGGTACTCAAAAGTGTTTCAACAAGCTACCCACCAATTGATCCTGAAATGGATTTAATAAAAAAGTGCAAAGAATGTGGTAAGAATTTTGTTCTATAATTTTCATCCATTCAAACTCAAACATATGCAAGTGCTTATCAGGGAAGGGAGGGAGGCTTGATATTGACACGGGTCACACTAATCAAGGTAGGGAGGAAGGCACCATGTTGATGTCATGACGTGAAGCACACGCAGATAGCAAAGGAAAGGGGAAAACAACTTTTCAGAGCTGTAATTAGCAAAAGGCTGTACACTAATCTGGCCATAGTGGTACTTTGATTCATCATTGATTTTCCCAGTATTTCACATATATATTGATCACAGAGAGAAAGAGGTCATTCCACATATCTATTGGTCCTGGTGAACGCCAATGGGAATAGTCATTTTAACCCCTTATCCACTGGTTATTCCAATGGTTATTGGGTGTGCATCAGGTCTCATAGACATAGCTTTGGTTAGATATAATATGCTATATTCATCTGTTCAGTCTCTTCTTCTGTTGTACTATGTTAGCTTTCTCAACCTGAGTGTTTCTTATTGCCCAGTGCACACGCAGCTGTACTTGTTATTGCTTCACCATCTCCCACTGGTTCAGTTCTTTTGCAGTATCCTCCAGAATTCCAGAAGCCATTTCAAACATGTCAGACCATCAGTGTTGCTGTTCTTATTAGTGTCAAATGTAATCCTTGCTAGCTTCTACATCATTGATCTGCAGATGTTAAGATTGTGGTATGATGGAACTGAATCTTCACCAAAAGCAGCTTTCATGTGATCATTTCCTTTATGTTTTCAAGGAAAAAAGGAGGTAAGAATTTTTCTTGCAAATGGCAAATGAATTAACTGGAGAAGTTCCTAATCTGACATCACTGATGATCTTGCCTAAGAATACCGAGTCTATCATATGCATTTAATTAGAAGGGATTAAACCGAAAGCAAATTAGCGTCAACTGTCAGTCTGTCACAAATGAATGACCTGAGACAGGATAAACATGCAACTATATCTCATGGGACATGGGTTATTATCTTATTTCTATCCCATCCCATCCACAACGAAGACTGGTGTCTTGCCTCTTCAATTCTTCATTGTTTTCAAGAATAGATGGCATTCAAACCATGCCATGTCACAATCATGTGGCCCCATTTCCAGTTTTTATAATCCATTTTATTTCCGTACTTTGTGTAGTTTTTCTACTCTGGCATTGTTGGGCATGTCATATTTGTGTATACCGGACCTCTGAACCTATGAAATCCATGACCCATGTTTCATTGAACAGATTGCAGGCTTTGTCTTCATGACTTAGAAATGGAGCAAAATTACCTCCGATGTTATGAAATGTTATTCCAACCAATATTCAGAGAAGTGCATATGATACCTGGGTTATCTGTGCCACCAAAATAGGGTCGTGTTTGAGCATGAGCAACCAAACTTGTAAGGTGGAAACGTTCATTTGTTGTGGAATTCAAGAAGGTTTTGCGTAGAGCTAAACCTTGTATGTAATTGGCGTTCGACAGTTGGTTGAGTAGCTTCTAATCTGTTTTTCGTTAGGGTCTTGCTTTGGGCCAACAGCCTTGTACGTGTACATACTCCTTTTTTTCGTTATTAAGGATGTAATATTTTATCTAAGAAATAAAAATATCTACTTTCCTCTCAAGAAAAAATTGAACAATTTTGTATGTCTATGCTATTTTTTAGTGTGTGGAAACGAACACCTAAATTTTAGTGTTATACTTTTAGTGCCTTAAAATTTTGCCACTAAACTTTAAAGGCATTACATGGGAAACGAACGGGATCTTACGATGCACGCCCCTTTGCTGCTCCTCCATTGGGCCTCAGTCTGGACCAGGTAATAGCTAGCCTTTTTATTATTATACAAATAATAATTGTAGTGGGTTATCATTAAAATCTGACTCTGATTTACGTAGAAAATGTTGGTCGGACTAAGACCCAAGACCGTTGTTTTAAGTATGAGTGTCGGTTATTTGACCGGCAACAATCCGGTTTAATCATAGTCGCACCTTTGTAGCCAATTTGGGTATATGGCTGTTTTTTCATGTAGATAGTCAACTGCCTTGGTGTGTTCTGTTGTATTTTCTTAATAGTATGGGGTGGTCTTTTCTCTCTTACCGAGTTTGTTTATAGATTCTGTTTTGTCGAAACATGCATGGTGAATGCATAATTATTTGTAGGGTACATATGCATAATGGTACCTATATATTGAAGGTAGTGCAATAAGCATATGTGGTAGCAGCGTTGGATTTTTATGGATTGACCGGGATGGGGAGGGGGGGAGGGGGTGCGCCCCTCTACTACAGACATATCAAATACAATCACACTCATATACTACTTTGCTTGTAATTATTTTTATTTCCAACACACTTCACAAGTATTAAGAGAAAACCCATAAAGAACTTGTTGTAGTTTATAGGCAGCATGAAGACCACCATAGACTTCGGTAAGACTGAAACAACTTTGACATGAAACCACCAAACCACCATTTCTGATCTCTCCTTCTCGTGGTACCACCTCTATTACCACCTAAAGGCTCTTCATACCATCCTATATATTGTTGAATTCAAACACAACCAAGGACTCTAAGACTCTGTCAGCATACGAATTACTAATTAAGGTTTGGATGTGGTTGTGATAGGTGTAGAGTGCCCGATCTTTCGGCGAGTGGAGATAACTTCGATTTGGTGGATGTCGACCCTCACGATCCAACTACGACGAGCAAGCCAAAGCGCCAATGCAATCGCTGAACCAACTTCCGGAGGATATTAACCTCGCGGTAAACAAGATCAACCTGATCACGAGGATCAATTCTTACGCGCAATCGAAGAACGAGTAAGAATTAGAGGCGACCAATCTGATGTATTGCACGAAGATGGAGTTCTGAATTCACGTCGAGAGACGGATGTATAGCTAAGCTAAACTTAAAATAAAACTCAAAGATTGCAAAGGGCGCAGCCCTTGACTAAATAGGGGGAGGACGAGATATCTAGGGCCGGCTGAAGTGGAGAGGCTGAAGGTGCATCTAGGCCCCTAATTTTATTTTGGTGATTGACGCCAATACAATTAAGAATGGACTAATCTTTTAATGAGCATGTGTGTAGATTATGGTATACAGTCTGGTGATTAAATGCATAGAAATAGAAAGGGAGAAAAAAAGATGGCAAAGTGCTTCAAGTTGAAATTCAAAATATGCTCAAGAATGAAGTTCATAGTATTTTATTTTAATACTTAAGTATAGGAAAAGCCGTACTATTAAGAGGGACACAAAAGTGTGAAGCGGAGGTGAACTAAGTGCAAAATTCTCATTTCTAGATCATACAAAAATTTCCAGGGCAAAATCATCGGTTCCAATACCTCTGCCACCCTTTTTCATCGGACTTGTCCGATGGCCATCGGACTTGTCCGATGAACAAGACTTGTCCGAGCCATCGGACAAGTCCATCGGATTCCAGTACCTCTGCCACCCCTGTGCCGTCGGACAAGTCCGATGGCCATCGGACTTGTCCGATGACCAACTTATCCGAGGCATCGGGCAAGCTTGTCGGACTCCAGTTTCTGCGCCGCCTTGATTTATCGGACATGTCCGATGACCATCAGACTTGTCTGACACAGATCTCAGAAATTGGGTCTCCAACGACTCTTTTCCCTCATTGGGCTATAAATAGAACACCTCTTCGCCCAGTGGCTGGTTGGTCACTCATTTCCACTCAAAAACACTCCCAAGCTCACTTTGCTCTCTCCAACCTCCTCCCTTGATTCCACTCTTGATTTGTGAAGGGATTGAGAGAAGATTGAAGTGCTCCATCGACTCCAAACTTTTATCCTCTTGAGCACTTGGTTCATCCTCACCGCCGACAACTTTTGTGTTTGTTACTCTTGGGGATTCTTCCCCTAGACGGTTAGAGGTGCCCGTAGAGCTCCCAACTTGTGTGGTGACACCTCGGGAAGTTTGTATTGACCCCTCCTCTGTGGAGTTTCTAGTGGAAAATCAAGTTTGATCTTTGTGGTCACTTGGAGAGGTTAGAGTTGAAAGAGACCCGGTCCTTTGTGGATCCCTCAACGGAGACGTAGGCTCCTTTGTGGAGCTGAACTTCGGTGAACAAATCTTGTGTCTTGCTTGTACCTTCAATCACTTGTGTCTTATTTACTTGTTCTTGCTCATAAACTTGCTAGTTAGGGTTTGCTTCGTATTTCTTAGATTAACTTGTGTAGGTTGCTTGGTAGTTGCTCTCCTTATTTTTACAGCACCCCCTTGCTTATATTCATCAACTCCTAGCTTGCCCTACACTAGTTTTAGCATTTACTCGGTCGATCTACTTTTCTATCTTGTGTCATCGGACAAGTCATCGGACTTTTCCTACAATTATCGGGTAAGTCCGACACTGCGCATTTGACTTTTATTATTAAGTGCATTTCAGGGATAATTGCCTATTCACCCCCCCTCTAGGCACTTTCAGAGGCGCGCGGTGGAGAGGCAGTCACGCGACTTGGGCCACGTGGGCCTTCGGGCGGCGTCATCCTGGGCCGTCGTTCCTTAGCATCAAAACCGTCTTCAGTTCCTGAGCTCGAGCTCTAGTGCTTGGGCCCTTGTACGTCGTCGTCTCGATAGAAGATGAATCCGAAACTCGAGGAGGCGTGACGACGAGAGGTGGAGGCGTGACAGCCTGGTTTGGCGCGCCATCTTCCGTCGTCATTATTCGTATGTCGTTGATGTCCTCATCATCCTCCCCTTCTTGAAGTGAAGTCGTCCTCGACGACAACTCATCATCCTCACCCAAGTATGGTTTCAAATCTGCAACATTAAAACTAGTGGAAACACCAAACTACATGGGCAAGTCAAGAACATAAGCATTATCGTTAATTTTGGTTAGCACTTTAAAAGGACCAGCAGCATGAGGCATCAGTTTAGAACGACGTAAAGTAGGAAATCTATCTTTACGCAAGTGCAATCAAACCAAATCACCAAGTTCAAAAGAAATATGTTTTCTACCTTTACTACCAGCAACTTGATACTTTTTATTAGCAACGGCAATGTTGTGTTATGTTTCTTCATGCAATTGTTTCATGTGATCAATATGAGCAAGGGCATCAAGATGTGGTTCATCTTCAGCATCAATAGCAAACAAATCAATAGGCGCCCTAGGAACATAGCCATAAACAACCTCAAAAGGACACATCTTAGTGGCAGAATTTGTAGCACGATTATAAGCAAATTCAACATGAGGTAAACAATCTTCCCAACGTCTCAAGTTTTTATCTAGAACAGCTCTAAGCATAGCAGACAAAGTTCTATTTACTACCTCAGTTTACCCATCAGTTTGAGGATGACAAGTAGTACTAAACAGCAACTTAGTTTCTAATTTATTCCAAAGAGAACGCCAAAAATGACTAAGAAACTTAGCATCACGATCAGAGATAATTGTTTTAGGAATTCCATGCAATCTAACAATCTCTCTAAAGAACAATTCAGCAACATTTGAGGCATCATCAGTTTTATGACAAGGTATAAAGTGAGCCATTTTAGAGAAACGATCAACAACCATAAAAATATTGTCCCTCCCCTTCTTAGTGCGAGGCAATCCTAAAACAAAATCCATCGAAATATCATGCCAAGGGGAAGAGGGAACAGGCAAGGGCATATACAAACCATGATTACCCAAACGAGATTTAGCTTTTTAACATGTAGTACAGCATGCAACAAGGCGCTCAACATCACGGCGCATCCGTGACCAAAAGAAATGGTCGGCCAACATCTCATGTGTCTTGAAAACTCCGAAGTGACCCATAAGACCACCTCTATGCGCCTCCTGTAACAATAAAAGACGAACCGAGCTAGCTGGAATACACAGCTTGTTAGCACGAAACAGGAACCCATCCTGCATATGAAATTTGCCCCAAGACTTGCCATCCTTACAATGCATCATAATATCACGAAAATCAGCATCATTCACATATTGATCTTTCAAAGCTTGCAAACCAAAGATTTTAAAGTCTAATTGGGACAACATCATATAACGACGAGACAAAGCATCGGCAATCATATTTTTCTTACCGTTTTTATGTTTAATGATGTACGGAAAAGATTCAATAAATTTAACCCATTTAGCATGACGACGGTTCAGATTAGTTTGGGTTCTAGTATGTTTCAAAGCCTCATGATCAGAATGAATAATAAATTCGCGAGTCCATAAATAATGCTGCCATGTTTGCAAAGTTCTTACTAAAGCATAAAGTTCTTTATCATAAGTGAAATATTTAAGAGCAGCACCACTTAACTTCTCACTAAAATAAGCAATGGGTTTATGATCTTGCAATAAAACAGCACCCAAACCAATTCCACTAGCATCACATTCCAATTCAAACACTTTATCAAAATTAAACAATTGTAAGAGAGGGGCATAAGTTAACCGTTCCTTTAAAGTGTTGAATGCGTCGTCTTGTGGTGCGCCCCACTCAAATGGCGCACCCTTCTTGGTCAGCTCATGTAATGGTGCAGCAATAGATTTGAAATCCCGCACAAAACGACGATAGAAGCCTGCAAGACTAAGAAAACTGTGAACCTGTGTGACCGTCGTCGGTTGGGGCCAACTCTGAATGGCGTCCACCTTGCTGCTATCCACCTCAATGCCTTGTGGAGTAACAACATATCCAAGAAACAAAACACGTTGCGTGCAAAAAGGCATTTTTCCATGTTCCCAAATAAGTGAGCAGCACGTAAAGCATCAAAAACAGCACGCAAATGATCTAAATACTCATTCATGGATTTGCTGTATATAAGGATATCATCAAAATAGACAAGAACAAATATTTCAATGAAAGACCGAAGAACTTCATTCATTAAGCGCATAAAAGTGCTAGGAGTATTAGACAATCCAAACGGCATAACCAACCATTCATACAAGCCAAATTTAGTTTTAAAAGCCGTTTTCCGTTCATCTCCTAATTTCATTCTTATCTGATGGTAACCACTACGCAAATCAACCTTAGAGAAAATTATGACACCACTAATTTCATCAAACATATCATCAAGGTGTGGTATAGGATATCGATAACGAATTGTAATATTGTTAATTCTACGACAATCTACACACATACGCCAAGAATCATCTTTCTTAGGAACAAGCAAAACAGGAACCGAACAAGGGCTGAGAGACTCACGAATGTAACCTTTATCAAGCAATGTCTGCACTTGACGCTGAATTTCTTTCGTCTCCTCAGGATTTGTGCGGTATGGGCCGCGATTAGGAAGTTGTGCGCCTGGAATTAAATCAATCTAATGTTCTATGCCACGAATAGGAGGAAGACCCGATGACAATTCAGCGGGAAAAACATCTTTATAGTCCTACAAAAGGTTAGCAACAGCAGGAGGAATATGCAACATAGGCGCCTCATCTAGTGAAACAAGCATACGTGAGCAAACTAGCGCATAACAAAGCATATTAGCATCATATAATTCATCAAAATCAGCACGTGTAGCAAGCAAGATAGGGTTATTCAATTTGATCTCATGTTGAACAGGTGCAACAGGAGGCGATGTAACCAATTTTGCAGCTTTTGTCGCTCGAGCAATATCATCTTTAAGAATTTGTTCCGGTGTCATAGGATGAATAACAATTTTCTGACCCTTAAACATGAAGGAATAATAATTGGAGCGACCATGATAAACACTATCAACATCATATTGCCAAGGACGGCCAAGCAACAAAGAGCATGCTTTCATTGGAACAACATCACAATCTAAAAAAAAATCAGAATAGACGCCAAGAGAGAAAGGAACACGTACCGAGCGCGTTACCTTTATTTTGCCGCCATCATTAAGCCATTGAACATGATAAGGATATGGATGCTTCCTTGTTGACAATGACAACTGCTCCACCAAGGTCGTACTAGCCAAATTGTTGCAACTGCCATCATCGATGATTATACGGACCGCTCGTTCTTGCACAACGCCTTTGATATGAAAAATGTTGTGGCGCTGATGCTTTTCATCCTGAACGACCTTGTGTACTAAGAACACGCTGCATAACAAGAGTTGCATACCTGTCGGCGGCACTAGAGTCGACATGAAGCTCCGTATTATCTGCATGATTAGTGGCAACCATAGTTTGCTGAATATCCTCAGAATCACTAGCAGAAGAATACCCACCGTCGTCATGAATCAACATAGTTTGTTTATTTGGATAATCGCGTATCGTATGACCAAATCCTCGGCAACGGTGACACTGAATATCACGAGCTCGTCCAGACGACGAGGAGGACGGCACGATCGAGACAGATTTGGCTGTGGATGGAGCATTCGACTTGGACGTGGTCGAGGAGTGGTCGCGCGACGTGGATGGAGGTGTCGACCGTGGAGCTGAAGGCGTCTTGGACCCTACAAAAATGTTAGGTCTTGACGAAGATTGTCGATCCTGCACTTCACGTTCAGCTTTACAAGCATATTCAAATAAGGTGGTCATATCATCATAATGCTTATAATCAAGAATGTTCTGAATTTCATGATTTAACCCACCCCTAAAGCGAGCCATAGCAGCATCATCCAGTTCAACTAAACCACAGCGAATCATACCCTTTTGCAAAGCTTGATAATAATCCTCTACGGAAAGTGAACCTTGTTGAAAACGCTGTATTTGATTATGCAAATCTCTAGCATAATATGACGGCACAAAACGATGACGCATAGCAGGTTTTAATGCCGTCCAAGTGGCTGGAATATTATCAGGATATCTTTGTTTATACTCACGGCACCAAAGTAAAGCAAATTCAGTAAATTCACTAATAACAGTCTTAACTTGTAAATTAACAGAAATATCATGGCATGTAAATTTTTGTTCAACCTCTAATTCTCAATCAAGATAAGCACCCGTATCATATTTGCCATTAAAAGTGGGAATACGAAATTTTATTTTGATAAAAAAATCATTAATAGGAACACGTATCCTACGAGCACGATCATGGCGATTGTCATCGTCCTACTCGGTGTCGGCGCCGTAGTCATGTGCATTTTGCAACTCCGTGAGCTGCGTCATCATGGTCCCAAGCTACGTCGACATGGCCTCAAGACGAGTCATGATCGTCGTGAGCGTGGTGCGGGCAGCCGTATCAGCGAGGTCCAGTTGATCAAAACGTTCATTCGACGAAGTGATCGTAGAGTCAAGTCTCTCGTGCATCATCTTCATGTCGTTTTGTAGACCATCAACCTGTGCCTGGACATCCTGGAGGGTGAGCTCCTCCAACTTCAAGCTGTTTTCTGCCATAGAAACACAAGCAATATAAAAAGCGGGATCCTACAACGAGAGGTGAGTGGTGGATGAAAAGCTCAATCAAAAAGCTGTTATCAAATTCTTACCCGTCCTTACCAAGCACGCAAGCGTGAACTACAACCACAGGTAAAACCGGTGGAAGATTGAAGGAGCGATTGCGTGGTGAAACAAAAATCTGTTCGTAGTAGAAAATTTGTGGGGCTTGAAGGCTGCACTCAATCCAAGGGTTAGCACAATTCAAACAATAACTGTAAAGCTGAATAATGGTGCTAAACGCGAAAAGATTGCTGCCGGTACAAGTGCAAGAGGAAAGAAGAAGGATCAAAACAAAGTGCAGCAAGAACACGTCGCTTGTGTTGCTCGGCCGCTCTTTTTTTTCTCTTTTTTTTCTTTCTTTTTTTTTCTTTTTTTTTTGATACCTTTTTCTGAAAATATAAACAATGAGACCTCAAATGAGCAATTAAGCACAAGCGCTTTTCTCTCTCTCTCTCTCTCTCTCTCTAGAGTAGGGACAAACGAAACCGAGCAGAAACAAACACAGGGCAAGGCGAGCGGGTTACGACGTAACCGAGTAGGACTCGATCGGCGAGGCAGAGATTGATCCGGACTCATGGTGCAGCGGAAAAACTTGGCAAGCGATCGGCCAAGTAGGAGAGCGAGAAGGGGTAAACACATGCGGTGGAAAGCAAACTGTGGTGGTGAAAACACGTGGCACGGCGAAAGGATACGATGATGATAGGAAGAAAACGATGAAACACAGTGTACCAGCAACGATCAAAAGCGAAAGCACAAAAACTCAACAACGCGAATCTTTCCACTTGATAGGTATAGAGTGCCCGATCTTTCAGCGAGTGGAGATAATTCGATTTGGTGGATGTCGACCCTCACGATCCGACTACGACGAGCAAGCCGAAGCGCCAATGCAATCGCTGAACCAACTTCCGGAGGATATTAACCTTACGGTAAACAAGATCAACCTGATCACGAGGATCAATTCTTACGCGCAATCGAAGAACAAGCAAGAATTAGAGGCGAGCAATCTGATGTATTGCACGAAGATGGAGTTCTGAATTCACGTCGAGAGACGGATGTATAGCTAAGCTAAACTTAAAATAAAACTCAAAGATTGCAAGGGGCGCAGCCCTTGACTAAATAGGGGGAGGACGAGGCATCTAGGACCGGTTGAAGTGGAGAGACGCGCGGTGGAGAGGGAGTCGCGCGACTTGGGCCACGTGGGCCTTTGGGCGGCGTCATCCTGGACCGTCGTTCCTTGGCATCAAAACCGTCTTCAGTTCCTGGGCTCGAGCTCTAGTGCTTGAGCCCTTGTACATCGTCGTCTCGTTAGAAGATGGATCCGTAACTCGAGGAGGCGCGACGACGAGAGGTGGAGGCGTGACAGCTTGGTTTGACGCGCCATCTTCCGTCGTCATTATTCGTATATCGTTGATGTCCTCATCAGGTTGTGTTGCATATTAGTAGCGAGTATGTTAAGAAATATAGTAAACAAATTTAGAATGGTGAGTTGGGTCATTTATAGCAATTACATATATTTAATATAATCTTTATGTTTTCAAGTCATGATAAAGTTATGAGTTGTTGTACATTAAATACTTGTCAGAATATAGTGTTTAGGTCGTATTGAATAAAAAAATAAAAACATATATTGAAGACTCAAAGTGAAAAATTTATACTTAGTAGAATGACGCTACATAAACTTATACACATAGTCTGGGAGCCAAACTATTTTCATTATGTTTGACTTAGTCTTTCGATTTCCACTTTGGATTGTGAAAAGTACTAGCATTTATTTCTAACTGGAAATAAATAGTTGATTTTTTTTATTAATATTTGGACAACAGACTAGAATGATTTCATAAGCAACAAACATATAACTTTATTTCAGCTTATTATGATATGTCTTTTTTTTTTATCAAAGTATGTACTCATCAAAATTGAATAAAATTGACATGTCAATGTAACCATCCCCACATGAAACGCATGCCACACCTCCTCCTGTTCGGGAAGAATCTCCGGTATGCGTCTTTTTATTTCCCGTCAATCACAAATAATGAATTGCACTACAAATCTAAGTCGGCATAGTCCATGATGGTTATAAACTTTAAGCTAATTAGGTTTCTTGTAATATAACAAGTCCATTCGAATTTGACTCTTAGATCCAATATGAGTCTTATATTTGTGATTAATCATTTTTTTTTGCAACCCGTTGACAGCTGGGAACGACTAATGATGACTTGATGGGCTTTATTAAGATCAGTCGCAGAGACTGTGTTTGTACATGTTCATGAGGGCGAGTGTTTATACTTGTGTACGAGTGTGTTTGTACTTATGCCTCATAAAGTAATCCATGACTTACTCCCTCAGTCTCAGAATAAGTGTCGTTCTCGTTTTTCGAGGAGTCAAACGCTTTAATTTTAACTAATTATATATAAAAAAATATTAATATTTATAATATATGATTAATATTATTAGATATATCATTAAATCTATTTTTATAAAAAAACTTATTTAGATATATAAATATTATTAATATTTTTTTAAATATAATTAAAATTAAAAAAATTTGACTGACATGAAAACTATAACAATACTTATTTAGGAACGGAGAGATATTTATTTTCGATAGTGCATTAGTACATCTGAGGTGCTCTTTACCACGCAAAGGTGGAACAGTCTCACAAGGGCTCTGTCCCTCGCTTCGCTCCCAGCGGCCCAGCCTCGCTGTGGCCTCTGGTTCACGAGCGATTCAAGGTGCGGGCGCGGCAAGCGAAGGGTGGAGACGCTCGTCACGGCGAGCCCGGTGCAGAGCAGCAGAAACGACAGGAGAGCCTGACACTAGCGTCAGCCCCTGACCCCAAAGATTCCCACTTTTCACTGAGATTTGCTGCTTCTCCTTTGCCATGAGCTGTCCCCTGGGCACGTGGACGCCACCGCATGCAGGAGAGCCTGAAGCTGGAGCTGGCTTTCTGCTCTGAACCTGATCCGACAAAGCCTGGGAACGCGTGACGCTTCCCCAGCACGCGGTGTACTAGGCAGCTCGTACGTGCTGGCCGGCCATAGCATCGATCGCGCCCCAGGAGTCAGGAGACTCAGGACAAGTGCACTGCAGGCTCTCTCACCCTCTCCCCTCGCGCCTCGGTGGAATGCAGCTCAGCGCTTGCACTGAACCCCACCCACCCAAGCGCCACCTTTTCCGTTTGGGATTCGCGGGTTGGCTGAGCCAACTTAGCTCTCTCGTTTCGTGTTTGCTCTCGCACAGTGTATCACAGTCTGCGAGTAACTTCTGGCGCCATTAAAGAAAACTCGGTTGGTGCCGCAATAAAACGAGGAAGTGTCCACTCGACTCGACTCCAAACAGTCGGTACAGCCCACAACGTTAAATTTTGCTTCATGACTCGCTCAGCTGTACTCGGTTCAATTTTTTTTTTCTGGAAACTAGTGGGTGTGTTTACTCCAGCCATTTACTCTGGCGATACGTGTCAAGACGATTGGGTGCGGCCGCACCGTGAGGGCTGCGCAGAGCTCCTCTGTGAGCTTCGTCATTGCTTGCCCCGCGCCAACCTGGCGCATTGACCGCGGCCATGGCCACTCATCAGTCATTACAGTGTACACAGTCACACCCCATCCCCTTCCACTGTCCACGCAATCCACAGTCGTTGTGGCTCACTCTGTCTATTTAACCATCTCGCTGGCCAGCTTTGCCGCTGCACCCCGTGAAGGTCAGGCCCCCATCGGCATTTAGCTCTCGAGAAAGCTCCATCCAGCAGTTCAAGATTGGCTTGAGGCTGCAGAGAGGCATCAGCAATGGCTCCGAACAAGCTCGCGGTGGTCGTCGCCTTGGTGGCGTCGCTCCTCCTCCTGCTCAGCAACAGCAACACCAAGGTATAAGTCGATGCGGCAGCTCGTGCGGGCAAGAAAAGATTCCTGCTCTCTCACTCTCTCTCTCTCTCTCTCTCTGGAGTCTTGAGCTCTTTCTGGATTGTTTCCGTCAGGCTGCTCCGGGTCCGGGTGGCTACCCGCCGGCTCCTCCCCTCGGCCCTCCGCCGCACCAGATCATCGACCCGGCCAAAGGTACGCGAGCTGTGGTCGATTCACCCTTGTTTCGTGGTGTTTCCCAATACTCTTGCGCCGCTGCTGCTTCTTTACCGTGTTGCTGACATGACTTAACATGCTCTGCATTTGCGTTTGAGAGCAGACTGCGGCGGCGCGTGCGACGTGCGTTGCGGGTTGCACTCGCGCAAGAACGTGTGCAGCCGGGCGTGCCTCAAGTGCTGCAGCGTGTGCCGCTGCGTGCCGGCGGGCACGGTGGGGAACAGGGAGACCTGCGGCAAGTGCTACACCGACTGGACCACGCACGGCAACAGGACCAAGTGCCCGTGATCCAAAAACGGTGTGCCAGACCACCACGCGTTGCATCACCATGTGTTCTGTACTCAGTATGATCAGTCTGGCTTAGATCTAGCTTAGCTCGCTCGCTCATGGTTGCTGGGCTTTTCTGTTTATCTTCTGGGTTTTGTCTTGGGTTTTCTGTGGGTGTTGATAATGTGCTGCGTGTGTTTCCTGTGTAAAGAAGTGCTACCGTTTCTGCACTAGTAGTAAAAGCCTATCTGTGTTGCTTCATTCAGGGCATTTTTATTCAGACTCTACATACATGATGTTTATCAACGCTTTGCTTATCTGAGTTACTACTTACTACCATTGTCACATGCTTTACACCTCGTGCAGGTTGTCATGCCGTACTCATCGCCAAAACAGAAAGATTATCATGCCGTACACCTAAAATGTTTATCCGTATATGTTATAAAAAAAAATGTTTATTCGTATATGGTCGCTTGCGCCTTTTTTACGAACGGGCTTGCTCTGTTTGACTTTTGGCGGCCATCTTCTTTTTTATGTATAGGACAAACCATTACCAATATGATAATGTGAAATACGATAAGTATACTTTTACTGTTCTAAAATAATTGACATTTTAATTTTTTTTATTTTTTAAAATAATTGATATTTTTTATGTAACTTTCTCTATTTTTAATATCTTTTACACTTCCTTTTAAATTTCAAGCAGAGACTCTAAAGTACAATTAAAATGAGACGGAGTGAGTACAATTCAAGGCTGATCTTTAATTTTGTTTATGCACCTCCGTGATCGACACTTGCTTCTAAAACATCCTATAGCTAGTTTTGCTCGTACATTGTGAAGGCTTGATCTACTCTTAGGCTGTCTGCACTCGCATACTGTAAGCGGTCCTCCAGTATGGTTTTAGAGCAAATCGCGCTACACCTGCGCACGCTATACCGCTCGCTACGCTAAAAGCAGCTGCCGGTTACTCTATATCTAGAGGAGTAGAGGAGAAACTATACATCTGTGGTCTCTAGAGGAATAGAGGAAATAATAGAGAAATAGAAGAAAAAATAGAGGAAAGTTGATATACTATTCTACTGCAATAGTTGCCAAGCGCACATTATTTTCATGTAGCATCGCTTCAGCTAGCTGTATTAAACTGTTGGAATACGGAGATTAACCAGCCTCAGCGGACATGCATGTGGCATGTTAGTAAGGCTCCAGGATGGAGCCGAGCCAGCGGGGGTTTGATTCCCGCCTCGCACACTTCTATAATAACTTCTAATACAAGCCGGGTAAGGAAGGCTTATATTAAAAAAAAAAAAAAAAGATCAACCGGCCCTGAGGGGAGGTGACATGTATTCACCAGAACAAACAAGGTTGCTACGAACGGTACGGACAAACTTCAAGCTGGACTGCCATCTGCCAAGACATGTCAAGTTGTACTGTACTAAAGATAACGAGAAGCACAGTCGAATCTTTGCCAAGGGAAGAAAATACAATATGGTAATGAGGAAACTCTCGTGAAGAAAATCCGAGGGGCTCCTGAAAGTTTTCGCTTTCCCGCGCGGCGCATGTACCATCCGCTCTATCACCTCTGTAGTCTGTACTCGCTGTGGCGATGTCTCGTGCTTTTCGTCGTCTTGTTCGGGTAGCGCATATTCCTGCCCATGTAAGTACCATTGCATCTTTTAACCTAAAAGCCATAGGAACCACACTCATCAATCATCATGATCATGGAGGCCAAGCTGGTCAGGCTTGCTGGTACTGTGGCAACACCACCAACCTCCACAAAGTTTTGTCACTGCCATACGTGCTGGGTGAAAAAGCTCAAACCAAGGTTTACATGTATTCTGAATTATAGAGTTCTTTTCAGAGATGTTTAGTAGGTTTGAGAGACAGAATCCTCTCATGTTACGGTTGATATTGTTTATAGAATCTATCTTTAGTTTATATCCTCATATATACATCTTATATGAAAAGAGTTGAGAGAGATAGATCATTATATTACTTATGTTGTAACTCTTCTTTAATAATGAAGATTGCCGATCGGCGTTCGTGGTTTTCCCGTAAGGGTTTTTCATGTTAAATCTGTGTCTTATTTTAATCTTATTTATGCATTATTTGCTAACAAGTGGTATCATAGTCAGACACGAGTTTAATTAAAAAATTACATTAGGGTTCGTCCTGTATATCGTGCCGCCGTTGTTTTTCACTTTAGCGCTGTAGCTGGCGCTTCTCTGCCGTTACGGCAGAGAGATACTGGCTGTTACGAGTCTTCAGCTTGGCGGATCTTGTCGACTCGTCCTGTTTCTAGAGGACGCGTGCGTGCATGTCGAGCCCAAGCCGGAGTCAACGGGGTTCTCGATGAGTTTGCCGTTCTGTTAGTAGTTGTGCCGTTCTTATTGATATTAATTTATTCGATCACCTTGAAGCTCCAAGACCCGACATGCTCCGCTTGTTCCCTGCCCCTTCGATCAGTTGATTAGGGCCTTCGCAATAGTTTCGGTTCCTTATCTTTACAGTGGAGTCACATATAGATTCATTTCAGGCCTGGTGCAAAACAGGACAGACCATGGAGCTCAGGACCGGCTCTATGGTTTGAGGGGCCCTAGGGCGAGCTCTACAATAGGGCCTCTAAAGTCTGGGTTTTATACACATTTAATGTTTATATATTATATGTATTTGTCTTTTAAAAATATGTAAATGAAAAAGAAACAAAGTTGAAACATAAATCAAATTCTTCGTTCTTATCAAATTTTTATATACATTTTTTGGCATATAACAACATATTTTTTGTTATTAACAATTAACAAAAATGTTATAAATGAAGATTCTGAAAAAACATGGAGATAATATGAATAAGAGGTCAACTTTGCTTGATATTTGGGCAATCAATGCATAACAGGTCAAGAAAATTAAGGAGATTTGCAGCAAGCTACTTCGATTAATAGAAGAGAAGTCAAAGAATAAAAGATTAAATCGAGTAATTTGTGAAACAAAAGGGCCGTGGCTTCCTTTGGCCAACAAGGCAACAGTTGATGGAAAAAAAGATAAAAAGAAACGCTAGCCTGGGCTAGGCACTTTTTGAGCTCGTTAAGCATATTGCTAGGGAAAAAAAAGAGAGGTAAAGAATAAGGTCTTTTAAGATAAATAAAAACATCAGCACTATGCTTGCGTATATTATTGGGCCAACCGGTCATTGCCAGCGTTTTTGAAATAAATTTACATTACTTGGGCCGAGTTGCTTGCATTGGACTGAGCTATTTGGATACTTATTTAGGCCAAATTCTATAGTATGTATTAATCTAGGAAGAAGTCTATTGTCCCCCCTCTAACTATTGGCAAAGTCCGATTATCCCCCTCTAACTCTAAAACCGGGTACTCAACCTCCTCAAACTATCAAAATCGTCTGTTTTACCTCTTCGGGTGGTTTTGGCTGGCAGTTTTGACCGAGTAAGGCTATGGGATCCACATGTCAATGATAGAAAATATCACTAACATGGGAGCCCACACGTCAGAGAAGGTGGAGCACATGCGGCGAGGTTGAAGGCCGGCTCAACGCTGACCATGAGCTGGCCTGAAGAGGTGGCCAGCGGGTCGTCACCGATGGCGTCGAGCGAGGCGGCAGCGATGGACGACTGCTGCTTTCTGCGGCCCGCGGGTGAGGTGGAGGCGCGTGAGGCGGAAGCCGGAGATGGTCGTGAGCGCGCGGGAGACAAGAAACCAGGACCGCATCTACAGGAGGATGTCGACGCCGTTCTCCGGCTGTAGGGAGATCGTGAGTCACACCATGGCGCAACCGTCGGCTAGGAGAGCTCCGACGCGGTGGATCTGGGAGGTAGGATTGGGGATCGGATCTAGGGAGGAGCACGACGCTGGAGATGGCGTGGAACGTGGTGGCCTCCTCGGCAGCGGCGACTGCCTTCATTGTAGGTCGGGTCAAAGGGCAGCGCAACGTGGCAGCGGCCTGCGGTGCAGTAGAAGCAGGTGAGGGAGTTGCCCATGGCAGGAGCGGAAGAGAGGATGGGGGGGGAGGTGGAGGAGGAGGCGGCGGCGGGCCCGGCCTCGCCTGGCCATGTGCATGGGGTGGCGGCGGCCGGCCCCGGTCTCGCCTGGTGTGGTGAGAGAGAGGATAGGAGAGAGAAGGAGAGAGAGGGATGGGCCCACCAATGCTGACATGGCGCTCTGACATGTAGGGCCCACCTGTCACGTTGGACGAAGGAGAATTAGTGTCTCATTTCGATCTTGTTTATGCATTATTTGCTAATAACATGCCAGTTTGGAATTGAAGAAGAATTTTCATGAAAGTGTAATATAAAAATTGGCAGTAAAAGATAAGATCTCTGCAGCTCTTGAGTTTTTCTAGAATCTAGCGAAAAATAAACTGACCTATGCAAAAGTAAGAAGTCTTAAGTTAGAACTTTGAATCATTAGATTGCTTAATTTGAGAGATGATTCACCAATGTAAGAAGTCATCTCAACATCCCTCAATTATTATCGGAGTCTAGTTTTTTTCCCTAACTATAAAATGGATATTTGAACTCTCTAACTGTCAAAACCAATTGTTTTCTTTTCATAACGGTTTTGGAAAAATGGGCTTAGCCCAGCCAATGACGACTGATGGGCATGGTTACAAAAACCAACCGGGTTCTCCAAACGATCGGTTTTTGTTCAACGAATAAAGGAATATCAAATAAAGAAAAATAATTAAAAAAAGAAATAGCACTTATCCAGTGATTCAGAATTCAAAATAACTCAAACATATTGCATGAATCATATTTAGTGAATCAATGTCTAAAATTGTTGCAAATAATTATTAAAGTTTGTGCCAAAATCTTCCATCTTTTTCACCCCATTTTCCTCTTCTTTTTACAATTAAACTCGGTTTTTGCTACACTTGAACCGTCTTTTTGTTTTTTTTTAATTTTGAGCAGTTGATCGACCGGATTTTTTAGTTTTCCCTAAACCGGTGACCTGTTGTTTTTACCGTGCCGGTGGGTAGAAGCTCGTGCTATGTGGCCTGCGAGGCCGTGAAGATGCCTGGAGCACAAGGCCTCCAATCATATTTCCAACGCAGCACCAATTCAGTACTTTTAGTCCATTGCAATTCGGCGCCGGGGCCCAGCCGCCGACTGTGAAATGGAAGTGGAACAGCGTGGGTGGATGGCACCCGGCTGAATCCATGGATTATGAGATATAATACAAAAAATTAAATTGCCAGGCATACATGTCATATGCGTGTCAACCCCGTTGTGACGATTGAATTAATCCGCTTAACCAATTGTTTGAATAGCTTAACGTGCATTCCACACGTGGAGTTACCACCAACGGGAGTGTGCCTTTGAGCATGTCTGCAACCCAGAGAGGCCGTGCTTTGAGGGGGAAATCGAATTCTTAACCTTCCGATATGGTACCAAAAAAGCATCTCTCTCCTTTTCGGTGGAAGCACTGGCTATTGTCCCCTCCTATGGGCTGAGCTGGGCTGGGCTGTGTCAATGCAGTGCCGACGAGGCCTTTTTGAGGAGTACGTACGAGATCATCATCAAACCAAAGCAAAGGAGCAATGCAGTGCGGACGAGGCCTTCGTGACGAGCTTGCCCGCTCAGCCCAGCCGGTGTCATATTTTTTCTGTGCTCCGTGGCGTTTTAGACGCAAATTATGTTGGTACACGCGGTATTCTTGTCATCCTGCTGTGCACATGCGCGGTGTATACACCCGGGGTCGATCGGTCCTGGTGTAAAAAGCTTATAGAATGGGGCTATGTTCTAGAAGAAGAAATTCTGATTCATGTGGACTTTTTATTTAATCTTAATTTAACACAAAGTAGTATTTTTTTCTTATTAATAATTGAAGAGACACCCCTTTATAATTTCGTCAGAATTATTTAATAAAGAATTTCGTCTACTCTATTCTTGTTATTTTTAGTTTTCATTCTCTACTTCGATCTACGTGCCTGCGATCATCGATAACTCAACACGTTATCAGCACGCTCTACAGAGCCGGTCATCTACTCGGTGATTAAAGGTATGATTTTCGATTCATTTTGTATATTGACTCGTTGCAGTCAAGATCTGTCTAGGAGATCGCCACAAAAATCTTAACTCGTTGCAGTCAAGATCTACAACAACAAAAACCCATCATAGAAGGCGGCACCATAAAATAACAAAATCAGATTAAAGACACTTTTGCGCCCACAATCTCCTAACCCTAACAGGATTTGGAACTGGCAAGGGGAGGATCTGGAATATCCAGATCTAAAACGGGTTACGTCCAGAAGTTCGAACAAAAAGACCGCGTGAGAGCCCTCTGCCGACGCGAGTCACGAAGATGGGAAGAAGAAAAGACCGAGTCTATCCTAACCCTAGTGATGAAGGTGACCGGATCCACAAGAAAAAAGAGAAAAATCACGAGATCCGTTTTGAGACGGCTCAGATCTAGGTCTTGTTAGCCTAGATCCAGCCCCACCAAACGTTTGGACCCGGCTCCATACATCACAGAGTGAGGGAGTGAATGAAACCCTAGGGTTTCAGCCCTTTTATACTATCTACAAGAAAACGGGTCGGGCTTGATTATTGGACTGGATCTTGACCCATTAAAAGCCCGATCAGCGAAAAATATCTGGAAATTTTGCAAAGAAGTCCTCAAATTTTTAGGATTTTCTGTTTTTCGTAGAAACAGACCCAATTTTTGTAGATGGCCCCTGAAAATTACTAGAAAATTACAGAAAAAATAGAAATTTCACGGGAATATGTTATTTTACATATAACACCCTGGATTTTTCCAGATTTATATCAAGATGGACTATAGTCCTTATATTATTCCGTTTTCACAGTTTATTGGTTATTTTTATACAGAAATACCAATAAAAATAACTTAAACATGAAGTTTTTATGATACCACTTTACTTATGCCCCATATTACTTAGAGATATTATTTGCATATACACGAAGTAATTTTTGCACTATGATATCATGCAGATGTCTGACCTTGTGAAGAGAGAATTCGATGTGCTTACCCCCTATAGAAGTAACTACCTGTCATGGGCTCTTGATGTTGAAATTCTCATTAGTGGTAAAAATCTCTTGAAGACAATTATACCCAAAAATAGAGAACCTGCTGCAACAGCAGTGGAGCAAGCTCAGTCCCTGCATTTTCTGAGGCATCATTTATATACTACATTGAACAATGAGTACATGACCGAAAGGAACCCGAAGGTCTTGTGGGACTCACTGCGTAATCGCTTTGAGCAAATTGAAGCAGTCTTACTTCCTAAAGTGGAGCGCGAATGATAAAATCTACGCTTCCAAGACTACAAGACTGTTGAGGAATACAATATCAAGCTTTATGATATTGTATCACGCATGAAGCTATGTGACAAAGATTTTAAAGATCCCGATCTCATCCATAAGACTCTCTCTACCTTTCACCCTAAGCTCACCCATGTGAGCCGCTAGTACAAGAAGGACAAATATGACTCTTATGTCCCCCTGAGCAATGCATTACAGCAAGATCAGAGGGAGAACGAATTGATCAAGCAGAATCATTTGTCTCGTCTTACTGGCTCCATGGCACCGCAAGAAGCAAATGTCACGTCATTCAAGAAGAATAACAACCAGAGTAAAGGAGCTCCGAAGGCACCATTGAAGGCGTAAAACAACCCTAACAAGTTTAAGAAGAACTATAAAGGGAAGTCAAAAAAGACGCCTTCAGGGGGAGAATATGGGAAATAGGACCAGAAATATTACAGATGTGGCATGAATGGACATTGGTCCAAAATTTGTCGCACGCCTAAGCACGTTGTCGACATGTACCAAGAACTCAGGAAGAAGTTTACGAAGCATGAAGCCAACTATGTTGAAGCTCCATAAGCCAAAGAAAACATCACGAAGATGGATTCTGATACATTAGACAAAACTCAAGGTCATAGAGAACCAAGCAAGGTCTCTGATATTGAATTTGATGACGACCTCATGGCAGAGAACGAGGAGGACCTGCATGGAGATTCACACTAGTCTCGTAGACTACTTAGAATCAGGAGTTCTCCATTAGAATTAAGCATTAGTAATAGGGGTGCATTAAGTTTTTAGCAGTGGTTTATTTATGTAATCTAATGAAGAGAAGACATTTTCTCATTAATATATCATATTGGTGTGGAAATTGTTTACATTATTATTTTTGTTGATTATACATGATTGTATTAATTACAGAATCGTGAAGTACATGGCTATTCAAGAGGAGCTCTGTCTCGTAGACAGTGACACTACCACTACCGTTCTAAGGGACACTAGTTATTTGTAAACACTTCGAAAATATGATGGAGATATAACTACTATGATTGGCAATAACACTAGAATTGTTGGCACAGGTAGGACCACAATCGTCCTACCGAATAGTACGCGGCTAGTAATCCATGAAGCATTGCTTTATCCCGAGTCTACTCGGACATTGTTAAGCTTCAAGGACATCCGTGCAAATGCATTTCACGTAGAAACCAATGATGATAAAGATGAAGAATGTCTCATTATGACCAAGAAAGATGGAGAACAAAAGACTATCATCGAAAGTTTTCCAACCATTAAAGAAAGCATGTACAACACTTATGTTAAACCACACAAAGAGTTTGCTGTGTTCAAGACCGATTTAGCAACCAAGAAGCCTATCGAACATGGCATGATAGACTTGGTCATCCAGGCCTCAATATGATGTAAAGAATCACGAAGAATTCGAATGGTCATAACTTGAAGACAAAAGATTTCCCAAATCACGAAGATTTTTTGTGCGTTGCATGTGCGAAAGGAAAGCTCATTACTCGACCCTCAAAGCTCAAGATTTTAGCAGAATTGATGACATTCCTTGAACGAATTCAAGGAGACATATGTGGAGCAATTAATCCCATGTCAGGATCTTTCCGGTACTTCATGTTGTTGATTAATGCTTCCTCGAAGTGGAGTCATGTATGTTTATTGTCTACTAGAAACCATGCGTTTATACGATTGATAACTTAAATCATACAATTGAAAACCAATTTTTTGGATCACAGAATCCAATCCATCAGGATGGATAATGCCGAAGAATTTATCTCGAAGATGTTTAATGACTATTATATGAGTCTGGGTATCAAAGTGGAACATTCTGTATCACACGTGCATACATAAAATAGCCTTGCAGAATCATTAATTAAGAGGATCAAGTTGATAGCACGACCATTATTGCAGAATTGCTTATTGCCTACCTCTTGTTGGGGGCACGCAGTGTTGTACGCAACAGCATTAATTCAATTGAGGCCATCTGCTACACATGAAGAATCACCATTAGCAATGATGCGTGGTACAATACCAAATGTTTCTTACTTGCGGAGATTTGGATGTGCTGTGTATATCCCTGTCCCTCCGCCTCAGCGAACTGCAATGGGTGCACAACGGAAACTCGGAGTTTACGTTGGATATGAAAGTGCATCCATAATCAAGTATTTAGAGTCATCCACTGGGGATCTACACACGGCTCGCTTCGCTGATTGTATCTTTAATAAAGATCATTTCCCGGTATTAGGGGGAGGAAAGTATCTCTCTCGGGACGAATACCGTGAAATAGAATGAGAAACTAAAGTAATTCAAGGAATGGATCCTCACACTACAGAAACTGAGCTCGAAGTTTAGAACATCCTCCATCTACAGAGGATTGCTAATGAACTGCCAGAAGCTTTCACCAATACAAGAGATATTGTGAAGTCTTATATACCGGCTGCAAATGCACCTGAAAGAATAGACATCCCATTTGAAGAAGATGACTATATGAAATTCCAGCCTCCTTCCTCAAAAGCAACGAATGCTAGAAAGAGGGGGAGTGATCCGGTTATACGAGCACCAAATAAGCCTAGAGTACAAGCTCAAGCTAAAGCTCCTAGGAGATGTCCTGCGGAGAATAAGCCAAAGCAAACTACTCAAAAGAAGAATATAGAAGGTGAAAGCAAACCACACGAAGTGGTGAGCCTTGAAGAAGAAATCCCAAGTGAGAATGTACGCACACTTGAAACTCATGACGGGTTACCGGAAATTCCTGATCTAAACACACCTTTGAGTGATGTGGATCAAGAAAATAAAATAATCAAAGAAGTTTCAACGAATTATGTTGAGACGGCAGTAGTATACAATAAAAACACAATGAAAGTCGACTCATATTTTGCTGACACAATTGCAACACAGATTGACTTGGAATCTGAACCAAAGTCAATGAAGAAATGCAAGCGTCCTGACTGGTCAAAGTGGAAAAACGCAATTTATGCAGAGTTGAACTCGCTAAAGAAAAAAGAAGTGTTCGGCAATATAAGCCTTACACCAAAAGGTATCTTCCTAGTGGGTCACAAATGGATGTTTGTCAAGAAGAGAAATGCTCAAAATGAAGTGACTAAATACAAGACGAGACTCGTAGCTCAAGATTTCACGCAGAGACCAGGAATTGACTACGAAGAAACCTACTCTCCCGTAATAGATGGAATTACTTTCCGGTATTTAATATCATTGGCAGTGAATATGAATGTGCAAATGCGACTTATGGATGTCGTCACTGCATATTTGTATGGAACATTAGATACAGAAATCTATATGAAAGTTCCAGAAGAAATTAAAGTCCCGAATGAAGAAGAACGCAAATTATATAATGTCAAACTTCAGAAGTCACTATATGGTTTAAAGCAATCTGGAAGAATGTGGTATAACAAACTCAGTAACTTTTTACTGGAGAAAGGATTCTTGAAGAATGATGATTGTCCTTGTATATTCATTAAGAAATCAGAGAAAGGTTATTGTATAATCTCTGTTTATGTTGATGATTTGAATATCATTGGCACTACACAGGACGTCGAAGATGCAAGGTTATTGTATAATCTCTGTTTATGTTGATGATTTGAATATCATTGGCACTACACAGGACGTTGAAGATGCATATTTTTACTTAAAGTCTGAATTTGAAATGAAAGATTTAGGTAAGACTGCATATTGTTTAGACTTACAGCTTGAGCATACCCACGAAGGGTTATTATTGCATCAATCAAACTATACCAAGAAGGTATTAGAGAGATTTAATATGAAAGATGCATACCCACTCAGATCCCCTATCGTTGTGAGATCACTCAATATAGAGGAAGATCCATTTAGACCAAAGGAGGAAGGTAAGGTATTATTGGGACCTCAATATCACTATCTCAGTGCTATTGGAGCATTGATGTACCTTACAAATGGTACGAGACCCGATATAGCCTTTGTTGTTATTCTAGTCATTAGATACAGCTCGGTACCAATTATGCGATATTGAAAAGGCATTAAACAAGTACTAAGATATTTGAGAGGAATTGAAGATTTTAGATTATTTTTCAAGAAGAATGCAAAAGTAACCTTGGTTGGGTTTACTGATGCTGGCTATTTATCCGATGCACACAAGTCGATCTCGCAGACTGGATATGTATTCTTATTTGGTGGAACGGTAATTTCATGGAAGTCAACGAAGCAGACGATTGTTGCTACATCAACAAATTATTCAGAAATCATCACATTATTTGAAGCCGCTAAGGAATGCACTTGTCTTAGAAGGATGTCAAGACATATAATGGATAGTTGTGGAGGATCGTATACTCTATCCCCTACCAGTTATCTATAAATATAATAACGCTTGTATTATACAAATACAATTGGGATACATAAAGTCGAACAGGATAAAACATATGTTACCTAAATTCTTCCATACGCATGAATTGCAAGAGAAGGGAGAAATTTTGGTAACTTATGCCCGATCTTGTGATAATCTTGCGGATATATTCATAAAGGCACTACCAGCTTGCACTCTTAAAAAATATCGGCATGGTATTGGCATGAGAAGACTTAAAGAAGTGCTTGGAACAGGGAGAGAACTTTCCTAAGTGCATCACGTTCCCGAATTAAAGAATCATCTCGAAGATAATTCATGTCGTTCATGAAGATCGATAAGCATTAATCATGAAGATTAAAACATTAGACTCTTTTTTTCTTATGAGTTTTTCATATGAAGTTTTCTCATTAAGTTTTTTAATGAGACAATGCATACAATACAAGTAACGGTAATATGTGCTCTTTTCTTTATTTTTCTCACTTGAGTTTTTAAGGAGTTTTTAATGAGACATGTTTATCGTGATAAAGAGCCCAAGAGGGAGTGTTGTAAAACGCTTATGGACCAGGCCCATCTTCTAGAAGAAGAAATCCTGGCCCATGTGGGCTCCTTATGTAATTCTAGCCTAACACAAAGTAGAGTTTTTCCCTTATAAATAGTTGAGGAGACACCCCTTTATAATTTTGCTAGAATTATTTAATAAAAAATTTCGTCTCCTCTATTTAATTTTTGTTCTCTACTTCGATCTACGTGTCAGCGATTGTCAATAACTCAACAGGTTCATGGGTCCCCCAGAACAATTTATCCATGTTCTGTTGAAATAACTAGTGCTGCTCGGGACGTTTGTCATCGTCAGCTGTCTGCGTACTGCCATCCTGGCAAGCTCTGGCTTTTCTCACCAGCTATACGCCTACGTGTACACGAGCGGCGGTACATCGTCATGAGCTGTACGTTACCTTACTGGCGAGCGGCGGGCCCAGCAGGCAGCAGCAGCAGCTGGGTCGAGGACCCCGACCGTTGTTTTTGTGCTCCTGCCGCATGCGTGGTCAAAACCCTCCGGAGATAATGTTCACTCGTGTGTTGACGGTCATGCATGTGATGAGCCCTGAAGCGTATGAGCGAAGTCTCTGGGGACCGGGGGCGTATAGATATATCTTTGATCTGCTCACACACTCCAAAGCTGAACGTCACGGTCCGTTTGTCGTCCTGTGATTCCGTCCCTCGCGTTTGTCCGTGCCCGCAGCGTAGGCTAATTAATTCCCCTACAAAAGGCGACGCACTAACGATGTTGATGCCCAGCTGTGTGTTAGCAGGAGGGAGAGGGACGGAGGAGGAAGATGCTTGTGGTTGTGGAGGGGGAAGAATAAGGGACCAAGAAAAGTGCGCTGCGGCGTAGCCGGGGACCCAAACCCAACGCGTAATGCGTTATGCTCTAAATCCGCGGACGGAGACAGCGGTGGCGTCCAGCCGTTCACGACTCGTACTACGTGTCTACATCGTTGTCAAGCGGCTGCTACTGCATTTCACCATTTGAGCTTTAGCCTCTGTTTGGTAGGGATTCTAAAACAGTACCTTTTAAATTTATATTCAAATTCAAAAGCATAAAAAATATAGCTTTTTATGATTTTTCTATTTATTTTTTATAAAATATACATGAGAATCTATTTTGTCAAATGATTTTTTTTCTGCCAAAGAGACCCTTACTTTCTCTCCTAGTGATGCCAAATAATCAAACTTTGATTTGGTTCCGCGACATTTTTTACCTTTTTCTCTAGCTAGTGATCCCACCTCCTCGTACGCGGTCTGTGTTCGGCACTGCTTCGTACCCTGCTGTGTATCTCGTCTCAGGGCTCAGGCTATCGTCCAAAGATAAACGCCACGCGCGGAGATTGCTGCTTTGGAACGGAGCTCCGTTGGTGCTAGGTAGCCTGACCGAGTGGCGAAGGTAGAACTGAGTTGACGGTAGTGCCATACACACATAAATAATAGATTTTAGAGTGATAAATTGAAAAATTTAGGAGATATACTAATAATGATTATGAGCCAATTATTACTAAAATTAAAATTTATCATGATGCATGTGCACGAGGGTAGCACTACCTAGCGTAGCCACTGACTGCCCAATTCTCGGTTGGAGCTACCCATTGCATCCTCCGCTGACCCGGCAACAATGTCTGGCTCTACGTGGCCACATATAGATTGGACCTCCTACGTAACTGTTGCTCTGCCCTCACCATGAAAGAAAAGTGACTCCTACAATGGAGGGACAAGAGAATAGGGTGCGAGTTCAGCACTACAGAAAGGCCTCTCACCCTGTCATCGAAAAAGGAAAAAAAAAGAGAAAGATCTCGTACTGTAGCTAGGTACCCTTTGTTTGTTGCCTTCTCTCATCAGCGATACGCACCGGACGGACTTTTGTGACCCACGCGGCATGTCTTTCGTCCCATTTCATCGCAAGATTACGATGAACCACTCACTATGTATGGCCAAATCCCCACTTTCACCCCTGGCCAGCAACGACTCTCCATTTCGTTTTAAAATCAGTCTTCTTGAATTAAGAGTTTAACGCTCGTGTACAGAACACGATTCGCTTCAATAATAATAATAATAATAATAATAAAACAGGACCACAGTCCACGGTACCAGTGGCACACACCACACACTAGAGCAGCTGGAGGAAAAAAGAAAGGTGCGGAGGAGGAACCCGGCACGGGGCCGGACATCCGTCCTCGAGGCGAGATCCCTTTTACGTTCCGCGTCCGCACCGCGCACTCCCCTTAAACCTCCGCAATCAATTCACTCCACCGCTCTCTCACTTCTCTCTCTCCCACCTTTCCCCCTTCTCTCTCTCTCTCTCTCTACTCCCAAATCGAGCTCGAGCCAAGGAAGGCAAGCTACAGGAGGCACCCATGGGCACGCTGCTCCGCCGCCGCCATATCTTCTCCCTCGCCCTATTCCTCCTCCTCGCCGCCGCCGCCGCGCACGCCGCGCCGCCCAGGCTCTCCCCCAACTACTACCGCCACAGCTGCCCGCGCGCGGAGCGCATCGTGTCCGACGTCATCGCGGCCAAGCAGCGCGCGAACCCGTCGACGGCCGCCGGCACGCTGCGCCTCTTCTTCCACGACTGCTTCGTCAACGGCTGCGACGCCTCCGTGCTGGTCTCCCCGCTCTCCTCCAGCTCCACGCCACCGGAGCGCGCGGCGGAGATCAACCTCTCCCTCCCGGGCGACGCCTTCGACGCCGTGGACCGCGCCAAGTCGGCCCTGGAGTCGGCGTGCCCGGGCGTGGTGTCCTGCGCCGACGTGCTGGCGCTGGCGGCGCGCGACCTCGTGGGCCTGCTGGGCGGGCCGCGGTGGCCCGTCGCGCTGGGCCGGCGCGACGCGGCCCGGTCCGACGCGCGCGACGTCGAGGGCAGCCTCCCCCGCACCAACATGTCGGCCCGCGCCATGGCCCGCCTCTTCGCGTCCAAGGGCCTCGCGCCAAGGGAGATGGTCGCGCTCGCCGGGGCCCACACCGTCGGCTTCTCCCACTGCGCCGAGTTCGCCGCCCGGCTCTACGGCTTCCGCAGTGGCTCCGACTCCGATGGGTTCGACCCGCGGCTGAACCCGGAGTTCGCGCGGGCGCTGCAAAGGTCCTGCGCGGGCTACCGGGCCGACCCCACCGTCTCCATCTTCAACGACGTGGTCACGCCGCGGGACTTCGACGAGAGCTACTACAAGAACCTGCCGCGCGGGCTGGGCCTGCTCGCATCCGACGCCGCGCTCTGGGAGTACCCGCCGACGCGGGTGTTCGTGCAGCGCTACGCGGCCAACCGGACGGCATTCTTCCAGGACTTCGCCGCTGCGATGCAGAAGCTCGGCGCCGTCGGGGTCAAGACCGGGCGGCAGGGGGTCATCAGGCGGCGCTGCGACGCACTCGACTGATTCATTGCTTTGCTTGTAAGAGTTCCCGATAATTTTAGGATTCGATTGGGGAGTAAAAAGAGCTGCTTAAACGAACTGCTGAAATGAGCTTTGAGGTACGCGTACTTGGTGAAAAATCTGTCGTCTCGCTCGGTCGTTCCACAGAAATGAACTGCGGCGCGGCAGCTTGTACCTTTACTTCACAAAGATTCGTCCTATTCTTTTTTTATATATAAATATTGTTTATTTTTTTATTATTAAAAATACTTTAATCATAATACATTTATTTTAATATTTATATAAAATTTTTAAATAAGTTGGAAGGTCAAAATGGTGGCTTCAAAAGCCACACTCAACGGAGGTGAGGTAGTAGTTCGGAGACGTTTCGCACTGACATCTCGTTATCCTCCGTTTTACGGTTCACATGCATCGTTGCCTCCTGTCGTATTCAATCACAATTCAGACAAATTTTGCCAGGGGGAGGGTGGAGAGATGTCCACATCGATTAACACGCTCATTCAGTTTGATTAGCGATACATGCGCATTAGCAATTTTTCATATACGACAACCACCACAAAACTAAGCATGCCACGCGGCAGATCCCAACAAAACGGACGCAAGCAAACGGGAGGGCAGCACCGGCACCGCCCTGTCGAACCAGTTGCACAAGAGGACCCGACCCGTCCGTCGGCACATGGAAGCGAAAGGCGGCAATTGCTGTATATCGTACCGGTGAGCGGTTGTAGCCGGCAGCATGGGACGCCCACCTTAAAATCGGCCAACCTGGCCGGTGGGCCGCCTCTACCACGGACACTACCGACCACCATGAACAGCAGGTTCAATTCATGCCTGGCGAAAGCTTAGCTTTCGTTTCAAGTGCCATGCTAGGGTCGATGAGATTATTATGCTGATGAGTGATAACTAACTACAACATCTGCCGGGACAGAAAGCATTTGAGTACTGAATCGACACCGCAATCTGTCGATCATGACCATGTCATCTTGGGGAAATCACGTGGCAACCAACAAACCAGTTGAACAGTCTCCAATAACTGTACTTGCACGGACCTAATTACCACCATCATTCAGGATGTACTTAGTAGTGTTTGGTTTGAAAATCCCCGGCCCATTGCTCTGCTTTCATATCATCCTGCCACTCCAGCCACAGCTTGAGGACGATCATGGTGCCGTCGATGTGGTTCTCCTAGCCGTGGCCGTCGTCGTTGCGGCACCGCATCTTCCTCGATGCGCACCTCCTCGACGTGATCCTCTTCGCCATGGCTGCCGCCGCCGCGTCTCTGCGCGGCCGCGAGGAAGAAAGCAGCGAGAATGCTCTCTAGCTAGAGAAGGTGAGCGATGAATTGAAAGACGAAATTCTCTTCCCCGAGATGGCAGCGGTACCATAATCGATTACGGCCGAGGATGGAGGGATTCAGATTTGACTACGCCCGTATCCAATTTACGCCGTAACCGATTACGGTTTATGCCTAAACAAATATGTTTAACGGTTTCGTATACCCGACGTAATCTGACTCCGTTACAAAGCGGCCACCCAAACGCTTCGTATTTTCATTGTTTCACAGAGGTTTCAGCAGACGGTTCGGTGCTACAGCAATCAGAAAAGCTGGCTTTGCTTGCAGCGTCCATCTGCCATAGCATGTTCAGTGCTTAATTGTGGACTTCAATGTAACAGATCAATTCACTTGCCGAGATGATATATTTCCCAGCAAATGTCAGGATTTGCGTGAAGTATATAGACTTCACGTATATAGTATTCTGTTTCTCCCTAAACGAATGTTAGGAAATTATACAATTGGATTTTTTTTTCTTAAGGAAACCTGCCTAAATGGTATATATTCATTCACATGCCAAAAATTTTAAGAACATCTAAAAAGTAAGAACTTCGTCATCTAAGTCACGTCACGTACTACTCTGTTTGCCTGATAAACTGAAGCCAGTGATCTTTTAGTTGTGTCCTGCACAGGAGGAACAAAAGTTTATCATTATCATAGTCTACAACTCTTTAACGTATACATCAACATCAAACCAGGTGGATAGAGCATCAAAATGTGTATGTGTAGCTTGTAGTGTCGAACACCATTGGGACCAAATAGCCATGATTTTGGACCTGAACTGTTTTTTCACAATGAGAAAGCAGTACTCGTGAGTTTTGCTTGTTGCTCCTGTTGAGTATTTTGTACCTTGATCGCGCCTAGTAATTGTCAATCGTCCTTTTGCCTGTATCCTCTGGTAAGAACACCATATGGCATATGAATATATCTTGAAGAACTTGTCTCCTTTAAAAACTCGTGCACGGTGGACATGAGTGTTTAGCATTCTCAGGCATGATTAGAATTCAGAATGGTATAATGCCGCAGATGGTCCTGAATCCGGATCATTGCGGCTTTAGCGGGGCTGGGTTTAACGACACCGCTGCCTTCTATGTCGGTTAGCACACTGCACACAATTGATCGATCTGTCCGTGGAGGTGCAAAATGACCGCTGAACCACCGATTTAAGCGTAATTTGCTTATTATGCTGCAGACTTGGCATCACCCAACTGGAGGTGGAGGTTCTCGCCAGGTGCCGATATTCATAGGTCCACGCGAGTTCTTCAGAGTTCAGAGTCGGTGTCAAAGAACAAGGTTCTTTCAGATTTTGATGCGAAGGACAACTGATGCTGTTTCACGGGATGGGGAGGGGAAAATGTGGAAGGGCGAGGTCACTTGAGCAGCTGAGCTCAACCAACTCGAATCCATGTCAGTACATATATTGCATGCATGACTGATACAGATACTGGACAAGGGTAAATGAAAGTTAACTGTTGAAATCAACCTTTTTACAAAAGAAAAAGGCAGAGCGCATGTGTTAATTGTTAAGCGTTTGAGGCAACCGTGCAGTGGAAACTGCATGACGGGTTGACAGTCATAATCCTTGCAAGAACATGTCAAGCCCGCCACTCATTATTTAAGACGGGTTGACAATCATGATCCTTGCAAGAACATGTCAAGCCCGCCACTCATTATTTAAGAGTAGTTTTTGTAAGTTGCCAAGCGTGCATGCCACATGCTTGAGCCACCACACAGCGCGACCGCTGTCCGGCTGGACGCATTATGAACCGTAAAGCATCTGCTAATCTCTACGAAACGGTACTAACTTTAGTTCTCCGCATCCATCCAATGGTGCTGTTAGAAACCCTGATATCAAGGGTTGTGGGCTTATACCGAATAGGTTCAGAAAGGACCGTAAGCTTAAACCAGTAAAGCTCATGAAGGACCCCCATCCGGTTATATATAATAGAAAAAAAATTGTACACGCCCATGATAAATAAAGTTCCATCATAGTGTCGTGTCCATGGATTAAAAAACCGTCGAAAATCACTCGGTTTGCGGTTTTCGATCAAACCGGTCCGGTCCGGTTTGATCGGATGACCGGTTTTTGGTTTAATACAATTTAAAAATTTGAAAATTTAAATTTTTTTAAAATCTTGAAAATCGAGAAAACCAAGCGATAAACCGAAGTAACCGGGTAATAAACCGAAAAAACCAAATGGTTTGCTTTTAAACTAAAAAAACCAATGATAAACAGAGAACCAGGCGGTAAACCGAAAACCCGAACAATAAACTGGAAAAACTGAACGATAAATAGGAAAAACCGACCGAATTGCTTTCAAATCATATTCAAATTCGTGTTTTGACATTTGGACGGTTTATCGTCCGGTTTTTTCAGTTTTTGCAGTTTTCGTCAAACCGGCCAGCTCCGTTTTCTGTGATACGAACAGTTTTTAAATCCTTGGTCGTGTCTTCTGTCCCTCGTACTTGTTACTCACGTTGAGAAGGGAAGGGATATGAGAGAACTCTACCGTCTACTCATGCTCAACCTTCTGTTACGAGGGACGGGAACGAATCCAGAGATAGTTGATGACATCAATATATCATGGCCTCCACAAAGCGAACAGACATTTACCTCAATGGTAAGGTATCTCAGTAGCATCTCTTAGCTCTCGAGTTCGATTTCTAGTGGAAGCAGATTTTTTAGACTAGGTTAAAAAAAATTTCTCGTCTCTCTCCTAAGCCAAAGCATGTATAAGACACTGACTGGAGCCAATCGGTGCAGACATTACTCCCTATTTAAAGATCGGTGCACTATAAAGTTTTCACACAGGCTAAAAAAAGGAGTCACCATGTTAGTGGAGGAGAGTGGTTCGAAAATTTTCTAGACCCACGTGAGAAGTTCCTTCTTCTTAATACAATACCGTTAGAGCGATCTTATTCCGATAGATCTAGTTTTTTTTAATAGCCTCCACAAAGTTTTTTGATAAGGATACTCCGTGTGAGAGTCACCCCACTCGAAGATAGCAAGTCCTCTGCGCTCTATCTTTTACACACTGGCAAAAAAACACTACGGGACCCACTGTTTAGGATCTTTAATCTTTTCTGTCTCAGCTCAAGACGCTGGGGAGAACGTGAAAGCAGCACGCCCACATGATGGGTCGTAGAAAGCTTGGTTATATATCAGCGTCGGTAGCAACGACGCTATCCTTCTCTCCACGTGAGCAGAGAACCGACGTGGCCGGACACTAAACCTATTAAACAATGACCAACGTGGAGGTCCTAACAGTGTTGACTGTCTGAGCCTAGTATGGTAGGAGAGACCATTTCACAAGCCCAAACTCATCAATTCTGGGAGATGGGCTTGCTAAATGGGCTAAATATATGGCATCTGTTTTTGATTGTCACACATATAAATAAAAAATGATAAATGATACTTATAGTCATAAATAAAACGTAAATAAAAATTACGATGAAATCAATTAAATTCTTGAGCATTCATAAATATCATCATTGGTCTACGAGTCACACACATGTTTCTATGACAAAATGGCTCCACGGACAGCAAAAGAAGGGAAAAGAGACCAGTCGACGATGACTTTCGATTTGCACAAGCCAGCAACCTCGATCTCTCCAGAGCTTGTAACCTTTTTTCCAAGGAGCAAAATGTCGGGAACACATAGAGTTAACACAACCATCCCAAACCCTAACGGAAACTTTTAGCTTTCCAAGGCTTCCAACAGAAACAACACTCCGTGAAAGGTTGACCTTATCACTAGCAAGATGCAATTCTGTCTCCAGACTTAGGGTGTATTCGTTTCCTGCCCTCTAAATTTTAGATCCGTCCCATCGAATATTATGATACTAATTAAAAGTAGTAAATATAGATTACTAACAAAATTCAATCCACAACCCACTCTCTAAATGACGAGATGAATCTTTTAAGACTAATTAAATCATGATTAGATAATATGATGTTACAATAAATATCTTCTAATGATGTCTTAATTAAGATTAATAGATTTATCTCATAAATTAGCATTTAATTATGTAAGTATTTTTATATTTAATTTATATTTAATTACCGTGTTTAGCATTCGAAGGATTGATGTGACAACACTATCTTTTATCTTGTGTAAAGGCAACAAATTCACCCATAAAAACTATGTGGTGGCCGAGAAATGACTTTCACATTGATTGTAGCTTGCACAGAGCAAACAATGTGCCCAAGCTTGAAGTCAAGTGTGCTCAGCCTGCTAGTGAATGATCGCATAGTCAGAAATGAGGCCGATGGGCTAGGATCACTCCCACATGAAACCTCAAAGACCACACACAATCACACAACACCACACCACGCATAGGGCCTGTCAGAACTAATATGGATTCTGCATACCACAACATTTAGAAAACAGTTAGTAAAATGAAACATCGAGCATATACAGAAACAGAAGCGTGAATGTGAGTGTGTAGAATAAATGGCGTAATGTGTGTTACACATGATTTGAGGCCAACATTTATATATATGTAGCATACATATATCATCGAATACATTAAAAATATACTCCCTCCAGATTTAAATT
Organism: Eleusine indica; assembly: GCA_030378355.1. NCBI lineage: Eukaryota > Viridiplantae > Streptophyta > Magnoliopsida > Poales > Poaceae > Eleusine > Eleusine indica. The sequence continues at coordinate 11,209,524 of CM059502.1, forward strand.
GTTGACGTAGTTGACTTTTTTAGTTATGTTTGAATTCGTCTTATTCAAAAAATTTAAAACTTTATTAGATATTTTATTATAATTTATTTTATCACTAAAGAAAATTAAGTTTTAAATTTTTTGAATAAGACAAATGATCAAACGTAGCTAAAAAAAGTCAACTGCGTCAACAATTAAAATCCAGAGAGTATTTAGTTAGACCATTTGGTTGCCAGTACCTTGCAAGAAGAAATTAAAGCACGAAGCACAGCAAGATGAAAGAAGCAATAGTGATGAGCAGGAAATGCTATTTACCTCCCCGGTGAGGGGTTGACAGTTCTCCCGTTTGCGCTCAAAAACAATATTTCGCTTTTGATCGAATGCGTCACGCACAGCAACAGAAACAGGCATGGGGACATCAAATATATGCACATACATCGAATTTGCCCCATCCAGAGACAAACATGTCCTGGTATCATCATTAGCTAGTACAAATTACCACGCATGGGGACATCAAATTTATGCTGTATGCACATATACATCGAATCTGCTCCATCCAAAGACAAACATGTCCTGGTATCATCATTAGCTAGTACAAACTACCACTACAGAATAGCTTATCATTACACTGTAATTGCAACGTCAGTAGTTCCACCGACTAAACTAGAAAGATACTACATAGCTACTTTGCACGAGAGAAAAAAGAGAAAAGAGACCAGTCAACGTTGACTTCCAATTTGCACAAGCCAGCAACCTCGATCTCTCCAGAGCTTCTACCCTTTTTCAGAGGACGGAAATCCAGGGAACCCATAGAGTTAACACAACCATCCCAAGCCATAACGGAAATTTTTAGCTTTCCACCACTTCCAACAGAAACAACACTCCGTGAAAGGTTGACCTTATCACCAGCAAGATGCAATTCTTTGTCTCCAGACTTATGCAGCACAACTCCATCTTCTATCTTATCAGTAAAGGCAACAAATTCACCATAAAAACCATGTGGTGGCCCAGAAATGACTTTCACATTGATTGTAGCTTCCACAGAGTAAACAATGTGCCCAAGCTTGAAGTCAAGTGTGCTCAGCCTGCTAGTGTATGAGCGCGTAGTCAGAAACGAGTGCGATGGGCAAGGATCACTCTTACATGAAGCAGCAAGAAGGCTTAATTCTTTGTCATCAGAATCAGCAGTGCCTCTCACATACAATGAAACCTCAAAGACCACACAATCACACAACACGACAGCACGCATAGGGCCTGTCAGAACTAAATATGGATTCTGCAAGTCCAAAGAATTGAGTAAAACAGTTAGTAAACTGAAATATTGAGCAAAAGTACACTGAAACAGTAGAAAATGCAAGCGTGTTGCAAAAATAGCACAGGGGTATAGCGTAAACTGAAATACTGGAGGTTGCATTAAAGCATGCGTATTTCAAATTGCCAGTTCCTTGCAAACAACCATGAAACATGTTTCTAGTCCAAAGTTAAGAGGAAAGTCACCGGTCTATCAAAAGTACATATACAACACATGCATACTCAGATCACAACTCTGCCAATGCAATTGTGGACAGAATAACAACTTCGGAGCAGACATATGTAAGAAGCCCAAAGTTCTTGAAGTGACAATCAGAGTCATGTTCAAACCGAAAACACACTCCTGACACCTTAAAACAAGAATGGCTCCCTATACTGCTGAAATACCAACTTCAGTCAGAGTTATCAGTAATTAGTTGAATCAAGCAGGTTTGAGTTAGTAATGAGTTGAATCTTACTTATGATATGCTAGGATTGTCATTTCTCTATGCTCACTTGTCCTCCAAGGCAAGGATAGGCAAAGCAAGACGAGTCCTGGTGTTAGGTGTCCAAGCAGTTGGGGCGCAATACTGGATTTGGATTCTCAAAGCTCAATTCAACAAAGACCAACAAAGATTTGACTCATGAAGTCATATCATTGTAGATGTGCCCAAGGTTGGATGGATGGAGAATGGACATGTAGAATAGACCGACGTTGAGGAAGCTATACCAAAATCTTGCTCCCTCAGAGTGCCAACTAGGATTTCCTTGTCCATCAGAACAAAGCAAAACTTTTGCTTGCTTAACAAACAGTTAATCTTGGTGGGCAAAGCAAAACAGCTATTCTTGCTGGGAACCAAACACCGATCTAATGATGCATGAAAATTCTACACAACAGGAGTCATGGTAATTTTAACAAAGCACAGTATATATCACCATTTATAACTCAATTCTCTAAGACTAACTGAAGGAGTAGGTCATAAAATCTAGGTAAACGGGACATGAGAAAGCATGAAGCACAGCATGAAGAAAGAGCAATAGTGATAAACAAGAAATGCTATGTACCTCCTCGGTGAGGGTTTGACAGTTCTCCCTTTTGCGCTCAAAAATAATATTTCGCCTATGATCGAATGTGTCACGCACGGCAACCAAACCATACACATCGAGGGGCCACTGTAAACCTCCTGTTAATTCTGAAACTTTCACAGAATACACCTGCCAACTCTCACGTATTTTGGCCCCAGAATCCGACATAAACCGAGATGCTGCATTTGTAGAAGATTTCGATTGTGTTAAGATATTAAAGTCCAATAGAAGGCAGTAGTAGCGGCAGTAAGTACTAGTAACAAAATATAAGGCAGTTGCAGTAGTAACTAGTAAGTACCAGTAACAATAACAACAGATCCATTGTCCCATCAAAAGCAGGTTAGCATCCTAACACATGCATCTTTCTTGTGACCAAAGTAGACAACGTGGACTAGATAGCACTAGAGATGAAATCTTTCGATCTCGATCGAGTAATGAACCAGAGCAACCCGAATCAAAGAACAAGTAATTGATGACTAGGTTGAGAACGAGATAATTAACAAGTCACTCACTTATGTCGCTGAAGTTGCCTAGCCCATCTTGCCATAGATCTCCTCCCACCTCTGTTTGAACGACCTAGCTTCGAAGGCGTAAGGGTCTCTTACCTGCTCGGACATCGGATCGCACCTATCCGCTTCTTTCTTCTTCTTCCACTCCAAATAATTGGCCAGCTCCAGCTTCAACTTCTCCTCTTTGGTCATGAAAACCGCAGTTTTGCCTTTCCCTTTGTATCTCTTCTTCGCAGCCTCTCGCTTCTTCATGCCCTCCTCCGTCTTCTTCATCCCTTCCCCCCTCTTCTCCGTTGCCGCCTCCTTTTTTTCTATTGCCCCCCTCTCCACGGCTTCTTCCCTCTTCTCGATTGCCATCCTCTCCACGGCCTCCTTCATATCAATCGCCTCTATTTGTTCCAGCCGCTTCCGATGCTTCAGCACATGCTTCAACTTCCCAGCACTCGGAGCCAAATCCATCTCTGTCTGAGCTGATCTTTCCAAAAAAAATCTCCGTATGAATCAGATGTAGGAAATAATCCTTGCCTTCCATGTTTACTGATTTACTTTCCTTAGTTTATTTGCTATGTTTAGAAAGCTAGCTGTGTCTGATTGGAGGTCGTAATCTTTCTTTCCTTGTAATCGTACTTTCCTTGCTTGTAATTGTCTATATAAGTAGAGGAATAGCACCAGAAAACGCTGCCTCATTTTGCAGCACCAACAAGACCGTGTGCACTTGTGTTCTTGCGTGAGTTGTGTGTGTGTTGTAGCCGTGATCTCGCCGGCGACGTGCGCGTCATTTCTCCGGCGAGGTTTCTAACAAATGGTATCAGAGCGAGGTTGCGAGCCTAGGCGATGGCCGGTGACGGGAAGGGCGATGGCAAGTCCGGCACCAAGGGCGACAACTCCAACGACGACGTCGTGATCCAGCGGGTGATTCGTGAGGTGGGAGGCGGGACTAGCTACCCCGCCCTCACCAAGACCAATTACTCTGATTGGGCGCTTTTGATGAAGGTGAAGCTCAAGGCGCGGGCGCTCTGGAACGTCATCGAGAAGGACGGCGCCGATGCGCAAGAGGAGATGATGGCACTCGACGCCTTGTGCGGCGCGGTGCCACCGGAGATGGTGCCGACGCTCGCCAAGAAGGAGACGGCAAAGGAGGCCTGGGACGCGATCGCGACCATGAGGGTCGGAGACGACCGCGTGAAGAAGGCGACGGCGCAGCAGCTGCGCCGGAAATTCGACCTCGCCACGTTCAACGACGGTGAGACCGTCGAAGACTACGGGCTCCGTCTAGAAGGCATGGCGGCGCATCTCGCCACGCTAGGCGAGGAAGTGAAGGACGCGGACATCGTCGCGAAGATGCTTCATAGCTTGCCGTCCCGTTTCAAGCAGATCGCGCTCGCCATCAAGACACTGCTAGACGTGTCGACGATGACGGTCGCTGAGCTGACGGGCTGGCTCAAGGAGGCGGAGGAATCGTTCGACGAAGCGCCAGCGTCGCTGCAGCTTGAGGGAAAGCTGTACCTCACGGAGGAGGAATGGGACGCGCGGCGGAAGAAGGGCGAGGCGGAGTACGGCGGCGGCGCGGGCAGCGGCTCGGCGCGTCGCGGTGGCGGCAGGCGTGGGCGTGGGCGCGGGCGTGGCGGTCCGACGAGCGGGCCGTCGAATTCAAACAAGCCCACCGGCGATAAATGCCGGCGCTGCGGAAAGCTAGGCCATTGGGCACGCGAGTGTCGATCGCGGCCCAAGAAGGAGCAAGTCCACGTCGTGCTCGAAGAGGAGGAGGCCACGCTGCTGTTCGTAAACTCGTCCTCTACCAGATCCACCGTACCGCCAGTGACATTGGTGGGCTCACCGGCGACTCCGCCCCCGCATGCTGACTTGTTGCCGCAGGAGGCGGGACACGTGCATGGCGGTGGCGGATCTACGATGACGAAGACGCCGCAGGCCATGCAGATCGAGCTGCATGAGGAGAAGGTGTTTGCCCACCTCAGAGAAGAGGAGGAGCGTGATGCCAAGACTTGGGTCTTGGACACCGGGGCGACGAACCACATGTCCGGGTCGCGGGCGGCGTTCGCGGACATGGACACGGAGGTGTGCGGCACGGTGCGGTTCGGCGATGACTCGGTAGCGCGGATCGAGGGCCGTGGCACAGTCACGTTCGTGTGCAAGAACGGTGAGCTTCGATCGTTCTCCGGGGTCTACTTTATTCCCCGGTTGACGACGAACATCGTGAGCATCGGACAACTTGACGAGATCGGCTACAAGATCGACATCGACTCCGGCGTGATGCGGATTCGGGAGCCCGGCGGCCAACTACTAGCCAAGGTGACGCGCGCGGGGAACCGGCTGTATGTGCTCCACATCAAGATGGCACAGCCGGTTTTCTTGACGGTTCGCAGCCGTGGCGACGAGGTGGCGTGGCTCTGGCACGAGCGCTTCGGCCATGTCAACATGGCGGCGCTACGCAAGATGGCTCGGGAGGAGCTGGTGCACGGGCTGCCGGAGCTCGGACAGGTGGCGGAGTTGTGCGAGGCTTGCATGACTGGCAAGCAGAGGCGCACCTCGTTTCCGATACAAGCGGAGTACCGAGCACGGCGGCGTCTAGAGCTGGTGCACGGTGATCTTTGTGGACAGATCACACCGGCGACTCCGAGCGGCAACAAGTACTTCTTGCTGCTCGTCGACGACCTCACCCGGTTCATGTGGGTGGCCGTGATCCCATCCAAGGATCGTGCAGCAAAGGCGATCAAGGCGATTCAAGCTCGCGCCGAGGGAGAGTCCAAGCTGAAGATCGGCGCGCTCCGCACTGACCGCGGTGGCGAGTTCAACTCGACAGAGTTCGCGGAGTATTGCGCGGCGGAAGGAGTCCACCGCCAGCGCACTGCTGCATACAGCCCGTAGCAGAACGGTGTTGTAGAGCGCTGGAATGGCACGGTGGTGGCGACGGCAAGAAGCATGCTCAAGGCCAAAGGCTTGCCCGGTTGGCTTTGGGGCGAGGCGGTGAGCACCGCCGTGTACGTGCTGAACAGGTGCCCGACGAAGAGTGTGGAGGGCATGACTCCGTTCGAAGCCTGGCACGGGAAGAAGCCCGCGGTGCACCACTTGAAGACGTTCGGTTGTATCGTCTATGTTCGGAACACAACGCCGCACCTGAAGAAGTTGGAGGATCGGGGCCGCAAGATGATCTTCATTGGCTACGAGCGCGGCTCCAAGGCGTACCGCGCGTACGATCCTACCACGAAGCATGTCCACGTAACGCGTGACGTGGTGTTCGGCGAACAAGCCCAGTGGGACTGGGGCACCCACAACGGCGACGATGAGTCAAGCGGCGGCGACGACGTGTTCACGGTTGAGTTCACCACCTCGGGCCCAGCCGCTCCAGAAGTTGATGGAGTCGTCGAGGCGGCTGGAGGAGGAGAATTGGGGGAGTAGTCGCCGCCTCCCGTTGCGGGCAATGAGGCCCTCGAGGCTGTCGGTGAGGAGCTAGAGGCCGGCGTTGATGACGACAATCTTGACGCCGACCATGATGAGGACGCGCCGTTCCGGTACCGCGACATCAACGACATCATCGGACCGGCGTCTCCGCGCGGTTTTGCACCACGTGCGTTGGTCGCCGAGGAGCTGCACATGGTGAGCTCCGACGAGCCCGCCTCTTTCGCTGAGGCGGAACGCAGCCCGAGCTGGAGGGTGGCAATGATGGAGGAGATGGCTGCGATTGATGACAACGGGACATGGTCTCTCGTCGATCTCCCTCCGGGTCGCCGTGCCATTGGCCTGAAATGGGTCTTCAAGGTGAAGAGGGATGAGCACGGGGCGGTGGCCAAGCACAAGGCACGCCTCGTGGTGAAGGGATATGCGCAACGCCACGGCATCGACTACGACGAGGTGTTCGCGCCCGTGGCGCGGCTAGACTCGGTGCGCCTGCTCATCGCCCTTGCGGCGTACGAGGGGTGGGAGGTGCACCATATGGACGTCAAATCGGCATTCCTGAACGGCGAGCTACAGGAGGAGGTCTACGTTGAGCAGCCGGCCGGTTTTGTGGTCGGTGGGAAGGAGCATAAGGTGCTCAAGCTGCAGAAGGCACTGTATGGGCTACATCAAGCGCCGCGTGCATGGAACGCGAAGCTGGACGAGACTCTGGTGGGGCTTGGCTTCACGAGGTGCCCATCGGAGCACGCCATCTATGTCAGGAGGAATGGCGTGGCGCAGCTGGTGGTCGGCGTGTATGTCGACGACCTTGTGATCACCGACACCAGTTGCGACGATATCAAGCGTTTCAAGGGGGAGATGGCAGCAGCGTTCAAGATGAGCGATCTCGGCCTGCTTCACTACTACCTTGGCATTGAGGTGAAGCAGAGTGCGAGGGGAATTTCGCTGAGCCAAGGAGCTTATGCGGCCAAGCTGCTGGAGAAAAGCGGCATGGCGGGGTGCAATTCAGTCCAAGCACCCATGGAACCGAGGCTAAAGCTGAGCAAGACGAGCGAGAAGCCGCCGGTCGATGCTACTGTGTATAGAAGCATTGTCGGGAGCCTCAGGTACTTGGTGAACACCCGCCCCGATCTTGCTTTCTCTGTCGGCTATGTGAGTCGGTTTTTGGAGGAGCCGCGCGAGGATCATATGGCTGCGGTGAAGCATATCCTTCGATACGTGGCGGGGACCCAGAATTGGGGACTCTGGTATGGCAGAAAGGAGAAGAAGGAGACGCTCCTAACAGGGTTTAGCGATAGCGATTTCGCTGGGGATGTCGATGCTAGGAAAAGCACGACAGGGGTGATTTTCTTCCTCGGCAGCAGCCCGATCACCTGGCAATCGAAGAAGCAGAAGGTGGTGGCTCAATCAAGCTGCGAGGCAGAATACATGGCAGCAGCAAATGCTGCTTGTCAGACACTCTGGCTCAAGCGCGTGCTAGCAGAAATGTAGGGAGCGGCGCAGATCGTGCCAGTGTTGAGGGTGGACAACAAGTCCGCCATTGCATTAATCAAGAATCCGGTGCTCCATGGACAGTGTAAGCACATCGAGGTGAAGTATCATCTTGTCCGGGAGTCCGCAGAACAGGGCCTGATCAAAGTGGATTTCATTCGAAGTGAAGAACAGCTCGGTGACATTTTGACCAAGTCTCTCGGCAAAGTCAAGTTTCATGAGCTGCGTTCCAAGATCGGCCTGATCAATATTGATAATCATGACGGCAAGGCTTAGGAGGAGATTGTAGGAAATAATCCTTGCCTTCCATGTTTACTGATTTACTTTCCTTAGTTTATTTGCTATGTTTAGAAAGCTAGCTGTGCCTGATCGGAGGTCGTAATCTTTCTTTCCTTGTAATCGTACTTTCCTTGCTTGTAATTGTCTATATAAGTAGAGGAATAGCACCAGAAAACGCTGCCTCATTTTGCAGCACCAACAAGACCGTGTGCACTTGTGTTCTTGCGTGAGTTGTGTGTGTGTTGTAGCCGTGATCTCGCCGGCGATGTGCGCGTCGTTTCTCCGGCGAGGTTTCTAACATCAGAACTGCAGATTGCACTCGGCGCCGCCGCCCCGGGTAAGAAAACCTATATCTGGTACCTTGCCTAAGTTGCCTCTTTGGCTGGGTCACAACAAAACTACAGCACCTCATAAATAGGCCAAACTCTAGACAACGTCGGTCCAACCGGACTCGGTTTCTCCGCCCACCGACTCGGGTAAGTTTGCATGTACTTCCTCCCTCCCTCCCGTAAAGTTTATCGCTTTTAGCTTTTAAAAATCAAGTTTGAATGTTTGTCTGATTAAAAAATTATATATAAATTATTTATTTTTTATAATTTAGTTTATTATTAAAATATTTTACTCATGTAATATTTATTTTTAAATTTATATAAAAGATTTGAATAAGACGAACAGTTAAATATGATGTCTAAAAGTAAAAAACGACAAATTTTATAGGACGAAGGTAGTATAAAAGTAGCTCCTTTTTTCTATAAAAATGAAAACTATAAAAACGGAGACGAACTAAAAAAATACTTTATAACAGTACAGTAATAGTAAAATAAAAATTGAATACTTTGTAGAATATCTCTACTCTTCTATAATTTAGGAGCGGTCGTCTACAATTTTTTCGTGTGTGCAGTTTCAGTCTACGACTCCAGCTCGCACAATACTTCCGTCCGTCTATAACGTTCGTGGTGTTCGTGTATGATTTCTTCAAAAACGGATTGGAGGCCATCATCTACGAGTAAGCAACCTGCCTTCCCTTCATTGAGTTATCGATGATCACAGACACATAAATTGAAGTAGAAAATATGGAATTAAAAATAACAATAATAGAGGAGATGAAATTCTTTATTGAATAATTCTGACAAAATTATAAGGAGTGTCTCCTCAACTATTTATAAGGGAGAAATCCTAGTTCGTGTTGGGTCAGGATTAGATAAAAAGCCCATATGGGCCAGGAGTCCTTCTTCTAGAAGATGGGTCCGGCCCATAATCATTTTACAACACTCTTCTTTGGGTTCTTTATCACGATAAATATGTCTCATAAAAACTCCTTTAAAACCCAGTAGAAAAAAATGGAGAAAAGAGCATATGTTACAGTTACTTGTATTGTACGCATGACCTCATCAAAAACCTTAATGAGACAAATTCATATAAAAAAACTCATAAGAAAAAAAGAGTACAATACTTTAATCTTCATGATTAATGCTTATCGATCTTCATGAACGACATGAATTATCTTCGAGATAATTCTTTAATTCGGGAACATGATGTACTTAGGAAAGTTCTTCCCCTGTTCCAATCACTTATCTAAGTCTTCTCATGTCAATATCATGCCGACACTTTTTAAGAGTGCAAGCTTGTAGTGCCTTTGTGAACATATCTGTAAAATTATCACAAGATCGGACATGAGTTACCAAAATCTCTCCCTTCTCTTGCAATTCATGCGTATGGAAGAATTTGGGTAACATATGCTTTGTCCTGTTCGATTTTATGTATCCCGATTATATTTGTGTAATACAAGCGTTATTATTTTTATAGATAATTGTAGGGGATAGAGTATATGATACTTCACAACTATCCATTATATGTCTTAACATTCTTCTGAGCCAAGTGCATTCCTTTGCAGCTTCAAATAATGCGATGATCTTTGAGTAATTTGTTGATCTAGCAACAATCGTCTGCTTTATTGACTTCCATGAAATTTTTATTTCATCAAATAAGAACATATATCCAGTCTGCGAGATTGACTTGTGTGGATCTGATAAGTAGCCAGCATCAGTATACCCAGCCAAGGTTACTTCTGCATTTTTCTTGAAAAATAATCCGAAATCTTTAGTTCCTCTCAGATATCTTTGTACTTGTTTAATGCCTTTCCAATGTCGCATAGTTGATGCCGAGCTGTATCTAGCAAGTAGATTAACAACAAAAGCTATATCGGGTCTCGTACCATTTGTAAGGTACATCAATGCTCTAATAGCACTGAGATAGGGATATTAAGGTCCCAATAATTCCTCACCTTCCTCTCTTGGTCTAAATGGATCTTCCTCTGTATTGAGTGATCTCACAACCATAGGGGATCTGAGTGGGTATGCATCTTTTATATTAAATCTCTCTAATACCTTCTTGGTATAGTTTGATTGATGCAATAATATCCTTTCGTGATTATGCTTAAGCTGCAAGCCTAAACAATATATAGTCTTATCTAAATCTTTCATTTCAAATTCAGACTTTAAGTAAGAACATGCATCTTCGACGTCGTGTGTAGTGCCAATGATATTCAAATCATCAACATAAACAGAGATTATGCAATAATCTTTCTCTGATTTCTTAATGAATATATAAGGACAATCATCATTCTTCAAGAATCCTTTCTCTAGTAAAAAGTTACTAAGTTTGTTATACCACATTCTTCCAGATTGCTTTAAACCATATATTGACTTCTGAAGTTTGACACTATACAATTTGCATTCTTCTTTATTCGGGACTTTGATTCCTTCTGGAACTTTCATATAGATTTCTATATCTAATGTTTCATACAGATATGCAGTTACGACATCCATAAGTCGCATTTGCAAATTCATATTCACTACCAATGATATTAAATACCGGAAAGTAATTCCATCCATTACGGGAGATTAGGTTTCTTCGTAGTCAATTCCTAGTCTCTACGTGAAACCTTGAGCTACGAGTTTTGCCTTATATCTAGTCACTTTATTTTGAGCATTTCTCTTCCTAACAAACATCTATTTGTGACCCACTGGAAAGATAACTTTTGGTGTAAGACTTACATTGTCGAACACTTCTCTTTTTCTTAGCGAGTTCAACTCTGCACAGATTGCTTCTTTCCACTTTGGCCAGTCAGGACGCTTCTTGCATTCCTTCATTGACTTTGGTTCAGATTCCAAGTCAATCTGTGTTGTAATTGTGTCAGCAAAATATGAGTCGACTTTCATTATCTTTCTATTATATACTACTCCCGTCTCAACATAATTCGTTGAAACTTCTTCTATTATTTTATTTTCTTGATCCACATCACTTAGAGGTGTGTTTAGATCAGGAATTTCCGGTAACCCGTTGTGAGTTTTAAGTGTGCGCACATTCTTACTTGGAATTTCTTCTTCAAGGCTCACCACTTCGTGTCGTTTGCTTTCACCTTCTATATTCTTCTTTTGAGTGATTTGCTTAGGCTTCTTCTCCGCAGGACGTCTCCTAGGAGCTTTAGCTTGAGCTTGTACTCTAGGCTTTTTTGGTGCCCGTGTAACCGGATCACTCCCCCTCTTCCTAGCATTTGTTGCTTTTGAGGAAGGAGGCTGGAATTCCATATAGTCATCCTCTTCAAATGGGATGTCTATTCTTTCAGGTGCTTTTGCAGCTGGTATATGAGACTTCACAATGTCTCTTGTATTGGTGAAAGCTTCTGGTAGTTCATTAGCAACCCTCTATAGATGGAGGATATTCTGAACTTCGAGCTTAGTTTCTTTAGTGCGAGGATCCATTCCTTGGATTGCTTTAGTTTTCCATTCTATTTCACGGCATTCGTCCCGAGAGAGATACTTTCCTCCCCTAATGCCAGAAAATGATCTTCATTAAAGATACAATTATCGAAGCGAGCCATGTGTAGATCTCCAGTGGATAGCTCTAAATACTTGATTATGGATGCACTTTCATAGCCAACGTAAACTCCAAGTTTCCGTTGTGCATCCATTACAGTTCGCTAAGGCGAAGGGATAGGGACGTACACAGCACATCCAAATCTCCGTAAGTGAGAAACATTTGACATTGTACCATGCACCATTGCTAATGGTGATTCTTCATGTGTAGCAGATGGTCTCAATTAAATTAATGTTACTGGATGCAACACTGCATGCCTCCAACAAGAGGTAGACAATAAGCAATTCTGCAATAATGGTCGTGCTATCAACTTGATCCTCTTAATTAATGATTCTGCAAGGCCATTTTGTGTATGCACGTGTGGTATAGAGTGTTTCACTTTGATGCCCAGACTCATACAATAGTCATTAAACACCTTCGAGGTAAATTCTCTGGCATTATCCATCCTGATGGATTAAATTCTATGATCCAGAAAATTAGTTTTCAATTGTATGATCTGAGTTTCAATCGTGCAAACGTATGGTTTCTAGTAGATAATAAACATACATGACTCCAGTTCGAGGAAGTATCAATCAACACCATGAAGTACCGAAAAGGTCCTAACATGGGGTTAATTGGTCCACATATGTCTCCTTGAATTTGTTTAAGTAATGTCATCGATTCTACTTTAATCTTAAGCTTTGAGGGTCGAGTGATGAGCTTCCCTTTTGCACATGCAACGCACAAAAAATTTTCTTGATTTGGAAAATATCTTGTCTTCAAGTTATGACCATTCAAATTTTTCGTGATTCTTTGCATCATGTTGAGGCCTGGATGACCAAGTCTATCGTGTCATGTTCGATAGACTTCTTCGTTGCTAAATACGGTCTTGAACGCAGCAAACTCTTTGTGTGGTTTAACATAAGTGTAGTATATATTTTCTTTAATTGTTGAAAAACTTTTGATTATAGTCTTAGTGATCTCCATCCTTCTTGGTCATAATGAGACATTCTTCACCTTTATCATCATTGGTTTCTATGTGAAATTGATTTGTACGGATGTCCTTAAATCTTAACAATGTCCGAGTAGACTCGGGATAAAGATATGTTTCATGGATTACTAGCCGCGTACCATTCGGTAGGGCGATTGTGGCCCTGTCTGTGCCAACAATCCTAGTGTCATTACCAATGATAGTAGTTATATCTCCGTCATACTTTCGAAGTGTTTGGAAATAATTAGTGTCCCTTAGAACGGTAGCGGTACTGCCACTGTCTGCGAGACAGAGCTCCTCTTGAATAGCCATGTACTTCACGATTCTTAAATCGCCGATTAGATATGCCGGCTCGATTAATACGTGCTGATAACGTGTTGAGTTATCGACGATCGCAAGCATGTAGATCGAAGTAGAAAACAAGAACTAAAAGTAACAAGAATAGAGGAAACAAAATTTTTTATTGAATAATTTTGGCGAAATTACATGGGGTGTCTCCTCAACTATTTATAAGGGAGAAAACCCTACTTCGTATTGGATAAGGATTAGATAAAGAGCCCATATGGACCAGGAGTCTTTCTTCTAGAAGATGGGCCTGACCCATAAGTGTTTTACAACAAACCTAAGTTGATTTAGTGGTGTCACCCATCTCTTGTGATTCCCTAATTCCCAGTGTCACAGAACCCTAATTCCTAATGTCTGGTTGTTGCGCAAGATCATGATGCAGACCTGGTGTGACCGGGCGTGCAAGTTCCCTTCTCCGTATGCAACACCGCATGATGTTTCATCGGGAGAGTGTGCAGTGATCTCGCTATTGGGATCATCGACGTCATGTTTAATGGCAACTCTAGCCGAACCCGTGTCTCCTTCTCTTGAGTTCTTGACCCGTCAATCTGCACCCAGTTCGCCTTCACAACATCTCGACAAGTTTGTCGATGTCTGAGATCTACCCTAGGAGCGCGTGAGTGTCGACTTACACATGCATAGGGATGCAAGTGGGTATCCATTGAGTAGTTGTGGGTCAAACCTTTAGTTCATTTGTTGTACTAGCTTAAGAAAGTGGAGAAAAATTCTAGTTTATTTTAGAGAGTTTTGAGCCGACCCACCGACCCACAAAATGCAAAACTTGCATCCCTACACATGTAAGCCATGCAGAACTATGATCCTTGTGGTAATCGGCTCTGGATCTGACTTGATTCCCTTGGTTCAGGGTGTCAGCGAGGGCGGGAGTCCAAATCGCCCCTACTACATTGATTTGAGTCGTCACCATATCTTCTTAATCACCTATAAAATTGATTTGAATCAGCCACCATCTCCATCTTCGTTCAATCTGTCACTCTGCATCTATTCTTTGTGATCGTGGGATTGGGGTTAGCATCTGAGTTGGGTCATCGAGGGGAAGAAAGAACAAAGGAAAAACACCTCCTCTTTAAGTTCCTCTTCCTCTATTTATTTGGACAGAGTACAGGTTTGGATCCAGTTATAGAAACTGAATCTATCTAATTTATTATTAGACGCCAACATTATTTTTTATTACACGGTTCTTCCTCTTTATGAAATGGCTGGTGCTTGAACTGTTGCGTACAATACTTAGTAGCTGTCGTAATTTCTGAATAATTTTCAGACACACAGGACATGGATTGGGCATTTGTTTCTAGAACTGCGGCAAGAACCATGTCCTGGCACCTTGCTGTTAATGTTCCTTTGTTGTCATAGTTATAGCAAAAGTGTCTAGGGAATAATTCTTTTTGGTTGTTCTGGTGGTAGTTCGTTCATATGAGTTGCTGATAGCAAAATTGAAGCATTGTCAATGCACAGTATGAGCAGATCAGTTGTCAGGTGCTAACTTCCTCTAGGTACCAAATTTCTTTTCTGAATAATCGAGATCAGCTAAAAAGGCATAGGAATCTCGGATGAAAAATATGAAACACAACTTGTTCTGAAATAAATGTAATTTGAATGCAGATAATATTCATTTTTTTCATATTTTTATTCACATGTAGCCTCGCAAATCTATATGAAAGAAGATTAAATTGTGCATTTAGCCTTGCAGTAAATGCTATACAAAGTTATCTGTGTATGTTGGCAGAATTAGAACAACTCATTTTTTTTTTAGAAACACAAGGGGCTTGAACGACCAAAAGAAACTCACATAACATAGCATGAAAATCAGCATGTATTTCAAATTATGTTTTTCAGATCTGATCGTGATTTTTGGTACTGTATGGTAGGGCAACCAATAAGGATAAGGTGATTTTTGTACTGTTTTTATACTGCTACTTGAAGTAACCATAATTGGATCATATTCTCTCATTATGCTGCACAGGCCTTCAGCGAGTATTTCTCTCACAGGATTCTCTGTCTATTGTATAGGTTGATCTGCTCATTCCTATTCTTAGCTTCTAGAATGTGAGATATATACAACTCTTTTCTGACATTGCTGCATGGTAACGAGGTTGCTCACACTGCTCACCTGAAGTTATTCTTCTCTATTATATGCAGCTACACTGCTCACTACCAAGGTTAACATAACCGGCTGGACCGGTATAACCGCCCGAGCCTGGTTCACCGGTTAACCGGTTAATCAGTATAACTGGCCGGTTAACTGGACAAAACTCATTTTAGTTGGCGCAGGGTCGACGACCGGTTAACCGGTCGGTTTGATCGGTTTTAGTGATATATTTTGAATATATATTTTTAAATTTAAAAATATCAGTTTTTGAGCGGTTTCACCAATTAACCAGTCGGTTATTCCGGTTAACCGATCGGTTTGATCGGTTTTAGTGATATATTTTAAATATATATTAAATTTAAAAATATCGGTTTTTAAGCGGTTTCACCAGTTAACCGATTGATTATTCCGGTTAACCGGCCGGTTACATCGGTTTTGACTAATTCGATTTTTTTTGAATTTTGAAAATTTTTAAACTATAACCGGGGGTTAACCGGCCTACCGGGGTAACCGGCCCGGACCGGTTTTCTGGTTAACCGGCCGGTTAACCCCGGTTATTTCAACCCTACTCACTACCACAGAAAGGCTATTTGGCAATGGATTAATGAGATGTGTATGCCTTTTCCCATGGGTTTTAGAAAAAAGATGTTACTGATTTTTGAACAAGAGACTGATTCAAAGCAGAATTATATGTCTTCCTGATACCATTTTCTGGTGGTACCAACTACTATATTACTGCGATCACTTTCATGGTTTGTTCCAAGAAAGATGGCCACCTTGCTTTGGTATTAGTACCAAAGTGACAAATTCTTCAATTTAGCTCATAGTTTTCGTGAATCAAAGCCATATGAGGAATGACTCTATCCATGATAGGCACGAGAAAAAGAGCAAGGCTAAAAACCAACAAAATCATCATGATGCACATTCCTAGTTAACTCAGCTTGCATCCTCTCAATCCTTTTACGCCTATAACAGTACTCATCCAAGTGACCCTTGCGGCCATAGAACATGCAAATATAGACATTCTCATGTTTAGGCTTAGTTTGCATAGTGGGTTTAAGTTTTGGCTTCTCGGCTTGCTTTGGGTTGAAGGAAGGATTGGGGTTAGATGGATAGTATGTGTCAGTGGGTTTGATGGATTGTTCCTCATCCTTGTAGCTAGAGCTAGGCATAAGCTTACCCACACTCTCACTCTCCTTGTCACACCTCTCAAATCCCAAGCCCAAGTTGTAGGTTGACCTACTGGCACTCTCTTTAACTCTCGCCAAGTCACTCTGAATCTTCTGCTCACTCACTAGGGTTCTTTGGAGACGAGAGATGAGATAGTCATTTTCTTGGGTTAGGATTTTGTTTTTCTCTCTAGTGATTGCAAGCTTATCCTTAAGAGAGCCACACACTACACATGGTGGTGGGAGAACTTTAGAGCGAGTCTCATCTAGCAGCTTGGACTCGGGCTCTTTGACTTTGAGGGTTCGATCCTCTAACTCATTAGTAAGCTTGCGACACTTCTGACATACACCCAAAAAAGTAGGTCTAGCTTTGCATTCATCAAGCTCTTTAAGGGCACTCTCAAGCTGACTGGCAACTTGAGCATGCACACTTTCCATCTGAATAAGATCATTCACACAACTTGACAAGACTCACACTTAACATTAGCATTCTTAGCAAGCTTGGACCTAAGCAAAATGATCTCATACTTAGCACTCCCTAACTTAGATTTAAACTCTCTATTCTCATGAACAGTGCTGTGAAGCTTATCATCTTGCATGAGTAGAACATCGCGCAAATGATCAAGTTCAGAAGAGAGCTCATCAAAAGTGCGAGGTACCTCCCTTGTACTGGAGTTGGAGCCAGAGTCGGTGTCGTGATCGTTCTTTGCCATGAAGCAAAGCCCGGTGAAGTCATCCTTCCTCTTGACTCGTGGCTTCTCAACCTCCTCCTCCGAGCTTGTAAGGCCTTCACTTGATATGAGGTCCATATCGCTCAAGGCGGCAACACAGGCGTGTGCAATGGCCTTGACGAGCTTCTTGGAGTTCTTGCCTTTCTTGTAGAAGCGGTTCTTCTTCTGCTTGAAGTCTTTAGTGTTGTTGTCGTGATACCTGGCCTTCTTCTTTTTCTTCGAACAGTCAGCAGTGAAGTGTCCCGGGTCACCACACTCGAAGCAGATTCTTGAACCACCTCCTCTTCTCTCCTTGCGGTTGTTGTAGAACTTCCTGAACTTCCTTGTGAGCAAGGACAGCTCCTCGTCAGGAATGCACTCTATCTGTTCATCGGAAGATGTAATAAGAGAAGAAAGAGCAAACTCCAAAAAAGACTTGTCAAGTGAGGGGTTAGTTCCATAAGAAGCACCATTGTGACTACCGTTTTGAGAGCTAGAAAGCAAAGCCATACTAGAAGCAGGATTAGCAAGATTAGGATGAGACTTCCTAGACAGTTCATTAGATTTTAGCTTGCTATACAGCTGCTCATAGTCTAGGGTATTGAAATCAGCAGTTTCTTTTAGTGCAACAATCTTAACCCCCAAGCATTTTTATCAAGTGAATACAATAATTTCTTAGCTCTATCATTATCATTGTACACAAGGTTACCACAAGCACGCAAGTTGCACACAATGGCTTCAAACCTACGAAAAGTGTCATCTAGTGACTTGCCAGCTTTTTGTGCAAAGGTTTGGTATTGTCTATTGTATGAATCCTTACGCATAGACTTGACTTGATTGGTTCCCTCATGGTACGTGCAAAGATTTGCCCAAATAGCATGTGCAGTATCAAGATGAGCAACACGGTCATGTTTATTCCTACCTAGAGTAGAAAGCAGGATATTGATAGCATTGGAGTTGTTTTCATACCTAGTTAACTCACCTACTGGCGCAGTGTTGAGGTCGTCCGGTATGACGTAGTCCTGCTCCACGATCTCCCCAATTGCATGTTTTTGGCTTAAGATATAAGCCTTGGTCCATGATTTCCAGTAGGGAAAGTCCTCTCCATCGAACATCCAAAGCTTGACCACATGCTTCTCCATGTCGCTTTCGGATCACAAAGCCGGTGAAGGTTAACTAATGATCAAACCGGCTCTGATACTAATTGAAGGACCGAGAAGGCGACCAGAGGGGGGTGAATGGGAGTCAATTAAAATTCTTTAAGAGAACTTGGCCTATATCCTGATTACAACCCAAGCCAACCTCTAACCGATCACCAAGGCTACACACACCAACTGGTGATGTGCTAACCTTAGGAGTGATCAACAACAACAGTGGAACAAAGCGGAAACAAAGAAGAATTGAAAACACTCAAAACAGTGCAAAACTGGACTACCATCGGCAGTGCCGATCACAGCCATCGGCAGTGCCAGTTGGCACCATCGGCAGTGCCAGTGCGGGGTCCTCAGGACTTAGTTCTAACATTTGGAGTGCATCGACAGTGCCGGTACGGGTTCGGACTTAAGCCACTCGAGTGTCTCTCCGAGTTCAGACCCAGGCTACTGGCAGTGCCGGTCCAGCCATCGGCAGTGCCGATCAGGGGTTCTTCCTCAAGCACCGGCAGTGCCGGTTCAGAGATCAGCAGTGCTAATTGATACTTTCCAGAACCAAAAACTGTGCCCAAAACTCAACAAAAAATTTACCAAAACCTATCTAACCGAACTCCAAAAATCACAAAACTTGGACAGAAGATGTCTCATGGTAGGACGTTCCTTCTCCAAGTGGAATCCCACAAAAAGCTCAAGAATTCATCGTGAATTTGAGGATTTACCGAAAGCTCTAGGGTTTGAATATTCTTGAGGAAATCCACGAAATTAAAAGTGCTCTTGCCTAGGATTCAATCAAGGATCCATAGAGAAATGTTTAGGCATGTCCTAGCACCAAGATCCCTCAAGAAATTCGTACCAAATTCCACTCAAAAACGAGATCGAAAATCACTACAAAAATAGCTCCAAAAATAGAGAAAAAGATAAATTCAGGATTTTGGAAGAGAGGATGAATTTGAGCACGAAATTGACTCTCATATCATTGATTCATCAAGTTAAGATACGTGGATACATGGCTAGGAAGCCACCCTCTTCCTCCCACTATTTGAAAGAGTAAGAGATGTCTCTCACACACCCACTACTCTCCTCTAATACATGAAGACCTCTCCTAGCACTTTGAATGAAGACCTAAGGCAAGGCTAAGGGAAAGAGAAGCACCTCTTCCACCAGCCCTACCTCTCGTTGTATAGGCCTAGGGGTTGTCCTAAAGACCATCCTACCCCTCACCTACAATACACTGCCACCTACCACCAGGGGCATAACCGTCCATCTTTTTCCTCGTCGCCCGAACGCCATCGAGCCCTTTATGACTTTGCTTCGCCTTGAAGCAAGCTCCGTGATGGTGCCATGTGCACCTCCAATCACCACCACTGGTTTTGAGGCCCAAACCAGGAAACCGCCTTGCACGCTTTTCAAAGCATGACTTCTTCATCTTGACGTTTGTCACCTCGTCCCGTGATCCTCCTTGTCGGCAAGTCTCTCCCGCCTCCGGTCCATTGGTAGCCTCTACTTGCATCGACGCCCGATCACCTTTGACTTGGTCAACCCCGTCGTCTTGATCACCACCCACGGTTTTGAGGCTCAACCGTGAAACCATCCGTGCTCCTTGCCTCTTCACGTGTACTCCGTGGATCACCCTTGACTTCACCCGGCCTCCTGATTGTCCAGCCCCAATTCTCATGCTTGTGCCTGATCCTCTCGCCGTTGACCGTCAAGTTGACTCCAGTGACCTACACATCATGAGACAAGCAAACACATTTCCCATCTCCTGCAACTCTCCAATATCCTCACCAACTTCGGTTAGTCAAAATCATGACATGCACAACCTCATGTAATCCCCAGATTTCCGCATTTCAACTCAAACACAAATTCTGCCAAAGTCAATTACTCATCACATATTGCAAACCATGACACATCTCAACATGGTTTCGCAAGAGCATTCTGACAATGCCACTGTATACTTTCACTCGTTTCTGCAACTTTGCTTGAAAATATCTGTAAGAATCTCCTCACAGTTCCTTTCAACTACAAAAACAAAATAAACAACCACATCATCGAGATTGCAGCATAAATGCATAAATGCAAGTTTGAAACATCGCTACTTCCAGCAACTTACTACAAACTGCACGGACATATCACGCATGAGATGGACCTCCAACAGTTACTTGCAGAGTCAGGCGACTCGCGAGGCGAACCTTGCGAATACTCGATCCAGAGCCAAATCCCACCACCAAATCTTCGTTTTGACTAAGATTCCAACTACAATATCAATCCCCTCTCCATGTGCCACAATTCAATCCCAAATTTACTAGGTGTTTCGCCTTGCAGTGTTTCCCCTTGGCGTTGTGGCACTGAAGATTGCAGAAGACCCCAAAATTCCACGTTCCGCCTCCGCACCAGCGCTTGTAGGATCTACCGTAAGGCCTCCTTTGGATCAAAGGATTTTCATAGGAAAAATATTATAGCTGTCTTTGGGATGCAGGAAAGAAGCATAGGAAAAACGGAGGAAAACTTCCTTTGGTGCTTGTTTCGGAGGAAAAACAAAGGGTCTAAACAATGCACTCAGACCTCTTTTTTTCTTTCCTTCACATAGGAACGAGGCAAATCAGTGCTATGCTGCAGTAGGCCAGTAGCAAATGACGCAAAATAACACAGAAAACTATTGCGTCTCTCATTGATTAGAAAAAAATGTCTGATTAACCTAACAATTGGGTAAACTTTCCTATGCTTTTCCTATGACCTAGCCAAACACATGCCTACAAAATTCCTATATTTTTCAATCCTCTATTTTGCATATGCATTCCTATCCTATTCCTATGTTTTTCGTATTCCTACGTTTTCTCAATCCTACGTTCCAAAGGAGCCCTAAGCTTGTTCTAAAGAGCTTGAGGCTGCGCTCTACTAGCTCTGCGCAACGGAGGAACTCAACTGGTGGTGGCGGTCGTTCTGATGCAAGCAAAAGCTTAAGGGTCGTTCGCGAATGGACTCTAGCCAATGCGGAATCTTGTCGGTTGGGAAGGGCTTAAGGTCCGTGATTGTCAAGAGGGACCTTGTCGGTTCCCTTGTTGACGATGAATCGGTCCTTCGAAGAGGAGCTTCCAGGAAATCACTATACTCGGTCGAGCTTTGAAGACTCTTCATCGGTAGCTGAAGGTGAAGAAGCAGGACATGTCGCCTGGAACGGAGACATCACTAGATCCCACACAATCGAGAGGTCACCTTAGCTCCATCAAGGTACTCTCCCTAGATCTTTCATATACGTGGTCAGATCTGGCATCCCACAACTTGTTCGGTCTGTGGATTTTTATAGAGGTTATTCGTCATTGTCGGCGGGATTTTTTAAAAAACTAATATTTTAATGTAATATTATATTAATAAACCGACCCGGACTATATTTTTACCATCTAGACGCTTTAAATGCGCCATATAGCATGGCGTGTTACACACACAAAACGCGCCATACTCATTGGCACGTTTGCTCACCACGTCAGCTTGGGCCGCCACATCGCATGCGGGACTAGTGCATGACCAGTCAAACGCGCCCAACCCCTTGGCGCGTGTATGGCGGGAGACACGCCAATCTATTTGGAGTGTCTCCTATGTGTTGTATAGGCCGCGTCGACCCCGGTCTTCCTCCTCCTCCTCCTACTCCTCCATTTTCATCACCCGAGCCGCGCCTCCAACATCGCCTCGCCTCCCCACCGCCTCCCCCGGCGGCCACGCCCTCCAAAAACTTGGGGGAATCCTCTCTGATGGTACCTCCTCCATTTCCACTAGTTACATTTGATTTTCATTGTTGTTTGTTAGGGTATTTGAGTTAGTTAGGGTAGATGATTAGGGTTAGGCTAGAAGTTGGAATTTGGACGAATGTTGAAGAATCGGTTGGTCGACATCGATAGTTGGATAGGTTGTAATGTTTTATTAACGTGTATGTTGTGTTGCATGGATTTTTTTTATGTAGTTGCAATGGGTTAGACATGATGTAGGTAGTTGTGATGAATTTTGAGAAGTAAGTATTGACGGTTGGTTGTTTGTTGTAGATGAATCAAGTTGTTAGTTTATTTCATGGTGGGCTTGTGTATGGGGTGTATGGGCGCGGAAATTTAGTAACGGAGGGGGTCGTTGGAGAGTAGAA
Source organism: Eleusine indica (assembly GCA_030378355.1). Lineage (NCBI taxonomy): Eukaryota > Viridiplantae > Streptophyta > Magnoliopsida > Poales > Poaceae > Eleusine > Eleusine indica. The sequence continues at coordinate 11,232,032 of CM059502.1, forward strand.
AATGTGAAGCAACCGCACATGTGTGAAGCAGTTGATATTCTTCAAGAGCATTCTCAATGCACGACAAGGTACTTGGGAATGCGCATTGCTCCAATGCTTTGGGCTCACTCTCACATTACCGTGGCTACCCTAATTGAGGCTATACATGATTTCACTGGTTACCGGGTCAAGTATGGCAAAGCTTGGAGGGCTAAGCAAAATGCAATGGGTGAGTTATGGGGAGATTGGAAGGAGTCATACAATCAGGTTCCAAGGTTGCTTAGTGGGATTGCATATTTCAATCCGGGCACGAAGTATTTCATTGATTATTGTGGAAAGAAAGGTCCGTATGGGAAAGGATACATGTTAGATTGCCTTTGCAGGGTGTTTTGGTGTTTTCCCCAATATGTCAAGGCATTTAGACATTGCAGCCTTGTGATGACTGTGGATGGCACTTTCTTGACAGGAAAATACAAAGGCACTTTGATGGTTGCCATCAGGATAGATGCGGAGGACCAACTTATTCCTATTGCATTCACACTCACTAAGGGTGAGAATAACTTGAGTTGGTCATGGTTTATCACCCATGTTCGATGTGAAGTGATTGGTCCAGGAAGACAAATTTGCATGATATCAGATCATCACTAGGGCCTGATAAACGCAGCTAGGAAAGAGTTAGATGGATACCCTCCTCTTGTGCATAGGTGATGCATGCGACACTTTGCAGCCAATATTTGGAGGAGACAAAAAAGCAAAGAGGTTATAAAGGGTCTCAAATTTGTGTGCAAAGCTATGGAGGAGAGGAAGTTTCATTCTAGGTTAGAGGATTTGAAGAAGATAATGAATCCTGGAGCGAAGGAGTGGTTAGAAGAACTTATGTTTGAGAAAAGCAAGTGGGCACTAGCCTTTGATGAGGGTGGATGGAAGTATGGTATCATGACGACAAATAATTCCGAGGTGTTCAATTATGTGTTGAAGGGAGTCTGTGGAATGCCTGTTGTGGCCATCATTCGATTCATCTTTCATAAGTTGAACACGTACTTTGTGGATTGGTGGTGCAAGGCTCAAGAAGCTCTAAATAAGGGGGAGGTGTGGGGAGCGGCTGTTGCAAAACATTTACTTGATCATGGTAACCTTTTTAAGAATCAGGATGCTCGACTTTTCAACCCTAGAGAGTTCGTGTAGGATGTGAGATCAACGGCTCAGATGGGAATTGGAGGTGAGAGATCCGGTGGAAGGTTGTATAGGGTGGAGATTGGGGATAATGTTACTTGCACCTGCATGACACCTCAACTTCTCCATGTGTCGTGCTCACATGTAATGATAGCTTGCCGAATAAGGGGCGTGAGTAGAGAGTCCCCAAACTACTTAACGCCATTCTACTCGAAACAATCTACCCTTAGGTGTTGGGAGCCAACATTCAAGCCAAGTTTGGACTCCTCTCAGTGGCCGGAGTATACAAAAGAGGATTATATTCCGGATGTTGGACTCTTGAAACGTGGAAGAGGGAGAAGGAAGACGAAACGTCTGAGGAATGAGTTTGATGATTGCAGCAAGGGTTACGATACCGATATGTTTGGGACAGGTGACTTCAATGAGTTGTCCATAAAGCACCGTTGTTCTATATGCAACTTGGAAGGGCACCGAATGGAACAACACAAAATGGGTCCGAAGGACAAGCCAAAAAGACAGGCTAGATGTGCGCGGGGCGGTAGGGGAAATACGATAGTTGGGTAAGGAAGTAGCAGCGCTCAGGTAGCTTTTATGATTGTTCCTTACTTTCTAAGTATTTGTAGTAATTATAGCATATCTTTACTTGTGTTCTAATGATCTCTATGCGTTTTTTTTTCAGGGAGATAGGCCCCCACCCGCACTTTCTGCTCCTTAACACGAAGTACGACAGCAAGCACCGTGCCCACCTGATGGTCGACGAGGGGAAGGTCAGTTAGCATTGTCACTAAATTGTTAAAATACCGTGGACTATTTTCTTGTCATTGTTTTAATGTACTTTTTTTGTTGTTGACACAGGTGTTACGCGCTTTAAGGGTGCGACTACATAACCCGATGCCCTGGGATGACCGGCTTGCTACATACATCGCGCCGACAGGTTTCCTACTGTTGGCGCGTGTTGCCACTTCTGGCCTACCTTCCATGGATGGTTTTGCTTTGACTGCACTGGTCGATCGGTGGAGGCCAGAGACTCACACGTTTTACCATCCCTGTGGTGAAGTGACTGTGACTCTTGGGGACATGGGCATGATAACGGCGCTATCAATCGATGGCATGCCCGTCACTGGGCATACACAGGACGTGGAGGGATGCAAGGACATTGTGGAGAAGTGGCTTGGGATTCGCCCGCCTGAGCCTGAGCCGGGCAAGAGGGAGTCCAAGAACTCTTGAGTAAAGTCCAAGTGGTTATCTGATACCTTCAGTTTGGTCCGAGAAGTGGAGTACCCGCCGGAGGTACTGGAGGTTGCAGCTAGGGCGTGGCTGTGGCACTTCCTCGGTGGTTTCCTTTTCCCGGACGGCCTCGGAAACATCACGCTCTGGATATTTTTGCCATTTCTGACAGGGCCGCGGGAGCAACTTCAGCAGTACAGTTGGGGCTCAGCGGTTCTATCCTTCCTCTACCGCCAGCTGTGTGATGCATGCAAGAGGGATAGTGAGAGTTCCAACCTAGGCGGTTGCATGTACCTACTCGCTAGACCGGCACGTGGCCCAGTAGAGGTTAGATGTTTTCCTACTAGTCATTATGTTTTCCTATGTCATATGAGACTAATAGTAATATTACCTCTATGTAGCCTTGGCCATACGAGGGCTACGGCTGCACGGTTGGGTACATCTACAACAATTGCATCAACGTGACGGGCATCTCCGAGTGGCGATACCACGAGTACACGAACACCCTCGATGTGATCACTCAGTCTCAGGTCAATTAAATCCATTGTCATGCATTTGCATATGTTGGTTAATTTAAATTGATTACATGAAAATTTTAACGCTTGTGTTGCTTTTCAGGTGACATGGGGGTCGTACGACAGGGATGAGATCAGGCACCTGGGACTCTCTGAGATGTGCACTCGCGACCGGCTCTTATGGCGGACCGAGGTTCCTTTGATCTACTTCTACGCTGTCGAGTGGCACCTGCCACAATGGGTGATGCGGTAGTTCGGTAGACTCCAGCTCACCAACATCGCGTACCAGTGCACGGACCAAAACCTGCACAAGTTAGTATCGCATATACTTGTCTTTTCATATGTCATGTTCTATATGTCACTCATCGTGGTTTCCGTAGGATTGACCGGCATACTAACAAGGGTATCATGGACTGGGCTAATAAACACCATCCGTGGCTGCTTCTGTGGGAGGGACGCCATAGCAAGGCGTGTGATCCGAATGATGGCCCACTACATCGAGCAAGGGCGTACAAGGAGTACCTCCTATTGCTGCATGAGAACAGCCGCATTAAGCTTTGGCCTACTCATAACCAGGTGGATATTACGGAGCAGCCAGACAAGGGGAGCGAAGAAGAAATCATGGACGACTACGATGAGTTCACTTGCACTGGGAGATAGCCGGAGCGAGCGCCACTTGAAAATTACACGGTACCATCCTTTGTAAAATGCTTTTTGCATTTCCGTCATTGTCATTGAATAGTAGCATCTATAAAACCACCGTCCTTGTAGGCGACCCAGTTATTACGCATGGCCAACGAGGCTGACTCAGCCTTAGGCCGTCCGTTTGGTTCAGAAGCTAAACTTGGGGCTCTTCTGCGTGTGGTATAGGTAATCATATCGTTCTTACCTCTTACTGTACGTGCCCTTTTCATTGTATTCTCTAACATCCTTCTACCAATCCCTTTTCATTGACAGAAACTTTCAAAGAGTTGTCGTAGACTTGCTAGGAAGTTCAGTTGCATGCCCTCGGCTAGAGACATAGCGCCACCTGAAGCGGCACCTTTAGGGTCACGTAGCCGAGCTACTTCTTCGGCGGCCAGAGGAAGTTCCAGAGGCGCAACATCTTCTCGAGGTCCAGGAGACTCAGGCCATGGAGGCGACGGATCAGAGGATGACAGGAACGACGGATTGGAGGATGACAGGAGTGACGGCACAGAGCAGGTTCGTAAATGCCAAGTTGGCCTATCCCATTGTTGCAATTTAATTTCTTCTCTCATTCCCTTTCTTCCATTTTGGCCTGAACGACAGTATTTTTTGCTATTTTCATAGGACGTTCTTGGGTCATCCCAGTTTCCTGGTGCGCCATAGTGGGAGGCATCACAGTCTTCTCCTCCACGTGCAGCCCATGTCACTTGTCGTCGTAGGGGGGACGTGTCATCTTCCCGCATGCTACCCACCAATACGGGAAGGAAGAAGAGCAAGGTCACTCGCTTCAGCCCCTCGCAGTTCAAGTGACCGTTCGTGTGTTGTGCTTGTGAAATGGTGGCTGGGACTATGACGAGGAGTGTGTGCGTTTGTGGACTATTTTCATTCCATTGTGGACTTTTTTCATGCCTTTGTGACATTGTTGACTATTTTGTAGCTTTTGTTTGTGCACAATTTTAATGTCATGGACTATGTCGTCATTGTGAAATGTGTCATATGAGTCCTTTTCAACTGTCATGTTTGAAGTCTTTCTTGTTCAGGAAATGGTGGCTGGGACAGCAGTCCTGGGGAGGAACAACTTTCATACTCTTGCAATAACGGATACAAAAACGCCACAACACATGGCACATTTCCCACCACAGACGCACCATACACCTTGGCGCGTTACTCTCAGTGTTGCCAGAGCGACTAAGTCCCCTAATCCTACCCCTCCGAGAAAGGGACTGGTCGTGGCGTGACTTCCACAGAAACATGCCCTAGTGCTTGGCGCGTTGCCCCCAAACCGCCGCAGCGGCCAAGTCCCCTAATGCTGCCCCCTCTGGGGAAGGGGCTGGCCGTGGTGCGACTTCCACAGGAAACGCGCCTCCTGTGGAAGTCGCACCACGGCTAGCCCCTTTCCCAGAGGGGTGGGATTAGGGGACTTAGCCGCAATGATAGACGAGCCAAACGCGCCATTATGTTTGGCACGTTTGTTGTGCCAATCGCGCCATATAGGCTGACGCGTCTGACATCATTCCAAAAAAAAAATGAAAAAGAGAGAAGTATTATATTCTAAACTTTTGATTCAAAAATTCATGTCAACAGGAAACCCACTAATACTTCAACCCAAATTCCTCCGCTTTATACTTTTGAACATAAGAAAATCAGAAAGAAGTGCACTTCTGGAGGTTCAAGTCCTCTTCAAGGCATTGTTACTAAGCACTGCTTCTCACCGTACCAGAAAAATAGAAATTGTTACAAAGTCTCCCAATCACACATGAATATGTCATTGTCCAACACATCGATGCAAAATAAACGTCATAGTTCCAAATAGCAAAACAAATGATAATACACTTTCACATAACAACTACTGCATGCAGCGAGGCCATTTCCCCTTTTCCAAAGCTGCTGGACCACCATCATGCACAGCTTGTTTGGCGTGACGGGCCTGTTCATGCTTCTTCTCTCTTTCCCTCTCCCGCTGTAGTGTTGCCTTCCTCTAAAGTGTCTCCTCCTTCCTGCGATCCGCTTCACGTCTATGCTGTAGGATCTCTTGTCGCATCAACTCTTCATCTCTACGGGCACACATCCCCTTGTGACATTTCTGAGTATATGCCTGTTCACGCTTATAGCTTTCAACATAGTCCAATGCTTCCTGCGATCGCTCGGTATTGATCCACTGCATGTAGTCACAAAGAGGAGGCAGTGTCTGCAAAACGAATTTGGTCAACTAAAGTTTTTTTACACCGTACCCAATCTCTGTCCTTTGTGCAGTCGTGAGCATCGTTATTACACATCTAATACCTCTGCCACAAGGTGGAAAACAAACCTGAGCCTTGCACCTTGCAAGGATCACCGCACCAGCACATAGGTGCCCTCTCCTTCGATGTAGGAAAATACTTGTGTGGTGGGAGACAGAATCCCGAACCATCCCAACTATCTATAAACGAAATCGAACAAGTTAGTCAAAATTTGTGTACAGAGAGGCCAAATTTTAATGAAATTTTTACCTTCCGAGTCATTTGCTGCATCCATATTTGAGTCCTCCATGGGCCGCTCTTCCATTGCAGCTCGGGCTTGTTCATCTTTTTCCTTCCTACGACTCTTGAACCGTCTTGCAAAGTAAGACTCAATTGAAGACGGGTCACACAAGCGAACTTCATGATATGCAGCGGCCTATGCCGCTTCTTGCTGCTTAGCCTCCACCAGATTCTTCACCTTCTGAATCCTATGTTGCTCCTGCACTTCTGGATCTACAAGATCCTGCAAGGTACTAGTAGCCCACTCCATTAACTCCGTCCTGTCCTTCCAACCGACACACCTTGCAATTCCCTCCTCTTTCATGAACTCTGACAAAGTCTCCCAATCAGACGCTACAGAGTACTTGTCCTTATTTCTTCTCCAATACAACAAAGCACCCTCTACATCAGTGTCCACTTCTGACTGAATAGTTCTCAAGATCCAACCAGGTGGAGCTCTAATACCATATTCCTTTCGGATAGCACCTCTTCTTTCCTGCAAAAAATTTGCTTGCTCGGCCGGCGTCATCCTGATCGCCTCCTTCATGAGCTTATTTTTGCCATGGAAAGACTCCCAGTCGCATCTTCTTGTCTCCTATCATCACAACATATTTTACATGGTTAACCACTAGATTATCTCAAACAAATGTAACTATGTCTTCTAACATAATCACCGACATTCCAAACGTACCCAACGATTTTCACCCACAGTGTTGCCACAGAAGTAACCATGTCCAAGTTTACAAGGAACCACACCCGTTTTTGCCACAACACCATATTGACATAAAGGAGTTCTTTCCTAATTGTGTGGTGCCTTTTTCTCCCGTCTATGTAATCTTGAAGATCACCAGCCTCTGTAGCAGCTTCCGCCCAAATTGGCTTTCATCCGTACACATATTCTTGAAAGTCACAAAATCGCCAACCATCCTGCAACATAATAATATTCTCAATATAAGAACGACTCTAACCATACTATAGTTTTTATTCATTACAAGTATTTGACTTACGTTTCTAACTTGTGCACAATGAAAGAATGACATATAACTCAATTCCTCAGGTGGAATTTTCTACTTGGAACGGTACCCGCACTTACAAAGAGGTGGGTTATTCATGTGCATGGTAGAAACCTCTAGCATCTCTTCCTCCGTCATTGGTTCCAGGTCAGGAGGAGGAGGAACCCAATGTTAAAATTGCTTGTATGGCCACGTCTTGCGCTCGTCGTATGAAAACAGCATGATACGTGGATCATACTTCTCAGGACCGTTAATCCACTAGAAGAAATGACACTGCAACAAATAACTGTCAGCAAAATAGTTACATGGAAATAAATTATTACTCTTCGGTCTCAAACAAATAACTCACGCCCGCTATATGAGAAGTATGCTTTTTTTTTGCACATGTAGTACGCACGACCCGCTGTACTACTCCACCTAGACTGTTGCACTTCTGCCGGTTCACCACACTCGCAATGTGGCACCAGAAGCCGCAGCGACATAGGCCCATCCTCAGTGCGTGCGGGAAGATACTCCTTCCACTGCCACTCCAGTTTACGCAATGCCTCACAATACATGATTACCTGAAAAAAATTTAACATTACTTCACTTGCTTAACACCATTAACCACCACTTCATGCAAACCCTAGCTACCACATGGAACCTAAATGTAGTCTAACTTCATAGAATTTTATGTAATTTAACTAACACAAAAACTACCTAACAAATGCAAATAGCATCCACTACAACTTCAATTCAACTACAATAACAAAAACTGGTAATGCTGGTGGGAAACATATCTCACCTACATTACAAAAATTATGACTATTATTGCTTCAATTATACAAACTAATCCATAACAACATGCATCCATGCACCACCTAATTCTCAACTCTTTCAACGAAAAATATTTCCACCTAACACCACATATATGCTCAACCATCAATTCACGTGCCAATTTCAACCAATTTTAACTTCATATTAATTTTTTCCCTAACCCTAACCAACATCCATTCCAAATAACCAATCACCAATCATGACCAAACATGGGAGAGAAGAGGGGGAGGGACCATCCAACCTCGAGCTTCAATAGAGTGTTACCTCGACCTTCAAAGATTGGAGAGGGGGATGGACTTCCTTTTTTCGTCGGAGAGAGAAGAGGAGAAGGAAGAGAGTGAGAGGAGGAAGAAGAAATAAGGAGAAGAGAGCCAGCCGCGGGCTTAAGTGCACAACCGACGCGCCATATAGCTTGACGCGTCTATAGAACCAAACGCGCCAAATAGATCGGCGCTAATGAAGTCAACCTCACTCCAACGTGGAGGTCCAAGCTGACGTGGCAAGCAAATGCGCCATACGCCTTGGCGCGTTTTGTGTGTTTAACACGCCATGCTACATGGCGCGTTTAAAGCGTCTAGAAGTTAAAAATATAGTCCGGCTTAGTTTATTAATATAATATTACATTAAAAATTCTTGTTAGTGGTGGCGACTCGCTGGCGACATGTTCGCTTCATAGTAGGGCATGTAGCTTCCTTCTGCCCCCATTCAACCCCAGCCTATTCCTTGGGTCGGCCCATCAAGCAGCTGCAGATTGGTGCCCAGTAGAGACCCAAACCTTGCCTTAAGCAACCAGCAGCAGTAGATCAAAATTGTCTCTTGGAAAAATAGGACCCGTACAGGAGAACTATGAAGCAAGTAACACAGGATGCCTCAGAGTCATGGAAACTAGTTAGAGAGAAGTTTTGGTGGAGAAAACTGAACAGAAGAGGCTCTCAATCTCACGGTCGTCATGGGCTACAAATTTTCAAGGGAAAGACTAAGGGGAGGTGTTACAATTTCTTGTCCTCAAATCATTTCAAATTCCAATGGAAAGATCCTGCTTAATGCTGGAGATGTTTGAGAAGTGGACATATCTCTTATCGATGCCCATACAAGGTTTTCTCTGGAACACCCGGTCGAGCTCCTACGCATATTCCTTTCAAGCCTCGGTTTCGTGATGGGTCTGCCACAATGCAAACTGGCAGGGTCCGGAGTCGTAACTTATTTTGGCATTTCAAGTGGTCTGATGGAGACCTTGCGAAAGTTGGGCACCAGCCTTCCCGGCACCATTACAGATCAAATAGTGAGCATCACAGCCGCCTCAAAAATGATGATGAAGAGGGACACATTACAAGAGATGGTGTGCACCAGGAATCAACATGGTGTGTCAATCGTGGTAGGAGCAAGACAAGAGCCGTAGAAAGTGATAGGTATGCCTCACATACTCCCTCCCTACTAGAAAAGGAATTCATTCTGGCTTGGTACTCAGTTTTCACAAATGTGGTTGTTTTGCTTTTGAATGGACTGATATGCCCCTGCCAGCCATGCATGAGATTAAAGCCTCTTGCTTCGTCCCCGCGCGCGTGATTAAGAGCCACGCCTACGTGTGTTTACTGTTTAATCGAGGTGCCGCGCCACTGTAATTCATCGAGGACTCGCACCTACCATGTCACACCAAAACAGCAAAACAAATAAGGAAAATACGTTACCCGTTTCATTCTTCAATGAAGCCTCGTGGTTCAAATCAAACTCAGCCATGTTTTGGTGTGACATGCACGGCAGGGGGATTTTTTGGCCCTGGTTTCTAGTGTTTATATAAGGTAAGGTAAGGAAACAACCGGGAACAATTCTTTTTTCATTGAAACCGGCGCGCGTGAGAAACAGCAAAAAACAGTGCCATGCAAAACACTGAAAAAGAATGCGGTAGTTTGGAGTCGATCTCGGACGCTTGACACTGGAAACAGCCACTCTGGCCAGTTCCAATGCATCAAATTGATGACTAGGAGGGAGGGACTGCCGTATTTAATATGGGCAGACATGGAAAATTTTCACTAATTAATTGCTCCTTGGTATATTATATCCTGTCCAAAACGAATTTTATTTATAGTATGGAGGGAGTACTTGACAAGCTGAGCTTAGTCCATCTCCCCCACCATCCAGATTCATTGTGTCACCCCAGGAAAGGAGGGCCTTAAGACAATTGCGGAAAGCCAAGGAGTTGCAATACATCTGCTGGACTAACAACAATATCGAGACAGTAGAACTAGTTGATAAGTCTATGGATGAACAAGTGAGTCCAACTCATTCTGATGCAATTTTGATTACTCCCCAAGAAACTCTCACTCTGCAGCATCCTGATGGTGTAGTAAATGAGCATCAAGCTAGTTGCCTTCACGTGACAGCTTCATATGCCATAGTTGTTTCTCTGCTACCTTTCCGATGCACCAAGCAGTACAAGAGACACATGAGAGCACAACCAAAATCCCATGATGTTGCATGAGTAATCAGCAAGATGAGAACAACTCAGAGAGAGAGAGTACTACCCAAACAACCAGTCAAACCAGAGCACTGCAGTCCAAATATGTGTGCCCCAGATAGCTATGGATTTGGAGCAAAACTCCAGGAAGAGCAAAAAGCCAAGAAAGCGTTGCAGGAAAAAGTTGTGTGAACGCCGCACCTAAGTCATCTAGTATAAGCTGATTGCATACAAAAAGACAAAGATAACATGAAGTTGCAACATTTCAATCAGATCATTAACATCTGATCAGAACAATGCTGCCAGAAGAACTCAATTTGTTGTGGATCAAGACCCATCCTTGATCGGTGTCATTACTTGCATTTTTAGATAGCTACTCTCAATCAACACTTGAGTTGCTAGTATATTGTCCATCTCTGGTTTTATTGCCCAACATATTGTTGGGTTTAGACTTTTGTTTAATTAGGTTGTAATTCTGCGCTCTATCTTAATAAATGACAGTGCTCGTACCTTACTTTCCAAAAAAAAACTACACGGACAGCAAGCTACTATCTCAATTAGCAAAGGGACCAGGAGACAACAACTTTGAATTACCAAAAGCTAGCAGTATCAATCTGTCTACTAGAGCTTGTACCCTTTGTCAAGAGGATCAAGTTCCCCGTACCCCTTGAGGTAACACAACCATCCCAAGTAGTCTTTTTATCCAAAAAAAAAAATAACATCCAAAGCAGTTAGAATAGAATAGAAACTCCTTCAAAGTTTGAAGGCTTCCTTGTAGGTGGAAACCAGCTGAAGAGTGCGGCCTAGGCCACCAAGTGGGTCGGCCCTTGGATCGGTTATAGCTTGCAGGACTCGTGTTTGTATCTTGACAGGCTCGGGTCCGATGACAGATACTATATCTTCTGGCTTGGTCCACGAAGCTCTTTCCACCCTCTCCGCCGCCAGCCGGTCTCCAAGCCCTAGGTCGGAAGTCGGAACCTTCCTTAACGATTGATGATTCGTCCTCGTAGTCGCCGCACGCTGGGCAATGCTGATTGGAGGGGACCCAAGAGGTTACTGGACCCCTCGTTCCAAGTTCGAATTGGTCGTTGAAGCTGACAAGCTTCTTGATACTTTGCAGGGTGATCGATCAGCAAAAGGGTATCTGCTTTCCTGAGCTTCCTTTTCGTTTCCTAAAGATGGGGCCATGGACACAAGATTTGGCCACATCTGAGCAGACTGGCTGTGGTCCCCGGCACATCCGACTCCGACTCGCCCATTATATGATTTCGGGTGGAGATACAGAGAGACAAACTGTTTCTGTCTTTCTGACATCGCGCTATTGTTTATCATGATTCATGTGCATGGTTGCATTGGCGCGGTCTTGTTGTATCCCGTCAGAATCAGAGCATTCTTCCAGGGACGGCCGGAGAGATGGCCAAGTCCATTGGCACACCCGTTCAGCAGAATTGACAACGGCTCGGCCGCATGATTACGCAGCTGTTACTTCGACAGAGATTTTTTTTTTTACAAAGTTAGCCTCATCTCGTGCCATGCTGAAGCTCCAAACAGAAATCAGAACCGCCACGTTGAACTACCAGCCAACGAGGAAGCAAAAGGCGGCATTTGCCTTGCCGCTGCCGTAGTGCCATGTACTACCTGCTCTACTATGGCCACTACCAATCGTCGTAAACAGAAACTCCGGTTATTGCATAAAGCTTTCACATTCGAACTGCAGCACCAATCTGTGACCATATTGATGCAGCACCCTGCGCACGTCGCAAGCATAGGAGCTAAACCCCATTACCCCAAAACGCCGTGGCGATAAACTTGAGTATCAGTCCATTTCCTTTTTCTTTCTTCTCCTTTTGGATAAAGCAAGACCTCTAGCATTATGATAATTTTCTTTTTGACTGTGTGTCTTGGTTGTCCAATGTACCTCCCTATGGTTCACACATTCTAGCGTAAACACAGTAGAACGCACAATTTCATTCCCATATTGCAGAAAACTGTTAAGATTGTCACTAATGCTGAAGTAACTTTTTTGCTCGATTGCATGTGCTGCCAGGTACAAATGATAAAAAAAATGTGATCGATGGGCACTCTCATATATCCGAACCAAAATTAATAAGTAATCGTTTGTATCCACCTATTTTAGGGGCAACAGATTGTGAAGCACATATAGAAGTCAGCACGCGCCAAAAATGGCGTGAAACTGATCTACCGGCGAAGGAAAGTTAAACTAAGATAAGGTCTATGATAAATCATTCTTGAACCAATAATTTGTACTTGCCAACAAAAGTTCCTAATGTTAACGCCCATAATTGCTTACACAAGTCCTAGATAATGGGGCCATCTTTGCCGTTGTTTCAATGAAGACCTTCATGCAAGGAGAGCCTTTCTTTCCTAGAGGACGTTACAAAACCTTGTGTCGATAGCACATGAATCAAAGGTTACAGCAAGTTGAGGAGGAAAAAAAAAATCAGACAGGCAAAACAAGTACAAGGATGTAAAGAGTCTACATAACAGAACCAATTTGAGCACCTAAGATTCATAGGTTCAGCCGCCTTGTGGCAGCAGCAAGTCCATTGCTGAAGATCTTCAGCAAAGTTGTTCCATTGTGCTGCTGTGAGCAAACTGTTGACTGTTGAGAACTTTGGTTAGAGTAGAAGGCAATTGGGCAAAAGCAACCGGCCACAGCTGCTGCTCACAAGTTGCTACTTGCTAGTAGGAGAAAGGATAAACAGCAAGAAAGATTATCACTCGGGGATTAGCCACTTCACCTTATAGCACGATGAGGAAAATGTATCTGACAGGCACACACCACATACAGTACAGGTTGGCTATCATCAGAAAGTTTTTGACTGGGTATCTTGGAGTGTTCACCCTGTCGGAATAAGCAAGAGTTCTATTGCTCTTAAGAGCGTCCCTAAAAGTAGAGCTAGCAGCAAGCTTTTATAAAATATTAATAAAAAGTATGCTCCATATTTAAGTCTTTTATTTTTTCTTATTAGAAACTAACTCTACATAAAGAGTTAGCTGCATTCTTTCTCTTTTTTTTCTCCAATAAATAATTCTAGTAGCTAGCTTCGAGTCACCTTTTGAAAACGCTCTAAGTACAAGTTGCTTCTATTGCTCGCGAGTTGCGCCCTCGTAACCCTCACAGCTCGCTAAACATCCCATGTTGCCCGGCCAGTCGATCGATCCCTTTAGCAGCAGCCAAAATTGCACCCTTAAGCTGGTCATCAGCTGGCGTGCGAAGAGTCAAAGAGGACGACAGGGCTGGGAGGTGGGCCCAATGCTGTTTTATGTTGTGGTCGTAAATGGTAGTTTTTCGTTCAAATTTTGTTTAAAGGTCTTTCAAGCAAGGTTCATTGTAAAAAAAAATTTGCCGTAAATGGCATCAGGTATTGACGTTTTTTTTTTCTTGTGGGTCAGGTTTCTTTTTTTTTCCAAATACCAGGGTTGTACTTGCTCTGGTTAATTCCAGACGTCATGTAGAAGGAGAATCCTTCACTCGATTGTCGTGTGTGATGTACGCGCCCCCGAGCTTGTTTTCGCACTCTGGTCATTTTCTTATTCTGATTTCCCTGCACAGCGGTGTCATTGTAAACACCAACCTTTCTTCGTGGAATAATATGCTACTACACGGAGTTGAGGATACACAATATTGGCTGGAAACTACAAAGTGAACAATGTTTCACCCAGATACTTACTGTTGAGTTATCGATGATCGCAGGCACGTAGATCGAAGTAGAGAACGAAAACTAAAAGTAACAAGAATAGAGGAGACGAAATTCTTTATTAAATAATTCTGACAAAATTACAAAGTGGTGTCTCCTCAACTATTTATAAGGGGAAAACCCTACTTCGTGTTGGGTTAGGATTAGATAAGGAGTCCATATGGGCCAGGAGTTCTTCTTCTAGAAGATAGGCCTGACCCATAAGCATTTTACAACACTCCCTCTTGGGCTCTTTATCACGATAAACATGCCTTATTAAAAACTCCTTAAAAACCCAGTGGAAAAAATGAAGAAAAGAGCATATATTACCGTCACTTGTATTGTACGCATTGCCTCATCAAAAATCTTAATGAGAAAACTTCATATGAAAAACTCATAAGGAAAAAAGAGTACAATGCTTTAATCTTCATGATTAATTTTTATCGATCTTCATGAACAACATAAATTATCTTCGAGATAATTTTTAATTCGGGAACGTGATGTACTTAGGAAAGTTCTCCCCCTGTTCCAAACACTTCTCTAAGTTTTCTCATGTTAATACCATGCCGACACTTTTCAAGAGTGCAAGCTGGTAGTGCCTTTGTGAACATATCTGCAAGATTATCATAAGATTGGACATGAGTTACTAAAATCTCTCCCTTCTCTTATAATTCATGCGTATGAAAGAATTTAGGTAACATATGCTTTGTCCTATTTAACTTTATGTATTCCGATTGTATTTATGTAATACAAGCGTTATTATCTTCATAGATAACTGTAGGGGATGGAGTATACGATACTCCACAACTATCCATTATATGTCTTGACATCCTTCAAAGCCAAGTGCATTCCTTGGCGGCTTCAAATAATGTGATGATCTCTGAGTAGTTTATTGATGTAGCAACAATCGTCTGCTTCATTGACTTCCATGATATTGCCATTTCACCAAATAAGAATACATATCCAGTCTGCGAGATTGATTTATGTGGATCGGATAAGTAGCCAGCATCAGTATATCCAACCAAGGTTAATTTTGCATTTTTCTTGAAAAATAATCCGAAATCTTCAGTTCCTCTCAGATATCTTAGTACTTGTTTAATGCCTTTCCAATATCGCATAGTTGGTGCCGAGCTATATCTAGCAAGTAGATTAACAACAAAGCCTATATCGAGCCTCGTACCATTTGTAAGGTACATCAATACTCCAATAGCACTAAGATAGGGATATTGAGGTTCTAATAATTCCCCACTTTTCACATTTGGTCTAAATAGATCTTCCTCTGCATTGAGTGATCTCACAACCATAGAGGATCTGAGTGGGTATGCATCATTTATATTAAATCTCTCTAATACCTTCTTGGTATAGTTTAATTGACGCAATAATATTCCTTCGTGGGTATGCTCAAACTGCAAGCCTAAACAATATGCAGTCTTACCTAAATCTTTCATTTCAAAT
The DNA here is from genome assembly GCA_030378355.1 of Eleusine indica. Classification (NCBI taxonomy): domain Eukaryota; kingdom Viridiplantae; phylum Streptophyta; class Magnoliopsida; order Poales; family Poaceae; genus Eleusine; species Eleusine indica. The sequence continues at coordinate 11,247,551 of CM059502.1, forward strand.
TCAGACTTTAAGTAAGAACATGCATCTTCGACGTCTTGTATAGTGCCAATGATATTCAAATCATCAACATAAACAGAGATTATGTACTAACCTTTCTCCGATTTCTTAATAAATACACAAGGAAAATCATCATTCTTCAAGAATTCTTTCTCCAGTAAAAAGTTACTGAGTTTGTTATACCACATTCTTCTATATTGCTTTAAACCATATAGTGACTTCTAAAGTTTGATACTATATAATTTACGTTCTTCTTCATTCAGGACACGTAGATCGAAGTAGAGAACAAAAACTAAAAGTAACAATAATAGAGGAAAAGAAATTCTTTATTGAATAATTCTGGCAAAATTACAAAATGATGTCTCCTCAACTATTTATAAGAGAAAAATTCTATTTCATATTAAACTAAGATTAGATAAAAAACCCACATGAGCCAAAAGTTCTTCTTATAGAAGATGGGTCTATCCTATAAACATTTTACAACACTTACAGCCATGCAACGAATTCACTCCCGAGTCATTGGTACCATCCCCCTCCAAGACCAGCCAACCAAGAATGAAACCACGCCCATGCACGCCGCTGCGTTCCTCTCCCCTCATACGTGCATCCACTGACATGCGGGCCATTGTCCTCCGCTTGGCACCTGGACCCACCTGTCCGCGGCTCTCTTCACGCGAAACTTCCGAGGTCGTGCCCTTTGCCCCCAGGCCACACCCCACAGCTCATCTCCTGCCTCCAGAGCCCCTGACACCAGAGGAGCGAACCAGCGGCGTGATGGCGGTACCCAGCGAGCGGTGTTCCCCACCTCCGAGAAAGCCGGCGAGGAGGGCGCGCGGGATACTGCCAGGCTACGGCTGCAACCTGCAGAAGAGGGGAGAGAAGCGCTTCGCTTCTGGCGCCGCTGTGTCGCCTGGCCCTGTGATGCAAATTGCCAACCCCCCAAGCAAAATTCTACAGTACTTTCGAGGAACAAGAAAGTGAATTTGGCAATACAGCAAACACGCCCTGCTTTCTTCTTGATTCCACCTATGAAAAAAAAAACATCTTCCTTTATTTTTGACCGTTCGACAAATGGAAAAAAAAATCTCCACCCCCCTCCCTATTTTTTTACACCATCTTCCTCATACTGTGTACTGTATTTACTCTTCTTGGGCGAGAGAAATTATTAGACACTCTCCGTCTTGTACAGATCGATGTCTTTGCCTTACATGTGTTGTATCGCGATCGAGAAGATGGGGGTATGCAGGATAGAAGGCTGCCACTTTGGCGGTACAGCCCCAGAGACAGCATGTTCCTCTTCCCCTCTCTATTATTGTTATTTGTTAAGCTAGTGCTGGCAAATTTTTTATTGGAACGCGTGGTACGAAACGTTGTGATTTTCCTCTCTTTTTTTTTGGAGAAAGATGCAGGTTTCCCTTTTTCCTTTTTGAAGCCGGAATGATTCCATTTAAATACGGATGCTATGACATAAGAAAAGAAGAAAAGAGCCCCGTCGTTTAGCGTTATGTACTGGCTGCGTCGTCTTTGCCCAAAGTAGAGCCATTCTCGTTGCTCTGTTCCAATTTTACCTACTATTGCTAAAAGTATGCTGTTATATTTGACCAGAGAATACAATACAAATGCATTAGGGCGGAAGTTAGAAACAGGTTGCTGTGTTTGGATGCAGATCTTGTGTTGTACTAGCACTACTCTAGTAGTCTAGTATAAGAAAAAAAAATACCGGCATTTGATTTGAAAACAGCTATAAATTAAAAAAAAAAGAATATTAGCAGCGATACTATATAGATGCATGTGCATGTCCTTCGCAAAAAAAGAAAAAGAATAAAGGATGCATGTGCATGTTTTGTGAACCATGCCATCCACTTTCCAACACATATATGTATACATGTCAAAACGCCTGTCGCCGTTGCTATAACTGTGATAACACAGGAGGACGTGCGTCACCCTGAGCGCGATCATGCATGTATTGGCGTGTTGCTGGCTATGGAGCCGCATAAAAAAGTAGCGCCTGCGCATTTTTCTCGTCCACATCGACTGCAAATTTAAAGAGACTCTTGCAAATGAGACGACACAACCCTTGCAGTTGTAGGTCAGCCAGAATTTCTCTCCGTTGGATCTCTGGATGACACCCACTCACCGACACGCGGGCCACCCACAGCAGGGAGCGGACCTATCCGTCAGCTGCCCTCTGCATGGAACCTCCGGCGAGAGGTGTCCAGTCCCACGGCGCCGTGGTCTAGCGGCAGAGGTGGCGGGCCAAAGCCCAGCGGTCCAAGTGGTGGTCTGCCCGGTCCAACGGATTTCAAACGATTGCTTTTGATGGATTTCTCTTGGCTCGCCAGCAACAGCAGGTCGGTTGCCCGAAACGGCAAGCCGACCCGCGCAGAAGACGAGACTTCCCGATGGCCGAAGGCTTGGGGCTAGCCAGTTCTCACTTGTGTGCCCTTGTCCCTCGTGAGAGCGAGATAAAGGCATAAAGCTAGCCTTGTGGCTTGGCCATGAGCGGAGCGGGTGTCACAAACTCACAGTGGCCTCCAGATTTGTTAAGGAAAATGAAGTAACCAAACATTTAAAATGTATTTTAGCATGAAAATGAACTCTAATAATCTCATGTCTCTAATCCGTATGGAACTTGCAGCGGTCTTAGAGGTGCCGGGAGCATCAACTTACACCTAGCGTCCTCCATGCTCGTGTACGTATAATCATTATCTGGGCTAAAAAAATTAATGTATCAACCAAAAATTTAATAGCAATCATGCACATTCTAATCCAACGAGTAGTTAGCAGGAGGTTAATAGTAGTACTGAGATGGTTCATGATTGCATATATATGAGCGAGGGAGTCAGATGCAGCAGTATATACCACCGTTTTTACATTGTCATGTAGCGACCTTTTTCACTGCACCGGTGCAGGCAGCGAGTCGTACAACACCTACGCCTTCTTGATCAGCGTGAACCTCAATCGATCTCAAGTTACTACCCTTGACGCAGTTCGGCTTCGGCATGGCTCGCCGGCGGCGGCGGAACGGACATCCAGTTCGGAAGGAAATGTGGTACTAGGGCGACGTGCGGGTGCGGCGTCAGAGAAAGGGGATCGAGCGGGCCGGGGAACAAGGCAGAGCCGCAGCGACTCCATATGGTCGTAGCCAAAGGTTGGTCTGATCGGGGATCTCCCCTTGCGTGCCCATCGCCCTTCGCTCTGTCGCGCGTCGTCCTGCATCTGGCGCCGTGGGACTCAAGACGACGCGGATGCGCGCCCGGTGGAACTACGCATGCTCCGACAGCACCATGCTTCCATGTTGTTGTTTTCTAGTCAGCCAGCCCGTGCTCCACCCGCCGCGGGCAGCCTCGCCATGCTGAAGCCGAACCCGAGCAAGGAATATGGAACCGAGGCGGCTCTGCTTACTGCTTAGCTTGTAAGGCTGCGGCCATGGAGAGCAGCATCTGGAGCACGGGTCTGGCGGCCATGCCTCCCCGGTGTCTTTTGAGTTAAGCGATGATGCGGGATGTTTGGGATGGCCGCACGGTGACCATAAGCATGGCACTGCATTGAGCGGACATATGGACTGGACAAGGTTCTGCAGGTGCTCCCGATCGAGGAGAGCGTGTGTTAACCCTGGCAGCACGCTGCCGCTTGTTTAAGTTGAAGTTGGAGGTCGGCGGATGATCGGGCGGCTGGATTGTTGTGTGTGTGTGTGTGTGTGTGTGTGTGTGTGTGTATGTCTATATATATATATATATATATATATATATATATATATATATATATATATATATATATATATATATATATATATATATATATATATATATATATATATATATATCCTGTTTTTATTAAAGTTTTAACGGTTTAATGTGTGCTTGACCGATTATCTTCATTTGGCTATGCTTTTCATACAAGTCTTATACGTTTTCATGAATCTCTGAAGTTAATGTTTGCTGCAACCTGTATGAAAGTGACCACACTGCCACTTGTATTTCAACTAAATATTTTCTTTGTTGATCAACCTTATTATTGGTTTGCATGAATAGGTAGGTACGGTCAAACTTACTATATACAGTAGAATAATAGAGATTGATATCAGTGCAGTTAATTTCAATCTGATTCTTTTTTTTTTATCTTTGAAGTTTCCTTAAGGTAAAGGAACAAAGGAATTAGAGAGCAGGTTGGTTCTTCAGTATAATAAACTTAGATATCCTACTTTCTATGTATTGCCAATGAATAATAATTAGTTGGATTATTATCTGTAAGTGTCAATGTGATTGCACGCTAAAACGTTGAAGGAGATGAAGTGTAGCTCTTTAAACCTTTTAGGGTCCTCAGTCATATGAGATGTTATTAATATATTCCCAAATTACTACCACTGTCTCTTATTTACCGTTGGCCAAGTAAACTTAGTGATCTTCTTTAAGCTGCTACCTATTTTTCAGAAGCATCAAACTAGGTGCTTTGTTATGCTGGGACCTTCTTTTATACACTTTCTAGTTGCATACTGTGTCATTTACATGTAATCAGTTTTTTTCCCTTCCATTATTGCAACTAGAATTATATGAACAATGAAACGTTGGTTGAAGTAAATAAACATATCCTTTTGCACTTCGTTGAGTAATTTTGAACTGCTTTCAGTTGACTTTAGATGTTAAACCACCGTGCATGATATCACATATCATCCAGTTTAGTGGAACTTATTAACTCAGCACTGAAGTAACGCCATAGCTCGGCACCTATTATGTATACTTCAAGTCTGAAACTTATGCCACATCTTAACAAAGTAAATAAATTTAGTTTAGTCTGTTCTTTCTTAGTCAGTCTCATTGTTGTTTGGCATGACTAGATAGGCCAAATTTACTGGAAGAGAATGATAGGAGTTATAGACACACTGTGCATCAATGAAACTTACTAAGATATCGGTTATGCATTTTATACACAGTAATTTTGTTATCACCAGTCTTGCTGCCGCAATAATTCATTTCACTATGTTTCCGGCAGGTTTGGTCTAGTCAAGGAAGAGTCTGCACCAATCAGTTTAGCGAGCATGGCTCCGAAACTCCAAGTGAAAGATCGCCGTGTCCCTTTTGGGCCCGAACAAAAAGGGATCGGGGTCAGTTACAATTATTATTGACCTGCTAATTAAATGTGAATACTTTTTACTTCTTAGCTGATTATTCATAATTTGCAGGGAAAGCGTGGAATACCTATTACGTGTATGGAGATTACCGAAGGGACAAAAGGATTCCGTAAGCTCATGCGGCGAAGATGGGGGCGGGCAAGAAAGATTTCTTCAGTCCTTATTGGCCAATTCGAAATTCCTGTCTCACCCCTACCAAACCCTGTAACTGGTCCGAGTTATCATATTGTCAGGTTGTTTGACAAGTCGAAGCCGAATTATTGTGTTGATCTTCTCTTCAGAGACACGGACGGTTATCTGGTGGCATTTCGTCGCCTTCGTTGGATCACTGGAAAATGGTGCTGGAAGACCTGGTTTCGCTACTCGGACATAAAGAACTTACCTAAGGAAATTGAGAAGGATGCTGTCAGCCTGGGGTTTGATTCATCACATGTTAATGGGTAAGTCAGTACTTTCTTTACTTGGGCATATATCTTAGATGTGTACTATGGGGGTCAGATAGCCCCACAATTTCTTGCAACTGTTATGATATTCATCTAGCCTACATAAGTGCTATAGATTGAGCCTAATATAAAATATTTAGAATGCTAATTACTACCTGTGACTAAAATTTATAGTACTGTTGTTTGCAATGGCTATAATTTCTCATTTATTTTTATGAGCTGATATGGTTCGTATTTTTGTATGTATCCAGTAGTAAAACAACTCCCGGGAATTTAAACACCATGCATCACATTTTTGAGGTATTCAGTACCTTTGAGGATTGTCCTCGCCATCACAATACAAAGAAACTCCTGAATGAGGATGACCGTGACAAGGTCAAGCAGGCTCTCCCTAAAGCTATTGTCATATTTGCAGAAGCTTTTCGTTTTCGATGCATTTACCTGTCAATGCTGGAAAGGATAACAAATGGAAAAGAAGAAACCCAAGTGGATCCAGCCACCTGGCTCCTAATTCATAGCTGGGGGCATGCATCAAGGCTCGTGCTGGATCTGTGGAAAAATGGATTGCCTCCTATGCATGCACGGGCTCCAGAGTGGTTTCAATCTGTCAAAGTGCCAAGACCTGGTTCCGAACTGAAGAAACTTGAGAAAATAGAAGACTTGATTGGCAGTGAAGGAGAATTGATGTTGCTGAATATGTCAGTTGAGTCAATAATAACTGAGAAGCAACGAGGTATCCTTGAGAAAAAATTGACAAAGAGGGGTGCCCTGCCGATCGAAGAACCTGGATTTGATGACAAGAAATCCCAGATCCTGCTCCCGTGCGTGCTCCGGCCAGGTGTCGGTTTTTTATTCGTTGCTTGTCTGCCGTGGCCCAGAAACCGTGAAAACCCACGATCTGAACGCCTTCCTCAATTTGCTCCTAAACGTCGTGAAATCGAGCTTTAATTCATCCCCGCCGCTGCTCCGAGCTCCCAAGTCAGCAATGATGATCACGGCATTGGACTGAAGCACCTCTCAAATGTCAGATCGAAGCAAATTAAGCTTAGAATTCCAGGGACTCATGATGCCCTAACCAAACAGAGACCATCGTTGTGAGATGCCATGCTGAAGTCCAATGTCCGGCGAGGCTGCTGCCCCTCTTCCTTCCAGCGTGTGTGCCGCATTGGTCTTGTTGGTCATACCCACCGTCGTTCGGAGCCTCACGGTGATGGTACACTACCGACAAGATCCTCCACGACGGGCATGCTCTCAATCTCTCATCTTTGTCGAAACTTCGAGTTTTCTACCGGCACGCAGAGGTGCTGATCGACCTTCTTTGCGTTCATTGACGAGACCACAGAGTTGAACAGCGAGAACAACTATGACCAGGTTGGTCGGATTGGGGCGACCCGTTTCTGTTCCTCCTCCCCAACTCCGACGCACGCCGGCAATTGCTCCGATCCGGTAGTCCGATCTCCGACGCATGCATGCAACTGCCCGTCATCTGGATCGTTCGGGTCATCTGTCCTCCTGCCTCCCTGCCTGGAGCCCAGAACGTGACGACGCACACCGTACCGGGAAAGGAGTCTGTAGATGGAAGAAAACAACAACTAACGGTTGCTGGGCCACATCAAACGAGCAACGAATAAAAAGGCAACACCTGGCAGGAGCAGGCGACGGGAGCAGGGAAGCCGCGTGCGGCCCGCGAACCCACTGGTGGCGTGGTGGACAGCAGCGCCTGGATGGTGAAGCTTGATAGCTGGACTGCTCCGGCCGTCGAAGGCGTGGCGCGCCGCTGCTGGGTTTGGCGGGCGGTGGGGGTGTAGTCAGCAGAAGGATGTACTTGGTTTATAGTTGGGCATTTGCTTAGCTTATTACTTGTCCTCATTTTTACTTTTTTTTTTTTTGCTTAATTGTGCTCCTGCGCGCGCAGGAGTTTGCTCTTGTGCTCCAATTCGATTTCCTCGTAATGGTAACGCTTGGTTAGCTTGACGTGACAGTTAGTAGAACGCACGGAAGCCACGATGTGCTCTCGCGCTACGTCCTCGTGCGCTTTGATTCATCTCTGGTTTTTAGATAAGAAGAAAGAAAGGCAAAGTTTGATGAAAAAAATCAAACAATTAATCACTGAGATAAAGGAACGAGCAATAATAAATCATGTTTATTACTCCATCCAGATTTTCATTGTTGATGTCGTTCTTTTTTAGCTACGTTTGACCATTTGTCTTATTTAAAATATTTCTTCAAATATATATAAAAACTTATAAGATAGGTTAAAACTTTCTTTAATAATAAAATAAATCATATAACAACATATTTAGTAATTTTTTAAATTTTTAAATGAAACGGATAGTCAAATTAACTAAAAAAGTTAACCGCGTTAATAATTTAAATCCGAAGGGAGTAATTTTCAATCGTCTGGAAGTTTTTAGTAGATGGTTTGCTACTTTGTTTTTTTATTTTTTTATAGAATTATCTATTTAATAATTATAAATCGCTAGATCTATATTCGATGACATAAAGTGATGATTCAAAATTATCCAAACTTTTAATCGGCTTCTCTCTAAAGAACCATATGAGCCTCTTTGGTTTCGAACGTGTACGGTACGGCATGCAGGAATCGCTGCCTGCCAAGCAACAACCAAACAAGGCTAATATGCCGATAGACACAGCAGAATTAGTACATGTTCTCGGACTCAACAGTCAAACGGACAGTATCCTCCGCTTGCGAACAGCCTCCTCGCTCGAGAATATTCTCGGGACGGGGCGTGGTCCGTGGTCCTTCCCCTTGCTTCTAGATTGAGCTCCAACGCTATTGCTCGCGCGAGCTGCGCTCGTAGACCCCCTGCACTTGCTATCATGCAATGCTGCCCGGCCAGTCGATCCACGCTTAAGCTGGTCAGCTGGCGTGAGAAAGACAACAGGGCTCGGAGGTGGGTCAAATGCTGATCGGTGATCGTAAATAGTTGTAAATTTTTTTGTTTGAAAAAAGCATTGTGCAAAGTTTGTTGTAATAATGTTTGGATTGTTAGTCTCGATAATACCAGGTATGCATGGAAATTTATGGACAGGGATTTGAATTGATGCACGGGTACAACTGTAGGTGTACAAAAACGTGGTGACCATCTTTTTCCTACTTTCCGATGTTTGAGTTTGATGAAAGGTAAAACACAAAAAATTGCTGATTTAATCTGTTGGGAACATGGAATGTAAAAAATCAATTTGTTTTTTTTTTTGTGGTCTCCTCAAAAGTCCAAACACAAAATTATGAAGTACCGTAGGGATGTCATTGTAAATACAAGCCACGGATCATCGGCGGCTGCCTCCGGAGCCTATAGCTATACCGGAGGCCCTGAAACCAGCGAGAACTGCCACCACCAGCGGCGTGGTGGCGGGACCCAGAGCTGTAGTGGGCCCACTTCCGGAGAAGCCGGCGAGGAGGAGGGCGCGATAGGACCAGCCAGGCAACCTTCAGAGAGGAGAGAGAACACCTTGCACCGGTGATGTAATCCGGAATACAGCAAACAGACCTGCTACTTCAGTTTTTTTTTTACCGTTCGACGTGTGGGGAAAAAGATCTTCCTTCGGCCGGTGCTGGACTGGATTGACCATCTTCTTTAACTTCTAGACATCGCTGGTTTTGCCATGTTAGTTTTGTTGCCCTTTCGGTGTAACTGAACTTTTGAACCAAAAGTTTGAGCCGGCCAAAGATCCTTACACAGGACAGAAAAACACACACAGCCTCGTCCTTATGCGCCTTCAATCTTTGACCAAAGAAAGCCACGGCCAGCCCTGCGTCCACGCCTCCATCTCCATCCAGTTTTTACCTGTCTATTCGCTGCCAAAAAGCATTCCTGCTGCTGTGTGAATAGAGAAGCAGCACTGCTCAACAACACAAATACTAGTTGATCAAACAAATTAATTGGTAGTACTGCTTCTCTATTCATACAGCAGCAGGTCAACACAAATACTAGTTGACCAAAGCAATGCAGCCTGCCTATAGCTATATATAGAGTCAGTATTAGAGGTACAATGTGCATCTGTTAACCAAACCGTTTACTTCCCAATACGTGTCAAAACGCTGTGTTGCAACTGTGATTCTACCTATGAACCCAAACCTTTCTACCGGATTTGAACAGTTACCAAACTACCACCGGATTGCACCGTTTTATTTATCTTTGTGCTCGTGACGACAGCCAATTAAAGATCATGCATGATGTCTCCGTGGTAGTACTCCAAATCACAAGGCTGGTTTTATCTCAAACTCACATCGGCGGAGGGCACACTGGCTAGCTCCATCCTTTTAGCCATCGGACATTCGTCTTTTTGCGCGGGTCGTCTTTTTCCGTTTCAGGCAACCGGCAACTGACCTGCTGAAAGCCGGCGAGCCAAGAAATCAACGAGGGTTTCAATCCGGCAACCAACCACTTGAAAGGCACCATCTTTGTATCACAATAAATAGTTCAAATGGATCAAATTAGTCACTCAAATGTATAAAATAGGGGACTTGCTAATTTTCAGCTGACTGAAAGTTTGAATAATTTTCAGTCACTTTCTTATGCCATTAGATCTAGATCTAATGATTTACAATTATTATACAGATAATCCTAAAAAAAATTAAAACAAAAAGTAGCAAACCATTGACTGAAAGCTTTCAGCTGATTGAAAGTTAGGAAATATGATAAAATAGTAGCAATACCTTGATTAACAATAATCAATTTACTAAGAAGCAATACATATAGGGATCCAAACACTCACATATACATACAAGCTCACATTTATAGATTAGCCAATACTAGATTGGTAAACTGAGATTAATAAATGCACTATGGCATGTGTTAGGTTTGTCACCTACACTATATAGATGCCTGCATTGGTGAACCACATAGGCCGTCAAACATCAGATATGGTCCCGCAAGACACGGGGTAGCACCGCCTCTACAAACCACCTAAAAAAGTGTTGGCTCTAAAATTAAGTAAGAAAGTAAAGAACCAAAAGATGCATACAATCAACTAGAATGATCAGTTTTGTGTCATAGAATGCAAGCCAATACGATAGGACAGATAAATAAACTAGAGAATATAAAAACATTGGCTGCAAATTAGATATACCAAATAAAGTGATACATATAAACCACAAAATTGCATCGGTAGTTAGTGGTGTAGATATACGGGTCAACGTACACAAATCAAGATATTCTAGTAGGCAACTAAAAAGATATTAACAGGATACCAAATAGAGTATTTATTAGTCTTGATGTTATACATTTAAATTTGAGATTTAAACTTTTTGATTGACTTCGCAATACAAATTCACTCTTTCAACCTTTCAAGTGATATTGCAATTTTCACATAAATATTAAAAATTAATTGAAAATTTAAAGTAAAAAATATTTCAACATAAACAAAATAAAACTCTTATCACTGTAGTTAGAGCTTTATTTCAGATAGTAAACAACTTTCAAGTTCAGAGTTCAAAAATTTGAAGTAACGTCTTGTAAAAAGACCTCTAGCTCAGTGACAAGAAACCGCTGAGCCTTCAGCCTTTTAGCAGATCTAACATGTTGCATGAATATGTGCAAAAAAAAAAAAACCATGTTGCATGAATGCACTAGCATTCACAAATTACGGATAGAATAGGCGCAACAACAGGGAGCCCTTGCACAACTTCTAAACAGCGGTAGGAATGAGCATTTTGATGATGGGCTTAAGAAATGTTAGAATCGGAGGGCACAGATATAATTTTTTTTTCTTTTGAGGTTGAAACTGTTCGTAAACATTATAACAAGCCATTACATACGAATTTAACATGCAAATTCTTTTATCTTAAAGGGTCTCTGTGGGAAATTTTGCTAATATGAAACCAGGTGAGAGGGCTTTTTGCAAATTTTATTTTCAAAGGGGTTTAACCGAAACGCTTACAATACATTCGCGTGCTCTCGTGCGGCCTCCGCTCCGTCGAGCCACTCCACTTTCGCTCTTCTGAGCCCCACCGAAGCCGCGGAGGCGGACGAGGACGGTGATGATGCGAAAAGCGCAACGAGCCCAGGTGGTGGGAGGCCGGCGACACTGCAAGCGGCAACGAGGAGCCAAGCCGGCGGCCGATGAATGTTCGTGTCCCCCCCCCCCCCCCTCCCCCTCCCCCACCCCCCTCTTCTATAGCCGGCGGCGGCGGACCTTCAAGAATGTCGATCGGGTAGACTAGGCCCTGCTTCAACGGTGGCTGCTCCGCCTCCGCATCCACTGGCTCCTGGATGCGTTGGTCGACGGCAGCGGGGACGAGGTCACGGCGCAGGCACCAAGCAGTGAGCCGAAAGGACCTCAAGTCACGCCGCGCCGCAGTCTCGGGATGGAGAGAACGAACCAAGCAATCCAGCATATATACGCCATTGAGCAGCTGCTGCGCAGTAGCCAGCTTCCAGGCATGTGCCGGGACGCCGTGAAGCTCCAGGTTGACGAGGTCCGGCAGAGTTGCGCCATGGGCGAGGGCGAGCCGTGACCATCTCTTGACATGCAGACTAAAACCCGGGCCATGCAGGGGCAGCCCGTTGTTGTAAACTCTGTCCGCCGTTGCCAAATTTGGCAAGACAAGGAGGAAGTCTTCAGGGACAGCTGCGATGATGGCCATCGTCTCCTGCTCAACGTCGAACTCCGCCGCAACTTCTTCCAGTACTTTGGTTCGCCGTAACCAGAGGCCGATTCCCCACCACCGTGATGAGCAGGGCTCGACGAAGATCAGCCTCCGCGCGCGCGATGCTTGCTGAACGATCAATGATGCACAGCGGCCGGTTACCAGCAGGGTTGGGAAGGGGCGTTGCAGCAGTGACCACCGGAACAGCTTGGGGCGCCTCACCGGAATCAGAGGGCAGGGACGAGGAGTCATCACCGCGGCGCGCGCGGCGTCGCGGCGGCCCGCTGCTCTCAGCCGACAGGGTATCATTCGCCGCGGCCACAGCTGCTGGCCGCTCAGCCCTCGCAGACACTAGACGCCACATCAGCGAAGACTTTTGTGGGCGCCGCCTAGTCGTAGGACCGACGAGTTTCCGCGGGCACACGAAAGACCTGTGGCCGGGCTCCAGACAGCGGAAGCAGCGGGTAAGACCCAATGTTCTAAATCGCCGGCAGTTATATCCGGAGATTTAAAACTTTGGTAAGACCACGGCAGGCGGCAGCGAGGTGCGAGCTTGACAGGCAATTGAAACACCGGCCTCGGAGGTCCGCAGGGACCAGTCGACGAGGCCGGCGAGACTGAGCAGCGCGCAGGCGGCGCGCACGCCGCGACTCGACCCGTCGCCAACCTTCCGAATCTTTAAGCGGCTTCGGCAGCGAGCAGTGCCCAATCTCGGAGCGCAGAATCACCTTGGGGGCTGTCACTTTGGGGATATGCAACGGAACTGGTACTGGCGACGGGGACGCCGGCTTCGAAAGGAGAACCGCTTTGTACGACGCTGGATACGGCAGTGGGGAGATGGACTCGCCAGACGACGGGCTGCAGTCCTCCCACCGCCAGGCCTTGGAGCGGCCCGTCGGCACGAAGGGGGTGGCATCAGGGGACAGGGAGGAGAGAGAGCTGGGGGGCCGTGAGGTGGTCGCCGGAGCTGGAGTGGCCGCCGGCGAGGGGCTGAGGTGGGAGGGGGGGGGGGGGGGAGGAGCCGCCATCCCAGAATGAGGCCTTTGATTACAGTTCTGTTGTCATCCTGCCTAGTACCAACTATATACTCCAATCACAGTCAATCACCCTTTCAGAGACCTCTAAACTTTGTTTTGCAAGATTTCTCGGTGCCTAATTCAAACTCCTCATTTATGACATATTTGCCTAACAGCCAGGCAAAACTCAGCCATTGACGGGTTCCAATCTTCATGGTTGGGTGATCCCTGTCATGATTTGAAAGAGGAATTTCATGGTACATATTACAATCAGTAATTACTGGTGTTACTACCTATAATTACTGCTAGTAATTAAAATACAATAGTCTAGATTAGTTGCCCTCCCACCATTATTCAACCAGTAATTTTAGGTAGTATTGAATTTACTAGGATAGTATTGGAAATGATCAAATGACAGTGTTGTAATTATATTTATTAATTAGGATGCAATGTTTTGATCAAAACGTAATTAGGAATTAGGACGAAATGTTTTGTTACTATCCAGCCTAGTACGAACTACACAACAATCACAGTCAGTCACCCTTGAAACCTCTAAACTTTGTTTTGCAAGATTTCTTGGTGCCCAATTCAAACTCTTCAGTTATGGCATATTGCCTAACATCCAGGCGAAACTCATCCATTGACGGGTACAAAGTTCCAATATTCATGGTTGGCTAATCCTTGTCATGATATGAAAACCTCATCAGCAATGTTAACTCACAGGAATAGTGACACCATCAGTGTCATCAGTTGTAGGTTGTTCTTTGTTCTTTGATATGTATTTCCTAGTAGCCTCTTTTGCAACTTGCTTATCTCTCTCATCCTCAGCTCATCCCTTAAACCCAGAAGCACATACAGCTGATTTTTTAGGAGAAGACAACAGAGAGATAGGGGCGGAGAGGCTGACGGCTGAGGTCCACGCCAAGAGTTGTCTGTCCTCTCCAGAGATTTGGTTCGAAACTTGTCTGGAGTCACCAGAAACTTGATGCCTTCCTGTCTGTGCTGAACAAAATTGTCTGGGCTCTACAGACAGTCGGCTGGGTTTGTTTCAAAAGCTTAACTTTTTTCCTCCTTCAAAAATCCGAAAGGTAGACTTAGGGATGTTTAAAAATCACGAGAAAAATGATGGATTATATAAGAGAGGACGGTGAATCCATTTGAGCAATGAGCACTCAAAAAGATGATGTAGCGATTTAATTGCATCTCTTTAAAGTTGCATGAGTGGTAAAATTTGTTTGAAATTTTAGAGCACGTGTTTGACTTCCAAAAATCTGTTAAAAATAATTATAAATAAATACCTTCCATATAGTTGTATCAATTAAACAAGGAAGAGGATGAACTAGTACTAACAATTAAGTTTCAGCTTTTTTAAGAAAATCAACAATTTTCAGAAAAGGGTTCATGCAAGAAGTCTATGATCAAACCGAGCAAATGAAACTGGTTTTTATCACTTTTGAAGCTGTAAGTATTTTTTTTCTTGAGGTGAATTAAACAAAGGAGGAGATGAACTATATTAACAAAGAGCAGCTAACTAGGCAGGACCAGGAGGACTGCTCGGTTAGGCAGCTCGTGGGAATTGGTGAGCTTGCCGACGAAATACGGCAAGACGACGACCGCAGTCAACACCAAAGGCTTCAGAACAACGGGCTGCACAAGGTGGTAAGACATGCGTGGCAAGATCGTGGCTGTTGCATGCTCGACAGCGAGCCATGGTGCACAACAGCTAAGGTTGCCGGCAGATGAGAAAGGGAGGGAGTGTGGACAGGGGAGAGAAAGCTCACGTGCTGCTCCAAGAATCGAAGGCGTGGTCGCAGACCTCTGTTGCCCGGCAGTGAAGATGATGGGTGATGGCGGGGGGCTGGACTTCCGGACGGCGGTACAGCTTGGGAATGCTATGGTCAAGCTCGGTACGGTCTCCTCGCAGCAAGTCCCATAGACGGCAAGTCCCATAAGCTTGGTGATCGGGGAAAAATTGAGGGAGAGAGTCAGAGACGTGCGGCAGCTCCTGACGAGGTTCCAACGAGTGGCATGGGTAGTGGAGCTCCAACGGTGAGTACGGAAGAGTGGGTCGGCTCGGCCTCGTGCTCCCGGCAAGGAAGAGGAAACAGAGATAAGAGAAGGGAGAGGAGGCCCCATAACCATAACCAAGGGATGTCTGCCCTGTCCAGCAATCAAGCTAAACTTTGTCCGGGGTGTCCAGCCTGTACTAGGGGTCTCAACGACAACTAGGAAACTTTGGACTGAAAGTACATTCGTATGTCCACTTTTTAAAAAATCCAAGCGTTAGCTTATGAAGCTCAAAAATCACGACTATTTGAGGGAGGGGACAAAGAATGGATGTCAAGAAAATCTAACTTTTACTTCAAACACTTAAAAAGCTGCTGAAAAAGTTGACATGATAGAATTGTCATCCTACAAATTTAAAACAATGTCTGGCACAGATGATGAATTCACAGATGGAGTAACTGCAAGCAAGCACCTCATGTCTAACTCTCCACAGTAATGAATAAAATTATTGTCTAAATCGAATGGCACAAGCATGATGACAAGGCAGCACATTTAGTCACTAACATCTGACGACCTTGATTGTCTGGCCTCAAAATAAGCTTTGACCAAAAGATTAATCGAATCTAGTTCAGCGCACCATCAGTAGTTCTCTCTACTCGATTGACAGTGGCCCATTCTCAAAGTTTTACAACTAAAGATGTTAGTGAAGGGCTTTCTCATATTCTTTTGAAGCCAACAATCACCATTTCTCTCAACTCGGTGGACAGTTCCAGATTTTACAAGAAAAAATACTAGGAAACATAAAAGGCAATGTTATCAATGATCCCATTTGAGCGACCTCGTGCGAATCATCAAGGCTTCTCTGCAGCCGATGCAGTGGTTTCCTCCCCTTTGCCCTTCTC
The DNA here is from genome assembly GCA_030378355.1 of Eleusine indica. Lineage (NCBI taxonomy): Eukaryota > Viridiplantae > Streptophyta > Magnoliopsida > Poales > Poaceae > Eleusine > Eleusine indica. The sequence continues at coordinate 11,263,660 of CM059502.1, forward strand.
CGCCTTACCGCCTCCCATATCTACACTTTTCAAAAAAATATGATCAGTGAGTCATGAAAATGAACATAAATGGGTAGGTTGTATAAAGAAAATGAATGGAGGCAGTAAAGGTTGTGAAACAGTTTTCACGGGCAAAACAACTTGTTGGACTTAGGACGTCCAGAACTGATTAAAGCAGATATAGCTGGCATAAAGTGCAAAGAGAAATCAACTTGGTCAACCAGAGTTCCATGCAAGTTATAGAGCTATTGCAGATTATTCTTGATGGGACATGAAACAGCCATAGAATATTTATGAACTCTGATTGGAAAATTGATAAAACATGCCACTTGAACAAATGCAACTAAAAAGGTAAGGTCTGACACAATTCAGAGATACCCTTATCATAGGCTCTTCAGAAAACCTTAAAAAAACAAATGTGACATTAACAGAATTCCACTAGTGAGATAACCCTCATATTGCACACTAGAATTCCCAATTCTACCTGGTATGGTAGTGCTGTTCTATGACTCTCTTGGAGCATGAATTCAAGAACAGGATTTCTCCAAAGCTAGTGAATCACTTAAAAATGAAAATGAGAAAGTTCTACCTACCTTTATTAGTTGCTTTCACCTCATTGTCTCTATTATTCCGGGCATCAGCAATGGCAGATCTTATATCCAACTTCTGCAAACACAAAACACCATGAAAACTGTCCTAAGATCTCCGAATAATGCTTTCATCAGAGACTTACAGAATCGATCTTCAAGAAAGCAGGTGGCTTTCCCTCCTCCTTCAGGAGCCTCTTCCACCACTTTGGGTCAGCCATCTTAGTAAGGTAGGTTATGTGTCTTGAGCCAATTGTCAACTTGCTCTCCTGCAAACAGAAAACCAATATAATCAGCACGTAATATATATATTGAACCCAGAAGGCACATCCTTTCAACAATCAAACCAACCTCCAGGTTGATGGCATCAAACAGCTCTAGGTCAAGCTCATACGGCAGATCATCATCCCCCATAGCACAGAACTTGAAATGACCATCAGGACTCAAATTAAACTTTATATCCTTTGCTGCAGGCGCCTCAATCACTATAAAAATGAAGCCGGAACGTTGTGTCCATCTGGTGCTAGGATGCGGGCTGCAAAGCCAACCGGCATAAATCATCATTTGGCGGGGTCTTGTTCTTGTCAATAACGATGAGAAAAAAAGAACAAATTAGAAACAAGAAGGCATACCTTCTCTCTTTTTTCAATGCATGGATCTTGGGTCCTATAGAAAAAGAAGAATCAGAAATTTGCAATACTATCTAAATTTACAAATGATGCTAAAATTACTTACCCTCACGAAATGACACATAACTGAGTGGGCTCAGTTCCTTAAGCGTTGATTGCACTTCTGGGTCACTTGGTGTTCTTAGAAATACTGTAAATGCATTTTGTTTTTTTTCAAACCATTCAGGTGGAAGGAATGAATCGAAGACGATCCATAAGTGTTTTTCAGCAGTTGTAAATTTAGATCTGTGATTCACACTAATGGAAATGCTATACTTCCCACTAGCTTCTTCAGTTTCAATTGAACAATCATGAAACGATTTGAAAATCTCATCTTTGTATTTGGACTGAGATTGGGACATAGCAATGAATACTCTGGATGGTCTCAATGCTGTGATAATGTGGGACAAAGCATCAACTTTGTTCTTATCTTGAACTTTTAAGTAACAGCTCTTGTGCAAAACAAGTTTGTATCTCAATTTGCCCAAGGCATCCTTCTCCATCTTTGCATCTTCCTCATTTGTCTTCTCGGCACCTTTTGCCTTTTTGTTCACGTTATCTTCGTTCTTGATAGCCACAACTGCACGTAGAAAGATGATTAGTTTACAGAAAAATGAAAAAAAAAAAGTTTACAGAAACTCTTAGTTAGTCGGTTAGACGTTTTAAAGTCCGCTTTTTTTTTTATCATTTTGATAGAGGAGGAGAAGAGATGTCAAAGGTCACCTTATTTTAACACAGCTCAGTCTCAAACAATCGGCATTAAGTGCCAATTCAGATTGGTGGTGTAAGGTCCAAGTCACACACACAGGTCATTTTAGTTATGATCAATACGATGTCATGGAAGAGAAGGATATATATGACAAACAATATACATGGAACATAAGATCAATGCACGTAACTAAACACATGAACTTATAAGGACCCTCACTAGGGTTAGAATCACAAGACATCATTTGTTAATATTCCATGAACATCAAAATACCAAATACTCCTGTAGATGCCAACCACTGGACAAGTTTTTGTGATATGTTTCTGCAAACAAGTACATGGCACACGAAATAACTATTTTTCAAATAGGGGAAGGGCAAAATAGTCATTCACCAGTTACATATTTACAACATTTCTATATTTGAAGTGAACAATAGAAGAACAAAACAAGCCAATCTAACCCAAAGAAAAAAGCAATGTCTTTATATGATACATATCAAAAAATTTTGTATTGGGAGCATGGTTTACATAACCGGCGCTAACCAGCCGGTTATCGTGGTTAACCGCGGAACCGGTCCCCGCCGGTCACGCTAACCGGCCGGTTTCTCCCGGCTAACCGTAACTAGTTACTGTAGTTAAATTGTTAACTGATCGGTTTCCCGGTTAACTGCCCGGTTTTCTGCCAAACCGAGCCGCCCGGTTCTAGTGACTTTTTCAACCCTGATTGGGAGAAGCCATATTTTTTCATTTACAACTAAAAATCAAAGAATTTATCTGATAGCTCAGGTAATTAAGAATAGCAAGGACTGCAAGCACACACATTATTCCATATCAGAATCTGACAGCAAATGAAATTTTATCATTTTTGGACTACCAGCTGAGAGTTAGTATTTCATTCGCCTTATTTTATACAGCTCATAAGAAAGATAGTGGTAAGCAACTTTAAATACTAGCCGAGCACATAAACCATTGGGGTTACCATCCTTTCAACTGCTTTAGACCAAGAGGAAAGAAAACAAATTCCAATTCGAAATAAAAATCATACGAGATCAGAACCTATCAGAACATGGTTTTCTATGGTCTGGGAACCCTAAAAGAGCATGAGTATATTTTTTCACGCCTACTAATTACTGAAAAAATATGTTTGTTGAAGAAATCTTACAGAAACTATCGATTTCCTTTGAATTCTGCGTGAACTTAAATATAGGCTCTCCACTCAAATAGTGTTTCATAATGCTTCGAAGACACCGAAGGTCCACTTTATCTGTGCCTTTTCCTTGCAGCCTCATAGCCCTCATAACTCCATCCACCCAAATCATCTTTCCTCTCATCTCCCATTGGGGCATCAGACACTTGTAGTCCCTTCTCAGATACCTCAACAACTTCAACAACTCAGCGTTCTTATTATCTTTAGTAATGCGATATGAACCCCATACAGTTTTGAAGATTAAGTCACAATTGATGCATGCTTCAAATGGGTCTTCGTTTAGTTTCAAACTATATCCATCCTTGAGTAGGATATACATCCCCACCCCTTCTGCTTCAATCGATTCGGAACAGATGAAATCTTTTACAATGATACAAGAAGCAAGTTCACAATTACTTTCCCAGATCGCCGAACACACCATTGCGGTGCCATATAGATCACTCTTGTGAAGCTTGGTGAAAGACGCATCACATTCTCCCCTACGCACAGGGGAACCATCGAAGGTCACGCTTCTTTTGTAGAAGGTTATTCCTACTGAAGCTCCAAATGAATGCTCCCAATCTTCAATGATCAGACATTTCTGCTCACTCAAGAAATCCAGGAAATATCCCCAATAAAGCTCCGACATCTCCGACAATTCAATCATTAGATCCTTACTTGTCAAATACTTTACCTCGTCGACACCGAACCTTTTATATTGGTTATGTAATTCAACCCCTTTCACATCACTGAGACGGAAAGGGGAAATGAGCCCTCGAGTGACTAGGGCTGGCCGAATCTTCTCATTGTACAGCTCCTTCAGTTTAGCAATGTTCTGATGTTTCTTGAGCTCCTCGATGTCCTGTTTAATTGCTTCTTCCAATTCATTTGCAATAATTATTTTAATTTCACAACCTTCCAGCTTTTCAATAGCAGCTTGTACTTCGGATGAGGCTGTCTCTTCATTTACCGCCAAAAGATCAATTGCTTTCTTAGTTGCATTGGGGCATGTACCAAATGGACGGTTTGATGATGATGACATTTTCTGTGAATGGGTAGAGGTATTAGAGTTAATAAATAAGGGTAACTACTTGGATGATAGGATAATAAAAGAGATGGAGCATTCACCACAAATTTAGCAGATGTGGGAAAGAAGACAAGTTTAATTTCCCACATCTCTGTGTGTCCAACCATTTCCAAATGAATCAGCTTAAACATATGCACGGTGAAATCACTAATGATGCATAATACACATAAGTAAGTTAGTACCCATCACTTATGATGTTTAACTCTCTATCCAAATAAATTATCTTTTCACATGCATAGTGATATAACTCACTTGAAATATTTAGTATAGTAGTTGAGCTACGGGATGGAGAATTTGAAGAAGAAAGTAGCTTTCATGTATTATCTTACCAACATATTTGAATGTGAATCACGTCGTAGCCTTGATGACAGAGAAATAGGAGACCCAACAATGTAGCTGCCAGTGGTGACGAAGAAGCCTCCAGGTAAGAGTCTCTGGTGTTTGCCAGCACCAGAGCAGCATCCATCTGTCTTTTGTTTCCCAGCCAGAGCCGACTGCGGCTGCGGCGCCCGGGCCCCCAGCGCGTCCACCTGCCCAGCAGCGCCCTGCAATACCATCAGCAGCTGGTTCAAGTAGAGCATTGCGGAAGCGCAGCTTCTCAGCCTGCTTCGCCATCTTCAACTGATGCAGCGACGGGAGCAAGGAGAGAGAAAGCCCCTGGCCTTCCATTACAGTAGAGGGACGGCCAGCCAAAGAAGACTTACCAAAGTTACCTTCGCCATCTTCAACTGATCCAGCGGAAGCATTGCCCACCTCCCCAACTTATCAAAGTTGTTTCTTTCCAGCTCCTGCTGCTGCCGGGGGAGGTGGTGATGCTGAGGAGGGACCTCCCGTGCTCCAGGAGGACGTGCGGAGCGGTCGGCGGTGTTGGAGCACAGTTTCGCTGGAGTGGCAGGATGGCACGTCGTGTAAGCCGCCGGCTGATGCAGATCGGGCCCCTGGAAACTGCGGACCAGCCCCACCGAAGGGGAGGCTGCTGATGGTGGATGTAGCGTCGTCAGGGTCGAGTTGTGGGGAGAACGCAGAAGGGTGGTCGATGGAGGGCCTCTGCCGTCGCCTGCTACAGGCCGGACGCCGACGTCGAGGAGGATCCGTGAGCCCACGCGCCTCGACGGAACGGCGCGGCCCGCCGGTGGCCGGAGGCGGCGGAGCACCCCAAAGCCAAAATCTTTCTTTTCTTGGAACTGCTCATTGGACAAATGGGAGGGCTGGTGGTGGTTGTGGAGGATGGCGGGCTGCTTCAGCGCCGGCGGCGGTAATCCCTGGCCACGCGGCGTCGGCACGGAATGCCCAAGCGGCGGCCGGAAGCGGCGGCCGGCGATACGGAGCATGATGGGGAGGAGACGATTGCTTTGTTGTTTTGGGAAGACTCAGAGAAGGGGAAAAGGCAGGGCAAAGAGGCAGGCGGCGAGACGTTAGTGGACACTGCACAGATGCCAGGTGCATGATGGACCCGGTCCATGGAATGGCTGGCGCCGCAGCAGGCAGCCAGAGTTTGCGTAGACGCATACCACACCAGTCTGCACCCAGTGCCTACTGCCCAGTACTGTACTCTACTTGTAGCAGCTAGTCTGCTTAGAATAACTGGTGGGACCCATCAACCAGAGAAAATGTTTTTTCTTCCTCAAATTTTGACACAGAGCGCGCGCGCGCTTGATGTGACGAGGAGTGCTGCATTGCTGCTACGTGATTCGTCGCCAAGAAGAATAAATGGATGCTAGTAGTAATTCGCAGATGATCATGTCCTCTTAAGCACGTAGTATACACGTGAGGAATCCAACCTAGTCTGAAATTGTGCATATCCTAGCACACATCAAGAAAATTTACACTGACGCTGCTGGTTAGACATGCTCTGGAACTTCAAGATTGATGATGAGATGCAGCTGTGCCAATATAGAATGTTTCATATCTGTCATATCTCCTATGTTTGCCATATTTCAAACTCAGTCTAGTGTGTTTGTTTCCTGCGTATGAAATTTTAGTCATGTCTTATCAAATATTAGAATATTAATTAGAAATAATAAATATAGATTAATGACAAAACTAATTTATAACCCTTAGGTTAAATGACAAGACGAATATATTAAGTCTAATCTAATTAGATCATAATTAGATAGTATGATGTTACAGTAAATATCTCATAGTGATGACTTAATTAAGCTTAATAGAATCATCTCACAAATTAGCCTTTAACTATATAATTGATTTTATATTTAGTCATACTATTTAGCGTTCGAATGATTGATGTGACATAACTAAAATTTAGACCTCATAAAAAGATTACACCCTAATACTAGTTATTTTTCTATACAACATGAAAAATAAATGAATATAGCTTCAATTCAAAGCAGGGTCTCCAAATAAAAGCAAAAGCATAATAAATGGTATTTCCTCCGTCTCAAAATAAGTTTACGTCTGGTTTCGGTCAATCTTAGCTTTGATCTATGCTTTTTATACATTTTGCCAAGTTTTAAAAACCTAGTGTTCATACTTTTAAATTTCTTCTAAGTAATATTATCTATAAAATACAAATATTAGGTTTTTAAAACTTAATTAAGTGTATAGAAATCACTAGTCAAAGCTATGTTTGACTAAATCTAGATGTAAAATTATTTTGGGATGGAGGGAGTAAGCTATATATATGGGCATCTAAAACAGGACACTTACATAAGGCAGCCTCATATTAGAATCTTAGAAACATCAAGATAAAATCTAGGGCCATAATTGGACAAATATCCCCGAATGGTACAACATCGTACCATTTTCAGTGTTGTCACTCATCAACAAGATTGGAGACGATCTTGTGAAATTTTTCATGCACGCAACATATGACCCAGACTGTCTCGGGTGGGCATTCAAATGTTCATGATAGAGAACAGAAATAAATTTTGTAGAATGCCAATTAAAATAGCTAGTAAGAAACTTTTCAACAAGAGAAGTTGAAATCCCCATTCTTAATCTTCATTTATGTGTGATGATGTCTTATAGTAGCTTGAAGAGTAGCATTCAATTCAAAGGTCAAGTCAATCGACTTACTCTCCACCAGCATCAAGGCATGGTGCCATAAATCACTGCAGTCTTCTAAAAGATGCAGGAGCGTTTTCCGGACCGCAGCGGGAAGGTGGACCGTGTAGCATTGGCGGCTGACACGGTAGCCTCCGCAGCATTTCATCAGGCTTTCAGCACGTATCGCAAAGATTGTCGAAAAAAGCACCCCGCCAAGTCCGTGTTGTCGAAGGAGATCAAATGCACGATACGTGCACTGCACCTTGCTACAGAAAAGATCCAGGTTGCGCACGCATTGGCGGCAGAAAAATGCAAGCAATACACGTGCACGCACCGTACCTTACCGCTGTTAGCGACGTATAGCAGTATAAGAGACATGCAGCTACATGCATTCCGTCCAGAATGTGACCCGGCGGCTCTACTCGAACGCACAAAAGTAAAACGGACTAGTTAACGTGCAGTATTGCTAAAAGAATAGTAACAAATGTATTGACACCATTTCCACCCTCCTGTGTGATCTGATGCCCTCCCCACCCACACAGCAAATCAGCTTTTTTATCTGACATCACACAGGGGGTGTGGGGGGTGTGGAGGAGAAGACAGGCCGCAGAGGGGGATAGCTTGCATTGTGTTACTGGGCATTCCAAAAGACGATGTACTTCCATACCATTAACGTTATCCCAGTCCTCCTTCATCTTTGACTACGCGCTAGTATTTTGGTTTTTCAGCTGGACTACCCACTATAGGTCACTACGGTGACGCAGCACCCCTTGTCAGTTTTGACTGGGTACCAAAATCCAAAAGTTTGGATCAATCAATAAACGTTGTGTTTGAAGCAGATCAAAGTATCCTCCCTACGTAAACCATGACTGCAACTAATTCTGTAAATTAGTACTCCATAAAAACCTTAAGTACCAGGACATTATTTAGTACCCCGAGAAAGAGAAAGATATGAGTTCTTTTCTTCTAAAATTTGTGTAAATCTTTATTTATCGATTCAAACATCCAAACGACAGTCAACTTTGAGGACCATCTAAAGTACGCTAAATAATTTTGACAAGCAAAATACAAATCACGAAATTTAGAATAAAAACTATACTTTCCAAAGTAATAAAGGGAAATAAAGATTTTTTTTGAGCCCAAAGCGTCGGAATTGCTGGATAGCATGTAAAATTTGAGCCCAAATCTCGGGAAACGCCAGACAAGTTCTGGCGGCCTCATTCTCCCCTTGCTGGATACGACAGACAAAATACAACTAACTCTCGGGAAAGACCAGACAAGTTCCGTCGGCCTCGTTTCCCATCCTTCTTCTCTCTCTCGCTGGATGGCACAGACACAAGACAATTAATAACTCGGGAAAGACCAGACAAGTTTCTCCTCCCTATTCCTTTGCTGCGTGACAGAACACACAGCATCCTCCTCCTCCTGGCCAGCGCGCCGACGGCGTCCGCCATCGGGAACCATTGCCGGATCGGAATCCCTCCCTCCTCTGCTCTGCTCCCTCTTTGTCATTCTTCTTCCCATCAAAGACAAGGTGCACCTTGCACGAGAGCTCCAGCTCCTACCATCTTCTTCGAAGTCTATAAGCCAGGCCAGCACGGCCCCTTCAATCGAATCTAGCCTTTCGGTGAGTTTGTGCTTGGTTACCTTCCTAAATGCTAAACACAGTTAATCCTTGTCCAGTAGAGCCGCCATCGTCGTTTCCCTCCCCGCCGGTCTGCATCGCCGATCGCCCAGTTTGATCCACCGCCGCCGCCGCCAATCCGGCCGACGACACCATCCTTCCCATTCCGGCCGGGATACCTAGCCCCATTAGTTCATCGGACTGGAAGGGATGCCGAAGAGAAAGCTGGGGCGCGGGAGGCCCCCGTCCGCTGACTCTACCACCGAGGTAACTGTTTTGGTCGGTGTGCCTAAGGTTGTTTTGTTTGAGCCATGATTTAGCCACGACCAAAATTTGGTTTCTTCTGGGAATGTTCAAAGTTTTTGCCAATTTTTTTAATCAAACAATAGGCTGCCAATTTAGTATCCATCTTTTTTTATTTCCTTATTCTGTTATCTTCTTTGCCTGCTTGAGTTTTTTCTGAATACATTTTGACGCGTACTTAATGTCTGATCTTTTAATTGTTTGCGTGATTGACTAATCTAAGGCTTAAAAAAACGGATCATATAATCATGAGTTGTTATGGTCTTATGGACGGGAACTGGGCAAAGAACCATAGCGATAAAGTTAGATAATCACTTGGCTTATTATTACCTAATTTAAATTTGGTAGGATTTGTCGGGTCTTCCGTCCAAACATTTGATATAGATTCATGTTTTTGAGATGGAGAGCATGGGTTGTTGCTTTACCTAGTTTTGTCGCACACTGTTAATCTTTCCTCCTGAACAAAATGGGGAGCTTAGGGTTGCTTTATGTACGTTTTGCTTCTGTGTTCTTGCCAGTAGGAGGTCTTATCTTTTTTGATTATAGATGTTTGTAATGGCCTGTCAAGTGTTGTTAGTTTTTTTCATGCTTATCATGCGCTAGATCATTATAAGAAATGACATTTTGTTTCATTTACAATTGTTTTTCTCCTCCTGTTCGAATTTACACAACTCATTCGATTTTTCTTTTCGAAGATTAACGGATTTCATTCTTAATATGCCTATAACTCTGCAATCAGTTGTGATCAATATGTTTTCCTTAACCTGTTTTTGTGCTATAGGCATTCTTTTAGTTTTCATACACATGTTCGTTGCACAGATTTTTATTTCCTCAAATGAGCTTACGGTGATATCTATGGTTGTCCGCTCGTCTCGGTATGGTTTGCAGGAAAACAAAGGTGAGGAGGACATAACTCAGCCGCACAATTCTGCCAAGGTCAGCCGCACCATTGTTCAGTTTCAGTGTCCATTATAGTTCGTCATGACACCCATTCTTACACTGCATTTTAATCCAACTTCCTTCTTTTATAGGGGAATAAACAGGAAAATGTCCTACTGTGTATATGATTCTAAAATAGAAATAAAAGATACAAAATAATGATATGGCTTAATAAGAAAGTGCATTGAGCCATGTTCCATTTACTAGTTTTTATCTAATTCCTGGGTATATACATTTTATGTATAAAATGTGAATCGATGAACCTACCTTTATCTCTTCCTATTTGTGCATGCATGGTGTACGTTGCTTATAACTTACAGAAAGCAAGAAAGATGGATGGTACTTCAGACATGTGTCATCAGTGCCAGAAAAACAAAACAGGACAAGTTGTTCGTTGCCTGGGCTGCACAATTTATCGGAGACGGTACTGCATTCCATGCATCAAACGCTGGTCTGGACCCTTCTAAAACCTTTTTGTCTTGCAACATTGAATTTAGTTTTTGTAGAGCTTTTACTCTTGTCTGATCTTTTATCACGATACTCCTATATGAAAGTATGTGACGTTCATCGAACTGTTCCCGATTCAGTCAACACCATATGCATTCATATGGAGGGAGTATCCTTCTTTCAGTCACCATTCCATCATGTGTGTTGATTTACTTCTATATTTTTGTTCTTCAAATATTCACTACTTTCAGTTTATGCGGTGATTTGAACAGGTATCCTCATTTGTCAGAGGAGGATTTTGAAAAATGTTGTCCGTTTTGCCGCAATGCTTGCAATTGCAAGGCTTGTTTGAGATCAGCAACAATAAAAAAGGTACAATTTTCTTTTTTATTTGGTTTTCTGGTTTCAGTCGGTTAAGAGAGACTTGAAGGAGTGGGATACCCCTAAGGACCTAGCTATGGATAGGAGCGCTTGGAGACTAGCAATAGATGTGCCGGAACCGTGATCCGTTCTTTTCTCCTTTCTTGCTTACTCGTTTTTCTTTCTTTTGGCTTTTGTTCCTTTTGTTTTTGTCTCTTCTTTTTTGGGTTACTTTTCTTTCTTTTGGCTTTTGTTCCTTTGTCTCTTCTTTTTTGGGTCCCCATGAGTTTCATCTCTACCCTACCCCAACTTGCTTGGGATAAAAAGGCTTTGTTGTTGTTGTTATTGTTGTTGTTTGGTTTTCTGGTTTCAATGCGTTTAATATTTGTTTTTCTAATTTCTTTCACAGGTTGACAAATGGAGTGTATCTGATGACAACAAACTAAAATTCTCTGTTCGGATTGCACACTTTTTGCTTCCTTGGTTGAAAGAATTTCACCAAGAGCAGATGCAAGAGAAAGATATTGAGGCCTCATCTCGTGGTATTGTTTTTGCTATGCCAATCTTTAAATATCTGGCGTGATGACATGCCATGTATTTATTTCTTCATGTTTGTGTTCTGTTCCTGTCTTTGCTTTCACGGCAGGAGTTGATGCATGTGAAGTGGTGGTTCCTCAGGTTGATTGTCCAGGCGATACACGGATGTACTGGTGCGTCTAGTTTACTAATCAAGCATATGCTTCTTATGCAATATATTTGAACATGAGTTCCTTTCTCATGCCCACTTTATGGTTTTATTTTGAACAGTAACAAGTGCAAGATGTCTATTGTTGATTTCCACAGAAGCTGCAAGAAATGTTCCTACGATCTTTGCCTCAGCTGCTGCCATGAGCTTCGCCAAGGTCCTAATTCTGGTGATGTCACTAAATTAGGTGGCAAAGGTGTTTCAAAACAGAGATATAATCGTAATCAAGTTGCAAGACAAGAGTCGTCTGACAAACAGAATTGCATATTGATGGATAGTGCAGTGAGTTGCAAACCCAGTTCGAGACGCTGGAGGTTAAACAACGATGGAAGCATACCTTGCCCACCAAAAAGCTCTGGTGGTTGCGGGAATTCTCTTCTTGAACTTAAGTGCCTGTTTAAGAAGGAATTTGTCTCTGAATTACTTGAAAAAGTCAACTCAGTAGTCAACAGTACAAATATACCAGAGCTAGTAGGCTCAAAATGTTCTTGCTTCACTGGATCTGGTGATGTGAGCAATGAAATGTCACGGGAATCAGCTAGCAGAAAGAATTCCCGGGATAACCACATCTATTGTCCAACTGCTAGAGATGTTCAAGATGGAGACTTGGATCATTTCCAGAAGCATTGGATCAAGGGTGAGCCTGTTATTGTTCGTGACGTGCTCGCGTTATCTTCTGGATTGAGCTGGGAACCATTGGTTATGTGGCGGGCCTTACGAGAAATGAGAGATAAGGAGGAGCCTGAGCAGCTGTCAGTTATGGCTCTTGAATGTCTGACATCGTGTGAGGTGTGTGCATCTTTACTTCATTTCAGCATTTGAGCACTTTTGAGGTCTACTAGATTCCATACATTTTGGACCAAAGACTGTTAAGCCTCCCTTTATATTTAGCTGGGATACCAGCTTACAATCATTCAGCATAGTTTTACATCCGGATCAGCATCAAACTTATGACCAACTCTAAAAACAAGTAAACTACCACTGGTTCCACTAGGGGGCAACCTGACTACAAATCTAGATCAACAAAAGCTAGTAATCATCTGATTCCTGCCGGGATCCTTGGGCTTGTCTGTATACCATCTTCTACTATGTGATTTTTGATAGTGTTCCCCATTTCTTCCAGCTCTTTCCTCTCAGGTTTCATTAACACCTTCCATCACTGGATAAAGGATAGGCTAAGTTGAGCAATTTTGTGAGCACAATTACAAGTATGAGGAGTAAAGAACACCTCCACAAAATCAAAAGTAAACTGGATGTTGCCTCTCTAAACAGAATACCTCCCGGAGAACAATCATGTTAGGTGGATTTTAAAGCTGAACGCAGCAGAGTAGAACCTTTTTCTATTTATATACTTGATAAGCCAAAAGCTGAAGTAGCCTGTAGGGCTGCCAGGCATGTTTATGCTTCAACGCTTAAAGCCTCATGAACAACGCTGAGATTACCTGCACCAGCTATTACTACTTGGCCATCATGATGACAAGCCACAAATCCCCAACTATCAGTCTTTGTTTGCGCCAAGAAACTGCCATCAATATTAACTTTCACCCATTCTGAACCGGGTGGCTTCCAACTCTCATGCATTTGGTTTTCCACAGGAGGGTTTTGAACTTGTTTTTCCTGCAGCTTGACAGTTTCGATTTTCATATTCCTTGAACTGAATATCACCTTCTCACAAGCTTCTAATTGTTCTCCAGCATTAACCCTGTTACGGCTATCCCACCAGGACCATAATAAGAGATAAATGCTTAATTTTCTGTATCCTGTAATGAGAGAACGTGAAGCATTACTTGCTCCGCAGAACTGCATCTCTGGTGCAGTTCTCATGGCTACTTCATTTGATTCAGGAGGAGTCTGCTCTCTGGTGCTAGTGAGCTGCACTCCCTGTTACCATGATTAGGGTTTAGTCGGTTTGTCGTATCTGGTATCTCAACTATCATTGTGATTGTGATTGTTGAAATGTGTGTGGGTGAGTGTGTTGGTGTGAATCGGCATGGGTTCTTGTTTGTGCCACTATCGTAATGAGCAGTTTGAAAAACAAAAGAATTTCCACTTAGAGAGATGAGAGAATGGGAAATAGGAAGGAAAGGTGGGTGATGAGGGGAAATCATTGATTCATTACTCATGTAAAAAAGGTGGCTGCTACACAAACCTTCTGTTTCCCCTTGTTTCACCCATGCTGAACAAATAAACAGCTGTGGTTAAACTTATTCAACCCTGTTTTTTTCCACCATGTTGTGCTCTTGAAATTTAAACTATGATTTATATATAGAGGTGTTGCACTTCCCATTTAAATCTTTGATATTTTGATTAAAATAAAAATTTTAACACTAACAGTGCTTCCTATGCCCTAAATGCAGATCAATATTAATATTCGTAAGTTTTTTGATGGCTATTCCCGTGGAGCTGTTGGACCAGAGGATTTACCTGTGCTGCTTAAACTTAAAGATTGGCCACAAAATAGTTCATTTGAGGATAGATTGCCACGACATTGTTCTGAATTCATATCTATGCTTCCATTCCGTGAGTACACAGATCCAAAATCTGGTCCTCTCAATCTGGCAGTGAAGTTGCCTAAAAATGTTAAAAAGCCAGACCTTGGTCCAAAGACTTACATTGCCTATGGTGTCGCCCAAGAATTGGGAATTGGAGATTCTGTTACCCAGCTTCATTGTGACATGTCTGATGCGGTAAATATAGGATAAGCTGTTTTGTTTCACACCTCTCTTGCTAGCACAGAAGTGTAGGGTGGGGTTTTTTTTCTCATGTCATTTGCATATTGGAACTTGCTCGCTTATTTTTCTGTTTTATGCCCTTGTTAATATTGATTACTCATGCAAACACCTACTAGTGGAGTTAATCCAGTACATGAATAGATTTATTATGAAACTTGTTGAGAATTTTCTGTAGACCTGAATTTCGTCTTGTTGCTTTCTTGCATAAGTGTTATTCTACTTTTATGCTAGCTATAATGGATAGGGATGCTGGATTGTTTATCGACCATGGTACAAAATTATCATCTCAATGGTTGAAAAATCCGAAGTGTTGATCTCAGTTGTGAACATGTATTTGTCCCCTGTACCTAGATGTATTATTGTATTAATTACCCGGTAAGTTGTCCTTTCGTGTACTGTCTTTATGAATGGTGTCATCTTTTCTATTGTCTAAATAGGTCAATATTCTCACACACACTGAAGAATTACATCTCAAAGTAAAAAGGGTTGCAGCAATAGAGAAAAAGATCTTCTTGTAGAGGGAAACCAGTCGGGTGGTGGTGCATTGTGGGATATCTTCCGACGAGAAGATGTAACGAAACTAAAGGAATACTTAATGAAGCATGCAGAGGAGTTCAGGCATTGTAATTATGAACCAGTGAAGCAGGTCCTTATTTCAACTTAGCATTTTCCATGGAAATCCCTATGATATTTTATTCTTATGTCGCTCAATCGTTCTATGTCGGCAGGTTTCTCATCCTATACATGATCAAAGCTTTTATCTAAGAAAAGAGCACAAGATAAATCTTAAGGAAGAATATGGCCAGTGAAGAATGTTGTTGTATTTTGGATCTTGATAGTTCCCTTGATTATTGTTTACTGGTTTTCTGTTCACTATATATTTAGGAATTGAGCCTTGGACATTTGAACAGAAGCTCGGTGAGGCAGTACTTATCCCAGCAGGATGTCCTCACCAAGTCAGAAATTTGAAGGTATTGTGATTGACATTGAAACAGCTACCTGGTTCGGTTGCTGTTAGCGGCATGATTTTCAATCAAATTCAGTTGCTGTTAGGCAGCATTGTGATTGTATGTCCTTTTTGTTTTGTGCAGTCTTGTGTAAAGGTTGCACTTGACTTCGTTTCTCCAGAAAATATGCAAGAGTGTATCAGATTGACAAAAGAATTCCGTCTGCTTCCAACGGATCATAGAGTGAATGAAGATAAACTAGAGGTCTGCCAGTCATTTGTCGTCCATACTCTCTTAACATTTTGTATGCATAAGGATCCATTGTTTATCTACATTGTAATCCCGGTTATGGTCACACATATAAACTATTAGCATAATATCATTTCATAGCTCCAGAACTACTATACTTCTTTCTTATCTAATTGGATTTTTAAGCTGTATTTAAAATTCTGTGGGTCCTCTCAATCTAAATCACCAGGTTAAGAAGATAGCTCTTTATGCGCTCAACAAAGCCATTGACGACATTGCTGTATATGATCACAAGGAAAGGTTGGTAGCACCAATATTTTTTTACAGACTTTTTTTATTAAAGTACCTCAGCGTTTCACTTATTTGGTGCCCATTCAATTTTTTTTATCTGAGGGCCTTCTTAAAATGTCACAGAAAATTGTTTAGTGATTTATGTTATTATTTTTGACATTGCATCTCAGCGAATATGTGATCATCCAATATTTTGCCCTGTTTCAAATTTTAGGAGGGAAATTGTTTATGTAGACATGATAAAAGAAATACAAGTTTGTTAGCAGATGATTTACAATGCCTGTTTACTTCTGTTTTGTGTCTTCAATCTAGGATGAATTTGATGCTGATTTGTTTTTTACAGATTTACCTAACTTTATGTTATTCTTATATTCTTGATGAAATTGACAAAATGCACCATGCTGAATTTGGTAATGGAAGGGACATGAAATCTGCACTTTATCAGAAAATAGTTCTGTTGTGCAGAATGTAGATTACAAATTTTTTCAGAGTATATTTCAGTTTTAGCTCATCTGCTGCTTCTTGCTGTTGCTTGTAAATTATACATTAGGACTACTCAAAATTTCTTTACAAAACACTCTGTATCCTAGTTTTGGAATCCTTATGCATTAATGGTGAAGTATGCTATGTTCTGTGCAACATAATATAGTTTTCTACAAACTGTTGGATTAACATTGTTTATATATTACTAAGTAATTTTTTTCCATTATCTAAAAAAATATATTACTAAGTAATTTTTGCTTTACCAGAACAAAGAACAATGTGGAATATGAACCTTGCTCAAGCGTACCTACGGAAATGGATGAGCATGAGAAATAACCATTCTGAAGGCATGTGAACCTTTGGATAAGCGGCAACCTGCATCTATTGCTGCCGCTTCCACCCCGCCTTATATTTTTGTGGTCTCATATTCGGGCTTATAGGAGAATACTTAGATAAGAAAGTAGTAGTTCTGGAGCAATGGATACATAACGGAGAAGAATTTTCGATATGATTTCTTGTTGTAAACGTGTATTATAAAAACTTTATTAACCTGTGTAGATCAACAAATAATCTTTTAAACCTAAAATCTCTCTTTCTGCAAGAAAGACGAAAGCCGATTTCTTATAGCTCATTGATCCGAAAGGAAGTTTGGAGCTTCGATCCGGACCAGTAGAGAGCTCTTGGAGGTTTCCTTTTGTGGGTTGCGCACAGCAAAATGCACTGTGAGACGGGGCGCGACGAGCTGAGCATCGTCGTGGTTGAGATAGGAAGCTAGTGGAGCCTATCAGAGAGAACGGAGAAGTGCTTGCCAAATCTGGACCGTCTATCATGGAACAAACGACAGCTCTTCCTTCACACTTCCATTGAGTTAATAAAAACGATGAGTGGCCACTGCCTGTCGGATACGCATGGGCAATGGTGATGCCAAAATCAATCGGGTGCAAATACCAGCAATTACAACATCCGACGTGTTTACAAGCATTACAGGGTGATGAGACATGTCTCATTTGCACCAATCTGATGCCAGTCTCATTTGAAAGCACAGTGACATATGAAACTTATAAATTCAAGATCTGTGTCGTAGTAAAATAAACCCAAACAATTTGAAATTTGTTTCTAGTGTTTGTTCTAGCCCATTTACAATTCAGCAGTAAAATAAACCCAAACAATTTGAAAATTTTAACAGTCAAGAACGGGGACAGAATTAAAGCATGTGTGCAATAATAATTATAATATTCCTTTTTATCCAATGCATATGTTCAACCAACTAGAGTCACAGCAATGACAGCTATGTACATCAACAATGTACAAGACAGCTGGAATCACAGTTCACTGGAGCATAATAATGATCATGAAACTAACTGAGCATCGTCTAAATTCATTCTACACATGATCAGGCAAGCACGAAAGTATATACTACTACCTCTAAGTAACCACCAAGGACACAGATCACACTAGACTGACAGATTCCAAGCTAAAATTGAGCTCATTCGTTCAAACACTATCGAAACAGCACATTTGCCGTATGCCCTAGGCACATGGCAACGACGGAAATACCCACGGCAACTTTGCCATGGGTAACACATGGCATATGGCGCACGGCAAAAAAAGCCGTCGATAAAGGCCTCTTTGTCGTATGTGTCTCGGCTGGCCGACGGTAAAAAAAAAAACACACCGTTACCTTCTCCTACGGTGATGGCGTGCTTTGTCGTGTGCCCGACGGGAGGCACACGGCAAAGCCTATTCTCTTTGCCGTGTGCCAAGCAAATGGCACACGACAAAGGTTCAATCTTTGCCGTGTGCCAGGGTCATGGCATACGGCAAATGTGGTTTCCAGATTGGCAGAAACTCCCTTCTTTGTCGTGTGTCATGACCAAGGCACACGATAAAGGCTTAATAATCTGTCAGCAACCCATTAAAATTAGCTGTCTCCGGACAAAAAAACAACCAATATTCAACATATATAATCACAGCAATTCAAATATCATCATAGATATTCAAATATCATCACTGGTATCAAAATATCATCCCGGAGATTCTCAACACAAATGTTTCATAATAACCATCATATAGGAGGTTTAAAACATAATAATCATTCACATAACATTCCAGACAGTTCATAAACTCAAACAAGAAAAATATTAAGATAAAAAGTTCACTGACGATAAAAGCCTTGCCCACCAGCTGGCAACAAGTCCTGATCTTGATTTCCCTCAAGCCATTGACTCCATGCAGTCGATCCCGTCGATTGATTCTACACAAATAAGAGATGTTGATTACTGATTAGTCTTTCAATACGTGAATGCTCTAATATCCTAAGTAAGTCTCTAGTATTGAGTTTGTTTATTATAATGAATGTTCTGCTATGGACAAAACAGAAACCAAAACGTTCATACTCACAGGAGTACTAGCCGGAGTAGGTGGCCGAGGAGGTAGAGCAAACGACGGCATCGGCAGCAAGGGTGTACCTAAACTCTAGCCTAGTGATGCCATCCACTGAGTCAATTGCTGCTGTTGGTGCTCGAGCCTCCCGAAATTTTGTTCCATGTCCTCTCTTGCCTTCCTCTCTGCAGCGAGCTGGGCCTGTAACATTTGATCTTATTATTGCAATACAAAAAAGTGATGTGCAAAACCAGTAAATCAACGATGAATATAACTGAAATTACCTAAAGTGCCTCCACATAGGACTGTGTAGTGTTTGGTCGAGGGCGTATAGCTGAGCTTGAGCTCGTGCTCCTCGCTCGTATCGCGGAGAGAGTGGGCGTAGTCACCGTGTCGAGCGTTTCTTCTCTAATCCAGTACCGCCCATACTTCCTGCCTCCTCCCACCCTCATCATGACTTCCCCATCAAGATCATGGGTGGTAGGATCCCACTCAGGCCCATGGATCTCCTTTCCCTTTGATGTGTACTCCGTGAGGCGGGTGTGGATGGAGGAATTGCTGTATGCCGTGGGCGGGGCTTTCGGGTCATACTGGACGTCGGGCGCCATGGCCTTGCCCTTGCGAGCCATAGCAAATGCCTCGAACTAGGTGCAAGGGCGACCATCATGTGATGCTGACTACAAAACAAAATAGAAGGAATATTAAAAAGTTATAGAGTATTGAGCGTTAGAATAAATAAAAGAATTCACATACCCATCTCGTCGCATATTGCTTAAGGGAAAGATTCCCTTGATGGTGTGCTAGACCTAACATCAGCAAACGACACTCTCGACAAGCATTATGCGTCTTCTCCCAGCCCTCCGCACACCACTTGTCGATAACAGCTTCCCAGGCAGGCGTATTGGTGGCACACCACCACGCAGGCACCTACATATCATCAAGTACATTACATATAATTAAGAAGAGCAAATTAATCATACTTAATATTAGAAAAATATTAATATTACTATTCTATATTTACCTGCATGTATTCATCTCTGGTAAGCTTCATGTTTCTCACTTGAGTTTTGGTGACCTTAACTTTAAGGTGCTGGGTGTGGTACACAATCACAGTCTGGATACGTGCCTCGTAAAACATGTCCCTCACGAGCTTAGGACATGCACGGTGAGCCACGATCTTTGCTCTATCCTTATATCCCGTCTCGCATCTGTAGAAATCCTGCAAATAGATTTGATGTGTAACATCATGATTTCAAAAGTGTCCTATGAATATGATGTATTGAGCAATGCAGTGTGAGGCAGACTTACCCACAGCTCCCTGAGCACATGTTCTGCCTTGTTATTAAAGATCCTACCATCCCGATCATACTCATCCTCAGCGAAAAAGTAGTGCTTCCATGTATAGGCCAGCACGCGCTCTCCAGCATAAGGAACTATGCCCGGAAAGTGTGTATTTACCAAAAGACCCAGGATGCCATTGACATGGCGATCGTGATCTCCTGGAGCGAGCAACACCCAACTCCTGCACAAGTGATTAAGAAAAATTAGTAATTTCTATTATGCTTCTCTATGAGTCAAATGAATAGGTTGTCATAGCATGTAAAATACTTACTTAGGCAGATCGGGTCGAATCAACGGCCGTCTGACAACAAGTATTGGTCGCTTCGGAAGCTCTGAAGGACCTCTCAACCACACCTCTGACGATGCAGAGGAAGTGGAACCCCCTGTCTCCTGCTCCTCCCCCCAACTCCTGCTCCTCCTGCTCGTGCTGCTGCTGCTCCTCCTCCTCCTCCTCATGATTGTATCTATGTCCGTGTTTGTGCCATGTCATCTGTTTTGCGGTCTCCTCGGTCATGCAAAGACGTTGAAGCCTTGGTATGAACGAAAGGTACCGTATGATGTTCACCGGAATCGTGAGCTGCTTCTTACCACCATCACGTGTATCTACCTCTAGGTACCTAGAGGACTTACACTTTGGACAGTGTGTTGCTTCCGCATGTTGTTTTCTAAATAAGACATATCCGTTAGGACAAGCATGTATCTGCTCACATGGCATCTTAAGCGCACTAAGCAGTTTTCGTGACTCATACATGCTCTGGCAGAATGTGACCTTCCGGAAGTAGGCTGCCAATGACTATCAACATAGCATCGAAGGCGCCTCGACTCAGGCTAAACTGGGACTTCAAGGCCATTAGACACGCAATGGCATCTAGTTGACACACCTTGGTATGCCCATGGAGGGGTTATTGTGCCACCTCCATCATTTGGTAATACGCGTTTGCACTTGGCTCCGGCTCCTCCTCCTCCCTGGGTACTTCATCCCCGTGTGCTTCTTGATAGTCATTTAACATGTCTCCTACACCTGCATCTGCATCATAATCCTTCATGCGTTGTCTCACTAACTTGTGCCTTGGACGCTCGCCTTCACCACCGGGTATAGTCTGACATAAATCCATTCCTACAAAGGTGCTTGCCTATGACCTATTTATCGTGTCGACGTGTGTTTCTATAATTATCGCAGGGACACCAAGTGACACTTGTTCCTTTCACCTTGGCAAATGATCATTCCAAGAATTTGTTGGTCTTCCGAATCTATTCACTGGTATACTTTCCGTTCTTTGCCCAACCCATATATATCCACTCACGGTTCGGCATCCTCTAATATATCAGCGAGTACAATTAAAAATATTTTCATCTACATGATGCTTAGAAAGTCTAATAGGTGAAGGTAGGTTCTAATTCCACCCGAGGATCCATAGCTGAGGCTCGTTTCCACGGTCTACTCCTCTCTGAGACAGAATTTTGATAGCACTTCCCCACTGTTCTCCAAATACACGTCCTGCAAAGGAGATTGTGTATCCGGAGAACAACGGGGAAGTGCTGCCGAAACTCTATCTCAGATCAGAATAGACAATGGAAACTAACCCTAATTACGCATCCTCGAGCTGTCCAAATAACATGGACAATTCGAAACAAATACAGTCAAAGATATGCAATCGTATCTGCATATCTCCAACCGTATTTCTTTTGAACGGGAGACGCCTAACTAGGTTATGTGACCTACAAACATAAATGAAAAGAGGGGTCTTTTATGCCTCACGTACCTAGTTGTGCAACAAAGTGACGGGTCGAGGAAAGTGCAAAAGCCTCTCCCCGCATAAAAAAAAGAACATGTCTTTTAGTGCTAGCGTAATGAAGCATATATATAACTTATAAATTCAATCATCATAGTTATTCATCAATACTTGCTAAGGAAGGCAAAAACACACAAGCTAGCCATATAAAACAGCAATAATTGACTTCACACAGAATCCATAGTAGTTCAAAGATAAGGAAAATTATGGGTAAACTTCAACACTAACGATGGTTGGTTCCAGCTGAGGCTCATGAATAGAGTCGATGTGTTGGTTGACAAATAGTTGTGAAGGAGTTCAGGACATTGTTTAAGGCAACTACAGTGAAACTGTTGTGATCATTATGTGCCTGAAATATACGAGGCTCCATTCGAAGATTGGTATAACATCGACATCGGTGGCCTTCAAGAAGCTCAATTATGTATTCTGAGCCACTAAGCTTTGATGTATGATATGGTTCTTTTGTTTTGGTAGAAGCTACATATAGCGCAGGGAAGACAAGCATCATGAGCTCCTTATCTTCTTCCTCCTCAGAATCAGTTTCAGACATGGCAATGTTTTTCTCACTCATCTGCTGAATTTATCTACTAGTGAATAAGAATATGGCATTCAAAATAAAGCATTGCTATAGTGGCCGAAAACCTAGTTTTACAAATCTGTTAGCTATATGGCAGCAGGAAAATTTCTGGACGCTATGAATATTAATTTGCTCTATGGCTCACAAGTCACCGCACAATAAAATTAGATTCGTAGCAGATTTACGGAGAAGAGGAGAGATTGCTCACGTACAACAATTCGGTGGAGCAGAGATGATGAGGCAGCCACTGGTTGGAGCGTTCGTCATGGTGGGGTACCCGTCGATTTGGTTGAAGACGATACAGTCGGAGCTGCCGTGGATGCTCTGCGGCGCCTGCGGGCCTCGGAGGCTGAGGGGGGGGGGGGGGGGAGGGAGGGAGGCGGCGCGGCGGGGGCCCATCGGCGCCTGCAAGCTCGGCAACGGAGGCGGGAGGGGGGGGGGGGGGAGGAAGCGGCGTGGCGGGGGCCTGACGGTGCCTGCGGCCTCGGCAGCTGAGGGGGGGGGGGGAGCTGGCGCATAGTGGCGGGGAGGGGGAGGGGAGGAGGCGGCGCGGTGGGGGCTCGGTGACGCCTGCGGCCTTGGCGATGGAGGGGGGGGGGGGGAGCCGGAGGCTCTGAGGCGTGGCAGCGTGGTCGGGCTCGGGGTCGTCGAGGGCTCGGAGGCGCGACGGCAACGACGGCTTTGACTGAAGACGGATAAGTCCCCAGATCCAATCGGGGACTTGTCCTAAATGTTTGCCGTGTGCCACTCCCTAGACACATGGCAAAGACAGGCACACGACAAAGCTGATGGGCCTAGCTCTTTGCCGTGTGCCACTACCAAGGCCCATGGCAAAAATGGACTTTGCCGTGTTCCTCCTTTCCGGCACACGACAAATATTTAGATGTAGTTTTTAAAAAAATAGAAAATACTTGGACACTCTAACAATCACCAAATTTGGTCATCATACAACTCATATTTTCTGTAGCCTATAAAAATTTGGTTGAAGTCAAAACTACACTCAGCGTTCATTTTGATTCAAAATTTGGAAGGTTTCTATTCAACGCTCTAATTCTTTTACGGAGATTCTTTGATTTGTGAGGAACATATATGACAGCTTGTGTGAAATATTTTATACTCTTTATCACAATCTTTATGTATGATATAATAATGTCAGGACAATTCTCAAAATTTTTCAAACTCTGATTGTTTTTTTTTAAATTTAATTTCAATTGAACCACACGATGGTTGTTATATTTCATATATAATATACATGATTTTTTCTTGTTCTTTCATGAATACAGACTTAAATGGGAGCCATTAGCATGAAATATCAAACTTGCACGTACTACATTGCATTATTCGAACCGCTTACAGTTCAAATTTGAATTTTCACAAAATAATTCAAATAACAAAATAAATTAACTAAATATAATAAAAACAATAAAAAATTTATCAAATATCACTGTTCAAGCACCATACAAATGATAGGAAAAACAAAAAATATTAGGGAGGAAAAGAGGAAGAAAAAAAACTTTGCCGTGTGTCATGTAAGGACACATGACAAACATCAACTTTGCCATGTGCCTGCCGACATGGCACACAACAAAGATGGTCACATGCCACTCACATGTCGTGTTTGCCATGTGGCAGGGTATGACACACGGCATATCCTAACTTTTGCCGTGTGCTTTGTGACGTGGCACACGGCAAATATGTAACAGCCGTTACCGTCGTCAGCACGTCGTGCTTAGAAACACCTAACAGCTTGTTTGCCGTGTGCTACATCATAGGACACACGACAAAGAATGCCTTTGCCGTGTGTCTGGCTTACGGCCCACGGTAAAGAGTCTATATGCCGTGTGCCGAATGTTTGCCGTGTGTCTTATAACGGGCACATGGCAAACAAGATCTTTGCCGTGTGCCAGATATAAGGCCCACGGCAAAAATGTTGGCACACGGCATACTCTTTGTTTCCCGTAGTGAAATTCAAACGGTCTGGACTAGTTTTAGCTAGGGTTAGTTTAGGTTCATGAGAAAAATTGCAAGAATCCTAGATGGTAGTTAGGGTTAGATGATAGGTTATACTTTACTTAGGGTTAGGCTAATGAGTAGAATCGGAATAATGTTTCAAAATAGCAACGGTTTCATGGTTGGATGAAAAGTGTTTAAGAATATTTATTTGCAAATGAGGACATCAATTAATTTCTTTATCTGTGGGCATGAGAAAGAGTTGTGATCAGGTGGAACATGTATCCCAATGTTACTTTGGCAGATGCGCCGATTCCACTGGCATTACCCGTTCCAAATTGCGAATGTAACTACCTTGCACATGTGAAGCAATCCCGACATCCACTAACAGCATCCCGAGCTTACTATTCTTGTCCAAATGATGGGGTATGTTTTTGTGGCCTTTGTTGCATTGTAAATATGGATGTATAGCAATATGACGTGTGATATTTTTTGTAGGTCGGGCAATGCAATTTCTTTTAGTGGATTGATGGTCCCATTATGTATGATGAGAGGACACTCCTATTTCCATATGACAACGAG
This sequence comes from Eleusine indica, assembly GCA_030378355.1. Classification (NCBI taxonomy): domain Eukaryota; kingdom Viridiplantae; phylum Streptophyta; class Magnoliopsida; order Poales; family Poaceae; genus Eleusine; species Eleusine indica. The sequence continues at coordinate 11,288,647 of CM059502.1, forward strand.
CATTGGCCGTATGAGGAGCGATGGGTGCCCCCACCATGAAATCTGACGTTGATGTCTAGCCAAGAGAAGATTGATGCTTCATTTAGACATGTGCGTGAGCCTCATTTTTGCAAGTGTGGTGTCTCGGCGGAGTTGCACGGGCCTCCACGGGGATTGACAGACACCCTTTTGTCTCGTTGCCCGTTCACTGGCACGGTAGCTGTTTTTGGGTGTATGTGTATATTGTTTTCTATTGGACGACCATGATTACATGAATAACATTATTACTCTAAATTTTGTTTTGTTACAGGAAAACAAGCATGGATTTGACTTTTAGGAGTTGATATAGAGTCTGAAGCCACTTTAACCAGACCCTGACGCTTTACCAGATGAAGTTCTTTATGGCATATCATTGCCATGTGATGAGAGGCCTTCGTTAAAATGTCAATGTGGCGCGCAAGCTAGAAGAGGTGTTGTACCATCGGAGCTTGGTTTCGGCTACTATTGTGGAGATACGGTTGGTGAAGATGATGAGTGGGTGAGTAGTGAATGGTGTAGTCATTTCTCAGGGTAGTTGCAAGTGTGATTGGGAGACCTTTCCTCGATGAGAGAAATTATTAAGAGAGGCAAGTATGTATGGACCGGAGTACTTGACGAGGAGTTGGCGAGAAGAAGGCAGCATATACGAAACGACATATTGCCTCGAACCTCCCGAGTTTATTTTTGATACAACAAACAATGAGTGTGGAATTGATAAGTGCAATGGTGGGTATGCAACTCGTGAGAAGGCCTTACACATTTGGAGGAAGAATCAAGAATGTAATAGAACCGCCTTACCACGGAGACGATTCTATTTCAGGATCTTTCTCGGGTGGCAACACGCGCTGTGACGCCTCATAGTACAACACATGACAAAAATAATATAGTTGCAACAAGAACATAGATAGACTATAGAGTTTTACATAAATTCAAATTTAAATTACAAATCAGAGTTTTTAAAAGTGTGAAAGCAAATATAGTTTAACAGTGAATAAATGGTCTGACGGAATAAGTAAGATACAATGGTCCTCTCACGACGATACACAATAGTAGTAGCCGGCCTTGATCAGTGTCATGCCCTTGACACCATGCCAGCGCACACAAGACTATTTCTCATCATCGTTGGTGCAAGGCTCCCACTCAATGTTCCAGCAGTCAGGACGTTGGCCTTCCTAGTGGAACCTCCCATCGCAGTGACAGTCTCCACCCTGATCATCTGAAAACCACATAGAGCCACGCCCTGAGCAACTAATACTCAGAAGGTCTGACCCGTCAGAATGTCCATCTATAGTCGACTCCTAGACATGCATAGGCTAAGGGTAGGATTTATGTTGCCAAAAAGCCAGCCTAAGAGTGGATCCTTATTTTTCAAGTTTTAGTAGTAAGTTAAGTACATGCAAAATAATAAATTTAGTTTGCACTATAACTACCACAATCATGGTTGATATACAATTAATAATTAATCAATACAACAATATTCACCCATTCAACTTATTAAGCTTCCAACTACATTCCGGCAGAGTTATCAAGTGGTACTCGTTACTATGAGGGGCAGCGACTCAAATCGATTTACATCATGCAGAAGAAACCTGCTTGCATGATCCATACGTGCTTTATGGAAGTCGCATAGAGCAACCTTCCGCATACAGTACCACAAGGTATTTCGGGTCCAGACTTCCCCGAGAAGGGTCCCCCATCGCGATGCGTCCCGTACTGCCATCTGTGGGTGGATTGCTCCCTCCTCTCTTTCCTAGTTCCGCCAAACAAGGGAGAAGGCAATCTTCCGACCAAGTAGTAGTCATAGCTACGTCAGTTTACAGGGCCCATAACTCCAGCATGCAAACAATACGTTCAAACTTGATCCCATGGGCCGGACATGTGGCAGAGCCTTAAGTGACTCAGACGGGGCTACCTCCTTGAAGACAAGCTGTCCTTCCCTTTCCACCTAGTTGCCCATCCGGTCTTCATTTGTTATCCCTTCCAAATTTTCTTCAGTCAATATCATTCCCAGTGATAATATTTCCTGATCTATGAGTGGTCTCCATACCACTCGACGAATAGTCGTTCTAAATTAAGCAGAGCGACTACCGTCCTGAGGCTATAATTAGGTAAAAGGAACCTAATGCAATACTAGGTTTTCAAACAACTCCTATAAACTTAATGCACAGACAATCCTACACACCCTATCTAGTGAGAAAAATAAAATGGTAAAACTGGTGGAATGCACCGGGGCTTGCCTGGGGCCTGCTCTTGACCTAGTGGATCATTTCTTTCACCTTCTGGATCCTGCTTTGTTCCAGCCTCCACATGGTTCACCTCGTTATCTATATGATGCAAAGATGATGCAATGCGCATGAGAAATATTTTAATTCGAGACATTTTCTTAACAAACACGCTAACTCGACGACTTACTGTATAAAAGAACGATATGTGTGGTTGCGATAAGTGGACAAAAAGGTGCAAATTGTAAACTAAGGTGTACTGATCATGGAATTATCTTTAGCTTATGTGATATTTGATATGGAAGAAATAACAACCAAAACAAAATGTTGGAATTAAACTATAGTGCCAAGTGAAACAATAAAACTACAAGGCAATTAATTATTTTAACAGGGTTCTGGAAGTCAAATGACCAGGTCTGATTTACTGTAAATGGGAATACCTTGAGTCATTTATTTGCTAAGTTTCACTTAAATGCATTGAGCCATTAATTTTAAATAATTAAAACAAGGCAAAAGGATAAATAATTAGTTGTGAGTAAATTATAAAGAACTAGAACTTGTGCTTTTATAAGAAGGTCCAACATGATAAAATATGATTATTCACCAAGTGTCATGAATTTACTTGCCTCACAGATTTGTATAGGAATATATTAGTATTTTACTCATTTATTGTAATCCTGATAGTAATATTAACATGCAACATTGTTTAGCATTTTTCTAAAATACTAAACATCTGGACGAACCAAATAAAATTTACTTTGACCCCAAACTCAAAGTGTGGAATTTGTTATGGATTTTACAATGCACAGCGATTTACAGTCAAATACTAAATCACAGAAAAAATAGAAATATTGGGCTGGCCAATCAAAACGTGGCCACTAAGGTGGCCACACGATGGCTTGCCGCAGGGGATTCGGCCCAGCTCGAGCTGAAGCTCAGCCATGGTGGTCGTGGCTCACCGAAGCACGACGGCGCGTCGCGGAAGAAGACCAACAGCTGCTAAAAATCACAAGAAAAATACCTGCATGTAGCACAGCTCGGCGCGCATCTGATTGAGGGGTTCTTAGCATCCAGTGATGGCAGGTGGCCGGCTGCAAGCAGAACAGAGCTCTGGGTAAAGGCTGCAGTTTTCAAATTGTGGGACCCACCTCATTTTTCTTTTTTGTTGGTTTTTGAAACAGCACCAATTTCATATTTTTATATCTTTAAATATTGACCCTATGTCAAATCTAAAAATATGGGCATATTTATCAGGATGTGCTTGAAGTCATAAAAATGATACGGTTCGGTGGTTACTAATTGAATTTGAATGATAAATTTTCAAAGAGGGTTACTTTTTGATCATTTGGGCATTTATTTGAGCTAATAAATTAAAGGATAAAATTTTGAGATATTTCTAAAAATTCTAGTTTGTTCCAAGCTATGACATATATTTTTTTGAGTATGGATTATGTTGAAAAATTTGGACTTTTAGTTCAAATGCCTCTCAAATTTGATCGAATTTTATTCAATTTGTTTTCAAAGTGAGTTCAAATTCTTAGTTTGAGTTTATAAACATGTCAAGGTTGTGAGTAAGGTGCTTTGCCAGGAATCCTTGACACCAGAGGTGTCACAGCCTTCCATCCTGAAAGAAATCTCGTCCTAAGATTAAAGAAAGTTACGATGGTTTACCTAGGTGTTGGTTTGGGAACTCTGGGTAGTGACTTCGTCGGAATTCTTCTGTCTCCCAAGTAGCCTCTTTCTCAGTGTGATTTCTCCATTGAACCATGTAGAACTTGAGCATCTTCTTGCGCGTAACTCATTCCTTCTCATCTAGTACCTTCACCGGGCGCTCTGAATTTGTGAAGTCGGGTTGTAGTTGTTCGGTGCTCTCCAAGGGGACGTCAACTGGTGTCTTCAGACACTTCTTGAGCTGGGACACATGGAATGTGCCATGCGCTCCAGTGAGCTCCTTTGGTAGCTGGAGTTTGTAGGCTGCAGGCCCACACCTGGCAATGATTGGATATGGGCCAATGTAATGGGGCGCTAGCTTTCCTGGATCCCAAATCGTTATACACCTTTGGTTGGCAACACCCGAAGGTAGACCCGATCACCGGCTCTAAATTCTAGCAGGTGACATCTTTTATCCGCATAACTCTTTTTTCTGGATTTTGTCGCTCGTAGATTTGATTGTATTTCCAGTACTTTCTCCTCTGCTTGTTGCACCAATTCCGATCCCAACACTACTCTCTCTCCTGATTTTGACCAGCTTAGGGGTGTGTGACAACGGCGACCATATAGAGCCTCAAATGGTGCCATCTTGATGCTTTTTTGATAACTATTGTTGTATGCAAACTCGGCCAAGGGTAAGCATTCATCCAACTGCTTGCTATGATTCAATACATAGGCTCTCAATATGTCTTCCAATATTTGGTTAACTCTTTCAGTTTGGCCATTAGTTTGCGGATGATATGTCGAACCCCTAATTAATCGCGTACCCAACAACAAATGTAGTTGTTCCAAGAAGCGTCCAATGAATTGGGAGCCTCTATCCAACACGATGGTCTTGGGCACACCATGCAAGCAAAGAATATGCTCGATGTATAGCTATGCATATTGTTGCATCCTGGAACAGATGGAGACCGGTATGAAGTGTGCAACCTTGGTTAGTCGATCAACAATAACCCAGATGGAGTCAAACTTGCGTGACGTCGGGGGCAAGCCGACAATGAAATCCATGCTGATGTCATCCCATTTCCAAGCCGGAGTACTCAAAGGTTGTAATTGACCAGCTGTCTTTAGGTGATCGGCCTTGACTCAACCGCAGGTATCACACTCTGTGACGTACTGTGCTATTTCCCTCTTCATGCAAGTCCACCAATATCTAGATCTCAAATCGTTGTACATATTGTTGCTTCCTGGGTGCATGGAGTACTTTGCAACATGGGCTTCATCCAAGATCTTGTTGCGAAGTTCCAAATTCTTAGGCGCTACTAGGCGATCCTTGAACCATAAAACACCTTCTGTGTCTTTCCGAAAACATCGAACCTTAGCATCACCATCCTTTAGTCTCCTTCTAAGGTGTGCCATGCCAACATCATTCTTCTGGGCTTCTACTATTTCTTCTCGCAAGGTAGGCACCAACGCTAGGTTATAGAGAGCTCCATGGGATGTTACTTGGACATAATGGTCATCTTGAACTTGTGGGCTGATCATGATGTGATGACATTGGGCTTTGCGACTTACTGCATCAGCCACGACATTAGCTTTTCCGGGGTGGTAGTGCACTTCCAATTCATAGTCCTTGATCAATTCCAACCAACAATGTTGTCTCATGTTTAGGTGGTCCTGGGTGAAGATGTACTTTAAGCTTTGTTGATTAGTGTAGATACGGACCAGATTTCCACGAAGATAATGCCTCCACATTTTTAATCTAGTACTACTACTACCAATTCTAGGTCATGTGCTGGATAGTTCTACTCATGCTTCCTCAGTTGTCTGGACCCATAAGCGATGACTCTTTCATCTTGCATGAGCATACAACCTAATCCGATACCTGAAGGATCACAATAAACATCGAACGGTTTTCCTAGATCCGGTTGAGCTAATACTAGGGCAGTGATAAGATGCTTCTTCAGGGTTTGAAAAGTGTTCTTGCAACCTTTGTCCCATAGAAATTTCTTTTCCTTCTTGAGTAACTCAGTCATTCGTTTTGCAATCTTGGAGAAGTTTGTGGATGAAACGGCAGTATTAACCAGCCAGTCCCAAAAAACTGCGTATATGGAACACAATTTTTGTTGTCTTCCAATTTAGTACATCTCTTACCTTACTGGGGTCTACGGCTATGCCTTCTTCAGAGATAATGTGACCCAAAAATGGTACTTGCTTCAACCAAAACTCACATTTGCTAAACTTTGCATATAGTTGATGTTCCCTTAACCTCTGTAGTACAGTGCGAAGATGCTCTGCATGTTCTTCTTTTGACTTGGAATAGACTAGGATGTCATTGATGAACACCACTACGAACTTATCTAGCTCTGGCATAAACACCGAGTTCATGAGATACATGAAGTGTGATGGTGCGTTTGTCAATCCAAAAGACATCACTAAATACTCGTAAAGTCTGTATCGAGTGGAGAATGCTATCTTGGGGAGATCTTCAGTACGGATCTTAATTTGGTGGTATCCAGAACGCAGATCAATTTTTGAGAAAACCTTAGCTTCAATCAACTGATCAAAGAGAATGTCAATGCATGGCAGTGGATACTTATTCTTGATAATCATGGCATTGAGCGGTCGTTAATCCACACATAGCCTCAAGGTCTCATCCTTTTTCTTCACGAACAACACCAGACAAACCCAAGGTGAAGAACTTGGTCGAATAAATCCTTTATCTAGCAACTCTTTCAACTGCTCTTTTAACTCTGCTAGCTCATTGGGCGCCATTTTATACGGTATCTTGGATATGGGTGCAGTGCGTGGTTGAAGCTCAATCTTGAACTCGACATCTCAATCCGGAGGCAGTCCAGGAAGATCATCAGGGAACACATCTAAAAACTCAAAACCACTGGAATATCCATTATCTTATCGGCAGTGATGTGGTGAACTCTAGGTGCGGCAAGTTGTGGAGGTACTACTCAGAATCTTACCTTGTCATGGGTTGGAGAGTTAAGGTGTACAGTGTAGGCATCTATATCCAACACGGATTTGTGGTGTTTCAACCAGGGCATGCCCAAAATAATGTCGACATTGCTCCCATCTAGAACTATGCACTTAGGAGAGTATACTTTGGTTCCTATGGATATTGGGAGTATTTCAATTTCATACTGGGCAGGAGTTTGTCCACCCACAGATTTAATGAGATAGCGTGATTTCATAAGGCTACGGGGCAGCTGGTGTTTATCATCGAATGGACTGCTAACAAAATTATGTGATGCCCCAGAATCAAATAGAAGAAGTGCAGGGTGGTCTCGAACGGAGAACATACCAGCAAGAATGGGGCTGTTATCAGGAATCTCCTCCAGAGTTGTATTGTTAACGCGTCCAATGTGGACTGGTCCCCTGTTATTGTTGTTGTTCTTCTGTGGGTTGGGACTAGCATTTTTCTTTGAGTAGGGGCACTCCCTAGAGAAGTGTCCAGGACGGTTGTAGTTGTAATAGGGAGATAATCCAGCTGGTTGTTGTGTTGTTGCGGCAGGCAATACCCCACTTGATTCTGCTGCTGACGCGGTGTCTGAGGTCGCTGCTACACTTGCTGAGACGGACGTGGGAATGGTGCAGTCACAGGGGTGGAGTGATACTTTTGACCTAATGGGTCTGTGTAGACCGTATAGTACTTTTGTGGGGGTCCAATAGATGGCCCGATAGCACTAGTGGATGTTTTCCACTCTGCCAGCACCTTGCGGTATCCATCTTCTGCTATGATAGCGTTGTTGACAAACTCAGCAAAAGTGCCGCCCATGTTGAGGTCGAGGCGGTCTTGCAATTCTGCGCTCAGTCCCTCCAAGAAGCGATCCTTACGCAGGGCCGCAGTGTCTACCTGTTATGAAGCATACAGTGCCAAACGACTGAACTCCTCATAGTACTCCTCGACACTGCAATTCCCTTGCTTTAGTGCAGCGAATTCCCTAGCTTTCCTGCAAATGAGCCGTGTAGGAATGTAGTGAGCACGAAATGCTATCTTAAACTTTTCCCATGTGACTTGATGCTCTGCTTCAAGTGAGGCGACATGGTTGGCCCACCGTGCCCCAGCTGCTCCATGCAGCTGCTGCGCTGCATACAATGTCTTCTGCACAGGCGCGCAGTTAAGAAGCCCAAAGTTGGACTCAAGTGAACTGAGAAAGTTGTCCGCTTGCATTGGTTCAGTGGTTGAGCTAAATGTGGGTGGCCTTGTGGCGAGGAAGTCTGCGTATGTGTTGTTTTGTTGTGCGTCGTTATCGTTTCCCCTAGCATTTCTATTTGCAGTGTTCTGCTGCATCAACTCCTGCATGAACTCTGCTTGCTGCTGCTGATTTTCCATCATCGTGGCAAAGAGCTGTGCCATCATTTGCATGGGGTTGGGTGGGGGGTTGTTTCCACCACCCGCATTGGAGGTCTCTGACTACTCCTCATGAAGCTCATTCGTGTTGTGAGTACGAGCCATTCTAGAATGCAAGAATTAGGGTATCATTAGTCTCTTATCCAACAAGATCATGAGGGAACACAAATTCAAAGGCAAGTAAGATGGGATGCTCTAAACATAGAAAAGTGCAGCTCAGCAAAGATATCAAATTATAATGACAATGATAATTATCCAAGTTGTTCCAACATCGAAACGTAGACTTGTCCAAAATTTTCAGAACGAGCTCAGTTCTGTCCTATCGGTACAACAACTACTAAAATGCAAACATGGTCATCTTAAGTGCAGAATAAGTGAAACAAATGAATACCAATCTAGTAGACAATTTTATCACCTTTCTAAAGAGTATGTATTCAACTTTATCTAATAAGGGGTTCAGGAGATATGAGTTGTCTAAGTTGCAGGTAAAAATCTGAAAATCTGCAATGGACAACACTATGCTTGGTCTGAAAAAGGGTATGAAATCCAGGTTTCTTTTCATTTAACCATAGAAGTAAACTATCAACCTTGTGGAGAGTTTTAACACCTTTCTATGGCATATTTACACGCCTCCAACTAATGCTTAGATCTCGAGATACGGAATTTATACTGCCGATCGATTTTCTGAACCGACTATCTGGACAGAACTGGGTTACTCTGAAGATTTGCTCATAGCTCTACCTTCCATGTCCCAAACCCGAAAACTTAAACTACCAAAGTTGTAGAGAATTTTGTAAACTTTCCAGGGAGTGGTCATACAGCCCTAGTGGTGGTCTGAGCAAAACGTTATGAATTTTACAAGATAGGTCATGAATCTGAATTTCAGATTGACGACACTCCAATATGCTGACTCGGACAGGCTCAAAATGGCATTATCCGGATAATTTTAAAGTAAAACTTCTTGCTGGATATACAGAGGGTTTGTTCATGATTCTAACAAGTATTTATTTGCATGATTTTGATTTTTGAATGAGGAGATATATAAATTTTAATATGCATGACATGCTAGCTGAAATTTTAGTTTCATCTTAATGACTTGATGCTCCAATATTTTTCGTGAATGCATATGCTTTCAGCCTATACATCCTTACAAAATAAAAATTGGCCACGAATAAGACCATACGTATAGTCGGTGGCAGGCGATCTCTCAAGTTAGTCATATGCTACATGTTTTATATGTGATTTGTGGTTAGCGTACCTACAGAAGATTTATTTCAGAAACAATACATCAAATAAAAAAGAAACGAGCCAAAATTAATCCCTTATTAGTGTCCTAGGGTAGGGCACTGATGTTTATCGCAATCAGCCCGCGTTCATACCTTTGTGCTAGCTTTTCATGCTACTGTCCACATGGCAGGACACATACCTTTGTTGATGATGCCGTAGATGCAAGTATTTAAATAAACAACCTCCTACAGTTAGCTTTGCCATCTGAACCATAACTAATATAGACTTTAATGGGCACTAATGAGCATGTCCTCACACGTTCGAAATGAGGTTTTCAAAAATATGTCATTGAATGTTGTACTATTACCAAGATAGCTCTGATACCACGCTGTAACAGAACCGCCGTACCACGGAGACGATTCCGTTGTAGGATCTTTCTCGGGTGGCGACACGCACTGTGACGCCCAATAGTATAATACATGACAGAAATAATATAGTTGCAACAAAAACATAGATAGACTATAGAGTTTTACATAAATTCAAATTTAAGTTACAAAAAGAGTTTTTAAAAGTGTGGAAGTGAATATAGTTCAACAGTGAATAAATGGTCCGACGGAATAAGTAAGATACAATCGTCCTCTCACGATAATACACAGTAATAGTAGCCGGCCTTGATCGGTGTCATGCCCTTGACACCGTGCCAGCGCGCACAAGCCTACTCCTCATCATCGTTGGTGCATGGCTCCCACTCAATGTTCCAGCAGTGAGGATGCTGGCCTTCCTAGTGGAACCTCCCACTGCAGTGGCAGTCTCCACCCTGATCATCTGAAAACCACACAGAGCTACGCCCTGAGCAACTAATACTCAGCAAGTCTGACCCGTCATAATGTCCATCTATAGTCGACTCCTAGACATGCACAGGCTAAGGGTAGGGTTTATGTTGTCAAAAAGCCAGCCTAAGAGTGGATCCTTATTTTTCAAGTTTTAGTAGTAAGTTAAGTTGACATGCAAAATAATAAATTTAGTTTGCACTATAACTACCACAATCATGGTTGAAATACAATTAATAATTAATCAATACAACAATATTCACCCATTCAACTTATTAAGCTTCCAACTACATTCCGGCAGAGTTATCAAGTGGTACTCGTTACTATGAGGGGCAGCGACTCAAATCGATTTACATCATGTAGAAGAAACCTGCTTGCACGATCCGTACGTGCTTCATGGAAGCCGCATGGAACAACCTTTCGCATATAGTACCACAAGGTCTTTCGGGTCCAGACTTCCCCGAGAACGGTCCCCCATCATGATGCGTCCCGTATCGCCATGTGTGGGTGGATTGCTCCCTCCTCTCTTTCCTAGTTCCGCCAAACAAGGGAGAAGGCAATCTTCCGACCAGGTAGTAGTCATAGCTACGTCAGTTTACAGGGCCCATAACTCCAGCATGCAAACAATACATTCAAACTTGATCCCATGGGCCGGACATGTGGCAGAGCCTTAAGTGACTCAGACGGGGCTACCTCCTTGAAGACAAGCTGTCCTTCCCTTTCCACCTAGTTGCCCATCCGGTCTTCATTTGTTATCCCTTCCAAATTTCCTTTAGTTGATATCATTCCCAGTGATAATATTTCCTGATCTACGAGTGGTCTCCATACCACTCGATGAAAAGTCGTTCTAAATTAAGCAGAGCAACTACCGTCCTGAGGCTATAATTAGGTAAAAGGAACCTAATGCAATACTAAGTTTTCAAACAATTTCTATAAACTTAATGCACAGACAATCCTACACACCCTATCTAGTGAGAAAAATAAAACGGTAAAACTGGTGGAATGCACCGGGGCTTGCCTGGGGCCTGCTCTTGACCTAGTGGATCATTTCTTTCACCTTCTGGATCCTGCTTTGTTCCAGCCTCCACATGGTTCACCTCATTATCTATATGATGCAAAGATGATGCGATGCGCATGAGAAATATTTTAATTCAAGACATTTTCTTAACAAACACGCTAACTTGACGACTTACTGTATAAAAGAACGATATGTGTGGTTGCGATAAGTGAACAAAAAGGTGCGAATTGTAAACTAAGGAGTACTGGTCATGGAATTATCTTTAGCTTATGTGATATTTGATATGGAAGAAATAACAGACAAAACAAAATGTTGGAATTAAACTATAGTGCCAAGTGAAACAATAAAACTACAAGGCAATTAATTATTTTAATAGGGTTCTGGAAGTCAAATGACCAGGGCTGATTTACTGTAAATGGGAATACCTTGAGTCATTTATTTGCCAAGTTTCACTTACATGCATTGAGCCATTAATTTTAAATAATTAAAACAAGGCAAAAGGATAAATAATTAATTGTGACTAAATTATAAAGAACTAGAACTTGTGCTTTCATAAGAAGGTCCAACATGTTAAAATATGATTATTCACCAAGTGTCATGAATTTACTCACCTCACAAATTTGTATAGGAATATATTAGTATTTTACTCATTTATTGTAATCCTGATAGTAATATTAACATGCAATGTTGTTTAGCATTTTTCTAAAATACTAAACATCTAGAAGAACCAAATAAAATTTACTTTGACCCCAAACTCGAAGTGTGGAATTTGTTATGGATTTTACAATGCACAGCGATTTACAGGCAAATACTAAATCACAGGAAAAATAGAAATATTGGGCTGGCCAATCAAAACGCGGCCACATAGGTGGCCACACGATGGCTTGCCGCAGGGGATTCGGCCCAGCTCGAGCTGAAGCTCAGCCATGGCGGTCGTGGCCCACCGGAGCACGGCGGTGCGTTGCGGAAGAAGACCAAATAGCCACTAAAAATCACAAGAAAAATACCTGCTTGTAGCACAACTCGGCGCGCATCTGATTGAGGGGTTCTTGGCATCTAGTGATGGCAGGTGGCCGGCTGCAAGCACAAAAGAGCTCCGGGTGAAGGCTGCAGTTTTTGAATTGTGGTGGTTTGCTCGCAGCGATTCAATGGATGGGGTGGGGTTGAGGTGAAAGAGGGCGAGCTTTCGAACGCTTTTAGTCAGTGGATCTGTTCCGAGGTGGTCTGGAGCAGCGGCGCGGCGAGCTCTCACCGGCGACAATGGAGGTGGTGGCGGGTGTGGGTTTTTCTCCAAAAACGGGAAGGCCGAAAGTGGGGAAAGAGCAAGGGTCGGTTGGGGAGGAGGCCGGTCCTCGGTTGACACCTGGTCGGGCCGACCGCGGCGGCTCCCCGCCGGTGTACGGGCGCCATGCAGCCCATCGACGCTGGCAGCACGGGCCCGCGCGAGAGGTGGAAGAGGGAGAGCAGGCTGACGTGTGGGACCCACCTCATTTTTCTTTTTCGTTGGTTTTCAAAACAGCATCCATTTCATATTTTTATATCTTTAAAAATATTGACCCTATGCCAAATCTAAAAATATGGACGTGTTTATCAGGATGTTCTTGAAGTTATAAAAATGATACCATTCGGTGGTTGCTATTTGAATTTGAATGAGAAATTTTCAAAGAGGGTTAGTTTTTGACCATTTGGGCATTTATTTCAGCCATTATATTAAAGGATAATATTCTGAGAAATTTCTCAATATTCTAGTTTGTTCCAAGCTATGACATATAGTTTTGTTGGGTATGGGTTATGTTGAAAAATTTGGACTTTTAGTTCAAATGCCTCTCAAATTTGATCGAATTTTATTCAATTTTTCCAAATTGAGCTCAAATTCTTAGTTTGAGTTTCTAAACATGTCAAGGTTGCGACTAAGGTGCTTTTCCAGGAATCCTTGACACCGGAGGTGTCACAACAAAACATTTCCACTATGGTGCCATTTGGATGTTCCTCAAGGTTGGAAGTTTGAATACGCTCGACAGTGTATGGGATGGTGCAAAGGGAATGTAAGGATCGAAGGCGTACCGAGAGGGGGGGGGGGGGGAGGGTGAATCGGTAAGCCGACTATGAATTCAAATACTTCAATTTCACATCACCAGATCCTAGCAATCGTTGCAACCTAACAATTCTAGTAGGCCAAGACCTTACACATGATAGTGTTCATGATGAGTACGAAATACGGAAGCTAAGCACACTATCCTATGCAAGCCACAAGTCACCCTATCAACTATAGCACACAAATGCCGAATAGTAAGGAGGGTCAAGGAATGTTCATGATTTTTTCCTGAGGTCTCGGAAGGATGGCGCCTTCCTCTAATCCTCGTTGGACCACTCTCACCGGAGTGCCGATCCCTCTTGCCACCAAGTGGAGTTCTCGTACATGAGCCCGTAATTACTCCCAGAGTGAAGACACGTTTGTGTCACCGCTGTCACCAGGGCATAAGCTCGCCTCCCTCGAGAACTTGTCAGACTCCCCGAGCCGATACGGGTGCTCACTATTGATGCCCGTTTCACCGGCGGGCTCAAACCGTGCAGAAACGTGTGACGGCATTCACAACCAATCATGATAGACTCGATCATCGACACCTAACCAGTCTAGGTCTCACCATACACTAAGAGTAACAATCTAGATCACACCCTCAAGAACACCCTAGTTCTAGATGTGTATAGATGCTCAAATTACTCTCACTAACCCTCTCAAGATATGCAATATCTCCTCCTAATGCTCCTCTCTTCTCCTCTTGGCTTCTCACTAATGCTCCCAGCAATCCAAATGGCCAAGAGAGGTCTCCAAGACCCCAGCAATGAGTTTATATAGGCTTCCAACCTCAAACTAGCCATTGCTCCAAAAATCACCTTTCTGGACCTAACGACCGGGCTGTCCAATCACTGCCAGACCGGACCATCCGGTCTCTCCTAGAAAGGTTCCCAGAACCGCTGGCGTCTCTGTCCCTAGTGATTTCATGTACTGATCAGACCGTCCGGTGAGTAGACCCGACCGTCCGGTCTCTTCATATTCGTCGATTCCAAAGAGCATCATTTTTGCGTCCTTTCTGTCATGCGCCTTCTCCATACAGACAGGACTATCCAGTCTATAGACGGGACCGACCGGTCTTTGTTGATCTTCGTACAGACAGATTTCTTGTAGACTCCTCTCTGATCTCCTAGTGACCGTACTGTCCGATCTCCACTGACCCCTCTGTCCGGTCACTCTATCCAGAAGCTGAAACTTCTCGACCTCACTTGACTTCATTTCCCTGCTTCTTCCGACAGTTCCTTGGCTTCTCCACTACCACCTAGTGCCTGTGATTTAACTGAGCATCCATGCACATCACCGACTAATCGTGACCTAAGAGACATGACCTAGACCCCCTTGATAGTCCGGTTTTTCCTATGGACTCAAAGCCCTAACATCTAGACAAGTGTTCCAAACACTTGCTCCTAGCTTGTCCTTAGCCTTGATCCATCTTCATCAACCCTTGGACTCCATCAAGCTCATCAAGCTCCATGCTTGTGGTCATTGTCATCAATCGTTAAGACAACCATCATCCATATGATTTGTAGTAGAGTTAGAGATGATTCCTGCATACACAACACTCGTGTAGATATTAGCCCACAATTTCATAGTTGTTATTAATCACCAAAAAACCATACCTTAGGGATCCATACATCAATGGTCATGAAGCTTACAATCTTCTCTTTTTTGGTGATTGATGACAACCACTACTGAAGCATAAACAACAAGGCTAAAAGCTACATTAAGATCGAGAAGAACCTCAAAGCAATAACAAGGAACGCACAAGGTCCTACTCAAATGAGCATCATCAAGAGCTAAAGGATGAAGAGAGAAAAGCACACTCTACATGATAAACATGCTTGTCATGATAGGATATTAAGGAAAGCATAAAGACATGCAATGCAAGACATTTATGATGATATGCAACAAGTTAGCATGACAATGCATAATAATTGAAGGCAAGCAATCTTCAAATCATCATCATGGAATCATACACAAGCATATAGGATAATTAAAGAAAGAGAAAGCATTGCGTATAAACAATGAACCAGGTGTGATCAAGACGAGTCAAACACAAGCGAATGAAAACCATGACTCATCAAAATCCACGAACATCGATAAATCCATCAAAACAAGATCGAAATGTATCTCCCAAAATCCATGTACACGTATGCTCCCGCTAGATACAAGCTACTCTCTCTCGATCTACATAGGTCACACTCCCCCTATCTCTACGTATTCTCTCCCTTTGGCAACAAGCACCAAAAAGAGATGAAAAACTACTGAGCGCTCGAGGTCGTAGGAGGTAGTGGTGCAGTGACGTCCTCTGAAGGCTCTGCTCTGGGTTGCTCCTGTGCTGGATCCTGCCACTCTGCCTGAGCCTATGTCACCTGAGCATCGAGCTGCTCAAAGAAGGAAAGATCCTTAGGTGACTCAAACCCTGTGTCCTATCCTACTATGAGTGTGGGTGTCTCCTGTGCAATTGATGCCTGAAGAAGAGTAAGATCATCCACGTCCTCCTGAGTAAAACCGCTCTAGACAAGATCCTCTGCTACCTGAGGTGTGACAAGTGTAGATACTATAGTAGAAGAAGGTAGAGCTGTGCTGGTAGCTATTTGCGGGAGTGTCTGAGTGGTATGCACTATCTCTGAGAAGGTCAGACTCTTGACTAGCAACTTTTGGGAGGTGGAGGTCCCTACCATTTGTGAAGTAGTCGACTGAGTCGGAGAGGTAAAGAGTGCAGACATCGAGAAGGTTGACACATGGGAGAACTAAGTAGGTGATAAGGTCTGTCCTGCTCCCCCTGGCTGAAGGTCCCCTGACAGTGAAGGTAAACTGCTAGATTGAGCTGTCATCATGGCAGTGAAGGGGCCTATCTGAGTTGGCAGCGGCTGAAGCTGTGGAAGTGGAAAAGATCCTGGATGCGGGCTAACCTGTCCTCGAATAAGTTCTATCATCTGTGTCAACAGATGTGTCAGCAGCCTCATCTACTGCTGCTGAAACTCCGCCTGCATCCTCAACACATCCATGATCTAACGCCTCTCCTCAGTAGCGTTCTCGATGAAATCATAAAGACGACCTGCAAGTGCTGCAACGGTAGGGGCGTCCTCTGTCTCTGTAGTTCCTGGCTGAGGTGGTGCTCCCATACTAGCGGACTTAGGAACCCCCTTCTCTGGATGAGCCTTCTGCTCGTGAGTGACATGTGGCAACTCCTGCTCATGGCTAGAGGCTGACTGTGATCCCCTAGGGACATGAGGTGCCTAGCTGTTGGTCACCTTAGGGAATGCCTCGTACTGCTCCTCCTTCACCAGTCCTAGTCTCCTCAGAAGATAACAGATATAAGGACCGTAGACTAGGTGATGTCCTCCAACCCTCTCAGAAATGAAATCCTCCATCTCAGCTATAAATAGGTCTGCCAAGTCAAACTACTATCTCCTCATCATAGCTGCAACTGTCCACTGGTAAAGAAGGGTGAATTCCTCTCTGTACTCAGACCTGGGTATGATAGTCCTGGTGACTATCGCTCTAACCACCTTAGCCTCTACGGAGAGTCTTGGAAGGCATCTGTCAAAGCCTAGAGAGTGAGGTGGTGAAAAGGCAACTGACACCATGTTGTCCGGAGGTAACATCCCTCCGTGTGGTCTGCGGGGTGGAGCCTAAGTCCCGTAGGCACTCCTGTACAACTGTAGATCTGAAGTAATCAATCCTAGTGCAGCTATCAAGTCCTCTCTGCTCAGGCGATGGGGCTCTGCTCGGAACATGAACCAGATCTCTAAGCGATCTCTGGCTACCCATAGTGAGGCATAGAACTGCATCAGTATAACCTCTCTGTATCTGTATGGAGTGGTGACTAACTCTGCTAGTCCGGGCAAGTAGGTGAAATACTGCTCCATGTTCATGTCTATGGCTCTCCTCATAGCCTGGTATGTCGTGTACTATAGTGACACAAAAAGTCCAGCCTTGCCCTTCCTGGCAAGGTACCATCTCAAACCCTCACCAATCCTCCTCTAAAGACCGGTCCAGTACCTCTCTCCTCCAACAAGATCCCTGGGGACTGGCACCCACTGCTCGAAGGGTACAAGATGACTCACCTTAAGATCCTTGGCAGAAACCTTAAGGATGTCTCCCTCTCATACTGTTTACTACCTGCCTCTGTAGTCGCCTAGTGCAAACCACACATGTGCACCTCGAGTCTCTTACCCGGTGAGCGGTCCTCTAGAGTCCTGTTTGCTCTGGCTGCACTGGCTACTCCTCCTCTGAGGACTCTGTCTCAGCCTCTGAGTCTCCAGACTCCTCTGTCTCCTACTCAGACTCCTTCTCCTGCTGTCTGGAGGAACCCTGCTCCATAGTCCTCGATGGCCTCTCCTGACGAGAAGTCGGAGCCCTGCGCCTATGCTGGTGGGATAACCCCTGTGGCCAAGGCTAGGCCTGCTGTCCTCCTCCTGGTACTCCTCCTGAGGCCTTGGGTGTCATCCATCTGCCCTATGATCAACCGTGCTCCTGGCATCCTGGGGGATGTCTCCATAGCCTCTTGGTGTCCGGCAACCCGTCTGGCTCTCTCAGTCTCTGTATCTAGTCTCCTCCTCTTCTTTACCTTGCTCTGCACTGGCATCTTGCCCTGGCCCTTGTCCTGATCACCTGCTCTTGCCATCACTGCTGCTGACAAGAGTCACTGCATGCACATAGATAGGGGTAGGATAAGTATAGAACCTATATAAATCTATAAGCAAAGCACCGATAGGTAAGAATCGGCAATAGAAATTCTAGCACTGAATGGAGGACATGATCACTAGACAAATATGCAAAGTAACAATAGTGATCATTGACTATATGTGACTGGTGTGAATCATCTAGTATACAATCAAATAATGGCAATTAATCTAACTGTAGACTAAATGAGAGAGAACCCTAGAATTGCAATTAACAGATAGGCATGAAATTAATTGCAAACACTAGGTTGAGCTAATCATGTAATTAATGCAACTAAAGCATAAGAATTTGATCTAATTGCATTGATTAAGTAAATTGCTCGGAATTAGGGCATCAATCGATGAATTGAGTGTAAAAACAATAACCCGGGAGTCTCTGAAGCCGAAAACATGGGAGTCACACAACCCATCACCGAAAAGCTCAAAGTTTTGGTTGCCGGCAATGGAGGTGGAGGAAAACTGCAAGCTTTGCCCTAGAAGGAGAGGTGGAGCTCAATCTCGGTGGCCTAGGCAAGCATGTGTAGGTGGAGCAACGATGGCGACAGAGCTGTAGCGTCAGAGGCACGATGAGTGCAGCAGCACACGACAGCGGTGATGGCGTGCGGCGGCTCTGCTTAGGGGTGCGCGTGAGTGCGGACAATCACAAGCGCAGGCACATGCACGAGGAGAGGGGACAACAATGACAGCGCGCGTGATGGCGAGGGAGCGGAGGTGCCAGGTGGCGGCAACGCTTGGCGTCGGGAGGTCAAACATGGAGGAGACCAAAAATTGACCTAGGTAAAATGTGAGTGAATGGCCGAGATCAACCAAGGCAAGATCAACGGTCATAGATTCAAAGCATACTCGTGATTCCAATGTAGTGACTGGATGGTACGGTCTCTGGACCGGACGGTCCGGTCTGCTCTGGGTCTGCTGGCACTCCATAAAGACCAGATGGTCCAGTCACTAGGATCGTTCTGTCCGGTCTCTATGGCTAGACTCCCCAGAACACTATGCACGAGGGCACTGACTGGATTGTATGGTCCGAAGATAGGACTGTACGGTCACTTCAAGAATTTAGCTGAATCAAGGAATTTTTTCAATTTCCAAGTGCCCTCACTCAACACTAAAATAAAAACTGCACTTGGAGCAAGAAGGGAACTCTCAAACACTCCTTTTCAAATCATGGCATTTTATGACCTTATAATTTTCACAAATACCAAATGAAGAATCGAGCAAATAAGAACCAAGGCAAATAAGAGCCAAATGGGTATGTATGAGCCTTAGACCATGAACCGCACGAGTGCGTTTAACCTCGGAGTTCATAAGAGCTTGCTCAATAGGCTTGAAACATAATCCTTTCCTTTGGTCACACTTGTGGAGATGTAATCTTATATAGATCATGAGGCACAAATATCTCCAAATGTGACAAGCCTCCTTTGTGTTTCCTATATGATTGTGACATCTCAGTGTCACTACATTCTTTGATCACATGATTGCACCTTATTCTGTTTAGCAAGTCATAACTCAATTTTGATTGCATTTCATATTTATTCGAATTTGAATTCAAACCAAAGTATGGTTAGGTTGAGAAGCAACTTCAAATTGTACCATATGACTAGATGCTATCAAAAACTTAAGTGATAGTGTTTGCCATAAAAGAATTTAGGAATTTTCTCAGAATTTTATCCAAACAGGAAATGTCTTAATTAATTCATAGAAGTTTGAATTTTTGCCATATTCAAATAAATGGCAAACTTAAACTATTTGGTTTTGAGCTTTGACACCTATCACATTTTGATCTACACACTCTGAGGATTCTATACAATTTTTTCCTAACTTATTTGGAACTGGGAACTATTTTATCTCCAATTTTGAAGTGGTATCCGAGATAATTCAGAAAAATAGTTAAACCCTGCTCGCAGGACCTACCGGTCAGTCTCCCTCTTCTCTTCTCTTCTCTTCTCTTCTCTCTCCTACTGGCAAGCATTCGCCATGCGTGCGGACACGCGATCGTCCACGTGTCGTCGCCCGGCCGACACAACCATCGATCAAAACCAGGCCTCGGTTCTTTCTCTGACCCTTTCCTCAGCCTCTTCGCATCCCACGTCGGCTCCTCCGCTCTTGAGCTCACTCTCCGGTGCCCTTCTCTGTTCTGCTCCGCCCGCCATCGCCGCCAGCAACTCAACCTCTCCAACCGGTCAAATCAGTCGCAAGTACCAGTCGGTCGAAGCCCAGATGGAGGCGTCCTGAATCAAACGACCACCCAACACCAACCTCGCCGTAATCCATCTCTTGGTTAGAGAGAATTAGAAACATCTGAGCTTTCGGTTCATGGTGCCTGAAACCTTGATCTCATGAAATTCGCCTCCTTGGTGAGTCTCAAAGCTTGATAGTTGATCCAGAGAGTACATGACTCCTTTGCGCAAACATTTGATCATTGCTTATGCTGTTTTCACTATTGAGTTTCGAGCAGGGCGTGTTTTCCCCTTCTGCTGCTATCGGCCACCATGGGAGGTACACGGTGACAGCTCGATCCGGACCTCCTCCGTCTCCTCGGCGACCACGCCAAGTTCCACCGTGATCCACTAGGTGCTCTCTAACCACTCCATCCAAATCCATAGTCTTCTCATTGACTCTGCGACATCGCCGGACATCTCCACCCTGCCACCTCCCGCCGTCGAGTCGTCCCGGTGAGCTCATCTCCTCGTGAACCCCGCCAGAGCACAACGTCCGTCGACAAACACGAAGTCCCGCTTTGGTGAGCTCAATGTCCGTCGACGAGCTATGAAGTCGCTCTAGGCATAGCGCCGTCGCGCGCGCGCTCGCGTGCGAGATTCAAATGACCAGTGGCAGTTTTGTAAATAACGCAAATTGTTAAATGGAAATTCTAGAAACTATTCAAATCTTGTAAAAATCATATCTAGAGTTTTATAGCCTTAAAAATAGAAAAGTAAATTTTGTTAGTTTCCCTGATATGAGTACTATGCACTTAACATGTTGTTGCACCTGATTATCATATAAATTTTGGATGTAGGATTTATTTATATGCTTAATTGTAGACATGATAAAATGGCAAATTAAATTGTTTCAGATTTCTTTTGACATGCTTAGTTCAGAACATAAGATGATGACCCTAGTTTCTGGACATAAAAGTAGATATGATTTTATCTTTGAAATGCTTATAATGGCATTAAAGTAAATTCTATAAATCTTTAGGAGTTGGTCTTGTGCACAAAAATCATGCTTATCATATTACATCACCATGAATGTTTGTAGGATTTTATCTTCTGTCTATAAATTACTAGAATTTATATTGTCATAATTCATGTTAAATGCATTATTATTGTTTTGCTCATGATATATTACTGAAACTTGGCAAACTTGCTGGTTATGCACTTATTCCTGTTCAGTAGTTCACTCGTGTCTAATAGCATAGTTTTATTTTACTAAATGATTTATTTGCACTTCATGCTCTAGTAATCCTACTTAAGTATGATAGGAAAAATGGCTTATTGAAATGTTAATACTATGATTTCTAGCTCTAAAGCATATGTCCACCAGAACCATGCTAAGGAATAAATTTGATTTGTTCTATTTCATTTGACATGTGCATCACATTTTGTTGCATTTTCTATGCATTCCTTTATATTGACATGTCGGTATTATCATAGGGAACGTTTACTCTTCCGAGGAGGATTTTTAGAAGGATTCTTCAGGTTTTTCTACTCAAGAAGTATCTAACATAAGTACTGACCCGATAGTTGAAGCCCAAGGCAAGCCCCGGAACATTCTCATGTATTAAATTGATTAATTTCTAGTAATTAATTTACTAGATGTGTATAGATGATGAGAAACCATGTTGAGATGTGTCATGGTTTGCAATATGTGATGAGTAATTGACTTGAGCTGTTCAGTGTTTGAGTTGAAATGCGGGAATCCGGGGATTGCATGAGTGTGTGCATAGTTATTGTTATGACTAATCGGAGTTGGTGATTGAGTTGGAGAAGTTGTAAGAGATGGGAAGTGTGTTTTCTTGTCTCATGATGTGTAGGTCTCTGGAGTCAACATGGCGGTCAACGACGAGAGGATTGGGCACAAGAAGGAGACTTGGGGCCAAATGATCAGGAGGCTGGGTGGAGTCAAGGGTGATCCATACCATACATGTGGAGGGGCAAGAAGCACGGACGATTTCACGGTTGAGCCTCAAAACCGTGGCGGTGATGAAGACGGCGTGTTGACCAAGTCAAGGCGAGCGGGATGCTAGTGCAAGTGACAAGAGGGCCCGATGGACAGGGACCAGGAGAGACTTGCCTGTGGTCAGGATTGCGGGACGAGGTGACACGTATCGACATCGAGAAGTTGCGCTTTGAGAAGCGTGCAAGGCGGTTTCCCGGTTTGGGCCTCAAAACCGGTTGCATCGTGACACTATCACGAAGCTTGCATCGACACTATCCTATCATGTTAGCTCCTTGGACGTGCATATGACACTATTGAGGAGCTTGCATCGAGGCGAAGCAAAGTCATGAAGGGCCTGAGGGTGTTCGGGTGACGAGGAAAAAGATGGATGGGTTTGCCCCTTGTGGTAGGTGGCAGTGTTATGTAGGTCAAGGGTAGAGTGGTCATGTGGACAACCTTTAGGCCTATATAAGGAGAGATAGGGCTGGTGGGAGAGGTGAGCCTCTTCCCATAGCCTTGTGTTAGAGCGTCATTCTAAAGTGCTAGGAGAGAGCTTCAGTAAAGAGGAGAGTAGTGGGTGTGTGAGAGACATCACTTGCTCTTCCAAAGAGTTGGAGAAAGAGGGTGGCTTCCTAGCCTTTGTACCCATGGATCTTGTACGCATGTTTCTATGATATGAAATTAATTTTCGTGCTCAAGATCTTTCTCTCTCTCTAAATCCCGAATTTCTCTTTTTCTCTATTTTTGGAGCTATTTTCATGGGAATTTTTTTATCTCTCCTTTGGTTGAAATTTTGGGGAGGATTTCTTGAGGAACTTGTTGCTATGATGAGCTAGAACAATTCTACATGGATTCTTGACCGAGTCAATAGCTCTAGCACCACCGATTTGAAGGATTCCTCAAGTTTCTCCTTTTTGGTGTTCTTGGCACAAGATCTGAAATTCATGATGATTCCTTGAGACAATTGTGTGGATCTTCTAGGATTAGGGTCGTGATGTGGTGAGGATTACCTGGTCCAAAAATCGTATCATTTCGAGTGTGTTTGATTAGGTTTTGGTCAAGTTTTGTCTAATCCCGAATTCTTTTTCTGTTCTATCGGAGGTCGATCGGCACTGCCAACGCCCAAGACCAGCACTGCCGGTGGGTCTGAAACCGGATCGGCTCTGCCGGTGGCTTGGGTCTGAACCCCACATCAGCACTACCGATAGCCGTGACCGGCACTGACGATGCGCTCCGACCGTTTCCTTTCTCAGTGCTGAGAACCCCGCACCAGCACTGCTGATGGTGCCAACCGGCCCTTCCGATGGTAGTGGCCGGCACTGCCGATAGTGGTCCTGTAAGGTCTGTCTTGTGTGCGCATCTTGACTATTTCGAGTCTTTGGAGTTCTCTTTTGTTTCTGCTGTGTTCTGCTGTTATTGTTGATCACTCGTAAGGGTAGCACGTCACAAGTTGGTGTGTGTGGTCTTGGTGATCAGTTTAGAGGTTGGTTTGGGTTGTAATTGGGATACAGGCGAAGTTCTTGATAAGAATTTTAATTGGCTCCCATTCACCCCCCTATGATCGCCTTCTCCGTCCTTCAATTGGTATCAAAGCTGGTTTGATCACTAGTTGACCTTAACCGGCTTTGTGATCCGGAGGCGACATGGAGAAGCGTGCAATCAAGCTTTGGATGTTTGATGGGGAAGACTTTCCCTACTGGAAGGCACGGACCAAGGCTTATCTATTAAGCCAAGGACGTGCTATCTGGGACATCGTTAAGCAGGAGTATGCCATACCAAAAGATCTCAACACTACATCTGCAGGTGACTTAATCAGGTATGAAAATAACTTCAAAGCTATCAATATCCTACTTTCTGCTCTAGGTAGGAATGAACATGATCGTGTTGCACACCTTGACACTGCACATGCCATCCGGGCAAAACTCTGCACATACCAAGAGGGTACCAATCAAGTCAAGTCTATGCATAAGGACACTTACAATAGACAGTACCAAACCTTTGCACAAAAACCTGGCGAGTCACTAGATGACACTTTTCATAGTTTTGAGGCAATTGTGTGCAAACTGAGGGCTTGTGGTGACCTAATGTACGACGATAATGATAGGGCTAAACAACTGCTATATTCTCTTAATGAAAATGTCTGTTGGGTTAAGATTGCTGCTCTTGAGGAAACTGCTGATTTCAACACACTGAATTGTGAGCAACTATATAGCAAGCTGAAATCTCATAAACTGTCTAGAAAATCTTGTCCTAATTCTGCTAATCCAGCTTCGAGTATGACTTTGCTTTCTAGCTCTCACAAGGGTAGTCTCACTGATCTCTCTTATGAAACTAACCCCTCACATGACAAGTCTTCTTTGGAGTTCGCTTTGTCTTCTCTTGTTGCAGCTTCCGATGAACAGATGGAGTGCATTCCTGACAAGGAGTTGTCCTTGCTCACAAGGAAGTTTAGGAAGTCCTACAATAACTGAAAGGAGAGAAGAGGAGGTGGTTCAAGAACCTGCTTCGAGTGTGGTGACCCTGGACACTTCATCACTAATTGCCCCAAGAAGAGGGAGAATCCCAGGTACCACGACAACAACACTGAAGACTTTAAGAAGAAGAAGAACCACTTCTACAAGCGAAGCAAGCACTCCAAGAAGTTCGCTAAGGCAGTTGCAGATGCCTGTGTTGCCACTTTGAGCGATGTTGACCTCACATCAAGCGATGGCCTTACAAGCTTGGAGGAGGAGGTTGAAAAGCCACGAGTCAAGAGGAAGGACGACTTCACCGGTCTTTGCTTCAAAGCAAAGAATGATCATGACACCGACTCTGACACAAGCGAGGTACCTCCCACTCTCGATGAGCTCTCTTCTAAACTTGATCATTTGTGTGATGTTTTGCTTATGCAAGATGATAAGCTTCGCAGTGCTGTTCGTGAAAGTAGAGAACTTAAGTCTAAGTTGGAGAGTGCTGATTTTGAAATTGCTTCACTTAGGGCTAAGCTTGCTCATGATGACATTGTTGTTGAGTGTGAGTCTTGTCAAGTTGTGATGAATGATCTGAGTCAGAGGGAGAGTGTGCATGCCCAAGTTGCCAGTCAGCTTGAGAGTGCCCTCAAAGATCTTGATGAGTTCAAGGCTAGACCAACTCTTTTGGGTGCATGTCAGAAGTGCCCCAAGCTCACTGATGAGTTGGAAGCTCAGTCCCTCAAAGTCAAAGAGCTCAAGTCCATGCTGCAAAATGATACTCGCTCAAAAGTTCTCCCACCTCCATGTGAAATGTGTGTCTCCTTCAAGGACAAGCTAGTAATCACTAGGGAGGAAAACAAAGTCCTAGTTTAGAAAAATGATTATCTCATTTCTAGGCTCAAAAGAACCCTAGTGAGTGAAGAGAAGATTGAGAGTGATTTGGCCAGAGTGAAGGAGAGTGCCTCTAGGTACGTATAACTTGGGTTTGAGATTTAAGAGGTGTGACAAGGAGAGTGAAAATATGGGTAAGTTTGTGCCAAGCTCCAGCTACAAGGATGAGAAAAAAATCCATCAAACCCACTAACACATACTATCCACCCAATCCAAAACCCTCCTTCATCCCAAAGCACACAGAGAAGCCAAAACCAAACCCACTATGCAAGCTAAGCCCAAACATGAGAGTGTCTAGATTTGCATGTTCTTTGGTCGCAAAGGCCACTTGGATGAGTTTTGCTTTAGGCGCAAAAGAATTGAGAGGAAGCAAGCTGAGTTGACTAGGAATGCTTTTTATGATGATTTTGTTGACTTTCAGTCTCGCTCTTTTTCTCGTGCCTATCATGGACAGGGTGATTCTTCATATGGCTTTGATTCACGGAATAGAGGCTTTGCGCAGCAGCGCTTTGACGCACCATGTTTTTCCTATCATGGTGAGCGTCGCTCTTGTGGATTTGGCTTTCACATAGAAGATTTCTATCCTCATAACACAAGGTTTGCGCCGAGACACTTTGACAGGCCACGTTTTCCCCATCGTGGTTCTCGTCCCATGCGTCTGAATAGAAATGTGCAAAGAACTGTGATTACCTCTGATGGTCGTATGGTAAAGTGCTGGCTCCCCAAAAGTTTTCTCTCTAACCCCAGCACTGAGCCATTGATCTTTCCTTCTCGTTATTTGTAGGCAGCAGGTGGAGGTTTGGAGAACAAGTGGTTGATGGATTTTGGGTGTTCGCACCTCATGACCGGAAATGCAAAGTGGTTCTCCAGCCTCACTCCCTTGAAGCGGCGGGAGTATGTGACCTTTGGAGATGACAAGAGAGGGAGGGTGAAAGCAAAAGGCGCAATAAAGGTAAATGACAACTTCACTCTCAAGGATAGGTTTGGTTGAGCTTCTCAAGTACAATCTCCTCTCTGTCTCTCTGCTACTTGATGTTGGTTTGGAAGTGCGCTTTAAGCAAAATGCTTCTTGTGTTCTTGATTCAAATGGTTCTTTGGTTTGTGGGATTTCTCACATTGGGAGAGTTTTTTAGGCTGATTTTGCTGTTTCACCTGGTTCTCACAAGTGCTTGTTTGCTAAATCTTTTTCTGAGCTCTGGAAATGGCATAGGAGACTGGGTCACATGAGCTTTGACTTGCTTTGTCGCTGGAGCGGCCTAGGTTTGATCCGAGGATTGCCTAAGCTCAAATTTGAGAAGGATTTGGTTTGTGCTCCCTATTGTCATGGGAAAATGATTGTCGCTTCTCATCCACCAATTAATTACGCTCTGGAGAGTTGCTTCACATGGACACTGTTGGTCCTTCTCGGGTTCATTCAGCGGGTGGGAAGTGGTATGTTCTTATGATAATAGACGACTACTCTCGCTACTCTTGGGTTTACTTTCTTGAAAGCAAGGATGAAGTGTTTCATCGCTTTTGGAGCTTAGCTTTGAGGTTGTTCAAGGAACTCCCTGGTGCATTACGAGCAATTCGAAGTGATATTGGCACCAAGTTCAAGAACTCCTCCTTTGATGCTTTCTGCCTTGAGCATGGTATTGAGCATCAATTCTCAGCACCTCGTATTCCTCAACAGAATGGTGTGGTCGAAAGAAAGAACAGAACCTTGGTGGAGATGGCACGGACGATGCTCGATGAGCATAGGACTCCGAGGCGGTTCTAGACTGAGGCCATTAGCACTGCTTGCTATTTTCTTACGCTCAATTCTTAATGTGACTTCCTATGAGCTACGCTTTGGGAGGAAGCCATCTGTTTCTCATTTGCATGCCTTTGGTTGCAAGTGCTTTATTCTCAAGCGTGTCAATCTTGATAAGTTTGAGTCGAGATCTTCTGATGGCATCTTTTTTGGCTACACCCTTCATGGCCATTCCTACAAAGTTTTGAACTTGGAAACTAACACCATCACGGAATCCTGCGATGTAACCTTTGATGAATCAAACTCTTATGCAAGCAATGTGGTTGAGACTACAAGAGATAAGGAGATGGAGGAAAGCATCTTTGTAGAAGAGGGCCTACGGGGCTTGGATGATGATGATGATGATGATGATGAGTCAACACATCCTACGTTCAAGCCTATTCCTTCTGCATCCACTACTCCAGCAGAGGGTCCAGAAGCTTCTACATCGACCTCAGTCGCTGTCGAGCCAGCTCCAGCTGTGGTTGAGGGGGAGATGCACTCTAAGAGAGAGGCCCCTAGCCACATTCAGCGACAACATCCACCTCAACAGATGATTGGTAATCTCTATGAAAGGACAACAAGGTCAAGGTCTGCACATCTTGCCTGCTTTACTAATTCTCTGTTTGTTGCTACCTTTGAACCCCTGGATGTTGGACACGTACTATCTGATGAACATTGGGTTAATGCCATGCATGAGGAGTTGGAAAACTTTGAGAGAAACAAAATCTAGACCCTTGTAGAGCCTCCCACCGGTGTCAATATCATAGGAACCAAGTGGGTGTTCAAAAACAAGCATGGGGAGGATGGTGAGGTTATGAGAAATAAGGCTAGGCTAGTCGCTCAGGATTTCTCCCAAGTGGAGGGCTTAGATTATGGGGAAACCTTTGCTCCTGTTGCATGCATAGAAGCTATTAGGATCTTGCTTGCATTTGTTATCTCTAAGTGCATTAGACTCTACCAAATAGATGTCAAGAGTGCTTTCCTAAATGGCTACATAGAAGAAGAGGTTTATGTGAAACAACCACCTGGCTTTCAGCACCACAAATACCCAAACCGAGTGTACAAGCTTCAGAAGGCTTTGTACAGGCTAAAGCAAGCACCTAGGGCTTGGTATGCTAGGCTTAAGTCTTTTTTGCTAGAGCGCGGGTATGTCATGGGGTGTATTGACAAAACCTTGTTCACTCTAAAGCATGGCAATGACTTTCTAATGTTTCAGATATACGTGGATGATATCATCTTTGGTGGTTCTTCTCATGCTTTTGTGTCCAGATTTCAGGAAGCCATGGAAAGTGAATTTTAGATGTCAATGATGGGCGAGCTCACCTTCTTTCTTGGACTTCAAATCAAGTAGTGCAAGCAAGGCACCTTCATACATCAAGCCAAGTCCACGAAGGATCTTCTGAAGAAGTTCAACATGGTCAATATGAAGCCATTGTCAACACCAATGTCTACTACAACGACACTTGACCCTGATGAAGACTGTGAAGCGGTGGACCAAAGGGAGTATAGAAGCATGATCGGCTCCCTCTTATACCTAACTGCGATAAGACCCGACATCCACTTTGTGGTGTCTTTGTGCTCGCTTTCAAGCTTCCCCAAGGGTGACCCATCGCAAAGTTGTCAAGCGCATCTTCAGGTATCTCAAATACACCCTTGAGTTTGGTCTTTGGTACTTTGCATCTTCTTCTCTTGGTCTCATTGGGTATTCAGATGCGGACTTTGCTGGGTGTAGAATTGATAGGAAGAGCACTTCTGGGACTTGCCATTTCTTGGGTACTTCTTTGGTTTGTTGGTCCTCTCGCAAGCAATCTAGGGTTCAACTCATGTGTGATAACTCTAGTGCCATTTGTCTTGCCAAAAACCCAATCCAACATGGTAAGTTCAAAAACATAAATGTGAGATTCCACTTCCTGAGAGACAATGTAGAGAAGGGAGATGTTGAGCTCAAATACTTCGACACCAAACACCAGTTGACTGATATTCTCACCAAGCTCCTAGATGCTTCGAGATTTGCTTTTCTTCAGGGGGAGCTTGGTGTTTGCCTTCCCTATGGCATTGTTTGAGGGGGAGTTGCTCTTTGCTCTAGGAGTTGGTGCTTTTGTATCTTACTTTTCTACATTGCATCTCATTTGTAATATATGCATTTGTAGATGAGCTTCGATTCTTATGCCTTCTTGCATTTCTTACTGCTATGATTGAGCTTGAGCTATGTTGTGTGGATGTGATGAGCAATCTCTCATGCTTAGATTGTTAGATGGCATGATATAGACTCGATTTGAGTAACTTCCTAATCTTAAAGATAAACTTGGCTTTTTGTGAACCTCATAAACTAATCTTGCCAAGACTTGGTCACCATGTGAATAATTGCTTTTATCCTTGTTGAAACTTGCATTGGGGCTAGTCTAGAGAATATCTTGGCTTTGGCACCTTGTGTTTGCGAAATATGGCTTTGCGAATGTTTAGCTCATGTTCCTTTTGTCGCAAAGGCATGTTTAAACTTCTGCATTTTCTTTGCAAATTAAGTTAATCAAATGAAAATTGTGCTTTGAAGCCTCAGGGTGTTTGCCGTACCCAGTTATGCGACCCTCCGCATGGATTAGAAGTTACATAAAAATGCTAAATCCAAAAATTGTGGTTTGAAGCCTCGGGGTGTTTGCCGTACCCAGTCGTGCGACCCTCCACACGGATTAGAAGTTGCATGAGGATAACCAAATAAGAGTAATGTCCTTCTCCTTCCTTTGAGTCTCTATTGCATATGTGAGCGTTTGTAGAGCTTATTATCTATCAATGCTTGTTGCCATGGTTGAGATTGAGACTGGCTAGTTTCTTTTGATTCAGTTGATGTCTGTTTTACCTTGGATGGGAGTACTTATACATGTGGTGGTAGATTTTCTCATGATAAGCAAATTTGATTCTATCTAAGCTAGTCAATCTTTCTGCTTAGCTTGTATAGCTCTTGGTGTTTATGCCTCGCCCTCTATTTTTGTCTTTGTATGATTGTGAGCTATTGCTTTTACATTCCATAGCTCTATGTTTATGATTAGCAAGGTTAAATACTTGTTGGCTTAATTGTTGAAGCTCTTTAGGTTTGCATTTTCATGCATTGTTGCTCTTTTGCCTTTTTTGATGAGTTCATTGCCAAAGGGGGAGAATGTTTTTGCGTCATGCACAAAATGCTAAGATTCTAAAAATGACCTCATGTTGTATTTCATGCCTACTACCACAAGTTGAGGGGGAGCATATCATTGCTTTGAGCGTTGCTTTGAGCTTTTTGCGATCTTTGCGCCTTTAGTCTCTTTTCATGCCAACACTTGATTTTTGTGATCCCTTGTTATGTTAGATGGCCACATTTCACCTTTTCTTTAGGTTTGAGCCATTTGGATGTGCCTATTTGGATTTACATTTCAAATTCTAAATCTTTGTGCATTTGGTGTTGTCAATGTACTCATAGAGGGGGAGATTGACAAACCATGTTGAGATGTGCCATGGTTTGCAATATGTGATGAGTAATTGACTTGAGCTGTTTAGTGTTTGAGTTCAAATGCGGGAATCCGGGAATTGCATGAGTGTGTGCATGGTTATTGTTATGACTAACCGGAGTTGGTGATTGGGTTGGAGAAGTCGTAGGAGATGGGAAGTGTGTTTGCTTGTCTCATGATGTGTAGGTCACTGGAGTCAACTTGGCGATCAACGGCGAGAGTTTCGAGCACAAGTAGGAGACTTAGGGTCAGACGATCAGGAGGCTGGGTGGAGTCAAGGGTGATCCATACCGTACATGTGGACAGGCGAGAAGCACGGACGGTTTCGTGGGTGAGCCTCAAAATCGTGGTGGTGATGAAGACGATGTGTTGACCAAGTCAAGGCGAGCGGGATGCCGGTGCAAGTGACAAGAGGGCCCGATAGACAAGGACCGGGAGAGACTTGCCGGTGGTCAGGATTGCGGGACGGGGTGACACGTGTCGACATCGAGAAGTCACACTTTGAGAAGCGTGGAAGGCGGTTTCCCGGTTTGGGCCTCAAAACCGATGGCGGCAATTGGAGGTGCACGTGGCACCATCGCGGAGCTTGCATCGACACAAAGCAAAGTCGTGAAGGGTCCGAGAGCGTTCGGGTGACGAGGAAAAAGATGGATGGGTTTGCCCCTTATGGTAGGTGGAAGTGTTATGTAGGTCAAGGGTAGAGTGGTCATGTGGACAACCCTTAGGCCCATATAAGGAGAGGTAGGGCTGGTGGGAGAGGTGAGCCTCTTCCTATAGCCTTGTGTTAGGGTGTCATTCTAAAGTGCTAGGAGAGAGCTTAATGTAAAGAGGAGAGTAGTGGGTGTGTGAGAGACATCTCTTGCTCTTCCAAAGAGTTGGAGGAAGAGGGTGGCTTCCTAGCCTTTGTACCCATGGATCTTGTATGCATGTTTCTATGATATCAGATTAATTTTTGTGCTCAAGATCTTCCTCTGTCCCTAAATCCCGAATTTCTCTTTTTCTCTATTTTTGGAGCTATTTTCGTGGGAATTTTTGATCTCTCCTTTGGTTGAGTTTTTGGGGCAGATTTCTTGAGGAACTTGTTGCTATGATGAGCTAGAACAATCCTACATGGATCCTTGACCGAATCAATGGCTCTAGCACCTTCGATTAGAAGGATTTCTCAAGTTTCCCCTTTTTGGTGTTCTTGCACGAGATCTGAAATTCATGATGATTCCTTGAGCCAATTGAGTGGATCTTCTAGGATTAGGGTTGTGATGTGGTGAGGATTACCTGATCCAAAAATCTCATCATTTGGAGTTCGTTTGATTAGGTTTTGCTCAAGTTTTGTCTAATCCCGAATCCTTTTTCTGTTCTGTTGGGGGTCGACCGGCACTGCCGACGACCAGGACCGGCACTGTCGGTGGGTCTGAACCTGGATCGGCACTGCCAATACCATGATCGGCACTATCGGTGGCTTGGGCCTAAACCTCGCATCAGCACTACCGATAGCCGTGACCGGCACTGCCGATACGCTCCGACCGTTTCCTTTCTGAGTGCTGAAAACCCTGCACCGGCACTGCCGATAGTGGTCCACTAAGGTCTGTCTTGTGTGCGTGTCTTGACTATTTTGAGTCTTTGGAGTTCTCTTTTGTTTTCACTGTGTTCCGCTGCTATTGTTGATCACTCCTAAGGGTAGCACGTCACAAGTTGGTGTGTGTGGCCTTGGTGATCGGTTTAGAGGTTGGTTCGGGTTGTAATTGGGATATAGGCCAAGTTTTTCATAAGAATTTTAATTGGCTCCCATTCACCCTCCCCCCCTCTGGTCGCCTTCTCGGTCCTTCACATGATTTGTGCATTAAGTTTAGATTGAAAACCCACCTGCATTTCCTGTATAAATCCTATTGTTAATTACACATGGTATACAAGTACAGGTAGTTTATAGAGAAACTACTATGCTTAGTTGTAGGATCAACACTGTTTATAGTATGTGGAATATTTAGTGAAAATGATGATGTTCACATGGTTAAGTAAGAAGGTTAAAATTTGGACTAAGCGGTTTGTAATGGAAAGGGTGAAGGCAAAGGACCTGACAGGTTTTTGTCTTACAAAGTGGCAGACCGTTTATGTCAATAACTAAAATTTGAGATGTGGATAGGACCCGTAGGTGAAAGGGCAAAGATCATGTGCCTTACAAAGGACATGTCTTGCAAGGCTGTAGCCCTATCTGTGTCGACCTAGGACCTGTCCATTGTCGGCCCCTTCGAACAAGTATTGAACAATACCGAATGCATGGTAGTATATAGGAACTAGTAAACTGATGTAGCATTGTCATATGCATGTTGAACGATAACTTTAAACTCTTGGTCATGTGATCCAGTAGGAGTGGACAGAGGTAGTGTGGAATGGCTGCCCACTCGGGACTTTTGGACCGACATGTATTATGATTTTGTGAAAAGTTGTCATACGTGTTCTTAAATGATGTGTATATCGTGTACTTCAGGTTTTCCTAACTGGTGTAAAATGATTGTAGTCGTTGTCCCTCTTAGTAATGAGTACCGCTTGTTTACTGACTGACATCGTAGTTTAAGAACCTCACTAATAATAATGAATGAAATGTTTGGATGAAGAATACTGTGTTTTAGTGAATCTGAACTTCATATGATTTAAATTTCAGATTGCTTGTTGTACTTTATATCTCTATATGCTAGTTACCTTACAATGTTATAGTTACTAGAATGTTCACTAAATTTAATTTTCTCCATCTCTGAGCCTATGCATGGTCTAGTATAAATTTATGTCAGGTAAGAATTGCTAAGCTTAGTTGCTCAGGCTTTGCCATATTGTTGTTTTCTTTATATCAAGTAATAATGTGGATGCTTATGAGTTACCTTTGGGATTTCTTTCCCTGGGATATTTCTATTCCAAAGGGATGGTCTGCTCATTGGGAGACTGAGTA
Source organism: Eleusine indica (assembly GCA_030378355.1). Taxonomy (NCBI): domain Eukaryota; kingdom Viridiplantae; phylum Streptophyta; class Magnoliopsida; order Poales; family Poaceae; genus Eleusine; species Eleusine indica. The sequence goes on from CM059502.1 coordinate 11,322,433, forward strand.
GCCGCTGCTATTGTGTGATGCTAGGTGACAATCCGTATGGGCTCAAATTTATCACAACTGCTGTTATCGTCGAGCTGTATATTGTAGATGTTTAATCATGTTATCTTTTGCTATTTTCAAAACTGATCTTTGTAATATTTTCTGCTGCACTTGATACTTAACTCTGATGTATAATAAATAATACTCTTGTCTACTTAATTTGAACTTGATCGGTTGTTGCATTATCTTGTGTCTACTTAATCAGCACCTCGGGAACTTCGGTCTAAGGGGGTTGTGACAGTTGGTATCAGAGCCGTGTTCTGGGATAATACAACAATTTAGAAATATTTTCAAAAATAAGGCGTATACGGTGAGGATACATTAGTATATGCCCAACTATATAGGAAATTAAAGGACCGAGAAGGCGACCAGGGGGGGGGGGGATGAATGGGAGCCAATTAAAATTCTTCACAAGAACTTGGCCTATGTCCCAACTACAACCCGAGCCAACCTCTAAACCGATCACCAAGATTACACACACCAACTTGTGATGTGCTAACCCTAGGAGTGATCAACAACAACAGCGGAACACAGCGGAAACAAATGAGAGCATCAAAGACTTGAAACAGTCATAGAAGTGCACACAAGATAGACCTCTCTAGACTACTGTCGGCAGTGCCGATCACAGCCATCGGCAGTGCTGGTCACATCCATCGGCAATGCTGGTGCGGGATTCTCAAAACTTAGGAAAGCAGCAGTCGGAGCGCATCAGCAGTGCCGGTCGTGGCCATCGGCAGTGCCGACGCGGGGTTCGGACTTAAGCCACCGGCAGTGCCGGTCCTGGTCATCGGCAGTGCTAATCGACCCTCGATAGAACAGAAAACAGTCGTGATTTTTCTGAAAATCTCACCAAAACTCAACCAAATAATCTCCAAAACATGCGATTTTTGGACCAGATAATCCTCAACACATCACGACCCTAATCCAAGAAGATCCACTCAATTGGCTCAAGGAATCATCACGAATTTTAGATCTTGTACCAAGAACACCAAAAAGGGGAAACTTGAGAAATCCTTCAAATCAAAGGTGCTAGATCTCTTAATTTGGTCAAGGACCCATATAGGATTGTTCAAGCTCATCATAGCAACAAGATCCCTAAGAAATCCCCTCCCCCCCCCCCCCCCCAAAAAAAATAGAACCAAAAGTGAGATCGAAAATTCCCACGAAAATAGCTCCAAAAATAGAGAAAAAGAGAAATTCGGGATTTAGAGAGACATGAAGATCTTGAGCACAAAAATAAATATCATATCATAGAAACATGCTTACAAGATCCATGGGTACAAGGCTAGGAAGCCTCGCTCTTCCTCCCACTCTTTGGAAGAGCAAGAGATGTCTCTCACACACGCATTACTCTCCTCTTTATATGAAGCACTCTCCTAGCTCTTTTGAATGAAACCCTAACACAAGGCTATGAGAAGAGGCTTACTCTCCCACAAGCCCTACCTCTCCTTATATAGGCCTAAGAGTTGTCCACATGATCACTCTACCCTTGACCTATATAACACTGCCACCTACAACCAGGGGCAAACTTGTTCATCTTTCTCCCCATCGCCCGAATGCCCTCGGGCCCTTTATGACTTTGCTTCGCCTTGAGGCCAGCTCCGTGATGGTGCCACGTGCACCACCATACACTGCCACCGGTTTTGAGACCCAAACCGAGAAACCGCCTTACATGCTTCTCAAAGCATGACTTCATGCTCACTTCCACCGAAGCAAGACTTCACGATCTTGACACGTGTCACCTTGTCCCATGATCCTCCTTGCCGGCAAGTCTCTCCCACCTCCAGTCCATTGGAAGCCTCTACTTGCACCAACACCCGATCACCTTTGACTTGGTCAACCCCACCGTCTTGATCATTACCCATGGTTTTGAGGCTCAATCGCAAAACCGTCCGTGTTTCTTCCCTCTCCATGTGTACGGTATGGATCACCCTTGACTCCACCCGGCCTCCTGATCGTCTGGCCTCATGTCTCCTACTTGTGCCCGATCCTCTCGCTGTTGACTACCAAGTCGACTCTAGTGACCTACACATCATGAGACAAGCAAACACACTTCCCATCTCCTGCAACTTCTCCAACTTAATCACCAACTCCGGTTAGTCATAACCATAACCATGCACACTCATGCAATCCCCGAATTCCCGCATTTCAAGTCAAACACCAAATCATCCCAAGTCAATTACTCATCACATATTGCAAATCATGGCACATCTCAACATGGTTTCTCAATTCCCCTTCATGAGTACATTGACAACACCAAATACACAGTGATTTAGAATTTGAAATGCGAGTCCGAATAGGCACATCCAAATGGCTTAATCCGAATAGGTCATTTTTAGAATATTAGCATTATTGTGCATGACCCAAAAACATTCTCCTCCTTTGGCAATGAACTCATCAAAGAAGCAAAGGAACAACAAAGCATGAACATGCAAACCTAAAGAGCTTCAACAATTATGCCAACAAGCATTTAACCTTGCTAATCATAAACATAGAGCTATGAAGTGTAAAAGCAATAGCTCACAATCATACAAAGACAAAAAAATAGATAGCAAGGCATAAACACCAAGAGAGAAAAGATTTGACTAGCTTAGATAGAATCAAATTTGCTCATCATGAGAAAAGCTGCCACTATATGTATAAGTACTCCCATCCAAGGCAAAACAGACATCAAGTGAATAAAAAGAAACTAGCTAGTCTCAATCTCAACCATGGCAACAAGCATTTACAGAAAATAAGCTCTACAAATGCTCACATTTGCAACAGAGACTAACGGAGGAAGAAGGACAATATTTTTATTTGGTTATCCTCATGCAACTTCTAATCCGTGTGGAGGGTTGCACGACTAGGTACGGTAAACACCCCGAGGCTTCAAAGCACAACTTTTTGATTTAGCATTTTTATGTAACTTTTAATCCATGCAGAGGGTCGCACAACTGGGTACGGCAAACACCCCGAGGCTTGAAAGGACAATTTTTATTTTATTAATTTAACTTGCAAAGAAAAAAAGCAGAAGTTTGAGCATGCCTTTGCGGCAAAAGGAACAACCGTTCCCAAAATATTCCATCATAGCTAAACATTTGCAAAGCCACATTTCGCAAACACAAGGTGCCAAAGCCAGGATATCCTTTTGACTAGCCCCAATGCAAGTTTTGACCAGGATAAAAGGAATTATTCACATGGTGAGCAAGTTTTGGCAAGATTAGTTCATAAGGTTCACAAAAAGCCAAGTTTACCTTTAAGATTAGCAAGTTGCTTAAAAAGAGTCTATGACAAGCTATCTAGACAATCTAAGCATGAGATTGCTCATCACATCCACACAGCATAGCTCAAGCTCAACCATAGTAATGAAAAATGCAAGAAGGCATAAGAATCAAAGCTCATCTACAACTGCATATATTACAAATAAGATGCAATGTAGAAAAGTAAGATACAAAAGCACCAACTCCTAGAGCAAAGAGCAACTCCCCCTCAAATGATGCCATAGGGATGGTAAACCCCAAGCTCCCCCTAAAGAAAGGCAAATCTTGCAGCATCTAGGGGCTTGGTGAGAATATTAGCCAATTGGTGTTTGGTGTTGATGTATTTGCTCTCAACATCTACCTTCTCTACATTGTCTCTCAGGAAGTGGAATCTCACATTTCTGTGTTTGACCTTACCATGCTAGACTGGGTTTTTGGCTAGGCAAATGGCACTGGAGTTATCACACATGAGTGGGACACTATTAAAGGTTAACCCATAGTCTCTCATGGTGGACAATATCCATAGGATTTGTGAACAACAGCTAGTAGCAACAACATACTCAGCCTCTATGGTGGATCGGGCTAGACTTGATTTCTTACGAGAAGATCAACAGATCAAAGAAGTACCCAAGAAATGGCATGTCCCAGAAGTGCTCTTCCTATCAATTCTACACCCCGCAAAATCCGCATCCGAATACCCAATGAGATCAAGAGAAGAAGATGCAGAGTACCAAAGACCAAACTCAAGGGTGTATTTGAGATACCTGAAGATACGCTTGATAGATTTGTGATGAGTCACCCTCGGGGAAGCTTGAAAGCGAGAACAAAAACACACCACAAAGTGGATGTCGGGTCTTGTCGTTGTCAGGTACAAGAGGGAGATGATCATGCTTCTGTACTCCCTTTGATCCACAGCTTCACAGTCTTCATCTAGCACAAGTGTCGTTCGTAGTGGACATTAGAGTTGACAACGGCTTCACATTGACCATCTCGAACTTCTTTAGAAGATCCTTTGTGTACTTGGATTCATGTATGAAGGTGCCTTTCTTGCACTGCTTGATTTGAATCCTAAGAAAGAAGGTGAGCTCGCCCATCATCGACATCTGAAATTCACTTTCCTTGGCTTCCTGAAATTTGGACACAAGAACATAAGACGAACCACCAAAGATGATATCATTCACGTATATCCGAACCATAAGAAAGTCATTGCCATGCTTTAGAGTGAACAAGTTTTTGTCAACACACCCCATGACATACCTGCTCTCTAGCAAGAAGGTCTTAAGCCTAGCATACCAAGCCCTGGGTGTTTGCTTTAGCACGTGCAAAGCCTTCTGAAGCTTGTATACTCAATTTGGGTATTTGTGATGCTCAAAGCCAGGTGTTTGTTTCACATAAACCTCTTCTTCTATGTAGCCATTTAGGAAAGCACTCTTGACATCTATTTGGTAGAGTCTGATGCACTTAGAGACAACAAATGCAAGCAAGATCCTAATGGCTTCTATGCATGCAACAGGAGCAAAGGTTTCCCCACAATCTAAGCCCTCCATTTGGGAGAAATCCTGAGCGACTAGCCTAGCCTTGTTTCTCATAACCTCACCATCCTCCCCATGCTTGTTTTTGAACACCCACTTGGTTCCTATGATATTGACACCGGTGGGAGGCTCTACAAGGGTCCAGATTTTGTTTCTCTCAAAGTTTTCCAACTCCTCATGCATGGCATTAACTCAATGTTTGTCAGATAGTGCGTGTCCAACATCCCGAGGTTCAAAGGTGATAACAAACAGAGAATTGGTAAAGCAGGCAAGATGCGGAGACCTTGACCTTGTTTTCCTCTCATAGAAATTATGAATTATCTATTGAGGTGGATGTTGATGCTGAATAGGGCTAGGGGCCTCTCTCTTAGAGTGCCCCTCCCCCTCAACCACAGCTAGAGCTGGCTCGACAGCGGCTGAAGTTGATGTAGAAGCTTCTAGACTCTCTACTGGAGTAGTGGATGCAGCAGGAACAGGCTCGAACGTAGGATGTGTTGACTCATCATCATCATCATCATCCACGCCCTGTAGGCCCTCTTCTACAAAGATGCTTTCCTCCATCTCCCTGTCACCTGTAGTCTCAACCATATTGCTTGCACAAGAGTTTGATTCATCAAAGGTTACATCGCAGGATTCCACGATGGTGTTAGTTTCCAAGTTCAAAACTTTGTAGGAATGGCCATGAAGGGTGTAGCCAAGAAAGATGTCATCGGAAGATCTCGACTCAAATTTATCAAGATTTCCATGCTTAGGGATAAAGCACTTGCAACCAAAGGCACGCAAATGAGAAACAGACGGTTTCCTCCCAAAGCGTAACTCATAGGAAGTTACATTAAGAATTGAGCACAAGAAAACCCAATTGGAAACATAGCAAGTAGTGCTAATGGCCTTAGCCCAGAACCGCTTCGGAGTCCTATGCTCATCGAGCATCGTTTGGGCCATCTCCACCAAGGTTCTGTTCTTTCTTTTGACCAAACTATTTTGCTGAGGAACATGAGGTGCTAAAAATTGATGCTCAATACCATGCTCAAGATAGAAAGCATCAAAGAAGGAGTTCTTGAACTTGGTGCCGTTATCAGTGTGGATTGCTCGTAATGCACCAGGGAGTTCCTTGAACAACCTCAAAGCTAAGCTCCAAAAGTGATGAAACACTTCATCCTTGCACTGAAGAAAGTAAACCCAAGAGTAGCAAGAGAAGTCATCAATAATCATAAGAACAAACCACTTCCCACCTGCCGCATGAATCCGAGAAGAACCAACAGTGTCTATGTGAAGAAACTCTCTAGGGTGTTCGGTCATCACCAAATTAATTGGTGGATGAGAAGCGGCAACCACTTTCTCGTGACGACAGGGAGCACAAACCAAATCTCCTATGCCATTTATAGAGCTTAGAAGAAGATTGAGCAAACAAGCACTTGTGAGAACCAGGTGAAATAGCAAATTCAGCCTGAAAAACTCTCCCAATGCGAAAAATCCCACAAACCAAAGAACCATTCGAATCAAGAACATAAGAAGCATTTTTCTTAACGCGCACTTCCAAACCAACATCAAGCAGCTCAGAGATAGAGAGGAGATTGTACTTGAGAAGCTCAACCAAACCAACATCCTTGGGAGTGAAGTTGTCATTTAACTTTATCGCACCTCTTGCCTTCACTCTCCCTCTCTTGTCATCTCCGAAGGTTACATACTCCCTCCGGTTCAAGGGAGTGAGGCTGGAGAACCATTTTACATTTCCGGTCATGTGGCGCGAACACTCGGAATCCATCAACCACTTGTTTCCCAAGCCTGCACCTGGTGCCTACAAAGAACGAGAAGGAAAGATCGATGGCTCAGTGCTAGGGTTAGATAGAAAACTTTTGGGGGGCAACACTTTACCATATGACATGTAGAAGTCATCATAGTTCTTTGCACATTACCTTTGGAACGCATAGGACGAGGACCATGATGGGAAAAACATGGCCTGTCAAAGCGTCTCGGTTCAAACCTTGGGTTGTGAGGATAGAAATCATCTGTGTGAAAACCAACTCCATGGGAGCAACGCTCACCATGATGAGGAAAACGTGGGGCACCAAAGCGCTGCTACGCAAAGCCTCTGTTTCATGAATCAAAGCCATATGAGGAATGATCTTGTCCATGATAGGCACGAGAAAAAGAGCGAGGTTAAAAGTCAACAAAATCATCATTATGCACATTTCTAGTTAACTCAGCTTGCATCTTCTCAACCCTCTTACGCCTATAACAGAATTCATCCAAGTGGCCCTTGCGACCACAAAACATGCAAATGTAGACACTCTCATGTTTAGGCTTAGCTTTCACAGGAGGTTTGGGTTTTGGCTTCTCTGTTTGCTTTGGGTTGAAGGAGGGTTTTGGATTGGGTGGATAGTATGTGTCAGTGGGTTTGATGGATTTTTCCTCATCCTTGTAGCTGGAGCTTAGAACAAACTTACCCACATTTTCACTCTCCTTGTCACACCTCTCAAATCCTAAACCCAAGTTATAGGTAGACCTAGAAGCACTCTCCTTCACTCTAGCCAAATCACTTTCAATCTTTTCTTTACTCACTAGGGTTCTTTTGAGCCTAGAAATAAGATAGTCATTTTCTTGAACTAGGACTTTGTTTTCCTCCCTAGTGATAACTAGCTTGTCCTTTAGAGAGACACACACTTCACATGATGGTGGGAGAACTTTCGAGCGAGTCTCATTTTGCAATATGGACTCGAGCTCTTTGACCTTCTGACATGCACCCAAAAGAGATGGCCTAGCTTTGAATTCATCAAAGCTCCTTGAGGGCACTCTCACGCTGACTGGCAACTTGAGCATGCACATTCTCCCTCTGACTCAGATCATTCATCACAACTTGACAAGACTCACACTCAATAGCAATGTCATCTCTAGCAAGCTTAGACCTAAGCGAAGCAATTTCATAATCAGCACTCTCCCATTTAGACTTAAGCTCTCTACTCTCACGAACAGCATTGCAGAGCTTATCATCTTGCATAAGTAGAACATCACGCAAATGATCAAGTTTAGAAGAGAGCTCATCAAGAGTGGGAGGTACATCGCTTGTGTCAGAGTCAGAGCCAGAGTCAGTGTCGTGATCATTCTTGGTCATGAAGCAAAGCCCGGTGAAGTTGACCTTCCTCTTGACTCGTGGCTTTTCAACCTCCTCCTCCGAGCTTGTGAGACCATCGCTTGATGTGAGGTCGACATCACTCAAGGCCGCAACGTAGGCGCGTGCGACTACCTTTACGAACTTCTTGGAGTTCTTGCTTTGCTTGTAGAAGTGTTTTTTTTTCTTCTTGAAGTCTTCAGTATTGTTGTCGTGGTACACGTTCTTCTTCTTCTTCTTGGGGCAGTCAGTGATGAAGTGTCTAGGGTCACCACACTTGAAGGAGGTTCTTGAACCACCTCCTCTTCTCTCCTTCTGGTTGTTGTAGAACTTCCTGAACTTCCTTGTGAGCAAGGACAACTCCTCATCAGGAATGCACTCTATCTATTCATCAGAAGTTGCAACAAGAGAAGACAGAGCAAACTCCAAGGTAGACTTGTCAAGTGAGGGGCTAGTTTCATAAGAGGAGCAAGCATGACTACCCTTTTGCGAGCTAGAAAGCAAAGCCATGCTCGAAGCTGGATTAGCATGATTAGGACATGATTTCCTAGTCAGTTCATGAGATTTCAGCTTGCTATACAGTTGCTCACAATTCTGGGTATTGAACTCAGCAATTTCCTCAAGATCAGCAGTCGTAACCCCCTAAACATTTTCATCAAGAGAATACAGCAATTGTTTAGCCCTATCATTATCATTGTATACTAGGTTACCACAAGCCCTTAGGTTGCACACAATAGCCTCAAACCTATGAAAAGTTTATCTAGTGATTCACTAGGTTTTAGTGCAAAGGTTTAGTAATGTCTATTGTAAGTGTCCTTATGCATAAACTTGACTTGATTGGTACCCTTGTGGTATGTGTAGAGTTTTGCCCAAATGGCATGTGCAGTGTCAAAATGTGCAACACGATCATGTTTATTTCTACCAAGAGCAGAGAGTAGAATATTGACAGCCTTAGAGTTGTTTTCAAACTTGGTTAACTCTCCAACAGCTGCAGTGTTGAGGTCTTCATGTATGTTGTACTCCTGCTCGATGATGTCCCAAATAGCACGTCCTTGACTTAAGAGATAAGCCTTGGTCCGTGACTTCCAGTTGGAATAGTCCTCTCCATCGAACATCCAAAGCTTGACTGCACGCTTCTCCATGTCACCTCCGGATCACAAAGCCAGTGAAGGTCAACTAGTGATCCAACCGGCTCTGATACCAATTCAAGGACCGAGAAGGCGACCAGAGGGGGAGGGGGTGAATGGGAGCCAATTAAAGTTCTTCACAAGAACTTGGTCTATGTCCCAATTACAACCCGAGCCAACCTCTAAACCGATCACCAAGATTACACATACCAACTTATGATGTGCTAACCCTAGGAGTGATCAACAACAACAGCGGAACACAGTGAAAACAAATGAGAACAGCAAAAGACTTGAAATAGTCATAGAAGTGCACACAAGACAGACCTCTCTGGACTACCATCGGCAGTGCCGATCACAGCCATCGGTAGTGCCAGTTGGCACCATCGGCAGTGCCAGTCACACCCATCGGTACTGCTGGTGTAGGATTCTCAAAACTCAGGAAAGCAACAGTCGGAGTTCATCGGCGGTGCCGGTCATGGCTATCGGCAGTGCCGGTGCGGGGTTCGAACTCAAGCCACTAGCAGTGCTGGTCATGGCATCAGCAGTGCCGATCCAAGTTTAGACCCATCGGCAGTGCCGGTCCTGGTCGTCGGCAGTGCCGATCGACCTTCGACAGAACAGAAAACAGTCGTGATTTTCCTAAAAATCCCCCCAAAACTCAATCAAATGATCTCCAAAACGTGCGATTTTTGGATCAAATAATCCTCAACATATCACGACCCTAGTCCAAGAAGATCCACTCAAAGAATAATCACGAATTTCAGATCTTGTGTCAAGAACACCAAAAAGGGGAAGCTTGAGAAATCCTTCAAATCGAAGGTGCTAGAGCTCTTGATTCGGTCAAGGACCCATATAGGATTGTTCTAGATCATCATAGCAACAAGACCCCCAAGAAATCCACCCTAAAAATACAACCAAAAGTGAGATCGAAAATTCCCACAAAAATAGCTCCGAAAATAGAAAAAAAGAGAAATTTGGGAATTAGGGAGAGAGAGAGATCTTGAGCATGAAAATAAATCTCATATCGTAGAAACATGCTTACAAGATTCATGGGTACAAAGGCTATGAAGCCACCCTCTTCCTCCCACTCTTTAGAAGAGCAAGAGATGTCTGTCACACACCCACTACTCTCCTCTTTACATGAAGCACTCTCCTAGCTCTTTTGAATGAAACTCCACCACAAGGCTATGAGAAGAGGCTTACTCTCCCACCAGCCCTACATTTCCTTATATAGGCCTAAGGGTTGTCCACATGACCACTCTACCCTTGACCTACATAACACTACCACCTACCACTAGGGGCAAACTTGTTTATCTTTCTCCTTATCGTCCGAACGCTCAAGGGCCCTTCATGACTTTGCTTCGCCTCGACGCAAGCTCCGTGATGGTACCATGTGCACCATCATCCACTGCCACCGGTTTTGAGGCCCAAACCGAGAAACTGCCTTGCACGCTTCTCTAGCACGACTTCATGCTCACTTCAACCGAAGCAAGACTTCACGATCTTGACGTGTGTCACCTTGTCTCGTGATGCTCCTTACTGGCAAGTCTCTCCCGCCTCTGGTCCATTGGAAGCCTCTACTTGCACCGACACCCGATCACCTTTGACTTGGTCAACCTTGTCGTCTTGATCATCACCCACGGTTTTGAGGCTCAATCGCGAAACCGTCCATCCTTCTTGACTCTCCACGTGTACGATATGGATCACCCTTGACTCCACCCGGCCTCCTGATTGTATGGCCCTAAGTCTCCTACTTGTGCCCGATCCTCTTGCTGTTGACCGCCAAGTCAACTCTAGTGACCTACACATCATGAGACAAGCAAACACATTTCCCATCTCCTGCAACTTCTCCAACTTAATCACCAACTCCGGTTAGTCATAACCATAACCATGCACACTCATGTAATCCCCGGATTCCCGCATTTCAACTCAAACACCAAATCATCCCAAGTCAATTACTCATCACATATTGCAAACCATGGGCATCTCAACATGGTGTCTCAGAAATTTTAGAATGGTAACAAGCTAACGTGTTATGTTTGAGTTGGTTTACTATTTTTTTTTCCATTTGACATTTATAGTTCGCTCGCAAGGACTGTGGCTTTGTGAGATGATTCTTTTCCATGAATCGTTGCCAACATATTTTCTTTTTGGCTCATTGAACAAGTATTGGAGCATAGAGGTCGCTCATGAGGGCTATGGTTTCATGAGACGGTTTCTCCATAAACCGTGTCAACATTTTCTTGTAGATGATGCTCATCATGATAGGTTTATGAGCATAGGTCCGCTTGTGAGGACTGTGGCTTCGCAAGGCGGTTCGTTTCATGAATCGTTGCCAAATAGTATATAAACTGCTTATTTTTGTAGTTTCTTTTGAATTTGATATAATGTTGCAGGTACACTAACCACATTAGAGTGTGTGTGTGTCAAAAACTTAGAATGTTTGCTTGTGAGTACGGGTTGTCACCAAAAAATTACGAATACCGCAATGTATCGGTATATACATATATTTTCTTTTGAGTGAGGAACGGTTAGGATTAAAAATTTCACTTGCATTCATGGTATGACATATAATCAAGTGAATTAAAATTTGATCTTACCTCTGATTCACCTTCTCGAATGTGGGTTTAAATCTTGAACTAACTACTTGATGAAATATTGCTCTTATGTGTATAGTTGTAGCAGTAGTTCTAAAATTATGTGTAATTTTCCCTGATTTTCAAAAATTTATAATCTATTAATCTTTTGGAATTTTGGAAAATATCAATATGTTTTGGAAAGATATGGGAGTCCTCTTGATGTACCAATTTTTGGAGAAATGAAATTCTGATGAAAAATGATCTAGAAACATAGATATTTGAATTTTGTTTCCTGTTGATCAAAATTTGTTAGTTGAGAGGAAAAATTCCATATCTCCCGACATGGGTATCCTAAAATTTTCCATGAGTACCCATTGGAAAGATCTCTTGACGAACTACAACTTTGTAGTTATGATTTCCTCATGAATCTGATTTTCTGTCGAAGAAGTTCAGTCTGATTTTCTAAAGATCTCTTGACAAACTACAACTTTGTAGTTATGATTTCCTCATGAATCTGATTTTCTGTCAAAGAAGTTCAGTCTGATTTTCTGCACTTTGTTCAGACTGACAGAATAATGGGCTGATTGCAAAAATTTATAACTTCATTTTTACTTTGGCTAAATTGTTGAGTAAATATGAGTTAGAAAGATATTGAAGTTATCTTCAATCTACAACTCAATTGTAGATTTAAATCTTTTCAACAATGCTCCAAAGCCAAAAGTATGCACATTGTTCAGTCGATTTCTTCATATTCCAGCATCAACTTGAGAATTTCATATCTTTATTTTTGTTGATGTGATGGACATGTATGAACACTTTCTAGAAATATTATGAAATCTTCTATAAGATGGTGCCATGCATAAATTTCTATTTGATTATAAGGTTTCCAGAATAGTAAAGTTTTGACTACCTATTCAGTAGAAAGAAAAATTTTGTTCATTTGATAGTAGCAACTTGTTAATTAGTATTCAAGAAAAACAATTTCTTACCCCTAAAATTTTAGGCTACTGTCATTCTAATAATAATTTTGAACTATTATTTTGTGTGTAGATGGATCCTCATGTACACATTTTGCATGATGGCTGGAATTACACCGAGGCTCTCCACCATCGAGGTTTACCTGCATTTTTGTGGAGGATGTTATTAGACTTTGGGTACACCGAGCCACTGGTGTATGTTGGTAGGGAGTACTCAGACTTGCCTGGGGGTACTTGCACTATGCACGTATGCATTCCCCTAAGATCACTTTTTCCTACAATGATGGCTGGTATGTGATAGTCGAGGGATCCCAATTATTTGGTACTTCGGAGATGGCTGTTTTAAGAGCTATCACCATATTTTGTGAGAACAACACTGGAGTTGTTGGGCCTGTGTATTCTCTTTTACCTCTGACAGACCCAGCCAATAATCATTTATGGAGGCACCGTATGTATCTGGTTCAGGATTTGTCTGCCTCTACTTATAACCCTTATGTGGCAGTACCTTGTCATTACGCCACAGAGCTTTTTACTGGTTGGCAGCGCCGTGAGACAGAGGTACAACTACAGGTAGATGGACTACAGTTTGCTGTTAATCATGAGCGAGAGCATATTGAGGAGCAGCTCCAGCTTAATGCTACTCAGGTTACACGTATTGTTGAGCTTGAGTAGCAGGTAGCAGCTAGAGATGAGCAGCTAGCTGAGGTTCAGGAGCAGCTAGGACTTGCTCAGGAAGCTAATCATGACCTGCAGCTAGATTTAGAGGATGCTCAGGCGGATTTCCAGGAGTTACACCAGCTTGGTGTAGCTCATCAGCTACAACATCACCCTCAGGTTATCCCTCCAGATGAGTTGATTTTGGATAACCTTGCTGCAGACTCTGCTACTCTTCCTCCTGCTATGGATGAAGACGATGACACTGATGTTGTTAGTAGTGATCCTGCACTTTAGATGAGGAGTTAGCATTGTTCATGTGATATAAAAACTTGTGTATCTTGTAGCACCCATGTAGTTTCGTTGTGATCTTTAGTGTAACATGTCATGAGATGTGATGATGAATGTAAGATAGTCTGACTTTCATGAAACTACAACTTTGTAATATTATTTTGAGAGCTAAACAAAGAGTGGTTGTGGTTTTATTTTATTTGGATCAGTTTTAAAATTTTATTATTGTTCATGTCAAATTTATTCTTGGTTAATCCTTTTGTATATGCAAGATGAATTAATGAATACTTGAAATTTTAGAATGGTTACTACTCGTCATGGTGAGCCAGAGAGCTCATAGCAGGGAGCTCAAAATGATGATGTTTCACCACCACCACCAAATCCGTGGGCTCAAGTTATGTCCATGTTATTTGAGTCAAGATAGGAAGATACTGAGCTACTTCGACAGATAGCTCAGAACATGAGTCGTAATGGTGGGTGCCGTGATGATCAGCCACGACAGAGCACTTATCAAGACTCCTTGTCCACTCACCTAAGAAATTTTGAGCATGTTAGGGAACCGTTGGATGATGACAATTTTATTCGCATCACTGAATCTAAGTTTGGGTTGCTGCAGTGTACCAATGCACAGAAGCCGTTATTTGCGGCACAACAACTTCTGGGTTTAGCTAATATTTGGTGGGCTAACTATGTGGCCTCACTTCCTGAAGGTCATATTGTACAACGGGATGAGTTCAAAGATGCATTCCATTCTCACTTTATCCCTGCTGGAATTATGGAGAGAAAGCTCCAGGAATTTCTAGATTTGCAACAAGGAGGGAGGACCGTGCTAGAGTACTCTCAGAAATTTAATCACCTGGCACAATATACAAGCACAGATAGTTTATAGAGAAACTACTATGCTTAGTTGTAGGATCAACACTGTTTATAGTATATGGAATATTTAGTGAATGATGATGTTCACATGATTAAGTAAGAAGGTTAAAATTTGGACTAAGTGGGTCTGTAATGGAAAGGGAGAGGGCAAAGGACCTGACAGGTTTTTGTCTCGCAAGGTGGTAGACCGTTTATGTCAATAACTAAAATTTGAAACATGGACAGGCCCCGTAGGTGAAAGGGCAAAGAGCATGTGCCTTCAAAGGACATGTCTTGCAAGGCTGTAGCCCTGTCTGTGTCAACCTAGGACCCGTCCGTTGTGGGCCCCTTCGAACAAGTATTGAACAGTACCGAATGCATACTAGTATATGGGAATTAGTAAACTGATATAGCATTGTCATATGCATGTTGGACGATAACTTAAAACTCTTGGTAATGTGATCCTGTAGGAGTGGACAGATTCCCGAGGTAGTGTGGAATGGCTACCCACTTGTATTATGATTCGTACCGACATGTATTATGATTTTGTGAAAAGTTGTTATACGTGTTCTTAAATGATGCGTATGGTATGTACTTCGTGTTTTCCTAGCTGGTGTAAAACGATTGCAATCATTGTCCCTCATAGTAATGAGTACCTCTTGTTCACTGAGTCACATTGTAGTTTAAGAACCTCACTAATAATAATGAATGGAATGTTTGGATGAAGAATATTGTGTTTTAGTGAATCTGAACTTGATATATGCTGTACTTGATTTAAATTTAAGATTGCTTGTTGTTGGCGCAAAAATCACCATGCATGACCTGGGAGATCTGCTTAGCTCTAGTGTAGGCTCAATACGCAGATACCGGGGCGAGCCAGTCGATTTTTCCTGCAAATCGACAAAGAAAGCGAACGGTCAAATTCCACAGGTCACCGGCCCAGGACAGGCCGATGAAGAAAGCCAATAATCACTATTTGTGAGAACCAGCCGATGCTAACACGGAATAATATAAAAGAAAATAATCTAATCGACTGATTATATCGGCTCATCGGCAAACTAAGTATATGAAATACCATGCATTATTAAAGCCGACATGAGAATAAAACAAAAGAGCATAGTCGACAAAACAGTGATAAACATGCTCAGTTGATGATGTTAAGTCGAAAGAACAGAGTCAATGAATCTATAGTAAATGTGCAAAGACTCGTCCTGTCGATGGTGCCTAGTCAATAGATCTAGTAGTTGGTATAGCAAATATGCTTAAAAAATTACAGATCTATCTTATTGAAACAAAGGGGGCAATCGACTCTCAACTTAGAGTCGATTGAACCATGATAACCTATCGGCTAAACGTCCCGATAGAACTCTATCGACTCAACCTATAAATCGATCGAATCTAGTCCTATCAACCCAGTAAGAGATCAAAGTCGATGCAGGCTTACTGATTCGAACAGATCAAACCTAATCGAGATAGTGTTCAAACACGGTAAATAGAGCTAGATTTAAGGTATTTATAGATAAAATTAATAGAATGACTCGAATAATAGATCAAAACTATACTCATAAAACTTCCTAAAAACTGCAATAGAACGGACTCAACCAAGACAGTATTGCAATCCAAAGTCGATAGAATAAGCATAAAAAAGATCTAATTACCGAATAACTAGCAATCCTAATGATAACAACTAGAATATCAAATCAATGAGGAAGTTCTAGTCGAGATTGATAGAATTACCAAAGTCGACTAATTCAAGTCTCTCGCCGAGATCAGAGCTGACGCAGCCCTCACAAGATGAAGATTTCATCGAGTAGGAAAGGTTGGCGATGCGCCGAATTGTGTTGAACAAAAGTGTTGTTTTTTCCGTACAAATCCTATTACGTATTTATAACCCCATGCAACGGGTTCTGACCCGATTCGGTCAGGACTCTCAAAACCGACACGATTTATTTCTAAATAAATTCTAAACTAATATAGAAAAAGATAAAATAACCCCACTAGGCCCACTTAATTCCTTTCGGCCATTGAGCTTTGCTGATTTTAGCCGATTCTTGTCTTCGTGCGACTGACCACTGGGACTGGTCAAAATTCGGGGTCAATACATGCCCCCCAAGTCCAAGGTACGAAATCCTTCGTGTGCCGGATTTTATCTCCTCGTTTATCACGTGCTTTTATCGCAACCTACCGGTTCACGATGCAGTCATCTGGGAACCGCCCGCTCATGAAACTTCATTTTTTAGCATACCCCTCAACCATTCACGGCCTTTTAATTGCAGGCTGCCGACTTTATTTTTGACCATCCTTTCATTTACCTTCTCCCTCAAACCTTATCTCTTCCTCCGATGAAGCAACGTTTGGATTCCTCAAAGGCCAAGCTCGAACCCTATAAATAGCTCTGCTAGCTCCCTTTTCCCATCTCAGACTAACACTTTCAACCATGGGTCTTCTTTCAAGAGCCTTGATGGAAAAGTACCATCTATCTCCAAATCTGCTAAGTGTGTTGTGGCGAATACTCTTCGCCTCATCTTCCCCCAGAGTGATCCTTTCAATCCAAAATTTGTAGCTACCCCCGCTCAGAAATCAACTCACTAGTTGCCCTTAGATGGCAGCACAGGTCTCAAGAATGGCATTGGCGGGGTGGCACTCTCTTCCCCTTGTCCAGTGGGTGATGTCTGATGATGACGACACTCTCCCAGGGAAGCAAAGGAAGCTGCTAACATGTTTTTCTTCCTTTTATGTACCTTCTTTCTTGTATTTAGGATGATAATAGTTACATTTTCATCCTCTAGCTGTAATAGGAGAATAGGTTTCTTCAGAAACTAATTACCTGCGAGCCATCAATCCCATCTTCACCCTGTAACAATGGTCATCTGTAACTTCTTCTATGAGCGATACTCTTAATATTTTTACTTGACAAATATTCTATAATATGTATTATATTTGTCTTTGCACGTGGCATTAATATTTTTTTTCTGCTAAGCACGATATTCTCAATATCGGCCGTCTTAACTCGATGACCATCCATCGGCTGTCCTTATTTTTTTACGGATAAAATTTCTCATATCGGCCATGATCCAAGAATCGAGTTCATGCTCCAACCCAAATGCTCGAATGATATTTCTTCAAGTATTTGTCATTAATCGCTCTTCCAAACTCTTCTCCTTCTATTCCTTGCAAAAAATATGCATTGACCGACGCACATTGGCTCACTTTGAACGGCAATTCCCCTGTCGGTGACCATTTTCCAAATTGATTATCCCTAGAACCGATGGGCATGATCAACTTCCAGACTAGATCCCCTTCTGAAAAACTCTTGGGCACAACCTTTTTATTATAAAACCTGGACATACGAGCTTTATTTTCCTGAATCTTTTCTAGGGCCTTCATCCGATGTTGTATGACATCTTCCAACTCATAATGCATTGCATGTCGATACTCATCGGCCGATAGCTGATCTTGCAACTCTACTCTTCTTGATCCCACATTTGTTTCCCATGGTAAAACAGCTTCGTGCCCATATACTAACTGATAGGGTGGTACTTTGATTGATCCATGACAAGCCATCCTGTAAGCCCATAATGATTCTGCCAATGAGGTATGCCACTTCTTTGACTGTTCATCTATTTTCCTCTTAATCAACTTGATCAAACTCTTGTTGGATGCCTCTGCTTGTCCATTAGCTTGAGCAAATTAAGGTGATGAATTCAACAGTTTGATACCCATACTATCGGCAAAGTTTTGAAACTCTTCTGAAGTAAACACAGAACCTTGGTCAGTTGTAATAGTTTGCAGTACACCAAATCTGTATATAATATGCTCCTTCACAAAGTTGATCACATCACTAATTGTAACATTCTTCATAGGAATTGCGTCAACCCACTTTGTGAAGTAATCTGTAGCCGCCAAAATATATTTATGACCCTTACTAGATGCTGGATAAATTTGGCCAATCATATCCATACCCCATCCTCTAAACGGCCACGGCATAACAATTGGATTCATAGTCGACGCCGGTGCTCTCTGTATTGCTCCAAATTTCTGACAATCCTGACACCCCTTATAATACTCGAAACAATCTTCCAGCATGGTAGGCCAATAATATCCAGTCCTCTTTAGCAACCATCTCATCTTATGGGCAGATTGATGTGTACCACAAATGCCTTCGTGAACTTCACACATGACAACTTTGGCTTCTTCTTGATTTAAACACCTTAGCAGCACACCATCAACTGTCCGATAATAAAGTTTTTTCCCTTATAAAACATACCTCAATGCCATATATTGAATCTTCCAAGGAGTTCGTTGAGCTGGATCCTTGAGGTATTGGACAATCTTGGACCTCCAATCTTATT
The DNA here is from genome assembly GCA_030378355.1 of Eleusine indica. Classification (NCBI taxonomy): domain Eukaryota; kingdom Viridiplantae; phylum Streptophyta; class Magnoliopsida; order Poales; family Poaceae; genus Eleusine; species Eleusine indica. Next base: position 11,341,190 of record CM059502.1, read on the forward strand.
CATATACATTAGCTATATCAACAATAATTCCACTGGTGTTCAATTGATAGCTCGATGCCTTTTGCGCTAGGTTGTTTGCCTCCATATTTTGTTCCCTGGGGACATGCTTGGATCTTACTGTTTTGAAGTGTTGCAATATGTCCTGGCACTCAGCATAAAATATTCTTAACATATCATCCTTGCATTCAAACTCTCCTGCCAGCTGCCCGAACACCAGTAATGAATCTCCCATGACTTCAACACAATCGACTCCAGCTTCCTTCAATATTTGCAATCCCTTAAGCACAACTCTATACTCAATCTGATTATTAGTTAATACCTCAACAACAAATGCAAACTCAAATCTTGCCCCCCGAGGCGATATGATCACGAGCCCGATACCACATCCACTCTTGCAAATAGAACCGTCAAAGAATAATAATCAAGGCACCGGCTCCAGCATCAATACTTTGGATCCACAATGCTCAACAACCAAATCAGCCAGAACTGGACCTTTAACAGCCTAATAGATTCATAAGTAAGATCATATTCGGCTAGAGCAAGCATCCACTTATCAATTCTCCCTTTAAAGTAGGAGCCGATAGCATATATTTGATGACATCAGCTTTACAAATCACCACACATTCAATCGAAAACAGATAATGCCTGAACTTCACACATGAGAAATACAAACATAAACATAACTTCTAAATCTCAGTGTACCTGATTTTAGCATCAATCAATCTCCAGTTCAAGTAAAATACAACCCTTTCTTTGCCATCTTGTTCTTGAATTAAAGTTGATCTGATCGACTTTTTATCAGCCGCAACATAAAGCTTAAAATGCAACCCTTCCCTTGGTAGTACTAACACAGGAGGCGAAACCAAATACTTCTTGATATCATCTAAGGCTTTCGGGTGTTCTGGTTCTCATATGAACTTTTGGTTGGTCTTCAGTTTCAATAACGGGGTAAATACATCAAGCCTTCCTGATAAGTTCAAAATAAATCTTCTAATGAAATTTACTTTGCCAATCAATGACTGTAGCTCTGTCTTGTTAACCGGAGGCTCAATGTCATTAATAGCTTTCATGCTCTTTGGACCAATCTCAATCCCTCTTTCATGCACAATGAAACCTAAAAACTGACCGACCGATACGTGGAAAACCCACTTTTTTGGATTCATCTTTAAACCATACTTTCTAGTCCTCTCGAGTGCCTCCCACAAATCGGCTATATGACCCTCTATCCTTTTAGATTTGACTACCACGTTATCAATATAAATCTCCACTAACCTACCAATTAGATCATAGAAAATATAATTCATGGCCCTCTGATACGTGGCTCTAGCATTCTTCAATCCAAACGTCATGACGACCCATTCATATAATCCAAGAGCCCCAGGACACCTAAAAGCAGTCTTCGGTTTATCCTCTTCTGCCATAAAAATCTGATTATAACCAGCGTTACCGTCCATAAAACTAACAATCTTATGCCCTGCTGCTGCATCAACTAGAAGATCTGCTACCGGCATTGGGTAATCATCTTTTGGCATAACTCTGTTCAATGGTCTAAAATCGATACAAACTCTCAACTTCCCGCACTTCTTGAACACAGGCATGATATTTGAAACCCACTCTGGATATCAACAAGGCCTAATAAACTTAGCATCATATAATTTGGTAATCTCGGCCTTGGCAACGTCATAAATCTTTGGATCGATTCTCCTTGGTGGTTGTTCATAAGGTCGATATCCAGGTTTGATGGGCAACTGATGCTTAATGATGGATCGGCTCAGGCCAGGCTTCTCAAAATAATCCCAAGCAAAACAGTCCCGATATTCTTTTAATAATTTTATTAATTCAACTTTAAAATCTTTATCTAACTTCTTACTGATAAATGTCGGCCTTGGTTTATCGCCATCTCCTATATCGACTTCTTGTAGCTCATTGGCCGACATAAATTTTTTCCCCAAGTTTCCAGCTTCTGCAAATTCCATTGTGGTGCCTGTTAGAGAAACAATTTTGAATTTGATTGATCCACTACTTCAAGACCCTGAGTAGTAATCTTGACGTAGTCTCCGTCCCAAACCTTGGCAGACAAACACTCCATATCATCGACATGCCATGGAACTAAATCGGTCGATGCGACATTGACGGTTTCATTGGCCGGGATCACCTCTACTTGATCGCTAATCCATTGGGTCAAAGACCGGTGCATTGTTGATGGAACACAGCAGTTTGCATGTATCCAAACAGAAGGCTATAGGTTCCCTTTCCATCAATAACAAAGAAAGTAACCGGCAAAGTTTTACTGCCGATTGTGAGTTCCACGTTTAAAACCCCCTTCGCTGCTGCAGTATGACGACCATAATCCCTTAGAATCATACTCGTGTCGATCGAGTCATCTTCAGTCTTCCCTAACTTCCTGACAGTAGTGATCGGCATTATATTTACTGCAGCACCTCCATCGACCATCATCTTTCCCATCGGCATCCCATTGACGAACCCCCTAAGGTATAAAGCTTTTAAATGCCGATGCTTAGATTCATCTGGCCTATCAAACATTGCTTGTTGTACATCAAATATCAGTTGTGCTGAACTTTCTTCATCAGGAAGCACTTCTTCTTCCGAAGCCATGAACTCTTGCGGCAACATCATCACCATACTCACCGAAGCACTTGGCGTCTGTTCTTGTGATTTTACCTTCGGCCTCCAGACTTTCTTAGGTGGCTGATCATCTTCTTCATCATAATAATATTTGCCAGCCCTTATTTGTCTGCACCGCATCCTCTGCACCCTACGTTTCTGACTCCTCGAAAAAATGCCAGATGGACACCATTGATCACTTTGTTCTTGCTCCTACATTTCTTCATCGACTTCTTTATCAAACTTGGCCTCCTCATCCTTCTTTGCTCCAAGTCGATCAAACGCAGAAACCCTATGATGTCGATTGGCTAAACCCACCATTGACTCTTTAGAGTCGTTTGCACGGTATTGGTACCGATGACTTGTTGTAGCTTCTCTATACATCTGATTTGCATGTCTACTGCTCCTTGGACAGTTGTTGATCGATGGCAATTTCATGTTGTTATCCTAGCAGTATTGAAATTAAGGGCATTCCCAATGTGGATCAAACTGTGGTTCCTTTACTTCTCTATCCCTCTTCTTCTGATATCGCTTAATAAAGGTTTCCACATTGTCAATACCGGCCATGTTGACATTTGCAGGGAAAGGATGTCCATCGATCTTCATAGTACCTTTAGTGAATTTGATCTTGCCCTACTCAATCGCCATCTGAATTTGCCTCCTAAAAACTTTGCAATCATTAATATTATGAGATGGCGAATTGTGCCACTTACAATACCTCTTCTTCTTCAAATCCTCAGCAGGTGGGATCACATGGTTAGGTGGCAATTGAATATGCTTTTCCTGCAACAACATATCAAATATCATGTCGGCCTTGGTGATATCAAAATCGTACTTTTCTTCCAGTTCGTTCTGCTTTACCCATGAGCATGACAACATATTCTTGTTCCTTGTCCAGTCAGCCATATGAACCTCTTCAGTTTCTTCATTAGATTTAGATTCATAATCATTGTAGTTGACTTGAATTGGCCTTGACCGTGCCCCCCCCCCCCCCTCAAGTCAGAGTCTCTTGGATCGACACCTTCTGCACTAACTGGGATAGGTTCTCGAATTTGGCTGAAGGAAACTTCTCTCTTAGAGGTACAACTAAGCCATTGAATGCTATCTGTGCCATCTGATTATTAGTCAATTGCAGGCTAAAACACTTGCTGCGCACATCTCTAAATCTATGCACATAGTCATGTACAGACTCCCCAGCCTTCTGCTTCATAGTAATCAAGTCAGACAGCCTCAACTCCCTGGCCTCAGTGAAGAAATACTTATGGAATTTTTGTTCAAGATCAGCCCAAGTAATAACTGAATTTGGGGGCAATGATGCGAACCAAGAAAACACCAATCCAGACAAGGACAATGAAATAGCCTGATTTTCAATGATTCAGTATTACCAGCTTCTCCACATTGCACTGAAAATCGGCTGATATGCTCAACAGTGGTAATGCTATCTTGTCTAGTAAACTTGGTGAATTCCGGTGGTCTGTATCGACTCGGCATAGGGATCAAATCATAGCTTGGAGGATACGGAGGTCGATACATGTACGTCTGTTGTTTCGGCTTCAGACCAAACTGTTCCCTCATCAACTTAGCAATCTTCAAAGCCCAGTCATCAATCAAAACATTAACATTTCGGATAGTCGATGTGAGACCAGATGCTGGTGTTTGTGAGCCAAAATTAACAATTGTATGTTGGCCTCCTAATTCCCCTGGTAGAGCAGACGATGATGGCATTCCAAACATACTCGGCTCAGCATTGGGCGCAGCGCTATATGTGATGTTTGGCTCTACTGTTTCTTGTCTGTAATGCTGTGGATGCATCTGTGGCGTAGACTTTTGTAATATTATCCTCTGAGGTGTCCTTCCCACTGTGCCACTGTCAGCGTTCTTCTGGGGTGGAGGAACCTCAGAAGACGATGGCTCTGGACCCGCGACCGAATGTGTCGTACTCGTACCATGTTGTTGTGAAGTTGATGCTTCAATTGCAGGCTGAGGAATGTTCCTAGGTACACGGAAATTCACCGGCCCTTGAGCTGAATCTTCATACAGGCATCCCTCCACAGTCTGAATGATCAAAGTTCTCAACGTATTAACCAATACAGGCGACTGGTTAATTAATGCGTGGTGTATAGCCGTATGAATCATATTGTTCAGAGTTGTCTCATCGATGACTTCCATTGGCTTGTTAGCAAGTGATTCTTCTATTTCATCTTCAATCAATGCAGCAACCGGTAACTTTCCTTTTTGTACGATCTTGCCATTCCTTGTCTTGCTAAAGGTCCCCAACAGAAGGTTTTCGTACTCAGCCATTCTCTGACTAATTTGTGCCTTTGCTTCATCGCTCAGATCATCTTTATTGACAGGCAACATATGTTCATTTTTAAGATCCGCACTGATATTGTTCTTTGGTTGAGGTGCTTCAAGATCCTTTGGCATTCCAAGTCCAGACATGATGAAAGCTTGAAATTCTTTGTCCCACCGGACATGCCAAAAAGCGTGTTGATGCAAAAAAACACCATGTGTGACCTGGGAGATCTGCTTAGCTCTAGTACAGGCTCAATATGCAGAAATCGGGGTGTGCCAGTCGATTTTCCCTACAAATCGACAAAGAAAGCGAACGGTCAAATTTCACGGGTCACCGGCCCAGGACAGGCCGATGAAGAAAGCCGATAATCACTATTTGTGAGAATCAGACGATGCTAACGCAAAATAATATAAAAGAAAATAATCTAATTGGCTGATTATATCGGCTCATCGGCAAACTAAGTATATGAAATACCATGCATTATTAAAGCCGACGAGAGAATAAAACAACAGAGCATAGTCGATAAAACAGTGATAAACATGCTCAGTTGATGATGTTAAGTCGATAGAACAGAGTCGATGAATCTATAGTAAACGTGTAAAGACTCATCCGGTCGATGGTGCCAAGTCAATAGATCTGGTAGTTGGTATAGCAAATATGCTTCAAAAATTACAGATCTATCTTATTGAAACAAAGGGGGCAATCGACTCTCAACAATACATATAAAATCAAGCATAGAACTTAGAGTCGATTGAACCGTGATAACCTATCGGCTAAACGTTCCGATAGAACTCTATTGACTCTACCTATAAATAGATCGAATCTAGTCCTATCAAGCCAGTAAGAGATCAAAGTCGATGCAGCCTTACTAATTCGAACAGATCAAACCTAATCGAGACAGTGTTCAAACACGGTAAATAGAGCTAGATTTAAGCTATTTATAGATAAAATTAATTGAATGACTCGAATAATCGATCTAAACTATACTCATAAAACCTCCTAAAAACTGTAATAGATCGGACTCAACCAAGACAGTATTGCACTCTAAAGTTGATAGAATAAGCATAAAAAGATCCAATTACCGGATAACTTGCAATCATAATGATAACAACTAGAATATCAAATCAATGAGGAAGTTTTGAGATTGATAGAATTACCGAAGTCGACTAATTCAAGTCTCTCACCGAGATCAGAGCCGATGCAGCCCACGCGAGACGAAGATTTCATCGAGTAGGAAAGGTTGGCGATGCGCCAAATTGTATTGAAAGAAAGTGTTGTTTTTTCCGTATAGATCCTATTACATATTTATAACCTCATGGAAGGGGTTCTGATCCGATTCGGTCAGGACTCTCAAAACCGACTCGATTTATTTCTAAATATATTTTAAACTAATTTAGAAAAAAGATAAAATAACCCCATCGGGCCCACTTAATTCCTTTTGGCCGTTGAGCTTTGCTGATTTTAGCCGATTCTTGTCTTCGTGCGGCTGACCACTAGGACCGGTCAAAATTTGGTGTCGACACTTGTTATACTTTATATCTCTATATGCTAGTTACCTTACAATGTTATAGTTACTAGAATGTTCACTAAATTTAATTTTATCCATCTCTGAGCCTATGCATGGTTTAGTATTAATTTATGTCGGGTAAGACTTGCTGAGCTTAGTTGCTTAGGCTTTCCCATGTTGGTGTTTTCTTTATTTCAGGTAATAATGTTGATGCTTATGTGTTACCTTTAGGAGTCCTTCCCTGGGATATTTCTATTCTAGAGCGATGGTCTGCTCATTGGGAGACTGAGTAGCTGCTGCTATTGTGTGATGCTAGGTGATAATCCGTATGGGCTCGGATTTGTCACAACTGTTGTTATTGTCAAGCCGTATATTGTAGACGTTTAATCATGTTATCTTCTGCTGTTTTCAAAACTGATCTTTGTAATATTTTCCGCTGCACTTGATACTTAACTCTGATGTATAATAAATAACACTACTAGAATAACGCACTACAGTGGCAGGCCAAAAGGGGCCTTAGTGGCAAAACACTAAAACGCCACTAAGGCCCTATCACTAATTAATTACATACTTAGTAGCGGGCTAATGCCTGCTACAGACACACGTGGCAGTAACATCAAAAAAAGGCATTAGTGGCGGTCTACGGACTGCTGCCGGCGCCATACCTAAATGCTACTAATTACAAAATTAGCTAGGGTAATTAAAATATAAACCCTAGTCGTGCCTCTGCTACTGTCTTCGTTGCCCACCGCTGCATTTCACGTTAGCACCTGCCTGGCGCTAAGTGGCCACAGGAGCCGGTGGTGGAGAAGGGGGTGCCGGGTCCTCTAAGGGAGCCGACGCTGTAGGAGGGGCCGGCGGTGGTGGAGGGGGCGCCGGGACCTCCAAGGCGCCCTCCACCGAGCCCTCCGCGGCCACCGCCGTTGATGCGCCAGTGTGCGGAGGGCTAAGTACCACCGGGCCTGGAGGTGGAGAGGGGAGGCGGCGGCCGATGTTGGCATGGACGACCGCCACCCGGCCCCACGAGCGCCACGAGCGGTGCGAGCGGCCACAACGGTGTCGGCCCCCCATGGCGGTGCGGCGGCCGGAGGAGGAGAGGCGATGGCAGATCTGGCAAGGGAGGAGAGGCGGTGCGGGAAGAGAGGGAGGAGAGGCGGTGTAGGAGGAGCGGCGGTCGGAGGTGAGGGAGGAGAGGGTCGGGAGGTGGCAGCAGCCAGAGGTGAGGGAGGCAAGGGAGGAGGGCCCGGGAGGCGGCAGCAGACGGAGGTGAGGGAGGTAAGGGAGGAGGGCCTGGGGATGCGGTAGCAACCTGAGGTGAGGGAGGCGAGGAGAGGGCCGGGAGGCGGTGCGGTGGCGGGGAGGCGGTGCGGTGCTGCGGCGGCCGAGAGGTGGTGCGGTGCGCAAACCCTAACCCTAACCTACGCGGCGCGGGTGGAGGCGGTGCGGCGCGCGTGGATGCGAGGGGAGGCCGCACGGCCTCCCCTTTTATATAAGCAATAAACTCGTAGCGCGCTGACAGGCCTGCCGCTATTGGGCCTTCTGGCCTTAGCGGTGGGCCAAAAGATGCCCGCTACTGTGGTGCGAACCGTAGTAGCGGCCCACATTCATTCCCTTAGTAGCGGGCATCACGTGCATGCCACTATTTTTTGACCCTAGTAGCATTTTTCATTTGTTTCGGCACCTCGATTGCGAGCTCCTTAGTTGTCTGCTACTGTGCAAAAAGTGTCGCCCGCTACTACAGAGCATTATTCTAGTAGTGTAATACTCTTGTCAACATAATTTGAACTTGGTCGGTTGTTGTATTATCTTGTGTCTGCTTAATCAGCACCTCGAGAACTTCGGTCCAAGGGGATTATGACAATGATGCATGCAACAAGCATTTTAAATATGCAATGAAAGTAAACATGCCATGTGAATGCATATAATATTAAACAAGACACAAAGGAAACCTAACAATGTCAAGTTTGAACCCCTCTCAAGCTTAATCACTATAAGCCACACCGTTTCCTTGAGAGAAGCCAAACCTCCATCTCAAGGACTCCCCCTTGCTTATAGCTATCTTGATTGGGTTAGACATCGACTAATTTTTATGTGTTTTAGTTTTAGTTATTTACACATGCATTGATGCAAAACGTACTAGTCAGAAAGGAGTCCTAATTACCATGCAATGCAAGAAAAGAAAGAACACACTACGACTACCAAGAACTAACATAGTTACCTCCCTCATGAGTTCATATGATGTTGAGGTCCATATCGTTTGTGGTGGACTTCACTTAATCTTCAAGAAATCTCTCGGTCCACCACCACCACTATCTAGGTCTTGTTCTTGGGCACCCACTTGTACGTAGCTGACCTCTCAAGATCAACAATGCACTTAGGCACCCATATGCTCCTAACCTTTCTGTTCTTGTTTGGTGGTCCCAAAGCCTTTGCTTTCACCTTGCCATCCTTGTTCCTAAAAAGCTTGAAATGTGTGTTCTCATGGAACAAGTTAGCATTAGGTAAAACAATGGAACTTCTCACCATAGGACAATCCTTGGTGGTGTGCCCATCCTTGCAACACCTCTCGTAATAGTAGTCGTTAATGAGTAAGGGTTTGATCCATGCGGGGATGGAGTCAATCATCCCGATGATGTCGATGGCGGTGGGATATGAGCCAAGTCCACGATGGGAGACATTGTTCAAGATTCCTTCCAAGAATCTCCTTGTGAATGACTCTACCACGTGTAAGCCTCTCGAAGCCGTCCATCATCATCTTCCTTTCCTTCTTGAGCTGATGATATTCCTTCAAAACAAATGGCTCAATAGAAGAAACCTCGACCGGGGTGGTTAGTTCATCACACATAGTAGAAGGATCACTCTTAGATGAACTAGAGGAGGGAGAGGCAAGGTCATAAACATTGATAGCCTCAAAAGTAGGTTCAAGGGCCTCGTACTTCTCACGTAGCTCTACTTGATCACCCTTGACTTTGTCATAATTCTTGTTTAGGGCCGCATGATATGTGACGAGGTCCTTAAGCTCACTCTTAAGGTCACCAACACGGTCCTTAGCCAACTTATATTCTTTTCTTACCACTTCTAATATTTTGTATTTCTTGACGGCGATATCACAAGCTTGTTCAAGCATGCTCCATAGCTCGGTGTAATAGAGCTCCTCATCATCACTGTCGTCGCTAGTCTCATCCTCACTCTTGCCAAGTTGGCTCGTGGCCATGAAGCACGTGGGAGGTGGTGGAAGAAATCAAGGTAGAGTGGTCTTGATCATGGCTAGACTAGCCACTTCTTCATCATCACTTGAGGAAGAGGTTGCTTCACTTGAGTTGTCATTTGTCCACGGTCCAACAAGAGCCTTGCGAGAAAACTTCTTGATCTCCTTGCCTTTGCCCTTGTACTTGTTGAAGTACCTCTTCTTCTTGTGCTTGATTTGGGATCTTCTTCCTCTTCATCACTTGAATCTTGACCTTTGAATGCTTCTTTCTTTGGCTTGGGGAAATCCCGAACAAAGTGGTTTTTGGAACTACAGTTGAAGCACTTGCCCTTGCACTTGGAGGCAAACTTGTTCTTGAAAGGTCTTCATCTTCTTCATGAGAAGTGCCAAGTCCTCACTCAACTCATCATCATCATCATCTTCTTCTTCAACCATTTCTTTCTTCTTGCTCTTCTTGCTCTTGCCAGTTTCTTGCTTCTCAGCTTGAAGAGCATGGTTGGTTGTTGAAGATCATACAAACTCAACTAGTAGCTCTCTAAGGCAGTGATCTTCCTAAGCACGTCCTTGTTGGTCTTGGTCTTGAGTTCAACTTGCAAGGTGTATGTTATGATGGACTCATACTTGGGGTCTTTGAATAGCCTCACGAATCTTCTTATCACTTCAATGGGCTTGAGCTTGCAGTCGTCCCAAAGAGCATTGATCTCCTCCACTAGAACATGAAAACGAGAATACACAGTGTTAGCTCTCTCATGTGGCAATCTAGTGAAGTTACCATACTTGTTCTTCAATACATAGTATCTTTCCTTTTTCACATCACTGTACATAGTATCTTTCCTTTTTCACATCACTGGTACCCTCATCAATGCTTTGAATCTCAGTCCAGATACCATGTGTTGACGTACATGCATCTAATCTAGCAAAGACATCCTTAGAAATGCATGCAAATAGAGCATTCTTGGCCTTAGCATTGTGCTTAATGAAATCAGGATCGAGTAGGTTCACATTCACATCCGATTCATGGGTCACCTTCCATATCTCTGGATCAAGGGACTCCAAGTAAGCTTGTATACGCGCCTTCCAATACCTGTAGTACTCCCCATTGAATATGGGCACACTTCCACCTGTCCCGGCATCCTTACTCAAGGCGGTGAAGCCTCTAGATTGAGCACTTGGCTCTGATACCAATTGTAAGGACCGATGGCGTACCGAGAGGGGGGGGTTGAATCCGTGAGCCAGCCACTAATTCAAATACTTCAATTTCACACCACTAGATCCTAGCAATCGTGCAACCTAACAATTGTAGTAGGCCAACACCCTACACATGCTAGTGTTCATGATGAGTATGAAGTGTGGAAGCTAAGCACACTAGCCTATGCAAGCCACAAGTCACCCTATCAACTATAGTACACAAATGTTGAATAGTAAAGAGGGTCAAGGAATGCTCATGATTTCTTCTCAAGGTCTCGGAAGGATGACACCTTCGCCTAATCCTTGTTGGACCACTCCCATCAGAGTGTCGGTTCCTCCCGCCACTAAGTGAAGTTCTCGCACACGAGCCTGCAATCACTCTGGAGTGAAGACACGGTCGTCACCGCTGCCACCAAGGTACAAGCTCGCCTCCCTCGAGAACTTGTGGGACTCCCCGAGCTGACACGGGCGCTCACTATTGATGCCTCATTCACCGACGGGCTCAATCCGTGTACAAACATGTGACGGCCTTCACAACCAATCATGATAGGCTCGATCACCAACACCTAACCGGTCTAGGTCTTACCATAGACCAAGAGTTACAATCTAGATCACAACCTCAAGGACACTGTAGCACTAGATGTGTATAGATGCTCAAGTTACTCTCACTAGCACTCTCAAAATATGCAATATCTCCTCCAATGCTCCTCTCTTCTCCTCTTGGCTTCTCACTAATGCTCCCAGCAATCCAAATGGTCAAGAGAGGTTTCCAAGACCCCAGCAATGAGTTTATATAGGATTCCAACCTCAAACTAACCATTGCTCCACGAAATCACCTTTCTGAACTCAATGACTAGACTGTCCAATCACTGCCAGATCAGACCGTCCGGTCTCTCCTAGAACGGTTCCCAGAACCGTTGGCTTCTCTGTCCCTGACAATTTCCTGTACTGATCGGACCGTCTGGTCTCTTCGCGTTCACTGATTCAAGAGAGCACCATTTCCGCGTCTCTCTATCCTATGCCTTCTCCAGACCAACCGGACTGTCTGGTCTGTAGACCGGATCATCCGATCTCTACTGATCTCCACGTAGACAGATTTCTTGCAAACTCCTCCCAGATCTCATAGTGACCATACAGTCCGGTCTCCACTGACCCCTCTGTTCAGCCACTCTGTCCCGAGGCTAAAACTTCTCGTCCTCATTTGACTTTGTTTCCCGGCTTCTTCTGATAGCTCCTTAGCTTCTCCACTACCACCTAGTGCCTATGATTTCACTGAGCATCCATGCACATCACCGACTAGTCGTTACCTAAGAGACATGACCTAGACCCCCCTGATAGTCCGACTTTTCCTGTGGACTCAAATCCCTAACATCTATACAAGTGTTCCAAACACTTGCTCCTAGCTTGTCCTTAGCCTTGATCCATCTTCATCAACAATTGGTCTCCATCAAGCTCATCAAGCTCCATGCTTGTGGTCATTCTCATCAATCGCCAAGGCAACCATCATCCATATGATTTGTTTGGAGATGATTCCTACATACACAACACTCGTGTAGATATTAGCCCACAATTTCATAGTTGCCATTAATCACCAGAACATCATACCTTGGGGATCCAAACATCAATGGTCATGAAGCTTATAGGGAAGATGCAAAAGTGGCATGAAAACCAGAATGAAGAGAAGGTTATTTCAGTCAGAAGGCATGAGGATGCAGAGAGTAATAAAAGAATGTGTGGAGAAGAGCAAGATGATGAAACACTGAGAAGTAGGAGAATAACAGAGTTAGTTTGCAAATTATACCATGTCAGACATAACTGGGGTATTAGGCCACCTGCATGAATGGGACGAACGGCCTTTTGTCGTTGTGCGTACCAAGCAAAACTGTCTAGCAAAGAAGGAGTCAAATACTACCATTGCCCGGACTTGTCAAATGATTTCTAGGTGTTCATATATACTGCATTTTGTTTGATATACACAATACAAATCTACATATGTAATTTAAAATAATTCATTTATATTCGTTGCAGCTAGGAGGACAGATATCAGGATCCAAATGGTGACCGTATAACCCGGGTAGAATCCAAGGCCGAGTATATGAAGCATAAGGCTGAAGGTGAGAAGATATACAATTTGATCTGAGGTATAATGTTGGGTGTAGCACATGGCAAGGCCCGTTCCAATAGGTCTATAAGTAGTAGATGATGATTTCTTCTATTGTATTGACGATTGTCGAATTTTAGTGAGTTGTAATGAACTACTAGTTGAATTCTAATGTGTTGCAATGAACCACGAAAAGCGTTTGAAATATTTTGTGATATGTTATGTTAAGAATTGAATTATAATTTGCTGTTGTGGTACGTGTTGGCATCCGGAGCAAGTTTACAGGCAAGAAAGAGGGTATTGATGGCTAAGTTGGAGACATGCCACAACCCCTGGCGTGTCTCATAGGAAAGACACGCCGAGGAAGCTCAAATATCAAGGTGTACCAGTAGGGTGCAGTGATGGACCGTAGAGACTAAGTGCAAGACACGCCCTATCACAACTCATTCATAGCATTAACAATTCCTATCACAATTCATTCATAGCATAAATAAAAAGCTCCATATCACAACTCATTCGTAGTACCACAAAACAATCCATATCACAATGCATCCAAAGCACAAACAAAGGGGTAGCATAAATGAAGCATGAAACATCGAGGTAATGTGAAATCACTTCTCTGGCTTAGTCTTCTTATGCCCGAGCTGAGTTGGGAGGACGGAGTCACTTGGAATGTTTCTGCGGTGAGATAATACCATGTCTTGTGGAGGAGAAAGCTGTGTTGCCTCCACTTGCGGTGCATTCGAAAGTTGGGAGAACCCAATGATGTCCTAATGAATATTGTGAGGAACAAAGACATAAGGTTTCGAACAATGGAAATGAATGGAAGCAAGAAAAAGGTATAGAAATATGCACCTACATCATGTAGTCCTTATCATCATTGCCACTAGGTTCATCCTTTGAGGGTGGGTCAGCTGGTTGTTTTCCCTTATCAGCACGGGAATGGCCAGATCTGGAGGTTCCCTCTATGGATGCCAAAGTACCTCGGGATGGAGCAGCAACCGCTATGTCGGCTTGGCCACGTATGCAGTTAAACTTCTGAGCTAGACGAACGACACCCTTTCATCAACACCTGGCATGTAATAGTAAATGTGAAAACCATGAAAATGATAACAATCAAGGTCAATGTTGAGTAATCTAATATATATCCTGACATCACCATGAAGGGCTGTAAGTTCCTCAGCTGAACCCTCCGGGTACCTAACGCAGTAGTAGCTTCATACGACATGCGCATTAACTGTGTTGCCTGCAGAGCACATTCCATTATTACATATTGTATCAGTGGAACAATGAAGTAAAAACGATACAAAAGATTACATTACCGCATAGTCCTGAAATGGTGCTCTTTCTGGCTGTCTCCCAATCTGAGTAGCCTCGTCATACTCATCAACAATCTCCTCATAAGTATCAGAGTCTGGTAGACCAGCAATGTAGCCAACATTTAGAGATGGATGGACCTTGAGCCTGCTCAATGAGTACAAATTCAGAAAGTACTCTTTGAATGGTCCAGGACGATGCACGGGGCCGCTAAGGTAATATATCACCTTCTCATGCCGCTTGTTCTAGAGAAGCAACCAAGCTTGGTGCGTGTTAGCCCACTCTACCCAACCCTTCGTTTTCGCTTGTCAACCCTGTGTGAAAAAGGAGAATGATGGTAAGTAACATACGTGCAAGGCAAAGGAATTGTAACATAAATAGACCCACTTGTGTAGATTCTAATTTGTGGACACATGGTCCACCTCTGCCGGTTGGAGACGTCCAAATTGATGCATAACCCTTTGTGGCATGTGCCACTGAACTGCAAAGAAGAATATGAGTGGCAACTCAGCCCTCCAGAGGTTACTGTCTTGAGTGGACGTTGGATCTAGGCCCAATTGCAGCAGCTCATCTCTTTCATACAATGTCCAAGTGACTGGAGGAAATGATAGACAACATAATTCTCAAGTTTTCAAGGACAAAAACATATAATGTACATAGAGCAATTAATTTACCTATCATTGGGTGAGGAAATCGAAGATGTTTGTGTACTCCAGGTAGCGTCGGTCTGCGTTTCCCACTACCTTAATGCAGTTCCTCCACAGGTAACCAACTGTGGGGCGGAAATCCTCATGAGCCCATTCCTGCAACATTAGACATAAGAACACGAAAGGAACATAGAATCAACCTTGGAAGGAAATTGAATAGTCATCTGGAGATGAAAGACACACAGAAACATATTGCTACTAGTACACGCGCTTGTCTACCAAGCGGGAATCTCTCCCACAACCAAATCTGAAGCAAATAGTGTTGGTCATTGTTACGCACCCACTTATATACCACAAGTGTACACTATATAATGTACATTGTAGCTGTTCCCTCAGAGTATTCCAAGGTTTATTGTTGGTATTTTTAACGAATGCAGGTAATCCGCAAGCGCACAGAGAATACCATTGTAATCTTTCACCCAGAACTATTCAGGGTATCGTATTTATTTTATCCCAAAGGAAGGTGGGAGATGATCAAGATGGTTACCATGTTCTAGACGTGCACAATAGATCATAAGGCAAAGTCCTCATAGGGGTAAGGATATAGGAAAATATGGGTAGTGGACACACAAATGGCATACTTAAGATAAATAAAGACTAGTATAATGGAGAAGGACAAAGAAAGAGCTAAGTTCCTATGTTGCTTTTATATAGTTGCATAGTCTATACTATATACTATTAGACAGATACATAAGCAATGCAAGACAATTAGATCATCACACACTGGGCATCCGGTTTTCCCCTGCAGCTTGTTCCTGCTGCATCCTCTACTCCAGCAGAGGGTCCAGAAGCTTCTACATCAACTTCAGTCGTAGTCGAGCCATCTCTAGCTGTGGTTGAGGGGGAGGTACGCTCTGATAGAGAGGCCCCTAGCCACATTCAACGTCAGCATCCACCTCAACAGATGATCGGTAATCTCTATGAGAGGACAACAAGGTCAAGGTCTGCACATCTTGCCTGCTTTATCAATTCTCTCTTTGTTGCTACCTTTGAAACCCGGGATGTTGGACATGCACTATCTGATGAACATTGGGTTAATGCCATGCATGAGGAGTTAGAGAACTTTGAGAGAAACAAAGTCTGGACCCTAGTAGAGCCTCCTTCTTGTGTCAATGTGATAGGAACCAAGTGGGTGTTCAAAAACAAGCATGGGGAAGATGGTGAGGTTGTGAGGAACAAGGCTAGGCTTGTTGCTCAAGGCTTTAGTCAAGTGGAGGGCTTTGACTATGGGAAACCTTTGCTCCTGTTGCATGCATAGAATCCATTAGGATCTTGCTTGCCTTTGCAGCATCTAAGGGCATTAGGCTTCACCAAATGGATGTCAAGAGTGTTTTCCTAAATGGCTACATAGAGTAGGAGGTTTATGTCAAACAACCACCTGGCTTTGAGCACCACAAATACCCTAACTGAGTGTACAAGCTTCAGAAGGCTTTCTACAGGCTAAAGCAAGCACCCAAAGCTTGGTATGCTAGGCTTAAGACCTTCTTGCTAGAGCACGGTATGTCATGGGATGTGTTGACAAAACCTTGTTCACTCTGAAGCATGGCAATGACTTTCTAATGGTTCAGATATACGTGGATGATATCATCTTTGGTGATTCTTCTCATGCTCTTGTGTCCAGGTTTCAGGAATTCATGGAAAGTGAATTTCAGATGTCAATGATGGGCGAGCTCACCTTCTTCCTTGGACTTCAAATCAAGAAATGCAAGCAAGGCACCTTCATACATCAAGCCAAGTACATGAAGGATCTCCTGAAGAAGTTCACCATAGTCAATGTGAAGCCATTGTCAACACCAATGTCAACTACAACGGCACTTGACCTTGACGAAGTCTGTGAAGCGGTGTACCAAAGGGAGTACAGGAGCATGATCGGCTCCCTCATGTACCTGATGGTGAAAAGACCTGACATACACTTTGCGATGTGTCTTTGTGCTCGCTTTCAAGCTTCCCCAAGGGTGACCCATCGCAAAGCTGTCAAGTGCATTTTCAGGTATCTCAAATACACCCTTGAGTTTGGTCCTTGGTACTCTGCACCTTCATCTCTTGATCTCATTGGGTATTCGGATACAGACTTTGCTGAGTGTAGAATTGATAGGAAAAGCACTTCGGGTACTTGCCATTTCTTGGGAACCTCTTTGGTTAGTTGGTCTTCTCGCAAGCAATCTATTGTAGCCCAATCCACAACCAAAGCTGAGTATGTTGCTACTGCTATTGCTATTCTCAAATCCTATGGTTGGTTTCCACCATGAGAGACTATGGATTAACCTTCAAGAGTGTTCCACTTATATGTGATAACTTCAGTGCCATTTGCTTAGCCAGAAACCCAATCTAACATGGTAAGGTCAAACACATAAATGTGAGATTCCACTTCCTGAGAAACAATGTAGAGAAAGGTGATGTTGAGCTCAAATACATTAACACTAAACACCAATTGGTTGATATCCTAACCAAGCCCCTAGATGCTTCGAAATTTGATTTTCTTCGGGGGGAGCTTGGTGTTTGACATCCCTATGGCATTGTTTGAGGGGGAGTTGCTCCTTCTTTGAGTTGGTGCTTCTGTATATATGTATCTTACCTTTTCGCATTGCATCTCATATGTAATATATGCATTTGTAGATGCTTACCTTTTCGTATTGCATCTCATATGTAATATATGCATCTGTAGATGAGCTTTGATTTTTATGCTTTCTTACATTTCTCGTTGCTATGATTGATGTTGAGCTAAGTTGTGTGGATGTGATAGCAATCTCTACATGCTTAGATATTCTAGATGACCTGTTATAAACATTTTTCGAGCAACTTGCTAATCTTAAAGGTAAACTAGCTCTTTTTGAAACTTATGAACTAATCTTACCAAAACTTGCTCACCATGTGTATAGTTGCTTTTATCCTTATTGAAACTTGTGTTGAGGATAGTTTACAGGATGTCTTGGCCATGGCACCTTGTGTTTACGAAATGTGGCTTTGCAAATGTTTAGCTCATGATGGGACATTGTGGGAACATGTGTTCCTTTTGCCGTAAAGGCAAGCTCAAATTTCTGCTTTTAATTTGCAAGTTAAATTGATAAAATGAAATTTTCTTCAAAGCCTTCGGGTGTTTCCCGTACCCAGTCGTGCGACCCTCCACATGGATTAAAAGTTACATAAAAATGCTAAATCCAAAAATTTTGCTTCGAAGCCTCAGGGTGTTTGCCGTACCCAGTCGTGCGACCCTACGCATGGATTAGAAGTTACATAAAAATGCTAAATCCAAAAATTGTGCTTCGAAGCCTCGGGGTGTTTGTTGTACCCAGTCGTGCGACCCTCCGCATGGATTAGAAGTTACATGAGGACCAACTAATAATAATGTCTCTCTCCCTTCTTTATGAGTCTCTGTTGCATATGTGAGCGTTTGTAGAGCTTATTTTCTATGAATGCTTGTTGCCCTGCTTGAGATTGAGACTGACTAGTATCTTTTGATTCACTTGATGTCTGTTTTGCCTTAGATGGGAGTACTTATACATGTGGTGGTAATTTTTCTCATGAGCAAATTTGATTCTATCTGAGCTAGTCAATCTTTTCTGCTTAGCATGTATAGCTCTTGGTGTTTGTGTTGTGCTATCTATTTTTGATCTTTGTATGATTGTGAGGTATTGCTTTTACACTTCATAGCTCTATGATTATGATGAGCACGGTTAAATGCTTGTTGACATAATTGTTAAAGCTCTTTAGGTTTGCATTTTCATACATTGTTGCTCTTTTGCTTCTTTTGATGAGTTCATTGCCTAAGGGGAAGAAATTTTAGGTCATGCACAAATAATGCTAAAAATCTAAAAAATGACCTCATGATGCATTACATGTCAACTACCACAAGTCGTGGGGGAGAATATCATGATCTCAAGCGTTTTCATGCGCTTTTCATAATCTTTGCGTCTCAAGTCGCTTTGTTTGTCAACTCTTGGTCTTTGTGATCCTTCCTATGCTAGATGGCTATTTTTCACCTTTTCTTTGGGTTTGAGCCATTTGGCTGTGCTTGTTTTGTTTTGTATTTCAAATTCCAAATCTTTGTACATTTGATGTTGTCAATGTACTCATCAAGGGGGAGATTGAGAAACCATGTTGATATGTGCCATGGTTTGCAATTTGTGATGAGTAATTGACATTGGCTGAGTTTGTGTTTGAGTTGAAATGCGGGACATTGGGATTACATGAGTGTGTGCATTGTTATGGTTATGACTAACCGGAGTTGGTGAAGGTATTGGTGAAGTTGCAGGAGAAGGGAAATATGTTTGCTTGTCTCATGATGTGTAGGTCAATGGAGTCAACTTGGCGGTCAACGGCGAGAGGATCGGACACAAGTAGGAGACTTGGGGCCAGACGATCAGGAGGCCAGGTGAAGTCAAGGGTGATCCATACTGTACACGTGGAGAGGCAAGAAGCACGGATGGTTTCGCGGTTGAGCCTCAAAACCGTGGTGGTGATGAAGATGGCGTGATGACCAAGTCAAGGCGAGAGGGATGCCGGTGCAAGTGACACGGAGGAGGGGAGGGGCCAATGGGTTGGGACCGAGAGACTTGCCGGTGGTCAGGATCGCGGGACAAGATGACACGCGTAAACATCAATGACTATGAGAAGCGTGCAAGGTGGTTTCCCGGTTTAGGCCTCAAAACCAGTGGCAGTGATTGGTGGTGCACGTGGCACCATCACGGAGCTTACATCAAGGCGAACCAAAGTCGTGAAGGGCCCGAGGGCGTTCGGCCGACGAGGAAAAAGATGGACAAGTTTGCCCCTGTTGGTAGGTGGCAGTGTATTGTAGGTTAAGGGTAGTATGGTCTTTAGGATTAGGCTTATATAAGGAGAGGTAGGGCTGGTGGGAGAGGTGCCTCTTCCCATTAGCCTTGTGTTATGGTTTTATTCAAAGTGCGAGGAGAGGTCTTCATGATTTAGAGGAGAGGAAAGGATGTGTGAGAGAGACAAACTTTTCTCTTCCAAATAGTGGGAGGAAGAGGGTGGCTTCCTAGCCATGTATCCATGAATCTTGTATGCAAAGATCATACTATGAGATTCAATTTCATGCTCAAGATTTTCTCTTCTCCCTAAATCCCGAATTTCTCTTTTTCTCTATTTTTGGAGTTATTTTCATGAAAATTTTCGATCTCATTTTTTGGAGAGTTTTTGGGTCGGATTTCTTACGAATCTTGGTGCTATGATGAGCTAGAACAATCCTATATGGGTCCTTGACCGAATTAAGAGCTCTAGCACCTTTGATTTGAAAGATTTCTCAAGTTTCTCCTTTTTGGTGTTCTTGGCACAAGATCTGAAATTCATGATCCTTTGTGCTATTTGAGTAGATCATGTTGGAGTAGGGTCGTGATGTGTTGAGGATTACCTGGTCCAAAAATTGCATGATTTGGAGTTCATTTGGTTTGGATTTGGGTGAGTTCTTTGCAAAATTGTGACACTTTTCTGTTCTATCGAGGGTCGATCGGCACTGCCAGTGTGGGAAGAAAAATCTGGATCGGCACTACCAATATCCTTATCGGGATTTTCATTTTCTTTCTGATGTCAATCGGCCCTGCCGACGATATAACCGGCACTGCCGATAATACCAATCGGCACTGTCGATGCCTCTAACCGGCACTGTCGATGGTCAGTCTGAGCTGCATGTTCTATATTTTCTTTCCTAGTTTCAAGTCTTGGTTGTTTTTCTTTACTTCTCTTTGGTTCTTCTGCTGGTGTGACTCACTCCTAGGGTTAGCACATCACAAGTTAGTGTGTGTAGCCTTGGTGATTCTTTCAGTGGTTGGTTCGGATTGTATTTGGGATATAGGTCAAGTTCTTGTGAAGAATTTTAATTGGTTCCCATTCACCCCCCTCCCCCCCACCCCTCTAGTCGCCTTCTCGGTCCTTCACCAATGTCATAACGAATATTATGTTTGTCAATTAATTATGCTTTAAATAAGCATATGATGCTTAATGAAGGTGGATGATATAAATCTCAATTGCAAAAAAAAATGTTGTAAATATTAGAGTGTTTAAACTTTAATTCTCCTTGAATTAAGCACACTATGGGCTTAACTGCGGTGAACTAAGTGTTGGGTTTGCAAGAGATTGACATCTCAATTGCAAAACAAATATAAACACTATTGATATCTCGATTGCAAGAAATTAACATCTCAATTGCAAGAAATATCTGTATTGTATCTTAGAGAATGCTTATCGAACAAACTCATCTTTGGACATAATTTATTTTCACATCATCATAGGGAGTGAAAATATAATTTATAACATTTAACATCACTAAACATAATTCTTATGTCATAGGGAATATATCAAAGTGTAAACACATTGGACATAAGAAATTGCACTTTTGGAATGCTTGAGCAATCACCACGATGAATTTACATAAGTAAATTTCATAGTGCAATTATCGTTAAAATCATAGAAAAAAATATGAGAAATAGAATTTACAAAGAAAACTTTGTAAATTATAGAATCAGAACGAACTGCTCGTAAAGCCACAGTAGGCCTTTTTTAGTCGGCCTCATAGGCCAGCCCATATGGGCTCAACTTGGCCTAGGCTGTGGTGAATTTTGGGCCTTTAGTCCTATTCACTGTGGCACATAACCGTCAGGTAGTTAGGTTTTCCTCGAGCCGTCGCCATAGGGCGTCTCTTGGCCGATGGGCGGGCACCACGTCGTGGGCGAGTTCCCGGAGATGGTCGGGACAATGTTGTGGCGTGGGGCTGCCATAGGCATGGCCAATGCCGAGGTCGGGTCACAACCACAGTAGCCATCCTGCAACCGCGTGGCTCCCGTTGGCATTGCCCCGTGTCGTGGACGAGTCAATACATCGACCATGTCGTAGCAACCGGGATGGGAAATATCGTGACACAAAGAGGGGTGACAGGTCGTCCCCACATCTATGGGGACGCGCAGTCACGAGCATAGTGCGAGAGCCTTCACCATCATCGCTTTGGGCGACTTCCGTAAGGGAGGGTCACCGTCTAAGCAACCATGCGGCCGCTGCATCCGTGTACTCGTAAGGGAGCGACATGCGGTATGACCGAGGCCTGGATGAGTCATCAGCGCATCCGACGGGATGGGCTGTAGCCTTGTCCGCGTGGACGCACAGCCATCGCCTTGCGGGACGGGTTGGTCGCCGTGTCCGCTCTCGTAGCGTGGAATGGAATTTCGGTCGTACGTGTCACGTCGCAGCCGTAATATCTACATGAACGGGCGTCGTAGCGGATGTCCCTCGCCATGAAGCAGCCCCATGGAGTGGGTGTCGCGCGCCGAGATGCAAGGACAGAATGCGTCCGCATGGATGTTCAACCACCGCTCTTCGCGAATGCCATGTGGGGACGGGCCATTGCCGTAACAGCCGCCTGCCTTGGCGCTTCCGATACTTCTCTGCCGAGGCCATTGACGGTTCTAGGCGGACTCCAACCGTTTGGGCAATGCCTGCCTAGATGCAGCAGCCCCGTGGAACAGGTACGTGACGCCTTGGCTCGGCCGGGCCACCGCCACAGTAGACGAGTTAGGCTTGGCAATCAGGCAGCCATGAGGCCACCTTGCGCCACCGTCACGTTGTGAGCCATCCGCGGCCAAGCAACTGTCCGGCCACCATGCACCGCCACAAACACAAGCCATGACCGGACACTTCCGGCAGTTCACTGCAGAGGCCGTTGGGGGCTTCTGGGCGACTCCGACGAGGGAGGGCCGACACAAGTGTCGTCGCCGTACTGTCATGATCATCGACAGTTCGACATGCATCATGCAGGACAGGCTGCCGCCGAGTCCACGTGAACGCCCAACTGCCGGGTTGCGTGGTGTCGTCATCGCACCCAAGAAGCGCCGCAGAGACACAGCCGTCGTATAACGTGTGGGCGTTGCCGTGTCCGCTGCCGTGGTTGAAGGGACATCCACTGCGGCAAACCGTGATTTGTAGAGACGGAGTAGCGGCCATGGTTAATTCTGTCGTAGTGGCAGTTGCGTTAGAGCCAACGTCAGCCAAACTCCAGGGCGAGACAATGGCTTCAACAGTGTCAACTGTCAACAGTTATGTGAAACATGGCCTCCGGCGTTCACCCGATTGGTGCAGAATGAGAAGAACCAGACTCAAAAGGGTAAGCAATGTTTACCCGAACCCAATGATTTGAAGCATCTGTTCTTCAGCCCGTGGTGGAACAATTGATGAAGACTTATGTCTCCATGGTGATGCAGGGGAAGAAACGAAGTCTTTAAGTCTTCGTGCCTCTCGTCTTGCTTAATTCTGACGAGTTTTTCACTTTTTTTTTTCTTCTGCTGGTGTTGACGAGGCTTTCGTGCCTATGTTCTCGTCCGGTTGACGAAAATACAGAAGAAATGAAGTCCTTCCGACGAGTTCATTCATCTGACTTTGCTTCATCAATCTCGATGAGTCCCGGTTCTTGGCCGACAATTTATAGTAAAGAAAAAAGTAAAGGCCAAATCATTCAAGTGTTCACACTATAGATATATTCACACTATAATCCATGGTGTATGACACAATTGATCAATAATCCACCATATGACACAATTGATCAATAATCCACCACATGGATTCACAACAGATATGTTCAGATATTTCCACGGTTCTATGTTATCAGATATATGATGCGGGTATCCATTTGTGCAAACTCGCAGAAAATAATTATTGTAGCAGATGCATCATATCACATTTCAAGAAAAGTAACAAAATAAAAGGTATCGCAACTCAAATCAGTGTTCAACATAATACTATTAGGATAAAGTTACAGATAGCTGCATGGTAAATTCCAGTAGCATAATAGCGAAATATCAGCCAGGGCATTACATACTTAAAAGTTAAAACCACGTCATTCATTACATTGCGTAAGGTTTACTTATGCCTTGTAAGCAAAATAATTAGCAGTCACAAACTCTAGTTCGAATCACCAGCCAGGGTGCGATCAAGCTAATCCTAGACAAGCTTCAATTAAAAGAACAAAGCATGGGCATCTGTGCAAACAAAAAACAAAATTATAAGATGATTGCACTTGATTTCACATAGAGCTAGGAACTAGAAAAGAACGAGATGCAACACGACTATCTAACAGCTTTGTTGCTAGAAATTCTGATGCACATCAAAGTTCTGTTGGTAACAAGCTTGGACAAGAAAACATAACTTACAGTGTACATCGAACTCATGCCTTCCTCAAGACCTTCAACAGTGGAAATGCAACGCTAGAAAACATCCTCCTGTGCTGATTACTGAACTTCTTGAACCTTTCAACCACACCAAGATTGAAATCTTGATTTCGGCGAGATACTTGGCTTGCTGGTTTATTCCTGGAGTTTCTGATCTCTTCAAGAGTAGGAAAATGCGCTGCAGGGATCACCTTAAAAGGTGACTTGGATTTCAGCACTGATCTCCAAAATGGGAAATAACTTTTCCGTGCATATTCGAGTTCCCATCCTCTAGGCATTTCATTCATCTCAACCTAGCCTCAGTTCAAACAAGATCTAAATGTTAGATATCCAAAAACATCATATATTATGATATACTGCATGTTATCTTCATTGTTATGGGAAATGCACTAACACTAAAGCAACTTCAAATAGGTTTTCTCAGCAGGAATTCAGTAACTCAAGTAACTGCTCGAGTGCTTTGACCAGGGTTAAAGTTTGAGAAAGTTTCCAAAGATAGAAGCAGATCAAGAGAATCTAGTCTAGGAGATAGGGGCAAAAAAATGTAGGAATCTAGGAATTCAGTAACTCAAGTAATCACTCAAATGCTTCGATCAGTGATTTGGTTAAGAAAGTTCCTAGTGGAAAGATAGAAGCAGATCTAAAGAATCATGGGAGATAGGGGCAAAAGAGACTAGCATTAAATCCATTTACAAGTATTTGGGCAGTGAAGGAGCTACAAGTTTAATGTAGTTATATTATAGGTTAGTTGTTTACGCAGCCGCTTACTCACGCTAAGGCACTGAGCAGAGCCCTGCCGCTTCGCTTCGTGGGGCAAGCGGTGGCTACGCGTCCTGACCACATCAGAGGAGAAAATCGAGCACTGAGACACCAAAAACGGATGTCAAGGGGCGCTTAGTAAGCCCCGCCATCTTTGTCACGCCCTGTTGTGGACGCGTTCATAGGGCGTGCATATCAGCGCCGCCATCGTCCACAAGTTGTTACGCCACCTCAAAGTGGCTAAGTACAAGGCATTAGTCGCCTTTGCTAATAAGTAGGGAACAATTAGTTGTTTGTTAGCAGAAGTAGATTTGGTTGTTTAGATTGGTTTGAGGAGTCGGTACCTATAGTATAAAGGTAGCCAGAGTCATTCGAGAGGGCATCGAAGAAATAAAGTCTCCCCTTGGGTGGGACTGTCTTCGGTCGCCGTGGCTGAGAAATCTTCTCTGGCCGGCGACGACGACAATACATCACCCCATTGTTCCCGATATCCCCTGCGATCCAATCCTCTTTCCCACCTGTCTTTGCATTCACCCCTACGCACTCCTACTCGGCCCTTCCGATGTCACAACAATTTGGTATCAGATTCATCCCGTGCATCAACAGCTATGTCCGGCACCGTCGGCGACGATCCTGACACCATGACAGACTCCTAGAAGCTGGACTTCCTCGTCCAGCAACTATCGGCGGTATCCGCAGAGATCACGGCGATCAACACCCGACTCACCCGACTGGATGGCCACGCCACGCGGATCGCGCGGACCGGGAGGACAGCTCGCTGAGCAGGCATCCTCCCCCTGGGGGCCCTCATAGCGCCTCCAGCTCGACGGGCGATACTCGGCGGATGCCCAAGCTCAACTTTCTACGCTTCAACGGGGAGTTCGTTCCCTTGCCATGGCTCAACAAATGTGAGTCATATTTTCGTTGTGTGGGTACTCTGGAGACAGAGAAAGTTTGGCTCGCTGACCTCCACCTCGACGACGTCGCAGCTAAATGGTTCCTCGCCCTCGCCCGAGACAACATCCAATTGCCGTGGGCCGACTTTGCCATCTATGTCAATCTGCGGTTTGGACCGGTTCTCCGGTAGAACCTGTAGGCAGAGCTGAAGGAGCTCCGCCGTACCGGCTCAGTTGACGAGTACCAGCATCAGTTTCTGCTATTGGTTTGCCGCTGCGCCGATCTCACTCCTAAGATGCAAATGAACTTCTTTACCGCCGGCCTGGGCGATCCACTGATGACCGATGTGGAGCTGCAGAAGCCGACCGACTTGCAGGTGGGACTGTCTTCGATCGCCGTGGCTGAGAAATCTTCTCTGGCTGGCGACGACTACAGTACATCACCCCATTGTTCCCGATATCCCCTACGATCCAATCCTCTTTCCCACCTGTCTTTGCATTCACCCCTATGCACTCCTACTTGGCCCTTCCGACGTCACAACACGCCCCCGCAATCTGCATCCAGCAGGGTTCCAAGCTTGTGTTCAGCAGAGAAATGGGGAGAGGAGAAAGAAGCTACAGTCAGCTAGGTTTAGATTAATGAGGGGTGATGCGTGAATGTGAATGGGCTTGCTCCCTTTCTCGCTTTTCCTTCACTTTTTACTCTTCGGTTGACGGATTCAGTGTATTGTTTACAAATACATAATTGCTAGTGGACAACGCCTAGGCTCACCTAAGCTCCATGTGTTGGGTCACCGCTCACTTAGCGCATAGCACTTAACTTTTCCCCCATAGAAAATTTGACCACCACAATTTAAAAAATGCTTTCAAAAGGCATGGCAATTTCCAAAGTTGAGGGCACTTTGCAGAAGGCATGGCAATTTCTAAAGTTTTAAGCAAAAAACAGTAGTAAAGTGGAGATATTGACTTAGTCATGCATAGGGACCAACATATATAAATACAATAGAATCAAACAACTGTCTACCTTTTCTGTTGTAGAATGTGGACCAAGTGATCCTGCAGCTGCCTTGACAACATTATCCCCTGTTATTAACCACATATAACTGAGACCTATATTCTCAAAACTTACAAGAGAAATATCAAACAACACAAACACTAACATACCGCATTTAATAGGTGACACTTCCGGTAATATACGATCATAGCGCGAGCTTCAAAAACAAGTGGAAGAAGTAAATGAACATAGTGAGCATGTTGTTGTATGTCAAAATATAATACTAATTAAATTAAATCTACCAAAAAGATGTAGAAATTAGTACAGGTTTCCAAGGTCAATGTCTCCTCCACTGGGACAGACCCCATTATTTCTGAGAATCGATTTGACATGATGAATCATCTCATTACGTGGTATCTGCACGACATAGGGAACCTGCATACCATGTTCAACTTTTTTTAGACAAATGGTGTGTTCATGGTGAAAAATAATTTGATGTATAAAACAGCACCACCTCATAATAAATTGCAGCTGACAGATGACAAAAAAGGCTAGCAAAAGCTTTCAAATAAAAAAAAAATTACATTGTCAACAAAAGAGTTCAGCTATGACTTTATCCTTGTTAACATGACAGGACCATTTCAGGCTACTGTGACTTAATGAGAACATATATCTGTGGAACAAGTATGGAAATCATGTAAACTAAACTGCATAACATATTTGTAGTTTTAGAGTCTAAATGGCATTAGTATCAACAGTCTGAAGGCCATTGTCATCTTAAATTTCAAGTACTTAGCATCAGGTGCTCTCTCTGGCTTCTTATTGAAACTAGTGGAGGTGAGTTCCCGCTTCTAAAGGCACCATTTGGCATTGTAGTAGATTAAATGATCTCGTTTGTTAGTACTACATTTGTAGATTATGGCTGTTTATGATCTTTTACAAAATCAACAACTTGCACTAAGTTGGAAACATCATAAAGATTATGCAGTTGAAGATTAGCCTATTTCCACACTTCTTTAACATGTGGGTTCCCTTACCTCAAAATATTTACAAATTATTCCCCATGTCCTGGAAAAACAATGCACATCCAACTGATTGTTAAGCTCTAATTTAGTATGCTAATGACACTGGATTACAAACAGTAATCTTCCAACAGCAGTTTTTTTCAAATAAGAGCACACAACCAGAAACCCCTTGGAGGGCCTAAATAAACAAGCAAATGAATGACTTTCCCCTTGAAATCAGTTTGATAACAAATATTTTGCCAAAACAACATTAATCTCTGGCTCAGACTATGACGAGTCTAAAGTTCTATATATTAGATAGGAAAAAGTCCATATTACTCCCCTCAAGTATAACAAAAGTTCACATAACCCCCTAAACTATCTTTTGGTTCATTATACACCCCTAAACTATGACACTTGGTTCAATTCACCCCTTAATACAATTTGTCTTTTTTATTTCACTATGCACAAATTGAATTTTAACTAAAAATTTTGCCTGGATATAGTGAATATCACAATGTATGCCAGAAAAATATATCATGAATTTTTCGTTGTCATTTTCAATATAATATTGTATCCCAAGGTGTTACTTAATTATTAAATATCTCAGCCCATCAAAATAATGATTAAAAACTATTTTATATTTTTATAGCATGAGTTATGATGTCTACTATCATCTCACAAAATTTTAACTTAATGCCACACTTGTGCATGGAGAAATGAAAAAGACAAATTGTATTAGGGGATAAATTAAACAAAGTGACATAGTTTGGGGGGTGAAATGAACCAAAAAATAGTTTAGGGGATTATGTAGACTTTGAGTATACTTGAGGGGACTAATTTGGACTTTTTCCTATTAGATATTTTGTCATTTCTCTTCTATATATTAGAATGGGCAAAACTTTTTCAAACACAGGAAAGGATGTCCTGGCAACTCTTTTCTAGGAAATCAAGGCTTGCAAAGAACACGTTAAGCAAACGGACTTGAATTGCAACAATAACTAATCCACAATTCAGTACCTTCGGATGTGATTGGATATATGCATCCAGGTCTTCACCAGCTTGGGAAACTGCGTGAACTAGCAGTAATGCGGTAATAGCACGTGTTTTCTTCACCTTCAGCTCTTCCTTTCCAGTTTGACCATTCTCCAGGCTAACAATGTAGTTCAGAATACGATTTACGATAACATGAAATCCATCTAGCTTGCTTTTGCCATTTCTGCTGCAGGATAAACACCCACGGATCTGCTTTTGAGTTGCCAGGAGCAAAACTGCACTCTGGACAAGACTTCCTTCCTCTATGTAATTCCAGAGCTCTTCAATAAGATTATCTGTATGCTCACCAAGCAATCTTATCGTATCCAAGAAGATTTTCTGCAGTAAAATAAAATAATAAGGAACAAAACCCAGGAGCTTTCACATGTATACACAGGCACAAAGAGCTGGTTAACTCCACATCCAAGAAAAACATAACAGAATACTAAAAACTTGCTGACATCGATAATCTGCTGCAAAGGCAACAAGGGATAATACTCAAGAGTAACTGGAATCTATAAACAGAAGATGGAACTGAATAACGTCCAACAGTGTCGCTATATCCGTGAATATTCAAAAATTGCTGACATGAACTTGAAAATTACTAACTATATACTCAACAAGTAAATAAATATTTCATCATGTGAACACACAGAAAATGACAATTCAGCAATCAACAAATGGGTATGTTGGAATATTCAATCCTCAAGTTATGGCATTAGTAGTTTGACATAAGAGCACAATATATCTTGTCTGTTGCACGGCAACAGTATCTATTTGAGTAGAATGGATGCAACAAACCATTTCAGGCAGGCATAGAAGAAGGATGATTTTGTAGACATAGTTCACATTTGCCTGGTTGTTATCCAGATCCTCCTCGCTAAGAGATGCATTGTCCTCCAGATACTTATGCAGGCAAGTGTTCTCAACTGCAACATGGAGCGGGAGGAGGCCCTCAATGACCTCAGCACCAGCTGTGCGTACATTTGCCGATGCATTATAGCGGAAGAGCAACTTGATCATGTCAACAGAGAACATTTCAGCAGCTTCATGAAGGGGAAAATATCCATATCGGTTCATGCAATTGGGATTGGCACGGAACCCATGAAGCTGTGGTGCTTTGCCAACCAAAGCAACTTTAGCACATCGCAGCGCATTTTGCTTCACCATCTGAGTGAGGGTTAGTGGGGTGATGATGAAACCCCAAGCTAAGCCACCATCAACTCGATTGAATAAGTCAAGAAATTTTGGGACGCTATCCTCGTCCAGTATGGGCACCAGTTTGGGGAGCACATGCCACAAGAGACCATCCACCGCCTAGAATGATCCATTCACAAGTGAAAAGGGGAAATCCAATCAGTTATCAATTCGAAGAGGAATACAAAATAAAGCTCTAATGCATCATGGGGTAACATAATACCAAAGCTGAAATGGGACATTAAAACAGTAGAAGATGCTGCAGGATAGAGTATCCATATATCATAGCCAAGAGATTTATCCAACAAATTCTGAAATGACGATAATAAACTACCTCTGGGGTACGGTCCGGAATGATTATTTTGGTCCTTCTCGAGGTAGCGATTATTTCATCTACTTCATCAAACCACTAAAAGAGAAAATGTGTCAACAACCAAAGCTAAGAAAAGAAAACCGAGGAGAAATATCATACGGACAGTCAGTTACTGTACCTGGTTGACCAATTCAATTTTGGCAAAAAAATCAAGATCTGGAGGAGCAGGACGACGTGGAGGATAGGGAGGGTTCCACGGATCACATTCATCGATGGATGATCCATGAGCTTCAAGAGAATCTGATTTCACTTCCTCATCCTGTGTTGTCTCCATTTCTTCAGGAGTGTCATGGAAAATGTTCAAGTCAATTTATCCACACACACACACACACACAGAGCATTTGTGATGAGCAATATGAAGCTGGAAGTGTTGGATTTATTTTAAATACATAAAAGACTTTACAAGATGGCTGAACCATCTATATTTTGAGAACAAAAACATGAGCTTTGACCACTGATTACAATGTGAATGTACCAATCTACAAGATCCATACATTCAGTGAACATCACAAATAATCACAATACCTTAATGTCTCCCTTGTTACAACAAATATAATACCACCAGACTCATATTGAAAACATTTCACAAAAGGAAAAGTATTTGGAGTTCAAGGCAATGGCCATACAATGATCTTCAAGAATATGCAGAAGGATCAAGACCTTATATGCTAGTTTTCACCTTAAACCATCAACAAATGTACAACTAGTGCAAAATTAGTTCCCAAGGCTTCGTCAAAAGGTGATCTTGGATCACTTAGCTGCCATGTCAACAGTTGAGAGATGTCATATTTCAGTTGGAAGCAGGCCCGCAGGTCACTAGCAAAGAACGGATTTTTCTTTACTTTTGCTCATTCACTAGGCGACATGTGTCTAATATATCAGATGTCTGCTGGTGCAACATAGGACCAAAACCAGGATAGTTTCCGTGTGGGATGTGGAATGCATTGTGTTAAATATTTGAGTGTGTAAAATAAGCACTGATGTTTAGCATGCAACTTTTAGCTCCCTTATGAGGATCAAGAATGGAGGTTATCCTAAACTATAGAGCATATGGTGTTTTACATCATCAATAATAATCAACATATAAAAAAGGCTGCCTTTTTACCCTAAGGTACCAGACTACCAGAGGCCTGAGAATCACAAGGATCCTACCTATAAACACTACCTATAAACATGAATCAAGCATATATGTTGTCTCGCACTGAAAAACAGGACACACTAACAGTGCACTAAATAACTTGAAGAGATGAAGCAATAGTCCGTAAAAACACTTCTAAGGAAGCATACAAAGGCATCTGGACAAGTCCAGTCAATCAGACATATGGGAAAAAGATTTGAACTTTCAATTGATGGGTGATGAAGATATTGAAATAATTGAAGTAAAACTACAGAGCGCACAGTAAACAAAAGATAACGCAACAAATGAGATTCAGAATGATTATATCTTTCGTTTCATGAAAAAAAATCTGTAGCCGCGTGAAGAAGAAACGTGACGCATACACCATGTTCTGATAAAGACAGCCTGAAGATTATTAGATGGATGAAGGACCAATCCGTTTTACGGAAGAACCAGGGCCAAGGAACAAGTGCAGTAAAACGGTTAGGTAGGTATAGAAGCTACAAAGCTGCAGCTCTGAGATGCGACAAACAAATCTTTTTCCCAATTCAAAAGATACAGCATTTTTTTCTTGGCAAATCGAAGGAAAAACGTAAAATTGCCGGTTAGGTTTAATAGGGCGAGGTAGGACGGCGATCGCCAAACAAAATTTCCGCGCAGCCGTGGATAGCAATGGGCGGGTAGAGGAGAGAAGGGTGCAGCAAGCTTCCCGTAAGGCGGGGCTAAGGGAGAGGCCGGAGAAGGTGCAAACCCTACCTTCCAGATGCTGTGGCGCCGGGAATGAGAAGGCGGCGGCGGGTGGGTAAGGGGGCTAGTGAACGAAATGGAGAGGGGGAGGGGAGATATTTGTCCACCCGTTTCTCTCTTCCTTCCGTCTACTAGACCTACACTACTAGGAAAATAATTCCATGCGAACCGTCTGTAAACCTGTATTTTACGGACCTGACCCCGATTGTTGCCACGTGTAGATCC
Source organism: Eleusine indica (assembly GCA_030378355.1). Taxonomy (NCBI): domain Eukaryota; kingdom Viridiplantae; phylum Streptophyta; class Magnoliopsida; order Poales; family Poaceae; genus Eleusine; species Eleusine indica. Next base: position 11,373,653 of record CM059502.1, read on the forward strand.
AATGGGTGTAGGAGCTGGGCTCAGATGGCTTCGCTACGAGGCAGGAGTTCAGCTCGGCTAGAAGCAATACGTTTCAGGTTACCGAGCGAGCCGATCAGCCGCCGAACAAAGCAAAAAAAAGATATCTAGAATCACAACGGCGGCGCGCGCCCTACTTCCATGGCGCAAGTGCCTTCCTCCCCTGGCTGCAGTCCACGATGCCGGTGCTCTCCTTCCAAAGACGATGTTGTGCGCCTCCGGCTGTGGGCGACAATGGCTGAAGTTCCTCGTTTTGGCCACCGGCAAGGCGGCAACGATGGCAGATGCTCACCTCCTCTGACCCTAGGGCACCTGTAGTTTTTCTTTTCCTTTTCTCCTTTCATTCAGGCATACGACGTTGTGAACGAAGCCGAGCTGTTGAGCCGACTCTCGGCGCCATTGCGTGCGACGTTGTGAACCAAGCCGAACCGTTGTGAACTAAGCCGAGCCGTTCGATGTCACACGATCTCCACGTGGCAGCAATCAGCGTCAGGGCCGTAAACTGGAGATTTGCGGACGGGCCGCACGGAATTATTTTCCCACTAGTAGATAGGCTTGCGCGCCCACTAAATAAAAAAAGAATACGGAGAGACTAATATGAGAGTTAATAGCGTAACGAAAGCTGCGTCTGCTAAACATAAGCATAGTTTTTACAGATAGTATATGCATAAATATAAATATTTAAAGGGTTCTTACAATAACTAGGTTCTAGACAAAATACAATACCATGTGTTTGGAAAAGACAATATGATGTGCATAGCTACATGCATATACATATACAACACTATTACATCCTGATAATAGAGTAGGTTGTTAAGTAACAAGACGAGAGTACATCTTGGTGGTAATGTCCCGTATGGGTTCATACTTCTGGACTGTCTCCATGGCTTATTGATGGGCATTGTGTAACTGATGGTAGACACTAACGATTGGCTCCATGATGGCGTCTATTATAGAGACAGGATCCTATGATGCATCTAACGGGCCAGCAATACTGATAATTTCATTCACCTTGATAAGTTCTTTACCTAGCTTGAAGACTGGTGTGCATCGCCGCCAAGTGTTATAGATATCTATCATGGGTATTGTTAGCTGCTTGGATTTGTTTACAAGCGCTCTGTTCTTATCTAGCTCATATTTCTTCTGTTCATAGTTATAGTCAATAAATTGAATATGGTACTATGTGGCCATGTATTCAAGAGATCTAAAAGTTGTACTTTCGAGGGCATCACGGTGGTGTTGACATGGAAAACCATAGATAGTTTCAGAGGTTGCACCGAGGAGAGCATCACCTGATGCGTAGAACATGCAAGACTCCACACGCGACCATCAGATAGCACCTGATGTTCATATTCTGGTCGAGGCAGGTCAAGCGCTGATAGCATCTCGTCCAACATTATTGAAAGAGAAATTGTAACAGTGAGTGGGACAGGTTCATCTGTAATGTATGGCCAAATTTTAAATCATCTAAGGTTATGCATGTAAAAGCAAAGTCAAAAGAGAAGGAATAATAGGGAAAGAATTGACGTCGTTGCTGACCTGTTTCCAATAGTTCATCATTGTTGATGGCTGTTAAGAATTCTTTGAATATTCCATCTATAGGACACCAAATATCACGGATGGTCTTGAGATTATTGTCGTGAGCTTGGTATAACTGATCAGCCACCATATTAATTCTGTTCAGTAGAATCCTTGTGTTATCCATGTTACTGACAGGAATAGCAGGATAGCTCTGTACTATAAATTATGACTTGCAAGCCTACGCATCATAATTGATTTCCTAAGTCATGCTCATCCAGGCTAGAGCAAGATCCTCTATAGTCTTGGATATAAGGTAGCAATTCAGCGAAAGACGATGGTTCCGTTGGATTAGATTGGTCATTTTAGTGTAGTTGAAGTCAACAACTCGAAACTTCAAGTCTTTCTGTAGGTAGGCAATAACACGGGCGACAACACTCTCTCGTGCTTCTTTAGTAGTGTTGAACCAGTCTCTGTAGATACATACGCTATGCGCATCGCCAGTGTCATCTTGATCAGGATCATAGTATAGAGGAAAGAAAACCCAAGATTTGAAGACAGCGCCTCTATTGTGGTCATAACTGTATGATGCCAATCCGTAGTCAAGGTGATGCAGAACGACATCAAGTATTGTACATGGTGAAAGCACTGGATCTTCCATCTGTTAAATTTGAAAACAAAACATGCTGTGAATGGTTGTAATGGTTACGTATGCACATTAAAGTAACAGTTCTTTTTGTAGTTCATATATCTGATTCGCTACTACAACTGTCATAGAAACGTTACATAAAAGATTAAACTATGATACCTAGGCGAACAGGAGGCGACAGAGAAAAAATTAGATACTATTATATTACAAAGGAAAATTAGTTGTGTCTACATATGCTGCATGCAGACTATCATGATAACAAACAAGGGGAAAATAAAACTAAAAGGCTGGTAGGTTAGCGAGTGGATGGGCAGTAGTAAGGTATATGCATATACATACATGTGTATAGAAGGGAAGAGAAATATCAGTGATTCAGTCGAAAAGTAGCACAATCATCTTGTGGAGACGCTGGATCTTACTTCATGGACGAGAATGAAGCATGGAAATTTGGGTAGATCCCAATTGACACCTGAAGGATGGTCCTATGATGAGGTGAGATTTAACAGAGGCACAAGCCACAGGATCTTGCGCATATATGAAGGGAAAGCGGATGGATGGGGTCGTACCTGAAGCTCGGTCGGTAGGGACGACTGGGATATTCCGGCGATCCACTGTAAAGAATAAACTTCAGCCTGTTTATGTTTTACCTCGAGTCGATCTACCCTTGTGCCAACAACCGTTCATCAATCAGCATGCATTTGAAACTGAACGTCAGATTAGTGCCGGACCCACGATCAGATCATAATCAGCGTTACATGTAACGCACCTTACGCAATTCTACATTTGTTCCGTCGCCACCGAAGCTGTTTTTTCTCACCGAGACCATCCCTACCTTCCGCCTGTACCCACTCCCTCCTATTCCGCCGTGCAATTATATTGTGTTTCCAAAATGTTTGTCTTTCCTTGCTTACTCCCATTGCTTTCCTTTTCTCCCATTAATTAACTTATTTTCTAGTTCCTTTCCTTCCTCACATTAACTTACGTATTTTGGTTCCTTTTTTCCGGTTCCTTTCCTTCCTCACACACCGTCACATCCTAGCAGTTTGCGTCTACCTCTCGTCGTCATTCACCCATTCAGAATCCACCTGAGCTCTTGTGCTGCTTGCACTCTCGTTGAATTGTCTTTGCCACCTCCTGTGATTTCTCGGGTGGAGCAGGAGAAATAATCCAGCTATCCTTAGGTGGTCAGGTGATTCTTCGTTCGGAATCGTTGCGATTCTTCTCATCCTCGGTAGCATAATAGTTAAATGGTCTGCCACCATCATGGATCTTAATCGGACATGTTCACGGCCTGCACCCGGGGCGATTCCCTCCCCGATAAAGACTCCTCTTACTGATCGAACCAATCAGCTAAACAATGGTAAGAGTATAAATTTTTTGATCCAAGATCTTTTCTACATACAATGTTTCATGGCTTACCCTTGTTTGTGAGTGATCGCAATAGGCGTCGATGGTGCGCTAAGGTCGAAGAGGCGTCAACAGTCTAACGGACGTGTTAGGAGGTTTAGGCAGCGGGCAAATTTGAATGTTGGCGTCTCGCCGACGCAACCAGGTATTGAGTCAATTTTACATACTTATTAGGTTTGGTCTGAATAACTGAATTTTTCATACTTATTAGGTTTGGATGTTTTATTTTTTTTCTTGCTTTTTTGGCATGATCGTCATTGAGGTGGAAAGGAGAACCAGCCGATTAATTGCAGTGTCGGATACAATCAAAAGTCATCAGCAAACTCAGGTATGTTGAATATTTTATTTTATTTTATTTATTTTGACTTATACAGATCTTGGTTATTGATTTTATAATATATTGACTTATGATCCTCTAGATGATGCTCTCACTGCAAGAAAACGTAGTCATGGCAATGAACATGTTAGGAGACTGAGGGAGAGGAACAAGAAAGGTACCGGATTCACACCTATAACGACATCCATTGTTTCAGTTCGGGGTTATGTGTCAACTGACTCCGGTTTTTCCTTGTTCACATGCATTGGGGCAGTCCTTCCTGTGCAAATCAACACGTCGCTTGATGGGCCTGGTGAAATTACACAGCTTTCTGCTACGACTGGTGGTATGCTTCAATCGACACACAACCAAAATAGAGGCACACAAATAGACCTACACGACTCGCATGCACCATCCGACATAATCGACAGCGACGACGATGGATGGCTACACAGAAACGAGCATGCATTGCAGGCACACTGCAATAGTAGCAAACGTGATGCTGTAGAAGGTTGTGTTACCCAAACTGATGAGGCGCTTGAAAGAAAACGTCAGTACCATCGCGAGTACAGTCGTGAGTGGCGGAAGCGAAAAAGAGAAGCAGCAGCCAAATCCATCGAGTCTGGTAAGTATTTGCTATGTATTAGTTCCGATATAGATATTGAGTTACATGATCTATCTCGGCGTATCGTTATCACGTGAGTCGTGCGACATCCGTAATGTAGCGAGGAGCCAAAAGTCCAGAAACCAAAGAGAGCAGATTATTGGCAGTGAACGCAAAAGCGTAGAGGAGCATCGTATGAAGACAAATAGAAGACGAGGTACTTTTACAGTGATTTATTTTCTGAGCTTTTTATTAGTTTTTTGAAGGGACCGATCATGATAATTAGCATTTGACAATTTTGTGATTCTTCAACCTAACTATCATAACCAATTTTATCCTCAGACTCTTATAATTCTGCCAACAACGGGACCATCCGTCCTGCAGAGGAATCATTGTTCAATTCTGGGATATGAGAACCAGATGATCCAAGGCACCGCGTAGATGGTTTGTATTATGCATTTAATCCTTGTGTCGTTATATTCATTGCTACTATGCAACACATTTTCTTTTACTTAAGTTTAGTTTATAAGTGTGTTTTATCGGGGTGTCGTTATAACAATGACGGGCCATAACTTTTTTTACTATTGACATACAGAAGAGGAACTTGATTGCTTGATTCCTCCTGAACATGGGCTCTAAAAAGATGATACTGACGAGGACGAAGAGGAAAGGCTTTTTAACGGGGGAGGTACTTACTATAAACTTAACCCGAGTCATATAAATTTAACTCTGCATTCCTTTTGTGAACAAACTTATTTTGATCAATTATATATTCTCATGCAGAGGTCCGTTATAAATCATACCGAGAAGAGAGGGTTGGTTGGAGGGATCATGATTCTTTTGACCATGTGTATCACAACTTGCCAAAAAAGCATCATGTCTTGCGGAAGGTGAAGCCTTGTCGTTTTTATGGCGCTAAGCGCTTCCCAGGTGAAGGCAAGTCATTTTGTTGCAGGCAGGACAGGGTGAAGATTCACATCCCGGATCTTCCAGAAGGATTACGATGTTTATTCACTAGCCAGACCGATAGTGATGCAAAGCATTTTCGAAGGAATATACGCTATTTCAACTCATATTTTTCGTTCACCAGTTTGAGTGCTAAACTTGATCGTCGATACTGTACGGCCACAGGTTCAGGGGTATATACTTTTAGGGTGCACGATAGTGTGTATCATTGTCTTGATCAGTTGGTGCCTGGTGATAGAGGGCCACACCACATGCAACTATATTTCTATGACACTGATGAGACCAGTGAACATAGACTTGTGTGGTCTCCGCACCTAGATCAAAACCTAATTGAGTTGATCCTTGATATACTGTCAATTAATCCTTATGTGAGGGTTTTCAAGAGCTTGGAATCTGTCCAAAATTTCGATGAGTATAGGATAGAGCTGAATACTGATATAAATGTCGACCAGAGGAGGTATAATGCACCAACAGTGTCACAGGTTGCAGCTATTTGGGAGAGTGGAAGTGATCCGAGGAAAATGTTTCAGAGTAGCATCATGGTCTGTGGTTTCTCTGAAAAGCCACAGTATATTAAGGCATACTTTGGCTGCTATGATCCCTTGTCTTATCCCTTGTTCTATCCACGAGGCGAAGCAGGTCGGAATAAGAGGATTCTTTATGATATAGTTGCTAATGATATCGCTGAACCTATTGGAGTTGATACCAGTACGGGTGAGTTTTTTATAAATTGTTGCCTGCTTAAAAGTTTGCTTTTTAACCTCAATGATTATTGTTTGGTCAATAATTTAATTTCTTTGAGTGCCAGGGAACATTGATCTAGATGAAAACAACGATGATGAGCAGGAATATGAACTTTATGGTAGGTTCCAATCATTCCCATCCCATTCAGCAGATAACTGAAACTTATTTAGCTCATGGATATGTATCTTGAAGGTGATGATGTAACTATTTACGATACTGACATTGATGACGATGAGGACGATGGTGAGGAGGGAAAATCTGGTTCGTGCTTACCCCTGCCCGCCCCCCCCCCCCCAACCAAAAAAATTACTGATATTTGAAAAATTCTTGTTATAATAATGCTGATATTTGTATGTATAGGTGGAACTAGAAAGTTTGTAGCTGCGAGAGAGTATTATTGTTACAAACTCCAAATTCGTCCCAATGAATTTAATGTTTTGTTCTATGGTGGATGACTGTTTCAACAATTCCTTGTTGATACTTATGTCAAAGTTGAATCAATGCGTCTGGATTGGTACTCATTGCTAAAGCATTAGAAAATTATACATGCTGACCTCTATTAGGTATTAAATAATTGAAATTTTAACTAAAAAGAGTTATGGTTCACAATTTGCCAAGACAACTAACATTTTTTATTGTCTGTGTCATAGGGGATTATTGACACTCTCATAGCAAGAGAGACACGTGCTTTAGAGGCGGGTAAGAGAGTTGTTCTACCAAGGTCTTTTCCGGGTGGGGACCGTGATGTCCAAGCAAGGTTTCTTGATACTATGACGTTGGTGCAGCGCTTTGGTAAACCGGATTTTTTTGTTACTATGACTTGCAATCCCTACTGGCCAGAGATTTTGGATGAGCTAGTACCCGGTCAGACCCCCCAGGATCGTCCAGAAGTTGTGGCCAGGATATACAGGGCAAAGCTCCGTGATTTGCACGATCGCCTTATAAAGAAGAAGCACTTTGAGGAGGTCGCAGCATATGCACATATTACTGAGTTCCAGAAGCGAGGTCTGCCTCACGAACACTTCCTGTTGGTGATGGTTGAGAAAAGTAAACTGAGTGGACCGATGAGTATGATAAATATATATCGGTTGAAATTCCTGATAAGAAGAAATATCGCACGTTGCATGACCTGGTATGCAGGCATATGATGCATGGTCTGTGTGGAGTTTTGAATAGGAAATGTCAATGCATGATTGACGGCAAGTGCCGCTTTAGGTATCCCAGTTAGTTTTGTGATTCTACAGAACAAGGAAAAGATTCATACCCTATATACAGAAGGAGGGACGATGGTCAGGTTGTAGAAGCTAGAAAGTCTAAATTGGATAATAGATGGGTAGTCCCCTACAACCCTGCCCTGCTCATGATATACAACTGCCATATTAATGTGGAAATTTGTTCAAGTATAAAGGCAGTCAAATACTTGTACAAATATATTTACAAAGGTCCCGATGGAGGCCCTTATGCTCTTGACCATTCAGATACACAAGAGAACATGGGGGGCAGCCATGTTTCCGATAATATAGACAAGTTAGATAATGAGCCCAAAGTTATCAATGAGATTAAACAGTATAGGGACGTAAGAGTTATCACGCCATCCGAGTCTGCCTACAGGCTATATGCTTTCCCCTTGTATCAGGTATCTCATTGTTTTTTAATTTGTATGTAATTTTAATTAAATTATTATATTAGATGGACAAAAATAGCATATATCGGGTCATCAAACCGCATCACTATTTTTATTGTAGCGGGTTTAATCATCATTAATTTTGTTCCATTGTTTTATTTTGCAAATTATCTCACAGGTTTCACCAACTATCTTACAACTTACTCTGCACCTTCCTGGCATGCATATGGTTGCTTTTAACGTAAAGGAAGATTTGCGAGATGTTCTAGCCCGTGAGAAATCACAGAAATCTATGCTGACCGAATATTTTAGGATGAATACTATCGATCCGAATGCTAGGAAGTTACTGTATGTACAATTCCTAGAGGCGTATCGATGGGACAAACCAGATAAATTATGGCTTCCATGAAAGAATTCAAGAAAACAAATAGGACGGATTGTTTATGACAATCCTGCTGAGGGAGAAAGATATTACTTGCATATACTCCTGAATCATGTCACGGGTGCCACTTCTTTCACTCATCTCAAAACAATCCGTGGTGTCACTTGTGCCACGTTTAGAGAGGCATGCGAGGTGGTTGGAGTAGTCGGTCCGGATGTCTCTAGACCAATGCTTAGAGGAGGCTGCAAACTGGAAAATGCCATATTCTCTTAGATGGCTATTTGCAATAATCATTGTGTTCTGTAAGGCAACAAATGTCCGGGAATTGTGGAATAAGCATTATCCTTCGCTTTCTGAGGATTTTTCAAGGACCATTAAGAATGATAAGGTTGTAGAGCAAAAGGTTCTCAGGCACATTTATTCAATTGTTTGTGCGATGGGAAAGGACATACGACATTTAGGATTGCCTAAAATTATACTTGAAGGTATGCTCTTAATACATCTATTACCCACATGGTTAGTGTTCCCAGTAATGCATTATATCTTGTTGTTTGCTGAAAGTAGTTATATGATTTCATTCAAAATACTTATCGTCGGCTTCAGTTTCAACCTTCATATAGTAGGTTGCACCTAGATAATGTAACAATTTTTCTTTATAAGTATTTTTTTCAGACTGCTAACGATTAACTACCACTCTGCCCTTGCGCTCACTCTATGCAATTTGTTTATCCAGATTATTCTAATGGTGAAATTAACAAAGAGATTAACGAGCAGTATGAGCTAGGGGTTAATGAGAAAGATCTCAAAAGTGTTGACAAGCTTAATACTGAACAACGAGCCGGGTATGATTTAATTATGAAACATATAAGGGAAAAGAAGGGGCAAGTATTTTTTGTGGATGGTCCTGGAGGCACTGGTAAAACATTTCTATACAAGGCGCTAATTGCAACTGTACATTCTGAAGGTCATATTGCTATTGCAAGCGCGACATCAGGAATTGCAGCCTCTATAATGCCTGGAGGGCGCACGGCTCATTCTGTATTTAAAATTCCCATCAAGATAACAAACAGTAGCATATGTAATTTCAATAAAGGGAGTCATGAAGCTGAACTATTTCACGAGGCCGCCTTGATTATCTGGGACGAGGTAGCCATGACAAAAAGACAGACTGTTGAAACTCTTGACTAATCTCTTCAAGATGTTATGGATTGTTCGCTTCCATTTGGTGGCAAGATTATGGTTTTCGGTGGGGACTTCAGGCAAGTTCTCTCAGTTGTGGCTCGAGGCACGAGGGCACAAATTATGGATGCCGCTTTCCTAAGATCATATTTGTGGCATGATGTAAGGAAGATAAGTCTGACACAAAACATAAGAGCACAGTCAGATCCTTGGTTCGCAGAGTTCCTTCTCAGAATTGGTAATGGCACTGAGCAGACTATTATTGATGATTATGTTGCTCTCCCCAAGGACATTCTCATAGAGTATAATGATGAAAACTCTATTGACCAACTCATAGAACGTGTATTTCCGGATCTTTTAGGAAATGCCACATTTGCTGGCTATATGAGCTGTCGAGGAATCATTTCCACACGTAATGATTAGTGGATGATATTAATGCACGTATGACTGGCAAATTCCCTGGTCAAGAAAAGGTATTTTATAGCTTTGATTCTGTGGATGATGACTCACGAAACAACTATCCCCAAGACTTCCTCAATTCAATAACCCTAAATGGTTTGCCGCCATATGAGTTGAAGATTAAGATCAATTGCCCTCTTATTCTTTTACGGAATCTTGACCCACGTAGTGGTCTATGCAACGGTACACGAGTGATAGTTAGGGGATATGATAACCATGTTATTGATGCTGAGATGGTCAATGGAACACATGCTGGGGATAGAGTGTTTATACCTCGGATACCCATGTCACCTTCTGAAGATCTCTCCTTGCCTTTCAAGTTTAAGAGAAAGCAGCTTCCAGTGCGGCTTAGCTTTGCTATGACAATTAACGAAGTGCAAGGACAGACTGTGCCTCACGTGGGTATTTACCTACCGGAGCCGGTGTTCGCCCATGGTCAGCTATATTTTACTCTATCGAGAGGTGTGTCTCGACAAACAACTTGGGTTCTTGCCAAACCAAACAAAGAGATTGATTCAGAAGGGACTAGCACCAAAAATATTGTCTATAGAGATGTACTGGAGGCTTAATCAGTGTGCCATATAAATTTTTATAGTTTCGCTTCGTTGTGGGTAGATACATGTTATCCTTCCACTATTGTGTAGTGCATGAGTCCTACCCAATATTGTGTTGTCATAAAGTAAACGTGGTAACATTACTAGCATTTGTAGTGCATGAGTCGCCTATCTGCGTGCCTTAAGCCACATTCAAATATTGATTCCCAGTTATTGTGCATACTACTTTTTCTTTCAACAACTTACAAAAGAACTGGCTCTAGCATATGTCTACAGATTTCTTGTCGCTTTTGGTTCTCCAAAGTATACAGTCTCAGTTACCATCAAAAATAAATAAATGTAGATTCCCAGTTCAGGTAATCCTGTCATGCTTTAGTTTGTAATTGGATTCTTACACTAAGTTCTACTATATTTTTTAAGTGAGAATAACAAATTGTGTAATGGAATAATTGATATAGCATATAAATTAGATGTGTTTTAGTTTATAATTGGATTCTTACAATAAGTGCTACTATATTGTTCAAGTGACAATAATATTGTGTTGCTAAATATCCAGACAAGGAGAACAGCACGTGCGTGTCGCATGTGCAAAGTACTAGTAATAGGGAAAGAATTGACGTCGTTGCTGACCTGTTTCCAATCGTTCATCATTGTTGCTGGCTGTTAAGAATTCTTTGAGTATTCCGTCTATAGGACACCAGATATCACGGATGGTCTTGAGATTATCGTCATGAGCTTGGTATAACTGATTAGCCACCATATTAATTCTGTTCAGTAGAGTCCTGTGTTATCCATGTTTCTGACAGGAATAGCAGGATAGCTCTGTACTATAAATTGTGACTTGCAAGCCTACGCAGCATAATTGATTTCGAAAGTCATGCTCATCCAGGCTAGAGCAAGATCCTCTATAGTCTTGGATATAAGGTAGCAATTCAGCGAAAGACAATGGTTCTATTGGATTAGATTGGTCATTTTAGTGTAGTTGAAGTCAACAACTCGAAACTTCAAGTCTTTCTGTAGGTAGGCAACAACACGAGCGACAACACTCTCTCGTGCTTCTTTAGTAGTGTTGAACCAGTCTCTGTAGATACAGACGCTATGCGCATCGCCAGTGTCATCTTGATCAGGATCATAGTATAGAGGAAAGGAAACCCAAGATTTGAAGACAGCGCCTCTATTGTGGTCATAACTGTATGATGCCAATCCGTAGTCAAGGTGATGCAGAACGACATCAAGTTTTGTACATCGTGAAAGCACTGGATCTTCCATCTGTTAAATTTGGAAACAAAACATGCTGTGAATGGTTGTAATGGTTATGTATGCACATTAAAGGAACAGTTCTTTTTGTAGTTCATATATCTGATTCGCTACTACAACTGTTATAGAAACGTTACATAAAAGATTAAACTATGATACCTTGGCGAACAGGAGGCGACAGAGAGAAAAAATTAGATACTATTATATTACAAAGGAAAATTAGTTGTGTCTACATATGCTGCATGCAGACTATCATGATAACAAACAAGGGGAAAATAAAACTAAAAGGCTGGTAGGTTAGCGAGTGGATGAGTAGTAGTAAGGTATACGCATATACATACATGTGTATAGAAGGGAAGAGAAATATCAGTGATTCAGTCGAAAAGTAGCACAATCACCTTGTGGAGATGCTGGATCTTACTTCATGGACGAGAATGAAGCATGGAAATTGGGGTAGATCCAAATCGGCACCTGAAGGATGGTCCTATGACGAGGTGAGATTTAACAGAGGCACAAGCCACAGGATCTTGCACATATATGAAGGGGAAAGCGGATGGATGGGGTTGTACCTGAAGCTCGGTCGGTAGGGACAACTGGGATATTCCGGCGATCCACTCGATGTGATTTATGTGGAGACAAATAATGTGGAGAGCCAGGTATGTAGTAGTGGGTAGCAGCAACGAGACGGGTGTTTGTGGATATGGTTGGTTTGCCTTATGCCAGGGTCAGTGGATAGAAGCAAGTAATGCTTTTCAAACGGGCTGGCCGGTATGGCATGGTCCAAAAATGTAATGGTCCGGCCCATTTATTTCTGCGTTGGTACAGAACACAATTAAATTGGGGCTCGCCCGGGCTGGATGCCCACGTCACGGCACGAATTACATCGGTCAGGCCGGGTCGGGCAGACAGGCTCGTCAAACACGGTGGGCCAGCTGGCCTGTCAGGCACGCCAGCATGACGGCCTCTCCAAGTCATGGCCTTCGCTTGCCGAGTAGCGGCTAAGGCTGGCTGGACAAGGAGCAGCGCTGGTGGTGGCGGCAGAGGCGACGTGGGCGAAAGGCAACGATGGCGCAGGCCTGGAGCCTCGGCCTTTGGTGGCGGAAGCTACGGGCGAAGGGCAAGGGGCGTGACGGTGGCGCCATGGGTGGCACGGGCAAAGGGCGGCAGCATGGGTGAGGGGCGATTTATTCTCAACAGTGCGACGCCAGGGTTGGATCGCTAGAGTTTACAGAAGAAGCGGTCAGCTAGCATTAGATAGTGGTGGACTGGTGGACTCTTTGGAATTTTAGAAGAGTTAACAGGTCGTCCCATGCTCGGTCGGGCATTCCTTGGTGAGCTACTTTCGTGCTTTTATAGTCCTAGATATAAAGAGGACGTGGAAAATGTTTGTTACCTTCCTTTTCTCAATGTATCATAATGACTTTTGGACCCAATCTGGTGTAAGGCTGGGTTTGCGTTTCGCATTTTGCTGCCTCAGTTTTGATAGTATATTTCGTTTTACTTGCTGCAACCAGAGTTGAGGGTAGGGTCTCAAAACCGTGGTGGTGATGAAGATGGCGTGATGACCAAGTCAAGGCGAGTGGGATGCCGGTGCAAGTGACACGGGGGAGGGGGGGGGCAATGGGTTGGGACCGGGAGAGACTTGCCGGTGGTCAGGATCGCGGGACAAGATGACACGCGTAAACATCAATGACTTTGAGAAGCGTGCAAGGTGGTTTCCCGGTTTAGGCCTCAAAACCAGTGGCATTGATTGGTGGTGCACATGGCACCATCACGGAGCTTACATCAAGGCGAACCAAAGTCATGAAGGGCCCGAGGGCGTTCGGCCGACGAGGAAAAAGATGGACAAGTTTGCCCCTGTTGGTAGGTGGCAGTGTATTGTAGGTTAAGGGTAGTATGGTCTTTAGGATTAGGCTTATATAAGGAGAGGTAGGGCTGGTGGGAGAGGTGCCTCTTCCCATTAGCCTTGTGTTATGGTTTTATTCAAAGTGCTAGGAGAGGTCTTCATGATTTAGAGGAGAGGAAAGGGTGTGTGAGAGAGACAAACTTTTCTCTTCCAAATAGTGGAAGGAAGAGGGTGGCTTCCTAGCCATGTATCCATGAATCTTGTATGCAAAGATCAATAATATGAGATTCAATTTCATGCTCAAGATTTTCTCTTCTCCCTAAATCCCGAATTTCTCTTTTTCTCTATTTTTGGAGTTATTTTCATGAAAATTTTCGATCTCATTTTTTGGAGAGTTTTTGGGTCGGATTTCTTACGAATCTTGGTGCTATGATGAGCTAGAACAATCCTATATGGATCCTTGACCGAATTAAGAGCTCTAGCACCTTTGATTTGAAAGATTTCTCAAGTTTCTCCTTTTTGGTGTTCTTGGCACAAGATCTGAAATTCATGATTCTTTGTGCTATTTGAGTAGATCTTGTTGGAGTAGGGTCGTGATGTGTTGAGGATTACCTGGTCCAAAAATTGCATGATTTGGAGTTCATTTGGTTTGGATTTGGGTGAGTTCTTTGCAAAATTGTGACACTTTTCTGTTCTATCGAGGGTCGATCGGCACTTGCCGGTGTGGGAAGAAAAATCTGGATCGGCACTACCAATATCCTTATCGGGATTTTCATTTTCTTTCTGATGTCAATCGGCCCAGCCGACGATATGACCGGCACTGCCGATAATACTAATCGGCACTGTCGATGGTCAGTCTGAGCTGCATGTTCTATATTTTCTTTCCTAGTTTCAAGTCTTGGTTGTTTTTCTTTACTTCTCTTTAGTTCTTCTGCTGGTGTGACTCATTCCTAGGGTTAGCACATCACAAGTTAGTGTGTGTAGCCTTGGTGATTCTTTCAGTGGTTGGTTCGGATTGTATTTGGGATATAGGTCAAGTTCTTGTAAAGAATTTTAATTGGCTCCCATTCACCCCCCCTCACCCCTCTAGTCGCCTTCTCGGTCCTTCACCAATGTCATAACGAATATTATGTTTGTCAATTAATTATGCTTTAAATAAGCATATGATGCTTAATGAAGGTGGATGATATAAATCTCAATTGCAAAAGAAAAATGTTGTAAATATTAGAGTGTTTAAACTTTAATTCTCCTTGAATTAAGCACACTATGGGCTTAACTACGGTGAACTAAGTGTTGGGTTTGCAAGAGATTGACATCTCAATTGCAAAACAAATATAAACACTATTGATATCTCGATTGCAAGAAATTGACATCTCAATTGCAAGAAATATCTGTATTATATCTTAGAGAATGCTTATCGAACAAACTCATCTTTGGACATAATTTATTTTCACATCATCATAGGGAGTGAAAATATAATTTATAACATTTAACATCACTAAACATAATTCTTAAGTCATAGGGAATATATCAAAGTGTAAACACATTGGACATAAGAAATTACACTTTTGGAATGCTTGAGCAATCAACACGATGAATTTACATAAGTAAATTTCATAGTGCAATTATCGTTAAAATCATAGAAAAAAATATGAGAAATAGAATTTACAAAGAAAACTTTGTAAATTATAGAATCAGAACGAACTGCTCGTAAAGCCACAGTAGGCCTTTTTTAGTCGGCCTCATAGGCCAGCCCATATGGGCTCAACTTGGCCCAGGCTGTGGTGAATTTTGGGCCTTTAGTCCTGTTCACTGTGGCACATAACCGTCAGGTAGTTAGGTTTTCCTCGAGCCGTCGCCATAGGACGTCTCTTGGCCGATAGGCGGGCACCATGTCGTGGGCGAGTTCCTGGAGATGGTCGGGACAATGTCATGGCGTGGGGCTGCCATAGGCATGGCCAATGCCGATGTCGGGTCACAACCATAGTAGCCATCCTGCAACCGCGTGGCTCCCGTTGGCATTGCCCCGTGTCGTGGACGAGTCAATACATCGACAATGTCGTAGCAACCGGGATGGGAAATGTCGTGACACAAAGACGGGTGACAGGTCGTCCCCACGTCTATGGGGACGCGCAGTCACGAGCATAGTGCGAGAGCCTTCACCGTCATCGCTTTGGGCGACTTCCGTAAGGGAGGGTCACCGTCTAAGCAACCATGCGGCCGCTGCATCTGTGTACTCGTAAGGGAGCGACGTGCGGTATGACCGAGGCCTGGATGAGTCATCAGCGCATCCGGCGGGATGGGCTGTAGCCTTGTCCGCGTGGACGCACAGCCATCGCCTTGCGGGACGGGTTGGTCGCCGCGTCCGCTCTCGTAGCGTGGAATGGAATTTCGGTCGTATGTGTCACGTCGCAGCCGTAATATCTACATGAACGGGCGTCGTAGCGGATGTCCCTCGCCATGAAGCAGCCCCATGGAGTGGGTGTCGCGCGCCGAGATGCAAGGATAGAATGCGTCCGCATGGATGTTCATCCACCGCTCTTCGCGAATGCCATGTGGGGACGGGCCATTGCCGTAACAGCCGCCTGCCTTGGCGCTTCCGATACTTCTCTGCCGACGCCATTGACGGTTCTAGGCGGACTCCAACCGTTTGGGCAACGCCTGCCTAGATGCAGCAGCCCCGTGGAACAGGTACGTGACGCCTTGGCTCGGCCGGGCCACCGCCACAGTAGACGAGTTAGGCTTGGCAATCAGGCAGCCATGAGGCCACCTTGCGCCACCGTCACGTTGTGAGCCATCCGCGGCCAAGCAACTGTCCGGCCACCATGCACCGCCACAAACACAAGCCATGACCGGACACTTCCGGCAGTTCACTGCAGAGGCCGTTGGGGGCTTCTAATCGACTCCGACGAGGGAGGGCCGACACAAGTGTCGTCACCGTACTGTCACGATCATCGACAGTTGGACATGCATAACGTGTGGGCGTTGCCATGTCTGCTGCCGTGTGTCCGCTGCCGTGGTTGAAGGGACATCCACTGCGGCAAACCGTGATTTGTAGGGACGGAGTAGCGGCCATGGTTAATTCTGTCGTAGTGGCAGTTGCGTTAGAGCCAACGTCAGCCAAACTCCAGGGCGAGACAATGGCTTCAACAGTGTCAACTGTCAACAGTTATGTGAAACATGGCCTCCGGCGTTCACCCGATTGATGCAGAATGAGAAGAACCAGACTCAAAAGGGTAAGCAATGTTTACCCGAACCCAATGATTTGAAGCATCTGTTCTTCAGCCCGTGGTGGAACAATTGATGAAGACTTATGTCTCCATGGTGATGCAGGGGAAGAAACGAAGTCTTTAAGTCTTCGTACCTCTCGTCTTGCTTAATTCTGACGAGTTTTTCACTTTTTTCTTTTTTCTTCTGCTGGTGTTGACGAGGCTTTCGTGCCTATGTTCTCGTCCGGTTGACGAAAATACAGAAGAAATGAAGTCCTTCCGACGAGTTCATTCATCTGACTTTGCTTCATCAATCTCGATGAGTCCCGGTTCTTGGCCGACAATTTATAGTAAAGAAAAAAGCAAAGGCCAAATCATTCAAGTGTTCACACTACAGATATATTCACACTATAATCCATGGTGTATGACACAATTGATCAATAATCCACCATATGACACAATTGATCAATAATCCACCACATGGATTCACAACAGATATGTTCAGATATTTCCACGGTTCTATGTTATCAGATATATGATGCGGGTATCCATTTGTGCAAACTCGCAGAAAATAATTATTGTAGCAGATGCATCATATCACATTTCAAGAAAAGTAACAAAATAAAAGGTATCGCAACTCAAATCAGTGTTCAACATAATACTATTAGGATAAAGTTAC
The DNA here is from genome assembly GCA_030378355.1 of Eleusine indica. NCBI lineage: Eukaryota > Viridiplantae > Streptophyta > Magnoliopsida > Poales > Poaceae > Eleusine > Eleusine indica. Next base: position 11,391,064 of record CM059502.1, read on the forward strand.
AGATAGCTGCATGGTAAATTCCAGTAGCATAATAGCGAAATATCAGCCAGGGCATTACATACTTAAAAGTTAAAACCACGTCATTCATTACATTGCGTAAGGTTTACTTATGCCTTGTAAGCAAAATAATTAGCAGTCACAAACTCTAGTTCGAATCACCAGCCAGGGTGCGATCAAGCTAATCCTAGACAAGCTTCAATTAAAAGAACAAAGCATGGGCATCTGTGCAAACAAAAAACAAAATTATAAGATGATTGCACTTGATTTCACATAGAGCTAGGAACTAGAAAAGAACGAGATGCAACACGACTATCTAACAGCTTTGTTGCTAGAAATTCTGATGCACATCAAAGTTCTGTTGGTAACAAGCTTGGACAAGAAAACATGACTTACAGTGTACATCGAACTCATGCCTTCCTCAAGACCTTCAACAGTGGAAATGCAACGCTAGAAAACATCCTCCTGTGCTGATTACTGAACTTCTTGAACCTTTCAACCACACCAAGATTGAAATCTTGATTTCGGCGAGATACTTGGCTTGCTGGTTTATTCCTGGAGTTTCTGATCTCTTCAAGAGTAGGAAAATGCGCTGCGGGGATCACCTTAAAAGGTGACTTGGATTTCAGCACTGATCTCCAAAATGGGAAATAACTTTTCCGTGCATATTCGAGTTCCCATCCTCTAGGCATTTCATTCATCTCAACCTAGCCTCAGTTCAAACAAGATCTAAATGTTAGATATCCAAAAACATCATATATTAGTAAGCCCCGCCATCTTTGTCACGCCCTGTTGTGGACGCGTTCATAGGGCGTGCATATCAGCGCCGCCATCGTCCACAGGTTGTTACGCCACCTCAAAGTGGCTAAGTACAAGGCATTAGCCGCCTTTGCTAATAGGTAGGGAACAATTAGTTATTTGTTAGCAGAAGTAGATTTGGTTGTTTAGATTGGTTTGAGGAGTCGGTACCTGTAGTATAAAGGTAGCCAGAGTCATTCGAGAGGGCATCGAAGAAATAAAGTCTCCCCTTGGGTAGGACTGTCTTCGGTCGCCGTGGCTGAGAAATCTTCTCTGAGAAATCTTCTCTGGCCGGCGACGACGACAATACATCAACCCATTGTTCCCGATATCCCCTGCGATCCAATCCTCTTTCCCACCTGTCTTTGCATTCACCCCTACGCACTCCTACTCGGCCCATCCGATGTCACAACAATTTGGTATCAGATTCATCCGGTGCATCAACAGCTATGTCCGGCACCGTCGGCGACGATCCTGACACCATGACAGACTCCTAGAAGCTGGACTTCCTCGTCCAGCAACTATCGGCGGTATCCGCAGAGATCACGGCGATCAACACCCGACTCACCCGACTGGATGGCCACGCCACGCGGATCGCGCGGACCGGGAGGACAGCTCGCTGAGCAGGCATCCTCCCCCTGGGGGCCCTCATAGCGCCTCCAGCTCGACGGGCGATACTCAGCGGATGCCCAAGCTCAACTTTCTGCGCTTCAACGGGGAGTTCGTTCCCTTGCCATGGCTCAACAAATGTGAGTCATATTTTCGTTGTGTGGGTACTCTGGAGACAGAGAAAGTTTGGCTCGCTGACCTCCACCTCGACGACGTCGCAGCTAAATGGTTCCTCGCCCTCGCCCGAGACAACATCCAATTGCCGTGGGCCGACTTTGCCATCTATGTCAATCTGCGGTTTGGACCGGTTCTCCGGTAGAACCTGTAGGCAGAGCTGAAGGAGCTCCGCCGTACCGGCTCAGTTGACGAGTACCAGCATCAGTTTCTGTTATTGGTTTGCCGCTGCGCCGATCTCACTCCTAAGATGCAAATGAACTTCTTTACCGCCGGCCTGGGCGATCCACTGATGACCGATGTGGAGCTGCAGAAGCCGACCGACTTGCAGGTGGGACTGTCTTCGATCGCCGTGGCTGAGAAATCTTCTCTGGCTGGCGACGACGACAGTACATCACCCCATTGTTCCCGATATCCCCTACGATCCAATCCTCTTTCCCACCTGTCTTTGCATTCACCCCTATGCACTCCTACTCGACCCTTCCGACGTCACAACACGCCCCCGCAATCTGCATCCAGCAGGGTTCCAAGCTTGTGTTCAGCAGAGAAATGGGGAGAGGAGAAAGAAGCTACAGTCAGCTAGGTTTAGATTAATGAGGGGTGATGCGTGAATGTGAATGGGCTTGCTCCCTTTCTCGCTTTTCCTTCACTTTTTACTCTTCGGTTGACGGATTCAATGTATTGTTTACAAATACATAATTGCTAGTGGACAACGCCTAGGCTCACCTAAGCTCCATGTGTTGGGTCACCGCTCACTTAGCGCATAGCACTTAACTTTTCCCCCATAGAAAATTTGACCACCACAATTTAAAAAATGCTTTCAAAAGGCATGGCAATTTCCAAAGTTGAGGGCACTTTGCAGAAGGCATGGCAATTTCTAAAGTTTTAAGCAAAAAACAGTAGTAAAGTGGAGATATTGACTTAGTCATGCATAGGGACCAACATATATAAATACAATAGAATCAAACAACTGTCTACCTTTTCTGTTGTAGAATGTGGACCAAGTGATCCTGCAGCTGCCTTGACAACATTATCCCCTGTTATTAACCACATATAACTGAGACCTATATTCTCAAAACTTACAAGAGAAATATCAAACAACACAAACACTAACATACCGCATTTAATAGGTGACACTTCCGGTAATATACGATCATAGCGCGAGCTTCAAAAACAAGTGGAAGAAGTAAATGAACATAGTGAGCATGTTGTTGTATGTCAAAATATAATACTAATTAAATTAAATCTACCAAAAAGATGTAGAAATTAGTACAGGTTTCCAAGGTCAATGTCTCCTCCACTGGGACAGACCCCATTATTTCTGAGAATCGATTTGACATGATGAATCATCTCATTACGTGGTATCTGCACGACATAGGGAACCTGCATACCATGTTCAACTTTTTTTAGACAAATGGTGTGTTCATGGTGAAAAATAATTTGATGTATAAAACAGCACCACCTCATAATAAATTGCAGCTGACAGATGACAAAAAAGGCTAGCAAAAGCTTTCAAATAAAAAAAAAATTACATTGTCAACAAAAGAGTTCAGCTATGACTTTATCCTTGTTAACATGACAGGACCATTTCAGGCTACTGTGACTTAATGAGAACATATATCTGTGGAACAAGTATGGAAATCATGTAAACTAAACTGCATAACATATTTGTAGTTTTAGAGTCTAAATGGCATTAGTATCAACAGTCTGAAGGCCATTGTCATCTTAAATTTCAAGTACTTAGCATCAGGTGCTCTCTCTGGCTTCTTATTGAAACTAGTGGAGGTGAGTTCCCGCTTCTAAAGGCACCATTTGGCATTGTAGTAGATTAAATGATCTCGTTTGTTAGTACTACATTTGTAGATTATGGCTGTTTATGATCTTTTACAAAATCAACAACTTGCACTAAGTTGGAAACATCATAAAGATTATGCAGTTGAAGATTAGCCTATTTCCACACTTCTTTAACATGTGGGTTCCCTTACCTCAAAATATTTACAAATTATTCCCCATGTCCTGGAAAAACAATGCACATCCAACTGATTGTTAAGCTCTAATTTAGTATGCTAATGACACTGGATTACAAACAGTAATCTTCCAACAGCAGTTTTTTTCAAATAAGAGCACACAACCAGAAACCCCTTGGAGGGCCTAAATAAACAAGCAAATGAATGACTTTCCCCTTGAAATCAGTTTGATAACAAATATTTTGCCAAAACAACATTAATCTCTGGCTCAGACTATGACGAGTCTAAAGTTCTATATATTAGATAGGAAAAAGTCCATATTACTCCCCTCAAGTATAACAAAAGTTCACATAACCCCCTAAACTATCTTTTGGTTCATTATACACCCCTAAACTATGACACTTGGTTCAATTCACCCCTTAATACAATTTGTCTTTTTTATTTCACTATGCACAAATTGAATTTTAACTAAAAATTTTGCCTGGATATAGTGAATATCACAATGTATGCCAGAAAAATATATCATGAATTTTTCGTTGTCATTTTCAATATAATATTGTATCCCAAGGTGTTACTTAATTATTAAATATCTCAGCCCATCAAAATAATGATTAAAAACTATTTTATATTTTTATAGCATGAGTTATGATGTCTACTATCATCTCACAAAATTTTAACTTAATGCCACACTTGTGCATGGAGAAATGAAAAAGACAAATTGTATTAGGGGATAAATTAAACAAAGTGACATAGTTTGGGGGGTGAAATGAACCAAAAAATAGTTTAGGGGATTATGTAGACTTTGAGTATACTTGAGGGGACTAATTTGGACTTTTTCCTATTAGATATTTTGTCATTTCTCTTCTATATATTAGAATGGGCAAAACTTTTTCAAACACAGGAAAGGATGTCCTGGCAACTCTTTTCTAGGAAATCAAGGCTTGCAAAGAACACGTTAAGCAAACGGACTTGAATTGCAACAATAACTAATCCACAATTCAGTACCTTCGGATGTGATTGGATATATGCATCCAGGTCTTCACCAGCTTGGGAAACTGCGTGAACTAGCAGTAATGCGGTAATAGCACGTGTTTTCTTCACCTTCAGCTCTTCCTTTCCAGTTTGACCATTCTCCAGGCTAACAATGTAGTTCAGAATACGATTTACGATAACATGAAATCCATCTAGCTTGCTTTTGCCATTTCTGCTGCAGGATAAACACCCACGGATCTGCTTTTGAGTTGCCAGGAGCAAAACTGCACTCTGGACAAGACTTCCTTCCTCTATGTAATTCCAGAGCTCTTCAATAAGATTATCTGTATGCTCACCAAGCAATCTTATCGTATCCAAGAAGATTTTCTGCAGTAAAATAAAATAATAAGGAACAAAACCCAGGAGCTTTCACATGTATACACAGGCACAAAGAGCTGGTTAACTCCACATCCAAGAAAAACATAACAGAATACTAAAAACTTGCTGACATCGATAATCTGCTGCAAAGGCAACAAGGGATAATACTCAAGAGTAACTGGAATCTATAAACAGAAGATGGAACTGAATAACGTCCAACAGTGTCGCTATATCCGTGAATATTCAAAAATTGCTGACATGAACTTGAAAATTACTAACTATATACTCAACAAGTAAATAAATATTTCATCATGTGAACACACAGAAAATGACAATTCAGCAATCAACAAATGGGTATGTTGGAATATTCAATCCTCAAGTTATGGCATTAGTAGTTTGACATAAGAGCACAATATATCTTGTCTGTTGCACGGCAACAGTATCTATTTGAGTAGAATGGATGCAACAAACCATTTCAGGCAGGCATAGAAGAAGGATGATTTTGTAGACATAGTTCACATTTGCCTGGTTGTTATCCAGATCCTCCTCGCTAAGAGATGCATTGTCCTCCAGATACTTATGCAGGCAAGTGTTCTCAACTGCAACATGGAGCGGGAGGAGGCCCTCAATGACCTCAGCACCAGCTGTGCGTACATTTGCCGATGCATTATAGCGGAAGAGCAACTTGATCATGTCAACAGAGAACATTTCAGCAGCTTCATGAAGGGGAAAATATCCATATCGGTTCATGCAATTGGGATTGGCACGGAACCCATGAAGCTGTGGTGCTTTGCCAACCAAAGCAACTTTAGCACATCGCAGCGCATTTTGCTTCACCATCTGAGTGAGGGTTAGTGGGGTGATGATGAAACCCCAAGCTAAGCCACCATCAACTCGATTGAATAAGTCAAGAAATTTTGGGACGCTATCCTCGTCCAGTATGGGCACCAGTTTGGGGAGCACATGCCACAAGAGACCATCCACCGCCTAGAATGATCCATTCACAAGTGAAAAGGGGAAATCCAATCAGTTATCAATTCGAAGAGGAATACAAAATAAAGCTCTAATGCATCATGGGGTAACATAATACCAAAGCTGAAATGGGACATTAAAACAGTAGAAGATGCTGCAGGATAGAGTATCCATATATCATAGCCAAGAGATTTATCCAACAAATTCTGAAATGACGATAATAAACTACCTCTGGGGTACGGTCCGGAATGATTATTTTGGTCCTTCTCGAGGTAGCGATTATTTCATCTACTTCATCAAACCACTAAAAGAGAAAATGTGTCAACAACCAAAGCTAAGAAAAGAAAACCGAGGAGAAATATCATACGGACAGTCAGTTACTGTACCTGGTTGACCAATTCAATTTTGGCAAAAAAATCAAGATCTGGAGGAGCAGGACGACGTGGAGGATAGGGAGGGTTCCACGGATCACATTCATCGATGGATGATCCATGAGCTTCAAGAGAATCTGATTTCACTTCCTCATCCTGTGTTGTCTCCATTTCTTCAGGAGTGTCATGGAAAATGTTCAAGTCAATTTATCCACACACACACACACACACAGAGCATTTGTGATGAGCAATATGAAGCTGGAAGTGTTGGATTTATTTTAAATACATAAAAGACTTTACAAGATGGCTGAACCATCTATATTTTGAGAACAAAAACATGAGCTTTGACCACTGATTACAATGTGAATGTACCAATCTACAAGATCCATACATTCAGTGAACATCACAAATAATCACAATACCTTAATGTCTCCCTTGTTACAACAAATATAATACCACCAGACTCATATTGAAAACATTTCACAAAAGGAAAAGTATTTGGAGTTCAAGGCAATGGCCATACAATGATCTTCAAGAATATGCAGAAGGATCAAGACCTTATATGCTAGTTTTCACCTTAAACCATCAACAAATGTACAACTAGTGCAAAATTAGTTCCCAAGGCTTCGTCAAAAGGTGATCTTGGATCACTTAGCTGCCATGTCAACAGTTGAGAGATGTCATATTTCAGTTGGAAGCAGGCCCGCAGGTCACTAGCAAAGAACGGATTTTTCTTTACTTTTGCTCATTCACTAGGCGACATGTGTCTAATATATCAGATGTCTGCTGGTGCAACATAGGACCAAAACCAGGATAGTTTCCGTGTGGGATGTGGAATGCATTGTGTTAAATATTTGAGTGTGTAAAATAAGCACTGATGTTTAGCATGCAACTTTTAGCTCCCTTATGAGGATCAAGAATGGAGGTTATCCTAAACTATAGAGCATATGGTGTTTTACATCATCAATAATAATCAACATATAAAAAAGGCTGCCTTTTTACCCTAAGGTACCAGACTACCAGAGGCCTGAGAATCACAAGGATCCTACCTATAAACACTACCTATAAACATGAATCAAGCATATATGTTGTCTCGCACTGAAAAACAGGACACACTAACAGTGCACTAAATAACTTGAAGAGATGAAGCAATAGTCCGTAAAAACACTTCTAAGGAAGCATACAAAGGCATCTGGACAAGTCCAGTCAATCAGACATATGGGAAAAAGATTTGAACTTTCAATTGATGGGTGATGAAGATATTGAAATAATTGAAGTAAAACTACAGAGCGCACAGTAAACAAAAGATAACGCAACAAATGAGATTCAGAATGATTATATCTTTCGTTTCATGAAAAAAAATCTGTAGCCGCGTGAAGAAGAAACGTGACGCATACACCATGTTCTGATAAAGACAGCCTGAAGATTATTAGATGGATGAAGGACCAATCCGTTTTACGGAAGAACCAGGGCCAAGGAACAAGTGCAGTAAAACGGTTAGGTAGGTATAGAAGCTACAAAGCTGCAGCTCTGAGATGCGACAAACAAATCTTTTTCCCAATTCAAAAGATACAGCATTTTTTTCTTGGCAAATCGAAGGAAAAACGTAAAATTGCCGGTTAGGTTTAATAGGGCGAGGTAGGACGGCGATCGCCAAACAAAATTTCCGCGCAGCCGTGGATAGCAATGGGCGGGTAGAGGAGAGAAGGGTGCAGCAAGCTTCCCGTAAGGCGGGGCTAAGGGAGAGGCCGGAGAAGGTGCAAACCCTACCTTCCAGATGCTGTGGCGCCGGGAATGAGAAGGCGGCGGCGGGTGGGTAAGGGGGCTAGTGAACGAAATGGAGAGGGGGAGGGGAGATATTTGTCCACCCGTTTCTCTCTTCCTTCCGTCTACTAGACCTACACTACTAGGAAAATAATTCCATGCGAACCGTCTGTAAACCTGTATTTTACGGACCTGACCCCGATTGTTGCCACGTGTAGATCCAATGGGTGTAGGAGCTGGGCTCAGATGGCTTCGCTACGAGGCAGGAGTTCAGCTCGGCTAGAAGCAATACGTTTCAGGTTACCGAGCGAGCCGATCAGCCGCCGAACAAAGCAAAAAAAAGATATCTAGAATCACAACGGCGGCGCGCGCCCTACTTCCATGGCGCAAGTGCCTTCCTCCCCTGGCTGCAGTCCACGATGCCGGTGCTCTCCTTCCAAAGACGATGTTGTGCGCCTCCGGCTGTGGGCGACAATGGCTGAAGTTCCTCGTTTTGGCCACCGGCAAGGCGGCAACGATGGCAGATGCTCACCTCCTCTGACCCTAGGGCACCTGTAGTTTTTCTTTTCCTTTTCTCCTTTCATTCAGGCATACGACGTTGTGAACGAAGCCGAGCTGTTGAGCCGACTCTCGGCGCCATTGCGTGCGACGTTGTGAACCAAGCCGAACCGTTGTGAACTAAGCCGAGCCGTTCGATGTCACACGATCTCCACGTGGCAGCAATCAGCGTCAGGGCCGTAAACTGGAGATTTGCGGACGGGCCGCACGGAATTATTTTCCCACTAGTAGATAGGCTTGCGCGCCCACTAAATAAAAAAAGAATACGGAGAGACTAATATGAGAGTTAATAGCGTAACGAAAGCTGCGTCTGCTAAACATAAGCATAGTTTTTACAGATAGTATATGCATAAATATAAATATTTAAAGGGTTCTTACAATAACTAGGTTCTAGACAAAATACAATACCATGTGTTTGGAAAAGACAATATGATGTGCATAGCTACATGCATATACATATACAACACTATTACATCCTGATAATAGAGTAGGTTGTTAAGTAACAAGACGAGAGTACATCTTGGTGGTAATGTCCCGTATGGGTTCATACTTCTGGACTGTCTCCATGGCTTATTGATGGGCATTGTGTAACTGATGGTAGACACTAACGATTGGCTCCATGATGGCGTCTATTATAGAGACAGGATCCTATGATGCATCTAACGGGCCAGCAATACTGATAATTTCATTCACCTTGATAAGTTCTTTACCTAGCTTGAAGACTGGTGTGCATCGCCGCCAAGTGTTATAGATATCTATCATGGGTATTGTTAGCTGCTTGGATTTGTTTACAAGCGCTCTGTTCTTATCTAGCTCATATTTCTTCTGTTCATAGTTATAGTCAATAAATTGAATATGGTACTATGTGGCCATGTATTCAAGAGATCTAAAAGTTGTACTTTCGAGGGCATCACGGTGGTGTTGACATGGAAAACCATAGATAGTTTCAGAGGTTGCACCGAGGAGAGCATCACCTGATGCGTAGAACATGCAAGACTCCACACGCGACCATCAGATAGCACCTGATGTTCATATTCTGGTCGAGGCAGGTCAAGCGCTGATAGCATCTCGTCCAACATTATTGAAAGAGAAATTGTAACAGTGAGTGGGACAGGTTCATCTGTAATGTATGGCCAAATTTTAAATCATCTAAGGTTATGCATGTAAAAGCAAAGTCAAAAGAGAAGGAATAATAGGGAAAGAATTGACGTCGTTGCTGACCTGTTTCCAATAGTTCATCATTGTTGATGGCTGTTAAGAATTCTTTGAATATTCCATCTATAGGACACCAAATATCACGGATGGTCTTGAGATTATTGTCGTGAGCTTGGTATAACTGATCAGCCACCATATTAATTCTGTTCAGTAGAATCCTTGTGTTATCCATGTTACTGACAGGAATAGCAGGATAGCTCTGTACTATAAATTATGACTTGCAAGCCTACGCATCATAATTGATTTCCTAAGTCATGCTCATCCAGGCTAGAGCAAGATCCTCTATAGTCTTGGATATAAGGTAGCAATTCAGCGAAAGACGATGGTTCCGTTGGATTAGATTGGTCATTTTAGTGTAGTTGAAGTCAACAACTCGAAACTTCAAGTCTTTCTGTAGGTAGGCAATAACACGGGCGACAACACTCTCTCGTGCTTCTTTAGTAGTGTTGAACCAGTCTCTGTAGATACATACGCTATGCGCATCGCCAGTGTCATCTTGATCAGGATCATAGTATAGAGGAAAGAAAACCCAAGATTTGAAGACAGCGCCTCTATTGTGGTCATAACTGTATGATGCCAATCCGTAGTCAAGGTGATGCAGAACGACATCAAGTATTGTACATGGTGAAAGCACTGGATCTTCCATCTGTTAAATTTGAAAACAAAACATGCTGTGAATGGTTGTAATGGTTACGTATGCACATTAAAGTAACAGTTCTTTTTGTAGTTCATATATCTGATTCGCTACTACAACTGTCATAGAAACGTTACATAAAAGATTAAACTATGATACCTAGGCGAACAGGAGGCGACAGAGAAAAAATTAGATACTATTATATTACAAAGGAAAATTAGTTGTGTCTACATATGCTGCATGCAGACTATCATGATAACAAACAAGGGGAAAATAAAACTAAAAGGCTGGTAGGTTAGCGAGTGGATGGGCAGTAGTAAGGTATATGCATATACATACATGTGTATAGAAGGGAAGAGAAATATCAGTGATTCAGTCGAAAAGTAGCACAATCATCTTGTGGAGACGCTGGATCTTACTTCATGGACGAGAATGAAGCATGGAAATTTGGGTAGATCCCAATTGACACCTGAAGGATGGTCCTATGATGAGGTGAGATTTAACAGAGGCACAAGCCACAGGATCTTGCGCATATATGAAGGGAAAGCGGATGGATGGGGTCGTACCTGAAGCTCGGTCGGTAGGGACGACTGGGATATTCCGGCGATCCACTGTAAAGAATAAACTTCAGCCTGTTTATGTTTTACCTCGAGTCGATCTACCCTTGTGCCAACAACCGTTCATCAATCAGCATGCATTTGAAACTGAACGTCAGATTAGTGCCGGACCCACGATCAGATCATAATCAGCGTTACATGTAACGCACCTTACGCAATTCTACATTTGTTCCGTCGCCACCGAAGCTGTTTTTTCTCACCGAGACCATCCCTACCTTCCGCCTGTACCCACTCCCTCCTATTCCGCCGTGCAATTATATTGTGTTTCCAAAATGTTTGTCTTTCCTTGCTTACTCCCATTGCTTTCCTTTTCTCCCATTAATTAACTTATTTTCTAGTTCCTTTCCTTCCTCACATTAACTTACGTATTTTGGTTCCTTTTTTCCGGTTCCTTTCCTTCCTCACACACCGTCACATCCTAGCAGTTTGCGTCTACCTCTCGTCGTCATTCACCCATTCAGAATCCACCTGAGCTCTTGTGCTGCTTGCACTCTCGTTGAATTGTCTTTGCCACCTCCTGTGATTTCTCGGGTGGAGCAGGAGAAATAATCCAGCTATCCTTAGGTGGTCAGGTGATTCTTCGTTCGGAATCGTTGCGATTCTTCTCATCCTCGGTAGCATAATAGTTAAATGGTCTGCCACCATCATGGATCTTAATCGGACATGTTCACGGCCTGCACCCGGGGCGATTCCCTCCCCGATAAAGACTCCTCTTACTGATCGAACCAATCAGCTAAACAATGGTAAGAGTATAAATTTTTTGATCCAAGATCTTTTCTACATACAATGTTTCATGGCTTACCCTTGTTTGTGAGTGATCGCAATAGGCGTCGATGGTGCGCTAAGGTCGAAGAGGCGTCAACAGTCTAACGGACGTGTTAGGAGGTTTAGGCAGCGGGCAAATTTGAATGTTGGCGTCTCGCCGACGCAACCAGGTATTGAGTCAATTTTACATACTTATTAGGTTTGGTCTGAATAACTGAATTTTTCATACTTATTAGGTTTGGATGTTTTATTTTTTTTCTTGCTTTTTTGGCATGATCGTCATTGAGGTGGAAAGGAGAACCAGCCGATTAATTGCAGTGTCGGATACAATCAAAAGTCATCAGCAAACTCAGGTATGTTGAATATTTTATTTTATTTTATTTATTTTGACTTATACAGATCTTGGTTATTGATTTTATAATATATTGACTTATGATCCTCTAGATGATGCTCTCACTGCAAGAAAACGTAGTCATGGCAATGAACATGTTAGGAGACTGAGGGAGAGGAACAAGAAAGGTACCGGATTCACACCTATAACGACATCCATTGTTTCAGTTCGGGGTTATGTGTCAACTGACTCCGGTTTTTCCTTGTTCACATGCATTGGGGCAGTCCTTCCTGTGCAAATCAACACGTCGCTTGATGGGCCTGGTGAAATTACACAGCTTTCTGCTACGACTGGTGGTATGCTTCAATCGACACACAACCAAAATAGAGGCACACAAATAGACCTACACGACTCGCATGCACCATCCGACATAATCGACAGCGACGACGATGGATGGCTACACAGAAACGAGCATGCATTGCAGGCACACTGCAATAGTAGCAAACGTGATGCTGTAGAAGGTTGTGTTACCCAAACTGATGAGGCGCTTGAAAGAAAACGTCAGTACCATCGCGAGTACAGTCGTGAGTGGCGGAAGCGAAAAAGAGAAGCAGCAGCCAAATCCATCGAGTCTGGTAAGTATTTGCTATGTATTAGTTCCGATATAGATATTGAGTTACATGATCTATCTCGGCGTATCGTTATCACGTGAGTCGTGCGACATCCGTAATGTAGCGAGGAGCCAAAAGTCCAGAAACCAAAGAGAGCAGATTATTGGCAGTGAACGCAAAAGCGTAGAGGAGCATCGTATGAAGACAAATAGAAGACGAGGTACTTTTACAGTGATTTATTTTCTGAGCTTTTTATTAGTTTTTTGAAGGGACCGATCATGATAATTAGCATTTGACAATTTTGTGATTCTTCAACCTAACTATCATAACCAATTTTATCCTCAGACTCTTATAATTCTGCCAACAACGGGACCATCCGTCCTGCAGAGGAATCATTGTTCAATTCTGGGATATGAGAACCAGATGATCCAAGGCACCGCGTAGATGGTTTGTATTATGCATTTAATCCTTGTGTCGTTATATTCATTGCTACTATGCAACACATTTTCTTTTACTTAAGTTTAGTTTATAAGTGTGTTTTATCGGGGTGTCGTTATAACAATGACGGGCCATAACTTTTTTTACTATTGACATACAGAAGAGGAACTTGATTGCTTGATTCCTCCTGAACATGGGCTCTAAAAAGATGATACTGACGAGGACGAAGAGGAAAGGCTTTTTAACGGGGGAGGTACTTACTATAAACTTAACCCGAGTCATATAAATTTAACTCTGCATTCCTTTTGTGAACAAACTTATTTTGATCAATTATATATTCTCATGCAGAGGTCCGTTATAAATCATACCGAGAAGAGAGGGTTGGTTGGAGGGATCATGATTCTTTTGACCATGTGTATCACAACTTGCCAAAAAAGCATCATGTCTTGCGGAAGGTGAAGCCTTGTCGTTTTTATGGCGCTAAGCGCTTCCCAGGTGAAGGCAAGTCATTTTGTTGCAGGCAGGACAGGGTGAAGATTCACATCCCGGATCTTCCAGAAGGATTACGATGTTTATTCACTAGCCAGACCGATAGTGATGCAAAGCATTTTCGAAGGAATATACGCTATTTCAACTCATATTTTTCGTTCACCAGTTTGAGTGCTAAACTTGATCGTCGATACTGTACGGCCACAGGTTCAGGGGTATATACTTTTAGGGTGCACGATAGTGTGTATCATTGTCTTGATCAGTTGGTGCCTGGTGATAGAGGGCCACACCACATGCAACTATATTTCTATGACACTGATGAGACCAGTGAACATAGACTTGTGTGGTCTCCGCACCTAGATCAAAACCTAATTGAGTTGATCCTTGATATACTGTCAATTAATCCTTATGTGAGGGTTTTCAAGAGCTTGGAATCTGTCCAAAATTTCGATGAGTATAGGATAGAGCTGAATACTGATATAAATGTCGACCAGAGGAGGTATAATGCACCAACAGTGTCACAGGTTGCAGCTATTTGGGAGAGTGGAAGTGATCCGAGGAAAATGTTTCAGAGTAGCATCATGGTCTGTGGTTTCTCTGAAAAGCCACAGTATATTAAGGCATACTTTGGCTGCTATGATCCCTTGTCTTATCCCTTGTTCTATCCACGAGGCGAAGCAGGTCGGAATAAGAGGATTCTTTATGATATAGTTGCTAATGATATCGCTGAACCTATTGGAGTTGATACCAGTACGGGTGAGTTTTTTATAAATTGTTGCCTGCTTAAAAGTTTGCTTTTTAACCTCAATGATTATTGTTTGGTCAATAATTTAATTTCTTTGAGTGCCAGGGAACATTGATCTAGATGAAAACAACGATGATGAGCAGGAATATGAACTTTATGGTAGGTTCCAATCATTCCCATCCCATTCAGCAGATAACTGAAACTTATTTAGCTCATGGATATGTATCTTGAAGGTGAGGAGGGAAAATCTGGTTCGTGCTTACCCCTGCCCGCCCCCCCCCCCCCCCAACCAAAAAAATTACTGATATTTGAAAAATTCTTGTTATAATAATGCTGATATTTGTATGTATAGGTGGAACTAGAAAGTTTGTAGCTGCGAGAGAGTATTATTGTTACAAACTCCAAATTCGTCCCAATGAATTTAATGTTTTGTTCTATGGTGGATGACTGTTTCAACAATTCCTTGTTGATACTTATGTCAAAGTTGAATCAATGCGTCTGGATTGGTACTCATTGCTAAAGCATTAGAAAATTATACATGCTGACCTCTATTAGGTATTAAATAATTGAAATTTTAACTAAAAAGAGTTATGGTTCACAATTTGCCAAGACAACTAACATTTTTTATTGTCTGTGTCATAGGGGATTATTGACACTCTCATAGCAAGAGAGACACGTGCTTTAGAGGCGGGTAAGAGAGTTGTTCTACCAAGGTCTTTTCCGGGTGGGGACCGTGATGTCCAAGCAAGGTTTCTTGATACTATGACGTTGGTGCAGCGCTTTGGTAAACCGGATTTTTTTGTTACTATGACTTGCAATCCCTACTGGCCAGAGATTTTGGATGAGCTAGTACCCGGTCAGACCCCCCAGGATCGTCCAGAAGTTGTGGCCAGGATATACAGGGCAAAGCTCCGTGATTTGCACGATCGCCTTATAAAGAAGAAGCACTTTGAGGAGGTCGCAGCATATGCACATATTACTGAGTTCCAGAAGCGAGGTCTGCCTCACGAACACTTCCTGTTGGTGATGGTTGAGAAAAGTAAACTGAGTGGACCGATGAGTATGATAAATATATATCGGTTGAAATTCCTGATAAGAAGAAATATCGCACGTTGCATGACCTGGTATGCAGGCATATGATGCATGGTCTGTGTGGAGTTTTGAATAGGAAATGTCAATGCATGATTGACGGCAAGTGCCGCTTTAGGTATCCCAGTTAGTTTTGTGATTCTACAGAACAAGGAAAAGATTCATACCCTATATACAGAAGGAGGGACGATGGTCAGGTTGTAGAAGCTAGAAAGTCTAAATTGGATAATAGATGGGTAGTCCCCTACAACCCTGCCCTGCTCATGATATACAACTGCCATATTAATGTGGAAATTTGTTCAAGTATAAAGGCAGTCAAATACTTGTACAAATATATTTACAAAGGTCCCGATGGAGGCCCTTATGCTCTTGACCATTCAGATACACAAGAGAACATGGGGGGCAGCCATGTTTCCGATAATATAGACAAGTTAGATAATGAGCCCAAAGTTATCAATGAGATTAAACAGTATAGGGACGTAAGAGTTATCACGCCATCCGAGTCTGCCTACAGGCTATATGCTTTCCCCTTGTATCAGGTATCTCATTGTTTTTTAATTTGTATGTAATTTTAATTAAATTATTATATTAGATGGACAAAAATAGCATATATCGGGTCATCAAACCGCATCACTATTTTTATTGTAGCGGGTTTAATCATCATTAATTTTGTTCCATTGTTTTATTTTGCAAATTATCTCACAGGTTTCACCAACTATCTTACAACTTACTCTGCACCTTCCTGGCATGCATATGGTTGCTTTTAATGTAAAGGAAGATTTGCGAGATGTTCTAGCCCGTGAGAAATCACAGAAATCTATGCTGACCGAATATTTTAGGATGAATACTATCGATCCGAATGCTAGGAAGTTACTGTATGTACAATTCCTAGAGGCGTATCGATGGGACAAACCAGATAAATTATGGCTTCCATGAAAGAATTCAAGAAAACAAATAGGACGGATTGTTTATGACAATCCTGCTGAGGGAGAAAGATATTACTTGCATATACTCCTGAATCATGTCACGGGTGCCACTTCTTTCACTCATCTCAAAACAATCCGTGGTGTCACTTGTGCCACGTTTAGAGAGGCATGCGAGGTGGTTGGAGTAGTCGGTCCGGATGTCTCTAGACCAATGCTTAGAGGAGGCTGCAAACTGGAAAATGCCATATTCTCTTAGATGGCTATTTGCAATAATCATTGTGTTCTGTAAGGCAACAAATGTCCGGGAATTGTGGAATAAGCATTATCCTTCGCTTTCTGAGGATTTTTCAAGGACCATTAAGAATGATAAGGTTGTAGAGCAAAAGGTTCTCAGGCACATTTATTCAATTGTTTGTGCGATGGGAAAGGACATACGACATTTAGGATTGCCTAAAATTATACTTGAAGGTATGCTCTTAATACATCTATTACCCACATGGTTAGTGTTCCCAGTAATGCATTATATCTTGTTGTTTGCTGAAAGTAGTTATATGATTTCATTCAAAATACTTATCGTCGGCTTCAGTTTCAACCTTCATATAGTAGGTTGCACCTAGATAATGTAACAATTTTTCTTTATAAGTATTTTTTTCAGACTGCTAACGATTAACTACCACTCTGCCCTTGCGCTCACTCTATGCAATTTGTTTATCCAGATTATTCTAATGGTGAAATTAACAAAGAGATTAACGAGCAGTATGAGCTAGGGGTTAATGAGAAAGATCTCAAAAGTGTTGACAAGCTTAATACTGAACAACGAGCCGGGTATGATTTAATTATGAAACATATAAGGGAAAAGAAGGGGCAAGTATTTTTTGTGGATGGTCCTGGAGGCACTGGTAAAACATTTCTATACAAGGCGCTAATTGCAACTGTACATTCTGAAGGTCATATTGCTATTGCAAGCGCGACATCAGGAATTGCAGCCTCTATAATGCCTGGAGGGCGCACGGCTCATTCTGTATTTAAAATTCCCATCAAGATAACAAACAGTAGCATATGTAATTTCAATAAAGGGAGTCATGAAGCTGAACTATTTCACGAGGCCGCCTTGATTATCTGGGACGAGGTAGCCATGACAAAAAGACAGACTGTTGAAACTCTTGACTAATCTCTTCAAGATGTTATGGATTGTTCGCTTCCATTTGGTGGCAAGATTATGGTTTTCGGTGGGGACTTCAGGCAAGTTCTCTCAGTTGTGGCTTGAGGCACGAGGGCACAAATTATGGATGCCGCTTTCCTAAGATCATATTTGTGGCATGATGTAAGGAAGATAAGTCTGACACAAAACATAAGAGCACAGTCAGATCCTTGGTTCGCAGAGTTCCTTCTCAGAATTGGTAATGGCACTGAGCAGACTATTATTGATGATTATGTTGCTCTCCCCAAGGACATTCTCATAGAGTATAATGATGAAAACTCTATTGACCAACTCATAGAACGTGTATTTCCGGATCTTTTAGGAAATGCCACATTTGCTGGCTATATGAGCTGTCGAGGAATCATTTCCACACGTAATGATTAGTGGATGATATTAATGCACGTATGACTGGCAAATTCCCTGGTCAAGAAAAGGTATTTTATAGCTTTGATTCTGTGGATGATGACTCACGAAACAACTATCCCCAAGACTTCCTCAATTCAATAACCCTAAATGGTTTGCCGCCATATGAGTTGAAGATTAAGATCAATTGCCCTCTTATTCTTTTACGGAATCTTGACCCACGTAGTGGTCTATGCAACGGTACACGAGTGATAGTTAGGGGATATGATAACCATGTTATTGATGCTGAGATGGTCAATGGAACACATGCTGGGGATAGAGTGTTTATACCTCGGATACCCATGTCACCTTCTGAAGATCTCTCCTTGCCTTTCAAGTTTAAGAGAAAGCAGCTTCCAGTGCGGCTTAGCTTTGCTATGACAATTAACGAAGTGCAAGGACAGACTGTGCCTCACGTGGGTATTTACCTACCGGAGCCGGTGTTCGCCCATGGTCAGCTATATTTTACTCTATCGAGAGGTGTGTCTCGACAAACAACTTGGGTTCTTGCCAAACCAAACAAAGAGATTGATTCAGAAGGGACTAGCACCAAAAATATTGTCTATAGAGATGTACTGGAGGCTTAATCAGTGTGCCATATAAATTTTTATAGTTTCGCTTCGTTGTGGGTAGATACATGTTATCCTTCCACTATTGTGTAGTGCATGAGTCCTACCCAATATTGTGTTGTCATAAAGTAAACGTGGTAACATTACTAGCATTTGTAGTGCATGAGTCGCCTATCTGCGTGCCTTAAGCCACATTCAAATATTGATTCCCAGTTATTGTGCATACTACTTTTTCTTTCAACAACTTACAAAAGAACTGGCTCTAGCATATGTCTACAGATTTCTTGTCGCTTTTGGTTCTCCAAAGTATACAGTCTCAGTTACCATCAAAAATAAATAAATGTAGATTCCCAGTTCAGGTAATCCTGTCATGCTTTAGTTTGTAATTGGATTCTTACACTAAGTTCTACTATATTTTTTAAGTGAGAATAACAAATTGTGTAATGGAATAATTGATATAGCATATAAATTAGATGTGTTTTAGTTTATAATTGGATTCTTACAATAAGTGCTACTATATTGTTCAAGTGACAATAATATTGTGTTGCTAAATATCCAGACAAGGAGAACAGCACGTGCGTGTCGCATGTGCAAAGTACTAGTAATAGGGAAAGAATTGACGTCGTTGCTGACCTGTTTCCAATCGTTCATCATTGTTGCTGGCTGTTAAGAATTCTTTGAGTATTCCGTCTATAGGACACCAGATATCACGGATGGTCTTGAGATTATCGTCATGAGCTTGGTATAACTGATTAGCCACCATATTAATTCTGTTCAGTAGAGTCCTGTGTTATCCATGTTTCTGACAGGAATAGCAGGATAGCTCTGTACTATAAATTGTGACTTGCAAGCCTACGCAGCATAATTGATTTCGAAAGTCATGCTCATCCAGGCTAGAGCAAGATCCTCTATAGTCTTGGATATAAGGTAGCAATTCAGCGAAAGACAATGGTTCTATTGGATTAGATTGGTCATTTTAGTGTAGTTGAAGTCAACAACTCGAAACTTCAAGTCTTTCTGTAGGTAGGCAACAACACGAGCGACAACACTCTCTCGTGCTTCTTTAGTAGTGTTGAACCAGTCTCTGTAGATACAGACGCTATGCGCATCGCCAGTGTCATCTTGATCAGGATCATAGTATAGAGGAAAGGAAACCCAAGATTTGAAGACAGCGCCTCTATTGTGGTCATAACTGTATGATGCCAATCCGTAGTCAAGGTGATGCAGAACGACATCAAGTTTTGTACATCGTGAAAGCACTGGATCTTCCATCTGTTAAATTTGGAAACAAAACATGCTGTGAATGGTTGTAATGGTTATGTATGCACATTAAAGGAACAGTTCTTTTTGTAGTTCATATATCTGATTCGCTACTACAACTGTTATAGAAACGTTACATAAAAGATTAAACTATGATACCTTGGCGAACAGGAGGCGACAGAGAGAAAAAATTAGATACTATTATATTACAAAGGAAAATTAGTTGTGTCTACATATGCTGCATGCAGACTATCATGATAACAAACAAGGGGAAAATAAAACTAAAAGGCTGGTAGGTTAGCGAGTGGATGAGTAGTAGTAAGGTATACGCATATACATACATGTGTATAGAAGGGAAGAGAAATATCAGTGATTCAGTCGAAAAGTAGCACAATCACCTTGTGGAGATGCTGGATCTTACTTCATGGACGAGAATGAAGCATGGAAATTGGGGTAGATCCAAATCGGCACCTGAAGGATGGTCCTATGACGAGGTGAGATTTAACAGAGGCACAAGCCACAGGATCTTGCACATATATGAAGGGGAAAGCGGATGGATGGGGTTGTACCTGAAGCTCGGTCGGTAGGGACAACTGGGATATTCCGGCGATCCACTCGATGTGATTTATGTGGAGACAAATAATGTGGAGAGCCAGGTATGTAGTAGTGGGTAGCAGCAACGAGACGGGTGTTTGTGGATATGGTTGGTTTGCCTTATGCCAGGGTCAGTGGATAGAAGCAAGTAATGCTTTTCAAACGGGCTGGCCGGTATGGCATGGTCCAAAAATGTAATGGTCCGGCCCATTTATTTCTGCGTTGGTACAGAACACAATTAAATTGGGGCTCGCCCGGGCTGGATGCCCACGTCACGGCACGAATTACATCGGTCAGGCCGGGTCGGGCAGACAGGCTCGTCAAACACGGTGGGCCAGCTGGCCTGTCAGGCACGCCAGCATGACGGCCTCTCCAAGTCATGGCCTTCGCTTGCCGAGTAGCGGCTAAGGCTGGCTGGACAAGGAGCAGCGCTGGTGGTGGCGGCAGAGGCGACGTGGGCGAAAGGCAACGATGGCGCAGGCCTGGAGCCTCGGCCTTTGGTGGCGGAAGCTACGGGCGAAGGGCAAGGGGCGTGACGGTGGCGCCATGGGTGGCACGGGCAAAGGGCGGCAGCATGGGTGAGGGGCGATTTATTCTCAACAGTGCGACGCCAGGGTTGGATCGCTAGAGTTTACAGAAGAAGCGGTCAGCTAGCATTAGATAGTGGTGGACTGGTGGACTCTTTGGAATTTTAGAAGAGTTAACAGGTCGTCCCATGCTCGGTCGGGCATTCCTTGGTGAGCTACTTTCGTGCTTTTATAGTCCTAGATATAAAGAGGACGTGGAAAACGTTTGTTACCTTCCTTTTCTCAATGTATCATAATGACTTTTGGACCCAATCTGGTGTAAGGCTGGGTTTGCGTTTCGCATTTTGCTGCCTCAGTTTTGA
Organism: Eleusine indica; assembly: GCA_030378355.1. NCBI lineage: Eukaryota > Viridiplantae > Streptophyta > Magnoliopsida > Poales > Poaceae > Eleusine > Eleusine indica. The sequence continues at coordinate 11,412,399 of CM059502.1, forward strand.
TAGTATATTTCGTTTTACTTGCTGCAACCAGAGTTGAGGGTAGGGTCTCAAAACCGTGGTGGTGATGAAGATGGCGTGATGACCAAGTCAAGGCGAGTGGGATGCCGGTGCAAGTGACACGGGGGAGGGGGGGGGGGCAATGGGTTGGGACCGGGAGAGACTTGCCGGTGGTCAGGATCGCGGGACAAGATGACACGCGTAAACATCAATGACTTTGAGAAGCGTGCAAGGTGGTTTCCCGGTTTAGGCCTCAAAACCAGTGGCATTGATTGGTGGTGCACATGGCACCATCACGGAGCTTACATCAAGGCGAACCAAAGTCATGAAGGGCCCGAGGGCGTTCGGCCGACGAGGAAAAAGATGGACAAGTTTGCCCCTGTTGGTAGGTGGCAGTGTATTGTAGGTTAAGGGTAGTATGGTCTTTAGGATTAGGCTTATATAAGGAGAGGTAGGGCTGGTGGGAGAGGTGCCTCTTCCCATTAGCCTTGTGTTATGGTTTTATTCAAAGTGCTAGGAGAGGTCTTCATGATTTAGAGGAGAGGAAAGGGTGTGTGAGAGAGACAAACTTTTCTCTTCCAAATAGTGGAAGGAAGAGGGTGGCTTCCTAGCCATGTATCCATGAATCTTGTATGCAAAGATCAATAATATGAGATTCAATTTCATGCTCAAGATTTTCTCTTCTCCCTAAATCCCGAATTTCTCTTTTTCTCTATTTTTGGAGTTATTTTCATGAAAATTTTCGATCTCATTTTTTGGAGAGTTTTTGGGTCGGATTTCTTACGAATCTTGGTGCTATGATGAGCTAGAACAATCCTATATGGATCCTTGACCGAATTAAGAGCTCTAGCACCTTTGATTTGAAAGATTTCTCAAGTTTCTCCTTTTTGGTGTTCTTGGCACAAGATCTGAAATTCATGATTCTTTGTGCTATTTGAGTAGATCTTGTTGGAGTAGGGTCGTGATGTGTTGAGGATTACCTGGTCCAAAAATTGCATGATTTGGAGTTCATTTGGTTTGGATTTGGGTGAGTTCTTTGCAAAATTGTGACACTTCTCTGTTCTATCGAGGGTCGATCGGCACTTGCCGGTGTGGGAAGAAAAATCTGGATCGGCACTACCAATATCCTTATCGGGATTTTCATTTTCTTTCTGATGTCAATCGGCCCAGCCGACGATATGACCGGCACTGCCGATAATACTAATCGGCACTGTCGATGGTCAGTCTGAGCTGCATGTTCTATATTTTCTTTCCTAGTTTCAAGTCTTGGTTGTTTTTCTTTACTTCTCTTTAGTTCTTCTGCTGGTGTGACTCATTCCTAGGGTTAGCACATCACAAGTTAGTGTGTGTAGCCTTGGTGATTCTTTCAGTGGTTGGTTCGGATTGTATTTGGGATATAGGTCAAGTTCTTGTAAAGAATTTTAATTGGCTCCCATTCACCCCCCCTCACCCCTCTAGTCGCCTTCTCGGTCCTTCACCAATGTCATAACGAATATTATGTTTGTCAATTAATTATGCTTTAAATAAGCATATGATGCTTAATGAAGGTGGATGATATAAATCTCAATTGCAAAAGAAAAATGTTGTAAATATTAGAGTGTTTAAACTTTAATTCTCCTTGAATTAAGCACACTATGGGCTTAACTACGGTGAACTAAGTGTTGGGTTTGCAAGAGATTGACATCTCAATTGCAAAACAAATATAAACACTATTGATATCTCGATTGCAAGAAATTGACATCTCAATTGCAAGAAATATCTGTATTATATCTTAGAGAATGCTTATCGAACAAACTCATCTTTGGACATAATTTATTTTCACATCATCATAGGGAGTGAAAATATAATTTATAACATTTAACATCACTAAACATAATTCTTAAGTCATAGGGAATATATCAAAGTGTAAACACATTGGACATAAGAAATTACACTTTTGGAATGCTTGAGCAATCAACACGATGAATTTACATAAGTAAATTTCATAGTGCAATTATCGTTAAAATCATAGAAAAAAATATGAGAAATAGAATTTACAAAGAAAACTTTGTAAATTATAGAATCAGAACGAACTGCTCGTAAAGCCACAGTAGGCCTTTTTTAGTCGGCCTCATAGGCCAGCCCATATGGGCTCAACTTGGCCCAGGCTGTGGTGAATTTTGGGCCTTTAGTCCTGTTCACTGTGGCACATAACCGTCAGGTAGTTAGGTTTTCCTCGAGCCGTCGCCATAGGACGTCTCTTGGCCGATAGGCGGGCACCATGTCGTGGGCGAGTTCCTGGAGATGGTCGGGACAATGTCATGGCGTGGGGCTGCCATAGGCATGGCCAATGCCGATGTCGGGTCACAACCATAGTAGCCATCCTGCAACCGCGTGGCTCCCGTTGGCATTGCCCCGTGTCGTGGACGAGTCAATACATCGACAATGTCGTAGCAACCGGGATGGGAAATGTCGTGACACAAAGATGGGTGACAGGTCGTCCCCACGTCTATGGGGACGCGCAGTCACGAGCATAGTGCGAGAGCCTTCTCCGTCATCGCTTTGGGCGACTTCCGTAAGGGAGGGTCACCGTCTAAGCAACCATGCGGCCGCTGCATCTGTGTACTCGTAAGGGAGCGACGTGCGGTATGACCGAGGCCTGGATGAGTCATCAGCGCATCCGGCGGGATGGGCTGTAGCCTTGTCCGCGTGGACGCACAGCCATCGCCTTGCGGGACGGGTTGGTCGCCGCGTCCGCTCTCGTAGCGTGGAATGGAATTTCGGTCGTATGTGTCACGTCGCAGCCGTAATATCTACATGAACGGGCGTCGTAGCGGATGTCCCTCGCCATGAAGCAGCCCCATGGAGTGGGTGTCGCGCGCCGAGATGCAAGGATAGAATGCGTCCGCATGGATGTTCATCCACCGCTCTTCGCGAATGCCATGTGGGGACGGGCCATTGCCGTAACAGCCGCCTGCCTTGGCGCTTCCGATACTTCTCTGCCGACGCCATTGACGGTTCTAGGCGGACTCCAACCGTTTGGGCAACGCCTGCCTAGATGCAGCAGCCCCGTGGAACAGGTACGTGACGCCTTGGCTCGGCCGGGCCACCGCCACAGTAGACGAGTTAGGCTTGGCAATCAGGCAGCCATGAGGCCACCTTGCGCCACCGTCACGTTGTGAGCCATCCGCGGCCAAGCAACTGTCCGGCCACCATGCACCGCCACAAACACAAGCCATGACCGGACACTTCCGGCAGTTCACTGCAGAGGCCGTTGGGGGCTTCTAATCGACTCCGACGAGGGAGGGCCGACACAAGTGTCGTCACCGTACTGTCACGATCATCGACAGTTGGACATGCATAACGTGTGGGCGTTGCCATGTCTGCTGCCGTGTGTCCGCTGCCGTGGTTGAAGGGACATCCACTGCGGCAAACCGTGATTTGTAGGGACGGAGTAGCGGCCATGGTTAATTCTGTCGTAGTGGCAGTTGCGTTAGAGCCAACGTCAGCCAAACTCCAGGGCGAGACAATGGCTTCAACAGTGTCAACTGTCAACAGTTATGTGAAACATGGCCTCCGGCGTTCACCCGATTGATGCAGAATGAGAAGAACCAGACTCAAAAGGGTAAGCAATGTTTACCCGAACCCAATGATTTGAAGCATCTGTTCTTCAGCCCGTGGTGGAACAATTGATGAAGACTTATGTCTCCATGGTGATGCAGGGGAAGAAACGAAGTCTTTAAGTCTTCGTACCTCTCGTCTTGCTTAATTCTGACGAGTTTTTCACTTTTTTCTTTTTTCTTCTGCTGGTGTTGACGAGGCTTTCGTGCCTATGTTCTCGTCCGGTTGACGAAAATACAGAAGAAATGAAGTCCTTCCGACGAGTTCATTCATCTGACTTTGCTTCATCAATCTCGATGAGTCCCGGTTCTTGGCCGACAATTTATAGTAAAGAAAAAAGCAAAGGCCAAATCATTCAAGTGTTCACACTACAGATATATTCACACTATAATCCATGGTGTATGACACAATTGATCAATAATCCACCATATGACACAATTGATCAATAATCCACCACATGGATTCACAACAGATATGTTCAGATATTTCCACGGTTCTATGTTATCAGATATATGATGCGGGTATCCATTTGTGCAAACTCGCAGAAAATAATTATTGTAGCAGATGCATCATATCACATTTCAAGAAAAGTAACAAAATAAAAGGTATCGCAACTCAAATCAGTGTTCAACATAATACTATTAGGATAAAGTTACAGATAGCTGCATGGTAAATTCCAGTAGCATAATAGCGAAATATCAGCCAGGGCATTACATACTTAAAAGTTAAAACCACGTCATTCATTACATTGCGTAAGGTTTACTTATGCCTTGTAAGCAAAATAATTAGCAGTCACAAACTCTAGTTCGAATCACCAGCCAGGGTGCGATCAAGCTAATCCTAGACAAGCTTCAATTAAAAGAACAAAGCATGGGCATCTGTGCAAACAAAAAACAAAATTATAAGATGATTGCACTTGATTTCACATAGAGCTAGGAACTAGAAAAGAACGAGATGCAACACGACTATCTAACAGCTTTGTTGCTAGAAATTCTGATGCACATCAAAGTTCTGTTGGTAACAAGCTTGGACAAGAAAACATGACTTACAGTGTACATCGAACTCATGCCTTCCTCAAGACCTTCAACAGTGGAAATGCAACGCTAGAAAACATCCTCCTGTGCTGATTACTGAACTTCTTGAACCTTTCAACCACACCAAGATTGAAATCTTGATTTCGGCGAGATACTTGGCTTGCTGGTTTATTCCTGGAGTTTCTGATCTCTTCAAGAGTAGGAAAATGCGCTGCGGGGATCACCTTAAAAGGTGACTTGGATTTCAGCACTGATCTCCAAAATGGGAAATAACTTTTCCGTGCATATTCGAGTTCCCATCCTCTAGGCATTTCATTCATCTCAACCTAGCCTCAGTTCAAACAAGATCTAAATGTTAGATATCCAAAAACATCATATATTAGTAAGCCCCGCCATCTTTGTCACGCCCTGTTGTGGACGCGTTCATAGGGCGTGCATATCAGCGCCGCCATCGTCCACAGGTTGTTACGCCACCTCAAAGTGGCTAAGTACAAGGCATTAGCCGCCTTTGCTAATAGGTAGGGAACAATTAGTTATTTGTTAGCAGAAGTAGATTTGGTTGTTTAGATTGGTTTGAGGAGTCGGTACCTGTAGTATAAAGGTAGCCAGAGTCATTCGAGAGGGCATCGAAGAAATAAAGTCTCCCCTTGGGTAGGACTGTCTTCGGTCGCCGTGGCTGAGAAATCTTCTCTGAGAAATCTTCTCTGGCCGGCGACGACGACAATACATCAACCCATTGTTCCCGATATCCCCTGCGATCCAATCCTCTTTCCCACCTGTCTTTGCATTCACCCCTACGCACTCCTACTCGGCCCATCCGATGTCACAACAATTTGGTATCAGATTCATCCGGTGCATCAACAGCTATGTCCGGCACCGTCGGCGACGATCCTGACACCATGACAGACTCCTAGAAGCTGGACTTCCTCGTCCAGCAACTATCGGCGGTATCCGCAGAGATCACGGCGATCAACACCCGACTCACCCGACTGGATGGCCACGCCACGCGGATCGCGCGGACCGGGAGGACAGCTCGCTGAGCAGGCATCCTCCCCCTGGGGGCCCTCATAGCGCCTCCAGCTCGACGGGCGATACTCAGCGGATGCCCAAGCTCAACTTTCTGCGCTTCAACGGGGAGTTCGTTCCCTTGCCATGGCTCAACAAATGTGAGTCATATTTTCGTTGTGTGGGTACTCTGGAGACAGAGAAAGTTTGGCTCGCTGACCTCCACCTCGACGACGTCGCAGCTAAATGGTTCCTCGCCCTCGCCCGAGACAACATCCAATTGCCGTGGGCCGACTTTGCCATCTATGTCAATCTGCGGTTTGGACCGGTTCTCCGGTAGAACCTGTAGGCAGAGCTGAAGGAGCTCCGCCGTACCGGCTCAGTTGACGAGTACCAGCATCAGTTTCTGTTATTGGTTTGCCGCTGCGCCGATCTCACTCCTAAGATGCAAATGAACTTCTTTACCGCCGGCCTGGGCGATCCACTGATGACCGATGTGGAGCTGCAGAAGCCGACCGACTTGCAGGTGGGACTGTCTTCGATCGCCGTGGCTGAGAAATCTTCTCTGGCTGGCGACGACGACAGTACATCACCCCATTGTTCCCGATATCCCCTACGATCCAATCCTCTTTCCCACCTGTCTTTGCATTCACCCCTATGCACTCCTACTCGACCCTTCCGACGTCACAACACGCCCCCGCAATCTGCATCCAGCAGGGTTCCAAGCTTGTGTTCAGCAGAGAAATGGGGAGAGGAGAAAGAAGCTACAGTCAGCTAGGTTTAGATTAATGAGGGGTGATGCGTGAATGTGAATGGGCTTGCTCCCTTTCTCGCTTTTCCTTTACTTTTTACTCTTCGGTTGACGGATTCAATGTATTGTTTACAAATACATAATTGCTAGTGGACAACGCCTAGGCTCACCTAAGCTCCATGTGTTGGGTCACCGCTCACTTAGCGCATAGCACTTAACTTTTCCCCCATAGAAAATTTGACCACCACAATTTAAAAAATGCTTTCAAAAGGCATGGCAATTTCCAAAGTTGAGGGCACTTTGCAGAAGGCATGGCAATTTCTAAAGTTTTAAGCAAAAAACAGTAGTAAAGTGGAGATATTGACTTAGTCATGCATAGGGACCAACATATATAAATACAATAGAATCAAACAACTGTCTACCTTTTCTGTTGTAGAATGTGGACCAAGTGATCCTGCAGCTGCCTTGACAACATTATCCCCTGTTATTAACCACATATAACTGAGACCTATATTCTCAAAACTTACAAGAGAAATATCAAACAACACAAACACTAACATACCGCATTTAATAGGTGACACTTCCGGTAATATACGATCATAGCGCGAGCTTCAAAAACAAGTGGAAGAAGTAAATGAACATAGTGAGCATGTTGTTGTATGTCAAAATATAATACTAATTAAATTAAATCTACCAAAAAGATGTAGAAATTAGTACAGGTTTCCAAGGTCAATGTCTCCTCCACTGGGACAGACCCCATTATTTCTGAGAATCGATTTGACATGATGAATCATCTCATTACGTGGTATCTGCACGACATAGGGAACCTGCATACCATGTTCAACTTTTTTTAGACAAATGGTGTGTTCATGGTGAAAAATAATTTGATGTATAAAACAGCACCACCTCATAATAAATTGCAGCTGACAGATGACAAAAAAGGCTAGCAAAAGCTTTCAAATAAAAAAAAAATTACATTGTCAACAAAAGAGTTCAGCTATGACTTTATCCTTGTTAACATGACAGGACCATTTCAGGCTACTGTGACTTAATGAGAACATATATCTGTGGAACAAGTATGGAAATCATGTAAACTAAACTGCATAACATATTTGTAGTTTTAGAGTCTAAATGGCATTAGTATCAACAGTCTGAAGGCCATTGTCATCTTAAATTTCAAGTACTTAGCATCAGGTGCTCTCTCTGGCTTCTTATTGAAACTAGTGGAGGTGAGTTCCCGCTTCTAAAGGCACCATTTGGCATTGTAGTAGATTAAATGATCTCGTTTGTTAGTACTACATTTGTAGATTATGGCTGTTTATGATCTTTTACAAAATCAACAACTTGCACTAAGTTGGAAACATCATAAAGATTATGCAGTTGAAGATTAGCCTATTTCCACACTTCTTTAACATGTGGGTTCCCTTACCTCAAAATATTTACAAATTATTCCCCATGTCCTGGAAAAACAATGCACATCCAACTGATTGTTAAGCTCTAATTTAGTATGCTAATGACACTGGATTACAAACAGTAATCTTCCAACAGCAGTTTTTTTCAAATAAGAGCACACAACCAGAAACCCCTTGGAGGGCCTAAATAAACAAGCAAATGAATGACTTTCCCCTTGAAATCAGTTTGATAACAAATATTTTGCCAAAACAACATTAATCTCTGGCTCAGACTATGACGAGTCTAAAGTTCTATATATTAGATAGGAAAAAGTCCATATTACTCCCCTCAAGTATAACAAAAGTTCACATAACCCCCTAAACTATCTTTTGGTTCATTATACACCCCTAAACTATGACACTTGGTTCAATTCACCCCTTAATACAATTTGTCTTTTTTATTTCACTATGCACAAATTGAATTTTAACTAAAAATTTTGCCTGGATATAGTGAATATCACAATGTATGCCAGAAAAATATATCATGAATTTTTCGTTGTCATTTTCAATATAATATTGTATCCCAAGGTGTTACTTAATTATTAAATATCTCAGCCCATCAAAATAATGATTAAAAACTATTTTATATTTTTATAGCATGAGTTATGATGTCTACTATCATCTCACAAAATTTTAACTTAATGCCACACTTGTGCATGGAGAAATGAAAAAGACAAATTGTATTAGGGGATAAATTAAACAAAGTGACATAGTTTGGGGGGTGAAATGAACCAAAAAATAGTTTAGGGGATTATGTAGACTTTGAGTATACTTGAGGGGACTAATTTGGACTTTTTCCTATTAGATATTTTGTCATTTCTCTTCTATATATTAGAATGGGCAAAACTTTTTCAAACACAGGAAAGGATGTCCTGGCAACTCTTTTCTAGGAAATCAAGGCTTGCAAAGAACACGTTAAGCAAACGGACTTGAATTGCAACAATAACTAATCCACAATTCAGTACCTTCGGATGTGATTGGATATATGCATCCAGGTCTTCACCAGCTTGGGAAACTGCGTGAACTAGCAGTAATGCGGTAATAGCACGTGTTTTCTTCACCTTCAGCTCTTCCTTTCCAGTTTGACCATTCTCCAGGCTAACAATGTAGTTCAGAATACGATTTACGATAACATGAAATCCATCTAGCTTGCTTTTGCCATTTCTGCTGCAGGATAAACACCCACGGATCTGCTTTTGAGTTGCCAGGAGCAAAACTGCACTCTGGACAAGACTTCCTTCCTCTATGTAATTCCAGAGCTCTTCAATAAGATTATCTGTATGCTCACCAAGCAATCTTATCGTATCCAAGAAGATTTTCTGCAGTAAAATAAAATAATAAGGAACAAAACCCAGGAGCTTTCACATGTATACACAGGCACAAAGAGCTGGTTAACTCCACATCCAAGAAAAACATAACAGAATACTAAAAACTTGCTGACATCGATAATCTGCTGCAAAGGCAACAAGGGATAATACTCAAGAGTAACTGGAATCTATAAACAGAAGATGGAACTGAATAACGTCCAACAGTGTCGCTATATCCGTGAATATTCAAAAATTGCTGACATGAACTTGAAAATTACTAACTATATACTCAACAAGTAAATAAATATTTCATCATGTGAACACACAGAAAATGACAATTCAGCAATCAACAAATGGGTATGTTGGAATATTCAATCCTCAAGTTATGGCATTAGTAGTTTGACATAAGAGCACAATATATCTTGTCTGTTGCACGGCAACAGTATCTATTTGAGTAGAATGGATGCAACAAACCATTTCAGGCAGGCATAGAAGAAGGATGATTTTGTAGACATAGTTCACATTTGCCTGGTTGTTATCCAGATCCTCCTCGCTAAGAGATGCATTGTCCTCCAGATACTTATGCAGGCAAGTGTTCTCAACTGCAACATGGAGCGGGAGGAGGCCCTCAATGACCTCAGCACCAGCTGTGCGTACATTTGCCGATGCATTATAGCGGAAGAGCAACTTGATCATGTCAACAGAGAACATTTCAGCAGCTTCATGAAGGGGAAAATATCCATATCGGTTCATGCAATTGGGATTGGCACGGAACCCATGAAGCTGTGGTGCTTTGCCAACCAAAGCAACTTTAGCACATCGCAGCGCATTTTGCTTCACCATCTGAGTGAGGGTTAGTGGGGTGATGATGAAACCCCAAGCTAAGCCACCATCAACTCGATTGAATAAGTCAAGAAATTTTGGGACGCTATCCTCGTCCAGTATGGGCACCAGTTTGGGGAGCACATGCCACAAGAGACCATCCACCGCCTAGAATGATCCATTCACAAGTGAAAAGGGGAAATCCAATCAGTTATCAATTCGAAGAGGAATACAAAATAAAGCTCTAATGCATCATGGGGTAACATAATACCAAAGCTGAAATGGGACATTAAAACAGTAGAAGATGCTGCAGGATAGAGTATCCATATATCATAGCCAAGAGATTTATCCAACAAATTCTGAAATGACGATAATAAACTACCTCTGGGGTACGGTCCGGAATGATTATTTTGGTCCTTCTCGAGGTAGCGATTATTTCATCTACTTCATCAAACCACTAAAAGAGAAAATGTGTCAACAACCAAAGCTAAGAAAAGAAAACCGAGGAGAAATATCATACGGACAGTCAGTTACTGTACCTGGTTGACCAATTCAATTTTGGCAAAAAAATCAAGATCTGGAGGAGCAGGACGACGTGGAGGATAGGGAGGGTTCCACGGATCACATTCATCGATGGATGATCCATGAGCTTCAAGAGAATCTGATTTCACTTCCTCATCCTGTGTTGTCTCCATTTCTTCAGGAGTGTCATGGAAAATGTTCAAGTCAATTTATCCACACACACACACACACACAGAGCATTTGTGATGAGCAATATGAAGCTGGAAGTGTTGGATTTATTTTAAATACATAAAAGACTTTACAAGATGGCTGAACCATCTATATTTTGAGAACAAAAACATGAGCTTTGACCACTGATTACAATGTGAATGTACCAATCTACAAGATCCATACATTCAGTGAACATCACAAATAATCACAATACCTTAATGTCTCCCTTGTTACAACAAATATAATACCACCAGACTCATATTGAAAACATTTCACAAAAGGAAAAGTATTTGGAGTTCAAGGCAATGGCCATACAATGATCTTCAAGAATATGCAGAAGGATCAAGACCTTATATGCTAGTTTTCACCTTAAACCATCAACAAATGTACAACTAGTGCAAAATTAGTTCCCAAGGCTTCGTCAAAAGGTGATCTTGGATCACTTAGCTGCCATGTCAACAGTTGAGAGATGTCATATTTCAGTTGGAAGCAGGCCCGCAGGTCACTAGCAAAGAACGGATTTTTCTTTACTTTTGCTCATTCACTAGGCGACATGTGTCTAATATATCAGATGTCTGCTGGTGCAACATAGGACCAAAACCAGGATAGTTTCCGTGTGGGATGTGGAATGCATTGTGTTAAATATTTGAGTGTGTAAAATAAGCACTGATGTTTAGCATGCAACTTTTAGCTCCCTTATGAGGATCAAGAATGGAGGTTATCCTAAACTATAGAGCATATGGTGTTTTACATCATCAATAATAATCAACATATAAAAAAGGCTGCCTTTTTACCCTAAGGTACCAGACTACCAGAGGCCTGAGAATCACAAGGATCCTACCTATAAACACTACCTATAAACATGAATCAAGCATATATGTTGTCTCGCACTGAAAAACAGGACACACTAACAGTGCACTAAATAACTTGAAGAGATGAAGCAATAGTCCGTAAAAACACTTCTAAGGAAGCATACAAAGGCATCTGGACAAGTCCAGTCAATCAGACATATGGGAAAAAGATTTGAACTTTCAATTGATGGGTGATGAAGATATTGAAATAATTGAAGTAAAACTACAGAGCGCACAGTAAACAAAAGATAACGCAACAAATGAGATTCAGAATGATTATATCTTTCGTTTCATGAAAAAAAATCTGTAGCCGCGTGAAGAAGAAACGTGACGCATACACCATGTTCTGATAAAGACAGCCTGAAGATTATTAGATGGATGAAGGACCAATCCGTTTTACGGAAGAACCAGGGCCAAGGAACAAGTGCAGTAAAACGGTTAGGTAGGTATAGAAGCTACAAAGCTGCAGCTCTGAGATGCGACAAACAAATCTTTTTCCCAATTCAAAAGATACAGCATTTTTTTCTTGGCAAATCGAAGGAAAAACGTAAAATTGCCGGTTAGGTTTAATAGGGCGAGGTAGGACGGCGATCGCCAAACAAAATTTCCGCGCAGCCGTGGATAGCAATGGGCGGGTAGAGGAGAGAAGGGTGCAGCAAGCTTCCCGTAAGGCGGGGCTAAGGGAGAGGCCGGAGAAGGTGCAAACCCTACCTTCCAGATGCTGTGGCGCCGGGAATGAGAAGGCGGCGGCGGGTGGGTAAGGGGGCTAGTGAACGAAATGGAGAGGGGGAGGGGAGATATTTGTCCACCCGTTTCTCTCTTCCTTCCGTCTACTAGACCTACACTACTAGGAAAATAATTCCATGCGAACCGTCTGTAAACCTGTATTTTACGGACCTGACCCCGATTGTTGCCACGTGTAGATCCAATGGGTGTAGGAGCTGGGCTCAGATGGCTTCGCTACGAGGCAGGAGTTCAGCTCGGCTAGAAGCAATACGTTTCAGGTTACCGAGCGAGCCGATCAGCCGCCGAACAAAGCAAAAAAAAGATATCTAGAATCACAACGGCGGCGCGCGCCCTACTTCCATGGCGCAAGTGCCTTCCTCCCCTGGCTGCAGTCCACGATGCCGGTGCTCTCCTTCCAAAGACGATGTTGTGCGCCTCCGGCTGTGGGCGACAATGGCTGAAGTTCCTCGTTTTGGCCACCGGCAAGGCGGCAACGATGGCAGATGCTCACCTCCTCTGACCCTAGGGCACCTGTAGTTTTTCTTTTCCTTTTCTCCTTTCATTCAGGCATACGACGTTGTGAACGAAGCCGAGCTGTTGAGCCGACTCTCGGCGCCATTGCGTGCGACGTTGTGAACCAAGCCGAACCGTTGTGAACTAAGCCGAGCCGTTCGATGTCACACGATCTCCACGTGGCAGCAATCAGCGTCAGGGCCGTAAACTGGAGATTTGCGGACGGGCCGCACGGAATTATTTTCCCACTAGTAGATAGGCTTGCGCGCCCACTAAATAAAAAAAGAATACGGAGAGACTAATATGAGAGTTAATAGCGTAACGAAAGCTGCGTCTGCTAAACATAAGCATAGTTTTTACAGATAGTATATGCATAAATATAAATATTTAAAGGGTTCTTACAATAACTAGGTTCTAGACAAAATACAATACCATGTGTTTGGAAAAGACAATATGATGTGCATAGCTACATGCATATACATATACAACACTATTACATCCTGATAATAGAGTAGGTTGTTAAGTAACAAGACGAGAGTACATCTTGGTGGTAATGTCCCGTATGGGTTCATACTTCTGGACTATCTCCATGGCTTATTGATGGGCATTGTGTAACTGATGGTAGACACTAACGATTGGCTCCATGATGGCGTCTATTATAGAGACAGGATCCTATGATGCATCTAACGGGCCAGCAATACTGATAATTTCATTCACCTTGATAAGTTCTTTACCTAGCTTGAAGACTGGTGTGCATCGCCGCCAAGTGTTATAGATATCTATCATGGGTATTGTTAGCTGCTTGGATTTGTTTACAAGCGCTCTGTTCTTATCTAGCTCATATTTCTTCTGTTCATAGTTATAGTCAATAAATTGAATATGGTACTATGTGGCCATGTATTCAAGAGATCTAAAAGTTGTACTTTCGAGGGCATCACGGTCGTGTTGACATGGAAAACCATAGATAGTTTCAGAGGTTGCACCGAGGAGAGCATCACCTGATGCGTAGAACATGCAAGACTCCACACGCGACCATCAGATAGCACCTGATGTTCATATTCTGGTCGAGGCAGGTCAAGCGCTGATAGCATCTCGTCCAACATTATTGAAAGAGAAATTGTAACAGTGAGTGGGACAGGTTCATCTGTAATGTATGGCCAAATTTTAAATCATCTAAGGTTATGCATGTAAAAGCAAAGTCAAAAGAGAAGGAATAATAGGGAAAGAATTGACGTCGTTGCTGACCTGTTTCCAATAGTTCATCATTGTTGATGGCTGTTAAGAATTCTTTGAATATTCCATCTATAGGACACCAAATATCACGGATGGTCTTGAGATTATTGTCGTGAGCTTGGTATAACTGATCAGCCACCATATTAATTCTGTTCAGTAGAATCCTTGTGTTATCCATGTTACTGACAGGAATAGCAGGATAGCTCTGTACTATAAATTATGACTTGCAAGCCTACGCATCATAATTGATTTCCTAAGTCATGCTCATCCAGGCTAGAGCAAGATCCTCTATAGTCTTGGATATAAGGTAGCAATTCAGCGAAAGACGATGGTTCCGTTGGATTAGATTGGTCATTTTAGTGTAGTTGAAGTCAACAACTCGAAACTTCAAGTCTTTCTGTAGGTAGGCAATAACACGGGCGACAGCACTCTCTCGTGCTTCTTTAGTAGTGTTGAACCAGTCTCTGTAGATACAGACGCTATGCGCATCGCCAGTGTCATCTTGATCAGGATCATAGTATAGAGGAAAGAAAACCCAAGATTTGAAGACAGCGCCTCTATTGTGGTCATAACTGTATGATGCCAATCCGTAGTCAAGGTGATGCAGAACGACATCAAGTATTGTACATGGTGAAAGCACTGGATCTTCCATCTGTTAAATTTGAAAACAAAACATGCTGTGAATGGTTGTAATGGTTATGTATGCACATTAAAGTAACAGTTCTTTTTGTAGTTCATATACTCTATTCGCTACTACAACTGTCATAGAAATGTTACATAAAAGATTAAACTATGATACCTAGGCGAACAGGAGGCGACAGAGAAAAAATTAGATACTATTATATTATAAAGAAAAATTAGTTGTGTCTACATATGCTGCATGCAGACTATCATGACAACAAACAAGGGGAAAATAAAACTAAAAGGCTGGTAGGTTAGCGAGTGGATGGGCAGTAGTAAGGTATATGCATATACATACATGTGTATAGAAGGGAAGAGAAATATCAGTGATTCAGTCGGAAAGTAGCACAATCATCTTGTGGAAACGCTGGATCTTACTTCATGGACGAGAATGAAGCATGGAAATTTGGGTAGATCCCAATGGACACCTGAAGGATGGTCCTATGACGAGGTGAGATTTAACAGAGGCACAAGCCACAGGATCTTGCGCATATATGAAGGGGAAAGCGGATGGATGGGGTCGTACCTGAAGCTCGGTCGGTAGGGACGACTGGGATATTCCGACGATCCACTGTAAAGAATAAACTTCAGCCTGTTTATGTTTTACCTCGAGTCGATCTACCCTTGTGCCAACTACCGTTCATCAATCAGCATGCATTTGAAACTGAACGTCAGATTAGTGCCGGACCCATGATCAGATCATAATCAGCGTTACATGTAACGCACCTTACATAATTCTACATTTGTTCCGTAGCCACCGAAGCTATTTTTTCTCACCGAGACCATCCCTACCTTCCGCCTGTACCCACTCCCTCCTATTCCGCCGTGCAATTATATTGTGTTTCCAAAATGTTTGTCTTTCCTTGCTTACTCCCATTGCTTTCCTTTTCTCCCATTAATTAACTTATTTTCTGGTTCCTTTCCTTCCTCACATTAACTTACGTATTTTGGTTCCTTTTTTCCGGTTCCTTTCCTTCCTCACACACCGTCACATCCTAGCAATTTGCGTCTACCTCTCATCGTCATTCACCCATTCAGAATCCACCTGAGCTCTTGTGCTGCTTGCACTCTCGTTGAATTGTCTTTGCCACCTCCTGTGATTTCTCGGGTGGAGCAGGAGAAATAATCCAGCTATCCTTAGGTGGTCAGGTGATTCTTCGTTCGGAGTCATTGCGATTCTTCTCATCCTCGGTAGCATAATAGTTAAATGGTCTGCCACCATCATGGATCTTAATCGGACATATTCACGGCCTGCACCCGGGGCGATTCCCTCCCCGACAAAGACTCCTCTTACTGATCGAACCAATCAGCTAAACAATGGTAAGAGTATAAATTTTTTGATCCAAGATCTTTTCTACATACAATGTTTCATGGCTTACCCTTGTTTGTGAGTGATCGCAATAGGCGTCAATGGTGCGCTAAGGTCGAAGAGGCGTCAACAGTCTAACGGACCTTAAAAGTTTGCTTTTTAACCTCAATGATTATTGTTTGGTCAATAATTTAATTTCTTTGAGTGTCAGGGAACATTGATCTAGATGAAAACAACGATGATGAGCAGGAATATGAACTTTATGGTAGGTTCCAATCATTCCCATCCCAATCAGCAGATAAATGAAACTTATTTAGCTCATGGATATGTATCTTGAAGGTGATGATGTAACTATTTACGATACTGACATTGATGACGATGAGGACGATGGTGAGGAGGGAAAATCTGGTTCGTGCTTACCCCTGCCCCCCCCCAACCAAAAAAATTACTGATATTTGTAAAATTCTTGTTATAATAATGCTGATATTTGTATGTATAGGTGGAACTAGAAAGTTTGTAGCTGCGAGAGAGTATTATTGTTACAAACTCCAAATTTGGCCCAACAAATTTAATGTTTTGTTCTATGGTGGAAGACTGTTTCAACAATTCCTTGTTGATACTTATGTCAAAGTTGAATCAATGCGTCTGGATTGGTACTCATTGCTAAAGCATTAGAAAATTATACATGCTGACCTCTATTAGGTATTAAATAATTGAAATTTTAATTAAAAAGAATTATGGTTCACGATTTGCCAAGACAACTAACATTTTTTATTGTCTGTGTCATAGGGGATTATTGACACTCTCATAGCAGGAGAGACACGTGCTTTAGAGGCGGGTAAGAGAGTTGTTCTACCAAGGTCTTTTCCGGGTGGGGACCGTGATGTCCAAGCAAGGTTTCTTGATACTATGACGTTGGTGCAGTGCTTTGGTAAACCGGATTTTTTTGTTACTATGACTTGCAATCCCTACTGGCCAGAGATTTTGGATGAGCTAGTACCCAGGATCGTCCAGAAGTTGTGGCCAGGATATACAGGGCAAAGCTCCGTGATTTGCACGATCGCCTTATAAAGAAGAAGCACTTTGAGGAGGTCGCAGCATATGCACATGTTACCGAGTTCCAGAAGCGAGGTCTGCCTCACGAACACTTCCTGTTGGTGATGGTTGAGAAAAGTAAACTGAGTGGACCCGATGAGTATGATAAATATATATCGGTTGAAATTCCTGATAAGAAGAAATATCGCACGTTGCATGACCTGGTATGCAGGCATATGATGCATGGTCCGTGTGGAGTTTTGAATAGGAAATGTCAATGCATGATTGACGGCAAGTGTCGCTTTAGGTATCCCAGTTAGTTTTGTGATTCTACAGAACAAGGAAAAGATTCATACCCTATATACAGAAGGAGGGACGATGGTCAGGTTGTAGAAGCTAGAAAGTCTAAATTGGATAATAGATGGGTAGTCCCCTACAACCCTGCCCTGCTCATGATATACAGCTGCCATATTAATGTGGAAATTTGTTCAAGTATAAAGGCAGTCAAATACTTGTACAAATATATTTAGAAAGGTCCCGATGGAGGCTCTTATGCTCTTGACCATTCAGATACACAAGAGAACATGGGGGGCAGCCATGTTTCCGATAATATAGACAAGTTAGATAATGAGCCCAAAGTTATCAATGAGATTAAACAGTATAGGGACATAAGAGTTATCACGCCATCCGAGTCTGCCTACAGGCTATATGCTTTCCCCTTGTATCAGGTATCTCATTGTTTTTTAATTTGTATGTAATTTTAATTAAATTATTATATTGGATGGACAAAAATAGCATATATCGGGTCATCAAATCGCATCACTATTTTTATTGTAGCGGGTTTAATCATCATTAATTTTGTTCTATTGTTTTATTTTGCAAATTATCTCACAGGTTTCACCAACTATCTTACAACTTACTCTGCACCTTCCTGGCATGCATATGGTTGCTTTTAACGCAAAGGAAGATTTGCGAGATGTTCTAGCCCGTGAGAAATCACAGAAATCTATGCTGACCGAATATTTTAGGATGAATACTATCGATCCGAATGCTAGGAAGTTACTGTATATACAATTCCTAGAGGCGTATCGATGGGACAAACCAGATAAATTATGGCTTCCATGAAAGAATTCAAGAAAACAAATAGGGCGGATTGTTTATGCCAATCTTGCTGAGGGAGAAAGATATTACTTGCATATACTCCTGTATCATGTCACGGGTGCCACTTCTTTCACTCATCTCAAAACAATCCGTGGTGTCACTTGTGCCACGTTTAGAGAGGCATGCGAGGTGGTTGGAGTAGTCGGTCCGGATGTCTCTAGACCAATGCTTAGAGGAGGCTGCAAACTGGCAAATGCCATATTCTCTTAGATGGCTATTTGCAATAATCATTGTGTCCTGTGAGGCAACAAATGTCCGGTAATTGTGGAATAAGCATTATCCTTCGCTTTCTGAGGATTTTTCAAGGACCATTAAGAATGATAAGGTTGTAGAGCAAAAGGTTCTCAGGCACATTTATTCAATTGTTTGTGCGATGGGAAAGGACATACGACATTTAGGATTGCCTAAAATTATACTTGAAGGTATGCTCTTAATACATCTATTATCCACGTGGTTAGTGTTCCCAGTAATGCATTATATCTTGTTGTTTGCTAAAAGTAGTTATATGATTTCATTCAAAATACTTATCGTCGGCTTCAGTTTCAACCTTCATATAGTAGGTTGCACCTAGATAATGTAACAATTTTTCTTTATAAGTATTTTTTTTAGACTGCTAACGATTAACTACCACTCTGCCCTTGCGCTCACTCTATGCAATTTGTTTATCCAGATTATTCTAATGGTGAAATTAACAAAGAGATTAACAAGCAGTATGAGCTAGGGGTTAATGAGAAAGATCTCAAAAGTGTTGACAAGCTTAATACTGAACAACGAGCCGGGTATGATTTAATTATGAAACATATAAGGGAAAAGAAGGGGCAAGTATTTTTTGTGGATGGTCCTGGAGGCACTGGTAAAACATTTCTATACAAGGCGCTAATTGCAACTGTACATTCTGAAGGTCATATTGCTATTGCAAGCGCGACATCAGGAATTGCAGCCTCTATAATGCCTGGAGGGCGCACGGCTCATTCTGTATTTAAAATTCCCATCAAGATAACAAACAGTAGCATATGTAATTTCAATAAAGGGAGTCATGAAGCTGAACTATTTCACGAGGCCGCCTTGATTATCTGGGACGAGGTAGCCATGACAAAAAGACAGACTGTTGAAACTCTTGACTAATCTCTCCAAGATGTTTTGGATTGTTCGCTTCCATTTGGTGGCAAGATTATGGTTTTCGGTGGGGACTTCAGGCAAGTTCTCCCAGTTGTGGCTCGAGGCACGAGGGCACAAATTATGGATGCCGCTTTCCTAAGATCATATTTGTGGCATGATGTAAGGAAGATAAGTCTGACACAAAACATAAGAGCACAGTCAGATCCTTGGTTCGCAGAGTTCCTTCTCAGAATTGGTAATGGCACTGAGCAGACTATTATTGATGATTATGTTGCTCTCCCCAAGGACATTCTCATAGAGTATAATGATGAAAACTCTATTGACCAACTCATAGAACGTGTATTTCCGGATCTTTTAGGAAATGCCACATTTGCTGGCTATATGAGCTGTCGAGGAATCATTTGCACACGTAATGATTACATGGATGATATTAATGCACGTATGACTGGCAAATTCCCTGGTCAAGAAAAGGTATTTTATAGCTTTGATTCTGTGGATGATGACTCACGAAACAACTATCCCCAAGACTTCCTCAATTCAATAACCCTAAATGGTTTGCTGCCATATGAGTTGAAGATTAAGATCAATTGCCCTCTTATTCTTTTACGGAATCTTGACCCACGTAGTGGTCTATGCAACGGTACACGAGTGATAGTTAGGGGATATGATAACCATGTTATTGATGCTGAGATGGTCAATGGAACACATGCTGGGGATAGAGTGTTTATACCTCGGATACCCATGTCACCTTCTGAAGATCTCTCCTTGCCTTTCAAGTTTAAGAGAAAGCAGCTTCCAGTGCGGCTTAGCTTTGCTATGACAATTAACAAAGTGCAAGGACAGACTGTGCCTCACGTGGGTATTTACCTACCGGAGCCGGTGTTCGCCCATGGTCAGCTATATGTTACTCTATCGAGAGGTGTGTCTCGACAAACAACTTGGGTTCTTGCCAAACCAAACAAAGAGATTGATTCAGAAGGGACTAGCACAAAAAATATTGTCTATAGAGATGTACTGGAGGCTTAATCAGTGTGCCATATAAATTTTTATAGTTTCGCTTCGTTGTGGGTAGATACATGTTATCCTTCCACTATTGTGTAGTGCATGAGTCCTACCCAATATTGTGTTGTCATAAAGTAAACGTGGTAACATTACTAGCATTTGTAGTGCATGAGTCGCCTATCTGCGTGCCTTAAGCCACATTCAAATATTGATTCCCAGTTATTGTGCATACTACTTTTTCTTTCAACAACTTACAAAAGAACTGGCTCTAGCATATGTCTACAGATTTCTTGTCGCTTTTGGTTCTCCAAAGTATACAGTCTCAGTTACCATCAAAAATAAATAAATGTAGATTCCCAGTTCAGGTAATCCTGTCATGCTTTAGTTTGTAATTGGATTCTTACACTAAGTTCTACTATATTTTTTAAGTGAGAATAACAAATTGTGTAATGGAATAATTGATATAGCATATAAATTAGATGTGTTTTAGTTTATAATTGGATTCTTACAATAAGTGCTACTATATTGTTCAAGTGACAATAATATTGTGTTACTAAATATCCAGACAAGGAGAACAGCACGTGCGTGTCGCATGTGCAAAGTACTAGTAATAGGGAAAGAATTGACGTCGTTGCTGACCTGTTTCCAATCGTTCATCATTGTTGCTGGCTGTTAAGAATTCTTTGAGTATTCCGTCTATAGGACACCAGATATCACGGATGGTCTTGAGATTATCGTCATGAGCTTGGTATAACTGATTAGCCACCATATTAATTCTGTTCAGTAGAGTCCTGTGTTATCCATGTTACTGACAGGAATAGCAGGATAGCTCTGTACTATAAATTGTGACTTGCAAGCCTACGCAGCATAATTGATTTCGAAAGTCATGCTCATCCAGGCTAGAGCAAGATCCTCTATAGTCTTGGATATAAGGTAGCAATTCAGCGAAAGACGATGGTTCTATTGGATTAGATTGGTCATTTTAGTGTAGTTGAAGTCAACAACTCGAAACTTCAAGTCTTTCTGTAGGTAGGCAACGACACGAGCGACAACACTCTCTCGTGCTTCTTTAGTAGTGTTGAACCAGTCTCTGTAGATACAGACGCTATGCGCATCGCCAGTGTCATCTTGATCAGGATCATAGTATAGAGGAAAGGAAACCCAAGATTTGAAGACAGCGCCTCTATTGTGGTCATAACTGTATGATGCCAATCCGTAGTCAAGGTGATGTAGAACGACATCAAGTTTTGTACATCGTGAAAGCACTGGATCTTCCATCTGTTAAATTTGGAAACAAAACATGCTGTGAATGGTTGTAATGGTTATGTATGCACATTAAAGGAACAATTCTTTTTATAGTTCATATATCTGATTCGCTACTACAACTGTTATAGAAATGTTACATAAAAGATTAAACTATGATACCTTGGCGAACAGGAGGCGACAGAGAGAAAAAATTAGATACTATTATATTACAAAGGAAAATTAGTTGTGTCTACATATGCTGCATGTAGACTATCATGATAACAAACAAGGGGAAAATAAAACTAAAAGGCTGGTAGGTTAGCGAGTGGATGAGTAGTAGTAAGGTATACGCATATACATACATGTGTATAGAAGGGAAGAGAAATATCAGTGATTCAGTCGAAAAGTAGCACAATCACCTTGTGGAGATGCTGGATCTTACTTCATGGACGAGAATGAAGCATGGAAATTGGGGTAGATCCAAATCGGCACCTGAAGGATGGTCCTATGACGAGGTGAGATTTAACAGAGGCACAAGCCACAGGATCTTGCACATATATGAAGGGGAAAGCGGATGGATGGGGTTGTACCTGAAGCTCGGTCGGTAGGGACAACTGGGATATTCCGGCGATCCACTCGATGTGACTTATGTGGAGACAAATAATGTGGAGAGCCAGGTATGTAGTAGTGGGTAGCAGCAACGAGACGGGTGTTTGTGGATATGGTTGGTTTGCCTTATGCCAGGGTCGGTGGATAGAAGCAAGTAATGCTTTTCAAACGGGCTGGCCGGTATGGCATGGTCCAAAAATGTAATGGTCCGGCCCATTTATTTCTGCGTTGGTACAGAACACAATTAAATTGGGGCTGGCCCGGGCTGGATGCCCACGTCACGGCACGAATTACATGGGTCAGGTCGGGTCGGGCAGACAGGCTCGTCAAACACGGTGGGCCAGCTGGCCTGTCAGGCACGCCAGCATGACGGCCTCTCCAAGTCGTGGCCTTCGCTTGCCGAGTAGCGGCTAAGGCTGGCTGGACAAGGAGCAGCGCTGGTGGTGGCGGCAGAGGCGGCGTGGGCGAAAGGCAACGATGGCGCAGGCCTGGAGCCTCGGCCTTTGGTGGCGAAAGCTACGGGCGAAGGGCAAGGGGCGTGACGGTGGCGCCATGGGTGGCACGGGCAAAGGGCGGCAGCATGGGTGAGGGGCGATTTATTCTCAACAGTGCGACGCCAGGGTTGGATCGCTAGAGTTTATAGAAGAAGCGGTCAGCTAGCATTGGATAGTGGTGGACTGGTGGACTCTTTGGAATTTTAGAAGAGTTAACAGGTCGTCCCATGCTCGGTCGGGCATTCCTTGGTGGGCTACTTTCGTGCTTTTACAGTCCTAGATATAAAGAGGACGTGGAAAACGTTTGTTACCTTCCTTTTCTCAATGTATCATAATGACTTTTGGACTCAATCTGGTGTAAGGCTGGGTTTGCGTTTCGCATGTTGCTGCCTCAGTTTTGATAGTATATTTCGTTTTACTTGCTGCAACCAGAGTTGAGGGTAGGGCTGTTCCCAAAAAACAAATTATGTTGTAAACTTCAAGGAATTTTTTCTTGATGAAATCAGTCTCGATTTTATCTCTATTTTTCTTTGTCCTATATTACACGAGAACAATAGTTCACCGGATTATGTAGAAAACGAGAAATTATCCTCAAAACATGACCGACAGGGATTAAAATGCAAAGGAAGCTATGTGACTATTTGTCATAGGTGTAGACCTAGCCGGAACGAAATTTACCTAAAAAATATGACAACACAGGTCATCGTGAGTAGAATAGGTAATTTCCCCCATACATTTAAATATGTAATCTTGCTAATGTGTATCTAGGAGGTATGGTCCTCGTCATTTTATTCGGCATCACAGTCATATTATTGGCACCAGTCTCCATCAGAGTATTGAAATAGATGAGGCTAGGATAATGAACTAATTTAACAGACAGTCACTTGCGTACGAGGTTTTTATGGATGTTACATAATTAGTAGGTGGGCCACATAAAGTACATAACACATAGTTCACAGAGGTAATAAGATGGTTAGCCTACTGGACATGCGGTAGCATAGGAACACATACTACATACAAAGGTACGACAGGAAGATAAATGCATCATGCAGATCATTTGATTTGCTCATAGACATCAGCTAGACACGCTGCCAGTCGGTCCTTCGTGCTTTTAGCTGGAGTCGGCCCCGTGTAAATCAGAGGTGGAATATCTCCTGTATTTTATGATGAACTGTTGGTTGTAAAGGTCAGCTGAAGGTCAAATTTGCAAGTTAAATTGATAAAATGAAATTTGCTTCGAAGCCTCGGGGTGTTTGCCGTACCTAGTCATGTGACCCTCACATGGATTAGAAGTTACATAAAATGCTAAATCCAAAAATTATGCTTCAAAGCCTCAGGATGTTTGCCGTACCCAGTCGTGCGACCCTCCACATGGATTAGAAGTTACATAAAAATGCTAAATCCAAAATTTATGCTTCGAAGTCTCGGGGTGTTTGCCATACCCAATCGTGTGACACCCCCCCCCCCCGGCATGGAGTAGAAGTTACATGAGGATCAACTAATAATAATGTCTTTCTCCCTTCTTTATGAGTTTCTATTGCATATGTGAGCGTTTGTAGAGCTTATTTTCCACAAATGCTTGTTGCTCTAGTTGAGATTGAGACTGGCTAGTATCTTTTGATTCACTTGATGTCTGTTTTGCTTTGGATGGAAGTACTTATACATAAGGTGACAATTTTTCTCACGAGGAGCAAATTTGATTCTATCCGAGCTAGTCAATTTTTCTGCTTATAGCGTGTATAGCTCTTGGTGTTTGTCACGAAGAAGGCATGACCTTCACTTGCCGAGGAGCTGCTGTGGCTGGCTGGGCAAGGAGCAGCGGCGGTGGCGGCAGGAGTGGCGTGGGTGAAAGGTGGCGTTGGCGATATCAGCGAGGAGCGATGGCGCAGGCCTGGAGCCTCGGCCTTCGGTGGCAGAAGCTACATGCCAAGGGCGAGGGGCGCGACGGCGGCGCCATGGGCGGCACGGGCAAAGGGCGGTGGCATGGGTGAGGGGTGATTTATTCTCAATAGTGCAATGCTAGGGTTGGATCGCTAGAGTTTACAGAAGATGCGGTCGGCTAGCGTTGGATAGTGGTGGACTCTTTGGAATTTTAGAAGAGTTAACAGGCCGTCCCATGCTGGGCCGGGTGTTTCTTGGTGGGCTAATTTCATGCTTTTACGGTCCTAGATATAAAGGGCCATGGAAAACGTTTGTTATCTTCCTTTTCTCAATGTATCATAATGACTTTTGGACCTAATCTGGTGTCAGGCTGGGTTTGCGTTTCGCATGTTGCTGCCTCAGTTTTGATAGTATATTTCGTTTTACTTGCTGCAACCAGAGTTGAGGGTAGGGTTGTTCCTAAAAAACAAATTATGTTGTAAACTTCAAGGAATTTTTTTGGATGAAATCAGGCTTTTTTCTCAGTCTATTTTTATTTGTCCTATATTAAATGAGAACAATAGTTCACCAGATTACGTAGAAAATGAGAAATTATCCTTAGAACATGACCGACAGGGGTTAAAATGCAAAAGAAGCTATGTGACTATTTGTCGGGGTAAAAATCGGAGGTGTCACGTGGCACCGTTTAAGCCTACCGATGCGCGTTACCCCACTTAAGACAACAGGCCCCACCAGGGCGCGATCGACATGGCATCGGCATGGCCCCATGAGGGGAGCCCCCGCGCCGGTCGAATCTCAGAGGTGAAATCGTACTGCTCCCGCTTCGCTCGACTCACCTAGGGTCGAAGGTCAGCCGTGTCTCGCTCAACCCGTCAAGGGATGGAGAGCGGCCGCATCCCGCTCAATCCATCCAGGGGTCAACACCCGCCTCCGACTCGCTTGACCCCTCGAGGGTTGAAGCACTGCCAGCCAGCTCTTAAAGGCTCGGACGTGACTCGCTTCCCCAGATCTGACAATCCTACCACCCGCCGTGTCCTGGCACCTCCAAGATAAGGACGACCAATTCACCGCTGCCACCGCTGGGATGGCGATGGATGGGGGCCAGAACCACTGAATAAGCCCTGCTCCTGCCAAACCTCACCAATCGGGTCTTGCCTCTATGACGGGATGACCCGGCGAACCACCGGCCGAGTGGAAATAACGGGGCGGAGAAACTCAATTGCCTTGGACAAGACGGGACGAATCCTAACTCTAGGTGGATTGGGATAAGCACAACCTGATGCCTCGACCCTTGACAAGGGGGTCGAACAGGGTAGCCGTCAACAACTACCAACTGACACACCTGAAATGCCATACCAAGCGTGCACGCACAGCGTCAAGGAGTCAAATCCTTCTATGTAAGCGATCCCATCATCATCATTGGCGCCGGCTGATGAAGGCAGGGGCAGTAAGGCGTTCCACGCTACGCCCATCTGATGACGCTCCAAACAATGGTAATGTAGGACGGGCTGATAGACAGGTTGATTGAACTTTTCCTAGGCAATGTGATGATACCCATGCTGCGCCACCCCCCCCCTTTGGTGGAACACGCTATCTACAGGAACGAGGAGGCTCGACCTGACGACAGTAAATGAGGGCACGCTTGGACACAGTGCCCTCTGACACAAGACCAGGACGATGGGACCTACGAAGATCAAAGATTGTGCCGCCAACCCCACGTGTAGATGCTATTTTATCTCTCTCTCTCTCTCTCTCTCTCTGCCTCTGTAATATGGGCCCAACCCCTTGAAATATAAAAGGGAGGCCCATCCTCTTCCGGGGAGATCGATTCTTGGAGTCCCCTCCTCTCTTGCCACCATTGTACACCCCAATGCAAGAAACACGAGTGAACTCAAGAACTAGACGTAGGGGGCTTCCCCGAACCAGTATAATCCTCGTGTCCTCTTGCATAGTCATCACTGAACTTGAAGCGCGCATCCTCGAGAACAAATTCTAATAGTCGGTGATCTAAGCACCGGCAGTTGGCATGCCTGTTAGGGGCTTCCACGCGTTTCACTCCACAACCACCTTCCGGTTTGGATTGCCACTTTCTCCGCTTTCTGGGCTCCCAGCACCAGCATGTTCTTCGGGAGCCTAGATTTCGTCGCCACGGAAGATCAGAAGCTACTGTACGTTAGCATCCCCACATCATCGCCGCTTCTAGTCTCAGCGCCTACCGTTGAGGTAGTGCGTCCATGGTGGCTGGAGGACTTGAGCGACACACTGGACTTTGTTGTCACAAAGGACAGGGCGTTAGAACTCGTCGATGAGTCACTCCTGGACCCTATCACGGCAACCACAGCCGTCGCCAACGAGGCAATGCGCATGGTTCGGCTGGAGCCGGCCAGGCCAAGGGCCACTGACCATTCCGCGCCATCAACCAACTATAGCGACCAGCTATGGTTCCACCTGGAGCGCTACTTGGGTCCCCGCGCCCGACCAGGATGACCTCCAGCACTTCACGTTCGCCCTGGCGAACATTCATGGGCCGCTTCTCGGGGGCGAGCCTCTTCTACCAGGCCATCTCGCTGAAACCCCCCTGGAGAGCTACTTGTACGGTCTGCATAATGCCGCGAGGGGTCTCCAGGACTTCGTCATCCACTACATAGATCCCGCCCACGTGGACACCGGGTTCGTCGGTGTGATCGAGCATATGGACGAATCCCTCTTTGACCTCCTCGACGTGGGGTCTCTAGAAGATTTGGGCTCCGATTCCAGAAGCCGCGCGGGGAGCTGCGATCCACCACGTGAATTGCATATGGTGCAACTTGTGCCCGTGCTGACCGCGGGAGGTGCCGGGACCTCAGTCGCTGGAGCTATGGCAAACCCCGAGACCCGTGCTCCTGCGAACCCGATGACAGGTGCAGTGATAGGGGAGACGCTCGTCGACGTCCCCATCACTCCGGTTGGCGAATTGCAGCTCACGCCTCATTCGCAGGACCCCCACCAACGGCTGAGGACGAGACGGGTGGAGTTGGAAGAGACCCCACGCCAGCTGGAAAATGAGAAGGCCGAAATAGACCGCGAGCAGGATCGTGATGCTATGGGTGGGCACGCTCATGCCATGGCCCGCGATGTCCACCAGCGCATCATCAATGACGATCATGGATCCCCGCAGTTTGCCTGCGCAGGGCAGAACATAGCGGCGCCCGTCATGCTGCTCAAGACTCTCCCCGAGCCTGCGACACCGGAGGCCGAGCAGGCTCAGCGAGGAGTCTTGGCTCTTCTGACCAAGGCTGTCGAGCTCCAGGTAGAAAGTTCGTTGCAATGCGCTGCCTAGTCCAGCCAGTAGATCCCCATGTCTAGACGTGCTGGGGGAGGCAGCGCCGCCGGGTCGCAGCAACTCTCGGATCAACAGCCACCCCCAGTTGGAGGAGCACCCAAGAAACTCTCGGTTCATGACTGAGTCAGGCCCCGCCACGATGCATGTCATACCCTCAGAGCGCACCGACTCAAAAAGGAACGGCTAAACAAGGAAAGGGGTCGTCAGCTGTGCTGCGGGGGTCGGTATGATGACACGGATGAGGAGAGGAACCGGAGCCCAAGCCCGCCCGGGCCACGGGTCTTCAGATCACGTATCCGCAGCACCGAGTTCCTGCAGCGCTTTCGAGCACCAGCAACCGTCACCAAGTACGTGGGCGAGACGGACCTCAGACTCTGGCTCGAGGACTACCGCCTCGCGTGCCAAGCGGCAGGAGCAATTGACGACCTGGCCATTATCCGTAACCTCCCATTGTACCTCACCGACTCGGCCCGCGCTTGGCTCGAGCACCTTCTCAAGCGTCATATCTTTGACTAGGGCGATGTAAGGGACATCTTCATCAGGAACTTCCAGGGGACCTATGTCCGACCGAGCAACCCCTAGGACCTCAAGAACTATCGGCAAAAGGCTGGCGAGTCCCTCCGGGACTACATTCGGTGCTTCAGTAAGAAGTGCAATGAGTTGCCAAACTTAGGCGACGCGGACATTGTTGGGGCTTTCATATCTGGCATGACCTTAGAGCAGCTCATCCACGAGCTTGACCGCAAGTGTCCATGCACGGCCCGCGAGTTTCTAGACATCACCACAAGCTTTGCCTCCGGTGAAGCGTGCGTGGGAGCAGTCCTCCAACGCACTCCGGAGACCAATAGCAATGGCAAGCCGGAGGAAGGAGTCGGCGATGTCCCCTCCAACCGCCCAAAAAAGAGAAAGAAAAAGTCGCGGGCCGGGCATGACCCTGTCATGGCCGTGGCCGAGCGCAAGCCACCGAGGTTTGCACTAGGGGAGGCGCCGAACCACTTCGAAAAGAAGTGGAACGGTCCGTGCCCAAACCACGGATTCCCCGTCAAGGACCTTCTCAAGGACTGCTCTATGATGAAGAAATTCATTTTAGAGGAGGCGAAGAAGGGAGAGCTGGAGAAAGCGTCGGAGCCGGAAGTCCAAGACCCCAAGAACGACGATGACGAGTAGGGGGGACCAGTGTTCCCTAACACCAAGGCTTGCCACATGATCTTCATGAGACCCAAGTCCTGGGGAAGCCGACACACGGCCAAGGTCGAACGTCGCACGTTCTTCACGGCCGAGCCCGCCATGCCGTCCTTCCTCAAGTGGTGTGACCTGCCAATCACATTTGATCGGTCGGACCATCCCCTTCACGAGTCGTGATCGGGTCAATACCCACCTCGAGAGTGGCGACCTCGCCGCTACGACGGTGGCCTCGGCCGAGGAGCTCGAGGCTATCCACACTCACCTCAAAGAAGGAACCCCCGAAGCAAGCCACAAGAACACCTCATTCAAGCCGACGGAGGACACCAAAGAAGTGCAGGTCAACCCTAAAGGTGACAAGGGGAAGACGGTAAAGGTGGGGACCTCCCTCACCCCCAAATAGGAAGGCAAGCTCGTCGAATTTCTCTCTATGAATGCCGATGTCTTCGCATGGAGACCCTTGTACATGCTGGGCATTCCGATGGAAGTCGCCGAGCACTCCTTGAACATCAGGCCGGACTCCAAGCTGATGAAGCAACGTCTGTGCCGCTTCGATGAGGAGAAGCGCAGAGCAATCGAGGAGGAGATTGCAAAGCTGTAGGTTGTCGGGTTCATCAAGGAGGTATTTCATCCCAAATGGTTAGCTAATCCTGTTCTTATACAAAAAAAAAAGAATGGGAAATGAAGAATGTGTGTTGACTATACAAGCCTAAATAAGGCATGTC
The DNA here is from genome assembly GCA_030378355.1 of Eleusine indica. Lineage (NCBI taxonomy): Eukaryota > Viridiplantae > Streptophyta > Magnoliopsida > Poales > Poaceae > Eleusine > Eleusine indica. The sequence continues at coordinate 11,442,186 of CM059502.1, forward strand.
CGAAGGATCCTTTTCCTTTGTCATGCATAGACCAGATAGTTGACTCAATGGGGGGGGGGGGTTGCAAAACCCTATGCTTCCTAGATGCATATTCGAGGTACCACCAAATCACGATGAAAGAATCCGACCAACTCGCGACATCTGTCATCACACCATTTGGCTCTTATTGCTATGTAACAATGCCTTTTGGGCTCAAGAACGCTGGTGCAACTTTCCAGCATTGTATGCAACAGTGTTTCGACCATCTGATCGGCCACATGGTCAAGGCCTATGTGGATGACATCGTGATGAAATCCAAAAAGGCTGACACGCTTGTGGCTGACCTTGAACGTGTTTTCGCCAAGCTACGCGCAAACGACATCAAACTCAATCCCGAAAAGTGCATCTTCGGGGTACCGAGGGGCATGCTTTTGGGGTTCATCGTTTCTGAGCGTGGCATCGAGGCCAACCCTGAGAAGATTTCCGCGATCGAACGAATGGGGCTGATTCAAAACCTGAAAGGGCTGCAGTAGCTCACAGGCTGCCTAGCGGCACTGAGCCGCTTTATCTCGCGTCTCGGCGAGAGCATGCTCCCACTATATAGGCTCTTGAAGAAATCCAAGCAGTTCGAGTGGACCTCTGAGGCATAATTCGCCCTTGATGACGTGAAGTGCATCCTAAGCAATGCGCCGGTACTGACCCTGCTGCTCCCAGGCGAGGTTCTGTTGCTATAAATAGCGGAGACTACGCAAGTCGTGAGCTGACACTCGTGGTTGAGCGAGAAAGGGAAGGACATGCCCTCATGGTGCAATACGCGGTTTACTATAAGTCATGTCCGACTCGAAGACCTGATACCCGCAGATCCTCAAGATCCTCTATGTAGTGATGGTTGCGAGGCGCAAGCTCCGGCACTACTTCGACTCCCACCCGATACACATCGTAAGTGCCTTTCCGCTCTGTGAGATTATACAGAACAGGGACTCGGTGGGCAAGGTCTCCAAGTGGGCGCTTGAGTTGATTGGACATGATGTCATGTACCAACCTCAGGCGGCCATCAAGTCCAAGGTTCTCATCGACTTCATGGCGGAATGGACCGAAGCACAACTCCCACCTGCTCCACTCGACCTAGAATATTGGGTCATGTACTTTGACGGGTCGCTCATGCGGACCAGTGCTGGTGTCGGCTTCGTCTTCATCTCTCCACTCGGGGTATGTATGAAATACACGATTCGCTTACATTTCCCCGCATCAGATATTGTCACTGAATACGAGGCACTCGTGAATGGGCTTAAGATTGCCATCGAGCTCGGTACAATGGCTGGAGATCTGGGGTGACTCCCAGCTTGTGGTCGACCAGATCATGAAAGAGTCTAGCTGTCGGACCGACACCATGGCGCTCTACTACCAGGAGTTCCAGAAGCTCAAAAACAAATTCGATGGGCTAGAGCTCAAGCTTATCCCGCGGTGCTTCAATGAGGCGTGTGACACGTTGGCCAAAACTGCATCTGGTCGGGAGTTGATTCCCCTAGGAGTCTTTGCAAACGACTAGCACCAACCTTCAGTTCGATCCAAAGAGCCTACGGGGCCCGAGGGAGGCCCGAGTGATTCCACGAAGCTCAACCCAGGAACGAGCGGCCCGACCCTAGAGACGGGGTCACCCTTGACCCCACAACACGCCGATGTCTTGGAGATCGATCAGCCAAATGACTCAAATGACTCAAATGAGGTGGATGACCAGTTGAACGACTCCGAGGTCGAGCGAATCAATTCCTAGGCTGAAAGAGTCGAGCTCCCAAATGACTGGAGGGTTCTGTACATTGAGTACTTGGCCAAAGGCATGCTCCCGGCCGATGGGACTGAAGCCAAGCGGCTCTATCGACGCACCAAGTCTTTCGTTCTGATCGACGAGGAACTTTATAAGCGCAGCATAACCAAAGTCATGCAGCGCTGTATCCCCAACAGTGAAGGAATCAAGCTGCTCGTCGACATCCACAGTGGGGTCTATGGCCATCACGCCGTGACTCGAACCCTCATGGGCAATGGATTCCGCCAGGGCTTCTATTGGCCAGCTGCTGTGGGTGATGCAACCCGCATAGTCAAAACCTATAAAGGTTGCCAATATTATGCTTGCCAAACACACCTACCATCTCAGGCCCTCCAAATGATCCCCTTCACATGGCCTTTCATGGTCTAGGGATTGGATCTGGTTGGTCAGCTCAAAAAAGCGCCTGGGGGCAACACACAGTTGCTTGTCGGGGTCGACAAGTTCACTAAGTAGATTGAGGCACACCCGCTCGCTAAAATCCGGTCTGAGGAAGCGGTTGAATTCTTTCTCGACTTCATCCATCGATTCGGAGTCCCGAACTCCATAATCACAGAAAACAACATGCAGTTCATAGGAAAGAAATTTTTGAAGTTCTGCGATGACTACCACATTCACGTCTACTAGGCCGTCGTCGCCCACCCCAAGACGAACGACCAGGTCGAGCGAGCAAATGACATGATACTCCAAGGGTTAAAGCCTTGAATCTTTGACCCAGCCATCATTTTTAACCGTCTGAAGGAATTTAGCGGCCGATGCGCAGCCGAGCTTCATGCCATACTCTGACGCCTCCGCACGGCCCAGAGTCGAGCGACAGGCTTCATGCCTTTCTTCATGGTTTACGGGTCTGAGGCAATCCTGCCCACGGACTTAGACTACGGCGCGCCACGAGTGCGCCCGTACAACGAACAGGGCAACAAAGTGACACTTAGGATGCAATGGACCAGATAGATGAGGCGCGGGATGTTGCACTCCTCCACTTGGCCAAGTACCAGCAAGCACTCCGCCGTTACCATGATCGAAATGTAAGAGACGGAGGCCTCCTTGTTGATGATCTTGTTTTATGCAGGGTTCAAGACAACATGGGCCAACACAAGCTCTCACCGCTCTGGGAAGGACCGTACGTCATCTCCCCAGTGATCCGGCACGGCACCTACAAGCTCAAGACTTTGGAAGGCGACGAGTTCAAAAACACATGGAACATCTCACAGCTATGTAAATTCTACCCTTAGAGTTTCTACTGATTCCATTTCCATGCACTTTGCCTGCTCTTCAGCGACCCTCGACCCCCTCCCCAGGGGACGGGCGTCACTCGGGGGCTAGAAGGCACACGCCACTGTGCACCTTTTTTTTTTTTTCCGAAAATCATGTTTTTCTTTTCCGACGCAATTTATCCTAGCCCCAAACCTCACTACGGCGATGAACAAAGTAAGCCACGAGTAGAGCGGGTTCACGGCCAAATCAGTCGGATGGCGCAATATTGTGCTAGCCCTAATGGCCATGACAATGGCAATCACCGACGACCAAACCTTGAAAGGCTCGGGGGCTCAAACTTTATGAGTCAAAATAGGAAGGGCAAAGGGCCAACCACTTAAGTAATTAAGCAAAATGCAAACTAAGGTTGTTTATGGCCAACACGGGTGAACAAAAATAGACAGGCCCACAAGTTCACAATTTAAAACTCTAACATGAAAGCGGGCATGATGACCCTTCGTGCATGGCAAGCGCTGACTAATTCCCCTCGTCGCTCTTAGGGAGCACTTCATTTTCGTATTTTGTAGCCAAGACCTCGGCATGAGACACGGAGTCAGCACGGATCCGCGCCATCTCCTTGGGAGTGTGGTCGAGGTAACCAAGGCTCAGTGGCTCGTAGTCCACTATCATTAAATGTGTTCCGAGTACAGCGAAGACGATGCGCACACCAAACCGCACACCACGCCTAACCCACTTGTGGCCCGAGGACATCAAGTTCCGAACCTGCAGTCCCAGTGAGGCCTTTGGCGCTGTAGGGACTTGGAGCTCCCGAGCCGCCCTTCCTAGCATGGTGCGCATCTCAGCCTTCTTCGCAACTCCTCCGCCTTCAGTGCTGCACCAACCAATCGTGGCGATAAGAAACAACACGAAGGCGAGCGAAGACCAACATAAAGTGGAGGAAAACGACACGTACCTTCCCCAACCTTGCGGGCCTCCTGCAACTGCGTCAGTTGTGCAGCCGCGGCGTCAGCTGAAGCCGTAGCCGCGGCCACGGCTTGGTCGCATTGCAGCTTCTCCAAGCGCAACGACTCCGCGAGCCTCTACACGGCCTCGGCACTGGTGGCCGCCTGCGTCAAGGCCTCATTGCGCTCCTTCCGTGTAGTCTCGAGCGCCAGCAAGAGCTGATAGAGATGACCACCTCACTGCTCAACCATGGCTTGAAGGTTGTACAGCTCAATCTAGAGCTCGGAGCCTTGCTCTTCCGCGTCCTTCAGCGCTGCCTCGAGCCCTCCCACGTGGCCCTTCTCCACTGATGAGGATATCACCCTTATGGATACACCCAGCACTCCGCCAACCAAAATGCAAGTTCATGCGCGACAACTGAATTTACGGGTGAGCTTGTTCCTAATGATTCCTTTATGTGATTTTGAGAATAGATTGCTACCTAATGAATTAATTGTTGTTAGAAATCATGGAGATGATGATAAGATAGCTGGGGAGGTGATTGGAGACGTGATGGGCCAGCAAGGACGTCCAAGCCAAGGTGGAGGCCCAATCAAAACCGACTTCGAGTCTGTCTCGGAGCCCAGGACCAGTCTGCTCTAAAACGGATGCCCAGGATGCATACGGACTCGGATTTGGACGTTCTATATATGCCTAGAAAGATAATGAAAAGACCTTTCTAACCCAACTGGTCCCATGTCAAAATTCGTCCCGATCCATTGGCAATCGCCAAAACAATTCGACTTCCACAATCTGTCCTGGTGCTGCGACACCGTAATCGGTCTTTGGGCCATGTTTCGAGTTGAGCCCACTTAGGGCTGCGTCCAGGGGGTCTTGCACGACCCTAGGATCCTCATATACAGCCGCCGCCTCTTCATTAGGGTTTGGGTTTTGCTTAGATCAATTCTGTTCATAAACAGTTTCGCTGTTCATAAACAGTTTTGCCGTTCATCGGTTTTGCTTAGATCTGGGGACGTGACTCGCTTCCCCAGATCTGACAATACTGCCACCCGCCCTGTCCTAGCACCTCCAAGACAAGGATGACCGATTCAACGCTTCCATGGCTGGGATGGCAACGGATTGGGCCTAGAACCACTGAATAAGTTCTGCTCCTGCCAAACCTCACCGAGCAGGTCCCGCCTCTATGATGGGACAAACCGGCGAACCACCGGCTGAGTGGAAATAATGGGGTGGAGAAACTCAATTGCCCTAACAAGACGGGACGGATCCCAACTCTAGGTGGACCGGGATAAGCACAACCTAATGCCTCAACCCTTGATGAGGGGGTTGAACAAGGCAGCCGTCAACAACTACCAACTTACCCACCTTAAATGCCATACCAAGTGTGCACGCACAGCGTCAAGGAGTCAAATCCTTCTATGTATGTGATCCCATGATCATGACTGTGTAAGGACTGAAGGCGTACCAAGAGGGGGGGAGGGGGGTGAATCGGTAAGCCGACCTCAAAATTGAACAGTTCAATTTCATACCACTAGAACCAGACAATCGTTGGAACCTATGCAATTCTAGTAGGCCAAGACCCTACATATGCTAGTGTTCATGATGAGTACAAAGTGCGGAAGCTAAACACACTAGCCTTTGCAAGCCACAAGTCACCATATCAACTAGAGCACACAAATGCAGAATAGTAAAGAGGGGGTCAAAGGATGCTCATGATTTTTTCCCGAGGTCTCGAAAGGAAGGCGCCTTCCCCTACTCCTTGATGGATCACTCCTGCCGGAGTCCCGGTCCTTGCTGCCACCGAGTGGAGTTCTCGCCCATGAGCCCACAATCACTCCCGGAGTGAAGACACGGTGTGCATCACCACTGACACAAAGGTACAAGCTCGCCTCCCTCGAGAACCTGTCGGACTCCCCGAGCCGACACAAGCGCTCACTAGCGATGGCCCTTTCACCGGCAGCCTCAAACTGTATACAAACGTGTGATGGCCTTCACAACCAATCATGATAGACTCAATCATCGACACCTAACCAGTCTAGGTCTCACCATAGACCAAGAGTAATAGCCTAGATCACACCATCAAGGACACCCTAGCCTTAGATGTGCAAGATGCTCTAGTTACTCTCCACTAGCACTCTCAAGATATGCAATATCTCCTCCTAGTGCTCTCCTTTCTTCCTCTTGGACCTTACCAAATGCTCTCAGGTATTCCACTAGCCAAAAGAGGTCTCTAAGACCCCAACAACGAAGTTATATAGGCTATCAACATCCAACTAGCCGTTGCTCCACGAAATCAACTTTCTGGGCATACTGACCGGACTGTCTGGTCACTACTTGACCGGACCGTCCGGTCTCTGCAGTCTTTAGCTCCAACAGCTCTGCCGCTCCGCTGAGATCGCACCTGACCATACCGTCCGATCAGCAGACCAGACAGTCCGGTCTGTCCAACCGTTGGACAAGTCCGATGCGTCGGACATCTCCGTCGGACTCCAGAGATCTGCTACCTCTCTGCTCTATGCGTCACCCATACAGAACGGACCGTCCGGTCTCTATGGTCCCTAGCATAGACAGATTCCACACTAAGTTTTCTCTCTGGGTTTTCTGTTCCTCTAGTGACCGAACAGTCCGGTCTCCACTAACCTCTCTGTCCGGTCACTATGTCTAGATGCGGAAACTCCTCGTCCTCACTTGACTTTGTTTCTCGGCTTCTCCGAACAACTCCTTGGCATCTCCACTGTCACCTAGTGCCTGTGATTTCACCGAGTAACCTTGGACATCACCGACTAGACATGACCTAAGAGAAATGACCTAGACCCCCTTGATAGTCTCTTTTTTCCTATGGACTCAAAGCCCTCACAACTAGACAAGTGTTCCCAACACTTGCTCCATAGCTTGTCCTTGGCTTTGATCCATCTCCATCAACCCTTAGACTCCATCAAGCTCACCAAGCCTCCATGCTTGTAGTCATTGTCATCCATCGCCAGGGCAACCATCATCCATATGATTTGTAATAATTTAGAGATGCTTCCTGCATAGACAACACTCGTATAGATATTAGCCCACAATTTCATAGTTGTCATCTATCACCAAAACATTCATACTTTGGGGATCCAATCACCAATGGTCATGAAGCTTACACACTGGCGCCGGCTGTTGAAGGCAGGGCAGCAAGGCGTCCCACGCTGCGCCCACCCGATGACACTCCAAATAGTGGTAATGTAGGACGGGATGATAGACAGGTAGATTGAACTTTGCCTAGGCGATGTGATGATACCCATGCTGCACCACCCCCTTTTGGTGGAACACGCCATCTACAGGAATGAGGAGGCTCGACCCGACGACGGTAAATGGGGGCACGCAAGGACACAGTGCCCTCTAACACAAGACCAGGACCACAGGACCTACGAAGATCGAAGATTATGCCACCAACCCCACATGTAGATGTTATTTTATCTCTCTCTATCTCTCTCTCTAATGTGAACAAGGGTTCCCAATCTTCCGAAAGGTTCTTGGTAAGTTGATTTGGTCGGAGGCGACACACAAATCAATCCGGCTTCAGAACAGCACGTTCTAAACCCCGCAATCGCAGCACGACGTCTCCTCTGGTTATCAACCATCCAAAGATGATTGACCTCGCCGAGAAGGCTAATCCCTACCTATGAATCAAGAATACAAGCACAAACAACAAAGAATGCAACACAATTACAGATGTATGATTAAACTCTCAAAGTTGGGGTTTCACAAACCGATGAACAGCGACACTGTTTATGAACAAAATTGATCTAAGCAAAACCTAAACCCTAATGGTGCGACGGTGGCCATATATAAAGACCCTAGGGTCGTGCAAGACCATCTGGACGCGCCCCTAATTGGGCTCAACTAGATACAAAGCCCAAAGGCCAAAAATAGGCGACGCAGCACCGACACAGATTCTAGACTCTCTCTTGTTTCAACGATTCCTGATGACTCCGCAAGAATTTTGACATGAGGCTGGCGGCATTGGAAAGGTCTTCTCCTTATCTTTCCGTGCATATATAGAATATCCAAATCCGAGTCCGTATGCGTTCTGGGCGACTATTTTAGTGCAGACTGGTCCTGGGCCCCGAAACAGACTCGAAGTCGGTTTTGATTGGGCCTCCACTTTGGCTTCCAAGCCCTTGCTGGTCCTCCACGTTCCCAACTCCTTCTCCCATCATCTCCTGGTCCTCTCCATGGTTTCTAATCATAAAATAATCATTAGGTAGCAAACCATTCTCAAAAGTAACATATAGCGAAGAACGTAGGAACGAGCTCACCTCTAAATTTAGTCGTCGTGCACGAGCTCTAGTCATTGGACCTTCCAAGTCCAGAATTGGAGTGTTGTGTGTATCCATAGGAGTGATGTCCTCATCATCCTCCCCCTCTTGAAGTAGAGTCGTCCTCGACTCAAGCTCATCCTCTTCTCTCAAGTATGGTTTCAAATCTGAAATGTTAAAAGTAGGACTAACCCCGAACTCGGGAGGCATCTCAAGTTTGTATGCATTATCATTAATCTTCTCTATTATTTTGAATGGACCATCAGCTCTAGGCATTAGTTTAGACTTTCTCAATTCTAGAAATCTATCCTTCCTCAAGTGTAACCACACTAAATCTCCTACATCAAGCTTTACTTCCTTTCTACCTTTACTACCAGCAATTTTATACTTTTCATTCATCTTTTCAATGCTAAGTCTAGTGGTCTCATGAATTTGCAAAATAAATTCCGCACCCTTAACATCAACATGATCTCTCATTAATAGGTAGAGGAAGTATATCAAGTGGAGTACGGGGATCAAAACCATACACTACCTTGAAGGGACTTACCTTGGTAGTAGAATGTGTTGCCCGATTATAAGCAAACTCAACATGAGACAAGCATTCTTCCCATTGCTTTAAATTTTTCTTCAAAATAGCTCGCAACATAGTGCCCAAAGTGCGGTTCACAACCTCAGTTTGTCCATCAGTTTATGGATGACAAGTTGTAGAAAATAGCAACTTTGTACCCAACTTATTCCAAAGCGTGCGCCAAAAATGACTCAAGAATTTTGCATCACGATCTGAAATAATAGTAGAAGGCATATCATGCAAACGTACAATTTCTTTGAAAAAGAGGTCAGCAATATAACTAGCATCATCAGTTTTATAACATGGTATAAAGTGTGCCATCTTGAAAAAACGATCCACAACAACAAAAATGCTGTCGCTCCCCCTCTTAGTCCTAGGCAGTCCTAAAAAAAAATCCATAGAAATATCCGCCCAAGGAATAGAAGGAACAGGAAGTGACATGTATAAACCATGTGGATTCAATCGAGACTTAGCTTTTTGACATGTAGTGCAGCGAGCAACAAAACGCTCAACATCTTTCCTCATCCTTGGCCAAAAGAAGTGTGTGGCCAAAATATCCTCCGTCTTCTTAGCACCAAAATGACCCATCAATCCACCTCCATGCGCCTCCTGCAACAACAAAAGACGAACGGAACCAACTGGAATGCATAGGCGATTAGCTCTAAACAAGAAACCATCATTCAACACAAATTTGTTCCAAGCACGACCTTCTTTACAGTGCAGCAATACATCTTTAAAATCAACATCAACAACATATTGTTCTTTAATTGCCTCAAGTCCAAAAATTCTACAATCAAGTTGAGACAACAAAGTATATCGCCTAGATAAAGCATCAGCAATCACATTATCCTTCGCTTTCTTATGTTTAATAATATAAGGAAAAGACTCAATAAACTCAACCCATTTAGCATGTCTACGGTTCAAATTACATTGAGAACGAATATACTTAAGTGATTCATGACCAGAATGAATAACAAATTCTTTGGGCAACAAATAATGACGCCACGTCTCTAAAGAACTTACAAGTGCATATAGTTCCTTATCATACATGGAATAATTCAAAACAGGCCCAGTAATTTTCTCACTAAAGTATGCAACAGGTTTACCATCTTGCATCAAAACACCACCAATGCCTATACCACTAGCATCACATTCAAGCTCAAAAGTCTTATCAAAATTGGGTAATTGCAGCAATGGTGCATGTGTAAGTTTGTCCTTCAAAGCATCAAAAGACTCATGATGTACCTTACCAAAATGGAAGTCAACGCCCTTCTTTGTCAACTCATGCAATGGTGCAGCAATGGTGCTGAAATCTTTAACAAAGCGGCGGTAGAAACCTGCAAGACCAAGAAAACTCCTCAACTGTGTGATAGTTTTTGGTACAGGCCAGCTCTTTATGGCTTCAATCTTCGCCTCATCCACCTCAATTCCCTATGGAGTCACAACATAGCTAAGAAAAGAGACTCGATCCGTGCAAAAGGTGCACTTCTCAAGGTTACCAAATAAACGTGCAACTCGCAAAGCATCAAAAACAGCACGCAAATGAATCATATGATCATCCATGGATTTGCTATAAATCAAGATATTATCAAAGTAAACAACCACAAATTTGCCAATAAAAGGTCTTAAAACCTCATTCATCAAACGGATGAAAGTACTGGGTGCATTAGTTAACCCAAAAGGTATTACTAACCACTCATACAACCCGAATTTGATTTTGAAAGCTGTTTTCCATTTATTTCCAAGTTTCATTCTAATTTGATGGTAGCCACTACGCAAATCAATTTTAGTGAAAATTATAGCACCACATAACTCATCAAGCATGTCGCCTAGCCTAGGAATAGGATGACGATACCTAATAGTAATATTATTAATGGCTCTACAATCTACACACATACGCCAAAAACCATCTTTCTTAGGAACCAAAAGTACAAGAACAACACAAGGACTAAGTGATTAACGAACATACCCACGATCCAAAAGGTCTTGGACTTGTCGTTGTATCTCCTTAGTCTCCTCAGGGTTGGTCCTGTAAGCAGCACGGTTTGGCAAAGTAGCACCAGAAATCAAATCAATTTGATGCTCAATCCCTCTCAAAGGTGGCAATTCCGGGGTTATCTCAGCTGGGAAAACATCCTCATACTCCTGCAAAAGGTTAGTGACAGCAGGAGGCAAAGCACTAGAAGCAATATCACCAAGCAAAAACAAGGCTTGTTTGCATATCAAAGCATAGCAAATATCATCAGCAGAAATTTCAGCAAGCTCAAATTTTGTGGTAAGACAAGAACGACCTTGTAATTTAATTCCAGCACTCTTACAACTTGAAGAATCATTAACATTACTTAGTGTAGAATTAGAATTAACAGGTTGCTGAATTTCAGGTCTTTTATTTTTCAAACTATCTGCTCGTTCTAAATCAGCTTGTATAATTTTAGCAGGGGTCATTGGTAACAAAGTAATTTTAGTTCCTTTATGCATAAAAGTGTATTTATTACTTTTACCATGGTGTACAACATCATTATCAAATTCCCAAGGTCTACCCAATAAAAGTGAACAAGGTTGCATAGGTACAACATCACAATCAACAGAATCCACATAGGAACCAATGGAAAAAGGAACTCTGCAAGTTTGTATTATCTTAGCTTTTCCAGAGTCATTTAACCACTGAATGTAGTATGGATGTGGATGTGGGCGTGTGGTCAAATCAAGCTTCTTAACCACATCAGAACTCACCAAATTGTTGCAGCTTCCTCCATCAATGATGACACGTGCTCGACGGTTCTTGATGACGAAGAAAATCTGGAACAAGTTATGTCGCTGCATCATCTCGGGCTGCTGGATTTGTGTGCTAAGCACACGCTGCACAATAATATTCATGTAGCCTATGGTATCTCCGCCTCCAAGGACGAGGTCACCGCTGGTGGCAGCGACATCTTCCTCCTCATCCTCCACATCGGAGGTGCTCATGTAACCGCCATCATCTGTCGCCACATATGCCCGCCTACTTGGGCAATCTTTCTGCACATGACCAAGACCATGGCAGCGGTGGCACTGAATCCCTGTAGTACGTTCCGTCAAAGCAACAGAGGAGGCACTACTAGCCGGTACCTGCACAGAATTTTTACCTGAGTGCGTAGAAGGGGTAGGGGCTGATCTTGGTGCTGCAGAAACAACACTAGCTGGTGGGGGCGGCCAGAAAGATGGCTTGGGCAGCCCCGAAGTCCCCATCGGCCGGGGTAGAAATTCCTGGACTTGTTGTACTCCTCAAAAGCCTGGAAAAGTCCCTGTGATTCTTTCTCAGCAAGCATAGCATACTGAAAACACTAGTTGAGGGTATAAAATTTTTTATAATCAAGGATATCCTGAATTTCTTTTCTCAAACCAGAATAAAAGCGGCAAATCTGATCCTCTACTTTTTCAACTACAGCACAACGAATCAAACCCTTCTGAAGCTCACTAAAATACTCCTGAACAGTTTTATCTCCTTGATCTAAATGGTGCAGTTTATTACAAATTTCTCTATAAAAAGAAGGAGGAACAAAACAATCACGCATTTCTACCTTATGTTCTTCCCAAGTAGTAGGCAAATCAGTTTCAGCAGCTAGACCACTCCACCAAAAAGAAGGAGGAACAAAACTAAAGGGTAGTGCGAACCTGACGGTACACCTGAAGCTCTGATTACCACTTAATGTGAATAAGGGTTCCCGATCTTCTGAAAGGTTCTTGGTAAGTTAATTTGGTCGGAGGCGACACACAAATCGATCCGGCTTCAGAACAGCACGTTCTAAACCCCGCAATCGCAGCATGACGTCTCCTCTGGTTATCAACCGTCCAAAGACGATTGACCTCGTCGAGAAGGCTAATCCCTGCCTGCGAATCAAGAACACAAGCAAGAACAAGGAAGAATGCAACACAATTGCAGATGTATGATTAAACTCTCGAAGTTGAGGTCTCGCAAACCGATGAACGGCGACACTGTTTATGAAAAGAGTTGATCTAAGCAAAAACCAAACCCTAATAGTGTGGCGGCAGCTGTATATAAATACCCTAGGGTCATGCAAGACCCTCTGGACGTACCCCTAATTGGGCTCAACTAGATACAAAGCCCAAAGGCCAAAAATAGGCGACGCAGCACCAACGCAGATTCTGGACTCTCTCTTGTTTCAACGATTCCCGATGACTCCAGATGAATTTTGACATGAGGCCGGTGGCATTGGAAAGGTCTTCTCCTTATCTTTTTGTGCATATGTAGAATGTCCAAATCTGTGTTCGTATGCGTCCTGGGCGACTGTTTTAGTACAGAATGGTCCTAGGCCCCGAAACAGACTCGAAGTCGATTTTGATTGGGCCTCCACTTTGGCTTCCAAGCCCTTGCTGGTCCTCCACGTTCCCAACTCCTTATCCCATCATCTACTGGTCCTCTCCATAGTTTCTAATCATAAAATAATCATTAGGTAGCAAACCATTCTCAAAAGTAACATATAGCGAAGAACGTAGGAACGAGCTCACCTCTAAATTTAGTCGTCGTGCACGAGCTCTAGTCATTGGACCTTGCAAGTCCAGAATTGGAGTGTTGTGTGTATCCATAGGAGTGATGTCCTCATCACTCTCTCTCTCTGCCTCTGTAATATGGGCCTGACCCCTTGAAATATAAAAGGGAAGACCCATCCTCTTCCGAGGAGATCGATTTCACACACACACACGCACGCACGCACTGAGACTTGAAGTCGTCTCCTCTCTCGCTGCCTTTGTACACCCCGATGCAAGTAACATGAGTGAACTTAAGAACTAGACGTAGGGGGCTTCCCCAAACTAGTATAATCCCCGTGTCCTCTTATATAGCCATCACCGAACTTGAACTATGCATCCCCGAGAATAAATTCTACTAGTCGATGATCTACACACCGACACTATTTGTCATAGGTGTAGACCTAGCCGGAACGAATATTACCTAAAAAATATGACAACACAGGACATCATGAGTAGAATAGGTAATTTCCCCCATATATTAAATATGTAATCTTGCTAATGTGTATCTAGGACGTACGGTCCTCGTCGTTTTATTCGGCATCACAGTCATATTATTGGCCCTAGTCTCCATCAGAGTATTGAAACAGATGAGGCTAGGATAATGAACTAATTTAACAGACAGTCACTTGCGTACGAGGTTTTTATGGATGTTACATAATTGGTAGGTGGGCCACATAAAGTACATAACACATAGTTCACAGAGGTAATAAGATGGTTAGCCTACTGGACATGTAGTAAGATAGGAACACATACTACATACAAAGGTATGGCGGGAAGATAAATGCATCATGCAGATCGTCTGATTTACTCATAGACATAAGCTAGACATGCTGCCAGTCGGTCCTTCGTGCTTTCAGCTGGAGTCGGCCCCATGTAAATCAGAGGTCGAATATCTCCTATATTTTCTGTTGAACGGTTGGTTGTAAAGGTCAGCTGAAGGTCATCATCAGGTCGACTAACACATGCATCTTGGATCTTGAGAATCATGTTAGGATGCATAGCCTTTATAGCTAACATAGCAGGTTGGAAAGAAGATAACTTTTCTTCCAACAAACTGGCCCACGCCATAGCTTGAGCTAGCTTCTGAATTTTCTTTGAATTGATATCATCAATAGTAATCAAAGAATTGGCCTCTAGGTAGGCTAAGGCATTTTCATAGGCTTCTCTAACAGCAAGGTCAGAGGTAACAGTGCTTATACCATAGAATGTCTTCTCGCTTCTAACAGAGCACAAGCGATGGGGTGGAATTTCAACACCAAGAGTGCAGGTGTACAAACCAGGGCCTACCACTTCTACCTGCTCATGGCAACCACAACTATTCAGCTTTAACATTGCACTACAAAGAACACTTCGTCGATCTACGATGATATTAGCCAAAATGATATTAGCCGGAACCTGGTTAATGAGAGGGGTGGCAAGGGAGGAATGAACCCTTAGTACATCAAAGATTGGAGTAACTCCTGGTCAATTTTTTAAGGACGATAAGAACACCCGGTAGATCTAGAACAGGGAGATAATAAGAAGGGTAGGGCCATTCATTAAGAGAGAAGGAACCTTGGGGAGAAGATCCTTGTCCGTCTCCTTGGTAGTTTCTTGCTAGTTTTTTTAGGATGGTTGTGGAGTAGGAGGGATGCAACAGCTGCAGTTGACCGCCGACTGAGGCAGCAAAGAGCAATAGAGAAAGATCTGGTAGAGGCAACATTTGTGGTAGGTTTGAGTGGATAACTGCAGCATTGTTTATTGGCTAGTTTTGTTTATTTTAGGAGCCTCGTTGTTAGAATTCTGTACAGCACGTGAACAACAACGAAGGTAACCAACCATAAGTGCATTGTAGGACCATTCAAACAAAAAAAACTATAATTGACATTTTTTATTTGATAAATCACAAGTTAACTGTGACAAATCTGTTAAATGCTAGCAAGAGTCGTAGGTCCACTCTGTTTTGATCATTGCATGATGAGAAGCCTTTTAAGTCATTATATGTTTGATTAGAGAAGGTTGTTGGCACCTAGATATCACACCATGCACAAACTCAAATGGGACAGTGTATCAAAATGACGATGAGTTCGAAACATAACAACATGACCATAGATTAAGAACATAGGTAGATACATTTAAGCTTGCTTGGCGGGTGTTCACATCACCAAAGGAGGTTGGTTTAACCAGTTTATGAAGGAGCTACAAAAGCCATAGGCAACATCATCTTAGTACTACATCAGGAGCACCTAACACTACTTCGAAGCCCATAGGAAGCTGATATTTACAAATCCATCATGCGGGCAACATGAAAAGACCGACACTGTGGATCTCTGATTCATCACCGACATCAGAGATCTACTGAGAGGTACTAACCATCCCACAGTCTATATACAACAAAAGAATAGAGACCGAGTCCAAAATAGGGCAAAGGGCACCAAGCCTCATATCCAGAGCAAAAGAAACAGCGAAAGAACAGAGGACCTGCAAATATTTTGCGGTAGCTGATTAGCGATATGAAATAGAGCTAGTTTGCATATGGATGAATTGACCATGTCAGACCTTAGTTCTTTTTAGCCTTCTTAGATGTGGCACTTTTCTTCGTCGTTGTTCGACGACGCTTCTTGGAGTCACTTCCATACCCATCAAAACTATCATGTTGACTGTCCTCCAAGGCTGGATCAACCTCATCAGCTTCTGCCTGTTAAAGGAGGGCATGATAAATCTATCAATAGGCATGTCAATGGAGCCACAGGTGAGGAGTAAAAATAGGGATGGTGGATATTGGAGAAGTTACATTATCATTGATCACAACATCTTTGAATAGTTGCCTACGAGCAACTGTTTCTTTGAGGCCATCCAGAGGCTCGTTGCTGTTATAGCAAAGTAATGAGGGAAAAGTAAAACAATACATGTCATGTAGGCATTGACAAAGGTGGTTAAGGAAACTTGAAACTGGCCTTGATTCAAGAGTGAGAGGAACATGCGTTTCTGCTGGAGTAATAGGCGGTGGAGGGGTAACAGTGTGTGATCTGTAACATGGAACAAGGGATATAAGTATACAATCAAACCGGTAGGCAACCCGAAAATGCAGTTGTGTATTGAAGTAGACTATACAAGGTAACATCGTAAGACCATATGGGAATGAATAGGAACAAGGAGAAAGAGATGATGTACCTGTGATTGGTGCTCTAACACTGACCCTGACCGATGAGATGGAGTACTCACATTTTCATCATCCTGTAACAGCCGTGTGCCAGAGGATGACCCTCCTGGTATAGCAATGTTTTGTCCAGTAGCATCAGCATTATGCTCTAAGAGATTAAATGCAGGTACCATAGGCTGTTCTGGCAGATCAATAGCAGGCACCACAGGTTGCCTACCATAAGCACAATCAATCCTTTTGACCTCATAGGAGTAGTTAGAACTCTGAAATGCTCTATTGGTAACATTGATAGTTAGCTGGTATCTCTGGCCAACCTGGGCAGCTATGTCGCAAGAAATAGGCCTAGAATTGTGAGAAACTCTCATCAGGTGTCTGACATCTTTGCCTAGGAGACGGCGGCCCATTTCATCAAAGAAACATCCTCAATTTCAGCTGTACCACCAGTTGCGAAATAACACAGCTTGTACCCATCATTAGTAGCGTGAAATGTACTTAGTTTGGGGATAACAATGAGTTAAACGAGGAGACACTATAGTAATAAAAGGAAGAATGAGTAGTATTACTTAATTTTGTAGCCTGTGCATTGATCATGCGGACACTTGTAGCCGCTGCCATCCCGGACGCATGATTTGCTACATCTGTTGCATGATGGGAACCACCAAGACTGATTGGCGTTGTATCTCGCGAGTGTGACAGTGCACCGAAAGCCTTCACACTGCAGCTTATTAGTAAAACAAGACGGAAAAAGATGAATGAAAGGACAATAAAAGCGGGTAAGTAAGACGGACTGGAAATCATATGGATTAGTGTTAATAATCTCAACCAGCGATCTCGTTTGAGGCTCCACCCAAGCCTCTCTTATGACAACTTCTGCAGGAGTAATTGAAATCGGAGGCACAAGTTTCTGATCTTTTTTCATGCTGCTATCAAAGAATTACAGAATGTAATAAAATAACACACCACATTTTTGAGACATGAGAACTAAATAAGACAAAAATGTTTGGCTTGGTTCGTTTGGAAAGATCGAGCCGGATCGTTAGGCTCACGAGCCAGGCATAATTCAACTTTGATGACAAAAATATTAATTAATTTATATATATTAATAATATTAAAGTATGACAATAGTGTCCTAGATATTATCAAAAATAGCATTATCAAAAACCTAAATTTGACTCTACAACAACAATTAATAAGTCTAGATAAGATAGATGTTTTAACATTAAATATAAATTTCATAAGTATTATATTTTATTTATATATTTAATGTAATTTAAGCTTTACTAGATATAAAAATATGAGTTTTCTATTAATTTGAAGGTGGATAATTTCATATTATCGAGCCTATTGAACAACGAGCAGCTCATGAGCTGGCTTGTTAAGAAATCGAGCTATAAAAGGAGCTCGGCTTGGTTCGTTTAAAAGACCGAGCCGAGTCGAGCTGGCTCACAAGCCTCGAGCTTCTTTGCCAGCCCTAGCTAGGTATCAACGTCATGCAAAAGAAAAGAGAAAGATTACATGTGTGCCACTAAAAATAGACATTGTTTCAAAAATATCGAAGTTCAATTAGTGTTATTTCTTTAAATTTGTATGCCTTACAAGCCACTGCAGCTCATTTTCTTTACTTGATGTTAGTTAAGACCATTTTTTTGTTTGGCCATTGCTCATAATGTGTCTCAACCCTTATTAGGCTAACTTGAGTGAGCATATGCATGTATCACTATTCAGAATCGAATGATTGGAGGCCATGGAAGCCTAGCTGGCTCTAAGGGCAAGCATTTTTTAAATAATATTATTTTAATAAATAATTGCAGAACTGAGGTATGAAATGGGAAAATTGCAAATTTAGGGGCCAGCCGGTTATATGGAACCAACTATAGAGTAATCGGTCGCCCAGTAACCTATTTCTAACGTGGTAGTGATGTGGCATCCTATGTGGCCAAGGCATGGGGCCTGTCAGGGGGGGGGGGGGGGGAGGACCTGTCGGTCACAGAACAACCGACAAGACCCTAGGTGGGGGGTAGTCGGTTATCCTCTGACCGACTAGGTCCTATCGGCATGCAACTACACACAACAAGCCAGTCGGCCATGCAAACTTTTAAATTGGGTAGTCGGTTGCCCAATAACCGACTAGTTACCAGTTAGGAATATTAGTGCTAAAGATAACTTTTGCGGACCCACGCTCTAAATGTTTTAAATGAAGAAAGTAAATAATAAAGTAAGAGGTAATTAGAACATACATAACATTGACATTACAGAGGTGGTGCAACAAACAATTTGTGGAATACTTACCTTTCGGGTATCCATAGCTAAGCTTGAGTCGGCAACTGACCGGGTACTACACCAACAAGGAAACCGACCGAGTCGGCTTCGAGCACAAGGCAATTAGAGATAGACTTTCTATATAAATCCTTATAGACTACGAGTAGGACTCTTCATGTACCCCCTGCCGACCGGATATATAAGGCGACAGGGAACCCCCCAATAGGGACATTGACTTAGTTGCAATACAAACCACAGAACACAGGACGTAGGATTTTTACTCTCATCGAGAGGGTACGAACCTGTATAACTTGGCGTCTTGTGTCTTTAACCATCGTAATTCTTAGTCCCGACGTAGCCCTATAAATATATTGCCGAGATCAAGTCTCGACACAATTATAACATACCAATGCACTAGAAGTAACCTCTTTTAGGGAATGTAAAACAATTGTCTAGTACAACTTTGAAATGGTTCAGGGTGAATCATCAAATTGAAAATTGTAGGGAAAAGGACGATTCTTAGGCCATTTCTTGCGTTTGTTTTTTTGGCTCCATTTCACGCATAAATTCTTGATAACTAGCCTCATATTCAAGGTCTGTCAGAGGCCATGCACTTTGGATGGCAGGTTTGTGGGGCATGAAATCATCGTCCTCATCATCATTGGCGGCTGATGGTCTTGCACTGTTGGTCGCATGGGGTCTTGATGTTGTGGATTGTCCCGTACCCATTCGTCTTCTACGGGAGCAAGGCATGACACCCCCACCGAAGAAGATGAACATGTACATGAAGTTTGGGATAGGTTTGTTGATGAGTTCATCGTCCGTTGGGAAAGCCTGAGAAATTAGGAGCAGTTCAATGAGTAAATTGAATTATAAGTTTGAGTAGAGTACTATTATATTACAAAAATAGAATGAACCTAAATGTGTGGGAGATAGTGATCGTTAAACAAGATCATGATCTGGAATGTCCTACTAGAGAAAGCTACATATGGTAGGTTCGCGAGCTCACAAATCCTGAGGTACTTTCTGCGGTGATCTTCCAGGAGGGCCTTAATCTCATTTGTTGTGACATGTCGCAACGCTTCAGTTTCAGGACACTGGGGGATTCTTTCATTCAACATGGACACCACTTGCGTGATGTTCTCCTCCTTGATATGGATCCCTGGGCTTATCTATGACTTGGTCGATAGTGGCAAGTGCTATTTTGATGGAGGTAGGTGTCCATGGAAACCCACCACTAGATGATCCCGCCATGGATGTTGTTGGCTTGGTAAAAGAAGGGTGGAGGTTGGTAGAAAATAGAGTGGCTATTGAGGATGAAAGCATGAGTAGTGTCCCTTTTTATTGTGTAAAGAGGAGAGATGGATGAGCCTTGGATTCCTTACCAGTACTACTGAGCTATGTAGTCTACACGCCCTCTACGATGTAGGCTTTTCAGATGATGTGGATGACTCACTGCTGTTTTCGTGATGCTTTATTTCTCGTGGCACTTAATGCATGCATTATTGGTCCTGGCACTTCAGTGAGATGTCGCTTTCGGTCTTGTCCACATATACACATAAAGAGGTTCACTGTATGAGTTGTCTTTTGATGTTCAGGAGACATGATTGAATGGAGTGATGAGTTGTAAATTTTGAAGTCGTACTAAAGTAAGAATGATCCATTACATAGTGACAATCTTATTACACTTCCAAAACAATACATGCCAATACAGTACACATGGCAATCTGAGCGTAAACAACAGAGAGAACATGAACAACACACATTTTCAGAAAGTAGTGGTGCACGATAGAACACGTGAAGATTGGATGTTCATCCATAGTAGTAGGTGGATGAACCTGTATTACAATAGTAGCTGGTACCATCATAGAGGCCTACGGATGGTGGTGGCGAGGGCGACGGACTCTTGGCTCGACCTGGTTTGTGGTGTGGGCACTGATAGAAGGCATTATCACATATGAGAGGGTCATCATCTACTATACTAATTGTCACCGGACTATTGTCTGTTGATCGCTAACTGGAGGATGCAAGCAATTGTTCTAGGTCAAAAAATTTAACTTTGTAAATAGGCAATCTATTGTTGAGTAGGGCCAATAGCTTGTGGATCAATCCACCTCGTGAAGCCACGGTTTACCTCATCGTAAGAGTTCTACAACAATACAAAAAATATTCAATTGGTAATCTACATCATATATTTAGGTAAATTTATATTGCACTCACGTTAGGCAAGGGGGCAACGGAAGAATCGACGCCCGCTATCTGGCTCTTCAAGACCATCATACATGTGCAATACACAATTAAGGTTATGGTTGCACTTAGGCCACAGAATCTTGCTGCCATCATAGCCTTGAAAGGGATGTCGATTCTCTTCCTTGGTTTGAAGTGGGAGTTCTGGGATGGGTTCCAAGTAATATGTTGGTCTGGCTGGTGGGTTGTACCCCTCTAAAGGATCATTTATCTCTTTACCTTTCTTTCCCCTACCTGACGCCATTATCGTTGTGGAGTGAAGAGGTGTTGTTCAAGAATGAAATGGATGGACCATTTTATAGGCGAGCATTGGAGGTATCAGTAATTGGGTTTGTGATGTGATGTGATGCTAGATTGCCTAGACCATTATTAGCTGGCTGTAGTGATGCGTTGTTTCATATTTCTCGTGCATCATAGTGATGCAGCTTTAATCATTGCATCCTATATGTCACAATGATGCGTCGTTTCAGGTTTGCTGTGCAACGCAGGGGTGCAGATTTAAACAATTTGGCCTGTGTATCATAGTGAAGCATCGTTTCATGTTTCCTGTGTGTCGCAGTGATGCAACTTTAATCAATTTGTCGCTTCGTGTTGTAGTGATGCAGTCATCAGTAGCATCTGCAATGTTTCAATAGGATAACATCGTAGCAACAAACCATAAACACAATACTCCGAGCTACATCATACAAATACTAGTGAGATCATTTCAATAAAATTGATACAATGCACATCAAATCATCGCCCATGCCAGATGCAATACATTTCAAATCAATGCACATCTGATCATCGCCCACGCCTGCCGCGCTTGCTGGGCTCGCCATGTCGCCTATTGGCGTGAACCTGGTCTGTGGGGTATGTGAGGTGATCAGGTGGTCTCCTCACCCTTGCCGTGTCAACAAGGGTCGAAGGTTGGTGCTGCGTGGGCTGCGTCGGTATAGGAGCCCCTACCATATCAGAGAGACTTTGTATGTCAGGACCTCCTCTAGAGCCGTCCAGTCCCAAACTCTATGAAGCGGAGTGTAGAGAATACTGCGGGTACTAGAGCTGATGCGCAACACCTAACATACAATATACAAAAGTCAGGGGCATACAATGCTGAAATTATTTATTACAATGTAATATACCTGGTGCTATCCATCCAGGAGTAGGCATGAAGGTAGGCTGCTACAGTATAGTAGATGAGGACGGATGGTCCCTGTAATGAAAAGACCCAGGCGCGGTAGCTGGGTCGAGTGTGGCGGGGGCGTATGCTGGATCCTAGACTGAACGTCCTGTGAGTTGGAGCAGGAGGCACACTTGAGAGCATCCCGCAAGCGTCGGCCGAGGCGCGTTAAGGAAGCACCCATCTCACGCGTGTCAAAACGTGGAGGTGTCACGTTGCAGCGAGCAGCAAAGTCCTCCAACTCTATAGTCACTGAGTCACTTACATCTGTCTGCAACATCAATTATATCATTGATGCCATGTCAAGAATATGTAATGTAAACCAAATATGTAAACAACATATTAATCAAATATGTTGTTAATGTACATATAATCATGAAGACTTACCAATATATGGTATGCAACTGCAAGTTGCGTGCTGAAAGTGTCGATGATGTCAGCCTCATGTTCCTCTGGAGGTGAATGAGAAACATGGATACACCGTACTCGCATAGCCTCATGGAACCACTATAGGTATGCCACATAGGTCTATAGGTTGTTCGGACCCGCGGGCTGTACAACATCAGCTCTCACCCCAGCCCACTGCTCGATCCACGGTTCCATGTTTGCAGCCCAAATAGCCTCGTAGGCAATCCCTTGACCCTTCCTAGTCATTCTACAATAAACAAGAACGGGTTATGAGAATGAGAGAATAGTAGTAATTAGGTTATACTTATGAGCGCCATGAATAATCATGAATAATTGGGTTATACTTACTTATGAGCACCATCGACGAGGTCTCTAGGAATAGGGAAAGGCTAGAAGTAACCAAGCTGGCGAAGAACTTGGTGCACATAGCACGGCTCGACGATGATGTCGTAGATGAGGTGACGTCTAGTCAACCAGAACTTTCACGTGTGCACATCGCCGACAACCCATGTGGTGCATGATTGTGTACACCCATGGCACTATACGGTGTCCAGCGCACCCGATCAGGCATGAGCTAGTCGAAAGAAGCCATGAAGTGGGGGTACGCCTTTTGTAGAGTTCTAGTGGCCCAAGAAGGCTGCATTCAAAGAATAGATAATCAATTAGTATACAAGTTGTCACATGTGAATAAATAAATAATTACAATACTATCTACGTCATGCTTGCACTAGATGGATCCTATGGTCGGTCCATCGAAAGGGTCCACGTCATTATACATGTCATCATCGTACAAATGTTGAAGCACTCGAAAAACCACAACATCAGCAACAAAGGGCACTCAGTCAAAGATCCTGTGCTGGTCCTCCGTGTGCACCCGTCGCACAAGGCTTTGTAAGTGCTAGCCAAGACTGCTGATCCCCAACTGTACTGAAGCATCTCTGTTGAGTCTGTGTCTGCTATCAGCTGCGCAATGGAAACAAGGTGCTTGTCTACGGTGTTCTAGTACGTACTCATGAACAACACCGATCCAAACAGCCATAGCAGGTACACCTCCAAGTGTCGATGAACTCGCCAGTCCTCTGACTGTGGGGTCAAGTTTCCAGCGTGAAACTGCTCCAGCCAAACCTTAGTCGGTCCATGCTTGTAGCCAAAAGCAAACTACGCCTATGGTGCATCAACGGGAAGCACACCAGCAGAGCGAGCCAGGATCTGCTGCCTCCATTCTGGTTCTACGGCAGGAGGAAAAACTACAGCACCTGCCAGTGGAAGTCCAAGTAGTATCGAGACATCCTCTAGGGTCGGTGCCATCTTCCCTACCGGCAGGTGAAAAGTGTGTGTCTCTGGCCTCCAACGATCCACAAGAGTGGTAAGAAGTGCACGATCCACTGGAAATCGGGGGCTAGGCCTCCCACTCGGGTCCAACATCCGTGCAAGGGGAAGTAAGCCTGTCACGCGCAACCTGCAAAGTCCATTCATATAACATTAATATGTGTCAAATTACATAATACAATGTCTTATGCATATTTACACATACTTTGGAATTCATCATGTCTGTAGTGTCCAGAAGTCATCAAAAGTCCTCAATCTAAGGGTGTCATATAGCTCGCCCGTCGTAGAATATGATCGGTGTTTTGCATCGATCACAGGATCAATCAACTCAAGATTATCCATCTTCCTGCAAGTTCAAAGCACTATTAGTTAGACATACTTGAAAAAACATTACATTACAGAAACTTGAAACAATTATGAAATATAACAAGTGCATTACAAAACTTTCAAATACATTATAGAATCTTGGAACGATGCGAAATATAACAAGTGCATTATAGAATGTTGGAACAATGAGAAATATAACAAGTGCATTACAGAATCTTGGAACAACAATGGAAATTTCTAAGTTCAATACAAAATGAGATAACAAAAATACAACACAGATATCCTACATGGTACTTTCTAAGTTCCTCTCGACGACCCTCCAAGTTCATTGAGATGCCTGGTCTTTCGCATAGGAACACATCTGAACTCAGTGCCATCTGTTTCTTTTTCAATGGGGTACAAGTTGCAATTCTTTCGTTGGTGATTACCGCCACAAACTATGCACTCCTTTTGGCCACTTGTAGCCTGCGAGGAATCCATATCATTTCGTCTACGCTGAACCTTTCTTCCACCTTTCACATCAACCTTCTTCTCAGGGTCAGGTATCCATAAAGGATCTCCCTCCGGTGAGTTAATGAAATCACCAATAGCTCGCCAACCAAGTAACTCTCCTCCCCAAGTAGCCTGGACCGCCTCCATAAGATAATACGGTGACACAAAATTATGGCTTTCAATATTGCCCTTTGCACATGCAGCAAAGACATGTGAGCATGGCAACGATAGTAATTTAGGCTTTTTGCAGGTACACTAACATTGCTTCATATCAGGCGATAGTATACACTCTATAGTCACTTCAAAACGACCAACACCAAGCCCGCTCCTCCCATGTAAGAGAACCTCAAACACTAGCTCTCGGTTACCAGTCTTTGCAATCCTATGGCTATGCCACTTTGCACTTTTCTCTGCCATGTATTGTGTGATCCTTTTTATGTATGTGACTTCAGGGTTCGCTACGTGGATCACTGCTTTTGCATACCGATCTTGAAGGTATGTTTGGGTGCCATGGCTAATTCCCTCGACAATAGCTACTAGTGGTAGACATCGAGTCCCTTTCATCACCCAATTATACACCTCTACAAGATTTGTTGTCATAATTCCGTACTGTGATTCATCTGTGTCTTTGATGAATGCCCATTTATTAAGTGGCTCATCCTTTATCCAGTCTGATTCAGTCTCTGCTCCCATCTCCTTTGCCTCGTTACACTACGTGATTTGTTCGGAAGAGGTTCGAGCCTATAGGTTCCTCATGTTCTGTAGATGGAATATTTGCCACCTCTTTGATTTGGTGGGTAGTTAATTTATCCAGCTCATCCCATAATTGTGGATTTTATTCCTCCTATTCTGCTTGCATAGCTTCTTAAACATGTTCATCAATCCCTTAATTTTAAACTGCCTGAAGAAGTTTGCCCCTAAACGTCTCATGCACCAACGACTATGCAAGTCGGGCCAGAAACACTCGTCATTGGGATCTGTTTGCAATGTATGAATTGATAACAACAGTCCCGCATGACGGTCATGTAAGATGCAAACATTTAGTCTATTCATTACGATACCTCGCTTTACCCACCACAAGAACCATAGCCAACTTTCAGTGCTTTCCCGTTCCACAAACGCAAATGCAATAGGAACCACCTGATTCTCACCATCGACCCCAATTGCAGTAAGGATCTGACCCTTGTACTTATTGGTAAAAAATGTACCATCCACACACAGCACGGATCGATAATGTCTAAATTCTTCAATCATACACCCAAATGACTAGAAAGCACATTGTAGTACCCTTTTCAGATCTGCATTTATAAAGTCATGCATACCTATAACAGTTCCAGGATCCCTAGCTTGCATTACTTCAAGCAGTGATGGAAGGTTGTGATACGAGTTCTCATATGTATCAAACCTCTTTTCTAATGCTTTCTATTTATCTCTCCATGCCATATCATATGTTACCTCAAAACCAAATCGGTTTTATATGGCATGCATTATTGCAAAAGGAGACATGCCCGTCTTCTGAAGTATCTCAGGATACATGTGCTCGGCAATACATCTGTTACTCATATTACTGTGTTTCAGCAAGGTCTGTTTTTCAATGTGCAAGAATATGGCATGACTATACTTGCTATAAATGTCACCTCATTTTTCGGTATGTTAAAGTGTACACGCCACGTACAATTCTGAATCATGCACTTCACGTCATATGTTCTAGGATTTGAAATGACCACTCTAAACTCTTTCTTCTCCGAAAAAGCCCACCGCATCACAGCTACCTGCAAATCTCTCTTACCACGAAACAACTGTCCTTGACGAACGTTAATGGCATCATACTCCCAGGATGAATTGTGTCCATCGTTGATTGTCATGTTCTCCATGCTAATCCAGTCATGAGGCTCTTCATAGTGCATGCCTCAGCCTCCATTTTTATCCACAAATGTATGAAACTCTTGGTCATCCCGCTCCATCTCGTCTACAATTGCCTCGTTGTCCTCTCCCAAGTCAACTATCATCGTATCACTGCTTTCGTCCACCCTTTCCTAACCCACTGTTCCATGTGTAGAACTATTAACCTCAACATGTGGGCTACGGTGCAATGCACCAATGTCTTCATTCATGGGGATGTAATTTTTAACAACCACTTCATTTGAATCGGGGTAGAGGTCGACGCACCAATACTTTGCCATTGCACAAGTAAAACATGGCTAAAGTATTGCTGCAATCCCG
Source organism: Eleusine indica (assembly GCA_030378355.1). Lineage (NCBI taxonomy): Eukaryota > Viridiplantae > Streptophyta > Magnoliopsida > Poales > Poaceae > Eleusine > Eleusine indica. The sequence goes on from CM059502.1 coordinate 11,469,126, forward strand.
TTGATACAAATTGGTTCTAGTGTTTACTGCTTCTTAGCTCTACAAGTTCCCATTTCCATGACCCTCCATTTTTTTAGGAATCAAACCTTTCACTAACAATTGATAATCAGAAGGATTCACATTTAATATACCATGCAACCACCCATAAACATCACGACGTGTCATCTTCAACGGCTCTATCAACGCACCATCCACATATTGAAAATTAATCAGATCTACCCCGTAATCAAAGTATTGTATATGACCTTCCCCATAAAAAACTCAGAAACTCAATGCACCCAACGACATTCCTGATTACAAAACAGTTTAATACAAATAATTATGTTATAAATAATATCAATTATTAATTATGTGTTACCTAATAACTACATGTATTCTACTTAATTTTCATTCTCTCATTCCTTTTGCTAGTCCTTTTTTCCATATTTTGAATCTTGATAATATATTAACTATTTCATCTAACTCAAATACCTAATAAAATTTAACTATATCGAAATCTAAATACCTAATAACTACGTGCTATTCTAATTATTAGTTTTTGTTCTCTCATTCCTATTTCTTGTCTAACTAAAATACCTAAAAAAATGTAACTATATTGAAATCTAAAAATAAACCACTAAAAAATAACAAACAAAAAAGACAAAAAACTTATACTAACACCGCGCCCCCGATTGCCGCGCTCGCCCGACTGCTGAGCCCGCCTGCTACGCCGCTCGCCTGCCACGCCGGCCATAGCCTGCCGCAGCCTGGCTGGCTGCGCTGCCGCCTAGCCTCGCCCGCCGGCTGGCCGCGCCCGTGCACGGCTGCACTGCCGCCTGGCCTTGCCCGCCCGCACGCCGACAGCCACCTGCCTTCACCCACCCGTCGACCATCGCCCGCTCCTCTCTCTCTCTCTCTCTCTCTCTCTATCTCTCTCTCTCTCTGTCGGTTCCCTTCTCCACGCCCACTTCTCTCTCTATCAGTGTGAAGATTCATTTCAGGGTCACGGACTCACAAGCGAGGAAACCTATCGGTTTTTGATCAACCGACATACCTGTGGGTTACCCCTTAACCGATAAGCCTATCGGCATAACGGTCACCCCGACAACCGGCAAAAAGGTGATGTGGAAAGGGGAAGGTTGCTTATTGGCCGTCGCATGACCAATAAGCTCTAATCGTTTTGTGGCTACCCAATTAGGGGCTAGTTGGTTTCTGAATATCCGATTGGCATCTATTTCTGCTATTTTTCAATTTCGTACCCTAGTTCTACAATTATGTATTAAAATAATATTATTTAAAAAAAATAGGGCAAGCAGATTTGGAGGCTGTGGGATGGAAGAAGGCAGGCACGCGTGCGGCAATGGAGGCGGACGTGCACGAGCAGGAGGGGAGGTAGTCCGTAGGCGCGTGCGAGTAGGAAGAGGAGGTAGTCCGTGGGCACGCGCGTGCAGGGAAGTGAGCAGATAGGCAGACATCCAGGAAAGGGGAGCAGGGACCATGCGTGTGTAAGGAGGGAGGAGGAAGAAGATGGTGCGTGCGCAGGGATGAGAGCAGGCGGCGCACACATAAGGGCAGGGGAGCAGCCGACCGGGTGCATGAAGGGAGTAGGGAGGAGAAGGATAGGGGTATTTTTTACTTTTCAACTTGAAAGTCGCCAAGAGGGGAGTGAATAGGTGATGATCCCTAAAATCCACTTAATTTGACAAATTAGTAACACAGGAAAAACCTATCTGACTATATTGTCGGACTATAGTAGAATTGTAAGCTTCATGACCATTGGTGATTGGATCCCCAAGATATGAATGTTTTGGTGATAGATGACAACTATGAAATTCTGGGCTAATATCTACACGAGTGTTGTTTTTGTAGGAATCATCTCTAAACTCTATTACAAATCATATGGATGATGGTTGCCTTGGTGATGGATGACAATGACCACAAGCATGGAGGTTGGTGAGTTTGATGGAGTCCAAGGGTTGATGGAGATGGATCAAAGCTAAGGACAAGCTATGGAGCAAGTGTTTGGAACACTTATCTAGTTGTTAGGGCTTTGAGTCCATAGGAAAAACCGGCCTATCAAGGGGGTCAAGGTCATTTCTCTTAAGTCATGTCTAGTCGGTGATGTGCAAGGTTGCTCGGTGAAATCAGAGGCACTAGGTGACAGTGGAGAAGCCGGGAAATGAAGTCAAGTGAGGACGAGGAGTTTCAGCGTCTGGACATAGTGACCGGATAGAGGGGTCAGTGGAGACTGAACTGTACGGTCACTGGAGGAACAGGAATGCCTGTGAGAAGACTCAGCGAGAAAACTGCCTGAGTTGGAGCCTGTAGAGATCGGACGGTCCGGTTTGCAGATGTGACTCAGGGCAGCAAGGAAGCGAGCTCTGAAATGTTTCTGTAATGGAGAGAGAAAGTCTGACCGAACGGTTCGGTTAGTTAACCGGACGGTCCGGTGAGTACAGGAGATCAGTCTGGACAAGCAGCCAATGGCTCTGGGAGCCGTTCTAGAGAGATCGGACGGTCCGGTCTGGTAGTGACCGAACAGTCCGGTCATCGGGGTCTAGAAAGAGGATTTCATGGAGCAGCGGCTAGTTGGAGGTTGGAAGCCTATATCACTTTGTTGTTGGGGTCTTGGAGACCTCTCTTAGCCAGTGGAATTGCTGGGAGCATTTGGTAAGAGCCAAGAGGAAGAAAGGAGGGCACCAAGAAGAGATATTGCATATATGAGTGTTAGTGGAGAGTAACTAGAGCATCTTGCACATCTAAGGCTAGGGTATTCTTGAGGGTGTGATCTAGGCTGTTACTCTTGGTCTATGGTGAGACCTAGAGCGGTTAGGTATCGGTGATCGAGCCTATCGTGATTGGTTGTGAAGGTCGTCACACATTTGTATACGGTTTGAGCCCGCCGGTGAAAGGGGCATCGCTAGTCAGTGCCTATGTCGGCTCGGGGAGTCTAGCAAGTTCTCGAGGGAGGTGAGCTTGTGCCTTGGTGGCAGCAGTGGTGCACACCATGTCTTCACTCTGGGAGTGATTGTGGGCTCGTGGGCGAGAACTCCACTTGGTAGCAGGAGGGACCGGGACTCCGGCGGGAGTGGTCCAATGAGGAGTAGGGGAAGGTGCCATCATTCCGAGACCTCGAGAAAAAATCATGAGCATCCCTTGATCCCCTCTTTACTATTTCGTAGTTGTGTACTCTAGTAAGTAGGCTATTGTGTTTAGCTTTCACATTTCATACTCATCATGAACACTAGCATGTGCAGGGTCTTAGCCTACTAGAATTGCGTAGGTTGCAACGATTGCCGGGTTCTAGTGATGTGAAATTGAAGTGTTCGATTTTGTGGTCGGCTTACTAATTCACCCCCCCCCCCTGTCGGTACGCCTTCGGTTCTTTCAAGGATATTGTCCGATTACTTCAAATATCCGACTAGAGTAGGACAATGTTCGGCGACCTCAAGTGGAAAAACAGATCGGTCGTCGAAATGGACAAGTTTGAACGATTCACACTAGGAGCAAGCAGCTAAACAAGTGAGAAAGAAACAGCAAAAGGGGCACTAGCTACCAAGCAACCTACACAGGTAAATCTTGAAAAGTAAGCACTACAACTAGCTAGATAATCAACAACAAGTAATGCATGCAAGCAAGATTTAAACAAAAAAAAGAGGAGACAAGAAGACACAAGGATTTTTCACTGAAGTTCAGCTCCACCAAGGAGCCTACGTCTCCATTGAGGGATCCACTAAGGACCGGTCTCTTCAACCCTAAACCTCTACAAGCTGCCACCTAGGCAGACTTGATGTTTCACTATCAAACTCCATAAAGGAGGAGCCAATACAAACGTCCCGCATCTCAACCACAAACTTAGGAGCCCTTCGGGCGACGCCTAACCATCTAGGGCATGAATCCCTAAGAGTAACAAACACAAAAGACGTCGCTGTTGAGGAGGAACTAAGTGATCTTTAGTGGAATGTATTGCTCAATCAAATCTCCTTAAATCTTCTCTCGAACCCACCAAGGATTGAAATTGGAACCAAGAGAGGAGAAGTGGAGTGCTCAGATGTGTTGGAAGTGTATGTTAGAAATGTAGAAATGGCCAACCAACCAAAGGGGGTTGGGGCTCACTTTCACAGTCGAGACTTGAAAAAGAGCCGTTGGAAGAAATGATTGTCGGACATTGTTTGACAGGGGTCGAACATTGGCTGACGAAATAGTGTGCATGGCTCTGGAGTCCGAAAGGATAATCCAATGAGCTCGGATATTGCTCTAGGTATTGATTAGTTGGACATTGTCTGATCAAGTCTGTTGAGCCGCTCTCTATGATCCGACTGGATCGTCTGGTTGCTTCGGATTTTTCTGGGAGTCAGACATTGTCCGATGGAATCGAACATTGTCCTATGAAGTTGAACATTATCCTATAGAGTCGGACATTGTCCTCCTCTTCCTGAAAAGACAAGTTGTGCACCGTTCTGGAGTCCGACTGGATTGTCCGACAGGGGTCGGATATTGTCCGACTCCACTGATTTTAAAAAGAGTGTACAACCTTCTAGAATCCAACAACAATGTCCGATAGAGCCGGACATTGTCCGATGAGAAGGATTTGGAATGGAATAATTGACTCTTGGAGTATGATTTGAGCACTTGATCTTTCAACATTGATTTCTTTTGTGTCCCTATTGATAGTACGGTGTTGTTGACACTAGATTTTGGCACGTCTGTATTAATTATCAAATTTGGCAAAAGATGTTTGAGCAGGCTAAGTTTGGTTTCTGATCGTGCTGAAGTCAAACTCATGCATGATAAAGAGAAAGAAAGGAGGTGTTTGTCCGATACTAGCAAGGGACTCATGTACAGAGTGATTCTATCAAAGGAGAGTTATGTATGCAATTAAGGAAAAGGAAGCAGATGTGGAAAAAAAAGTAGATATGGCGGCCTCAACATGTCAAGTTTCGCTAGACTAAACATGAGAAGTTTCGTTCCAAGGAAAGGCCAAAGACGATTGATTATAGAAGGAAGTGATTGTAGTTCCTAGAATGGAAGCATGATGAATGAAGGCCACACACACAAGATTTGCCTAATTTAGAGATCAGCAAATAGCCAGAATATTTTATTGCATGAGTCACGATAGGTTATAATTAGTTGCATTCGTATGTAAGGTAGACTTTTGAGTCGGTTTGTAGCTTAATTAGGAAGGATCGGTGTCAAGCCTGTGTGCTATATATGCTGAGCCAGACGGTCATTTGTAATAAATCTCTCAATCAATATACAACCAACCTTTGGCCCATCGCCAACTCTAGAAACAGGGAGGACTCGATGAGTTCATGTCTCGTGCGGGCGGCATTGGCTCCGATCTCGGCGGGAGATAAGGATTCATCACCTTGGTAGGTTCTTCGTCATGAAGCAGGCTATATCAGTTAATTCCGACCTCGGCGACAGGCGGAGAACTCGCCACCACGGTGATCGCGGCGACCTGTCCAGGACTTCCATGGTTCAGTCTGATATTCTGGTTAGTTTGTCGTGGTTGCTAGTTATCTGGTATACTAGATCTTTCTAAGTTGTTTTACTAGGATTAGCTGCATATTGTCTCAAGAAAACCCATCTATTTTAGTTAATACTAGTGATGCAATTCTAGTTAGATCTGTATATTTGAGTCATCTCAAAATAGATTTTAGCGATTAGATCTAGTATTGTCTGGGCGTTCGTTCGTTCCAAGAAGCTCAGACCAATCTTCTAGAATATCTAAAACTGTCTCGGTCAAGTTCGATCTTCTAGTTGGACAACCAAACAAGAATGATCTCATTGTGATTGTCTGTTTGGGGTATCGTCGGAGTGTTTAGCCGATGAGTTATCTGGTTACTAGCAATAGCCGATAAATATTCACATGTTTAGTTTTGCTATCGGCTTTGGTTCATCGGCTTCGTGTATCGCACTAGTTCTATTTGTCTAGTCGATGAGTCATCGTATAATTTATCTATTTATTGTATCTGCTTAGCATTATAATTCTATTAACTAGCCGATATAATATTAATTATTATAATTAGTCTAGTATTGCATCGGCTCATAGATTTATACTTTGTATTATTAATATAAAGCCGATGCTGAATCATATACTTAGTCTGCATCGACTTTGTATCTGGAAGCTATCGTCAGTCGACTTGCAGGTGCGCACCTTGTTAGTTGAATGGTCAAACTGACTGGCACGTCATGCACCGTTTACAGCACGCCATCGGACCTGCACTGGAGCTAAGCAGATCTCTTAGACCTCGTGTTTCCAGCGGAGGATCGATTGCTGGTTTTCTCATCAACAGGTGTTCTTATACTCAAGATAAAAGATAAAAACATTAAGCCTTAATTCTTGAGCGTAGATACTCCTTTTTTCAAGATTTACACTATGTTGGCTTTTTTTCACTTTCTCTTTTAATTTCCTTGCTCTTATATACATCAACAATTAGAAATTGTACACATACTCAATGAAAATATTAGTCTTTTTTAATTGTATTAACATCAATCACTCAAAACCATAATTAGGGGTCTAGATGCACTTTCACAATTACCATTTAACGCTGTTAGTCAGAGAAACTAACAGTACTGCATTGGAGGCATCAAAATATAGATAAATGACATCGAAGTAACTTTGATATTTTTTATATGATATAAGGGACAAGGTAAACTTTTAATGACACATAGACATTTATCTAAAAACCGGTAGTATTGTTCTCATGTGAAGTCAGTTCTCATAGGATACGTTACCATTTGTTAGTGCTATTTTAGAGAAGTCCACAATATTAATGTTATTTTAGAGAAGTCATCTGTTATGAATGCTAAAATAGCCAAAATCTCACCTGAGAGGAGAGGGCCGTCCTCGAGTGGAGGCACCCTCTCTTCCATGCAGCCCCACGCGATGCCCTCTCCGTCCCGTCCAGCCATAGAGGCGGCGCCCTCACCGTGATTTCGGTTGCCTAAGCCATTACTCCCTCGCGATCCTTGAGCTCCAAGCAAGCAATTTGTTCGCGTTGATAACCTAGCAGTTCGTCACCGTGCTTCCATTTAAGTTTGTCCATAATTGATGATTACTTGACTTTGATTTGGATATCGATAAGGAGCGGAATATCGTAAGGACTCCAGAGTAGGAGCGGTTGTACCAATACAAGATCCCGTTGCTTGCCAAGGTTCTTCCAATGACACTGAGGTATTATTGTCTTGCAAAAGTATTTAATTCGATTTGCTCGACTCTGAGCCTATACTTGTTATGTACCAACTATGATGCTTTTCAAGCACGCAGCCCATGATCTGTCTAATATTTCTACTAGGTCTTGATAATTGTTGTTGATGGGATTGTTTAATTGGACAAGTGCTTAGGTACACGCTAATTTGTTGTTCTTCCATTCTGTTGTGTTCCTACAGAATTTCCTCAGTTACATTTGTCCCACAAAATTGTTTTGGATTAGTAGTATGGACACCGGCTTGTGACGGAGGGCTAAATTAAGCAGCATTTGCTGAAACGTCTGGACATTCACATATTGTTGTACATGGCCTGAAAATTTCAAGTAATTATTTATCTTAACTGATAGTATGGATGAATACTATTTTGGCGATCATATAACCATTTTCAAAGGCATTTTGGAGTACCACTTGAATTCAAGCGAAGGATCTCTATAGGTTTTTACAGTAGTGGAAACGAGTATATCGTATAGCATAACATACACCTTAAGTAGTCACTGCTTCCATGTTGTATATTTCCTACGCTTGGACTTTTTTTGCATCAGGTGACACTAATTAACACCCTGGCTAAATGCGTCGTGCCTTAGTACTGAGTTTGGCAGTTGCTACCACTGGCGGAGCACCCCATACGGCAGGGTGGGGGCAGCTGCCCCAGCTAGCCGGTGATAATTTTTTGAACCCCCTTCCTTCCACTCCGGTTCAATCCTCTAGCAGTGTCCCGGTGTGTGGCAGCGGCGCTCCATAGCCGTGTGCCTGTGTGCCGCCAGAGCGATCTCGGAAGAACACCAAAAGTGCAACGTAGCATTGATTTGGGCCTTTCGGCATTTAGGGCAGTGATGGGCTGATGGCCTTTCGGCCATACGCTAGCAAGTGGCAAAGCTAGCTGCCGGCAGACTCGGTCGCTCTCGCAAGTCTGGAACGCGAACGGCATCGTCGCCGGCGGCGAACTCTAGCCAAGCAACCGGTCTGTTCGCCTGCCCGTCCACCATCGACCGCAGCATCTCGAAGCTCCTGCAAGTTGGCGAACATCCGAAGCAACCTGCTGCTGCGTCGGATGGCAAGGTGCAAGGCACATCTGCTTGATGCTCCGCATTTGCTTCTTGCTGATGCCTCTGCTCGTCCACCTGCAGTAGCATTGTTTTTTTTCCTTTTTCTTTTGTATTTTTTGGCTTTCAATGGAGCAACACGAATGAAGAAGATAAAATTGATGCTCCGTCCTGTCCGACGGAAACTTCAGTTGATTTATGGCTGCTGCTAATAAATGCCATCGATGAATTTGATTTATTTTTGTGAGGGTAGTTTGGTCATAAGAAAAATATATCCTTATCCAGAAGGGAAATAATTTTATTCCCGTAACCCAAACCTACTTGGTTCATATCCCACCTCATATCCATATCCCCAATCCAAACTATATCCAAACACCACCTAATTAATTAAATTGTAGTATAGTAACAATTCATTAGCAAGTGATGCTTATTAATTTGCCAATTAGCAATGATGTAGATTTGAAGAATTTTTTTTTTGATTTTGAATGTGGCTTACCCCAACATTGTTTGCCCCACCTTAATTTGCGGCTGTGCTCCGCCACTGTTGCGACTGCACATGGATTGCAATGCTTCTCCCTAAAATCTCATGAGTGCTATTGATGATAGGAAGTCGTGAAAACTCTTTGGCATGCAACGTATCCTGATCAAGAACTTGAAGGTTTGATATAGGAACCATGGAAGGACATGGGTTTGACTTTAAGTAGGCAATAACTAAGCACAAAATTTGTCATATTACCTTCAAAAATGCACGCGGCTTTACTATCAAATTGGGTGATATTGAGACGTGACATTCATATCTCTTAAGAATTTTTATTCTTTGCAAAGACATTCTCTCTCTTTTTTGGGGGCAATTATGTTTTTACCCATGGTTCGATGTCCAATTGTGATTGTATCCCTGATTTTTAATCTTTGTGATTTTACCCCTATTTTTTCAAAGTGAATACGAAGTTTACCCCACTAGGGATAAACTTTATCTTTACTTTGAAAAAATATGAGCTAAATCACAAAGTTCAAAAAACAGGGGTAAAATCACAATTGTGGTTGAAATCAGGGTTAAAAACACAATTGTCCCTTTTTTTTAGAATCTTGCAAAGATATTTTCAATAATGCATACCATGACTATTACCTTTCATTTTATGAAAATGTTTGGTTGCTCAGAATTAATCATGTAAACGAATTATCATATCTGCAGGCTTCATAACAGAGGTTGGTAAAGAAATAATGTAATAGTTTAGGCGTTTTGGAGTACCCATTTGCAGTTGTGGGAGTAAATTCACATCAAGCAGTAAGCAGCACTGATCCAAAGTTGTCAATTTTCATGTGATTATGCTTATGAACTGAAATTTCCTAACAAGGTGGTAACACTGACTGATGTTAAGCCAAGATTAAGTTACTATATACCCAAGAACTTCGGGTGGTACCTACACATTATAATTCATAGAGAGTGCTAAATAATATTATTGTTTATCAGTTTTATGTTAGCTTGTCTGATCCAGATCCCTACGACTGAATTTTTTTAAAAAAAAATGGATTTTCTTATTTGTTTTTTATGGGATTTTTTTATTGCTTCTTGGGGCTAGAGGATATCAGGTTCTTGATCGTTGTGATGTGTACATGCAAGAGTCTAGGAGCTCAAGAACTTACAAGGTTGCATTTCTACTCTGTGAGAAATGCTACCCCCACAGCAATAAGTATATGTGAGTTAGACGGATCCGAGCTGGAATATGGAAGTAGTGCTTCCATGTGTTCATTGGTTCTTGTCTGTGGAGGTGGAGTGGATCTGGTTACGAAATATGCAAAAGTAGAAATAATTAGTTCTAAATTACGTCTAGAAAAACATTAATTGTATGCACCGGATAGTATTTTTGCAGTCTAGCTCTATAGTCTTTGACGTGCTTGTTCTCTGTTTCTTATGTGTATTTTGGCAAGTTTGAATCTTTTTGTATTCGACTCATCAGTCCTGAGATTTGATTCATGCAGTTTATGATGTCACATTAGCAACAATTGTATAGTGCTAGAACTCTTAATCTCAGTGCTGATATCCCCATATCAGAAAATGAAGTAAACCAGCCAATATGTTGATTAGATGATAGAACAGGCTAGAGACAGTGCATCCATACGTTGTTCTACTTGTCACTTCTTTCCAAGAATAAACTCTGACGGAGAATCAGGAGCAGATGGAGCTCCATCAAACACGTCCTAAGGGAACTGGATCTTTTACGGATTGAGACTGAGTTATTGTCGTGTAGATCAGTAGAACCACCCCAAATGTTGTTGTATTTGTAAAGAGGTATAATCCATTCATGTGTAGCATTGTTGATCAGTAGGCCCACATGAAAGGAGCAGATGATAGAGCAGGCTAGAAACATCCTGAAATGTGGCCTCATGAAAAACATTGTTGATGCTACTTTAATGTACAGTTATGTCAATTTCAGGATATATCTTATCTAGTGGTAGACAGATTGAAACTTGTGAATATGCTCTTTGGATATGTGATCTGGCTTGTTTTGAGTGTCTTTTGTGAATGTTAATCTCCATTGTACTTTTGAATTGTTTATGTAGATTTTCTGATCCTGAACTACTTGTTCATTAATTAAACAAATCATAAGAACTAACGTGAAATGGTGGTGGCGGTGATCCATCACCACCCCTCTTACCTGCGTCGATAGGTGGGCCCAGCATCCACCGCCCACCAATCTTCTCCATCTGCTCCCGCAGAGTCAAGCATCCAAGCGAAAGGAAAGAATGTTGTCCTAAAAATTTTTTAAAATAGTTTTTGCCGTGGTCTGGGTCTGAGCGACTCCCACCGTTTGTAGCGTCTTGACGTATGTTTGCAGTCCCTCCATTTGTGCCTGAAGCAAGGAGCGGTGCGGACTTGCTTCTCTTCTGGTCCTTGCGCATGGACGGGAACGATGGTTTGGCTTCTATCTGCTCGCCGGAATCAAGGTGCGAGAGGCTATGCCGGTGTCAGACGCGGGTACATTTCTTTCTCGCACCGGGATGCTGATTGATTTGAGGAGAGAGAAAAATGCAGTCCAGTGGATCGAGAAGAAGAAAAGAAAGGAACAACAGTTGAACAGTCTCAGCTCTAGGATGCTTCACTTTTCAATTTATCGGGTTGTGGGGCTCATGTGAAAATTGGTTGAATTCCTCTCACATGGAAAAGCAGCAGTATAGCAAAGAAGACTAGCACTGCGATTTGTTTTGTTTAATTTGGTTGCTACAGTAGTTTGCTTTGGCAACCTTCTCGATATTTCTTTGTGCATAAAATTGTTTCATTCATTGTTGCATATTCAGAAACTTTTTTTTTGCAATGGATATTTAAAGAACGTTTTAGAGTATAGTTCAAATATTTGTTCATATTTATTAAGTTACATGATGAATAAATCGATAGATACAGATGTTCTTTTTTGGATATCGGCCATAGATTTAGCAGTTTCAGTCTATATTTGCACAAATTAGGAACCATTCATAGGAAATATCTACAGAAATATATGCAAGTATTTATTTGAATACCTAAGGGCATCAACAATGTATTTTACGGAGTTCGGTAGTAAACCCCCACAGAAAAATGGGTATGTGTTGTTACAATTTCCACAATGTTGGGTATTAAATAGGGCCACATATCTTGATTAAAATAATCATCTCTTCTTAACCGCAAGTGTGTCACCAACAATCAACGTGCATATTGTATATGAGAAAGGAGAGAATAAGTTTTTTACTCCATACTACTCGGTAGCAAGCCTACTCACGATTTTAGAAATCTTTTAATTAATGCCGAGCTCCACAATGCATGAGCGGATTGAAGCTCATCCACGTTGGACTTACTATCGAGTTTCACCACATATTGTGATTGCTCTTAGAAAAAAAATGATAAGAAACTAGAATCTCGTATAAAACAGAAAAATACATATTATGCTGAGATAATCCATAGCAAGGCACACGCTTGTATGCTAGTTAACTTCAAAATTTGAACCATGTAGCAACATATGAGCATTTTGGTAGTTAATACCGATACATCTTAAAAAAAAGATTGATCTCATCAAAATGATACTTTATTTCATTGTTATTTTGATTTTCATATGTTTTTCTTTTTCTGGATTTCTATTTTCTTTTTCTCACCCAGCCCCCGTGAAATGGCCACCATACCTTTTCAGGTCCTTCTCTTTTCTTTGGGAAAATTGGATTGCTGACACTCAAAGATCCCGATTTTAGAAATTTACCATCAAATCTTTTTAGTACACTTTAATACCAGCGAAAAATTCTCTATTTAGAAATATACCACTCCGTGACATTTTCTGTTAAAGAAAACAGAGCGATCCTAGCCATCGTCATCACCGATGGCACCGGCAGTGGCGACCTTCCCTGCGGCCTTGCTACCTCGCCTTGATACAACTAAACCTCCGCAACCCAGCAACACTGAAGGTCGTTGCGCATATCAGCGTTTTGCAAATCCCATGCAAGGAAAGCAAATCAGAGAAGCAGAACACGCTTGTGCAAGTACGCGTGGATCAAGGGCGAGGTTGAGCTGTAGCAGCAACGCATCCCCTCTGAGCAGTAGTCATTGCACAATTCTTCACGCGAGCTGCAGCAACCGCTTTCCGGCGTCTTACCAGAGCTGCGGGCCTGCAGCGACCGCCATGTTAGAGAAAAGCGACCGCCCTGGACTGCGCGTTGCTGTTGTGCTTATACTACGAGTTCAAGTCCGCACAGACGATGGGCGGTAACTTGAACATGCACCGATGCAATCGCGCTAAGATGCGCAACCACCATGGCGTGGCCGTGAAGAAACTCGTGCTAACGACACTGGGCATCAAGGAAGCGTCCCGATGCCGCCGGTGAGCTCTACCGATCGTTGAGCTCTTGCAGGATGAAGGTGTCTGACGGGAGGATGGAGATGAAGGTAACATGAATGGAAAAAGTCACAGAGTGATAGTTTTATAAACGGATGAACTTTCGCTGGTACTAAACTGTACTAGAAAAGTTCAATAGTAAATTTCTAAAACAAAGATCTTTCGATGTTTCCCCTTTTCTTTACTAGCTCGTTTCACCGCATAAGAAAAGTCTTTGGCCGCCGCTCGCTTCGCAGTTCCGGCGATCTCCGGCGCCCCCGCCCCCCGCTCTGCTCTACCTGCCCTGCGCCCGTCGTGCCGCTGCCCCGCCCTCGGCCCTCCGCAATAGCCATCACATCTGCCAGCTGAACCGGAGTCGCCTACGTCTGACTGCCGCTTGGAACGCCGCCGCCGCCAGTTCGTCCTGCTGACCGGAAGCACCATCGAACCACAGCACGAGCAGCAGCGGGAGCCCCCAAACTGCAGTAAACACGATCGATTTCAGTAGGGGCGGCTTGAGTACTGTTACTGGTAGACGTAAAAGTTTGTGCAATAATCTCCTGCAACGATTTGTTTTCTTTCTCTTAATATGTGGCTCTGTATGTTTTGCCAGGCAGATCGTTATCGCTGAAGATAATCGGCGGTTTGGGAACTGATTGCGGCAAATTATAGCAGCTGCACATATTCGCTGCACCGCCTGCATGTCTCCGAACATATGTTGTACCCGTCCACAGCTGAAGCCGAAGCAGAGAATAATCACGATACTGCTTAGGCAAGATTCAGGAAAATGTCGAGCTTCTTTGTAATGCTTATCAACTGAAAATGTCACAGCAAGCGACCTGATGTAGCACTTTGTAATAATGTACTCTTATTCAGTTTGCAAGGCAATGTCCGATGATTTTTTTTCCTCGTGCAAATTTTCTAACCAGCTGAAATAAACATGACAGTACTTATATAGAATTTTCATGTCTCATATCTGAAACAAACGAACAAACTGGTCCATAGAACAATAATTCACAGCGGAAGAAAATGTGATAATTAAGGTCTCATAGCATCCAAACATAACTGAAAGCTGAATGGACTGACCAAATAAAAATCACAAACTGATAACTCTAAGTTCACATCTCAGACAAACTGATACAAGACAAAAGCTTGTCAACGACTCCACGCCAGCACACATCAATTCATCTTCTTCTTCTTCCTTGGAGTCATTTTCTTTGGAGTAATCCTTCTTGGTGGTGTTGCAGCGGTTGTCTGCGAGCTGGTGCCTTCTCCCATCAACATATAGCAAGACATCTACATATGAAACAACTCAATTATTTGATTTGTTGGTTGACTAATGTCCAACAGGAGGCAAACCAATGTTGCATACCTTCTAGTTATCATGCCTGGACTTCCCTGCAATATGGTTTCATTAGCTGTCTTTCCTGGCATGCTTTCAACAGCCGGTAAAGCATTAGTGGTGTTCTTCTTAGGCTTCCTCTTTCTGTAGCTCAAAATATTAGGATGTAAGAGTTAATATTACAAACAAAAATAAAACACCTGTACCTTTTATTGTTTCATTCATTGGGCAATGTAGCTGCTTTGCCTGTGGCCCTTTGCACTACATCTTGGACAAGTTATAGGTCCCTAATCATCTGCTTCTTGCCTTCCTTTCCACCATCCTTGACAGAAGCCTTTGACTTTCCACCACCACCTTCAAGACAACCTTTAATCCTCAATTTCTTTTACCTTCCTACACTTCTATTGCCAAGGGGCGCACTCACAACAAATGGTAGCCCTACCTTTGGCCACTATGTTTTGTCTGTCATTGGCTCAACCAGTCTTCCATATCCAGTTCTAAATTTCCCAACCGAGTAGTACTCATGAACAAAATCTGCTAAGTCTAAAGTATGCTTACATGGCTTTCCAGTGTTCTGCCATTCCATACAAGTGCACTCTGTATTGCCCAACATAACAATATGCCTAATATCACTGTCTCAAACCTCTGCACTCCAATTAGCAGATGAGATCACCTTTAAATGGCCTAGTCCACGACTATTTGCCTTTAGTTGAACCCTGACAACCGGCAAGATGTTCCTATGCAACCTTTCTCCAATTCTTCTCCTTTTCCTCCATAGGATTAGGACCATTATCATTCAAAGACGCCACCGTCGTATGCCTGAAAAGGAAAGTTTTCACTTGAAAGACATTGGTGGCTAAGAGCTCCACGCCGACGCCTCCAGCGAGGAAACAACAACAGAAGGTGTTGTCCTTGACGGTCCCAGCAGCTGCTGGACAGGGCATTAGCCTGGAGCTACCACATGCACTGTCCTCGTTGTCGGAGTGACACGCTAGCATGTGTGCCCCATCCCCTGGTTGACGATGAAACACAGTCACCGTTGGCTACGGGCCAAGCCATCGTGCGCGCTGGCCCGGGGTACGCCAGCTCGGGGAGCCAAATCCGGCCACCGGACGACAGAACCGGTTGTGGGGTTCCGACCAAGGGTCGCCGCCTTCGAATGAAGGGCACCGGGCGTAGGGAAAAGGCCCAACCACCACCTTCCTCGGGGACGTGTGGCGTAGGTCGTCGACCCGCTAGGGCGGCGGTAAAGCAGAGGGAGCGCAGGAAGGCCGGGGGTGGCCGTGGTGGGTAGGGTTCCGCCCGACGCCCCTCAGAGAGAGGGACGCGAGCTTGCCCCTTCGGCCTAAAAAGCCAGGCCGCCCACCACCGAGCAGATCCGAGCGAGGATGTGCCAGATCCGAAGGAGGAAGGGTTGGATCTCGCCATCGTTTGCCGGAATCGGACGGGGGGGGGGGGGGGGGGGGGGGGGATGGGGGAGGGAGGGACACCGACGGCAGGGATCCAGCGGAAATAGGAGCTCTGCCGCTGCCGTCCTTGCAGGCGCACGGGTTCCGGTGGCGGCGAGGTGAGAGGGTGTGGGAGGTGGGGTGGCGGCGGCTAGGGTTCGCCCGTGGCGCCCAAGGAGGCCGACGCGGGCGTCAGTCTTGCAAAACTCTTCCTGTTATCTTCATTCTCAAAATTGATAAACCCAAAAGCAATCGGATACATCCAATTATGACCATCTACACCTGTAGCTGCAGTCAAGTGACCATTCCACCTACCATTGAGTGATGTAGAATCTATGCTAAGGTACGGGTCTCATCCTTCCTTAAATCCTTCAATGCATGGCTTAAATTTACTTTCTACCTCGTGTGTACCAATTTCCACAACACTTCCAAGTGACCTCTTCAGGACCTCTTCCTTCTAGTTGCACAACATTTGGAAACTCTCTTCCCAACCTCCATAAATCTCTTTAAGAGCTCTCTCCCTATTCCCTTCCATACATTGTCATAATGGATAACTACATTGTAGTCATCCTGCAACTTTGTCTGTAATTCTTCACACCCATTTGGGGTTTCCTCCTAAGGATGGGCACGGAATTGCTTGCAACCCAAGCTTGAGATGGTGTTATAGTCTTGATCCTTCTTGGTTATTTAGTAAGCAAGTTATCTGCAAAAAAAGGAGTCCTTGTAAATCAAAGGAAAACATCTCGTTTATGCTATGGCTGACACAGGTCATGTATTTGTCTGGCTTCGCTCCTGGAGCACCTTTATAGTTCTGTTATTTTTTCTCGAACACGCAGGAGAGCTGCGTATCATTGCATTAATAGAAGAAGAGAAAAGTACAACACACACACACTAACACCCCCATAGTATCGGTTACATTCGCGCCTTTTAAACATGATTGAGCGACCTGAAGATGCATCTAGGCCCCCTAAGTGGGTTTTGGTGAATAATGACATAAGATTAAAATTTGTACTAATGATCACTTGAGAGAATGTGCAGTTCAAAAGAACTTGTAATGCCCACGTTGTAAGATTGCTCATCCCTCCACAAAAAGAAGAAAAGAAATTCAAAGAAAGGACTCAATGGAGCTTTCAAGTGTAGTTTTCGCTAATTCTTTGAGTCATAGGTATGCCGAACTATTAAGAGGGATGAACTGATCTTGCTTGCAGGGATTTGATGTGCTTAAGCCTACCAAAAAGCCTTGAGAGAAATCTAGCTACTAAATGCCTAAAAACAGCCAATTCAAATGAGCCAAACAGAGAGTGACGGAAGTTCCATCAACAAATTTCTAGTGAGTTGAGCCAAACAGAGAGTGACAAAAGTTCCGTCACGCTGTGACGGAAGTTCCGTCAATAGGTTTTCGGTGAGTTGAGCCAAACAGAGAGTGACGGAAGTTCCGTCACCCTGTGACGGAAGTTTCGTCATCGAACCAAGTCAAAGCAAGTTTCATACCCCACGGAACTTCCGCAACATCCAGAGGCTCATGGAAGTTCAGTCGTTCTTTGACGGAAGTTTCGTGGCTGCCTTCTTCTCAAGCTCTGGCAGCCCAACGGCTCTTGTGCAACGGTCAAGTTTGAATTGACGGAAGTTCCATGATTAATCACGGAAGTACCGTCGGACCAGAATACACCCCAACGGCTAGTTTTTGAGCTCTCTCTATAAATAGAGTGACCCTTCCCCCGTGGGAAGGGTTGGACCCTTTGGCATTCCACTCATTCTTCAGCTAGAGTTCTCCCCTCTCACTCCCAAACTTGTTCTTGAGATTCCAAGCAAAGTGATAGAGATCCAACCATAAAAAGATTGATTCCATCCACTCAAAAGCTTGAGCACACATTTCCCTCCCCATCAAGATTTGATTTGCTTGTTACTCTTAGAGACTTGGTCTCCTAGACGGCTAGGCGTCGCCCTTGAGCTCCCAACTTGTTGTGGTCAGGCGGGGACGTTTGTGAAGGTGTGATTCGCCTCCGAAGAAAAAGAATCAAGTGGAGAAAGAAATCCAAGCACGATCTTGGTGATTGCTTGGGGGGGGGGGGGGGACAGGTTGAGAGAGACCAGGCCACTTTGTGTCGCTCCTCAACGACGACGTAGGAACTACTTAGTGTGGTTGCCGAACCTCGGGTTAATACCTTGTGTCTCTCTTTACTTTCCCGCTTTTACTTTTGTGCTTGAGTATTTCTTTCATATTATTGTGCTTGCCATTACTTGTTATTTGTGTTGCTAGCTATCCAATAAGGAACCCTAAGTGTGCATTGCTGTAGCTTCACTTCCATCAAGTATTATATTGCTTCCTCTTTGTTACCGCTCTTAAATCATTGTTTAGAGGAAGGTTGAGTGAAGTTCTATCATATTGACAGAACTTCCGTGCTGACGGAAGTTCCGTCATTTCTAACAGAAGTTCCATCGTCTCTGTTATTTAATCAAAGCTTAGTGTCTTTTCAGGATTATTTTTTAAATTGCCTATTCACCCCTCCTTTAGGCAACTTTCAATTGGTATCAGAGCCATAATCTTCTGCAAGGCTTAAAAGCTTGAAGGTTAAACAATGTCGAAGACAGGGAAACACGAAAAACCCGAAGATCCCACCTCGGCAAGCAAAGGAGCTGGTTTGCACACCGCCATGGCATTTAACTATGCCGATGTGGCAAACATTCATGGTAGTGGAAGTGGAAGATTGCCTTATTTCGAAGGCAAAGATTTCAGTTGGTACAAGCATCGGATGAAGATGTACCTTATGTCCATTGGTCCACCAATTTGGGAAATTG
The DNA here is from genome assembly GCA_030378355.1 of Eleusine indica. NCBI lineage: Eukaryota > Viridiplantae > Streptophyta > Magnoliopsida > Poales > Poaceae > Eleusine > Eleusine indica. The sequence continues at coordinate 11,487,784 of CM059502.1, forward strand.
TGGAAAAAGGGTTCACCTTGGAAGACAAGGATAATCCCACAACCGTGGATCAACTCAACATACATCACAACGCCCAAGCGGTATCCGCTATTCTCTCTTCCTTGAATCCCAAGGAGTATTCAAGAGTAGCCGGAATTGAGAATGCACGAAAAATGTGGAAGAAGCTTGTATGTGCCCATGAGGGAGTTGATGTTGTAAAGAAATCAAGGCTTCAAGTTCTCAAGAATCAATTCAACTTCTTTGTGATGAACAAGGGAGAAGAGCCTCAACAAACTCATGATAGGCTCATGGACATAGTGAATGAGAGAAGAGCATATGGAGACAACATCAAAGATGAAGAAGTCAACTACAAGCTTCTCATGGCTCTTAGGTTGTGGAACCCAACTCTATGCACCATCATTAAAAAAAGGATGGATTTGAGACTTTCACAACCGATGAAGTGATTGGAAGAATAAATGCTCACAAGAGTCGTGATGATGAGGGTAAAAGAGTGAATGTGCTTATTGGTGATGAAGGCTCAAGCAAGAAGGACATAGCCCTCAAAGCAAATGACGACGAAGATGATGAGGAGGAGGAGGAAGACGATGAAGAGTTTGCCTTATTTGTCAAGAAATTTGGCAAATACATGATTAAGAATGGCTTCACCAAGAAAACCTTTGATAAGGCAAAAGCTAGAAGAATAAATAGAAGATGTTATGAGTGTCATGAGCAAGGACACACGATTGCTGATTGTCCAAGACTAAATGGCAAGGGCAAGAAAATTGAAAAATACAACAACAAGACCAAGCCCAACAATAAGCCATACAACAAGGGGCAAGCTCACATTGGCCAAGAATATATCTCCGACGATGATGATGAAGATGATGAGGGTGGCATCTCCAACATTGCCATTGGTCTACAACCGGCCAAGAAGTTACTCTTTAACAATCTCACCGATGATGAGGATGATGCTCCTCGATGCTTCATGGCCAAAGAAAGCAAGGTAGCTCCTCACACCGATTTCAATCCTTCTTATTGAAGTGATGAAGCGGAGGATTTGGTCCCCTCTATGCATGAAATGGTCAAAATGCTAGATAAGCTACAAGGGGAGTTGTACAATCAAGAAAGAATCATTGCAGACAAGAAGAGTTGCTTGATGAAGAAAGAAGCAAGAACCTTGAGCTCACCAAGCAACTTGAGCAAGAGAAGGAGAAGAACAAGACCTTGATCAAGGACCTTGCAAAGATCAATGAGTCAAGTGAATCATGCACCTCAATGAGCAAGAAGTATGAAGATAGGTGCAACTCCTTGCTAGAGGAGAACAAGGCCTTAGTGAAGGCTATTGAAGATCTCAAGATAAATTCTCACTTGTTGTTGAAGAAGCTTGAATCCTCTCAAGCTTCAACAAGCAAGGTTTGTAGAAGGTGCCACAACATTGATGTTGATATGATTGCCAAGCAAGATGCAATCATTGAGAAGCTAACCAACCAAGTTAATGAGCTCAAGAAGAAAGCTGAAGTGGAGACCACAACAAAAATGGTTGGTGAGCCAAGAGCCTCTCATGACAAGAGAGGCTTGGGGTACAACAAGAATATACCCAAAAGAAGGCACAACAAAACAATCAACTTTGTGCATGAGAACAAGGGAAAGCAAGTGGCACAAGAAAATACCATTAAGCCCAAGAATGCTTCTCAAGTCAACAAGAACAACAAGATCTCTACCATATCCTTTTATGATTTTGATGCCTCTTACGTGCTAACCCGTAATGCTTATGGTACAGTAGTCGCCAAATTTGTTGGGCCACATGATGCAAGGTGGAAGCCTTGTGTGTGGGGTGCCCAAAGTTCTTGTATCTAGTGTTAAGGGACCCAAACCAACTTGGGTGCCTAAAACACATGCTTGATTTCCTTTGTAGGAATACTCCTCCGGTGGCGCAATATGGGTGCTTGATAGTGGATGCTCAAATCATATGACTGGAGAGAGATCAATGTTCTCCACACTTGATCATGACAATCTACCAAGTGGAGGCATATCATTTGGAAATGATAACAAAGGAAAGGTAATTGGTCGTGGACGGATTGACATCACCCATGACCTTTCAATTAGTAATGTTTATCTTGTGAATGGTCTAGGATACAACTTAATGTCCGTATCACACCTTAGTGAGATGGGCTATAGTTGTCTCTTTGACAATGATGGTGTGACCATCTTTAGGAAGAAAGATTCCTCAATAGCTTTCAAAGGGTATTTAGTGGACAAGATCTATCTTGTTGATTTCATCAACAAAGAGGGACCTAACCTAAATACTTGTTTGGTCGCTAAAACCACCTTGGGTTGGCTATGGTACCGCCGGCTAGCTCATGTTGGGTTGAGAAATCTTTCCAAGCTCCTAAAAGGTGGTCATGTCGATGGACTAAAGGATGTTGCTTTTGAGAAGGACAAAATATGTAGCGCATGCCAAGCCGGAAAGCAAGTTAGAGCGGCACATCCATCCAAGGCAATAATGACAACGACAAGAACGTTGGAAATGCTCCACATGGACCTCTTTGGACCTGTCACCTACATAAGTATTAGCGGTAACAAATATGGCCTTGTGATAGTTGATGATTATTCCCGTTTCACTTGGATATTCTTTTTGAAGGACAAAAGTGAAACACAAGGTATCCTAAAGAAGTTTTTGAGGAGAGCCCAAAATGAGTATGAAGTGAAGATCAAGAAAATAAAGAGTGATAATGGAACCGAGTTCAAGAACACACAAGTTGAAGAATATCTTGATGAAGAAGGCATCAAGCATGAATTTTCAGCTCCATACACTCCACAACAAAATGGAGTAGCCGAAAGGAAGAACCGCACACTCATAGAGATGGCAAGAACAATTCTTGATGAATACAAGACACCAGACACCTTTTGGGCCGAAGCCATCAACACCGCATGCCATGCAATGAATAGATTGTATCTTCACAAGATTTTGAAGAAAACACCTTATGAGCTTCTCACCGGTAACCTTCCAAATGTCTCTTATTTTTGTGTTTTTGGGAGCAAATGTTTTATTCTTTACAAGAAACCAAGATCCTCTAAGTTTGCTCCCAAGACACATGAAGGTTTCCTCCTTGGTTATGGAACTAATGTCTATGCATATCGTGTCTTTAACAAAGACATCGAAGTTGTTGAGATAACCCGGGATATGCAATTTGATGAATCTAATGGCTCTCAAGTAGAGCAAGTTAATCCAAGTGATGTAGGTGATGAGGCTCCTTGTGATGCAATAAGGAACATGGCAATAGGTGAAATAAGACCACAAGCCCAAACTCGAGTCAAGATGAACCATCTTCTTCAAGACAAGATGACTCATCTACACAAGATCCACATGATGAACAAGATCAAGGAAGTAACCAAGATCATGGTGACGATCATGGTCAAGGAAACAACCAAGATCAAGCTCAAGATGGTGGAGGTAGAGACGTTCAAGATGACATCAATGAAGAATAATAAGATGCATCTAGGCCCATTCACCCACGAGTTCAACAAAGCATTCAAAAGGATGACCCCGTTGACAATATTCTTGGTGACATCCAAAAGGGGGTAACCACTAGATCCCGAATGGCTATGTTTTGTCATCATTACTCGTTTGTTTCCTCTATGGAACCTCTTAGAGTGGAACAAGCACTTCAAGTCTCGGATTAGGTGATGGCCATGCAAGAAGAGTTGAACAACTTCGAGAGAAACAAGGTGTGGTCATTGGTGGAAAGATCCAACCAAAATGTTGTAGGTACAAAATGGGTGTTCTGCAACAAGCTAGATGAACATGGTGTGGTGGTGAGACAAGGCAAGACTTGTTGCAAAAGGCTACTCACAAGTAGAAGGTTTGGACTTTGGTGAAACTTATGCACCCGTAGCTAGGCTTGAGTCAATTCGTATTTTACTTGTCTATGCTACTCATCATGGGTTTAAGCTTTTTCAAATGGACGTGAAAAGTCCATTTCTTAATGTTCCCATTCAAGAAGAGGTGTATGTACAACAACCTCCGGGGTTTGAAGAGCCAAAGAAACCAAATCACGTGTACAAGCTTCACAAAGCACTCTACAGCCTCAAGCAAGCTCCTCGAGCGTGGTATGAACACCTCAAGGGATACTTGATCAACATAGGCTTCACAATTGGCAAGGCCGATCCTACTCTCTTCACAAGAAAAGTTGATAATGATTTATTTGTATGCCAAATATATGTCGATGACATTATATTTAGTTCCACTAATCAATCTTCTTGTGATGAGTTTGCCAAGATTATGACTAGGAGATCTGAAATGTCCATGGTGGGGGAGTTGAAGTTCTTTCTAGGTTTTCAAGTCAAGCAACTTGAAGAAGGAACATTCATAAGTCAAACCAAGTACACTCAAGACATACTCAAGAAGTTTGACATGGAGAATGCTAAGCCAAACAAGACTCCCATGAAGATAAATGGACACCTTGGGCTAGATGGGAACGGTAAACCCGTGGATCAAAAGGTATATCGCTCCATGATTGGCTCTTTGCTTTATCTTTGTGCATCTAGGCCCGATATCATGCTTAGTGTGTGCATGTGTACAAGATTTCAAAGTGCTCCTAAGGATAGTCACTTGGTGGCTGTTAAAAGAATCTTGAGATATTTAGTCCACACCCCAAACCTAGGATTATGGTATCCCAAGGGCTCCAAGTTCAAGCTAGTCGGTTATTCCGATGCCGACTACGCCGGATGTAAGGTGGATAGGAAAAGTACCTCCGGGACATGCCAATTCTTGGGTAGGTCCCTTGTGTCATGGTCATCCAAGAAACAAAATTCCGTTGCCCTATCCATGGCCGAAGCGGAGTATGTCGCAGCCGGAAGTTGTTGTGCTCAACTACTTTGGATGCGACAAACTCTAAAGGACTTTGGATACACTATGACCAAAGTTGCACTCCTATGTGACAATGAGAGTGTCATCATGATTGCATATAACCCCATTGATCATAATAGGACTAAGCATATAGATATCCGGTACCACTTCTTGAGAGATCATTCTATAAAGGGGGATATTGCAATCAGCTATGTTAGAACCGACAAACAACTAGCCGGTATATTTACCAAACCCCTAGATGAGAAACAGTTTTGTGAACTTAGGAGTGACCAGAATATTCTTGACTCATCCAACTTGGAGTAGAATCCTGTGCTTTGTTTGATGTTTTGATCATACAAAATCTCTTGAAAGGAAAAATTTCTTCAAAATTTCATATTGTCTTTGATTTCAAACAAAAGTTTTGATCAATAGATCATATTGTTGACACTTGTGAATATAGTTTTGATTGATGAATTGGTGCTATTCACAAGGTGAGACAAATCTTATATATTCACTATGTAACTTGTCCAAAATTTCAAACTTGAGAGAGTTTTCTGTCAGAAACAGAGAACAACGGTACTTTCGTCACTCAATGACGGAACTTCCGATCATGGAAGTACTGTCAGAACTTCCGTGACCTTTCGATATGGCTGTTTGCCCAACCCGAGTCTGACGGAACTTCCGTCAGACCCAGATAAAGGGGCTCGGGACCCCTTCTTCCTCAAGTCAACCATTCATTGCCTCTTTTCTTATTCTCTCTCTTCCACTCAAACCCTAGGGTGACCACAAGGACGATTTGAGAAGATCTAAAGATTCCAACGGGAAAGATCATCAAGTAGGGAGGAACTCCACTCTTCCCCCACGGAACTTTCGGGATCCCCTTCAATCTCCGTCATTTTTCCATTTATTTTTTTTGACCTAGGTATGAACTTGCCTCTAGTTCTTAAGTTCTTGGTCAAAATGCTCAAATGTCTCGATTCCACTTGGATAGATAGGTTCCTTCGTACCTAGACTATCATCCTCTAAGCACATTTGAGTAGTTGAAGTAGGATCCAAAAGATGTGTAGGATTTGGTGCAAACTGCAAGCGACGGAACTTCCATGATTTTATACGAAACTTCCGTCGTGACGGAACTTTCGTGGGTAATTCACGGAACTTCCGTCACCTGCGGTTCAGTGCCCTGGACTCTACTTACTTCTTCGTTCTTACTTGCGACACATGCCTAATCACCTTGATCATTCTTCTTGCCTTATAGGCTTGTAACAATGGCCCGCACGAAGTATGCATCCAATGCTCCAAATGAATCAAGTGAAGAGGAACAAGTGGTGGAATCCTCCTCAAGTGAGGACCTTGTACCCATCGCTCAGAGAAAGAAGGCAGTGGCTAAGAGAAAAAAAGCCATCTAGCAGCGGTGCCCAAACCATTCATGTTGAGGTTGGAGGATCTCTTCCTCCACGAAGAGCACAAGACCAAGGGAAGAAACCAATGAAGGAGAACATTAACCGGCCTAGGAAGAGGTCCACACACACGAGGGATGAGCCCTTAAACATTGTGAGGGACCTTCGAGTCCATGCCCCTATGTATCCACCTCACCATGATTTCAAGGACTACAAGAAAGATGCAGAGGGACTGAGTGCAGCTAGAAGGCAAAATCAATATCTTATGGCGGACAAAGAAGCCAGTGACCCCCAGTTTCTCACATGGTTTCAGCAAGACTACTACATGTCCATGCTCATTGATATGAACAGAAAGAACCGGTTGGCCACACACCAATGGATTGATTGGAAGTACATGGAAGAGAAGGATGACACTACCTTCAATGAGATTATGGGAGCTTGCAAGGACAGAAATGTTTACGATCTCATGGGATTCAGCTATGACTAGAATGAGGAAGTGATATGTCAGTTCTACTCCACCCTCTACATTGATGGAAGAGGGTACTTTTATTGGATGACACAGGGTGTACAGTATGTCATGTCTCCTCGCCTGGCCACCTTCTTCTTTCAGGATGCTGATGATGATGAAAGGGACAGGCTCTCAAGTGAGCCAGTGTTGAAGGATTCAGAGTTGACTTTCATGTATGAGGATCTCGACCCGACATATCGTGGCACCACTCATGGGATGCACAACTTCTACTTCACCCTCAACAGAATGCTAAGGGTGACCATTGCTCCAAAGGCTAGGTATGCTACTTCTCTTGTTGAGCATTCCAGGAACATTCTTGCCAGATTCTGAGATAGGGCTGCTCCTTTTAGTGTGATGAACCTCATTACCCAAGAGATCTACTCCGCCTCTTTGGACACAAGGAAGGTTCTTCTGTTTGCACCTTACCTTATGAGAATGATCGAGTCTGAGTCCGGCTTGGTCTTTGAGAAGGAGTGTAAACATCAACCTTTGAGACCCCGTGTGCCCAGACCTACTCGTCCCCATGATGAGACCATTCGAAGAGAGATAGCGACAGAAAAGGCAGCAGCAGCATCAGCAGTCACGCCAGGCACAGCAGTAGCAGCAGGGACCTCTTCATCAGCCCAAGACAGATAGCGTCGCCCATCCTCTCCCGTTCTTGCCTTTCTTAAAGGTATCTTCGGTGCTTGTTGCTTCAATGCAAAGGAGAACTGGGAGAACAAGAGGCGCATCAAGAAGCAAGTGAGGCACTACAAGAGGGACCGGCAGGCTCAGGGACATGAAGTGTCACCTGATGGTTCTGAGTGTGAGCCCGATGGTGAGTCGCCTATCTTTGAGGATCCATTTGCCGGCTATGATTGGGACGATGTTGCTGCAGCTCCTCCTCCGGCCAATGATGAAGAAGAAGGCGATGATGAGAGCACCGACGACAACGAGTGATTCTTTTCTTAGCTCCTTCTCCCTTCATTCCTTTTTGGTGCTTTGATGCCAAAGGGGGAGAAATGTGATGGGCAAAGGATATCGTTAGTATATCATTAGTATTTGGACATGGACAAGTTATTTGTGTTGCAAAACTATTTGTAAACCTTTATTGTAATATGAACCTTGTGTGTTTTATGTTTTTGTCTTATGTCTCATGGTTGATGATATTGGTGTGTGGTGCTTGGTTATTCCTTGTTTGTGCTTAGTATGTTTGTTCTTGTTGCTTATTCACTTGTTGCACACTTGTACACTCTTAGGCACCCCACTATTACAAGATATAGAGGGAGCTCTACTTGTTCTTTTTTTTTTCTCATTATATCCTTTTTAATCTATTGTCATCAATCACCAAAAAGGGGGAGATTGAAGATGCATCTAGGCCCCCTAAGTGGGTTTTAGTGAATAATGACATAAGATTAAAATTTGTACTAATGATCACTTGAGAGAATGTGCAGTTCAAAAGAACTTGTAATGCCCACGTTATAAGATTGCTCATCCCTCCATAAAAAGAAGAAAAGAAATTCAAAGAAAGGACTCAATGGAGCTTTCAAGTGTAGTTTTTGCTAATTCTTTGAGTCATAGGTATGCCGAACTATTAAGAGGGGTGAACTGATCTTGCTTGCAGGGATTTGATGTGCTTAAGCCTACCAAAAAGCCTTGAGAGAAATCTAGCTACTCAAAGCCCAAAAATAGCCAATTCAAATGAGCCAAACAGAGAGTGACGGAAGTTCCGTCACCCTGTGATGAAAGTTCCGTCAACAGATTTCTAGTGAGTTGAGCCAAACAGAGAGTGACGAAAGTTCCGTCATGCTGTGACGGAAGTTCCGTCAACAGGTTTCCAGTAAGTTGAGCCAAACAGAGAGCGACGGAAGTTCCGTCACCCTATGATGGAAGTTTCGTCATCGAACCAAGTCAAAGCAAGTTTCGTGCCCCACGGAACTTCTGCAACATCCAGAGGCTCACGGAAGTTCCGTCGTTCTTTGACGGAAATTCCGTGGCTGCCTTCTTCTCAAGCTCTGGCAGCCCAACGGCTCTTGTGCAACGGTCAAGTTTGAATTGACGGAAGTTCCGTGATTAATCACGGAAGTTCCGTCGGACCCAGAATACACCCGAACGGCTAGTTTTTGAGCTCTCTCTATAAATAGAGTGACCCTTCCCCCGTGGAAAGGGTTGGACCCTTTGGCATTCCACTCATTCTTCAGCTAGAGCTCTCCCCTCTCACTCCCAAACTTGTTCTTGAGATTCCAAGCAAAGTGAGAGAGATCCAACCACAAAAAGATTGATTCCATCCACTCAAAAGCTTGAGCACACATTTCCCTCCCCATCAAGATTTTATTTGCTTGTTGCTCTTGGAGACTTGGTCTCCTACACGGCTAGGCGTCGTCCTTGAGCTCCCAACTTGTTGTGGTGAGATGGGGACATTTGTGAAGGTGTGATTCGCCTCCGAATGAAAAGAATCAAGTGGAGAAAGAAATCCAAGCATGATCTTGGTGATTGCTTGGGGAGGAAAGGGTTGAGAGAGATCCGGCCACTTTGTGTGGCTCCTCAACGAGGACGTAGGAACTACTTAGTGTGGTTGCCGAACCTCAGGTTAATACCTTGTGTCTCTCTTTACTTTCCCGCTTTTACTTTTGTGCTCGAGTATTTCTTTCATATTATTGTGCTTGCCATTACTTGTTATTTGTGTTGCTAGCTATCCAATAAGGAACCCTAAGTGTGCATTGTTGTAGCTTCACTTCCATCAAGTATTGTATTGCTTCCTCTTTGTTACCGCTCTTAAATCATTGTTTAGAGGAAGGTTGAGTGAAGTTCTATCATATTGACAGAACTTCCGTGCTGACGGAAGTTCCGTCATTTCTAACGGAAGTTCCGTCGTCTCTGTTATTTAATCAAAGCTTAGTGCCTTTTTAGGATTATTTTTTAAATTGCCTATTCACCCTCCCTCTAGGCAACTTTCACGACCACTACCTACTTGTTGAACTAATCACCCTCTACGGGATCGTGGCCAGAGAGCAAGGAAAGACCCTTGGCCTCGGCCAGGTTCTAGAACCTTGTCCCCTCACCAGCCATGACTAAGGCAGTTGCAAGGTTTGGGGAAGCTCCATTGAATACACAGTCGTAGCGGTGTCGCCAAAGAGTCCAAGCTCCCAAAGAAATGAGCGAATTCAGTCCTTTTCTTGTTGTGTTGCTAACCACCATCTCTGCCCTGCTCCACCATTCATCCAGAATTGCATCCGTCGGTTGAGGCGACAGCTGCACCAAGCCTACTCATCGCAGGATGACATGCCATAATAGGCGCGCGAAGACACAACCAATAAGAAGATGGTCGATGGTTTCATTGTCTTGATCGCAAGGGGGGTAGCATTCTGGGTGGGGTAGATTTCATCGTACTAGCCGGTCAGCAGTCTAGCAGCGCCCGTGCATCACCAACCATAGAAAAAATTGGCATTTACCAGGTGCCCATGTCTTCCAAATGCGTTTCCAGGGGGCAAATTGAATTGCTCCACTGAAGAGGGTTTCATAGGCTGATTGCGCTGAGTACTGTCCGGAGGCAGAGAAACGCCGAATGTGCACATCTAGGACTTCTGGCTGGAGGGATGCCGTAGAGACAAGGTCCCACAACTTGATAAATTCAGCTATGACCTAAGGGATGTGATGCCATGAATGTCTCTGTACCAGCTCATGTCAGTCAACGCTTCACAAACTGTTTTATTTTTAGCAATCCTTTTGGGCACCATGCTAAAGATTAGTGGAGAGAGGTCTTCTCTGCCTTGTCCCAACATTCATTTGTCTCTCCAAAATAGGGTATTTATTTGTTCCATCCCCTACTTCAATAGCAATCACCATTGAGCAGAGTGCTTGAACACAATCACTTGCTTGCATTGGCAGAGAAGCCCATGGCATATTCGGTTCAGATTTCCTTAGCCAAAGCCAACAAGCACGCAAGGCTTGATTTAGGTTTTTGATATATGAAATTCCAAGCCCCCCTAATGATTTTCGCCATGTCACCTTTGGCCATGCGATCAGGCAATGACCTCCCTTGGCTTCTTTACGACCTCACCACAAGTAGCTTCGCTGTATTTTGCTGATGGCTTTAACCGCCCAAGGTGGGAGATCAAGCACCATTGCATGGTATACCACTGTCGCTATAAGGACAAACTGAACTTGTATTGCTTGGCCTGCCCTTGTCATTAGGTCCGCTTTCCATCCCGTAGAAGGTCAGCCAATCTGAATATCCTCAGGTGAACACTGGATGGGTGCCACACTACTTTTTGAATGTGAAGGACCGAGAAGGCGACCAGGGAGCCAATTAAAATTCTTCACAAGAACTTGGCCTATGTCCCAATTACAACCCAAGCCAACCTCTAAAAAAATCACCAAGGTCACACACACCAACTTGTGATGTGCTAACCCTAGGAATGATTTACTTTAACGGAAGCTTATAGCGGAAACAGAGGAGAATAGAAAGCATTCAAAATAGAGCAAGTCTGGACTACCATCAGCAGTGCCGATCATAGCCATCGGCAGTGCCGGTGCAGGGTTCTCCAAAAAACTGAAAAGCAGAGTTCAGAGTGCATCGATAGTGCCGGTCGTGGCTATCAGCAGTGCTGGTGCGGGGTTCGGACTCAAACCACCAGCAGTGCCGGTCGTGGCATCAGCAGTGCTGATCGTGACATTGGCAGTGCTGATCCGAGTTCAGACTCACCAGCAGTGCCGGTCCTGGTCATCGACAGTGCCGATTGACCTCGATAGAACCAAAAACTGTGCTCGGGATTAGGCAAAACTTAACCAAAATCTAATCAAACGAACTCCAAATGATATGATTATTGGACCAGCCAATCCTCAACACATCACGACCCTAATCCAAGAAGATCCACTCAATTGGCTCAAGGAATCATCACGAATTTCAGATCTTATGCCAAGAACACCAAAAAAAGGGAAACTTGAGAAATCCTTCAAATCGAAGATGCTAGAGCTCTTGATTTGGTCAAGGGCCCATATTATTCTAGCTCATCATAGCAACAAGATCCCCAAGAAATCCATCCCAAAAACCCAACCAAAAATAAGATCGAAAATTCCCACGAAAATAGCTCCAAAAATAGAAAAAAAAAAGAGAAATTCGGGATTTAGGGAGAAGAGAAGATCTTGAGCATGAATTTGAATCTTATATCATTGATCCTTGCATACAAGATTCATGGATACATGGCTAAGAAGTCACCCTCTTCCTCCCACTATTTAGAAGAGCAAGAGATGTCTCTCACATACCCACTACTCTCCTCTTTACATGAAGCTCTCTCCTAGCACCTTAGAATGAAACCCTAACACATGAGAAGAGGCTTACTCCCCCACCAACCCTATCTCTCCTTATATAGGCCTAAGGGTGGTTCATATGACCACTCTACCCTTGACCTACATAACACTGCCACCTACCACCAAGGACAAAGTTGTCCATCTTTTTCCTCGTCACCCGAGTGCCCTCAGGTCCTTCACGACTTTGCTTCACCTCGAAGCAAGCTCTATGATGGTGCCACGTGCACCACCAATCACCGCCTGAGAAACTGCCTTGCATGCTTCTCAAAGCATGACTTCATGCTCACTTTCACCGAAGCAAGACTTCATGATCTTGAAGCGTGTCACCTCGTCCCGTGATCCTCCTTGCCAGCAAGTCTCTCCCTCCGGTCCATTGGAAGCCTCTACTTGCACCGACACCCGATCACCTTTGACTTGGTCAACCCCGCCGTCTTGATCATCACCCAAGGTTTTGAGGCTCAACTGCGAAACCGTTCGTGCTTCTTGCCTCTCCATGTGTATGGTATGGATCACCCTTGACTCCACCCAGCCTCCTAATCGTCTGGCCCCAAGTCTCCTACTTGTCCCCGATCCTCTCACCGTTGACCGCCAAGTTGACTGCAGTGACCTACACATCATGAGACAAGCAAACACATTTCTCATCTCTTGCAACTTCAACTCAATCACCAACTCCGGTTAGTCACAACCATAACCATGCACACTCATGCAATCCCCGGATTCCCGTATTTCAACTCAAACACCGAAACAGCTCAATTTAATTACTCATCACATATTGCAAACCATGGCACATATCAACATGGTTTCTCAATCTCCCCCTAGAGGAGTACATTGACAACACCAAATGCACAAGAATTAGAAATTGAAATGCGAAACCGAATAGGCACATCCAAATGGCTCAAATCCAAAGAAAAGGTGAAATGTAGCCATCTAGCATAAGAAGGATTACAAAAACCAAGAATTGGCAAGAAAGCGACTAGAGGTGCAAAGATCACAAAAAGCTCAAGAAACACTCAAGACAAACATATGCTCCCTCTCAACTTGTGGTAGTAGGCATGAAATGCAACATGAGGTCATTTTTAGAATTTTAGCATTTTTGTGCATGACCCAAAACCATTCTCCCCCTTTGGGAATGAACTCATCAAAAGAAGCAAAAGAGCAACAATGCATGAAAATGTAAACCTAAAGAGATTCAACAATTAAGCCAACAAGCATTTAACCTTGCTAATCATAAACATAGATCTATGAAGTGTAAAAGCAATAGCTCACAATCATACAAAGACAAAAATAGATAGCAATGCATAAACACCAAGAGCTACACAAGCTAAACAGAAAGATTGACTAGCTTAGATAGAATCAAATTTGCTTATCATGAGAAAAGCTGCCACCACATGTATAAGTACTCCCATCCAAGGCAAAACAGGCATCAAGTGAATCAAAAGATACAAGCCAGTCTCAATCTCAACCAAGGCAACAAGCATTCACAGAAAATGAGCTTTACATGCGGAGGGTCGCACGACTGGGTACGGCAAACACCCTGAGGCCTCAAGTCACAGTGTTTGGATTTAGCATTTTAGAATTATTTTCATCAAAGCACTTAGCAGATTATTCATGGTTTATTCACAAGATAAAAGAGCATGCCTTTGCGGCAAAAGGAACACACGTTCCCACAATGATCCATCCTGAGCTAAACATTTGCAAAGCCTTCCGTTTTGCAAACAAGGTGCCAAAGCCAAGATATCCTCTAGACTAGCTCTAATGCAAGTTTTGATAAGGATAAAAGCAATTATTCACATGGTGAATAAGTTTTAGCAAGATTAGTTTATAAGGTTCACAAAAGGCCAAGTTTACCTTTAAGATTAGCAAGTTGCTCAAAAAGAGTCTATAACAAGCCATCTAGACAATCTAAGCATGAGAGATTGCTTATCACATCCACACAACATAGCACAAGCTCAACCATAGAAGTGAAAAATACAAGAAGGCATAAAAATCAAAGCTCATCTACAAATGCATATATTACATATGAGATGTAATGCAGAAAAGTAAGATGCATATATACAAAAACAGCAACTCCAAGATCAAAGAGCAACTCCCCCTCAAACAATGCCATAGTGATGGCAAACACCAAGCCCCCCTCCCCCCCAAAGAAAGGCAAATCTCAAAGCATTTAGGGGCTTGGTGAGAATATCAGCCAATTAGTGTTTGGTGTTGATGTATTTGAGCTCAACATCCCCCTTCTCTACATTGTCCCTTAGAAAGTGGAATCTCACATTTATGTGTGTGACCTTACCATGTTGGATTGGGTTTTTAGCTAGACAAATGACACTGGAGTTATCACACATGAGTGGAACACTCTTAAAGGTCAACCCAAAATCTCTCATGGTAGAGACCATCCAAATGATTTGTGAACAGCAACTAGCGGCAGCAACATACTCAGCTTTGGTTGTGGATTGGGCTACACTAGATTGCTTAAAAGAAGACCAACAAACCAAGGAAGTTCCCAAGAAATGGCAAGTACCCAAAGTGCTCTTCCTATCAATTCTACACCTAGCAAAGTCCGCATCCGAATACCCAATGAGATCAAGAGAAGAAGACGTAGAGTACCAAAGACCGAACTCAAAGGTGTATTTGAGATACCTGAAGATGTGCTTGATAGCTCTGCGATGGGTCATCCTTGGGAAAGCTTGAAAGCGAGCACAAAGACACACTGCAAAGTGGATGTCGGGTCTTGTCGTCGTGAGGTACAAGAGAGAGCCGATCATGCTCCCATACTCCCTTTGGTCCACCACTTCATAGTCTTTGTCTGGGTCAAGTGCCATTGTAGTAGACATTGGTGTTGACAGCGGCTTCACATTGCCCATGCCGAACTTCTTCAGGAGATCCTTCGTGTACTTGGCTTGATGTATGAAGGTGCCTTGCTTGCACTGCTTGATTTGAAGTCCAAGAACGAAGGTGAGCTCGCCCATCATCGACGTCTGAAATTCACTTTCCATGGCTTCCTGAAATCTGGACACAAGAACTTGAGAGGAACCACCAAAGATGATATCATCCATGTATATCTGAACCATTAGATAGTCATTGTCATGCTTTAGAGTGCACAAGGTTTTGTCAACACACCCCATGACATATCCGCGCTCTAGCAAGAAGGTCTTAAGCCTAGCATACCAAGCCCTAGGTGCTAGCTTTAGCCCGTACAAAGCCTTCTGAAGCTTGTACACTCGGTTTGGGTATTTGTGGTGCTCAAAGCTAGGTGGTTGTCTCACAAAAACCTCTTCCTCTATGTAGCCATTTAGGAAAGCACTCTTGACATCCATTTTATAGAGTCTAATGCCCTTAGAGGCAGCAAATGTAAGCAAGATCCTAATGGCTTCTAAGCGAGCACTAGGAGCAAAGGTTGTCCCACAGTCTAAACCCTCCACTTGACTAAAACCCTGAGCAACAAGCCTAGCTAGCCTTGTTTCTCATAACCTCACCATTTTCCCCATGCTTGTTTTTGAACACCCATTTGGTTCCTATGACATTAACACCAACAGGAGGCTCTACTAGGGTACACACTTTGTTTCTCTCAAAGTTTTCCAACTCCTCATGCGTGGCATTAACCCAATGTTCATCAGATAGTGCATGTCCAACATCCAGAGGTTCAAAGGTGACAACAAACAGAGCATTGGTAAAGCAGGCAAGATGTGCAGACCTTGACCTTGTTGTCCTCTCATAGAGATTACTAATCATCTGTTGAGGTGGATGTTGACAATGAATGTGGATAGGGGCCTCTCTCTCAGAGCATACCTCCCCCTCAACCACAGCTGGAGCTAGCTCGATAGCGGTTGAAGTCGATGTAGAAGCTTCTGGACCCTCTGCTGGAGTAGAGGATTGTTGGTGGCCCATAAAACCCAATATCGGCCACCAATCGGTCGGGAAATGCAAGGTAAAGACCAAAGTTTAATAAATATTTGTTTAACCTAATAAAGTTCCACAGGTTTGGTGAAATATGTGTTTGCATTTACAAAAGGGCCAAAATAAGCAAAAACATGAAGAAACACCCCGTTGGCCGATTACGACTGTGAAATAACCGTTTTCCACTGGCCGACAGGGTCGTTCGAGGCATAAATAAGGACCCGGCCGACAGGGTCGTTACGGCTAAAATCAGGGCCTGGCCGACAAGGTCGTTTAAAGCTGAAATCAGCCACCCGGCTTATCAAACCGGAGTCATCGTCCGGCTGATCATCCGACCCGGGCGATTCTACAAAATACTCCACCATGATAACGTTTTCTCCTCCCGGACCAAAAGTAATGAAATATGTCTAAGGAAAGGAGGCCAACAAGTGGCCTAACCGGGAGAAGTCACGGGGCGACCCGGAGGGGGTCGGATCCCGGCCAAGGCCGCCGCCCGTCCTGGGTTGCCAGCCCATGAGGCCCATGAGACCTACCAGCCCCAAAAGAAGAGAGTCGGAGGCAACCGACTAAACAACCGCCATCAGGATCAAATCCAAGCTATCGGGAGAAGATCGGTCGAGAAACCGACACGATCCAAGGGCCGCTCGGCCTTGCCCGCCTCCCGGCAGTGCATGCCGCCCGGCATGCCCAGCCGCCCGGCACACATGGCCGCCCGGCATGGCCCGCCGCCCAGCAAACCAACTTTGGCCTACCGACTCCACTTCACCTACAAAAGCCTCTGGGCCCATCGCCACCTATAAATAGAGGGGAAATTCAGCAAAAAAGAAGAATCAACGAAGCAACACATCGAGGAGTCCATTTCCCACTGCTTGTCCTACTTAGTAGAGTAGGTTAGTTAGTCGGGAGTTAGAGTCTAGTCGAGGGCATCGCTCGGGGTTCCGGAGTTGTCTCGGAGTCTTGGTATGAGCTCTCTTGTATCTTTTCTCTTTATGTGAGACTTATCTTTTATAAATATAAATATATTTTCTTCTATATATTGTCAAGTATTTATCTTAACTTAGTCATTTCCTCAAGTTACAATTATCGGGAAGAAACTTTGTTGCCTAGTTCACAGGTTTCTCGGCTAGGATTTAATTAAGTTTAGTTCTTTCTAGGACTTAGCCTTGGTTATTTCCCGGCTATTCTTCTGCTAGGCCAATAGAAGAATATCTAGTGAAGGCGTAGGCGCGGTGCCTTAGTTAACACTAGCTGGATTTGCATTCGTCTCCACGGGCTGTGTGGTAGGCGGCAGGTGGTGACAGCCCTGTCCATCCCTTTAGTAATCCACCACGTTCGGGAAGTCTCAAGCAGGGTTGTCTAGCGATAGCGTACCCACTAGTACAGAGGCTAGTTATCGGCCCATATTAGTAGATCGTTTTCGTTGAAAGAGGGAAATAATAGGTACTACATGCTTTATCCAGCGTACAACGTAGAAATAGAATTGTCTAACCCCGAGCTCACCATCATCGGTAGAAAGAATTTTCTATACAAATTGCAAGCTCCCGTGCAGCGTGCACGACATAGTGTTACAGGGGATACACCAAGAACAAGAACACAACTCCGTCGAGAAGAGCAACAGCACAGAACCGCACTGAACACACCTCAAACGGGTGGATCAGGAAGCCCCCAATACAATTGGGAGCAGCCACAATTCCCTGGTTTTGCGAGTTCATCGACCAACTACACTAGGTCCTCATCTGACAACTACGAGCCCCCTAATCCCTACGGGATGGGGAGTTACCACCAACCTCACGGAGGCGCGGCACTTCTCGTTCCGCCCGATTCACATCATACAACTTTTCAGAGTTGGGAGAAGATATGCAATACTTGGCTGCCAATGCTTATGAGACCAACATGCGAACTCAAGAAATACAAGCAGCCATAAGGGAAGGACAAGAATGGCAGCAACAAACGACCGTACAACTTCAAACAAACATCTCCATGATGGACCAACAGTTCGGCCACTTCAACATCGAGTATCAATCACCGTAGTGAATGCCATCTAAGGTTACGTCTTGCAAAGATCTAAGCTTGGGGAGGTACCCAAACCAAGGTGTGCCACTTGTTCTACCCTCTCGCCCTCTTCCTCTAGTTGAGTCATTTTGTTTCCTCTTATTCATAGCTAATCCAAAAAAAATATTTTCAGTTTCGATAAACTTTAAGAAAACATAAAAAGATTTTATCTTTTAAGGAAAACCAAAAAAAATTGCAAATCCAAAAAGAACAAAAAGATTTCCTGTTTTCGAATAAAATTGAGAACTTAGTCTCTACCTTGCCTATGGAAATGATGAACAGTTGCTCTATTAGGCCCCTTTGAGTCTCAAGTTTACAACCTCTACTCCTTATTTTTTGTGGGCGGTGGTAGATCGGCATGATGATAATGCTAGTACCTCTATGTTCTAGTGGGTGCAATGGCCATTAAACACCAAGTCTAGTTATTGGATTTTATGATATGGCATGTTTTGGATGAGTCTATGATCTCCTCGTAATTAGAGTCCAATGATTCTTTTAAAACCATGCTGCAATAAAACCCCCTACATGGTGCACATCTTCCCTATGATAGGAAATTCCCTACCATGGCCAAACACTAATGGTAAACCCACTTTCATGCCATCTATGTATGCATTGAGTTTAGTTAGGATTTAATCCTTATGAGGGACATGCACTTCCAAAGCCAATCATTCTCCTTCACGTTATCTTTGAGTTCTCAATTAATCATGTTTGGTTATGCGGTCTCCACTTCTGATTCAAGCATCCACTTCACCAAGCATGCCAACCAAAATTCTTTCCTTTTGCGAAACTTTGATCCTATCAGAAAGATTTTAGTTCTTCATAATAACTGCTTAGAAAAAGTTTGCAAAAATATTTGAGCCATTGAGTTAGCCCCCCTACACCATGAGAGCTGAAAGGAAACAAAGAAAAAGAAGAAAGAAAAGAAAGAAAGAAAAGTTTATCAGCTCTCATGGATGTACAATATCAAAAAGCTTCAAGGTTCAGAAATATCTTTGAGCAAAATAAAGAACCATCCTTTCACTCTAGCACAAAAATACAGTCTTTAGGACTAATTTGTACCCAAGGCTTTTGCAATTGTGCTAGCCTATTCCTTCGCGTGAGTCCATTCTCTCCCTCTCCCCTGGACATTATTTCTAAATGATTAGAATGAAGAAGTGCAAAGTCTTTTCGCTAGGACCATCTCTTAACTTAGCAATATATGAATGCTAGATGTGCCTTCTTACCAAGCTCCACATTTAAGACAAGCTTTTAGAATGTAGGATGAGCACTTGGTAAGGAAATACACTTTTTGAGAGATAGGAGTCATAGTGAGAGATTACACCACGAAGGAAGAATTTCAACCTTATGCAGCACTATAAAAACATTGGACTCATCAAGTAGGAGATTACATGACAAAGTCTAAACTAGCCGTTCTAGACTTCAACCACTTATGACAAGGTTACAAAATACCAATAAGCCCCGTTGTACAATAAGAATGACTTAGTGGCCAAGTTGTGCTAGTTTACAGTTACCCATATTGTGTTGGAGTATGTGTTTGTGCACTTGATCCTCACAGGGCTCTAATATCGAAGCAACTCCTGATCCATCACCTCTAAGTTTTAATTTGCTTGGGACGAGCAAAGATTTAAGCTTGGGGAGGTGTTGGTGGCCCATAAAACCCAATATCGGCCACCAACCGGTCGGGAAATGCAAGTTAAAGACCAAAGTTTAATAAATATTTGTTTAAAAAAATAAATTTCACGAGTTTTAGTGAAATATGTGTTTGCAGGTACAAAAGGCCCGAAATATGCAAAAACATGAAGAAACACTCCGTCGACCGATCATGACTGTGAAACAGCCGTTTTCCACTGGCCGACAGGGTCGTTTGAGGCTGAAATCAGGACCCGGTCGACAGGGTCATTACGGCTGAAATTAGGACCCAGCCGATAGGGTCGTTTCAGGCTGAAATCAAACACCCGGCTGATCAAACCGGAGTCATCGTCCGACTGATCATCCGACCCGGCCGATTGTACAATACACTCCACCATGATGCCGTTTTCTCCTTCCGGACCAAAAGTAATGAAATATGGCTAAGGAAAGGAGGACAACAAGTGGCCTGACCGAGAGAAGTCACGGGGCGACCCGGAGGGGGTTGGCTCCCGACCAAGACCACCGCCGGCTAGCTCGCCGCCCAGCCTAGGTTGCCGCCCGGCCTGGGTTGCCACCCGTGGCTTGCCAGCCCATGAGGCCCATGAGGCCTACCAGCCCCAAAAGAAGAGAGTCGACGGCAACCGACTAAACAACCGCCATCAGGATCAAATCGAAGCCATCGGGAGAACGTCGGTCGGGAAACCAACACGATCCAAGGTCCGCCCGGCCTTGCCCGCCGCCCGGTGATGCATGCCGCCCGGCATGCCAGGCCGCCCGGCACACGTGGCTGCCAGCATGGCCCGCCACCCAGCAGACCGACTTTGGCCTACCGAGTCCACTCCACCTATAAATGCCTCCTGGCCCATCGCCACCTATAAATAGAGGGGAAATTCGGCAGAAAAGAAGAATCAACAAAACTACACATCAAGGAGTCCATTTCCCACTACTTGTCCTACTTAGTAGAGTAGGTTAGTTAGTCGGGAGTTAGAGTCCACTCGAGAGCATCGCTCGGGTTTCGGAATTGTCTCGGAGTCTTGGTATGAGCTCTCTTGTATCTTTTCTCTTTATGTGAGACTTATCTTTTATCAATATAAATATCTTTTCTTCTATATCTTGTCAAGTATTTATCTGAACTTAGTCATTTCCTCAAGTTACAATTATCGGGATGAAACTTTGTTGCGTAGTTCATGGGTTTCCCGGCTAGGATTTAATTAAGTTTAGTTCTTTCTGGAACTTAGACTTGGTTATTTCCCAGCTATTCTTCCGCTAGGCCAACCGAAGAATATCTAGTGAAGGCGTAGGCGCGGTGCCTTAGTTAACATTAGCTGGATTTGCATTCGTTCCCACGGGCTGTGTGGTAGGCGGCAGGTAGTGACAGCCCTGTCCGTCCCTTTAGTAATCCACCACTTTCGGGAAGTCTTAAGTAGGGTTGTCTAGCGATAGCGTACCTACTAGTACAGAGGCTAGTTACCGGCCCATATTAGTGGATCATTTTCGCGCCCTGAACTGAGCTAATGGGTGAAAGACTCGAAGCTGTACCAAGAAATTGGTGTAAGCACTCAATCCGAGTAACTAGGATTTGACGCTTGACTTAGATATATAAGGAATATATATTTTAGAAATCTTAGACTTAGACTCGCTGTCCTCCCGGCTAGCTTAACCGATCTCTTTATTTATCTTAGTGTGGATTTATCCTGTGTTACCACATCCACCATTATTATTGAACATCCTTACCCCCGTCTTTGGTCAGTTGGTATAATTCTTATAGTTATATCTTTGTTAAACCAAGATAATCTTACACCTAACTTCCTTGCGGAAAATAAATACGATACTTTGGAATACTCCTGGGTGAAATGCTACAATGGTGTTCCATGCGCTTGCGGATTAATTCATTTTACTCATAAAGTATAACAAACGCCAACAATCATTTCTGGCATCGTACCAGGGATAGTGATATTCTTAATGCGATGTTAAGAAATGTCAACATGGATGCAGCGGGAACATGCTTGAATGTAGGATGTGTTGACTCATCATCATCATCATCCAAGCCCTGTAGGCCCTCTTCTACAAAGATGCTTTCCTCCATCTCCCTGTCACCTACAGTCTCAACCACATTGCTTGCACAAGAGTTTAATTCATCAAAGGTTACATCGCAGGATTCTACGATGGTGTTAGTTTCCAAGTTTAAAACTCTGTAGGAATGGCCATAAATGGGTGTAGCCAAGAAAAATGCCATCGAAAGATCTTGACTCAAACTTATCAAGATTGTCATGCTTGAGAATAAAGCACTTGCAACCAAAGGCACGCAAATGATAAAAAAAGATGGCTTCCTCCCATAGCGTAGCTCATAGGAAGTCACATTAATAAATTGAGCGCAAGAAAACCTGATTGGAAACATAGCAAGCAGTGCTAATCGCCTCAGCCCAGAACCACCTCATAGTCCTATGCTCATCGAGCATCATCCGGGCCATCTCCACCATGGTTATGTTCTTTCTTTCGACCACACCAATCTGTTGGGGGACACGAGGTGCTGAAAATTGATGCTCAGTACCATGCTCAAGGCAGAAATCATCAAAGGAGAAGTTTTTGAACTCGGTGCCATTATCACTATGAATTGCTCGTAATGCACTAGGGAGCTCCTTGAACAACCACAAAGCTAAGCTCCGAAAGTGATGAAACACTTCATCCTTGCTCTCAAGAAAGTAAACCCAAGAGTACGAGAGAAGTCGTCAACAATCACAAGAACATACCACTTCCCACCTGCCGAACGAACCGAGAAGGACCAACAGTGTCCATGTGTAGCAACTCTTCAGGGCGTTCAGTCATCACCAAATTAATTGGTGGATAAGAAGCGGCAACTATTTTCTCGTGACGATAGGGAGCACAAACCAATTCCTCATCAAATTTGAGCTTAGGCAATCCTCGGATCAAACCTAGACCACTCAAGCGACAAAGCAAGTCAAAGCTCATGTGACCCAGTCTCCTATGCCATTTCCAGAGCTCAGAAGAAGATTGAGCAAACAAGCACTTATGAGAACCAGGTGAAACAGCAAAATCGGCCTGAAAAACTCTCCCAATGCGAGAAATCCCACAAACCAAAGAACCATTCGTATCAAGAATACAAGAAGCATTTTTCTTAAAGCGCACTTCCAAA
Source organism: Eleusine indica (assembly GCA_030378355.1). Lineage (NCBI taxonomy): Eukaryota > Viridiplantae > Streptophyta > Magnoliopsida > Poales > Poaceae > Eleusine > Eleusine indica. The sequence continues at coordinate 11,510,532 of CM059502.1, forward strand.
CCAACATCAAGTAGCTGAGAAACAGAGAGGAGATTGTACTTGAGAAGCTCAACCAAACCAACATTGTTGAGAGTGAAGTTTTCATTTACCTTTACCGCACCTCTTGCCTTCACTCTTCCTCTCTTGTCATCTCCAAAGCTCACATACTCCCGCCGTTTCAAGGGAGTGAGGCTGGAGAACCATTTTGCATTTCCAGTCATGTGGCGCGAACACCCGGAATCCATCAACCACTTGTTCTCCAAGCCTCCACCTGCTGCCTACAAAGAACGAGAAGGAAAGATCGATGGCTTAGTGCTGGGGTTAGAGAGAAAAGTTTTGGGGAGCCAGCACTTTACCATACGACCTGCAGATGTTATCACATTTCTTTGCACATTACCATTTGAACACATGGGACGAGGACCACGATGGGAAAAGCGTGGCATGTCAAAGCGTCTTGGCGCAAACCTTGTGTTTTGAGGATAGAAATCATCTGTGTGAAAACCAAATTCACGCGAGCGACGCTCACCACGATAAGGAAAACGTGGGGCGCCAAAGGGCTGTTGCACAAAGCTTCTGTTTCGTGAATCAAAGCCATATGAGGAATGACCCAGTTAACGATAGGCACGAGAAAAAGAGCGAGACTGAAAATCAACAAAATCATCATGATGCATATTTCTAGTTAACTCAGCTTGCATACTCTCAATCCTCTTACGCCTATAGTAGAATTCATCCAAGTGACCTTTGCGACCACAGAACATGTAAATATAGACACTCTCATGTTTAGGCTTAGCTTGCATAGGAGGTTTGGGTTTTGGCTTCTCTGTTTGCTTTGGGTTGTAAGAAGGATTGGGTTAGGTGGATAGTATGTGTCAGTGGGTTTGATGGATTATTCCTCATCCTTGTAGCTAGAGCTAGGCACAAACTTACCCATATTTTCACTCTCCTTGTCACACCTCTCAAATCTCAAGCTTAAGTTATATGTAGACCTAGAAGCACTCTCCTTCACTCTAGCCAAATCACTCTCAATCTTTTCCTCGCTAAGGTTCTTTTGAGGCGAGAGATGAGATAGTCATTTTCTTGAGCTAGGTTCTTGTTTTCCTCTCTAGTGATTGCAAGCTTATCCTTAAGAGAGCCACACACTACACATGGTGGTGGGAGAACTTTCGAGCGAGTCTCATTGAGCAGCTTGGACTCGAGCTCTTTGACTTTGAGGGTTTGAGCTTTCACTTCACTAGTGAGTTTGGGACACTTCTGACATGCACCCAAAAGGATTGGTATAGCCTAGAGTTCATCAAGCTCTTTAAGGGCACTCTCAAGCTGAATAGCAACTTGAGCATGCACACTTCCCCTCTGACTAAGATTATTCATCACAACTTGACAAGACTCACACTCTACAACAATGTCATCTCTAGCAAGCTTAGACCTAAGCGAAGTAATCTCATAATCAGCACTCTCCAACTTAGACTTAAGCTCTCTACTCTCATGAACACCACTGCAAAGCTTATCATCTTGCATGAGCAGAACATCGTACAAATGATCAAGTTCAGAAGAGAGCTCATCAAGAGTGGGAGGTACCTCGCTTGTGTCGGAGTCGGAGCCACAGTCGGTGTCGTGATCATTCTTTGCCATGAAGCAAAGCCTGGTGAAGTCGTCCTTCCTCTTGACTCGTGGCTTTTCAACCTCCTCCTCCGAGCTTGTAAGGCCATCGCTTGATGTGAGGTCGACATCGCTCAAGGCGACAACGCAAGCGCGTGCGATTGCCTTCGCAAACTTTTTGGAGTTCTTTCCCTTCTTGTAGAAGTGGTTCTTCTTCTTCTTGAAGTCTTCATGGTTGTTGTCATGGTACCCGACCTTCTTCTTCTTCTTGGGGCAGTCGGCGATAAAGTGTCTAGGGTCACCACACTCAAAGCAAGTCCGTGAGCCACCGCCTCTTCTCTCCTTGCGGTTGTCGTAGAACTTCCTAAACTTTCTTGTGAGCAATGACAGCTCCTCGTTAGGAACTCTCTCCATCTATTCATCCGAGGTTGCAACAAGAGAAGACAAAGCAAATTCCAAAGAAGACTTATCATGTAAGAGGTTAGTTTCATAAGAGGCACAACCATGACTACCTTTTTGAGAGATAGAAAGCAAAACCATGCTCGAAGCTGCATTAGCATGATTAAGACAAGATTTCCTAGATAGTTCCTGAGATTTCAGCTTGCTATATAGTTGCTCACAATTCAGGGTACTAAAATTAGCAGTTTCCTCAAGAGCAGCAATCTTAACCCCCCAGACATTTTCATCAAGAAAATACAGCAATTATTTGGCCCTATCATTATCATCGTACACTAGGTTACCACAAGCCCTTAGGTTGCACATAATTGCCTCAAACCTACGAAAAGTTTCATCTAGTGATTCGCCAGGTTTTTGTGCAAAGGTTTGGTACTGTCTATTGTAAGAGTCCATACGCATAGACTTGACTTGATCGGTACCCCCATGGTACGTGTAGAGTTTTATGTGCAGTGTCAAGATGTGCAACACGAACATATTCATTCCTACTAAGAGCAGAGAGCAGAATATTGATAGCTTTCGAGTTGTTTTGAAACATGGTTAACTCACCTGCAGCTGCAGTGTTGAGGTCTTCAGGTATGTTGTACTCCTACTCAACGATGTCCCAGATAGCACGTCCTTGACTCAAGAGATAAGCCTTGGTCCGTGATTTTCAATAGGAAAAATCTTTCCCATCGAACATCCAAAGCTTGACTGCACGCTTCTCCATGTCGCCTCCAGATCACAAAGCCAGTGAAGGTCAACTAGTGATCAAACCGGCTCTGATACCAATTAAAGGATCGAGAAGGCGACCAGAGGAGGGGGTGAATGGGAGCCAATTAAAATTCTTCACAATAACTTGGCCTTTGTCCCAATTATAACCCAAGCCAACCTCTAAACAAATCACCAAAGTCATACACACCAACTTGTGATGTGCTAATCCTAGGAATAATTTACTTCAGCGAAAGCTCACAACGGAAACAGAGGAGAACAGAAAGCACTCAAAACAGAGCAAGTCTTGATTACCATCAGCAGTGCCGATCACAGCCATCGGCAGTGCTGGTTGGCACCATCAGCAGTGCCGGTCACACCCATCAGCAATGCCGGTGCGGGGTTCTCAAAAACACTGGAAAGTAGAGGTCGGAGCGCATCGACAGTGCCGATTGTGGCTATCGGCAGTGCCAGTGCGGGGTTCGGATTCAAGCCACCGGCAATGCCGGTCGTGACATCGGCAGTACCAATCCGAGTTCAGACCCACCGGTAGTGCCGGTCGTGCTCATCGGCAATGCCGATCGACCCCGACAGAACCAAAAATTATGCTCCGGATTAAGCAAAACTTAACCAAAACCTAATCAAACGAACTCTAAATGATGCGATTTTTGGACCAGTCAATCCTCAACACATCACGACCCTAATCCAAGAAGATCCACTAAATTGGCTCAAGGAATCATCACGAATTTCAGATCTCGTGCCAAAAACACCAAAAAAAGGGAAACTTCAGAAATCCTTCAAATCAAAGATGCTAGAGCTCTTGATTTGGTCAAGGACCCATATAGGATTGTTCTAGCTCATCATAGCAACAAGATCTCCAAGAAATCCACCCCAAAAACTCACCCAAAAATGATATCAAAAATTCCTACGGAAATAGCTCCGAAAATAGAAAAAAAAATAGAAATTCGAGATTTAGGGAGGAGAAGATCTTGAGCATGAATTTGAATCTCATATCATTGATCCTTGCATACAAGATCCATGGATACATGGCTAGGAAGCCACCCTCTTCCTCCCACTATTTGGAAGAGCAAGAGATGTCTTTTACACACCCACTATTTTCCTATTTATATGAAGCTCTCTCCTAGCACTTTCGAATAAAACCCTAACACAAAGATATGAGAAGAGGCTTACTACCCCATCAGCCCTACCTCTCCTTATATAGGCCTAAGGGTTGTCCACATGACCACTCTACCCTTGACCTACATAACACTGTCACCTACCACCAGGGGCAAACTTGTCCATCTTTTTTCTCATTGCCCGAGTGCCCTCGGACCCTTCACGACTTTGCTTCGCCTCGAAGCAAGCTCCGTGATAATGCCACGTGCACCACCAATCACCGCCACCGGTTTTGAGGCCCAAACCGGGAAACCGCCTTGCACGCTTCTCGAAGCGTGACTTCGTGCTCACTTCCACCGAAGCAAGACTTCACGATCTTGACGCGTGTCACCTCGTCCCGTGATCCTCCTTGCCGGCAAGTCTCTTCCGCCTCCGGTCCATTAGAAGCCTCTACTTGCACCGACACCCAATCACCTTTGACTTGGTCAACCCCGCCGTCTTGATCATCACCCATGGTTTTGAGGCTCAACCGCGAAACCGTCTGTGCTTCTTGCCTTTCCATGTGTACAGTATGGATCATCCTTGACTCCACCCGGCCTCCTGATCGTCTGGCCCCAAGTCTCCTACTTGTGCCCGATCCTCTCGTCGTTGACCGCCAAGTTGACTCCAGTGATCTACACATCATGAGACAAGCAAACACATTTTTCATCTCCTGTAACTTCAACTTAATCACCAACTCTAGTTAGTCACAACCGTAACCATGCACACTCATGCAATCTCCGGATTCCCGCATTTCAACTCAAACACCAAAACAGCTCAAGTCAATTACTCATCTCATATTGCAAACCATGGCACATATCAACATGGTTTCTCAGAATGTTTGTTCTCAGACCATATGCTTCCTCAAAGAGTTGCAGCAGGTTTACTATAATGTCAATTTCATATGCAGTTGGTCAAAGAAAGAGAATTACATCATCCGCATATAGGGAAAGTCGGTGTTGGGCTGATCGAGAGGAAACCGGCTGAAGTAACCCCATCTCCGAAGCCCGTGATATCCATTACCAAAATGAAGAGCATAGGGGAGAGGGGGTCTCCCTGCCGTAGGCCTCGTCGATGAGTGATGAAATCCCCAGGGATACCGTTTAAGAGCAATTGCGTGGAGGAGGTAGTCAGCAAGCCACTTAGCATGTCCCGAAAAATTCTCCCAAACCCAAGCTTCTCAAGGACCTCCATGAGAAAGGGCCACGAAATGGAATCGAAGGCCTTGGAGATGTCAAGCTTCAAAAGGATTCTTGGTTGTTTTTGTGAGTGGAGGAACCGTGCAGTTTGTTGGACCAGCATGAAGTTGTCTTGAATGAACCGCCCCTTGATGAATGCACTTTGATTTTTTGAAACCATGCTATCGAGCCGACCAGCAAGCCTATTAGTGAGGATTTTCATCAAGAGCTTTGCAAAACTGTGAATTAGGCTAATGGAATGGAAATCCTTAGCCTCGCTTGCTCCATCCTTTTTTGGCAGCAAGGTGATGTATGCCGTGTTGAGTACTCAAAGGTTTCTGAAATCGCATCGCCAAATAGCTGCAATGGTGGCCATGACGTCTTCTTTTATCACTTGCCAGCAAGTCTGTAGAATCTTCCAGTGAACCCATAGGGACAGGGAGCCTTGTCAGCTGGGAGGTCCTTGATAACTCTCCAGACTTCATTCTCCATAATTGGAGCATCCAAATCCTCAAGGTCATGCTGGTGAATGCCCAATGCCTCAAGGTCCAATGTGTGTTGCCGTTGTTGAGAGGAGCCGATCAGATTTGTGTAGAAATTTGAAGCACCTCGGCCTTCTCATCATGAGTAGTAACGACTCGTTCTTCGTCATTCAACTTTGCACTGAAGTTTTTCCTCTTTCGGTATCGAGCATGGAGATGAAACAGCCATGTATTTGCGTCACCTTCTCGCAGCCAAGTGATCCTCGATCTGATCCTAGCGATTGTTCGGATCAGAGAGGCTAGTGCAAGAGAATGTTTCTTCAAGCTGTTGTGCAGCCATGTTTCGACGGGGGTGAGTTGCCTACTATCTTGGGCAATATCCAGTTGGTATGTTATTTCTTTGGCCATCTCCAGTTCTGATTTGAAGTGTCCAACTCTCTTATCACTCCAGCTTTGTAAACCTCTTGTTGTGGCCTTAAATTTGAGAGAGAGTGTCTCCAATGGGCAAGGCTTGCGCTGAACTGAGTTCCAAGCTTGCTGGACTGCGTCTTCAAATCCTTCAAATTTGGGCCAAAAGGATTCGAAATGAGACCTTTTTTTACCCTGTCTGATATCCTTGAGGCCAAGGATCAAGGGACAGTGATTGGAATCCTCAGAAGCAGCACTTTGCAACAAGCAGTCAGGAAACTGACACTCATTCAACTGAACAGAAAAAATGATCAAGCTTGACGAGTGTTGGGGAAGCTGCTGTGCTGGAGTTGCACCAAGTGAACTTGCGACCATGCAGCGGGATCTCTTTGATAGCCATGTCATCAATGAATCTTCTGAACCGCCCCATCATTGCTCGATTAAGGTTTGAGTTGTTTTTGTCCTCATTTTTGTAAATCAGATTGAAATCGCCCGTGAGCGCCCACGGTCCTGCACATTCTGCTCGGATGGTGCGCAGCTCTTGCAAGAAGGCAATTTTGTCATCTACCCCTTGCGGGCCATAGACACAAGTGAGCCACCACACCTCTCCATTGTCAAGGCAGAATTGAACCGAAGTGCTGAAAGTGTCGACTCTGCTAGCACCAATAGCTCCAAGCTTCGCCCTCCATGCCAACAAAATGCCCCCACTTGCCTCAACAGAGGGAAGAGAGAGGAAGTTGCTGTCAAATTCTGAACCGAGCATGGACAGAACTGTCCATCGGGAGATAGATGACATTTTTGTTTCTTGCAAACAAACGACGTCCGCTTTGGCCGAGTCAACCAAGATTTTGACCGAGTTTTTTTGTGCGGTTGAATTAAGACCCCGCACGTTCCATACCAAAATCTGTGTTAGATCCATTAAAACAAATAAAAGAGACGACAATACAGGTAGGGGCTGTTCAGCTTTGAGCAGCATACTCACACAACTGAACCCCGTCCAAACCGTCAAGGACAGACCAGCCAAACAGGACTGCTAAAGCTTAAATGTGTGATTCTGGAAGAGGCTGGGTGAACAGCTTGGCATATTCCTCTTGATCTTCCTGTTGCAAACGTGCTTGGTCTTCCCCGAAGCCTACGAAGCGCATCACCACTTTCTTAGAGCGCGATGGCGCAGCTTGTACTTGGTCGACAGGAAGGCCAGCAATCCGGCATCGCTGGGGTGGGGAACCAGGCGGCATGGTCTTTATTCTCCTCTTATTGATTTTTGGCACCGGTAGAAGAGTGTCAACTGCATTTTTTGATACGATTGATGAATTGCTCCTGTGGTTTAGGTGTTCCAGATGATGAGGGCGCCAACGAGTTGATTTGTGGCCGGCTTCTAGCAGCTAACCCCGAACGCCGCCGGGAGTAGATAGCGAGCGATGGGGGCGGAGGTCTGACAGGTGTAGTTTGGTCATGGCAGGGAAGGGGTGTAGCTGTGTTGTGGCCGCCCAAGGCAGCCAGCGTCGGAGATGAGGGGGGTGCTGTGTTGTGGCCGCCAGAAGCAGCCGGCGTCGTACGGGAAGAAGTGGGTGCTGGTGCAGCTTTGTGGGGGAGCCTTCCAAATTACACACATTATGACCAAATATGTGGATTCACCAAGGATGAACATTGACACGTATCGACCTTTCGACACATCACGTGTCGCAGCCCATTCTAAGCAACCAACACCATAATATTCAATCATAATATATCTAATTCCGGTATTCCCCGACATGCACAAACAACACCCAAGAGCGACGTGCACACCGCTAAGCCACATTTGTAAACATCTTCATCACAAGAATTAACGAGAGAGTAAAAATATTACATTACCTTAGCAGCATCTTTCCTTAGCCAAATTTACATCAAAAGGAAATTTTAGAGCTCACATGCTAAGTGTACAACCAACTTAGCATGAACAAGGACATGGTTATAAAGATTTGGCCCTTGTTTAAGAGTTTACGGAGTGGATTTATAAAACAAAAGACGACGATGCTCCACTATGAGCATCATCCGCATCACCTTCTCAACAACCCACTACTCCTCCCCTTCACCCCCATCGGTGGCAGGATAGAAGTAGTCATACACATATTCATCCTCACCTACAAAACTCAACAAATAACATCGTGAGTACGAAGATACTCAGCAAGACTTACACGGAGAGTCATATAACTCTCATCCAAAGAAATATGCATTTGACTTTAGACAAGAATAAGGCAATTAGGATGACAAGTGCATAAAAGCCATTAATATTTTTGAAGTGAATAACTTGCATTTCTATGACATAAGTGAAACTATTGGGCAACCTCTATAGAAAACAACCCAATGTATAAGCAAAAGTACTAGTAATTCATATTTCTTTCCATTTCCAAATCACATCCTATGGGAAAATAATCATGATGAATGAAGACGCCCCAAGACGTGGTCATAACCGAGATCGCGACAATTCGAATTGATTTTACACCCTGTAGGGGTTGTACAACTTTACCCACACGCCACAAAGACCACCACCCATACGACCCGTCAGTCATAAGGAGTAATTCATTGTGGCAACTCTTTCAAATACGCTCCGACCATTTGCCAGATGTCCGGTTAAGGCGAGTTGATCGCACTAGGCCCTCGGGGGTCATCCCTAGCACCTTCTTCAGCCCCCGAACTCGCAAGCCAAATGGTCGTAGCTAGATAAGGAGTGAGGCTTGCCTACCCATATGTCAGCATGTGGTATGTACGATTACGCGCCAAGGTTTATGTACAAACTATCAAGGATTTCTCATCTATCTAGTTCATAGCCATCATTAACATTTTCAGCATGACATGGTCAATGATCTCAAGTATCCAACTATCTCACGCGAACATTGGTGACCTTCCATCGTTCGACTTTTACCGCATTAAGATAAAGCATCACTAACCAATTACCGATTATCCTCCAACACCTGAACCTACCCAACTTAGTTATAAGGATAAGGCTAATACAATAAACAAGGAAGGTAATGCATCAAGTAGGATACGACAATTTCCCTAGTGCCTAGCTAATGCAATAGATCAATTGACTCAAACATCATTTAGACTGATCCAAAATAGTTTGAGATATGCATAGATGCTTGCCTTGAGTTGCAGGTTCACCATTCACGTTCTCCGGCTCAATTCCATCCTCCACGTTACCCTCCGTCGATTCGTTCTCAAAAAGAAAGAATGATGCAATAACATGAATGTGCTTGCAATGCTATGAGAGGACGTGCAAATGAATGAATCAGAAAGAGATGCAAGCCATGATCTGATGAGAAAACACAATGCAAAAAAAATTACATGATTAGGATTAATGAGTAAAAGATTTAGTCGTTTATAGACTTGAAAAGAATTTCATTGGAGCAATAAGGATAAACTTAATTTCGAATTATTTTAGCAGTGGTTCAGGAAAGACAATAATTTTACTTGATTAAACATAATCATGAGAAATTTGTCAAGTCAGTTTCACTTAATTAGGACACTAGGTTAATTAATTACTAATTAATTAAGCTTTTACATAATTAGAACACTAAACAATTTTCAGAAATAAAAACAGGGCAAACAGTATTTTTTTATCAATAACATAATCATTAGACAAAACTAATGAAGCTGGTTTCAACTTGATTGGAGCTGTAATTATTTTTAAGTGAATTTTCAAAGTTCAGATATGAACTAGTACAAATTAACTAGCCTAACTAATTAGCTTTCTCCCTCCTGCTCACGCACGCGCAAGAGCACCATGGCGCAGAGCAGCGCCGCACAGCAGCCGTACAGTCTACAAAATTGGAGGAGATAGAAAAGGAAAAAGAGGCGGCAAGCATGCTCATGCCATTGGGGTGCTCACCAGCCTGCGACAAGGGTCCTGGGCTGCGCCGAACGGTAGCAGGAAACGGGCTTCGGCAGGTGGCGGCAGGAACTCGGACAGAGAAGTCGGCGACCGGGAAGCTACGAAATTAGACATTGACGATTGATGATCTTAAGCCAAACTCAGCCATAGGGTGCATAACATCCTAATGAAGACTCCTCTTGATTGAATTGCACTAAAACTCACCGTGGAGGAAGAAATCGAGAAGGGGGCAGAAGGGAGCTTGTTTTGGCCGTCGACGGAATTCGGCCTCGCCCTCGCAAACTAAGGCGGGAGAGCGGGATTGAAGGCCATGGGAAGCTAGCACACGAGCTCGCGCAGCGGTTTAAAGGGTCAGTTGGTCGAGGGAGGCGTCGGAGCGATGGGGCGAGCTCGAGCTCGGAGGTGCTGTTAATGGCGGTTTGAACGTCTGTTTTTCAAAGAACTGAAACAAATTGGAAAAGAGCAGGGGAGGCGGGGTCTTATTCCCAAGCGGTGGCGGCGTCCGGCCAGCGCGGCAGCCAGGCAGCTGCGTGGCGCCCTGGGCGCGCAGCGCGCGGCGACGCTGGCTCCAGCGCAGCCGGCGGGCGGCACAGAGAGGAGGAGAATGACAAGCGGATCCCACGTCAGGAGATTTTGTAGCAAAGCCCTTTCTCTGAAAATTTTTGCAAAAAGACCCTTACACACTATAGATAATTACCAGAAAAGTTCAGGGATAAAGATAAAAAGACATTTTGAAACTTTTTCATTTTTGGGTAAATTTTAAATTCCAACTAATTTTAAAAGAGAGCTCAATTTAATTAGATTTCAATTTTAAAAATCAATTTTTCACAAACAAATGATGCTCATGATAATGACTTATGCTCAATAATATGCATTGGAAAATTGGCATGTTACAAGCTTGAAGATCGTTATCGTTGCCGGAGCATGGTGAATGGACCGAGGAACAAGCCTCAAGGTCGTCCGGCAGCGGGTGAGATCTAGCCGAGGATGACTTCTCGGCGATCATCTGAAGCGCTGCTGGTGCTTCCCCCCGACCGGTAGTATGAGAGTCTTCTGACTGCTCTGTTGAACACAAGACGGAACCGCGGGAGGTCCACCATGAAACCCACACGGGCTGACAGGTGCTCATTCTTAAATTTGAACAAGGAATGCTTCTTTGGACTCCCCCGGAGAGGAATCGTACGGCCAAACTTACTGATGGCCCAACTCGGAGTCACGGTCTGCTGGCAAGGCCGCTTCCTACTTAGCTACAGCAAAGATCAACTCTGGTGCGACAGGAGGATAGAAGCGATCCGTCTCGACTGCCGCACCGCAACGGCTCGTCCCGCCATCGCTGAGAGATGAAGGCGTGGCCTCCTGGGGAACACACAAGGCGAGCCTGTCATCGAGCAGCAGGGAGTCGCTTTGGGAACCTGCCAGGTGAGGGTGCAGCGCATCGCAAGCCGAGTCGGCATCAGCGAATGCCACGCGTCTCCCCGCAGATGAGCGAGGTCCCAGCCTTGAATGCGCCGCGACCCCAGGCATCCTTCTTGTGGGGACACCATTGATGGTTCCGTTGGAGACGAGAAGCGGCGCCGGCGACGCCGCCAATCGTCATGATGGTCTTCGTGGAGGTGGTACCTCCATATAACTAGCTCGCCCCTCCCCCGTTGCTTTTGTGGTTTGAGGTGCGGGCTGGTCGAAGTAGTACTGCTGTAGTGACGCGATTAGGGGTTTATCGCCACCTACGGAAACAATAGAAAGAGCACCCGATTCGGGCTTCCGGCATAGCCCGTACTGCGTAGAAGGATGCCGGGGTAGCCACCGGATCGCTGGTGGGTCGCGCGTGGCGGCCGGCGGTGATTTGACGGCGGCGGCGTCGGGAGGGGAGCCGCAGGTTGCTGAAGGTGAGGCATGCGGGCGGTGTACTTTTGGCGCGGGCGGGCCCGCATCCACGGAGTGGTGCATCGCGTGGACGCTACACGCTCAATGAGGCATGCGCCCTGCCGGCGCCTACTCCCACCGGTGGTGGCACCAAGGTGGTGGTACTTCTGTCCTCTGGATCGAGAGAGGGTGTAGGTGCGCGCGGTGAACCTGAACACGCCTGAAAGTGTCTCCTTTAATTTCCTTTGTGGCCAGAAATGGAAATTTTGCTCCTTTCAGGCTCAGGGAACGGCAACAGCATCCTTATGCGGTGCTTAATTACGCATATGGGCTATTGGCCCTGCCGGCGGATCAGAGTTTAGACAGTTTTGGTGGTTCCTGCGATGGGGAAGGAATGGCGGTTCTAGTAGAGGAGAGCAGCTTACTGAGAGTGAAACAAGGAGTAGGACGATGAGGGAGTGAAGCCTGCCAAGGTAGAGGCGAGAGCGCGGCTGTGAACCGTGACGGTACTCAAGCAGGGTGCTTGCCTGCTTCGCCAGCAGAGGAGGGGTGGCGGCGGCGCGAACTTATAGACGCGGTTGAGGAAGTGCTCTACTCCGCTCGGACGAAGACTGAGGGTGACTGTGGTGATTTCACCGAGCTCAAGGCGAATTCAATCATGGAATTGTGCAACGAAGACTGAACTCGAGAGAAGGAAGCCTGAAAATTGGCTGCTGGGAGATTTGGTTCCAGTTCTGAAACGCTGGTGCCACTGTGATCTTTGCAAGCAATACATTCTTCTACTTTTGATTGAAAGATACATTTCAACACCCATACTTGTCATTCCTCTCTTTCACGACCAGAATATAATTGACTGAATTTACCAACATCCATACTTGCCATTTCTGTTCAATTTCCATGTATTTTAAAAAAGGGGCTACATAATAGTTCATTCAGTTATATAGAATTGCACTCCTACATCTCGAGCAGTATACTGTCAAGTTGGCCTTCGTAGCCTAATTATTTGGTCTTTTGAACGCATACTGTTGATCTTCTTTTTTTTTCCTCAAAAAATTACTCTTGAGTCTTCAGTTTCCATGAGAAGAACTGAACCACAGCAGCACACATAATACTGATCAACATCAGAATGATGTTTCAGGGTTTTAAGCATTTGTGCGGTTATTTTACTTCTCTTCAGTGTTATACAATGTAGAAAGAATCAAACATATCTGGTGTTTTCAGGATGTGCGTTAACATCAACATATCTGCTTCTTTGAAGCCTAGAGTTTGTGCATTCTTGTTATTTCTTTCTTACAAACTTCAGAATGTGTTTCTTTAGAGTATTGTCGTGCCTCTCTTCCATAACTGATTCTTGATGAACCCTGGATGTGTCGGTGACTGAAGATGTGACTTCTGACAGCATTGTGAAATACAAAGATTTTCTGAAATCTGAAGTAATTGAGATACGGATAAATCAACAATTGGTATTAGCATTCGCAGATAAAAAAGACACCAAAACCTCGGTGTTCTTTTTTTGTTTGCAAGAACACATGGTTACATCCCTTCTGGTCAATTTCTTATCAGTGACTTGTCCTTGCTTTCTCCTTTTTTTTTTTGGGTAATTACCTTCGTCATAACACTTTACACATGCAAAATATAAGATATTTTCAAGGGTGCGAAAAGACCTTCAAACAGGCCGCACAGGCCAAACAGGAAATAGACTGCTACCCACTTAGCTACGAGAAGTTCAGGGCAAGAGTATGCAGTCAGGGAGGGAGGTAGAATAGCAGAGGTCAATTGGCAGTGGGTGGTAAATAATGATCCTTCTAAAGCACAATTCTTTCACGAACAAGAACAACATGTCATAGCATAGTACAAATTGACCCTCGGGTGCCATGTAAAACTGCTGCTTACATATAGTACTTGTATAATAAATAAAATCATGTTTCAAATATGGTATTTTGCAGGGGATTGGAACTGGAAAGTGCAGCATCAGCGACGTCATGGGCCGGAGCAGAGGGTAAGTTTACAAGCTGATTGAATTTTTGGCTGCTGACTATAGTTCATAATGTAATAACTAAAATAGTGTAACAAGTAATACAGATTGCTAAGTAATCCAATTATTTTTGCTGGTTTGTTGTCAATATGCATATGTCCAAACACTTAATTATCTGCAGGTCCATTGCCCGGTTTTGGGTTTCAAGTTTTTGTTAAACTCTAGAGATTAAATACATTTCTTAGGTCTGTTTTTTTTTAGCTAGAGCACCTGAGTTGAAAGTATCCTAGTGATGTAGTGTAGACAGAGGTATAATGTAGCTTTTTTTATGGTTACAATAAAGGTGGCTGGCTGCAGTCAGTGCAGATTTTTCTGTTCTACTTACCTCAGTCATGAGTTCCTCAATTGCTGCTTGAATTTTTTCTACACTATGTCCTCTCTCATCCAATTCTGCCCACTTCATTTGTTAATCTCCCTGTCACTCATTTGTTGTCCTACAGGAGGGGACGATACCAGTTGTACATCATGAGATCCGCAGCAAGGACAAGGGCTACCGCAAATTGATGAAATGCCGTTTGAAGAGGGCTAGGAAAATAGCCTCTGCTGTTATTGGGCCATATCGAATCCCTGTCACCCCTCTAGCAAACCCTGTGACTGGCATTAATTACCACATTGTCAGGTTGACAGATAAACGGAAGCCCGGCTACCGAGTGGATCTACTGGTGAGGGACACGATTTGTACTTGGTGGCCTTCCGCCGTCAGCGTCTTGATGAGGAAGAGAAGTGGTCGGGCAACACATGGTATCGCTACTCGGATATCGATAATCTTCCAGAAGAGATAAAAAAAAGGATGAAAAGATCTTAGATTTCAAATGTGCACATGGCAGTAGGTAATTAAGCTGCCTTGCCTGATATATTTCTAGATGGGAATTCATCACTTCAAATGTGTTCATGAAGCTTACAGTACCCTAGTCTTATTTTGTGTGCAGTGCCAAAACAAGCCCAGGAGGTGTGCAAGTTCTTTCGTACACTATCTACATTCGAAGATTGTCCCCGTGATGGATACAAGCTGTTGAATGCTTCAGATGGTGATCGAGTGCAGAAAGCTTTGATGAGGTGCATTGCAATTTACTGTGAAGCACTGAGGTTCCGGTCTATCTACCTTACTGTACTTGCAAGGATTCGTGATGGATCGAACTCTAGCAAGCTTGATAAGTCTCTTTGGGGTCTAATTCAAAGCTGGGGCCACTGCTCAACTGCGGTCCTGTCGCTGTGGAAGGAGGAAGCTCTACTGATGCACAGCGAGGCACCTCCTCTGTTCATGGGAGTCAAGGTGGTTAGACCTGGTGCGGGATACACAGAGCTGAGCACACTTGAGCAAGTTATTGGATACAATGGTGAGATGATGATGCTGAATATTGATGAAGACCTGATCGAGGATCCAGAGATTCTACAAAAGCTCGAGGAGGAGCTGCTGAAGAAAGGTGCAGCACCGATTCCTGAGCCTGGATTCTAGTGATTATCTTGGATGCAAAGCAGAGGAACTAGAAAACGAAGACTGAAAAACTGTTATCTTTTAGTCTCTGTGTCTTACTGAAGACGAGAAAGCAATGTTTTAACTCTCTAGAACTTACTGAGCTATTGAACCGGAGTTGCTATATTTTGCTTGAGATCTATTTGGAAACCTTTCCTAAACTTGCAGCATGAGCCAAACGGCTAAGTTGTAAATCATCTTAGTTGATGTTATTGGAATTCTGTTGAATCTTGTCTGATGTGGGATAGCTGCTCCCCTGTTTTGGTGAAATTTTGCTGATGTACCGAGGAGGCACTCTTGCAGTAATACTGTTCATTGGTGTGTTATTGTGCTTATACAGTCATCAGGATTAATGTTGAGCTTATACGGCCAAAGGGATCGCCTGCTTCTATTCAGTTATCAAGGTGGAACTGAACCGTGAGAATCAACTCTTTGGTTTCATGTTTAAACCTGTAGTGATCTAGTCCCCGGCAAAACCTCCACTCATGGATGATATCAACTCGCAGTTGGCGCATTGTGGAGCGGCATAATTGCGATAGTGGGCGGTGAACCGTGAACCCGATTGACCCTCTTCTCCAAATCACCCGCATCTTTCCTCGCATCTTCCAACCGGCTTGCGCGGCTGCGCCCCAGCCGCCCCTGTGCCGCTGCCTCCCTCAAGCCCCGGCGCCTCCACGGCTTGATTCAGCCGACCGGACCTGACGCTGCTCTGACGTGCTCCTAATTGGCCCGTGCAGCCACCGCGCAGCTACGAGCTTGTTCTCGGCGACAGAGCTTGTTCTCGGCAACGGCCCATGGAGTCGAGAGCAAGGTTGTCTCTCAGCTTATATTGGCCATGGCCGGATGGGCATTGAACTCTAGGGTCGAGGAAGAAGATGACCACTGCTAACCAGAAGCTCTGGATTGACAAAGTTCCCTGACTTCATGAGCTCTTAATCGACATTTCGACACGACCTCATTTTTGTGTTTCCGTTAGGTAGAGAGCCAGCAGGGGCGAGAACTAATAATGATGCTCTTTCCAGCTGAGTGTGTTTCGACAGAAACTGAGAGTTGGCGGGTCTCTTATTAGTTTATAAGAGCTAGTAGTTAGTAGTATCACTGCAACTCTTGTAATTCTGTAGCTCAGTAGTTTGCTAGTCTAGGTGCTTCATTTGGGCCAGATGCGATGTTGCTTTGGTCATCTGAATATTGTCCCTACAGCTGTAATTCCTCTTGTATCTACCGACATGGCTTCAGGATAAACGGAAATCATTTCCATCTCAAAAAAGAAAAAAAAACGAATAAAAATTTTCATGATAGGTTGATCCTACATATATTCCTTCTCTTTCCTCTCTCTCTCTCCCTATGCTCAATCCCGGTTGTTTCCCGATTATTTTCTGGCTTTCTTTGAGCCACAAAACTTTGGGTCTGCAATTCGACATGGCAACAAGACACGGGCTCGAGCAGGTTATTTCGCTTCTTGCTGGCACGAACTTTGTGCTCCAATCTCTCAAGCTCTAGTTTTGTTCTTAATATTAGTATATTGAGTCAAGCTGTTCTTCGCCATGTCTTCGGCCGAACATAATCCGGCCAGCACACAACACCATTGGGCCCTAACTTGGGCGGGACAATTGATGATTTCTTCCCTTTTAAATGACACTTCTCCAGATTTTTCTATTTCCATGTTTCTTAATAAAATGTTCTTGATCCCATTAAAACTTTAGGATTTATCTTAAAAAGACCAAACCAGACAATTTGCATGCCACGTAGACTCACAGCGAATCCCTTCGTCTCTTTTCTTCCTCCTCCGCTGCCGACTACCACACCATGGACGGGCTCCTGTGCTCGCCGAGACCTGAGCTGCCACCACACCACCACCAAGGTGTACTCGCCAGCACCCTTCTCCTTTGTTCTTCCTCCTTACGGTCGGCCGTCGCACCATGACCCGGCGCCACCTCTGCACATCCACCACCGCGAGTCAATCTCGATCTTATGCTTCGCGCACCTCCCCTGCCTTGTTCGTCATGCCGCGTTGTCGGGGTCTAGCAAGCAAGCCAACCGCCCCCGTCGCAGCTCACGTGGCTGCTTCTTCAATCTTCAGTCCGCAGTGACGGAGGTGTGAGTGCCCGACTTCTTCTGTATGCTCTGCGGCTCCCACATTCCCACCCTAGCGGCTGGCTCGTCATCGTGCTCCAACGGCAGGGCGGCAGCATGCGGTTCAAGGGATGCAAGCACGGTGCACTGCACTTGGCCAGCAACGAGCACCAGTAATGGTGCTCGTCGAGACTCCTCTGTGAGAGTTACTCTTCCTTGTTCAACGACCTGTCGCGGGTGTTGTGTCAGATCCTGTTCACTATTCTGAATTGGCAACATTATTCCTGGCAACTATGAAATTCTTGGCAAAAGTAATCCTTGACTGTTGTTGTCGTCGTGTTGAAGTGTTCCGGTGGAGCTCTTTCAGTAGCACGAATCTTAAAGTAGCTAAGCCTAATTTAATTAATATGAACGTCTTTTTAATTCCAAATCCACGGGCTCGCCCGGCCCAACCTTGATCCAAAAGCTGGACCAGCCCAAGCGGCAAATTTGGAATATCGTCGTTCTATTTCGTTCATTCCTGTCCGCTGTCCTGCAGAGGAAGGTCGATCGATCGGGGGGCAACGGTGCTCCAACTCCGGGACCAGCGCTCAGTCACTTGTAGACTTTCTTTCCTCCAGCAAACCGATGATGATGTGCTCCTGCTCGCCATGCTGTTCCTGCTGCTACTGCCCCGCAAGTCCACAGAGGAGGCCGCAAAGACTGTAGTTCCCAATTGCAATAACGATCGTCGTTGCGGCAGCGCTACAACCGATTAATCATGGAAGCGTTTCACTTGCATGTTACGGTGAAGGAACTCATAAGACATAGTTTTTGTTGAATCTTTTATCTCACGGTTGTTGGAAGTTGAAACCTCCATTCGAGTAGTGAACTAATAATGTAGGGATTTGAATGTGGAAACTAATTACTCGATTAGCCTACTGAGTCTTGATCGATGGCCGATGGGTAGAATAGGCGACAAACAGAGGCGGAGATTCATGGCGCTGGGCTCTTTCTTTGTTTCTTTCACCGAGAGGTAGGATGACGACGATGGATCGGTTTGATCCGCTTTTTCCGGCTCGGGTGGGCTGGGCTGAGTTGATCTGGAACAGGCAGGGCTAGGCGGAGCTCAGGTTTAGAAAAATTAATTAGCGTTTAATTAGAGTGCTTTGAGATCTGTGCAAGTTTTTGGAAAAAGCTCCACCGGAGCAGTTCTCTGCATATAGAAGGAGAAACTCAGATGATACATGAAGTAGTATCTGCAATAGCAAGGCAAATATGGCGTCTCTGACATCTTGGATATTTGTTTACCTCTTAATTTTCCCCTAGTAAGTTGAAGAAGGATTTGGTCAGCAGTAAAAGCTTCTTCACCAAAGCGCTGAATTGATGCTATTTGCTATTGACCTTTACACTGGAGACAGCGTGCGATTGACATTTACACTCAAGATATGCAATGCCGCCTTCTTATCCAAAGCTCTGAACTGATGTCAGGGTAAGCGAGAAATCATTTTATTTAGCATTTCAGATGCTCCTAGTCCACATCCCTCATTTAAGTTGCTAAGTTCTAGACCAGAGCGCAAGGCTCTTGAAACCTCTTCTCCTCAGTGTAGCTCCTTTTCCCCAATCAGATTCACATCAAATTTTCTGCTCTTTTGGGCTCAGTCCAAAATCAATTACTGCGTATGTGCTCCATATATCTTGGATTTGATTGAGCAACTCCAAGATATCAATATCCTGTAGCTCCTTCCCGTATCTAGTTCCGTTTAGAAAGCTCTGTTCTTGCCTTTGCATCCCCCGTTGTTGCTGCTCTGCTTGAAACTGGCTCCAATCTCAATTCCTCAGCTCTTGTTGCTGCTTGTTGCCGTTCAATTATTTAATTATTTTCTTGCTGCTGCGGAGGTGGAACTCATCACGGGCGACTGCGATTGTGTCGAGTGATGCTCCGGCGACCATTTCCACACGACAGCCTGCAACTTGGGAATCATGAGCAGGAGGTCGTTGGGGTTGGGCGCGTGCATCGCGTCCGACGGCATGCTGCCGAGTGCCCGTGCACCTTGGTGGTAGCGGTGGCCCAGGCATCGGTGAGCAGAGGAGCCCGTCCATGGTGTCGCAGTAGGTGGCGGGCAGTAGGAAGGAAGAAGGCGAGGGGCAAAATTGTTATTCAGATTCGCTGTAAGCCTACGTGGCATGTAAATTGGCTGATTTGTCCTTATTAAGATAAATCCTAAAGTTTTAGTGGGGACCAAGAACATTGGAAGTATCATTTGGAACTTGTAATCCTTGTCACGAAGACCAAACAGACCGAACAATTTTTCAACATATTCCCATACATCTACACAGCCACCAGGTTAGGAACCTTAGTTAACATACATAGCTTAAAATAATCCCAAACTAAAACAAACACTCTCAATTGAAACTTAAGTACTTCCAGCAACTAAACTTCAGTTGCAGGCAGAAAAGAGAGAAGGGACCAAGCGACAGTGACTTCCAATGGGCAGAATCCATCGATGCAGAGTTCCTTGGAGCTTGTACCAACCTTTTGAGGTTTGAAATCCACTTCACCGAATAAGGGCACACTGCCATCTGAAGCATTGACACGGATCCTCAGCTTTCCAATAATTTCAACAGAAACAACATGCCGAGAAAGGTTGACATCGTCCCCTGTGAGAGGCACTTCCTCATCTACAGAATCAAGCAACAAGATTTCCTGGTTTAAACTGTCCGTAAAGGCAGCAAAACGTCCACAAAAACCATTTGGCCATGAGCCAGAACTGACTTTCACACTGATTGTAGCTTCCACAGACCTTACAATAATGCCAAGACCAAATTCCAATGTGCTTAGTCTGCTGGTGTAAGATCTCGTAGTGTAGTATGAAGCCCTAGGCTTAGTGCCGTCCCAGAATGAAGTGGCTAGAAGGCTTAATTCTTTGTCATCAGATTCAGTGGCGCCCCTCACATGCAATGAAACCTCCAATGACACAGGGTCACACAATATTGCCGCACACATAGGACCTTTCAGGACTAAATATGGATCCTGCACACAAAATCATTAGATAAAGCGGTAAGTAACATTAAGTGAACAAAGAGGAAAACACTGAGAAGTGTAATCCATACATCATAGTTGCAAGGTGTATAACACAAATGATTAAAAACAGATGTCTCAAAGTATGAACACAAATAATAATGAATGCATAACATGCAAATCGAACATTTGTATGTATGCAGTACCTTTAAACAACCCTGTAAAAGATGCTAGTAAAATTCAGGGAACAGACCACATTAATTTAGGGTAGTACGTATGAAAACATATACGACAAAAGTTTTAAAGGATTTGAGGGATAAAATCACATAGTGAGGCCATATGTAAAAAGACCAAAATCTCCCCAGGAAGATGTTGGAGTCAAATACAGATAGCAGAATGGACACAAACCTTTTGCAGAGATCCAATTTACAAACGTGATTTGTTTTCCATGTTACAAAACAATTAAGTCAATGACATGTATCCCATTTTAAATTAGTAATTTGCTAAGTCTGACTTGAGTTGTGCTGCAAGACAATCAGTTTTTTATAGATAGCAAAACCCGGTTCCTGCCTCTACATGTTTGCTTGCCATTAAGTTCGGTATTGTTATAGTTAGCCTCCAGATTATTCCAGAATGTAAAAGATTACATAAGCATCAAGTTGCCCAAGGACATGTAGGAATGAAGGGCAAAACCTTAACATGTCTAGCTCTCCATCCTCCATCTACCCTTGCACTCCCTCTAATCAAGCCACGCCGCTAACAGTCCACATTAATTTGGTCTTCTCACTTATTTATACATAGATGCAAGTAGTAATGGGCATGGTAGCATGGCAATTTAAGAGGTAGTCATGGTAATATGTATATAATGGTTCTTTGTCTACAGCTAATTAGTGGCCAGTAATAGAATTACATGACCTAAGATGGTTCAGTGCAGAAAAACAATGGATATTACATGATGCCAAGCACAATAAGACTAACTAGAAGACAGGGTGTGTGGCAGAAAATACAAGGAATAGACAGGACAGCACGGGAGATAGTTGTAAGAAATATTAGGACCTGATCCGTGATGGTTAGACAGCTATCCCTTTCTCGAATGAAGATGACATTGCGTTTGTGATCCACCGAATCACGTAGAGCAACCACACCAAATACATCCAGCGGCCACGGCAAGCCTTCAATTATTTCTGCAACTTTGACTGAAAGTACCTCTAATGTTCTGAATGTTGTAGCATCATACGGCAGTGGATTACATGTGAAACGCATGCAAGGGATATTTGCTGCATGTGGTTGGAGACTTCAAATGAGTTGGCAATTCGTGTATCCAATAGCAAATAGTAGCAGTAGTAATAATATAATAGCAATTAAATTATCACAAAAAGTAATAACTAAATGTGCATGAATTGCATATAAACTACTATTATTCTTCAGTCCAGATCGGATCCTACCACATGTATTGACATATTCTATCACAGGTAGTAAAGTAGATGAAATAATCAAGACAAAACCAGTACCAAAACAACCTCAGTATATTGTTAAATAATTAACGTGAGTTGGGAATCCGTGTCCAATAGCAATCAATAAGCAGTAGTAAACAACAACAACTAACATGTGCATGGGTTGCATTTAACCTATTGTATTCCTCGATCCAGATCTAATACTACCACATGTATCTATTTATTATAAAATAAAATATATAATCTAACATCATAGGAATAGGAAGTATCTGAAAAAGTTCAGTTAAATACACTAACAGCAACCTGAAAAAGAGATAATTAACAAGTTACTCACTGTTGTCCTCGAAGCGACCGTGGGATTCGACATAGATCTCTTCCCAAGTCTGTTTGTGGGATTTATAATTAAAGGCGAGAGGGTCCTTGAACTTCTCAGCAATCGAATCACACTCTTCACTTTCTTCTTACATCTTCTGCTCCTCAGAGTTTTCCGAAATTGGCTCTATCTCCGCCGCTTTACCTTTGACTTTAGCTTTGCGGTTTCTCTTCCTTGCTTTCCTCTTCTTCAGTTCCTCAGAGTTCTCCATCACCAGCTCTATCTCCTCCGCATCGGACGTCGCTTCGCCTTTGCCTTCATATTTAGAGTGTCTCTTCCTCTCCACCTCCAAATCCTCCATCTTCCTCATTACCAAATATCTCTGCGCCAACAATCTCTCCTTCTGCCGCATCATACCACCGATTGCTTTCCCTTCGGGATCAATAGAACTCTCAGCTTTAATTAAAGCCCGCAAATCCTGCAATTTGCGGTTCAACTTCGACACCGCCTCCGACTCTCTTATCAATAAAAACTTCAGATCCATCTCCATCTCCGACTCAGAATCCATCTCAGACTCTACCAAAGCTGCAGATTGTACTCGCCGCCGTCACGCTCCGGGTAAGAAACCCTAGATCTGGTTCCTTGCCTCTCGCTAAAGAGGAGGGGGTGGGCGGAGGGGGGGAGGACTCCTACCCTACTATATAGCTACCGTGGCACTCGGCCCAAGGCCCAGCAGGCGCGCGGCCCAGAACCAGGCCACCGCGTGCCGGACAACCAGATGGGAATTTTTTGAGAGCGCGAGCCAGGAGGGCAGTTGGAGGGACTCACCGTTGGACAGATGGTGAATTTTACTTTTTAGCTTTTATTAAATTAATATTTTAATAATAACTTATATTAATACTAAATTTATAGAATCTGGTCCTTCTGGCCACGTTAAAAAGTTTAAGTGACATGTATATAGGATTACACAAAGTGCCACGATTAGATTTATATATCACGCCAAAAATGGATCGAATTCTAAAAATATATTTTAAGAAATTATTTCTAAAGTATCAGTTGAGGAAGGAGTAAATAATTAAAAAAACTTCGCAGATGGCGTGCGAGCATAACAGATGCATGGTAAGCCGCTGCCTCAATGCGCGAATGGCTTCTGACTTTATGAACCTTTGTGACTGATTGCATCCTGTCGTCACCACCAGAAATAAGAGCATTCTTCCAGCGGCAACTATAAATCTCACTTATTTCTGCAACTTTGCATGAATATCTGTAGGGATCTGCTCATGTTACCGCAGTTCATTTCAAGCATCAGATAGTAAAAATTACAAGTACAAAATAAACATCGACAACATCTAGTTTAAAAATCTGGTTCCCAACACACTGCAGCGTAATTGCAACGTCACTACTTCCAGCAACAGATCTTACCTTTTCCCTTTTGGAGGGAAAACCACTCGGCAAGCTCTATTGATTAGAGAGCACCGGTGAAAACTACTGGCCACAGTAGCACGGTACTACGTAGATCCAATGCGCAGGTCTTCGAGTTCAACAACAGCGCAGGACAGGATAGGTTTTCGCTCGTGACACAGACGTACAGTAAGCTATCAATAACAGAAGTAGAACTACGGTGATAGCTAAGGTTAAAGCACCAAGATAAAACTGTGTCCTAGTCGACTCCGGAACCCAGTTGACCTCTTTTCTATTTTGGATATAGTAGGAATTGTTCTCTTCTTACTAAATGGAGTCGTACAAAATAAACTAGAGAATCTCCAACCATTATTTAAATGAGGTTTCTAAACTAAAACTTAGAAAGTTATTAAAAAAACAAAACTCCAACTGTTCTCTAAATAATGTCCCTAAATATTGCAATTCCCAAAACACGTCTATGACTCTTCATATTTAGCAACCAGATTAAAACTCCCTAAAGACATATTCTTATGGTTTTTTTTACTTCCTACAAATTATTGATGGGTCATATCTAATATGATTCTAATTTTTAGGAAACGAATTATTGGAAGCTATTATAGGACGTGTCTTATTTTTACTCCTAACAGATTTAAAAACCTTCTAAATCCTATGTTTAGGGAGTAATTTTTTATATGATGATTAGAGATGCTCTAAGAAGTTCTGACCCAGGCCTGGGTTCGGTTGCCATTCTCATATATCCCCACCAAATTCCAGACTGGAAGGTGGCAAACCACATGTATATGTATCCATCCGTTTTAAAGCCTGCTACTCTTTAACAGTAGCAGACGAGGAGCAGATCGTAAATGATACAAATTGGGATTATCAGCTCATAGGTAGAAACTTTACACGCATCAAGAAAGGCGTGAAATTAATCTACCAGCAACAAAAAAAAAGGATAATGACAATAACCATCGAGGGTATACAAGATCTGCAATAAAGCATTCTTATGCCAACAATTTGCAGTTGCCAAACAAATTTCCCAAATCCCAGACCATGCTGCTCATTTTTGCCGTTGTTTCGTATTAGATCCTAATGCAAGAAGAATCTTCTTCCTTGGGCCCTGGGGAAAAACATCCATTAACCTCATAGCCAATTATAATGCACATAACTGATTCAACAAAATGTACAAATTCCAGGATGCGTTAGTAGAGGATTTTATGTTGTAGAAGATACTATGCAGGTATAATTATTAAAAGGATGGTTAACAATCTCTGCAGAAAGCATTCAGTGCAAGAAGTGCAGTCACTCTTCCCAACAGTAGCTGCAATTGCTAGTCCATAAACAAGTTGAACGTTTTTCTTTCTTGTGACTAATTAACCTTGAATCATGCTGCAACTCATTTCCAAATATAAAACTCAGGTTAGTATCAATATTAGCCACCCTTATATCAAATGTGAAACTTGCCAGTCAAGATGTGTACAATGTACGCCACACAACCCTCTTGATTAAAAAGACACTAAATATTTGTTCTCTTGCCTACACACACTGGAAGGCCATATATGACCAGCGTATAATCTTGGTAACAACAAAGAGTGCATTGAACACTACAAGTAAGATGAGTTATGAAGCTTTATTTCTACAGAAAACAAAAAGGAATATCTGATAACCAACCATGTCTGCAAATATAATTCAATTTTCGGAGAAAATCATGAACCATATGACATTTTGACTGCATGTTTCAAATGAGCTTCAGTTGGTAGTCACTATATTCATAGTCTGGTTCTAATTTAGTTTCATCAGTAACAGCAACAGTGCTGAAGTAGCCAAAGAACATAAACTTCATGGTTTCACAGATCAGATGGGGTTGTGACTTTGCATGCATTGTTGAGAATGATGCAGGTGAAATAGTGTCATTTTCATTTCTTTAGTCATATTTGCTTTACTGCTAGAGATGCTATTATGCATTTGGTTAAAAAGGCAGCATATTTCCGACCTACCATTGGCACCCCCATGTCTTTGAGGTCGCTTTCTCCCATTTGCCTCAATGCAGCCATATCCACCTGAAGTAAATAGTATGGTTGACAAGACAAAAGTATTATTGCCACAATAAATCATCCCATAAACAAATTCACTGCCTTAAAACATGCAAGTATATAGTATCATATCCTAAGTCCTAAGCTTGAATGGATTGAGAAATCTTTACATTTGACAAACACTGGAAAAACCATGAGATGGTGTAATATTTCGAACATCCCTCAGGGGAACATGCAGAAAACATGAACTATATCAACAAGAAGATGACACTTTTAAGGAACATCAGTTCGTAACGTCGTGCAACACAACATATATAAGGGCATAAGGCATCGCCATCCAGATTTCAGGTATCAAAACTATAGCAGCTACATCACGTAAGACCTTCAAAGAAACATTTTAATAGATTGAAAAGAAAGATGTAATGGAACATCACCTCCTCAGCCTGAAAGAGAACAGCATACTTTTCAAGACCAAGTGCATTCAACAATCCAGTAACCGTTTGAGAAGCTTCTGTCTGCAAAATTGAATAGAAAAATGTCAAAAAAAAAAAACAAGCATAAATGAGCGTAATGATTTGCATAACCAAAATACAGCTATAAATCAATGTGACACCAAGACAGTTGTTAGTATAATTGGATGTGCAGCTTTTATATAACTATAGAGAAAGTGAATGGAAAAGATTCCATCCACTTGAACTATTATTATGTTGTACCAGAGTTATCCTTGTATAACCATGTTTCAATGATTTTGGCATTAGAACGTTTTTCGGTATCTAAACCCCAAAAGCCTCTTCAACACTAGGAACAAATACCAAATAGATGAGCAAGCACATCACTGGTCAAAAGGCAAAAAGCAACATGGACTCTCGGGAAGCCTAGCTAAATTCAGATCTATGAAAGGAAGTGCAAATACAAACCATTACAGGGGCTGTAGGCACAGCTGGACTAGATGAAGCGATTCCATTAGCTCTCGGCACTGTATCAACAGAAATGGTGGATTTGCCATATGGTTGGGATCTTAATGTCTCAGGGGCATCTCTTGCAGTATGACTTGGAGCTCTTGAGGAACCGAGAGGTCTAAGGGATGACATAGACCGAATCTGCTCATAAGCTCTTGGTGGAGATGTGTCACCCCGAACTCTTCTAGGCATTTCAGGTGATCTGTGCCTCGAACCATCAGATACCCATGATGAATAACGATTTCTTGAAGAGTCCAACTGTATCAACTCATCCATGCTTCTTGCAGAAGGGACAAGGCTTGCAACAATCGCAGAGGTCCTTGAACCAGGGACACCCTCCCTTGAAGAATATCGAGGCCTTGGTTCTGGAACATCGTCTCTCATATCATACCTAGCCCTCGATTCTGGAACATGGCCTCTTGGATCATGTCTCGGAATTTTTTTACGATTCCGAGAAAGCTTTTCACGGAGATCCCCTCCATTCTGTTCTATGCCACCATTACTTCTCTGTATCAAGCCTTTCCTCATAAGTTTCAGTCTCAGGTCATCCTCGCCAACCTGGCAGTCTTATGTTATGCAGGGCAATATATGCAATAAAGTGGTGTCAGGCCTATTACAAATCCTTGTGAATGGAATATTAGAAGTTGAAGGTTTACCATCATCTCCATACGAGCTTTTGCTTTCTGTCTGTCGCCTGCAAAATGAAAGAGAAACCAAATTGCTGAGCAATCAACTACAAATTACAAAAGAAACAAGCAAGGAAAGCTACTGATCGGATGTAAGGAATATACAAAAATGAATACACCAATTGGAAGCATCTATATTATGGTTTTCCAAAAGCAAGTGCTTGCTAAATCTAATAAAATGTATTAAAGATGAATGAGTAAGAGACAGAACATGGAGTACGTCTAGGAAAAAAATAAGTATGCATGTCATATGTACTTAAGATAACGCTGATTCTGCCTGAACAGACAAGACGCTTAGATCAGGGTACTTGAGATCATACTGCAGTTAATTCGCATTGAAACAGGAAAATGCATTTTCATCTTCTCAACTAAATTATTGAACATGTAGTTAAGATGATCATAAATAAATGTAACTGCAGCACCTATAAGTTAAATGCATTTAAGCTATTGTGAATTACTGAAAACATGTCACTGTAAAGCTCAGGCGTCAAGCCATGACACAGAATTGGAGGTGAAGATGAAAAGACTTGCATCATGTACAAACAATGGAAATCACAGATCCAAGGAAGATACCTTTTGTTTCTCTGTTGGCTTTCAATAAAATCAGAATCAGCCACGTTACTTCCTAACCTCTCCCGCATAGATCGTTTTTTCCCTGAAAATGGTACTTCGCCATCGTTACCAAAATCAGAGATAGCCCTCCTTTTCACAACCTGTGACGAACAAAACTAAGGTTGAAGAAATTGAAGTAAACCCATAGATATTTGGGGGACCATGATATGCAAAAGGCATGCAAGCATTACAAGGTCATTGACATCATGGAAACCTAAAATCAGTCTTGGACATATTACTAATCTAAGAAAGTGACAAATAATTTGTTATATCAAATAGTTCAGAAAATAACATAAACAGGCATAAGCAAAGAGGTGGTATGAGGGCTTCACCAAAGATAAAAACATAACAGGAATACAATGGTGTAAAAATTACCAGTTTACCACCAAAAGGACACAGCATTTGAAAGCAGAATGTGCATACAACATACTGGTAATCCATCTTTTCTTCATGTTAGAAATTTTCAAGTAACTCAAGTGTAACTAATGTAAATACATTTAGCAACCCATAGCACATGCATTACCTGCATCAATTTTGTAAACATACCATGCATCAATCATGATTCACACTCACTACCATTCCCATCTAGTTTCTCTCCATACACTTTTATGAGAAAAGCAGACAACTCCTCATGTGGAGCATCTAGAGGCTCCTCTGCTAAATCCCAATTCCCATAACGCAGGAACAGCCATTCAGGTACTTATTAGCTCACATATAACAGTTAGAAGCGAAAGCTATCAAGTTGTCACAACCTGGAAATCGGCCATATCTTCCAACATTACGCCATCTTCCCTTGAGGTGAAAAGTTAAGCTTAGTACCTTCAGCACACAACAACCAAATCTAACAACATAAACCGCCATTTGAACACAAGAAATTGCTCAAACAAGGTATTGCAACCCAGGCTAACTGCCCAACACTAGCGCGCCCGAATCAAGGTCAGCCGAAGCTACACGGTCGCGTTGTGTTTCCCTCTATCAGATCACCTAGCCCGCACCTAATCAATCAACCCACCAACGACAGGAAATCAGAATCTGCAACGGAAAATGAGAGCACGGGACAATCCGAGATCCGCAGAGCACGGTCGACCGAGAGAACGGCTCACCTGACCACTGCGGCCGAGCGTGATGGTGACCTGTTGCCTGGAAGACGAGGAGGCCATCGCCGCCGCCGCGAGCAGGGAACCTTCAGGAGCTAGGGGAGCGGCACGGGAGGAGCGGGCAGCGGCACGGCCGGCGGGAAAGCGATGGGAGCGGCTAGGCTAGGGTTTGAGAGGAATGGAGTTTTGGGCGCCCGCTACCGGCGGTCGAGACGGGGAGCTCCTCCGCTTTGGCTTGCGTCCGCGCACAGGTTCGTGCGGGACCTTATTGCGCTTTCCGGATTTCGACAGAGTTTTTCTTTTCGTGGGCTCGTGGCCGTGGCGAATGCCGGGGGGATCGTGCGTTGTTGATGGGTTACTGTTTGAGACTAGTTAAGATTCGGTTCAGACGGTTGAGATATAGAAGCTTTTTTTCCCTTTTTCTGATGTTTTTTATATATACAAACTTTCGTTGTTTAAGATATAAAAGAAGTGCAAAAAAATTTCTTTGAACAATTGGATATTTATTTTTACTTTGGGCCATCTATTTATGCCCTTCTTTTCCAATTACCATCGTTGCCATTTGTGGTCCATTGACTTGGTCAAAGTAAAACAACTATACAAAACTTTAAAAAAAATGACGCGAACTCGCAATTGGCACAAAACAAGGGCAAAACTACAATTTTCTTAGGATTTGTTCTTTTGCTGGTTAAGGCAAAAATATATGTAAAACAAGTTAAGATTTTGCAAATTTGTTTTTGCTTAGCATCAAAATAGTAACATCAAAACAGAAAATGGCAATGTTGTTTTAGAACCACTACAACATAAAAAAAAACTATGATAAAAATGTGGAAGATTCAAATAGAGACCTAAATACAAAATCAGTACATCAAAATGTTTTAAAATTATAACTAAAATATTATCTTGGTTCATCAAATTACCTTTGAAAAAATTGACAGATGACATAAACCTAAGATAGAACAATACTTGAACAGTGTTTTAGGCCTTAACCAGCAAAAGAACAATTTGTGAACTTGTTTTATTATATTCTCATGACGCTCCGTGGCTAAGGCATCAAAAGTTTTAGGTGATCTTCAGGACACTAAAAATGTTTTAGGTCCTTTCTATTCTCATGATGAAGGACGAAAGATAATTGATCAAGCGGCGATGTACTACTCGAGGCTTATTATGCTTGTTCTAGATTACATGATATTCCAAATTTATATGTTTTCCTATGAAGTTGATTTTTTTTTTTGAATTTCCACATGATTTTGAGAGACTCTGTGATTTCAAAGAGAATTAAATTGCTTTAAGTGTCGTTAGAGAATTTAAATATGGCTTTAATATTGTATCTTGAGTGGAAGTATTCAGAACGTTGAGATCCTTTACATCAGTTACTAGTTACTGTTAACGCAACAGCATTACTGTAGAGGAACTCATCTGTATTCAGAATGGTTTCAGGCAAAAATGACCTAAATGAAATTTTGAAATGATCAATGATCGGCGATTATGTCAATCCGTTTTTTAACACGCATCTCAAAGCACCGGCTAACCGCCCTCCCTGGCTCTGTCCGTCTTCTTCCTTCCGGTCGGGCAAACGCGGTGCCTTATCCGCCGCCCTGCCCGCCACGGGCTTCAGTTAAACCTCTCTTCTCTCCCTCCGCTTCCCACCGCACCTTTTCCCACGCAAATGCCCCTCCTCTTCTCGCCGCGCCCTGCGCCTCTCCTCCTCTTCCTCCCCTCCACCTTCAAACCCCACTCCCGACCCCGCCTCCGCCCCGTCCACGCCTCCGCGTCCCCCTCGCCGGAGCTCCTCGGGCAATCCGCGCTCCGTCGCATCTCTGAAAAGCTCCGTAGCCTCGGCTACCTCGAGACCTCCCTCGAGGCCGCTGCGCCGGCCCCGAGCACGAGTGATACGGCCTGCTCCTCCTCCCCCGGCGAAATCTTCCTACCTACCCCAGCCCGGCTCCCGCGCCACCGCGTCGGCTCCACATTAGACCCGAGCTGGGCCACTGGCGACGGCGAGGCCGACCCTGCGGCGCGGAGGCGGAGAAGGAGCAAGCGCGGAAGGGATGCTGGGGCCTCGGCCCCGCCATCCGCGGCGGAGCTGGCCCTGCCGCGGGACGAGCTGCGGCGGCTGCAGGGAATCGGGATCAGGGTAAGGAAGAGGCTCAAGGTTGGAAAGGCGGGCGTGACGGAGGGGATCGTGAACGGGATACACGAGCGGTGGAGGAACGCCGAGGTCGTTAAGATCAGGTGCGAAGACGTCTGGGCGCTGAACATGAGGCGCACCCACGAGATTCTTGAGGTGAGCTCCATCCTTGCAGTTGGACACTGAATATAAGGCACGATGCAGTGGCGTTTGCCGTTGTTCTGTCCGTCTGTTTCCTCACACTATCAAAAAATTAGGATTTTTTTAAATAATGGAACAAAGTTCCCGCTGTACCCAAGGGTACACGAAGCCAAGATCTTACAACGAGTACAAAGACTCCCACATTGGAACACAAAGATTACAAGGAAGAACACCCCAGAGACCTAAGCCTCTCTCATTCAAAATTACTAGAACAATGGAAAAAAAGCCAACTTAACTAAAGAGAGAACTAGCCCTCAATCCTAAGTCGGAAGCTCCAACCAAACTTTGAAAAGATTTGCATGATCACCGTCTCCAAGAGTCGGCACCCATCCTTTAGCAAGGACCTCTCATCCACCTTATGTAGCAAGGACCACCAACGAATCCAATGTGTTGCCCTGAAAATTACCTGCAAAAAGGAGTTAGTCTTAGACTTATTAAACACCATATCATTTCTATTCAACCATATCGTCCAACATAGAGCTGTAGCGCCTAATAATATCTGATTTTTGGCCTTTGGCGGCATACCAAAAAGCCAAGTCCCAAACATATGCGAGACACTCATCGATGGTTGAATTCCAAAAGTGATATGCACAGTGTTCCATATGAATCTAGCCATATGACAATCAAAAAACAAATGTTGAATTGTCTCTAAAGAACTACAAAAACATCTAGTATCTCCTTGCCACATCCTTTTTGCTAGGTTGTCTTTAGTTAAGGTCGCCCCCTTTGATAGGAACCATAGGAAGACTTTAATCTTCAAAGGAACCTTAAGCTGCCATATTGGGCTATTCCTAGACTCCTTCTTGTATCAATGCCAAATACATAGATTTGACTATAAAGGAACCACTCTTGTTCAAATCCCATCAAAAAATATCTTTGTTGTCATTTAGTTCTACAAATGCCACTGAAGCCACTAACTTATGCCACGAAATTAAGTTATTGTGAACCAAGGCCCTCCTGAAAGGAACATTCAACGGTCTTGTCCCTATAACATTAGCAATTGTTGCATTCTTTCTCCTTACAATGTTATAGAGACCCGGGTATGTAACTCCTAAGGGCTGACCACCTAACCAAGTGTCCTCCCAAAACCGTATTTGCTCTCCATTGTTAATGATGAAAGACCCACCTTGAAAGAAAAGATCCTTATCTTTCATGAGCCCCATCCAAAAATGTGAGTCCCCCGGTCTAACTTGCACTTGAGAGAGGGTTTTTGAGGACAAATATTTCCTTCTTAGAAGGCCTTGCCATATTCCCTCCTCATTAAGTAATTTAAACAACCATTTACTCAAAAGACATTTGTTTTGTACATCAAGATTTTATATCCCTAAGCCCCCAAATTCCTTTGGCTGGCACACCACACTCCAACGAGTTAATCTATACTTCTTGTGATCCTCGCTTTGCCAAAAGAAATGAGATCTATAATAATCCAATTTTTGAAGAACTCCTCTAGGGATTTCAAAAAAGGAGAGCATATACATAGCCAAACTAGTTAGCACGAAGTTTATTTGCACTAGCCTTCCTCCTATCAACATAAGCTTCCCTTTCCAACTACTTAGCTTTTTCTAAAATTTTTCTTCAATAATCAACCAATCTTTGTTAGAGAGTTTCTTATGATTCATTGGTATCCCTAGATACTTGAAAGGGAATAGACCACCCTTGCATCCAAAAAGCTTCACATACTCATGTTCAACCTCCTTTGCTTTGCCATAACAAAAAAGTTCACTCTTATGAAAATTAATCTTAAGACCGGACAATTGTTCAAAGGCACTTAAAACTAGTTTAAGCTCCTTTGCATGCAGCAGATTATGTTCCATAAAAAGGATAGTATTGTCCGCATATTGTAACACCGATAGGCCATCCTCCACTAGGTGAGGTATCACTCCACTTATTTGACCATTAGCCTTTGCCCTTTCTATTAAGGTGGCCAACATATCCGCCACAAGATTAAACAAAATTGGTGAAAGGGGATCCCCTTGACGTAAACCTTTTTTAGTTTGGAAATAGTGACCCACGTCGTCATTTACCTTAACGGCTACACTTCCTCCACGAACTATTTGATCTATCCATTGGCAAAGTTTGGGTGTGAAGCCTTTCATCCTTAGCGTTTGTTGGAGGAAAAACCAATTCACCTTGTCGTAAGCTTTCTCAAAATCTAGTTTCAAGATAACTCCATCTAACTTCTTGCGATGCATTTCATGGATAGTTTCATGTAACACAACCACCCCTTCCATTATATTCCTTTCGGACATAAACGCCGTTTGCATAGGCTTGATCACTTTTTGAGCTACTAGCGCCACTTTATTGGTCATAACCTTGGTAAAAATTTTGAAGCTCACATTTAGTAGGCAAATTGGTCTATATTGTTGAATTTGAGTTGCTTCTTGTTGTTTTGGGAGCAACGTGATCACCCCAAAATTTAGGCTATAAAGGTTAAGCTTGCCTTTATAGAAGTCTTTAAAAAGAGCCATAAGATCTCCTTTAATGACTTCCTAAAATACTTGGTAAAATTCTGCCGGGAAACCGTCCGGACCGGGCGCTTTGTTATGTTTCATTTGGAAAATTGCCCTTTTCACCTCTTCCTCTGTAAATTCCGAAGCTAGAATTTCATTTTCTTCCTCGGAAATTTGAGGAATGTCCTCTCTAACTTCCTCATCTAGTGAGAAGTTACCGATAGATGGAGCACTAAAGAGTCTCTTGTAATATTCTGTTATATATTTTTTTAGATTCTCATCGCCTTCAATCATCCCTTCCTCTTGCTCTAGTCTAAAAATTCTGGTTTTCCTGTGCTTCCCGTTGGCTACTAGTTGGAAGTATTTAGTATTACGGTCTCCGAACAACAACTTAGTTGTTTTGGCCCGTTGATACTATTTTATTTCCTCTTCCCTCAAAAGATGAGCTAGTCTTTCCTTTAAGCTATGTTTAAGGTTAAGCTCGGTTTTGGTTAACAGGGCTGTTTCGGCTTTCTTATCTAATTCATCTGTCCTTCTAATTAACTCCTCCTTTTATTTCTTATATTGCCCACTTACATTTTTGGCCCATCCCGTAAGGAATTGTCTAAGTCTTCTAATCTTAGATTGTCAAATTTGTAATGGAGTATGTCCTCTATTCTCTTTATTCCAGCAAGGGTTGTTTAGTGGCGTGAGTACCATGTCCTGTATCGAGGAGGAGAGTTGTGTGATCAGAAATTTCCCTAGTCAACGCCTGAACAGTCGCAAGGGGAAATTTTGACTCCCATTCCATACATACAAGAATTCGATCTAGTTTTTCAAAAGTTGGTATCTCCCTGGAACTAGCCCAGGTAAACTTACGATTGGATAAATCTAGTTCTCTCAAATCTAAACTATCTATGACCGCATTAAAAAGAAAAGGCCATCTTTCATCGTATCGGTCATTATTTTTCTCCTGTGGGGATCTAATGATATTGAAATCACCACCCACAATGATTGGTACTGACTCCTTTGCACACCCTGAACTAATTTTGTTAGGAATTCCTCTTTAAACTCAGGCTGTGCGGCTCCATACACGGCAACTAGTACCCACTTGAAACCGTCAACCTTGTTTCTTAGTAGAAATTTAACATAATAATCTCCCTCATCTATACTCCCAATGTTCATGGCTTCCGTATTTATTCCCAAAAGAATACCACCGGATCTACCATGCGGTTGTGTCCAATGCCAGAAATAATCTTGTCCTCCACAAATATTGTTAAGTACTACTTTAGTAAATTCTCTCTTCCTTGTTTCTAAGAGAGCAATGAAGTCTAGCTTCTGCTCCTTAGATGTATCTGAAAAGAACCTAAACTTAGCCAAGTCACTAAGACCTCTGCTATTCCAGAATATTCCTTTCATTTTGCACCATTCTTATTTTTATTCCGCCTAACAACCCTTAATTTCCTATGTTTCTTGTTGTTAAAAGAGGACATGGACTTGTTCTTTTTAAAAACAGTCTCAAAATCACAGCTTCGGTGATCAATATCCTCATCCATCATCTCCTCCATCAAGTCCCCGCACAAGTGATTGAGGGTAAGGTTATCCATCTCAAAATCATTTTCCTCTTCTGCTATGTCATCTAAGAAAGACGTAGAGAGGAGCTCTGTTCTAGTGAACTCTTGCTCTATGTTCAAGAGATGGCTAGCCTACTTGTCTCTAATTTTTTAAAACTTTGAACTGATTCTCTAACAACATCATCATTAATCCCTAGATTAATTCCAATATTATTGAGCTTAGAAATAATAGAACTAGAAGAAAAAGAATTGAAGGAAACGCAATTATTACCTTCCTCCAAATTCCTCTTTGCTGCCCTCCTTTCAACCTTTGCCATCACATGCTCCTCCCCCAAACAAAGCGAGTCTAGGACTCGAGCGTGTCGGAGTGAGCACTCTTTCTTTTATACTTGCTGCTGCCCGGAAAGCTTGTTCCTAGAGAGTCTTGGATACCAGCCACTGGAGAATTAGGTGCCCGAACCACCACATCCCCCAGCCAGCTTCCCATCAGCTCCGTCCGCTTCTCCCCCTAAGGCGCCGCTAGCTTGGCTGCAGCCTCCTCACTGCACCGGGTCTGCTCAGTAGATGCACACCTCCCCTGTTCCACCGGCAGTACAGCCATAGGCAGCGCAGGACACGTAACCGGCCTAGCCTGCTGATATGTTGGTGCTGCTGCATGCACCCCATCCGAGCCGCCCAAGGTGCCCGAGTTAATTACCGGAACAGCCATAGGTGTCCCCTCCTCATTTTTGAGCACCAAATGTTCATCAAACACCTCATCTTTCTTTGAGCCTTCATCCCATTCTTCATCATTCACTTTATCACAACATTCCTCGATCAAGTCATCACAAGCTTTATCTATAATTTCAGTAGCCATCTTCCTCAATTTCTCCTCAATATCATCCATTTTTGGTGGACTTCCATCATTCCTTTCCTTATCTGTACCAACATCCTTGCCATTGCCATCCTTCGTTGTAGTGTCTTCGTTCCTAGAACGCTTGGACTCCCTATTAGGTTCTTGATCTTCATTCACCTTATCTTCCTCCATATTATCATTCCCTTCATCATCTTTGTTCAAGAAGTTCCATTCCACCTCCTCGTCATGCTCATCCACTCCAACTTTCTCCACCTCAAACTTGAGCTCAAAGTAATGGTCCCCAATGACCACATCAAGCTGGTTAGGAATAATTTTTGGGTCCTAAACAGCCACTTGCACTCTTCCAAAATCACTCTTACGAGTGGTCTTCATGTCTACCGTTAAAGTAGAGCCCAAAATGGTGCCAATTGCCCAAAGGTTGAGATACTCCCTTAGGCTCTTCCGAATTCCGGTTACACGAATCCACACCTTAGGAAGTAAGTACCAACCATCCTTATCATGCCATTCCTCAAAATCAAGTCTTACACCCGTGAGAATGCCATATTCCTAGACGGCCATGGAGCCAAAATGAAGAGTCCTTTGTAGTTTCGCCTTAGACGGAAAGACAACCACATAAGAACCATCCTTTTGTTCCTCCGGCTACCACTTCCATTTTCCAGTGACCGCCTTTTGGAGTTGAGCACATAGTTGCTCCAAGCTGAGATTACCACCTACCACCTTAACCAGGGCGGTCTTGGAGTCTTTCTTCTTGGACAGAGGTGGGTGAGCAATGTGATAAAAGCCCAACCCGGCCACAGCATATCCCACTGGATGCGCCACAGGCTTCGGCATCTTCAACAGAGGACACCTATGGTTGACGTGGTCATTATGCACATCACAAATGTCACAATAGATCAGTGTCTTACATCTCGACGCCATATGACCCCTTAGGGAACATCTTCCACACTTTTCCCCCTTTGGTTCCTGCTTGTCCAGCTCTCTTTCCTCCTCTCCCTGCTCTTCCGGTGATCCTTCAGGTGGTACATCCGCTGCTGCTGCACCCATCACAAGTTCCACCTGCGGCACCGAATCTCCCGTATTGTTCCCGGCCGGAAGCGGCCCTGCCGGAAACTGACGGCCTGCCAACTGATCAGGCACCGCTTTCTTGCCCCTGGGTATCGAGCTCCGCCCAGTCCTGCTGCCGGTAAAACCCCCACGGCGTGCCCCGAAACCCCGTCCTACCCTCGGGCGGAAGCCATGCCAGGGCACCCTGCCTCCTCTTCCACCGTAGCCTCCATGCCCCGGATCAAAGCCGAAAGGCCCTCTCCCGAAGCCACTTCCGTTGTGGAAGACGCCCTCTACACCTTCATGACCGAAGCTCCTGCCATAGCCAGCGCCATAGCCTCCATAGCCATGGTCCTGGCCACGGCCATGACCTTGCGCAGGCACACGTCCATCATCACGAACACCGCGGTCCGCTCCGCGCGCCGCACCTCGGCCGCCGGCGTCGAAGCCTCCTGCTCCTTGCATTTCACCGCCGCCAAGGGTTTGCACAGAGGAACACAGAGGTTTCGGGGACTAGGTTAGAAGAGGTGCTCGACCTGTTCAGTTCCCTGCGTTAGCAAAAAACTGGACCAAGCCAGCTGAACTAACAAAGCGGGCCTTTTTCCCTTCCTTCCCAATCCAAATCGCAACTCCCGACCCAGGTACTGGCCCAGTTACCCGACCAAGTCGCCGACCGATCATTGGTAAACGCGTCCCCTGTCGAGATTCAAAATTCGAAATCCCCTCTGACGGTGGACCCGTCGCCGCCGTCGACCTCACTGCCGCTTCCAGCCGTGTTTGCACTGCCACCGGCGCTACCTCCTGAGCTTTCCCCTGCTGCCTCTGCATCCTGCCCGCCCTAGCCAGGACATCGCCGAAAGTAAGCTTCGGTGATTCTCTCCTTGCCGGGAGGGGACCCTTCCAGGACTTCTGCGATGACAATTGCCCGACCTTCGCAATCGCCACCATCCCTGCACCAGGAAACGAAGAACGACATACCTCACCTTCCTGCCGACCATTCCACCTCGCCGCCATCAGACTTGACGACACCGGATTACCGCACCCTGGCGTCGATATCTTCCCAGCCTCGACGCCTCCTGGTCAACTAGCTTTGGTTATGTTTCATGGTAACATGCTGCTTCATGGTTATGTTTCATATTTTATTAGGATCGGAACATTTTCTTACATGATTCCACACTTAAAGGACAACTAGCAACTGCTGTGGTTATAATCCTGCTTAGATGATTTTCAAGCCATATGATCAAGATGGAGCAGTAGCTATTATGCATAAATAAAGCTATTGCTTTGGCAAATTGTATTTCATTTTTGAATTCCATTTGGCAATGTAGGAGATAAGGAGCATTAAGTTTGAATTCAACAACTTTTAACTTGTACTTGACTATTCGACATGCTATATGCATTTTTGCTTGATAGAGGAAAACTGGAGGCTTAGTCATTTGGAGATCTGGAAGCACCATCATCTTGTATAGAGGAACCAACTATGAGTATCCGTACTTCCATTATAGAGAAAAGACAGATGGTTTTCTTGAGGAAGAATCATCAGAGCAGAGCAGTTCTGAGGATCAGGATGAAGATCCTGATGTTGAATATGGGGAACTGAGTAGTAGTGGAGAAGAGGATGAGAATCATATGCATGATGATAGCAGTCATAAGGGGAGTAGTGACAGCCCTGTTATGATTTCTGTAGAACAGAGGATTACAGGAGAGAAGGGAAAGAATCAGAGGGGACTTAGAGAGGAAGATAGAAATCACACCATACTATCTACCAAACGACTAGTTTTTGGTACACAAGAGGGAAATATGAACATAGGAACTACAGAGAGGAGGAATATTGGAGCATCAAATGAGCAGCATGCGAGACTGCCTATAAACACTCATCCTAGTGAGGTCGGTACTCAAACTCGGTCATCCTTAGTGGCTGGTGTTGGTTCTCCAAATAAGTTTCGATTACAATTGCCAGGGGAGGTGAAGCTTGCAGAGGAAGCTGATCAACTACTGGCTGGGCTGGGTCCAAGGTTTTCTGCTTGGTGGGGATATGAGCCCCTTCCAGTGGATGCTGATATGTTACCAGCTGTTGTTCCAGGATTCCGCAGGCCTTTTCGTCTTCTTCCTTCAGGTGTGCCACCAAAGCTAACTGACAGAGAGATGACTATTCTTAGGAGACTAGCTCATCCCTTGCCCTTCCACTATGCACTTGGTAATGTTTGGTGTTTTGCTCTTTTCCATCATTATTATTGTTTTGATAAGGATTATCTGTACTAATTTTGTGGTGTCAACTTCCTAGGAAGAAGCAGTAACCTTCAAGGATTGGCTGTATCTATGCTCAAGCTATGGGAAATATGTGAGGTAGCAAAGATTGCAATCAAGAGAGATGCACGCAATATTGATGTTGCGCTCATCTCCGAGGAATTAAAGGTAAGAACATTCTTATCTATTCATTTTCTATAGTTATACGATGAATTTTTTGCGTGCTCCTGCATGCTAGATTTATCTTGTGTTAACTCCTCAAAAAGGAACTATGTTAACGGGCATCAGGTTTGGATGTGTAGGGTATTGTGTAAGCTTCTTCCATGCTTATTGGACATTTGTGTATCACTTTGACATATGCCAGATTGGAGCATTAGCAAATGCACATTAGTATCTGGAGGATATAAAGGATTTCCAGCCTCCATTATCATTATTACTGTACCTAGATTATTGATTCAAAAAATTTTAGGCGGTAAGTCCAAGTATTTTGTTTTAATCTTGCAGGGGTTGACAGGTGGAACACTATTATCAAGGGATAGGGAATCAATTGTATTCTACAGAGGGAAAGATTTCCTTCCCCCAGCTGTCTCTCATGCAATAGAGAATCGCAGAAAGCAGAGCAGTTCTACAAATGATAAGCCGAAGCCTAACATAGAAGAAAGCATGCCTCATGAACATGCTTCCCAACTGAAGATTTCAAGTGCACACATGCACGAAGAGAAAACTTCTGTCATAGAGAGTATAGCAGAATCTCTTGGTACAGTTGCTCAAAGTGTAGAGATCAGATTATCTCAGGTATGATTTCAGCTATCACATTGTGTGGTTTGATGTGTTGCCTGACTAAACATATGTACAAAATATTTATTAGGCCATAGCAGAGAAGGAGAAGGCTGAGAAACTTCTTGAAGAACTAGAAAAGTCATCTCAGCCTTCAAAAGCTGAAACTAAAGAGACCATCTCAGAAGAGGAGAGATACATGCTGAGGAAAGTTGGACTGAAGATGAAACAATTTCTATTGTTAGGTGGGTATCATCCTTACTGATTTTCACTGCACACTTTTGTTCTGGAAACAACCTTCTAGATTTTTCGTTACTTCTCAAAAATGAGATCATCAGATATAACATCTTTTTTCCTTCTGAATTGTTATGAGCTTGCTCATACCAAACAGTATTTCAATTGTTTGTGATCCTTTTCCCAGACAGAGTTCTATGTGATTTCTTGTAATTTGAAGTGTACTGTAAACTGCTGCTTTTGTGCCATCTGAACCCTATCGGACAATGCATCTGGTACTATGCTTAAGTATAACAGCTCACAACCTGTACAAACACATATGTTTGATCCTTGTCACAGACTCACAGCAACTGACAAGCTGCAGTACTGGTTTTAGGGGCACATGCATGACATCCTGGTTTCACAAAACCAGATTTTCATTGTCACTCTGTCAGACACTCAGACCATGTATTACAGAGAACCTTTTTTAGAAAAGGCGTGCATTGTGTAGCTGGGGCAACGGAAAAGTTTCTTGTACTTAATTTGCAGTAATCTTCTTGTCTTGATTTGTTTTTTCATCCCCTTGTTTAATTGATTTGCAGGAAGGAGAGGAGTTTTTGATGGAACTATTGAGAATATGCATCTTCATTGGAAGTATCGAGAACTTGTCAAAATTATCTGTAAAGAACACACAATTGAGGATGTCGAATATGCTGCTCGGACACTAGAGGCAGAGAGTGGGGGTATTTTGGTGGCCGTGGAAAGAGTGAGCAAAGGATATGCAATTGTAGTATATCGAGGAAAGAACTACCGGAGGCCATCAACTCTCAGGCCACAAACTTTGTTGACTAAAAGGGATGCTTTGAGACGTTCCTTGGAGTACCAACGTTGTAAGGTGAGACGTGTATGGTATTAGGAGTGAGACGTGTATGTTATTTGGTAGTTACGATTATTGGTGGGTATATTATGTGTTATTCTGACCTTTTTCTCTTTTTGTTGTAGTCTCTGAAGCTTCATGTACTTAATCTGTCAAAGAATATTGATTACTTGAAGGATCAGATGAACTCCAGCTACTATAACAAAGGCATGGATGATCATGGTGTTAGCTCAAGAACATTACAGCAGAAAAATGAAGTAAATATTTTCTATTTGAATGTAGTTCAATTGTCATTCAGTATATTCCATAACATTACTGATTACTTGTATTTACATAAATGGTCAAGGAAGTGGCTGAAGTTTCTCCTAAATGTTCCAAGCAAGATGTTGAGGAGTGCACTTCAGTTGAGACAGATAGAACCTTAAATTTTACAAGGTCGGGGGTTCCTTTGGATGATATGCAGGTCATTAGTCTTCCCTAGCACTTTGCTGTTTGATCGTTTTTGGTCAGTTTTGTGGTGACCTATTGTATGAACAGAGCCCAGTCTGTTTTGATGAGCCTAGCGTTGATTCATCTGTGACTGCAAATCCATGTCTGACTGGGAGTTCAACTGCAGCTTCATCAAATGATCTTATCAGACATGTGAGTTTCTCAGCATTGTTGCCTTCCAATTATGTGGTATTGTTATTTGCTGATGAACTGATGTTGCAGCAAAACCAGCGAAGCTCTACCAATGGTTATAGCAAAGGCAAAACAGAAGATGTGGATGAGCCAAATTGGGATGTGGGATCTGCTTCTCAATTGCCTTGCATGGCCAGACCACTCTCAAATCAAGAAAGGCTTGTGCTAAGGAAGCAGGCACTCAAAATGAAGAAACGACCAGTACTTTCCATTGGTATCTTCCTTTCTCTGTCTCTGTTACAGTATTTTCAAATTGCTGTGCTGAGCATCTGAATCCTGCAGGGAGAAATAATGTTATCACGGGAGTTGCAAAAACAATAAAAACACACTTCAAGAAGCATCCTCTTGCTATTGTGAATATAAAGAACAGAGCTGATGGAACTCCGATTCAGCAGCTGATTTCAGAACTAGAGGTTTGTAACATATAACTGAAGATCATTAGATTCTAAATACTTGAAATTCATCTGAGCTTTCTGATGTCCAATGAAAACAGGATGCAACTGGATCTGTTCTAGTGTCACGAGAAATAAACACAGTGATTTTGTACAGAGGCTGGGGGGCAGAAGTGGCCCAGAAAGGCTCAACGGTAAATAATACGGATATTGAAGAAAGGATGGTTATATCACCTCAGCTCCTGGAAGCCATCAGATTAGAGTGTGGATTGCTCCCTGGTGAGTCAGAATAGCTGGATCCTGGATCCTCTCCACGGAAGCATGGTTGACCGAGGACAAACGGAAGGGGTTCATTAAAAAAAAGGGGGGGGGGGAGGGGACTCTATCCGGGCAGCATCCATGCAGTGAAGAACGTAAACTGCACATGTGCAAGGCGTGAAACCCTGCGTGCTGACGTAGTGATTTAGCTGTGGTTGGTCAATGCATTTTCCTTTTGTTTTGCAGCAAGTTGATGGCCGCTACTTTATTTTTCTTCTGTTTTCCTAAATCAGGTACCCGTTTTAATGTTGGGTTGTGCAAGTAGTGAAGCACTGACGCAGTTGAATGTAATAGCTCTCGCAACGTTACGCAAGTCCTGCTGGCTCAAAATATAGCATTTCCAATCAATGTTTCTGTTCGAGAACAATGCAAAAGAGGTAGTGTAGTACTATGGTATGGTATGTGCATATCCAAATGAATGCGGACT
Source organism: Eleusine indica (assembly GCA_030378355.1). Lineage (NCBI taxonomy): Eukaryota > Viridiplantae > Streptophyta > Magnoliopsida > Poales > Poaceae > Eleusine > Eleusine indica. Next base: position 11,553,515 of record CM059502.1, read on the forward strand.
GGGATTTTATCATGTGTTTTGTAACACTTTTTAAACTGGAACTTTATATGATGCAAAATAGATCCCCTAGAAATTCAATACTAGTTAGAATCATGCAAGACTAGCTAGATGTACTTTGGAATCCAGCGAAAGTCTGAGTGATTGGGCAAGTCCAGTCCTTGTACCATCTGTCTGTTGGCATCAAACACCCTCTTTGCCAGATTGCTTTCAGGCATGTAACATCTTGTTTTCCAGACTGCGAAAGATTGGGTCGAAGATTTGTCGCTCAAGCCGCCATCCTTTGAGGTTGAACTCCCTTGGTTTTAGCAATGGCTGTCAGTATTTTATCACCCGTGTGTAAAGCCGTATCTAGCCCTGAAAAGAAGAAAGACCGACGGGAGGAGCACGCACGGCTTTCGGCTTTCCAACCTGACGCTGCCGCTTTACCCCTGCAAGAGGACAGGGCGACGCCTTTCGGGCTTTGGCTTCACCCAGCGCGCAGCACGATACCATTATCGTGTCATGCATGGATCCAAGTCCAGCCGCTTTGCCTTCGACATGCAGACTGGACGCACGAAAAGAAAGGCACACGACTTCTAAAAAGACTGCACCTGAGCGTACCGCGCTTTTGTTCCGTCGCGCTCCGTTCGTATTTCGTAAGCCGAGCCCGTCCGGTGCCAGGGAATCATTCCGCCTGCTCCATTCTCCCATGCCCTGCTCTGTGCTCCATGACATGGCTGACGCGAGAGGCTTCACAACAAGCCGGATGCCTGCGTACACAGCCGTGGCGCTCAGCGATTCGTACGCGTCCTTTGTTCTTGATCCACCAGCATATAATCTGGACAGGTCTTAGCTGGAAACCCAGATAGGCCTCCTCTTTGCCTGGACACTGGACAGCGCGCGGCGCGGGAGGTAGCAGCAGCTGCTGCATCGGATGCTCGATCCTGTGCTGTGTCGAGCGCGCGTCAATTATTCCTTCGCGATCTTCTCATCGCTGCCGCATCAGTGCGTGCCTCATCCTGTGGCTTGACACACGGGACATCATCATTGCCAAGCCGGACAATTTTGTTTTCATGTTTTGTCATCAGCAGAATGTGTCATGTGAGAATGAATGCTCTCTTGCATTGCATTGGGGGCGTTGTTGTCCTAGAGTTGCAGGTGACCGGGCCGTGTGAGGTCATGCGTCGCACCGTCTGCTTTCGCTCCGGGGGACATTCGGGTCGATTATATTGCGTGTTGCAGTGGTGTAGCTAGGGACCGACTCAATGCGGAAAAGCATCTCTGTTAAGTTTCATCATCTCTGTTAAGAAGAAAAGTTCCCCAATCATGTGGAGTTGTTCTCGTTTTATTTGGATCATAGGAATTTCTTCAGACTCCATCAAGAACTGTGCTTTACTGTGTTTTTTTTTCTCTGAAAGAAACTGGTGCTTCGTTGTTTCTTGTAAATTCCTGCATTTGTCTGTGTGCGTCTCACTTTTTTTAGAAAAAAAAAGAGATGGTCCTGCATAAGAAAATATCCTATAGCATTAATTAACTATATTTTGCATTTGTGTCGATGATCCTTACGGATATAATGCAGCTTAGCTAGCTGTTGATGTTGATCACATAGCAACTACTACTGGATATTTTGAAGTTCTGAATAAACCTTTTCGAAAGGACGACAACAGTACTTAATGGCGATAACCCAAAGATCTTGCGAGATATCAGTAGCTATATCTGTATAAGGCACGCTCTTTGGCAGCTTGACACATCAGTGCCCAAACCATGACACTCCAGTCAGTGCACGGTGCATGCTTTCGCCATGATTCTCATCACCAAAAGGTCCATGCACACGACATACAACGATGGCAGTGCCACCGGCCTGCAATCGGGAAGAGGGGAGGGGGCAGGCCATGTCACATGTGACGTGTAATCTCTCTGTGCATACAATGAGCTTATGAGCACCTTGCACCTTGCATGGTATAGTGTTTTTTTAACGTGAGCAGACAACCACCAACCAAATAGAAACCCCACCTACCCCTTCTTTCAGAGTCCCCTTGCACAGCCAGTGTAGTTTATTCTCGAACAAAAAGCAACCAGATACTTTGGTTGGCATTTTTTTTTCTTTTTGACTTTTGTACTTTTTTAAAAAAAGAAAAATGATCATGTCAGTACTTTTGATCTTGTGGCTCCAGGCTCTCCATTTGCAGTTCATGTCTCTCGGCAAACCAGACCAGTAAATCCGGTTCACGATCCGCTAGCTGTGGATATTGTAAACATGCCATTGCTTATATCAACCTTTGATATTGTATTTTATTTCTTTATGCTGGGTTCTTAGAACTTTTTATGTTGTAAAATATGGCATTACTAGATGTTTTACATTCCAAGAATAAACAATGATTGAAAATATTGTAAGTGGCAATATACTATATATATACAGTGTATGTTTTTCCATTTAATTGTTTTGATTTTTTTACTGGCACCAGAGAAAGCCAAAGCTGGCCCTAAAAATGCCATAGCCTTGGAGATTGGCCAAACTCTCACCATCCACTGCTGTCACCATCACATTATAGGGAGGGGCAGGATCGAAGAGACCCCTAGAAAGAAGATCAAAGCTGAGCCCAATAAATCAACAGGATGTCTGTGGCTAGTGAGGTGTGGCTTCATCATACTATACCATGTGATGCGAGGAGCCTCTCTCATCTCCTTTCTTCCAAGAAGCAATCATGCTGCCTCAAGCTCCTCGGGCCCTTGGCCGCCATGATTGCCACACCACCTCTCAAGAGTCAAGAGTCGCCTCCACCTACTTCCAAGAAGAAGAGGCCGGAGAAGCGATAGTCCATGAAGGAACAGGAGGGGGATAGAGAAGGGCGGTGTAGGAGGGGGTGGAGGAGAGAGAGGGGGAGGTGACAGAAAGAGATAGAGATGCACGGTGCGTGATGATGGTGTGGTTGATCTGTTCTTGTCCTCCTATCATGTGATCGAGTCAAGAAGCCATCATCAGATCGGTGCAGCTCTCCTCCTCTTTCTCATGCTTCCTTCTTCTAGCAGACTCCTCCTCGGCTTCTCTCTGTACACTGCGCCATGGCTTTGGGGAATCAAGCGTCTTGGTCCGAAATATTCCGTTTTCTTTCTTAGGATCTACGTACTTTTGCAAGAGTATGTCATGCTATGTTATGTGTTCTTACATATGCTTATTCTATCTCTATACACGGTATTATTTGCAAACAAGATTCGTCACCTTACTTTGTTTCTTGCACTCTTCGGAGTTGGATCCATGTAATATTTCATTGGTTATTTCTATATTCTAATATGATTTATTCTTGTGAGAAGTACAACCTATTTGAAGATCACTTTGAAGGTTATATGTTTACTGACAGATGATCGATCCCTGAATATATTCGACCCTCAACAGTTCCAGCTACCGAGATCTATAGATCTCACGTATGTAGGAGGCTATGAACAGCATGCATGAAATACATGCATCAATCTTCTGGTATCAGTAGCTAGATCACATATCTATAAGGGAGTAAGTACTTTTCAAAAAACTTGTAAGTTTAGGTTTGTTTTAATTTGTTGATCTGTGTCTTATGAAATACTCCAGGCTCACCACCATATTCACGAAACGAGAGTAACTCCGGACCTCTGCAAAACAAAATCCTTTGACCGCCTGAAATCTCTTGGGCACTACTACATAGGTGCAGTCGCTACCTCTAATAGCTATCTACAATGACCTCTAACTGCTAGATAGTATTTCTTTCTTTTCCAATGCAATGACATTGCAATGCTGCCCAAGTAACGATTAAAGTCAGCTAATTGTGTCATTGACCACAATGACCAGAAGAAAATATTTGGCATATTATTATGAGTACTCTATCATTTTATTATGCGCTCATATTTACTTCAATGTATGAAGTGTCTGTTTTCAGCTATCGAACTTCCACTATACACCTTTTTTTTTGGAACTTCAATTTACTTCAATGTACTTAGGGGTTGGAAGATATTGAGTGTCTGACAAACATGTATTCCCTCCATTTGTGAAATGGTGTGACAGCCAGTTTGTATTGGGCATAGTTCATTTTGATCTGTTGCCTATCCGAACGACATCATTTCTAGGATATGGAGGAGTATATGTTACTAATAGTTAATAGTATAGATAAGTGTTCTTTCAAAAGAATAAATAAATAAGCATGATTCAGTTCTTTTACTTTATCTTACCCAGACTTGACGCATTCTCTACGTCACTGGTATAAACACATAGGATAATTTGGACTGCTAGTCTCAAGTACACATATAGGGTATTATTTTACTAAACGTCATCAATAAGGAAATGGAGGAATCGGCTCAGGTAAACATTAAATGTTTTTGTCTTTCTCCATGTATATGTTCTGATTGTGAACCTCTATTTTTGATACTGCATGTAGTGACTCCTTTATTGGTCATCTGTCCACATAGATTTCAATTATGATACATCTAACTAATGAACAAAAGTGCATTTATAGGTCTCTCTCGTGAGCTCAATGGCATAAGGCATATTACGGCCTGGTTAAGTTATTTTAGCTGCATGGTTAGATTGACTATAGATTTCAACTCAAGAGCTGTTTCACTCGAAGAGTGTCTAGAGAGTCCAGTAGACTTATATCTATTGCCAGTTAATTCCTGTAATATCATGCATCGCCGACTCAATGTTAGCCACTTTCATATATATTCACATTTCTTTGGGAGAGCTTTTGCATATGCTGAAAACTACTTATGCTCTAGCTTAATTGTTAAAAATATTTATTCAACTTATCTAGTTTATTATAGCATAAATAATTAATTTGTTTGACAAAATAGTTTACCCTGTAGCTTATCCTGAAAAAGGTGATCCATAAGCTAGAAAAGCAAGGTTTTTCTTGCATTTTGCTTATAGGGTGTGTTTGGCACAACTTTTGTTTATGCTGAAAATTGCCTATGTTCTGACTTATCTGTCAAAAATATTTATCTAGCTTATCTGACTTATTGGCATAAGCAATTAACCCGTTTGACAAAATAGCTTATCCTGAGAGGGGTGATCCATAAGTTGGAAAAGTAAGAGTTTTCTTGCTTTTGGCTTACAGTACAAAATAGATTTTGGCTTATGACACTGCTTATTATAATAAGTGTTTATGCTTTTAACCTGTTTAGTAGAGCTTATAGCTTATAATAGCATAAACTGCTCAATAAACTGGTGCATAAGCTCTACCAAATATACTCATAGTACAAAAGAGATTTTGACTTATGACTGCTTATTACAATAAATGTTTATATTTTCAACTTATTTGGTAGAGCTTATGGCTCATGACAGCATAAGCTGCTCAATAAGCTATCACGTAAGCTCTAACTTTGCTCTATAGTAAACTGAGTTACTTAAAGATTTATAGGACAATTACCCGAAAACATAACCATTAATATGTAAAGGATATAGCTTTGCATTTTCAATCATAAAGTGGGAGCGTGATCTGAGACAATTTTAATGTAGAATAATATGAAGTACAAGCAATCAATCACCTTGCTCCCCGGTTGCAGCAGCATGCATGCATGCATGTTCATGCATGTACTGGAGGTCTTGATAATCGTAAGAAAATGCAATAGTCATTTGGTAATCAAATGTACTCGTGAGTTTCTCTCTTTACGGCAAGTTAACCACAATCTAAATGTTCAGTTCATCATGGCTGTTTTTGTTTACCATATAATTCCGAACTGCATGGATTGATGCACTGTACGTGTCACTAGTATGCTTAGTTCTCTGATGACGGTACACTACTGAAACTAAGATGCATCAATAATCGATTGATCATGCAAGTGTTCAGTTCTGAAAATCTTCATAGGTAGTTTCAGTTTCATACTGTGCATGCATTGTCGTGAACTGACAAATTTTTTTTTTTTGATGCCTTACATATTATATACTACTCAGTTGTCACAGGAATTTCACATGCGTGCATGATCTCTTCGTTCACCTCTACCTGAGTACTTTTATTTACTTATGAATCGTTTTGAGTTTTGACTAAAAACAAAAAAACTTGTAATAGATCATATGCATCTGAGGTTTGAATGAAGAGAGATGTGTCAGCAGTATTGTCTGAATCCTATAAATTTCTTTTGAAGCACGCATGCACTAGGCGGCACAAATATGACGATCTCGAGACGGAGCATTTATATATGCTGATGGATGCATGGACCAAGCGGCCATCATTGAACTCGACCGGCCGCCGGAGTGACCACCCTTCCTCCGTCCGGGATCTTGGTGATCGATATATATCAGGTCGCCATACAGGTCGGGGTAGATTGGGGCCGTCCCTACTGATGTGTCCTAGTGCTGGTCAAGATTGGAATAACCGACTTAACCGATCGATTCGGTTCGATGAAAAATCAACCGGTTAATAGTATTACTATAGTACCAAGTTCAGTTTTCTTTGACTAACTGGTTGGTTAGCACGACTGGCCGGACCAGTTATCCAGTTAATCGGGATAACCGGCCGGTTTCTACCGATTATTCTAACCCTAATCGAAGATAGCCGGTCGGTTATTTCGGTTAACCGGAAAACCAGTCCCCATCGATCGCGCTAACCGGCCGGTTAGCCGGAAGAAACCGATCATGATACTTTAGCAATTCGGTTAACCGGTCGGTTTCCTTGATTAATCGGTTAGTTTTTCATCGAGCCGAGTCGATCGGTTAATCCGGTTATGTGAACGAATGAAGATTGAAGAGTGCAGTGCTCCGTGTTGAATAAGTACTTTGCCGACGATCGAGGAGGTCAGGAGGAGGTAGCCCGTAGCCGGCCGGTGGGGCAGCGTTTTCACCCGTTTGCATGATTGCACGGACATGGACCCGCGTCGTCTTGCTCCAAGCTGGCGAGGCCGCGCTGCTAATCATCCGTCACTATTAGTGCAGAGGAACGGATGATGAGGTTCACGTGAGTAATTTGTCGCGGCATGTCGTACTATGTTTTATGCAACGCGAGACTAGGCTAGGCTTTCGGTGGATCGGAGGTGATCGGGGTCTGCCGGGAGCCGTGGTCCTCGTGTCGACGAGTCGATGGATCCGCTTCAACTCGTTGCCTCTCGATCGATCTGCTGGCCGCCGGTGATGCATGGTGGTCTCGTCACAGCCCCGCCGGTGTACTATACCTCCCGCTTGAGCTTACCCTTTTTTTTTTTTTTTTTTGAGAATGACCCGCTTTAGCTTACCTGTCGATAGCAGGTGCTGCGTTCGATCTGGACCTGCGGGCGGAGCGGAATAGAATCCGGTGCCTGCGCGCGCCGTGTTTGGTTCTCCTGCCTGCCTCGTTCTCGCGGCGGGTTCTGCTTTGCAAGTCCCACGGCCCGCGCGGCCTGCATGGCATATGGGCCGAGCCGACTAGCTCGTCCCGCGCCTCCCGGCCTATATAGGAGGTCGGTCCATGTGTCGTATGATGTACGTGCACTTGCGGCTACACGGTACACGGCGCGCACCACATCGGCGCCGTGCCCCGCTCGTTTCCACTGCGTCTGTGCAGTCCACGATTCGGCACAGCAGGAGAACACACAGAAAAGGCCATCGCCGCAGCGCGATGAATTTAATTCATTTTCAAAACCCACATAGCACATGACTCGTGATGCATTTTTTTTTAATCCGTGATCGTGATCCCCATTTCTGCAACTACTCTAGCAGTAATACTCTACTCTACGTAATACTTGGGTAGTTCGATCGACATCACACGCTAGCTAATCCCGATCTGGCCGGTGACCGCCGTGCCGCGAGTCGGAAACTGCGGGCTCGACATGGCGTCGTCCGATCTAGGCGGCCTCGCCTTGGTCTCCGCCGCGGCGGCCGCGGCCATGGTCTACACGCGCCTCGCCGCGGCGCGCCTGTCCCCCGGCTTCCCCCGCCTGGCCGCGCTCCTCCCGGTGGTCCTCGTCGTTCTCCCCGCCCTCCCCTTCTCCCTCTCCTCCGTCCTCCTCCGCACCATGGCCGCCTTCTTCCTCGTGTGGCTGTGCGGGTTCAAGCTCCTCCTCCTCGCCGCGGGCGCCCGGGGCCCGCTCCACCCGTCCCTCCCGCTCGCCCGCTTCGTCGCCTGCGCCGCGCTGCCCGTCAGGCTCCGGGACGACGACGACAAGCCGGCGGCGCCGCGCTCCTCCTCCGAGCTCCTCCGCCTGTCGTCCTCCTTCGCGGCCAAGGCGGCCCTCCTCGCCGCGCTGGTCTCACTCCGCGGGTTCCGTGCGCGTCTGCCGCCCTACGCCGTCCCGGCCTTCGACGGCGCGCACGTGTACCTGATCCTCGAGCTGTTCCTCGCCTCCGCCGCGGCGGTCGCGCGGCGCGGGACGCTGGGCGCGGAGCTGGAGCCGCCGTTCGACCGGCCCTACCTCGCGTCCTCCCTCCGCGACTTCTGGGGCCGCAGGTGGAACCTCGCGGTCCCGGCCCTGCTCCGCCCGTGCGTGTACCGCCCCGTCCGGGTCAGGTCGGGCAGCGCCGCCGCGGGCGTGGTCGCGGCGTTCCTCGTGTCGGGGGTCATGCACGAGGTCATGTTCTACTACATCACGCTGCGGCCCGGGAACGGGGAGGTCACGGCCTTCTTCGCGATTCACGGCGCGTGCGCGGTGGCGGAAGGGTGGTGGTGCGCGCGGCGGCCGAGTAGGTGGCGCCCGCCACGGCCCGTGGCGACGGCGCTCACGCTGGCGTTCGTCACGGGGACCGCGTCGTGGCTCTTCTTCGCGCCGGTCGTCCGCAGCGGGCTGGATAAGGTCATCGTCGCCGAGTGCGAGGCGGTGATGGCGTTCCTGGAGGAAGCTGGACGGGGTCTAGCCGCGGCGACGGCACGGTTGCTTTCGCCTGCGACGTCGTAGAAGCATCAGATGTGTGTGGCGACTCTGTTTCGCCACGGATACAAAGATCGATTTGTACTGTTGTTCGCAATCTGGCAGTTGACGCCTAACCACCATATAATTAGCCACATTCATCGGCTCATCGTTACAAAAGAGGCCGTCCCGGTTCCAAAGAGGCCTGTGGGCTGTGTCCACTGTCCAGGACAGCTCCAAGTCCAGGCCACGCACGCTGCGGCTCACTAGGCCCATGACCGGTGGGGTCTCGCCGTGCCAGTGAAAACGGACGAATTCTGGGGAGGAAGAGGAAAACTTTTGGCGCCATTCCAACCTCACCCTCCCGCCAAATCCAAGGCCGGGAAAATCTATAGTATCCCACCCCTACCTTTTCCCACACTGCCCCCAAATCCCCAATCGAGACGCCAATCTCCCATCCCGGCGGCCGATCCCCATGGCGGCGTCGGCGCCCACAGGCTGCTACAAGTGCGGCCGGCCGGGCCACTGGTCCCGCGACTGCCCCTCGGCGCCCGCCTCCGCCTCCGCCTCCGCCGATCCGGGCGATGCCAACCCTAAACCCGCCGCATCCCGCTTCGCCCCCTACCCCAACGCAAGGCCCAGACCCGCCGGCGCTGCCGCGGCGGCGGCGGAGGGGGACGGGAGCGGGACGGCGCAGAAGACGAAGAAGAAGAAGGAGAGGGCCACGCGCCCCAAGCTCACGCCGGACCTGCTCCTCTCCGACGACGGCATCGGCTTCGTCCTCCGCCACTTCCCCAAGGCCTTCAAGCCGCGCGGACGACCAGGCCGCGAGGTAACTTGCTCCGCTGATTCTCATTCCCCGCGTGGCACCCCCGGATGGGACCAAACGTAGCTCTGCCTGAGATCCCTCCTGATAAGACATGACAGTTTTCTGCTAATTGATTCCACCATTTTGCTGGCGTTTACTTTCGGTATCACAACGATACGACACGACAAGTTTCTGCTTATTTGCATTATACATTCTTGTTTGATGAACTATCTGAAACACATATGCTCCGTTATGCTTCTGCCACCATTTACAATAGATTATGCCCTCCAAGAAATTTAGTGATCAACTAGTATTGAATAAGAATGCTCCTACATTTTCATTGAGAACTTGAGCTGCAGTTTTAGGGTGGCTCTTCTCATGTGCGCCATTTTGTTTCCCGATAATACAATGATTAGCAACAGTCTGATGAATCTTACAAGAGTATTGCCTGTCACTAATCTGAGCGAACTTTCATCCCTTCCTGCAAGAAATCAATTGGAGAAACAAGTGGTACCTAGGAATGCCAGCATCTGCTGATTTATGTGGTAACCAACATCAAATAAATCAATTTTTGCAAATTTTGCAATATGATAAGAAAGAAGGAAACTAATTTTGCGGATGTATGTACTTATTCTGGTCACCTTTGGATCTCATAATTTCAATTTTGTGCCTTGCCGCCAGGTGGATGACCTTGGTGATCTGATCAAGCTGTATGCGGACTGGCACTCGCACTTGATTCCTTATTATTCCTTTGACCAGTTTGTGCGAAAAGTTGAGAAAATTGGGGCCAGCAACCGAGTTAGAGTAAGCCGGTCTCCACTCCTTGAGCCTTTTGTTCCGTATGATTCTAATTTATAAATAAAAAAAACTGAATGAACTAGGTAGAATAACCTGCTTATGTTGGTGTAGTTTTAGCAAGTCTGGAAACGATATATATGCATGACTTGACCTTATTTCTGACCTGTGTTCTATTTTTTTTTACCCTGTTTCCTAGAGATGCATTTCTAAGCTGAGGGGCAGAGTTGCCCATGGAGGAGATCCTACAAAGCTGCATGAACCACCAGTTGAAGAAGTGCCAACAGGTGAACTTGATACAAGCTCTTGTTTTGTTAACAGTGAACGTGCTGCAAAAAACAGTACACTATTAGAATTGTGTATCTTAATGTTTTGGTATGACAATTGCTTATCATCTGTTGCAGATGCAGATGCAGCTGCACCTGAAGATGCAGATATTGGGACTGAAGCTCCCTTGTCAGACAATCATGTGGACTCGGTGCCACAGGATATCCATCCAACTGTCGAGAACTATGACATGGATACCATGCAAGAAGATTTGCTTAACGATATCTACGAAAAAACAGATCATGTAACTATATGCCCTCTGATTATATCATGTTATTCATTTGTGACACACCATAGGCTGTAATGCAATCCATTATTCCCTTCCCCTAACGTTGGATCTTGACTCGAGTAATTTTTGATGTCACAATAGGAACCCCAAATCCCAGCTGGAGAGGGAATCACTAAAGAGGCCCCAGAGTTCTCGGCTCCAAAAGAAGTGAGCTTGAGCAAAGATCCACCGAACGAGGTGCAGAAGCCTCATGACGGAGGGGGCAATGTCAGCACCAGCACCAGCACCAATCGGGCGAAAATTGAGCTAACTGAGGAGCAGAAAGCACGCATGGAGGCAAACCGACTCAAGGCATTGGAGAGAGCAGCAGCACGGGCTCGTTCCTCACAGCCTACTTAGATCTCTGTAGCTGCTAAATTATCCATACTTTATTGCCTTGCCATCTTTGGTTGCCCTGCATTGCACTGGAGATGCCATGGTGTCGGCCATTGAGGCAGGAGACCTTGTCGCCTTTGCTAGATCAGCATTCACTGCACTCTTTAAATTGCATAGTTGCCCTGTTGTGTCGTGTTGTGTAACTAGAAAAGAAATGGTGTTGAACTTGAGCCTGGAATGGAACATTACTCAACGTACCACTATGCGTAATCTCTGGGGTACCACATGCTGTTCTTGTCAACACGACTTCTTTAGTGAACCTGGAAGAGGCTAGCAGGTTGGCCTATTGTCCGCATTAGTCCATGATATTGTATGGTTTTCATTTCTTCATTGCACTGTCCAGCTTGTGTCAGCAGGATCTATTTGTACAAGGAACCAATGGATTTAGTTGTTTTCTTCTTTTTTCTGTCAGAAGAATTTTCTACTAGACTGATAGAGTCATCATCGTCCAAACGATCTGATGGGGGGGGGGGGGGGGATATGATACCTTGCTATTGTGTTTGTTGTAATTGTTCAACAAAGAACACAAAGCAATATAAGCATAAGTGATTGAATTGAACTAGTTTGAGTCCCTTACCTGAACATAAAATGAAAAGGTGCTAAAGCCCTCTTACAGCTTGCAGGGAAGGACTATTTGCCCTTGGCCATTTATGTAGCATTTGTTACCTCCAGCACTTCAACTCTTATTGGCTTTCTACGTAGCCTTTTACATACCTGTGCCAAGATGTAACTTCAAATAAGCAGCTTGTTCAAAGTCAGACAGAATCCTTGTACACTACAGCATGTCTGTTTATATTGAGCAACCTGCTTCTTTGATGTTACATCCTGTACATACTTGTCAATTCAGAGGACGTCTGCAGAGCGATACTATTTTTTAGCTTCATGCTAAACGCAGGCAGCATTTGCAGATGCCGGAATCTAGATGTGAAAGCTAAGGACGTTTGTCCGCAGCGAGGCAACTGCGAAAGATGTGAGAAAAGAAAAGAAGGAAAAACAGAGACGATGAAAGCTAAGAGATTTCTTCAGAGAAGAATGGGTGGTGAAACACAGAAGCAAGTACCGAGCAACATGTTTGCCAACGTCTTCATTGGAAATGTGATGCACTCATGTCTATCTTTCGTAGCAGCAGCCATATCAGCACCGTGTCATGCATACATGTATAGTATTGCAGAGCCTGGAGCTCAGAAGTTTTTCCTCCTCCTGTTCAGCCTTCTTTTTCCTCCTATGGTTCTGACTTTTGATCCTCTCATCCCTCCCTCGCAGCCGGCCATGGAGCAACTTTGGGTATGCGGTTCTGGCATAGGCTCGGATCAAGCCGCCATTGCCGGCCCACGTGAGCTTCAGCTTGTGGCCGCTGAATTGAATCTACATGGACACAGCGAAATGCGCGCGCGCGCATCCACCCTCCGTTCCTCCCAGTGCGAGTCTAAACAACTGCGTAGAGTATATGCGTCAGGGATTAATCTGGATATGGGTGGGATGGGATAGCTCCACTCCGGCAGGACGGGCGGCGGCGGCGGCCCGGGCGGGAGGAGACGGCGGAAGCGAGGGAGAAGAGTCGCTCCCAAACCAGGGGCTATTTGAATAAATTTGGATCGCGACTATTAATGGCGATTCAATTGCATATAGAGCCCTAATTTGGATCGCGACTATTGATCGCGATCCAATTTAGGAGCTATTTTGTAAATATTTGGATTCAAAAAGGGGGCTCTACGCAAATATTTCAGGGCGGCGGAATCTCCGCCGCATCTGGCGACGCCGCACAGCCGCCGTCGACGGCCGGCTTCCGCGTCCAGGGGACCAAATTATGAGCGCTACAGGAGCTTCTCTCTTGCCGGAATCAGTCGCCGGCGGCTGTGAACCGTGACGGTAACTCAAGCAGGGGGTGCTTGCCTGCTTCGCCAGCGAGGAGGGGTGGCGGCGGCGCGAACTATAGACGCGGTTGATGAAGTGCTCTACTCCTCTCGGACGAAGACTGAGGGTGCCTGTGGTGGTTTCACCGAGCTCAAGGCGAATTCAATCATAGAATTATGCAACGAAGACTGAACTCAAGAGAAGGATGCCTGAAAATTGACTGCTGGGAGATTTGGTTCCAGTTCTGAAACGGTGGTGCCACTATGATCTTTGCAAGCAATACAATCTACTACTTTTGATTGAAAGATACATTTCAACATCCATACTTACGATTTCTCTCTTTCACGATCAGAATATAATTGACTGAATTTATCAACATCCATACCTACCATTTCAAGAAAGGGCTGCATAATAGTTCAGTCAGTAATACAGAATTCGATATCCTATTGAATTCCTACATCTCGAGCAATATACTGTCCAGTTGGCCTTCTTAGTTTAATTCTTTGGTCTTTTGAACGCATACTGTTGATCTTTTTTTTTTCTTTAGAGAATTACTCTTGAGTCTTCAGTTTCCATGAGAAGAACTGAACCACAGTAGCACACATAATACGGATCAACATCAGAATGATGTTTCTGGTTTTTAAACATTTGTGCGGTTCATTTAGTTCTGTTCAGTATTATACAATGTAGAAAGAATCAAACATATCTGGAGTTTTCTGGATGTACGTTAACATCAATATATCTGCTTCTTTGAAGCTAGAGTTTGCGTATTCCTGTTATTTCTTTCTTACAGACATCAGAATGTGTTTATTAAGAGTATTGTCATGTTTCTCTTCCATAACTGATTCTTGATGAACCCTGGGTGTGTTCGTGACTGAAGATGTGACTTCCAACAGCATTGTGAAATACAAATATTTTCTGAAATCTGAAGTAATTGAGATTCGGATAAATCAACAATTGGTATTAGCATTCGCAGGCAGAAAAGACACCAAAACCTCACTGTTATTTTTTTGTTTGAAAGAACACATGGTTACATCTCTTCTGGTGAATCTTACTAATGGGTTTGTGGATTTCCCCAGTGTGTGTGATCTCAATTTCTTGTCAGTGACTTGTCCTTTCTCCTTTTTTGGGGGGTAATTACCTTCGTCATAACACTTTACTTTACACATGCAAAACATAAGATATTTTCAGGGGTGCGAAAAGACCTTCGAAGAGGTCGCACAGGCCAAACAGGAAATAGACTGCTAGCCACTTTGCTACGACAAGTTCAGGGCAAGAGTATGCAAGACCTGGCGCCATTCTTTTTTACTTTCCTCTTCTCGCTCTTTGCTCTGTTCGAAGGGTCGAGGTTTTTTTTTTTCTCTTAGCATGTGTAATTTCGTTGTGGCTGAAGGATCGTCAGGCACAACACCAGATTGCATGTCCATACTCTCATCTTTTACGAAAGAATCTCTAGCAATGCAGCGCAGTTTCTTGGTCTTGATCACATAGGGGACAGATAACTTGTAAGATCAGTGCGGCTGCACCAACTCTGTCTGACGTATGGAATTTTCTTTGCGAAGCAAAGGACTTGTGCGTACCCACCTAACATGAACTTTTGCTATGTCGCAAGTAGCGACGCAAAGAATTTTTATGCTCCGCATGTGCCTTCCACAAGCTTCCGTAAAAACTAAAAAGGTCCCAGAAACTGAATCATGTAAATCAGGCTCTTTTTCTTTTTGACACAGACTTGGTGGATGGAAATAGGAAAATGGTTAATATTAGAACAAGCAAATTTCAAACATCAAGAATTTAATTTGTATTCGGAGAACTCATTCTGGGCCTACGGCCTTTCCAAGTCGGGCTGGAGTCGGCCCAAGAACTGATCGAGCGGCCCTGACTGACTGAGATTCTCCGTCCGTTTAATAAACAGCGACCGCACCGCACTGAGCTGGCGAGCTCCCACTGGATTCGGCAGCCGCGGACCACCGGAGAAGAACCACCGCAATCGACGAATTCTCCTGGTACTCGTCGCTCTTCCCCCGCCGACGCGTCGATCGGATCAGTTTGGTGATCCAACCCAGTTTAGGTAAGGGACTCTAACTATCTTGGATGCAATCTGTCTGGTAAAGGACCCTAACTTGCTTGGATCTCTTACCTGCTTTGTGAGCTATCAAATCCAATCTTCCAAAAAGGAGCAGGATCTCTACCTGTTTTATTGAACATCAATGATTTGATGTGCCTTAAAACATAGCATTTGTTCACCGTTCACCGAGGCATCGGAGGTGTTCGAGTGATTTAGAAGTTCCAAGTATAGTTCCTTAGCTGACGCTAAAAATTGGTAACCTGATGATTCTTAGAGGAATGATGATGATAGTTCAGTGTTTGCGATCTTGTCGTTCAGGGGGATCTGTATGTTTTATATGTTTCTCATTAGCTGAAATGGTCTTTTATGCAATGTGGTATACCTGGATAACGCATCAGCCACATCAAGGCGACTCTGAGCAAGGACTTGTACAGTTGTACTGTCCGTTTGTACCACTTTTGGTACTGGTACGCAAGTCCAATCATTTTAAATAAAAGGCAATTGTCAGCCTCATCAAAGAGTGCAGGGAGGACCCAATCCATTTCATATTTTCACCAACTCATAGTTGATGTCGTTTTATTTTTTTTCACTTTATCAATGGCAAAGCATATGCCTGAAACTATCCATTGCTTCAGATCTTTAGGCAAATATTCTACTTTTCTTGCTTTTGGTCCTAGAGGTTCATAAACTGAGCTCAGGGTGTAAATATAGAACTTAAGCAGCAGTTGGCTGTCCTGTGTTTCATACAATCGAGGATAAATTTCATAATAGTGCTTAAATATCTTTTGAAGCTGCTTTTTCTTCTGCTAAATAGGCATACATTCCTGTGTCTTGCCTTTGAGCTAGTTTAGTGGTTGATGTGTTATCACTCTGAACCCCTTCCGGTTTATTTTTTGGTCACTATTTGTTGTGCTAATAAGAAAAATATTAATCTCCATTTGTTCTTTATAGCATTTTGAATCATATATTTTTTCTGATATTTACAGAAACGAGTATGAATATTTTGTTTTCCATATTTCGGGTATACATATGGCAGTAGTTAATAATTCAGGATGTCGTGTTTCTTTTCATTACTCTGGTTTTATTTGGATATACTTTTACATGTTTCCTAGCTTTCAATCAGCTGAAACCTTTCAGTCAATGGTTTGTTACTTTGTGTTTTGATTTTTCTTTTGTAGGATTATCTGTATAATAATTATAAACCATTGGATCTAGATCTAATGGCTCTAGGAGGTGACTGAAAGTTGTCTAACCTTTCAGTCAGCTGAAAATTAGCAAGTCTCATACTTTTATTATCGTGTATAAGGAATTGTTTGCTTCTGTCAATTCGTATCACTCAGTGATGTTTTTCTTTTTCTGATGACAAACAGAACTGCAGCTAATATGGCAGCCTTGCCGTTGGCTACCGCTGAAGTATGTGATGCTAATCCTCATTTAATTATGAATGGTGAGCTTCGTGCACTTCAGCCCATCTTCCAAATCTACGGAAGGCGACAGGTCTTTGCTGGCCCTATTGTGACGCTGAAGGTATATGAAGACAATGTTCTGATTCGTGAGTTCCTTGAGGAGAAAGGTCAGGGCAGGGTTCTCGTAGTTGATGGTGGTGGCAGCATGCGCTGCGCCATTTTGGGTGGCAATCCTGTCCAGCAAGCGCAGAACAATGGATGGGCTGGCATTGTAGTCAATGGATGCATCAGAGATGTTGATGAGATCAATGGTTGTGACATTGGTGTCCGAGCTCTGAACTCGCACCCTATGAAGGCAAACAAGAAGGGGATGGGTGAGAAGCATGTCCCTGTTACCATTGCTGGAACCAGAATTTGTGATGGTGAGTGGCTCTATGCAGACACAGATGGCATTCTTGTCTCAAGGACCGAACTGACCGTGTAGACCTACTTCTCATCTTTGTACGTGTGTATAAGATTGGGCGCATAAAAGGAGGGCTGCTTCTGATCTTGCCCTCTTGGTGTTATTATGCTTGAACCTGTAATAACATATTTTGTTGGGTCGCATGGGTATTTGGAATAATTTGATGCTTCATCGGTTACAAAGTGTTCTTCATCAAATTTTGAGCTTTTGTTCTAGTCAAGTTTCCTGTACACCGTTACATTGGATTTCCCTAATAGGTATATTCAGAAGCAAATTATTTTGTGCTTTTTCTAATGGTTTTGCCAGGAACTTGTATGGATTTTGGCAAAAAGTAATGCACTGCTGTTATGCGAGTGTGAGTACATAACCTTTTTCGGGAATGCTTCTTTTTAATCGATTGAAAAGAGAGCACCCTTTCAATCAACAGCATTTTGAAGAGAGAGAGAGAAAAATATTGTTTTATTTGTTATTTTTTATTTATAGGATTATTTGTATTAATTAGTGTTATATATAAACTATAGAAAAGTTTTATCTTTTTGTATCCATTGGATCTAGATCTAAGAGTTAAAAGCAGTGATTGAAAAGAACCTCTATTTTCAATCAATTGAAAATTAGACGCTCCCTCATCAAGTGTGTGCTGTAATGTACCTGTGAAAATCCATTGTAATTATAACCTTGTCAGACTGTTTTTAAAAATTTGGAGGCATGTTTTTGCCTAAACCTTAGTAATTTGGTTTAGGGGTATGTTTTTAGGTGTATTTTAGAGATGCTCTAAAGTACACACAAAAAGGATACATGTATCAACTCTCTTCCAACACAAAAATGATGCCTGGAGGAATAGCTCCTACTCCCGCACACAATTCGGTACAGTGGCAGAAGAAGTGAAGAAAAGCGATGGTCTGGAAGCAAATGACACTGGCCGTACGGAATCCGTTTTTCATTTCATCCAGCCATCCAGGTTTGAATCAGTGGAAAAAAAGTTCAAAACTACGAGCGTTTCAGGTGAATGCACAGCATCAATCTTGATTATGTATAAGTGGACCCTATCAACTAACAAGAGCCCAAAGCAAAAATCTTACAGAGATTTCCACTTCAGTCACTCCAACTACGACCCAAATTTCACACTAAGTCACATCATGATCCCAACGGTGATCCATGCTTCAGAAGATCTGGAGCGACAATGGAGCAAACACATGACATTTGCTATGTGCAAACATTGTCAGTTCAACGATCAACGCCGGCGTCCTCGCCGTCGGAGTCCAGCTTCCACCACGGCCTCCCTTTGGCCCTCCCCATCAACTCATCAACCTCATCCTCGTCACCGTCCTCGAACACCACCACCTCCTCGTCGTCGTCCCCTTCGTACTTCCACTCCAGTCCCTTGAGCACGTCCCTGTCCCGCCACTTCCCGGACACGGACGGCGCCGCGTTCCTGGCCTTCCCGCGGACCACGTCCGCCCAGCTGAACTCCACGTCGGCCAGCCTCGCCAGCCCGGACTCCCCGCCGACCACCACCGACCGCACGCCCCTCTCCTTCGCCACCGGAAGCAGGGACGCGAGCTCCTCGCGCCCGGACACCAGCACCAGGCACCGGGCGGACCTTTCGTCGAGCACCTGCCGCGCGCGCTCCCGGAGCGACGCGACCGGGGTGCGGGTGAGCTCCGCACGGACGCCGGCGCGGCGGAGCTCCTCGGCGGGCGAGGCGGGGCCCGCGGCGGCGGCGGCGAGCTCGCGCGCGGCCTTCTCGTACTTGGAGATGTTGAGGGAGAGCGAGGCGGCGAGGCGCACGCGCCGGCCGCCGCGGGCCGAGTCGATGCGGGCGAGGCGCTTGGCGTGCTCGCGGGTGTGGATGGACTCGAAGTGGCGCAGCAGGGCGTCGCGCTCGCGGAAGCGGCGGCCGCAGACGCGGCATAGGTGGGTCGTGACGGCGGCGGGGGCGGGCAGGCGGTGGGAGGGGTGGAGGAAGGCCACGGAGAGGTGGAGGCGGCCGAAGGAAGTGGCGGCGAGGTGGAGGCGGACGGCGGCGTCGTAGAGGGGGAGCGTGGAGGGGGGACGGGATGCGGCCAGATCCCAGAGGACGGCAACAGCGGTTGTCGGCTTGCGGGCCGCCGGCGCTGTGGTGGTGGTGGAGAGAGATCGCAAGAAGGGTGGGACGATGAATTTCGGGGCTGCAGCGATGAGGCGGCGCCGGAGGTTGGAGAGCGGCGGGAACATGGGTTGAGACTTTGGATTGGGAGGCTGCACCATGAAGCACAGGGCTTCTTCAGCGGCTATGCAGGCATCGGGCACGGTCTCATTCAGTCATTTCTCGAGAACACGAGGCCATGGCCCATGGGTCTTGGGCGTAAATGATGGGTGACAATCACAACATTAGCTCTTCCTGTGCAATTACAAAAGAAAAATACAGTACCAGTACCTGGTGTAATTACGCAAACTAAGTACCACTTTTGATTCAACAAATATAGAGAATGAGACATGGGCACAGGTACGTCGCCGTTCGATATCAGGCTACTTCTCTCAGGACGGGCAATGCAGAAGTTAAACATAACATCAGAGCAAAAGAAGAGATAACACTATTGCAAGAGATTTACGACAGCAAACTCATTAACACAAGGCACTTCAGCAGTTGCATTAGGAATATGGCTGTCAACGAGACGACAGTACAGGTGACATGCAGTAGACAGCACAGTTTCTGGTAACATAATCAGCCATCCGACGATATACCAAGTTTAAATGGACAAAACACGAGAGGACTATATGTGTCTGAGTACCCAGCTAGGTGAGGCCTCACATCTTCTGCATGATAACAGAGTTTGCCAATCCAGCTTGCTCGACGGTCTGCGTTGGGTCTGTCAGCTGCTTGGGCGGGAAACCAGTCTGCAACTGATACGGCCTTGTGCCTCCTGGACGTGATGCATCGATGAATGACCTAATGTCACCCACAGTGTGGTGCATGTTGAACCGAGCAACCATACGAGTTCCGTCTGCCAGCCTCAGCTGTATCGATGTAAACGGCAGGGAATCATCGACGACTATCCCAACCGACCTGGAAGCAGCAGGAGGCGCTTGAGTGGGAGGAGGAGCTGGTGCTGAGTTATCCTCTGTGGAAGATCCACCTCCAAGGGTTCTTCCAACACCCTGGAAGCGTGATCCGGGCTTTGCAGGCTCCTAGATGAATAAAATCAGAGGAATATTATATTGTATATTCAACAAAGTACTGCTAAATGCACAACAGGGGATGAAGACACTTACCTTGTAATCTTCATATCTTTTTATAACATTCACATGAACTACTGTGCTCCTATCAGCAGGTTCCAGTTCCTGAGGGCACTGCGACTTCTTAATGCTCTGAAAAAGCAAAACAGAGTTATCAGTGTTAGCTTCTGAAAGGACAGAGTTCTGTTACAGAATCTTCACCCCAAAAAACCAGAAGCACTATAGTTGAAATCTAAAAAACTTTGGATCATACAGCGGACAACAAGAGGAAGTAGCCAAGCTTGATCTCAAATTACTCTTGCTAATGGCAGTGGCATAGTTAAACCTCTGTTCCATGTTATATGTAACAGATGATCAAATAAACAAGAGTTTCAAAACTGTGTGCAAGTAACTGGGTCAAATAATAGGTCTGGTAGAACTAACGTAATAGCCATTTTGTTGAAGGCATCAACTAAAATCTTCCAAAAATCATCTGAAGAGCAAGTTGCTCCAAGTAGTCCTTTTCAGAAAAAAAAAATGCAAACAATAACATGGAAGATAAGTAAAAAAAACTTTCAACACATCTTTCACTGTAATAATATATCCCGTTGAATACAAATATTTTTAGTCATGAAAATAGGCGACCCTTGGACAATTACTAGGAGGGTGCAAGTAGCGATTTTACACCAAAAAGATCTACTTGCACATAATCATCAAGAAAATGTAGGGAGGAGTCAGTGAGTCACCTCTATGAAGTCAGCATTTTCAGGATCATCATATTGTCTCAATGGACCATCATCTACACTGAAGCCATTGGTCCAGAAGTGTATATTGTGGAGAACTTGAGCCGGTGGCTGAGGAGCAGCAGATGGCACAGTCTCTCCTGAAAGCAGTCGTCCAGTCCCTGTAAAGCTCCTAGAACTGGACGACTGGTCCTCAAACGGAGGAGGTACACCTTGGAGAGCACCCATCTGTCTGGCTTGTTCAAAGATTGCATCCAAATCATTTCTTTTTGTTGGATCTTGCACAAGCATCCCACTGCACAAACACAAAATCCTGAGATTAGAAAATTGAAAAATAAAAACAACTTACATTAAAAAAAAGGTAAGATCAATAAAGAATTGAAATATCCTGAACTTTCAAGGCCAATATGAAGCTAAACACTGCAGAGAACTTTCTAAGAGGGAACAAAGTGGACTCCAATAAGAACAAGATGACTTTTAAGGCAAAAAAAAGGCCTAAAGGCTTGTGTATATACTGTTCTTTTTCATTCAAGGAATGAGTTAAAACAGCAATACATGGAACACTAACAATGACCATTGATTTCCTTTTTAATGGGATTTCATTTTGCAGTCATACCTAAATTCTAAGAGGAAAAAAAAACTAGTTCAGGTGCTTTAGTTATGACATGTGATTACTGATTAAAGGAGTCAGCAATCACAACTAAAAGTTAGAGGAATCTTGATCACATGGCTTCTATGTAAAATCCCTTCAGCTTGTCTATCTACGAGTGCCAAGCAGATCAGTACATATTTTAGTCTCTACAGAGTCTACAGATTCGTATACGAGAGACAAAAAGAACTGACTTCGATTAGCAAACATATTTACAGTTCTTTCTTTTATATAAAAAAAATGTGCAAGAAAACACCATGAATTAATGGTGTCAATATATAATGTATATTTCCTACTTCCCTCTTGTGCAACTTCTAGGCAGGGTTGGAAAATGCGGTTTGGCGAAAACCGGTCGGTTAAATTTGAACAAATTTGAAAATTTGAAAAAAATTATATAAAAATTATGATAAAAAACTAGATCTTTTATGATGAATTATGGTGAAGAAATCATATGAAACAAACATTGTTTGACCCCCGAAAAAAATTGAAATAATGAAAGTAGAAGGAAAAAATGAAAAAAAAATATATAACCTTATCCTCACCGACGTGCTGAGGACCACTTTGTCGCCCACGCTTCCACGACTAGATCCCGCCCCCCCCCCCTCAACTAAGTAGCAGTTATATCTCAGGTATTTCTATAACTATGTATTGACTACTACGTGTTGTATGCTTATGTTACTATTAGTTGGACCATATATTACTTGTTTTTTATAGGCTTTGTATATAAGTATAATATTATTGTAAACTATTATCAAAGTTATTGTCAAAATTTACATTTTTTTTCGCACCATTTTTCTATTTTCCAAGATTTTTTAACTTTTTTTTACTGCCGGCCAGCTTTTCGACCAAACCGGCCGCTTAACCACCTAAACCGGCCGGTTAGCCGCTCCAACCGCCCAGCCAAATTCAAATTCTAATTCGGCCGGCTAACCGGCCGGTTTGGCCGAAAACTGGCCAGTGCGTCAATTCGGTCCGGGCCGGTTTTGCTGCACTCACCGCATTTTGAAACCCTGCTTCTAGGACAATTTTCCACTGAATTAAGTAAACCGTTGATTTACTATTTGTCTGTATGAACAAATTTTTGTTATTAAATGGCTGCAACAGTTGCTATCCAGCACATTGTACCAAAAATCATGGTCTGGCATTTATGCTTCCTAAGACGAATTACAATGAAAATGGCCACATAGTAGAATGTAAATGAGCACATAACTATAGGGAATACTGGTACAAGCTAGCTAAGTAAAGGTTTAGACTCCATGATATTTGGATATGAAACCGTAACTTACTTGAGCAAAATGATTTGAGTAGGCACAACCGAATGAACAAAAGGTAAGGATGCAGATATTGTATCCTCTAATTCAGTAGCATATGCAACCTAGAGCTCTGTGTTTCCATTAACATTTGTTTTGATTTTGGGTTCAGGTGCAAAGTACATGCATGTTAGTAGTTGTCACCTGTCGGTGCACTTATATACTATCTACTCCCTCCATTCAACATTATAATCTTACTACTACTAAACCGTGTGCGATTTCTAGAGCTCTGATTGGTCAAGTTACTGTTCATCAGTATCTACCGTTGATTTCCGGATTGACTTCACTACCGCCGTCTGTTTCTCCAAGACGAGAAGCTTCGAGTGCTGTCGCCTCCTCCAGCTCTATGGAATCTGCACACCCTCCTCCGCTCGTCTGATCACTCCACAGTGCCAGCCCAAATGCCGCCGAGCTCCTCTCTAAATCGTGTCTGCTCCTTGCGCTGCGCGACATCGCTGAGCCAACGAGCCCCCGCCCTCTCTGAGGTCCTCGAGGACCGTGTTGAGCTCGCCATCAAAGGCAGCAGATGCCAAGCTCGTCAACTTTGGGGATGAGTGGCCAATAGCCTTCGTTGAATCCTCAGCACCACCTCGACTCCTTCAGAGAGCAGAGTCACCTGCCGCCCCTGGAGTCGGAGCCGAGAGTGCAGGTTGCTCTGTTTCAAATACAAGCTCCTGCTACCTTTGAGCTTGTGAACGGAGTTTATTGGACTGCTTATCACTTACCTTGTGCATATTACATTACATAGACTGAACTTCGAGATTCTTCAACCCTCAACACTTTTTATACTGCTGACCAACCGCATGCATGATTTAGAATAAGATTTAAGATGTAGTTCGTCGTTAAGATATAAAATGATGCAGAACTATGAATCATTATTATTTTTGGGCGAACTACAGATTAGTTGTTATTGTTACTATCCAGATGCAACTTTCTGCCCAACATCTGATCCAAGCTACTTCACAAGTGCCGTCATGCAACCAATTTTACCATTGTATAGGATATATGATGCATCTACCATTTTGCCTCTCAATTTTTCCTATTTCATGGTGTTCAGCCTAATTGCAGTGTAGTTTTTTTTTTGCGAGGAATAATTGCAGTGTCATCAGAGTTTCGATACAGCAACTAACTTGCACTCACAAGTCACACGAAAGTAAACCAAACTACTCCCTCCGTCCACAAATGTTAGCATTTGTTGACTTTCAGATATCACTTTTGACTATTTGTCTTATTTAAAAAAATTGTAAGAATATAAACAAAAAAGATAAACTTAAAATATATCTAATAATAAAGGATATTATAGTAAAATTAATATTTTTTTCACAAAAATTTTGAATAGGATGAATAGTCAAACATGATATCTGAAAGTCAACAAATGCTAACATTTGTGGACAGAGGGAGTACATGCCAAGGCTTTCTGCAAAAATATAACAGAATCCACGGACACGATGTTCATATGTAGTACACCTTGCTGTACCAGTTCAGTCAGTTTAAACCTGAACTTAAAGCTAAAGCCTTCTGAAAACTGCCACTCAGTTGCTACATATCTTCTTCCTCAAAAATAAATGCAAGAATCACAAGTTCCAGATTTGTTTCCATGAGCGAAAGTCATGTTTCACTAAGTTAAACCACATGATTTAAATTTCATTCGCAATAGTAACAAATACCATTAGCCATAGCCCAAAAAAAAAAAGAGCAAGGCCATCCGAGCACTCTACCAACAAGCACGGCAACGCCGTACATAATTTCTAGTACACTCTAGTCTTCTCAAGTTTTCTCAAATTATAAGACATCCTCGCTTCCCAATGCACCTTTACCTCTTCCCAATACATCTCTATCTCTATCTCTCTCCTCCTTGTTTTCTATGTAGCATACCTTTTCATCCCTCCTTAATTTTTGTGACCAGAGCCAAAACGTCTTATATTATTAAACGGAGAGAGTAGTATCTAACAGTTGTTACCTGAAGAATCAACAGTGACAGAAACTCCCAGTGACACAAAATCTAAAAGCAGGTTCGCTCCTCATGCACACCCAAGTCAATACAATTGTGCAAAGTCCTAGCCCAAAAAACCTCACATTACTCGACGCACAAATTTCTGGTCGATTGCAAACGAACAGCTCTAGAGCGGCCATGGTTAGGCCACGTCTCGCACAATTCGGAAAGGAAATAAATCCAATCGTGACAACACTTTGCAGATCAAAAACCCAGGAAACCTAATCGAACGATCTACGCCGTAATACGCCCCTGCCGCTGACCCCAACCAAGGTGACCTATCCACAACAGCGGCGGCGATTCCGATGCCCGCAAGCACGATCAGCAGCAAACCGCACACGTAAGGAGGACCGAATGAAGGGAGAAACCGCCGACAAAGACGGGGAGATACCTCTTCTCGCCGCCGGTGTAGTACTCCTGGGGCTCGTCGGAGTCGCTGCCACCGCCGGGGAAGCCGGCCGGCCCGCGGTTGATGTCCGAGAGCGTGCGGATGGTGGGGCCCCCGCGGCCGCCGGGCGCCGGCTTCTTGCCGCCGTTGGAGGAGGAACTCATCGTCGACGAGGCGGAGGGGATCGATCGGGGTAGGGTTTGGTTCGCGCTTCGCGTCCAGTCGTGTGCCTTGTTGTGTAGTTGCGGAGCTCTGCGTGGGTCGGTTGCGGACCTTGCGGTTGCGGGGATATATTGCGGAGAGATCACGCATTCACGCGTTCCCGCAGAGCCGGGGAGATGGGACGTCGGCCCCCGTCGCCAGGTTCGCTGGGCCGTAAAGTTGATGGCGACTTCTTTGTTCCCACAGATTCTCAAGCCCGCCTGGTTAGAAGCCCAATTAGCGCCCAAATACTCGGCCTGCTTTGTTCGACTCCCAAGCCGAATTAGGAGTATACTACAGGTTAATGCTTTTTTTCGTGTGATTCGCTCCAAAAAAATAAATCTCGTGTGATTCGCTCAAAATAATAATAATAATAATAATAATAACTCTCGTGTAATCCACGCCAGTCTCGAGTTCTTTTCTTTATCCCCCATATCCTATCCTGTATTTTTACACGTAATTGAAATCTGTTATCCGTACATCCTCAAAAACACAGTTTGGATTGGATTGGGCTCAGAAATTATCCGTACCAGTCCTTCACAACTGCGTCCATCACACTAGTCCACGAAAAAAAGATGGAGAAGGAAACTAACACTTGATAGAAGCGCGGTTACTAAAACTCTTCTGATGCATGTGTTGAACTACTTTGAGGAGAGCAGAAACGAACACGTCTCATAAAACTGAATCCTGACACAAACACCTCTGCTCGCTCTATAAATCCCCTGCCTGTATGGGTACAGGGCAAACTCGCTCGTCGCACCGCGCAAACCCGCCGGCTTCTGATCGTGCTCTCGACAAGGCCATCATGGTATCTCGTTTTGATCGCTGCGCTAAATCTCCTGTACATGAAACAGAGAGCCGTTTCTTCGGTCGCCGTCTAACTACTACTAACCGTGTGCACGCGCGTGTTCCAGGTTACCGTCAGCGGACTCATGAGTGACGACGGCGCCGACGGCATGGTGGTGGATTTCAAGGGTAACCCGGCGGACAAGTCCCGCACCGGTGGATCGCGCGCGGCCGTCCTCATCGCCGGTACGTAACAACACGATCGGGAAGGAACTATTGTTTTTTTTTTTCGAAAGCGCACGCGCAATACACGTGCACGTGTTTGCAACATGCTCTCATCATGCATGGTTGTTCCGTCGTCTCAGTGACGGAGCTGGCTGAGCGCGTGTGCGTGATGGGCATCTCCATGAACCTGGTGACGTACCTCATCGGCGACCTGCACCTGTCGAGCGCCCGGTCAGCCAACATCGTGACCAATTTCATGGGCACGCTCAACCTCCTCGCCCTCCTCGGCGGCTTCGTCGCCGACGCCAGGCTCGGCCGCTACCTCACCATCGCCGTCTCCACCGTGATCACCGTCCTGGTAACCCGGTGGGATCGTCGCGTGTTATTAGCAAAAAATCGTAGCGGGTGATTATTTGATCTGGCTTGTTTAATTTTCACCCGTTCATGCATGCAGGGCATGGCCTTGCTGGCCGCGAGCACGGCGTTACCCGGTATGCGTCCGCCTCCGTGCGCGGACGGTAACGGCGGGTGCGTGGCGGCGAGCGGCGGGCAGCTGGCTATGCTGTTCGCGGCGCTGTACACGGTGGCGGTGGGCGCGGGCGGGATCAAGGCGAACGTGTCCGGGCTGGGCACGGACCAGTTCGACAAGCGCGACCCGGCGGAGGAGCCCGCCGCGGACCGCTTCTTCAACCGCTTCTTCTTCTGCATCAGCATCGGCTCCGCGGCCGCCGCCACCGCGCTGGTGTACGTGCAGGACCGCGTCGGGCGCGGGTGGGGGTACGGCGCGCCGGCGGGCGTCATGGTCGCCGCCGGCGCGGCCTTCGTCGCCGGCACGCCCAGGTACCGGTACCGCGCGCCCGAGGGGAGCCCGCTCACGGTGGTCGGGCGCGTGCTGTGGGCCGCGTGGCGGAACCGGGGGATGCCCTGCCCCGAGGATCCCAGCGAGCTCCACGGGTTCCACGCGGCCAAGGTGATCCACACGGACAGGCTCAGGTACCTTTGATATCCAAGTTCTCCAAAAATTGATAGTGACAGAAGATACGTGCATCGTATTCACACTAGTGGAATTTTTTGGTCATCAGGTGGCTGGACAGAGCCGCCATCGTAGACGCGAACCTGGCGTCGGACAAAGCCGTGTCGTTCCCGACACTGACGGACGTGGAGGACGTGAAGATGCTAACGAAGCTGCTCCCGATCTGGTCCACCTGCCTCATGTTCTGGACGGTCTACTGCCAGATGACCACCTTCTCCGTGCAGCAAGCCTCGCGCATGGACCGCCACCTGGGCAGCACCTTCGTCGTCCCGCCGGGCTCCCTCTCCGCGGTGCTCTTCCTGACCATCCTCCTCTTCACCTCGCTCAACGACCACCTCCTCGTCCCGCTCGCGCGCCGCGCCACCGGGAACCCGCAGGGGCTCACGGCGCTGCAGCGCGTCGGCGCGGGGCTCGCCTTCGCCGTCGCCGCCATGGTCGCCGCCGCGCTCGTCGAGGCCAAGCGCCGCGGCGCCGCGTCCGTCGATGAGAGCGTCGTCACCAGCGCGTTCTGGCTCGTGCCGCAGCTGGTGCTGGTGGGCGCCGGCGAGGCGTTCGCGTACGTGGGCCAGCTGCAGTTCTTCATCAGGGAGGCGCCCGAGCGGATGAAGTCGCTCTGCACGGGGCTGTGCCTCGCCACGGTGGCCATGGGATTCTTCCTCAGCAGCGCGCTCGTGGACGCGTCCCCCGACGCCTGGGTCAGGGACGACCTGGACAAGGGGAGTCTCGACCTCTTCTACTGGATGCTCGCCGTGCTCGGCGTGCTCAACTTCCTGGTGTTCCTCTTGTTTTCGAGCAGGCATCAGTACAAGGTCACGGCGAACGACTCCGCGGTCGCCGCGGGGACGGAAAATGAGGAGCAGACGGCGGGAGAGGAGGACGCGATGAAGATATCCGTCGCGGTGAATATGATGGACGTGTAGGAGGTGGAAAGTGTGCGTGCGCGCCACTGCCGTGTATTCTACCTTATTATGTATATATACCTTCATTCAAAGCTCTTTTAAATTGCGCAAATTGCATCGAGTTGTTTCGATTTGGGAAACCAGCAAAAAAACTGCTTTCGAATCAGGGTTACGACATTGCTGGTCTCGCCTCCCTGTTTTTCATTCTTTCAAATTTCAGCCGTAAACAGAGAGACTGGACAACAATGCAGGGAACATAAGTTAAACACGATATTAGCAAGAGCCAAAACAAATGGTGGCATTAGCATGTGGTGTTCAAAAAATCGCTGGGAAACAAGTTATTTTGAAGGTGCAACTAGGCAAAAGCCTTCAACAGCAGCATGTTTGATAAAACAATTTAAGCGATCCTTGTTCCTCAAACGGAAACGTGATGGACGAGTTGTGATCTGTCTGTCCACTGCTCCGTGCAGACACTGGACAGGATGAACAGGTATATTTTTCAACCTAAAAAAGCTGTTTTCTGATGCTCAAAGTCGCGGAGAGATGGCGACACCCACCAACAATGGGCGTGCTGGAGATCCCGCGCCATACACGACGACACAAGCGTACGCCAAAGCCAAATGATCTTCACATGGCAAATGGTCGCGACCTCCTCCATACTGGATCATCGCGACAAAGACGCTTTTCCCCTTCCGTATAACCACAGCCATTAGTCGGGAGCGCGTGGGGGATTATCCCGATTTGATTATTGCGTGCCCGGGGCGACGTGACGCGACCAGCACTAGTGGAGGAGTCCAGATCAGAAAGGTGGTGCGGCACGGCCTCTCGCGTGACACCAACAACACACCACTCAGTTTCGCCGCGGGGGCTCGCCGATCTCCACTGCACCGCCGCCAACCACCGCAGTTCACAACACAGCAGCTCCTCAGTTCTCCGCTCCGCCGCACCGTCTCACACTACAGACGCGGAAGCCATGGCCGCGCCGCCGCGGGAGATCCCCCGCCGGGGCCTGTTCATCGGCGGCGGGTGGAGGGAGCCGTCCCTCGGGCGCCGCCTCCCTGTAATCAACCCGGCCACCGAGGCCACCATCGGTACGTCCGCGCTTCACCAGTCGCCTTTCCCCGTACAGCGTTAGCATCCTGCTGTTGGTGCCGTACTGAACTCTGTTTTTTTTTGGCGTCTTCTTTTGTTTTTGTCTGTGATCGTGATCGGTGAAGGCGACATCCCGGCGGCCACGGCGGAGGACGTAGAGCTCGCGGTTGCGGCGGCGCGGGACGCGTTCTCGCGCAACGGCGGGGCGCAGTGGTCGCGCGCCCTTGGGGCCGTGCGGGCCAAGTTCCTCAGGGCGATCGCCACCAAGGTGACAATCTTTCTTCTCGTATCAGAGTGTTGAGTTGCTGCTTAATCTGAAGTTACTTGGACACATGAACACTCTCAAGTTACTGCTTGATCCAAGTTTGTTGGAGTTATGACATCTCGTCGATGCTCTAAGCTTCCTATGATATAAATTGCTTCTGGAACTAAAAAGCGTGATAATCTTTTTTTTTAACGGTGCGAGCTGGATAATAACATTTCAACAATAATCGGATGTGTTCTACTATTTTTTTTTGACACCATCTATTATTTTATCATTTTACACTTGGTGATTAGTTTAATCATCGTTACGAAATTCTTGTCGGGATTTAGTTATAGATTCATAGTAATAAATAATTGTTCAGAAACATATAGCTATACCTTCATTTTTCCCTGGTAACTAATGCAGTAGAAATTAGAGCTTTCAGTTATTAACAGGATGGCGACAGTGCAGACACTCCCGTCGCGAGATAATATTGTTCCTGCTATGTCATGACACTGAAATTGGCTGTCGATTTCACTGTCATTCAGTAGTTCACTGCAATATTTGAAATACAGATGTTCTTCAGCTATATATGGATATTCTACACTGAATCTTATTCTTAGTCATTTAAAATTATTATTTTGTATTTAAATATGGATGTCTGTTATGCTCTTTGCTGCATTTGGACTGCATAATCCGAGAGCCAACTTTTGTTCTTGATCATCCTTAAAAACATGTACTAAATTTCTTGAAATGCTTGCTGCTGGATGGTTCAGATTAAAGATAAAAAATCTGATCTGGCTTTGTTGGAGACACTGGATTCTGGGAAGCCTCTGGATGAATCAGATGCGGACATGGTAACTTAAATTAGTTTATTAATATGATGTTCAGGATGCTTGAAGGCAGACGATGCTCCATATCTCAATCAATGTCTTAACATCTTTTATTAGGATGATGTCGCAGCTTGCTTCGAGTATTATGCTGATCTGGCAGAAGCTTTAGATGGGAAACAGCATTCACCAATCTCGCTACCTATGGAAAATTTCAAGTCCTATGTGCTCAAAGAACCCATTGGGGTTGTCGGACTGATCACTCCTTGGTATGGCATTAGCATCAATTCACCATTTTAATGAGTGCTTCTGGCTTGTTAGCCTATGATAGCATAGACTGATTCTACAATGTATCAAAATACTTAGATATTTCAGCCTATTCTCTTGTTAAGATATTCTTTTCCAAGCAAAGCACTAGATGACCAGGTAGAAGTTTTTTTTTTTTTAAGAACATGCCTGAGCATACTTTTCATAAGTAGAAGAGTTTGTTAAAGGGGGTGAGCCCTTCTTGCGGAAGATTCACCCGCAACACGACCCAAAGACTTAGACCTGTATAGTCATATTAGTGACCCCCAAAGTGTGCTTTTAATTAAGCTCTATGTAGTCATATACTACTTTTGTAGTTGTTATGTCCATATACAATTGTTGAGCCCTCAGAAGGTTAGGGATGGTTCGTCTTTATCGCCTCCATGGCTTGCACCTCAGTGTGCATGCTATAACATAGTAGTTAATCAACTGCAATTGTTCCTGATGCTATTTTTTGTATTGAGCTGTAGTGTGTTTGTTCTAATTCTCTTTCTCCTTCTGTAATGAAGGAACTATCCCCTTTTGATGGCAACTTGGAAGGTTGCACCTGCCTTGGCTGCTGGGTGTACAGCGGTGTTAAAGCCGTCGGAGTTGGCTTCTCTGTAAGATTTGATGCTTCATAAGTTGCTTACATAATTATTATCCTATGTTCTATGACTGAATTTGATCTACTTCAGCACTTGCTTGGAGCTTGGTGCAATATGTGTTGAGATAGGCCTACCTCCAGGTGTTTTGAACATAATTACTGGTCTGGGCCCTGAAGCTGGTGCTCCATTAGCTTCACATCCCCATGTGGATAAGGTCAAACCTCTTTCCCAATGATTATGTTCATATTCTGATAACAAGTGATTAGTTGAAAGACTATCAAGTAATCCCAAATTATTATCAACATTTCTTACTTCAATTTTTCTGAATTTATGTGGCTTTGATTTCTAGATTGCTTTTACTGGAAGTACAGAGACTGGTAAGAGGATAATGACGACTGCTGCCCAAATGGTTAAGGTTTGTTGCCTATATTATTTTCTACCCTTGCTTTGTAATATCAACCTCTAAATGTTTTCTTTATAACCTTGTGATCGTCTATACTTCCGTTGATGCAAGAAATTTGTAAATTGTGTCTGTGAATCACATAATCTTGATTCCATTTTGTATTATCTTCTGCAACAGCCTGTTTCACTAGAGCTTGGAGGTAAAAGTCCTCTTATTGTCTTTGATGACGTTGGCGACATTGATAAAGGTCTCTTCCTTCCTCTCATGTTGCGCTATGCCCCTAATTTATTCTGTAACGTTTACAATCACCATTTTTCTAGCTTAATTCGTAGGCCACAGTTTTTTAGATTGCAAAAGAACGAACGCCAATTTTACATAGCTTATGGCAAGTTCGGTCAGCTGTACTAATTTATTGCCGATTTTGAAACAGCTGTTGAATGGGCCATGTTCGGAATTTTTGCAAATGGTGGTCAAGTCTGCAGTGCAACTTCTCGTTTACTTCTGCACGTATGTGTTTCTTTGATCTGTTTTAGGATTAGAACTTTTCCTTCCCTGCTAATGACATGAAGAAACACAGGAGAAAATTGCAAAGCAATTCTTGGATAGATTGGTTGCATGGACAAAGAATATCAAAGTCTCAGATCCGCTGGAGGAAGGTTGCAGGCTGGGGTCGGTTGTCAGTGAAGGGCAGGTAATGCAATTAAATTTTGTTGCAAATACGTACCTTTTTTCTGAATCTGTATTACCTAAGAGATTGTACTCCGATTAAATAAATGTTCAATAATCACCACAATACTTATGATCCCCAGTGGAGGCATACCAGTTCGTTTCTTTACGCATTACTGCTCTGAAATATACTTTTATGCAGCTACGTCTTTGCTACAAACTTGGAAGTTCCATGCAACTATGCATTTGCTTTAGAATAGATTAGAATATTCTAGACAAAATTGGTTTGTGTTTGGCATGTTCAACTCTGCACGTCTTGAATGTTTCATTAACAGAAGAATGATACACCACTGTGTGATTCAGTAGCACAACTGAATGTTTCTTTTTTTTTTCTTAGTACAGTACGAAAAGGTAAAGAAATTCATATCAACTGCAAGAAGTGAAGGTGCCACCATTTTGTATGGAGGTGCGCGACCTCAGGTAGGTATCCTTAGTCATATTGCTCAGTTTTGATTCCTTGGGTATTGATCCAAGCTACAACGATGTATTGGCAGCACCTCAGAAGAGGGTTCTTTATTGAACCTACAATAATAACAGATGTTAGTACATCGATGCAAATTTGGCGAGAGGAAGTCTTTGGTCCGGTCGTCTGTGTTAAAGAATTCAGTACAGAGAGTGAAGCTGTGGAACTTGCAAATGATACTCCGTGAGTTTCTTTATTTTGCAAAAATAAATATGAAATCGTCC
This sequence comes from Eleusine indica, assembly GCA_030378355.1. Classification (NCBI taxonomy): domain Eukaryota; kingdom Viridiplantae; phylum Streptophyta; class Magnoliopsida; order Poales; family Poaceae; genus Eleusine; species Eleusine indica. The sequence continues at coordinate 11,586,948 of CM059502.1, forward strand.
ATGTTTATTTTGTTCATTTCCCTTCGCTACAAATACTTTTCAGCTATGGTCTAGCTGGTGCCGTGATTTGTACTGATCCGGAGAGGTGTGAGCGCATTACAAAGGTAACTTGTAACCTGATTGCAAGGATGCTAGAATTATAAGAAAAGGAGTTAATTGATCCCATAACACATGTGAAATCCCTTATGTGCAGGCTATTCATTCAGGTATTGTTTGGGTAAATTGCTCTCAACCATGCTTCGTTCAAGCTCCATGGGGAGGGAACAAGCGGAGTGGCTTTGGTCGAGAGCTTGGAGAATGGTGAGCGCTGCATAAGTAACTGCGAATTTGCCTCTTATAAAGTGATACATGGATATTCAAAGATTGTACAAATTTTTAGTCATCACTGGCTAGATAAGGATTCTGCGATCTGCATCCTCTAAAATCTGAATTGCTTTCGCTGTTGCTTTCAGGGGCCTTGATAACTACATGACCGTGAAGCAAGTCACGAAGTATTGCTCAGATGAACCATGGGGATGGTATAAGCCTCCATCGAAGCTGTAACGAGCCATCCATGCCAGGAAAATAGAGTGCCTAAATTTACTGAAGACACAAATATCTATTCAGTGTAAGGACAGACTTTATTTACAGTGATTGCAATAAAAGACCTTGGTGGCAAATTCTCGTATATCTCTGTCATTCGCGATGCGTAGTGCCTATAGATGTTTCGGCAAAGGCATAATGCAATAAAATGAGTACAATTGCATTTTCTCATGACTCCAATCGAAAACGGCATTCTGCTGTTGTAATTTGTCTGGTCTATATGCGCTTGTGATGGATAATGAAACGAGAAACATTTGCAAGAGCATTTCATGAAAAAACAATTTGAAGAGTTGTCTTTTATGAAAAATTCTGCTTGATGTAATAAGCCGCGCCGGAATGGCTTGTTCGAATCAAGCCGCAATCAGATGCCGCCTCCTAGGACCGCGACCCCCCTCGCGATCCTTTCCCGCTTCCTCTCGTCGCCGTCGCCACCGCCGCTGCCCGAGCTCCTCCGCGTCCACGCCCTCGCCACCACCTCCGGCCTTTCCTCACGTCCCGACTTCGCCGCCAAGCTCGTCTCCGCCTACTCCTCTGCTGGCCGCCCTGGCGTCGCCGCGCTCGCTTTCTCGGCCTGCCCTTGTCCCGACACCTTCCTCTGGAACTCCCTCCTCCGCTCCCACCACTGCGCCTCCGACTTCGCGCCTCTGCTCTCCGCCCACCGCCGCATGCTCGCCTCGGGCTCGCTGCCCTCCCGCTTCACCGCGCCGCTCACCGCCTCCACCGCTGCCGAGCTGAGCGCGCTCAGCGTCGGCTCCTCCGTGCACGCGTACTGCGTCAAGTTAGGCCTTCTGGCCGGTGATGGCTGTGTCGCCGTCGCTTCGTCGCTGGTGTACATGTACGCCAAGTGCGGCGTCGTTTTTGACGCCGTGAAGATGTTTGAGAAAATGCCCGAGAGGGACGTGGTCGCTTGGACCGCGGTGGTCTCCGGGTGCGTGCGGAACGGGGAATACCTAGACGGTTTGCGTTATCTGGTGGAAATGGTCAAGCTCACAGGCGATGGAAGGGTGAGGCCAAACTCACGGACAATGGAGAGTGGATTGGAGGCGTGCGGGGTCCTAGGTGAGCTGCCTTCTGGTAGATGCTTGCACGTGTACGCAATGAAGACTGGGGTTGCGGATTCTCCATTGGTGGTTTCGGCGCTTTTCTCTATGTACTCTAAGTGTGACAGCACTGCTGATGCAAGTATTTTGTTCCCGGAGCTGCCAGAGAAAGACGTGGTTTCCTGGACCAGCTTGATCGGAGCTTACTGTCGGAGGGGCTTTGTAGCGAAGGCCATGGAACTGTTCCTGGAGATGGAGGAGTGTGGCTTGCAGTCAGATGAGGTCCTTGTTAGCTGTTTACTAGCTGGGCTAGGGAACACTGCGAATGTGTGTGGTGGGAAGGCGTTTCATGCGGTTATAATGAGGAGGAACCTTGGAGATAGTGTATTGATTGGAAATGCTTTGATCTCGATGTATTGCAAATTTGAACTAGTGGAAGTTGCATGCAGAGTATTCAGGATGATGCATCATTGTGATGGAGAATCATGGAATTTGATGATTGTTGGATACTGCAAGGCTGGATGTGATGTCAAATGTTTGGAGCTGTATCGTGAGAGGCAGTTCAGAGGTAATGCTGGATTCTTGGGTGATGCAAACAGCTTGGTTTCCGCAATATCTTCTTGCTCAAGGCTAGGGAAAGTACGCTTGGGTCAGTCAGCACACTGTTACGCAATCAAACACTTGCTTGATGATTATTTGTCAGTTGCAAATGGCTTAATTAGCATGTATGGAAGGTGTGGAAAATTTGATCGCGCATGTAAAATATTTTGCTGGTCCAAAGTGAAGAGGGACGTTGTAACGTGGAATGCACTGATTGCCAGTTATGCACATCTGGGACGTTCAAATGATGCTCTGTCACTGTATGATCAGATGTGCAGTGAAGGTGTCAAACCCAACTCGGCAACTTTGCTGACTATCATTTCTGCTTGTGCAGATTTGGCTGCACTGGAACGTGGAGAACAGATACATTCTTATGTGAAAGAAATGGGGTTGGATTCTGATGTACCGATCAGTACAGCGCTCATTGACATGTATGCAAAATGTGGGCAACTTGGAATTTCTCGAGGGATTTTTGATTCTATGCTTCAACGTGATGTGGTTTCTTGGAATGTGATGGTTTCAGGCTATGGGATGCATGGAAATGCAAAAGAAGCATTGGAATTATTTAGTGAGATGGAGGGTGGCTGTGTTGAGCCTAATGGTGTTACCTTTCTTTCCATTCTATCTGCTTGCTGCTATGCTGGACTTGTTGACGAGGGCAGAAAGCTATTTACTAAAATGAGAGAATACTCCCTTGAGCCTAATCTGAAGCATTATGCCTGTATGGTGGACCTCTTAGCAAAATCTGGGCTGCTTCAGGAAGCAGAAGATATCATTTCGGCTATGCCAATAGAACCTGATGGTGGGATATGGGGAACTTTGCTTAGTGCCTGCAAAGTGCATGACAACTTTGAGATGGGGTTAAGGATTGCAAAGAAGGCATTTGCTTCTGACCCAGGAAATGACGGCTATTATATTTTAATGTCTAATTCATACGGCAGTGTTGGAAAATGGGATGATATAGAGAGCCTTAGAGACATGATGAAGGATCATGGAGTAGGAAAAACTGTAGGTTGGAGCGCAGTTGATACTTGTGAGTGAGTTCAGTAAATATAATGCTCTTTGCAGATCAATGCTCTTGTGAGTGAGTTTAGTAAACATAGTACTCATATCCACTATATCCAGGAAGTTGGCTGGTATAGTGAACCAATGGGATATGTTGAACAGTTATGGAATGGAAAAAGGTGTATGCTGCAGTGCCGCTGGTATTTGCAGGTGAGTTGATTGCAATTATGGTATTTTTATTTATCACTTATGTTTAATCCTGGACTGCGCAGCAGTATAACAACAATGTTCTGCTGTTCGAGTATCTCGACCAATTAAACCTGGCCTAGTCCAAAATATAAAAGGCACTGAAAAGTGCAACACCAGGAGTTGTACCTATCCTTGTCTCTATTTCTGATATGAAGGATCAAAAAACAGAAAGAGACGTACAGATAGATATCAAAATTATGATTATCACTGCAAAGATTGGCTTGTTGAAATCAATCTGAATTCACGAATTTAGAAGTTATGGTCCATTATCTGCCTTCAGGACTGGGTCAAGGGTAATGGATGAGTATATGGATGGGGTGATATGGAGTAGGGCTGTGAGAACTTGATTTCAAGGGGTAACATGGTTTGGAACAGTCGACTGCATGTTCTCTTATATTATAATGGTTTATTTGCATCTTAAAGGAAGTTGAGTACTAAACAAACGATCTTGGGGAGAATGCTCTGATTTTATCCTTTGTGCCATCCGCTGTCAGAGAAGGGGGATTTGTTAATGGCTTAGGTACAGGTGGATGCCAAGCAAAGCTTACTAATATGCTTACATAGCAGTGTGCCAAGCTGGCTGTATCATGGCAGTAACTAGTCATTGGTAATTAAGATATGTTTGGTGCTGATTGAAACATCATATCGGTAGTTGGAGCTCGATGAGATATGTCTCTGGCCATGATCACAGTAAGAAGCCGTTTTTCTATCAGAAGAGTATTTTGCCGCAACTGTCACTTGCAAGATAATGGCACATATTTGGAAATGTATTCCCCACTGCCCATATAAGGTAACTCACTCGGCCTCTTGATCTGGCACATGTACTGGCACTGTATAACGTCAATCATCACGGTCATAAACAATGCTTAATCATCACAGTTCCCTTTTTCTGTTTCCACTTTAAACATTTGTATATTCTGAATGGTTGCTGCTTGGAGCAGGTCGGACCCATGGCGGGTGTAGTAATGACCTCAGATTCAGCAAATCAAAATTTCCAATTCTCTCTGGGTACATATTGCGCTTTGGCTGCCCTCCTTTGTGTACTGCCAGTTGTGCTATTGCCTTCGAATGTCTAGTACATTGTTTAAAAGTCCTTATTATTGAATACAGGTTGAGTTCATACTCCCTTATATGACGTTTTGGCTCCGGACACGGGAATTAAGTAAAGATGAAAAAGGTGGGTGCACAGAAAATAAGGAGGAGAAAGAGATAGAGATAGAGATGTATTGGAAAGAGAGAAAGATGTATTGGAAAGCGAGGGTGCCTTATAATTTGAGAAAACTTAAGAAGGTTAGAGTGCCATATAATGTTGAACGGAGGGAGTATCTGGCTACGTGTAAATGCAACATGACATAAATGAGCGCACGAAGAATGTACAATCTTGTCAGGCTTATTGCATTTCTGAGATGATCACTTAACAGCATACCTGATTTAACTCCAACAACAGCTGTGGTTTAGTTTTGATTGTTCATCACTTTTGCAAAAATCAGGCCACTAAGCAATGCTAACCTGTCATTACCTTGTAATATTTTTCTCTGAGGTATATAGTTCAATCAATAGGAGATGCATGAGCCCGTATATAGCTCAATTATATATGTGTTATATAATTATGGTGTACGATCGGTATTGGTACCAAGCTGTACACATGCAACACCGATTCAGAGCTAGCATCGAGCGGTACTGGTAGAACTAGGACAAGCGTTGGCGGCAACATATGCAAGTTATCCCAACATATGTTGGGATGGGAGTAACTTGCAGTACCATGCAGCATCTCTTCTTTTGGATCGCTCACCAACTCTTTCGCTTTGCATTGGCAGGTATGAGAAGGGAGGGAAGCAAACTTATGACACTCCTGAATCCTGATCGATACAGTGTCCCTTACAAGTGTTCGTTTGTAAAGAATCATTGTGTGCTTTTAGCTACTGTGAATGTTGATCATAAATTCACAGGATGAAGCACTCACACGTTCCTAACCAGGGGCGAAGCTTGAGCAAACAACCAGGAGAGGCCATCTCACTAGCTAAACATAAAAAGTTAATGAACAATAGCAAAATTACTGTAGAATTAGTGCAATTTTGACTTGGTTAGGAGGATCACAGACCACCTTGGTCTTCACTATCCTTCGCCACTGTCCCTAACGGATACAGTTTCTTGGCAAGCCCGAGAAACACAAGTGGAAAAACAGCGATTTTTTCCGCTTGGATGTGTGTTAACGAGACATGGTTGGTTAAAAAAGAAAAAGACAATGGTTGAGCACGCGGAATACGGTTCTGGAAGAATAGATGAAGCCTGATTGTAATGTGTTGATGTGCTAAACCTACAGTCGCAAAAAAAAAAAAAACTGACCAAGCGTGATTATTCTTCTAAGCAAAATTTGTTTGGTGTATTTATTTCCTTTTCAATCCTTGTCGAGCTCAGCCCAGTACTTTGAGATCCGCTCAAAGAGCAAGAACCGAACCTTCTAGGAGTCTTCAATATCATTTTCCCCTCAGAAAATCCTTCATGCCGGCCATCCAACGACCCGATGGACGCAATGCCTCGCTCCGTCGCTATCAAACCCGCACGTTACTGCCCCTATTAAAAAACAACAACATAGAAACGTTTTTTTATCCGTTCACCCCCCCAACCAAAAAAAATCTGAAGCAAAAGTCCCCCGCCTCCACTCGTCACTCAACGACCTATCGGACGGCCGCGATCTCCCGCCGGCCACCCCCTCGGCACGTAACCGTTCTCCGCCGCGGAGGGCATTTTCGTCATTTGATCCCCTGTCCTGGATCAATAAACGCAAAGTGAAGCGTCGCCAAAAACGCCAAAAGCCCAGAAGATTTCGCGTTCCCTTTTCTCCATTAAAACTTCCGCACCCGTGTGTTATCTATCCATCCGCGCCCCCCTTCTCGCCTCCTTCGCCGCTCGCCGCATCGCTTTTTAGGGTTTCGCCGCCTCCTCCACCGCACGCCACGCACGTCGACGAGCCCCGCCGGCCGAGCCATCTGCAGTCCACCCACGCCCCGCGAGATGGGATACAGCGACGCCGCATCACCCGCATCGGCGGCCGCCGCGCGCGACGCGAAGAAGAAGAGGGTAAGGGGAGTGCTTGCATGTCAGGGTGGGCCGGTGGAGTGATCTGTGATTCGATTCGGGGTTGGGTTTTACATCGATTCGATTGGATTGCGCCCCGTGCTGACCTGATCTAACAGTTCGTTTATATATTTTTTTTTGGGGGGCGCCTGGCAGGGCAACCGGACGGCGGCGAAGCTGAAGCAGTCCAAGCTCGAGACCCGCCGTGGGCAGTGGCTGTCACAAGTTCAAGGTTCGATCTTGTTCCCAGTCTGTCCCCAATGTTTCTAATCGCTATTTGTGATTTCGATTTTTTTTCCTGGTTGGGTGAGCGGGTTGGGCGTTGTGCATGGGAGAGTTTGGATCTCCATGCATTGGATCAAGGATTTTTTATATACGCTGGTTCGTAATATGATGTATCTCTTCTTACTTCTTATTTGGTGGTAATCTAAATTGGAAACTTGATATTTTTTTTTATTGAAGATTTGATCAGAATCTACCCTTTTGTATTTTGGATTGGTCTAGGGAAGGATGCGAAGGATGCAAAGATTGCAGCAACTCCAACAGGAGCAGGATCAAATGCTGGATCACCAATCCTCGCTTCTCCGCACCCTCCACTACCTCGTCGTCGTGCAGATGCAAGGTCAAGGGGGAGTGATGCCGAGGACCGGGAAGAAGTTGGTGCTGCAGGGCTTGAGGTTGGCAGCAGTGATCTCGACTCTCCGATTAACAGCCCTTGCTCAAACAATTCTCAAGGTGGTGGGTGCCCTTTGAGGAAGGGCTGTTCTGGCAATGATGGTGGGCCCAGCCTCAGCAGTGGAAGCAGTGTCTGGTCCAGCTCAAGGAGTGTCAGTGATGCCGAGGAGGATGATACAGGTTGTCCTGAGGATGATAGCGGAGTCTTGGATGATTGGGAAGCTGTTGCCGATGCACTTTCGGTCGATGACAGTCATTGTCACCAGAGTCCAGATCCTGTGATGCCACCAGCGCCTCAGGCAAATGCAACACCTGACAATGTAGCTAGACCAGAACCAATTCGGAGCAAGACTAGAGCTTGGGCACCTGACGATAAATTTCGTCCACAGAGCTTACCCAGCATCTCAAAGCAGGCCAGCTTCCCGGCGAGCATCGGAAACTGCTGGGTGGGGATGGGGATAACTGCTACACAGCAGGGTATCCTCTCATTGCCATTGTCATGCCCGATATGCTATGAGGATCTTGACCCAACAGACTCGAGCTTCCTTCCTTGCCCTTGTGGGTTCCACCTGTGTCTCTTCTGCCATAAGAGGATCCTTGAGGCAGATGGGCGCTGCCCCGGTTGCAGGAAGCAATACAATAATGTGTCTGCAGCAGGTGATGGCGGTGGCAATGCGGCAGCAACAGCAGTTGGGATCGGACGAGAGATGGCAAATGTTGCCTCACTGAGGCTATCCCGTTCTTGTAGCATGGGTCCGAGATACTAGACTGTGGGGGTCATAATACCTCTATGCCGTAGATCTACTCTTTGCCTGTGTTGGATATGCTAGTTTTTTCGCGTATCGCTGCTTTTAGTATAAAGAAATGTGAATATTGGAATAGGTGCTCGATCCATATAGACTATCCAGAACCTCAGTTTTTGAGAATGTTTTCGTTGATGTGATGCATATGTTGCTGGAGAGGACTATTTGTTGTTACAGTTTGTGAGATAATATATAAGCTATATAAGGTGACTGTTTCTCCCTATGTGTACAAGTGTTAGCTGCTAATAATTGCTTATATATATAAATGGAACTTAGCTGTGTTTGCATTCTCATTATGTGTTTGTGGTTACTTGGGTGTGCTTTCGATGATACATACTGATTGATCTGCAAGTACAGGTACAAATATCTTTTAGTTGAGCTGGTCTCCGTTCTTAATAGATTTTATTATTTAGATTTTTTTTTCCAGATTCTGATACACAATACTCTGCCAATCATGGCATTCTCAAGATTGCTATTGGCAAGATGGGATATCATGTTGGAAGTTGAGTATGGTGTCTTTTCTATGTTCAATACAATAACTTGCCCTTTTTTTACATGTAAAGTATGTCTGGTACTCTGCTGGTCCATTAAACTCCAACTTAGCTTCTTTAGATACTATAACTGCATCAATAAAGTAAATGAAATACAAAATAAGCAATGGAAATGTTACCTGTTGAATCTCATGAGCTCTCATGATTGGACAAATGAGCTTTGCCTGGTGTGAGGAGTCTTCCAAATTTTACATTGGACTTCATAACTAACTGCATTCTACCTGTGTGCATTCTAATAATTTGTAGACCTTGTACTATTTCTTATAACCAGTGAGTCTTGAAAAATGTAGTATGTTGACTTGCGTCAAAAGATGGAAGCAATTGAATTTGTTTGGCATCAGTAAGCTTGATGTTGTTGAGATGGATGCAGAAAAAAAGGTACCATCTTGTGCATTTCCCCTGAGCTTGATGTTGTGGAGGATGAGAAATTGGAGCGTATTAAAAGCCTGTTAAGAAATTTAAGGATAGGATGTACATGCCATACAAAAAGATATTGCCTTGGCTTCTAGTCTCATTTCTAAGTGTTTCAACACCCAGGATTTTGGTTTCTTTGTGTTTCTGTTGATGCTATTGTGCAGTGGCTGATTAGTGGTCCTTAAATTCTAACATTTAAGCTTCTCATGGCGAGGGCGATCTTAAAGTGAAGCTCTTGCGTGATTCAAGTCTTGGACAGTTTTGTCTAGCTTCCCTGAAACTTTTCTGGACATGTTTCTGAACTCAACATGGGGACTCGGGACTGACTTGTATGAGTTTGTCAGAGTGATGGAATGGGTATCTTGGGAATGTCTTTGGTCACTCCATCAAATATATAAATCAACTCGCCATTGTTATTACTACTTATGTTCAGCAGTAGTCGAGTGCCTGAGTATTGAGGAGGCCTCCGAATGTTTTCATGAGATTGTGGTTGGTCTTATTTTTGCGTGTGTTTATGGTTAGCGTCTCATCAGCTTTTATACTGCCAAGTGTTTGTACGAAGTATTGTCATCAGTCATCACCCGCCTGTTCTTGCAAATCTGTTGCAAACATTTTCTGCTTCTGAAGTGATTTTGGAAATGATTTTTTGTGCAATATCAGGACTAAGCAGTACATCATAATGCGTAAGAAGTCTCAGGGCTTGTTATATTGCATAAACGGGACGATTTTCTGCACCACGAAATACTGAAGTTTGTTTGGTAACATTGTGTTTTATCCCCTTATAAAATACATGGCGAAATAATAATCCTGTTCCTACGAAGGCCACATTTTTTTGTTAGGTTTGGGCTTGTCCTTGTATAGTTAGTTTCTCTATACCTCTATAGCTTCCTATTGTTCTTGCCTCTACTGTGTATTGCTTTTCCAGCAGTTTCCCATACTGTACGTTCCTTCAAAAAAGAATGAAAGAAACAAGAAGTAGAAGATCGGATATTCGGATTTACATCCGGTCTTTAACTACATCCTCCTTCCTGGAGTTACATATAGTCTAGGCCTCGAAACAAGAAGTTCATGAGTTTCTACAACGGACTTTAAAAAGATGCACAATACAACAAAACGAAGTAATGGTTCTCGGATTTCCTAATTCTTCCAAGCACAGGTCAAGAACAGACAGGTTTGTCAGCTCTCGATGCAAACCTAAAACATTGCAATAAGCCGACTAATCAAGAACGTAGCCGTTCAACTTCCCTCTTCAGCCACAAGGCACGTAGCTTGGGTTCGTAGGAAAGAAAGATCTCCCGGTTCTCTGGGTCCTTGAAAACATCTGATGCCAATAGCTTAACTTGATCAGACACACCAGGCAGATTGTGCAGAGATTTGATACAAGTTGAAATTGAGAACTGGTCGGCAACCTTTGTTTGTTGTTCTTTCATACGTTGGTCTTTCACGCGTTGTTCTTTTATGCGAGCCTGTTTGATTCTGAACTCAAGATAAGCCTCCATGGTTTGCTGGATGTCTTGGACCTTACGCTTCTTGCGCTTGTCTTTTTGTGGCTCTATACAAGAACTTGACTGTGCCGGTTCATCACCTCTTTGTGGCCTTGGGTCCACACCATGCTGTGGTCTTTCTAGTACCTCTTCAGTGTGATTTTGTAAAACATCAAGATCTATACCTTGTGGTTCTACCGCAGTTCGTTGCAGTATGCCAATATTGTTCCAGCCATCCTCAATGCTTGTGTTAACCGTTCCATAAGGTCTTCCAGACATGCCTGGAGGTGTGCTCATGTCGTTGCCTCCCTCGTCAACATTCCCTTCACGGATAGGACCTATCACAGTAGCAGATTTGTTTCAGAAAAGCATAAGGTATGAAGGTAGGCATACAAAAATTCTTCTCCTGTGCCTGTTTTTCTTAGTGGTGGTGCCTGTGTGCAGGGTGGGGTGGGGGAAGGTGCTTACCATCAAATAACAGCTCCAGTGAGTCAAGAAGCGGAAAGCTTGCTCTTTGGTACTTCCGTGCCTTGGCATTTTCCTAGCAAATAGAAATGATATCAAAATCTACATTTGGCTGCATAAACAATAGTTCCAGTAGAAGAGTCAGGCCCTCACCTCGATTATCTCATCCCAGATTTCATCTGTTGTTTTAATCATAGACGAAGTCTGGTCCCATGAAACACCATCACGCTGGAGTATCGATTTTATCAGTTTGTAATCTTTCTTCAGCTGAGTTTCATGTTCCTGGATTTGCATTTTAGTAAAGTTTGCTTCTGGGAACCTATCATTGAATTCATTAACTATTTTCCTCCACCCATCAGTTCTCCATCCAGTTGGGGTACGATAAAGTGAAGTATTGTTCTCATGAAGTATGTCCACGAGGCCCTTTTCGTACTTCATCACCCATTTTGCTCTGTTAGCCATTTGACCCTGCAACAGATCAGAAAGTATGAATTGTTCTAGTGAGTGAGCCTATAGCAAGATGCTGAAGACAGCAAAAATTCCATTCAATGTTGTATATCATACTTTGAGCATGACCTAAAACAACATAATCGCAACTGAACTGTCATTCTTGATAATTGTTCTACATATACAGTGGGTTACATGACTGAGATCCTAATTGAAAAACATAATTCAATTCTGTTGGTACAAAACAACTAAACATCTAGGAGTACATTGGAATCTGACAGTATTCTATAGCAGAGAAAAGCATGTATGTTTCTCAATTCAAGTCGAGAGCAAATGAAGCATTATAAAACCGCATCCGCATATCAGCAATTTCCCCTCATGCTATCCGTTTCCATTCTGATGACAGGGGAAGCCCAGCCATCGAGAGGAAGCCAAAGACTTCTGGCACCAGATCCGGCTACCATAGTTGCAGTTGCACCCACGATTGGTGAATACGGTCCACCAAAGGTGGCTGCACTAGAAAGGGGGGTAGAGGAAGGCAGCCGTCAGCACCCGCGTCCTCGCGGTGGAAGAGGACCCTCCTCGCCCACCCGCTGCCAGCCAAGTTCGGTAATATAAGCCGTAGCTTGGAACTTCGCGAGAAAGGGGACGAGGAATCACCGCCGCCCGTGGTCGGAGAAGGCCACCTGAACCATATCCCCGGCGGATTCGAACCCGCCTGAAGGCGACCTAAACGGCGGGGTAGCAAGAGCGAAGGTAAGTCGCGAGACGTTACCTCCGCGCCGAGCTCACAGGAGCTAGACGAAGCCGTGACGGCGCCGTAAGCAGGCCAATCCGCCACCGCGGCAAAACGGCGGTGAGCCGGGGACGCCTCGGGCGGTGGTAGGGTTTCCCACTTCCCCTATCCTCGGGTCGCCTGGTGACCCCGGCTGTTTGGTCGCGCAATCCGTCCCAGCCAAACGGATGTAACAAACATTCAAAAAAAAACAAAAAGCGGTAGTAACAAACGGGACACGTATAGATGTCAGATTTTGAAATCCCACGTTTTCCATGGCTACTGCCAAAACCAAATCAATCTGCCAGCATTTTGTAAGATCGTATTCTAAAGCTGTATTTGACACAACTTATACAAGTGTTTATTAAAAATATTTATGCTCAATAAGTAGTTTGGATAGCCAAACAGCAAAATAGCAAAATTGTTTATGAAGTATAAACACTTTACTATTTTGTACTACCATTAACACTTTAGCCAAAGCAGAAAAACATAGCTTTTAGTATTTATGGTGGTCTTTTCTCTCACTATAAGTAGTTTGAATAAATAAATATAAGTAATTTTGTCAAACGGGTTGACTGCTTATGCTATAATAAACACTATAAACATTATGAACAGTTTTGACACAGTAAGAACTTACAAGCACTATAAATATTTTGTATATAAGCCATGTCAAACATACCCTAACTTCTGCATCCAACATATTTTCTTTAAAGGTTTAAGTTTTTTTTTCTTTTCTTTTAGATCGTTGTTTGAGTCCTGAGACAACAAAGACAAGTTGATCCATCATCATAATGGATGGATATAGAGCTCGAGTTTGACATAAAAGTAGACGGGGAGATTGCGGGGCCGTATCGTCCTTAATTGCGCGAGGATTCGCCTCTTTCCACGAAACAGGTGACCCTCGCCCTCCTCCAACCTCGGTAGACGGCTTCCGTCGTCTCGCCCGCCATCCTCCAAGGCTCCAACCACCCATTGCCCGCTGCTAACTCGTCGGCTCTAACGCCTCGGCCGATGATCGCTCCCGCACTAACTCATCCCATCTAACGCCCCACTCTTACTCCTCTCACCATCGGCAACCACCACCGCGATCGACGGCGCCCTCATCGCCTTGTCCACACTTCGCCACCAACTGTCGATCGACCTTCTTGCTTCTATATTTGATAGGAGGAAGAAGAAACTTGGAGATACAAACCCTACATAGCTAAAGATTCTTGGGCCGATGACGGAGACGGTGAGGACGACGCAACGTCGGCGTGTCGAGAGGTGGAAGATGAACAACATCTTGCGGCCCACGTGTTACTGAGGGAGGAGGAACGTGCGCGAGAGCCGGCTTCGCCTCGCGTATGCAAGTGCGATCCTTTTTGTCGCTCCATGTTGGTTTGAGGTTATCGATGTTAGTAACAGTAACACAATCAAGATCATCAATGACATATTGGGTCGAGGTCAACCGATGGTTTGATCCAGGTCACGAGATGTCAACTACTATCACGGTTCAAGTCATCAAAGCTAGCCTTCGATACAATTACAACTTATAGTGAAAGGATTCTTTTTATTAACATAGTGTTGTTGTCATAAAATCCAATAAGATTTGGACTCAAATTCATTTGTGATTCTTGATATAACCAAACACTGGTGTTCGCTCTGGCCCAATTTGAAGAACCAAAGGGGCATAGAAGATAATTTAGTGAATCAAATCATTCCTTTTGCTATGCAGAACTCTCAGGGCTCCTTTGGATTAAAGGATTTTCAAAGAAAAAATATAGGATTTCAGTTTCCATAGGAATTCACATTGTAGAAGCCTTTGGAATGAAGAAATTGAGCATAGAAAAAGCAAAGGAAAATTTCCTTTGATGCCTATTTTGCAGGAAAAACATAGTTTCTGATTAATCCACTCCAACCTCTTTTTTTCATTCCTTCATGTAGGAACAAGGCAAATCATAGCTCTATGAGAATAATAAATTTGACAAACTCAAGAGTTCACTCTGCTAGTTGCCCTGTCAGGGCAAATCATGCAGGGAGGAACAAGAATGTACAGAGGAGCAGATGGATGATTTTTCTCCACTGGCGAGGGGGGCCCAAGCCACTTTATGCACTAATCGTCAGTTGTAAATAATGATTGACAAATGTGATTTAACTTTGATTTAGATCTATTGACCATAAGAATAAGAATCTTGTATTTTTTCTATGACCTATCTAAAGGACTATTCTCATAAAATTCCTCTGTTTTAGAATCCTCTGTTTTACAACTGCATTTCTATCATATTTCTATATTTTTTCTATTTCTACATTTTTCTAATCATGTGTTCCAAAGGAGCCCTGAGAGTAATAAATTTGGCAAACTCGAGAGCTCACTCTGCTGGTTGTCGTGACTCCACTGAACAACAGTAAATGACTCGGTTGGTTAAGAAAAAACTTGTCTAGTTAACATAACCATTCGAATAAAATTTCTATGTTATTCCTATGACCTTGCCAAACGTTCTGCTCTATAAAAATCCTATGTTTTCCAACTCTCTGTTTTACATATGAATTCCTATCATATTCCTATGTTTTTTCTATTTTGTTTTTTCATTCCTGCATTTCAAAGAAACCCTCACTTCTACAATAAAAACGTGAGCTACATAATGGAAAAGGGACAACAATACAAATACAATAGGAAGAAGTCATATTTTCCTCCCTCAATTATTAAGTGAGGTGCAGATTATGCCTCCAATTGCAAAACCGGCGAGAGGCGGGGCCGCAGAAGGGGCAGAGGAGTTGCGCTCTCCCCTGCCACGTACGGCTACTACCCCGCCAACGCCGGGTTCGCTGTCTCCGACGCCCTCGCCGACGGGCCACAGGGGCGTCATCGGGTTCCCCACCGCCACTGGCGAACTCGCCCAGGGCGCCACTTGCCGTGCCGCCGTCGGGAGATGAGAGGAGCAGAGAGGGGAGGAGAAAAGAAAGAAAGAAAGGGAAAAAAAAAGTTGCAACTAATATGTGGGCCCCATCATGCCTACGTGGTAACTGACATATGGGCCCCACTATGCTTAGTCAGCCAAAACCACTCAAAATACCGTCCGGGGAGGAAACTTGCACCCTATCTAAGAGTTGAGGGAGTTAGAGTACTCAGTTTTATAATTAAAGATATAATCTGCACCTCTCTTAATAGTTAAGGGAGGAAAATAAGAATTTTTCCAATACAATACACTAGTGTAGTTAACTGTCCATGATCATGGGCTTTGTGGCCCAAACTATTGTCATGACGGGCCTTAACATTTAGAGTTGGGTCACACGTTAGCCCGTCCTTTATTTGGCGTGTCTTTACTCCTTTTTTTCAAAAGATTTTTCTCCGTGCATCAGAGCTACTCAAGGAAAAAAAATGAACATCATTCATCAAAGAGAAAGTTCACGTAGAAGTTGGAACAGAAGGCGTGCAACGGCAAGCTGCTCGAGCTGGACAGTGGACACAAGTATTAGGCATGGGAAAAAAAAACAAAGCACTTTCTCGAGTTCTTGTTCTTTTTTAAAAATTAGATAACGAATAAAAAACATGCTTCTTTCTTGGTTTCCTGGATCTTTCCATGGTACTTGTGACTTTCTCCACAAGCGCTTTCACCCTGAGTCACGAAATCTCCGGTGTAACTTGCCGGCCCGTTGGACAGCCAATCGAACAGCTGGCGTGGCAGCATCACTTATTAGCTTGCGACTCGGTAAACGCATTGCACGTTCTGGCACAGTGGTACATGCTTCCACACCCCAGCGTAAACCGTTTTGACACGTCGTGTTCAAGCGAATAACCACGTCAAACGTACCATCATGTGGGGCTCAACAGGCCAAGCCATTTGCCGATAGTTAGGTGGAACTTTTTGCCCCAGGTGCCTGATTAAAATGTGTGTTTCATCCTTTTCCAAAAAAAAAAAAAATGCAAACAATTGTCTTTTCAGGGTTCAGAGTTCACTGAAAAGTTGGTCTTACGAACCTGAAACAAATTAAGTACCTACCGACGGAACTATCAGCGTGAGCGTGAACATAGTTAAAAGAAACTTGAAGCCAAAATTTGACCCGATCTTCTCTATTCCAGCATCGGACCATATGGCCATTTCAAAATTCGCCACGAAATTTCGTTCTACGTACCCGGCCACCTACCCGGTAAGCTCAGCTCCGTTTGTCCCCAAAACAGCGGAGCAGGACCGGCGTCTGCGCTCTCCTTCACCCACCGCGAATCCCTCCTCTGACCGTGACCTCACGGCAGCAGTTTACCTGTCGCTGGCGGCTACGCACAGTGCGTTGCGGTCCGGATCCAGTCAAAGGGGCACGGATAACTCTTCCGAAAACGCGAGCGGGAGACCGACGTGCGTGCTCGCTCAGCCGGGCCCGGACCTTTTGTGCCTCCACGACGGCACGGGGAACATGTGCCCGGAAACCTCCGAAAACGAGAGCGGGTGGCACAGCTGATTGATATAAGACGAGCGAGGCAAGTCGTCGGAGAGTGACGTGTTCCGCCCGTGGCGAAAACAGATGCAGATCAAATGAGACACGAGTGACCCGCCGGGATCACGTAGTACCGTGCGTGCGGCCGAGCGCGCCTTTTGGAAGTGGACGTGTACGAGAGAGAAACTATTTATAACATATACATGTTCAATACATATTATCTACACTATTAATATTAATATTATATTAAGATTTATGTTAAATATATTATAGTCCAAAGATCAGATGGATGATATACATATGAGGATAAAATTTCATCAATCTTAATATAAAACATGTGGTATAGATATTACATGCTTAATATCTACATGTCAAAATTTCGTTTTGTGTAGGAGACGACCAGCGAGCGAGCGGCCGAACGGGCACGGCGGTGGCGCGAGAAAAACGGGCTTTTTTTTTCTCACGTCGCGTGCGCTCGTATGTTTTATCTTTTGATCGAGAACACTTTGATTTGGACCTTTGTACACGAATGCTCTACCTGATCAGTTTCAGCCACGGCCGCCGGTTCTTTCCTTCCCGTTCTACGCCGGGTCAAAGTGATGAACTACCCGATTAAGAAATTATATATATAGCATAAATAATCAAATTATACATTTTACACTCTTGGGAGTCTCTTTGCTTTAGAGAAGTAACAGGTCATCTTCGGAACAACATCATCTAAAACTAGCTAGTTCAAACACATATAAAGAAAATGTATTTGGGAAACGTTACATCGTCGTCCCCCCCATACTCCTTTTCATAAAGTTGACTCCTTCTGTGGTTGATGTTTCTATTTTTTTTAATCCTTGATACGTACTCCTATTTTTAGATCTTTTGCGGTACAATACTATCTACTCCTAACTGCTTTCATACAATATTATTTAACCATTTCCGTATTATTTCCTGATGCACGGAAGCACATAAAGACCATCGATGTGATGATTGTTTTCACGAGACTGTATGGTTGATATAGACAAATACAACATCAAGTCACATGCCTTATCAAATAGTAGTATTATAATCATTCTTCGTCATTTCTTCTACATTTGGTGAGAAAAATGAAAAATCAATGCGACTGGATTTGGAGAGGGTGGGATACATCTAAACACATAAAAAAAATGTTTTACAGTCTCTCTCTGTTTTCAACTACCTATGTTATATCTAAAACCATTAAAATGTATCATACGCTCTAATATGTATGACTGTTGAGTGACACATGACTTGAAACCTATGTTTTTCTTCAATTCACACTTGCTAAGAATTTGAAGTTTAAAAAGATGCAATTAAAGTTTTGCTAAAATTACCTAAACAAAGTCGCTCAAAGCACAATCAGACAACGTTCATGTCGACAGTGGACGACTCCGACTCAAACAAAATATACCAAAAAAAAAAGTATGAAAAACTTGTCAGAGCAAATTTGTTTTCTTTCCCAGCCGAAAAAACAAACAGAATCAGTTCTATAAAGCAACACCTCCTTCGCTCGCCACTCGTGACTGCCCGCAAAACCCCGCACACCACCGCTCTCATCCCCCCTCCTCCTCCTCCTTCCTCGGCCCAATATGGCCTCCCACCTCGCCGCGGCCTCTTCCGCGGCGGCCGCCGCCTCCCCGGTGCGTTCTGCGGCGACCACCCCCGGATCCTCCTTCGCTCGCCTCCCGGCGACGCCGCGTATGAATCACTCTAGCCAGTTTAAAATCTGCAGCCTTATCCTTGCCTGATTCGGCGCATCCTTGATTGATTGATTGGAATGTTTTGCTCCTGCAGGTCCCGGGAAGGGTGGCTTGTTCGCTAGGGGCGGAAGGGCGGTGTCCCCCTTCGTCGTCGCCGCGGGGCCGGCCGCGCCGGCGCCGGTGGCGGACCTGGACGGCCGGCCGGTCACGGAGAAGCAGCCTATCATTGTCATCGACAACTACGACAGCTTTACCTACAACTTGTGCCAGGTATGAGGTGTTTTTTTATTGTTTGAGACATGTTCCCTTTCGAATTGTTAGATGATATGCCGCATCCTTGCGAATGGAGATTTATGGATACGGTCTATAGGCTGTGATTGGGTTTGGATTACATGCCGCGAGGAATTTGTGTTTGATGTGTGAAGTGGTTGAACTAGAGGAAGCATTTGGTTGAATCTTAGATGCATTTGGGTGACTTTTTATTCTTGTTCCTTTTAGTTTAACCTGAATTGTATTTGAGTTTCGCAAGACGCACGGTATTTCAGGGTTTAAACTCGTATATATGCTCTTTTAGAGTAACTTGTTTAGTTGTACATAGGTATGCCTATCCTATTTGTACACCTGGAAACTTGGGAAGGGACTCTTAACTCTTTATATTCTGATGAATAGATCTCCATGCAGTGACGGAATATTCATGTTAATTCTGTTATCCATCTCCTTGTATGCTGAAGTGTAGACACTAAGAACAACTCTTTAGTGAACACACAAAATCTTGTTCTAAACAAGTACAACCTGGGTTTATCTGATATGTTGGTTGTTACACAGAATGAAAAAAATTCTTCTCATAGTAATGTTGTGTATGGAGATGTGGGACACGTGTTTCGTGTCTCAGGAAACGGTCGAAGCGTTCCTTTGTTGGAAGATCCAAACTTGGGAGGCGAATGCAAGATTTGTTTGGTAGCTGTCGGCTTGTCGTATTCAGTATCTGTTTCCGTACATTGCCTTCAACTGGTTTCTACCTTTCGTAGTATTTCCTATTTAGAGTGCTCTATGCAGGAACAACTTTTCATGCATTCTTACATCTCAATTTATGATCTTTGTTTTTTCTAAATGGAACTCTTTAGTGAACACACAATATCTTGTTCTAAAAACAAGTACAACCTGGATTTATCTGATTGGTTGTTAGACTGAATGAAAAAAATTCTTCTTGTAGTAATGTTGTGTGTGGGGATGTGGGACACGTGTTTCGAGTCTCAGGAAACAGTTGAAGCGTTCCTTTGTCGGAAGATCCAAACTTGAGAGGCGAATGCAAGATTTGTTCGGTAGCTGTCGGCTTGTCGTATTCAGTATCTGTTTCCATACATTGCCTTCAACTGCTTTGTACCTTTCCTAGTATTTCCTATTTAGAGTGCTCTATGCAGGAACGACTTTTCATGCATGCTTACATCTCAATTTACGATCTTTGTTTTTTTTAAATGGAACTCTTTAGTTAACACACAACATCTTGTTCTTAAAAATAAGTACAACCTGGATTTATCTGATTGGTTGTTAGACCGAGTGAAAAAAATTCTTCTCATAGTAATGCTGTGTGTGGGGGATGTGGGACACATGTTTCGTGTCTCAGGAAACAGTCGAAGTGTTCCTTTGTCGGAAGATCCAAACTTGAGAGGCGAATGCAATATTTGTTCGGTAGTTGTTTGTCGTATTCAGTATCTGTTTCTGTACATTGCCTTCAACTGCTTTCTACCTTTCCTAGTATTTCCTATTTAAGAGTGCTCTATGCAGGAACAACTTTTCACACATGCTTACATCTCAATTTACGATCCTTGTTTTTTGAAAATGGAACTATATCTCAGAATTAGACAAGTGAGTTGCTAATGTTGAAGGATGACATAATTGCATTTTATATAAGAGTTAAAAGAGATTATTCTTGTCATGGCAAAGCTTATTTGGTCGAATATAGTAAGCATCAGTAAAGGAATACACATTATAAATGTAATAGTTCATATTGCCTTTTTTTTTGGCAAAAGAAAGGAATTTTGCAGAAATAATGATTTTGCATGTCTTTAGTGTCAGTTCCCCTTACATTGAACAAAAGCAAGATGTAATAAGTAGTATGTTGAATGCATAGAAAATAACCAATTGGACATCGGTACATGTTCTGAACCGTCTGTTTGTGCCAGAACTTGGTAAGCATGTTTATGATATGGGCCAGCAGCTATTGAATCTTCTATTAAGTTTCTGTTGGTATTTGTTGAGTACTTTCTGCAATACTTGGCATTTCTCAAAATGTCGAGTTCGACAGTTTAAATTAGTTCTAAGAATAAAAATAAATTATAACAATGGAAGGAAGTGTGGCATAGGGCATGTGAAACTAGTATACCCTTGTGTGCTTCTGTCATTTCTATATTTTTTAGTCGGGATCTATTTATCCTTAAACTGTTCTGTACTTTACTGAGGAAAAAAAACATGCTTCTGACATTGTTTGTTTGGTGATGAAGTATATGGGCGAGCTTGGATTGAACTTTGAAGTGTATCGCAATGATGAGTTGACCATTGAGGATGTAAAGAGGTATAGTTCTCTTTCCACATGTTCAGTTCGATGTAATCATGTAAATACTTCTTAGGAACTGAATTTTCTGATGGTGTTCATTGTTTCCTACTGTAGGAAGAACCCAAGAGGAATACTTATTTCTCCGGGGCCTGGTAGGTTACTCTTTAATAAAAATCTTGTTACTGCACAAGCTTGTTAGTATAACAATTGCTTTCATATTTGTTCTTTAGGTGAACCACAAGATTCTGGTATATCATTGCAGACTGTTCTGGAACTAGGGCCAACCATCCCAATTTTTGGAGTTTGCATGGGTTTGCAGTGTATTGGGGAGGCTTTTGGAGGTTAGATTATCTTTGTACCAGGCCCTAAGCATTTTCCATGACCTCTGCATTTGTTTGGCTGACTATATTTGTATGTATGGATATGCAGGAAAGATTATCCGTGCTCCTTCAGGTGTGATGCACGGGAAAAGCTCTCCAGTTTTCTATGACGAAGAACTCGGGAAGGCCTTGTTTGATGGCTTGCCGAAGTATGGTTTTGTTTGTTAGCAATATATTTTTTATTTGTTTCTACTTTTTGCCTGCTATCTTCATCTCTGCTGCTATTGCTTGCTACTTTTCATGCTTCCTTGTTCCATAACAGTAGGATATGCAACCATGCACATGATTTTTATTGAGAATAAATAAAATAGCCAATGATCTATGTGCACCTGTTCAGAGCTTCTCTGCTTTTGTTGAGGAACTTAAGCTACTGCATTGCAATTACCAAGTCATGCAACATTTCGTGTTTAACAAGTAGCTATTCTCTTTCCTTACTAATTTGATCTTTACTTACTCCAGTCCTTAGGATTAGGAAGAGATACTCAATTAACATAAACATATCATCCTTTTTGTATTCAGTGTGTTGTATTTGTTCTCAAGTAAACCCTAGATTTGACTCCATCCTCATTTCCATGGACAGCCCTTTCACTGCTGCCAGATACCACAGCTTGGTAATTGAAGAAGAAACTTTCCCTCATGATGCTCTAGAAGCCACTGCATGGACTGAAGACGGACTTATCATGGCTGCTCGCCACAAGAAGTACAAGCATATCCAGGTATTTACCGATGCCTTGCGTGACAGTATTTGGTATCTATGCTGGCCTGTAAGCCATGACTGCTAGGATGTGTACTCAGAGTTTTAGCAAGTGCTAACATGAGCTATTTCAGGGTGTCCAATTCCACCCAGAGAGCATCATCACCCCGGAAGGTAAGAGGATCATCCAAAACTTCGTCAGGTTCATCGAAGAACTGGAGAAGCAGCAGCGTTCCTGAGGGAGAGAATGGACGCTCGTGCTAGGGGTTAATAGACCAGGCAAGCAGAAGTGGCGCTTGCCTTTGTCATTAGTTTGTTCGCCTTTGTCATTAGTTTGTTCCTTGTAATATAATCCGTTTCTTTCGGATCGAGATCTGAATAAAACTCGTCCGATCAAATAAGCATCGGTGGTGGTGCTCTGTCGTCAGGCAAATCAGCTGTTTTAACGAGTGAGGCATGCGTTTTGACAGTGCGATGGTTCTCGAGCTGGCGAGTTCTGTTGGCTGGCAATGGCACCAGCTGTTTTCCCGTTGTTTTGGCAAGTGAGGCGTGTGCATTTTGACAGCTTCCGCTGGTTCTCTTTCCTGTTTTAGTTGTTAGTGCCATGCTAGCAATGGTCTACTAGCATCATTGTGCCGCCGCGAGTTACAGGCGGCGCCCCACGTGCACGAGCCTCTCGCGGACGTGGTGCCACGCTTGGGATGGTGACGAGAGTCTGACAGCCCGGCGTGAGCGAGCCCTTTAACCATCGCACGGCAGAGAAGATAGAGCAGATCGATGAGCAAGCAGATGGAGACGATCGGACCCATTCCTCAGCGTTCCCGGTCACAATTCCCACCTCAGTCGACACCGGTAACACTCATGGTCTCATTGACGGCGAACCATGGAAGCGGCGTGAAAAGGAAAGCGCAGCTAGCTTCTTAGCTGGTGCGCCGTGGCTCAGGATGTGCACATCGGGAACGTGCCATGCAACTTTAATAGTTGCAGCTAATTCTCTTTCTGTTGCTGTATTCCACCTGCCACAGAGATTTAAGCTGTCAAAAGAGACATGGCTGCTCTCCTTGGATCCACTCTGAAAATGAACCTGCTCAAATAAATAAACGAAACAGATTACGGTTTCAATCAAACACTACAAAACAACAAGACACACCTCAGTAACGTCTGTGCCGGAAGCAGTTCAAAACGTCTGTGCTGGAGACCTGTGTCATATATCATGATCGTTTCCACGGTACTTCTTTTTTCTTGAAAAAGGAAAACAGTTTCCATGATAGGTTCATGATGTGCTCACAAATACAGAGAGGCGTTGCGTCTGGGCCGATGACAGCTCGGGCTCACTTCAGGAACGCCAAGCCCACGTCTGAACACCATCCATCTCCTGTCTCCTCCTCTCTATAAACAGCGGACCGCGGAGAGATTCAGAATTTCAGGTAGATACCCACATCATCGTCCCACGCGCCGTTCCGCTCCAAGTCTCCAACTCGAACGAAGGAACAGGTGGGCAGCATCCAGCGGCGATGGACGGCGGCGGCGGCGACGCGTGGGAGCAGCCGATGCTGGAGAAGCGCCCGAGCCACCGGGAGCGGCACTTCACGGCGGGGGAGGTGGTGCGCGACGTCATCATCGGCGTGTCCGATGGCCTCACCGTGCCCTTCGCCCTCGCCGCGGGGCTCTCCGGCGCCAGCGCGCCCTCCTCGCTCGTCCTCACCGCTGGGCTCGCCGAGGTCGCCGCCGGCGCCATCTCCATGGGCCTCGGAGGGTAAACTCTCCTTAAACCTCGTTCCCTCTCATTCGTTCGCCACTGATCTAGCGAAGTTTACTATACCTTCTGTTTTGTCTTTTTATACTGAATGGATGCTCCTGAAGTTTTAGGAATTGCTAGGTGTGTGAGATATGAAATCATTCGTTCGCCA
The DNA here is from genome assembly GCA_030378355.1 of Eleusine indica. Lineage (NCBI taxonomy): Eukaryota > Viridiplantae > Streptophyta > Magnoliopsida > Poales > Poaceae > Eleusine > Eleusine indica. The sequence continues at coordinate 11,610,773 of CM059502.1, forward strand.
CGGTCCTAGCGAGCTTTGTTATACCTTCTGTTTGGTTTATTATTCTGAAGGGACGCTCACGCTCCTTAAGTGTTAGAAATTGCTAGGTGTGTGAGATATGAAAATTTTAGTTTCTACTACATGGTTGTTAGCTTTCACATCCTTTATTTGTACACTTTCAACGATCTCAACGATAATGCTTAGTTCGGCAATGTGTTCATCACTGTGTACCATATACAAACTTCACTTAAATAGGGACGTATCAGTACATCTATAGTATGAATCACGGGTATTTATTACGCAAAAGAAAATATCACCTGTATTTGCTGCATGCAGACTGAAAACCCAGGAGCAATGCATCATTCAGCAGATAGCATGTTAATAATCGGTCTCATCTAGTATCCTAGTCATCCAAGCCCCAAAAAGAATTGTTAGGGGGGAAAGTAAGCTTTGCGATAGACAAGTGTGTGGCCCTCTTCCACGTGCTATTTACGCTTTATGCTAGTATCACAAATTTCAGGCCCCAGCACTATGCACAGTAACAATTTTCATCTGGAGAATCGGGAACAAGACAAACACCCAATTGCTTTCAGTTCAGAAAAGCGTCCACTAACTCGCGCGTGATTCTAATCCGCGGCCGTGACATGTGGTAGGTACCTCGCAGCTCAGAGCGAGGCGGACCACTACAAGCGGGAGATGCAGAGGGAACAGGAGGAGATCATCGCCGTCCCGGACACTGGTACGTGGATGTCAAAGGAGAACAGTTCATGAAATGCGTGTTCCAGATTCATATGTACTTCATTTTCATTCTAACTGCTGTTATTTTAAACCCTCATTCAGAGGCTGCTGAGATTGGAGAGATCATGTCGCAGTACGGGCTCGAACCACATGAGTATGGCCCTGTTGTGGACGGGCTCCGTAGGAACCCCCAGGCTTGGCTTGAGTTCATGATGAGGTATGACCAACTGTTATTGCCACTATATGTGGTTCTCCTTTCTGATCAGCCTGCTTGCTCGTTTCTGTACTAGTACTAGGAAGCAAATGACTATGATTTCTGATGGGACTGATCTGAAATGCTTTCAAGATGCCACACGGCTTTGCAGTAGTCATGTAAGGCTTTTAAGACTGAAAACCATACTATCATAAATCATCAATCACCATATGAAACATGATAATAACTTTTTGAAGTATCGTTGACAAATGCTTTTATTAACTAACCGGAGCATTGTTTTCAGGTTTGAGCTGGGATTGGAGAAACCGGATCCGAAAAGAGCCCTTCAAAGTGCTTTTACAATTGCGCTTTCTTATGTGATTGGTGGACTGGTCCCTCTTCTGCCCTACATGTTCATCTCCACAGCGCAAGATGCCATGCTCATCTCTGTTGGAGTCACACTCATCGCGCTGCTTTTCTTTGGCTACATCAAGGGTCGCTTTACCGGGAACCGCCCATTCATCAGTGCTCTCCAGACTGCTATTATCGGTGCCCTTGCTTCAGCAGCAGCATATGGGATGGCAAAGGCCGTGCAAGGTAGATAGGTAGTTGCTGGAGGCTTCAAGCATTCAGTTACTGAATTCTGTGTAGTCTGCAATGAATTAAGCGAAGCTGTAATCCCTGCTCAATCGAACATTGTACTACATTGTCAAACTGCAGACAAGAATAAATGTTGAGGAAGGTAGGAATAAGCGTGATACCTCTCTTTTCGTGCAAGTTGAAGTCTGACTTTGTGACATAGTTCACATCTGCAACTACAAGTGAAAATCACATATAAAGGCTAGGCGCCCATCTGGGACATGAAGCTGACATCAATGTCAAAACACAGGATATTTAAAAAAAATGTCAAAACACAAGTTTAGATCCAGACCAAGCTGGTAGAATGGTACATAATTTCTCTATTTTATCATAGGAAACACAAAGCTCTTAACTAAGCGTTGGTTTAAATAGCCAAAGGTCACAATAAAGTCTTAAACTAAAAAAAATTACATTATCTGCGAAAATGCAACCATTTTGAAAGATTAATAATGATTAGTGCCGAAACATTAGTCTTTCATTGTCCAGAATTCTTGCCTTTATGAGTATCCCAATATGCAAAGCCCAAACAGGACTGGTTAGCAACTCGCAGAGGCAGGTGACTTGCCCAGCCACCCGGGTTCAAGCATGGCATCCTCTTAAAAAAATGCCAGGGGACGTCTCTCCCCTGTGTCTAGTTTTTTCACTATTGATAGGAGCTGCATATTTCAATATTTCATCATATTTAATATGCTCGTAAGTTAGTGCCAAAAAATGTTTTCACAACCTGCTACGTCGATGCTGCCATACAACCAGCGTCACAAGGAGCAGCTCCAGCAAGGCTGGATTGGGAGTTCTCATCTGCAGCAGCTCTGAACTGATCACACCAGCCATCCACATACAAGCAACAGCAGAGCGCTTATTTTCACTTGCACGCTGAAGCACTAATGACACTCCTTGCATCAAGGATGATTAGGCAGCTACACTTGCCAAATGTGACATACACTTCAGATAATCTGATTCTAGTGAATACACTCTAGCACAACTTTGCAATCAACCCATGAGATTGGAGACTCAGGCCCTTGTTACATGAGTTCACCCACAACAACACTGCAACAGTGTTTGAGGTTCACAAAATCAACAGAGCCACAACACAATGGCGCACCGCCCAGCAATGCAGGCGTGACACTGTCCTGTGCAAGAGGCAATGCAAGTTGTATCCCAGGATTCCTTTGCAATCCTCTCTGTACTTTGCCGGTGATGAATAAAGCACCCTTTTATCAAACAAAAAAGTTTTCAAACAGAAACATTATCTGTTATCATGATAATTCTTAGTTGGCTTCTTCTTGACTATTTCACTGATCAATGAAGTATAAACACCAAAATCTGAAACCATTCCTTTCGCACTCTTCAATTCTTCAGGATCTCTCACTTTCCCATGCTTGCAATGTCCATCCAAAAGAATGTTGTAAGTTATATCATCGGGGGACACCCCGATATTAAGCATTGCATTGAGAAGCATGTCAGCATTATTCATCTGCCCCAGCTTGCAGAGGCCTGTCATAATCACATTATATGTCACAACTCCAGGTTTTCGACCCTTGTTCTGCATCTCCTTCAGTAGTTTAAAGCCTATCTTCACATCGCCGTTCCTACAGAAGGCATCAATCACCATTGTGTAGGTTGTGTTGTCAGGCTCCAAACCAGCCTCCATCATCTCTCGCAGAACACCCTCTGCATCAACTGACTGCCCTGCCTTACTCAAACCTGAGATGAGTGCAGTGTATGTCACCTCATCCAGCGCAACGCCTTCGTCCAACATCTCCCGTTTCAACTGCACTGCCATCTCCAACTCCCCCTCCTTGCAACAGCCATCGATGAGGGTGGTGTAAGTCACCTTATCCGGCTTGAAACCAGTGTCCCTCATCTCATCCATGATGCCTTTGGCAGCCTTCAAATCTCGTGCTCGACAAAGGCCGCTCACGAGAGCATTGTACGCAACCAAATCCAGCTGGACCCCCTTTTTTTTCATCTCTTGGTACAACTCCAGTCCGGCTGCTACATTCCCAACCTTGCAGTGCGCGTCTATCAGTGTCGTGAACACAACGGCGTTGGGGTTCATGGCTGTCTCACGCATTTCTTCGAACATCTCCACTGCATCTTGTATCCTTCCTGCCCTGCACAATCCCTGTATCAAAGTACCAAAAGTGTACACGTCCGGCACGACACCAGTCTCCATCATTAGCGCGCGCAGAGCGTTTGCGCCATCCAGGTCGCCCGCTTTGCAGGCCCCTGAAATCAAAGTGTTGAAGCTGACCACCGACGGCCGCACGCCCCTCCTCCGCATTTCATCGAACACGTTCCGCGCGCTGGCAAGCTCGCCCGACCTAACCATGTCCCGCACCAGAATGTTGAACTGCCTGGTCTCCGGTGGCACGCCTGCGTCAAGCAGCTGCAGGTAGAAGTCGTAGGCTTCGGTTGCAGTGGGGAGGCGGCTCAAGAGACCGGACCAGGCGGGCACCGGGACGCGGACGCCGCGGCGAAGGGCGAGGAGGACGAGGGAGCAGGCGTCGGGAAGGAGGCCCTCGTCGGCGTACGCTTTGGCGAGCTCGGACACGAGGGGAGCCGGGTCGCTGGGGGAGGTGGCGGAGAGCAGCAGCGGGAGGAGCCGCGATGGGGAGTCGCGGCCGAGGCGGGAGACGAGCAGGCGGAGGAGGGGTAGCGCGAGGTGGTCCAGGCGGTGGGCGAGGAGGTGGTAGGACATGGAGAAGAACGAGGACGGGGTGTGGCGGAAGAGGCCCGGAGGAGAGGCGAGCAGGAGGCGGAAGAGGGAGAACAGCGGGAGTGGCGGCAGGGCGAGCGGGTTGCGGCGGAGCAGGGAGAGGAAGTGCTCCGAGGTGAAGGCCGGGAGGAGGCGGAGGAGCGGCGCGGGCGCGGCGGTCGGGAGCGCCGCGGGGTGGACGGGGAGCTTGAGCGCGACCTCGGAGGCTGCGACGAGGAGGGGATCGGCGTCCGCTGGGGGTGCTGCCGGCGTCGGCGGCGCGGCGTACCATGGGGGAGAAGCTAGCTGTGGGGGCTCGGCGTGCGGCGGCAGACGGGGGAGGGAGCGGAGGGCTCTTCGCATCGCGATCGATGGGGTGGCAACTGGTCGAGTGGGAAGGGAAATGTGAGGTCGTTGCAGTCATCGAGCGCGCCAAGTTTGAAGATGGCTCCGGTTGCCAAAACTGCATATAAAACTGACGAGTTTCTTGCTGATGAACTGGTGATTGATTTATTAATTTGTAAGTTACGCTTGCCACTGGTACAAGCTGGAGTGAAATTAGTCGAGACATTTAGTCCTTTCTTGGAGCAAACAAGACACAAGTAGTCAAGTTCAGATTAGAAATGACCTGGTGGCTAATTCAGTGATGTTTTCTGAAGACAGAAACCTTTGCGCACATCAGAGGAACTGGTGTTTTGCTGAAACACTGCATTGTTGATCGAAGTGTGGCGCAAACTGGAACAGAATCGTAGAGTGGCCCAAACTGAACAGAATAACAGTTTTGTGGCGTAGCTCTATTCAGCACATAAAAAAATGGCTACGGCGGATATCTGACTACCCTAATGCAGTGATGCTCAAATCGAGCATTCAGGTTCCAAAAACATTTTTCAATTCTTATCAACCAGGATCACCAGACGCTAAAGCTTCATAGCAACTCTAGGACCGGAGCTTGTAACAAAGCTGCATAATTTCCTCATTGCTAAACTAAAATCTGCAAAACAATTGTTCAGAGCTGACAACGAAAATCAATAACTGATAAAAGAACAATGAGCATTTGCAAAAGGTGCATCAATCTAGTCATATTAGGTAGCTGAGTAGCTTACAAAAGATTTGGTATATTTACATCTACAGGTGGATATTGCAGACTTCGGCTGCAATGTTTTGCATACTAGATGGTTCTCCCAGCAGCATCAAAGTATCAAAACTTTGGCATTATGCCATGTTTGCCTGCTGAAAGCTATAACAGGATGAGAACTTAAGCAGTCACCCTTAGGCTTTGTTCACTATTCGATCGGACTACAAAGCACCCTGAGCTACTTCCTGTCTCTATCATCCTCGCTGGTCTCCGATACAGCCCGATCAGACGAAGCCTCAGGCTCCCAGCACTGTATGCCAGCTCTTGTGATCACCCACTGAAGGGACTCAATCACCTGGCGGTCATACAGCTGTTTCTGCTGTGCAATCTCCCGGAATTGCTTCGCCTCCCTCTCCACAAGTGCCTTCTCACTGCGCAGGCACGCAATCTTGGCCATGGCTTCATCGGCGGCAGACGCAGCAGCACGCCTCTCCTTCTCCAGCTCCTCGAGCGCAACTTCCTTCAGCATCTTCTCTTCCTTGAGCCTCTTCCTCAGCCACTGCACATTGCACTCTTCTGAATCGGTGATCTCGCCGGCATTGTCCTCCTCCTCCTTGTCAGTAGCCTCCTGCTCAAATTCAGCAGCCAGCGACCTTATGAACGGTTTGTCAGCGCAGCCCTTGGAGCTGGACCGGGCTTTGGAGTCCAGGTGGCCCTTCTTCAGGGCCTGGATCTTCGAGCCGCACACGGCGCAGACGACGCCGCCCACGCGCAACGCCTGCACCGTGGAGTCCGCGTTGCGGACGAGCCCCTCCACGTTGTCGCAGCGCTTGCCGAGGCGCCAGACGCTCGCGGCGAGGAGCAGAAGCGAAATTACAGCGAGCAGGTAGTGGGCGCCGACCGAGGCGGCCAGGGCGGCAACGGCCCACCGCGCCGCGGAGGCCCACTCGCCGGCGGCGGGCCCGGACTCGGAGGCGTGGAACACCGCGACGACGCCCAGCCCGGAGCCGACGAGGAAGAAGTACACGGCGCCGGCGCCCCGCACACATCCCGGGGACGCGCTGGCGAGCGGCTTCAGGATACCGGCACCGGAGACGCCGCTTTTGCTCTTGCCGCCCATGGTGGCCAAAGCGGGGGCAATATCTGCTCCAAATTCAAGTGAGATCTCCAGAAAAGACGAGAGTTTTGGGGGCCTGCGTTCGGTTCTCCTCGAATCGCTTGGAGCTGGATGAAGTCCTGGAGATCGGTGTGGGTTTAGCGAGGCGCGTGTGGAGATTGGGGGCGAAGCTGAAGCTGTGGGGGCGAAGGGGAGTAGGGTTCGGTTCAGTTTGAGTAGAGATTCCTTCGGATAAGTTGTGGGCGGTGTCGCTGGTTTGTGGGTCTCGCGTTTCATATGGGCCCATGATGTCGGTGACGAGTTTGTCTCGTGTGGGGCCAGAGAAAGGGATCTGACGTGTGTGGGGGGGGGGGTAGTCGATGAGTCGTGTTGTCTTTTCGACGGAGAAAAGGAAGAGAAAGTACTTGTTACGTGACTGATAGGTGGGGCAGGAAAAATAAGGACCCACGTATCTGGGGCGCGGATCGCCCGATGTATGGCTCCAGAAAAATCTGTGCGAGCACGTGGACAAGCAGGAAGGTGTGGGACGTTTCGCTCGAGCAGAAAAAAAAAAGGCGTCACGACGAGCCAACAAAAGGGTGAAGATTAATAATAAAAAAAAAGGTAAAGAGATTAAAAAAAAAAACGGGTGAAGCACTCTTGGTTCTTCACGGTTCCCCCTCGCTGGCCACCGCCAAACCTGCAACAGCCACGCGAAAAAATGAAGTTGTGTTGGTTCCTGTCGAAAACTGCAGCCATCACACCCACAAAATTCAATGTCGCGCCGTGTGGCGGTGGCAACGATTTTCGGCGCCATAGTTTAGCACAGCCGAAGTTGCACCATGACGACCGAAGCCGGGGAACCAGTCACATCCAAGTCTCAAATGATTTTCTTTCTTTTGAAACTATCGAGAAAAAGAATTAAATGTATTTTAGAGACCAATTCCACGACGGGATAGGAGGGTAGGTGTAGAGACCACGTTTATGCCAATTTTCCCCAGTGACCGTTGAGACTCTCTACAATTTTCTCAAGTTCTGAGGAAAGATCCGAGCAAGTTTCTTACTCTTAGGGAGCCCCATAAATTTTGGAGGTTCCGTTCTTTCTTCAGTGGATTCCACGGAAGTTCCAAAGTTCAGCGGGTTTAAATAGAAGGCCAAAGATAAGACTGCGCAAGAACATACGGCACTCATTTCTGAATTGATGTATGTTCACAAGTCCCGGTAATAAGTCTCAGTAGTCACAGAACTAACAAACAATTTTGCGGCTCATTCATTCCAATCTTTCATTAGAGTCCTGTCTAGGTAACACGCAATACAATTTTCCAGTAAAGGCGGCACTCCGCACCCCAAACTTCTGTGCCTGACACTGTCAAGTCCTACGATGGTAGGAGTAATTACGGAGTACAGGCAGAGGCAACAACGCTGGCCATATGCTATCAGCTGTCTCCGTGCCTGAAAAATGTGCGCCCTGTATGTATAAACCATAAATGAACGGTAGCAAAATAGCAAGAAGTAATTTAAACAACAGGAACGCATAAACGATGCTGTATCACCTTTTTTTCTGTGCCACAAATGTACGGCGCATAAATGGCTGATTTTGCATAAGCGTTTGTGAAACTTGTCCAAGTTTTAGCTCGCCAAGTTCACGGTTCCACTTTGCTCTCCGCTGGTGTCTGGTGGTCACAGTACAGTACGTTGGCCAAACCGATCCGATCACAGTCCTCAGAAAAGCTGCTGCTGCCGCCGGTGCACGGGTACCGCCGTGAGCCGGAGCCGCGAGCCCAGCACCAGAGCGTAGCGTGGAGGCTGATGCTGATGCCGCCGTGCAAGTTACACGTTGGAGCAGCCCCGCGCGCATCACGCGCGGAACTTGCACTCGCACAATCGTGGCCATGACTTCATTGTGTGGCCACTTCTAGAAATCCTGCTTTAATGTACGGCAGCTATTGTTTGCATCTTCGGCCTCCTGATGAAGTCCACAACCATTTTCGCGATCCGAGATGGAGCATCGAGAGCATTTCCCGATATAGGCCTTGCCAGATACTAAGGCACAACTCCATCGAGGCATGTCCGTCTTTTCCGAACGCAAATTGAATTCATTTGTCGATCAAATCTACCCCCTCACTGGCGAAAATCAATGTTAATTTCTCCATATCACGCAGCAGGAATCCAAGCTGATCGGGTCGGCTGGGTTCACAAACGTTGAATAATGATGCCCCATGCCTACATGATTGACACGGTGTGATAACTGCTCGGCTGCTTCGTCATGGTTTCATTACACAAAAGCACGAATTTATTGAAGTATCATAAATGAAACCGATTCATGAATCTATGTTTTTAGACAATGGAACAAAAGGTCCTAGCCTCTACACTATCGGAGATAGTGTACACAGCAAGTTCATTATAAAAGGGAGCTCTTATACTCACGAATGACTCCAAAGAGAGCATAAATAAAACAAAAGAAAGTACTTCAAACAAAACAAGACAGCTAAGCCTCAATTCTATTTGAAAACTTCCACCTAAAATTAGCAAACACTTGCATGACGACCGTCTTCAATAGGCGACATGCGTTCTTCAAATTAACTATTGCATCCTTGTTCTTAAACAACCATGACCACGTGCGGGTCTAATATGTAGTCCTGAAGATTACCTGCATAAAAGTGTTAGATTTAGATCGATTGAATACCATATCATTTCTATTCAAATATATCGTCCAACATATAGTTGTCAAACTAACACAAACTTAGTCTCTAAGCGTTGGCCGAATGCCATTGAGCCAAGAGGCAAACATGTTTGAAACGCTAGACAGGGGTTGAATGCCAAAAGTGATATGTATTGTATTCCAAATAAAGCGGGTGAAGTGATAATCTATGAAAAGGTGTTTTTATAATTTCTAATGAGCTGCAAGAATAACAATTTAAGTTTCTTTTCCAATTCCGCTTGGCCAAGTTGTCTATAGCGAGGGTTACTTCATTTTTTATATATCACACAAAAAAAATAATCTTAAGTGGTACCTTTATTTTCTAAATTAGATATTTGCGAGGGATAATACCATTTTTAATAATGGCCATATACATAGACCGTGTCGAGAAAGCGCCACTCTTATGCAAATCCCGAACGAAGACATCTCTAACACTAGTTAGATTAGTTGTTAAAACTTTTGCTACTAGGTTGTACCATGCTTCTAAGTTGTGTCCGATTAAAGCCCTTCGAAAAGATACATTCAACGGTGTGGTGCCTAGCACCTCGACCACTGTTGCAGATTTATTCCTCACTATATGATAAAGATTTGGGTATACTGATTTCAGAGGTTGATCTCCTGTCCATGTGTCCTCCCAAAAACAGATTTCCGTTCCACTCCGGACGGTGAAATGACCGCATTGTAAAAATTAATCTTCTATTTTCATAAGTCCCGGCCAGAAATGTGAGTCCCTCGGTTGCTTTTTGACTTGGGTTAGAGTTTTATTTAATAAATATTTCCTCCTTAGGAGGTCTTGTCAAATTTCTTCCTTGTTGATTAGTTTGAAAAGCCACTTGCTTAAAAGACAATTATTTTGAATCTCCAAGTTTTGGATATCTAGGCCTTCGCAATCCTTTGGTCTACACAAGATGCTCCATTTAGTGAGCCTATATTTTTTCTTATGTTCATCGCATTGCCAATAAAATCTTGAGCGATAGTAATCCAATTTTTTGGGCACCCCTTTAGGTACCTCAAAAAAAGAAAGCATATACATTGCTAGGCTTGTGAGAACTGAGTTTATTAAAACTAGTCTTCCATCCACCAAAAGTAATTTGCCTTTCCAGCTACTAAGCCTTTTCTGAAATTTTTCCTCAATTACCATCCAATCACTATTTGGTAGTTTTCTATGATGCATAGGAATTCCGAGGTATTTAAAGGGAGTAGACCCCGTGTTGCAGCCAAAAAGACATGCATATTCCTGCTCAAAGTCCTTTGCAGCACCATAGTAATACAATTCGCTCTTATAAAAATTTATTTTAAGTCCTGATAGTTGCTCAAAAGTACTTAACACTAGTTTAAGACTTTTGGCCTCGTTGAGATTATGTTCTAAAAAGAGAAACGTGTCATCAGCGTATTGGAGGATTGAGAGACCTCCATCCACCAAATAAGGCACAACTCCTTTGAAGTCTCCATTGTTCTTTGCTCTCTCAATGAGAATGGCCAACATATTAGCAACTAAGTTAAAAAGGAATGGAGACAAAGGATCACCTTGTCTAAGTCCTTTCTTAGTTTGAAAATAATGTCCCACATCATCATTAACTTTTATGGCCATGCTTCCACCTTTAACAATTTGGTCAATCCAATTACACCATATAGATGAGAAGTCTTTCATCCGTAACGATTGTTGGAGGAAAGACCCATTAACCTTGTCATATGCTTTCTCAAAATCAAACTTTAGGATGACACCATCTAGCTTCTTCCTATGCAACTCATGTATGGTTTCATGTAAAATTACTACTCCCTCTATAATATTCCTACCGGATATAAAGGCCGTTTGAGAAGGTGTAATGACTTTTTGAGCTATTAGAGCTACACGATTCGTCATTATCTTAGTGAAGATTTTGAAGCTTACATTAAGTAAACATATAGGTCGAAATTGTGGTATTTGTTTGGCCTCCTTTTGTTTGGGAAGTAAGGTGATGATGCCAAAATTGAGACTATATAAAAGGAGGTGTCCTTTATGGAATTCATCAAAAAGTGGTAATAGGTCATCTTTGATGGTGAATCACACCAAGCCCAAGTTGCATCAAAATCCATGTAGTTTGCACGACAAACCTTGCTTACTAAGCACTCCATGCAATGAAAACACAGGTACATAGACCAATGTCTGTGTGTACCTACATCTGGACTGCTTACTTCAAATCCGTGTACAGTTGATGATGGTCTGTTTCTCCTATTGCAGGTGCTGGCTCCAACATACTCTTAAAAGCACACCATCTTTGGAGTTGCATCCGGAGTTAGAGAAAGATGCAGCCGCATTGTCCCTTAAAAGCACAGGACGGCCAGCATGATGGTGCCATGTGCAGAGCTCTTTTGCTGAAAGTTTTTTTTTTTTAAAAAAATAAACCGTCCCCCAAAAAGTACCCATTTGGTGATAATCTGATATATGTTCTTGACAACAACGCCAATACCCTTTTGTAAAAAGAAAATTGTGCTTGTTTGGTCTAGCAAGGCAATGAAAAAGGTCAACTTGAGATTTGTATTTCCTTCAAAAAAAACTTGAGATTTGTATGCAGATGGCACAAAAGAACACTAAAAAATTATCCATTGCTCACTTCAACCTAAAAAAGAGAAACTTTGGAAATGGGGTAAGCTCTCCAAAGTCGAAGTACTGCACATGCTTAAAAGAACATTCTTGTCACACCAATTGTGCACCAAATAAACATTAGGACACATCTGGACATCATTGAAAAATAAGCTATATTGATTGAATCAGAGGTCCGTAGAGCAGCCTCAGATCACAAATCTTACGCTCTTACTCACAGGTTAGTCACCATTACAGCTCCGATTATCAGATTCAATCGCACATGTGGCTTGAGACTTGGGAGGCAAATAGACAGGAAATGAGGAAGCCCAACCTCTCACTGCAGTTGCTGCAGTACCAGCTGCATTCCTTGCAACTTGATCGCACTTAGGGGGTGTTTGGGAGGGCTCCTGAAGCCAACTCCACTTGAAAGTCACAAAAAGCTGGCCAAACATGTCAACCAGGGGCAACTCCGGAGTAGGCGAGCTCCTCAGAACCGGAGGAGTTCTAGTACAAATTCCCGGAGTACCTCCTCCCCTGTTTTCAAACCGAAAGAAACCAACCTAGACACGAAGTTCTGGAAGAATTACCCGCAAATGCCATTACACAAGAAAACGGTTCGTGTCTTTTCCTCCCCCGGCCGCGCCTTTCTTCTCCCGCGCGCCTTCCTCCAGGACGGCCAACCTGAGCCGCCATCCCGGCGTCGCCTGGCCGCGGCTCCGCCTCCGTTCTCCGTCGCGCAATTGTGGTTGAAGGTCGTCTTCTCCCTCGAGTTCGCCTCCCCGTCAGCTCGAGGCCGCGGATCCGCCTCCCCGTCAGCTCGAGTCCCGGCCGAGATCCGCCTGCCCGTCCTGCGCCTCCCCGTGCTGCGCCTCCTCGAAGCCAGTAGCTGGCGCCAGGAGCTGCAGATCCGTCCGCGCGCCGCTACGCGCTGATCTCCTACACCGTGCTCGACGCCGCCCAGGACCGAGCTCCACCCAAGATTTGAGCTCCGCCGAGGACCGACCTCCGCCCGAGATTCGACGTCCGCCCAGGACCGAGCTTCGCCCATGCTGCTCCTGGCTTGGGCTGCCTCGTCTTGCTTGTTGCCCGGTCGCCATCGAAGGAAGAAAGATAATCTTGAAAGAAAAAAGAAAAAAAATCATAGAGCATGACAGGTGGGGTCACGAGTTGAGGGTAATAATGTCAATTCATCTTGAAAAGTTTGTTTTTTGGAGCTGGAACAACCAACTAGCCAAACACGCTGACAGACGACTCCAACTCCACAACAGAGTTGCACCACCGTAGAGTTTGAGAGCCTCAAACAAGGCTGCTCCACCGTGGAGTAGAGCCATGCCAAACACGTTCTTAATACATGGAAATCAAATACCATGTAGACAATCAATTATGTTCTGTTAGTTCAGCATACAGGTCACTTGACGTCATTTTGTAACTCAAGTTTCTTTCTATTTGCACATATACTAACACTGTCTCGGATCAAAGAGAAGAACCATGAGGTCCAAAATACTGATGCATTGGCAGCAGCCATGTCTAAGGAATAAGCGGAATAAACCTTTAAGTTATTAAATAATCGAAGAGATTGAGGAATGGAGTATGCTACTAACAAAAAGTTTTGACAAGGCTGCGGTTTCCCCATTCTCATGATGGGACAATCTGGTAACAATGTAACATTACCCTACATGAAATGCATTCTTGAATCCAAGAAGATTCAGTCTAACCAATGAGTAGGAATACACGATCCAGCTTACTCAACAAGATCGCAGTTGAGACAAAATTTGGGCGCCACATTGGATAAAGATGTCAAGTTCCAATATTCTATCCAGTTACCTGTCAATGCCATGCACAAAGAACAGATAAACTACTAGGCAGAAGGAAGGGGAAGCAACAAAGCTCCTTCGCTTGAAGACAAAGGCAGAGACTGGATAGGATGGATGGTAAGCAAATGACAGGATTTGTTTTGTAAACCTTCGCTTGAAGCACCAGTCCTGTACTTCTGTGATCTGTCTTTCTCTCAGGGCCGCACCTGAATCTGTAAACAGATACAGCCACCGTACCGTTTGGAATGCATGTACTTCACTACTTCAGGATGCCTCCATTGCTGTGTGGAAGAAACCAAAAGGTTAGAGAGGCCATGTACTAAATTTGAAATTTATGTTTGTGATTAGCCTTGCCATTCTGGAACACATGAAAATTCCAATCACTCCGCCGACATTACAGGTCGCCGCCCGACCACAGCCTGTGATTCAACCCTCACCGCTACCGAATCTTAGTAATACGGAGTATCGGGGGACGCAGCGGGAAAGATTCTGGTAGCGGAGGGGAGAGCCCGAAGAACGCGGGCCAAGACGAGCTGGCCGGTTTCGTCGTCGTCGCCCGAACCAGGAACAGCGGACACATTACGGGGGTAGTTTCAAAATAACCATCCAAAACAGGGGGCTATATGAAAATAATTGGATCGCGACTATTAATCACGATCCAAACTAGGGGCGTTTTTGTAAATAGTTGGATCACGATTATTAGTCGTGATCCAAACTAGGGGTATTTATAAAATATTGTAATGCTTTAGGGGGTTCTCTGCAAAACAAGTCTCGCCGCGTGGAACCGGCCACGTGGCGACCGCGATCTCACCGGCGGCTATGGCGGCTCCGGACGGGCCGCCCACTCTCGAGATCCTGCCCGCGTCCACTCCAAATAGAACATCCGGCTGTAGCCCACCTTTCGCCATTGCGAAGGGCATCTAGGCTGTTGTCTGTATGTTTCTCGAACATTATACACAAACAACAGAAAAGACAGATTGTACAATGCATGGTCTGTTAGATTGTCTGAAAAGTAATTAATTCACACATAGTTTCATAACTCATAGTGATCAAATATATTTTTATCTTTATATATCATTTTATAGCTTCTTTGAGAGAATGTATGGTATACGGTTTGTGAGAATTCAATACCTCTTCTATTTCATTTTATTTTGTTCATGTCTAGCTAATGGACTACTTTTTGAAAACTATCTTTGATATGGTTTATTCTGTAAAATAGCAAGGGGTAAATTAGAAAAAAACAATCGTTATCCATTCCAACTCAGCCAGCCATGGCTCGCATACGGCCATTGCTGCTCGACCTCGGCCACATGGGCCAGGCGGCCAGCCTGTCCAATGGGCGATGCTGTTCGGTACCAGCGGGAGGCACCTCGCCGAGCTACGCGGGCGCGATGCAGCGGATGGCAGGTGCACGCTGCAGTGACCCACGGGTGATGCAGCTCGAGGGTAGTCATGGCGCGGCAGACGGACGAAGCAGTTTGCAGGGCGGGAGGCGCGACACCGGAACCAGGTTCATCATTTTCTCACTAGATCTGGAGGAGACAGAGCCGGCTTGTACAACCGGGGAGGAAGCCGTCGCTTGGCTTGGGAGCACGCGCCGGAGCCGTCGTCTCGCGAGTCGACGATAATTTTCTCTCACTTCATTAAATCACGTCCACGTAGGATAATTAGCTGAGGTGACATCTTATAGACGACGTAATTAATGGCGTTGTGGATGCCTAAGAAGGTGAGGGAGGAGAGGGATGGGATGGGTCTGAGAACGCACCAATCTTTCGCGCGGAGCGGAGCCATGAAGTCGAGCGTGGAGCTGATGGAGAAGCGCACAGCAACGGCGTCCGGCGTGCAGGCAGGGGACACATCGGCGGCCGGCTTCAAGCGACTGGCACCGGAATGTCACCTCCTCCGCGCATTGTGATGGAATCAGAGCAAAACCGCTCCAGATTCAGGCGATATTTTACGAGTGGAGGCGATATTTGGGGGGATCGTGCCGCGATTCTGATGAATCGTGGATCGGAACTGAAGGAAGCCATGGAGATTGTGGCGTGTGGGCTGTGGAGAACGGGAGACTGGGGGAATAGCGACGAAGCAGAAGTGCAGAACTGCAGAAGCTTATCGCCCTGTGGGCCCGTGGTTCTTAAGGACCCACATGTCAGTTAGTTCGTTTCGTGTAAGGCCACAGGAGAGAAATTGTGCTGCTGTGTCTTGATAGTCCGTCGCGTTCTCTCATCCAGGAGCAGTTATCTCCTACGGGCGTATAGAGTGACCAACTGATCGTTGTTCCGTGGCACTCTCTGACGGTGGAAACAGGAATACAATGTCCAGACAGATGGGATCATCAGAAGTTCAGAACACGGCGGCACTCAATTAGCCAATTACCCAAACCAACTTCCGCGGTGAAGACTGAAAAGGCGTTCGAAAAGCGGCCGCACGAGAGCGTGATCCGGACCCGCGAGAAGCAGCAGCAGCAGCAGCAGAGGAGGAGAACATGCAGGCTGCTGACCTGCTGATGGCGATCAGCAATGGCCCCGGAAACCTCACGCTCAAGTACGTCCCGTCGCCACCACGCCGGGTCGTGCCATGTCTTCAACCGGCCGATCAGTTGGCAGCCGCGGCTTCACCCGTGGACCTGGATCGCCCGCGGGTGGAACTCACGATGCGTTCAGCGTTCTGTTCATCCGTTGCTCGCCGGCCAAGCGGCGCCACCCCTGCCCTGCACCACTGCGGCCATTCTGTGGCTGGCAGCAAGAACGTGGTTTTCATCTTGGGGTCCTGGTCATGTCGCAATCATTTTGCGATCCAGGATTGAAAACGTTTCGGGATATAGGGCCTTTTCCAACTCCGTCTATGCAATGCATCATAGATTGCCTGCCCATTTAGTACGTATTTGCCAGCGCGGCTAGGATTTCTTTTTTTGTGAGCGAACAAACGCAGCTAGGGATTTCGTTTGCTCATCAATTATCCCCCCTCGATCTGATTTCCCAAAATCATTGCTAATTTGCCACCCTAGCAGGTGGCACCACTGAACTGAACGGCCGAACTGGTTGGACCGGCTGGATTCATGAACGAACAGTGGATGCGCGCGGACGCGATGCTGCCCCCAACCTACACGAATAATAGGCCTCCAACCTGTTCGAGTGTTCATAATGCACAGTTGCACTGCCAGTTCAGGGAACCGGAAAGGCGGCAACAAAGGAAATTAAAATCGGTTAGTTAAACTACTCTGTCCGTGAACACTTCACAGGTGACGATTCCTCCGATGCATCCTACCAAAATTTATGAAGTTTGCACGGAGAACCTTTGCTTATCACGCACACAAAAAGCATCATACGTACGCGGAGCATCTGTACGTCTGGCCGCTACCAACTCCCAAAACGCGTACTAGCTGCAAGAGGGTGACGGACGACGGTGATGGCATCAGCGGGCGGAACCTGTTGTCTGTTTAACAAAAGTCCGCGAAGAGAAACCGGCGCCCCCACCAGCAATTTTCATACGCAGAGTCAACCGTCTCCGTGGCCGTATTTGCGCAGGACCAAAGTCAGCGAAGGCGTCATGTTGCCCGGGTCTAATCTTTTGTTTAGTTCACCCCGGCTTCTTTCCGGCAGCCTGGCAGGCACCCTCCGGATGATCTGTAGCTGTGTCTGTGTGTGGACGCGTTGAGAACAGGCAAGCAGAAAAGGTCATTCTGTTCTGCAGAAACGGAAAGCGAAAAGAATCGGTTCTATTGGGACATCCACTGGCCGATGACCCTTGTTTTCGCGCAGAATTTTAGCTGTGCGGATCTGGACGCGCATCTGTGACTCGCGTTGACACCATCACGTCGCACGACGCTGCGCAGAGGTACTGTCATCGTGTTCCTCCAGTATGTTGATGTCCGTCTTTGTTGGCACTTCTTGTAGTCCTTTTTTTTAGCTCCCGGTGGGTGCCAGCTTAATTGAAAGGTTACCTTCATAATTTACTACCTCTACAATGTTTGATGACAGCGATAAACGAGCACGGCTTGTACTCGCACCGAACGTTCCTGACGATTGCATCACAATGACATTTACAGGCCAGCCAGCAATGCGCCCTCTGATGGTTACAGTTCCCGGACTCGGTCGCGCATTCGTTTACTTCGTCTCGCTCGTACTGCCCGTGCAATCTAATTAAGCTCTCTGCATCTCGCCCGATTGGCCGCCATCCACATCCACATCCACGCGTCGAGGTAATAAGCAGAACAAAGCCTCGTCCTGGTTTACAAGATTAGCTTGAAAGTGTGTTTTGATGAAGCGGACCTGAACCGCCAAGCAAGAAAGCAGTTCGCAGTCGTGTAGCTTCAAGCAAGAAGCAAAATACCGTTGTGGTTGTGGTGTGGAGGCGGCCCCCCTCTCTCTCTTTGTTCCGTGCCAGCTGCCACTGAACGAGCACAGCACAGCGAAAGGCCTCTTTCCAATATTCCACTTCCCTGTCTCTTCCCTCCTTTCCTCTCTTCCCTCCCCTCTCCCCTGCCGCCTCGGCTCCGCAGATGGTGTGATCAGCCGAGGAAAGTAAACGAAAAGGCGCCGACCACCCAGCCCGCCAGCCATGTTCCCGCGCGCCGCCGTGCTGGTGGCGCTCCTTCTCCTCCAACTTGTCGCGGCCCTTGCCGCCGACGACCTGGCGTCGGACGCTGCGGCTCTACAAGCCTTCCTGGCCCCGTTCGGGTCGTCGGTCGTGCACTGGAACGCGTCCCAGCACCCGTGCTCATGGACGGGCGTGGTCTGCACGGGCGGCCGCGTCACGGGTCTCCACCTCCCGGGCGACGGCCTCCGCGGCGCCCTCCCGGCCGGCGCCCTCGGCGGGCTCACCAAGCTCGAGGTCCTCTCCCTCCGCTTCAACGCGCTGTCCGGCCCAATCCCGCCCGACCTGGCCGCCTGCGTCGAGCTCAAGGTCATCAACCTCCAGTCCAACCTCCTCTCCGGCGAGCTCCCCGCCGCGGTGCTCGCGCTGCCGTCGCTCACGCAGCTCAACCTCGCCGACAACCGGTTCTCCGGGCGGGTCCCGCCCTCCATCGCGCGGAACGGGAAGCTGCAGCAGCTCTACCTCAACGGCAACCTCCTCACGGGCCCGCTCCCCGACGTCAACATGCCGTCCCTCACCGCGTTCAACGTGTCGTTCAACAACCTGACGGGCCAGATTCCCGGGAGCTTCGGTCGCATGCCGGCCACGTCGTTCCTCGGCATGTCGCTGTGCGGGAAGCCGCTTCCCCCGTGCAGAGTCGCGCCGGGATCGGAGCTACCGCCGGCGCAGCCCCCCGCTCTCTCGCCCGGAGCGGGAGGAGGGACTGCCGCATCGCCGCCGGACCGCCGCGGAAGCCGGCACCGCCTCGCCGGCGGCGCGATCGCCGGCATTGTGATCGGTAGCGCGCTCGGGCTCGCCCTCGTCGCGGCCGTGCTCCTCCTCGCGTGCCGCCGCCGGCCGCGCGGCGCCACGTACCGCAGCCAGGACGCGGTCGCGGCGGAGCTGGCGCTGCACAGCAAGGAGGCGATGAGCCCCAACGGGTACACGCCACGTGTCTCCAACGCGCGGCCGATGCATCCTCCTTCGTCCGCGCCGCCTTCGGTTCCGCCTGCGGTCACGGTGGGGAAGAAGAAGCTCTTCTTCTTCGGACGGATCCCGCGGCCGTACGACCTGGAGGACCTGCTGCGCGCGTCGGCCGAGGTGCTGGGGAAGGGCACGTACGGCACCACGTACAAGGCCGCTATCGAGTCGGGGCCGGTCATGGCCGTCAAGCGGCTCAAGGAGACGTCGCTGCCGGAGCGCGAGTTCCGGGACAAGGTGGCCGCCATCGGCGGGATCGACCACCCCAACGTCGTGCCGCTGCAGGCTTACTACTTCAGCAAGGACGAGAAGCTCATGGTGTACGAGTACGTCGCCATGGGCAGCCTCTCCTCCATGCTGCACGGTACGTACGCAATCCACCAGGGTCGCATATAATCTCCTCTTTTTTTTTTTATTATTTTATGATCCTGTCCGAACGGAGCGAGATTTTCTCAACGGTGTTGGCAATTAATCGCGTGCAGGCAACCGTGGCTCGGGCCGGACGCCGCTGAGCTGGGAGTCGCGCCGGCGGATCGCGCTGGCGTCGGCGCGCGGGCTGGAGTACATCCACGCGACGGGCTCCACGGCGGCGCACGGCAACATCAAGTCCTCCAACATCCTGCTCAGCCGGTCCGTGGACGCGCGCGTCGCCGACCACGGCCTGGCCCACCTTGTGGGCCCGCCGTCGACGCGCGTGGCGGGGTACCGCGCGCCCGAGGTGGTGGCGGACCCGCGCCGCGCGGCGTCGCAGAAGGGCGACGTGTACAGCCTGGGCGTGCTGCTGCTGGAGCTGCTGACGGGGAAGGCGCCCGCCAGCGCGGCGCTGCGGGACGAGGAAGGCGTGGACCTGCCGCGGTGGGCCCGGTCCGTGGTGCGGGAAGAGTGGACCTCCGAGGTGTTCGAGGCGGAGCTGCTGCGACACCCGGGCGCCGAGGAGGAGATGGTGGAGATGCTGCGCCTCGCCATGGACTGCACCGCCGCGGCGCCCGACCAGCGGCCCGCCATGCCTGAGGTCGTGGCGCGGATCGAGGAGATCGGGCGGACCGGGTCCGCGTCCACGGCGCGGTCGGGGAGGAGCGCGTCCATCGACGAGGCCGACGACCGGCCGCTCAGGCCCGCCGGGTCCATCCGACAGAGCTGATTGAGAGATGAGTCATGCTCGCGTCAGGCTCAGGCAGCAGCGTAGCGATCGTTTCGGTACGGTAAATCATGGAAGGAAGGTTCTGAATCTTTTTTTTTTTTTTTTAATTCTGTGTTCTTGCGCTCGTCTTAGGGGCGTTTTCCGTGTGCTGTGTTATATTCTTTGACGAAGTTTCATGAATCTCTTGACGGCCGAATTCTTTTTTCCTTAGCGCGGTGTGTGTGCTGATGTTGATTTGGTGATAGGGAGGGGAAGCCTTGATGGCTGATGCAACATGTAATTACTAGTGCATGATTGGAAGTTCAATCGAAAAGTAGGTTTGAGTACTGTTCAATCTGATCGCGGCCCAGCTTGATCCTGTGCGTGTCATGTCTCGTCACCTTAATTACCGCCCGAAAAGAAAAGAAAAAGGCACGGTTGCTTCTGGGTTTAGTACCACTTGCCTCTGAAATTTATCCTTAGCTGTCTGAAAAGCTCCTAAAAAAGTAATCTTCGGATCTCAAACGAATCGTTGTTTAACAAGCGACCGAGTCGAAAGTCCTCCTGAGGTTTCAAGCGGACAGATTGATTGTCCCAGCGAAGCGATGCGCGCGCCGCGTCGTAGCACTGCCGGCCGTACTTGCCGACCACAAACTCCCGTCCCGGGCAATCCCTCAAAACAAACAATAGAAGAACAGGAATGCTTGGGAGCTGGCTGGATAGGTAGATCAAAGATCATGCACGCCCTGTCATTTGAGTTGTCAAGCCCTTTTAAAAAAGGGTCGGGGGAGTTCAGCGTAAGCCGAAGCCGCTTCCCCACTACTACTCGTCCTCCACAATCGATGGGCGATTTCCCGCCCGGCAATAATGTTCGCCGCGCATTATTGCTTTTCCCCAGTCCAGCTCGGCCTCCCTGCCGATCGATCGATACGCACCTCGCCTTTCTTCGGAACATGCAAAGGCTGCATTTATCCGCGTCGTGCCGTCTACAGTGCTAGCAGTCCTGTATCGCGCGGTGTTTATCACGACACATGAACAGGACGCATCGAAGGAACGGATGGATTGTGCAAGGCACGGCATTGAAAAGAGGAGGCAGGCGTCGTGGGGAGCAGTAATGGATGCTGGGTTCGGAACGGTGCAACACCATGCACGGCCTGATGCGATCGCTCGCCTTTTTCGTTTGCGCCCGCGGGTCCCGGCCGGCCGGCCGGGTTGGGAACTTGGGACCCGTCCAGCCTCAGCGGCTGGCATCTCCTCACCTGGCAAGTGCGTGCCGCGGCAGCGAGCGGTGTCCCTCACTGCATCTCCGGGTCGCGCTCCGTTTAACATGATGTGCCATTGCAACAGTGCACGGTGCGCTGCGCTCGTGCCCGCGCCGGCCGGCCGGCCACTTCGTCTGCGTAGTGCGTAGCAGCGTAGGCGTGCGCTCCCGGCACTACCCGCGTCGGTCCGGTCACGGTGGCAATCTGGCAAGCAGGGCGCTGTTGCCGCAGCTGGGCCACGATACGAGCGCACGCCCGATGATGAGAATGGACACGACGGCCCATGCACGAGCCAGGGTTGGGTCATCTGGCCCATCATATCGATATTTGGAAAACAGCGGCCCATTCTCTGCGACTGACCGGCACCCAACACAAAGGATTTGTTGGACAAAGTTTTCTTTCTTCTCTCGCAATCCGAAAGCAGTGGCGACCCCACATGGCATGGACCAAGCCCACCCCTTCCCACCATCTTTCCTCGCAAGAAATGGGGGCGAATCCAATGCACAAATAAACACCAAACAAAACCCACCAAAAACCCACTCAGATCCACACCGCGCCGCCGCCCCCCGAGCAGAGTTTCCCCACCGCCCACACCTCGCTAGGGTTTAGCCCCTCACGCGCCGCCGAAATCCCCCACCCCCGAGAGTCGCCATGGCCGGCGGTCCCGCGGCGGTTTCGTTCCTGACCAACATCGCCAAGGCGGCGGCGGGGCTCGGCGCCGCGGCCTCCCTCCTGTCGGCGTCGCTCTACACCGTCGACGGCGGCGAGCGCGCAGTCATCTTCGACCGGTTCCGCGGGGTGCTGCCGGAGACGGTCACCGAGGGCACCCACTTCCTGGTGCCGTGGCTCCAGAAGCCCTACATCTTCGACATCCGCACCCGGCCGCACAACTTCTCCTCCAACTCGGGCACCAAGGACCTGCAGATGGTCAACCTCACGCTCCGCCTCCTCTCCCGCCCCGACGTCGACAACCTCCCCACCATCTTCACCTCCCTCGGCCTCGAGTACGACGACAAGGTGCTCCCCTCCATTGGCAACGAGGTGCTCAAGGCCGTCGTCGCCCAGTTCAACGCCGACCAGCTCCTCACCGAGCGCCCCCACGTCTCGGCGCTCGTCCGCGACGCCCTTATCCGCCGCGCGCGCGAGTTCAACATCATCCTCGACGACGTCGCCATCACCCACCTCTCGTACGGTATCGAGTTCTCGCAGGCAGTCGAGAAGAAGCAGGTCGCGCAGCAGGAGGCCGAGCGCTCCAAGTTCCTCGTCGCCAAGGCCGAGCAGGAGAGGCGTGCGGCCATCGTGCGCGCGGAGGGAGAAAGTGAGTCCGCGCGGCTCATTTCTGAGGCCACCGCGATGGCTGGGACAGGGCTCATCGAGCTGAGGAGGATCGAGGCTGCCAAGGAGATTGCTGCGGAGCTGGCCCGCTCACCAAATGTGGCATATGTTCCTTCTGGGGACAACGGAAGGATGCTGCTTGGTCTCAATGCTGCTGGATTTGGCCGGTGATTCACCACTCTGTTCTACTCTGTTAGTTGCTTAAGAAGCATCCGTCTCTGTTATGCGTGACTAAAACAGTGATATCTGCAGCTTTCCTTATTAAGTTTCAGTATCTTGAACGGAATGTGCTAGTCTTGTGATCCAAATAAGTGTTCTGGGTCTGGACATATTTATGATTTGTTGGGTTAATCACCACTCCTGTTGTGAACTCTGCATTATGATTATGCATCATTGTGCATTCTCCTGTTTATTTTGTTGCTATCTAACCTTGTACCCATCTGACATTTGCCCTGAATATGATGCCTTCAACATTCGCCATGACTTTGATGCATATCTCTTTTAATTGCATTGTGCCTTTGTTTGCAGGATTCTTAATATGTGATCTAAGAGCAAACTAGCCTTGATCTGTGTATACACTACAGCTCTTTTACATCTCTGTAGTTCTTTCTGATTATAAAATCTGTTTGTTTTGTTGGTGCTATCCCAGTTGATTGGTTGCCTTTCTTGTGATAGGCTGTGTTCATACTGTTCACTTTTGTTGCTTAGGTTCTTCGCCTGTTAGGGATCCTCATCCTCTAGGAAGCTGTGATCAGGTCAATTCATATTCTTAACTTTTTAGGGTCTTTTCTTAGTATGAAACTGTCACAAGTAATTGCATTGTGCCCTTTTGGGTTAGCAGGCTCATTTGATAACAAAAGACTCTTGGACCGACCTAGGCGAAATTAGGTGGCTAATTTTAATTATAAGAAGAAATTGTAATACGAATTCACATCTAAGAGGACCCGAAACTGAAGTCTAGGTGTACATCCACACTCTTGACCAACTGGGTTGGGCATGGGTTGATTTCCTTTTGAATTAGCGGTTGCTGAACTTTTGCAGTATATATGATCTAATGCTTGGTCCTAGTTTGTGTATACTGGCTGTGTAGATTTTAAAAATCTGAATGTTTTGTTGATGCTGTCATCAGTTGACTGTTTGCCTTTCTTGTGATTGTGAACAGTTGTTGCCTAGATTAGATGCTTTACATTTTTAGGAAACTGTCATCAGATTGATTTTGAGTTTGTTCATGTGGTCTATCATATCAAGGGGTCTTTCCTTGATATGAAGCTGTCATTAAGCTAATTTGGAGTTTGTTGCGTGTAAATGTGCATCATACACCAGCTATTCCTGTTTAGTTTGATCATGCTCTAGTGAGGTCTGGTTTGCAAATTTGAAGTTCACAATTTGGTCAATGACAGTCGTCTGTTTGTCGGTCTGGGTACATGTCAATATTACATTTACGTGATATAATTTTGTTCAATAACCTGTGATGGTTGGTTCATGCCTGTACCCTGTAGGATTACTGATTTCTGACTATCCTAAGTTGCTAATTGTTGGTACCTATTCTCAGTGCCTAACCTTTGCCATTGGCAAAGTAATACCTGTACCTCGCCGTATGCTGTAGTCTGTAGGACTTATACCCTATCGTGCAATTATTTCTGATTATCCTGTGTTTCTTGCATAATTAATGTTGCAATGAGTTATCTTGTGTGCTAACCATAATCCTGCAAATGGTAATATTTGACCAGCAAATAGGCAAGTAATTCTGGCAATTGCATATCGTAGTATTTGCTGCTGTAGCCTAACATAGCCATGTAAATTTGTGGCTGGTGACATTGCAATTGCATGCTGTCTACCACTCCAGCTTTCTGCTTCAATGCTGGCTAGTGATTGGTAGTGACTGTTGACATTGTGATGACTTGTTTATTCATGACTAGTAGTATTTGGCTCTGCTCCAATTCCTAATACTAATCTTTGTTCTATGTGAATTTTCTTCCTTGCTGATATTCGGCCTCGTTTCTGGCAAGTTTGTCATGCAAGTGCCAGGCATTGTTGTCTGTTTGTTTTGTGCCGCAGGTCACGATACAGGCGCCAGCAACCTAGTGACATTCCATTTTGGAATTTCTACTCTATTTTGAAGTTCAATTTGGTCTGTCCGAACTCAACTGTTTGTATTGTATGGTCATCAGTTATTATAATTGTTTAAAAATCATCTCTATAAGTCCATAGTCGTGTGAGTAATCCGTGGACCGTGGCTCAGCCTGGTCCTTGGAAGGCCAAGCATCCTCATTAGTAATCCGTTGGAGATAGCGTTTCAGAAGCTATCTGAATCGCACGTGTCGAAGCACTAGCATCTATGTCCGGGACTCGGGTTGTACTCCCTTTATGCTTCTAAAAAAAATCGTTCTAGTTTCATACCTCATTTTACAAAAAAAAAAATTGTCTTCTTGAAAAATAAAAAAATATTATAGTTGCGGAGAATTAAATCAGGGATCTTAGTTAAGCATTTTTTATACACAACAATAACCACTCAGGTGAGTCTATATTATTGATTGGATTTGTTTCAAGATATTTTTAATAAGAACAAAAAGAAAATATCTTTTTAATTAATCAATCTTTGATATGTTAAATTATATCTTAAATGACTTATTTTGGAAATATGAAGGGAGTATTGTACTCCGGGAGTACCGTGCACCGCCGCGTCGCTGTTATCTCTGAAGTTTTGCTCGCCTGGAAGCACGCCTCTACTTGGGGAGCGGCACGTTGCTCGTCGGGCAATTTGGCCCATGTCAGCTGGTTCGTGCCCGTGCGATCCGCGGAGAGGCGTGCCGTTTTCTTCGATCCACGGAATGAGCGGGCGGCGGGGCCGGAGGCGGTGGCGCGGTGCGAGGCCGACAGTTGGTCAAACGCCGGGGCCAAATCAAACGGATAGTCTGAGGGTGTGGCCGGGACCATGTGCCGCTGTCATGGAGTTGGAGTCTACTTGCTCCAGGCGCCTCGTGTTCGTGTCACGCTGCAGCTGGAGCCACGGCCGCAGCTACACTGCCCACGGTCACTCAACCTCCAGTTTGTTGATCAGGTTGAATGGACGAAGCATGAGTAGGCTTGCCTGACTCAAGATCGTGGCCAGATCTTGAGTCGCCAAATTGAAGCTGCATTCGATCCAGACAAGCAGAACAAGTTTGTAGTTTGGGAAATAAAACAGTCTCAAAAGCTGCTCCCACGAATTCCCGGAGCAGCAACCAACACCGACGCCCCCACCAAGACGGCCGCCAAACCCCAACGAAAACCCAGCCGACCACCGCTCTTCCCCCCATTCTCCCTCTCTCTCCCGAGACAAATCAACTCCCTTCTCGCCTTCCCTTCTCCTCCCACGCTTGGCCAGACGGCCACCATGCTCTCTTGCCACCGCCGCAGCTGAGTGAGTGTCGAGAGACCGACCGAGCAGCCGCCCATTTCTCGCCGGAGCAGCGCCATGGACCCGGTGTTCGAGGAGCTCGAGCGCCGCAGCCGCTACCTCAACTCGCTTGTCCGCCGCACCAGGCTCACCGACCCGCCCGAGGCCGAGCCGAAGCCAGAGACGGATGTGAAGGTGGAGCCCAAGCTGAAGGCGGTGGAGCCCGGTGCCGGGGATGGCAAGGGAGGTAATGCCGAGGCGGAAGGGAAGGAGAGGACGAAGGTGAAGGCGAAGGGGGAGGAGCGGAAGGTGGCGGTGCGGGTGCGCGCAGCGGACATGCCTCTGCCACTGCAGCGGCGCGCGGTCCGGATCGCCGCGGAGGCCGTCGCCGCCATGCCGAAGCTGGAAAGCAAGCGTCTCGCGCTCGCGCTCAAGAAGGTATCTTTCGTTGAACACATAGATCGTGTCTTCTTTTTTGTTTCTCCACGATGAAATGTTTAGTTGCGGATACGCGCTCATTATCTGATGACTCAGTAGTTATGCTTATGCAAAAGGGATACCATGTTTTGTTTGGCCGAAATCAGAGGCAAAACTCTTAACACGAACTCAACTTGATGTGAGATCTAGAGCGAGTTTCTGCTCAATTAGTTTGATACCAGGTTTCATGTAAGTAGCATGGGATGGCCATTATCTGGACATGGAAGTCATGTTTGAATCAAATGCAAATATGTTGACCCTTATCATTGTCAGTTCCATGGATTCAAACTGTTCATTTATGGAAGATGGTACATGAAGCTGAAACAGAACTCACAAATACAGTATACTATTAAGATTGCAAGAATTATTACGTTTACTGCTGTAGTTGGTTTATTTTGCATCACGCTCGAAGTATTGAACTTTTTTTTTCTAGAATAAGAATTGAAACTTTGAGACTGGCTGTAGCTGGCAGAAGAGGTTGATATAGGTAGAAAATCAAGAAAGCGTCGTCGATAGGTGATGGCAGACTGACATAGCGGATAGCTCCACTAGAACCTTTAATCCTGCAGTTGATAAGTTGTTTCCTAGTAAGCCATAATAGATAGCTGAGATTGCCTTCGAATGAGAAATGTTCAATTTCTCATGCTTGAGCGAGGTCTCATACTCTTCATCCAGCAGTTCTATGATGGCCCCTTTTTCAAAAAAATAGGGTCTTAAACCCCAGCCTTCATTGGATTTTCTATAGCCTTCGTTGGAGGTGATTTTATCAATGGTGATGCTAAAGAAAATTTGACGAAGAATTGCTTCCATTTTGTTTTCAAATGGACCAACTGATGCTGAATTCGAGATATTGACATAATTGCAGATCTTGGATTACTTGATTGGATTTACAGTTTGGCACCCCATTTTTGCTTTTCTCTTATTTATATTTTTCTATCTTGATTTGTCCATACTCCTGGCCTAGCGTTAGTTGGTTATGATTCACGAAACTCGGTTTCCAAAAAAAAAAAAAGAAGAAGAAAAAGAAGATATCATGAAGATAGATGTTTCTACTAGAATATTAAGCAAACGAAACTTCAGATGTGATTATTTATGTTTTGTTGGATCCTTCTTTTCCTCTCTTTCTCAATGTCATTTGCTTTGTGGGGGATTAATTTTGTTTCGTAAGCTACTGTTTGAAATGAATATCAAAGAACAAAAGATATCAATGGTAAGAAGTTCCATAGAGTAGAAAGATGTGCATGTGGCCAAGTGGGTCAATCTGTTGCCTTCTTCTGCTTGTATAATATTGTAGTTTTCTGTAGTGATATTACTAGGACAGTCAACTTTTGAGTTTTTGACCACCGGCATTCCAACATTCTTTTGATCACATCGCTTTTTGATCCTCAGATACTTTAGCGATATATTACTCACTCAGTTATTTCTTTCTACTGCCTTTCTCAATAAAGAATCTTGTAGCAGCTCCTTACTAAGTATTCCCTTCGGTTCTGAAAAGGAACTCGTTCTGCCAAAACTCCCGATTTCACAAAGGAACTCGTCCTGCCAAAAACTATCATATCTGGACCCTTCTACCCCTCCCGCATGCGCTTTCCTTTATTCTTCTGAGGTTAGCTTTAATCGCAATTAAACCATGCCGCGAATCACGAGCCAGCACATAAAAGGTACAATAGTCCATGTTACCTTTTTTTGTGTGTGTATGCAATCACCACTTGTTTCTGTGGCATAGGAGCTTGCCCATGCTGTTAGTGATATCTTGTTGTACATTTCATTATGAAATGAACTTGTTCTCTTAAATCCTTTTGCACATTTTACCATGCACTCAATAATTACTAGGTTGACTTGTAATATGATTTAATGGATTGCTTTTATGTGTTATGACCATCCTTGTCATCTTCAATTTCACAGTTACTAATTCCTTCTTTTCTCTTAGGATTTTGACACAACATATGGGCCTGCTTGGCACTGCATTGTTGGCACAAGCTTTGGTTCCTATGTCACTCACTCCAAAGGAGGTTTCTTGTACTTCTCCGTTGACAAGGTCCACGTTCTTCTTTTCAGAACTGCTGTCGAGCCACTCGGCTATCCAAGATGAGATCTGTTTACTCACAAGGTGTAGATGCATTGCAAATGTAATTTTGAACAGAAGTTGTATTAGAAGATATTTTGGGTAGTAGAGGCAAATGATCATTCCTCTACACGTAACTGTAGAACCATATGTCTCAGGGCTGTCTGTTGTGTGTACTTTCAAAGCAGCCTGACCGAGTCTGCAGGTATTCGATCTTCAATAATTTACCGTGATAACGTTCAGGCTGGTGATCGTTTAATCCTATATAATTACCTGTCCAGTACGTCCTGATGTCTTGCTACTTCAAGCAGGTGACTTGTCCTCTAGTAATCTAGCATCTGATTTAGCTCATAAAATGCCTATGTTCTTTTCTGATTCGGGATTCTGAAATGGTGCTGTTCTGATTAAGCTTATAAAATGCCTATGTTCTTATCTGATTCGGGATTCTGAAATGGTGCTGTTCCACTACTTGTATGCTCCTTGGAGCTTTCTGATCTGTAGTTAAGGGTCAATCAAACTCAGCTTAAATCATTTAATCAGACCAAGTGACTAGCAATTCAGTGAGAAGGGTCGAATCCAACGAGCAGAGACTAGCAATTGACGCATGACAACCAATTGACGCATGACAACCCACAATAATAAACAGCGATAAAAAGGCAAAAGCCAAAATACAAAGTGACACCAACAGTTGACGAGGCGTCCCCACCCCCCCAACCGGGCCAGTCCAGGCCTCGCCCGGCAACATCACATATGGGGAGCCCCAAATCCTCCCGACAACAATCATATGACGGCTACAGCTTCGCACCGAAGAAACCAGGGTCCAGATCACATTGCAGTGTCATTAGACAGCAACAAAACACTAGCTACTAGTTTCTAGGGCACGTAAAGCCTGCTTTACTGGCCCTCGCCGGACTTGGGTGCCGCCTCCCGGATCTCTTCTGCAGGGTCCTCCTGGAGCCAAGCACAACAAATACGAAAGTTCAGGAATCATGATGATTTCTGGAAACGAGAAATTTTAATGTTTTAGGGAATTGATTATTACCGAGATGTCAGAAGTCCAGAGGGTCAAGTTATCACGGAGGAGTTGCATGATCAAAGTGCTGTCCTTGTATGACTCCTCGCTCAGGGTGTCCAGCTCTGAGATAGCCTCATCGAAAGCCTGTCAATAGCAGAGGGAACATCAGCATGATGTCGCGTGCCCATTGTCTCAATATTTTAAATAGACAAGCTCTAACAAAGAATATAAACTTTCACCAGACAGGATAAAATCATTCAGGCCACATTGCCATTAATAACAACAATCAAGCACCATCAGTAACAACAATAACCACAGTTTTACTCCAACACAGTCGACCAGGTAAACTCCCATAAAGCACCATGGAGAAGAATGTCTGTTTTTTTTGTTATAGTTGATTGAACCAGTAATTTCAATAACCACAGAAAAAAAAAATCAATCATTGTTCTCTAAAGTCACTTTTGATGCGGATGCATTCTATGGCAGCTAAATGACAGAATGAGATCATGACCACAAATACAAACTAAGGGTCAACTTGAGGCTAAAATAAAAGAAGGTTAGGTACGCCAATACGGCAGTAGGATCCTTTTCTCGTGGCCACACTCAGAAAACAGTTGACTAGCAACTCAAACATGTCTCCCAACATATTGATTCAATGAAATTAACGTCCAAGTCAATGAGGGAATAGTATGCAACCAAAATGTTAGGTTACATGTCCCCATCATAAATAATTGCATAACACATAAAAGGTAGTACCAAAAAACTATGCCTGCCAGCATATATAACAACTAAAGCAAATAATGGTATCTATTTCTGGGGCGTTGACATTCCGTATCTGCAAGACTTTTATACTCCAGAAATGGCAAAATTAACCAAATAATGAGGCCTCCAGCATAATAATCTTTTTTGAAAATTTAGCTATTTACTTGTACCCTATCATTTTGTCAAACCAGCATACATAAAGAGTACATATATGAATTTTGCGACATGGACAAATACAAACTAAACCTCAATATTAATATTATCAGAGAAGATATCTTGTGTAATGTAAGCCCAATTATGCAATCATAAGTGAGATCAGCATTTCAATAGGCAACGTTGTACACCCCCAGAGATAACACATCAACAGAACTAGTGCAGAAAAAGCTAACCTGCTTTGCAAGGCTGCAAGCACGATCAGGTGAGTTGAGAATCTCATAGTAGAACACTGAGAAGTTAAGTGCCAACCCAAGCCTAATCGGGTGTGTTGGCGGCAGCTCAGCCAAAGCAATATCCTGATTGCACCACAAACAATATTTTTCTCAGTAAAAAGCACATGTAACCAACAAATTTGACACTGTCAACAAGAGATTAAATAAAAAGTATGCTGACCTGGGCAGCCTTGTATGCCACCATGGTATTCTCAGCAGCATCCTTTCTCTCGGAGCCAGTCTTGAACTCGGCAAGGTATCTAATTATCACAATTGTTTCAGCCAATGGAAAACATAATTACAAAACAAATGCAAAGTCTTGTGGGGTACCATATTACCTGTAGTAGTCACCCTTCATCTTAAGGTAGAAGACCTTGGACTCAGGAGCGGTGGAAGAGGGCACAAGGTGAGATTCGAGGAGCTTGAGAATGCCATCGCAGATCTTGGTGAGCTCAGTCTCGATCTTGCCACGGTAGTCCTTGATGAGTGTTACACGGTCCTCATTGCCACGGCCCTCCTCCTTCTGCTCGATGGAGGAGATGATGCGCCATGAGGCACGGCGAGCTCCAATCACATTCTTGTACGCGACAGACAGGAGGTTGCGCTCCTCCACGGTGAGCTCCTCTGAGTCAACCGTCTTGGCCACCTTCTCCATATACTCGACCATCTCCTCGTACCTCTCAGCCTGCTCGGCGAGCTTGGCCATGTACACATTCTCCTCACGGGAAAGCTCCGCTGATGCCATCTTACAGTTCAGTCTAAAACTTCACAAGGTGCCAAATCTGCAGGTTTAAGAGAAGCAGTAAGACCACACCTCCTATGAAGATTAGCATTGAAGAACATACAAGGCAACACTTATAATCTGTGGCACAAGTAGTAAATCCCCTTGAGGCTCAAACACTTAAATAATATATCGAAATTACTACCGGGTTACACAAATTCAATCTTAAAAACAGCAAGATTTTATACCGACGTATTATAGTTCAATGATAGAAGTATAAATCACTGCTTAGTTCTGCCAATTCACATCCAGCACGAAAACCTAGATGCATAAACTCCAAAATTCTGTGCGCTCGACGTGCCGGAACATACAACCGGACCATCCAGCCCTATACGAGGTGCCAGATCTAAGCAGATAGGATAGATTAACGAAAAAAATCAAACGAGGAACTGCAACTTTCCAAGAGCAGAACGGGGGGCTCAACCTACACCAGAATCAAAGTGGTTAAACACAAACACAGCGTTACAGTATCCGTACCCGTACTCCACCAAATCAACTGAACCAGGATAACGACCACCGTACCGCACTCATCTACTCGATCTGAAGCTAGTACCAGTAAGACGGCCAACGAATCGCTACCTAAAACCAGGAGTCCAGGAGTCTAGCTCTGAATCCAGCAAATAAAACTAGCAAAACGCAACGGAACAGCGGTGGGGATCAGCATCAACTACCGATTTAGGAAACGAATCCAGCAGGAGGGGGAGGAGGGAGGCAGAACACCGAGCGATACCTCTGCGTGCGTCCTCCTCGCGCTCCGGCGTTCCAAACTTGGGGGCGTGCGGGGATGGGGGACGAAGGAGGCGGCGCCCCCGCGGGGTCCTAGAAAAGGGCGGCCTCCGAGTCCCTGCGGCCCAATCATTGCACGGCGCGTGTCCCGCCACCGTGGCGCATGTGGTCACCCGGCCCCACGCCGCAGGCGGATCGATCAAGGCCGACACGACGTGGGAGGGCGGGGTCGGACAGCCTGGTCCACATGTCAGCGTGGCACCCGAACGCGTCGTGCGGAGCGCGGCTTGCCCTACCCCGCGGGTGGTGGTGGTGGTGGTTGTGGGCCCCATCGTAGTGATAAGCACGGGGCCGTCCTCCGGGCCCACGCTGCGACAGCCTGGACTCGCTGGACCGGTGCGGCGCGGGGAGAGAAAGGGCTCCTCGGTTCACACGGCCGTGAACCCGACCTGAGGCACCGTCGTGTGGGTCCGTAGATGCGCTGGCCACGTGAGTCGTGTTGAGCGCGGGTAAAAATTGGCGTGCTGGGTTGGGCTGCTTGGACGGCGTCGACGCCACAGAGGCGGCGCGTGGGCGTGGCGCTGAGAAGGATGCGGGCCCCGCGAAAGTCACGTGAGGCTCTCGTTCTGCGCAAGGCGGCGTCGCGGTCAAGACATTGGGTGGGTTGGGTTGGGCCTTGAGCGGCGCGACGACCCAGCGGCCGTTACGTTTTCTTGCCCCGTCTAGGCCGTCAAGCGGTGGTTTTCATAATTTAGGGTTTGCTCAAAAAATTAATATATTAGGAAGATCATATATAAATATATAAGGCACATAATATTCTCCTCGGATATTTTTCTGGAGGTTTAAGAATTGTTAACAAGGAAAAACAGATCTGGTAATCCGTGATGAACATATCCCCTGACACGTTATTACTTTTGCTCTCCTGGTTGAGTGGGTTATTCTATTGAATTCAGATCGATCTTATTCCTGCGGCTATTCTCTTTACAGTTCTTGTTTTCGATCTGGAATTGCACGATCGACCGATGTGTCTGCTCTGGTGTGTTTCAAACTGCGGCTAGTGGGAAACACGCCTTGCTACCTGCTAGGAGAAACAACGCCGCGGCCATTGCCGTACTGAATGAATGCAGCCGTCAAATCGGTACATGTAAATATCTCTGCTTAATCCCTGTTCTATCTACTACTGAAATCATGTAGAGTATGCATAGTTACGAACTTACAATTTGCTAATGATAAGATTAGGCCTACTTAACTAGGTCTTCTGTGTGCTTTTCTAAGATGTTTTTATAAATTGGAAGGGAAACGGAATTTCTCTAGCATCTCCTTGCGCCTCATTCTCTGATCGGGACTAAACGGATCTACTGATCTGTCATAAAGATAATATAGTTTTCATGGTCTCCTATTAGCCACATCTGTGTTTATGTTTAGTTTAGAAAGATTTTGTATTGTTCATCAAACATTTTCTTCTCTCTAATGGAGTAATCAAACTGGACTCTATTCAGAATTAAAATATATCTTTTGGAACAGTTGATTGCAAACATTGTGGCATTTTCTTTATAAATATACCTACTATTTTTGTTTCAATTTAATTATTATTTTGGCCCGGGTCATTAGAAATTTAAGAGGTGGAAAATATATGGTACATAGAAAAAAGAGAGAGGTTAAGAATGAGATGTATTGTGAAGAGAGTGGTGTATTGGGAAGTGATAATTTACTAAAGCATGAAAAGGTCACGTTAAACTCTAAGAGATTAACGAAACCTACACAAAAAAGTGTATTATCAACAATCATATTACATCTGAATCAACATACAAGTCTTGTTGTATGTGGGCAGAGAAAACCTCCTATACTAATCATATTCCTAGTTCTGAATTAATTTTCTGGTTGCTTGCATTGATTGGGAAACAACTGGATTGCCCTCTTAACTTTTTTGTATGTTAAATATCAAATACGATACATAGTGGAAATGCAGCTTTCTAGAAGTGCATGAAAAAATTTCAAATGTAAACTTGCTCACAATTACACGTAGGTCGTCACAACAATATTCCTAGCAGAGTGAGACAAGGAATTGTGTCTTGTGCTTATTAGTATTAACCATGATCAAGTACCATGCTCTTCTTTGATATTGATTGGAAGGAATATCTGAATGAAAATCGGATATGGATATAGTATATCCAGAAGCAAAGAGATGAACAAATTAAGTATGACATGATTCTTTAAGTGGCTTCTATTATGATATAATATTGTAAGAGTTTTTTTTATCATGTTGAGTAAGAAAGTTGTCAAGCAGTTCCTCTGTAACTCCTTTTGATGTTGGCTTTAATAGTTTTTTCCTAGTTCTTTCAGCGTAGTAGACATAACGGTGACCTCAAAACAAACATTAACATGTTCTTGAAGCCTAATGCATCATGTTCTAGGGTTTGAAATAGAACTTAATGTTAGATCATATTACACTTTCAAAAGCTAGATTGGACTCTTTTAAAAATATAGCATATATTTATAATTTTTATCAACAAGTCTTTTGGCTCCATAAGGCATTACATGTAGTACTATTTGACTCATTCACCTTGAATGTCTATCAGCCTCTATTGACTTTCTAACTAAATCTATTGCCAACTTATCCTATTTTCTCAAAACATATTCTGCAATATGATAGTTTTATGTTTTAATTTTTAACCTATATCATTTGTTTAGGCACTGTAAACTATGTTTTTGAGCAAAAAGTATCAGTTGGCAATAGATTTCATTAGAATGACATCAAAGGATAAAACACCAATGGTAAGTGAGACATAATACACATGTAGTGCCTTATGGAGCCAAAAACCTGCTTAATAGATGTTGTAAGTATATGCTACATATTTAAAAGAGTCCATATCGAGCTTACAAAAGTGCAATCATGTGATTTGACATGAAATTATGTTTTAAATAGTAGGTCATGAATGCATACATTAGTTGCATTATTAGATCTCAAGAACATTTTCATATTTGTGAAGATGGGAAGATCCATCTGGAGTTCACATTTATGTCTACTATGTCGTAAGAACTGGGAAAACACTGCTAGTCTAACAACATAAGGAGACAAATTCTTTGAACAAGTTACTCTTGTTTAGCTTGCTAAAATAATTCTAGAATATGATATGATAACACCAACCACTTAAATAATTATGTCATACTTAATTTATCCTTATGTTTGCCAGTGGATATATCATGACAATTGTTCTTTCTAATATTCTTCCCAACCAATATCGACGAAGAGCACTAGTACCTGGTTGTGGTCACAATGCTAAGAAGCATAGGATACAAGTCCTTCACTCTCTCTATTGGGAACATCATCACAGCGACCTACGTGCAACTATGACCAAGTTTACACTTGAAATTTCTTTCATGCATTTTTTTTGAAAGTATCATTTCAACTAAGTCTAATGTCTAATATTTAACATCCAAAACAATTAAGAGGGCTATTTGATTGTTTCTAATTGCTGCTAGCGAACGGACAATTAATCCACATTGATATTACACTTTCATTGACTTGATTAAGAATTACGGAGGGCCCAACAATCATTGAACACAATACTAATTGACTTGATTAAGGATTACAGAGAGGCTTATATCAAACTCAGATATTAGAAGGGCTATATTGTTACATGGTAACACATTTTTCTCTGGGAGTTCATTCTTTATAGTGTAGACTAATTCAGAAGTCTTGTAAGTGAATTCACAAAAGTATAGGTTCTTAAATAAAAGAAACTTATGATTAAGGTCTTGTTGTGGTACCTTTTCAAAGGCATAACTGAAGATGCATCTAGGATCCCCTAGTGGATTTTGGTGTATGATGACTAAAGATTAAAATTGTGCTAACATGTTCATGAGGTAAATGTGCAGATAATCAGATTATTATTCAATCTCACACTTGCAAGATGGTTGTTTTAGTCCCAAAAAGAAGAAAAGAAAAATGGACTCAAGTGCTTCAAGTGTAGCTTTTTGTTTTTAATTGAGTCATAAGTTTGCCGTACTATCAAGGGGGATAAACTAATCTTGCTATGAAGGGAAATTATGTGCTTAAGCCAACCACAAATCTTTGAGAGAAGTTTAGCCAACCAAAAGCCAAAAAGAACCAACCAGTTCTGAGCCAAACAAAGAGCGATGGAAGTTCCGTGAGTCCTCTCACGGAAGTTCTGTTAGTGCCCAACTTCAAACTCTAGCAACCCGAGAGCTATGGAAGTTCCGTGGCCTCTACCATGGAAGTTCCGTCTTTCCCTGCTTTCTATTTGTCACAAATCCGAGTGCGACGGAAGTTACGTGGTGACCATCACAGAAGTTCCGTCATCTCTGGCTAAGCTGGAATCCTCCGTGCAACGACTCTTTTTGAATTGATGGAAGTTTCGTGGAGAACCACGAAAGTTCCGTCAGAGTCAGAAAAGCTGTGCAACGGCTAGTTTTTGAGAGAGCTCTATAAATAGTCTACCCCTTCCCCTGTGGGAAGGGTTGGACATCTTGGCATTTCACTCATTCTTCAGCTAAAGCTCTCCTCTCTCACTCCTAGACTTGATATTGAGATTTCAAGCAAAGTGAGAGAGATCCAACCATAAAAAGATTGAATCCATCCACTCAAAAGCTTGAGCACATCTTTTCCTCCCCAAACAAGATTCGATTTGCTTGTTACTCCTGGAGACTTGGTCTGCTAGACGGCTAGGCGTCGTCCTTGAGCTCCCATCTTGTTATGATGAGATAGGGACGTTTGTAAAGGTGTGATTCTCCTCCAGAGAAAAAAAAATCAAGTAGAGAAAGAAATCCAAGCACGATCTTTGTAACTTGGCGGGGAAATAGGTTGAGAGAGACCCGACCACTTTATGTGGCTCCTCAACGAGGATGTAGGGACTACTTAGTGTGGTTACCGAACCTCGGGTTAAATCCTTGTGTCTCTCTTTACATTCCTGCTTTTATTATTCTGCTTGTGTATTCTTTTCATATTATTGTGCTCGATTCACTTGATAATTGTGTTGCTAGTTATCTATCAAAGAAACTGATGTGTGCATTGCTATAGCTTCACTACTGTCAAGTATCATATCTCTTTCTTTTAGTTATCTGCATTTCAATTAGTTTTAAAGAAAGGATTGGTGAAGTTCTATCATTTGATAGAACTTCCGTGGTGACGGAAGTTCCGTCGTTTCTGATGGAAGTTTTGTCATTCTCTGGATTTGATCAAAACTTAGTGTCTTTCTGGTTTAAATTTCCTATTCACCCCCCCCCCCCTCTAGGCAACTTTCAATTGGTATTAGAGCCATAATCTTCTACAAGGCCTAAAAGCTCGAAGATTAAAGAATGTCGAAGTCAGGGGAAGGCGACAAGCCTCAAGATCTTGCTTCGACAAGCAAAGGAAGTGATTTACACACGGCCATGTCATTCAACTATGATGATGTGGCAAACATTCATGGTAGTGGAAGTGGAAGATTGCCTTATTTTGAAGGCAAAGTTTTTAGTTGGTACAAGCATCAGATGAAGATATACTTGATGTCTATCGGTCCTCCGATTTGGGAAATTATGGAGAAAGGATATATTTTGGAGAATGAAGAAAATCCCAGAACACTGGATCAGCTTAATATACATCGCAATGCTCAAGCGGTGTCCGCCATTCTCTCTTCCTTGAATCCCAAGAAATACTCAAGAGTAGCCGGAATTGAGAATGCCCGGAGAATGTGGAAGAAACTTGTATGTGCTCATGAAGGGGTCGATGTGGTGAAGAAACCAAGACTCCAAGTCCTCAAGAACCAATTCAACTTCTTTGTCATGAACAAAGAAGAAGAGCCTCAACAAACTCATGATAGGCTCATGGATATTGTCAATGAGAGAAGAGCTTATGGAGACAACATCAAGGATGAAGAAGTCAATTACAAGCTCCTCATGGCTCTTAGGATGTGGAACCCAACACTATGCACCATTATTAAGGAGAAGGATGGGTTTGATAGATTCACAGCCGATGAAGTGATTGGAAGAATCAATGCCCACAAGAGTCGTGATGATGAGGGCAAAAGAGTGAATGTGCTCATTGGTGATGAGAGCTCAAGCAAGAAGGACATAGATCTCAAGGAAAATGATGATGAAGATGCTGACAATGATGATGAAGAAGAAGACAATGAAGAGTTTGCCTTATTCGTCAAGAAATTTGGCAAATATATGATCAAGAATGGCTTCACTAAGAAAAGCTTTGATAAGGTAAAAGCTAGAAGAACAAATAGAAGATGCTATGAGTGTCATGAACAAGGACACATGATTGTCGATTATCCAAGGCTAAATGGCAAGGGCAAAAAGAATGAAAAGTACAACAACAAGAACAAGCCCAAGAAGAAGCTATACAATAAGGGGCAAGCTCATATTGGCCAAGAGTATATCTCCGATGAAGATGATGAGGGTGGCATTGCCAACATTGTCATTGGTCTACCTCCGGCCAAGAAGTCACTCTTCAACAACCTCACCGATGATGAGGATGATGCTCCCCGGTGCTTCATGGCCAAGGAAAGAAAGGTATCTCCTTGTTTCGATTTCAATCTCTCTTATTGTAGTGATGAAGAGGAGAACTTGGTCCCCTCTATGCAAGAAATGATGAAAATGCTAGGTAAATTTAATGAGGAGATTGAGGATCAAGAAAGAATCCTCCAAAGGCAAGAGGAGCTACTTATTGAAGAAAAGGAAAAGAACCTTGAGCTCACAAAGCAACTTGAGCAAGAAAGGGAAAAGAACAAGAGCTTGACTAATGACCTTGGCAAGGTCAAAGAGTTAAGTGATTCATGCACCTCAACCAACAAGAAGCTTCAAGAGAGATGTAGCTCATTGATAGAGGAGAACAAAACTCTTGTGAAATTAATTGAGAATCTCAAGTTGAGCTCACAATCTACGTTGAAGAGATTGGAATCTTCCCAAGCTTCAACAAGCAAAGATTGTGGAAGGTGCCACAACATCAATGTTGAGATGATTGCCAAGCAAGATGCAATCATTGAAAAGCTA
The DNA here is from genome assembly GCA_030378355.1 of Eleusine indica. Taxonomy (NCBI): domain Eukaryota; kingdom Viridiplantae; phylum Streptophyta; class Magnoliopsida; order Poales; family Poaceae; genus Eleusine; species Eleusine indica. Next base: position 11,650,177 of record CM059502.1, read on the forward strand.
TCCAATCAAGTGAAGGAACTTGAGAAGACGGCTCAAATAGAAACGACAAAGAAGATTTTTGGTGAGCCAAGAGTCTCTCATGACAAGAGAGGATTAGGGTACAACAAGAATGCACCTAAGAAGGGCTACAACAAGAGACCTAACTTTGTACCTGAAGGCAAGGGAAAGCAAGTAGCACAAGAGAAGACAATCAAGCCAAAGAATGCCTCCCAAGTCAACAAGAACAACAAGACCTCTATCATATCCTTTTATGATTTTGATGTCTCTTACGTACTAACTCATAATGCTTATGGTAGAGTGGTTGCAAAGTTTGTTGGGCCACATAACGCAAGGTGGAAGCCTTGTGTGTGGGTGCCCAAAGTTCTTGTATCTAGTGTTAAGGGACCCAAACCAACTTGGGTGCCTAAAACACATGTTTGATTTTCCTTGTAGGAATATTCCTTCGGTGGTGCAACATGGGTACTTGATAGCGTGTGCTTAAATCATATGACTAGAGAGAGATCAATGTTCTCCACACTTGATCATGACAGTCTACCAAGTGGAGGCATATTATTTGGAAATGACAACAAGGGAAAGGTAATTGGTCGTGGTCGGATTGCCATCACCCATGACCTTTCAATTGGTAATGCTTATCTTGTAAATGGTCTAGGATACAACTTGATGTCCATTTCAGAATTTTGTGAGATGGGCTATAGTTGTCTCTTTGACGATGATGGCGTGAACGTTTTTAAGAAGAAGGATTCTTCAATAGATTTTAAAGGGTATTTAGAGGACAAGATCTACCTCGTTGATTTTACCAACAAGGAGGGATCTAACCTAAATGCTTTCTTGGTAGCTAAAAATACCTTGGGTTGGCTATGATATCGCCGACTAGCTCATGTTGGGATGAGGAATCTTTCCAAACTTCTAAAAGGTGGTCACATTGTCGGACTGAAGGATGTTGCTTTTGAGAAGGACAAAATATGTAGCGCATGTCAAGTCGGAAAGCAAGTTGGAGCGGCACATCCATCCAAGACAATGATGACAATGTAAAGACCATTGGAGAAGCTACACATGGATCTATTTGGACCGGTCACCTACATAAGTATTGGCGGTAACAAGTATGGCCTTGTAATTATTGATGATTATTCCCATTTCACTTAGGTATTCTTTTTGAAGGACAAAAGTGAAACACAAGGTATCCTAAAAAGGTTTTTAAAGAGAGCACAAAATGAATATGAAGTGAAGATCAAGAAGATAAGAAGTGACAATGGAACAGAATTCAAAAACACTCAAGTTGAAGAATATCTTGATGAAGAAGGAATCAAGCATGAATTCTCCACTCCATACACTCCACAACAAAATGGTGTAGCCGAAAGAAAGAACCGCACACTCATAGAGATGGCAAGAACAATGCTTGATGAGTACAAGACGCCGAACACCTTTTGGGCCGAAGCCACCAACACCACATGCCATGCAACAAATAGACTATATCTTCATAAGATTTTGAAGAAAACACCTTATGAGCTTCTCACCGGTAACCTTTCCAATGTCTCATATTTTCAGGTTTTTGGGAGCAAATGCTTTATTCTTAACAAAAAACCAAAATCCTCTAAGTTTGCTCCTAAGACCCATGAAGGTTTCCTCCTTGGTTATGGAACTAATGTCTATGCATATCGTGTCTTTAACAAAGACACTGAAGTGGTTGAAATAACCCGAGATGTGCAATTTGATGAATCTAATGGCTCTCAAGAAGAGCAAGTTAATCCAAGTGATGTAGGTGATGAGACTCCTTGTGATGCAATAAGGAACATGGCAATAGGTGAGATAAGACCACAAGACCCAAACACAAGTCGAGATGAACCATCTTCTTCAAGACAAGATGACTCGTCTCCACAAGAGCCACAAGATGAACAAGATCAAGGTAGTAGCCAAGATCATGGTGACGATCATGATCAAGGGAACAACCAAGGTCAAGCTCAAGATGGTGGAGATAGAGACACTCAAGATGACAACAATCAAGAAGAAGAAGAAGATGCATCTAGGCAATTTCACCCAAGAGTCTGACAAAGCATTCAAAAAGATCACCCCGTTGACAACATTCTTGGTGATATCCAAAAAGGGGTAACTACTAGATCCTGAATGGCTATGTTTTGTCATCGTTACTCGTTTGTTTCCTCTATGGAACCTCTTGGGGTGGAACAAGCACTCCAAGACTCGGATTGGGTGATGGCCATGCAAGAAGAGTTGAACAACTTTGAAAGAAACAAGGTGTGGTCATTGGTGGAAATACCCAAGCAAAATGTTGTAGGTACAAAATGGGTGTTTCATAACAAGCAAGATGAGTATAGTGTGGTGGTGAGAAACAAGGCAAGACTTGTTGCAAAAGGCTAGTCACAAGTTGAAGGTTTGGACTTTGGTGAAACTTATGCACCCGTAGCTAGGCTTGAGTCAATTCGTATTTTACTTGCCTATGCTACTCACCATGGCTTTAAGCTTTTTCAAATGGACGTGAAAAATGCATTTCTTAATGGCCTTATTCAAGAGGAGGTGTATGTAGAACAACCTCCAGGGTTTGAAGACCCAAAGAAGCCAAACCATGTCTATAAGCTTCACAAAGATCTCTACGGCCTCAAGCAAGCTCCTAGAGCTTGGTATGAACACCTTAAGGGATACTTGATCAACAAAGGCTTCACAATTGGTAAGGCTGATCCTACTCTCTTCACAAGAAAAGTTGATAATGATTTATTTGTGTGCCAAATATATGTCGATGACATTATATTTGGTTCTACTAATCAATCCTTTTGTTTTGAGTTCGCCAAGATTATGACTAGAAAATTTGAGATGTCCATGATGGGGGAGTTGAAGTTCTTTCTAGGCTTTCAAGTAAAGCAACTTGAAGAAGGAACATTTATAAGTCAAACCAAGTACACTCAAGACATACTCAAGAAGTTTGACATAGAGCATGTAAAGCCAAACAAGACTCCCATGAAGACAAATGGACACCTCGGACTAGATGTAAACGGTAAGCCCGTGGATCAAAAGGTATATTGATCCATGATTGGCTCTTTGCTTTATCTTTGTGCATCTAGACCCGATATCATGCTTAGTGTGTGCATGTGTACAAGGTTTTAATGTGCTCCTAAGGAAAGTCACTTGGTGGTTGTAAAAAGAATCTTGAGATATTTAGTTCACACACCAAACCTAGGATTGTGGTATCCGAAGGATTCCAAGTTCAAGCTAGTTGATTATTCTGATGCCGACTATGCTGGATGTAAGGTGGATAGGAAAAGCACCTTCGGGACTTGCTGACAGGATCGAGTGACCGAGAGGGGGGGGGTGAATCGAGAACTCAAACTATGTACCTATTTTGCCGATTCCTAAAATCGACCACTCAAAACAACTCCTACACAATTCTAGTGGTGATCACATTAACAAGATAATCCTATGAAAGGAAAGACAAACTAAGCATACTAGTGGATCACACATGAGGCATACAACTCCTATGTAATATAGTAATCAAAAAACACATGGAAGCACGCAACAAGCTAGTAAAGGAGCCTACTCATGCAAAGGTACTAGAACATCAAGAATATGGAAGACACACAAGCATGAGTAGCACAATGCATACTAGGGTGATTAAACAAGCCTAAGCAACTCCTATACATGCTAGTGATCAAGTGTAAGCTAAGCACAACTAGAAAGTAGAGAAGCCTATTCATGTAAGTCTATAAGCAATCAACTAGAGCATGGTAAGCTTACAAGCATGAATAGCACGGTATGTAAATGCGGAAAGTAATGCATCAAAGTAAGGAATAGAGTAAGAGATGACTCATGATTTTTTCCTGAGATCTCAGAACGATGGTGCCTTCCCCTACTCCTCGTTGGACCACTCCTGCTGGAGTTCTGATCCCTCCCGCCACCAAGTGGAGTTCTCGCCTACGAGCCCGCAATCACTCCCGGAGTGAAGACACGGTGCGCGTCACCGCTGCCACCAAGGCACAAGCTCGCCTCCCTCGAGAACTTGTCAGACTCCTCGAGCTGACACGGGCGCTCACTAGCGATGCCCCTTTCACCGGCGGGCTCAAACCGTGTACAAACGTGTGATGACCTTCACAACCAATCATGATAGACTCGATCACCAACACCTAACCGGTCTAGGTCTCACCATAGACCAAGAGTAACAATCTAGATCACACCCTCAAGGACACCTAGTCTTAGATGTGCAAGATCACTCCATGTTACTCTCACTAGCACTCTTAAGATATGCAATATCCTCTCCTAGTGCTCTCCTCTTTTCCTCTTAGACCTTACCAAATGCTCTTAAGTATTACACTGGCCAAGAGAGGTCTCCAAGACCCCAGCAACAAAGTTATATAGGCTTCCAACCTCAAACTAGCCATAGCTCCATGAAATTAGCTTTCTAGGCCTACTGACCGGACTGTCCGGTCACTGCCAGACCGGACCGTCCGGTCACTGCAGACTCTGGCTCCAACGACTCTGCCCACTGCTGATCTCCTGCTGACCGGACCGTACGGTCAGCTGACCAGACCATCCTGTGCGTTTCTCTCTCCAGTCCAGAAACATTTTCAGCGCTTGCTTCCTCGCTATCTAGAGTTACTTGTATAGACCGGACTGTCTGGTCTCTACAACCTCAACTCTGGCAGTTTCTTCGCTTCTTCGCTGTAAGTCCCAGACAGCTTCACCTAGTAACCGTACAGTCCGGTCACCATTGACCCCTCTGTCTGGTCACTATGTCCAGAAGATAAAACTTGTGGTCTTCGCTTGACTTCGATTCCCAGCTTCTCCGAACAACTCCTTGGCTTCTCCATTGTCATCTAGTGCTTGTGATTTTACCGAGCAACCTTGCACATCACCGACTAGACATGACCTAACAGAAATGACCTAGACCACCTTGATAGTCTGGTTTTTGCTATGGACTCAAAGCCCTAACAATTAGACAAGTGTTTCCAACACTTGCTCCATAGCTTGTCCTCAGCTTTGATCCATCTCCATCAACTCTTGGACTCCATCAAGCTCACAAGCCTCCATGCTTATGGTCATTATCATCAATCGCCAAGGCCGCCATCTACAATCATCATAGAGTAGAAGAGGTTTCCTACACGAACAACACTCATGTAGACATAGTCACATTTCATGTTTGTTATTCATCACCAAAACATTCATACCTTAGGGTGACCTTAATGGTCATGATCCTTACAATCTCCCATTGTCACTCCTTATCTTCACAATGCTAGCCTTGAACTCATTCTTTGCTCTTCTCGCAAACTTTCTGAAGATATCGCTTGCTTGAGACTTGTCCACAAGAAAGAAGGTCCAGGTGTATCTCGTGAGGTCATCCACAATCACCAAGCAATATAGGTTCCCTCTAAGACTCTTGTAATGTGTTGTCCCAAACAAGTCCATGTGCAAGAGCTCCAAAGGATGAGATGTAGACATGAAAGACTTGGTGGGATGTGAAGATGCAACTTGCTTTCCAGCTTGACAAGCATTGCATAGTTTGTCCTTCTCAAAGGTCACATCCTTGATTCCTTCAACCAGATTCCTCTTGACCACTTTTCTGAGCTGATTCATTCCAACTTGTGCTAGTCTTCTATGCCACAACCATCCCTTTGTTGCCTTAGTGAAGAGGCAAGTACTTGGTGGCATGTTACTTGATTTGAAGTCCGTGACATACAAGTTCCCATGCCTCACTCCATGAAATACTAGCTCTTTCTTTGAATTTTCAATCATTGCACCATCCTCATCAAATGTGCACTTGAAACCCATGTCACAAAGTTGACCGATAGACATGAGGTTGAAGTTGAGGGTTTCCATAAGAAAGACCTTGGAGAGATGGAGGTCCTCCGTAATGGCCACTTTGCCTGATCCTCTGACTCTCCCTTTCGAGTTATCCCTAAAAGTCACTTTCTCACTGTCTTCGTCTTCATCAATAATGGTGAACATGGTTGGCTTCCCGGTCATGTGTTGGGTGCACCCACTGTCAAGAATCCAATGAGTATCTCCACTCTTGTAGTTGACCCTGATGGTAGTCATAAGACAAGCACTAGAGGAAGAAGGGTAATTATCCAAAGCATTACTTGATTGACTTGCACTAACCTCATCACGTCGAACGATAAGTCCATCCTCATAGATAGGGATCCTTGTAATCCCTTCCTGAAGTCTCCTCCTGATGGGATAGTGAGGAGCACGATACCTCCAATGTCATGACCATCTCCCATGTGTATGTTGTCGAGGTCGATGTAGTAATGGGGAGGATCATAGAGGCCAGTGACGTGCTCAAGCACATGTCCCACTTGTGAGTGGAGCACAAGTATCATCTCCATTGCCCTCTTAAATCAGAGCTCATGCCTTCTGCTGACTACCTCCTCAAGTAAGAAACCCCTCTCAAGAGTTGTGATTTGCAAGAGGAGTCTATCAATCACTTCATATGATGGGATCCTCCGAAGACCTCTGATTGAGTTTATCCTACACACAAGATCATAAATGCTTAAGAGAGTATCACAAAGGTCATCATTCGGATTTTTCACAAATTTACCAAGTTGAAAGATGAGATCCTGTTGGTGAGCTCAACAAAAATGCCAAAGTCGATCTTGTGGCGGAGGAGATGGAGGCGCCAGAGCCATAGTGGTAAGATTGATCATCTCAAATGATCGAGTGAGCATTGTTGTTGGCGCTCCCCCTACACCAATGCGTGGTCCACCCGAAGTGCTTGGAGTAGAACTTGGAATGGCACTTGAGGTAGAGCTTGATGAAGCGCTCGATGAGATTGGTGAAGATCTTGATCCGAAGGGGTTGTAGAAGTTGTTGTAAGGCAATCTTGTAGAAGAATCAAAGAAGTTTGAGCTCGAAGCTACTTCTTTCCTTTTTCTTGAACATGCTCCAGTGTTTGCCTTGGAAGTCTTCTCCCCGGTCCAGCTTGCGGTGATCTTCTCATCATCAAAGAGCAACCCAATCACATCCTCAATGGAGAGACCCTTCTCCATGATGAGATCAAGGGTGATGTAGAGGAGCTTGCTGCTAGGGAGCAAGGTGAGGATCTTCTCGACTATCACAATCTTGGGAAGCTCGAAAGTAGTTGCTCTAATCCTGTCCACAATACCTCACAAGCGAATAAGAGAGTCAAGTAAGTCCTCACTCTCATTAGCACGAAAAGCAAAGAACTCCTCAACAAGTGTATCACTAGCATGACCAATAAAAGACTCACAAACATCATCATATACATGATCATCAGTAAAGGTATTGGCAAAGTCCACAAGTATGTCCATCAACTCATCTGGAATTATGGCATTTAGGTAGCTTTTTAAGCGATCCTTTCAAGAGCCATGACCCGGCCCCGAATGGGATAACATCCCAACTCAATACGGTCACTACTCAAGGCGGTTAAGCCCTATGATGAGCACTTGGCTCTGATACCACTTGAAAGGATCGAGTGACCGAGAGGGCAGGGGGTGAATCGGGAACTAAAACTATGTACCTATTTTTGCGAATTCCTAAAACCGATCACTCAAAATAACTCCTACACAATTCTAGTGGTGATCACACTAACAAGATAATCCTATAAAAGGAAAGAAAAACTAAGCATACTAGTGGATCACACATGAGGCATACAACTCCTATGCAAGCTAGTAATCAAAGAACACGTGGAAGCACACAACAAGCTAGCAAAGGAGCCTACTCATGCAAAACTACTAGAACATCAAGAAGATGGAAGACACACAAGCATGAGTAGCATAATGCATACTAGGGTGATCAAACAAGCCTAAGCAACTCCTATACATGCTAGTGATCAAGTGTAAGCTGAGCACAACTATCACGTAGAGAAGCCTATTCATGCAAGTCTATAAGCAATCAACTAGAGCATGGTAAGCATACAAGCATGAATAGCATGGTATGTAAATACGGAAAGTAATCCATCAAAGTAAGGAGTAGAGTAAGAGATGGCTCATGATTTTTTCTCGAGGTCTCGAAAGGATGGTGCCTTCCTCTACTTCTCGTTGGACCACTCCCGCCAGAGTCCCGGTCCCTCCCGCCACCAAGTGGAGTTCTCGCCCATGAGCCCGCAATCACTCCCGGAGTGAAGACATGGTGCGTGTAACCGCTGCCACCAAGGCACTAGCTCGCCTCCCTCGAGGACTTGCCGGACCCTCCGAGCCGACACGGGCGCTCACTAGCTATGCCCTTTTCACCGGCGGGCTCAAACCGTGTACAAACGTGTAATGGCCTTCACAACCAATCATTATAGGCTCGATCACTGACACCTAACCGGTCTAGATCTCACCATGGACCAAGAGTAACAACCTAGATCACACCCTCAAGAACACCTAGCCTTAGATATGCAAGATCACTCCATGTTACTCTCACTAGCACTCTCAAGATATGCAATATCCCCTTCTAATGCTCTCCTCTTTTCCTCATGGACCTTACCAAATGCTCTTAGGTATTCCACTAGCCAAGAGAGGTCTCCAAGACCCCAGAAACAAAGTTATATAGGCTTCCAACCTCAAACTGGCCATTGCTCCACGAAATCAGCTTTCTGGGCCTACTGACCGGACAGTCCGGTCACTACAGACTCTGGCTCCAACGACTCTGCCCACTGCTGATCTCCTGCTGACCGGACCATCCGGTCCATTTCTCTCTCTAGTCCAGAAACATTTTCAGCGCTTGCTTCCTCGCTACCTAGAGTTACTTGTACAGACCGGACTGTCCGGTCTCTACAACCTCAACTCTGGCAGTTTCCTTGCTTCTTTGCTGTAAGTCCCAGACAACTTCACCTAGTGACCGTGCAGTTCGGTTACCATTGACCCCTCTGTCCGGTCACTATGTCCAGAAGCTGAAACTTGTCGTCTTCGCTTGACTTCATTTCTCCACTTCTCCGAACAGCTCCTTGGCTTCTCCACTGTCATCTAGTGGCTCTTATTTCACCGGGCAACCTTGCAGCTCACCGACTAGACATGACCTAAGAGAAATGACCTAGACCCCCTTGATAGTTCGGTTTTTACTATGGACTCAAAGCCCTAACAAATAGACATGTGTTCCCAACACTTGCTCCATAGCTTATCCTCAGCTTTGATCCATCTCCATCAACCCTTGGACTCCATCAAGCTCACAAGCCTCCATGCTTGTGGTCATTGTCATCAATCGCTAATGCCGTCGTCTACAATCATCATAGAGTAGAAGAGGTTTCCTACACGAACAACACTCGTGTAGACATTAGTCATATTTCATGTTTGTTATTCATCACCAAAACATTCATACCTTGGGGTGACCTTAATGGTCATGATCCTTACACTTGCCAATTCTTGGGTAGGTCTTTTGTGTCATGGTCATCCAAGAAATAAAATTTCGTTGTCCTATCCATAGCCGAAGCGGAGTATGTTGCAGCCGGAAATTGTTGTGCTCAACTACTTTGGATGCGACAAACTCTAAAGGACTTTGGATACACTATGACTAAAGTTTCTCTCCTATGTGACAATAAGAGTGCCAGCATGATTACATATAACCCCATTGATCATAATAGGACTAAGCATATAGATATCCAGCACCACTTCTTGAGAGATCATTTCATAAAGGGGGATATTGAGATTAGCTATATGAGAACCGATAAACAATTAGCCGATATATTTACCAAACCCCTAGATGAGAAGCGGTTTTGTGAGCTTAGAAATGAGCCGAATATCTTGGATTCATCTAATGTGGAGTAGAACCTTGTGCATTGCTTGATGTGTTATTGCTCGTGCAAAAGAACTTGAAACCAAAGTTCTTCAAAATTAATTTATGTCTTTGATTTCAAAAACAAATGATGATTTTGATCAATAGATCATATTGTTGGAACTTGTGAATATAGCTTGGAATGTTTGATTGTCACTATTCACAAGTTTGGAACATGTATATCTCTTATATATATATATATATATATATATATATATATATATATATATCTTGTCCAAAAGTTCGTATTATACTAGAGGTTATTTTCTATGTTTCAAGACAGAGAACGACGGAACTTCCGTCATCCTCTGTCGAAGGAAACCAAGGGTCATGAAAGTTCTGTGATAACTTTCGTGAAATTCACACCGTTTTTGCTCAAAACCCGAGAGCGACGGAACTTCCGTCACCCAATTATGAAACTTCCATCACTCCTAGGTTAAGTGGCCCGAGCCCCTCCTTCTTCCTTTTCCAACCGGCCATTGTTTCTTTTCTCCCTCTCTCTCCTCTCCTCAAACCCTAAGTGGCGATTTGCGGCGATTTGAAGATTCAACCGGCGTTTTTTTTGGATTTGGTGGAGATTCAACTCTTCTCTGGTATGAGTCTTTGACCTAAATTTCATTTTTAGGTCAAAAGTTCAAATGTCTTCATTTCCTTTGGATAGATTGACTCCTCTAGAGCTAGTCTATCATCTGTTAGAAGCATTTGCGATGTTGTGGTAGGATCTAGGAGTAATGTCAATTTTGGTGCAAACTGCAAGTGACAGAGAACTTCCGTCATGATGGAACTTCCGTGATCTATCATGGAACTTCTGTCGTCTGCAATTCAGTGCATTGTTATTGATCATCTCTTGGATTCTTGCCTTAACATGTGACTCATTCCTTGATCAATCTTCATGCTACTGGCAGCTCAAGATGGTGAGAATTAAGTACGCATCCAATGCTCTAAGCGAGCCAAGCAATGAAAACTTTCCTCTAAGAGGAACTAGTGCCCGTCTCTAAGAGGAGAAAGGCTACTGCAGTTCGAGGACAAGAGTCGAGTGGTCAAGGCTCCAGGAGGGATGCCCAGATTGTGCATGTCCAGCCGGAAGGATCTCTTCCTCCTAGGAGATCTCAAGATAAGGGCAAGCGGCCAATGAAGGATAAGAGGCCCAAAAAGGAAAAGCCCTCTAAATCTTCCAGAGCAGCAAGGGCAGACAATGTGGATGAGGTAGAGGGACTTAAAGTCCATGAACCTGCTTATCCCGAAGGGTACATCTACAAGGACTACAAGAAAGATCTTGATGCTCTCATTGAAGCAAGGAAGCAAAATCTCACACTGGTGGGAGAACAAGAAGCCACTGACCCCCGGTTCTACACATGGTTTCAGTAAGATTACTACATGTCTATGCTCATAGACAAGAACCGGAAGAACCGACTAGCCTCCCACCAATGGATTGATTGGTCCTACATGGAGTCAAAGGAAAGTTACGTGTCCAACAAGATCATCCAAGTGTTCAACGATAGAGGAGTTTATGATTTGATGGGATTCAACTATGATTGGAACGAGGAGGTAATCTGCCAGTTCTACTCCACTCTCTTCCTTGATGGCAAGGGCGTACTTCATTGGAGAACTCAAGGTGTGGAGTATTGTGTCTCAGCGAGTCGCTTTGCAAGCTACTTCTTTCAAGGAAGTTCGGATCGCACTAGAGAGATCATCACAAATGAACCTGTGATGAAGAAGAAGGACATGGCTTTCATGTACTACGAGACGTGTCCAAATGTGTTTGGAACAATTAATGGCCTTCACAATTTCTACTTCACTCTCAACCGGATGCTTTGAGTTACTATTGCACCTAAGAGTGGATATGCTACAGCTATAGTGGAGTCCTCCAGGAACATCCTTGCAAGATTTGCTCCGGATGCCACTCCATTCTGTGTGATAGACTTCATCACAAATGACATCCACCTGTCATCTATGGACACAAGGAGATCTCTCCCCTATGCTCCCTATCTCATGGGGATGATTGAAGTTGAAACTGGGCTTATATTTGAGAAGGAATGCAAGCATGTTCCTCTCTGACCTAGGGTCAACATGAGCTTTGCCCAGTTGATCGTACTTCCCCAGGAGTGTCTTCCTCTAGGAGAGCGAGTCTCGCTCGGGCTCATGTCGAGACAGCGGCTGAGAGAGATGCAGCAGCCAGAGCTGCTTCCTCAGCCCAGGCACCTCAAGATAGGCAACTCCGTCCATCTTCTCTAGTTCTCGCCTTTCTTAAAGTCATCTTCACTACTTGTTGCTTCAATGCTAGAGAGAACTGGGAGAACAAGAGGAGAATCAAGAAGCAAGTAAGACGCTACAAGAGGGACCAAAGGGCCCAAGGCCATAAGGTGTCTCCCGATGGTTCTGAGTGTGAGCCCGATAGTGAGCCGCCGGTTTTCAAGGACCCTCTTGCTGGCTATGACTGGAGTGATCTCTTCGTTGGACCATCTACCGCTCCTCCACCTCCGACACGTGAAAGTGAATATCAAGATGAAGAGTCCGAGGAAGATGGCAAGTGATTTCTTCGCTTTACTCTCTCTCTCTCTCTCTCTCTCTCTCCTTCTTTTTGGTGCGTTGATGCCAAAGGGGGAGAGAAAGGCAATGAAAAAGGGATATGTTTCATGTGCCTCTTCGCATGTAATAGGATAGATGAACCTATGGACAAGTATCCCCCCGTAGTTGCTTTGTGTGTGAAAAACTAATTGTAAACCTTTATTGTGATAACTCTATCTTGCTTTATGGTATTGTATGGTGCTTGTTTTTACCTAGTGATGTGTTGATTGTGCTAAGTGTGTTGATGATCTATTGCTCTTTCACTTTGATGCACACTTGTACACCTTTTTTAGGCATCCCACTTTTTGCAAAATATAGGGGGAGCTCCTTCACATGTTCTTGTGACTCATGCATATCTTTAGGGGGAGTTCCACTATATTTGTATCGCTTGTTTATCTCTTTTATATTCTTTTTAATCTATTGTCATCAATCACTAAAAAGGGAGAGATTGAAGATGCATCTAGGATCCCCTAGTGGGTTTTGGTGTATGATGACTAAAGATTAAAATTGTGCTAACATGTTCATGAGGTAAATGTGCAAATAATTAGATTATTATTCAATCCCACACTTGCAAGATGGTTGTTTTACTCCCAAAAAGAACAAAACAAAAATGGATTCAAGTGCTTCAAGTGTAGCTTTTTGTTTTTAATTGAATCATAAGTTTATCACACTATCAAGGGGGGTAAACCAATCTTGCTATGAAGGAAAATTATGTGCTTAAGCCAACCACAAATCTTTGAGAGAAGTTTAGCCAACCAAAAGCCAAAAAGAACCAACCAGTTCTCATCAAATAGAGAGCGATGAAAGTTCCATGAGTCCCCTCACGGAAGTTCCATTAATGCCCAGCTTCAAACTCCAGCAACCTGAGAGCTACGGAAGTTCCGTGGCCTCTGCCACGAAAGTTCCCTCTTTCCCTGCTTTCTCTTTGTCGCAAACCGGAGTGCAACAGAAGTTCCGTGATGACCATTACGGAAGTTCCGTCGTCTCTGGCTCAGCTTGAATCCTCCGCGCAATGGCTCTTTTTGAATTGACGGAAGTTCCGTGGGGAACCACGGAAGTTTCGTCAGAGTCAGAAAAGCTGTGCAATGGCTAGTTTTTTAGAGAGCTCTATAAATAGCCTACCCCTTCCCCCGTGGGAAGGGTTGGACATCTTGGCATTTCACTCATTCTTCAGCTAAAGCTCTCCCCTCTCACTCCTAGACTTGATATTGAGATTCTAAGCAAAGTGAGAGAGATCCAACCACAAAAAGATTGAATCCATCCACTCAAAAGCTTGAGCACATCTTTCTCTCCCCAAACAAGATTTGATTTGCTTGTTACTCTTGGAGACTTGGTCTCTTAGATGGCTAGGCGTCGCCCTTGAGCTCCCAACTTGTTGTGGTGAGACGGGGATGTTTGCGTAGGTGTGATTCGCTTTCGGAGGAAAAGAATCAAGTGGAGAAAGAAATCCAAGCACGATTTTTGTGATTGCTTGACGGGGAAACAGGTTAAGAGAGATCCGGCCACTTTTTGTGGCTCCTCAACGAGGACGTAGGGACTACTTAGTGTGGTTGCTGAACCTTGGGTTAAATCCTTGTGTCTTTCTTTACATTTCTATTTTTATTATTCTACTTGTGTATTTTTTTCATATTATTGTGCTCGATTCACTTGATAATTGTATTGCTAGTTATCTATCAAAGAAACCGAGGTGTGCATTGCTATAGCTTCACTACTATCAAGTATCGTATCTCTTTCTTTTAGTTATCCGCATTTCAATTAGACAGAAGTTCCGTCGTTTCTGACAGAAGTTCCGTCATTCTCTGAATTTGTTCAAAACTTAGTGTTTTTCAGGTTCAGAACATTAGCAAGTGATAATCTTGTAAGACATAATTGACAAGGTTTAGAAAAAATATTATTTTTGTAATCTAAGTGAGACTGTTTCACATCTTTTTCTCGAATGTCATCTAGCAAGATTTATATGGCATATTCTTTTTGTTTCATTTGGCATTGAGTCCTCCAAATAAATTTCAACATATGTTAACTAATTGGTTGAGAGTAACTGTGAAACAATTAAAACTCTTGATATATGGATGTTGTATGCGTTTTATGTTGGATAATTTGGCAATATCAAAATAATACAGTGTCTGATAAAATATTTATATCATCCTTCTTACAGGTGATATTCAAAGGGACATATTGGGCTCGCCTTTGATCCGTTTTGCACAAGAAAACAGACCACGCGTGGATGAAGATGACATGTAGAGTGATTGAAATTGTGCTTCTCGAATCGTATTGGTATTTATAAGTTCTATCAATTATACTTTGTGTCATCTTCACTGATGGATCAAGGTTTATATTTATGATTCCGTGAAGGTTTTGAAAGAGAGTTTCTAATAATGGACAGCTATATGTGCTAATCGTTACAATTGCTGGAATTTTAAGCTTGATTATTTCAATAAAAAATAACGTTCAGACTTTTGACTGTATGTACGTCTCAGGACATGCACATGGGGGGTGGGGGGGGGGCGCTTGGGAACAAATTCAGACCCAGTAGTGAAAAGTACAGAACCCAAATGATAGAATTGTGTGCGTGCCTATCGTTCCTGCCATTTTTTTGCCAAATGTTTTTTTATGTTTAGTTGCATGTGTTTGCCCCTTTGCAGAACCTTCAATTTTTTACTGTTTTTTTATGTCTGCAGAATCTTCGTCAGTGAAGGAATTTATCACAAACTTTATACGACTTGTTAATCTGATTTCTTCTTCTTTGGGGGGACTTGTTAATCTGATTTCTGGTAACGTTTGTTCTTTACAGACCATGAGTAAGTGCCTCGTGCAATTGTACTCGAGTATTTTTTTTTTCTCTCGAACACGCAGTTGTCATTATATTAAGAAGAGAATCGAAACCGTACAAAGTAGTTTAGTAATTGAAAAATTATAACGCGCCTGTGATAATAGCTACAACTGAAACCGGCGACCAACGCTCAAAGATGGCTGCCAGCCTAGCTGCTCCTACCAACGCCCAGGAATTAGCCTCCTGAAGGATCAAGTGAACCACCAATTGTGGCCTCGGCGAAGCTCCCTCAAACACGCACGCATTGTGGTGTTTTCAGATCTCCCATGCTGTCAACATAATCAAACTATTGATGTCCTTCTTGGATTCTGATAGTGTAGCCCGAATCGCTTGATGTCACCAGTCCTTGAAACTGATCTCATCCGCCATCGGGGTAAGCTGTTGCATGCCCACCTTGTTGAAGATGGTGAACCATACCTCCCTTGCAAAGACACACGTGGTGAGGAGGTGCTGCATGTTTTCTTCCTCCTGGTCGCATAGGAGGTAAGACTACGGATGGTCCATACCCCGTCGCGCTAGCCGATCAGCCGTCTAGCAGCGATTGAGCATAGCTAACCAGATGAACACTTTGATCCGCAACGGTGCCTAGTTCTTCCACAGCCTCTTGTATGGCTCGAAATTGGTTGATCCCACGAAATATCTGTTGTATGCTGATTTCGTAGAGAAAGAAGCTGATGTTAGCGGTGTCCATTGGTGTTGATCTGGTGTCCCTGGCTGAAGAGTGACGCCCATCATCATCACCCATAGTTGGAGAAATTGCCATATTGCTATGACATCTAGTCCACCGATTATGTATTAACCCATGAATTATTCTAAAGCGCCCCTGCCACTGTCAGCTTTGGCCAACCTCTTTTGCGGACGAAGGGAACTAGGGCCGGCGCTAGGTCCCTGACGCTCTGCCCATGCAGCCATCTGTCCTCCCAAAAGGATGTGTTTGTGCCATCCCCGATTGTTGTTGTGACTGAGATTCTGAACATCGCCTGAACGTTAGCCGGCGTGTTGATCTCCCCATGCTTCCATCTGTCAGGTTCCGTCTTCTGCAACCACAACCATCGCATGCGTAGCGTCCATCCTAGCTGCTCCAGGTTGTGGATGCCGAGTCCCCCAAGCTGTAGAGGCCTTGTTACCCGGCCCCAGTTGACTGGGCAGTGTCTCCCCTTCAGTTCTCTTCTTCCTGCCCACAGAAAGGAGCGCCTATACTTATCGATCGCCTTGACAAACCACTTAGGCACGTCTAGAGCAATCAGGAGATGGATCGGGATAGCGGTGAGCACCGCCCGCACCAATATCAGACGCCCTGATGTCGCCATGAGCGTTGCCTTCCATCCGGGAAGCGCATCCGCTATTTTATCCAGGATTGGTTGTAGGTCAGCCTTCGTAAGTCTTCTGAGCGATTGGGGTAGTCCCAAGTATGTGCATGGGAAACTAGTGATCGTCAATCCATTTGTTCTCCAAGTTGTTGTGTTACCTCTTGACAGCATGCAATTGGGATAACTTTTGACTTGTTCATATTTACCCTCAATCCAGATGCTGCTCCGAAGGTCTCCAGTATAGCCTTGATGACTTGCGTGTCTCCCTGGTCTGGTGTCACAAATAGCACCACATCATCTGCACATAAAGATACCCGATGCCCAATTTACCTGTTGGTTAGTGGCTTAAGTAGTCGGCGGTTATTGGCCTTCTCCACCATTCTACTAAGCACATCCATCACTATGATGAAAAGCATTGGGGAAAGGGGGTCCCCTTGTCTTAGTCCTCGCTGATGTCGTATCATCTCTTTGGGTTCACCATTGAGTAGAACTCTTGTTGATGAAGTGCTGAGCAGATTACATAGCAAGGTGCGCCATCTCCAGCCAAACCCCAAGTGCGTCATAACCTCCAGCAAGAAGGCCCAGGAAACTGAGTCGAAGGCTTTAGTTATGTCTAGCTTCATCATGAACACAGAGCTTTTTTGCCGATGCAGTACCCTAGCCATGCTCTAGACCATCATGAAGTTGTCATGTATTCGACATCCCCTGATGAACGCACTTTGATTGACTGCAATCATAGTCTATAGCTTTGGTGCTAGTCTTGCTGCCATGATCTTCGTAATTAGCTTGGCAAAACTATGCACAAGACTAATCGGGCGGTAATCCCCCACCTGCATTGCTTCTTCTCTCTTGGGCAGCAGGACCATGAAAGCCAAGTTGAGTAGATGCAGCTTTCGAGCATCCCCTCCATGCAAGGCCCCTATAGCAGCCATGATGTCGGCTTTTATGATTGGCCAGCACTCTTTGTAGAACCGGCCAGTGAACCCGTCCGGACCCGGGGTTTTGTCCAATGGTAGGTCTCGGGTCACCGCCCATACCTCTTGTTCTGAAATTGGAGAATCGAGTGCGGCCATGTCAAGGTCCGGCTGGTGGATGGCTGTTAGGTTCAATGTAGACGTTCTGGCCTCTGCAGTGCCTAACAAATTGTTGTAGAAATCCCAAATGACTAGTTCCTTTTCCTTATGAGCTGTGACTGCGCGATCATCAACCATGAGCTGAGCAATGTAGTTTTTCCGCTTCCTGTGTCGTGCATATGAGTGAAAATACGAGTGTTAGCGTCCCCCTGTGCCAGCCCTTGTATCCTTGACCTAAGACGTGCTATTGTAGGATGAAGGGATGTTAACGTCAATGTGTGTTGTTTCAGTTGCCGCCTCAGCCAACTCTCCTCGGAGGACAGCGGACGGGAGTCTTGCGCTATCTCCAGCCGGTGCAAAAGTTCACGGGAGAGGTTGAGCTGTTCTTTGACATTGCCGACCTTCTTTTGGCTCCAGGACTGCAGTGCACGGCTCGTGGTACTCGAGTATTTGATCTAACAAATTTGTGCACACCTGTTTATTACATTTTAGTTCTCAGCACATCCTATTCTAATGAAAAGCCAAGCTCCATTCAGTTCTGCCTATTCTGTGCCACACCTAACCTAAATCGTATCATCAATTAGTAGCTATCATCACTGGAACTGCAGTGAATCTAGAAGGCATATAATGATGTTGTTGGTTCAACTTAAGCAACCGCGCCTCTAGAAGCTTTTCCGCGCCAAAAAATCTCGTTGGTATTAAGACCAAATCGTCACTTTAATGGATGGATTATACACCGGCTTGGCGGGGCAAATGTTCTTTGGGATCTATTCCACGTATCTTTTCAACCACGATGTATTTTCATATTTCCCCGATGAACTGCGGCCGCTCCTTTAGTTTCGGCACCTAATCATTCTCGCAGAGAAACGGTGATGATCTTTACTAGTAGCTCGCTTTAGTGTCTGCAGCTGCAGCGGAGTACCTAAATTCCGGGACGCTTTTACCTTTTTTTCGAGAAAAAAAATGAGCAAGCCAAGCCGAGAGAGATGCCCACTCACTACCGGCATAAGCTGCTATAAATACTTGGTTTCTGTGATGCCAAGCTTGCATGTAGTCCTGCATCAGCTGGCGCGTGCAGGAGCAGACTGATGACCATGGCCTCCCCTTCGACAGTTGTCCTTCCTAAGGTCCGGGAGTTCCGTTAAAAAATGGTGATTTGGATGCTGCGGGGCTTGAGATGAGATGTTAATGGACGGACGAATTCATTTTTCAGGTCGTCGACGATGCGACGGAGACCGCCCCTCGCCGCGCGAAATGGTGGTACGTGACGTTCCACAACGTCACCGCGATGGTCGGCGCCGGCGTGCTCAGCCTGCCGTACGCCATGGCTCACTTAGGATGGTAATTAATTATAAGCTCCTGCTAATTATCTATCACCAATCCACGCGCCGTGAACACGAAGCATCTAGTAGACCATGCATGGCTCACTCAAGCTTGGTTCTTCAGGGGTGCAGGGACGGTGGCGCTGCTGGCTTCGTGGGGGATCACGCTGTACACGCTTCGGCTCCTGATCGAGCTGCACGAGTGCATCCCCGGCGTGCGGTTCGACCGGTACCGCGACCTGGGCGTGCACGCGCTGGGCCCGCGCCTGGGCCTCTGGGTGGTGGTCCCGCTCCAGCTCATCGTGCAGCTCGGCTGCGACATGGTGTACATGGTGACGGGCGGCAAGTGCCTGCAGAAGTTCGTCGAGTCCCTGTGCGCGTCCTGCACGCCGCTGCACCAGTCGTACTGGATCTGCATCTTCGGCGCGCTGCAGTTCCTCCTCGCGCAGCTGCCCAACCTCGAGGCAATCACCGCCGTGTCCTTCGCCGCCGCCGCCATGTCCCTCGCCTACTCCACCGTCTCGTGGGCCGCGTGCGCGGCCCGCGGGCCGGCGCCCGGGGTGAGCTACGAGGTGGGCGGCCGCGGGTCCGGCCCGTCGGCGGCGGACTCGGCGTTCCGCGTGTGCGGCGCGCTGGGGCAGGTGGCGTTCGCGTACGCGGGCCACGGCGTGGTGCTGGAGATCCAGGCCACCATCCCGTCCACGCCCACCAAGCCGTCCAGGGCACCCATGTGGAAGGGCACCGTGGCCGCCTACGTCGTCACGGCCTTGTGCTACTTCCCTGTCGCGTTCGCGGGGTACTGGGCGTTCGGCCGCGACGTCGGCGACAACGTGCTCGTGTCGCTGCAGCGGCCGACATGGCTCATCGCCGCGGCCAACATGATGGTGGTCGTCCACGTCATCGGGAGCTACCAGGTAGGAATAGTCACCTGTGCATCATGCTGAACACGGAACACATGCTACTTGCGAGAGAAACAAAACAATTAATAACCTTTGATTGATGGAAACTGCGACATGACACACAGGTGTACGCCATGCCGATATTCGAGAGCATGGAGACGATCCTGGTCACCAAGTTCAGGGTCCCTCGAGGAGCGCTTCTCCGTCTCGTGGCTCGATCGGCTTACGTCGGTAAGGCACCCTCCTCAACTGCTCAAACCTTTGGCTCGTTACTCAAACTGACATCCTATTTTCTGATTCTGAACCATCCACCATCCGTCGCACAAAACAGCGTTCACGCTCTTCGTCGCGGTGACCTTCCCGTTCTTCGGCGACCTCCTCGGCTTCTTCGGAGGGTTCGGGTTCACGCCGACGTCCTACTTCGTGAGCAGACCTGAAATACACAAACATTTCTTCAAACTCACAAGGTTATCAGAGATGGATAACAAACATGTCATGAATTCTGCTTGCAGCTCCCCTGCATCCTGTGGCTCAAAATCAAGAAGCCGCGGAGGTTCAGCGCGTCCTGGTTCGCCAACTGGGTAGGCCACGCAGTTTTTCTTTTTCCCCCGAGCACTCTGAAGTCTGAAGAGCGAAGCCAACCGGAGTACTAGTTTTCAGTAGCTAACTGTCTGTGTTTATCTGCATCTCCATTTTGCAGGGTTGCATCGTCATCGGAGTGCTGCTCATGTTCGCGTCCACCATCGGCGGGTTACGGAGCATCATCCAGGACGCGTCCACGTTCCAGTTCTACTCCTGATGCCTACGCTACACGTACGTGACCTCAGTCCTTAGCGACTGTCGTCCTCGTATTACTGACACACGGCTTCACACTTGTTACAGTTTCAGTTGGAGTACGGATACCGGCTGCAGAAATACTTACAGAGGGAGATCCAACAAAACAGACCTAAAGCCTTGCCAAAGCCGGTTTTTATTTATCCGGACCTTGCTTTAAGATGGGGGTGGGAGGACCCATCTCGCTTCGGCTGTCCGTATGCTTTGGCTGAAAAAACACTGACGAACGAAACGGCGTGTTGGTTTCAGCGACGGGCCTAATTTTTTCCCCGTGCGTTGAACTTGAATAAACCATGTCCAACATATACAAAGGCGTCGCGGCATGAGGATCAGACGAATGATCTTTAGTGATAGCCGTAATCCGTGACAATCACGGGACTCAATCTCGCTTGGATCTGTACTATGTGTAACGTAATAATCACATGAACAATGATGATGTGTTAATGTTAGAATTTCAAAGTCTGGTGAAAGAAAAGACTCCTTTTCTAGCATTTCTGCCTCCGGCCTCCCAGTATCTGGCCGAGCCCGACTGCCCGAAACTGGCAGGCCCATGGTGTGACCAACGTTGCCTCGCGGTCGCGGGCATGTGAACCCACCAACCGCCACGTCGCGCCCAAACGGCGCTTATCCCTCGCTCTCTGCCCCGACCGCGACCATGGCGTCGCCGCCCGGCCCCGTCCTCTGCTGCGCTGCCTCCCCATGCCGCGCCGTCACCACCCTCGCCTCTCCGGCGTTGACCAGAGGAGCGGCTGCAAGGCCGCTGGTGCTGCCCCGCGGCTACCTCGGCGCGCGCGGGGGGCCCACGTCAGGGCGCTCGATTTCTCGGGCGGCACCCGTGCCGTCCGCGGCCAAGCGCGGCCGAGGCGAAGTGGCCGTGGAAGAAGAAGACGGCTCGCGCGCGCTGTTTCAGGCTGCGCTGTGGGGCGCCGAGGCCGCGTACATACTCTGGCTCTTCCTCCTTCCTTACGCACCGGTCCGTTCCTACCTACCATGGCTTGGAAACGCGAATCTTAACTTTTTTTTCTTTCATCATTTTAGTGTCTCCAAATCGATGCATTTGACAATATAAAGTACAGATGAGCAGTGCAAAATATTTCGTGCCCTCCAGCCCTTGCTACTTGCGACGTCGATGCAATCACGTTCCGGGGACAATTAATGACACAGAAAAGAGTCGTCTTTAACTTTGATCTGCATCATCACGCAGGGTGACCCGGTGTGGGCAATCTCGCAAGCCACCATCAGCGACCTCATCGGCCTCTCGCTCAACTTCTTCTTCGTCCTGCCGCTGCTCAACTCCGGTACGCACAAACCCACTAACTTCCATTTTTTCAAGTGCAACAATCCAAGATGATTTACCAGCACTAGGCGCGTGACACCGTTGGTGTGTTTTGTTTTGCTGGGCAGTGTAGCTGGCGTTCACCTGCTCGAATCCCCGGTGCTTCACCCTGTAAGCAGTTCGATTATTCACGTTTGTTGCTACTTACATTGATCGCTGTAGTTGCACATACATCATGTTCGCTGACCCGGTTTTGTGTGCTGTACTTCCCAGATGGCTGAAGGATTGTTCAATTTCGTGATCGCCTGGACGCTGCTGTTTGCGCCGCTCCTCTACACGGATTACAGGAGGGACCGGTTCAAGGGATCGCTCGATGTCTTGTGGGGCTTCCAGATGTTCCTCACAAATAGTACGTTCTCGCTGAAGCCTTTCTATTTCAGATCATCGAATGGACTATCTCAGATTATTTTGGTTTTTTTAATCTCTTCAGCTTTCTTGATTCCTTACATGGCAATCCGACTGAACGATTCGGATTCGGACACGGGCCGTTCTCCGCCGCAAAGATCACTGTTGGGTTCAGTGATGGTGAAAAACGCACCGGCTGTGGGCGCCATTGGCGGGCTCGTATGTGTTCTGTCCATCGTTTGGGCTCTATACGGCCGTGCAGATGCTGGCTTCGGTGGCATTGCAGAACGCTGGCAGTTTGCGCAGAGTTACTTGTTTTCAGAGAGGCTCGCTTACGCATTTATCTGGGACATTCTGCTGTACTCCATATTTCAGCCGTGGTTGATCGGTGACAACATTCGGAACGTGAAGGCAGATGCTACTGGGTTTGTGAATGCAGTGAGGTTTGTCCCTGTGGTAGGCCTGGTGGCCTACCTCTGTTGCTTAGAGGAACAGGACTAGGTGAGACATGTAGTACTTTTTTCTAAAGTACGTATGTAATCATTTGGGTTGCTGATTGGCATGCAGTCGAGAGAATTCTGTACTAGGTGGCATCGTTTTCAGCAACAAATTGTGCATTCAGGAATGCTTGTTCGAATCAGAACTCGGTAACATAAGTGCAACGGCAAAGAACAATTTGACCGAAGACGGTACATTCCTGAGACTGCTAATTCTACGAATACGAAACCATGAGATGGCAACTAAGTTTATCTATGGCAGGCAATCTATGACAGAGATGACTGTAGGCTGTTGCCGAATTCTTCAGAAAGCTTGGAGCAACACCAATGCCACGAAACCAAGTGCGACAGAGAGACGATCAACAATCACTTTGGACCCCCTGCTGTATCCCGGCGTCTGGCCGCTCGCCAACGGCGGCGACGGTGTCGTACGTGGTACTATCGGCATCGCCGGTGACAATGTCGACGGAGCAGTGGAGGTCGCGTTCGGGCGAGGAGCACTCGCCGGCGGCGGTGGCGCCGCCGGTCCCTGGGGAATAAGCCCTGCAAAGAAAGGAGACAACAAAAAGGAAATGTTCCATCACTGAGCGTCAAGAGACCCCTAACCGAAAGCAAAACGCTTGCAAGTAACGCAGATCGTAGACGACGAGAAGGACACGCGAGACTGCGCGACGATCGAGGGGCAGGGCTCACCTCTGCAGGCGTCGGCGGCGGAGGGGATGTCGAGGCGGCAGAGTCGCGGCATGGCCATGACGCGGGACATGTTGACGGCGACGGGGGTGGCGCTGGGCTGGCTGAGGGCCTGGCAGAGGCACTGCGGCGCGTCGTGCACCATGCTGCCCAGGTTGGTGCAGCACGTGTCCGACGGCGCCGCGGCGGCGCCGTCGACGAAGGGGAGGCAGGGGAGGAGGCGGACCAGGTCGGTGGTGCAGCTGGTCTCAGGCACCGGGCGGACGCCGCCGAGGGAGGAAGCCAGCAGCAGCGCAACGACGCACAACACGAGAGACGACGAGGCCATCGATGCAGCTGCTCTCTGTTCGTCGACTCGATCTGCTAAATTTTTTAATTTCTCGATTGGTTTCTTCTGCGGTGACAGAGATGGTTACAATGGAGCTGGGATTTTATAGAACCGGAAATGCATGGGAATGGTGTGTTCCTGGAGCAGTTATTTTCGTGAGTGAATCGAGCTGCATGGAAAATGCATGGGATGCATTGCGATTTGAGCTGCGTGATGGACCGAGACCGAGAGTTTGGTGTGAGCTCCAGCGTTGGGATTCGATCGGCGCAGCAAAAAATAGGCGCGCCCTTCACAAGGTTGGTGTTCCATGTGAACCGGCACCAGCTTTTTACTGGGCATTTGAGAGTGGAGACCACAGAAGGATGCTGGACATGCTGATCACTCATTTTTTTTTCTTATCAGGCTACACTCACTGGTTTAATTTGGGCTTAACAAAAAAAAGGCGCTGAGTTATTGCGTGCCAAAACTTTAAGACGACGAATTGGAAATCCTAATGTTGCTCAATTATTTCAAGCGATGACTACCAGGAAAAATTAAGTGATCATTGACCAATTTCTTTGAACTTCATTTCGCCAAATTTTGGCAAGAAGTAAATAGTGACCGGAATCTGTACAAGCTTTAGCACTCCACTCCTCAATATTGGGCTCTGCTTAGCGCGTATAAAAGAGGCCCATGTTTGGTTTTTGGGCCGCCAATACCTCCGGTTTACTCTTCACTCTGTTCTCCCCTTCAAAGGCCCGACACCGTTGCCACCATTACGGTGAACAGAGCGCTGTCCGAGCGCATAATGGTGATCAGACTTCCGCTGCGGATGTGATGCTACACTTAATCCTGATCAGTCTTAGGATTAAGTAAAGGGACTTAATGATCACCCGCCCAGTATCACAAGACGATACCTTGTGATCGTTAGCCTCGTCGTGGACGAAGCCATCATTAGCTTAATGATCAGCTTCCACTGCACTGTGGACTAAGACATCGTTATCATCGTCGGTTTAACAAGCTGAACACCCTCTAGAACACCTGCCAGGTAGAAATAGGACCCTGTTCCATCAATGCCGACTTGTGCCTGATTCTCTCTCGCGCTATAGCGGCAGGAGCAAGAAGAAGTCGCTGTCGCCTCAAAAAAACAAAAGGTAGTTGCGCGATCAGCGGCTCTCACCAAACCCGCCCCCCTTGCTATTGATTGTATTGACAGCCCTGTGTTTTTGAGGCATATATGACCCTATCAGCCTTGATAATCCGTGACCATCATCTGTCACCCTTGAGTGGCACAGCTCAACGTGGCGGCAAGCCGCAAATGGAGACCTTCTTCATCCGGATCGACCCTGCTTGCTGCTTCTTCGGTCCTATCGAAGCCATAAAACCATGCCAAAGGCTCAGTTTATTCGAGATTATTTTAGAGGTCTATACAGAGGAATGTACAATCAATCAAATGAAATCTGTGCTTATGAACTCGCGGTTTCTGCGGGTCTAAGGGAACCCGGAGGATGGCTTATATAAGCTGAAAGGAATATTTGTTACTACTGTTTCGACTTGTCATTCCAGTAGATCATTAGAGTATTTTTTTTTTCAAAATCGTCTGAAGAGATCGGGCATATATAGATATATAGATAGACAACATGAGAAATTGCACTATTACACCATCATCCCTTTTAATCCACTGTCTATACTGGGTCCTTGTGTTTCTAGGAGTTTTGTTACCTGAATGTTTGCTATACATTGAATTTCTGCCTCTTTGTCCATGATTATTTATTTTTGCTATTTCGCTTTCTTTAAAACAGCATATGTTCGGACGAATCTGATATTCTTCCCCTGTATTGAGTCCCTTTGGGGGCACTCGAATCCAACAACCGTAGGGACCCCACACGTGCTGCCAATCCAGCTAGACGCAAACCACGGTATGGTACAGTTTATATAAATACGGGTCCTGACACGCAGTAAGACCCATTCAAATGTCTGAGACCACGGGCATTGAATCGTTTCCAATGGGAGATCAGCAGTAAAAAAAGACATGAATAAGGGGTGCGTACGTAATGCTGTTTCAGGGGACCATGCAGTCTTGGGGTAAAAAACAAGTCTGCAGATCACACAACAAACACACAAAGCGACAGAGGAACAAGAACAACAGAACGAGCAGTAAACTACGGCTTGAAATTCTGTGTCAAATTGCATTTTTTACAAGTTTGAAAATCAGTCAGTCGGTAACGGATTACGGTAGTGGTAGTGGTAGTAGTACAGGATAAGCTGACATGGCGTCTATCTAATCTAAAGATTAGATTAATAGTATATTGAACTCCTGCTTGGCTGCTTTGCTTAAAGTGAATTTAGCAGGTGTAGTATTTTCAGGGAAAGGTTGATGCATGGTTTTTTTCAGGTAAACTGGAAGGTATTTTAGCAAAAGGAATTTCAGTGGGGATTGGTATTTCAAAGCACCCAGATACCACTAATCATCTTAATCGATCCATGAGTACAGTAATGTAGTACAAGCATATATGCAGGTGTACGTGCAACAATGCCGTCACTTGTTGCACTGTTGCACCTGCCAGCCATTGCGGCTCTCAGGGATTCCTTGGAGTGGCATTCAAACCTCGCTCGCTGCGGCCTGCCTGCTGGCGCCAACCCTTGGTACCTCGCAGCATTCTCCTCTGATTCTCCACCACCGATCCGTCTGCTCCTCCTCTTGAAATGGTTTGATGCCTCCTCCAATCATGCCCAGACGCCTCCTTCTCTGCCTAGTCTTGGTCGCGTGCTTTGGCGGTGTTCTCTTCTCCAACACCGGCCATGGCGAGAAGACGAGTGGAGCTGCTGGGAATGCAAAGTTCAGAAGACTGCTTGGTCTCGCTCCGAGGGAGAAGCAGCAGCACGGCCACGCGCTCTCTCTCCCTCCAGCACCAGCTCCAGCGCGTGCTCGCTTGCCTCTGCTCCACAAGGACGCGCGGCTCCCGGTCCCCGGGAGAGTCGAGCGCAAGAAGGAAAATGCCACGGCGCACGGCCCGAGCGGCGGCGAGCACGGGAGCGGGAAGAAGAAGGTCATGCAGATGTTCGTCGTCGCCGGCGTGGCGGCGCTAGTCGGGGCTGCGGTGGTGCTTGTGGTCGTCCTGGTGGTGTTCCTCACCTGCAGGAAGCTTCGCGGGCGGCGCGGCGGCGGCGGCGACCTCCCCGGCGGCACGAACAAGGTGGGCTCCGAGCCGGGCCCGTGCGTGTTCCTCCCGGACAACGTCAATGTCAATGTCAAGCCGCCGTCGTCCCTAGAGGCCACCGGCCACGACGGCGTGGGGAATAACACGCTGCCGCTGGCGGAAGTGGCCGGACCGCCGGGGGAAGACGAGCTTAGTAAGTGCGGAGAGGAGGACGGCGAGGAGGAGGTACCCGAGAAGTGCGAGGAGGAAGACGGTGACCGCGGAGCCTGCTCCAACGACGACGACGACGACGAGGAGGCGGCGTCGGTGTACTCGTCGTGCTGCTTCCCGTCGTCCCACTTCTCCTACTCCGAGCTGCGCGACGCCAAGGCCTCCTTCGACTCGCCGTCCCCGTCGTCGCGGTGGAAGCGGCGCACCTCGGCCCCCGCCACGCCGTCGGAGAAGATCACGGCGGCGAGCCCGCGATCGGCGTCGTCGTCGCTGCTCCGCCCGCGCACGCCGGGGAACGAGGACCGCGTCCGCCGCGTGCACTCGCTCAGCTCCTCCATGTCCGCGACGCTCAACGACTACGAGCGCCAGGGCAGCTGCCGGTCCGTCAAGTCGTTGCGGTTCCAGAGCTTCAGGGTCAGTAGTGTCAAGGAAGACGAGGCAGAGTATGGTGTTGCGGGTTTGGATGCTACATGTACCGCCACGGCGGCGCCGCCACCACCTCCTCCTCCGCCACCGCCGCCATCAGTTGTGAACCAGCAGGAACATGTGCAGACGAGCTGTGGCTCGGCAGCCCCTCCACCGCCGCCGCCGCCACCACCACGTCCGCCGGTACTGACAAACCAGCCGCAGCAGCAGGTTCAGAGAAGCTGTGGTCCGGCCCCGCCGCCGCCGCCGCCGCCGCCACCTCCACTACTAGTGAAGAATGTTCCAACGAGCAGCGACCCCGGCGGCCTCCCACCACCGCCCGCGCCGCCGGCGGTCCTGTTCAGGCACATCGCGCCGCTGGGCAAGAACGGCGCGCCGCTGACGAAGCTGAAGCCGCTGCACTGGGACAAGGTGCGCGCCGCGCCCAACCGCCGGATGGTGTGGGACAGGATCCGGTCCAGCTCCTTCGAGTAAGTTGCTCTCGAATCATCGATTCCATGTGCCCCTGACCGTGAAACGAATTCCAAGTTTGATGAATCACCACCACCGATTCTTACTTACCTCGCAGGCTGGACGAGAAGACGATCGAGTCGCTGTTCGGGTACAACGCGGCGCGGTGCTCAGCGAGGAACGAGGAGGCGCAGAGCCGGAGCCCCTCGCTCGGGCACCACGTCCTCGACCCCAAGCGCCTGCAGAACATCACCATCCTCATGAAGGCCGTCAACGCCAGCCCCGAGCAGATCTACGCCGCACTGATGCAGGGTACTACTATGCAAAAGCAGCAAACCGCGCCTGAATCAACGCATTTTCAACGTCGCAGATCATTTATTTACATTGTTTCGTTCCAGGGAACGGGTTGAACGTGCAGCAGCTGGAGGCGCTGATCAAGATGGCGCCGACCAAAGAGGAGGTGGACAAGCTTGCGAGCTACGACGGCGACGTCAGCGCCCTGGTCCCGGCCGAACGGCTCCTCAAGCTCTTGCTCACGATACCCTGCGCGTTCGCGCGCGTCGAGGCCATGCTGTACCGGGAGACGTTCGCCGACGAGGTCGGCTACATCAGGAGGTCCTTCGCGATGCTCGAGGTAAGCTCGTGACACACTGTCTGGTATGCCTCCTCTG
The DNA here is from genome assembly GCA_030378355.1 of Eleusine indica. NCBI lineage: Eukaryota > Viridiplantae > Streptophyta > Magnoliopsida > Poales > Poaceae > Eleusine > Eleusine indica. The sequence continues at coordinate 11,678,817 of CM059502.1, forward strand.
GTGCTTAAACTATTCTAGTAGTAACATTATTGTTTGTTCCTCGTGTCCCCGAACCAAAAAAGGACGCGTGCAGGGAGCTGATGTCGTGCCGGCTGTTCCTGAAGCTGCTGGAGGCGGTGCTCAAGACGGGGAACCGGATGAACGTCGGGACGGCGCGGGGCGGCGCCATGGCGTTCAAGCTCGACACGCTGCTCAAGCTGGCCGACGTGAAGGGCACGGACGGGCGGACGACGCTGCTGCACTTCGTGGTGCAGGAGATGGTCCGGTCGCAGAGCGCGAAGACGGCGGAGAGCGGCGGGCCGGACATCGTGGCGGGCCTCTCCGCGGAGCTCACCAGCGTCAGGAAGACGGCCACCATCGACCTGGACGTGCTCACCACCTCCGTCTCCGGCCTCGCGCAGGGCCTGGCCCGGATCCGGGAGCTCGTCGCGGCGGGCATCCTCGCCGGCGACGACGAGCGCGGCCGAGGATTCGTGGACGCCATGGCGCCGTTCGTGGTCCGGGCCGTCGAGGTCATCGGGGAGCTCGAGGACGGCGAGCGCCAGGTGCTGGCGCACGTCAGGGACATCACCGAGTACTACCACGGCGACGTCAGCAGGGATGAGGCCAGCCCGCTCAGGATCTTCGTCATCGTCAGGGACTTTTTGGGGATGCTGGAGCGGGTGTACAAAGAGGTCAGCGGAGCAGCAGCCACCAGAAGTAGCACTAGCAGCAGCAGCCATGGATCATCGTCGAATCCGTTCCTGAATAATGTGTGACACATACAGTACTGCGCAGGAAATGGAGGGAGAGAACAACAGTGTAATTTCTTGGTTTTTTTTTTGGTGTTGTTCTTGGTCGTGCGAGGTTTAGGAATGAGTTCATTGTAGATTCGGAAACACCGTGTTTCTTCTTCATGTATACGTGTGTATTCTCTAACCTTCAGCTCTGACCACTTTCTCAATCCCATACTGCAATTCAAATGTGTCCGGTACCGATGATCTATCTTTCGGGATGGAGGAATCTGTCTTGTTCAACGTCGAGATGTGTAGCAGTAACAGAGGAGTTCAAAATCAAGGCGAAACAATCGCCACGGCACGATCTGCAGCACAGGTTGCCGTTCGTTTGTCCCGTCGTTTTTATCCAGATTTGTCTCCTTGCAGTTACTTTTATTCCCGGTGGAATTTGAATTCGTATGCGGCGTCACGTGCAAAGTCTCAGAGCGCCACGTTCAGTTCAGAAACCATGTCTGCCGCCCCGTGCTCGTCCGCCGCCTCGAGGCGTAATCCACTACCACCCCACACGTTCCTGTACCCTGCTCACCTGCTGTCGTCGACTCGCCGTCCTCGCGCCGCCCGGTCCAACCGCCGGATGAAACCTCCACACTGATTTTTTTTAGACAGAAAACCTCCGCGGCTTGCCACGCAGGGACGACAGGAACAGAGAGCATGTCTCATGGCCATGGGCCAGATTTTTCTTCGAGACAATAAAAACTAGAAAATCATGGCCCAGGTTCAACCTCGTTTGTACGGTGAATCATTCGGCCCAAAAGATATGTTATGTTGCCCTCATCCTCGTTTGTGAAGAGCAACCATCTAAGTTATTAATCTTATAAAAATCACTAGTATTATGTTTGAACTCTATTACAGATGTGTATGGTTCTTTTTACAGTAATAACACATATATGTCAACTGGAGAGTGCAGGACACAATCATTGGCCCTCCACATTTTTCATGCGAGGCCTCCTCAAGGTGTGGCCCAAGGTTCAAAAAATCGCTGGAACCGGCTGGTTAATCCGTAAATCGGCCGGCTAACCGTTTAGCTACAGTAACTAGTTACGGTTAGCCGGAGGGAACTGGTCGGTTAGAATAACCGGCTGGTACCGGTTTCCCGGTTAATCAAGATAACCGACCGGTTCTTCAAACCCTAGTGTGGCCACCGCGTTCATGGGTCATGTCAACATCCCGCAGCACGCAGATTCATTGTTCCAAATGTATGTCATAGATCGCTCTCATGTTGTGCTACAGTAAACATCTTTCTCTTTGGTTGTGTCCAATAGTGGTGAAGCTAGAGTAAAATTAAGGGGGTGTTGTTGGCTACTAGTTGCCTGCTGTTTTTCAGTGTGTTTTTTTCCCCTTAAATGCATCAATATAGCTTCTGTGAGTTTGGAGGGAGGGGGAGGGGGGGGGGGGGGGGGGTTGCTTTATATTATATGGTGGAAATGAGAGGAATCTTATTGATTCTTCACTTTGATGTGGGTGCATCTGCATCTAGTACGAACCACACTACTGGTGTCAAACGGTATTCACCGGGACACACACGTATGCACGTAAATGAATACGTACACGTGCATCCAAGCGAAGCACTGAATACACGCTTGCATGATAGGAGAAATAGACGAATTTCCGTAGACCCAACGACCGTCGTGTTCTCCTGTTGGCAAACTCTTATCGACCATAGTCCCTCACCGTAGCGGCGCAGCGTTAAGCTGGACTGATTTGTATTTCTTTTTACCTGGTTTCTTGATATTAGAAAAATCTTGGTTTTAGAAATTTATCATCGAACTATTCTAGTTCACTTTAATGTCAGTGAAAGTTTCGTAATTTAGAAATCTAACAGTTTGATTATGTGTTATTTTTCATGGATTTTTTTGTTTTTCTTAAACATACCAACAAAGTCTTTCGCAAAAAAAAAACATACCAACAAAGTAAAACTAGCAAGTTGACCCGCGCATTTGCGCGGCTAGATTTATTCTACTAAGTATCTTTAATATTATTTTATTTATTGATAATATATATGATAGATTATTTACTCCCTCCAGTCAAAATAAATGTTGTTTACACATCTAAATGTTGTAAAACAATCTTTTTTAATAATATTATATAAACCTCTGAAAATAATAATTGCTCTGTTCAAATATAAGTAATTCCAGGTTTCATTAAATTCAAATGATTGTAATTTTGACTATCTATAAGAAATGACACTTGATCAAGCATAAGTAATTTTATTAGACTCATCGGAAATTGCCATAATATATAACTAATTATATGTATAATAATTTATTTTTATATTCAAAATTAAAAGTGTTTTGGTTTTAATTAAATCAGGAAATTCTTAAATTCTTGAAAAGAGAGTATCATTTTCGAAAGAGTACTGGTTAATTAGGTAGTGTCGTTTTCAAAACTTTATGATGCTTTTTACGACATGGAAAGATGGTTCATGCTAATAGTGTTGTTACGAAATAATCAATGGAGAAATATAGCTAGGGTATGTTTTAATGCCATACTGGCTCAGGCAGCAACACAATTCCTTGCAATCCAAATTGGACGCCTAGGATTTAGGATTTTTATGCCTTAGGTGTGATTTCACATAGCTCCGGCCAGAATGTAACCAAGAAGCCCTCTAGTCTTCTTCAAATGTTGTAATTCAAATATTTTTTATAAGCAGAACCGATCAAAATCTATTGTTGACTCCATAAATTTTACTACATTATATACTCTGTACTGTTTTTTGAATAGCCCCTTCCTAACTTCATCATGAGTAGATTGTTTCATGCCAACCAAAGGGTTCTTGGATTCTTGCTTGAGACTTGGACTCCGAGCGCTATTTCTGTTACGAAGTCCACTAATTTTAAATCCACGTGCTATTTTTGTTACGTAGTCCACTAATTTTGAATAGATCCTTCTTGCCTTCTTCCTTTACAGATTGTTGCATGGCAACCAAAGGGTCTTGCTTGAGGCACACATATGTATCTATGCTTGCAGCTGTCAAAATTGAGACATGACAACTGTTCTCTATTTTCATTCCTCTATTTGTATTACTGCAAGTTAACACTATGGGCAATGATTCTCTCAGGATCGACTGACTGATGCATTACCCACCATGGATCTCATCGTCGCATTCCTTTTATAATCCGATGGCGATTATATCTTTCTGAAACGGATCGGGATCATCTGCACTTGAGGTCTAAATTCAGAGAGGGCACTGTAATCAGCATTAGCTTCAGTCTCAACCGTCTGATTTGGAGCCAACGAACCAAATTAGATGCTACAGTACTTGACCAACAATAAAAATATTTGCACAATAGACTTATACAAATTTTTTCCTATAGTACTACTACAGGATATTGTATTTTGTCTCATAAAACCCTATTTCAACTGCAGAAATATCTAAATTTACACCTCAACTGCAGAGGACCACAATGCTGCTGAAACATATTTGGCCCTTCCGGATCCTACTTCTCTCGAGCAATTCACACGTGCTCCTGTGACACTCTTGCTATCGTAATATTCCGTTTTCTCAAGTTTGTTTCTTTTCAATCTTATTTGATGCATCTTTGCCTCTATTTGACTTTATCATGTTTTAGGGTGTCAGTTTCAGCAATGAAATTTGGCTTTGGGTGCAATTATTGTTGGCACAGGGCACTTGCCAACCCGATTGTAGCAGCAACAACATGTTCTAGGCACGGCCACAAAACTCGAGCTCGGATGTTGAATGCGTTCATACTTAGACTGACTGTACTTGTTATTCTCTAAATTCATCCTTTATTTGTCCTGGTCATCAAGATTCCTTCCTCTATCCTCTTTTTTTCCGTACCCGTTATACTATATATTTCATACTCTATCCTAAGTACCCCTTTATGAGACCCACATGTCAGTCTGTCCCTTCTTTTTTTCCCTCTCTCTTTTCTTCCTTCCAAATCTTTCTCTTTTCTTCCTAAGCTCTCCCCGAGCTCCCTGCTTCCCCTCCGCGCCTCACCCTCTCCTCCCGACGGCAGCCCTCGCCTCCGCAGCCGAGCCCCGCCACCCTCCACCTCCTCCTCCGTGCGCCGCCCGCAGCCGAGGCCCGCCTCCACCGCATGCGTCGGCCCTCTTCCATTGTCGGCGTCCATGCCCGCAGCCCTCGACCTCCGCCCCGCGCCCCTCCACCACGCGCGTCACCGCTGCCGCTGGGCCCCTTCTCCTCCCCCTCGCCCGTCGTCGGGCCCCTCCTTCTCCCCCACGCTGTCGCCACAGCTGGAGCCCGCCTCCCTCCTCCCCCCGCGCGTCGCCACCGCTGGAGCCCGCCTCCCTCCTCTTCCCTCGCACGCAGATCCGATGTCAAGGACGCAGATCCGGCAGCCGAGGCGCAGATCTTGGACGGCACGGAGGAGGCCGTGGGAGGGCGGCGCCGCCGGGCGCGGGCACGAGGGCACCATGGCCGCCGCCGATTTGTTCCTCGTCACGGGCGGTCGTCCTCTCCTCCGGGCTCCAACTCGAGCTTCCCGCCGCCCTCAAGCTCCTCCCTCCCCCTCTTTTCCACCCTGTGCGAGCTCCTCTCGCCCCCTCTCCCTCCAGCTCTCGAGCTCCGACACGGATGGCGGGCCGCCCTCCCTTCTTTCCTCCTTCCTCCATGGGCGCGCGAGCGGTTGGGATGCTGCACGGGCCCCATGCTCCTTCACATAGCGCACGATCGCCACTACGCTGGGAATACCGGATGGACGCTCGTCCGCTTCGATAGCGGACGACTTCCAGTACTCCGGTGCAGGCGTTTTTACACCAAATAGGTACTGGAGGCCGGGGTACCGGATTGCATCCAGTACCCGGTGCAGTGAGTCTTAGATATCTCTCGTTTCAATGATTCTGGTCCTGGCAGCTGTTCGCAACGTGATGTGCATGCTACTTTCGAGAGATTCAGTCGTCATGGATACTACCACATCATCAGTATGAAGAGGAAAGTTTGAGGGTAATAGTGCAGACACATAGTTCATCAGTCATCACTTATCGGTCGAGCTAGGACGTTGATTGGCTCCTGATCATGCCGCAAAATTAAAAAAACTTTGAGAGAGATTTTATCAGTTTAATTATACTACTATAATCATGATACATGATCGAAAGACCAATAATCTTCAATGTAGGGTTAATTATAAAAACCACCCCATAATTCACTTAGAGTTTGAGATTCCCACCCATAAGTCATTTTGTTGCAAATTCCCACCCACCCATTAAGTTTTGTTGCAAAAACCACTCCAATATACACATGTTTAATTTATTCAACATATTTTTATTTATTTGAAGTAGCAAATGATGTTCTTATCAAATATACAAAATTTTGAAAGTATAATTTATATTTTTATAGAGAATATTTAGCAAAAATGTCAATTAAAGTTCGAACTGTGTTTCATAAAGTTTGAAATTTGAATACATTTTCCGTGAAAATAATAGAAATTAGTCACTAAAAATCTTTAACAATGTTAAACTCATTTAACTTAGTTTATTTGAAAATTTATATAAATAAAAACATATAAAATTAATTAAATATGTGTCAACTGGGTGATTTTTGTAATTAAACTCATTGGGTGGGTGGTAATTTGCAACAAAAATATTTATGAGTGAAAATCTCAAACTCGAAGTAACTTATGGGGTGGTTTATGCAATTATCCCTTCAATGTATTATAGTCATTCACATGTGGAATAGACACGCGCCCAACACATATATATGTACGTATTAGCTTGGCATATGCTTTACTTTAGCACCAAAAGTTTTTTTTCGAAATTATTAAGCATGGACAAACAATACGAAAATCTTATCAACATAACCACTCACGCTAGCTAGATGCCAAGCTTGAGTCTCCTCACGTATACATTTTTTGCCTGGTGGCTAGAGTCCTAGGACAACACGTGTGCTTACTTAGAGAGAAGATATTTTCTTTTATTCAAAATTTATAGAATTTCTGTAATGTGTTGAATATGGGCTCTTTTATTTAATGCAAACCGTTAAATCTTCATAAAATTTGATGAATTATATCTTCTCTTTTTTCTGATTAACATGTTAATTTCATGGCCTTATGAGCGAACGTGATGGTTTCTTTTTCTCTTCAAATAAGAAGATAGTAGATAGATAGATAGATAAATAGATGTATATTTAACCTTAGGCCTATAAACAAATGTACACAACTCTTCTCTCTCCCTTCAGTTCGTGAACATCTTGGCTACAAACAAAGGCCAAGTTGAAGGCCTGTCATCACCGGTGGTAGACTGCTAGCGATTTTCTCTCCACACGCTGTCATCCTCGCTCAAGATCGATGCCAAGCAATTCCCTCTTGATTTTGATGAATCCCCATTTCTTTTCTGTTAATCTATAACCCACGAGAACATCTTTAGTGCTCCCGACGGGTTAAGTGCTCCCGTGCCTCCATCATTAATTTGCATTAGAAAAAATGTATAAAAAAATCCAACAAAAATCTATTATCTTATTATTTGAAGGTCAAAAGGAGCCACCACATTCGCTCTCAAGGTCAGAAATTACCACATTAATCTGAAAAAAGAGAAGATATGGATCGTTGGATTTTATGAAGATTGAACCCTTCAGATTAAGCAAAAGAGTTCATGTACAATACAACACCGTGAACAGTCCTGTAGAAAACAAGAGGAATTATCTTATTATTTAAAGGTCAAAAAGAGCCAGCACATTCGCTCTCAAGGCCATGGAATTACCATATTAATCTGAAAAAAGAGAAGATATGGATCGTTGGATTTTATGAAGATTGAACGCTTCAGATTAAGCAAAAGAGTTCATGTACAATACAACATTGTGGACAGTCCTGCAGAAAACAAGAGGAATTATCTTATTATTTGAAGATTAAAAGGAGCCATCACATTCACTCTCAAGGCCACATAATTACCATATTAATCTGAAAAAAGAGAAGATATGGATCGTTGGATTTTATGAAGATTGAACGCTTCAGATTAAGCAAAAGAGTTTATGTACAATACAACACCGTGGACAGTTCTGCAGAAAACAAGAGGAAAAAAAAATTGTAACCACCGGATACAATACTTTGGACGCGTTGATTTTTTTAAGGGCAATAGAGAGTTTTGGTCCTGGAGGAGACAAAATCAGAAAAGAAAATAATATTCTAAATCAAGATGTCCCATAATGGAGTGTCCCGGAGGAGATAAATTAGGAAACATAAATAAATAATATTGAAAACCACCAAACCACGATGTCAATAAATAATGATAGAGAACAAATAATAGGCATGACTCTATGGCAACCTGATAATCTGTAGAAAGCCGATCTCACGGTTCTCTTTAGTCATCAAGAGAAAACAATTATTCTTGCTTCCAACCAGATCGAGAATCACAATGATGATGGTGACGTGACAAAGTATTACTGATGATGCAATAATATTATTCATGACCTTGCTAGCCAAGCGACAAGTTAAACGGCAGCTAAGACCCGAGAGACGACACTAGAGAGAAAAGGTACCTTTAGCTACCACACACCGTTTGCTTGGCACAGGCGGCTAAGTAGGCAAATATGTATATCGACGTATGTATACATACTCACACTATACACCAGTCCACCTCTGAGTAACTTTGTGGAACCAGACTCCGACGATAATTGATTAGCAAAGGAAGCTAAGCCAGAGTGACCAGCCTCATGAATCCGCTTATACTGAAAACAATGGAGCATGTCATGGATAATAATGGAATCTGCAGAGCGGACAAAGCTAGAGCACAACAGCCAGCAATGCACGATTGCTGCTAGAGTTTGTCCGGGCAGAGCAGAGAACAAGATAGTTCTTCCATAGTGGCACACCGAGGCTGGCTGCCACCCGATGCTCGAGACTCACGAGGTGATCCCTTCATGCATGTCAAGGAGGAACAATCCATCGAAGAGTAGAATCACCATCGGACTTTCCATCAGATCAGGCAAAGCCCAAAACCTCATATTCTGTGAATGCAGGGGATGTGATCACGCTTCCCTGGTCAAGCATCGTGCAATATAGTTTTTTAATCATATTATATATGTGGTCTGCCTGATTTTGCGTGAGCTTGAGAGATACCTAGAAATCTCAGGCTCATCACGCTGCACAGCTCGAGCATGCATGTCGCATGCATAAGCATAAGGGATTGTAGGTATAGAACGATGAATCATCTTTTGGTTTGTGTGACAACAAAGACAGGTAAGAAAGAGATTTAGCACCGATTGGCAATTATATTGGTGTGATGTATCAACAAATATACATTCGTTCAGTAGATCATGAAGTCACAAGAATACAAGATGTAGCAATGACATGTGGCTACTCAAGTGAAAACAATTGCACGTAAAAAACAAAGTGAAGACAATGGAGAAAGAATACCTATGACGAAGTAACACTAGAGTAAAATCAACATGACAACAGATGCTCTGGAGGATAGATAATAGCAGGTCGGGCTGGCAACAAGCATGTGCTTTGTTCTAAACTGAAGTAATGTTGTTGCTATATCCACATCCACGCAATGTTCTAGAGGTAGTTATGAAAAACAAATGAGCTGTCACATAGGAAAAAAAACAAAATTGCTGAAACCGAAAATTCCTTCGGTGCCTCCAAAAATTTACTCGGTTCCCTTTGTGTCATAAAAATTGTCAAAATTCCCTTTCATGTCCTATGTGCCACAGGTGGCAAATTCCGGCTGTGTCATCCATTACCCATATGTTTCTCTGTTAATATAAAAATATGACAATATAATAAGAACTATTCTTTGCATGTTTCTATATCAATATAAAAATAAACTATAAATCTGGAGCAAAGGAAGTATTTTTTCAGCGAGGGAAAATAGGTAAATGTTAAGCAATGGTGCTAATAATTCAAAAAATCTTATCGCTTTGCTAGGTTCATCAATTTCAATGTTTTTCATGTCAGAGGTGTTGAGCCATGTCAAGTCTACATTGATCAATAAGTATAAGAAGAAAAGAAAATATAGTATTGGACTTTGACCAATCACGATAACTAATAAACAAACCCAGTTCCACCACAAGTTATGAAAGCAACTAAGTTTCACTCAGTTTGTAAAAGTAAAATTTGAATACACATTTCCAGTGCTCCATTTTATGCACATTGATGCAACGAAAAATATGTTTACCTGATTTTAACTGTTTTTCTTCAAGACATGCCTAATTGTAATATAATTCTTTGAAGATTTAAAATTAAAAAACCATAACAACATTATATTGTTGTTCGAGAGAAGTCATATTAATCTAAGCATTGTGTTTGAGTATTAGAGTTACACAACAAAAAATTTGTATGGTGCACTGAGCCAAACAAAAATGTTTTTTTAATAAAAATTATAGGTTAATACTATTTGAGATAAGAAAATCTATTTTACTATAAGCTATAACAAAACTAACTAGCCGCGCTATTTGCACGGGTCAGCTTGCTAGTATGGTTAAATAGTTAATGCTAGCAGCTACCATCATGTAAAAGCACATATGTAAAAAATACTTGTGCAATACATAAGAAAAAAGAGAAATCATGTTTGAACAGTACCAGGTTACGGGTCTGAAATGAATAGTTGCAACCCACAACTGTTGTAGATGATTTTCTTTTTTTTACTATGCATTACACAAGTATTTGTTACATATGTGCTTTTACAAGATAATAGGTGCTAAGATGAACTATCCAACCATATTTTTATTAAAATTATTTAACATTTTTCTAATACAAATTAATAATAGGAGCACGGAAGCACCTAAAGATACAGGAGCACTGAAGATGTTCTCCATAACCCACCACACAGTGTCTAAACATCAGCGAAGGGGACGCGCCCTTTTTTTTGAACATCGGTGCTTCGGTTCCTGGCATCAGCGAAAGGGACACCACAGCACCATCGGTATCATTTTCTTCCATTACGAACTTTATTCCCACCGAAAAAACTGCATCGTGAACGCTGGTGGGAATAATCATGAGGCCTCAGACTCGCTCGTCATATGGTGTGTGGTCACCGTTCATAATCATGTCAACATCCTGCGGCAAACAGATTCGTTGTTCCAAATGAATGGCCACAGGATCGATCGTCCTCATCGTGTCACGCTACAGTAAGCGCCTTCCTCTTTGGCTCGGTGTCAAACGGCATTTCACCGGGACACGAACGTACGAGCTACGAGTACTCGCGTATGCATGAAAATCAACGTGTACACGCGCACACGAGCAAAACAATGCACCGCACACGGTGCTAGCAGATAGCAGGACAGAAGAATTTCCGCAGACCCAACCGCCTTCAGGCTCTCCCGGCGCGCCGGCGACCTCTCGTCGATCATCGTTAAGCCCGGCCGATTTGTAATTCCTTTCTTCTTACTTTGTCTTCCCTTCGTGTGTGCAAAAGGGTACGTACGAACGGCAAGGCAATAAGAGCAACTCCAACTTTTTTTTTTAATCCTATCATCTAAAAGAGGTTAAAGGGGATCCTTCTAACCTATTTTTTGAATTATAAGTGATGGTGTTATAGCAGTTGATCTATTCCATTATATAAAACAGTCCTTATGAAGGATAAGAGAGATGAAAAAAGGTGAGGTCCACCATTTAAGTGATGGTGGATGATCCTCTCTATAGAGGAGATGATAAACTGAATTTAGATGATCACCTAACTAAGAGGATGAGAAAGAGAAATTGCTAAAACAAGTTTTTTCTATCTTCATCCTTTATATGACATATTTTTGTATTTAGGTGATAGGAAAGTAGAATGTTTAGTGTTGCTCTAATACGCACCTAGTAGTGCCGAATGGGTCCAGGCACGCGACAACAACGGGGCTACCTTTTGGTACGAGGTGGAGTGGTGTGGTCTCAGACTGCTGACACAACATCCTGAGCAGGATGCCAACTGTGTGGCAAGCAAGCGAAAGAGACCGAAGACGGCAGTGTACCGTATATACCCAAATATACGTTGTTGTGTTTGTTAACGAACCTTTACAAGCCGCCTGTCATCAGAGTCGACAGCAGCACGTACAACAACCTTCACCAGAGGCCAGACGGTTCATGAGTGAATGTGAATCCTCCTCCTCTTCCATAGGACACGCGTGGCATGCCTGGCTGCGCGTCGAGCGGCGCCCGTTCGATCAGTCCGAGGCGGCGCGCCGGTTAGGCCAAGCCCCTCCTCCTGGTTAAATACCCACCCCCCGCCACGCTCCCACGTCGGTTCACGCTCACCACGCAACAGTTGCTGCCGTCTCCCGTCGAGAGCGAGCGGTTCTTCATCGATTCCCTCTCCCAAGCGTGGCAGCGAGCGTGTTCGTCGTCGTTCCACAGAGAGCAACAACGATTCCACAGCGGCGCCGCCGCCCGCGCGCGTGAGATCTCTCTCGCCATGGCCACCACCTTCGGCGTGCAGGGGAACCCGCCGCCGGTCCCAGCCAGCGCCTGGTCCAGCGGCATCTGCGACTGCTGCAACGACGCCGGCGGGTGTAAGCAAATCTGATCTTCCTTACAATTACATTAACATGGAGCGGTTAGTTGATGAGATCATCTAGCTAGCGCTTCGACCTCGTCTCGGCCGCCGCCGGCTCATGCGTTCGTTCGTTGGTGATGCAGGCTGCCTGACGTTCTGCTGCCCGTGCGTCACGTTCGGGAGGATCGCCACGATCGTCGACCAGGGAGCCATATGTACGTCTCTAGTAGTCTAATCATCAGTAGTCAGTTAATTACCAGTCCGACAATAATGATGGACGACGGAATGAAGCCTGCTGCGCGAGCGGGACGCTGCACGTGCTGCTCACGGCGGCGACGGGGATGGGCTGCCTCTACTCCTGCTGCTACCGCGCCAGGATGCGGGCGCAGTACGGGATCAAGGAGGAGCCCTGCGCCGACTGCTTCGTCCACTGCTTCTGCGGCTTCTGCGCGCTCTGCCAGGAGTACCGCGAGCTCAAGGCACGCGGCTTCGACATGTCCCTCGGTAATACATGACGCCCCTGCATACATGTTTGATTTTCCTTCTTTCTTTATTCCCACCCGCCGGTGATTTAGGAGTATCTGGGTACCGTGTAACAAGGCTATTTCTAATGGAAGTTTTATTTTTAATAAATAAGATGTCACATAACTAATTTTGCTGACATGACAAAGAAGTTACGAGGAGAAAGAGAGGGAAGAAGTTTCATTTAGATGAAACTAGGTATATATAGTTTTCTAGATTTAAAACAATATAATATTAGCATTGGAGTAGGTGAGTTTCATTTCATCTTATAGACATCAATAAAAAAATATTAAATTAAGTGTAATAAAACATCTAAATGAAACCATGCATTGAAGAAATTGTTTCATTTGTAGTTTTAAATTTACATATCACTCTTGGAAACAATAAAATAAAATCCTCCATTGAAACTAGCCTAAGAGTAAGAATGTCCATGACTGACGTTCTTGTGCGATTGCAGTTTTCCCTTTTTGGGATAAGTTTGCGGTTGCACTTGGTTGTTCAAGTTCATCATGACCGCCAACTGGTGCATATGTGCACATAAAACTCGGTTGATTTTGGCGTCAAAATAAAACCATGTATCCTTTGGGTCGCCAAGAACTCCCAGTTTCGTTCTCTTGCACTTGCAGGGTCACTGACTCATTGTGGTGTTGGGATGCTTCTGCTACTTGTCGTTGAAGCGCCATTCTGCTGACGAGCTTCCTTGTCTGTTTCTTTGCAGGATGGCAGGCCAACATGGAAAGGATGGGGAAGGGCAGCGCTGCCGCAACAGCCCCGCCCCAGATGCATATGTCCCGTTAGGTGCGCGCTGCCGGCCGGGGACAAGCCAGATGCAGGCGTCCATGCCATTCCAGTCCCCATGTACTTCGATCGTGTGCTGCCATTACTTCAAGCTGTTTGTGTGTCACGTGCTTAGAGTCCACTGTAGTACTAGTTCTCTGTAAGCATCGTCTGAATTTGTGATTGAACACTTGTTTGTATGGGTAACTTAGCTTTTTCAACAAGACAGTAGAACTTAATTTGTGTGTAATAAGGTGAATTGGATATTGTGCTTCTCTCTTTCTTAATTCTTAAATACTGCTTAGAGTGAGTGTACGGTGAGCACGTTGATGTGACCACTGAGTGCTTGAACGTGTAAGGTTCCACCATTTACAGATTTTTTTTGGCTCCACTTACACAACAAGCGAAGTTATAATTTCAGTGCCACTTGGTACCACTGTAAGATTGTTAGAAATGATCTGTGACAAATTGCCAACATGGAACGAAAATATCGCTGCTGGCACCACCAAGAGGATGCTGATGCCCAGCTCTCTAAAGAAAAAAAGTTGGATTCTTGATTTAACAATCTTTCATATTGTCCAACGTCTAGTTCAATGGAATGAGAATGCACACTTGCTGAATGAAGATTATACAAACAAAATTCTGTAACTGTTGGGTTGCACTTGCACGTGCCCAAATGGTTATTTTTTTTTTTACAGTGTAGTGAATCTTTTCTAGTATCGAATCGCGCCCCTCCATCTTCTCCATCCGACGGCCTCAGTTCCACCACCATCGGCCACCGCAACAAACCGGCGGACAGGCAGAGCAGTGCGCGCACGCCGCCTCACATGGCCGGTTCCGGCGAGACATCCCCGCGAGCAAAAGCGAGCAGCCGACAGAGCAGGCTGCCGTGGTCGCGCCTCCGCGGCTGCCCCCGATCGGCCAAGGTGGAGGTACAGCTGTCGGGGTACTCGCAGCACGGCAGCAGCTCCCCTTTTGAAAATGGTGCCGGGGCGACGTGGCCGGGCGGCGGACCGCTCCCCGTCCCATTTTTTACTCCCCCGAAACCCCACCTGCTCTCCCCGTCTCCCTCCCCCACCACCTACTTTCTCTCTCTACAAGAGCACCGCCGCGCCGTCCATTCCGCCCTCGCCGACACCACATCGGGGATAGATTTCCTCTCGCGCCTGCTCCTTATCGCCCATGCCTTGTCCTTGTCTAGGATTTCATGGATCCGGCGTGCTCCAAATGTCCATGGCAGCGGGAGCCGTTCCCCTTGTTGCCTCCATTGCTCGCGTCGTGCATGGCCAATCCGTCTTCTCAGATCGGAATTCCCCCGGACGAGCCTTTGTTTTACCGCTTGCTCCGTCCATTGCCCACACTCCCATTATTCTGCTTTGTTTTGGGGTCCAAGCTCACTCCAGTGACCCCATTCCCATAGTTTAGGGTTTCAAGGTCAGGCGTGGCGCCGGCGTATCAGGTGAGACATCTATTGTGATCTTCTACTTTGTTTTCAGATATGCTTTTTTATTTATGTGCGGCTGTTGCTACTGATAGAATTGTGTTGGCGTGCAATTCTGTGGCCTTGTTGTAGCCGTCGTGTTACAAGTTTAGCTAATTCTCTTGCAGCATAAAATTACGAGCGTATTGCTTGATCTGGCATGTATGAGTGGCGTTTTGGAGACTTGAATTGAAATCGAGGTTGAGTAGTGGAATTTTAGTTCTGTTAGGATTTGTGCTAATTTGAAAGCTGGTAGGAGATTTTGTTAGGTGGTGTGCATGAGCGCTGAAATTCTTGAGCTGCAGTATGTGAGACGTCAATCCAGACTTGCATGGTTTTGTGATTGTGTGGCTTTTAGTTACAGTAGCCCTAGATTTGGATATGCTGTGGCTGAATTTTTACTAGATGTCGCCCTTATGGAAATGTTATGAATGTGAGCAAAATTTCGTCCGGAAGGCTTTGGTAATTTTCTTGGGTTGTACTTGGTTATCTGCTCATGTTGCATGGTACGTGTACAATACTACGGCATGGTGTGATCTCTTACATACCACTGAAATTCAATATTCCCTTCTTGCTGCAGTGCATGTTTGATTCAACAAAGAAACAATTGAATATGGGATTACCCAACATATATCTTGGAATATATAAAGTATGTTGCCATCTTAATACATGTTACATTTCCTTTTACGTCGTAGCTTGATTTGTAACTTTTTTAGCCGTGTTTTTCCAGGTGCAGAACTGTACTAAAATTTTCTCTCGTAGCTTCCATCGGCTTAAACCTGAAGTTTTTTGGTACATATTCTGATGATTCCATTTGTATAATTTTGGGATTATGTTTGCATCAACATGGTGTCTGAAATGTTTGTTCACTAACCCTGTGGCCCGTACAAGCGGTTAATTTTAGTATATATTGTTATGCGGATGTCAATGCTGTTGTTGGTCGGAAAACACATATAAAATCCTAACTGCAAAATTGCAACATGTATTATCTTCGTCAATTGAAGCCTTCTGGTAATTTCTACTTTGCTGTAAGGCTATCTCCAACGGGAGACGCATCCGGTGACCCAAAACCGAAAATGGGTCTAAAATGACCAAATCACGTCTCCAACGGAAGACCCATTCGGAAGACCTAGTTTGGGAGGCACCTCGCTCGCGACGCAAAATTGGAGCAGCTCGCTCGTGACCCAAACGATTGAGGACGCGTGGGAGGGCAGAAGCTCGCGAGGCGCGCGAGAGACGGGGGAAGCGGCGGGGGAGGTGTTCGGGGCGGCAGGAGGTGGCGGGGGAGGCGGTCGGGGCAGGAGAAGGCGGCGGGGGAGGTGGCCGAGGTAGGAGAAGGCCGCGGCGGCGACGGAGTAGGTGGCCGTCCAAGATCCGGGCCTCGCGGCGCTCGAGCTCCTCCGCCACCGCGCTCGAGCTCCTCTGCCGCCGCCCGCACGAGCTCCACCCGGCGCTCGAGTTCACAGGATGGCACTGTTGCTCCGTCCGGTGACCTTCGCAGCGCACCGAACGGCGCTGTTACTCCGTCCTGTGACCTCCCCGCCGTCACTTGGACGCATTTTGGATCTTCCGTTGGAGACCAAGGTTTTTGGGTGGTGTTCTTCCACCACTGTTTCACCCCATTTTGGGTTTTGGGTCTCCTCCACCGTTGGAGATAGCCTAAGAAACCCATAAAATTAATATGCATAGTAAGATACTTAAAGACCATGTTTACCTAGTGCCAAAAAGTCTTGATAAAAGTTGTGTGCACTTTAACATGTATGTTGCAAGCGGCAATTGGAGTTTAGGGCTGTCAATGCGATGAACTTGAGCTAGACTTGGCGAATGTTGAGCTCAGGACTGAAGCTCAACTAGGATTTGTCAAAGGCGCATTACTCATAAATTAAAAAATAGTGCCAATAATCTGGAAATGAGGTTGTAGCTTGAATGAGATACTTATGTGAACTGTATAAACAGAACGACAAAGCTCATAGCTAAGGTTGAAAGAAAGTGGAAAAACCTGTAGCACATTCTTGTTATATAGGGGCAACCAATCTTTGTTAGAGAACATGTACTTCAACCATGAAAAACTATAAGATTCATAGCACCATCCAGCAAGAAACATGAAGTAATGCCATTGTTTGAAAAGATGAAAGATAAGGGGCATAAGTTTGATGGAAGCAGTGGCCTGGATAGTTTCCGGCAATTGGTAGATTCAGACAAGGAGAATGGTAAGGGGACGTGTTATCACTGCTTTACAGGAATTTGAATGCGTGGAAGTTCCTGTGTCAGTTAGGGTTTCAGCTCATCACTTGTTGTGATTACTGATTGCGAGTGTGTTGCTTAGTCTGGTGTTGCCCAGTATGGGTCAGGGAATGACATGTAATTGTTTCTTTACAAGAAACATTTTTTTTGAAGAAGGTTAGATGATGAGGACTTGAGTTAGAAAGCTCTATGAAAAAAGAGCACTAAGCGTGGTGTGGCTTTGGGGAGGAAGAGCTGCTATGGCTGAAGGAAAAGAGAGACACATGAAGGTTACTTCTCTAGCAAATCCAATCAAAATTTAATTAGTCACATCTGCAAATAGTATTGTCTAATCAAGACTTGGGCCTGATGCCTGAATACCACTAATGATAAGGATCGCTATGGATTTTGTTCTGAAGTGGCCAAATGGCTTGCCGTGGTCATGTCTACCTCTGTAAGGTCTCAAGCCTATGATGTTGCCTGCCATGCATCGCTGATGTGGTCCAAGGCCCCTTCCCTTAATAGGGAAGAATTCCATAGGCATTGGGCTGTGACTATTGTTGAACCATAAGTGAATTGCCCACCCTTCCCATTAGCTTAGGCTTTTGGGTGCAACTGGTTGGTACATATTAACTTAAAATGGTATCAGACCAAAGGTCTTGAGTTCAAGTCCTGGCGACCGCATCCTTCCCCATCAGTTTAGATTTTGGATGCAACTGGTTGGTGCATAGCATCTTAACAACTATTACATCATTGAAGAATCACAATACTGAAGTATGCCTCAAGCTATGATAAATAGGTTGAAGTTGAGCTTGTTAAAATCACAGTACTCTGCTGTAGGCTCAAGCTTGGCTTGTTATGAGCTTGAGTAGCTTGTCAAGTCGAGTTATTTTCACAGACATATGTAGAGTGACTTTGTTTCCTTAGAATGTAGCCATGCTAGTGATGTTATGTTAACTGGAATCTCTTGAGTAGCTTGTCAAGTCAGAATTGTTTTCACAGACATATCTAGAGTGACTTTGTTTCCTTAGAATGTAGCCATGCTAGTGACGTTATGTTAACTGGAATCTCTTAAATTTGGTATTCTTTTGATGTGTTTGATATCTGGAAATGCAATGAATCAACTGATTATCTGTGTGCTATTCATTTAATGCAACCTATACCCTCTCTTATTGTGCTTGATTTTTGAAGTTTAATAATTCATTAATTATGTAATCAGAGTGGATTCTTGTACGGTCATACCAGATCAGTGGATTGTATTAAAAGAATGTTCTTTTGGGAGCTTGCTTTTGTCAGAAGTTGCTTTTTCTTTGGTTTCTTGTTGAAACCTCGCGTATATGTTGTGATGCCATAATATGAACTTAGCATAGCTTGTGGCTTTGCATAAAAACGGGGAGAGATTAGGTGCATTATCATCTATTTTTACCTTATTTTACTAAAAATGATAGTGGAACGACACCTTAAAAAAATAGCTGGATCTTTCAGTTTTTTTTTTCTAAAGATTAAGTTGATATTTGTGTGATGGTAGCACTGTTTAATGTTCCAGTAGCGATGTGGGTTGTTTGACACTTCCCCCTTTTTTTCTTGTGCTCCCTCAATTCTAATTTGAGCACTGTGTTCGAGGTCGGCACTAAAGTTCTTCCCATCCTGGTTAAGTTGTAAGAACAATCAGGCTTTATTTGTATTGTATATCATTACTTTTTTAGGAAAATGTAGCAAAGGAGCCCCCTTCTGTGCTAATTTACTACTCCCTCCGTCCCACAATACATGTCGTTTTAGCCATGTTGAAAAATCCCGATTTAGTTGTCGTTCTCGGTTTTCTAGATGATTGTGATTGGGACAGTGTGCTCTGCTCCTGGCCTCAGCAATTACTCCTACATCGGGCTCTCCACCTGGAAGCCATCTCTGCTCCTACTGCAGTTGCATGTGCGAGCCGGACACAAGAAGCAAAGCAAAGGGACGGGCGGGATTGGAGGCATGCACTGTGGGCCCCACCAATTGACCGAAGTTTAATATGACAGATGTATATGCGATGCTGTGTCAGTGTACTGCTTTCACTTGCATTGTTTCCTGTGCTATTCTTCAAAACGTAATTAAAAGGGCATGGAGGGAGTAATAAGTAAAACTGAAGGAAACTATTTTTTGGGAAATACTATATACTGTGATTTTTCACTGTCTATTTGTGGCATAGCTGAGGTTGCTTCCAAATTGCACTATGCACTAATGTGATCTGAATTCTTAACATAGCTCACACATTTACTTACACCCTACTATTTTTTAAATGGACTGAATAAAAAAACTTACGTTTAAAAGTAGCTTTATGGCATTAGTTTTAGACAAAGGCACTTGTCTCTTTCCATTTTTTGTGACCTGTATAGTTAGGTGGAACTGTTTGCGGCTCTGCTGCTTTGGATCGCACTTGTGCTTATCTGAATACATGCACATTAGTGCATTACGCTAATGGGATCTACCAATATTTTTTCTTTGTGGAATGAGATCTACCAATCTTTTACTCATACTAGTAGAATCTGCAACAAGGTGTCAAGGTTGCTCGTGTACTGACTAAGCAGGTCACAAGCATGAGCATGACTGGTGTATGGCAAGAAACCCCAGACTGCATTTGTGACATGCTTCAGTCTGTGTGTAATTCTATTCCAAATTAATGGAAGGCTTCCTGGGATGAGGGAGAGTTAAAAACTGTTCAGACAAGTAGGATTGCTTTATGAATTTTTATGATAGTCCACATTTATAGTAAATCTTAAATGATTTGGTTCCAAGTACCATCTTTCCAAACAGGTCCTTGGATGTGCTAAACAATAAATTTTGTATGCTACTTCATCGAACCATCCTGCTAGATTTGTACTGCAAATAAGTTTTGCTAATGGCATTAGCAGTCACTGTAGCACAGTTGGCTGTCTGGAAGCTTTTAATCTGAATTTGTTTTTCTGACAGTTGTTGCAAGTGGAGGCGGCAAGCTAGAGGCAGCAACTGCATAACTTGCAAGAAAATCGTAAGTTTCTCAGTTTCCTTATTATGTACTTGAGAAATTGGTATTGATTTGTGTATATAAGTTGATATTTTTACAAATTCATCTCATTTTTTAATAGACAAAGTCATGCATAATTTTGTTAGAGACCTGAATATTGTAGCATTTTGCTGATTAGCACATATTTATCTGAAATACTATGGATTGGGTATAATTCACCTAGGAAAGGGAGAGATAGCCTCTCTCATCCTTTTAACCTACTTCATTTGTCCTAGCTGTGTTTTTCATTTTCTCTTAGAGAGAATGCTATCCTTCTGATCTTGTCATCAATTGGATTTGAACCAATATGTCACTGTGACTTGTTCATGTATCGATTATAATTTTAAAATAGTTTGAATGGATTCAACAAACACTGCATTACCTTATTATAATTTATTTGTTTACTTTAATAGGGGTTGATGTAGCCATAGCATATCGAAGTTCTTCTTAACTCAACAGTAGTGTTCTGGTCCTTCCAACTTAACTAAAAGGTCTCCAAAGCACAATTGACTAGTAGTTTCTGCCATAATATATTTGTAATAAAATTGTGATATTATGAAAGCACACGTCAAATGGAATCCATATTTTCAAATTTCAACTTGTCCAATGTAAGCGATAATAAAGATACTAAGCTAGAGTAATAGAGTTTGAGTACACAAATTGTCTCATTCAGGTCTTGTATTTCTGTGATTTTAAAGTGATTAGTTATCTATGATAAAAATAAAAGTTCCCAATAGAAACTTAATCTATTGTATCTGTCTTATGTATTTTTGTAGTACAGTTTGTTACATATCATTGTTTACTCGCTGCGCAAATACTGTTGATTGTCCCTTGGAACACTACAGAAATGCTTACTAAATAATATAGGATCCACATATCTCTGTATATCTTCCCTGTTCTCTGGAATTGCTTCATGGATAAACTAGAATCCCATTTCTGTTCTTCAGATATGAGAATAACTTTATAAAAAACAGTAGTAGAATTTGATGCACACTACAACTTTTTTGTCAATACATATTTGGTAAACAAACTTGCACAATATGTGAAAAAGCTAAAACAAATCATTACTTGAATAAGATACATCTTCTGAAATTGATTTACACTACCATTATCAATCATCCATGCATATTGTATCTTGTAATATGTATTTGGGCTCATTACGATCGATAATCTTTCTGGCTACTTCAAATGATGCTTCTGAGAATAATGGGAACATAAGCAGTGCCGTACTGCATGCCTTCATGGATTCAGTTGTAATCTGCAAGTTTTCAGTTAGTCATAATGCAGTGCCACTAAAGTATACTCTCTCCTGACATTTTTAGTTGACGTTAGTACATGGCAATTAGTTCAAAAATGAACTAAAAATCCTCTCTTAACGTCAACAAAAATTGTCCAGCAGGAGTAAGTGTATAAAAACATATTCAATAGCCCGTATGCAGAAAAAGCAGAATTACCCTAGCTTAGGAGGTATAGTTTGCTCAGCATCATTGTCTTGTGGTGGAGTGTTAAGTTCAATATGAACAGGAATATTGCCATTCTCAACAACTGAAAAGTTGTATGGAGTTGGTGAATCTCGGTTGACTTCACTCGCTGCCTCTTTCTCATAGAGCTGAGCAACAAAATAAATTCCAATCAATTATGTAATGGACTGTATATCCTGTGAAAGTGTTTGTCATGATTTGTCATATACCTTTTTGTATAAGTCAACATTTTCTTGACGAATTAGATTGGCCTTTTTGTATAGGGCCACGTTGTCTTGTTGGATGAGACTTCCCTGCAAATGAGCCAAAAATGAGCGAGTACTCAGTCAGCTTGCTGAAGTTCATAGACCTCGTTTTTAGAGTAATAATAGAATATAATACAGAACCTTTCGATTCAGTTCATGAATTTCATCGATCAACAGTTGATCCTGAAAGCAAGAAAGTTGTTCCTCAGTTTATTCTTGGATGGACCAACAAACTCATGAGGGGGTTAGCATGTTTACCTTTTTTGTGCGGATGCAACGTAAGCTCATTTCTAGCTTATTTTCAAGATTTTGAAGTTCCTTGATGTCCAATCCAGAAAGATCTTGTCCCATCAACTGCCTGCAATCAATCAAACATTTTTATTTAACTTGACATTTTGTTTATGCATATGCATGTGTTAGTGTTGTTTTATTAAAATTAAAGTGAGAAAAAAATTGGTTTGTCCTATAAACTATGTTAATATCACAATTTTCGATAACATGAAAAGCTAAATGGTGGAAGTTAATTATAATACATAAATACTACTCCATCGTATCTAAAATATAAGTCCATTTGAACATTGACATGGTCTCCACACCATAGCACTCTGGCCAATACCATCCATATAAACAAATGGTTTCAAATAAAAAAAAGTTATATACTCCCTCTAGATTTCTTTTGTATTCATCCTAATGACAACAATAAGCCTCAGGAGGGAGTATTAAACAACATGCTTTATGATGATTCTAGTAACATCAACCATTCAAACTTATGTAAGGAATGCACATGATCTTTTAGAAACTATAGATTTATAGTGATTGAAGTAAAAAAGAGTTGACTTAAGATTCAATTGGACTTATATTTGGAATCAGAGGGAGTAAAATGAAGAAATTTTGAATTATAAATGGCTTGGCACAGGAAATAAACTGTTACATGCTTTTACTGATATCCTCATTAGCAATCCAGTGGAACACATATTTTAGTATGTAACCTTTTTAAACTTTGTTGTTGTGCGCTGCATCTTTCTTGTATACTAAATTCATTTTTTTTCTGTTGTGTAATAACTTATATACTATGCACCAACAAGTTGGAGATATACTTGTTAGTTGTTACTCATATTTCTAAACTTGCATCACCGAGAGGTATGTAATATTTATAGATGTCTCGTCAGAACCTGACTGAGATTTTAGTTGCACATCAAATGAGAATTGGTGATCAAGTGTTTTGGCATGCCAGATATTTCTTCTTTTTCTGATTCTATTCTAATTTGTGTTTTAAACATTTGTATATTTTAAAGCCAATTTAAGCACTTCTGCTCAAGCTTTGTTTAATTTTTTTTTTACATTTGATAAAATTCTGATTGATACTTTGAAATTTGCAGGGTTTGTAGCCATACCGATGATTTTCTTGCAAGTTGTGCAGTTGTTGTCTCAAGCTTGCTGTCTCCCTTTGCCAGAACTATTAAATATGAAAAATAGTTAAGTAATGCAACATCCAAGATTGCCAAATGGCAGGTACAAACATGTTGCACATAAGCATGGCTGAGCGTCAGCTGACAAATTATATATTCTTATATGAAACAACGGAACTAAATGAGATGACATGCCATGTTTCAATCATAGGTTTGCACAGCATACAAAGTAATAAGAATTAAACCTTTTTTTTTGTGTATGTGGTTTTTTTTTTCCTGGAAACGGGTAGGGGGTTGTTGGATTTCTGCAGCACACAAAGTAATGGGAAGTATTCAGTTCACTTATGGTGCAGGTGTATATTGGCACTCTTTAAGATGAAATTAGAGGCAATATAAATGGGAAAATATTTCTTTAGATTCATGTGGCAATCATCTCAGGATAGATGCATCTGTTAATTACTGATCTTTACAGAGGATGGGAACTTGGACATGGTACATCTTTTTTATACCTGTGTTTCATATTCTGTGTCAATTGCTGTGTTTTATTTTGAATCTTCATACTCGAACTGTAAAGAATTGCATGGCTTATCTTCGCTCAAGAAGAGTAAGGTTTGGATCTAAAGTGGAGCTGTTTGGTGCTACCAATTTGATGTGAATTATATTGCTCATTGGTTATGCATACACACCCACATGGATGCCATTGGGTGTTTGGCGGCGAAATGAATATTCATTGATCAATGCAATTGTTGTTATTTGGTGGAAGCATTTCCTTCTAACTGGTCTGCACCTCTGCCAATAAATTTATCTATATGCAAGAACTTAAGCTTACAGACGATAGAGTGGAAATCTATTGTCGTAGGAATTAATGCAGTTCTGCTTTTTGACATACTTATGTGATAGCTAAGCAGTCAGCATGGAAGAGCTCAATAGTTCTCATGAAAAGGAGCATATTAAGAATGATCAAGTTTTCAACAATTATGAAGCCCTTGACACAGAAGTTATGATTTTGCTATCATGTCTTAATAACAAAAATGGAATCCTGGCGCTACAACTATATATATTACTGTTGCAAGAGTTTACATGACCAGGGTTGATTTTGCTATCATAGGCCAAGTTGGGCCCAATTGTTCTCTGTATTGCCATTTGCACACCTTAAAACTCTAATCCCTTGGACCGAAGGCAGTTTCAAGTGGCGATTGCATGGTTGCCTCTATTATTTGATTCTCAGCTTTGTATATCCATGCTGGATTCGTTTTTGGATGATGAGGAGCTGGCTAAGTTGAACCTCCAATATATTAGGAAAAATTAACAGAATTTAACGCAAGTTGCAATACAGAGAAAGTGGACAAAATGCTGATTAGTCATTTCAGCGCCTAAGACATGGACCAAATGAGCACACCAGTATTGAATGTAGTTTTACTGTAAAATACAAAGAAAATAGACCTAGGTTATCAAGTCCTTGTCAGCTTACAATTCTTGTTGCACTTAAAGACTCGTCTAGAGCGATACAGAAAGCCTAACACTATATCTACCACTTTGTTCTAGAAATGATGAGATTATAGGTTGCCGCTGGAGGTCAAAGTCAATTCAAATAGGGCATAATATTCTCAATCTCACAACTTTATAAACTTTTTGGATTGGATGGTTTCAATTGTAATAACAGTCTAAACATTTTGGATGTAAAAAAAAGTTCTAACATGAATGGGCTAATCTAGTAGATTAGCATCAAGTTTGGTCATTACTTCATTGATGCAAATCTAACTTTTCAGTAAGTAGTTAACTTTGTCAAATATTATTGACAGTGAACCATGTTAACATCTACGGATTTTTGTCAATGCTTTTGTTGTTATGGGAGTTCATATATAACCACATGCATATATTAATATCAGGCCAACTGATTTTCTTAGACAAAAGAATAAAAGGAACAAGTAGCTTTTTGAAAGACTATAAATGGCTCAAATACTACTCAAATGAGGATCGAGGAAAGGTGTGTATTATACTTTCCTAGTATAATAAGGCTTTCTTTGGAATGAGGGATATGGGAATGAATTTTGAGGTTTAAATTTACAAGTAATTTTCATCCAAATAGAGCCCTTTGGACAGCAGGAAACAAAAGAAAAATCAAGAGTAAATAAGCAAGACACTAGACTTCTTTAAAAGTTTCATCAATGTAAAAGTTTCATTAGAAGTTCACCTACTTAGACGTTCCTGTTGAATAGCAACGGATAATGAACTCTATTCAAAAATTTTCTTTTATTCATGTTTTATATCATATTTTAAATCGAACCTAAGAGTTTCCTTGCAAACATTAATAACACAACCTTATGTTTGACGGAACTTTATGACCATGAGAGAATTTTTCTCGACCATGGCTCTAGTTGAATGACAAAGTGAAAATTTAGTTCTGAGAGCAAGTGTCTTTCTCTAATCGCACACTCTATGAAACACATTGGACTGTTTTAGAGCCGTTTGAAATTATTTTAGGCAGTGGTCTTTTTTTATAGGTCATCCAAACACTTGTAATTATATGTCTATCAGTGAGAGTGGACACTCCAACCAATATCCGTAGTTTAATTTCTCTAGGCCAGTTCATTATCTCTCTATTTATAGCAAGTATACTGGTGGGTGAAACACCCGCCTCGTCAGCCTTCGTTCTGAGCTGGAGGAGAGAGAAGCAAAGAGAGAGAAGACTGTCGGCGATTGTTTCGTCGTCTGCTTGTTGCGGGCTAAAGCAGCACACCCAAGAATGTTGTTGGCTCTCATCCAATGATTGAGTGTTTAAGTAAATATTAAGTAATAAAATAATCAATTTTGATTGAGTTGGTAGCTAAAGCTCACTATACAAGTGAACTTTGTTGATGGTTCAAAGTGACATGGCATTCGCTATTTAGTCGGCAGCCGGCTATATTATTAGCCATGCTCTTATATCCACAATCCTCATGTCCACGATGTTGTAAGTTAATGTACTATTTTATGTTTTTTGTTTATGAATGACAATATAACCTTATACTTAACCATTTTGTGTTGCAGATTTAATAGGTAATAAGGTTAAGGATACGTCTAGGATAAGTATCTGTCTTGAGAATGAACATAATGGAACTTAGATGGAAGGCTTTGGATTCCTAACAAGTACTCCCTCCATACTCACTTTAGAGGGCGTTTAGGACATGATTTATAATACCAAAAAGCAATTAATTAAGAGGTATGCCCTTAATAAATACGGTCCTAGGTCCACTTCATTCACTAAAGTTGCTCCACCCGATTGGTTGTTGCGATTCTGCTGAGACGTGAGGTTGGAAGTTCGACTCCCAACGGCCTTAATTTTTTACTGCGCTTCTTCCGAGACGTGAGGACGCCCTGCTTTGTGAAAATGCTGCCTTTGATAGGACGTCCTCTAAACTGAGTATGGAGGGAGTATGTCAATAGTATAAAAGGAGATTGACACTAGTAGCTTGATTTAGGAAGCCAGTAGATTGGATGAATGCACACTTGTGAACTCTCACTTGAGAATCGGAGTCAATATAAGCCTCTTAATGAAGAAGTCTAACAAGTGGTGAAGGAAATAGAAAAAAAAATGGCTGAACTAGAAATTCCCTGCTCATATAGTGTCAATTAATGTACAATTTTGGGGCACTGGAGAGAGTGTATTGTTTTAAGCAGGCAATATGATGCTCAACAAAAAGTTCATAGATGGTTTTATTGTACAGGTATAGAGCTAATCAAGTTTGGGAATTGCAGTATTCCCTAGATGAGCAGAAGCTCATTCACGAATTGCACCGAATAATTTTCTATTTGAAAGCAAATATTACTGTTGGAGGAGATAAACACATTCAATAAGTTGGAAGAGATGATCAAGCCAGTGACTTCTGTGTCATTGGGCGATCCAGTGAATGGTCGATGCAGAGCTGGTGGTCTAGTGAGCCTACTATTTTTTATTGGAATTAGGTAACATCTATTTTGTGCTTGGAGACTATTTAAGGGATATTAATTAACCTCTTCTAGACTTAAAAAAACACTCTTCACCATTTATTTCAGTGAAGAGTTTTAAGTAAGGAAAGAAACACTGGTGTGAAGGTTTGTGAGATCATAAGATCGAGTGCATGATACAGTAAACTCATGTGCTACTTTTCCACGTGTTAGCATTGGAAAGACATAGAATATAGTTAATATTGATGTTGAGCTTCAAATTAACTTTGTGGAAGGCTTCGTCAAGTATATGTTTGCAGCCCTCTATTCAAAACTGACGTCACTAATAGTTTAAAACTGACTCAGGAAGGATTTGCAAGCCTCTCAACATTTTGACATACGTGGATGTCTTCATTGACAGCCACGTTCGTTTTTACCGACGTGGTTGCCTCTGGTAGCGAGGCGTGGCTGGTTCCCTTCCATGTCGGCCCGTTAAGGCCTGTGTAGGACCAGGCTCAACTGTGTAAAGAAAACACGACTAGGCCCAACTGAAGCAAAGCAACTGATGATCTTCTTCCTCCGGGTTGTCTCATTCGACATTGGATTTTCAGAAGAGATAAAAAAAAAGAATGAGCTCAACAATGTTCCAGAAAAAAATGAAATTGTTCCACCTAATGAATCTGAATTTCAGATTCTCATGTGAATTGTTCTAGAGGTAGAAACTAATTGTTCCAGGCACAGAAAAGTTGTTCAACAATCAACTTAAATCTCTCTTGTTCTTAGTACTAGTCGGAGGAGAGAGAGAGAGAGAGAGATGGTCGGTGTAGAACACAGAGAAGAGCACTGGAGAATGAGCTATGGCGTGTGATCCGCAATAGATGGAGCAAATTTAATCGAAGGATGAACAAAGATTTGGATGCAAATGGTAGAAAAATCATAGGACATATCTGGCAATGAAAGAAAGAGGATGGGCGAGTGAGCAAAGCTTGGTGTATCGAGACGATGGACGATAGTTTCATAGGGAACAGATGCAATCGATCTGAACGAGAGGGGGTGGGCAGACGGAGACTCGGGTCCGACTGGGCGGACCCGATGAATCCCCCACATCGTCTGCCAGTGCCACCACCAACACGGAGCCCAACACAGGGTTATGCAAAGGAAATTGCCAACAGCACCAAGTGATGCATGCATGCTTCTCACCGCTAGAGTAGCATGAATAGGCTAGGTTCACCTAACGTTTTAAATGTCAGATGAAAATTGTTGTATGTTCATGATTGGTTTTGTTTCTACTACTCTCTCTATTTAATAGCTGTTAAAATAAACATGAATGGTAGAGTATCATTGTAGAAAGACATGAATAAGATATTTATTATTACTATCTTATAAAATATTTCTAACACACATTTTATGAAATTTAATGTTTATTATATCCATCATAAAATATAATAACTGTTACAGAATCTGAATATAATAAATAAATATCATATGCATGTACTCTTGCTGGCTCCTAACAGAATATATGACAAACAAAGGAAAACGAAAAGAAAATAATGTTGCCAGTTGAACCCAACCACACAGGTACGGTTATATATTTCTTCACGCTATGGGCTCTACTTTATTACAGATTTTTTATGCAATCTGGAGTCAACATAAAACTATAGTGCTCTTATGATTTATGTATGTGTTAATAAATATTAAGAGCGTACTCCCTCCGTTCTAAAATTGTTGTCGTCATTGACTTTTTTCGTTACCTTTGATCATTCGTCTTATTCAAAAGATTTTAAAAATTATCATATATTTTTTTATGATTTGTTTTATTACTCAATAAACCTAAAATATGTTCAATAATTTTTTGTATTTGAGATAATTTTTTGAATAAGACGAATGGTCAAAGTTCATGAAAAAATCAATGACGACAACAATTTTAAAACGGAGGGAGTATAATCTAATGAACATAACGAATGGTGGAAGAACCAAGCAGCAACATAAGACCGCCTCCTTTCCCACCCTTCGTGCCTCCTCTCAATGCCCATAGAAACAAGAGAAAATTCCCTCTATGGCCTCAAAAAAAGATGACCCTTCCTTCAATGGTCCTTCCAAAATCGAATTTCTCTATGAGACCTAAACCATTTTTCCCTTCCTTCTATGGCCATTCCATCAGATTTAGGACTTAACAGTGTTAAGTCTAGTGTAAAAAGACCGTTTTACCCCTAAAATGAAATGAATTTATTAAAAAAAATATTCGGTTAGAAGTAATTATCTTCACGTTCTGTTGTACATACGAAAAATGTATTTCGTCTTGTTTAAAAATTAAACTGATTTAAATTTGCATATTATTTTAAATTTCGGCTTGTTTAAAAATTAAACTGAATTAAATTTGCGCATTATTTTTAATTCAGTTCAATTTTTAAACAAACCAAAATTTGAAAACAAGCCAAAATATATTTGTGTATGTACAACACAGCCAGAAAATAATTACTTCCAGTCAAATATTTTTTTCAAAAAAATAAGTTCATTTTATTTTAGGGGTAAAATGGTCTTTTTACACCTGACTTAACACCGTTAAGTTCTAAATCTGACGGAAAGACCATAGAAGGAAGGGAAAAATGGTTTTGAGTCTTATAGGGAAATTCGATTTTGGAAAGGCCATAGAAGGAAGGGTCATCTTTTTTGAGGCCATAGAGGGGATTTTCTCTAGAAACAACACCGAGACTACTCAAGCAGCTCACTGCCATCTAAAAGAAGGCCCGGCCATTCCCCTAATCTCACAAACCGTCCTTCACTCACACTGTACTGCTACCAAGTGCCCCAGGATCCGCCACATAGCATTGCATGTTCACACGGAAAACAAAGATGAAACAAAAATAAATAGCATTGCCTGCCCGGCTGTCCACTAATGTGCCACAAAACGGCGCGGTGGAGCATGCCTACTTGCCTAGTCTTGACTACACATGCGTGGTAGAGCATACCCTAGTTAGACATTGCTTATATGGCGGCGAGAGTGAACCAAAATTATTACCTAAACGCCATTAATTTAAAACCAGGAAAAGTACTTGTTCATAGTCTGTGTGGATATGCATTCATTGGGTTATGGTGTTGTGTAGTTAACGACTACACATCTGGAATGTCAGCATCACCAGTAGTTAACGACTACCATTTTGTCCCACACCCCTGCAGTAGCTTCATGTATGTTCAACCAACTATATATGCCTAGTATCTGCCGTGTGATCATCCAGTAAGGTACACCTCATAGTCAAAGAGCATGCAATAAGATATTTACATGCAATAATAGATGACAGGTCACAAGAATTAAAGTAGTAGTGTGAATGCATATGAGTTAATATAGCTTGGTATAACTAATGGTAGATATGGCAGGCCGAGGTGGCCTCGTAATTTATTCTGAAAGAGTTTTTCAGGTACATATATAGATGGATTAAAATGATGATGACTATAAGACGTAGACCAGTCTAGCTGTTAAAACAAGTATATCATTTGAACCATTTGAATTTAAGATTCGAAATTTATGTCTAAAGCAAATGTTTGTTTGTTCTACGTGCAAGATGTTGAGGGCATTAGATAAGCAAGCTAATATAAATAACTACCTAGCTAATAGGCAAAGAGAAGAGATGACATTGTAATACACATCCCACTCCTTTGTGTCAATTTGCATGATTTCGCATTGATTACATATTTTCTTTGTTCTCTTGCAATTTATGTATACATTATAAATTTATGTTTGTTCCAGCTACCATTTTCCTTGTTAGAGCATGCATGCAACCGGTTGATTTCTCATTACATCATATTCGAAATTCTGGACACATTATTTTATCAATATATATATAACGTAACCGTGTTAAATGTGGTCACCAGTTCCAAGCGAGATCTAGAATTTTTCTCTCTATCTGTTTATTTAAATCATTGGTGCATACAGATGCGTATGGATGGTGCAGAGAGCAAAGTCCTTTCAACTACTAATTTACTGACAACTCAGTCCTTTAGATCTGAACTTATTTTTTCTAATATTATATAGTAAGTAGTGCACAATAAATTTGATGTGGTTAAATTAATTATTAGTCTAAGAAGCTCCAAAAACACAAGAAAATCAACATGGTGTTGTGGCGCTACAAAAAAGCTTGGCATAATCTTCTGCACATATCTAACAAATATGTTGTATTTCCATTAAAAAAAACAAATATGGTTGTATAGGCATACCTTAAGCTCTGAGTTGGGGTCTGCCACAACCTCTTGCTCCTCCTTCATTCTGCTATATCGATCAATCACTGATTTCATGCTGCAAAAGACAATATTAAAATGTTAATATTTTGCTCAAAAGTCAACATAATTTTTCTTATAAAAGTTATACAAGTAGATTTTATGAAAATAAAACTATCCATACCATTTAAACATAAAAATACAACTTTTCATTTTTTTTAAAGAATTACAACAATATTTTGATCCTTAGTAAAGGAATCTACAAACTTTTAGGCTGACATCACCCATAAGTCACACATGAAACACATATATTGGTCCCACCTTTTATATAGACATATTAGGCTTATAAATATTAGATATACTCAAATTCATATTATCAAGTATCAGAAAACCAAAACTATATTGGAAAACAAAAATAGATCAGAAAACCACCTTATAGTACATTTTGAATAACCCATACATTGAAAAACCATACTAGAGATCAAGAAAACCACAATACAAAACAAACAATAAGTACTATGTACAAGAGTTGCCTAATTATTTTGTCTCAAACAATACACACTTAAATTCTCATTAGTGACTCAAGATCTAAGCACCAACATAGGTAAGTAAACTAGTGTAATGTGTGCCACCTTGCGTTATTGCTAATATCCCCAACATCTATGCTATCCTCTATGCTCTGTCACCATTGACCTGATTAAAACCATCATGAATTGTTGCCTATCTTAATATAACAATGCCTCCAAGCTCTAACTTCTTTGACTATTCTATATGGCACTTCCGGATCTATGAACCCTCACCTCTACTATCATAGCATTCGGTAAAAACCTAATTCACCATTCGACCACCACTGAATCAGATCTAGTATGTCTCTTAACACATCATTGAATGGTTTTATATAAAATTTTAATCAATTATTAATTTAGATCTAGTGATTTAAAATTTCTCATTAGATCACCCTATCACCTACCCCAACCCTTTCCATAACTCTACCTTTGCAAGCCCCTAAATGAGACTTTGCTCTCCATACACGCAACAACCTACATCTGGATGAGATCTCTACGAACTATCAGTCGTTCAATTTACGCCTTGAAGTTTCACCACAACTTCCACCTCTGCCACTTCTTAGAGCTATAATTAGATCTGAGAACCTAATTTGTCTCATTATTCCACAAGACCCCCACATGACTTAGTTATGATCTTGAACTCCTATGTCCTTCCATATATCACATCGGAATAACATGAAGGCATCACCTCTTATCATAATAAGATTGGGTGAACGTCAACCCTAATATTTATCCTCTATTGATGAGGGTGGCACTTAGAGATATAATTAAGATTAGAGGCATCAATAAATCCAAAGGAATGAAGTGATATCTCCAAAAGTTTTACTCGAGGGATGCATACCAACTCCAAAAAAAATGATAATATAGAGAGGTGAACCTAGAGGTCTAGAAATAACCTATCAATTCTCGATTTAAGGTATTAAAGAGTAATATATAATTTTTCCAAATTAAGGAGACATCATGAGGGGAAAAAACACAACTATCGATAGAAGCATAAACTGAGGATGAATAATCCGATGGACAAACACCAAGAAAATATAGGCAAACTAAAAGCTGTTTTAGAATTCAACGGAATCTGTTACCACCTGGTGCTGGCATATTCGTAGAGGCGGCCAGTGCTGGAGAAGATTACGAGTCCGACCTCAGCGTCGCAGAGGATAGCGAGCTCCCTGGCCTTCTTGAAGATCCCGTTCCGCCGCTTGGAGAACGTCACCTGCCGACTCGTGGAGTTGTCGATCCGCCGTATCACTATCTTGCCCCGCCCCATCCTCCTCAAGCTCCAGTTGGTCTCTTGCACGCAACAGCAGTAAGAGAGAGAGAGAGAGAGAAAGCTATAGAGGCTCCCAGCTGGTGTCCCAGATAGGCGAATAATTGAGAGAAGTAGAGAGGAAGAAGACGGGAGAGGGACGATGAGTCTTTGTTGGTGGCTTTGCAACTTGTCTTTCCTTTAGTTGCTTTCTTTCCTTTATTTAGCAAGGAAATCGAGGATGCGATTTGTCTCCCGATTGGCTAGGGCAACCAGATGGGTTAATTTATTGAAATGCTAAATAAATGGTGGTAACCAGAGGTCTTGGTAGCTTCTGGAAAGAGAGGCTTGCCTGAAATTGGTTGCCCGCACAAAAGCTAAAGCAACCTCATTTCCATAAATTTATGTTGTGCCTAGACGTCACCACGGCATCCACACGTGTCTCAAGTTACAGGTACTTCAAATAACTTCTATATTCGATTCTATTCTATTTTGTCCTTATCATCTCTCACCACGACTCCTCATTATATTATGGATCTTTTTAATTTTCAGCTCATTAAAAGTTTAGGTAACTTTTGATTACCGCTTTGAACTATCAAATATAAATCTAATAATTTATAATTATTATATATATAATTCTAAAAAAATTCAAACCGTAAAGTAACAAAACGATTGACTAAAATAGTCGATTAAACACTAAAACGTATAGTATATTATTATGTCGAACCTTTACTTATAGGCCATATATATAAACTGTTGTACATATACACATTTTATATAGATATAATATTCTTAACTATGTAGTACCTGGCACATGACTCGCCATTGTATATACAGGGTGGGTAGTACATAACGCCATTTGGATGGCGGGAACTTTTCCCAAATGTATTGTGACATTTTTGCATTCTAAAGAGGGTTCTCAATGTAAGCCTCAAAAAAAAAAAGTAAGCCTCATGTGTGCATCTATCGTGGTTACATAACTGGAACATCTTTTTTTTTTTTTTGAGTCAACACTGGAACATTTTACTACTAGTAGTATGGTTGAATAACATTTGGTCCGTACAACGTTATTAGGAGAGAGAGAGAGAGAGAGAGATCCACAATGACATATATAGAGCATGTTTAACATAAAGAATGATGCAAATTATCATGTGTTTGTATATCTACATTCAACTAGACGTGAAGTAAAAAAAAAAAAAAGACCCCTGATCGATATATTGCAAGCGGAAGAAATTTTCTCACTGAAGGAACAAACGAGAAAACATCCAAAGGCCTCGTCCAACTGGGCACCAGTGCTCCATATCAGGATTCAGCCAAACGAGGGTTAGCTTTCTCCTGACCTCATCAGGAGCAATGAACAGAGTAGTTAAAACCTGTTGTCAATTCATTCTGTAAAGCAAGCGAAATTCCAAACAGATGTCGTCCCCTATTCATCAGACTAGCGTAGCCATCCTGTTCAAAGTCAGAGGTCTCCTCTCTACGTAACCTAAAACAAATGTAAATGAAAAGATCAAGCTATTAAATGTGAACGTGACTAATATATTGGGAAGTTTTAGTTAGATTACCTGCGCGTTGTGAAGTATCGTGAAGTACAGATGGAGTACTCGTCCTTCTATATGGATAAAAATGGGCGCAAATAGTCTTATCCTTTAATTCATTATCAAGCAAGCGTGATGAGTTTTTGCACTTTTCTTCAACATGTGTATGGTAAAGATGGTTTTCTGTAGATTAGCTACAAGACCTTTGCAAGGTCTGCTCCAGTTATATCTTTTGTCTCATGAGCATTGCTTTAGCATCTGTCACGTATTATTTTTCTCAAAAGAATATTTGTTTCTAAATTAGCCAAAGCTTAATAGGTCCATTTCTTATATTGTTTCATTTTGTTTTTTCTTTCAGGGTACTTTATTCTCTCGTGTGAAGCTCAAAAGGTGAAGGTGTGCCTTCTGTATGACTGAAGAAACTGATCCACAAAACAGTGGTAGTGATACACGATTATGCATGTTCGTTATACCACAAACTCCAAAACCTCGATTTGGGAGCTGGAACGACTTTACCCAAACGTGCTGCAAGTGTCAGCTAGTGTTGACTGTGCTGTGGTAACCAGTTAGGAAAATATTTGCTAGTTCAGATCTCTTTGTTTTTCCTTCGGCAGAAGAGTTTAGATTTGTTTTTTCTTGTTAGATGCATATTTAAGAATACATACTTTTATGCTGATAGAAAATTTATCCATAATTATAAATGGTAATTCTTAAGAATACATCATAATAACACCAAGCTGCAGCCTTCCTATATGAATTTCCCAGCACCGCATGGAAATAGAGCAAGTGACTCAAGATATATGTTAAATAGGCATGATGACTCTATTATCCTCTCCACCAATATGTATTCATTCAACACGCTTTATACTTTTCAAGAAGGAATAACAATCAAATACAAGAAAAATAAATAGGTAAATATAATCCATGCCTAGTTTAGAAGCTCATGCTCTAATCGGGTAGGGCGCACAAAGGAAAACTATCTGTATGAATTATTAAGAAAGGTATAAATTAAAAAAAAACTGAGACAATATACTCATACGTCAAAACTGCCAAGAAAAAGTTTTATTGCGTGAATAAACACTAATAGTCAAAGTTTAAACAATATTACCATGTGCAATTAAAATATACTTACCTATAACTGCGATGGAGAACCAGAGAGTACATCATGTAGCTGAAATAAGGGAAAACAAGGACCTCTTATGTTTTATATAAGCCTAACTATTCGTGTGCTTGTAAATTTCTTGTCGATCTATGCTACAATTTAGTCACGCTTGTAGCTAGCAGTATGTAAAACCCTCTAAAAACCTCTCCTGAGTAGATTTCATCATTCCAAATGACCGGAGACATGCATATATAAGCCTATATGCACAGTACAAAAATCTATTGATAAACTAACGGGATCGAGATCAAGGTCAAAAGGTTTACGTGTAGGAGAAGCATTAGGTCCATCTTTTGGCGTATAGACTTTTCGAGAATAATTTAGTTGGCCAACTAGCCCTACGTATAGCAAGGGTCGTCAATGGCATTTTTGCTGTAGCATGGCACAGCATCAGACGATAGATAGTTTTGCAGCACCTTGCTATATACGTCGGTACTCATCATTTCGTCTCACACGAAAAATGGTAAGAGCTGTAGCGGTCCTTCTC
The DNA here is from genome assembly GCA_030378355.1 of Eleusine indica. Lineage (NCBI taxonomy): Eukaryota > Viridiplantae > Streptophyta > Magnoliopsida > Poales > Poaceae > Eleusine > Eleusine indica. The sequence continues at coordinate 11,715,260 of CM059502.1, forward strand.
AAGTGAACAATGATTTTTGTGTGGTCTTTTATGATAGACAGAACACGAATAGGTACAGTCGATGGTTCGATGGTCCACAATGAACCATATATAATTTAATGAGCTTAGAAGATGATTATATATCAACCCTCATTAAAATTATATATATATATATATATATATATATATATATATATATATATATATATATATATATATATATATATATTGTCGTATATGGTCACATAGCGTATGAGCTAAGCAAGAATCAAATGATCGCTATGGACATATCTTGATGAGTTTTAGAATCTCCTAGGTCAGTCAGTCATATATAATATAATATAGACCCCATTATAAAATCAATGCAAGCAATACTTGTCCCATGAAGCCACTATATATTTTATACAAGTGTTCTATGTGTTGTCTAGCTATCATTGGTTATAGGTTGCATAAACTTTTTATACTTTTATTATTAAAATTATGTGTGTATGGATCTGACACTCGGCAACTAGCCGGTTTCCGGTAGTGGTAGTAGTATATATATATAGCTATAGATAACAAGTTGTTTTCACACTGAGGAATTGCGCAGATATTCGGTTCTAAAGACATGTATGAATAGCCAACTTCGTACATCCACAATGGATCCATAGCTAACAGCGTCGACCAACTGCTCTTCAATTGTGTCAGTCAACTAACTTTTCTGCAACGCCTCGAGATCAGACGAAGTTCCTTGGTCTGCTATTCGCCGATGGAAAATTGGAAATCATTGCGGCCCTCCGACGATGTCATGTGACGGCCATGCGGCCACACACAGTGCCTGCACGTTGCGGCGTCGCAAACGAGCATAGGATACAGCACTCCCGATGTAGCAGCAGCAGCACACGGCCTGATCATCCAAGTATGACTTGGATTTTTCGGGGACCGTTAACTTTTAGTTAGGGTAAAGTATTGTGGATTCCAAGTGTCAATCATCTCTCAGTCTACCACAGGGTAAAAGCAAGATTTTGTCCAGCAAAAGCAGCCATAGGTTGATTCATTTGGCCAACGGATGCGAAGCACAACCATATGCGTACCGTTTGTTTTCCTATGCCTGGATTCCAATCCCTTACTTTCAGGCCCTGATCCTCGAGAGACCAAAGGTACTAGGAAACAGGGGCGTTAGTCAAAGTTTAAATATTTTATCGTGACATGATTTAATAACCTAAAACAATGCAATTATTGTCTGGTGCTTGAACTATTTAAAGTAACTGTCAAAACAACAGAGTCATGTGATATTAGTTTTGAAAGTGCGGATAAGCTTTCGGCTTAGCTACTATTCAACGACACGTAACCAAAGCGCTGTCGTTGAAGGGAAGTCTCTCGAAGCGTAACTGCTATCCTTGTGCCTCCCATCGGTCGTGATAAGAATGGATAATATAAATATTAGCGTGGGTTTGGCCATTCACGTGTCAGAGATTCGAGCTGTCGACCCCTTTTGTAGTGCATTTTACATTTATGGGAAACTGAATTTCCACTTTATCAGACAATTGATGATGAGGTGCATTGTTTCTTTCTAGGCCCGTAAACAAAGCTTTCGTAGATTATTTTCCTTTTATGTGCTACCTTATAGGCTAACTGTTTCCTTGTTATTGTTCTCATAATTAGTTAAACTAACTATTGCTAGGGAAATGCCATTCTTATGCATGTATGCAACCATATCTTTGTTACTTACATGTAGAAAATATACATGGAGTTGAAAACAATTAGTAGCTGGATATTCCTCTTAAGCTCGAAACTTAGTTGTTTGATGCATTGACCTACAAACTTTATTCATAAGAGGTTCATCATTATTATGCAACACATCTTACTAATAAGATCCAGACTCTTATATGTATTGTAGGCTTATATTAGTTTGGGATCAACAACCATATTCTAGTATATGCTTTCCTCATGTATAGATGTAATGACTATATGCCCCTTCTTGAATATCAAAATATTTTCCTTCATTAGCTGTTGATACATGCACCTCATGAAGGTACAAATCTTTTAGAGGAGACCCCAACATATTGCCAAGAATTTAGTGTGAATTATGTAAACCACTATCTAGAAGAATTATATTTAAGCTACTTGCATAGTATGAACCATAATGTTGTTTGACTAATTTGAAGATTCCCTACTGTTTGTAGCAGTTACTCAATTTGTTATATTTATGTCTTGAAAATGTCAAAACATGCCCTGACTTACAAAATTCTTTCCCAAATAGAAATAAGTGACATCCAACACGATGGATCACAATAAATAACATAGCAACTATCAACCAAACAATGGAACTATAAAAGCTAACCTAGAGATACCCATTGTTGGTAGTACAAAAGTACATTAAGCAAAGATAAAAATTGAATAGAAATGGATAATAAGGGACCATATTAAATGTCTTATGTTATATATATTATTGAAGACAAGAGAGACTTATAGTGGAAAACTCAAGGCTCTAAAGCATTACACAATTAGCATTGCAAAACACCAACTATCGTGATGTTGAAATCTAATTTTATATTTGGTTTACCTATTTCTATTATGTAGTGATTTACATGCCAATCGTCATGTTTGGGTAGCATATGGTGGACAAGTCACCATCCATTGCATATCTTAGTTTTCACGGGACAGACTGACTAAGGAAGGACTGGCTTGAATGTGTTCTCAGTACAGAATGTGTGACGTATACCATCTTTTGAATGTCTACAAATGTCCACCTCAACAAAAAAAGGTATGTACAAAAGAAGTAAAAGGTTGGGAACGTAAAGGCAACTCATCTTTCTTGGTTGTGATGCTCTTAGATTTTTAATGTCATTGTTAATGTGAAAATTTTACTCATTTCAAAAAATAAAAATAAAAAGGCAATTATACCCTATTGTTTGGTACATGGTATGAAATTAATTAATCTAATATGTGAGTTATAAAAAATTGTTAGTTGCCTTCAACTATACACTTGTCCAGCCAAAACGAGTGTCTAGTTAGGAATTCTCGATGACCCTCTCTGAAACATAAGATAGATTCGTACTTTCTCTAGGTTCTAGTGACAGAAAAAGTAACAAGGCAGTGGAGCTAGTTGTGGCCAGGTTCTTGCCTTTCCATGTGTAAAACCAGACTCCAATGAGCAAAACAAATACATGTATGTTTTATACAAGACCTGAAATCTCTACAACTTCTAGTTCACCATCTTCATATACATGTATGGATGGGTATTGTATTGATTTTTTGTTATATTTTTTTGATGTGAATACAGTAGGAGAGTCTCCCACTGTGATATATTAATTAATAAAATAAAAGGAAGTTACAAAATACTTACAGAAGAAAGTGAAAGCTAAACAGCCCCATTGTCAGGGCAAAAGCAAAAAACCCACAGAGCAGAAGTGGGCAACTATAGAAGGAAACCTATGGGTGGTTAATTGAGTGTAACCAAGCAAGCAGAGAGTCCATAGTATTAGAGGTAGTTCTATGTACTTGTAAAGTGACTCTTTCTCGAAAGCAAGCCATCAGTTATGTGTCGTTGGAGCTCTTCCGTTGAAGATTAAACCATTTTTTTGTTTCCATATATGCCATGCTGCCATGATGAATACTTCCATGAAGTGTGGGTTGCAGAATTGTTGCTGGGCTGCCTGGATCATTGGGAAGAACTCAAGAGAGGTGTCCCAGTGAATATCAATCACGTCTAAGGAGGAAGAGATGCCCTATACAAAGGAACAACTATAATTGCAAGTGTATGCTCTACAAACACCAAGGAAGCTGCATTCCACCTATTCTTTGAGTGCGAGATTGAAACAAACTTTCACAAGCATTCTATAGAAAAGCATTCGAGTTAAGAACTTTCAATTTTCCCGTTTTGGATGGACTTGTTGTAGGTGCCCTTTGAAAATGGTACTTCTATATTATCCAAGGTTCATTTTGAACAAACTATATTGGAGTTTTATCAACAATTTTATTTTTAAAAGTGAGCCATCAAATTCATACTATATAAAAATTATTCTATAGTCCGTCTAACAAAAAGAAAAGGAAGAAACTGATTGATGGGCACTGTCACCTATATTTGGATGAGTTGTGGCTAGAAAATAATGTGGTTGTCATGTAGCCATGCTTTTAACGGTCCTTTTAGCTTAACATTTGGCACACCGTATGGTATCTGAATATTCTAATGAAAAGGTTGATACCTTGGTTTGGGATGGATTTGACATTGATGGTCCGACTACAACTGTATGCATGAGTTTTGTGCCTTAGCAACCTGGTATATCATCTTTCATTTGTTGTTGTTCTTGTCATCCTAAGATGAACAAGCAACTAAACTACAAAACGTATATCAAATCTTAAATTGAAACACACAACCAGTGGCGAAGCTTAGTTATGGTCAAAGGTGGCCATGCCCCCCCCCCCCCACTGCCATCACTAAAACACCCCTAAATAAACGGTAGTTTGACTACTGTTCACAAAAGTTTAGATGAAATTAGTGAAGCAGGCCCCCCTCCTCTCCCTGTTGAAGCTTTGCCACTGCACACAATGATGGGGTTTTGTTAGATCTAAAGTTTAGCTTTCGCTATTTCACCATGCCTAAGAGAAACTATTTACAATAGTTAATGTGGTACCTCAAGTGCAATCGACAAGCACATGCCAACTATAATTAGCCCGTTCAAAAAGAAAGGGTAATAATTGCAGTTCAAAAGAGCAAGAACATTTTATGAACATACTATATATGACATAAATATATGTTTTTAATGAAGTGCAAGTGGACACTAAAGATGGCTGAGGATTCGAAGTGGTTGAACGTCAAGACAATTTCAGTCCTTATCAATCACATTGATCCTACCAACGCAAATTCAAACATAGTCATGTTTAAAATTAGGGTGCAAGATAATGTTTTGAACGGATTTTAGAATGGTAAAGACGGTGATACTAAGTAAGTGCATAGTCATTGATATTTCAAAAACAATACAAAGGGTGTGATTGGTTGGCTGCACCAGGCCCCAGTCTGACTCACGGGATGCAACGCTTGATTGATTGGTTGGACGGACGGGTGCTTGAGCCCGGCTACCCGCATGCAAAAGGCGCTGCTCACCCTGGCTCTGCGGATGCGGGATTTTTGCTCATTTCTTCGGAGCCTGACTCACTGCATGCAGGCACGCACGTTTTGCTGCATCAGCATAGAGAGGAAGGAAGCACTAGGCCAACCAATCAACTTTATTATACATCCTGGATATATACAACCAAGAAACCAATCATGCTCACCTTGCATATGATGCGCCTGGCTCCTGAGAGCCTGACTCCCAGCTACGAGCAAGACAAGCCTGGTACACCAACCAATCAAGCCCAAAATTTTCTTCTGTTTCAACTGAACGAGCTTGAGCACCCTTGAACTTCGATTGTCGAACATCCATGTTGGGCTAGCTTTTGGGTTCACAATATTGGGGCTCCGACTGCATGAGTGGAGCCAGGCCCAAGAGCCAATGCAGGTTACCAAACAGTGCAAAGCTACACCTTTTGGGTCTGGACGGGGACAGATGCAGGTAACCAAACACGCCCATAGTGAATTTCCTCTTTCGAGTGCAAACGAGAGCTCTTTACATCAGAGTAATAGTAGTGGTTGATTTCAGGATGCAACAAGTGAACCCAATGCAAACTCAGACATGAACTCAAAATGATCACAAGGACGGGCAAACTAACCACGCCGTTGGCTACTCCTGATCATCGACGCAGAGGATCGCTAGCCATGTCATAACATAGTTCCGTACGCCTTTTAATTTGAGGCGCTACTAAACATGGCAGCTCGAACCAGACTAGGTTAGCCGTCCAATTTACGGGGTAGAGCCCATGGCATGTGCGCACCATTCACCTTTGCCGACGTCTAAAAATGGGTGACGAGGACGTACCACCTGATCGTGTCAACTGTCAAAAGGCGTCGCTCTCGAGCCGCCAATAATACTATAATCCAATGAGAGACACAAGTGTCAAACATCGGATGGTCGAAAAAGGGCAAGGTGACGAGATTGCGGCCGTGCAGGAACTTTGCCATATGAGGCAGATTCGTCCTGCCTTTCCAGGGAACCGGTGTATAAATTATATACTTTTTTCCAGTCGTTGTACGCTGCCGGCGGTCACGAACAACTTTACGGGGAAGTTGAACTGCAGGTCCAGCAAGTTGCCACATACAGCCCCAGGTTCCAAGTAAAGCGGCACGTTACTTGTGTCCCTTAAAGTAGTCTAATTAAGTGAGTGTGCAAGTTGAAGAGATGACGTACTGGTTGATGATTATACAAATGGGCGTACGCCTTTACCGATCTCTGTCAGCCGGTTGATGGTGGCAGCAGCACCGAGTCAGCACGGCCTCGGACAGAAAAATAAGGCCAACTTGTTCTTGGGAGGAATAAAACTTTCCTACCTGGGAGGTGCGGCCCGTCCCATGTGGCCGCCCGTGGCCGAGATGATAAGGTTCGCTCGTGTGCGCGCTTTCTCCGCTTTTGAGAAGCGCGACGGCGCTTGCGGCCGTGCAATTCGACTCGAGGCGACAGACGATGGCTCGCGTGCCGGCGCGCTCACCACCATAATACCATTGTCGAACGGCTCGTGCGAAAAAGCATCTACGAAAACGTGAGCCCGATTTTGCAGAATCCCGCGCGTCGCGGGCCGCTTGCAAAGCCTTCTATCCGGCTTTCCAGCCCACTGGAACGTGTGTGACCTGCTCTGAAATGTGGCACCGGCAAAGCTGGTGCGACATCGGCAACCGGCTCGTCGAGGAAGTGAATCCCGCTGCGCATAATGGCGTCGAAATAGCCACAGTACCGGAGGAGGACGATTACAGAAACCATGAGCATCGTCACGATATCAACTGCAGATAACGAAGGTAATTGATCGGTTTAAATAGTCGCTGCAGCTTGCAGCCTTCTCCTGTCCTCTCCCCACAAGGTAATTGCACTTCTAGGCATGGTGCCATTTTCTTTTTAGAAAAATGCAATTACATTCCAGCCTCCGTGTAGGCATGGACGCATGGTGCGAAACTAATCATCCCATACACAGGAACAGAGCGTCGGAGAAAGCCGAAGTAACGACGGTGGACGTCGCCGGCGAACTCCTGTGGACGCAGCGGGAACACTTGTAAACGAAGATGAATACACATGAATTGTGCTGCAAAAGCGGCAGCGTTTTCTATCTTTGTTCCTTGCTTAAGTAGTACTTGACTAGGTCGTCGTGGCCCCTGCTACTATGCGCGACATGCTCGGATCACGAGCATGCCGCGCCATGCGCGCACGACTCCAACTTGCCCCACACGAATGGCGCGTGCGTCAGGCCTAAGACTCGGACGCTCCAACAAACTGGACAGCGCCCCTAACTGAACATGATAAACATGATAAGGGAAATAAAAGAGGAAATAATAAACGCACAAGATTATAGACTATATCAACATTTCTCCGCCTAAGCTTGTGCGTCTTCAGTCTGAATGCTGACAACTCTGATTCTGCCCCGCATCCCCTGAAACTTGACGCGTGCAAGGGACTTAGTCAGAATGTCAGCCAGCTGATTTTCAGTTCCCACGAACTCAATCCTGATCCTGCCTTCAGCGACACATTCTCGCACAAAGTGATAGCGAATCCTGATGTGCTTACTTCGCCCATGAAACACTGGGTTCTTGACCAGGTCTATCGCCGACTTGTTGTCTATCTTCAGGGACGGCGATGTGACTTCGGTTCCCAGGATTTCTGACAGTAACCCGGCGAGCCAAACTCCCTGACATGCTGCGACTGATGCCGCCATATATTCTGCCTCGCATGACGATAAGGCAACTGACTTTTGCTTCTGTGACAGCCAAGAAATTGGATTCCGGCCCAGGTAGAACAGTACACCCGTAGTGCTTCTGCTGTCGTCTTCATCCCCGGCCAAGTCACTGTCACTGTACCCCATTAAAACCAGATCCTCAGCCTTGCCTCTTGCATACCGAATCCCATGATCACAGGTTCCTGCAATGAATCGCAGGATGTGTTTCACTGCTGCCTGGTGATCTTCATGGGGCTCTGCCATGAACCTTACTCACGTAATTGACTGAGTGAGCAAGATCAGGCCGAGTGTGAAGTAGATACCTCAATGTGCCAACAATACTGCGGTATTCTATGGCATCCACCAATGGCTTGGGGCTTTTCTTGAAGAGCTTCAGTCTTGCCTCCATAGGTGATGGGCTTGAGTTGCAGTCAGTCATCCCTGTCTTCTCGAGCAGACTCTGTGCATATGCAGTCTGACGAATTGAAGTACCATTGTAATCTTGACGTACCTCAACTCCCAGATATTAAGTGAGCAACCCCAGGTCACTCATGTGGAAGCGCTGATGCATTTCAAGCTTGAACTTGTTGATGTCGAGATCCACCGGACCAGCAATGAGAAGATCATCAACATAGACTCACACTACAAGAGGCCTGCTCGTCGTGCGCCTGGTGTAGACGGCGTGCTCATGATCGCTGCGGGTGAAACCCAGTGAGCAGAGAGATGTATGCAGCTTGGAGTACCAGGCCCGCGGAGCCTGCCGCAAGCCATACAGTGCCTTCTTCAACCTGAGAACCTGATGCTCCTTCCCAACAGTGAACCCAGGTGGCTGTTTGACATATAATTCCTCCTCCAGATCTCCATTCAGAAAGGCCGATTTTACATCCATATGACATACCTTCCACCCTTCATAATCTGCTACAGCTAGGATCATCCTCACTGATTCCATTCTTGCAACAGGTGCAAAGACTTCCTCAAAATCAACGCCCTGCTGCTGAACATATCCTTTTGTGACCAGGCGAGCTTTGTGCTTGACAACTTGCCCCTTTTCATTCTTCTTGGCTTTGAAGACCCACTTTAGACCTATTGCCCGTTGACCCTGTGGGAGATCAACAACATCCCAGGTGTTGTTTTCTTCAATTGAGCGCAACTCTTCTATCATGGCTGCACACCAGCTTGGTTCGCGCACAGCGTTCTCAACTGACGCCGGTTCCTCAGCACTGATGACATGGAGCTCATCTTGGATCACTCGATCAGCCAGTCCAGGCACCTCCGCCGGACCCAGGACGTTGTCAATCCTACGGAACCGCAGAGGCGCACTGTCATCATGCTCGACGTCGAGATCAGGAGCAGCACTGGGTGGTGTTGCGTGTTCCACTGGCGCCGGGCTTGGAGCTGGTGAAGGTGTTCGACTGCCTGCTGGTGGCGGTGTAGGCGGCTCCTCCGCCTCATCATGAGCTGCCACAGCACGGTACTCAGTGGTGGTGATGTGCTCAACCTGGAATTACTCACAGTCATAATCACCTCGAATGTCACCAACTTTCTCCCAATCCCATCGAGCGAGCTCGTCAAATACAACATCACGGGGAACGTGCGCACGCCCAGTTCGGGGATTGTAAGCTCGGTAGGCCTTGGAGCCGGGCTCATAACCCACAAAAATCATCTTGGTGCTACGATCATCCAACTTCTTGAGGTGTGGCTGAGTGTTCTTGACGTGGACAATACACCCGAAAGTCCGCAGGTGACTGACCGCCGGCGTCTTCCCAAACCAGGCTTCAAACGGCGTCATCCCTAAACACTCTTTGTTGGCGATCTGTTCAGTAGATAGACCGCAGTGACAACAGCTTCTCCCCAAAAGTAACTTGGTAGAGCTTTCGCCTTCAACATGTTGCGAGCTGTTGCCACGATCGACTGATTTCTACGCTCAACGACTCCATTCTGCTGCGGTGAATATGGCATCGTCAGTTGTCTTCGTACACCGGTGTCAGCACAGTGGTCGCTGAACTCAGTGGAGAGGAACTCACCCCCGCGATCTGTCCTCAGGCAGCTCAGTTTTCACCCTGATGCCGCCTCTGCTTCTACGCGAACTCGCTTGATAGCGTCTGCTGCCTGATCCTTTGATGACAACAGTACTATCCACATAAACCGACTGAAATCATCTACCAGGAGTAGAAACGACTTCTTACCAGCTGGTGTTGGTGGTGTGATTGGGCCACAAAGATCCCCGTGAACCAGCTCCAGTGGTCGCGCCGCCCTAAACTCCGCCTTCTCAGGAAACGGTGTGCGCCGGTGCTTGCCGGCAAGGCAGCCATCACACAACTGATTTACATGTTCGATGGGCGACATCCCGTGCACCCACTCTTGATTCGCCATCTTCCTTAGGTCCGGGAAGTTGAGATGGCCCATGCGTGCATGCCAGCGCCACGACTCTTCTGCGCCGTACGCCACCAAGCACACAGGTCGGGCGATGGTGGCGTTCAGCACATACAGCCTATTGTGAGCGCACGGAATCTTTGCCAGGGGTCGATTGTCAGCATCACTGATCCTCATCACCCCTTCTTCAATCAACATAATGTAGTCAATCTCCTCCAATTGACTGAGATTGATTATGTTGGTCTTCAACCTCGGGATGTAGTACACTCCCGAGAAGGCGCGGTGCTCACCATTCTTGCTACTGAATAGTACAGTCCCACAACCTTCGATGCGCACCACTGACCCATCACCAAATTTTACGGTGCCGCAGATGTCGGAGTCGAGATCCGCGAACGCCGTGCGCGCCCCCGACATGTGATTGGTTGCGCCTGTGTCAGCAACCCACCTGGAGGTGTTCTGATCTTCCTCCTCACCCAGCTGGGCGAAAACCTTCTCTTCCAAGAGGTGCACTTCGGCACGCTGCGGCGGCAGTGGAGGTGGTGTCGCCTTTGCTGCAGGTGGCGATTGTGACGCCCCTGCCGCCGTGAACTCGCAGGTCTCGGCGAACAGCAGGCTGCCTTCTTCTTCTTCCGCCACATGAGCTTGGCCCGACTTCTTCCCTTTGGATCTGCAGTCTTTGGCCCAGTGGCCCATCTTGCCGCAGGCCCGACACTGGTCGCCCGGTCCAGCTCATCGCGCATCTTCATCACGCGGCGCGCTGCTTCCATTGCCGCCGCCGCGGCCACGGCCTCTTCCTCTGCTCCGCCCGCCTCCGCTTGAACTGCCATGAGAACCAAACCCATCACTCTCACGTACCTTGAGTCGAGCCATCCACTCCTCTTCAGTAAGAAGGAGGCGGCCGCTGGCATCCTTGGCAGGAGTTGACGTCTTCCTCTTTCTCTGCTCGACGGCGCAGAGGTGGCCAATGACGACTTCGATTGAGACGGTGTCAAGATCTAGCAGGGTTTCGATGGAGATGGCCACCTGCTCGAGTTCCTCAGGAACGGTGTGCAGCACCTTCTTCATCACGTCCTTGACGGAGATCCGATCCCCTAGGACGCGCAGTTGATTAGCGAGCCCAGTTGCCCGGAGTACAAAGTCCTCCACCAGCTCACCGGAATTGAACGAGAGCTCGGTGAAGTCCCTGCGTAACTTCTCAGCGTTGGCTTCTCTCACTCGATCCACGCTGACACGCATGCTCCTAATCGCCTCCCAAGCCTCGCTTGCGGAGGCCTTGACCGCCAACCCGGCCTGTATGTCCTGTGGGACGGCACGCAGTAAGGCAGCCAGGGCGTTTCTATCGTCGCGGAAGTCAACGTCGCCGTACTCGATAGCATCCCAGAGACCCGCCGCCTGCAAATTCACACGCATCACAAGGACCAGTCGGTGTAATTGGTCCGGGTGAGCATCGGGTAGACGATCCCCGCCGTGGATTTTTCAACCACCCGCTCGAGGACATTGCGTTGGCGTGGCCGACGCGGTGGAGAAGATGGTGAGGCCCAATGATCACGACGCGGCGGAGGTTGTTCCCCATTGGAGCGGCGGCGACTCGAGTGCGAGCTTTGCGACATGATTCCCTGAATCGGAACCCGCTCTGGTACCACTTGTCGGAGAAAGCCGGAGTAACGACGGTGGACGTCGCCGGAGTAACGACGGTGGACGTCGCTGGCGAACTCCTGTGAACTGGACGCAATGCGAACACTTGTGAACAAATATGAACACACACGAATTGTGCTACAAAAGTGGCAGCGTTTTCTATCTTTATTCCTTGCTTAAGTAGTACTTGACTAGGCCGTCGTGGCCCCTGCTACTATGCGCGACATGCTTGGATCACGAGCATGCCGCGCCATGACGCGCCATGCACGCTCGATGCGCATGACTCCAACTTGCCCCGCACGAACGGCGTGCGTCAGGCCTAAGACTCGGACGCTCCAACAAACTAGACAGCGGCCCTAACTGAACATGATAAGGGAAATAAAAGAGGAAATAATAAACACACAAGATTATAGACTACTAGCAAAATGTCCATGCGTTGATACGGACTTTAATAACATTTGATAGATAAATTATAATGTATAATTTTAAAAAAATAAATTATATATTATTTTTAATTATGTGATGTTACATAGTCTAGTATCAATTCTCCCTTGCTTGCCAAGATCATTCTCCAGAACTCAAGATAAAATACCAAAACTAAATTGGTATTATTGAAGAAGGGGAACAATACTGCACAATTAGCATATGATGGGTACAACATACCTAGAGAAAATTATTAGTCAATGTGACTACACAAATAAAATTAGTCGGTGACCGTATGCCAACAATGTTCAAAACTTGGGGTTGCAAGATAGTAAGTGTACGATCTTAGCTAAACTAACAATCCAAGTTGAAGGAGGGAAAAAGAATGTGGTTTCGAGCGAGTAAACAAAGATAATTCTCTTATGTAATTAATGTATTTGAAATCTTGCTTGCATGGAAAGATTTCTCTCCTAACAATGTAATCAGCACACATCAAGAATAAAGACAATAATAACTTCATCAATTGGCTAGTAAAATGAATTTTAATGCTGATATATTAATATTCAGTAGTCCATTAAAAATAGAGCTAACCCAACAGAAGTTTTATACAACTATTCTCATGAGAATCAAAATTTCAAGCATACTTAAACATATTCATCTGATGAATTGATACATAGGATTTTTCATTGCAATACAATCTAGATGCAAAGTGTTATGTTGTAGCTTACGGCGTGCTTTTTGTTGATGTATATATGCCTGCTTCTGCTCTGGAGTCAAATTATGAAGTCTTTCATGATGCATATTGCTCTCTTTGACGTCTACATGTAGCATGCCTTTGTTTAGGTATCATGGATGCATAATGTGTCCTATTCCTCGCACGTTTTGCTATAATTTTCTCATTTGTATACTTTTGCCTGCTCGACTCCTCATAAGAAGAAGGAATAGCATAATGGTTGTTAGTGCAAGTTGTATTTGAATTGGGTTTCCACTGTGATTGTCTTTGCTCTTCCACTGTTGATGGAGCAAGGAACACACCTAGACATTCCTCATATGTGTAGTTCGTGAAATTGACAATGTTGTCTTCTCTTGTTGTAACTGGGGTTGCTAAACATATGAAAAGAAAATAAGCAAACATACTCCTCCCTTCTCACAGAGCTACCACTTTGATCAGTGCATTTTGTCATGTCGCTTATCATCCCTATGAAACAAATCAGCACTACCAACTGAATCTATAATGTCCTTGTTGCATAAAGTGTTGACACCTATATTGTGATTCTTAACAAAATTCACATGAATGAATAAGGGGTTTTGGAATATCCAATTTCACATAAGAATCGTAAGAATAATTGGATAATATCAAATTTATTAAGATCACCATGATAGATTAACTAAATACATCAATTATTTTTTTGTATTTCTTAATTAAAAATAAACTAAAATGAAGTACCTAGAAAGTTCTCTGACAAAATCATTACATCCATGTTTTCATTATCTGTCAAATTCTCATCAAACTCTCCAGGAATTTTGGAATCAGCAAACAACAAACCTTTCACACGGATATGGGGTCTGGATCGCCATACCTTTTGTTTAGTCATACATCATCTCTCTTCTCAACGTTTTCTATTATGTTTTGCCTTTTGTTTATCAGTTGTTCTCTCTTCAACCTCATTCGCTCCCCATCCTTTTTCCTTTAATGTTCTTTTTAGTGTCGATCATTCCTTATATTTCATCAGATTACCCTTCTTTCATGAGCCGGAGTTGTTTGATATGTCTCCTGGTGGATTCTCACCGCTACTCATATCCAATGTTGCATCGTGTACCAATCAAAAAATGAATAATTAGTGTTACTTGTTGCAGGAGAGAATACAAAAAACAAAAAAAACAAAGCACCTAATCATGCATGCGACCTCACATGATTGAATTAGAGCACACAACCATGCATTCCATATCGTTGTTTGTTCATTAGAACAATCAACTCTAACAACAGAAAAATAAATTATAGAAAATATATTACAATGACTGGTGTAATCGTGGGCATGTATAGCTAAATATTTGAGATATTTTCATATGATTAATGTAAGACTGTTAACCAAAAAAATAAAACTGCAATGAGGCACATTGCTGAACATAGGCATCACCCTGCTGGCTGGTATAATCCAAAAATTGTTGTTGTTGGCCACAAGAGAAGCAATAACAATGCAGGTTTCGACGGCGTGCTTCTCAGCGACGATGTTCTGCAACAGTACGATACAATGTTTGGATGGTGTGCTTCTCAGGGGCGATGGCATGCAACAGTCAGTCAATCAGAATAGTTAAGCATTTACACGAAGATGTTAGGTATCTTGAACGAAGCTCGCCAACTTAGACACATCAGACGGAGATGGGACAAAAAGGGTCTACTATCAAGTGCCCTGTTATACCAAGTGAATATGCAAAATCTTGACTTGCAAGGTTAAAACGATCTAAAACAAAAATATAACACGGGTGCAAGGCACCCTCACAAACCTAATAGAAAATAATACTGTACTCAGGGAGTTATATCTAACACACCAACAAAAATATAGTTGACTTAGTATTATATCAAACACATGGCCCAATGTAGGTTTAGTGAAATAAACACGCATCAGATCATGCAAGCACCTTATATTATTTTTTTAAGGAGGCCCACACAACTGAGACTTCGGTAGTATCTCTTAAAATAATCAAACATTATCACTGCCGGTATAACGTATGCTTAACAAAAATCAGCTGATTGACTTGTCTGAATATACTAACAGTGCGCGTTGGTATAATACATGGATCTGAAAATGTTTGAGCATGACATAGAGGGGGAAAGGAGTCACATTTCACAAATGGGGCTGCACCACAGCAGTCAAAATTCATGACACGCGAACAAGCGAAGGCGAAGAGACTAATACGGATGCAGGTACGAGGGTGTAAATGCCAAGCTAGCATGCATTAGGCAGGAACAGGAAGCAAAGAATGTCATGCCATCAACACAGTGCGAGGAAGAAGCTTCAGGAGTAAAGAAAGGAGACAATGCTAATCTGACCGTTTCTTCTTCAAAAGAAAAAAAAACTCTAACCTGGTGGTGGAGTGGAGCGGCCGCCGATCAGCCACGAGACACCAACAGATTAAGTCTCCAGGTGGCCATCGGGAGGCAACCGTGGTTGACACTGCAATCGACATGCAACATGTGCTGATGCCGATTGGAAACCGAAGCAGGATGAAACGGACGTTCCGCAAGGACCTGTAGCAAAGGAACGCATCAGACGAACCACGGCGGCGCACGGTCTAGGACCCGCTAGGGCACGAAGACGATGACTTGGTCGACAATAGATGTGTTGGGCAGGTCACGTGCGCCCGTGCGGCGGTCCGATCTTATTAGATGAAGCACGGGCAATCAATCGTGAGATTGAGAACGAGCACATAACTTGGGATATGTATCGGAGAGCAGTACCCAAAAAAATGTAGCTATGGATACGGATCGGAGTAGAAGGCCAGGGCAACACCACACGACACCACCAAAATGCTAGGGTGGACACGACATGAACATAGGGCTGACGGACAGCTTCGCACTGAAATTATAATGGAGTAGAGATATCAACACAGAGCAGGCCGCAGAGACAACTGAACGCACTCCGTTCATCGAACCATGCTTCCCTGAACAAAACCTTATCTGCAAACAGAGTGAATCGATCTACAGAACCCATGTACCATGTGGCTTTAGCATCAACAACGGAGAGCCATGTTACAAGACAAGAATAAAATCAATAAACAAGAAAGCTTGTGTATTAAGACTAGATGAGCAGGGAGAGGCCCTCATGCTGACAAGCTACCGCCGCCCTGCTGCCAGAGGTTGATGATGTCAGTGGCCTGGTTGAGGAGGATGATCATCTGCTTCTGTGAGATCCATTCTTTCTCCTCAAGCTTTGCTCTCAGCTCCTCCCACGCGTCTTTCCGTGGCCAGAAGTAGTACGGGCTTAGCGGGATGCTACCATAGCCAGGAACCAGTTGGTCAAGTGCTATGCCGATGTTCTTCTCCATCCAGATGAACTTCAGCACCAGCATTGGGTCCTGCCTTTCAGGTACCGTCACCTTGTACTGCCATACACAAAAAGGACCATTTAAACAAGTTCGTTCCAAGGCTACTGATTTTGTCCATCCTAGTAAAGCTAGTTATATAGTTATTTACACAATGCATGTCACATAAGAGTAGAAGAAAATTAATCTGTTTTACACTTCTTTTTATCAATTATAAGTATCATTTTACCCATAAAAACTCACACATTAGATGGTAAATCTAGTCTAAAGCCTCATTTTAGTTCACCGTCAATCTATTCAACAATTAGCCCTGTTTTATAGAGTTGTTGCTTAATTTAAAACATAGCCAATTACAGACACTCATTCCCATCAAGTATGCTTCAGTGCTTCAGAACGACATGACGTTTCATGCTTTCTATAAAACAGGGCTGAATGGTCTTTGGTCTAAAAGCATGACAGAATGTTCAGTTACAGTTTCCAGATTCAGGTAGAGACGCCCAGATTCTTTTCAATATTAGCATGCATTCATTCAGTTAAATCAAAGCACTAGGCATGGCACACTACCAAGGTTGGGTAGAGGCTTCCAGATCATTTTCAGTATTAACAGACATTTCATTCAGTGAAGTTCAAATTTCATGGTAAACACAGCCTAACTAACCTGAAATGACACTTCTGGCTACTTGGGTTCAATTCAGCATGCTAAAATTTAGGGTAAAGTGTGCATTCGACCCGGAAAATCGAACTTACTTCGAAACTAACTATGTCACGCACTTATAATTGAATAATCAGAGACTAATAATTTGCAATCGAACTTAACTGAACATCTTGCACGCTTACCAGGGGGCTAAAGAAACAATAATTTCTTGCTACAACAGACAATGGATGAGCAAGTAAGCTTCGAGAGGGTTTCCAAAGGACATTACCTCCTCCCCTCCCTCCTCGGCTATCTCCTCTCCGTACCCTCCTAGCGGCTCCTCTGCCTCGACGGCATCTGCGGCGGCCGCGAGGCTCCTGAGCGGCCTCCTGCTCTTGAAGCTGACGGTGCGGGCGCAGCTGGAAGAGGCGGCGGCGAGGGAGGTGGAAGATCTGGGCGAGGAGAAGTGGGGGCGCGCGGCGAGGGCCGGCGTGGTGGCGGGGTGGACGGCCATTGGAAGCATGGTTGTGTCCAAGGTTTTCCGTCCGCGGATAAGAGGAAGATGCTCGCTCGTGCACCGTCTTATCTTCCTCCCGTGCTCTGCTCAAATGAAGAAAACAAGCGGGCTGGACAGAAATGCTGGGCCAGGCCAGTTATGGGCTTGGCCTGTTTGAAGCTCCAGTGTTCCAGTCTTCGTCATCATGGAATTCCTTTGATCCTTGCTTTTTCTCGTTCAAGAATACAATATACAAAGACCACTGCACTTCATCAAACAAATAAGACCAGTACCAATACACAGTGCTTCATTAACCGGGCAAGGACACTGGAACTTTTACTAGAGTAGAAAGCGTTGTTACTTCCATGCATAATCACCTTTTTTTGTGTGTGGAAAACAGGGCATGAATAATCAATAGTATGATGTAATAAAAATGTAAATGTCATACAAGGAAATACGAGCATCCTTGGATCTTCAAATATTATTAGTTGTTCTGAATTTTAATTAGATCCATCATCTTTCTGATGAAGATGTTGTAGAATTACTGAAGGAAAATATAATACGCTCTGATCAGTGATCACAATTTTACAGTCTATAAGAAAGTTGCGCACACAAACTAGCAACAACCTCTGGAGACGGCGTACAACCAACCATCCATCTTTCCCATACAAGTTTAACCAAAGTTGAAAGTACTATCAGAATTAACCCAACAGAACGTTAAGCGATTAACATTAGTAGTTCTTATACAGGTTTAATTTGAACCTTAATTATTCCCTGATTCCCTCCCGTTCTGGCCCGCTAGCTATTTACTGTGTGTCACGCGCCAGGCTGCGTGCATGCAGATGCAGGCGCATATGTCCCGTCCATGGTTCACCGCCAGTAGTCAGAACTCCAGCGCCGGCGAGTACGCCTCGGCCCCGGGCGCCACCGCTGCCGTCGCCGCCGCCGACGAGTTCACCAGATTCAGAATGCTGTTCCAGTAGTTCTTCTCCTCCTCCGTCTCGTGCAACCCGCCGGCCGCCTCCGCTTGGTGGTCATCCTCATCCCTCGCCGCCGGCCTCGTCACGTCCTGATGGATGCTGTCGAGGAGCAGTCCCGTGAACCCTGCGTCCGCCGCGGCGTCCACGTCAGCGCCCCAGTGCTGCTGCTGCTCCTTGCACGCCTCCTCGAACGCCTGTTGCACGGGCTGCATTGCGGCGCGCGCCTCGAACACCGCCGAGGCCAGCGCCGCGCTCTCGGAGAAGCTGAGCGTGGAGGTCGGCGAGTCGAGCCCGCCGGGCACTGCGCCCGCCGGATGGTGGTGGAGCTGCGGCGGCGGCGCCGAGACGGAGGCGGAGGCGGCGAGCGCGCGCAGCTTGGCCTCGCGGGCCAGACGCGCCTCGGCCTCGAGGCGGGCGCTCTCCCACTGCGCCGTGTGGCTGAGGTGCGCCGCGGCCTTGGCGTGCTGCGCGCCGCCGCTGCCCCCGCCGGCGGCGAGCGCGTCGGAGCGCGGCTTGTGCGTGACGGGGTCGATGCCCATCTTGGCCAGCCGCTTCTTCAGGTGCGTGTTCCAGTAGTTCTTGATCTCGTTGTCGGTGCGCTTGGGAAGGTGCGTCGCGATGGCAGACCACCTGCATGCATCATCATCATCACTGGAAATTCAGCATGAGCAGACTGAAAAAATTTACTACTCCAGTAGTATATAGGCCAGATGAAACGGCCAATAATTGCACAGAGCGAAATTTTGCTGAAGCGCATTGTGGCCGGGTACAGACAGGATTGCAGGAGTGACAGCAAGTGTGTGAGTCAAAATGGCAAGGGAGGGAGCAGGTGGCTACAGTGGACCAAAGCGCTGCTCATTAGGCCCACACCGAGACGAGGGAGGGGCCACGGGTTCTCATTGAATGTGTAGCTTGAATGCCGAATCGTGGAGAAAGAAGAAAAGAAAATTTGCGAGGCAGCCTCCCATGGCCCAGCCCTTTTCACGCTTTTTCCCAAGTCGATGCATCGGCATTGATCAGTCAGTCCATGCGCAGCTCACAGGTAGCTGGTCGACAGCCAAAAGATGAACGATTGATGCATTGCATTGCAGCAGGACAAGGAAAAATCTTCACGTCTACTAGTACCGACGGAAAACGTGTACTACAATGATCACCAATAGTACTAGTATTGTTTTAGAAAAAAAAAAAAAAGGAATCCGGTGGTGATTGTGGTAAAAACGGTGCTAAAACAAATGTACGGGGACTGCAGCGTACTACTAGCAAGGAAATTAGTCCTTGGAAATGTTCCCCAATCTCGTGGCCTAAGTACCCGCGCTCGCATTACCCAACCATAAATGTGGCGAGACTACGGCGCGGCACGGACGCTACGCGGCTCTCTGCACCTGCCGGCCTCGGCTACCACTACTAGCGGTCGATCGAACTACCAGTCAAAATTCGTGCAGAGATGAAGCGGTCAAATTCATGGACCCTAGCTAGTAGTTATTTATGTGCGCGCGATCAAGTGAATTTACGGGGTGTGCAAAGTGCTATGATGCGAACCTGTTGCCGAGCAGCGCGTGGAGCTGGATGATGGTCTGCTCCTCCTGCAGGCTGAACTTGCCCCGCTTGATGTCCGGCCGGAGGTAGTTGGTCCACCGGAGCCGGCAGCTCTTGCCGCACCGCTGCAGCCCTGCACCCAACAAGATCATTCGCTGGCGCGTTATTAGAAACCAATAAAGAGCCATTTTTCGCAATGCTGCATGGTCCCGGACGGACTGCTAGGTAGCAGCAAGGTAGGAGCTGAGGAAGGGCAAAGGCAAAGAAGGATCGAAACGACGACGAACGTACCGGCCTTGGCGGGCAGCGAGCGCCAGCATCCGTGGCCGTGCTGCTCAATGTAGGCGAGCAGCTTCTGGTCCTCCTCCGGCGTCCACGGGCCCTTCTTGAGCCCCTCCTTCTCACAGCACGGCGATCGCCCCATCGTCCCCGGCCCCTTTCTACGATCGAGCTCCTGGCCGTCTGTCGTCGCCTATGATCGAGTAGCAGCAGCAGCAACAACAATGTTCCTCCTCCTCCTACCCTTCCCTTTTAACCTACGCTCCTCTCCTTCAATTGCTCCCCGATCAGGGCAATTGACTGCGAGAGATCCTCCTTTTGGCAGCAGGACGCGCAGCGCCAGTGAGCAGAGCACGGAGGAGAAATGCAAGGTGCCAAAGCGAGAAAGCGACGCACTGATCACTGCCGCGCCGTGCTCTGTGTGTGTATATGTGTGTGTGTGGCTGGGTAGTAGTAGTAGTAGTAGTAGTAGACTTGCCTTTGCTTGTGCGTGTCGAGGTCGGTGTGAGGCATAAATAGAGGAGGAAAGGGTGGCGATATCTTCTTCGGGCACCGCGATCCCGGCGCGGTCAGACCCGGCGGGCCCCGCCTGCCAGCGTGCCCCCGAGGGCAGGACGGGGATTTCCGGGTAGTGTGTGTGCTCGATGCGTCGATTATGGACGACGGACCGGGCGGGCTCCGCGGAACCGTCGTTGTTGCCTGCCAATCGCGATCCACCGGATCAGAGGGCGTGCATTTAACGCTTGGGGGTCGGTCTCTCTGGCTGGGTGGGGGCAGGGCTCTCTCCTCTCTCATGGTCCAGACAGATTCCCGCCCGGGCTCTTCTCTTCTCTTCTCTTCTCTTCTCTTTTGCACCGTGAGTTGGCCGCCGTACGGCGTGTCGATCGTGTTTTCCCAGCTAGCTCGTCGTCCGATCGCCGGCCTGTGGCCCGACTCGGGCCGGCACGGTCGATCGATTCCTCTCCGTCGTCGCTGTGGCACGTGTTTGCTTTTACCTACGTGTACGTCGTCGCTGTGGCACGTGTTTGCACGTACGTTAGGACTTAGGGAGAAGGAAGGAATCTCGCACGGCTCGCTCCACTGTACACGTACCGGGTGATGCCGAACCAGTCACACCGTCGCCACTGTAATGTGCGAAGAAAACGCAGAGATTCCCATCGATTCCAGCAGATGCAACACATCATCAATGTGACGGTCATACCATGTGCGCAACGTATACTAGTGTGCTACAACTATATACAATTACAGCAACACAGTGGCGTTCCTTTCTGAGTGCTGCCGTGGTGGCCAACTCCTACCCCGTCGTCGTACGCGGCGAGACGACATGCAGCCGGGCGATCGGGCGCGTTCGCGGCGACGGCGCTCCCATGGATCGATCGGATCTTGCAATGATTCGCCCTGCTGTATGCATGGAGCCACAGATTGCAAAGAAGCGGCGCAAACGTCGCGTGGCCGGGCGCCGGGGGCCGCTGAATTGCCTGCGCTGGCTGGTCCTGCACGCCCTACAGCTAGCCCCCATGCGTGCACTGGAAGGACGCGGGTGAACACACAAAGCTAAGGGCTACTTCTTCATCTTGCCCCCATCCCGTTTGGACGATTGACTTGTTGGCAACCTAGCGTGCGCGCTTTTGGAAATTCTTCAATTACTGCCAGTTTCGATATCGAGCGAGAGCTCTCTTTCATTCCTCGCTCGGTTCGTCAAGACCTATCGATCCCCGCCGGTGTCGGCTCCCGGTTACAACGCGCGCGGTGCATTTCACTTGCCGTTTCCAGGGGTGAGCTTGACTGTAGCTAGTGCGCCGGGCTGCCGTCGCTGATTTGCTAATATTTGCCGTCGTCATTGTTCGGTATCGTACTTGCTTTGTTGAGCCCTACCCTTTTGCGTCCTAGGCTTAACTACGTGGTTACTGAAATTAGATAGATAAAGCTTTGTTTGGCTCTCACACCTCCATCACTGAAGTCGGCCATGGGTGCTTGACTGTGTATAGCTACCGTGCTGGGGCTGCCGTGTGTGGCTGATTTGCTAATATCTGCCGTCGTCATTGTTCGGTATCGCACTTGCTTTGTTGAGCCCTACCCTTTTGCGTCCTAGGATTAACTACGTGGTTACTGAAATTAGATAGATAAAGCTTTGTTTGGCTCTCACACCTCCATCACTGAAGTCGGCCATGGGTGCTTGACTGTGTATAGCTACCGTGCTGGGGCTGCCGTGTGTGGCTGATTTGTTAATGCCGTGTCGTGATATTTTCCGATATCGCACTTGCTTTTTTTTTTTAGCCCTACGCATTTCGGCTTAAGCCCTAAGTAGTTTCTGAAATTAGCTAGACCTTTGTTTGGCTCACACAGCCAAACTTTCCAGTACTGAAGTCTGTGGTGCAGTATGAACTTTTTTTTTTTTTTGTCAGTGTTGGACAGGGACCAAAGAAAGACGTACAGTACGTACCTCTAGTCTTACATCCTTAATTACGTGGGACTAGTACGCCGTACCTCACCATTAGTCTGCAGAGAGGAAGTGTCTGGCCAGATCACCACCACCGGTCTCACCGCAAAACATTCCGCTACCGACTACTCATACGCTCTGCAGTAATAATAATAAAGCAAACACTGAACACACTGTCACCAGTGTTGTGTACCAACGCTGAACACCCTGTAAATTCTGCCACCCTGCAATTGCAAGGCCGGGCGGCCGGCCTGGTGGCGGTACGCAGCATGGCTTTTGCCATTTATTCCGCTGTTCCCATGGCCAATTGCCGGGGCAGGGAGGACCACACCACACCGCGGCGAGGGATCATCGAATCATTCGTCGCAACCGCATGTGCGCCTTCTCGAAGAATTTACTTACCCCGCGCTTCGCTTTTCGATCTGTTGATCTCACCGTCCCCTAGCCTGTAACTTGATCAATCTTAGCCTGTCATTCTTGCTTGCTGGTTTTTGCTCATCTTTCCGACTTTGTACATGCCTGTGGTGGCTGGTGTTCCTGAAATTAAGCTTGGACGTACTGCTACGGAAACGCAAGTTTAATTTTCTGCGTGTTGTGATAGGTGAAATTAGGATATCTGTGGCAGCAGCACCTCAAAACGTATAGCCTCTACTAGACTATCCTCGTGGCCTGCACAGTTGCACGCAAGGGTCACATCACGGCGTAGACCCTGGCCTTTGCTTCTGTCGACGCTCCGTAGCCTTTTCTAGTAGTTGCCCCGTTGATCACACAACCGTTTTTCAAGAGGGGACACGCACAGAACATGCGCTCGACCGCCATAACCAGTGACCAGTAGCCCCCCCCCCCCCCCTCCGTTTTTTCTTTTTTGAAAGATGTAACCCCCCTTTTTTCCCCTACCATTATTATTCATGTTTTCGTTCAGCCGTGCATGTAACATGGTTTGACAGCCTACGTAGACAACGTAGTACTTACTACTCATGTATTGCTTGCAGCGTTGCAGCTCTGTATACGCAGATCGGTTTAGTCACCACGAGAGCCTGTATTTGATTTGGCATGCAGGAGGCAAAAGCTTCTTCAATGGCCCCTGCCGAAGTGGATCAGTACCATTAGTACGATCTAAACCTGTGTATAGCCTGGAACGGGAAAGGGGAACCCGATGCGTCCGCCGGTCCGTTCCCATCGCCATGGCACCGTTCCGGGAACGCGACGTGCCCTTGCCACCGGCCGACGACGACGTCCTCTCGGACGGGGTTCTTGAATTGCTCTTGGTCCTATGAACCGCAAACAACGTGTGTGGTATCAAAGTGGCCACGGCATTAATGAACGAAGACACGCCATATCGAGGCAGTATGACCCAGGTTATCTGCTACTGATATGTGCCCTAGAATAGATGCAAAACATTTCTTCTGGTGCCATTCATCTCATTCAAAGAGGAAATGGCTTGGAGATTTTTTTTTAAAAAA
Organism: Eleusine indica; assembly: GCA_030378355.1. NCBI lineage: Eukaryota > Viridiplantae > Streptophyta > Magnoliopsida > Poales > Poaceae > Eleusine > Eleusine indica. The sequence continues at coordinate 11,739,318 of CM059502.1, forward strand.
AAAACTGGCTTGGAGAGCTGCTAGTACACATCATATAGCCACCAAATAAGGCCCTCTTCTATTTTTGCGAGGAAGATGTTCATTGGGGTTTTGATATTCCCGCCTTTTCGGTTCACTAACAGTAGGTCCTGTTCCTGTCGCCAGGCCAAATTCAGGCTGTACATTTTCATTGACAACAGAAAAAAATCAGGACGAACATGACTATCAGTGGCCGGTTTCCGTCCCTCCAGCTGCGGATTTCACCGACGACGGACTTCAGACCAAACAGTGAACGCACAGCGCAGTAACAGTACCAAGGTGAAGCGTGAGTTAATTTAACTATTGATGCACTGACACGGTCAATGTTCACGCATGCTACCGGGTGGACCAGCGGATTGACATCGGGCGAGGAATCTCATGTTTATAGCGCTGAAGATTTGCAGCCATACTGACTGCATTGTACTGCTGTTGTGTTCTCCAGGAGAGATGGGGCAAAAGATTACAGTTTTAGAAAATGGAAGAAATTTATACTCCAGCGTATATATAGTATTTATGCAGGATCCACACGCCAAGGAACATGCACCGCAGGAAAACCAGCACTTGAATGCGTCTGCGAGATCTTTAATTCTTATAGGGCAAAAACGTGGCCCTGATAAACATTTCTAGGGTCCTTTTCTTACCGCTTCTGTTCGTTTTCCAACTTAGGTACCAACGGACTGAGAGGTGTGCAATGCAACATCTTCGTCTTCCTCTTTTGATTGACCCCATTTACAACGAAATTTGCTTGACCACTGTCCCCAAATAAAACATACACTATTCTGTTTCAAAAAAAAAAAACTATTCTGATCTTGGCTTGGCCAAATACCGTCACTGTTATAATGCTAACTCAAAGCAATAGCACTAGGCTACAAAGATGTATATGATCTAATATCAATTTATTGTGCATCAAATAATGATAGGATAATGTACGCACATAATTGTTGCAAGGTCATTGAATAAACTCCTTTAATTTTTTTATGACCTAATATATATATATATATATATATATATATATATATATATATATATATATATATATATATATATATATATATATATATATATATATATATATATATATATATATATGAATCTTGTATATTTACGTTCTCTTAAATGTCAAAGAAGTTGCAGTTATAGAAGTATCAAAACACTGAAGATAGTGGCATATGCGGATTTGTCTCCAACTTTGTTGTAGTTCATAGTGCAATAGACATCACATTGATGCCCGTTTAATGGTTGTTTTGGTTGTTGTTACTAAAGTTAGATACTACTACTTCCACAATGACCGTAGAATAGCTTTAGATAGATCTCTATGAGTTTAATGAGCAAGATGACTGAATCATTTAAAATTTTCCTTTGGAACCTGCAATGTTGCATTGTCTCATGCATATCAAACAATTCAATAATTTTTTGGTCTTGGTAAAATGTAATATGCATTATTTTATCCACCATATATTTATTTTTCAAATTTTCTGTTGCCTCGGTTAATTATGGAGATGTTAAAATATACACCACAAAATGACTACATGGAAATCAGTTGTCTAAGATTTGTTGTGATCGAGCGATTGACTAATTAACCAACAGTGTAGGAAAACAGAACAATATAGGGCAGCGTTCACACGAAGTCAGATCACTTCCGGTCTATATATATCAGCTAACACTTTGAAAGAGAACAGGATGCTGAGACATGCAACCAAATACCATCCGTATTGGAATGACAAACTTCAATTCAATTCATCATTGATTAACTAGTTTCCCTGTTGATAACATATATGCAAAAAAAAATATATGTTTCACTCATACACATCTCACTTATATCAATATCCTTACTAAATGCGAAACAAAGGAGGTTGTTTAACCTGCACCTAATTTTAGTTGTACGGACACACAAACTAATGAACAATGTTCGTGGATTCTTCCAAGTGTTTTGTTACTATAGTTTACCATATTTTCTACCCTTCAATTGACTGAAAGTTTTTAGTCGATGGTTTGTTACTTTGTATTTTGATTTTTCTTTTGTATGATTATCTGTAGTAAACTGTTAGATCTTTAAGATCCGATGGCTCAAAGCGGTAATAAAAAATTACGCAAACTTTGAGTCAACTAAAAATTAACAAGTTCCATAGTTTACTGTTGTTAGATACTTCTACGATATGGTCCTTAACGAGGTTTGTCAAACATCCTGTCTGAGCTTCTTATAGTGTTGCTGATATGTAGGTAATAACGCACTGCACGGTGCATTAACCTAAGCGGTAAGCTAACCGCCATGCGCTATACATAGATGAGTAATAAAAAAAGGGTTGATCACCCATTCCATATTTGTTTTCCGCCGCTGTATAACTAACCGATTAATAATGAGAAATAAAAGAAGTGACTGCTAGGACAAATTTCGAAGCATTGGATCCATAGAGTGTGTATGATAAGAATGTTTAATCTTTTATCTCATTTTACCCGGTGCTGCAGGGAGACGTACGTATCACTCGGTTGATCGTTTCTTGCCGGTCGTTGAGTACGACAACGGCGTACCTACTGGTACGTACCTAACCTAGAGATGCTGATGTGGGACAGTAGTGCAGCGCGAGCGACAGGGGGTCTGGTCTTCCAGTTTAATTGCCGGGTACGTATCGCTGCCGTACTGTTGTCGTCGCAGGTTCCCACGGGTCGCTCACTCGGTCAATACTGTAACAACTCCGTTCTTATGCATATATAGGCTCATCATGCATGATGCGTAGCTGTATGCACACAGCTGTGCATCACCTGCTCTGTGGTGGACGGATGGCGATCGTGATCCGGCCGGAGAAAAAAGATGGAGAGTCGTTTTCAACTCGGATCACATGCGTGTACGTGATCGACCACGTACGTACGTACTGGGGGAGCTCGCAGTTCGTACGTATAGAAGGGATCAGGACGACGTGCTACTATATATTGACCAAAAGTATAGCTGTTCCGAGCGACCGAGTCCTCCACTCCACGATCGCCGAGAAGTGCCGCGGCGGCATGACTGGACTGACCATTCTTCTTGGGGATCTCGGGTGATCGGAGGCTCCGCTTAAATTGACAGGGAACGGCGCAACAAGCTGCGGCGCCAAATTAACAGAGGAGTTTGGACGCAGGACAACGTCACGTGGCCGGTGGTTACTGCCGTAGAATGGTTTTTTTTTTTTCTGAGAAACTACTGCCGTAGAATGGTTGGACCGGCGGCTATCCCCTGCTCCCATCGGCAGATAGGTGCGCAAGGTGAGGGCCGCGGGCACCGGTTCGTGCAACCGTGTGCATCAAGATCGGCATGAGGAGCAGGGCAAGCATAGGATTCCAGCGACGAGCGGCCAATAATGGCAGTATATGGTCGTCGCGCGGCGTGGTGCGGGTGTCACGGCGTTGCGCTTCGGGTTGCCCGCGCGCGTTAATGCGCCTCGCGCCCGGGTCGTCGCTTTCGTTGTTCCTTGCTCCATCGTTTGCGGCATCCGTCCGTGGTCAAAGGAGGACCCAGATCTGATGGCGCGGTCCGGGTACGAGACGATCTACCACGGGGCACGGACAAGGGGGCAGGTAAACTCTCTGGGCGTGAACCTGATCGGTCGTCGATGTACTGCGTGCGCCTGCCGTCGGCGCAGCTACCAGTACGTTCGCTGCTCTGCTAGCCCAGCTGCGTACGGGTACGGCCCCCGGAGTAGGAGACTACAGCTGAGACTCTGCAAACTTCTTTTGTGCCTGATGATCCCAGACTTTGTATCGCTTTGGTTTGGCACGGTGATACAATTGGCAAGCCTTGGCGAGAGTTAGCACGCACTCGTGTGTGCATCGTGCGCGCACAGGAGATGACGTCGCATTAGCCAAAACACGCACTCTGCTCCTCATACACTCCGGATGTGTCGATAACACGCACGAGTATGTTGTCTGTAATGTGTCAAACATAGCCCAGTATGGTGAGCATATATGTCTATAGAATAAACTATCACTGACTGATACCACCGGATCCGTGGCGCAATGGTAGCGCGTCTGACTCCAGATCAGAAGGTTGCGTGTTCGATTCACGTCGGGTTCAAATCCCCGGTCCCAAACGGTTCCCCTTTTTCCTATTTTCCTCCATTCCTGATGGGCCGCGATGCGTGTGCTTAATTTATTCGGTTCCCCTTTTTCCTATTTTCCTCCATTCCTGATGGGCCGCGAGGCGTGTGCTTAATTTATTGGCCCAACTGTAGCCATCCAAATGAAAATCACTCGGGCCTGCTGTGGGGATACTACACGGTGTTTTCAATTTTTTGAGGGGATACCATGGTTTTGTATAAATACTATTGGATTGAAAACAGAGAGGTGTTTGTGTCAAGGAAAAAACTGAGGTTTTTTTTTAAATTTATGGAAACCCATTCCATAACTAATACTGGGCTGAATCTTCAGCCACTAGGTTTAGAATACAGAAATCCGGGATGTGTAATACGGTAGTATATCTGGAGCTTTAAAAAATCTGCCCCGGACCTCTTTTTCTAAAAACCGAGAAACGGTGGACAAGATATTTCCTTCAATCCTCATCGTCGTCGATTACAAAAAAAAAAAAATCCTTATCGTTGTCCGATTGATCATGTAGCCTGATTTTCCTACGCTCATACAAACTTCCGTCTGCCCCGGACCTCTCACTTCAAGCAGTTCCACTACCGTTGACCGCAATTGGTTAGGGACGGATCATCAAGACATAATGGCACATGCTCATTGTCTAAAAATATTTGATACTTTAGTATTTTTCATATATTTTAAAATAATTGATATTCTTTTTTTCGATTTAACTTTCTCTTTTTCAATATATTTGTATCTTTATCTCTCTCCTCCTCATTTTCTATGTATTTATTTTTTTATTTCTCTTTAATTTCCACGTCCAGAGCTTAAACGTGGAGAAAATAGTAGTTAAAATCAAACAACTGTAGAAAAGATGACAAAAATCCACGGGAGCAAGGAAGCTCAGGACACTGGCGTGCTTCAGAGGCGGGCGAGGAAGCTCAAGACACATGTTCTCGATCTGAAGGTAGGGGCAAAATGGTCCGAGATAATCTAGTTTAGAGAAAAAGAAAAGAAAAAAATTATGGTAATGCTATGCCCTTCGTAGAAATAGACTCATGTGTGACATTTTGGAGTTCTTTCACTTACCAATGGTATTTTAAAGTTTCCAGGCCTTATAAGTCCTATTATGTCAAATTACTCGAAAAACTTTGTATTCTCTCGTTCACTATTTATTAGATGAATAACTCATTAGTGATAGTAACAAAAAAATCAATAATGATCTTTACTAAAGAGCAAAGCTTAATAAAACAGTAGAAAATAATTGGACAGAGGCAAAATATCATAATCTTGATCAAAATTTCTACAAGTCAAACAACTAAAATTGCAACCTATAGCTAACAGATAAAAATAATATAATACCATTAACATATTATGGCATGAAACTGATTTATGGTTTTAAAATTTTGACTGCATTTACAAAAACAACCTATAGCAAATGACATGACACACTAAAAAGGCACGGAACGACGCCACAAGCTACTACTACCTTACAATTATTCTTCTTCTAGCAAAAAAGATAATTAATATAAGGTAGCATTAACACATGCAACAAAAATGACTCAATGTTTGCTCCTAAAATGTCAGAACTAACGGTTAATCAAATACCAACAGCCACCATTTGTATAAGAATCCGTTACATATGAAATTTTGCAACATGATAGATGATTATATCATTATATGCTCTATCCATTCATATTTTCTTTAGAATTTCAGATGCAACTGTTTGGGTGTTACCGTGATTGGTAACACGATACACCTAAAACAACGGTAACACCTGATACATTCCCCACATTATTACTTGAGTTTGTTGTCTTCTTTTTTTTTTTTAACGATTAGATGCAAATCAAACAGCCAGAAAATGTGACTTATACAAACACCGCATTTCACCTGATAAGGAGACAACTCCAACAAAAAAACGAACGGACAAAAAAAAAAAAGACGAAGGCGTTTGTGCATCGGTATCGAACACGATCGTGCACCGGAAGACGACCACAGGCAGCGGGCGAGTGGAGCAAGCGAGTGACGCCTCGCCACCGCCGAGAACCCCAAGAACACCTGCAAGAAGGATTGGCCGTTCGGGAATATTTCGTCATGGTGTCAGATCGATCGGATGTTAGAGCTAGGCTTGTCTTTCATCGGACTCCTGAACTTCTCACCCATTACTGTTTGGTCCTGCTGACTGAGATGAACAATGTACTAGTCGTTGTGATGAGCAGGACCTCTCAAGGCGATCACTGTTGGAGACAGATCACCGAGGCAGCGACTGTAACGAATTATTGGTGAGTGGTGACAGGCACCCGCTAGAGAGGATGAGAGAACAAACCTCTGCTGTGGTACGGTTACCGTTTTCAGAAAAAAGACTGTATCTCGTCGTCTCCGTGGCCAAGGCCAACAGCAAGGACGATGGCTTCGACGTGCAAACCTCATCTTTCCGTTTTCGTTCTGGGTCAAAAGCCGTAAACTTCCCAATCGACCCCTGTTTTCGATGAAACTGAACTGTAGATACACGCGATCGAATAATTGCTTTACGTAGTTAACGGATAATAAATCTAATAATTTTAATTTAGGAGTACCTTCGATAAAAGATAATACCAGCATAGGCTGATGTTATGCGTTGTGTAGAATCTAGATGCACATCTGACTGAGAGCCTGAGACTGAGGGAGGACTAGCTACGGATGTGGATATACTGACTACTATATCAAATCTCAACTCGTGTTCCTACTATGAATCTTTAATCCACAGCAGCGAGCTGAATTCCAGAGGCGAAGATGTCCCGGAGATACGAGACAGACTAAACAAAAACACTATCCAAAATTTTTTAAACGATCTAGAACCCGGCCGGCGCAGGTGGCCCCGCGCCGTTGGCGGGCTCAGCTCCGTTGCTGTCGACGATGGCGCGAGCGCTGATCGATTAGTTGACCTAATCGCGCGCCCCTGTTTGCCACGACGTCAATTCTTCACGAGTCGGCGCCATCAAGGATCCCTAGTGACGGCGACGCGCGCGGCTCGGGCCCGCTCGCGTGGAGAAGAAGCCGCCATCAATAAGAGCCGTGGGGGCCAGCATCGTGCGGTGCTCATCATTTTGCTCATATCATTTGGGCCGGGTCCCCGCCGCCTCTAACGCCGGCGACGCGTCGTGTGTTAGTTCTTGTGCGTGCCGTCCTATGCTCCGTGCGGTCGTGTTCATCACTGTGCAAACGGGCCGTTTGTGCACACGGCGGTTGAGATACGCGCGTCATGGGCCGCAGGAAGATGACGCGTACGTAGATTGCCGGAGAGCGATGAACACCAAATCAAACTTTTAATGCTGGATTAGATAGGACTAGGAGTTGTATGTCTACTAGTAGTATCATAACAAGTCAAACTTTTAGGTGCGTTCAGGATGAGATCACCCCACTCACTTTTTTCCAAAGAACCAGTTAAGCCTAACTAACTAGCTAGCAGAGGCAGCCATCGATCCGTAGCCTGATGATAATGGTATCAATCCGAGGAATATTGCACCAGATCATGATTACAGAAATGCTAATTACACCCCCAATCGCCTAACAATAATCTACAAGCACACGAACAAATGGAACGAGGCTCTCGACGCCTCGATCGATCAATCTCACAGGTTTATTTACAGTACTGCTACTATACTGATGCTCACCGCCTAGCTTTGGAGTGTGAAGCTCATCAGTAGCCCCAGAGATGGTGGTCCTGGTCAAATTTCTGCTGCCCCGAGGAAGAGGAGATCTCGGGGTTCACGTCGGACGTGAGCCCGGTGTCCTGCGACGCGCTCAGCCGCTCCCGCTCGCCCCCCTGCTTGCACGGCAACGCTGCGGCCGCCGCCTGCTGCCGCTGCTCGCCGACGAACCCGTTGTTCTCCAGCAGTTGCACCAGGCTCACGCCGTGCCCGTACTGCGCGAAGCTGGCCAGGAACGGGGACGAGGAGGCGAGGCCGAGGTGGTCGGTGATGTTGCCGGCCGCGGCGGCGGTGGCTTGTGGCACCGTCGTCTGGTTGAAGAATTGGCCCTCCATCGTGTTGGAGAAGCAGGTCACGTGTGCCCCCGCGGGGTTCATGGCGGCGCCGCCGGACATGTCCATCAGCGGGGGGAGGTGCGACAGGACCATCTCGTCCATCCTGGTCATCTCACCGGGGCCTTTCTTGGCTGCTCCTGCTTGTGGTGGTACCAATCCCACGATGCTCTTCTTGAACACCCGGCACAGCACCCACTCGTTCTGCCACAAGAACACGGAACGAAGTTCATGACGTGATCACAATCAATCAATCAATCAGTGCGAATTAAGCAATCGATCGACATGCTAATTCAAGAACAACAACAACAAGAAGAAGATACTCCAGAAAAGAAGAAAACAAAAAATCCAACCTTGGAAGAAGGAGCCTTTGGGACGCCGTTGATCTTGCCGTGGAGACGGTACTCGTGCATGACCCAGCCGGACTTCTCGCCCTTGGGAGCCCTCCCCGTGTAGAAGACGAGCGTCTTCTTGGACCCGACCAAGGCCTTGCCCCTGAAGATGTCCTTGTCCTTGCCCGTGGCCTTCCAGTACCCGGCCTCGGTAGCCCTGTTCGTCCGCAGGCCTGTGGGGTACTTGCGGTCCTTGAGGCAGAAGAAGTACCACTCCTTCTCCCCCATCTTCGCCAGCGCTGCGCAACGACAGGATTTTAGAGATGCAGTTCGTGCGTGAATGGCCTCTGTATGCAGAGATCGATAAGATCGGGTGGAAGTAGGTGCTTACATGGCAAATCCCAGGGCTCGCTCTTGTTGAGGTCGGCCTCGCCGACGGCGAGCGCGGTGAAGCGGGGGTCGGCGACCTTCCGGGCGAGGTAGTGGGTGATGAGCTCCTCGTCCGTCGGGTGAAAGCGGAACCCCGGCGGCAGGTCCATGGGCTGCTGTAACTCCTGCTCCATTGCCTATCTATTTGACCTCAACGCGGCAGAGCTGGCGGGCGTCTCAGCTCTTGTGCCAACTGCAACAGCTGCCCTGAAACATTTATACAAAATTCGAACAAATTAGCATAGGACTGCAGATTATTCACAGACGAGGTATCAAAGCAAATTGCTAGTATACTAGTAATACACATCGATTGCACCTCTGGAACCGAACGAATCAGCAAAAGATTTAAAAACAGGTGAAAAGGTACTTCATGACAGGACAAGCAGAGCGAACAAACGAACATATGAAATTCAGTAGGTGGTGGAACAAGGATTATTCAGTAGACAGAAAAATTGAAGCCAATTTGAGGAGAGAGAGGGAGAGAAGGGGGGAAGTGGCAAGATGCGGGTTACCTCTTCGAGCTGGTACGGGTTCGAGGTGCGAGAGGGGAAGTGATGGATCAAGGAAAAGGGGGAAGTGGTGGCCAGGTTTAAATACTGAAACGGCCCGGAGTCCTTTTAGTAGAAAGAGACGTGGCGCGAAGGAACTCCCAGGGAGATGACCAGAATTGTGCATGCCGATTGGGAACAGATGGTTCTACAGCTGCTGCTTCATTGACCAATTAACTCTGCTTCTTCACAGCAACAGGGTTCGTTGCACCCATAAACTAATAACATCGATAATGTTTCAGCCTGAAGCTTTCTGAATTAAAAAGCATCCTGGCCTGATTCATTGGATTTCATCGTTCGCTGCACTCTGCTGAAATGTAGAGAAAATTATCACAACAAAATGAAACACTTAAGCCGGCATTAGTATTTGTTGGCACATCATATTATCATAAGCCCCAGGCCAAAGAAAATGACAAAACTAATCGCTTTTTTCTACATCTTCAGAAAATTGTTGATTGCACAACTACACAGACCAGATTCTGCTAGTGTACTAATCTAATAAACACGCGGGTATAATATCATCTCGATGCCAAGAATCGCCTGCCATTCGACACACCCAATTAATAAAGTTTGGCCTACCGACGCAAAAGGATTGAGGATGCCAGCTTGATCTCTGAAGCAGCCAATCCACAGGTGCCAAGCATGGCGAACCCTAAATCAGGGACAGCACATTGATCACAGGTCGACAATGAGTGGCCGATCACGACGTCCTCCTCCTACATCCAAATGCATCCAAAGAAATCAAGAATCCAGTCCAGTTATACGCTCGTCCGTTTCTTAAAGACTGTCTCTGCAGAAGTGCAGAGCTGCCTGGCAACAAAGGATCAACTTGGGAGCTGTGGGGGCTCAAAATGGATATACGTACAAAGACAGGGCTGTACATTATTCCTTGTGGGTGTCCACTACTGCAGAATTTAGATTTGGACGTATATCTACGCGATAAATGTATTATTTGTCGCGTGTCGAGGACATATGGTGACGGAAGAAATTCGTGTCTCGTTTATAAAGTCTACTATATTAGTTTTGTGTTCTTGTTTGTATAAAAGAAAAAAAATTGTGCAAAGATTCTAAAACGATTGGAGTGTGCTGATTGATGAGTAATGTGAAGTGAGGTAGGGCCCCACCCATGTACACATATAGAAAGTGAAATATTGAATTATTGATGAGCAGCAGCGTTTGTTCAAGAGAGAAACTCAAGCATCAGATTCTCTCTGTTGAGTCGTGGTCTTGTATACCAAGAAAAAGTGCATAGATTCTCTGAAGTTTTCGCACTTAATCCGGCACGACAGAGCCTCCGATCGATCGCCGTTGTCGATCCTTGCGGGGCGCTCTGCTGCTACCGCCGAAAGTTCAAGTGCTGACAAAATTCGACCTGAGAAAAACGTTATTCCAGATGAGCTTCATCTTCACGAGCCAGCGAAAATTAGCCGGAACGCAGAAAAGGACCAGATATATTGCCACGGGACTGGTTCAGAAAGCTGGAGCCGTATCTGTCTCGAAAAGGAAGGAGCCAGTTGGAGCCACTCCACACGTATCTGTCCCCTTATAACTTCGATTTCTCATTAGGTAGCCAGGTTTGTTTGCTCGCGAACCGGAAAGAAATTGAATCTGTGATGAAGAAGTTGCTTCGCTTGTGGTTCGAGCTGCGCGGGCGCCAGGTGGATCCTACGAGGAATGATTGATTGGTGACATGTCCATGAGCTAGCAGTAGTACAGATCAGTTGCGACCGCTAGATCAACATGCCCCCTTGTTCCTTGGCACGGCGTCCGCCTCCGTCCTTTTGAAATCAACTGCGGGACAAAACGTCCCCTCTCGCGGTCACGCGTCGCTGGAACGATCTGCTCCGTTCACAATATACTCTCTCGCTGGCTACTACTCGCAATCCAAAAATATAAGAATTTATTGATTTTATAATAACAACTTTGATATCTTGTCTTATTTAAATTACTTCTGAAAATAATATTTATTTTGTTATAACTTATTTTGTCATTAGAGATATTTCAAATAAAACTTTTTTGTTTTTATATTTTTATAACTTTTTTTAATAAAACGGATGGTCAAACATGTTCTCTAAAAATCAACAAATTACTTATGAAAATAATATTTGTTTTGTTATAACTTATTTTGTTATTAGAGATATTTCAAATATTTTTATAATTTTTTTTAATAAAACAGATGGTCAAACATGTTCTCTAAAAATCAATAAATGCTTATATTTCTAGACGGAGGTAAAAGTAAAATGATTAAGCTAGGCAGGCAGCTATACACATGAGTTTAGAGCAACTCTAGTGAAGTGATAAAAATCAGGCCTCTAAAATTCAATTTGAGAGACAGTTTTTAATTTTTAGAGGTCCAAAATAATTTTGCCCTCTAACCCAACACACTAAAACTGAGTCCCTATCCACTCCGATAGTGGGCCTCATCGTCGTCCTCTCTCTATTTCCTCCCGCTCGCACCGCCGGTCCGGCGTCCCCGCCAGCCCTCCTCCCCAGCGCATGGTCGTCACCGCATCTCCCCTCCTCCCCCGCTGGTTCGCGCCACCGGCCTCCTCCCCCGCTGGTTCGCGCCACCGGTCTTCCTCCCCTGCGCGCGCGCCGCCAGCCCTCCCCTCCTCCCTCGCTCACTTGCGCGCCGCCGGCATCCTCGCCCGCTGGCTTGCGCCGTCGACCCTCCTCGCCCGCAGGTCCACGCCGCCGATCATCCTCGCCTACTGGTCTGCGCCGCCGGCCCTCCTCCCCTCCTTCCCCGCTCGCGCGCCACCGGAGGCACGACCGGGTGGGTAGTGGCGGCAGAAGTCCCATTCGCGTCGGGAGAGGAGTGGAGAGGAAAGAAAAGAAGAAGAAAAAATAATGGGACCCATATTTTGAGAGAGAAATAGTGACCCACTATTCCTAGAGGGTTTGCTCCAAATTTTAGTATGTCACTAAATTTAGTCAATGGATAGAGGTCAGTTGAAGATGAATTTTTATACTTAGTGACTAAAGAAGGTTTAGAGAGCTATGTGGCTTTAAAGAAGGTCGTGTGGAGTTGCTCTTAGCCAGCCCGATTACCCGTGGGCCGTGGCTTTCAAGTTGTAATCATTGCACGGCCGCTGATGTGAAGTTGGCCTATCATGTCATGTGTACACACTTCATCAATTTCTCATCGTGGGACTTTAATTCAGCCGCGATCTTATATGTGTAGATAGCTATGTGTGATCCATCGCCGGAAGCAATGGATATTATTACATGTGAAAATCTGGTGCGTCTTTGTGCCAGTAGGGTACATCTGGTTTATGCCAGGCGGCCACGCTGAATGTCGCCACGGACGTGACGCTGTGCCACGCGAACACCACACAATACACCACGCCGAGAGCCGAGTCCCGGGAGCGCGCCGCCCGCACCTTCCCGTCCATATTCCACGCGCGCTACAGTACCGGCTCGCCTTACCCGCACTCGGCCGGCGGTGACACACCCACACCCACACCCACACCCCGGCATGTCGCCGTCCAACTGGAGCGAGAACACGCAGCGGTGGGGTCGGTTCCCCGCATCCGCGGCCAGCTGGTGCTCCGAAACGGGCAAGTCAAAGCCGGGAGCCAGCCGCGCGACGGCTTTCCGTTCGCGGCAGGATCGTGTCGCGCCCGGGCAGGGGCAAAGCAGAGGAAGGAGAAGGAGTCCCGCGTCAGCCTCCGCACGCCGCACCTGGACCGGTGGCATCGTGCGTTGCTACTCTCCGCCGCAACGACGACTTTCACAGCTATACCACTACTATGCCTGCACCGAGCACCTACAGGCTCGTTTCGTTCCGCTGTACGTAGTGATCCAACCTGGCAACCTTCCACGAAAGGAACACCCTGCTGCTTTAAAAAAGGTTATCCTCTCATCGTGATCGTTGAACCGGACGGAGTCACACGCGGACGCGCAGCCCGCCATGTGTGTGCCGCGCTATATGAAAAATTGCGTGGAGGAGGAAGACGAGTCGTGCGCATTTCCGCCGTGTGGGGGCTCAGGTCACACGTGTGCAGCTTCGGAATGGATACGCTCCCGCTCGTGATTTTCCTGATGCGGACTGGCGCTGATTGCCACTGGTGCCACGGAGGAGCGAGGCGGGCGTTGATTTGATGTAAGGATTATATAGTACAGCTCAGTAAGCGCAGATGTGGTTACACGCCAAATGTGTTCGACTTGCCTTTAGTAGCATGTCTCTCGAATCACCCGCCGGACCTGTTTTTTTCCTCTGCAAAAGCGTGAGACAGGCGCCTATCGCGTGCTATTTACTAATACTTATTATTTTTTTTATAATTGCATAAATCATCCTATCAGTTACTTCAATTTTAAGATTCCCACTCATAAATGTTTTTGTTGCAAATTTCTACCGACCCAATGAGATTAGTTACAAAAAACACCCTAGTTGATAAATATTTAATTAATTTTATTTATTAATAAAAAATTAAAAAATAAACTAAGTGAAATAAGTTTAATATTATTAAAGATTTTTAGTGTGTAATTTCTCTTATTTTTACCAAAAATGTATCCAAATTTCAAACATTGTGAAATATGTTCAAAATTTAATTGATATTTTTGCTACATATTCTCTATAAAAAATATGAAGACTATACTTTTTGAATTTTGTATGTTTGATAAGAACATCATTCGCTACTCCAAATAAACAAAAATATGTTGAATAAATTAAATTAAACATGTGTATATTAGGGTGTTTTTTTACAACAAAACTCACTGGGTGGGTGAGGATTTGAAACAAAATAACTTATGTGTGGATATCTCGAACTCCAAATGATTATGGAGTGGTTTTTATAATTACCACTACTTTTTTTTTTAATAGCAGAGACGCCATGCATTTTCAAAGTGATGGCCTACCTTTAATTAAATTCCCTTCTTACCCGTTCCTTTTTAAAATTATAGAAAAGAGATTGAAGGAGCTCTTTACCTGTTCATTCATGCGTGCAATTCCTTACCCGGTTGCATTTTCGAATCCTCACGTCTCTCGTCCTGTGGCGAGCGAGCACGGCAAATCATCCGTTTGGCCCATCCCATCCGAATGGACCAAACCTCCTAGCTGACAACGACGCCCGGCATTTAATCAAGTCCTTAAGCATATCGTAATTGACGCGCCAGCTTTCTTTCCCACCATTTCTGGAACCTTTACCCTCGTGAAAACCACAGCGAACCAGTAGGCGCCTCATGATTCAAGATGAAGAAACCAGGGAATCAGGTTTTGCGGAAGTGATCAGGATGCTAATGTTAGGCTGTTAGCAACTAACAGCAGGAACTAGATAGAAAAGGCATCTTGCTTAAACCGTATTATGCTCTCTAATTTGCTCGACATTATCTATCCACGCAAATCACTGGGTGCCCGTCAAATCGTGAATGCAAGATCTAAGGGATGCAGACGCCAGGGATCATTGACCAAAACCTGCTTACTCTGTTCCTTCCCCTGGCCAGCTCAACAATTTCTGCGTGGTTGGGGCGAGCCTTTACAGAAACTGACCTCTTCAGATAGCATCATCAGTTTAGAAAGAATACTCCTGACAACCTGCTGCTGGTCAAAGGCGATAAAACAATTGAAATGCTGGACAGGTTTCTGGGGTGTCGGTTTCAAGTCGCTGATGCGGTGGCACACTGCAGGGCATGTCCAAGACCTTAGATTAATATGCACAAACGTGGATGAACACACACGCGAATAATATTCAGTGTGGCTGTTCATTTGTCACAAAGAGAATGTCAATACAGATAGTCAGACACAAGAATCCCAACTACTTCAGATTTGCAGTGCTCATCACTAACGTCAGGTGTTTAGGCCGACTCTGTAGATTACAGCTGCTGGACTGGAGCACTAAAGTCTGCAGCTGCAGCTATTGCTGATAATGTACTAGCTCATATCGGCAGAAAGGAATTAAATTCAGAGGAACTAGGAAACAAGAAAAATGACTTCAGTCATATATGTAGTATATTTGTCTTATGGCGCTCTACCAATAGTATCATTATTGTTCACCTCCAGCTCTCATAGTGAAAAAACAAGTTTTACTTTTTACCAAGAACATGCTGAACAAATGCTATATGGATTATATCATCACAGAGCACCAAAGGAAGACGAATTATGAGCTTTCACCTACAATGATTCTGATGTGGGAAATTTCAGTTCTCCCTTCTCTGAGTCACTATCTCACCTTCAGCATGTTCAGCCAATGGGCTAAACAACCACCACGAATGAGCACATGAAGATATAAATGTTGTCGATAAACCATCAGAAGATGGCAGCAGCAGCGTAACAGAAAGCAAATGTGACATCAACTAAAGGAAGAAAACAATATCCACGGGAGGTTATGTACAAAGACACAGTAGTTAAGCAATGTAAGATTTCGTCATTACCTGCAAAGAACTTCATCATGTCGTTGTGAACTAGGCAGAAAGTTTCTGAATTACATGCCTGGTCATCACAAAGTAACTGGATGAAAGCAAAATAAAACCTGCCATTATTCATTAAATATTCGTTTCATGTTTTTTTGACAAAGAGACCATAACACATTGAATTCACTTTTTCACATTTATGAAGGAAAATATTCTGTTCCAGCATCTGATCAACAATGTTATCAGCGACATGCACCAACTCTCAGTTGTGTTTTCCTTATTAACTGATACAAAATCCAGAAGATAAGATACAAACTACAACTGTGAAGGATGTCAGTTGTATATATCCTTCATGTGAGCACTAGAGATGCTACAACCTGTATAAATACTATTTTTCACTCCAATTCTTCCAACACAACAGAAGAAATGTCTTGACATCATTATTATTTACTTTCATCTATCTTCTATCAGCACATGCAAGATCCTAAATAGTAGACAAGATGCTGAACTCATAAATACGAGAAATTATGGTTTGTGAAATCTGATTTTTTATAATAACCAATTAACCATTGATTCAAATATTAAAATATTATAAATTATTTGATTAAGATATTGATGGACACCATACTTATCAAATAAATGTGAAACAACAGGATGACATTGATGTGTGGTTTGAAATGTCATGTACTCATGTGTCAAAGAAGTGATACCTCAAGTAAAATTGAATATACCAATACAACATAACAGTCACTCGAGACAAACTTTGGTAATGCTCTGTTTTTTTTCTCTCTCTCTTTTATAGTTCAATGAACTTGTTTCTGTGACACAACTAGAAGCAACCGAACACCATATGTGGCATGTTGGTTTGGTGTTCAAAATGATTTTGACCTTGAAAGCTAAGGATTATGAACACTGCAAATATGGAGAAAGCAACAAGGAAAGGAACAATAAATTTGACATCAATTGATATATATAGCCCGCTGTTTGAAAATCATAGAATAAAGTATCTAGAGGAACATAGTAGTACAGAGACTCGAATGATGTCTCAAAATATTCAAGGAGATGTGCCTTCAAAGCCAAGTCAAAACATTTTTGGCGTTAAAACTAGAAACATTTTAGTACCCAGATCATGCATGGAACTCGTATGCTTAGAGCAATAGTTGAACCTTTTAATTCCTCGACCAACTTCCACTCTTGCCCCCAGACTTGTGCTGGAGACAAACATCTGTTATACAGATGTCCTTTGAAGCAGCTTTGCACATGTCATAAATTGTGAGGCCAGCCATGGTTACTGCAGTCATTGCTTCCATCTCAACCCCCGTCTTTCCGCTGGTTGTGGCTTCCCCTTCTATCACGACACTAGAATCTTCTTCATTCAGAGTAAGATCAACACGGACATGGGAAAGATTAATGTTGTGGCACATGGGTATGAGGTTGCTAGTTTGTTTTGCTCCAGTAATTCCAGCAATCTTGGCAACAGTGAGGACATCTCCTTTTGCGATCTGGTTTGACGCCACCAAATTGAACACCGTTTGGCCTAGCAAGACCTTGCAGCTCGCTATAGCAACTCTCTTGCTGTCTTGTTTTTGTGAAACATCAACCATCTTTGCCTGCCCACTGCTATCAGTATGGGTAAGCGCTGGCTGTGAATCCTCAGCTCTATATGTAGCCCGGGCTAGTTGTGAATCCTCAGCTCTATAAATAGGCTGGGCTGGTTGCTGGGGAGGACTTGAGCCTAAAGGACTGGGTGAAGGAGATTCGCCAAATATTGATTCCATTTCCTATTATCACAAATTTGAACATAGTTACTAACAATCATTACCTTCAATGCCCAAAAAATTATTTAAAATGATTTTATAAACTCAATGCACAAGACAAGGTTAGAAACAAATATTTATCATTTATTGATATAGATATTGCCATACTTTTTGTTAATTCTTGGTGTCAATACAACCTAGAAACACAAGCTACGGGCGCTGTGCTAGTGCCAGAAAAACAGCACCGGATTAGATGGCTGAAGGCTCAGAGTGATGCATAACCATGATGTACTCTTTTTAAAAGAAAATCAGAATGATCAAGCAATTAAGATCACAAATTATAGTGGCACGTTCGGACTCACAAACACAACCTGGAAAGTAAAAATGGCACATCTAGCATCAATATTTAAGTATGTATATGTCTATTAACAAAGAAATCAAGTGCACCAGGATTCGTGGTGTGACTTTTCACTATTACAGCACTAAGGTAGTGCGATTAAACTCAAGCATGTCTGGACTTCTGAAAATGAAGAATTTATGCATATGTTATTTTAGTGATGTATATCAAAATATCAAACTGTGGGTAACATCATAAGCAATTGCCCATTCAGGTGTTTGTTCAATTTCAACTCATATTGTACTAAGCATCACATGACTGCAACCTGGAAGCAACCTGACTGTACTCTGTACCCATTTCATCAAGTTTCGAATAGAATGTGCAAATATGCATATCATGTCTACTTGTCTAGCACTCTACGTACAGTAAGCTATGTAGATAACATATGATATAATAGGATCCAATAATGCTGAAAATGAAAAGTGATATCCAAATGCTAACCTTATTTAGCTCCGCTATAGTTTCTGGAGAAACTTTAGTAGAAAAGCATCTCCATCTCCAACAATTAGTTCTTGCAATTCTTGGGAGAACGGAACGAAAGGCAGACATTGCTCCTGCAGCAATGAACAGGCAGTACAGAAATTTAAGGACATTCTTATTTTCTTCATAAACAGTAATTCCAAGTGCAATGATTAGACATGAGAAAAGCCACTCACTGGAACTAAAGCAGCCTAGCACATCCTGCAATCTAAATCCATCTGGCGATCTAACACATATCTTCTGGTTTTCAATGAGACCTCTAGTCAACCGTCTTAATTTGACCGAATCTCATTCAGGACAGGAGCCGAAGCTCTGTTTGAGGCAACCACGAGGATTGCTAAACTAAACCGGCACTGCTACGCGAGTAGAACAATAACGAAGAAAAGAATGCAAGAACTTACCCATAAGGGTTTGTCAAGGTGCAACGGATGCTGCAGCTACTACCAAGAGCGTGAGGAGCTCGATGGAGATTGAATCGCTTGTGAAGGTTTAGGTTCGAGTCGTCCGCAAGGCGATTGACGCGACTCCGCCCGCTGGTGAGCGCTGACGGGATTCCAGCGACGCAACGCCGCGGCGCCTTGGGACGACAGCGAAAGGTCGGGCGGGCGGATCAGCGAGAGAGGGCAGAGGCGAGGCGCCAGGTCTGCCGGCGGCGAGCGGTCACACAGTGGGATGAGAGAGAGAGAGAGAGAGTACGCAAGCAAAGCAGAGGACTAAAGACGGGCCGTCCAAAGGCCAGCAGGAGCGGTGAAAAGGCCCACATCGGTGGACATGCGGCCTATGGATGCTGCTGAACTCCGAGTTCGTGCAGGTCAATGGCGCAAGACGACACGTGTGCAATTGACAGATTTTCTTTCAGCAATTACGACACTGCTTACAGTAATTCGAGTCGTCCTTATACAGTTCAATCAAGGACAGTCACAGTAGATCGAGCGAAGCCAGATGTAGCAAAAAAGAAAAAAGTACAATAACCGGGAAAGAAGCCGCACAAGAAAAACAGCTGCGGTGTGCGCACTAGTATTTTTCGGCGCACGCACGATTCAATCGACCGAGCAGCTGATTATGCTAGCTTGGGCGTCGTGACGTGACCGATCAGTGGCGCCTGGCGAGCGCGAAGGCGGAGAGGGAGATGAGTGCGATGAGGATGACCATGGCGGCGAAGGAGCCGATGAGGGATCCCGAGATGCGCTCGCAGAAGGAGTCGAACTGCTGGCAGATGGCGAACCAGTTGGCCCGCACGTTGCCCTTGTGCGCCAGGTACACGATCGCCGCCGCCGCCGACGCGCCGGCCGTCAGCAGGGTCAGCGATGCCTGCATCAGATTCATACATTCAGATATCATTGGTCATGCATCGATCCATCAGCAGGCTTTTATTGTAATTACCGCGTCCAAGGTGATCAGGACCAGGCGGCTGTACCGCGCCCTGGGCCTAATGATGTGCACGATGGCCAGCGGGATAGACAGGACAAGGTACGAGCACACCACCGCGTTCGCCGCCACGAAGAACCTGCGTCATTATGCTCATCATCATCATCATCAATTTGTGAGAACGCGCTCTGTGTTTGTAGCAAGCAGTGTCAGTAGTAGTGACTTACGTGAAGGACGGGAGGTCGCTGTACTTGGCCTCGAACTGGATGAACTGCGTGAAGAAGGGGAGCGTCTCGTTGGTGGTGCCCATGGAAATGGCGCTGCCGATCGTACCGATGATGGCGATGAACCGGAGGAACACGTCGATGATGGACACGGCGCGGTTGACGCCGGACGCCACCGGCGCCACCAGGGGCGCCTTAGAGCTCTCCCCATGCTCCACAACCACGTCCTTCGTCATAGCCTAACGTGTTTCCCAAATAAGCTTGGGATAATGACCTGGATATTTACGGGGTACTTGCTTGCAAATGTGACTTTGTTTTTTTCTTGAGAAATGGTGTGTGATGAGATGACTCATATGGTCAGACCTTCTTATATATACATGCATGATATGGCACGAGGTTTCTTCATTCGGATAAAGCAGCTTATGCCCCAACAAAACCCACACAGCTCGTCTGGTCAACCATACAAATGACAGAACCAAAGATGGTGATTTAGGTGGCTTCGACAATTGTAAACAACAACTAAAGCTCGTCTTGGGATTGGTTGACTCTGCACCTGCTCTTACTTGCTCAAATGAGGCGACAGAGTTGCAAATATTTTTTTTTATCAAAAACAGGACACCCTTTCCCACGTTTCCAGACCCAAACTGCTATATGTTGTCGAATCCTAGTTCATTTCTACTCTTGGTAATGTGGTACACTAGCCGTCCTCTGTGAACTTTTTCAGGGCTTCTATACCAAGATTATTCGCTACGTCTTTTATTTTGTTATTACTGAAAGCTTTGTAGTGAAATGTTTGGACAGTACATACTTAAATAAGGATATGAAATCATTTAACTAAAAACGTAAATCGTTATTGTAGGTTCAGGATAGCACAACAATGAGAAGTGCTTTATTTCGACAAGGCATCAGATTTTTTTCAAATACAAGACACTAGACTGTTTACCATGCTCTTTTTTTTTTTCCAAAGAAGTCATATTTTTTCTCCATCAACTCTTTAGGTTGTTGCAGGTTGTGCTTTCAACTACAAAACCGTGTACCCCGAGTTTTTCAACTCTTAAATCCATTACAATTTTCCTCCTTGGGTGGTATTTTGAGCGGTTTTGACTGACTCAGCGTGATGTGTCCACCTGTCAGCTGTACCTCTAGCTCTAGCTACGTTCATCATATTCTCTCTACTTCCTCCTCACCGCTACAATGCTCTCCCTCCGTGTCCGCTGCGCCTGCAGGTCCCAATAGTGGCGGCGACATCAACAGGTCCTCCCACCATCACCGACCGACCAAGCGGCGTCCCTTGAGACGCCCATCGCCCTATACTTAGAGGGGAGGAAGAGCAGACGAACATGGAAAGGAAGGAGAGGCAGTCACAACGACAGTGGGGGAGGGCGCAGAGGAAGCGAGAGGAGGGCAAGGGCGGTGATGACGGATACGTCGCTGAGCCATCCGGGAAGACGGCGACGAGGAAGCGGAGCCCCCGACGCTCGCAGTTTCCGGTAGCCTCGGTTGCCAGCGCACTGTAGTCGTGGCTCAACGAGAGGTACGATGACCTCGCTCGAGCGTCCTCGTCCTCATGGGTCTCTCCCCCTCTTAGGCCGCCTTCATGGAGGCCTTGCTCACCGGCGATTGCCAGCTTCCGCCCAACCTTTGCGACCTCCTCGCCCAAGGCATCCGTGTCGAGTATGGCTTCTCGGACTGGTGCTCCCTTGCAGGCTCAACTTGCAACACGTAAGGGTTTGGGGCTCAGGTTATCCGGTTTTATAGTTTGAGACATTATCTACAACTCATTGAAGAGTTGAGGAATGAAAATATGACTTCTTTCTCTTTTTTTTTCAGCTCATCTCATCTTTCTGAGGACTTTTACAGCTTAGAATGCCAGTGGTATAATATTCAGGCCTATGGGATGAACCTACAACCTGGGCACCATTCAAATTTTCAACCCAGGTACTAACATGCTCAAAAACGTCCCCTAGGGTTTCGCCTAGGGTCTCTCAACTCCTCTGGCGGCGCGTGCATTGCCAGAGTCAAACCTCGATTTCCCCTCATTGAACCCTGATCCTTGAGGGTGATTCTCGCAAGCTACTCATCACTCCTCTCTTCCCAAACCCATGCACATTGCATGGTGGGTATTGAGGGAGAACCGGGTCCGATGGGCTCCAACCAAAGTATTGAAGAAAAACTCGAAGGGCTCAACTTGACAGGCAAAGAAGAGGAAGGCCTGGATTTTTCTGAAGAGATTGATGAGTTGATCAAGGAAGTACGGTGGCTAGGGATTTTTAGGGTTCATACCACAAAGCTCTTCAGCCATGCAGCGCTTTTCAGTGCGATGCGAATCGCGTGGTCAATAGCAAAGGAGGTCACGTTCAAAATGCTGGGGGACAACCTGTTTCTGGTGCAGATGCAATGCCTTGGGGATTGGAACAGATTGATGGAGGGTGGCCCGTGGCTGTTTCGCGGGGCTCCGGTGGTGATCGAGGAATATGATGGCTACACTAATGTGAGTGAATACAAGCTTAACAAAATTCCGGTGTGGGCAAGGATCCATGGTGTACCTGATGGCCTCATGAAGAAGAAAGAGTTGGCCGAAAAGGTACCTGGGAAGGTGGGGGAACCACCGTTATGGTGGTGGTGAATGAAGGCTGGATCAACCCATCTACCTACCTTAGGGCTCGAGTGTTCATTAATCTTGAGAAGCCTCTGGTGAGGGTCGTACCAATAACGTTGAGAGAGATGAAGAGGTATTTAGTACAAAATAAGAAACTTCCTACGTTCTGTCAAGTGTGTGGTATTATTGGGCATGACATGACGGAGTGTAGAGATGGTGTCCATGATGTTGGAAAATGTGGATGAAGTGATTGGATGCTGGTTAAATTTGCCTCTACGTAGGGGGGGGGGGGAGGGGAGCAACGAGAGATGGATCTCGTGGTTCCTTCGCAGGTCGAGGAAGAGGCCGAGGATGGGGTAATGGTGCTAGGGAGTTTGATGAGGATATGGAGGATATCATCGAGGAGGAGTCTGACCAACTGAGGGACCCTAGCTTGCAAAGGAAGAGAGGAAAGGATCAAAACATTGGAGGGCTTTCGGGGGATTCAAAAACCTAGCAGGCCCATAGGGTGGCAGAGACAGTGTATATGCTAGAAAAGGCTCGGCTCAGGAGCAAGTCCCAAGCCCACAGAATATACAGGAGAAAAAGAGACCGAGAAAGGAGGTCTCAGGAGATAAGGTGATGAAACAACTGAATTTATCGGCGCCCTCTATCGCAGAGGGTGACCGGAGAAAATGAAAATTCTAGCTTGGAACTGCCGCAAGCTGGGTAGTGCCCGGGCAGTCCATCACTTTTGGAGGTACAGAAGGGCAGATAGCCTGATGTGATTTTCTTGTCTGAGTCACATTTGGATAAGGTTAAGATAGAAAAAGTCAAGCGAAGAGTTGGGTTCGATCATCTTCTAATTCATGAGAGTGATGGACGGAGTGGGGGCTTACTCCTCATGTGGAGGAGGGGGCTTAATGTCCAAGTGAATGAGGTGACGAAGAATTACATTGATGTGGTGATCAATGATGGAGTGAGCTAGAGACTGTCAGGTATATATGGTGAACCCAACTGGGATCATAAGGAAGAAACATGGGATGCACTACGCACCCTGCATGGGCGCATGAGTTCACCATGGCTGGCTTTGGAAGACTTCAATGAAATCTTGTTTAATCATGAGAAGGAAGGAGGCCGCCATGCTTGCAGAGACAGTTACAAGCGTTCCAGGATGCACTGGATGATTGTTGTCTAATGATTCCCTTATTCTAATGCATGTGGATAGTGATAATGCAACAAAGCTAAAAGGAATTCTAGATAGTTATTGTGCAAACTCGGGACAGAAGTTGAGTGTAGAAAAGTCCAGCATCTTCTTTAGCAAGAATACTCAGGTGGAGGGGCGAGCTGAGGTATGTGAAATTCTCAACATCATGACTGAGTCGCTCAGTGATAAATACCTGGAACTCCCGGCTAGTTGGCATAGATAGGAGTGATTATTTCAAACACCTTGTTGATAGAGTACGAGCTAGGATTAATGGTTGGAAAGAAAAGTTATTAAGTATCAGGGGTAAAGAAGTGCTAATCAAATCTGTGGCTCAGGCTGTACCAGTTTATGCAATGATGGTGTTCAAAATTCCACAATCAATCTGTAAAGGAATCCAAGACGCCATTGCGCAATACTGGTGGGGGATGATGATACACAGAGGAGAATGCATTGGAAAGAATGGTGGAAGCTATGTATCCCGAAACAGAGAGGGGGGATGGGATTCCGAGACTTGTAGAGCTTTAACTTGGCCATGTTAGCAAAGCAGGTATGGAGACTATTATGTGAACCGGAATCACTTTGTGCACGGGTTCTGAGAGTGAAATACTACCTAGATGGAAAACTATTGGAGGCAAAACCAAAGAGTGGGAGTTCTTATACATGGCAGAGCTTATTGGCAGGGTTGGAGTGCTTCAAGCGTGGCTGCATCTGGAGGGTGGGAGATGGTACCCAAATTAACATCTGGGAGGACCAGTGGATTCCATCAAGCCATAACCTTAAGGTGCAGACACCAAGAGGCCAAATCCTGGTCAAAACAGCTGATGAATTGATTAATCCTATAGATGTCAGTTGGGACGAAGAACTCTTACATAGCCTGTTCTGGCCCATAGATGTTCAACGCATTATTCAGATCCCTCTTGCTTCGGGGAGAGAAGATGTAGTGGCTTGGCATCATAATCGTAATGGTTTGTTTTCTGTGAGGTCGGCATATCAAGTTCAATGGTTACACAGGTTTAGCAACAGAAGCAATCAGAGAACCAAAGGGGGTGCAGTGGGAAACAACCAAGTTTGGAGCAAGTTGTGGAAATTAAATATCCTGGCAAAAATCAAGATCTTTGGCTGGAGAGTACTCCATGGTGTGATTCCTTGTCAAGCCATCCTGGCAAACAGACATATAGGAAACGAAGGAGGATGCCCTGTCTGTCAATCAGGTAGTGAGGATGTCAAACACATGTTATTCAATTGTGATCAAGCCAAGGAAGTCTGGAGGAAGCTAGGCATTTGGAGTCGAATTGAACATATGCTGGGAATTGATCGATCAGGTTCAGTCATTCTAGAAGAAGTGTTGCGACTAGGAGGGGAGATCCAAACCCTTCAAGTCGGATTCGCAGAGTTAATCCTGACGGGGGGCTGGTATATTTGGTGGGAACGAAGGCAGTTGGTCCATGGGGAGAATGTCCCTAGCCCATCTCGCTCGGCTATGTCAATCATGGCTCTAACAAGGAATTATATGAGGGCAACCAAGAAGACAGTAACAGTGAGAGAAGGGTGAAAGAAACCTCCAGAAGGTAAAATTATGCTGAATATGGATGCTGCCTTCCATGAAGACACAGGCCGAGGAAGCACAGGAGCCATCATTAGGGATTCAGGAGGAGGATGCATTGGAGCTGCAACCAAGTTCTGGCCTCATGTTGTGGATGCGTCGATGGCTGAGGCATATGCTCTGCGAGAAGGTTTACGGCTGGCACAACAACTGGGATGTAACCGATTGTTGGTACAATCAGACTGTATGCAGGTAGTGAAAACAATGAAGAATGGAGGGTTCTCAGCATCTACGGTAGGGGCAATATACGACGAATGCGAAATGCTGTGGCGGAAGTTTGATTCTATTACTATAGATTTCTGTAATAGGGAGGCCAACCAGGTAGCGCATGAGCTTGCTAGAGAGTGTTATTCTTCCCAGATATCCTGTATGTGGTCGGTTGAACCACCCAACTTATATTTTAGCTGCTCTTGCAAACGATGTAACCATTTTTGGAAATCAATAAAGCTCGCCGAATGGCTTTCAAAAAAAAAATCAGCTCATTAGGAACTGGACTTAACAAAGCCCAGTCTTCCCCTGCAAAAGTTCATCAGTGTCACGGTTTGCATAAAACCTCACTCAGTGCTAGGAGAGGGGGTACTTACTCGCAATTTTGAGCTCAATTAACAACTCGTACAGGTAAATAAAAAATAGGAATTACCTCAGAAAAATAAAAAATAGGAGTTCATATTTGAATAGTACTCCCTTTGGTATCACTGAAGTTTCCCATTTTACAGGTGTGTTGATTAATCTCAAACTTTGTAAGTAAGCACATGATGCATTCTCTTTCTTTTATTTTTGGTGACCTTTAGCTTGGACATTTATGTCTTTCACAAAAGAAAAAAGAGCTTGGACGTTTGTGCTGTGGCAGTTGCACGAAAATTTTCTCCTGACTCAGGTCTATCCTGTATTGCAGAAGCCTGAAATTTCATTGATGTTTTTCTTTTCTGAAGTGATATATGTTCTATTATTCTATCTTCAGAGATAAAAGAGAACATAAATTGTTTATCTCAACGCGAAGGTACAACTCCTGTTCGTCATATATATATATATATATATATATTTATATATATTTGTTCCAAGATTATTAGCAAAAACAGATCGTCTAGCCGACATGTGCTGATGTGCCTTCAAAAGAGTACTCCAATTTGACCATCTAACGGTCCCAAGAGGCCAAGAGCAAGTAGGAGCACAATTCTGCTCAATGATCACACGAGGGTGTTGACAAATTACATTACGAATCGACGCTTCCCAAGCCTGAAAACGGCACCCCTGGCCTTCCAAACCATCCATAAGCTGACTCCTTGCCCCTCAGTACCAACCAAAGCCGTTGACTTTGCGGCTTTAATTTCCCTTCCCCATCTCCCATCCCTTGTCCGAAAATTTTCTGGCATACGCAACAGCAACCAAGCAAGAAGGCGAAGAGCAGGAGGAGGAAGCGATCGTGGAGGCAAGGAGAGGCGGCGGCATGGACCGGAACTTGAGCGGGTTCCTGATCGGGTGCGTAGGCGCCGCCGTGACGCTGCTGGCGTACCAGCAGACGGTGGTGTCCAGCACGCAGTGTATCGGCGCTGGGTTCTGCGTCATCGTCTTCGGGCTCCTCGTCAAGGAGGGCTTCATCTCGCTCTGATGCGCTTCTGCGAGGCATCATCCTTCTACTTGCTTTCCTCGTTTCCACTGTCTGTACTTCTGCTTCCTTCACCAGTTTCTGTAGCTGCCGATGTGTGATCCTCTGGTTCTTCAGAAAAGGGGATAGCTCTTCTCTGTAATAATCATTTTAGTAGTTTGTTGAGCTATGGCGCGAATGGAAGTTCCGAATCAGTCGAATTGTTTGTATCTTGTACCATGTACTTTCCTCTGAATGATCAACAACAGAACTACAGAGCTAGTAATTCATCTGTGTTTCGAATAAGCTAGTACTTAGCTTATCACTTTGCCCCTGTTTCTTTCCTACTAACACGTTGATGTGCTAGTAATTCATCTGTGTTTCATTTAGAAGTAACAGCTGCTTGGACGTGATACTATCTCGTGATTTCTTCTGTTGACTAAGCAAAAACCCATGAAAAATTTGTTGAGAAACAGCATTACCATCAGAACTCTGAACTTGGGAGTTGCCCAGGACCTTTGAAAGCAGTAACATGACACAGTTCACATAGCTTCAATAAAATGCCTTGATTTATTCACTTAGGTCCTGTTTGAATTTTCTAGTTGGCTACACTTTAGCCAACTAAAATTTAGTCAATTAAAGTTTAGCCAACTAAAATTTAGTAGATGCATGTTTGAATCTGTGACTAAAGTCTTTGACTAAATAAAAAGTAGACATGTCTATCCTTTATTAACTAATCAAAAAGTAAATATATGTGTGAGTTAAAAGAAAATATCACATATGGGGAAGGATAGTTTTGACTTTAGTGTCTTTTTTAAAGTTTAGGAGCTTTTAGGAGGGTTGGAGTGACTAGTGATCTAAAGTTTAGAAGATTGACTAAAGTTTAGGAGATTTTAGGAGGTCATGTTTGGAGCAAAAATAACTATAGTTTAGTGAACTAAAGTTTAGGAGGTGGATCCAAACAGGGACTTAATATACCCGAATCGGCTGGAGTGTCCCCTCCACTGGTGGGAAATGACCACATGCATTTCTTAAAAATATACTCCCTCCGTCCCAATATAGTTGACACTTTGGAGCTCGACACGAAAATTAAGGAGAAGTGTAAAAGATAGATGCACAGAAAATAAGGAGAAAAGAAATAGAGATAGAGGTGTATTAGAAAGAAAGAAAGGTGCATCGAGAAGTGAGAATACCAATTATTTTGAGATAATTAAAGAAGACTAAAATAACAATTATTTTAAGACGGAGGGAGTAGTACATAGTGTGGCCTAATCTCGAACATCCATGCCTCAGGCGGAATACTGTCACGGATGGACCTGCCCTCCATCTACAGCATCCTAGAATTGATTCTGACTAATATGCTGGCGCCGTGACATGGAACTGCACTGCTACAAAACAGCACCAAAGTTATACTCTCATTCAAAACTCGTGAACAATCTTCTTCAGAGAAGCGTACGTCCCCGTCGCAGCGACCAGGGAACCAAGCACGATGATCGCGGCGATCAGCACGACCTCCGCCCTGCCGCATCGCGCCGCGCCGAAGATCTTGAGGTAGAAGATGCAGGGAAGCAGCATGGAGGCCATGACGCTGAGGAGCGAGCCGACGAGCGCCATGAGGTGGCCGAAGAAGGGGACCGTGAGCGCGACGACCACCGTACTAATTACAAGGAGGGTCCTGACCAGGATGTTGACGGACCTCTTGTTGTTGCCGAGCCTCTCCTCGACGGCCATGGCGAGCGGCGACACCATCAGGGCGTACTTGGAGAACGGGTTGATCAGTGTCGTGTAGATGGCTAGTTTGGAGCTGATCTTTCCCTCCGGCAGGTTCAGTGTCACCTGGGACTGGACGTCGTCGCCGTACATGAGGTAGCCGAGGATCGCCATGGATCCGTAGTTCAGAGTGCATGCGGCGAAGCAGATGGTCAGCACCTACGCAGGCAGAAAGGCAATGTCAAATTCAGTTAGGGGCAGAGTAGCATGTTGCTCCGTCACTGTCAGACGATTTTGGCAACTGATACTCCATATTTTAATTTCCTCATTTTTTTTTTCTGAAGATCTGAGCAGGAACAAATGTTACGATTTTTTTTTCTCAACAGAAAAGAAAGAATAGAGAAACAAAAATGGTCTCAAAGAAGTCTGTTCCGTGAAATGAGCACTCACCCTGGAGAACTTTTTCTTCTCCTTCATGGAATCGCAGAGCGTCGGGAAGATGGCGTGGCCGCAGTAGCAGAAGGTGTAGAGCCCGAGTGCGGTGGGCAGTCCAGCGACATTGAGCATCCTCCCCTTCCTCTGGAACCCGACGCCGTCGACGACGGCGACCCAGAGCACGCAGAGCACCACGACGACGGACGCGACCACGCCGCTGGCGGAGACGTAGGCGAGCACGGCGAGGCTCCGGAGCCACGTGGTGGGCAGGATGGCGAGCGCGACGAGCACGACGAAGAGCGGCTTCCCGGAGACGACGCAGAGGTCGCCGAGGCTGAGGCTGGTGCCCGGGAAGAGCTTGTCCAGGTTGTCCCCCTCCAGGATGAGGAACCCGATGGCGACGAGGTAGAGCTCCGCGTAGAGGAACGCCGACGCGGCGAGG
The DNA here is from genome assembly GCA_030378355.1 of Eleusine indica. NCBI lineage: Eukaryota > Viridiplantae > Streptophyta > Magnoliopsida > Poales > Poaceae > Eleusine > Eleusine indica. The sequence goes on from CM059502.1 coordinate 11,768,856, forward strand.
CGGCCGCCGCGGCCGAACGCGAGCGCGCCGATGTCCGGGTAGCTCCGCGCCGGCGGTGACGTGGACATGCAGCGCTGGAGAAGCAGGCCCGTGTAGCAGCAGACGGCGGCGACGACGAGGAGGAGCGCCAGGCTCAGCCACCCGCCCTCGGATAGGGCGTAGGGGATGGAGAGGAGGCCCACGCCTGGACATGGTCCGTGGACGAGTTGAAGTTGGCAACAACTCCGTCGTTCTACGAACGGATGGAGATGTAGATAGGAACACTCAGTACTTACCTGACAGGCCGTTGAGGCCATTGAAGCAGGTCCGCACGAAGGTCGCGCCGTCCTCGGCCTCCGGGGAGCGCTGCGCCTCGTGGTCGTGGTCGTGGTCGGGCTCCTTGTTGCGCGGCTGCGGCAGGGCGGCGTGGAGGAGGGGCTGCTCCAGGCCCGGCAGCGCGGCCGGCGGCGAGCCGTTCGGAGAGTCGGGCGACGCTGCTCCGCCAATAATGGCCATCTTATCCTCCTCCTCTTCACAATCCCTAGTCTTCTACTCCTCGTGGCTACGCGACGAGACCCACCACGAGCACGCCCCGTGTGCGCGCCAGGATTGGAGTGGAGAGCGAAACAGCGACACACGAGAGCAACGCGGCGGCGGCCGCGATCGAAACCCCACCCACGGCGTTTATCTGCCACGCGAGAGGGAAGCTCTCTCGAATAATGTATTGGGGGCGACTCTCTTGTCCTGTGCATCGTGTGTCCCTGAAAATAATGTCGCGTTCCGTAGATAGATATATTCCGGAGCCACGTATGTATCCCTCAACCTGGGTGAGACATCTTTTTTTTTTCTCAAACGCGTAAGAGGACTGTACGCCTTTATATTAAGAAGAGGGAAGGATCCGATACAGATCGATGAACGACGAGAATTTATGGTTTACATACGCGTCCGTAAACATAAAGCACTACCCTAAATAAACAGCTAACAAAAGCTCTACGGCAGAAGCCGGACCAGCTAACCTGGGCGAGGCATCTTGGACCAGACTGTCCCTGATGGCTGCTGTGTGGCGGCCGACTCCGACGATGTCGCCTCGCCGGGAAGGCACGCGGATAACAGTTAGTACCGACGAACGAGTGAGCGGCGCCGAGCAGCCAAAGCTTTCGCCACCGCTTCCCCTTCACGTGTGTTTCCGCTTCTCGCGCGCCGCCGCAACAAAGCAACAGCAGGCTGGGATATAGGTAGGGGTCACGGTCGTCGATTCGTGCTCGCCATTCGGTTGCGGCCATGTGCGCGACGGCCGAGCAGGTCCAGCCATGGTAACGTCAGTGCAGATCCGTGTGTCGGGTTGGCTGTTTCACGAGTCACCGTGTTTCGTCGGCATCGCCCCATCGGGCACCGAGGCCTTAGCCTTTTGTCCGATGCATCGTCATGTGTCCTTGCCATCCACAAAGTTCTTTACTCGCCGCGCACGGTGCTCCATGGAGGAACTTGTTCGGTTTCAGCGGATTCGGTCAGAATATAACCTAATCTACTCAGAACAAAATGGCCTATAATAATAAAATCATATCTGTAAGAAAATTACTGCTTCATTAAGCTCAATCAGAAATAAAATAGAGTCCATCTCAGTTATTTTATGTAGCTTGTGGTCTGAATTGATTCTCCACCTATTGAGGTTCAGAATAAAAACAAACGGATCACTAATTTTTGGTCCAGAATAGTGTTCTTAGACCTATTTCAATCAGGTGAAAATAAATAAAGCTTTAGGCGGAGGTGTACGTACGTACTCTGACGTGAAGAGGAAGGTACGTACAATTTTTTTTTTGAATTGTACGTACGTACAATTAGGAATCGTCCACGCTGAAAAAAAACTTGCTTATCGTGTGAGCTGATCGCGCTGGTTGACTCAGTCGACAACTCCAGGTCTCCACAAGGCCGGATGAGTCACTCGGGCCCAACAGGCCGTTCCGGTTTGTGCCCTTTAACCATTGTGCAGCCAGCGGGTAGCTGGGGCCGGAAAGATTATGATATTGAGCTGCCCTTTTAATGGTAGATGCATGAGACGATGGAAGCCTCCACATGATTGGGCCTGAGCAGAATTCTCCGTAACCTTGATAAGAACTTCTCGTTAATTCGTGGCCGTCCTTCCCTGATGGTCTCGTCAGAATGAAAGGCACGCAGGTGACAGGTACGGACGAACGACTGAACGGCGTCGAGCCGCCGATGGCGGGGAGCATTTATACTGGGCACGCACACGACACGACCGCGCGCGCGCGCGCAGCCAGAAAGCTTCCGTCACGCGCCGCGCTCACAGAACAGCAGGCGGGCAGGGGGATAGGTAAAGGTCGGGGTCACGGCCGCGTGGTAGCGCCGCCGTCGTCTTCAATTCGTCCTCCTCGCCATTCGTTGCGGCCATGTGCGAGACGGCAGGCCAGCCATTCAGTGCGGATCCGTGTGTCGGGTTAGCTTGTTTCACGAACCAGTGCCGTGTTTCGTCGGTATCGCCCCACAGGACACCGATCGATGCTTTTGTCCGGCGCGTCGTGTGTGTCCTGCCATCTGGCCAGGAAGTTTGTTTACTCGCCGCGCACGGTGCTCGATGGAGACTTGAGGCGGAGGTGTACCGTGATGTGAGGAAGACAAAAATAAGAAGAGTTTGGTCTGAAGAGACGGCTTATGGATGAGTGCCCTGACCCACTCGGCCACTTGTCAGGTCGGATGAATCAATCACTTGGCCGGTTAGCATGCCGTACGATCATCAAGGTTTACATAACCACTCGGATCTGGTTCATGCTATAGAGAAGAATAATCCTTTTTTGTACCTACTGTCTTAATTCTTATAAAATAGTGGATTTTGTTAGTCTCGCACAGGTCATACAATATCAATGTGTATATGTTATGATGTATTGGCGGTATTTCACTGCTTGTTGTTGGTGATTTACGTATAATGTCTAGCGCAATACGAGGAACAAAATGGTGTTCATTTCTGTCGGTTTTCCCACACAAAGCACGTGCCGACATGAAAGATAATGAATTATGAGCAGCCGCTTTCCTTCAGTCACATAGCAGTAGTTATGGAGTAATAGTTTGATATAGACAATTGCATTACGACTAGGCGCTTTCTTGCAATCACATAATAGTTGCCACGGAGTAAATATAGTTTGGTATAGACATTTGCATTATGAGTAGTAGCAGGCGCTTTCTTTCATCACATAGTACTCTTATATGGACAATAATTATATTGCACGCAGGACAAACTCATGGGCGCATCAATTCAAAGCGAATCATTTTTGGTATAGGTCGAATATGCTTCCAAGGCTGTGGTTTCAGCTGCAGATACGCGTGCTAGTGGGGTTTGTGTAAGAGAGGATAGATAGTATATAAGGACAGGTACAATATAACATATAGTTAATCTCATAGTCCATCTCATACAGTATTACAAATGATTTTTGATGATGTAAAAGAAAGAGAGAATGATAAGATAAAAGAAACGGTTATTTCACAAAGTAACTACGTCATGCACTAAAATTTAGGAACATGAGATGCTTATATACTATTATACAAGTTGTAGTTGTCATGTAATAACTTATAAATGTTCCTATTTCATTTACAAATTAAGAAATCATATAATTACAATAAGACGACTAAAACAACAACCAATTGTACAAGTGGTGTGATGATAGAGTGCCTTATGATAACATGTCATGCATGAAACGATCTATAAGATTATACCGTTATAATTGTTCAAATGATTGGTTATATTGCATCGATTCTCTCGGTCAGTATATATGAGAATATATGATTTGAGGGTCAAGACAACTCTTTGATATGTATGATAGTTTATGATACATATATCTAAATTATCAATTATACTCTAATATTCTATTAACTAAAAAATCTACATGTGTGATCTGGAAGATCTGCTTAACTTCACTGCAGGATCAAAATGAACCGAAGCACACCAGTAGATTTTCCCTATAAATCGACAAAGAAGACAAATGGTCGCGCCCGGACAGGGCAATGCGAAACCGATGATCCGAGATGTGAAAACGAACCAATGATTAGTGATTAAAACAACAAATATAGATTTATCGACTGATAATATCGATGTATCGATAGTATTAATAAAAATAACAACAAATTATACAATTTGATGTTGATTACAAGCAAGTTGATACACGGCAAAGTCGACGTCGACAAAGATTAAATAAAATAGCAATTGTGTCATGTCAGTGCTAATACTGTAAGACAATAAAAGAGTTCAAAGACAATCTTGATAGTTTATAAACTTAATCAAGTATAGAGATTATAACTGAACCGTGATAAGTTATCGGGTAAATGCCCCGATAGAACTATATTGACTAGATTATATATATATATTTCTATTCATTGACTAGATTATAATTATATTTCTATCTATCGACTCTGTAGGAGATTGAGAATCGATATAGCCCCACAGATCTATCCTAATTAATCGAGACAATGCTATAGATAACAGTTGATTGAGACGAGATCTAACCTAATTAAATATTTAATCAAACAACTCAATCAAATCTATTAATAACTATGATAGATCAATTTGTACCGAGATAGTATGTAGCAACTATTCGTTGCATAAACCAAGATTAGAATATCAAATTAATGAGAAATTATTAATCAAAGTCGATGAAATTAACAAAAGTGACGAATTGAAGTCTCTCGTCGAGATCGGAGCTGATGTAGCCCGCTCGAGACAAGAACTCGCCAAAAAATAGAAAAAGGGTGATGATGCGCTAAATTGTATTGATCGTGTCTCCTTTTTACTTACAAACCCTATTATATATTTATAGCCCCCATGTAAGGGGTCTTTACCGAGTCACTTGGGATTCTATCTATTTCTAAAATAAACTCAATTTATTTACTAAACAAAACTCCTAGCTATAGGAAAAATAAACAAAACTATTCCTAACATCTAGGCCCGATCTCCACTTTCTACGGCATGCCTCTTCCTCTTCTTGTTACCTAGCCGATGTCGACCCCTTCAGCTTATAACTAGACCCTGTTAAATTTTGATGTCAACACATCTCCTATAGTCATAACTGGAGCACCATAAATGGTTAGACTGCAAAAGACGGAGTAACATTTTCCTGTAGTTAAAGTATCAATGTGTGGGTGTTACGACTAGAGCATCGTCATTACAGCTGATGAGCACAAAAAAGCAACCTGAACCTCATTTCTTGTACATGTCCTAGAGAAGACCAATGGCTAGGGAGGGGAACTCGTTGAGGCTCATTGGTGCGATTGACCAGAGGGCGCTACGGTGAAACGTTGGTAGTGGCTAGGGTTAGCGAAAGTGAGGGATCATAGCGGAAGCGATAAGACAACACTACATTACCCACTTTGGCTACTCCCCCAGACTAAAGCAAAGGTGAACGGATCAATAGAATCCGCCGTGAAACAAAGGCGATGTTCCTCGATGATACGATGCTGACAAGTTTTGTACGACATCTACAATAGAGCTATCCAATTTATGTTTTGCTTGAGATTAAACCAGAAGAGGTACAGACAAATAGAATCCGCCGCAAAACAGAGATGCTGTTCTTGGTGGAGATCATGAATATCCATCTCTCCGGAGAAATGTGATGGTGGAGGTATATATATATGAGAAGTTAAAGTATTTGAATTCTGAAATAAATACTGGAAAGATTATTAATACAAAAGAAAATATTAATATAAGGTGCAGACTTAATTCTCTAGAAGAACATACTTGGCACCGTTCACAAGGACAGTTAAATTTACTTATGGACTTAATACATAATCTTTATATTACTTAGGGTAAAAAGCAAGACGAATTAGATATAAAGCTAGATAAACTTTATAAAGACCACAAGGAGATTGAAGAAAATATTTTCTTAATATAGAATAAAATAAATCTCACGTTACAAAAGTTAGAGGAAGGAAAAGCAGAACAAATAAAATATTGTCAAAATAGTGACTATATCAAAGAAGAAATCTCTCTGATCTATAAAAAGTTAGAATCTAAAAAAGTTATAATAGAACAAAAGTATATCAAGTTACAAGAAGAGGAATCAAAAGTACTAATAGAACAGAATAATACAATAGTGCAGCTATTAACTCAAATTCTTGAAAAGGTTAATACCGAAACCGCAGGAAAATAACTTATACTATCATCAACCGGAATAGTTTGTTCCACTACATCTATAAATTCAGATAAATGGACTTATCTAAAGGTGTTTGCAGAGGAGATCAATCGTCCAAATAGTAAATAAAGACATAAGACCTTTAACCTTAATGGATAGGCTAAAAGGTAAAAGTGAGGATATAGAAAATCTTGATGAAATCATTAATGTAGAAACTGATCTGGAAAAATATCAGAAGGATACCTTAAGAAGAATAAAGCCACAACAAATATATCACATGGGATTTTTCGAAAGTAGAAGTGGTTTATATAGAATATCCAGGGAAGTTGAATTAAGTGTTTTGACAAAACTAGTAGAATTAAAAATTGTAAGTAGACAAATTGAAAACAGTTTAAAATATTCAGGTTACAAATACATTCATCAAGGAATGTATATAATTGGAATCAAAAGTATGACAAGAAAGAAATTAGGCACAAAAGTTTTAATAACTTTGTTAGACAAAAGATGGGACACAATTAATAAAGCGGCATTAGGATTTTTAGAAGGAGACATGAATGAAGGTAGTTCAATAACTTATATAGCTCTAGACTTAATTATGCCTATAAAAGAGTTTATAGAAAAAAATGAGTTTTGGTTTTCAAACCAAAGGATATGAAGAATTTAAAGGAACAAATTTGTTAGTAAGCATAGAATTTATCGGTAGACTAACAAATAATAGCAGAACAAAATATAAGGTAAATGTTAATGATGTAATTCAAGATATGCAATCAAAAGGAATTAATTTTATGAGTCCTTTAAAAATAAATTCTGAAGAGAGAGTAGGAGAAGAATGGGATATAGGTGAATTAGTATAAAAGAAGGAGATTTTGCACATACCTGAAGACTATATCAGCTATGAGAATAATAAGGAAAACACCAGTATTAGATTTATAAATTATAAGACAAGATCTTTAGATAATTTTGTTTCTATTGCGACAAAACAAGAAAAGACAATAGTAGAAGACATAGTATCTCAGAATTCATGGAGAAACCTGATATAGACACAGAAATAAGTTATTGTGAAGACAAATTAAAACAAATAAATATTGAATATAATAGTTCTATGTTACACGAATGGCCAAAAATTAGAGAAAAAGAACTTTACTTTTTTAGAGAACTGGCAAGGTTAAAAATAATTAAAAAAGATAAAGAAAATTCTACGAGATGCTTAGAGATCAAGAAAGAGGTTAAGAATAAGATAGATATCACTTATAAAGAAAATTAATTAATTACTAAAGAAAAGAATATAGCTCAAGAAAATACTTTGCTAATAAGTGAAGAAGAACAATGGAGCATGAATGAGAAATTATTACAACAAAGTTTTGAGGAAGAAGAAGAGTTAGTAAATGAAATTTATAATGAAGAACAACTTAGAAATGATGCCGAAGATCATAACGATTTCATAGATTTTTTAGATGATATAGGATTACATAACTTAGAAAATGCTATGGAAGCAATGGATATAGGGGTTAGTAAAAGAAAAAGATATGGTGACGACTCAGTAAAAAGTGAAGGGGAGCAAGAAAGACCCTCTAGATCAGCGGAAACTTGGCCGCCACCAAAAGAAGAATTCCCATATAATTACATCCCAGGTCAATATGCTTACATGGGCTCAAAAAAGAGAAATTTTGAAAAACCAGTAAAATCCCAAAATTACAAGAGCGAAGGAGCAATACTAAATTTATCTGCATATGACCCAATAGATTGGTCAAATGTGCTAAGTGTTTGGAAAGGATTAATAGTTTAAAAATACATACAAATTCAACATAATATAGGAAATAGGGTAGAAGATATGATAACATATTTAGAAACATTTTTAGCTGAAGCAGCAAGGGTTTTATGGGAACAATGGGTAGAATCATGTCCAGATAAGTATGAAGAGTTGAAAAGAGCTGGAAGCAATCTATATAATTTTGCAAATATAATATCACATCTTATTATAGCAGAAGATCCAGAATTAGGTAATACTGCTTTGCAAAATGAAAGATTAAGAGAGAGAAAAATTAACACTAACAAATTGGAAAGGTATAAAAGAATTTTCACAACATTATTTATATAATGCAACCACTGCTAAGCAAGGATTTAATCAAGGAGTAGTAGAAAGGTATTTTAATAAGCTACCAGATCCCTTAGGCAGTATGATATTTGAAGAATATAAAAAGAAACGCAAGGACAAGTCATTAATATGTCTCAAGCCATAACATTTGTGTTCAAACAGTTAAGGAAAATATGTACAAGCATACAAGCTCAAAGATCCATGAAGCATTTAGACTTTAATTTTTGTAATAATATAGTTCAAATACCTTTAACATATGGAAAAGAAAGACATAGAAGTAAAAAGTTCAGAAAACCTCAGCGAAAGTACAATAATCCTAGAACAAAGAGAAGATATTTCTTAAGAAGATCTGATAATAGGCCACCATTCTTACATAAGAGAAATGTAAGACGATATAATCCTAGGAAGAATTATGATAAGACATGTAGATGCTTTATATGCAATTCACCCGATCATCTAAGTAAAACCTATTCTAATAAAGATCAGAAAAGATACTCTAGTAAATATGAAGAACAAGAGAAGCTATTTATAGTGGACAGTGTCAATGAGAATATCCTAATGTATGATGATGAAATAAAAGATGATGAGTCTATATACTCCATCATAGAAACAGATGAAATAGAAAATATTGAAACAAAATATGAATCAAGTGATAAGGAATCAGATTTAATAGAAGATTTAGCTGGATTAAAAATTGAAATGATGAATCAAGTAGAGTGTGAATATGACTGGATAAGAGGAAAAAGAGACTATAATATAAAGTGCACTTTTTGCATATATTACCCAAGTCAAGATAATAGAGATACATGTAGTGTGTGTCTTAAACAAGCATGTCTTGAATGTCTGAAAACAAAGAAACAAGCTTGAAGATATGAAGTAGAATTTGAACCAGAAGATAAAATTTTATCTAGTAGAGTCCGAATATTAGAAAATAGAATAAATAAGTTAGAAGCAGAATTAGAAATATTACAGGCAAAGGTTGAAAACAAAACTGCAAAAGAAGATGATATTATTGAATGTCAGGAACAAACTAACTATAAAAGACAATAAGAATAATAAGATTATTCAATTAAGAGAGGCTTTGATAAGCTTTGGAAATAAATACATAGTAAGATTGCCATTCAAAGAAATATTAGGCATAAGGATCCCAGTAAAAATAAAATTAAGACCAAATATTACATATAAAATACTAGCCTTAGTAGACACAGGATTCACTAAAAATATCATTCATGACAAATATTTTATTAGATGCCCTAAAATGGTACATACTATAGATAATAATAAGGCAGAAGTCTCCACAGATATGTCAGGAATAAGAAAAGTCCATAATCAATTAGCTTATAATATAGAAGCATACATAAGTGATACAAAATACATAATAGACGAAATTACAATAAGGGATCTATCTATGATAAATGATGAAATGATAATTGGGCTAAGATTTTACAACAATCAGTTCAAACAACAATTATACATGAACATGGAATTACATTTATCCCACGACAAGATAATGTTTCATATATTTCTGAAGTTAAAAAGTGCCATGGGACACAACAAATTTGCAATATTGATATAGATACTTCTTGTCCAGTCCTAGATACTGCATTACCTAAAGTACACACAAACCTTGAACCGAGCTCAAATATAGAAGAATATTATATAGAAAATTCTAACCTAGAATGCATTGGGTTACAATCATTTACACCAAATTGGTACAAAGATATAAAGTCTAAAAAAGATATAGAGAAGATAGTACAGACGCTTGAAGATATTCAAATTATTGGTGAAATACCTATGAAGATTGGGAGAAAAATGGTATACTATGCAAGATCAATACAATAAACCCAAACTATATAATCAAAACAGCTCCGATTGAGGCCACTCCAAAGGATATAGAAGACTTTAAAATGCATATTGAAGAACTATTAAAATTAAAAGCCATAAGAGAAAGTAGAAGCCTGCGGCATTTACAGTTAGAAATGACAATACAGTAGAAGATGCTTTCAATATTCCAAATAAATAAGAATTAATTAATAGGATACAAGGTAGTAAATATTTTTCAAAATTTGATTTAAAAGCCAGATTTTAGCAAGTTAAAATGGCAGAAGAATCAATCGAATGGACTGCATTTACATGTCCTCAAGGTCATTTTGAATGGCTTGTTATGCCATTAGGACTAAAAAATGCGCCTGCTTTATTTCAAAGAAAGATGCAAAATATTTTCAATGAAGCTCAAAAATTTATATTGGTATATATAGATGATATACTAATTTTTTCCAAAACTTATAAGGAACATATAGCTCATCTTGAAGTATTCTTTAGAAAAGTAGAATAAAATGGTTTAATATTATCTAAAAAGAAAATGGAAATTTGCAAAGAAAGAATTAATTTTCTTGGTCATGAAATAGGAGAAGGGAAAATATATTTACAAGAACATATTGCAAAGAAAATATTACAATTCCCTGATACCATGAATGATACTAAGGTTTTACAGCAATTTCTAGGAATTGTCAACTATGCAAGAAATTACATAGATAACTTAGCAAAGCTTGCAAGTCTATTATATTTAAAATTAAGGGAAAATGGCCAAAAATATTTTAACTCTGAAGACATAAAGTTAGTAAGAACCGTAAAAGAAAAAGTGAAGAGTTTAAAACCACTAGAGTTACCTCTAGATGATAATTATTTTATTATAGAAACTGATGCCTCTAAGGAAGGTTGGGGTGAAATATTAAAACAAAAACCTAATAAATATTCCTCCAAGACAGAATAAAAAATATGTCGATAGAGAAATTTTAGCTATAATTTCTGTAATAAACGCATTTTGTTTATACCTTGGATTCAAAGAATTTACCGTACGAACTGATTGCGAAGTAATTTGTAGATATTACAATCAAATTAATAGTAACAAAAGCTCGACTAGAAGGTGGATATTATTTGAAGATATCATTACTGAAAATGGTTATAAAGTTCATTTTGTGCATATAAAGGGTAAAGATAACAAGTTGCCTGAATTGTTTTCGCGCTCTTCCATTTTGCAGGAATGAAGAGAGCAATGAATACACCCGAAGTCGAATACTATACCTTTGGTTCAGATATTAAGCTGAAGGTTTTTTCGGAGAATAGTTTTAAATTCAAGCCCAAAAATCATATTTTTGTGGACGAAGTTCAACAATGTCTACTAAACAATTTTTGGTATCATTATAACAACAAGAAAGAAGACAAAGGGTAGTATTTGGCCATATTAAAGAGCCTTTCTAAATACTTTCATATGATCAATGGAATGCTACCATTATTAGAATACCCAGAAAATATACAGTCAAAACCTTTATATGTAATATTTAATAAAAAGAGGACAGGAATATATACATCCTTTGATGAAATAGTGATCCTAAAGAAAGACATGGAAAGAAGAAAGAAATCCCCATCATTTGCAAAATATATGGATGTAGATGAACCAGCTGTAAAAGATTATATTCAGAATTATAGGCTGGTACAAAAAAATAAGAAAAATTCTGAAGAACCAATAATTACAAAACTGAAAGAACCAGTTGGGTTCAAGGTAAAAGAAGAAGGTTTAATAAAAGGAGTTGATCCTTTGGATGGAGAATACATTGATTGGAAGTTGGAAGAAAAATTTGAATCAATAGCACCTGAATGGAAGAAAGAGATAAAAGAAGACATTTTAAAAGAACTGAAAAAAGAAATAAATGAAAAGTTTGAAGAAATACAGAAGACATTTGGTGATAAAATTACCAGTTCATTCTTAGATGAAGACATTATGGATATTGGAGGGCATGGGCAACCTCCAGAACCCGAACAGAATTAACCCACCAAATATAAATAAAGACTTAAAATATAGAGAATTATAGTCTCTATATGCGAAAGCGTGGTGAGACTAACAAAATATTACTCATAAAAATATTGAGAGTGATACTCTCAAATGGGAAGCGTGGTGTGACCCTATAATTAGCTAGACCAATCTAGGGCAATGGTCGCAGCATAAATGTGACATCCCTGTTTCAAAAAAAAATGATTTACCTTACTGTGCAGTGGGACCCGTAGGCCCCACCCATCAGGCACTGGCTCTAAGCGTCGCTTACCGCTCGCGCCGGGGCAGCGCAAACACGCACGCGCGCGCGGAGGCGCCACGCAGCGCGGCACCGCTCGGTGCCGGGTCCCGCCACCGCCGTTTTTACCAGGGAGGGGATTTACCCCCCCCCCCCCAACTTTCTTCTCTTGCTCTCCTATTTCTTTTCTCTCTTTCGTTCGGCTCTCTCTCCCTCTGTTCTTTTCCGCCGCCGTCATCCGACCTCCACTCGCCGCTGGCGACTCCCCAGCCAATCCCGCAACCCAAATTGCTGCGCAACACCCCGAGCACCCCGCCATGGCCGCCGATTGAGCTCTCCCGCCATAGCCGCGAATTGGAGCTCAATTTCTTGCCCGATTTCTTTCTCGGTGAGTACCGCAACTCCTCTGATTCTTCTCAAATTCTTGAGCTACATCAAACCATGCTCAAATTTCCTGTAAATGAGGTTTGCTCACTTGTTGGCGCACCATTTGGTTAGTTCCCTGCCTTGTTTCCATTGGAAGGTTGGCCGAACTTACAATTTTTCTCGCCGTCGACGCCGAAGCTTTTCTTGCCGTCATCCGCCGCCATGATTCCAGTGAGCACCCGCCGTCGCCGACCTCTCCTTTGCCTCCTCTCCGCAGCGCCATCCCGTCGATGCCCTTGGTTGGCCGAGCCGTGCCCTGGGAGCACGCCTGGCCGCCGTGGCCGCGCGGCCATGCCGTCATGCACGCGCAAGCGGGCGAGCCGAGGGGCTCCCTGGAGCTGGGCCGTGCCCCGCCCAGCTGGGCCGCCGAGAGGCTAAGCCGTGGCCAAGCAGCTGGGCTAGGCTGCTGTGTGGCTGGGCCGCCAAGTGGCCCATAAGGCCGAATTAGGAGTAGCCCATCTCAATTTCTAGGATTTTGCATATAAAATTAACTCTAGAAACTTAGAAAATTTATAACTGAAGTTTTGGGCTTCCTAAAATCATGGGACCAATTTTGTTGGGTTCCAAATAATTTTCTCTACCCCTTTATGAAATAAAATTTAATATTTATTTTATATGATTTCTAAGCATTTAATTAAGTTTATTAAATACCCTTTTAATAGTTAATTAATTTATTTCCTAAGTTAATGTTTATTTTGTTAATAGATTTATTTTATGTTTAAGAGGGGTAATTAAGGGTATTTAGCTTTAATTAAAGCATGTCCATCCTTTTCCATTCATAGGTTTAATCACTTTTAATAGAAGGAAATACTTCAGACAAGAATAATTAAAGTTCTTGTCTACTATTTTATCGAACCATCATTTTCAATGTATTGCATTTCACATTTCATGCTTCGCTACTACTAACTCGTGACGTATCGACAAATCGTATAGGACCCGAGATCGTCGAGCCGTCTGCCGAGAGTGGACCAGAGGTGGTGATTGTTGAGACCGACCCCACGCCTACATCGTCGTATCCGGACAAAACCCAAGGCAAGCCCCGGTGCATCCCACCTATGTTTTTAAATTCTTTCTTTTATCATAATCAGTCGAGTCATGATTGTATATTAGGTTTCAGGAATTGAATGACACCCACCTGCATTTCAGGAATTGAATGACACCCACCTCAGTAGCACGATAGGCGCTATGCTTACGTTGTAGAAATATCGGCAGCACTGCATAGGATAATCTTAAAGCATGGAGGCTTTAAGTTGATTGAGATCCTTGAGAAATCAAATGAAAGTTGATGATGATGATGAGATCGGACGGGCTCCGTAGAGGAAAGGGCAAAGACAGGGTCTTGCAAGGTGGTAGCCCCATCCGTGTCAAATTAGGACCATGTTATGGCCTAGGGAGCAAGTATTGAACAGTATCATCTACATGCTGGTATATGGGACCCAGTAAGCTGATGTACCCTAACTACCTCAGTGGTAGGACGTAGCCAACTTTCTTTTTCTAGCTGTTAGTGGGATTGAAGTCTCACGGGAGGGAAATGGTGGTCGTCCATAGATAACGTCTGGGACGGGTATCTAGTGAGGTCTCCATATTCCCGGGGGAGTTGGAAACAGATCGACCTCTAGTTGGGGTTAGTGGAAAAAGTTGTCATATACGACCAATACGGTGCGTATGTGTCGTGTAGTCGAGGTTTACCCAGCTGGTTGAAATTGGTTCGAATCGCTATCACTCGCAGCAATGAGTATCGCTTGATCGCTCGTCACAACAGAGATAATCGAGGGTAATGAGAAGAGAAGAGTTGGATGAGTAAAATGATTCTTGCTTGCAAAACATGTTTGCAGTAGTTGCAGGTTGCAAACCTTAATATTAATGAACATAATCTTGAGCTAAAATTTGAAAATAGATATTTACTAATAAGTGATGTTTTTCGCAAGTCTGAGTCAACCCACCAGCCAAAGGCCTAAGCATTCTAGGTGTCGGTCTTAGCGAGCCATGTTGATGGGTCAGTCTTGCGGAGTATATTAGATACTCATGGCTTGTTTGTATTATTTTATTCCTAAGTGGGGAGCTATACCCTTTTGGTTGGTCCGAAGGCATGCCAGAAGACGGGCAACTACCGGAGGGAGGTTCCATCCAGTGGGAACGCATCCCATCCCCCAAAGAATAGAAGTCTGGACGTGCCTCTGAGAGTGAGTTAGTTGAACAAGTTTGGAATAAGGTCTTTGACAATGAACAAACTTCTGTTTAAGTTTTAAACTCTTTTGTTGTAATAAATGTTTTTTCTGCTGCAAAACTCTTGTTTGTTTGCAAAAACCTGGTTGTATTATACTATGATGTAATATATTCGGGCTTGTGTGAATATCTGTGCTGTTGTAACTCGCTTCGTCGAGTGTTCTCCTGTACTCGATCCTGGTGATCCCGGAGGGGATGTCACAGCTAGTATCAGAGCAATACAGGAGCAACGGCATAACATTCTCAAGTCGGTTTTCAAAATTCTATTTGCAAAAACTTCCTTAGGACTCCCCGAGTGAGGACGGTAAGTTAGAAGGACGCCAGAAGATGCGAGTAGATGATGCTATTCGTTTTAGAATGCATTACTAACTATTAACTTATTAACCATGTGCTGCATATTGCTTGCATCATGTCATTTTGTATAATCGAAAATTTTGGGGTTTTGAGGGTTAAGTTTTTGCACTGCTAGTTTTTCCTCTCGTTGTTTTTGTTTACTTTGTTTTACTGTGGGAAGAAGGGTTTAACCTGTTAAACCTTTTCCTGCAGATGCCATGGGGACACAGACGTGTTCGTGAGCGTGACATGCAGGGGGCACGTGCGGCAGACTTAGAGTGTCAGCTGCACGACGTGGAGATACAGTTAGCCGAGGTCACTCAGCAGAGAAACAACCAGCGGGTTGTTTTTCGAGAGCGGTTCGAAGCAGACAGTCATCGGATCCGTGAGTCACGCGCATGGATTGCAGAGCTTGAGGGACAGGTTGTGGAGGCTACTGAGGACCGTGATGGTTTTCACCACCGAGCGGTGGACTTAGAGGAGCAAATGGCAGGACTCACAGGAGAGCTTGACGTGACCTGACAGAGGGTTATAGACGTAGAGGGTGAGTTCACGGGGGTTACGTGGCAGCGTAACCAGGCGATCGAGCTTATGCTCGACTTTGCCGACTAGAGAGACCAGCTCCAGTTACAGCTTCAGCACGTTGTGGAGGCACAACAGGTACTTGAGGACCATCACCAGGATCTTTACCTGCAGATTGCGCAGCTAGAGCACCAGTTACAGCCACAGCAGCAGCTCAACGGACAGGCAGGAGACGACAAGGTCCCTGTGTCAGGCTTAGACTCCGAGGGACCCCCTGCTGAGTCGGAGGACGCGGTTGCGTCAGACGCGGACAGTCACGCACCACCATAGTAGATGGTGTGAGGGTAGAGGTAGGATGATAGGGGTAGTGGAGCAGAAGTAGGAGGATAGCCACACTTTTGCTAACAGGATGTTAGATTGTATAGCCATCGGGTAGTAGGTTGGAGATATGAGTGTCTAGGTAGGATGGCGATAGTCGCCACATTTTTGCTGACATGGGTCAGATTGTATAGTAGGTCGACAGTAGACCTAACCCCCACTATAGCAGCTTGTACTAGTAGCAGTAGGAACTGATGTATCATGTTACTAATGAATAAAAGTGGATGTTTTTAGTAAACTGCTTCAGTTAAGTATGTTTCAGACTAAAATGCAAGCTGATTTTGATGTATGCCAATTTTATTGCTCCGCAGAGATGACCAGTGGTGGTAATGGCATCGGTGATGCGGAAGGGCAGCAATGTCATTTGTGTCAAGAGAAGGATGCTCGTATAGCGGAATTGGAAAGTCGACTAGAGGAAAAAGATGAGTTGTTGGTCATTCAAGAGAGTCAAATAAATGACAAGGAAGAACAGCTTGTGAACATGGACCAGCAGCTTGCAACGGCTAATCTTACAATCCAACAGTTAGAAGAAGATTTAATTCAGATGCATAATAATATAATGAACCAAGAATTTGAGCAGCAACAACATGAGGAAGCGGAAGAAGAACCGGAGGAAATTATGGATATGGAATCGGTAATGGAATCAACGGAAATTCCGCCACTACAGGATGAGGGTTCAGAAGTGGAGTATTCTAGGGATCAGGAAGTAACCTCCACGTTTCGCTTAGAACAGTGAGCAATGTTGCGTCGTGACTTGTATATTAGGAATAAAAGGGGTTGAAGTAGATGTGCAGTACTTACGAGTTGGCATAATGAATAAAATCGATGTAAACTATGTGGGTTGACACATACTTTATGTCAGATGTTAAGATGCTAGAATGAGTTGTTATTTATCTGCCATGGAAATGTTGTTATCAATTATTCCTGTATCACACATAAGTATTGAGATTCTAATGAAAAAAAATTTCTTGGATAGAATGGCTGAAACAGGAAATGGAAATAGCGCGGAGAATTCTCAGCGTGGAGGGGCAGAAGTGGCACCACCTCCACCCACCTTGGCACAAGCCATTGCGGCCATACTAAACTCTGGTGTGGCACAGGAAGACTTACTTCGTCAATTGGTTCAAAATACACCACCACCAGAGCATCGTACAGGTCACCATGCTTCAGCTAATCAAGCAACTTACCCGGACTTTATAGCCACCCGTCCGCCTACTTTCTCAGATACAGGAGAACCTTTGGAAGCGGATCATTCGCTACGCACTATCGAGTCCAAGTTGGAGTTAATACCCTGCACGGATATTCAGAAAACTTTGTTCGCTGCCCAGCAATTACAAGGAATTGCTGGAGCTTGGTGGGCAAATCACAAGGCAATGCACCCGTCTGATCATCAATTTACTTGGGCAGAATATATTAAGGTATTTCGAGAGCATCACATCCTAGAAGGCCTTGTTGATCAGAAGCGGAATGAGTTTCTGGCATTAAAGCAAGGTGATATGATGGTGCATGCTTATTCTAAAATATTCAACCATCTAGCCCAGTATGCCCCAGAATATGTGGATACAGAGAACAAGCAGAAAACCCGATTCAAGGGAGGCTTAACTACAAAACTGCAGTCTCGTATCGTTCTGAATCAGACTGCTAGTTTCAGTGAATTTGTTAGTGATGCTATTATTCTTGAAGACACTCTCCGTATCCATAAAGCTGCTAAAGACAAGAAAAGAACTTCGATGGGACAGGGAAGCGGAGGACCATCCAAGTACAGGATGGTGTACACTTCGCCAATAGGTCAGCGCTACCGTGCCACCCCTTCCCGCCCAAACATCTATCGGGCACCTCAGCAACCGCCACAACAATATCAATTTCGTCCATCATATCAGCAGCAGAATGTGCAACAACCTCGACAATCCTATTCGGTACCACCGCCGAATACTCTGCCTTGTTATAATTGTGGTCGTCCCGGACATTTCGCTCAAAGTTGTACGTATCCACCAAAGGCATCTAATGTGCCACGTCCGCAAGGACCAGGACCAAATAAGTAGAGGAATCGGCCCAAGAATCCTCCGGTGAAAACATGACATGCTAATTTCACTACAATTGAGGAAACACCAGAAGGAGGACAAGTTCTCGCGGGTATGTTTTCTATTACTGATCATCCTGCTATGATATTATTTGATTCTGCAGCCACTCATAACTTTATCAGCAAAGCATATGTTCAACAACATCATATCATGCCATCTAAACTATCATGCCCACATCTTATTTCTACACCTGGGGGTAAAATACTTACCAATCAAATTACGGCAAACATGCTACTAAAACTGGGTAGCAAAGTTTATCCTACATCTTTGATTATTTTGGAAGGGCAAGGGTTAGATGCAATTCTTGGAATGCAATGGATGAATTTTCATAGAGCAGTCCTAGATATAGCTTCTCGAGCAGTATATCTGGATTCTCCTGTTCATGGTCAAGAGTGCTTGACTTTAACCATCCCACAAACCCTCTTGCCAATGGTTAATAAAGTCATCGGTAAAAGTCTAGAAGAGATACCAATAGTCTTGGAACATCCGGATGTTTTTCCCGAAGATTTACCAGGATTACCTCCTGAACGGGATATAGAATTCAAGATAGAACTCCAACCTGGGACAACACCTATATCTCGAAGATCTTATCGGATGCCTCCCAATGAACTTGCCGAGCTGAAGGTACAATTACAAGAATTGTTAGACAAGGGATACATACGTCCAAGTTCATCACCTTGGGGTTGTCCAGCCTTGTTTGTCAAGAAGAAAGATCAAACATTGAGGTTATGTGTGGATTATCGGCCTTTAAATATTGTTACTATCAAGAATAAGTATCCACTACCTCGGATTGATATCCTATTTGATCCATTGATGGGGGCCAAGGTATTCTCCGAAATAGATCTTTGTTCGGGATACCACCAGATTCGAATTAGAGCTGAAGACATACCTAAAACAGCTTTCTCTACCAGATATGGACTCTATGAATATCTGGTGATGTCTTTTGGTCTGACCAATGCACAGGCATATTTTATGTACCTGATGAATTCGGTATTCATGCTAGAATTGGATAAATTCGTAGTGGTTTTTATAGATGATATTCTGATTTACTCCAAGTCAGAAGAGGAGCATGCTCAACATTTGCGGATTGTTTTGCAACGCCTAAGAGATCACCAATTGAATGCCAAGTTCAGCAAATGTGAATTTAGGTTAAAGAAGACACCATTCTTAGGTCATGTGATTTCAGCTGAAGGTGTAGCGGTCGATCCAAGTAATGTTCAGAAAGTATTGGATTGGGAACCACTAAAGTTAGTCACTCAAATCCGAAGCTTTTTAGGATTGGCAGGCTACTATAGAAGGTTTATTCCCAATTTCTCGAAGATTGCTAAGCCAATGACAAAATTATTGGAGAAAGATCGAAAATATGAATGGAATAAGGAGTGTGATGAAGCTTTTCAAACTCTAAAGAGATTACTAACCTCTGTAGCAGTGTTAGCTCAACCAGATTTGATGAAGTCATTTGATGTTTACTATGATGCTTCGGGTACAAGGCTTGGTTGCGTCCTTATGCAAGAAGGTCGAGTAATTGCATATGCATCATGACAACTTAGGAAACATGAGAAACACTACCCAACACATGATTTGGAATTGGCATCAGTGGTTCTAGCCTTAAAGATTTAGTGACACTATCTTTTGAGAAATCTAGTACATCTCTATATAGACCATAAGAGTCTCAAATACATATTTACCCAAGAAGATCTAAATATGCGCAAAAGGAGATGGTTGGAACTAATCAAGGATTATGAGATCGAGATTCATTATCATCCAGGTAAAGCAAATGTTGTGACAGATACTTTAAGCCGGAAAGTGCATTGCAATAATCTCACCACTCAGATACTGACCAAGGGGTTAAAGAAAGGGGTGAGTGAACCTAATCTTTGCATTCTTCCATATGGAGTATTAACCAATCTGGCACTTGTTCCCACCATTCGAGAGGATATTGTAATAGCCCAGAAGAAGGATATGGGTATACAACATATAAGGAGACGAATAAAGACTGGAGATATAACATGTTTCCGAGAAGATGATGAAGGTATTGTTTGGTTCAAGAATAGATTAGTAGTTTCCAAGAACTTCAACCTTCGTAAGAAAATATTGGATGAAGCTCATACTTCCAAGTATTCTATTCATCCTGGAACAAATAAAATGTATCAAGATCTGAAGGAAAGATTTTGGTGGACAAGAATGAAACGAGAAATAGCAAGGTATGTCAATGAATGCGATACATGTCGACGGGTAAAGGCTGACCATTTGAAACAAGCAGGACCTCTTCAACCTTTAAGTATTTCTGCATGGAAATAGGAGGACATTAGTATGGACTTTATTGTTGGCTTACCACTAAGCCCACGGAAGCACAACTCTAGATGGGTTATTGTTGACAGGTTAACCAAGTCTGCTCATTTGATCCCAGTACATACTCGGTATAGCATGAAGAATTATGCCGAGCTTTACATATCTCATATTCTCTGTTTACATGGGATACCAAGGACTATTATCTTGGATAGAGGGGCTTAGTTTATTTCCAGATTTTGGGAGCAATTACATAAGTCTCTTGGAACTCAATTGATTCGAAGTTCGGCTTACCATCCGCAGACAGATGGGCAAACGGAACGAATCAATCAGTATCTGGAGGATATGCTCCGAGCCTGTGTATTGACATATAGCAAAGATTAGGAAAAATGCTTACCATTAGCAGAATTCTCCTACAACAACAGCTATCAAGAAAGTTTTAGGATGTCACCATTCCAAGCCTTATATGGACGAAGCTGTCGCACCCCACTAAATTGGTTTGAAAGTGGTGAAAGGGTAATCTTTGGTCCCGATATAGTACAAGAGGCTGAAGAACAAGTACGCATGATTCAACAAAATTTGAAGCGGGCTAAATCCCGACAACTCAGCTATACGAATAAAAGACGAAGGAAGTTAATATTCGATGTTGAAGATCAGGTATACTTGCGAATATCTCTTACAAAAGGTGTTCAACGTTTCGGAATTAAAGGAAAACTGGCACCGCAATATATTGGACCTTTTGTTATCCAGGAACAATGTGGACCCGTAGCCTATCAATTGGAATTGCCTACACATCTTTCCGGAGTCCACAATGTCTTTCATGTTTCTCAACTGAAGAAGTGTCTGAAAGCACCCGCGGATGTTGTTATTAAAGAAGTGGAACAATTATAGCTAGATTTAACCTACGACGAGTATCAAGTCAAGATCATTAATACAAAGGATCGGGTGACAAGACACAGAATTACCAAGTTTTACAAGATTCAATGGAGTAATCACTCTGAGACAGAAGCTACATGGGAGCAAGAGGAATTCCTTAAAGCAAATTATCCAACGTTTCTTCAAGCCGCGACTTCTTAGTACTGTACGTTTCTGAATCTTGGGACAAGATTCCTGTAAGGGGGGAGGGTGATGAGGACATCACTCCTATGGATACACACAACACTCCTCCAATTCTAGACTTGCAAGGTCCAATGACTAGAGCTCGTGCACGACAACTAAATTTAGAGGTGAGCTCGTTCCTATGTTCTTCGCTTTTGAGAATGGTTTGCTACCTAATGATTATTTTATAATTAGAAACCATGGAGAGGACAAGGAGATGATGGGAGAAGGAGTTGGGAACGTGGAGGACCAGCAAGGGCTTGGAAGCCAAAGTGGAGGCCCAATCAAAACCGACTTCGAGTCTGTTTCGGGGCCCAGGATTAGTCTGCACTAAAACAGTCGCTCAGGACGCATACGGACTCGGATTTGGACGTTCTACATATGCACGGAAATATAAGGAGAAGACCTTTCCAATGCCACCGGCCTCATGTCAAAATTCATCTGGAGTCATCGGGAATCGTTGAAACAAGAGAGGGTCCAGAATCTGTGTCGGTGCTGCATCGCCTATTTTTGGCCTTTGGGCTTTGTATCTAGTTGAGCCCAATTAGAGGCGCGTCTAGAGGGTCTTGCATGACCCTAGGGTCTTTATATACAGCCGCCACCGCACCATTAGGGTTTGGGTTTTGCTTAGATCAATTCTGTTCATAAACAGTGTGGCCGTTCATCGGTTTGTGAGACCCCAACTTTGAGAGTTTAATCATACATCTGTAATTGTGTTGCATTCTTCGTTGTTCTTGCTTGTGTTCTTGATTCGCAGGCAGGGATTAGCCTTCTCGGCGAGTTCAATCGTCTTTGGACGGTTGATAACCAGAGGAGACGTCGTGCTGTGATTGCGGGGTTTAGAACATGCTGTTCTGAAGCCGGATCGATTTGTGTGTCGCCTCCGACCAAATCAACTTACCAAAAACCTTTCGGAAGATCGGGAACCCTTGTTTACATCAGAGGGCTGTGACATCCCTATTTAAAAAAAAAATAAAATGATTTACCTTACTGTGCAGTGGGACCCGTAGGCCCCACCCATCAACCACAAGCTCTCAGCGCCGCTTACCGCCCGCGCCGGGGCAGCGCTGGTGCGCGCGCACGCGGAGGTGCTACGTAGCGCGGCACCGCTCGGCACCGGGTCCCACCACCACCGTTTTTACCAGGGAGGGGATTTACCCCCCCCCCCCCCAACTTTCTTCTCTTGCTCTCCTATTTCTTTTCTCTCTTTCGTTCGGCTCTCTCTCCCTCTGTTCTTTTCCGCCACCGCCGTCCGAGCTCCACTCGCCGCCGGCGACTCCCCAGCAAATCTTGCAACCCAAATCGCCGCGCAACACCCCTAGCACCCCGCCATGACCGCCTATTGAGCTCTCCCGTTGGAGCCGCGAATTGGAGCCCGATTTCTTTCTCGGTGAGTACCGCAACTCCTCTGATTCTTCTCAAATTCTTGAGCTACAACAAACCATACTCAAATTTCCCCAAATGAGGTTTGCTCACTTGTTGGCACACCATTTGGTTAGGTCCCTGCCTTGTTTCCATTGGAAGGTTGGCCGAACTTCTAGTTCTTCTCGCCGTCGACGCCGAAGCTTTTCTTGCCGCCGTTCGCCGCCACGATTCCGGTGAGCACCCGCCGTCACCGACCTCTCCTTTGCCTCCTCTCCGCAGCGCCATCCAGCCCATGCCCTTGGTTGGCCGAGCCATGCCCTGGGAGCATGCCTGGCCGCCGCGGCCGCGCGGCCATGCCGCCATGCGCGCGGGGGGCGGGGGGGGGGGGGGGGGGGTGAGCCGAGGGGCTCCCTAGAGCTGGGCCGTGGCCCGCCCGGCTGGACCTCCGAGAGGCTGAGCCATGGCCAAGCAGCTGGACTAGGCTGTTGTGTGGCTGGGCCGCCAAGTGGCCCATAAGGCCGAATTAGGAGTTGCCGATCTCAATTTCTAGGATTTTGCATATAAAATTAATTCCAGAAAATTAGAAAATTTATAACTGAAGTTTTAGGCTTCCTAAAATCATGGGACCAATTTTGTTGGGTTTCAAATAATTTTCTCTACCCCTTTATGAAATAATATTTAATATTTATTTTATATGATTTCTAAGCATTTAAATAAGTTTATTAAATACCCTTTTAATAGTTAATTAATTTATTTCCTAAGTTAATGTTTATTTTGTTAATAGATTTATTTTATATTTAAAAGGGGTAATTAAGGGTATTTATCTTTAATTAAAGCATGTCCATCCTTTTCCATTCATAGGTTTAATCACTTTTAATAGAAGGAAATACTTCATACAAGAATAATTAAAGTTCTTGTCTACTATTTTATCGAACCATCATTTTCAATGCATTGTATTTCACATTTCATGCATCGCTGCTACTAACTCGCGACGTATCGACAAATCGTATAGGACCCGAGATCGTCGAGCCGTCTACCAAGAGTGGACCAAAGGTGGTGATTGTTGAGACCGACCCGACGCCTACATCGTCGTATCCGGACGAAACCCAAGGCAAGCCCCGGTGCATCCCACTTATGTTTTTAAATTCTTTCTTTTATCACAGTCAGTCGAGTCATGATTGTGCATTAGGTTTTAGGAATTGAATGACACCCACTTGCATTACTACCATATCCTATGATGTCTTTATACTATACAGGTACAGGTAACACGATAGGCACTATGCTTACATCGTAGGAATATCGATAGCACTGCATAGGATAATCTTAAAGCATGGAGGCTTTAAGTTGATTGAGATCCTTGAGAAATCAAATGAAAGTTGATGATGATGATGAGACCGGATGGGCCCCGTAGAGGAAAGGGCAAAGACAGTGTCTTGCAAGGTGGTAGCCCCGTCCGTGTCAAATTAGGATCATGTTGTGGCCTAGGGAGCAAGTATTAAACAGTACCATCTACATGCTGGTATATGGGACCCAGTAAGCTGATGTACCCTAACTACCTCAGTGGTAGGATGTAGCCAACTTTCTTTTTCTGGCTGTTAGTGGGATTGAAGTCTCACGGGAGGGAAATGGTGGTCGCCCAAAGATAATGTCTGGGACGGGTAATTAGTGGGGTCTCCATATTCCCAGGGGAGTTGAAAACGGATCGACCTGTGGTTGCGGTTAGTGGAAAAAGTTGTCATATACGACCAATACGGTGCATATGTGTCGTGTAGTCGGGTTTTACCCAGCTAGTTAAAATTAGTTCGAATCGCTGTCGCTCGCAGCAATGAGTATCGCTTGATCGCTCGTCACAACGGAGACAATCGAGGGTAATGAGAAGAGAAGAGTTGGATGAGTAAAATAATTCTTGCTTGCAAAACATGTTGGCAGTAGTTACAGGATGCAAACCTTAATATTAATGAATATAATCTTGAGCTAAAATTTAAAAATAGATATTCACGAATAAGTGCTGTTTGTTGCAAGTCTGAGTCAACCCACCAGCCAAAGGCCTAAGCATTCTAGGTGTCGGCCTTAGCGAGCCACGTTGACGGGTCAGTCTTGTGAAGTATATTAGATACTTTGGGCTTTGTTCATATTATTTTATTCCTAGGTGGAGAGCCATACCCTTTTGATTGGTCCAAAGGCATGCCAGAAGACGAGCAACTACCGGAGGGAGGTTCCATCCAGTGGGAACGCATCCCATCCCCCGAAGAATAGAAGTCTCGACGTGCCTCCGAGAGTGAGTTAGTTTAACAAGTTTGGAATAAGGTCTTTGACAATGAACAAACTTTTGTTTAAGTTTTAAACTCTTTTGTTATAATAAATATTTTTTCCGCTGTAAAACTCTTGTTTGTTTCCAAAAACCTGGTTGTATTATGCTATAATGTAATATAGTCGGGCTTATGTGAATGTATGTGCTGTTGTAACTCGCTTCGTCGAGTGTTCTCCTGTACTCGATCCTGGTGATCCTAGAGGGGATGTTATAATAAATAACATCATATCGTAAAGCATCACAGAAAGAAGGTCACAAGACATCAAAAGAATAGTGATCGACATTATTCGTGGCATTGACATGCATGCCAGGACAAATACCTTGTATTGTTTCATACATATAATAAATCTGTCAAGACTTAGCAAGGAAAGACAAGAGAATATCATCATGAAAGGAAGACAATGCCAATTGAAGGGTGCTGTATATGACACCTGGTGTCCTTACTACATGAAGATGAAAGCTACGTGTGCTAAATAAACAGGTAGGGAGTACCGCTCGTTCTACTATAAAAGGAGGACCTAGGCTTCAGAAGGGAGACACCCAACACTCATCGTTCAGCGTTCTGAGCTCACTCCTCAAGAGTGCCTTCCACCTCCACCACTAAGTAGCAATAGTAGTAGTCCACTTGTAAAATAGAGAGTGTAATTCTATTATAAGATACTGCCTGCAAGGTAATTTTTCCTTTGTGTGTTTAAGTGTTTGGGGTTCCCAAAACGGAAAACCATATGTAAGCTATATTTGTGAAAATGAAGTAATGTCGACTTTGAAAATCCCTTGATATGATCCAGTTCTTGCATATGAATTAAGTTTTTATGCTAGGGACCCTATAGGAGAAACCTCTACGGCGTAGTCCTCGGTTTAGCCTAGTTGAGGCGTTAGAGAGGACCCTGTGTTGCTGCAGAGAAGTGTTCCCTTCGGGTGGAACTGCCTGTAGAGACGATAAAAACTTCCTGCTTATGCTTGTGACTGGCTTATATAGGGAAATACTTCGTTACTTCTGAAACAAATTAGCGATAAGTATAGTGAGTACCGAGTAGGATTTTTACAACAGAGAACTTATACCGCCCAACAGTCTGTTTGGCCTCGCCAGCCGAAAGAACGATCCTAAAAGAAGAAGATTAAGATCAACCATAATTAATACTTAAAGTTAATTAATATATTTGAAGTGCTCAGAATAGTTTCAAAGCACTAAGTAAGTGCACACTCCACCTGGATAGTGAAATAACACTGTAGAAATTCAGAATTTAAATAGTAACAAAGCAATTTGAATAGTGTCTCAAATTTGAATAGTAACCAGAATTTGAATAGTGTCCTAAATATTAATAAGTAACCATAGCTATTATTCTAGCATAAAAATATTTGTGAATAGTGATATATATATATATATATATATATATATATATATATATATATATATAATAAATTGAATCGTATTGTATTGGGTCCCTTGGTGGGTTTACATGAGAGTACAAGACTTAGAAATCAAAATATCTTTCTGATACACATAACAGTCTGTAATAATACATATATATCAATTATACTCTAAATTATCAATTGCCCCAGCTCCATCTGGCCTGATGGTGGCTCCGGGTTGCACAGAACACGCGAGCATTTCTTGTCCACGTGATTTGTGTCCCTAGCTAGCCAACGACAACGACCCCCGGTGCAATTGATTGCGTCGTCGCGCTGCCGCGAGCAGCGAAAAGATCCATCATGACATGAGCTCGCGGACAATCTGCGCGAGCGAGTCGTACGTCCCGGTGACCACGACCAGCGATCCGAGCGCCACGATCGCCACCACCGCCGCGGCTTCCGCGGCCCGGCGCGGCGGGCCGAACAGGCGCACGTAGCACGCGCAGGGCAGCAGCATGCATGCGCCGACGCTGAGCAGCGACCCCACCAGCGCCATGAGGTAGGCGAAGAAGGGCACGGCCAGCGCCACGGCCACCGTGCTCAGCACCAGCATCGTCCGCACCGCCACCGAGACCGAGCCGTTATTCCCGCGACAGGCGTCGGTGCCCCGGACGATGATCGTGTCCTCGATGGCCGTGGCGATGGGCGTGATCACCAGCGCGTACTTGGCGAGCGGGTTGATGAGCGTGGTGAAGATGGCCAGCTTGCAGCTGAGCCTCGCCGCGGGCAGGTTCAGCGTCACCTGCGACTCCACGCCGGCGCCGTACATGAGGTAGCCGAGGATCGCCATCGACCCGTAGTTGAGCGTGCACAGCACGAAGCATGTCGCCAGCATCTTCTCATTCGTTCGTGTCAGTGGAGTTGACCGCCAGTCAGTTCAGGGGCGCGGCGTCATGGACGAAGAAAGAAATGTTGATAGAAATTCAGAATGGGCAAAAAAATACCTTTGGGAACCGTGACTTGTCCTTCATGGAGGTGTAGAGCGTCGGGAACACGGCGTGGCCGCAGAAGCAGAAGGTGTAGAGCCCGAGGGCCGTGGGGATCCCCGCGGGTTTTAACACCTCCGTCCCGGGCCCGTCAAAGCCCACGCCGTCGACGGCCCCAACCCAGAGCACGGCGAGCACGATCACGACCGACGCGAACACGCCGGTGGCCGACACGTACGCGAGCGCGCCGAGGCCGCGCACCCACGTGGTGGGCGCCACCGCGACCGCGACGAGCACGACGAACAGCCGGCTCCCCGCGAGCTCCATCTTTCCGGGCACCAGAGCGACGCGGGCGCCCGGGAAGAGCTTGGCGAGGTTGTCGCCGTCGAGGATGAGGAAGCCGATGGCCACGAGGTAGAGCTCGGCGTACATGAAGGCGGACACGAGGAGGCGCCCGGCGCGGCCGAAGGCTCGCTCGCCGATGTCAGGGTAGGTGCGGATGGAGGGATCGGAGGACATGCAGCGCTGGAGGAGGAGGCCCGTGTACCAGCAAATGGCGGCAACGACGGCCAGCAGCGCCAGGCTCAGCCACCCGCCCTCCGCGAGCGCGTAGGGCACCGACAGCAGCCCGACCCCTGATCGAATCATCGAACAACAGTATAGTGGCGCGATGAATCAATTAAGGCATCAAAAGGTTTTAGAATCACGAAGCAATATCGGGATCAGGAAATTATTAGCTGAGACCTGACAACGCGTTGAGGCCGTTGAGGCAGGTCTGCACGAAGCTGGCGTTGCCGTCGTCGTCCTCATACGCCCCGACCCCGTCTTCCAAAGCTGCGGCCTTGCTCTCCGATCGGCGTGACGTGACCTCGTCATGGCGCCGACCGAGGAGCGGCTCGTCGTAGCACACCGCCACGGCATAACCAGCCGGATAGATTGGCGACGACGCGCGCTCACCAACTGCCATCCCGTCGCGCTCTGCTAAATCACAAGCGAAAACCGGAATATTGCTAGTAGGATCCTCCTCTTGTTGTTGTATCCGTCCTCTTTTTTTTTTCTTGTGTTGAGACCCCGACTTGTTTTCTATCAGCGGTCCGTCTGGCACCGACAGCTAGCGAAGCGAATGCTTGTTTATACAAATCGTTCCCGCATGCATCACTAAACAACACTACTACTTGTTTGTACTATATATAGCCAGACGCTACATAGTTTAGGAGCACGACGTGGCTACAGTAGCGGAGACTTTACATCAGAAAAGAGAGAAGCTTTCGAAGACTCCTAAACAGGTGGCAAAGTAAAATCTCCACGCATGCCTTAATAATATGTGTAACAACTGTTGATCTAGTATTGAGATCCATACATGCACTGAGAGAGTAGATAGTAAAATTTGAGTGAAGAGCACGGCCTCTAGATGGTACGTCGTGACCTTTTGTTCCAAAGTGATCTCTTCATCAGTATATATTTATAATGGCGGCCGACAATTTTTCTAGTACCGATTGATATGTTTTTTCTATACATCTATAGATGATTAACAATATTTTTCCCGATAAGCTCTCATATAGTAGAGATGTACAGTAGTGGTTTTCAGATATGTGCGTCTCCTCCCTTCTGGAAACGCGGTCTAGCTCGATGCTAATTCGAAGGGATGCAAAATCATGCACCAGCTTCACGTGTGATCCAGCCAAGCTCAGACGAGAACTCGACTCTGGAGGTGCTCGGTTCGTTTAATAGTGACAAACTGGTCCTTAAACCGCGCAAAGTCAAATGAGTAGGTGCAGCCAGGTCAATTCAAGCAATACAATACTTTTTTTTGCGAAAAAATAAAAAAAACTCAGGCTAAAGCAATACAATACTGTCACGCAGGAAATATGGCTGTATACAAAGATCGTTAGATGACAATGCAGGAAGTCAAGGGAAAAACTGGCAGTGCTTTTCGGCTGCCGCCGGCCGGGTCGTCGGAGCCCACTGGCCATGTTCCTCTCCACCTTTTTATGGGCATGCACCAGCAAAGTCGGGCTTAGGAAAGGCAAACGGATCACCGGAAAAGAAATGCTTGTTTGAATAATCAACCATGCGCCAGCTTCGCGTTCTCTTTATCACATACTCCAGACGAGAGCTCCTCTGGAAATCATAGAGAGGTGCTCCCTCTACATTTCATCTTTCAGTTCGAGAAAAGGTGATTGATCATGGCCGGTTTGTTATGATCTGACGGCACTGCGACACACAGCGAGGGGAGGCGTAGCTGTCCCCAGTGTCGTGCGCGCACTGGGAGCCCCAAAAGCGCAGCTGACGGAACCCGACACGAACATGGCGTGTGCCCCTTGTCAAATGTCATTTTCCCTTTGGCCGCCGCGGCGCGCCACGATCCGCTGGAGCTTTCACGCCGTCCACGCCGCAGCTGATCGACATAGAAGGCGCCAGGCGGACGGCTATTGTCGATCATCTGCGGTGCACCTCTCGCGTGCCGTGCCATTGTGTTGTGATGTGTCGGGAACATCCATTGCTCGGCTCGAACCAGCAGCCATATCCCATCTTCCATCATCGGAATACCAACGAACGCTAGGTGCTTGTACTTGCATTGCATCACGTCTTTCAAGAGACGTGTTACGTACTGCCAGGTCAATGAGTCATTGGCTCATCGTGAAAGCGTGATTGCAGACTGCAGGCACGACGTGTGTTTCAACGAAAATCAAGTTCGAAGCACGAGGATATGCTCGCCGGTGGGAACAGGACAACGGCGGGACGCCAAGCAACACAGAAGGAAAGTTTTGCTCAAACCTTTTGGCTTGCAAGCGTGACGGTTTACGCATCAGCAGGTGCGGCGTAGGCCAAGCGATGATGCCTACCGAGAGCTCTAGACAAATGTTGGTATGAAAGTTACGTCAACAATCGTCCGAGGGTCGCCGTTGATCCTCTTCTAGCGCGGTGCTGAAACGTGTGAGTTAAGAGGCAGATGGACTTGCGTGCGGACTTATTTTCCTTTTTCGAGCATATTTTTTCTTCCACCCAAGAACTCGAAGGGACAAGAAGGCGCACTTCCATCTTATACTTGCACGTTGCAGAAAACAAACAAAACTTCCGAACAAGGGGTCTCCACTCCACTGATGAGTGATGAGTTTACAGCTCAACAGTTAAATGTACTTGTATCTTTTATCGAGACTAAACCATATTTTTGCACAATGTGCGTGCTCAAAGAAGAGTGGTTTCCCATCCAAACATCTATTTCCACACGGAATCACTGAGGAATCTGAGGGCAGGGACGCCTTTCAGTTCCACATTGAGGAGTGGTACTTGGATCAGCTTCAGGCAGGCCACCTAGCTCGCAGTCCTTTATCGCATTGAAGGCACGTGCTTCTTCCTGAAATCGCAAGGTTTGTATTCAGATCATCTAAAAAAAAGGTTTGTATTCAGAAGGTTGCAGCTTGCACTATAATTGAAATCATGAAAATTTGAGAAATATATAGTGCAGTGTACTATCCATTCGGAAATCATTTTGCTCGCCACGCTACTCCCACCCATGGTCCGGAAAAGAAATGTGCAGTAAATTTGTACCGGGTTATGCCATGACTTAAGAATGGTCACGTTAAACCCTAAAACCTAAACTGAGGAAATGCCGTGACTTAAGAATGGTACTGTAGTACATACCCTACGTTTTGCCGCACAAAACCTGCAGCCGGAAGCAGAAGGCGGCAGTACTTGATTTACTACAAGCCTCCTTATGTGTGCGCCATCTTTCATTAGAGATGCATGGTATCTTGATGATTCAATAACTGCCATCATCACTTGTCAAAAAAAAAAAAAAAACTGCCATCATCTGAGGAAACAAGCATCCAAGATAAGAATGAACATATTTTTCTTTTGCATCGGATTGTGAATATGCCAAGCAACCTAGTAGCTACTTCCTATTGCTCATGTGAAGTCCCTGTATACTAAATGGACCTTGAAAATATGAAGGTCATGTCTCCTTTTCCGTATCCTCTAACAGAATATAAATAAAAAAGACACATAATTATTGCTGCGGTTGCAAAAGGGGTTGTAGCCTTTACCGTCGGAATTGTAGATCTTCTGTTGACTGTGGATTGTACAACATCTCATGTGCTCTGGTAAAAAGTTGTTTCAATTTTTGTAGAACTTCCTCTAACTTGGCAGCTGCAGCCTTCATGACAAAAGGAATTGATGAGGTTGCAGTTTGCTTTTCAACACACAAAAAAACAACAAATCTTGTTGAGATGGAAACTACTGTGGACTTACATTTAGTTTCTCGAGCCAAATCGACTTTATCCTTGCAAGGAGGGAGGACAGACGTGCTTGCTTGGACTGTAGGGTGATACCTAGGGAGTGTGTCGTCACTCAACATAACCTTGTGGTGGCGGATTTTCGCTTTCGGGTACGTGTATACAGGGACAAACGTATCAAGACCGTGAGAACGAAGTGGTGAAAGTTTAGAGGGGAGCTGGCGCAAACTTTTAAGGAGAGGATGCTAGGAGAGGGACCCTGGGAGGAAGGAGAAGGACCAGATGACATGTGGCTAAAGATGACAACATGTGTTCAGAAGGTAGCTTCAGAAGTGTTTGGCGTGAGTAGGGGAGGCAAATAAGAAGCAAAAGACACCTGATAGTGGAATGATGAGGTGCAAAGGACTATCAAGGAGAAGAAGGAGTGTTTCAAGCGCCTATATCTTGACAAGAGTGCAGCCAACATAGAAGGCTATAAAATAGCCAAGAGGGCTACAAAGCGAGCAGTGAGTGTAGCAAAGGGTCAGGCATATGATAACCTTTATCAGCGATTAGGCACGAAGGAAGGGGAGAAGAACATCTATCGGATGGCTAGGATCCGTGAGCGGAAGACGAGGGACATCAACCAAATCAAATGTATCAAGGACGAGGTAGACCGACTCCTAGTGAGAGATGAGGAGATCAAGGACAGATGGCGAGAGTACTTCGATAAGTTGTTTAATGGAGAGGAGGAGGGTCCTATTCTTAAGTTGGATGACTCATTTGATGATAACAACAGACGCTTTGTAAGGAGAATTCAGGAGGCAGAGATAGAGGAAGCTTTAAAGAGGATGAAAAGTGGTAAAGCGATGGGCCCTGATGGTATCCCCATCGAAGTGTGGAGATGCTTGGGTGCCAGAGCCATAGTATGGTTAACTAAGCTTTTTAACCTCATCTTTCGGTCAAACAAGATGTCGGAAGAATGGAGGAGGAGTATAGTAGTACCGATCTTCAAGAATAAGGGAGATGTTCAAAGTTGTACTAACTATCGTTGAATTAAGATGATAAGTCATACGATGAAGCTCTGGGAGATAGTTATCGAGTATCGCCTAAGAAGAGTGACAAGTGTGACGCAAATCAGTTTAGGTTCATGTCTGGAAGATCGACCATGGAGGCGATTTTCTTAATGCGACAATTGATGGAGAGATATCGGGAGCAAAAGAAGGACTTACACATGGTCTTTAATAACCTCGAGAAGGCGTATGACAAAGTTCCAAAAAATGTCATGTGGTGGACCTTGGAGAAGCACAAAGTCCCAACTAAGTATATTACCCTCATCAAGGATATGTACAGGGACGCGAGAACGTGTGTTCGGACATGTGATGGCGACACCAATGACTTTCCGATTAAAATACGACTACACCAAGGATTAGCATTGAGCCCTTATTTATTTGCTCTGGTGATGGACGAGGTCACACAAGAAATACAGAGTGATGCCTCTTGGTGTATGTTGGTCGTATCTATGCACCCACTTATATACCACAATAGGACGGTGTACGATTGTAGCACTTTTTCCCTTGAATTGAGTATTCCAAGGTTTATCGAAACCACTGGGACCTTAGGGATTTATTAAACAAAGTTAACAGTAAAAGATCTAGTCAAGGCTACTGTCAAGGTCAGGTTGCATGAGAGGGAGACTGGCCAGCGCAAATGTGCGCTAGACAGTAAATCTGTCATTGCGCCGATCGGCGTAGGAATCGAGCCGATCGGCACACTGGTGAAACTAAGTCGAAGTGCGCAAGATCTAGTAAATCTGTGCTTGTGCCGATCGGCGCAGAAATTGAGCCGATCGGCACGTTGGTGAATCTAAGCGAAAGTTGTTGTGCCGATCGGCGCAGGAGTTGAGCCGATCGACATCCTAGTGAATCTGAGCCAAAGTGTGCCAGATCTTGTAAACCTATGTTGTTAAGTGAGTAGCCAAATATCTACTAGTGAGATCATAACTAGAAAGTCTAATTGAATAGAATCATAATGGGTAATTACATAGATCAATAAAAACCTATAATGAGTAAGACCACCCTGCTTTCCGAGCGGCTCCCGATTTATCGCTACCGAGAGGAAACCCTTAATCGCGCGAGTATCTTACCCTACTCAACTATCCAATAGTGTTGCGTAGGCTTAGTGCTGTCACCGCTAAACCACACTACTAGCATCATCAAGGAACCATAATCAATACAATATCCGAATACTATCCTAATCACCACGATTAAGATAATATCTACTTACTTAGCCTAGAGCTAAGCAATTGGAATAAGCACATGCATGATTATAGAATCAAGATAGACAAATCATCAAAACCATCATCAACATATTCAATCATCCTTAAGATACATAGATAAGATTCATCCCCGTCGAGATGGCCTACCTTGACGGATCAACTCTTAACTCCAATGGTTCTTGAAACTCATCTAGAGATCTATTCTAACGAGGCAAGCCCCGGTGGCTCTAACTCACGGATCTGGTGTCCCTCTGTCGCCTCCTCTCTCTGCGGCGAGGGTTTATAAGTATTTATAGGGGTTTTACTCGTAAAGCACTCGGTTTCTAGCAAATTAGGCCATTGCGCCGATCGGGGCAGGATTACGCCGATCGGCGCAAGCCGTGTCTTCTCTGATTTCTTACCCGAATCGGTTCCTCTGTCTTCCACAGCTGTCATGTGGGCCTTTTCCTTTGAGATAAAGTCTTGTACTGCACGTTGAGATCTTGAAGTTCCATAAATCTTCTAGACAAATATCTTTAAGTGTCTTGCGCAGATAAACTTCCATAAACATGTGGAATGGGCCTCGGTCACTTCTATGGGCCAAAACACACTTACGCCGATCGGCTCATGTACTGCGCCGATTGGCGCACTGGGCTTCTTCAGTGCTTTTCGTTGGTTCTGGACTCGTGTCCTCTCCATCATCGCATTAATCACCAATTTTACCTGTTTCTGCAATAAAGCTCCAAAACAACGCATATACAAATATATAGACAATATCACAGGTAAATGGCCTAAATTAGTATCAATTATGCTCTAATTGGGATAATATTCACATATAAAAGAGGCACTTGGGAAGTGCCAACAGTGTATGCTCTTTGCTGATGATATGGTGTTAGTTGACGAGAGTAGGGCTGGGGTTAATAGGAAGTTGGAGCTATGGAGGCACACATTAGAGTGCAAGGGATTCAGACTTAGTAGGGCCAAGACCGAGTATATGATATGCGAATTTAGCACGACTAGACATGAGGATGGAGATGTTAGCCTTGATGGACAATTGGCGGCCAAAGATACGTTTCGTTATTTAGGATCGATGTTACAAAAGGACGATGACATCGATAAAGATATTAGGCATAGAATTTCAGCCGGCTGGTTGAAATGGCGTCAAGCTTCTGGCGTCCTATGCGACAAGAGGGTGCCACAAAAGCTAAAAGGTAAATTCTATAGGACGGCAATTCGTCCGTCGATGTTATACGATGCTGAGTGCTAGCCTACGAAAATACGACATGTTCAACAATTAAGTGTAGCGGAGATATGTATGTTGCGTTGGTTTTGCGGGCATACAAGAAGAGATCGAATACGGAATAAAGATATCCGGGACAGGATAAGAGTGGCACCTATCAAGGAGAAATTGGTTCAACATCGGTTGAGATGGTTCGGACATGTCCAACGGAAGCCTCCGGAGGTGCCAGTGCGTAGTGGGGTTCTAAAGAGAGATGCTAATGTTAAGAGAGGTAGATGTCGACCTAACTTGACTTGGAACGAGTCGGTTAAGAGAGACCTGAAGGTGTGAGATATGTCTAAGGAGCTAGTTATGGATAGGAGCGCTTGGAGGCTAGCAATAGACGTGCCAGAACCGTGATCTTTTTTCTTCCTTCTTGCTTACTCGTTTTTTCTTTCTTTTGACTTTTATTCCTTTTATTTTTGTCTCTTTTTTTTCTTTTTTTTCTTTTAGCTTTTGCTCCTTTGTCTCTTCTTTTTTGGGTTTCTATAGGTTTTAATCTACCCCAACTTGTTTGGGATAAAAAGACTCTGTTGTTGTTGTTGTTGTTCTAAAGAATTGAACTACCAGATGCGAGAGAGCGACTTTCATTTACAGCCTGAAATAATCATGTGTCACACATTTACAGAAATAAAATATTGATTCCAAGGTTCCAGCAGATTTGAAGGAACACTGTCAGACGTTTCCAATGATTGTAGAAGGTTCATTGTGAACATTTGTGTAAATAAAATATTGATTCCAAGGTTCTAGAAGATTTTAAAGGAAAAAACGCTGATAGACAAATTTCAAAAATTGTAGAAGGTTCGTTGTAATTGCAACTTTATAGCTTAATACATTACATCCATAATTTTTTTTCATAGGATGTCTAGTATACTACAGCAATGGTACACTGAGACAGAAAGTAGTCAATTATAGCGTAACTTGTGACAATGTGAGCACATGTTGCATAGACTTTTGAGCCAATTTTATCGCGACCCATGACTACGTGAGAACATGTTGTAGAATTTTCAGCATTGCATTTCACATGAACATACCTACATAGACATTTTAGTAAAAAAGAATTAAACATGCTTATTATATAAGCCAACAGAGTCTAGGATTCCAAAACAAGATTTAGTGTTACAATAATACAGTTTACATACATAAACAACCAAAACTCATAGATTTAAAATAAAACATGTTCAACCAGAAACCATGATGCAATTATGCTTGATCATGAGTGCTACAAGGTCTGAATTCAGTTGACATTTTTTTTTTCTGAAATCTGCATTCCATTGTGCCATTATTCTTGTTGAAATATGCATTCTTCTTGTTTTTGTTCTGAAATCTGCATTCCATTGTTGAAATATTGTGTCATTATTCTTGTTGCTTTTGTTCATTGTTAGATCAAAAAGCTGATGCTGAAAATTTGAACATGCCAATTGAGCACCATAGTCACATGTTCACGATATTTGGCAATAATCTACCAAACAGCAACAGGAATGTGACATTCACATTATTTAAAAAAAAATTAAATTTCAAATATCTTTACTGTTGGTGGGCCACGCCGGACCCACCCGTCAGTCCCCAGATTTTTCACCGCCGCACCGCCCGCGACCGAGTCGCGCTGGCGCGCGCGAGGGCGGCGGAGGCGCCACGATGCCCTGCACGTGGGCTCCGCCGGCGCTGCTGTCGATCGGGGAGGCGATTTACCGCCTCCTCTCTTCTCTTTCTCCTCTCTCATTCACTCTCTCTCTCTCACTCGAGCTGTTCCCCGCCTCCTGTGTTTTTCTCCCACCACCGCCGCCGTGCCCGCTCTCCGCCATCGACCATCTCCCCGCTGCCCCCGCCACTAAAAATCGCTGCAACTACTGCTCCAACAACTCCCCAACACCGCCCAGGTCAGTGCTAATCATTGGAGAGCACTAATCGCCGCCGTTTCTGCCGAGCTCGCAATTCGCCGCCGTCCGCCGTCACTTTTGCTCTGGGGAGCAATCACCGCTGTAAACCCCTTCCCTACCCTTCTCTTGCCTTGCTGTCTCGAGTTGTGCCCTTCAATTGCCGCGCCGATGCCCGGGTGCACGCCGACCTGCCGCGGTCGCGTCACCGTGCCGCCAAGCGCGCGCGGGAGAAAGGCGAGAGCTCCCAGCTGCTGGGCCGCGCTCGCGGGACTGGGCCGCCAGGCCGAGCCACGGTCGCGCGCGCAGGCCCGCGCGCTCGTGCCGCTGGCCGCGCCTTGCCCCGGCCAGGCCGTCGCACAGCTGGGCCGCGTTCCGCCCGAGTGGGCCACCCGTAGCTGGGCCGTGCCCCTGCGCTGCGCGGCTGCGCAGCTGGGCTGGATCCAGCGGCAGCTGGGCTGCCCAAGGCTTAACAGGCCGAAATCCAGAATTTGTTTATTCTTTCATTTTCTCAGGTTTTCCAGTTAATAATAATTTCAAAGTTTGAATAAAATCCAGTAAATAAATTAGGATTCCTAACATATTGAAAATAATTTTGTTAAGTTCTAAATAAATTCCTTTATCACTTTATGCAATAAAATTTAATAATTATTTTATAGGATTTTCTAGTAAATTTATAAATTATCTTTAATATGAATTTTAAATATTTAAGTAAGTTTATAGATTTATCTTTTAACTGTTGTTTAATTTATTTTTCTAAATTAATATTTATTTTGTTAATGGATTTATTTTATAAATAAATAGGGTAATTAAAGGTTATTAATTTGAATTAAAATATGTTAAACCCTTGTCATTAATGGACTTAATTACCCTTACTATGAAGGAAATACTTCAGACAAGAGTAATTAAAATTCTTAATCTAAATATTTACTGGAGCTATCTTTTCCAATGCATTACATATCATATTTCATGTATCGTTAATACTAACTTGTGTTATGTCAGCGAATCGTATAGGATCCGAGACCATCGGGCCAACTGCTGACTGTGGGCCCGAGGCGGTAATTGTTGAGACTGCTCCCGCACCTGAATCGTCCTTTTCGAACGAAACCCAAGGCAAGCCCGGAGTATCCACCTATGTTTTTAAATTCTTTCTTTTATCACAGTCAGTCGAGTCATGCCTGTGCATCAGGTTCCAGGAATTGATTGACACCCACCTGCATCACTATCGAATCCTATGATGTGTTTACCCTATACAGGTAGAGGTAGCACGATAGGCGCTATGCTTATGTCGTAGGATTATCGGTAATACTGCATAGGATAATCTTAAAGCATGGAGGCTTTAAGTTGATTGAGACCTTGAGAATTTGAATAAAAGATGATGATGATGATGATGGGACCGGACGGGCCCCGTAGAGGAAAGGGCAAAGACTGGGTCTTGCAAGGTGGTAGCCCCGTCCGCGTCAAATTAGGACCAACTGATGGCGGCTCCGTGAACAAGTATTGAACAGTACCGTCTACATGCTAGTATATGGACCCAGTAAGCTGATGTACCCTAACTACTTCAGTGGTAGGACGTAGCCAACTTTTTTTTTCTAGCTGTTAGTGAGATTGAAGTCTCACGGGAGGGAAATGGTGGTCGCCCATGGATAACGTCTGGGACGGGTATCTAGTGGGGTCTCCATATTCCCGGGAAAGTTGGAAACGGATCAACCTCTGGTTGGGGTTAGTGGGAAAAGTTGTCATATACGACCAATACGGTGCGTATATGTCATGAAGTCGGGTTTTTTACCCAGCTGGTAGAAATTGATTCGAATCGCTGTCCCTCGCAGCAATGAGTACCGCTTGTTCGCTTGGCGCGAACAGAGATAATCGAGTGTAACGGGAAGGAGGAGGATTAATTAAAAATGTATTTAGATTGGCTTGATAATTTATGATCTCAATTAGTTGCAGGATGCAAACCTTGCTATTAAAGAACTTAATCTTGAGCTAAAATTTGAAATAGCTAGTCAGTAGAAAGAGCTGTTTTTCGCAAGTCTGAGTCAACCCACCAGCCAAAGCCCAAGCATTCTAGATGTCGGCCTTAGCGAGCCACG
The DNA here is from genome assembly GCA_030378355.1 of Eleusine indica. NCBI lineage: Eukaryota > Viridiplantae > Streptophyta > Magnoliopsida > Poales > Poaceae > Eleusine > Eleusine indica. The sequence continues at coordinate 11,808,222 of CM059502.1, forward strand.
TTGACGGGTTAGTCTTGCGGAGTATATTAGATACTCAGGGTTTGTTCGACTTGTTATTTTAATAGGTGAGGAGCCAAAATCTTATGGATGGTCAGAAGACATGCCGGAAGAAGGACAGCTGCCGGAGGGAGGTTCTCTTCAGTGGGAACGCATTCCGTCTCCGGGAGAATAGGAAGATAGGTGTGTCTAAGAGAGTAAGATGGAATAAGCTTGGTTTAAAAACTTGGTTTTTAATGTCGGTCAAACTTCTGTTAAGTTCAAACATCTTTGTTGTAATAAATATTTTTCCGCTGCAATCTCTTGTCTATTCTTCTCGAAAACCTGGTTGTATTATACCATGATATATATATCTGGACGTGTAAGAATGTATATGCTGTTGTAACTCGCTTTGTCGAGTGTTCTCCTGTACACGGTCCTGGTCATCCCGGAGGGGATGTCACAAGGAAAGTTTGCAAAGAGATAAATGAGCCTCTAGGCACACGAGTTACTGAGAATGAAGGTGAATCTGATGAAGTAGATGTGGGTGCAGCAGCTGCTACTCCTGAGAGCATTGAATATCATGTTCATTAACTTCCTCGGTGCCCAAACTGAAGGAAGTGAAGACAAGCCACAATGAGGAAGAGGGTGGGCTGATTGGTACTTTCAAGAGCACTGCGTCCTCTTTCTTGTAATGGAACTTAAAACTACTTTCAGTTTGAACTCAAGCAATTTCCTACCTCTGCTTTATCTTTGTTGCTAAACATAGAAGACTCTTCTTTTGTTTGAACTGAGCTACAAACATGGAGAAGCATTGTGTCCACTTTCTTGTAACTAAACTTAAAACTGTAAAATGTTGATCTGTGGATTGGTGATGCAGCAATAGTTGGTGCTTAGTAACTGAATTTATGAGTTGGATTTTATTGGGTACCGCTGTTGTGATTCACTTGACTGTCTGTTGAGCTTCGCTATTGGTTTTAGTTTCTCTCTTTTTTGAATCAGCAGCTTTGACCAGAATTTGTTTTGATTTTTATCAGGAAGATATAATTGGGTGGCGCATATTGATTTGTACTCTACCTTCCTCCTTCCTATAGTGACATTGTTAAACAAGCATTTTAATATGACTTGGCTAGCGCTAGCAACCACAAGATAGGTTTAAAGAAAGATGCATGCTGGATCATCTCAAAAGTCACAACTGGTAACTGTGATCAGGTTTAGGTTTGTGTGATTCTATATGGTTGAGAGTTTGGTTTTGCCTGACATTAGTGCAATTTGGAAGCTGATTTTTTTTTATGAGTTCAGGGGACTGCCAAATCCTCTCAAAGTTAACTTTTTACTGCCATGAATTTTTTTTCCATACAAAACTGCTAGAAATGCATGCGGCTAATACGTGTTAAATTACCTTTTTTTTACATTTTGGTTAGCCACACAGCGATGCACAAGGAAGATGTGCATGTGTGCTCGTTTCTCCTACCTTTTCTTGGATTAATTGCATTGACAACGTAAACTTAATGGTTTACCTAGCAGTAGCGAGTAGTTGGCTCTTGGCTGCACTTTATGGTGCTTGAGAATTCATACCTGTTGGTTTGGGGTACAATAGCAAAACCGGCCTTCTTTTTTAAAAAAAGAGAGAGTGAGAGATGTGCAGTTCATCAAGTATCACTTTAATTTACCACGAAAGAAATTAAACTGTACAGGTTACTCTATGTATTTGTCTTGCCAGGTTCCTTAAATGATCAACCATTGTTCTTTATATTATACTACTAGCTTTGAATTTGAACTGACGGTGCATATTGTTGATACTAAAGGTTAGCTTTGTTACAGCTAAAGGCTCCTTTCAGACACCTTTGTTTAGTTTATGTTGTGGACAAATTAGTTCTTTTACTCACTGCAGGTGTGTGTCAACTGTCAATGCATGACGTGTGCCATTTCTGAGGTCAAGCAAGAGACTGAGTGCAACTTCTTGTATTGTGGAGGATAATTAGGCCTTATGCTTTGCCTAGAGCTTGGGAGGCATTGGGGGATTGGGAGACTTGTTCTTCATTGATTGATTGCCTCTAAATGACTGTTGTACCTCTGTTTATATAGAGATAGAGCCGACCCTAAGCCTAACCAATTGATCCTATCCCTATATAACCTAACGTGAGGGCTAAGTAAGAGTGGTGCTACAGTATCCATGTCGCTACGGTACCGTGGATCGCTACAGTACCAAGGCCCAAAGGCCTGCCCATAACACTTCTGGACTCAAACGGCAATCCGGCCATGTACTTTGTCTTACTGGAAGTATTGCAGAGTTAGGTAGCACTTCTGGATTGATGACGAGATGTTAAGGTGTTTCTCATCTGTTGGAGGAATTGGTATATTATCGGTTTGCTAGATAGCACTTTAGATTGATTGTGTGATGTTCATATAATCTTAACAAAATAAATCTACCATGGAGATTTACCATTTATGTCTACCATATTGATTGAGTGTATCTGCCAGGATATGTTTTGTTATCCACACTTTTCCAAATTTTCTATCAAAGGGTAGGAATTGCTCTGAACTATACTAATTCTTAAGCTCATGGATTTTTTGTGACTACTTAAAGGACACATTGTTGTTATCGGATTATTTCTGAGCACCATAGAGGTTACTCTATAAATGGTTTTTTATTCCTTCAGTTAAATGATTGTTCAACCATTTTTTATGAATTCTTAATGTTGTGCAATGTAAAATATGTCGATAAGACACTATTAATCCGTGGCTACGCACGGGCATCCAACTAGTAACAAAATAATAAGTAGCAAATGCAAACATATACTCAATGAACTTTATGGAGCCAGCATAGGGTTATAACAGGTAAGATCACAAGTTACATAAAGACTCACCTTAATGGCCACACCGATGAACTTGTCAAGCCAATCAGCATCTGACAAAAGTCTAAGTGTATGCCCCTGTGCAGAAAATGTGTAATGAGTAGTAAAAGGAATTAAAAATAACTGAAGAGCATACTCTTATTCAGGGCGAATATTGTGATGAGAAGGGAACATACAGTGGACACAGAATCCAGCACTATATGTCTAAACTCATCACCACCATGCAGTCCAACAGATTCTATCAGCTGGAAACGATACACATCAGGTGACGAGTTTATAACCTTGAAAGGTTGGATAAAGTATGCATAAGTATTGTGATCAAGCAAGAATTAGAAGAACACTTCTCTTCTTGAGCAACAACAAACTAAAGTTTTTTTGGTTGCAAATTTCTGAGCCATCAGCTGCAATCAAATAAAAAGAGTAATTGTTCTCGTGGACCAACTGCTTATTGTCTTACTGATCTACAACTACAGTGCTGAAGAAATGCTAGATTGATAGTTGATAGTACATGTGAAAGAATGAAACTAACAACCCCTGTGAAAGCTAATGCACCATCATGTGTGGCAAAATAGCAATAAAGATAACTGCAACACAACATTTATTTAGTCATGAGATTAACAATCCAGAAAAACCATCATAATGCAATTGGAGAAGGAAACTGCATGATTTTCTCGTAAATCCATATCGGATCCTCGGGCATTTCCAGCTCCATTTTCCCCAGTATATTATTGATCCAAGATCGATGTTTGGTAGGATCCCTCTTTATCTCCAAATGGCCAATCTGTAAAAGAATGTGTTTCATCCAGTAAAGAGTTATTTAAAGCGAAAGTAGCATGGTTAGAATGAGATATGAGACATCAGAAAATGCATATTCACAACACCTCTTCGGATCTGTCCAGTTGGGAATGAAATGTTCAGATGACCATTGTGCAAGAAATCATCATGTGTATACAAGATTGATTATCATGTTCACTAGTTCATACATTATTTTCAGATTAAACAGCTCCTGCCAGGGGCAGTGCACGCCATGCATTTATACAGTAGCATAGAGACTGAAAACAAAATAGAATGGCCAGCATTGTAGATTGTGCTGTAATTTATCCTACCTGGGCTGCAAAAAGAGAACCGAATCCATTGATGTATATAGTTTTGCCATCATTCGGCATGCCCTATAAACAACATAAGCAAGATATATTGAACACAGACACTAAAGAATCAATTCAAGTAGCTTGTACAGAAACTAGATTGGCGTTCATACTTGGTCAAATGAATCTCCCAGAGAATGTGTCGGGTCCATAGATGCAATGAGGGTCCTTTCACCTTGGTTAGCGAATTTCACAGCAAGCGACGCTGCTATACGCTAGTCTTCCCAACACCACCTCTGCCTCCAACCACTTAGAGCCGCTGTGTACTGGCAAGCATATCGTCGAACCCGCCGCTCACATCAACCAGACTGGAACTGTATCTTTCTGTACAAAGATTCAGAAAGATCACAGTCATCGTTTTGCTTCTACTTCACGGGAGCATCTCAGGCTCTAAGTAATCAGACATGGAGCAAGAGTAATGTGAATGAAATTGATGGGATCCCACAAAATCCAATCTATAGAACGCTCCTGCTAAAAAAAAGAATATGGAAAAACCAAGAGATAGCAGCATTGGCAACTCTTGATTTCGAATCGCAACAGCGGGGAAATAAAAACCTTGATTTCTAAATTCCCCAGTTACATGAGAAGGGAAATGACAGTACAACAAGGCAAACCTTGTATGTTCCGGAAAGACACGAGAGGTTCTGTTGCCGCCGGCATCGAGAGACGGCGGCAAGCGGCGAGGGCGAGTCGCCGGGCCGTAGGGTTTAGCAGAGGCGCCATTTGTTACGAAAGACGGAAAGAGCAATGCTAGTGCGGTGGTGGGGTGACGGACTGACGGGGGCGAGCGACGGGTGTAACATGTTAGTGCTGGTTCAGAGTCTATTAAAATAGTTTATATTAATGATGTTCTAACGACATACAAGCATGCAAGTCAAGATGGCCGAGTTGGTCTAAGGCGCCAGTTTCAGGTACTGGTCCGAAAGGGCATGGGTTCGAATCCCATTCTTGACAATTACTTTTTCTTAACGAAATACTCCCTCTGTCCGAGACCAAGAAAATTAACTACCGATCATAACTCTTTTTTATGAATGCTTTCATTTCTATAGCTCTTAAACTCTGTATGGGAACTTCGCGTAAAGGGCCTGGCACCAGCCAACAGCAGCTACCCAGGTGAACGTGTACAGGTAGCAACAGAACCGAAGCAACATGCAAATTAATAACGTAATTAAGGTTTCTCAAGACCCAACAACCACGCACATAACACGAAACCTTCAACTGAAATGCACCCTATATACTTGAAATTATTTTTTCTTCTAATACGCCCTATATAGCTGGAAGAAGAGAGTAATTTTTATGGTCTGTAAGACTACTAACTACTCACTCAGTTAAATGTGGCATCTCCACTTTCTCTGGCTCTTTTACAGAACAAGGAGCCAAGAGTCATACACGTAATGACTCAAAAGCCACACACTTTACAAGTTCTTAAAATTCAAAAGGATTGGAGCCAAAAATATAACAGTACACATGATTGTCTATAAAAAGGATCAGCTTCTTTGAGATCCTTCTCTTCATTTCGGCTTTGTTTGGAATACAGGAATAGAAAACAAAGGAATAGGAAAAAATACAGGAATGAGTAAAACACAGGAATGAAGATAGTGAGAAAACCATTGAAAACAAAAACAGAGTAAGTGAGAACTCTTGGTGTTTGGAATACAAGAAAATATTAGCTCTTGCAGCATTCTTTTTCATATCTAATCAGAAATATAATTTTTGTTTTAAACTTTTATAGAATTCTTTTTCATATCAAATCAAAAATATAATTTTTGTTTTAGTAGAATAATATAAAGCAAATGTGTGTATTTATAAAAGAAATTTAATATGCAAATAATTGTTTCACTGTCCATTGCTACAACTAGGATTTAGCCTAGGATGGGTCTTCTACCTTTCAATGTGCTCCTTCCGTTGCTTTCAGTAATAAAAAATGGGCAGTTCATAATCCGAAAAAAAATCTATTTCTACAGCCATGACAGGAGGGAGACAGGAGCAAGGAAGAGAGACAGAGCGCACAACGTTCTTGAAAGTGCCTAGAGTAAGGGGTGAATAGACAATTATCCCTGAAATTCACTTAATAATAAAAGTCAAATGCGCAATGTCGGACTTGTCCGATGGCACAAGATAGAAAAATAGATCGACCGAGTAAATGTTAAAACTAGTGTAAGGCAAGCTAGGAGTAGATGAATATAAGCAAGGGGGTGCTGTAAAAATAAGGAGAGCAACTACCAAGCAACCTACACAAGTTAATCTAAGAAATACGAAGCAAACCCTAACTAGCAAGTTTATGAGCAAGAACAAGTAAGTAAGACACAAGTGATTGAAAGTATAAGCAAGGCACAAGATTTGTTCACCGAAGTTCAGCTCCACAAAGGAGCCTACGTCTCCGTTGAGGGATCCACAAAGGACCGGGTCTCTTTCAACCCTAACCTCTCCAAGTGACCATAAAGATCAAACTTGGTTTTCCACTAGAAACTCCACAGAGGAGGGGTCAATACAAACTTCCCGAGGCGTCACCACACAAGTTGGGAGCTCTACGGACACCTCTAACCGTCTAGGGGAAGAATCCCCAAGAGTAACAAACACAAAAGTTGTCGATGGTGAGGATGAACCAAGTGCTCAAGAGAATGAAAGCTTGGAGTCGATGGAGCACTTCAATCTTCTCTCAATCCTTTCACAAATCAAGAGTGGAATCAAGGGCGGAGAGTTGGAGAGAGCAAAGTGAGCTTGGGAGTGCTTTTGAGTGGAAATGAGTGACCAACCAGCCACTGGGCGAAGAGGTGTTCTATTTATAGCCTAATGAAAAAGAGTCGTTGGAGACCCAATTTCTGAGATCTGTGTCGGACAAGTCCGATAGTCATCGGACATGTCCGATGAATCAAGGTGGCGCAGAAACTGGAGTCCGACAAGCTTGCCCGATGCCTCGGATAAGTTGGCCATCGGACATGTCCGACGGCACAGGGGTGGCAGAGGTACTGGAATCCGATTGACTTGTCCGATGGCTCGGACAAGTCTTGTTCATCGGACAAGTCCGATGGCCATCCGACAAGTCTGATGAAAAAGGGTGGCAGAGGAACTGTACTCCGATGAAAGTGTCCGATGCGTCGGACTTTCCTCTGGTCATCGGACAAGTCCGATGAATCAAGGTGGCGCAGAAACTGGAGTCCGATAAGCTTGCCCGATGCCTCGGATAAGTTGGCCATCGGACATGTCCGACGACCCAGAGTGGCAGAGGTACTGGAGTCCGATGGACTTGTCCGATTGGTATGATGATCTCAAAGAAGATCGCATTAGGCAAGGGTCCGGTAGACTCTCCTACTTTGATGGATAATTTTATGATCATTGGAAATGCAAGATGATGATGTATTTGGAATCCATGAGTCTCCATGTTGCAAATATAACCGAGAATGGTTTCTTGTGGGAAAATAGAGATAATCCAACTCGTAAGGATCAAATCAACATTCATTGTAATGCCGTGGCTGCTAGTGCAATTGTTTCCGCACTTAGTGCCACCGAGTATGACAAGGTAGCCAGAATAAAGAATGCCAACCAACTATGGAGAAAGCTTGAGGTTATCTATGAGGGCATTGACTCCGTCAAAGATGCAAGACTTGAAGAACTGCAAAATGAGTTCAACCTATTCATTATGGGTCCGGGAGAAGGCCCAAAAGAAGTTCATGATAGACTCATGAGAATTGTGAATCAAAGAAGAGCTCTAGGAGCCCAAATGACCGACCTAGATATCAACAAGAGACTACTACAAGCATTGAGACCATGAGACAGCAACATTTGCTCAAACATTAGAGAGAAGGACAACTTCAAAACCTTCTCCACTGATGAAGTGCTTGGAAAGCTTCTTTCCCAAAAGCAACAAAATGATCAAGCCAACAAGATAAATGCCTTGATCAAGCAAATTGAGGGAGCAAATGGTGACAAAAAGTATATGGCACTCAAAGTCACACAAGAGAAGAAAAAGAAAGTGATTGATTCTAGTAGTGAGGATAGTGATGATGAGATGGTCTTGCTTGTGAGGAGATTCAAGTCATTTCTCAAGAAAGATGGCTACAAGAAGAAAAGCTTTGACAAGGGCAAAGCAAGAAGAACAAAAAGAACTTGCTATGAATGTGGTGATGAAGGACATTTCATTGCAGAATGTCCAAAAAGGAAGAACAAAGATGAAAGAAGGAAAGACAAGCACCACAAGAAAGACAAGAAGTACAAGAAGCATAGAAGAGGTGAAGCTCACATTGGTCAAGAATGGAATTCCGATGATTCATCCTCTTCATCATCTTCCTCCTCCGAATCCGACTCGGATGAGGGAGGCATTGCTACACTAGCCATTGGTGTCACTCCCACCAACACTTCTCTATTTGGGAGCTTGAGTGATGATGATGACGATAACACTCACAAATGCCTCATGGCAATAGGATCGAAGGTAACAAAATCTAAACAGAAGCGTTCCTCTTATGCTAGTAGTAGTGATGATGATGATGATGATGATGTTAATGCTTCACTTCCTATAATGCTTGAATTTATGGAATTACTTGAAAAACAAAAGGAAGAAAATGATAGGCAAGGGGAGTTACTTGAGAAACAAGAAGACTTTGTTGTTCTTGAAAAGAAAAGAAACCTTGAACTAGAGAAGCTCCTAGGAGAAGAGAGAAAGAAAAATAATGACTTAACTATGTCTCTCACTAAGATTGAAAATACTTGTGAAAATGTCAAGAGCATTAAAGATGAACTTCAAGAGAAGTATGAGGATTTGGAAAAGACTCATAAGTCTCTTGAAGAACAATATAGGATTCTTTCAACTTTCACATCCTCCTCAAATAATTTCTCTCATGCCTCCACTAACAAAGGATGTGATAGATGCTATAATATTGATGTTGACGCTTGTGCTACTAATATGAAATTGATTGATGATTTGAACAAGCAAGTAAAGGCTCTTGAAAGCAAAATACAACATGAGAAAGATGTTGTTAATGATGGGAAGGCAAAGTATGCAAGAGGTGCATACACATATACTAGAATGCCACATGTCATGGATGACATTGGTTATGTTGAGGGTGCCAAGCATAATGCTCGGGAGAACAAGAATGGGAAGGAATTCCTTAAGTTCACCAAGAAAGGATCTTACCAAAAGAAGCAAGCCAAGAACAAGAATATTAATCATCTTTCTTATGTTAATGATTCTCGTGCTAATATGCCTAATGCTACTTGTACACTCTTTTATGATTTTGATGCTTCATATGTGCTCATGAGAAACATGCATGGACGCGTGTTTGCCAAATATGTTGGGCCACGTAACAAGAGGCCAAAAGCTTGTGTGTGGGTGTCCAAAGTGCTTGTGACTAATATAAAAGGACCCAAGCAAATTTGGGTACCTAAAAACAAAGCTTAATTTGTTTTGTAGGACTATGTATCCGAAGGATCAAGTTGGATGATTGATAGTGGATGCACCAATCATATGACCGGAGACAAAAAGATGTTCAAGTCATTCGAGCCAAGTCATGACAAAAATGAGTACATCACATTTGGTGACAATGGAACGGGACAAGTACTAGGTTATGGTAAAGTCCCTCTCACTCCTTCATATTCCCTATCTAAGGTTATGCTTGTTGATCATGTTGACTTCAATCTTTTGTCCATTTCACAATTTTGTAAAATGGGCTATGATTGTTTGTTCAACGAATATGGTGTGACCGTCTATAAGAGGAGTGATGGCTCGGTTGCTTTTAAGGGTGTGCTTAAAGGAAAGCTTTATGTTGTGGACTTCTCCACGGATGAAGCTAGACTTGGTACATGCTTACTAGCAAAATCTAACATGGGATGGTTGTGGCATAGAAGGCTAGCCCATGTTGGTATGATAAATCTTCACAAACTCCAAAAAGGGGGCCACATCATAGGACTAACCGACGTTTGCTTTAAGAAGGATAAAATTTGTAGTGCATGCCAAGCGGGAAAGCAAGTTGGAGCATCACATCCCGCCAAGAATGTGATGACCACCACAAGGCCATTGGAGATGTTGCACATGGACCTCTTCGGCCCTGTCTCCTACATAAGTATTGGTGGTAACAAATATGGTCTAATAATTGATGATGATTTTTCTCGCTTCACATGGGTATTCTTTTTGCATGATAAAGGTGAAGTAAAAGATGTGCTCAAGACGTTCATGAAAAGAGCACAAAATGAATATGAAGTCAAGATCAAGAAAATAAGGAGTGACAACGGCATCGAATTCAAGAACACTCAAATTGAAGAGTATCTCGATGAAGAAGGCATCAAGAATGAATTTTCGGCACCCTACTCCCCTCAACAAAATGGGGTAGCCGAAAGAAAGAACCGCACGCTCATTGAGATGGCAAGGACAATGCTTGATGAATACAAGACGTCCGACCATTTTTGGGCCAAGGCCGTCAACACCGCATGACATGCCTCCAACCGGTTGTATCTCCACCGACTATTGAAGAAAACACCATCTGAGCTACTAACCGGTAACAAGCCTAATATTTCCTACTTTCGTGTTTTTGGGAGCAAATGCTTTATGCTAAACAAGAAACCCAAGACTTCTAAGTTTGCTCCAAAAGTTGATGCAGGTTTCTTGCTTGGTTATGGGTCGAATGTTCATGCCTATCGTGTATTCAATAAAACCACCGGTTGTGTTGAAATCTCACGTGACGTGACATTCGATGAATCTAATGGCTCTCAAGGGGAGCAAGTCGTTAATGATGATGTAGATGATGAAGCTCCTAGAAGTGTAATAAAAAGGATGGCCATTGGTGATGTGAAACCACAAGAAACATCAAGTGTTAAAAATCAACCCTCTCCCTCAAGACAAAACCAACATAATGAGAATAAGGAATTAGATCACGCAAGTGGTCAAGATCAAGATGTTGGGAATCATGAACAAACATCAAGCAATGATTCTCAAAGACATGATGAAGAGGTTGATAAAGATGGTGGTCAAGAAAGCTCACACCCACCGCATCCAAGAGTACATCAAAATGTACAACATGATCACCCCGTCGAGCAAATTCTTGGAAATATTGACAAGGGAGTAATCACTAGATCTCGAGTTAGTAAATTTTGTGAACATTACTCTTTTGTCTCTTCTATGGAGCCATTTAGGGTAGAGCAAGCACTTGAGGATGCGGACTGGGTGATGGCCATGCAAGAAGTGTTGAACAACTTCATAAGAAATAAAGTGTGGACACTGGAGAAAAGGCCAAAGAACAAGAATGTTGTGGGCACCAAATGGGTGTTCCGCAACAAACAAAATGAAGATGGTGTTGTGACAAGAAACAAGGCAAGGCTCATGGCAAAGGGGTATTCACAAGTGGAAGGTTTGGATTTTGATGAAACTTATGGCCCCGTAGCAAGGCTTGAATCTATTAGAATATTACTAGCTTTTGCTACTCACCATGATTTTAAGTTGTACCAAATGGACGTGAAAGGTACATTCCTAAATGGGCCAATCAAAGAAGAAGTGTATGTGGAGCAACCACCGAGCTTTGAGGACTCTAAGTATCCTAACCATGTTTATAAACTCCATAAGACGCTCTATGGGCTCAAGCAAGCCCCGAGAGCATGGTATGAATGCCTTAGGGATTTTCTTGTTAAAAAGGGTTTTGTAATTGGCAAGGCCGATCCAACCCTCTTCACTAAGCGTTTTGGCGATGATATCTTTGTATGCCAAATATATGTCGATGACATTATATTTGGTTCTACTAACTAAACCTTTTGTGATGAATTTAGAAAGATAATGACCAAAAGGTTCGAGATGTCCATGATGGGAGAATTGACATTCTTTCTAGGCTTCCAAGTGAAGCAACTCAAGGAGGGCACCTTTATATGTCAAGCAAAGTACACACAAGACTTATTAAAGAAATTTGACATGGACAAGGCAAAGCCCATCAAAACTCCCATGCCGACAAATGGTCACCTCGACCTCAACAAAAAGGGTGATCCTGTAGATCAAAAGGTATATCGCTCCATAATTGGCTCTTTGCTTTATCTTTGTGCATCTAGGCCCGACATCATGCTTAGTGTGTGTATGTGTGCATGTTTTCAAGCCGCTCCTATGGAGTGTCACATGGTGGCTGTTAAGAGAATATTGAGATATTTGGTTCACACACCCAACCTAGGGCTTTGGTACCCCAAGGGCTCAAAGTTCAACCTATTAGGCTATTCCGATGCGGATTATGCCGGGGATAAGGTAGATAGAAAGAGCACATCCGGGACATGCCAATTCTTGGGTAGGTCCCTAGTGTCATGGTCATCCAAGAAACAAAACTCCGTTGTACTTTCCACGGCCGAAGCGGAGTATATTGCAGCCGGCAGTTGTTGTGCACAACTACTTTGGATGAGACAAACTCTAAGGGATTACGGTTACAAGGTGAACCGTGTTCCACTCCTATGTGACAACGAGAGTGCCATAAAGCTTGCTTATAACCCCATTGAGCATTCACGCACAAAGCATATAGATATCCGCCACCACTTTTTGAGAGATCATTCCATCAAAGGAGATATCGAAGTTAGCCATGTGAGAACCGAAGATCAACTAGACGATATATTCACCAAGCCCCTAGATGAGAAGAGATTTTGCTATCTTAGGAGTGAACTAAATATTCTTGACTCTAGCAATGTGATGTAGAGAATGTGCACATCTGAATGGTGATTGTTTTGTTATTACAAAAAAATTATTATTGTTTTATGTCAAAAATCTATTATTTGTGCTATTGAAGTTGTTTTTTGATCACTAGATCGAATCTTGACAAAATATGGCTATTGTTATGTTTTGTTGATTGTTGGCTGACCATAAGATGTCAAGACTCTCCATCAAACTATTTTTAAATAAAATAAAAATCCTCTACTCTTTCCTGGCCGGGCTCTAATCTCTCAGGTCATTCTGGCGTCGGACAAGTCCGATAGTTATCGGACATGTCCGATGGCGTTGGACAAGTCCGACTGTCATCGGACAAGTCCGACGATCTAGGGTTCGACCCTATAAAACCCAGCCCGACTCATCCCTTCAGTCAAACTTTCCTCATTCATCTCCTTCACGTTCTCTCTGCTCAAGAACACCCCCATTGGCGGCACCAAGGAGATCTCCCTCTCCCACCATCCATTGGAGCAAGTTTGGAGATCAAGAGGTTCTCCTCCACCGAAGTAGTCCAATCCCCCATTGTTTTTGCAAGGTTTAACCCTAATCCCCTCTCTTTCTTGGTTTCACCCTTAGGGTTAGGGTTATGGGTTAATGCTAGTGCCAAATCTTGTTCCTTTGCGTATTTGATCCATGGAGGTAGCCTCTAGTTAGTTGTTAGTGGAGTAGAAGAAGTTTGGGCACTTGTGGTAGGTGGATTCGTGAAGGATCTAGGTTTTTGGAAAAAACTGTGTGTCATCGGACAAGTCCGATGACCATCGGACAAGTCCGACGCATCGGACTTGCCCGATGATTATCGGACATGTCCGATGACTTGCAATTTCTTCAAAAACCTGAACTCTTCATTGATTCTCCTCACCCCTATTCCTCTTTTTGACTCCCTCCTAACTTGTTGCTCGCCACATTTTCTCAACATGTCTGACGTGGAAGCATCCCCCTTGAGGGAGAAGAGGACCAAGACCGCCGAAGACCAAGGTCAGAGCCAACCCCCAAAGAGGAGGAAGGCCACTGCTGGGCGGATCCGCCGCACCAAACTGAAAGCCCCAGTTGCTAGAGAGGAGCCTAAAGAGATAAATGAGCTTGACAGTGTCATGCATCCTCCGATGGAAATGGGCAACTCTGACCGTGACAAGGTGAACTATCTTCATGCCTCTACTGAGACCTGCTCTGCGGCAAGGCTAACTAACTTCTATGATGGTGAGAAAGAAGCTTTTGATTTCTGCTTTCATGCACATTTTCATGCGGATTGGTACCGTTCCACCTATCTACGCATGAAGAATGCAGTGGTTGAGATGAAGTGGCTGGATTGGGATCACATGAAGACAAGGAAGCATCCATTACTCGATCAAGTGCTAGCTGCCTGTGAGCATCATGGTCTCAAGACCTTCCTGACTTTCCAGTACTCCTGGAATAGAGAAATCATAGCTCAGTTTTATTCAACTGACTATTTTGATGAGGATGCCAAAACCATGTCTTGGATGACAAATGGCACCAAGTATACCTGCTCCCAGAACCAGTTTGCTGGTATGATTGGACTTAAGCACACACGCAAGGAAAGGCACAAGGTTCACAAGGGAAATCATATGGATGCTGATGACATGAGGTACATGTATGTGGACCCGGACAACTGCTCTCCTCCCAACTCCAATGGACTGAAACCATTCTTCTCAGTCTTGTTTCGGATCTGCAGGAGTACTTTAGCTCCAAAGGGAGGCAACTCTGACCGCATTCCTGCCTATCAGAGGGATATTCTACACTGGGTTCATGGGAACAGGAAATTTAATGTCTTTGACTATGTCTTTCAGGAAATGTGGGACATCTCCATCTCTCCCAAGCGTGGCTGTGGATACGCCTCACATCATGTTCATGATTGAGAAGGTGTCGGGTTTAACCTTCACCAAGGATATGAAGCATCTGAGCCTGAAATCTCAGATTCCTTCTAACTGGACTCCTGACACCACTTCTGGCCAGTTCTTTGGAGCAGCTCAGCCTCCTTCTTCAGCTGCACCACCTCAGTCACCTCGGGCTGCCCCTCGGGGCACTGGATCCTCTCATGTGCCTCCGCCTCCTCGCGGCAAGAGAAGCGGGATTATGAAGATGTTCAAATCCCTTATGAGCATGTGCAGGAGCATTAATCAGAGGCTAGACGTCATTGAAAGAAATCAAAAGGGTCTCTATGACCATTTTGGTATTGAGACTCCTCCTCCACCGTCCCCAGCTGAAGGCTCACCTCCTCCCACTCATGATGACCCCGCTCCTCAAGATGACCCCACCTTTACCGTCGAGGAGATAAACTACTTTGGGTACTACCCGACTCCTCCTCCTTTCTCTTCTGGCGCAGGTTCGAGTGCTCAACACATTCGCTTTGAGGATGATGACGGCAAAGGTGGTGAAGATGAAGCTGCCCATTATTGAAAGTAATTTTAATGCTACATCGGTTTACTAGTGCCCATAAACTAGCATGTATTCGGTACTGTTCAATGCTTGATCAAGGGGCCAACGACGGACGGGTCCTAGGTTTGACAAGGCAGGACTACCGCAGTCAATACCCATGTGTTGCTGCAAACCTACACATGCATCATACCTGTCCTGTCATAACATCAAAGTAAATTTATTCCATTAAATTCAACGTAAGTGATCAAGGCATTCTCTTGTAACAGTAACAGGACTACCGATAATATTCTATTACTAAGCGTAGCAATTTAATTCCGAATTCTACCATGACTCGTATAGCATTAACATGGGATAATTGGGTAATGTGCAAGTGGACTTTCAACCAACTCCTATTAACCTAATGCATCAATCAATATATACACTAACATTGATATATTGAAACTAATAAAACTTTATAAAATGACATATGCAAATCGGGGCTTGCCTTGATCAGCATAAGTGTTAGCAACTACAATCTCTTGCTCTTCAGTATGATGATCCTGCTGAAAGTCCGATTCTGTCTCCTGGTTTTCAGTACCTAAATATGAACAAGGTGCCAACGGTACCAAAATAATACCGCGCATGTAATAATATGGAAAATGCAAAATCCATTGGTGTTATGGTGACACATTGTTATTATGGTGAAAATATTGTTATTAATATGTTCTCGAAGTCATATGCTTCAAAGAACAAGTTCTGATCTTATCATTTTATGCGTAAAAGTCATTTTAATAGGGTTTATATAGTCTTAAGGGCAAATAATTCATTTAATAAAATAAAAATATGTTTTTAGACATGGGTGATTTATCATGTACAGGAGAATGTAAAATCATCATTCTCTCCAAGTGGAAGCTCCTGGAATTTTCCATTTTATTTACTAGCATTTTTATAAGCAAAAGTGCTAAATAAATTCTAGGGCATGCAATAGTGCATATTCTGACTAACAAAAATTCAGGGTGTCGTATTAACATAAAATAACAGTGCATGCCAAAAATCAGAATTAAATTGCATACCTAGAGTTTATAGTGATTTATTTAGTGTTTTGACAAGGTAATTAGTTATTAAAAATATATGTACAGAGGCATCATTTTATAATTTTTTTTAAATATTGCAAATTAAAATTAAACTAACACATTTGGTTTTAGCTCCATTGGATTTGTATTTTATTTACTATGATTTTTCAAATTTATCATCAATTTCTGGTTATTTTCCTGGTTTAATCGTTACACGTCAGTGCTGAGTCACGTGCCACATCGGCACTACGTCAGCGAAACGTTGACGCCACGCGGCCACGTGGCTGTCACAGTGGATGCCAGTCGGCTGCCAGTGGGCATGCGAGTTGGCTCCTCGCTGGAGCGCGACCGAGGCTGCTGGAGAGCTCGCCGCCGGCGGCTGTGAGTAACAGAACCTTGCCACGGTTGCAACGACGCGGTGCGCACATCGAACCAGAGCGGCCGGGGGTGGTCGCGAGGAGTGGTTCTCACCGGAGAGTCGACGTCGTCAAGCGGCGGCGGAACGAGAAAGTTCGGCGGCTTCGCGTTTCTGCTACGGGGCTCGAAATCGATCGTCGTCTTCATGTAGAGCTTCACAGCAGCTTGGGGAAGACCGGCGTTGGCTCCATCTGCGTCGAGAAGGGGCGGGGCGTCATGCTCGTCGGCGAGGCGACTCGGGAGGACTGACAGCGGCAAGGGAGCTTCGATCCAGAGCACCTCAAGGCACGAACAAGGGGAAAAGAGGGTCAGACGGAATCGCTACAGGGTCACTGGAGGCCGGGAATTGCAGACGGTCGCCGGAGTTGCGCGAAAACAGGGCTGTCGGGGAAAGTCCAAAATTGGACGGGCTTGGGACTAGATGGGCGTCGGGACTTGCTCGAGGAGGAAGATGGAGAGGAGGATCTCAGATGAGTGGCCTAGGTTCACCGGGAGAAGCTCGGAGCAGAAGTGGTGTTGCGCTCGAGCTCGGCAATGGCGATGAGCAGGGGAAGAAGAAACAGGACCCGGGGGTCTGGTTAATTGGCCAAGTGGCTCGGCGTTTGGGCGGTGGGAACCGTGGACGAGGCGCGCATCGGTTTGGTCCTCGTTCAAGGCCGGGACTGGCTCGGGCACAAGGGTGGCAGCGAGTGGTCGCTTCGGCCATGGCAGGGCGAAACGTGGGGGAAAGCGGCCGAGCGCGTGGGCGCGACAGAGGCGATGATGCGATGAGTGCAACAGCTCAGCGACGGGGCACGCGCGAAGCACTGCGGCGACGGAAAAAAAACGGGGAAGCGAGGAGACGGCGGAAATCGCGGCGGCCGCGCGTGTGGTCGGTTTTGGCCGGGCGCGGGAGGAGGAAGAAGACAAACACAATTTGCAAATTGGCCCTCTGAATTTTTAATTAACTTGCAACAAGGTCCTTTGTTCTGTTCTTAATTAATTAAAATACCTCCCTAAGTCCAATTGAAGTGGGATTTTAAACATAGGTCCCTGAAGATATTTGTGAGGCTTTGATGGGGTCCGCTTGGTCAGATCTCATGAAATTATTTTAGAATAAAAACTTAATTGAACAAGGTTTCTATTCTTTAATTAATTAATTAAGGCATTTTCAGTTGTGATAAAATTCTCATTCTTGGTTCAAAATTCTCTTTTATTATTCCCATCATGCTCATGAACTTATTTGCTAAGGGGTGCATATAAAAATTTAAAGTTGCTTCACAACTTGATTCGTAGGGTTTTACTTTGCTTCATAATTCAGATTGATTTGGAACTTTATTATTTCATGTGGCATTTTTAATTACACCTTGGCTTATCATGCTTGCTAATTAAGGTTTAACACTAATTTATTAGGGACTAATCATGGGATGTCACAACGACGAATCAGATTGGGTGCGCCATGGAAGAAACGAGAGAGAGAGAGAGAGAGTTCGTCGGTGGAGAACAGGGTGGGTGGGGGGAATCGGGGAAGGAGACGAGGCCGATTGGACTTGTGAACAGTGCGCAATAACTAGAGGCAGAATTGTAACTTCATCTTCTCTGCTGTGTTGGAATCCAAAAATGTCTTGAGATTTTTTCATAGACCCAAAGTGTCATATATTCTAGAACGGAAGGAGTATAACCTTTTCAACTATATAAATAATAGATGCTACTATCCTGAAATGTTTTTTAACCTCCCTGTGTACAGTGGATGCTATGATTTTGTTCCTTCGCAAGAAAGAAAGGATATAGTCCGATTAACAAGCAATGGAGATAGCCTAAATGATCCGGCTTCTCCCAACCAGAGACAGCTCACTTGAGTCGGTTCATTTTGAGAACAACTTTCATAAGGGTTTTTCGCTAGTACATTGGTATAAACGTTGGTTACGGTTGACCGAACAGGAAACCAATGTAAACAATCAATTGATTCATGTTGACACGACGGTGACATGGATCAACAATTCAACACAACTTAGTCCACTAGCTGCCATGAAGGTCCTCAACCTGTATGCACCGTGGTTAAGATAAAAACTGCCGTTAACCCCAGAAGCACACCGGCAGACTAGCAACAGGCATTTTTTACGAAGTAGAAAAACTGTGTCGCATAAGGTAAGGCATATCAAAACTCGTGGATATGTAACTAGTACTCAACCACAAGAATACATGGGAAATGATGTCCAAATTTCCACCTCGGACGGAAAACTGAGAGAAATCCCTAGCTTAATTCAGAAACCACCAGCATCAGCATGATACAGAACAGGCACTTGACTAAGCACTGATCACTCATCCTCAAAAACTTTCAGGGGTATAAAAAGCTTTAACCACTTCATTTAGATGGTTGCTTCTCCTTGGTCTTTTGGATCTTCAGAACCTTCTTCACGATCTTTTGCTCCTCAACAAGGAAGGCTCGGATGATCCTGTAATGAAATACAGAAGTCAGATGGTGGACATGGAGTAGATATGGAGTACAATGCTAGGTAGTAAACAAGTAATACAAGGAAGACACTAACCTTTCCCTTACAGCCTGACCAGACAGAACACCACCGTAAGGACGGTTCACGGTCCTCCTGTTCCTAGGTAATCTGGATCTCTTGTACTGAGCAGGCCTTAGGTGAGGTATCTACAAGATATCAAAGCACACTGTTTCAATTCACATGACCAAATTAATGAAAATGTGCCGCATGACAACTTAGCAATACCAATCAGCACACTCCTAGTGATGCAGAAAATATTACAATGGCAGATTAAGCTCTATGAAATTGTACACTCCTAATGGTGCAAACATGTGCAAGAATAAACAGAAACTGAAGGTCTTTCAACATGTACATTGACCAAATGATTTCATAACATACAGAACAAGAGTACAGCAAAGCCATGCAATGGTTTACGCTAGCTATTTCTACATTCAAGGCAGTGAATCATTTATAACGGCACCAACTTTCAATACCACTGAGGCAAATTTGTCTGAAAACGATCCAGCATAGCTTATTTGCTTGTGTAGTTGTGACTTCACTAGCATTGAGCGGTCGTGCGCGTGCAATCAAATGCAGCTGCCTACCCATATTCTGGCAACGAAAACACAACAGACCAACACTCGACCAAGAAAAACCTAATTAACTCATAGGCATTCATACAGTTTTAGATTAGATCGTCCAAACAAACAAAAATATTGGGGCTCTCGATGCACATTTTGACCGCAAACCAGCAACAGCTCAAGAAACGCAGCACGATTCGCCCATTTTCGAATTGGAACCGCGTGGTGGCTTACCCCCTGGATCTTCTTGCCGGTGACCGGGCATTTCGGCCCGCTCGCCCTCTTGTCGGTGTACTGGTACACAAGCCGCCCTCCTGAAAAACCAACCGCAAGGCAAAATTTAGAACGCGACAAACAGCGGAAGATCTCGAATCGCTGCGAGGAAATCGGAGGCCGCGGGGAGAAGAATCTCACCTGGAGTCTTGACGACCCTGGTCTGGTTGGACTTGGTGGCGTAGCTGTGCCGCTTCCGGTACGTCAGGCGCTGCACCATGGCGTCTCTCTCTCTCTCTCTCTCTCTCTCTGGGGAGGTGGTGGCGGCGGCTAAAACCCTGGACGAGAAAGGTTGGTGGGCTGGGGCTGGAGAGCGGATAAAAGGGAGGTTGCCGGAACCTAACCTAGATCTGACGGCTGCGGATCGTTCGATCCAAGCGTCAGGAAGGATGGGATGTCTGATAGTTGGCCAGCATATCTTGTCATGGGCCCACGTGTCATCCTCATACCAATGTTATGTTTCAGTTACATGCGTTTTTCATTTTATTGTAGAGCAAAAAGAAATTGTCCTTAATTGCCTCTGTTGTTACTTTAACTACAGTATATTGTTTTCTACTTATTTGCCAACTAATCTTATTTTCATGGTATAATAAAGAGCTCATGAATATCCAATACTTTTAAAATCTGTACTATTTTTTCTTTTGGTTATCGACTAACCTTAGCGCCCGCACTATCCTAGTCACATGAAGTTCTCGTATAAAAATTAAGTGTGCCTGTAAAAAAAATTGAAAAGAGAATGAATATACGCACCGGAGTCACTCAGGGTATGTTTGTTTGAGCTGTGGTTTTTGAAAAAATAGTTATGGGTTATGACTGTGGAAAAAGCTGTTGTGAGATATAAGCTGTGACAAAGCCAAAAGCAGTTCGGTTAGACAGTTGTGCCTCTTGAGAAAACTGCTAAACGGACCCCACATGTCATCCATAACCCTCCCCACTCATCTCTATCCCACGTCACTGATTGAAAGTGCATCTATGCCCCTAGTGGATTTTGGTGGTTGTATGACAACGTGATTAAATAACTAGTTCTGTTTGTAAGTATATGAGCAGATTGTACATGAAGAATATATGTTATATAAATACAAATGATCATCTTCGATAGTATACAATTGTGTAAGAAAAATGGATCTATGTGATGAAAAAGAAAAATGTCAAATAAATAGGTCTATATAAGCAATATTATAACAAGCCAAGGTTTAAAATGAATAAGGGACATAAAAACCATTGATATGAGATGGTCTCAACAAATTGGTATTGTCAAAAAAAAGAAGTAATCAAGTGTTATTTCTCTATGGTATTTAATCTTGGAACCAACTTGATCAAGTCAATACTTTAAAACAAGAATTCAAAAGAAGACATAATGATGATACGAAGTTATGTGTGGCTCAAGATAGCAAGATGGTGAAAGATTGATATGATTTGGCCGCGATGGACCATGCACGAGAGAAGGGCAAGATAGAGTCTTGGTGCCGAGGGACCCAAGCCATGGTGAAGGGTAGGTGGAGCGCAATCGCGATGGACCGATCAAGCTATGAGTGGTTATATATTTCTAAGTATTAATCTTTGTCGGAACATAAAGACTTAATGTGACTTGTGAACCAAAAGGTAAAAATAAACCTTATGAATGAAGAAATTCCAAGTCACAAGCTCTAGGTGATGATGCTTAGCAAAAGCACATGTGGCAGTCCTTACGAAGCATAAAAGAGAAGAAGTGGTAAAATTCATTATCATGCAAGCTCAAAAAGAAGAGTTATCTTTTTATTTAATCTTGAGTTTAGGCATGTCGTTCTATAAAGAGGGATGCTACATGGTTTGTATTTAATGTCTCAATGCTCAAAGAAAAACCTAAATAAGATGAGAAAAACACAAGGCCTACACTCACACTAACTCTCTCACTGACAGGAAAAACCAGTGTAACCGGTTTACCAAACCGAAGTAACCGGTTTGGGTTCAAATCTCTAACGGCTAGTTCAGGAAAAACGGAGGTACCAGTTTGAGAAATCGGAGGGACCGGTTTTGACTGGTTCAGTTTAACGGCTAATTTTTGAGGGACTAGTATAAATAGTTCCTCCAACCCTCCTTTGGATGTTGCTGACTGTGTGCACGAAGAAAATACATCCAAAGCCTTATAGAGCTCTCTCCAACACCTCTTTGTGAGGTTTGAGGGATTTGTGAGAAATTTTAAGGATTAGGTTGAGAGAGATTGAAATTGAGAGCACAAAAAAGAAAATCCCACACTTGGACATTCGAGCATTATGGTGCTAATTCGTGAAGCATTTGTTACTCTTGGAGGTGAAACCTCCTAGTCGGTTAGGCGTTGCCCTAGAGCTCTCAAACTTGTGGTGAGCCTTGGAAAGTTTGTGAAGTTCCGCTTCGCCTCCACAAGGAAAGAAGCAAAGCTAGTGGATCGGATAAAGCGGTTAAAAGATACCCGGCTTGGAGTATGCCTTGTGAGCCACTCAAGCTTTCTCAACGGAGGCATAGGGTTCACGTGGGTGAATCTGAACTTCGGTAAACAAATCTTCGTGTGCTTCATTTGGTTTGCTCTCTTTAGTTCTTGCTTATTTTGTTTGTAATTCATAGGTTGCATGTGTAGTTGTGCTAGTCTTCTCAGTGATTACTTACTCTAGATATTGCATGCTCTATTAGGTTCTGTAAATTTGCTAGAACTAAATGGGACGCTATATTTCCTATTTTATTCTCTTTGTCCCGAGGAAGCCGATGGATCCAGTTTTCCAAACCGGTGGGACCGGTTTTGATCAGTGGCCATTTGTGTAGATTATTGGTGAATCTAGTTTATGTGTGTCTTGGCTACTTTTTAGTATAGTTCCTACTAGTGTATCCCCTCTGGTTAGTGTGTTGCTTGTTTAATTGCTTTCTGTACCAGGAAAAGGAAAATCGGTGTATCCGGTTTACCAAACCGATGGGTCTGGTTTGGAAGTTTGTTTTCTGAGGTTGATTCTTTGTGAATCTAATAGGAGTGGTTCCTGTATTTGTTTTATTAGCTTGCTTGTCGTTAGAGTTTGGCGGTTTTCCTCATTAACTTGTTTTATCCTAAGCTCTTTGACAAAACTAGAGGTACCGGTTTGCTAAACCGGAGCAACCGGTTTTGACAGTTTTAATTTCACTGCGAGTTCTGTTAATTTTTCAGGAATGCCTATTCACCCCCTCCCCCTCCCTCTAGGCGACATCCAGGGGCTTTCACTAACGAGCGAGCCTCCTTCTCCCTCTCACGGGTCAACGTGCGGAGGAGCGGCGGCCTAGGCGCGACGGCCAGGCCTCGTCGGCCTCACATCGAAGGAGCCCACGGCCTGGAGGACTTTGGCCGCATAGTTGCTGAAGAAGACGGGAAAGAGAAGGGCGTCGTTGGGGTCTGGCAGTGATGCTTCTCCGAGGAAGACGACAAAGAGAAGGCACGACGAGGATCCTCGATTCTCTGGCAGCAACTCCTTCGACGATTTGTGGCCGCCCCGAATGGATTTTGGGCCGCCACCACCCGATTTGCGCCGGCGCCTCGAATGGGGTCATGGCCACCTCGATGTGCGCTGCCGCCTCGGTCTGGGAAGAAGCTAACAAGAGGGAGCGGAGACGTGAAGATCCGGTGTCGAGGCTTCTAGAGCCACCGCCGGCCCATTCGCCAGGCGGCGCGCCCTAACCCTATGACGGAGAGGGGAGCTGTGCCTGGTCGCCTGCTCGGGAACGGGAGAGAGAGAGGATGAGTCGTGGGGTGGGAATCGGGAATAGAACAAACCGGTATCCACTTACGGAAGGCAAAGCGGGTAATTTCGAGGAACTCTAGGACGTCGCAGCCTCTGGAAGCACCCCGACCTTTACTGTGAAAAATGAATACATCCAAAATTGTTTTTCTAGTAAAAGTTAGGCAAAAGTTTTGGTGTTTGATTTGACTTCTGGCTTTTTGAAGCAAAAGCAGATCTAGAAGTCCAACCAAACATACCCTCACTCTCACTGTGCTACTTGGTGCTGTACCAATAAAAATTCATGTGGGCTAAATGCTTTAATGGGCTGTAACATTGCAATGGACCCCGTGGGCAGTGGCCGGTCTGTGCGCAGTTGAAATAACCTCGTGCGGCAGCACCGCACACAAGACGAAGGCATCAGTCATGGCGACGGTGCCAAAACTGCCGTGTGCCAAACATCCGACACGACACAACAAGACAAGCACGGTTGCACAGGCCGGCGCGACTGCCATAAGAAAGTGCATGGCCACGTCGAAATGGCATGGATCGACGACCGTTCCGGTCATCGCGTATTCGTATCTGTGGCTCCAAAGATCAGTGTCACGCACCGCATAAATATTTGGTGCCTGTGAATTGCTATACCCGACAACGATGTGGCAGCATACTTCGAAGCGTGCCGCTGCCACTGCCACTGCCAAGCTAAAGTCGTGAGCAAGCGCGGAAGCAGCGTGGCGGGCGAAGGTGCAGCGCCGCGGCGGTGATTCCGTGAGGTTATTTTGCGACGAAATGTGTTTGCTTTTCTCTCTCTTCCCTGCGCGCTTTAAGTTAAACTTAAACCCAGGGCAGTGAGGGGGATTACCCAAAGAAGGAAAGCGAAAGAGAAGAATGTCCTCTGCGAGCGGCAACAGTGGCAGGAGGCGGCTTTTGCTGCGCGGCCGCCTTCGCTCCCCTGCTTTGGATCTTTGAACGGGGGGGAGGGAGGCTTTTGGTCTCGGACCCCACTGCTCAATCCAAGGCAGGATGGTTGAACTAGACCGGAGCACAAGCCAAGCCGGGAAGAAGGAACGTAAAGGCAGCAGCCGGAGCTCGCTCCAGCACGGCAAGCTAAGCTAAAAGCGAGCCACATCATCGTATCAAGGCAGGATTATTCTGCGTGGAATTGCTGATCATGGTCATGATGAACGAAAAAAAAAGATGAATGAAAACAAAGTCGGCCCGTGCCCACGAACAAAAAGAAAGCAGTGCAGTCTAGATTACCGAACGCTATTTTGGAAGATTCTGTGCCTCGGTTCCTCTTTGGGCTTTGGGTTCGCTCATCATCCAATCCAATCTGCCGCTTTCGTGCCCAGTGCACTTTGGAAGCTTCTCTGTGAAGCCAGGGGAGCGAAGCACCCTTCCCCATGCCGAGAACAAACACAAGCAAAGTGATTTGTTGCCTTGCTGGGTGGGGTGTCCATCTCTTTGAGCTTTATGCTTTTGGACCGAGGAGCGAGATCTCACTCCTCACCCGCCGTCTCTATTGCAGATGTGGCCTACTAGAGCGAGGGAGGGCCCTATATCAAGCGGCACAAAGCGCGCGGGCATTGTAAAAACACAGAGAAATGCTTGCCCAAGCCTCTGCTGTCTGCAAACTCATGCCGCCAAGCTAGCTTGCTATATCAACCAGCACAAAGCCACGAGGGCTGGGTAGTGGTCAGTGTTCACAAGTATAGCATCATTGCCCTGGTCATCAGTGAGTGCAAGGTGTGGAGATGAGAGAAATGCGAGTCCTCAGCTTTGCACTGGTGGCATTTCTTCTTCTTCTTGCTTCTCACCGTAGCTCCAGTCCGGGCGTTCTTGCCGTCAGAATCCCGGCAGTCCTCGTCAACCATACGAGCGACGACCGGGTTGCCTTGCCGGTCGATCAGGCAGAACGACCGGCACGGAAGAAGCTCGCCGAGGAAGGCAATGCCGCAGCTAGCCTCGACGCCTCTCACAAGCCCGCGACTGCGCCTGGGCCCTCCTCTCCGTCCACGGTGTTCGACCCCGACAGGATGAGCAAGCGGCGGGTCAGGCGAGGCTCCGACCCGATTCACAACAAGTGCTGAGTATTCTCGAGAGCTTCAAGAGTTAATAACTCCTCTTGGTTTTCTTCTTCGTCTTCGTTTAGCACTTTTTTTCCCCTTTTTTGAGGTCTGAGCTGTTCTAGGGGTGCCAACGATTTTGCTATAGGAAATACTTGTACAGAGATGGTGCCACTGAAAGAATGGGCACGCCGCCGCAACTCAAAAGTCGAGATTATGGATGCATGTACACTTCTGCTTAACTCGACTTCATTTCAATCTGTAATTTGCTTTCAAATGTTCAGAGTTCAGACATGCGCAACGACAATAATGTTCATTCGCGCAATCACCACTGCCTACGGCCAGGTGTTACATGATCTTGCCAGCCAGAAAAAAAAGGATATTTGTTTCGGTAGACTACATATATTCATACTCAAACTGACCGCAGCTTGATAACCCACAATCTTTCAGGAGGTTCTGTAAACCCACAATTTTTCAGCAGGTTTATCCTAATATATTGAAAAATGAAACTTTCATCCCATACTTTATAGCCAAGAAGGGCCCCGAATGGACTCTTTTTAACAAAATGCCTTCCCCTGGAGTTGTGACCAGATTGACAATTGCTGCAAACTAACTCTTCGGTAGCTCGGATCCATTAACCTGGGAAATGCATCAAATGCTCTCCTCTTCTAAAGGCAAGGCTACCTCAAGGGTCTCAGCACCTCTCTGGACTGTCAAGGTCACCTGATCGCCAACATTGTAGTCATCTAGAACCCTCAGTAGGTCGGATTTGCCTTTAATCTGCTCCAGAAGAGACGATGCAAGAAATGTGGAGAAGGTTTCGTAAGAATATAAAGATCTTAGCAACCTATCACAATGCTACGGAGATGAAATGGAATTTTACAAAGAAACACTCACAGGTTTGCCATCCACTTCAACAATTATGTCGCCAAGAATAATGTTACCAGCAAAACCCCTGCCTGTAGGAGTTAAACCTGCTTTGGCTGCAGCACTGCCCCCAGTAACCTACATAGAAGGATCTGGTGGGATAAGGGGGCATACCATGGCTGATAAAACATTAAAAGAATAATGTTCTGCCAACAAAACATAGGGGCCCACTAATCCAATCTACCTTCAGTATAAGAGCGCCATTGCGAACATTGAGCTGATATGCAATTAGATCTGGAGCAAATTCCACATTCAAGCCAGCATGGCGAACCTTCATTAAGAGAGAAATGGAAACATAATTTAGCCTAACATACAATGTAGAAAAAATGGCCATGCATCAGCTATGAAAAAAAACAGTATACGAAAGCAACCAACATACCTATTCATGCTATAGATATTTGTGAAAACAATTTAGAGCATAGCAGAATACAAAGTACAAGTGATTTTCAGGAGAGCATTAAAAAAATGTTATAGGCTAATAACATAGCCTGGTGGCTTGACTCCCCCCCCCCCCCCCTCTCAAAAAAATCTTATAAGTAATTTTGTTTTTTGTTTGAAAACACATGTTCTACAATTATGCTAACTGTAGAAGGGCAATGGATCACAAACAACTGCATATAGGCATCTTAAAAGGGTTGTATGTAATAAAGATTACATTTTACACATGACAAATATATACTTGTCTAAACATATGGCATGACTATAAGCATACAGGCTATGAGCCTAATATTAGAAAATTCAGGTATATTAAATTAGTCATGCAACATACTTTTCCAAACTGAATTAATTGAGGAGTGATTTTAAGTACAGTTGATGATGGGATCGCGAAGCCAACACCAGCAGACGTTCCTGCAACATTGGGAAAACAGTGGCATCTCAGAAACCTTATATGTGCACTCGAAATCAAACACGAGCATGAGAAGACCGAATTATTGTCTGGTCAATGCATAGAGGGGAAGAATCTACAATTCTATGTAATATAGAGAATGTGGACCGGTACAGTCTCCTGGCCCTTATGAGACTAATGAAGTAATGAGAGCCAATGTCATAATGAAAAATACAAATGATTAAAACTGAATTTTCAATGTCTTGGTAGAAAATAAAGAGCAAACTTCAAACAGTACGATGGAGGATATTAAATATGATAACACCACTTCCATGTCATCTACCGTACCACTACAGAATCTAGAAAATGAGCAGAGCAATCCAGAAAGTAAAACTGAATCATATACATGTAAATAAGTAGAAACCGTGAGGATCGTGATGGATAGGCCTAATGGGCTGACCAGACAAATGTATGGAAAATTTTAATTAATCTAACCTGTCTGTGTGAAAATTGCTGTATTAATACCAATCATATGCCCCTTCGAATCTAGCAAAGGACCACCACTGCATTGAGGTTCGAACGCATGGTTAGAACTCAGCGAAATGTTTTCTCGCTCTCGAATACATAGGAGAGCTGTGCATCTTTGTATTATATAGAGAAAGAACAGAGTGTCAATCTATAACACAAAGTTACTGAAGCCGTACAGCTAGGCACTGACAGTAGTTTCTAAAATGAGTTTTGGAATCTAAAGTACAAGATTGTTACGAAGAAGATAATCAACAAAGAAAATAATTTTAAACCATATTCACAAACCTGTTACCAGGGTTAATAGCAGCATCTGTTTGAATTCCACCCCCAATTGTCACTCCAGCTTGGCTGAAAATATCTCTATTCAAACCACTGATAACACCAACAGTTAGAGTATGGTCAAAACCAAAAGGGTTTCCAATTGCTAGGCATTGCTGACCAACTCTTAGAGCTGAGGATTGTCCCACATTAATTGGCTTCAATAGATCTTTAGGAGCTTCAACCTACATGTCCACGTATTAGGTACTGAAAGAGAAACTGGTTGGCAAGAATTTTTCTGAAGTATATTGATATCAAATGAACATATGAAGTTATGAACACACTTTGACTATATTGGTTCGTACAACAGAGATGAAGTTTCTGGTGCAAAGAAAGGTTAAATTATTTTGGTTCTCTCTTACCTTTTAAGAATTTCTTGGTCCACTAAGACTCTGTATGAGTAATATACTAATTCATGTATAATTGTAAAGTTGGTTCGTTAACCACAGGAAGAATTGAATGAGATACATGCGGCAAAGGGACAAGAGAGGTATCATATGAAAACAGAATGAAATTATGCCGATGCATATTGAGATGAGATAAGGCCATGGTGAGTTTTCTCGGCATAAAAACTAAGAGCATTTATGAATAAAATCCCGATTCGATGCAGAACTAAATCAAAGTATGTCTTACTTTAAGAATAGAAAGATCCATGCATAATGAAATTATGCCGATGCATATTGAGATGAGATAAGGCCATGATGAGTTTTCTCGGCATAAAAACTAAGTGCATTTATGAATAAAATCCTGATTCGATGCAGAACTAATCAAAGTATGTCTTACTTTAAGAACAGCAAGATCCTTAGCACGGTCTGCACCAACTAATTTTCCTTCAAAACTTTTTTGTATCCTTTCAAGCAGACAAAGGAGATTATTAGTTGGCTTTGATTATATGAATACTGCCAACTGCATCGACTTTGACTCATGAACACTTATCCTGACAAGTGCAGCTACATAAGGATTTACCCTTCAGCAGCAAGAATAGTCACACGTGCAACAATGTCACCAGGCTTTGGATTTTTCGAAAGGGCACTGCCAACCACTGTAATGCACAATAACTATATGATCTCAAAATCTCATTTATGGTAGAGATATAATGTATGAGTTACATACCATGATAATTTGTAACGATATGCCCAGAATCATCCCAAACTACACCAGAGCCATTTCCTTCAGGGATCTAAAAAGAATGAGAGGTTTCTTTCAAAAAAGAGCATCTCAAACCCTTATTAGAAGTAAAAATACAACATTAATAAATACTATATACAAAAGTTACCAGAAGAACACATAATCAGAAACTTCCATACAGCTGTACATTCGAGAAATTTTCTTACTGATTTAGCCAATTCATAATATTAGAAGGGGGAAAAAGAATAATGTATCTGGCTTGGAAACATGCTGTCTAAAATTATTAACATGTATGTCCTTTCAGTTTACCTCAACAACACCAGTTACATTAAGCTGTGGCCGCAGTGTTGAATCAAAAATATTGACAACTGAGTAAGTGTTTGTTTCAAAAAGCTCTGCGATACGGTTCTGTAATTCAAGAACATGAAAATTTCAATAGATTTTAAAGAATAAATTAGTAGAATAAGCCTATGATGTGGGTTGAACTGTGTACTAACCTCAGTTGGAAATAACGGACCAGATGGAAAAATCTTAGGAGTCACATCCTCAATTTTGACAGATGGATCGCCCAAAGCAAGTGCTGTAGTAAGAACATTCCAAATTATAGAAGCCATAAATTCCATGAACGATCATAAATCAACATATACAAGGGGCATCATCTGTTTTCCAGTAAAAGGCATCAAGTTAATTTCTATTACCCTAAATCACCATGTCACTTAGTCCGAACCTGAGAAGTACCTTGAAGAATGTAAGCAAACAGAGAATGCACACAAGGCGATAAGCTTCCTCTTTGACACAAGCAGTAAGGTTTTGCTCGACATTTCACCAAGATCACATGCTGCCCTCATTGATCTGGAAGATCAATCAAACTCATATACTCATATACACAAAACTAAAGAGAAAGGGAAGAACATTGCATAAACAAACATTAATTAGAAAAAGGGTGAGAAATACAAATCTCAAGCTAACAAATTGCAACACATGATGCAGGTGGGCAGTGCGATGAAATCGCCAAAAGCCAACATCAGTACAATAGTTCTAGAATAGTAGAATTTAATAAGAAAACAAAATAATTAAAGCACAATTTTCTCTACTGATGTACTTACTACTAGCTAATAACGTATGGAATTGGGCTCTTTATAACCTCACGACAACATAGTACCAAATAGAATGCAAACGGAACCATCTCAGTACAAATCGCCTGAATTTGACATTCTATGATGTTCTTCCTTGGAAACTGATACACATTAGACTGAGACGCAACAGACCAGTAGAGCTGCTTAGTTATGCTAGTGAAAAGCATGCGACCGGGGGAAAAAAATGCTGCTATGAAGCAAGAGGTCGTCACACCTCTGAGGCGCTGGTTCGCCGTCGTTGGTTCCAGAGACGGCGCACTCCACGACAAGCCTCCGGCGGCCCACGCGCCAGGCCGCAGCACTCGCCGCGGCCACGGTGGTCGGCGCGGCACTGGCGAGGCAGTGCATCCGAATTTTGTGTGGCGCACGAGCGAACTGAGCTGCAATCGGGATTCGGGAGGAATGGAAGGATGCGGGGGGTTTGGTTTTGTTTCTTTATTATCCTTTTTCAAGAAAAAGAACTAAATTTTCGATTATTTTTTTGAGTCATCAAATCTAGATCTAATAATTTATAATTATTATAAAAAATAAAAAAATTTGAAACATAAAATAATAAATTATTAAACTGATAAAAACTGAAAGCTAGAAAATATGAAAGAAAAATGAAAAACAAGCTCGTAACTCCGTTTCCAGAAGGGACCGGCCCACGTCGGCCCAGCAGCATCTCCACCAGGCCCGCCTCTCGCGCGCCGCCATTCCCTCCCCTTCTTCCTCCCCAATTACCATGCGGCCGGCCCCAACCTAACCCGACCAACCCCATGGCGGCCGCCGCCATCGCCGGCGCACTCCTCCGACGCTCAACTTCCGCCGCACACCGCCGCGTTCTCCTCCCTCTTCTCTCGCACCTCCACCGCACCACACCCCAACCCCCATCTCCATGGCTCCCACCACAGAATCGCTTCTTCTGCGCCGACACAGCCGGTGATCCCAACCAGAAATCACAGCCTCTGGACCCCAAGCAGCTATGGCGCGAAATCTCCGCCTCGGACCCGGCCTCCGGCTCCTCCCGCCTGTCGAAGGCCACGTGGGACGCCATTGGTGTCCTCGTCCGCGGCTTCGCGAAGAACCCGGCCATGTCCGACCAGGCGCTCGCGCTGTACATCCCGGCCTCCGCCTTCCCTACCTACGCCCGCCGCTTCCGGGAGTACCTCCTCCCGCGCATCTCCGAGGACTTCGCAGCGCGCCTCCTCGCCCTCCCGGCCGAGGACGCGCACGCGCTCCTTCTCCCGGCCTTCGCCGAGTTCTGCTTCTCCAACTTCGCCGACGAGCTGAGGGAGCACAGGTCGGTCATGGCCGCGGCGGACCTCACGGCGCCGCACACCTGGTACCCCTTCGCGCGCGCCATGCGCCGCCGGATCGTGTACCACTGTGGCCCCACGAACAGCGGCAAGACGCACAATGCGCTCACTCGCTTCGCTGCCGCCAAGTCCGGGGTCTACTGCAGCCCGCTCCGGCTCCTTGCCATGGAGGTCTTCGACAAGGTCAATGGCCTCGGTGTCTACTGCACACTCCGCACCGGCCAGGAGGTTAAGGAAGTGCCTTTCGCCAACCATGTCGCGTGTACTATTGAAATGGTGTCCACCGAGGAGCTCTACGAAGTTGCTGTTGTTGATGAGATACAGATGATGTCTGACCCTGTCAGGGGCTTTGCGTGGACGCGTGCGGTGCTTGGGCTCAAAGCAGATGAGATACATCTCTGTGGTGACCCTAGTGTGCTCAAGATTGTCCGGAAGATATGTGGAGATACTGGGGATGATTTGGAAGTGCATCAGTATGAACGATTCAAGCCACTTGTTGTTGAGGCAAAGACACTTCTCGGGGACCTCAAGAATGTTCGAGCTGGTGACTGCATTGTTGCTTTCTCACGCAGGGAGATATTTGAGGTGAAACTAGCAATTGAGAAGTTTACAAAACACAAGTGTTGCGTTATTTATGGAGCTCTGCCACCAGAAACACGACGACAGCAAGCTAAGTTGTTCAATGAGCAGGATAATGAGTATGATGTGCTTGTCGCCAGTGATGCGGTCGGCATGGGGCTGAACCTCAACATTAGGAGGGTTGTGTTCTATGGCTTGGCAAAGTACAATGGGGACAGGATGGTTCCAGTTCCTGCTTCTCAGGTAAAACAGATTGCTGGACGTGCTGGTCGGAGGGGGAGTGTTTACCCAGATGGGCTTACAACTACTTTCTTGAAGGATGACTTGGATTATTTGATCCAGTGCCTGCAGCAGCAGTTTGAGGAGGCACAGAAAGTTGGTCTTTTTCCATGCTTTGAGCAAGTCGAAATGTTTGCCAGCCAGTTCCCTAACCTTTCTTTCAATGAGCTTTTGGATAAATTCCGTGACAATTGCCGCATTGATAAGACATACTTCATGTGTCAGCAGGACAGTATCAAGAAGGTTGCTAATATGCTCGAGAGGGTCCAGGGGCTATCCCTAAAGGATCGCTACAACTTTTGCTTTGCACCAGTAAATATAAGGGATCCAAAAGCCATGTACCATCTTCTAAGATTTGCAACTCACTATAGCCAAAGCCGTCGTGTCAGTATCGCAATGGG
Organism: Eleusine indica; assembly: GCA_030378355.1. Lineage (NCBI taxonomy): Eukaryota > Viridiplantae > Streptophyta > Magnoliopsida > Poales > Poaceae > Eleusine > Eleusine indica. The sequence continues at coordinate 11,841,223 of CM059502.1, forward strand.
AGTGCCAAGAGGTTCTGCAAAAAACGACACTGAGCTTCTGGACCTTGAGACAAAGCACCAGGTCCTATCGATGTATTTATGGCTCTCACACCATTTTGAAGAAGATAACTTCCCTCATGTGCAGAAAGCTGAGGAAATGGCAACAAACATTGCTGATTTACTTGGCAAATCACTTGCCAAGGTCTGCTGGAAACCAGAATCAAGACAACAAGTGAGACAGCGACAACAAAATGGAGATGAGGATAAGATCGATGGGGAGCATACATCATCTGATGGTGCAGATGGTTCTCGTGATGGTTTTGAACGGCCAAGGTCACTTGCTAAAACATTCCTTAGGTAATAGTTCCAGTTGTCATTTTTCCACACAAATCAAGCTTTAGCAATTGACTTGTTAGGTAAACAAAAGGGAGCTGGAATACTGGAATACTTGGTTCTTCACCTTTTCTTTGATCGGAGCATCTGAATTGAGTACTGTCTAAAAATGCTAATCTACTGGTGATTGTGCTCTTGGCTTTGCGATTTTGTATTTCTTGTAAGTGTGATCCTTACTTGCAGTGTTAGTTAGTCCATCTTTCAGTATACGAGTTTGCCTGAAACCTGAAGTATATTTGTTCAAGGTGATGATTTTTATTTGTTTGTTATGTTAGACTGTATGCTTTTGATGAGCAAGCACTGCTATTTTAGAAGTGTTTCTTGGACCTGCAAAATAACAGGGCTATAAAATACCTATAGAAGTGCATAACCACTGCTACTTAAAAATTCTCCGGAACGAACAACTTGCTGACTCATGAACTTATAACTTGCTGTGTGTGGATTTGTGGGGATGGTAGTGTAATCTGTATTATGTGAAGGTAATGTGCATTTCAATGCTCGAAACCATTTCACCTGTTGAAATGTAGCTAAAAAATTATGCCCGGATGCCAATGCCAGACTTCAAGTTCCTCAACTTAACGCTAGATGCGCTTAGACCTATTACTTGTCCTCAACTGGTCATGGAGTAGTTCCTTAAGCTTACATTGGGATGTTTCAGTTTATTCATAGGAAAATTGTGTATTTATCTGATTTGGATGTGTTGTGTCTCCTTAAGTTTTCCCATTGGGATGTTTCAGTTACTTATGCATTTGATTCTTTTGCAGGAAATCGCAAGACAGACCCAACCAGAATCCCCCTTCCTTTGCAATGTGAAGTTTTTATGGGGTTACCTAATGTGGGTCGCTGGACCCAAGTTGGATAGCTTTTTGCAACCCCCAACGAGGGCCAACAGGATTAACAAAAGCTCAGCCATCACAAGCTGAAGCCAATAATGGGGGATTTGCCACCTCAATTTTGACATAAGACAGCTTTGCCTGCTGAAGTCTTCCCACAACATATTTACATACCGCTTTTTAGTAGCACCACGGAATATTTATGCTAACATGCTGCTGTGTAATGGTAGATTGCACGGCAAGGAATAATTGGATGATGTTTAGAAGGTTAACCCCAATTAAGTTAGTCATCTTGTTATATGCATTATCAGATCAGATTGTGTCGTAGGTAATAACAGGGTATATGTTGAACCTTTCGTTTTCGTCAGATTATTTAGTTTGGCCTTCGTCACATGACGTTATATGTTTGGAGTTGGAGAGGACAATTGTCGTATGTGCCTTGCAAGCTTTTCACTTAAGCTGTGCCTTGTATCTTTACTGAATCCGATGGCCTCGTGTGGGGATGCTGCATAGCTCTAGGTATCCATATCACACATGACCTATCGTTTAAGTTGTGTTAGGCTATATGCTCAGGAACCATGGTTCATTCTCATTCAGCTGCACAGCTCTAGGTATATTTCTCAAGATTATGGAGTTTAACTTTTTATATACAATCCAGTCTTTTTGTTGTACTGTGATCAGGATCTGCTGTGATATTCAGTCTGTACCAGGAATCTTCATCCACTCCTAATAGTCTTTTCACTGCTTGATTTATACACTGATAACTACCTTTGAGAAAAAAAAGGGTGTTAATCTAGTGATACCGTACCATGTTTCCAGCATTTTTTTTTCTCTTTTATGTGTCCCTCGACTTCTTGAGCAATAGCAGTGTTTCCAATCCTCTGGATTACAGTGGGCTGGAGATGCTCAATTCATGGGGTAAAAGGTCTCGACAAATACAACGCAGAAGGCCCAGCCCAACTCTACCCAAGCCAACGGCCAGCGCGAATCTCCGCGCAGCCGGATATATAAGCCCAGCAACTTCCCGTACCACTCCACTGGACGCCGGTCGCCACCGCCCGACTCCGTCTTCGGGTTTCCTCCCTCCCCCGTTTCCCACCGCGCACGCTGACAGCGGCAGCCGGCAGCCACGCCCACTCCCCGCGGTGAGCTAAAACCCTAGAGCTCCTCGCGAAGGGGCTTTCACTTCCATCTGCGCAATGCTGACCGCACAGGAAAAGGGCAAGAAGCCGAGGACTGACGACGCGGAGGGGGAAGGGGGCGAGCCCATCGACGCCGCCCTCCTGGTCTCCATCGAGAAGCTCCAGCAGATCCAGGATGAGATCGATAAGGTGAGTCGGGTTGCTTCCGAGGTGATTTATCTCCCCCTCTTTCGGCACACCGCTGATCGGCCGGGCGCGCTATTGGTAGCTTTTGAGTTTCCGGGCGTGTAATTTGGGGGTGATGACGCGCTGCCAATGTGGTGGTTTGTGAGCTCGATTCGCTGTGGTTCATAAGTTTGGTGATTGTTTTGACTGAAACCTGGCTGGAAGTATGGCTTTGGGCACATCAGTCTTGTTTAGTGTGGGAATTAGGATACTTTTGTGCTATAGGGGAATCGTTATTGCTCAGATACAGCAAGATACTCCTTGACAAAAAGTAAAAAGGATACAGCAAGACACTTGCCTGCGGTCTCAGACTTAAGCAGGCTCAGAAGTCTTAGAATTCAGATTTCAATTGCTTGTGACCTTATACCAGATAATTACAGATTCTTCAATTTTTGCATATATTGCTGGGGTTTTTGGATCAGCTTGTTTTTTCTTAAGCTTAGAGTTTAGAACCTTGAAATGCGGTGCAGTATGATTCACGAGGCCCATTATTGTCACAATTGCCAGAGTTCCCTGGAATTAGAAATGTATGGTGAAAGGCAATGGCATAAATGTACTGATTAAATTGCTTCCATGTACAAATTTAATGGATCGATTATTCAATTTTCTTGTTTTGAAATGAGAAAAATACCCACATCTACATTAATAGTAAACGTTTCAATGTATTTCAAGTTTGGTCTGTTTCTCATATCAGCAGTTGGATACAGGTTAACGAGGAAGCAGACAATAAAGTTTTGGAGGTGGAAAAGAAATACAGTAAAATTCGCAGACCAGTTTATATTCGACGCAATTAAGTTATCCAGAAAATTCCAGACTTCTGGCTGACAACGGTTTGTGATACATTTCCATAATGTCTTTATGCATGCTCTTGTTTATGTACAGTGCTTATGAGCTCATATTACCCTGCAGTTCCTTAGCCATCCGACACTTGGTGAACTTCTGACTGAGGATGATCAAAAGGTTCTTTTATCTGGCAAGCTTTAAACTTTCAGAGCATTAAATTCATCCATATGCTGTCAAGCTATGCAAAACCAAGCATCATTTGTAGGTATCTTACTAACTCACAAATGTAATTGTTTGTTCTATTGCAGATTTTTAAACACTTGGAGTCTATAGATGTTGTTGAGTCTGAGGATACTAAATTGAGCTGCTCTATTACTCTCGTAAACTTCTTGACACCTGCCAGCTTGATTTTTCTTTTACGTTTCAAAGAATGATTTTACATGTTTAGGATCTTTGAATTTTGAACTGGCAGACCTTTTCGTACAATCCATACTTTGAAGATAAAAAGCTCACAAAGACGTATTCCATGAGCGATGACGGAAAAATCTCAGTAAAGACTACCTCTATTAAGTGGAAGGAGGGAATGGTATTGCGCCTCCAAATTACCTTGTGTTTAAGTTACTAAAGTGCTGCTGAGAAAACTTAATTATTTTTATGCTTTCTATACATTAGGATATTGTCAATGGAAAGACATGCATGAGAGACGGAGACAAAAGACTTCTGGTTGATGATAGGTATCTTATTTCTATTTGAACGCACTTCTTTTTTCTCTTTCTAGATTCCCCTCAAGGGATAAGCAATTATATAATCAAGCAATCGAAGGTCGAAGCATGCTACCACTTTTCTTTTTTCAATTATAGTTCAAGCCTCACATTCTTTCTGCCATCTTGTTCACCATACGTGTCTATATTACTGTACATTCTATTGGCTCCCTTGAGTTTTTGCTATCTAGACATTCCTGTTTCCATGCCTCTTTTTTCAACAGCTCATGCGATAGTTTAATATGTGGCATAGTGGTTTAGCATACAAAAACAAGATTTAGCATTATTTATTGGAGAAGCCCTTTGAAGACCATATAGGCCCCCTAATGTCTGTTTGCGTAGCTTTACTGTTACAACTTACAAGTATCCAACAAATTGTCATGGCTTAGGTTCTCATTTTGCTAGATTTGAATTGTACTTTGTTGCTTATTACCTTGATCATGCATAACTTAGTTTATTAATTAAATTAGTATGTCTACCTTAATTGAGTTGCAAGTAGGATATTCTGTAAAGATGACCTGTATCCTGTTTCTTTTGCAGTTTCTTCACTTGGTTCAGTGATAAAAATAGCAGTAGGCTTGTTTACGGGGAGATGGATGAGGTACCTTTATAGTCTTACCTTGCTGCCTCAATAGATATATATGCCAGCAGAGTCTCTGATGTTCATAATTGCTCAGGTGGCAGACATCATCAAGGAAGAGTTGTGGCCTAATCCTCTGAAGTTTTTCAACAATGTTAGTGGTTCTTTTTCTTAATAGTATTCAGTTTATTTTTTTATCTTTATATCATGTCCTAAATTTTTCATTGCAGGGGTCTGAAGATGAATTTGAAGAGGAGGAAGATGAGGTAATCCTGTTCTTTTGTATGCTATTTTATTTATACCTCGGGAAAAAAACATTGTTTTTTTATTATCCGGATGATACTCAGCTTTCAATAGAACTAAGTTTTCTGTTGCAATCAGCATTGTTTTGCTGTACCTGGCCTCAAGTATTGCTGTCTGTCACAGTGTCAGTTATCATGATTAGCATACCATATAATCATTTACTGTACACCACAGAATGTTTGATCATGCCAGTAATATCATAGCACTTATCTATAAATGCATATGCCAATTGGATGTTTTCATCATTGTTTTCATTCTATACATTTTATCATTCTCTTTCAATGTTTTTAGGGATCTGATGAGGAGGAAGACCAAGATGGTTCAGGAGAGGAGGGCGGGGACAACTGAGCCCTCTTCTATTTTAGTTAGCTGTGATAACTTATGTCTGCAGAATGCGTAGATCTGACTCCCAAGGGGGGCAACAAGGCATGTCCCCTTTTGCGGTGATTTGGTGCTTGACTTGGTTGTAGCTTTAGCCTAGGTGTTATTTCTCAGAAATTCAGGTTTATCAAGAAGCAAAACATGAACCAGTTCTACTGATCTCTGAATGGGCAAATCCAACGTACCGCATAAATGCTATTTAGTCTGTTGATTGTTTGTTTAGACCGAATCATAAAATAGCTTTTCCTGCAACTGTTCGTTATCATGAACCCAGTATAGTATTTTGCGAATAGGTTTTATGACTGGACTGTCCAAGTTCACTTCTTACTGTGCACCTTTCCACCGCACAAGTATATGATTAGCATGACAAATGAGGGATGATCGCAAAATTCATGGAACAAAACCCATTGATGGATCCCATCCAGGACGGGCATGTTCGTCTATCAAGTAGATGCATGCCTTCGATTCATCTGTTCTACCTTTTTTTTATCTATTATACTTATCTTATGCAATTGAACAGAGCATCGTTTGTACGGATTTATTATTTTTTCTAGAAGATTGTATGGATTAATGATGACTTCGCGTTCATTGGTAAAGAACTACGATCAAAGTGAACTTGATGGGCTGCTCACACATGGGCCCCTCCACCGAATCATTTACGGGCCGGAGCATCGCAGTATCAAGGAAGAAGTCTATTCCCCCCTCCCTCTAACTATTGACAAAGTTCGATTATCGCTCTCCAAACTCTAAAACCGGGTACTCAACCTCCTCAAACTATCAAAACCGTCTGCTTTACCTCCTTGGGTGGTTTTGGCTGGCGGTTTTGACCGAGTCAGGCTATGGAACCCATATGTCAATGATAGAAAATATCACTAACATGGAAGATTCACACGTTAGAGAAGGTGGAGCACATGCGACGAGGTTGAAGACCGGCTCAACGCCGACCACGAGCTGGCCCGAGGAGGTGGCCAGCGGGTCGTCGCCGATGGCGTCGAGCGAGACGGTAGCGGCGGACAACTGCTGCTTGCCGCGACCCGTGGGCAAGTTGGAGGCGCGCGAGGCAGAAGGCAGAGATGGCTGCGAGCGCGCGGGAGACAGGGAACCAGGACCGCGTCTGTAGGAGGATGTCGGGGTCATTCACCGGCTACAGCGAGATCGCGAGGCACGCCATGACGCGACCGCCAGCTAGGAGAGCTCCGGCGCGACGGATCTGAGAGGTAGGGTTGAGGATCGGATCTGGGGAGGAGCGCGACGCTGGAGATGGCGCGGAACATGGTGGCCTCCTCGGCGCTGAAGATGGGTCGGAGGGCAGCGCAACGTGGCCCGGTGTCTGGTTTAAAACAAACGGGCAGGGGTGTAAAACAAACGGTATCAATAGTTTGGGATGGCCCGATGTCTTGTTTTAGAGTTGAGGGAGGAAATTCGAACTGTGCCAAGAGTTGAAGGGGGTTAAAAGAACTTCTTCCCAGTATCAACGCAGATGGCCTGGAAGTAGGCCCACGACCCAAACTCTATTCTTCGCAGACTCCTCCGGGCTCGAGCCGGGCCTCGGGCTGCCCTCACGCTGCCGAGGCCCGAGGAGAGAGCAACACGGGCGCTCGGCCTCGGCGTGCGTAGCCTCCACGCGGAGGGGACCGTTTGCGTCAAATCGACGCGCGGCGAGTTCCGCCGTTCCTATATAAACCGCGCCGGCCCCGCCTCTCCGCTTCGCCTACCTTCGCCGACGATCTAGAATCCATCTCCCTCCGCTCCTTTTTCAAGCGCTACTAGCCGACGGAAGCTGATCCAGATGGCCGCCGAGACCTGCGCCCCGCGGCCCCTGTTCGGCGGCGCCATCTCCACCACCTTCCCCGTCCGGTTCCAGGTACGGAGCTTCCACTCCGCCGCCGTCTCTCTCCTTTCAGCTTTTATCCGTCCTGTCCCCCTCGTACCCGCGCGATCGTGCGCTTACGCCGTTCGGGTCCTCATTTCGTTTTAATTTTTTGTCAGGACGTGAGCGACATCCGGCAGGTGCCTGACCACCAGGAGGTGTTCGTCGATCCCGCCCGCGACGAGAGCCTCATCTTCGAGCTGCTCGACCTCAAGGGCGAGGTGGACGACACCGGCAGCGCGCTCTGGTTCCTGCGCGACATCGCCAACGAGCAGGACGCTGGTGACAACATGGTAACGACAGTCAATAGTCCCTTGATTTGCGTAGTGTTTAGTGATAAAATTCAGTAGTCGGTCACCGAAGTCCTAATTGGGGGTTACTATAATTGCTATGTTCGATGACACATTAGGCCATGTTACTTATGCTCCAGCTCAAATAGTTCTGTATGCCTGGATTTGCAATGTATTCAGAAACTAAATCTGTGCGCCTCATGTGCACTAGATAACTGGCTAATTGAACTGGATTGGTGCTGGCTTATTTGTAATTTGTTTTTTGCTCTTTCGCTAGGTGGTTGAACATTCTGGGACACTCGAGCTATCTGGTTTGCGCCTCGGAGAAGGCCCTGTTGTGGCTGGAACTGCAGTTGGGCAGCTGGTAAGCTTGTTTGCAGATATGTTGTGAGGTCTTCAGATTGCATTGAATGTTGCCGACAATCAAGCTCTGGTTTAATTGCTCTTCTATGTTTCCTTGGTTGTGATGATGGGATGTTTTTGGTGTTTGTAGAAGTGCACATTACTGAAAATAAACAAGTTTGCACTAGATATTAGATATCCTTGAGAACAGTCAACTAGAATTTACATTGGCCAAGCACTATACTGATTAAAGGATGCTTATGTTGCTCAAATTTTTGTAAGCCTCATCCTTTCTCACATGGTTAATGCACCTTCTGAATTCTGTCATAGTGGACACAGATCCTTCAATTCTCTTTCTCACAAGTGGAAGAGAAAAATAGAACTATCGAATCTTAATTTAGGTGAATTGGTGACCCAAGAAATGTTGTGATTAATGAAATATTGTGTATTCGATTAGCATTTTTGCTTGATATCTTGGACAACTTAACACTGAATAGGAAATGTCAACAGAAAAAATAGGGTAGGGTCTCATGTTCTATTTTTGTCGTTTATGCAGGCTGTTTCAAAAGGGAGGCAGGGCAGAGAAGCACAGAACATCATTCGAGTAAGTATATCCACTCATGGTGGTAGGTGTAAATCTTGGCACTTGAAACTGACTGTGTCGCGTTACCTTTTACAGCTTTATTTGGCAAACATCCGCCTCAAGAATGCAGGAACAGATGTAGTTATCACTGCATACGAGCCATTGTTGATAAAGTAAGCCCAGTAGATCACTAATATATCATGCCTATAATAATTCTTGGAAAAAAGTTTATACCAAAATGTGACTCGTCAAGGATGAAAGCTTACCCGCATTTATCTCGACTGCTGATATAATTTAGTAGATTTTATAGTTCATGTGTGTTGATTAATATCTGATGATGTGTGTAAATAACTATAGATCAGTTGTAGTGATCTCTCCTGATACCTCTTGACATGTTTTAATGAGGTAAATAATGTGAAATAGAGCATAGTTTTATTTTAGTCTGCTTTCATACTTTTTTTGGATAAGTCCCTTTCAGCTTTCAGTTATGGAACCCTTCTATATTTTAGACACAGGGATTTGAATTTTTATCTACGTTTATAGTTGGAAATGTTAATTGGATGTTCCATAAAAAATATCAAAGTTAGTGAATTTGATGAAATTCTCAAAAGGTTGAGCGCGGCATCCATCCAAAGTCTAGTGAATCCTCACATGACATTAACACAAGTCTGCAGTGTTTACATTTATTCTGTTTTCCAGCATTACAGGACAAATTAATTGATTTACCTTGTGTCATTTTCTATTTCAGCCCCTTGAGTGAAAGCGCCAGGGCTGTGGCATCTGGTCCAGCAGTACCCGCTCAGCAAGCAGGATGCTTGCCGATGTCTGAGATCTTCAAACTTGCAGTGATGAACTTCAATGTGCATGATTGGAACCTTTTCAATGGTGGCCAATGAAACAGAGTGGACTGCATCTCCCGCTTCTGTCAGAGCATCTAAGGAACATTTTTTTTTAGATCAGCTGTCAATTAGGTCAGAAGTAGTATTAGCTTATGTCTTTCAAACATCTCTAATGTACTAAATCTCGGCATCAGTAGAGTTTGTCATGCTTGAATGCACGCAACCTGTGCTTGTTGGTTACGTCATCTTTAATGCCAGGTCTATTCTTTTATGTTAAAAACATAGAGTCAGTTGAACTCGAAGATCTAAAAAGAAGCAATTCTGGGCGAAATGTCGATTTTGGTTTGCTGGATGTCTGATAAGATGTCATCCATACATTCTTTGTATGCTCTGACAACATAGAATATATATTTGGTGTTTGTCCTACACGATACCGTATATTCTTGATCACTCCCCCCAATTTGCAACAAGACAAGATCCAAGATGACGAACATGTGAACAATAGTCTTAACTCTTAAAGGAAGATACGACCTGAGAAAAAAAGTGGGTGACATAGAAAGTGGACCATTAGCCTTCATATCTGGATGCAACCTCAGTTCTTGCCCATTTTTTTGCCTAAATAGACCATAAGGTTCTCATATTGCAACATTTTGAAAGAGCGGTCATTCTGATTGAGGTGCTGCATCAGTGTTGACACGCCACAATGGGAGTTTCATGTTGTGCATTTGAGCGGCAATTCATGATTTGTGACTATATATGTGGGTATAAATTCATAAGTTCTGAGTTGACACTGAATTGAGTACCATAGTATTCTGAGAAATACTTGGACCTGATTTTGATCATTTTGTCATTTCTGGACGAAGAGGTGAATTGAAATGTGTACACGATGGAGAGCCTGGCAACCGATAGTATATATTACAAATCTGCATTATACAGCGTTTGCGATTTCCTTTGCCGCAAGTCGATTATAATCCGTCCCTCGACAACAAAAAGAATCAGAGGTAGAGGAGGAACAAAAGAAAAGGAAAGTGTTGGGGAGTTGGAGGCCTCGATTTCTCATTACAAATTATATCATCAGGGGAGGGAGCCTGGGGAAAATTTTTGAAGTCGAGGCTGACAGTGATGAAGAGTTATTACAGAGGTGGAAAGCTTGATGAGCTTCACTTCCAGTTGTTGGCGACGATGTCAGCGAGGTCGACGACCCTCTGCGAGTACCCCCACTCGTTGTCGTACCACGCGATGACCTTGACCATGTCGTCGCCCATGACCATGGTGAGCGACGCGTCGATGGTGGAGGAGACGTCGGAGCACCTGAAGTCGACGGAGACGAGCGGCGCGTCGCAGACCTCGAGCACGCCCTTGAGCTCGCTGGCGGCGCTGTCGCGGAAGGCCTGGTTGACCTCCTCGGCGAGCGTCTTCTTGGAGACCTGCACAACGAGGTCGACGACGGAGACGTTCGGGGTGGGCACCCGCAGCGCGATCCCGTTGAGCTTGCCCTTGAGGTTGGGCAGCACCAGCGCGACGGCCTTGGCCGCGCCCGTGGACGTCGGCACGATGTTGAGCGCGGCGGCGCGGGCGCGGCGCAGGTCGCGGTGGCTCGCGTCTAGCAGACGCTGGTCGCCGGTGTACGAGTGGGTGGTGGTCATCGTACCCTTGATGATGCCTGGTGAATCGTGATAATAAGCATTAATCTAGTAATCGAAGAGATGTAGTGCTAATCAATCTAGCAGTGCAGTAGTGCTAATTAATTAATCGAAGAGAGGAGATGGCAACGGATTGATACCGAATTTCTGGTCGAGGACCTTGACGAAAGGCGCGAGGCAGTTGGTGGTGCATGAGGCGTTGCTGATGATGGGCTCTTCGGGGTTGTACTGGTCGGCATTGACACCGACGACGTAGGTGGGGATGTCGCCCTTGCCTGGCGCGGTGATGAGCACCTTCTTGGCCCCGGCCTGGATGTGCTTGCCGGCGCCGTCGCGGTCGACGAAGACGCCGGTGCCCTCGATGACGAGGTCGACGCCCATGGCGCCCCAGGGCAGGTTGCTCGGGTTGCGGTCAGACACGACCTTGATGACCTTGCCGTCGACGGAGATGGCGTCGTCGCCCACGGGCTTGACGTCGGCGTCGAAGATGCCGAGCGTGGAGTCGTACTTGAGCAGGTGGGACGCCTGCTTCACGCCTCCGGTGTCGTTGATGGCGATGATGTCGAGCGGGGAGTCGTCCCGGCCGTGCCAGCACCGAAGGAAGTTGCGCCCGATGCGGCCGAACCCGTTGATCGCCACCTTCAGCTTCGCCTCCGTCGGGGCGCGCCTCGCGCCGCCGCTAGACCCGACCTGATTATATACAGTAAGTAATAAGGATCGAACTAAATAAGCTTAATAACGCGGCAGTGAAATCCTATGTAGTACGTCTGAGTGTGATGGAGGAGGAGACAGAGAAATGTGCGTGTAGTACCGCGTTGGTCTTGAAGGAGACGGAGGAGACGAAGTCCTCGGAGGTGGCATTGCGGCGCAGCGGCAGCGACGCGGCGCTCCTGAGCCCGGAGAACTCTGACAAGAGCATGGGCGACGCCATGGCGCTGATGAGCGGCAGGGGAATGGGAAGATCACGGTGCGTGGTACTAGCCAACAAGCTATGACAGCGGAGCGTATATATGAGATGGCGGATTGGGGTGCGCGCGTTTGTGGTGAAACGGCGGCCGGCACCGGGATCGTGAGGTCGGAATTGGCCCGGGAGATGAGATTTCGGATAGCCCGACGAATGGCTGCCAGTGGCTGCCCGCTCACTGTTCACCGCGATGTGTGGCCTGTTTTTTCATGTGCCCTGTTACGTCGTTTGGCTCCAGTTTTCCCCCCGGCCGGTTGATTTTCGTGGGTTCTGGAGTGCTCCTGGGTCGCAGCTTCAATTCGAGGCCTCGGGTGCTTCAAATGCAACGACGAAAGCTACGTGGGCTGATGAATATTCGGCGGTCGATACTGTACAAGTCGACACGACGTTGTTTCGCATTCCAATTTTGTGAGGCCGTCGATCGTGCGCACGCTCACGGCGAGCTCAGTTGCTGAGCGAGGATTTGGGAGCTATGGCTGTCCCGTGCTAGGGTCTTTTTACAGTTGAGTTGCGGCTGTTATATATGTTGTATAGAGACGTGGCCATCGCGTCGCCTTGCAGTGCTTTTCCTCACGGTCACAGGGCTTTACGTACATTCCACCTTGCCCGCCGCTGCACGCTAGCTTGCTGCTAACCTTAGTGTCTCGCACGCATGACGCAGTGTCAGTACGCGTAGCCGACAGGGCAACTGCCAAACTCTGCTTAAATAAGAACTCGCCCGATCCGTGCGCGGTGAGAAGCAGCGAGCGTCTCCGTGCGCTACAAAGCGGCTAAGTGTTCGCCTCCATGCTGCTCATCAGTTTTTTTTTTAAACCCATGATCACCATTTTTTTTTTGAGCTCCTTTACAGTGCCCTCAAATAAATATGAACCCTTCATTTTATTTAATTAAGAGGTCCAAAATCGTTTCTACTCTCAGATGAAAAACAAATATACTCCAGGAAATAAGGAGGAGTATTATGTAGTTATGGGTAAAATTATAATTTCATTAATGTCTAAACAGTTTCTTTCTGGTCTTATTGAATCGGAGGGACCGACGGGCGGTGGCGCAATTCGTTCCCCTGGTCTCGTTGCTGCGCACTTCCTTCGTTCGTCGAACGCGCAACGCCCATGCTCTCCTCTCCCTAGCCTCTTCTTCGTTCTCGCATGTGCTTGATTCTTTTCCTAGCGGCTGCGGCCTTCTATTATATCTGTAGTCAAGGAGGTGGATTCGAAGTCGCCGAGGTGTCTGCTTAGGTGCATGGCTAGCAGCGCCTGTAAGATGTGCTTGGAACCCATTGTCGCAGATCTCGATTAGCGATTAGCGCCACCCCGTCCGGATCAACAAATCAACGATCTCGACGCCGATCAGGGAGCCCATCCATAATGGTTACAGGTATCTGGGCAAACTATGATGCACATGTGATACTTAGGGTGAATAATGAAATATTTATTTCTAAGAAAAAAGACATTTGTGCCCACGTAAATCTGATGGCCAGATTTAATCTCTACTCCCATCGTGTTAGGGAGAAGAAGGTACAATAAAAAGTCTCTTTTTTTTTAGGGGAGAACCCATGCTCATCAGTAATCAGTAATTTTTTTTTTGAGCAAATCATCAGTAATCAGTAATCACCATCAAGCGCTGAGATCCCTGAATGTCCACGAAACAAGGGCCAATCCGCGACACAGTCCTCGGGCCCCAAAATGGCGTAGACCGTCATGAGGCCCGTTTCCACCACGGGCTGGCCCAGGCATCCATCCGACGTCCAACGAGGCCGCCTTGCGCCTCTCGCCTTGGCCCTGCGTCGTGCGCCGCCGCGCTGCTTCGGTTGTCCTTGAGAGGGGGTGCGCTCTTGCCGAGAGCGAGACCTTTGGTGCCACACGACTGCAGCAAGCAGCATAGTCGCGCCGTAAGGTTCGCCATACATCCATGCCCTAAGCCCTAATGCACTTCGTTATTTCATTGTGTAACTAGTAGTGATTAACGACTGATCAGTGACCAAAATCAGTTAAGTTTAGATTCTAAGGATGGAGAGACAGATACGCAAATCTTTGTTGACGAGTGCAGTTTTCTTGTTTCATATCATAGGCTCATGTAGGGCTGGCTGTCGAGCCGGCTCGGCACCAGCTCGCTCTAGCTCGTTAGTATAACGAGCTAGTTCAGCTCGGCTTGTTATACTAACGAGTTAATATTGTAGCTCGGCTCGGCTCATTATGCTCACGAGATAGCTTATTATGGCTCATCGAATTTTACTTAAAAACATATTATTTTAATTTTGCAAAATAAAATAATATGCATCATATTAAAATATCACATATTTTAGACCATCAAATATATTTAAGATGCAAACCAAACATTATTTATTCATGTATTCATGGTTCTAGATAACTGAACTATATGTTCTTATAGAAAAATAATACATTCATACAAATTTTATAACCAAGTGTTCATTATAAACTATAAAAGAGAAAAATAGTAGTGCTCACATCGTTTAGTCCAGCCGTATTGTTTACGAGTAAAGGTAAGAAGTCTCCGTAAGCTATTACTTTTTTTTTATACATTTAGGGTTTATATTTGTACAAAGGGCTAAGTTGACTTGTGGTGGGCTGGGCTATGGCCCGTAGCTCGTTAGGCTCGTGAGCCAGCTCGCGAGCTAGCCCGAGCTGACTCGTTAACATAACGAGCTAATACACTAGCTCAACTCATTTGAAATTGAAACGAGTCGAGTCGAGCCGAGCCGAGCCGAGTTCGCCTCCGAGTCGAGCGAGCTATCGAGTCACGAGTTTTATTGCCACCACTAGGCTCATGGAATGAATTATTATGTCATTTTGACACTTGAATCTACGGCCTGAACTAGGATTTCAAGGGACGGACCTGTTAGGTTTCCTAACTCGAGAGGTGACGGCGGCGAGGCCAATCTGTATGCTAGCGATCCCCGGTGCTTGTTGGACATGGGGTTCGAAATGGAGACGAGGATGACGGTGCCGCCAAAGAGAGATCACAAAGCGGGTGACCAAGGGGTCCGCGAAGAAGAGGAAGATGGAGCCCGATGCGGAAGAGACAGAGTATCGGCTGGACTGGGATGACAGCTGGTGGCCGTGTGTGGAACCAGACCACAAGGATCGTGAGCTTCTTATGGACTGTAACGCCTTCCAAGCTAGGATGTTCTGCGAGTCCTGGAACGACTTTTATTCCGTCTCCTACGGCCCCTTCGAGGCTGAAAGTGAGTTTCTTGTTACTTTGGTTCTCTTGCGAGTAATTCTAACCTACACTTTAATACTTTATTAGTTAGGGATCCATTTGGCTCTGTACTTTGCTAATGAATTGTTCTATCAATCGTGCTTTCTGCTTCAACCAATCACTACTGTCGCCAGTGCTCTATCTACTCTGATCTATTTATTAGATTTAATAGAGATATATGTTATAGGATCAGGCATCAAAACTGGGCTTATGAACGACAAAGGCTATGCATTACGTATACATTACTATTTCCACTTCTAATCCTTTTGTGCTTAGAATGCATTAACTTGATTGAATACTGCATCTGCTTGCAGCAACAATACCCTCAAAGCGTTTTACGGATAGCGAGGATGGTGAAGGGGAAAGTACTTTACAGATCTTTTCAGTCAAAGTCATAGGGATAAGAGGAGGTTTACAGTGGCCGATCGATGTGTATGGTAGGGTTGCCGTACGTGCATCTTCTATCCTGACAGGGATAACTGCCAAACCCTCACCCGACAGGTAGTATTTTTTATCATTCACTGTTTTATTTGTTTCTTTCTGTGCTGTCTAGTACTTTTGCAACTAATCCATATTAGTATGAATTAATTCTATCTATTATCATATTTCATGAGCTTTTAGATACTTTGTTGATTCTTTTTTGCTGATTCAGGTAACCTGTTGGATAAAAACCAAATTGTATTATGAAAAACGAATGTATTATATAACTTTTCCTTTGATTAGCAGTTTATCTCTTACTCTTATTTGCTCAACCAATTACAGGGCTAATTTGTCTCGTCTCTTAACGTTATCTTGTTTCATGTGTTTGTATTATTGAAACATGATGAGTATTTTTAATTTAATGTGAATTCATGTTATTAAGTGAAATAATTAAATAAAATTGAGCTTCAATTATGGAAGGATAAAATGCCACTAATGTCTTTGTAAAAATATGGATACAAAAGTGGTAATTTGTAATATACAAACATGGCAAAAAAATCGTCTATATCGATGGATCTGATCAAAGTGACATTTACACAAACAAATAAACATGTTTTAGCACAACTAGTACGGCATGGAGACTGAATTTGATACTTAAGTTGGTAGATACTGAGGGACGTATTGCTTAATATTTTACCTGACTGACTCCAGCCACGCCCTTTGGACAGTTTACATGTGCCTCAATAGTGCATTGACAGACCCTTGGTCTGTTTGAAACTATTGTTGTACATTCTCTTATACTCCCTCCGTCCCAATTTAATTGGCACTTTGAAGCTCGACACGGGAATTAAGAAGAAATGTAAAAGGTAGATGCATAGAAAACAAGGAGGAAAGAGATAGAGATAGAGGTGTATTGGGAAGAGAGAAAGTTACATCGGAAAGTGAGAATGCTAATTATTTTAGGACAATTGAAGAGGGCTAGAATGCCAGTTATTTTGGGACGGAGGGAGTATTTGATAATTTTCTGGCATTTCTTCTTAACATACATTGAGAAATTTCTCTGGATTTTTTGCAAGCCACTGGCAACTGAATTTTCCAAACGAGACATGCCTTACATTTTGTTGATATGGATAGAACAAATTTCTCAGGATTTTTTGCAAGGCACTGGTGCCTATTCTTTTGTTAACCACTAAGCATCAAGCTAGTTTCTCCTACCATCGGTTGTTATACCCCTTGAATCATTTAGCATATGCGCCTTGTCTTCCTTACTTTTTGTAAAGCATTGGTTTTGCTGTGTAGTGATTATTTCATCTTTGGTTCAGTTTATACTTATACCTGATATAAATATTCAATGGTGTTGCATGCAGGATTAATCTTTAATACTGACAGGCCCCATCCGTGCTGTTATGGTGAGTGACCATGTGATCTTTGAGGCTGACCTGAAAGTCAAGGGCAACATTGAGTCTGAGGATAAGATGTTCAGCTTTCTAGCTGCTCGATTCACAAGCCATGACGCAGAGACATACCTGATTAAAGAAGATTACATTAGCAAGCTTAGCAAACTGGAGTTCACCCTGGGTTATATTCTTCATTCTGTGGAGGCAACAATCGATATGCGAGTCACTGATGGGACATGGCTAGATGGTTTTCATGGCAAGTTTGTTGCCATAACCGATAGTATAAAAGAGGAACAAGTTGTGTTACTTGATTCTGGAGATAAGGAAGTGCCACTTAATGGTGATGACGATATCTTGCTTTCACGTTCCTGTTGTTTCTGTTGATAATCCGGGGGAGCTGATAGTTTCTGTCGAGACATGGCAAGGTGTTACGGGAAAGGTTAACCTCAGGAAGGATGAGAAGAGTTTCGCATCTCTTGAAATGAGTAGGAGCCGCGGGGAGATTGATGTTGGCTTCTGTAAAATAGAAGTCACTGTGGCCTGGTCACTTTTTGGCCGACATCCAAGTCGGATGCATTTGGACATGTATAAGAGTGTGGTTTAGTTACTGGAAGTACTGAGGTTGCTAACACAATGCACAGTAGTACTGAGGTTGCTAACACAATGTAAAGGCCACAGGCACCGTTTGTATGCATCTAAAAAAAGGTATCGTTGGGTATGCCAAGGATGGAAACGGTGAGGGACTTGATATATTCCATTCCAGTCACAGAAATTAGCAGATCTAATTTCCGTTTCTGGAACGGATTTCTCTGTTTTTGTGTGGCAACGACGGCGAGCGCTGCAGGTCAGGGCGGCGGAACGGTGAGGTCGATCCGAGAGATAAGCGTGTCGGGGATGAGGTGGCGGACCCGGCCGGCGGTGAGCTGAACCCGATAATTTAGCGTGACGGCGGAGGGGCTGGCCGGCATGGAGGGTCAGGACGGACGGACACAGGCTAAGCAACCCCGGAAGCAGTCAGGTACTCAGGCCCGTTTCCTCCACGGCCTAGTCCGGGAAAGCGGGGGCCTCTGTCCGTCGGTTAATTTGTTGAGCCCATTGATCCCAGGCCCATCCACACTGCTTCTGATTGTTTTTTCTTTTCCTTGAAGTCGCACGCTGCTTATTAAACCTGCGATGCATGGTAGTGGTACTGGTACAGACGCACAGTACCATTCAAAAACTCCACATACACGCGCTCCGTTTTTTTTTGTCATCCACAGGCCGCTGCTTTTTGTATAAGTCCTCAGCTCCGCATCTCGGCATGTGCCCTCGGAATTTTTATCCTCAAAACCTGATGGAATCTTTCTGGAACTGAGCTGCCAGCGCTAAAATACCCGCGCGAATTCGAAACCACTTCCACGCGCCACGTTCGACAGGCACCACATTCCTCCCCGTCGGCTCCCGATCCACCGGCCGGATACGGTGTGCGCGTGCACGTGACGACGCAGGGAGCTCTGTCCAAGAGGAGCAAATGCCGGCCGGCACCATGTGAAGGCCTGCGCGTGCTACCTGGCTGGGACGTCGACTGCTGCCTCAGCACAGGGCTCTTGTGGTTGCATTGGCCAGCGCCCCTACCGTGGACTATGCATGGTCACGTCACGGACCCGGCCCGTCACTACCGTGCGTGCTCAGCTCAGACTCGATCGCAGAAGCTGGGATGCAGAGCCAGGGCGTGCCATTTACTACTATACTAGTTTCGTGTTACCGGGCCACTGGCCCCTCTCGTAACTTGTCCAATTACGCACATGCACAGTACAACACCGTACCGTACGCTGTACTTGAGTCAGTTCGTGGCACATCAAGGACTCGTTCTGTCCGATACATTTTCTAATGCACGCACTTCCTCCGGTAGTCAGTATGGCCACATGCGTGTCTGGGCTGATGGAACAACGGCAGGGGCCACACCCTCGTGTTCCTCGTTACCCGCCGGAATAACGCCGCCGTCCTCCTCGTACCTCTCGTGGCAGGAGCGGCGGTGCCGGGTGCGTGGGTAGGACGGCCCGAGACCGTTCGCGCGCGCGAGCCGTGACAACAACGGCAGCGTGCGGACACAACTCAGCCGATTACGATGAGATCAACAACTAAACGGCGGGCTGTTGCAAACCGAGCACCGGAGCAAGAGTACACACTACACATGGTGGTTCGGGTTAGAGCTCCCGCGCGTTCGAAATAACACATGTTCCAGGCGAGGGGCGACCTAGGCGTACTAGCTTATGGAACAGGGTTCACGACGCCCTCCAGAGCTGGATTCCTGTCCGGCGGCACTTTAGGCTAGTGCTCCCCGTCCCATCAACGAGACAGCAGCGAGCTCGCTCCGCGACGGTGGGCCAGGGGGGTACGTAAAGCTGCTCTAAACATACAGAGCTGTGAACGAGTGGCGATCGATGGCATCGGACCTGAGTGTAAAAGGGTAGACGGGTGCATGTTAAAATATACTTACTCCCTCTAATAATATAAGCATTCCTAAAATCTTAATATAAAATAAGGATAGGATAAAAGACTATCATATCTCTACTTTCATTACATAAAAAGTTTCTTTCTTATTAAACCACACCTCATTTATTATGTTCATACATCTTATTTATTGTGTTCACACTCTATAAATGCTTATATTATTGGATAAATCAAAATGTCCAAAAATACTTATATTATTTGACGGAGGAAGTAGGTGATAGCTGCCATCACCGTGGCTTATAAGAAATAGGAGATAGAGTTCGTAGTTACCGTGTTACAACAGATATACACATCCAAACCTATTCTATCTCTAACGTACAATCACAGCAACAACTACTCTATCTCCAAGATTACAACTATTACAGATATATCTTCTAACATCCCCCCTCAATCAAAACTTTCTTAAGTTTAGATTGTGCTTAAAATTTTCTAGCTGTCGCACAGCTAAAGCCTTGGTAAATCCATCGGCTACTTGATCTTCGGTAGGAATGAAATCAACCTGTAAAAGTTTTTGTTGTACTCGTTCTCTAACAAAGTGAAAATTCACTTCTATATGCTTCATTCTTCCATGGAAAACTGGATTTGAAGATAAATACTTAGCTCCCATATTGTCACACCATAGATGCGCCATTGAGGGACCTTTTACACCTAGTTCTCTCAAAAGAGTTTGAATCCATATTATTTCAATCATAGCATTAGCCAATGCTTTATATTCTGCCTCAGTACTTGACCTTGCTACAGTAGCTTGTTTCTTTGCATTCCATGAAACAAGATTATCGCCTAGATAAATTGCAAAACCTCCTGTGGACTTTCTATCATCAATACATCCAGCCCAATCTGCATCAGAGTATCCACTTACCAGTGTTGACACTGATTTCTTCATATTCAAGCCCACCTTGATACACGACTTTAAATATCTGAGTATTTTTTTAACTGCTGCCCAATGATCAGTAGTTGGTGCATGTAAAAATTGGCAAACTTTATTGACAGAGAAAGCAATATCAGGCCTTGTTAAGGTTAAGTACTGTAACACCCCAACTATACTTCTATATTGAGTAGCATCATGTGAACCAAGTAATAAGCCTTTATGAATAGACAATTTCTCACTAGTAGAAAGTGGAGTACTTACTATCTTACAATTCATCATTCCCACCTTTTTTAAAAGATCAGACACATACTTTTCTTGAGAAAGAATTATACCATTGGAAGTTTTTCTTACTTCCATTCCCAGAAAATAATGTAGCTCTCCCAAATCCTTTAGAGCAAAATCTTCTTAAAGATCATGTAGAAGTGTTGTGACAGCTTCCTGCTTGGAACTTACCACAATGATATCATCAACATATATTAACAAATACATGATGATATTACCTTGATTATAAAAGAATAATGACATATCAGACTTAGACCCTTTGAAACCAAGTTCCATAAGCTTCTTACTTAACTGAGCAAACCAAGCTCTTGGCGCTTACTTAAGTCCATAAATAGCCTTGTCTAATTTGCACACAAAATTTGGAGTTCTCTTATCCTCATAACCAGGCGGTTGTCTCATATAGACTTCTTCTAAAATACCATGCAAATAGGCATTCTGAACATCTAACTGTCTGAGATTCCATCCTCTAGACACAGCTAAAGACAAAATAGTTCTTATGATAGCAGCTTAACAACAGGACTAAAAGTATCCTCTAGTCAATCCCATAGCGTTGTTTAAATCCTTTAGCAACTAGCCTGGCTTTGTAACAATCTAAGCTGCCATCTTGCTTGCGCTTAATTTTATAGACCCATTTACAATCTATGGCATTACTTACTTTGACAGGTGGTACTAGATGCCAGGTTTTATTCTTTTGCAAAGCATTAAACTCAGAATCCATAGCTAATTTCCAATCATTATTTCCTAATGCTTCTTCTAGATCCTGAGGTTCTCCAGTGCTAGTAAGAAAACCATACTTATCATAACAAATTGTACCATCCGTATAAATTTTGTGCTTACGAATTCCTTGTTGAAGACGTGTTGTTGGCCGTACAAGGTCGGAAGCCACAGAAGATCCCTGATGCTGAGCTGCAGCTGAAGGTGCATCTAGGCCCCTAATTTTATTTTGGTGATTGGCGTCAATACAATTAAGAATGGACTAATTTTATTAATGACCATGTGTATAGATTATGGTATAAAGTTTGGTGATTAAAAACATAGAAACAGAAAGGGAGAAAAGAAGATGGCAAAGTGCTCCAAGATGAAATTCAAAATATGCTCAAGAATGAAGTTTATAGTATTTTATTTTAAATCTTGAGTATAGATAAAGCCGTACTATTAAGAGGGACACAAAATTATGAAGCGGAGGTGAACTAAGTGTAAAATTCCTATTTCTAGGCCATACAAAAATTTCCAGGACAAAATCATCGGACTTGTCCGACCCATCGGACAAGTCCATCGCACTCCAGTATCTCTGCCACTCTGGGTTGTCGGACATGTCCGACGGTCATCGGACATGTCCGATGACCAGAGAAAAGTCCGACGCATCGGACACTTTCATCGGAGTACAGTTCCTCCGCCATCCTTTTTCATCGGACTTATCCGATGGCCATCGGACTTGTCCGATGAACAAGACTTGTCTGAGCAATCGGACAAGTCCATCGGATTCCAGTACCTCTGCCACCCCTGTGCCGTCGGACATGTCCGATGGTCATCGGACTTATCCGATGGCCAACTTATCCGAGGCATCGGGCAAGCTTGTCGGACTCAAGTTTCTGCGCCACCTTGATTCATCGGACATGTCCGATGACCATCGGACTTGTCCGACACAGATCTTAGAAATTGGGTCTCCAACGACTCTTTTCCCTATTGGGCTATAAATAGAACACCTCTTCGTCCAGTGGCTGGTTGGTCGCTCATTTCCACTTAAAAACACTCCCAAGATCACTTTGCTCTCCCCAACTCTCCTCCCTTGATTCCACTCTTGATCCGTGAAGGGATTGAGAGAAGATTGAAGTGCTCGATCGACTCCATGCTTTCATCCTCTTGAGCACTTGGTTCATCCTCACCGTCGACAACTTTTGTGTTTGTTACTCTTGGGGATTCTTCCCCTAGACGGTTAGAGGTGCCCGTAAAGCTCCCAACTTGTGTGATGACGCCTCGGAAAGTTTGTATTGACCCCTCCTCTATGGAGTTTCTAGTGAAAAACCAAGTTTGATCTTTGTGGTCACTTGGAGAGGTTAGGGTTAAAAGAGACCCGGTCCTTTGTGGATCCCTCAACGGAGATGTAGGCTCCTTTGTGAAGCTGAACTTCGGTGAACAAATCTTGTGCCTTGCTTGTACTTTCAATCACTTGTGTCTTATTTACTTGTTCTTGCTCATAAACTTGCTAGTTAGGGTTTGCTTCGTATTTCTTAGATTAACTTGTATAGGTTGCTTGGTAGTTGCTCTCCTTATTTTTACAGCACCCCGTTGCTTATATTCATCTACTCTTAGCTTGCCTTACACTAGTTTTAATATTTACTCGGTCGATCTACTTTTCTATCTTGTGCCATCGGACAAGTCATCGGACTTTCCCTACAATCGTCGGACAAGTCTGACACTGCGCATTTGACTTTTATTATTAAGTGAATTTCAGGGATAATTGCCTATTCACCCCCCCCTCTAGGCAATTTCAGGGATAATTGCCTATTCACCCCCACCCCCCCCGCCCTCTAGGCACTTTTATCACAAACTTTTTAACAACTAGACTCAGCTAAACAAGAAAGATTGAATTTACTAATGATTTTCTCAATTATAGGAGATGCAGGATGACCTAGGCGCCTATGACATTGCTCAAAAGAAGGCTTTGTGACACCATAGGCTTGCTTTATTGCAGGACTCGAAGATGAAGGTGAATGCGGCAGTGGATAGAGACCTCGACGGCACGGTCCTTTAAGGAGTACGTTCTTTGTGACCTTGTCCTTTATCACAAAGAAATCAGAGTGAAATTCTAGGAAGGCATGATTATCAGTGGCCAAACGATGAACGGATGCAAGGCTCTTATTTGAGTGCGGAGAATAAAGAATATCATTAAGATATAAATCACGACTAGGGGTAGTGATAATTGAATGACCAATATGACTAATTTTTATACCTGAACCGCTGGCCGTTTGGATCTGATCATTGCCCTTGTCACGAACTGTCAACTTTTCCAGTTCTCCAGTAACGTGATCAGTGGCACCAGTGTCGGTGTACCAGTTTGAATCAACTCCATAGGATGTTGCAACACCTGCATATTTTTCATCAGGAGTATATTGCTCGTCATACCTATGCCAGCACTCAAGCGCTGTGTGGTTGTTCTTGCCGCAGACTTGGCACCTCATCTTGCTGTCGCCTCTATTATTGTTGGTGTTGGGCTGCCGAGGCGTGGAGTTGTTGTAGCGCCCTCTTCCTCGATCACCAAAGTTGCCACGACCGGGATAGGCGCCGCGCTATCCTCCTCGGGGACGCTGTGAAGTACGTCCTCGGTTTGCCATGTTGACCGAGCGATCGCCGGAGTGCTGAAGATCAAGACGTTGCTCGTAGGCGAGCAGCTGTGCGAAGGCTTCAGCCACCGTTACTGCTTCAGTCCTGCCAGTCAAGGTTGTGACCATGGGATTGTAATCTTCATCTAGCCCAGTAAGTATGTACGCGACAAGTTCATCATTGTCTAGCACCTTGCCTGAGCCGGCGAGCTCATCGCCAAGAGCTCTCATCTTGCTGACGTACTCGCCAATAGATAGCTCGTCCTTCCTGGTTGTTGCGAGTGCAATTCTTGTATTGACAGCTCGGGCTTTGGTCATGGACGAATAAGTTGTCTCAATGACTAGCCATATTTCAGCCGAAGTCTTCCACATCGACACCTGGATCAAGATGTCGCGCGACATGTTGGCCAGCAGATAGCCGAGCAGCTGCTGATACGTTGCCATCCACTCTTCGTACGCAGGGTTGGCGACGTCGACTTCTTTGTCGCCCTGCTTCTCCTTCATTGTAGCAGCCGGGAGCTTGGATGCGCAGGTGAGGTAGGTTTTTAGGCGCGCTCCCCTAACAACTGCTAAGACCTGCGCTTTTCATAGCGCGTGATTGGCTTTGGTGAGTTTCTCAGATGGAGTTTGGGGATTGACAAAGGAGGAGGTGGTGGCCATGCGACTAGTAGATGTGATCTACTTTTAGAGCTCTGATACCATGTAAAATCTGAGGAGCGGAAGCTCGTTTGGGGTGACATCGTTGCTTTTATCTAGGTCGACAGGTGCATGTTAATATATAGGTGATAACTGCCATCACCGTGACTTACAAGAAATAGGAGATAGAGTCCGTAGTTATCGTGTTACAACAGATATACACATCCAAACTTATATTATCTTTAAGGTATAATCACAACAACAACTGCTCTATCTCCATGATTACAACTATACACATGTATCTTCTAACACCGAGATCACATCACCGTCGCATCTCATCGGGATCGCGTCCAATCACGCTGCTGTTGCCCGATTCGACGTTTCCTTCGTCGGCCCGGAGGACGGTTTGACCGGCCGCTCCCACTCCCATCATCTCTCACCTCGCTCGCCGCCCTCCGGTTACTAGCATGCCGGCCCGCAGCTCTACTCATCACCCACCAGCCTTTGCACTGTCGCGTCGTCCTTTCGACCACTGAGGCGCCGTGTAGTAAAATAAGCAGTGAGGTTAACCAAAGATAAAAACTCGCCACGCCGTTAGCTGTGTCATCCATGCAAAGAGCATATGCCGTCCCCACGGCCTAGAGATTCACGTTCTGGCGTTTACCGTTCTCCTCCCTGCTGGTTTCGAAATTTGCATTGTTTATCCAGCGCGTCGGCTCAGAAAAGGGAAAGAAACAGGGCCACCCCGCGCATTGTCCTAGGCAACGGCGAGGCGACGTTCCCCGTTCTCGCCGTCTTGTTCCCCGGAACAGCCTCGCGCGTTGGGCGTCTTGTCCCGTTCTAACTGCTTTGAGGTCTCGTACTAAGACGTTATTAGTGGCTTACTTCGAGAGATTATTAATAGTACTACAAGGATGCTGCGTCGTAAACCCGTACTTACAGTACAGTACTGCTTGATAACGTGCGCCCACTGTGCTGTGACCGACGTCGGCGTAAAGTTCTTTCTTCCCGTTTCTCGCATGACAGTACAGTACAGTACAGCCTCGCATTAACCAGATCCCAGGTGTAAAACAAGGCTCCGTCGCGTACAAAGTGAGCCTGGTGAACCAGCCACCGCAAACGACAAACGACGAGCATGCAGCATAAGAAGCGGCGACAGGGAAGGATACGGGAAGCACACTCATCAAATACTCCCTCCCTCCCCGTACGACCAACTACTGTAGTAAACGCGACAATGGCGCATGAGCCACAGCTTGGCACCACTGCTTCTCTTGACCCTCGTGCTCTGTTCCGCTCGCGGCAGGCGTGGCTGTGGCCCCACGACAAGGGGCAGCGGCGGTGCGGCGCGCCGGCACCACCACGTAAAGGGCAGGGGCAGCAGGGGATCGATGGTCCTGGCACGGTGCACGGAAATAGCCATCGGAAGCGGGTCCAAGCTAATTATCTTCTTCCACAGACACAGTAACGATCCCCTTCCTCAGTGTGTGTGGCCAAAACCAGAGATCCAATCCAAGATATTTTACTGTTCCGGCATCCTCCTCCGCGCCGTTGCGGCGTTGTTGCCCTACAAAGCGCAAGGCATTCCCACGTACTACTACGTGTACGCCATCCGTGTCATCACCTCATCCCTTCCGGCCTCTTTTCAATGCGGAGAAGATCCTTTCCTTCCTTCCTCATTCATGTCGATGGGACACTATACGTGATCGGCATCGCCTATTATCAGAGTAAAGAGACGGGCAGGTCGCGCGTGTGCTCGTAGTAATTCGGGCACTGATAAAACTGGCCGTTATACCGGGCGATCTCAAAGCATTATCGCCGCGTTTCCAAAAAAAAAAAAAAAAGAAGCATGCAGCCGCCGTACCGGTACCCCGCAGAGCCACGGGCACCGGCACGAACGTCGAAGAAGGGAGGGGGGGATCACGGTTCTTGGCGCGTATCGAGTAACAGGAACTGCGCGGTGGGCCAAATGCCACGCCGGTGAGGAGAGTCCCGTGATCCCTTCCCTTGGGCGCATCACGGCCGTCGGAGCGGACGTCTCTGACCGATCCGGCGAACGCCCGTAATCCCCTCTCCGCCCCACCTCCGAGGATCCTCTGCGTTTGACCGTGCTAATTAAGAAACAACAAGATCAATCAAGGATAAAAACAAGCCTGATGATCGATCCCTAGTCCCCCACCCACCGCCACCTCCACCGCCACCACACCTTGATGATACTTCACCCGACTAATAATCTTCGTTTCATCCTCTAATAATCCATCTCCGCGTCCCAGCTGCAATGATGCATCATGCGCTTGACTTGCGCGATTAGATCTGACAACCGCCGCGTGATGACTGACAATTTCAATTACAGGGTTTGCTCCAGTTATTTTTTTTTCCCTGCGGCTCACATGCCGAGCTGATGGACTTCATTTACCTTGGTTATTTTATCCAGTCTCTGCATCTGAAATTCTGAATCCTGTGAGCAGTACGTGCGCTTGCTGGTAGTTGACTGATTTTTTTTTTTTTGTATCCGGCTTACGTTTACTTGTGACAGAAAACTGGTAGTTGACTGAATTTTTATCTTTTCTTTTGAGACATTGTTTTATCCATGGGTGTCCTGTACGTGTGCCAAATGCCAATGATATACACATGAATCTAAGAACGTCGTCTCATTGTGTCATCGTGGCAGTCTGAGTTGCAATGAGCACTTGATCGTGCATGTATTGTTCATGTATTCACTACTACTATAGATATAATGCTAAAAGGGTTGGTTTTAGAATTTCAAGGAATGCATCGATGGACAAAAAAAAAAACATGATCTATCACAATTTATGGGATTATTCATGCGACGTCAAAACAAAACTTACTAATCTCACAAATTATAGTATAATCTGAAACAATTTGTAGATCGGTAAAATGCAAAAAAAAAAAGAAGACACAATATGAGTAAAAACAATTCTATTGATTTTATTTAGGGGCAAGCCAAAGCAAAATGTTACGGGGCCAAAGCTCTAAATCTGTTGGTATCAAAACCTAACCTACAAATGCATTCTCACATAGGATTTGCGATGCAGTACAGTTAGCAACTTTTTTATCAGGCTCATCTGGCCTCAACAGCTCCACATAGCTTCGGCTATTATTTCATTACAAAGGCTTTGCAAGCTTAAATGTATTATGGAAATGAACAAACGGGCATTGCTTGTTGAGAAGAGGAAGAGCTGTGCTATATGTCTAGTGGGGGAAGAAATATATTTCCTTGTCAATATACTTACAAATACGATCTAAATCTATTCCTTTGGTCTCAACTGCTTGAGCGCCACCACCTCTTCTTACTATCACATGCGTTTAGTGGGCAACTTTTTTTCCTCTCTAAGTCTAGTGGGGGAAGAAATATGTCTCCTTTAATTTCCGTCGAGCCCTCAAACTACAGTTTTATGACCGGTGCATAGTCTCTTCTGATGCTTGTGCGTAAAAAGTGTTTTTGTATAAGTGGCGATTACGTGTTATATGCATTTTGTTTTCACAAATAGAATAAGTTTCAGCTTTTATAAACATCTATACAAATAATCTAAATCGAATGACAGTAGGTCGCACACACGTTATCCAAAAAAAAAGGTAGGTCACACACAATATAACATGTTACAGTATTTCACAAAGTGAGCAGTAGCAGACAATATGGTATAGTTATGCAAACGTTTTAGTACATGCAAAGTAACAAAGAACTGTGCTAAACAAAAGAGTACTACTAGGTCTGAAAACTCGTCAATGGTACAGTTTTTTCTTTCAAGGAAACCGATAAATCGCACAGAATTACAAAAATCCCTTCTGTTCTCGAGCCTGTTGCCCACACGGAGGGACCCACTTGCTCTGCCCTCCCAAGGCGTGGTCCCCACACACTGCGGGCCGTAACAGGAATGGGTAACTTTTCGGTGGGTGGGTTCTCACTTCTCAGAGAACCAGACTGTCGCTGTTTGTTTCTGTTTTTGTAGTTTTTTACCGCCAGTAAATAAAGCCCACTCGTCTCCATTTTTTTTCTTTCTTAAAAGAGGGGGAAAAAGGTAAACCCGATGCATCCACGTGAGGCATTACGAATACGCAGGCGTGTACCTGTACAAGCGTACACATTTATCCTACCGTGCACAATTTTAGAATACAAATATGGAGATTTCAAAAACGAAAAAAAAAGAATACATATGCTGTATGCAGTATACGCCCAGCAGCCTTGCGCAGCTGGGACGTGGCCTACATGTCTCGGCGCCACCGTCCAGCAGCAATGGTACGAGACACTCTACACCACAACATCCGTATGAGAGGACAATACCACCACAGGCCTCATTCACAGTATTCGTACAAGGAAGGGTTCTTACCTTACGGATGGCGTCCCCTGCTGACACGTGGGTCCACTAATGTCAGCGAGTGGCGTTCTATCTCTTTCTGCTACACTCACCGCCCAGTGACCACAAGGCAAGGTTACCGCCCCGGTAACCACCAGAATAGTCCAGGTTTTGGATAGATTGTCGCGGAGGCGCGTCAGTATCTTACGCTCGTCGCGCGTGATCTGACCGCGTCGAGCTCAGCCTCAACTCCTATGCTACTGCTGCTTACTTCCCTCCCCCCGAAAAACGCGAGCTTTTGTTTGTTTAAGCACGCCCTAGCTAGTGTGCCCGGCCAAAAATAATCAGCACACTGCACAGTGTGACAGTGGTGCTCGCCGCAATATAAGATCAAGCGGCGGAAGCAGGCGCAGGAACAGGAGGCAGAACAAGGAGGGAGGGAGGCAGGTTTTTGAGTTTTGAGCTTGCGCCGCCGCGGGGTTACTGGGGATCCAATGCCCAAGCCGCGGTGAGGCCGCCCGCTCGCTCGCTCTTGCGTCGTGAGGGGAAGAAAGCCGTAGAGACAAGGCGAGGACGGGGAGCAATCAATAATGGCGGAGGAGGCGGCGAGCTGCAGCGGCGGCGGCGGCGGGTGCGATGCGGCGAAGAAGCGGCCGGAGCAGAGCGTGGCGTTCCACGAGCTGTTCAGCTTCGCGGACCCACTGGACTGGCTTCTCATGGCGGCGGGCAGCGCCGGCGCGGTGGTGCACGGCGCCGCCATGCCGGTCTTCTTCCTCCTCTTCGGCGAGCTCGTCAACGGCTTCGGCAAGAACCAGCACAACCTCCGCCGCATGACGGACGAGGTGTCCAAAGTGAGTGCTCGTTCGTGGCATCCTCTTGCCTTGGTGGCGCTTGCTGTTCCTTCCTTCGGCGCTGTGATTTGTGAACGCTACTGAAAGTTTTTGTGTGTTCCAGTACTCGCTCTACTTCGTCTACCTCGGGCTCGTGGTCTGCGCCTCGTCGTACCTAGGTGGGTGCCTCATCCTGCCCTGTTTTCCGGCCCTTGTCTTGCGGCGTCGTGGCCTTATGCTGTGTGCTCTGCTTCCGTGTGCAGAGATTGCGTGCTGGATGTACACCGGCGAGCGGCAGGTGGGCGCGCTGCGGCGGCGGTACCTGGAAGCCGTGCTGAGGCAGGACGTCGGCTTCTTCGACACCGACGCGCGCACCGGCGACGTCGTCTTCAGCGTCTCCACCGACACGCTCCTCGTCCAGGACGCCATTGGCGAGAAGGTGACCAGCCCAAACCCATCACTTGCCTTCTTGTCTCCGGCGTGTTAGTCAAAGATCTGACGGTTGACGGAAACGGAAACGGATGCAGGTCGGCAACTTCATCCACTACCTCGCGACGTTCCTGGCCGGGCTCGTCGTCGGGTTCGTCTCAGCCTGGCGGCTGGCGCTGCTCAGTATCGCCGTCATCCCGGGCATCGCCTTCGCCGGCGGGCTGTACGCGTACACGCTCACCGGGCTCACCTCCAAGAGCCGAGACTCGTACGCCAATGCCGGAATCATAGCCGATCAGGTACTAGAATCTCTATCCACCCATCCCCTCACCCACTGATACGGGCACGTACAACTGCTTCCGGAAACTCCTTTTTCGATCCGGCAAATCGAGATGGCCGGGGTGGGGAAGAGAACTGTAGGGGAGTGTGGGGCTCTCTAACTCGGCCTGGTCAAAGACATCAGCAAGGTAGTAGCTGGGCACATGGCATCAAAATGATGTCGTTTTGGATCCTTTCAAACTCGCTTGTTAGATCCAACCAGCCCTGTTCGACGGATAATCTCCCGTTCCATGTCGTCTTGCACTTTCCAATGAGATAGCTAATTGCCACCCATGCCGCTGTACTTGGCTACTTGTTGTTTTGGGTGCCATGCTCAAAATGAAGATAAGGCTTACATGTTGCCCCCCTTTCGATGAAAATTTGTGAGTGATTTTGACGCCAATTTTTCCTCTCCTTTGCGTAGGCCATCGCCCAGGTGAGGACGGTCTACTCCTATGTCGGGGAGACCAAGGCGCTCAACTCCTACTCTGACGCCATTCAGAACACCCTGAAGCTGGGGTACAAGGCCGGGATGGCCAAGGGGCTCGGCATTGGCTGCACCTATGGAATTGCTTGCATGTCCTGGGCGCTGGTGTTCTGGTACGCCGGCGTGTTCATCCGGAACGGCCAGACAGATGGTGGGAAGGCCTTCACAGCAATTTTTTCGGCTATCGTCGGTGGCCTGTCAGTCCTCTGCATTACTCTTGAGCTTTCAGTGCAGTACTGAATCATACACTGTTCAAGTGAGAAAGAATTGACCAATGTTTGTAATTTGATGATTTTTCAGGAGCCTGGGACAGTCGTTCTCAAATCTTGGAGCATTCAGCAAAGGGAAGATTGCTGGTTACAAGCTGTTGGAGGTGATAAGGCAGAGGCCGACCATAGTTCAGGACACGGCGGATGGAAGATGCCTCGATGAAGTTCATGGCAACATAGAGTTCAAGGAAGTGTCTTTCAGCTATCCATCCCGCCCGGATGTCATGATTTTCCGTGACTTTTCGCTCTTCTTTCCTGCCGGGAAGACTGCAGCAGTCGTCGGTGGCAGTGGGTCTGGAAAGAGCACTGTTGTCTCTCTCATTGAACGGTTTTATGATCCTAACCAGGGTAGGAAAATTACTTGTGTGCCTGATGTTGATATCAGTCTGCTTTATTTTCATAGGGATAATAAGACCATTATTGTTGCTGCAGGGCAAGTTTTGTTAGATAATGTTGATATCAAGACGCTGCAATTGAAGTGGCTCAGAGATCAGATTGGTTTGGTGAACCAGGAACCTGCACTTTTTGCAACAACCATTCTTGACAATATTCTCTATGGCAAGTCTGATGCAACAATGGCTGAAGTTGAGGCCGCGGCTACGTCAGCCAATGCCCATAGCTTCATCGCTCTTCTTCCCAATGGCTACAACACTCATGTAGGTTCTTCTTCTACTTATATTGTGCATCATTCTTCATTTCTTGTTATCATAAGTATATTAATTTGTTGTTATCATAACCATGTGGAATCTTGCTATTTTTCTTGCGACTGTTGCATTTTTTTCTTGTTAATTACTTAATATTCCTGTTGGTTTCATCTTATCTGTGTGCATTCTGTTGACGATAGCTTATACAAACTTCTTGTATGCTAATGATCAATCTACATTTGTCATACACAGGTTGGAGAGAGGGGACTTCAGCTATCTGGTGGTCAGAAGCAACGTATTGCCATTGCTCGTGCAATGCTGAAGAATCCAAAGATCCTGCTCCTAGATGAGGCGACTAGCGCGCTTGATGCTGGCTCAGAGAGTATTGTTCAAGAAGCTCTTGATCGGCTGATGATTGGAAGGACCACCGTTGTTGTTGCACACAGGTTATCAACCATTAGATGTGTTGACATGATCGCTGTTCTTCAGCAAGGCCAGGTTGTTGAGACCGGTACTCATGATGAGCTGCTCGCTAAAGGAAGCTCAGGAGCTTACGCTGCTCTCATTAGATTCCAAGAAACAGCCAGAAACCGTGCATGCCCATCGACCCGCAAGTCCCGGTCATCTCGCTTGAGCAATTCCCTGTCTACCCGGTCATTGAGCCTCAGGTCAGGAAGCTTGAGAAACCTGAGTTACTCCTACAGCACGGGTGCAGATGGCCGCATCGAGATGGTGTCTAATGCTGATAATGACCGAAAATACCCAGCTCCAAGGGGATACTTCTTCAAACTCCTGAAGCTGAACGCACCAGAGTGGCCCTACACCATCTTGGGCGCTATTGGGTCCATCCTTTCTGGGTTCATCGGCCCGACATTCGCTATTGTGATGAGCAACATGATCGAAGTGTTCTATTACCGGAACCCTAACAAAATGGAGAGCAAGACCAGGGAGTACGTGTTTATTTACATCGGCACTGGGTTGTATGCGGTTGTGGCATACCTCATCCAACATTACTTCTTCAGCATCATGGGCGAAAACCTGACCACCAGGGTGCGAAGGATGATGCTTGCTGGTACGTGTTATTCATTGAATGCATTCGATATATATTTCCTTTCTACCATCTCGTTACAAAATTTCCTTGCAGTGATCTTGAGGAATGACGTTGGGTGGTTTGATCAAGAGGAGAACAATTCAAGCCTCGTGGCTGCACGCCTTGCCACTGATGCTGCAGATGTGAAGTCTGCCATTGCTGAACGGATATCGGTCATCCTGCAGAACATGACCTCCCTCCTTGTGTCATTTGTGGTAGGCTTCATCATCGAATGGCGGGTTGCCCTCCTCATCCTCGTCACCTTCCCTCTCCTCGTCCTCGCCAACTTTGCCCAGGTAAACCAATGCAACACTACTTGAATAATGCAAGCCGTATATCTGCATTTTACATCCACTTAACTGTCGATCTTCACTTTAAAGATGGGTTCGGAATCAGGTCCAGAACTTTTCTGGATTAGAGAAATTGACCTAGCTATTTTGTCCCAAACCATGTGATCTCATCTGCACGGTTGTCGCCCCACTTTGGGCTTTACAGCCGCTCCAGCATTGCTGAATCAGTTGGGGACAAGAGGACACAGTTGAAGTTCATGAGCACGTCATGGTCAGGATCCGTGGCCCATGCCGCAACTTGGCATGAATTACTGAGCGAAGCATGTGCGCCCACTGGCAAGCTTGCTCCTCGCGGACCCCTTCTTTAATCAATTAAGGCCTGCCTGCAAGTGCACTTAAGTAGTATAGTAGGAAAGCTCGAGACCGCGTTTAAGCGCCGCGCCATTTGTCGCGGCAGCTTGTTGCAACTCCAGATGGGCTTTTGTGTTAGAGTGATGAAAGAAGGCACGGCGCGGCGCGGCTGCGGGCAGTGTCCTGTTGCACGGCCGCCTCGTGCACGGGAATCCACGGGGAGCATCGGCTTTACGACTCGGCAGTGGCGCACATGGCGTTATCGCTGTGTCCTGTTGCCGTGAACGCGTCGTTTTCGCGCTGCAGGCAGAGGGCCACATCTTGCTCGCAATAATTTCCTGCGGTGGTGATCCGTAAAGATTGCATGACGCGTGCTGTTGTTACTTACTGACTGCTAGGCGTGCATGGTCCATGGCTGCCTTTTTTTTCTTTTTCCCCCAGTCTCTGCAATTCGCATGTGTAAATGATTGCCGACTGAGTGACTGACTAACACAAATGTGATGATCCATTGTTGCAGCAACTGTCGATGAAGGGTTTCGCCGGCGACACGGCGAAGGCGCACGCGAAGACGAGCATGATCGCGGGGGAGGGCGTGAGCAACATCCGCACTGTGGCGGCGTTCAACGCGCAGGACAAGATCCTGTCCCTCTTCTGCAGCGAGCTCCGCGTGCCGCAGCTGCACAGCCTGCGCCGCAGCCAGATCTCCGGCGCGCTGTTCGGCGTGTCCCAGCTGTCGCTGTACGCGTCGGAGGCGCTGATCCTGTGGTTCGGCGCGCACCTTGTCCGCACCCACGCGTCCACCTTCTCCCGCGTGATCAAGGTGTTCGTGGTGCTGGTGATCACCGCCAACTCCGTGGCGGAGACGGTGAGCCTGGCGCCCGAGATCGTGCGCGGCGGCGAGTCGGTGCGGTCCGTGTTCTCCGTGCTCAACAGCCGCACCCGGATCGACCCGGACGACCCGGAGGCGGAGGCCGTGGAGAAGGTCCGCGGCGAGATCGACTTCCGGCACGTGGACTTCGCGTACCCGACCCGCCCCGACGTGATGGTGTTCAAGGACTTCTCGCTGCGGATCCGGGCGGGCAGCAGCCAGGCGCTCGTGGGCGCCAGCGGGTCGGGCAAGAGCACGGTCATCGCCCTCATCGAGCGCTTCTACGACCCGCTGGCCGGGAAGGTGATGCTCGACGGCAAGGACATCCGGAGGCTGAATCTCAAGTCGCTGCGCCTGAGGATCGGGCTGGTGCAGCAGGAGCCCGTGCTGTTCGCGACCAGCATCATGGAGAACATCGCGTACGGCAAGGACGGCGCCACGGAGGAGGAGGTGGTGGAGGCGGCCAAGGTCGCCAACGTGCACGGGTTCGTCAGCGCGCTGCCCGACGGGTACCGGACCCCCGTGGGCGAGCGCGGGGTGCAGCTCTCGGGCGGGCAGAAGCAGCGCATCGCCATCGCGCGGGCGGTGCTCAAGGACCCCGCCGTGCTGCTGCTGGACGAGGCCACCAGCGCGCTGGACGCCGAGTCAGAGTGCGTGCTGCAGGAGGCGCTGGACAGGATCATGAAGGGACGCACGGCGGTGCTGGTGGCGCACCGGCTGTCCACCATCCGGGGCGTCGACAGCATCGCCGTCGTGCAGGACGGCCGCGTCGTGGAGCAGGGAAGCCACGGGGACCTCGTCTCGCGGCCCGACGGGGCGTACTCCAGGCTGCTGCAGCTGCAGCTGCACCACGGCTGACAAGAGTCTGTCTAGCCCCGGCGACGGCGGCCGGTGTAGATACTGAGGTAGGCGATGAACGTGCTGTAGCATGCCATGAACCGACAACTACTGTGTTTTGATGTACGAGGATCCATCAGGATTATGACCTCGAGTGATGATGTATTCCCAATCGAAGAATTTTCAACAGCTTGGCTACCACATCCGCTTCAACTTCCCAATCGAAGATTATGACCTCGAGTGCTGTATCATTTGAGTTAACCTTAACCTGCCCTTAACGATCGTAGCGTATAAAGAGTTAAATGAGTTATAAATTTAGGATTTCATTATTTTTCTATCGATATTCAAACCTTTTGAGTCGTCAGTCAAGTGGATCAATCCCATGGTCTCCTCCTGTGGAGATCTTAAGCCTCTAGCTGATTACTGGCCTTTTTATCGACCCCTCAGTTTAATCTGATTTTTGAATAGAAGTTCAGATTAAATATAGCTCAAAAGAATGAAAGGAATTTTTGAAAATATCAAAACAGAAAATCTCTAAGTTTTTCAAAATGTGTAAGTCTAGATCGATTTTATTTTATCTTGAATTTCACTTTAGTTTCTGGTTTTGGAAAAGATTAGACCCTTTCATTTCCCTCTCGTTCTGGGCCAAATTTCTTTCCTGGCCTAAACTTTGTTCCTACAATCCAGTCACCAAAACCGACTCACACCCAACTTAACGACTCCATCGTCTTCTCCGTCACTTCAGAAGAAATTTGGAGCGACTTGCTGCTGTCGCCGTACGTGCACCAAAGAGATAAAACAGTTGCTCTGCTTGTGTCGCCACGTATCGAAGCACGAATAGTTGCTTTGCTTCTGGCGCCACGCACCGAAGCATCATGCGAAGGCGTCTCATTACCTCGTCTCGCCAGGACATGATGATGAAGAGCCCGGGTGCAAGCGTGCTTCTTGTCGCCTCGCCGTGGAGCTCCTAGATGCTGCCGCCCAGTGTCATCCGCCTGATCCACCACGGCGACCCGTCACCTTGCCGCGCTATAGTGTGGTAGCCTTTGTCTCAGGCTCTCAGCGACGAGATGCCTCAAAAATTGTAGCCCGTGTCGTGTGCCGCTCTGCCTCGAAAGCTCGATGTGGAAGGCGGTTCGGCACACCACGACGTGTCTAACGGCACGCCGCACGCATCCGAACTACGTCATGTCGAGATCGCGTTCCGGCGCGACTAAGGTGAGGTGGCCGTAGTTTCTACTCCAGATATGGAAACGAGATGATTAAGGGCATAAGACGAGACACAGATGACCTCACTCTAAATAATATATCGTAGAGAAGGATCCATCAGCCTTATGATGTGATGTACTCCCAAACGAAATAGTATTCGAAAGCTTGGCTACCACATTTCATCTTATCTTCAATTCTTCATTATCTTATCGTGCTGCATACAAAACAACTGCTCTAATACAAGTCTGAATAAAAAGGATCCATTTTAACATGCACCCACAGGTAAAGAGACGTAAAGTGAACTATATAGGCGACTTCTTAGAATCAGGCAGTAACAAACAAACAGAACGGGCAAGTTTATATAGCTCTAATGTGGACGGATGACTGCACCTGTCCGGCTGAGCAAGGTCGACTCACTGAGCAAAGCATCGCCAGTCGTTGGATTTGTCAGTGTTCCGGAGTCCATGCGCGGCGCGGCAAATGGCTCTGACTCTGTGCGAGGCTTTGGATTGGGTCATATTTGGGCTACCTGGGTTGACGGCCTAGAAAACAGTGGGCTACACATAAGGGACGCGTCCCTAAAGCTTTATTATTAGAAAGACGTCTTTTTTTTTTCTTCCCTTAACTATTATAGAAGTTGTATTAGCAAAATATTCGTATGTTGCTATAGGCGTAAAAAACTTAGAATATTCATAAGGTAGCATAAACATGTCAGTAGTATCAAGCATCCAGCGCACACATCATCTGGCACATGTTATCAAAATTGTGCAAGTATGATGTCATCCACTCATATTATGGATCTTTACAATTTTAAAACATTGGTCATATTCATATTATCTATGCTATTTTAAAAAAAGTTTGTTAGAAGTTTCTCCATCTTTTTTAGTATAGGGAGTATAGTACAATTTAGAAGTCAATTAGTTTATTGACGTTTCTTCTATCCTAGTTACCATCAAATGATACTTACGGTGCATCCTTATTACTCCGCTCAAATGGTATCCTACAAAAAATAGTAACATTGTTTTGAGACACAGGTAAAAGGGGCAAAATAAACATTCAAAAACAAATTGATAATTGACCACCAGGGTCAAAGAATGCACTTGACATTATCTCCTTGCTTTTAAAGGATGTTCCTCCGCAGCCTACTATGTCGTGTGCGCCATGCGCTCGGCCACAGCCCCCCCCCCCTCGACCCCCTTCACGCCTCACCCACAGTGCACGACCTAATCTATTGATGACCGGATATGTCGCTGAATCACGAGATCTGGTGGTTGGGCTGCCGAATCTAGTCGTTGTCGCCGTAGAAGATGTCAACCACTATGAGCCTTGTCATGCATGAAACCGATGACGAAGAGCTCAAAAACGCTGCTAGGTCCTCGCTGCCACCATCCCGTCTAACCGCGCAGCTTTCGGTGGCTCGCTTCAGCAGCGGCGTGGCAGTGGAGGGGAGGGGAGGGGTGGCGGCAGGCTAGGGTTTGAGTCGCCGTTCGAGTCACCCATGTGGGAGCGACGCGGGGGCCAAACCATTTTCCCTTCCCTTCCCTTCCAATCTCGAACTATGAGACAGGAACGCGACCACCAACGCGTGGCAGAGCAGCTGGGACACATACAATCTGGCTCCACCCCCTCCTTGGCGAGGAAGTGGAAGAAGATGGAAGCCGGGACCCCTATCTATTCTGGTACTTTGGGCACCTCCACAAATTTCATCAACACCGACCGTGCCACGACCCAGATGACCACTAGAAAGACCATGGATGTCGGCTTCGCTGCTTGGATTATTAAGGAGGTCTTGGCGTAGAACGAACCCTGGCATCCGCAATCCCACACAGATGTTGACCTCACTGAGGAGAGGGAGAAGAAGAAGAGGAGAGGGAGAAGAAGAAAAAAAAAAACATAGACAAAAAACAATGACATGGCACTAGACTTATGAGCCCCCGCTGCCCCATGTAGGAGAAAATCGGAGGAGAAAAAAAAACAGTTTTAAAAATTTTGAGTCTGGTTACCCGGTTTTGTAACCGAGAAATTTAAAATACAACTCTTATGATAATTGAGGGATGTAAATATGATTTTTTTGGTCCTTATTATTAGTGTCGTACCATAGAGAATAGAGGACACATTACGGTTCATACTTTGGGCAGGGGGGACATCCAACGCGCCGTGTGGTGGCTCAAGCACGTGGCATACACTCTAGCAACTCAAAAATTCTTCCCTCTTGATTAATGAGTGGCGCGACTGACATGTCCAACGACTTGTTATCGCAGCCATTGCGGTTTCCACTACATGGCCTTTTTAAAACGCATGACATAAGCGTTCGACTTTTTATTTTTTGTAAAAGCTTAATTTCAACACTAATTCAACTGATTTAGTATGTGATGATCAGATGAGCTGCAAGTAACACAACCGCGCGGAGTCTTAACGTTTGTGTTGGACTGTACCCTTAGTCTTACTGAAAAACTACAATACAGGGTTTTGCGTGATCCCCGTGTCTGCTTTGAGCTTCTACTGCCGACTGCCGTGATCTGTAAATAGTTCCATGAGCCGTGAGGAATATTGATATAAACCCGGAGATTACGAACATTCGTGGAAGCAGAAAACTTAGACACAGCGATCATCAATCACTTTAATACAGGTTTCACCATATTCTACGTTCCTTAACACGGTTGGTACAAAAAAAAAATGGTTTACTGTGAACTAGCACTTCCTCGTTCACGCCAGCCAGTAGAGTAGAATTCCTCACGTAGGGACTATTTGTTTTAGAATATAATCCACTCAGATTATATAATCTGGATTAAATAATCCAAATAGGAAACAAACATGCTAGATTATAGGGCTAGATTATATAATCTGAAGACCAGATTATGATAATCTTATAATTTTCTCATAAGAAGCTTATTTTCAGATTATTTTGAAAAAAA
Organism: Eleusine indica; assembly: GCA_030378355.1. Taxonomy (NCBI): domain Eukaryota; kingdom Viridiplantae; phylum Streptophyta; class Magnoliopsida; order Poales; family Poaceae; genus Eleusine; species Eleusine indica. The sequence continues at coordinate 11,880,622 of CM059502.1, forward strand.
GATCCACCGTCCCTGATCTTTTAATAAAAATTACCTATCATGTCACTGGTTATGTTGTATCTCTTTGTTCTTTTTTCCCCTCTTTTTCTTTCTTCTCCTCCAGGCGCATAGGAGGTGGGGAGGCGGGCCAACATGGAGGAGGCGAGGAGGCGGGAGGCGGGCAGGCGTGGGCGATGGGGAGGAGGCGGGGAGGCGGGCCAATATGGAGGAGGCGAGGAGGCGGGAGGCGGGCAGGCGTGGGCGACGGGGAGGAGGCGAAGAGGCAGCCCACCGTGGAGGAGGGAGGCGGGCAGTCGTGGGCGACGGGGAGAAGGCGGAGAGGCGGGGAGGCGGGCGATGGGGACGAGGGAGGTGGGCAGGCACGGGCGGCGGGGAGGAGGCAGAGAGGCGGCCCACTATCATCACCGAACATGTTCCAATTGCCATCGCACTTGCCACACATCACGAACCTGAGCTCCCCGCACGCCTCGTACTTCCTCCTCTTCTTCCCATGCTCTGTGAAGACGGCGGCGACAGGCAGTAGCAGGGAGACGAGGTGGCCCTCCTCATGGAGCGTGAGCACTTGCGCGGCGCCGCCGAGGTCACGGCCGCACATGACAGGACATTTTGTCGAAGAAGGCGTCGGCGTGGACGGAGACACATGACAGGACATTTTGTCGAAGAAGGCGTCGGCGTGGACGGAGACCACGACGCTGAGGGTGGCGTGCTAGGTCGGAGACGGCGGCGGGGAGGCGGGCCGGCGGGGAGAAAGAAAAGGCGAAGACATTGTTGTTTTTTTATGTTAAAAATAAATAATCCAAGTACTAATAATCTAGGTAAACAAATACCCCATCTAGATTATATAATTTGGATTTGATCCAAATTATATAATCCAATACTATAATCATATCATATAATGAGACTGGAAACAAACAGTCCCGTAGTCACGTATATACCAGCACATATTTTCAGGACGTCGGGGTGAACGAATTGGAAACAGAGGGCAGCAGAAACGATCCACATTTGCCTCCGTCCCCGGCCAAACCCTGCCACAAACCGAACCAAAGAAAACACACCGTATGCTGGGCTACCTGGGCTAACGGCTGAGAAAACGCTGGGCTAAACAGAAGGGATGCGTCCGGAGAACTAAAGCTGTAGTACCGTATCGTAGAGAATATAAGACACGTTACGGTTCATAACTCGGCCAGGGGGGGGCATCCAACGCGCCGTGAGGTGGCTCAAGCATGTGGCATACACGCTTAGCAACTAAAAATTCCCTCTTGATTAATGAGTGGCCTGCCTGACATCTCCAACGATTTGTCATCGCAGCCATAGCGGTTTCCACTACACGGCCTCAAACGCATGACACAAGCGTTTGGCTTTTTATTCTTTTTGTAATATGTTCAATTTCAACAACATTAGTCCTGCTTATTTAGGATGTGATTGGATGAGCTGCAAGTAGCACAACCGCGTGGAGCCTTAACGTTTGCGTGGATGAGCTGCAGTAAAAAACTTTTATATTGTTTATTTCCTACATTTCACGTCGGCGTCCGTAACTAGAAAGTTCTGATATCGATCACGACTTGCCGTGCATGTGTAGAACGTCCAGAAAAAAAAATCTCTATAGGAGTCATGTATCAAAACAAGTAAGACCACCAGTGCTTTGGGAGAACAAGCCAACTGCTGGGCCTAGCGCAAGCTGAAGAGCTCAGCTTCGTCAATCCATCAAGCCGCCCAGCGGACAAGGCAATCTTGATGATCCCTCTGCTCCTCCTCTCCAGACGTGCTACCAGTTCCGATGGCAAGCTCCGAGCGCTACCTCCACTTCGGCCATCCCTTCTTCTCCTTCCACCCTTGACCTATCCCCATGGTTGTGGACCACTACGACTAATCCGTTGGCACTCAGAGGCCTGACAACTCCCTACGCGTGCACAGGGCGCCTATTCTACTTGCCTTCATGGTAAGGCCTGACATCTACAGTGATTTGTCATCGCAGCCATAGCGGTTTCCACTACACGGCCTCAAACGCATGACACAAGTGTTTGACTTTTTTTTTTTGTAAAATGTTCAATTTCAACAACATTAGTCCTGCTGATTTAAGATGTGATTGGATGAGCTGCAAGTAGCACAACCGTGTGGAGCCTTAACGTTTGCGTGGATGAGCTGCAGTAAGAAGCTTTTATCTTGTTTATTTCCTGCATATATCAAGCAGTAAGAAGCTTTACCAGTTTCTTTTACCTAGTATTACTCAAAAGGTTCAATACATGTTTTTGCGTGTTTCCCTTCTACTGCAGTGATTTGTAAATAGTTCCGGTGAGCCGTGAGGAATCTATACTATATAAACACGTGTGGTCGTCCACACCTGTTTTCGTGTCCGCGTCCGTAATTAGAAAGTTCTGACATCGATCACGACTTGCCATGCATGTGTAGGACATCCAGGGAAAAAAAAAATCTCTATAGGAGTCATGTATCAAAACAAGTAACGACCACCAGCGCTTCGGGAGAGCGAGCCAACTGCTCGGCCTAGCGCAAGCTGAAGAGCTCAGCTTCGTCAATCCATCAAGCCGCCCAGCGGTCAAGGCGATCTTGACGATCCCTATGCTCCTCCTCTCCAGCCATGCTACCAGTTCTGATGGCAAGCTCCCAGGCGCTACCCCCACTTCGGTCATCCCTTCTTCTCCTTCCACCCTTGCCATATCCCCATGGTTGTGGACCACTATGACTAATCCATTGGCACTCAAAGGCCTGACAACTCCCTACGTGCAGGGCACCTATTCTACTTGCCTTCACGGTAAGGCGAGCACTAGAGATGAAAATTACACTGATGCAATATTGGGTGTCAACAATAAAAAATACTTGGGAGGTGTGACGGTCGTGAGCTACATCAATTTGCTTCGATTGGGAAAGATTAAAAAGGTTCCAATGAGACATCAACTCCTTGGAGGAGTGGTCAAACATATGAAACCAGTCATCAATTTAAGTCCACTTATTTGGAGATGACATGACATCCGAAGTGGCCTTCTGCTCAATTATATTGACCTCTGAAACTACAAACAGGGCATGAACTCAATGCTGTCGCCGGCGGCAAGCTCTACATCGAGCATGGATCTCTGAAGAAAACATGGCAGCGGTGGCAGCCTTGTTCTTGGCAAAGTTGGATGACAACAAAGTTTTCATCTTCTGCTGGACAACAATTCTCTATGGTCGCCGTCGAGGGTTAGATGAACACACTCATACTTTTATTTTCCTTGCAAGAAACTTGGAGTAAGCAGAGTTGACGGGCGCAATGCAAATTCGACCATTGGCTCGCTCAGCTGAAACATGGGATAGTGTTTGGCTGCTTTGAGATTCGGTAAATGTGACATGTGTCAGAAATCCGGGTGATCCTATAAACACATCGGGTAATTAGACTGCTGTAGTGAACTTTTTTTTGACATCTAACGTCTCGCTTTGGCTCAATTACAACAAACACATATCCTTTTTTCGTATTTCCTAGCTGCCTTCTTCTTCCTAGACATGAATCAATCAACATCTCTGGCTGCCGGACAAAATAGAACACAACAACGTCGCCATGTGTATGTCTACAAGAGTTTGCTGTCACATATGGCTATACGTGCATTTTAGTCCACACACCATATTGAATTTCCGATACTTTGCACATAGGTTTATTCTAATTACCTTTATATTATATGTAAAGTCCACTTTGCTAGTCTTGATATAAACCACGAGATTACAAACATTCATGGAAGCCGAAAAATTAGACACGGCGATCATCAATCACTTTAATACAGGTTCCACCATATTCTACGTTCCTTGACACAGTTGGTACAATAAAAATCTTCAGTTTACAGTGAACTAGGACCTCCCCGTTCACGGCAGCCGGCAGAGTAGAATGCCTCACGTAGTCACGTATATACCAGTACCGGGTACCGATACATATTTTTGGGACATCGGGGTGAACGAATTGGAAACAGAGGGCAGCAGAAACCGACCCACATTTGCCTCTGTCCCTGGCCAAACTCAGCCACAACCCGAACCAGAAAACGAACGAACCGTATGGTGGGCTACCTGAGGCCTGGGCTCGGCCGAGAGAACGCTGGGCTAAACAGAACGGACGCGTCCTGGAGAACTTATGCTTAGTACCATATTGTAGAGATCAGGGGACACGTTGCGGTTCATAACTTGGCCAGGGGGGGCATCCAACGCGCCAACGCGCCGTGTGGTGGCTCAAGCATGTGTCATACACGCTTAGCAACTATAAATTCCCTTTTGATAATGAGTGGCCTGCCTGACATCTCCAACGATTTGTCATCGCAGCCATAGCAGTTTCCACTACACGGCCTCAAACGCATGACACAAGCGTGTTTTTTTTTTTTGTAAAAGTTTTTATTTTCAACACTAGGAAGTTTTTATCTTGTTTATTTCCTGCATATATCAAGCGTAAGAAGCTTTTCCATTTTCTTTTACCTAGTGTTACTGAAAAGCTTTAATACATGTTTAATTTTTCTGCGTTCCCTTTTTATTGCAGTGATCTGTAAATAATTCCGATGAGCCGTGAGGAATCTTGATATAAGAGCATCTACAAAAGCTCTCCAAAAAATCAATTTTAAAAGAGTGTTTTTAATAGCAGCCCAAAACTTATTAGGGAGAAGTTTTCTTGTCTTTTTTAACAATTCTCTCTAAAAATAGATTACAAAAACTTTTGATTGAGCCATATCAATATCTGGGACCACAACAACATTAATTCACTTTCAAATACAAGGATTGGGCTCCCAATTTTTCTCTTGTTTCTAGGTATAAATGAGGAGAATTTAGAAAGAGAATAAATCTATGAGTTATTTTAGGAAGCTATTAGAGATGGTTTTTTAGATTAAACCCCATTAATTTGATTTAGAGAGAGTTTATGGGGTTCTGTTGGAGATGCTCTAAACCAGGAGATTACAAGCCCTCGTGGAAGCAGAAAAATTAGACACAACGATCATCAATCTCTTTAATACATGTTCCACCATATTCTACATTCCTTCACTAGTACTAGAATAACTATTTTCAGTAACAGGCTATAAGAGTTATTGGTGATGGACATAGGGTCCGCCACCCGCAATGTGTTAATAAAAATGAGTTTCAATAGAAACGATCCCTTGTGTCCTGTTACAAACTGTGATGATAAAAAAAAATAAAAAAATAGTCATCGGCCCCACTACCTCGCTCGGTGCTCCGCTGCCGCCATCAAGCGACGAGGCCATCGCCGTCATCGAGGGAGGGCCTCGGCTGTAACCGCCGTCGGGAGAGAGGAGGGACTCACCGTTGCCGCTAAGTCCATCTCACCCGAACCCCACCACCATCGGATCTGCCACGCTCGGGCCAAATCCAGCGAGCCAACAAGGGAGGGAGGGGCTCCTCTGCCGCCTACGTTGGAAGAGAGGAGGGACTCGGCTGCTGCCGCCACCACTGTCAGGGGAGGGAGGGGCTCGACCGTTGTCGCCATCGAGGTAGGGGAGGGGCTCAGCCGTTGCTGCCAGATCCGCCTTGCCCAGACCCCTCCACCACCGGATCTGCGGCGCTCGGTCTAGATCCGGTGAGCCAATGGGGGAGGGAGGGCTCCGCGAGGAGGGACTCAGCCACCATGAGAGAGAGAGGTGGTGCAGGGGGGGGGGACCAGGAAAGAGGGAGAGGTGATGTGTATTAGGATTTAAGGTTGAAGTATTCTTATATATTTGAAAAATGTAAAAGATAGTAACGGGCTAAACCTTTCGGGACCAGTTTATTCGTTGTTGAAAATCAGTTTTGTAGTAGTGCTTGACACAGTGGGTACTAACAAAAACTTCAGTTTACAGTGAACTAGCACCTCACGGCAGCCGGCAGAGTAGAATGCCTCACGTAGTCACGTATATACCAGTACCAGCACATATTTTTGGGACATAGGGGCGAACGAATTGGAAACAGAGGGCAGCAGAAACCGACCCACATTTGCCACCGTCTATGGCCGAACTCAGCCACAACCACAACCCGAACCAGAAAACAAACGAACCGTATGATGGGCTACCTGGGGCCTGGGCTCGGCCGAGAAAACGCTGGGCTAAACAGAACGGACGCGTCCTGGAGAACTTATGCTGAGTACCGTATTGTAGAGAATATAAGACACGTTACGGTTCATAACTCGGCCAGGGGGGGCATCCAACGCGCCGTGTGGTGGCTCAAGCATCAAGCATGTGGCATACACGCTTAGCAACTAAAAATTCCCTCTTGATTAATGAGTGGCCTGCCTGACATCTCCAACGATTTGTCATCGCAGTCATAGCGGTTTCCACTATACGGCCTTGTTTGGCTTTTTTATTTTTTTGTTGATATATAGTACAAAAATGTTTTTTAGTAACGGGCCGTAAACGGCTTTTGTGACGGACAAAAGATTTGACACAAATTGTTACACAATTTGCTCTTTTAAATAGCGGGAAAGCTAAAAGAAAGCATGTCCGGTTTTAACCGAACTACCGGCCGGCGATGGTGAGCTATAAGAAACAGATAAGTAGTATCCAAAAATGCATCATCCCAGAAATGGAGAAGAGAAGAACACCATTGACCGGCCGGGGAGCGAAGGACCTGAAATAGACGAGGCGTCAACCGAAATAGACGACCTCCAAGGAACCCGGCGCGCCACACACCAACGGTCGTGAAGGCCGTCGTCCCTGCATGCAATGCAATGCAAGTAGCTATAAAATCCGGGTCGCCTCCTGTTGGACGGCAAGCTCTCCGGCCAAGATGGCGAACAAGGCGATCCTGGGCGGCCTTTCTGCGATCCTGGTGGTCGCGGTGGTCGTGGGCGTGGTCGCTACCGTGACCCGCTCCGGCAACAAGGCCGGCGACAGCTTCACCGTCCCGGGTGAGGCGACACTTGCCACCTCGGGCAAGTCGGTGAAGTCGCTGTGCGCGCCGACGCTGTACAAGGAGTCGTGCGAGAAGACGCTGACCCAGGCGTCCAACGGCACGGAGAACCCCAAGGAGGTGTTCCAGGCCGTGGCCAAGACGGCGCTCGAGTCCGTGAAGGCGGCGTACGAGCGCTCCCAGAGCATCGACGCCAAGTCCAGCGACCCCATGACCGTGAGCGCCCGGGACGACTGCAAGAAGCTCCTGGACGACTCGGTCGACGACCTCCGTGGCATGGTCGACATGGCCGGCGGCGACATCAAGGTGCTCCTGGGCCGTTCCGACGACCTGGAGACGTGGCTCACGGGGGTGATGACCTTCATCGACACCTGCGCCGACGGGTTCGCCGACGAGAAGCTCAAGGCGGACATGCGCCTCGTGCTGCGCAACGCCACGGAGCTCAGCAGCAACGCGCTGGCCATCACCAACAGCCTCGGCGCCATCTTCAAGAAGCTGGACCTGGACGCGTTCAAAAAGGACATGTCGTCGCGGAGGCGGCTGCTGTCGGACCAGGACGAGAAGGGGTGGCCCGTGTGGATGAAGTCGCCGGAGAGGAAGCTGCTGGCGTCGGGCGACGCCAACCGGCCGCAGCCCAACGCGGTGGTGGCCAAGGACGGGAGCGGGCAGTTCAAGACCGTGCAGGACGCCGTGAACGCCTACCCCAAGGGCCACCAGGGCCGCTACGTCATCTACGTGAAGGCGGGACTGTACGACGAGATCGTCATGATCACCAAGGAGAAGGTCAACATCTTCATGTACGGCGACGGACCCAAGCGCAGCCGCGTCACGGGGAGCAAGAGCTTCCACGACGGCATCACAACCATGAAGACCGCAACATTCTGTGCGTTGTTATTTTTTCTTAATTTTCCACTTATATTATACATTATTACACCCATGCATACAGATGATAATTAATGATATGACAACTGAGCAATTGGCAGCTGTTGAGGCATCCGGGTTCATCTGCAAGAACATGGGTTTCCACAACACCGCCGGCGCGGAGCGTCACCAGGCGGTGGCGCTGCGCGTGCAGGGCGACCTCGCGGCCTTCTTCAACTGCCGGTTCGACGCGTTCCAGGACACGCTGTACGTGCACGCGCGGCGCCAGTTCTTCCGCAACTGCGTCATCTCGGGGACCATCGACTTCATCTTCGGCAACTCGGCGGCGGTGTTCCAGAACTGCCTCATCATCACGCGGCGGCCCATGGACAACCAGCAGAACTCGGTCACCGCGCACGGCCGCACCGACCCCAACATGAAGTCCGGTCTCGTCATCCAGAACTGCCGCCTCGTGCCCGACCAGAAGCTCTTCCCCGACCGGTTCAAGATCCCGTCCTACCTCGGCAGGCCGTGGAAGGAGTTCTCCCGCCTCGTCATCATGGAGAGCACCATCGCCGACTTCATCAAGCCCGAAGGGTACATGCCGTGGGACAAGGACTTCGCGCTCAAGACGCTCTACTACGCCGAGTACAACAACCGGGGCCCCGGCGCCGGCACCAGCAAGAGGGTCAACTGGCCTGGGTTCCGCGTCATCGGCAAGCAGGAGGCCACACAGTTCACCGCCGGGCCATTCATCGACGGAGCGACGTGGCTCAAGTTCACCGGAACACCGCACATCCTCGGATTCAAGTTCTAATTAATTCAGCGCCTCGCTCATGGCGTGCAGAGATCGATCGAGGTGACACGTGTGTGGTAAAAATGTACAATGACTCAGACGTAGCTGTGGTGTCGCAGGAAGAGGGCTAACCTTTGTATTTAATTTGTTCTTTATTTATATACGGCTTCATCTCTTTATTTCTCCCTTTGCTTTCGGTGTTCCCCCCGATGAAATTCAATTCCTTCTGTAAAGCAGCGTGTCATGGAGCTTGATTTGTTCATTAACGCACACCGCATTTCTCCTCAAAAAGTCAGTGCTACAGTTACTTTGCAAGTTGATAAATACACGACGTGGTTGTTAAGGTATAGTTATTTCTCCTCAAAAAGTCAGTGCTACCGCATCTAACCAATGGCGAGTTCATCCTCTTCTCCTACATTTTTGACTCTGGCGTGCTCAAGTTTTTCTAATCATCTGCGCTGCGCAACTAGAAGGTTTTCTTGATAGCTCTGAGAGTGTTGGCATTACTCATATCGTCTCTTGTCCTCATACTCACCAGCAAAACGGCTCCGCTGAACGTAAACACCGCCATATTATTAAAGTTGGTCTGGCTCTTTTAGCACATGTATCTATGCCTCTTAAATTTTAGGATGAGGATTTCCTTAATGTCGCTTTTCTCATCAATCGTTTGCCTTCTGCTGTTATTGGTAACATCTCACCCATAAAAACCTTGTTTGACATGACCCCTACCTATTCTTTTCTCCGCACGTTTGAGTGTGCATGTTGGCCCAACTTTGCGTCCTTATAATACACATAAATTATCCTTTTAGTCTAAATGTTATATATTTCTTAGTTATAGTAATCATAAGGGTTATAAATGCTTGGACATTCAGTCTGGTCGTGTCTATGGGGCTGTTCGTTTTTATGAGGAGCTAAAGTTTAATTCCTAAAATTTGAGCTAAACTTTAACACCTCTTAGGAGTCTAAGGGGGTATTTGGCATAACTCCAGAGCCGAACTTCAGATCGGAGCCAGCCAAACAACTCAGCTCCAGAAATTTTTGGAGCAGCCAACTCTAAAGACTTTGAGGAGCCCCAATTTATTTTTTCAGAGCACCTCAAACCCAGCTCCAAAGACCAGTGAAACGTGGAGTTGGAGATAATTACCCGCACTGCCATCGGTTACATAGAAAAAACAGTTCGTTCTAATTTTTTTCTCCCCACCGACGCCCTTCTTCTTCCCGCCGCATCGCCTTGTCGTCAGCCCGCCACCCGCACCGCCTCGCTCCTAGCCTGCGACTCCACCTCACCTCGCGCTAACTCGCACTGCCGCTTCGACTTGCTGCCCCGCGCCGCATCGCCTCACGTCAGGCCGCCCCACACCACCGTCACGATTCACGCCGCCACCTCGATTCATGTCGGCCCGCCCTTCTTCCTCGTCTCGGCGCCTGCCCGCGCCACCGCCTTGATTCACGTCGCCTCGTGCCGGTGCCTCGATTTGCGCCGCCTGCACCGATGCTTCACGTCAGGCCCCACGCCGGCGCCTCGATTCGCACCGCCGCCTCGCATCAGGCCGCCCCGTGCAACCGCCTCGCCTCGCGCTAGCTCAGGACGCCGCCTCGATTTGCGTCGCCCCGAGCCACCGCCTTGATTCGTGCCAGCTCGCACGCCCCCCCACCGCCGCCTTGCCTCGCATAGGCCCGACCTGCACAACTCCTATGAAAGCGTAAAACAACTCTTACGTGTTTGACTCGTTTTTCTAGAGCTGGTTGGCATAGCTCCACACCAGAGTTTTGGAGTGGAGCTGCTCCACCATAGAGCAGAGCCATGCCAAACAGGCCCTAAAGTTTAGCTCTACTTTTAGCCCTTTTTCTTCTCTAGAGCAAAAGTTAAGCTCTACTTTTAACCCTCCTGTTCATTTCTCTAGAGCTAAAATTTGGACTAAAGTTTAGTTTTAGTCCTTTAGCCTATGGAAACGAGCATTCCCTATATATCTCGGGATGTTGTCTTTGACGAGTCTGTTTTTCCCTTTTCTGAGTTACATCCTAATGTTGGGGCTCATCTCCGTTCCAAGATTTCCCTCCTTTCACCAACTTTGCTTGAGTCTACTTCATTTGGGGGTATTACTTTGGATGATACTAATGTGCTAATGTCGCCTAATCCATTGTCGACGTCATGTACTGCAAAACAGGAAACGACCTCTGACCATATGATTTTACCTCCTGGCGATTCCTATTTTTTGCTGCAGGCTCCTTCACGCGAGGCTCCAGATCTCCCTGCCATAATTGATCCAAGCACGGTAGAACATATTTCCCACTCCACCACGGAATCTACATTGGATCAGGCGCCCGATTCGGTTGGGGACGGGTCATCTTCGGGCGTTGCATCACTACCTATATTGCTGGATTATCGGTGATGTGGCTGCCTCGGTTCCTTTGTCGTGACCTACCTCGCTTATGCGCCTGGGATCCTCTACGCGGGCGTCGTCGCCTGTTCTGCCTCCACTCGATGCCACACCACTGCCTGTAGGATCAGGTGTGGCTCTAGCTAGATCTTTTGTGCCTCCCGTTGACCTACTAGTGTTGAGCCCGGTTGTGGTTCTTGCTGTAGAACCAGCGCTGCCACCAATGAATGTGCTTCCTGGTTGTACTCGACTTCAGAACAACATTGTTCAATCAAAGAAGTTGTTCCCTGGTATTATTTGGTATGGCAATTTTTGTGTAATTGGTGAGCCTGAGTCTCTTGATGAAGCTGTTACAGATACTCGCTGGAAACAGGCTATGGATGAGGAATTTTCTGCCCTACAGCGTAATGCTACATGGCACTTGGTTCCTGCTACTCAGGCTTCTAATATTATTGATTGTTGGTGGGTTTACAAAGTAAAGTGCAAATCAGATGGTTCTATTGATCAGTATAAGGCTCGTTTGGTTGCTAATGGGTTTAAGCAACATCATGGTATTGACTATGACAACACCTTCAGTCCTGTTGTCAAGGCTGCTACTATTCGTCTTGTGTTATCTCTTGCTACCTCTCGCAACTGGAGTCTTCGTCAGCTAGATGTGCAAAATGCGTTTCCTCATGTTGTTCTGGAAGAGGACGTTTATATGCGTCAACCACCTGGGTATGCTGATCCATCTTTTCCTTATCATATTTGCAAACTTGATAAGGCGCTTTATGGTTTAAAATAAGTACCACATGCTTGGTATTCTCGTCTCAGTGCTAAGTTGGTTCAACTTGGTTTTGTTTCCTCTAAGGTTGATTCATCACTGTTTATTTACAACAAGGGCAAAGTAGCTATCTATCTTTTGATATACGTTGATGATATTATTATTGCCAGTTCCACTGATCAGGCCACTGATGCCCTTCTTGCTGATTTGCGTGCTGATTTTGCTTTAAAAGATTTGGGGCCCTTGCGGTATTTTCTAGGAATTGAGGTCACATAGTGTTTAGATGGTCTCCTACTTAATCAAGAGAAATACACTACTGATATCTTGTAGCGGGCTGGTTTGAAGAATTGCAAGGCTATGCACACTCCTCTTGTTGTTGATGAGAAGCTTTCGGTTCATGGTAGGAATGCTTTGAGTAGCGATGATGCTACTTCTTACATAGTATTGTTGGAGCTCTCCAATATGTCACCTTGACGAGACCTGATATTTCTTTTGCTGTTAACAAGGTTTGCCATTTTTTGCATTCTCCAACTACGCAACATTGGTCAGCGGTCAAACGAATTTTGCTCTATTACAAGGGACTCTTGGTTATGGTGTTAAAATTCGATGCAGTTCCTCACTTCTTTATAGTGCTTTTTTGATGCTGATTGGGCTGGTAATTCTGATGATCGGCGATCCACTGGTGGCTTTGCTGTTTTTCTTGGCCCTAATCTCATTGCTTGGAATGCACGCAAGCAAGCTATCGTGTCTCGCTCTAGCATGGATGTTGAGTATAAGGCGGTTGCCAATGCTACTGCTAAGATTATTTGGTTACAAAGTGTTCTTCAAGAGCTTGGTGTCTCACGTCCTCGTATTCCTTGTCTGTGGTGTGATAATCTTGGTGCTACTCACTTGACAGTTAATTATTGTTTTCATGGCCAGACTAAGCTTATTGAAGTGGATTTTTATTTTCTTCGTGAACGGGTTGCAAATAAACAACTTCAAGTTCGGTTCATTTCTTCGGCTGAACAAATAGCAGATGGTTTTACCAAGGCATTGCTATAGCTTTTTCGTTCTAATCTCAACCTGGTTAAGTTGTGATTGAGGAGGGAGTGTTAAGGTATAGATATACCATGTATAGATAGATGTTGTATTCAAGTGTAAGTCGGTTGTGATTAGGAGTCTATCTCCTATTTGTATATAACTTGTACCCTACGATTTCACATCAATATAAGTCTCGACGACCTCCTGAGAGAGGTAACGCCTTCCGCCTATTCGTATCTCCTTACAATGGTCATTCATTCACAACGCGCCCAAAAAAACCCCGATAAGCGTGATGAAAATATTCACATGTCAAGTAGGTCCAGCCGCGCGCACTGGCAGTCTGGCACCAAATACACGTCCTGGTGTCATCATCACATGGTACCCTTACAATTTAGGCATATAACTAAAGCTCCCTGATAGAAAATATTCACATACCATTATTCGAAAAAAAAAACATTCACATTCCACTTCACAATCATAATGCTAGGCCAGCACTTCCAGCAGCAACTACACTACGTACACAGAAACCTAATGAGTTAGTAAAACTTCAGGATGGTTCCCGAATAGGGACCAAGCAATAGTCACTTTCATTTTGCAGTCGCCAATGTCAAGTATTTCACAATATGTACCCATTTCCTGGGCTCAAAACCTTTTCAGCATGCAAACCATTGTCACCTTGGGAAGCCACCATAGAAACTCTAAGAGTTCCATAAGATAAAACAGAAACAACACGCCGTGAAAGTTGCATCTCATTACCAGTAATCATAAAAACAGTTAGAAATAATAGAGCTGGATTCATGGGACACTTCATGCTTTGACAATATCAATCATTTGCTGTGCCTTAATGAAATCAACAGATAAAGGTTACAGATGTCCAGTTCAGTATATCAAGGGATATGCAAAATTAGTTAAACATATAGCTTAAAGTTTTGGTTTTCATTACGGATTGCTCTATTCATGAACTCCCAATCTTTTTTTTTTTTGAAATCAACAATACCGTTCCCTGCTAGCAGCTTGCAGAGACTCATTCATTTGGCTTCAGCTTCATCTTAATGGTTTACTTCTTCGTCGGCCGGAAACCCCGGATCAGGTATCGGCACAGCTGTTGGCTTCATCAACGTTTCCGCCATTTCTTCCCTTTCCTCGGCTGTTGCTATGAACCCAGGCCGTGACAGCAGCAACAGAGTGAATTCGCCTTCAGCTCCAATGATATCGCCGACGGTGGTCAGGTTCCTAACTTCTCCACTGTTAGAATTTCTGATTTGTAATTCTCTGAAGTATTGAGGCGCCTCATCCTCCATTGCAAAATCCCCACGATACAGTTCCAATATATTTTCAGAGGCCTGATCCCACTTTTTGATAAGGACCCAGAAGGATCCGTCCAACTCGCATGAATCCTCAAAATTCCTAATCCTGGCTGCAATAGCTTCAAGAATTGACCGAAACCTGCTGGCTTCAGAAAACATGATAATGGCAACGAATAATACTCTCTGTAACCTCTCTTGATCCTTTCCATCAATAAGCTTCCCATTTTCATCTCGATTGCAGTCCTGAAATTTGGAAAGAACCTCAAACATTTCGTGGATGGTTGATTCGCCTCCAGGCTTGGTTCTCCTTCTATAAAAAGAGGTAAAAGGTACAATTCATTAGCCTGATGAGAAACAAAAGAGGCAAATAAGTCGAGAATGAAAAGCAACAGAACACTCACGAGTCACCATGTGATGAATCAAACCAAGTTCAATAGCATGATCGTGGATCCAGCTGGGCATGGTTTCATTGTCGTACCGATACCAGGTTCCCTTGTGCCATACGCCCTCCTCTCTTTTTTGACGACGGAAGCCCACAATGTATGAGTTAGTGTCTCGAATCATCAAATCCACTAAATAGTCGGGCTTCCACCTGTCACTAATCTGCATTGTGTGAAAGCTTGGTCCGGTGATGGGATTAGGCAATGGCACCACTGGTATCTCGTATGGACCAACCACCAATGGAGCTATCCTTCTTTGCCGCCACTTAACCTTGCGCATCGCCATACGGTAGCTCTCCTCTGCCGTAACATTGTTCTCCTCATCGCCATGGATTTCATATGGACAAGTTTGTATCTGGTGTCCCCCCTGCAACATGGACCAGATATATATTCAAAGATGAAGGTGAAGTTAGAAACCAGATATTTGGTCCATGTTGCAGGGGTAACCAGCAGTGAAGAAATTAGTAGGGAATATTAACAGTCGAAGCACAGCACGATTGATGCATTAGTGCAACTCAAAAGTTACAGCAGTTAGCAAGAAGATAAAGCTCCTGAAATTTCATTACCAACGAAGTTACAGCAGGTCCATGGTTTGCACAACAGAATGAAGAGTCATAACGGAAAGTATCACTAGAATCATCACCAAGGCTGACAACTAAACTCTTTTATGCTACTGATACATCCCCCTTAACGGTTAAGCCTCCTTGGTCCTTACAAATCCACGCAAGAGTCCCTCATACAGATAATCCATTACAAGCAGAGGCATGCATTTCATTGTTCAAATTTCAGATACTTTGTAAATTGTCATCTTGGGTTCATTTATATAGCTTTATCTGTATTTGAATCAACCAAAACAGACCTTATGGCCTTAAGAAAAATCTTTGTGCTGGCCGCACACATACCTAGATGACAACTACCAACTGTTAGCCACAAAATGCTGCCGTCTACTTCAATTAGCATGGAAGATAAATAGGACCAGTGTAGTAGTACAGTTGAAGGATTCGCACAAGGTGATCGGTGGATTGAAGCAACTAGAAAGATAAACAGCAGAAGGGCAATGCAGTTGAATAGGTAGCGTACCTCCTCATCAGGCCCGGTTTGCTGTGGACCAAACATGTAGCGTACTTGCCCTTCTTCCTCTGCAGCCACCTCCTGGGGTTGAGCGGCCATGTCTGGGGGATGAGCGTCCAAGTTTCATAGATGATCCCTGAGATGTTGAAAAACAGCAAATCAATGGAGACTTTCAAAAAGAGAATTGGTAAAGCAGCCGTAACTGAATGGCATGCCCAAGCGGAACTGCCCCTTCATGCTGCAGCCTCACAGGCTAAGCAGAGGCACAGCACCACGATTGCACGCGGCCTAGAGCTAATGGTTTACTCCACGAGCACGAGGATCGTGTCACGCAGCTAAGCGTCGTGCCCATGGCGCTGCTCTGCCTTCACACGTCGGCCCAGTCCATACTCGTTGCTGGTGTTCCACTTCACCGTGGCGAGGCGGCGGCGGCTGGCAGCATATAAAAGATCACACAACATACGGTGGCATGGTGCTGCTGGAGCACGACGCAAACCTTTGGCACGCCGCCCACCTCCAACTCCGACTAAAACCTTTGGTGCTTCGCATCTCATCACGCAGCTCGTCGACCCTGCAGCGCGGCGTGCCCATCGCGCTGCATTTCCTGCTTTGTTGCTTGGGTTCGGCTTCAACATGGCGAGGCTGCGCGGGCAAGATCGAGTCTTTGGCGCCGCGAGGGGCGAGAGTGCGAGGCTCAACTCAAGAGGACGTCCATGCCGTGCTTGGCTTCGGCTTCAACTTGGGTCCGCGGAGGCTGCGTCGTGCCCATGTTGAAGCCGAACCAACACGACATGGGCGTCGTCTTGAGTTGAGCCTCGCACTCTCGCCCCTTGCGGCGCTAAAGACTCGATCTTGCCGGCGATCCATGCATGGAGTGTTGCACGTCGCCCTCGCACTCGATCGGCCAGCACCCCACATTCCTTCCCGTTCCGCCGCCGCCATGCCGAACTGCGTCAACCGAGTAGCACGCACCACCTGGTGGCGGCGCCTCTAAAGTTAGAGGGATGAAAAACCTTGCAGTCGCCGAGTATCTCGACCAGAAGTACCCAACCGAGCTCGAAAGGAGCTTCTTTTTTAACCAAGGAGACGCGCACGGTCTGAAAATTCACAACTAGGCCGCGCACACAGCCCGCGGTGGCGCCGAGGAGACCCGGCGACGGGCCCGACCTTGTGCTCCACCCGTTGGTGCCATCGCCGCCCCTGCACGCTCTAGGCACCACCGACCCATGGCCACCCTTGCCCGCCCCCTCCCCCCGTAACAGGAACAAAAGAAGCTCGGATTCGGATCTCTCCCCGGTAAAGATGCAAGTACTCACCGTCGCGTAACGAAGATGGACGCCTCCGGGGCGGCCTCTCCGGTGTTGACTGGCGAGGAGAGCAGAAAGAAAACACGGGTATGGAGTTGGCTCCCTCTGAAGTGAGGCGGCGAGAAACAGAAAGACAGAGAGAGAGAGACAGGGGAGTTCGTTCCGTTTGTTCAAGTAGTGGACGGGCGTGGTGGGAGCTTGGGACAAGCATTTTATCACCTTTTAATCTTATTGTTAACTAGTAATGTAGTACATTATTTTTTGTGAGAAAAAATCATGTCATTATGTTTATATTATAAACACTTTTAACTAATAATATAACATATTAATAAAAGAGTAAAGAATTGTCTTATAATATTTCAATGATTTAGTAGAACACAGCAGAGTGCTCGAGTAGCACTGGATGGTTGCTCTGGCTGTTCAGGAAGGGGGCTTCTAAATTAATTATGTACACCTTTCGTAGAGAGAAGTTATATATTTCCTCCGTTCTTAAATTATTATCGTTATTGATTTTTTTAATTAACTTTAATCATTTGTCTTATTTAAATTATTTTTGAAAATATCATATATATTGTCATAGTTTATTTTATCGTAAAAAAATTAAAACATAACTTAATTTTTTTTATATTTGAAATAATATTTTAAATAAGATGAATGATCAAAGTTGAATAAAAAAGTTAATAACGACAACAATTTAAGAACGAAGAAAGTACCGGTCAGCATGAGAGATGTATACAGTTCGTTGAAAGGTTCATGCGCTTAGCAACTTGATGGAGTGAATGGTCGCCAGGCCAATACATGACAGTAATGTATAAACGGTACTATATATGTTGATCATGAACCATATACGACTACTATAACCAGGACCTGGTAGAGAGGCAGCATATACTACTATGCACAACTAGCTACTCGTTGGATTAGAATGTGCTATATTTAATTTGTGGTTTATGATACATTAATCTCTAAGACTGCTGCAAGTTTCATAAAAATTGGAGACATGAGATTATTATAGTTCATTCATGCTAAAATACCTTCGTAGTTGTCCTTAATAAATTTGGAGGCTATTTGTGCACAGTGAGAGCCCGCCAGCTAGGGCCAAACACTGAGCACTGGCTAGCACCGGCCTTTGGCCATCGGGTAGTCTCGCCTTGTCTTCTTGCGCGGCTTGCCGTTTCGGGCAACCGGCAACCGACCTGCTGCAGCTGGCGAGCCAAAAAAATCATCACCAAAGCAGTCGTTTGAAATCCTTTGGCTTGAACGGCGGGGCTTTGGCTCGCCACCTCTGCCGCGAGACGCGGTTTCCACCGTCGCCGCGCTGTGGGACGGGACGCTCGTTGGAGGTTCCGTGTAGAGAGCCGCTGACGGCTAGGTCCGGGCTTCGCCGTAGGTCATTGCGTGGCCCAACTGTCGGTGGGGGTGGCGGGTGGGTGTGTGTGAAGAGAACGAACGAGTAGAAATTCGGTGGGAAACTGGAGCAAAGAGAATGGCTATACTTTGGTCAAAGGCACAACCAGTAGTACTAAAATTTCAAGGCTACATAACGCTAAACGACGGGGGCTCTGTTTCCCTTTTCCTATGTCATGGCGTCCGTATTAAAATGTAATCATTCCGTGTTCACAAAGGAAAAAGGGGAGACCTTTACTCTGAAGAAAAACGACAATCTAGTTTAGTACCGACTTTCTCACAAAAAGAAAAAGAAAAAGGAAAGGAAAAATCACAACGTTTCAGTAGCTCCAATACACGCGTTCCAAGAAAACCTTTCCCAGCAATAGTTTGAAGAACGGTACTAGCTGGTGCGAGGGGAGAGGAACATGCGGCTCTGGGGCTCTCTCAGTCACAGCAAGGACAGGCTCAAACTTTTACCAAAGTTTGAGTCTTGTATCCTGCATACTTTCGGGTGTGTTTGGTTGTTTGTATTAGATCTAGCCAGATTTGGTTAATAGTACAGTCAAACGGTTTTTTTCAGTGTTTGGTTTCACTCTTCTGCCAAGAATAAAAGTAAATACTCAGTATGTAATATACATTAATATGTCAACAGAAAACTGATAGCATAGGAGTACAATTCACGGCTAAACTACTTGTGGATCCACCGTTTCCTTTTGCTTTGGGGGGAGGAGATGTTTTTTCCCCATTTGTCGAACGGTCAAGAAGAACTAAAGTAGCAGTGTCTGTCTGCTGTATTGCCAAATTTACGACACTTCAATAGAATTTGGCTTTGGCATCTCAGGCCAGGCGACACAGCCGCGCCAGAAGGGGAACCTCTTCTTTCTCCTCTTTTATTGGTTGCCCCCGTAGCTCTGGCCCTATCGCGCGCTCGGACGTGGGGAACACTGCCGGGCCCCGCCAGTTCTCCGCTGTCAGGGGCTCCGGAGGCAGGCGATGAGGTGTGGGCCTGTGACGTGTGTAGGGAGAGGATCAGAGGAACGACCTCGGAAAGTTCGCGTAAAAAGAGTCAAGGACAGGTGGGTCCGGGATCCGTACGGAGGTATGTGGCCCGCAGGTCGGTGGGTCCATGTACAGGAGGGGAGGAATGGAGCTGCGTGCATGGGCGTGGTTTGGAGCTGTAACGCACGGTATCGTTCTTGGTTGCCGTGTAGTATAGGTCTGGTCTGGACTCTCAAGGTGAAGGGTGAATTCGTTGGAAGCGTTGTCCATTTGTCCACTTCGCACTGTACCGTACTAGTACTAGTTCTCAGCCAAGATTATTATGCATTGGATGCATATACCTGTTTTTTATTTTTTAATTTTCCTTTTCCACAACGTGATGTATTATTTCATGAAGATGTTTTTTCTCGAAAGACCTCATGAACAAAAGTTAGTGTTTACAACCATACAATGACACTGTAGTGCAGCGAACGAGTAAGATGATGACCTATTGTGCCAAAACCAAGGTCGCAGGACATCGAGTGAAAGGATTCGCCTTCTACTGTTCTACATGACGAACCAAGTTTTTTTATTTATTTATTTATTTATTTTTTTACTGACGAACCAAGCTAGTACTATAACCCAGAGCTTTGACGGTGTTGGAAAATCATGACCCGAACTCAAATTTCACATGCACGTGTCAATGAACTGTAAATGTAAAAGGCAGGCTGCGTGCCACAGATATATCATGACACGGATTTCTTGGACCTCAAAACGAGATTTGAATCACACACCTACCGTTTTGAATATTAAATAATGGGTTTAGGTGGGTTTTAGTTAAGGACTTTTACTACTCATAGTAGTTCTGAGAAATTAATGGTCAATAATTTAAGGATAGCTTTTATAATTACACTATTAATTAAACAATATGTATTTTTTTTATTACGGAATACAATTATCAGACCAGCCAATGGTGCAGTCCAGGTTTAAAAAACCTGGATCATGTAGCCGGTGACCGTGGCCAGCCGCCAGCGTCGAACCCAGCCGTATCGTCCGCGTCCGTCCCCAGCTGGCGCCGTCGAAAGGACTGGAGGCACCATTTCCTCGGGATTGTTGGAGGGTGCACTGTCGTGGTGCAAGGTTGCATGGACTGATGTTGGAGTTGGAGTACCAAAAGAAAATGGCGGCAGTGAGATTGTTGACATAGAAGTTCAGAACAGATATGTCTGGTTCGCGAGTTCTTAGCACGGTTGAATGAACCTGGTTATGACAATGCTGATTTCAGTACGGCTCGTAATCTGACTGTGACATGGGCGATATCAAGCAGTCATACTGCAACGCGGAAGGCTATTGCTGGTCAATTACAGGGTTTTGGGATGCTACAGTAGCCTTCCATAGTGATGGCTATCGCTCTTCTTTCTGGATGGATTTTCGAAATGATAGCTTCGGTCCACTGATTATGTACCCAGTACCCATCTTCTACCATGTTGTCAGGCTCAACGTTTCAGTTGCAGCAGCGATTGAACCAGACTCCGTGTTCCTTGCCTGCATAACAGGCTGACACTGCCATAGCTCAATCTGAGCTGGGACCTCTCTTAGAGCTTTTTCAATGATAGAGTTAGCTAATAGGTAACAACCAGCTCTTATAGAGAATTGAGGAGAGGTGGGGTCCATGTTTCTCTCATTTTTTTTAAAGGCTGCTTCTTAAAAAAGAGTTAACTGTCTTCTCTCTCTTTTTTTTTTCAATAAATAAAAAGCAGCTAAGATGCAACCATTGAAGACGCTACTAGGTTGAAACCGATTAAATCTGGGTTCGTATCCTGTAGCAGCAGTGTACTTGTGTATTGTTTTGAAATTTTTTATTATTTTATATATACTGCAGCTCTTTTTATCTGGTGCACCAATTCTTGATCCGACAGTGAGCTAATTCCAGCTGCAGTGCATCCTCTACATTGAGACCTCTAATTGAGACGATTTCGACCCATTAAATCTTGCCGCTGACATCCAGAACAACAAGCAGGAATAACAGGAACTCGGCGCGAAGAAATGGGAGTGGGATGACAAGTGTGACGGTAGAGGGTCTCCCATGTTGCTAATTTGAAGAATGCTTTCAAGACCAAGTAGATTAGGGAGGGTCAAATTTCTTTGATGTAATGACTAAACTGTGTTTGTCTGGGTGCATGTTTCGCTCTTAGCTATGTAGAGTAGTAGGAGCTGCCCCATGATTTGTGGTGTTTTGTGAGCATCCATGTAAAGCTGGTATCCCCAGTATAAGAGCTTCTTCAATGGTAGAGAATTGAGGAGGAGTGAAGTTCATATTTAAGTTTTTCATTTTTTTAAAGCCTGTCTCTTAAGAAAAAGTTAGCTGCCTTCTTTTTCTTTTTTTCTTTCAATAAACAATTCTAAGAGGTAGCTAACAAGTAATTATTGGAGACGCTCTAACAATACTTTGGCTTTCAGTAAAAGCAAGGCGTGAGCCTTTTATCTAAAAAAAACATCCAGGACAGTCTTCTCCAACAATCAAACGCAATATACACATTCATTGGCTTCAACCTAAGTGCTTATATTTTGCGCTTCATTGGCTGTCCGATTTGCAGACTTTCTGATTATACTTCGGAGAGTTATGCACGTTCTCGCTGTTGCCATTGGTCTGCGCGAAAGGGAAGGGAATTCCTACACCGCCAGGGGTGGTGGAAGAGCCAGCTGCTTGTTCCCACTGTGGCCAGTTTGATGGTCCTATGTATTTGTTCCTACTCTGCAGTAGCACCTCAGCCTTTTGAACTGCAATTGGAATCGATCAAACTTGTGAGCGGCAGCTGCGACCATCGTTTTGCTTCTGCTCAGTGGGCCCTCTACTCTAAATAAAATCCTCAACCTTGTGATAAAATCCTCAGTGCAGCACGGTGGAGCATCTGGAAAGCCAAAAACACCAAACCTTTAACAATCTGGATGCCTCTTCATTTTGATTTCTCCACAACTTTGCTGAAGATCTCCGGCTTTACTGCTACCAAAAGGCGGCTCACCTTGTGATCTTTATAACTGGGGTGCTCAAATTGGTTCAATTATGTAGCCTTTTTACATACATGTACTTGTTTTTGCTTATGTGATTTCTCTTTGCTCCTCCTCAACTTGCTGTAAGCTTTTGATTCATATGCTATGAATAAAAAGTTCAGGTAGGTCCGAGCCTACTGCACCAATGATTTGCAGTAGGTTTTCATTGAAACAATGGCAAAGACAGAGTACCATGATCTGGGACTTGGAACTTTTGTTTAGCAACTGCAAATCATTGGTGCAAGAATGTTTTATCGTAGATCTTGTCTATCCTTATAGTGATCGTCTTAGTATACCTTATGGCCGATAGATCAGTTTGACACCATTCTTTTGCGTGCCTAGTCCTGTCTTTATGGTCTGCACGCTTCCCCTAAAATAGGTAGATATAAATGGTTACTTATCAATTTTGGTGAGGATTTATGGGAGCGCTCAAGACGGATTACGAATTTACGATACTTCCTAGAGTGTTGTTAAATTTGGTCCGGCAACAACAGGAAATCAAGTGGAACCACAAAGATAAAAAAAAAATGTTTTCTTGTCTTATCTAATATTCTATGAAGAGTTTTACTATTCAAAATACTGGTGGATAATTTATATTTTATGATAAAACAATAATCTTACCAAATCATTAAAATATTATTAATCAGATTATTAATTTAATTTTATTTATAATAATAAAAATTAATTATTATAAATCACTACTCTTATTTTTCTGATATTACCCTTAAACTGATAAAATATTGACCAACAATTATGATTATAGATTATAAAATCTATACCATTGGATTAAACTATTGATCAGTAGTTTCTTAAAACTACTGGTAAGTATTTTGGACAGTAAAACTTCTTTCTATTATAATAGGTATTTGGATCTTAAAGACATCAATGTATCCTATGTGGGTAAATGTGTTGCCAAATTCTGATTATATAGAATGATCTATTTCAGAAAGCATGTAGTATCGCACCAACGAATTCAAGTATTCTGCTCATATCAGTTTCAGACATGACGGGTTGCCACACGCCCACACACTGGCTGAGCCAAGCGTCGACCAGCAGGGGAATTGGGCTCCTTTTAACTCATTTTTCTTTTTCTTTATAATCTAAAACACACCAGTGCAATGACCAATCTGCCCCTGATGGTCCGAAAGCTTGCAATGACTAATCATCTATTTTTCTGTACTTCCAGTTTAATTTTGCTAGCTTTGAAAAGGTTTTGGTAACTAGCCCCTCCTTAGTTTCGCGTCTGACTCCGCTACTGTTGCGTGTTGCCACAAACCAGCAAATATACTTTGCTCTTTATAGCGTCCAAACTATATTAGTTTCCTGCCTTGCAGAGTTGAAAAATGGAATCTAATGTACAGTGGAGTCTGAGTAACAACTAACAAGGCTTTCGGAACACCTCATATATGGGAGGTCTGTTAGGGCTTGAGTTTACTGTAGAAATGCATCGTCTGCAAGGTCGATCTCGAGGAATTACGGCTGATCTGCTCCAAGCCGACGATCTCGCCACCGGGGTGATCTGCTGCACGTGGTTGTCCAAGACCATAAGGATCGACCACCCATCGCCGGACTCGATTTAGTTTACTCACAGATGTGATACCGTGCGTGGTTGATGACGCCCCATAGTCGAGTTGCTGTAGTCCTCAAGTTCTGATGATTTTCATATCTTGTCCTCCGTAGTCTTTCCTTTCTTGCAGATGGAGCCATGAGTTAAGAACTGGAGCCGCTCTAAGTTTGTCGATTGATCAGCAACAATGATGATTCACCTCGAGCTTTATGGATTTCTCCCTGTCTGTATCTGATGAAAAAGTTGAAGAAGGCAGCATGCCGCACTCCGCTCGATTACCTCACAAACTTCACAGCTGAGGTAGTGTTGATTAGAATTTTTTTTTTCAGATTCTTTGAATCTATCACCCAGTGTAGAGGCGACACTACGCTATGATTAGTTATTATTTTCTAATAGATATGCTAAATTATTGGAATCGACAAAGCTCCTCTTGGAATTTCAGAGGCGCCATGCCATAATCTCGTATTCTCCTACTCTTGTTTGTATTATGGTTATATATATGACGCTACTGTTGGAGTTTCAGAAACGCCATGCCATTGTCTCTTTTATTTTCATACTATTCCTCTACTCTTATACTACTATGCATGGTCATAATAAAGATACCGTTAATGTTTCAGGAATAGTTTTTAGTGTGGCAACTGATGGCTTGGATTTTGCCAAGTCCGCAGTAAGGTTTTGCTCTTTTGTTAGATAATCCATGCTTTAGCGATAATAATGAAATGAGATAATTAGCAATATTGTTTTATATTGACGTAATCATTAGAGTTTCAGAAATAGTATCGCGTGTAACATGACTGTTCGGAAAACAGCGCATGTGGTTATGTTTTTTTTTTCATACTTGTGCTTCAGAAATAATATTGTCATGAAAGCAGGTAGCATGGTTATGTTTTTTCTTACCTGCAATAGCATTTCCTTTGACATTGTTTCCAGATTTGGAAGTCTTCGGAATTTATTTGGTGTTCAGTCTCCTCAGATTAACTTTTCTTTCCTCCTGATTGATCTCAACGCGCAGGATATGGTCTCACGTGTCCCTTCTGGCTATTAGAATCCTAATAATGATGCAAGCGAAGGGCGAAGTATCGATATGCATGACTTGCTTTCTGATGAACAGAAGCCTCAAAGAGATTTAATCAAGTGTGGAATGCTGGATGAAAAGAGAAAACATTGAAACAAAACACTTAAAAGGTTATTTAATACAGTCGTAAACAGTTTGTCTAATAGGCTATGAACATCATTGGTTCATTGGTTGTTCATAGAAATCTGGTGGTTGTACTTACCATTGTTTTGTATTATGTCAGTGCCCCTATAGATGCTATGAAATGAGTATGAAGCAGAACAATAGGATAAGCACGTTACAATTATAGGAAACTGAAAACAAATTATAGGAAGCTTAAAACAGTTTTATGTGATAGTGTGTCTGAAAAGTTTTTTATGTCCTTTGGGCTGTAGGCACTACCAGAATCCAGAAACTCGTCGTGTGCCTGCAGCACACGACAAAGGCCAGAAAACACACGACGAAGGGTGTCGTCGTGTGTGGCCTACGGCGAAGAGCCGACGGCAAAGATGCCCGACGACGAAAGTTCATCGTATGTCAAACGACGGACACATGGCAAAGCTCTTCACCGTGTGTTCCAGGGCTAGCACGCGGCGAATCCCTGCCGTTAGCTAGGAACATGACGGTGCGCCCCCGTCTTCGCCGTGTGCCAGGGTGATGGCACACGGCGATATCCACATGCTTCGTCGTGTGCCAGGGTTAGGGCACACGGCGACATCCACATGCTTCGCCGTGTGCCAGGGTTAGGGCACACGGCGAAGTGCTTTCCCAGGTGACCACAAATGGTTAGGGCACTAAGACCGCGGGAGCTCGAGTGGCGGGCATCGAGGTCAGGGGCGAGCACCGGCCGGGGGACCTCGGGGCGCGGCGGTGGCGGGAGCTCGGGCAGCGGGTGGCGGGGTCTTGGGCGGCGCGGTGGCAAGACTCGCTGGTGGCGGGAGCTCTGGTGGAGCGAGCAGAGAGTGAGAGAAGGAGATGAGCTTATGCGGCCGTTAGGACATGTGATTAATACCCAGGGGTTTGCCGTGTGCCAAGATTTGGAGCACACGACAAACATAAGCTTTTGTCGTGTGCCAGATCCGCGACACACGGCAAAGATCCCCTTCGCCGTGTGCCGTCCTGTAGGCTCACGACAAAGGTTTTTTTTTTACCTAAAATTTTTAAAAAAGACAATTTGTCATGGTTTCCCTAGCTAATAGAATATTTTAATTTTTTTAAAAGCCAAATAAGACCTCGATTAAATGAAAAAACATTTGGCACACCCAAAATTCTATTATTTTATGTACCTTTACAATGAATTTGATTTTTACAAATTAAAATGGTATAGTTGCAGTTAATTTATCAAATTTATCATATGAATCCGAAAAAATATGAAAAATTAAACTAAAGCATTCCGTGTGTTGTGTATCATGTATGTAATAAATATTGAAGTGTAATTTTAATTCAAATGTTGTTGCATCTATGAACCTGACGACATCTTCTCTATTCTCCATTAAACTTCTTCGGAGAATTTCTAGTTTGTAAGTATCATATGTGACAAGTTATGCAAAACCAGCTCAACAATTTATCATAGACTTAGTTTATGCTAAAAGGATATGCGGTAAAATCTCATGAGTTTCAAACGTCATTTGAATTTTATATAATTTGAATACTATTTGACCGATGTTGGTTTTAATGTTTTGTGAATACACAATTTTAATAATTTCATTTGAACTACCTGTCTTATACTGGCCTCAATATCATGAATATCATTTTTTAACTCGCTTTATTCTATCATTTCATGCACTTGTAGTTCAAAGTTCACTTATACAAAAAAAAATCTTTCAAATGTAATAAATTTGTTAAATATAGTAAAAAGAGCGCATCATATCCCAAATTGCAACATAGGGTAATAAAACATATGTGTAGGGTGGAGAAAAAGTTTAGGAGAGGAAGGATGATTTTTTTATGTTAACATGCCTATTTGTCGTGTGCCAAGAGAAGGCACACGACAAACATGTACATATGTCGTGTGCTACAGCAAATATGCACATATGTCGTGTGCCAACTCTTGGATACACGGCAAACCTGTTTGCCGTGTACCAACAGCAAGACACACGACAAACCTTAACGGTGGGGTGGGGGGGGGGGGGTTAGAGGGTGGCACGTAACCTAATGACAGGTGTTAGCCATGGGCCGTTGGGGTAGGCACACGGTAAAAATAGGGTTTGCCGTGTGTCACTCCCTTGACTTACGGTAAAAGTAGTGTTTGCTGTGTGCCTCACATTTGCCGTGTGTGTTTTGTTGTACACACGGCAACGGGAATCTTTTCCGTGTGCCCGACCTATTACACACGATAAAGTTTCGGACACGGCAAAGTATGATTTTCCGGTAGTGAGGGTTCTCATCTCTTCCTCGATGCGCAAGATCAGATTTTGTATGTTAAGTCAATAGAGTTGCAGGTAATATGATTCTTGATTTTTCGGATAAGTAATACTGCAGCCGCAACCATATTTTAGTTTTGAATCAACCTTACTCTATTAGAAGTTGTTGTATGAAAATTATTGGTTCAGTAATTTTGTGGTTATAGCCTCTCCAATTTGACTGAGCATAATCTCTATTACAGTTGATGTTGTCTCGATTGGGTTTTATTTTTCCGTCTTTTAAAGGTCAAGTAATGGTTATATATTTTTGACAACTTATTTAGTTTTTCATTGAGTTTTTAAACTCCATTTTAGTTTAGTGTGAAAGTCTGTAACAACGCACGAGTATTTTGCTAGTACTTAGGACATGTAGAACCCTGAGATGGAAGATTGTCTGTAATAAATGATACAGACACATGAGTAGACAGATCATACAACCCAGAGACTACCTTATTATCTGCAGGCTATTTAATATTACACACATAAACACAGATCAACTACAAATAATCTGCATCGCTGGGAGAAGACAAATTATATAACCGTGCGAAAGTTGTCTCCTCTGCCTTGGAGAACAGGAGGAGACCGTCCTCTCGCGAGTCGACGCGGGCGAGTCTGTTCGGTGGAGGCGGAGAGTTTTTAGCAAACTATCCAACACGGAGACGGCGTGGAGACGAGCGCTGTACGTGCCCTTACTCCTTAATAAAACCGCTGAGTACATCTCTTCACCTAATTAATTCTGCCCACTGCCTCATAACGTGTCCTCTGTCCTACGTATGTATATCTGCCTGGTGTTGCACTCCACCGTAATGTTCATCCGCTCGACTATCCTTCCCGTTCACGTTTCCGTTCATCTACTTCCTTGTCCTGTCTGTTTACGCTGGGTTTCAAGAGTTTCATCATTCTGCGCACGCGGGCTGGGTTTCTTGAGATCTCCGATGGGCATAGGACGGAGGGTGTTATCGTTGGGCGATGGGAGGTTCTGCAGGTCGTGACTTTCCTTAACCTTGAAGCTCGCTGATCCAAGTTTCCGCAATCCCATCGTTGTCTACATCGTGTCGACACAAGAACTGCTCATCAATCATGTCCGATGTACGAACATTGCTGATGAACGAGTCGGTGTCTTCGCGCCCTATAGCATGTGCGCGCCGTTGTGCCAGCGTCGCCTGCCCTAGCGCGTGCGTGGTTTGCCTTGTCGTCGTCGTCTGCCCTAGCGCGTGCCTTCGCTGGTGACGGCATTGCCATCTTCAACATATTGAAGCGTATGATGTGCTTATTGTGTATGGCGTCGTTGTCGTGCTGTCCTTATTCAGGCCCTGTGTGTGCGCCCTCGCCATGGCCAGCGTAGCATTGTGGTCGGTGAAGCCCGCGTTGCAGCCCCAATGTCAACTTCCTCCTCCTGTCGTGGATGCTTCTTTCACTGTCACTGATGGAATTTAATTAATCTGTGGTCCGTTTGTCATTCATTATTTGACCTCAATTTTACATCTTGTGTTGATGCCTCTTAGGTGATTCAAATAAAGTCCACGTTTAAGAAAGAAAAATAGCAGCTCCTTTTGATTGTCTTGCACCGTGAAGACCGAAGCACAATTTTAAGCAGCTCCTATGGTTGTTATTTCTCATGCTATAACCTACAGTAAGTATTCATTGCTTGCCGGCTTGCACTTGTAAAGCGATTGTTTAATTGGGTAATCATCATGCTACGGTGAAGAAGTAATTTTGTTTAATTCTTTGAACATACCATCAAGTGTATGAGAAATAGATTTACTTGTTCCTGTAGGCCATTAGCTTTTATCATCTTTGGTCTGCTGCCTCACGCATAGTAGTGCACTTGTTTCAGATAGACCATGAATACTTACTCGATTGCATAGATCCATAAAGAGAGATGGATAACTGTGTCAACGTATGTTGGCTCTATTCATGTTTGAGAATCGGGAGTCTATTACTCTATTCTCTGACACGGTTGCTTCTATAGTTCTATACATATGATGATTGGTCTGGCCTGCCTGCATGTGTGCATGACGGTTGATAGTGCTAAGTGCTTTGTTGGCATACATGTGTAGCCATGGGTACTGTCTGGTTGGCATGTATGCATGAACATTTGATCCATCTGTTCAGTACTAGGTGTTTGCGCATTTAATGTGTACTGTTTTAATGGCAATAATACTACAAATAAGTAAATTGCCTGTAAACTGGTTTATTAGTTTTCATAATCCATTGATTCCATTGAGCACATGAATTATGAAGTTACAGTATCAGCAATCACACGAATAAACTTCATGGTTATTTTGGCTGGAAGTTGCAGTTTATCAAAATCTACATCATAACTAACCACACATAATTTCTTTGAAGGCCTCTTGAAACAATTTTGTGTTACTTTATCTATTGTATATTTTGAATACTCCAATTTATGGGCTTTCTGTAAATTTCGTATGTAAGCAGCGTAGTTTGTAGTCATCCGCATCTAACTTTTTTGCATTGAAAAATACTTGTCAGTTTTAGTCACAACAAATAGATAATCCATTCAGATGTTTATCTATTGCCCCTCAATGGTGATAGCCTAGCCTGACTGTTTGCGTCGATTTTTTGTGCATGGTTGTAGGAAAAGGAAGTTAGTGAAATGGTGCTGGAAGGGAGCATATGAAGCTTCGGGGACCATAGTGTGCTGAAGTGAAAAAAATTGAATGCCGAGGATTGAAAGAATAGACTATCAAAAGAACCTCAGCTGCTTAGAGTGGTGATGTTCGACAGGAGGAACCTTTTTTCGATCAGCAATTCTCAATTTATTAATATATTATTAATAGTTTGAAAATATGGATATGGATATTTCTTATTCTGAAATAGCAGTCATTGTCACCATGAATTGAATATAAATGACAAAAAAAGTGTGGAGCCATTTTGAGTTAATAAAATTGTTACCTGATTATAATTAATAATTAATGCAATTGTTACTTGACTGTAATTGTGAACCACTAATTCATGATAAAATTCAGACGCCCGTATAGCAACTCACGAGGTGCTTTGCTAGTTAGATTGTCTATATAAAGCATTTTGCTATTCATGGTGTTTAAAAGCTATCCTGATATAGCTGAACTATCATTTAACGCATCTAGCATTGAAAACAACTGTTCTTATATTTCTAAAAGATTGCCTATGCAGAAATTGTTTGCTCTATCCAACAGCAAACCGTCATAATCCTTAGACAGATATTTACAATCTGTGAAAAGGCATTGAAGTTATATCAGGATAGTTATGTCGTAAAAGAAGGCATTGGGAATACTAAGACATGCTATTATTCTAACTACTTCTTCGGTAGGGCGCTCTCGTGCACGTACAGATATGTCAAGAATACTCAGTACTGAGAATACTCCCTCCGGTTCTGAAACTCAAAGTGTTATCCTAACACTCTGGTAAAGACTGCAGAAATGCTCAGCGCAGAAATATTCCATGGATACTAACTCAGCACATATTTTGTACAATTCAGTTCAGGTTCCGCAGCCCACTGGTGATGCCGTGCTAATTGTGCTTCGTTCAATTCAATTCAGGGTCCGTATTCCAGTCCCCTGGTGATGCCAAGAGTGACGACAAGACATGGCGAGCTAATCTGCAATGATTAGTTGGCTTCCAAAGTACCATCACATGGGGTTCTTTTCATTTCTCTTGTACAGTAAGCAGTAAGTTCTGCCATTGCGACAGCAGACAATCAATTAATACCAGGGAAAGGCATAACGTGGTTTCAAGTTTTCCGTATGAATAAGGTTCAGATTCAGAGCAAAGTATATGAACTCTATCCAATAGTTGTTGTCATGATCCCACAGGAGAGCTAATAAGGCAAAAACGCTATCAAAAGGTTAATAGAGTTGACTTAACCAGTGGCCTTTCTGTCCTCGTTAGCTGTGCTTTTGGTGAATGCAAGTCAATTTTCATAGAATGGAAATGAAAGAGTTTGTTGTTGGTATATTGATTCAGATGAAACAGGTTTCAAAAACAAAATTAACGATGCTGGCTCTTTTAGCAGAGCATCCATGGGATGTGCCCAGGGTGAGGTGAGATTTGTGTTAGCTGCTCTAGTTCTGGAGTGGGATCATTACACCGTGGAAGATGCACACACAAAAAGCGTCCAGCCATGGTTATTTTACCGTTCAAAACCAGGCAAACGGTAATTCCGATGGCAATGTTGTACTCATAATAGTAGCTGCGGCATATCCATGAGATACGTGCTGCAAGCTTAAGGATATTGAAGACTACATAATCCTAGAACAACGCCACCACTTAAACAGTTACTTAAATGAATGCACAACATAAGTAGGTCCACCCGCACGGGCAACAAATACATGTTGTGGCATCATTATCAAACAATACATTTACTACTTAGGCATACAGCTAAAGCTCCATCCATAGAAATGCTCAGTCAGCACTTCTGGCAGCAGCTACACTACACTGATAACTAATGGGTCAGCATAACTTTAGGATGGTTCCCGAAAAAGGACCAAGCAACAGTCACTTCCATTTTGCAGCCAGCAATATCAAGTATGTCAAAATGACCACTTAGGCATACAGCTAAAGCTCCCAGATTGAAAATATTCCCACATAACACTTCGCAATCATAACATACAATCAGCATTTCGAGCAGCATCTACACTACACTGACAACCAGTGGCTTGGAATAAGTTTAGGATGGAGTGAGAAAAGGGACCAAGCAACAGTCACTTTCAATTTGCAGTCACCAACATTAAGTATTTCAAAGTGTGTACCCATCTCTTGAGGAGTGAAAACCTTTTCATCTTGCAGACCATTGTGACCTTGGGAAGCCTTGACAAAAATTCTCAGAGTTCCATTTGCTTCAACAGAGACAACACGTCGTGACAGTTGGATCTCATTACCAGCAACCGGCAATTTTTCATCTCCAGAATCAAGTAACACAACTTCCTTGTTTATACTGGCAGTACATGCAGCAAAATGACAATGAAAACCATCTGGCCATGATCCATGAATGACTTGCACACTGATAACAGTTGCTTCCACAGAGTCCACAATATGACCAAGTCCAAACTCCAGCTTAGTAAGTCTGCTAGTGTAACATTCATTAATCTGGATTGAAGCAAATGGAAAGGAATGACTCCTAAATGAAACAGCTAAAAGGCTTATTTCTTTGTCCTCGGATTTACTGGGGCCCCTTGCATTCAAAGAAACTTCAAAGACCACTGGACCACATAACACAACAGCGCGCACAGGACCTATCAGCATTAAATATGGATCCTGCATGCAACACCATAAAATAAATAGTAAGTAAACTGAAGTGAATGGAGAGGTAAACATTGAGAAGCATAATCAATACAGAACATTACACAGTAATATACAATGGACGCAAATTGCATATCATTAACGATGCACCGCGTTACATTACAATGTGCTACTCCAGTACACATTAGCAACAATAAACGATTTGTGCACACATAACATTTGAAGATTTAAAACAAGATTATTCGAAACATTTGCTCAGTGATCCTTTGCAAAAAAATTCTGAAGCATTTTTCTAGCCATAATTCGCAGAAAACCACTACAAAACCTACCAAGTACAACAATATATATATATATATATATATATATATATATATATATATATATATATATAGATAGATAGATAGATATATATATATATGATATGCATTGTAGGGGTAGATGTGAAGATCCTGGAGCTCATGATAGCACTGTTTGTTGTAAGGTACAAATCTCAGGCAATATTTTATAGTGCCCCTATACCTCGCATACAGGCAAGGTACCCCCTACGGAAGTACCTGTCAATGTCTTGAAACAGTTACTAGTTGAAATTGGACCTGATAAGTGTGCCAGTTTCAACCGCCAAGCGCAAACTCACATCATGTAAGGTCATGGATGAAACTTCTTAGTACAAAAGTGTGCAGCCCTACTGTGCATTCTAGAAAAACAAGAGAAGTGTGCCAATTTGAATTAGCAATCAATGGAATCTGGCTTGTGTTGCGCTATGGGATGGGTGTTTTCCTTGTGTGAATCAGCCATGTGGGCATGTCCACATGATGAAATCTACATATAAGTTTGAACTGTCTACACAAATCAATGCAACTAACAGGACTGATAATTCCACATGGCAGCTTCTATAGTGCAATAAGATTGGCTCAACTCTCTTCTAAAGCTAATAAAAGGTAATCACTGTTTTAAATGGAATCAACATTGACATTCAATACACAAACTACCCATACAGCAATTACTTATCACAAATAACACGTACTTGCACGGTAACAATAATACCAGTGACATAAGGGGCATGAAAAATTATGTGATGCACCACAGAACTACAGAAAGATTAAAGTAGTGAGGCAAAGAAGTATAACGAACCTTTTCAGTGAGGGTTTGACAGTTATCCCTATCGCGATCAAAGATAATGTTGCGGTTTTGATCCAGTGAGTCACGTAAGGCAATCATACCAAACACATTGATTGGCCACTGTAAATCTCCACTAATTCCAGCAACTTTGACTGAAAATACCTGTATCGTATCACGCTGTTTGCCACCGCCTGGCGCAGGCTTATCCGTAAAACGCATGCAAGGGATCTCAGCTGGAAATGTAAAATATATATTGCAAATAAGTCAAGACATTCAGGTCCAAAAATATGCAGTAGCAGCAGATAAGCAGTGGCAAACTGGCAATAGCAATCATAACTTGCATCATCGCTCAATACTATTGTGAGTCATTGGTCAGGCCAGTCCTGATCCAGTGATCCTACCATATGTTGTACTTGGAAGTTGGTTAGCAAGACACTCACTCTAGCGAAATTACAAAGGGGTGTCTTCTCAACTATTTATAAGGGGAAAACTCTACTTCGTGTTGGATCCTAATTCGATAACGAGCCCACATGGGTCAGGAAACCTTCTTCTAGAAGGTGGGTCTGACCCAACAAGTATTTTACAACACTTCCCCTTAGACTCTTTATCACGATAAATATGCCTCATATAAACTCCTTAAAAACCCAGTAGGAAAAATGAAGAAAAGAGCACATATTACCGTTACTTGTATTGTACACATTGCCTCATTAAAAACCTTAATGAAAAAACTTCATATGAAAAACTCATAAGGGAAAAAAAGTACAATGTTTTAATCTTCATGATTAATGCTTATCAATCTTCATGAACGACACGAATTATCTTCAAGATGATTCTTTAATTCGGGACGTGATGTACTTAGTGAAGTTCTTCCCCTGTTCTAAGCACTTCTCTATGTTTTCTCATGCCAACACCATGCCGACACTTTTCAAGAGTGCAAGCTGGTAGTGCCTTTGTGAATATATCTGCAAGATTATCACAAGATCGGACATGAGTTACCAAAATTTCTCCCTTCTCTTACAATTCATGCGTAGGGAAGAATTTAGGTAACATATGCTTTGTCCTATTTGACTTTATGTATCCCGATTTTATTTGTGCAATACAAGCGTTATTATCTTTATAGATAACTATAGGGGATGAAGTACACGATACTCCACAACTCTCCATTATATGCTTTGACATCCTTCTAAGCCAAGTGCATTCCTTGGCGGCTTCAAATAATACGATGATCTCTGAGTAATTTGTTGATGTAGCAACAATTGTCTGCTTCGTTGACTTTTATGAAATTGCCGTTCCACCAAATAAGAACACATATCCAGTCAGCGAGATTGACTTATGTGGATCGGATAAGTAGCCAGCATCAGTATACCCAATCAAGATTACTTCTGCATTCTTCTTAAAAAATAATCCGAAATCTTCAGTTCCTCTCAAATATCTTAATATTTGTTTAATGCCTTTTCAATGTCGCATAGTTGGTGTCGAGCTGTATCTAGCGAGTAGATTGACAGCAAAGGCTATATTGGGCCTCGTACCATTTGCAAGGTACATCAATGCTCTAATAGCACTGGGATAGGGATATTGAGGTCCCAATAATTCCTCACCTTTCTCCTTTGGTCTAAATGGATCTTCCTCTGCATGATCTCACAATCATAAGGAATCTGAGTGGGTATGCATCTTTCATATTAAATCTTTCTAATACCTTCTTGGTATAGTTTGATTGATGCAATAATATCCCTTCGTGGGTATGATCAAGCTGCAATCCTAAACAATATGCAGTCTTACCTAAATCTTTCATTTCAAATTCAGACTTTAAGTAAGAACATGCATCTTCGACATCCTGTGTAGTACCAATGATATTCAAATCATCAACATAAATAGAGATTATGCAATAACCTTTCTCTGATTTCTTAATGAATACACAAAGACAATCATCATTCTTTAAGAATCCTTTCTCCAGTAAAAAGTTACTGAGTTTGTTATATCATATTCTTCCAGATTGCTTTAAACCATATAGTGAATTCTGAAGTTTGACACTATACAATTTGCGTTCTTCTTCATTTGGGATTTTGATTTCTTCTGAAACTTTCATATAGATTTCTGTATCTAACGTTCCATATAAATATGCAGTGACGACATTCATAAGTCGCATTTGCAAATTCATATTCACTGCCAATGATATTAAATACCGGAAAGTAATTCCATCCATTACGGGAGAGTAGGTTTATTCGTAGTCAATTCCTGGTCTCTGCGTGAAACCTTGAGCTACGAGTCTCGCCTTGTATCTAGTCACTTTATTTTTAGCATTTCTTTTTCTGACAAACACCCATTTATGACCCACTGGAAAGATACCTTTTAGTGTAAGGCTTACATTGCTGAACACTTCTCTTTTCTTTAGCGAGTTCAACTCTGTACAAATTGCTTCTTTCCACTTTGGCCAGTCAGGACGCTTCTTGCATTCCTTTATTGACTTTGGTTCAGATTCTAAGTCAATCTGTGTTGCAATTGTGTCAGCAAAATATGAGTCGACTTTTATTGTATTTCTATTGTATACTACTTCCGTCTCAACATAATTCGTTGAAACTTCTTCTATTATTTCATTTTCTTGATCTACATCACTCAGAGGTGTGTTTAGATCAGGAATTTTCGGTAACCCGTCGTGAGTTTCAAGTGTGCGCACATTCTCACTTAGGATTTCTTCTTCAATGCTCACCACTTCGTGTGGTTTGCTTTCACCTTCTATATTCTTCTTTTGAGTAGTTTGCTTCGGCTTATTCTCCGCAGGACGTCTCCTAGTAGCTTTAGCGTGAGCTTGTACTCTAGGCTTCTTTGGTGCCCGTGTAACCGGATCATTCCCCCTCTTCCTAGCATTCGTTGCTTTTGAGGAAGGAAGTTGGAATTCCATATAGTCATCTTCTTCAAATGAGATGTTTATTTTTTCAGGTGCATTTGCAGTCGGTATATGAGACTTCACAATGTCTCTTGTATTGGTAAAAGCTTCTGGCAGTTCATTAGCAACCCTCTGTAGATGGAGGATGTTCTGAAGTTCAAGCTCAGTTTCTGTAGTGCGAGGATCCATTTCTTAAGTTCCTTTAGTTTCCCATTCTATTTCACGGCATTCGTCCTGAGAAACATACTTTCCTCCCCCTAATGCCGGGAAATGATCTTCATTAAAGATACAATCAGCGAAGCGAGCCGTGTGTAGATCCCCAATGGATGGCTCTAAATACTTGATTATAGATGCACTTTTATATCCAATGTAAACTCCGAGTTTTCGTTGTGCACCCATTACAGTTCGTTGAGGCGGAGGGATAGGGACATACATAGCACATCCAAATCTTCGCAAGTAAGAAACATTTGGTATTATACCACGCACCATTGCTAATGGTGATTCTTCATATGTAGCAGATGGCCTCAATTAAATTAATGCTGCTACGTGCAACACTGCATGCCCCCAATAAGAGGTAGGCAATAAGCAATTCTGCAATAATGGTTGTGCTATCAACTTGATCCTCTTAATTAATGATTCTGCAAGTCCATTTTGTATATGCACGTGTGGTACAGAATGTTCCACTTTGATACTCATACTCATACAATAGTCATTAAACATCTTCGAGGTAAATTCTCCGGCATTATCCATCCTGATGGATTGGATTCTGTGATTCAAAAAATTAGTTTTCAATTGTATGATCTGAGTTGTCAATCGTGCAAACACATGGTTTCTAGTAGACAATAAACATACATGACTCCACTTCGAGGAAGCATCAATCAACATCATGAAGTACCGAAAAGGTCCTAAGATGGGATTAATTGGTCCACATATGTCTTCTTGAATTCGTTCAAGGAATACCATCGATTCTGCTTAAATCTTCAGCTTTGAGGGCCGAGTGATGAGCTTCCCTTTTGCACATGCAACACACAAAAAATCTTCGTGATTTAGGAAATCTTTTGTTTTCAAGTTATGACCATTTGAATTCTTCGTGATTCTTTGCATCATATTGAGGCCTGGATGGCCAAGTCTATCGTGTCATGTTCGATAGGCTTCTTGATTGCTAAATATGGTTTTGAACGCAGCAAACTCTTTGTGTGGTTTAACATAAGTTTAGTATATGCTTTCTTTAATGGTTGGAAAACTTTCGATGATAGTCTTGTATTCTCCATCTTTCTTGATCATAATAAGACATTCTTTGCCTTTATCATCATTGGTTTCTACGTGAAATCCATTTGCACGGATGTTCTTCAAGCTTAATAATGTTCGAGTAGACTCGGGATAAAGCAATGCTTTATGGATTACTAGCCGCGTACCATTCGGTAGGACGATTGTGGCCCTGCCTGTGCCAATAATCCTAGTGTCATTGCCAATGATAGTAGTTATATCTCCATCATACTTTCGAAGTGTTTGAAAATAACTAGTGTCCCTTAGAACGGTAGCGGTAGTGCCACTGTCTACGAGACAGAGCTCCTCTTGAATAACCATGTACTCCACAATTCTTAAATCGCCGATTAGATGCGCCGGCTCGATTAAAGCGTGCTGATAACGTGTTGAGTTATCGATGATCGAAGGCACGTAGATCGATGTAGAGAACGAAAACTAAAAGCAACAAGAGTAGAGGAGACGAAATTCTTTATTAAATAATTCTGATGAAATTACAAAGAGGTGTCTCCTCAATTATTTATAAGAGAGAAATCCTACTTCGTGTTGAATCCTAATTTGATAACGAGTTCACATGGACCAGAAAACCTTCTTCTAGAAGATGGGCCTGACCCAACAACCGTTTTACAACACGTTCGTCGCCTCTCCATCGCGTCGCGTGAGTGCGTGACTGTGGCGCCGAGCGATTCCTGTGTTCGCGCTGCACATTAGCTGCAGCAGCGTGTCATGCTTTGCATGCGTCGTCCTCTGTATCTACGCTGGCACGAGGTACTGTGAGTGTGCTACACGCACAAACAAGTTGTACCGGACACGAGTGACCACAGGTGCATGATGCAAATGGCCGTGCTTTTTGAACATATAGCTAAAAGAACTACAATCAAAGCAAAATTCCAAAGCAAAGCATTTGACCGTCCCTTGACGCGTGTGAATCCCGGACGCGAGAAACGCAATGTAAGTCGGAGTAGAAAACCTCGGTCATCACAACGTGGCAGTCATGAGCATGCACAATCTACTCTTGCACTGTCACACCGGCCTCCTATTTCTAAAGGCGTGTTTGGGAGGGCTCCCGGAGCTAGCTCCAGCTCAGAGTCGGAAGGAGCCAGCCAAACACGGTGAATCCAAGAAACTCCGGAGCAGGGAAACTTCTTGGAGCCGGCGGAGTTCTAATGCAAATCGGCGGCGTACCTCTTTCCCAGCTCTACAAATGAGCGAAATAGATATGGGCTCGGAGTTGTGTCATAATTACCCGCAAATGCCACTCCTTACACAAAAAAACGTTTCGTTCTATTTCAACTCCCGTAGCTCTTCGTTCCTGACTCCCTATCCACAGGCATCGGCGGGCGAGCTCGGCGGCAGGCGGGCGCGGCGGCAAGCGGGCGAGCTTGGCGGCGGCCTCGATTCGCGTTGCCCTCGATTCATGTAGCCCCAACTCGTTCCGCCGCCTTCGATTCGCGCCGCTCTCGATTCCCGTCGATTCGCGCCGCCCCAGCTCGTCCGCCGCTGATTCGCCGCCGCCCCAGCTCGCTCCATCTTGTTCCCCCCTCCATTCGCGCCGATAAGGGAGATGGGGAGGCAGGAGCATCGGCCAAGGAGATGAGGAAGAAGGCGTATTTCGTGTTTGACCATTTTTTAGGAGCTGGCTAGTTAAACACCTCCCAAAATCAGCTCTTGTTCCTCTATGTTCCATAGAGGAACAGCTCCACCATGGAGTTTAAGAGTGGAGCTGCTCCGGAGAGGAGTAGAGTCCTCCCAAACACCCCCTAAATATCTTCAATAATTATGTACTCTCTCTATCCCAAAATAATTAATATTTTAGCTCTGAACACGAGAATTAAGTAAAAGTGTCAAAGATAGATGCACAAGAAACGAGGAGGAGAGAGATAAAGATAGGGATATATTAGAAAGAAAGAAAGTTGCATCAAAAAGTAAGAATGACAATTATTTTGGAACAAATGAAGTTGGCTAAAGTGTCAAATATTTTGGGATGGAGGGAGTAAAAAAAATACTCTCCAAATCTGAGTTTAGGGAGTTTCTATAGAATTATAGAGAATGAAAAAACTTATTTCCTCCAACAATTCTCAATATCTTATCTCCAAATGAATGCACAACATAAGTAGGTCCACCCGCACAGGCAACAAATACTTGTTGTGACATCATTATCACATAATA
The DNA here is from genome assembly GCA_030378355.1 of Eleusine indica. Lineage (NCBI taxonomy): Eukaryota > Viridiplantae > Streptophyta > Magnoliopsida > Poales > Poaceae > Eleusine > Eleusine indica. The sequence goes on from CM059502.1 coordinate 11,920,543, forward strand.
CATTTACTAAGCTCTATCCATAGAAATGCTCAGTCAGCACTTCTGGCAGCAGCTACACTATACATTCATAACTAATGGGTCAGCATAACTTTAGGATGCGGTTCCCAGAAAAGGACCAAAGCAACCATCACTTCCAATTTGCAGCTAGCAATATCAAGTATGTCAAAATAAATGACCACTTAGTTATACAGTTAAACCTCCCAGATTGAAAATATTCCCACATAACACTTCGCAATCATAACATCTACAATCAGCACTTCGAGCAGCATCTACACTACACTGACAACCAGTAGCTTGGAATAAGTTTAGGATGGAGTGAGAAAAGGGACCAGGCAACAGTCACTTTCAATTTGCAGTCACCAACATTAAGTATTTCGAAGTGTGTACCCATCTCCTGAGGAGTGAAAACCTTTTCCATCTTGCAGACCATTGTCATCTTGGGAAGCCTTGACAAAAATTCTCATTGTTTACCATTTGCTTCAACATAGAACCCGTTGTGACAGTTGGATCTCATTAGTCATTACCAGCAACCAGCAATTTTTCATCTCCAAAATCAAGTAACACAACTTCTTTGTTTATACTAGCAGTACATGCAGCAAAATGACCATGAAAACGATCTGACCATGATCCATGAATGACTTGCACACTGATAACAGTTGCTTCCACAGAGTCCACAATATGACCAAGTCCAAACTCCAGCTTAGTAAGTCTGCTAGTGTAACATTCATTAATCTGGATTGAAGCAGATGGAAAGGAATGACTCATAAATGAAACAGCTAAAAGGCTTATTTCTTTGTCCTCGGATTTACTGGCGGTCCTCGCATTCAAAAAAACCTCAAAGACCACTGGACCACCACTACGGAAAATCAGCACTTTGCCGAGTGTCCGAAGCACACGGCAAAGGCCAGAAAACACTCGGCAAAGAGCACTCGGCCAAAAAGGTTCAGGCAAAGTGCTCTTTACCGAGTGTCTTTATTCCAGCACTCGGCAAAGATGGAATTCTTTGCCGAGTGTCTTGTCAATTGCACTCGGCAAAGGCTGTTTTCATATTAAAAAAAAGAGATAATTAGCTTAACTACTAACGGGAAAACATAAGCACTAGCAAGCTCTTGGAACCAAGCAAAGCTTGACTAAGTGAGCTAAATGAGTATTCTAATTTATTCTCCAAAGTGTTTAACTCAGACCTTTATTTTTGCAAGTGACAATTATTTGACAGAGTTATATATGCTGGGCAGAAATTTCTGAATGCACAAAGCTAGATTGCAATTATTTTGCCAACTCCTACTTAGTTGTTCCCTCATTCATCATTTGTTTACCATGCATAAGAAAATGGAAAGAAAAAACAAATAAAACAGGGATCAGTTGTAGGAATACATGCATAAGAAAATGGAAAGAAAAAACAACAGGAAAAGGAACTGCACATTGCTTACTTATATGAACTTCCCTAAAACAATGAGCTTCAGAACCATTTTGTTTAGAACAGTGTTATTCTCATTGAAATGCTATGGAATTGCCACTATATCAAAAAGAGCCTAAGTGATTCTATAGCATCTACAATATAAAGTTGGTGAATCACTTATATATAAACATATTGGAATAACAGTGGTGACCAAAAGAAAGCATTACTAATTCTGGAGAGCTTGGATCACTCGTTATAATGATTTGGCCTCCACGAGCAGCCATCTGTACCTGATGAGCACTCAGTTAGAATGGGTACTTAGTAGGGAGGAAACGCAAGCAGTAGGGTTACCACTCTCAGACAAGAAAGCACAGATTTGATTAGTCCCTAAATACCAATAAAATGATCTGGTGTGGATTGTTAGTATTCACTGCAAGTGTTCTACAACAAAAAAGTGAAGTCTAAAACGCCAAAAATTTGCTCACCGTTTTAGTGTAAAAGGTGCTTACCATGCCTTGATGTGTGATCAGTGATTCAAATAGAGGTTGAGCATGCACTGCTTTCTCAGCTACCAAAAATTCTCAGCATCTAAAATATTTCAGCATGCCTCCACATCCTGCTAAGACATATGGAATCACTCAAAATTCTCAGCATCTAAAATATTTCATCTCCTCAAATCTCACACTTCCGGTCCCTATACTAAAAAATATTATATATAGCAGTCATGGCCAACTTGCAGTTCGGTCCCTCAAATCTCACACTTCCGGTTCAGTTCCTCCCCTTCAGCTATGCAGCTACAGCTGACAGTAAGAATCATGAAAGAGTTTCATTTGTTGCTATCTAGTATTAAGGGCTACTGATCTAATACAAATGATAATATGTAGCAAGCATTAACTAGTATTAATCCAGCAGATATGTGAATCAAAAAGATTAACTGATTTATTATATGTAAAAAGCATGAAGAGGAGGCAGAGATATCTAACTGCAATTACCTGAAGTTTCTTTCTACTGTGACTCCAGCATGGATAGTAGATAGCTCTCCTGTAGTTTGTAACACCGGTTGGATTGATAAGTGAGTATGAGGTGCTTCAGATCAAAATTTCCTAAATCTGCCCGCAAATTCACACAGGAGAGGACAAAAGATCCCACATCAGCCGAATGAAAATCATAATAGTTTATTACAAGGAGGAAATCAACATATGTTCGCCCTTAACTAGTGAATATTGCAATAGTTATCTAACCAGAAACACCATACGGTAGGAAATCAAATCTGACATACGTTATCTAAGCAGAAAGCAATCCTTGCTTCAGGGATGGATCAATACATGAGTTGTTTCTATTCCTCTGCTTCAGGTCTCCCTGGGCGAGCTATGGAACCTCGATCCAAACAGGGGAATGGGGGAGGAGCAATCATGGCAGATGGAGCTCGGGAGAGGGAGGGAGAAGGATTTGGGATGGGCTGTTGCTTACCTGACGATGGGCTCGGCAGGAATAGGGTGAGGCGGGGAGGTCAGGAGGGGAACAGACGCGAGGCACGGAGCCTCTAGCTTGCCGAAGCCCGCCCCGACTCCGGTCGGGCTCACTGCACGCCACGCCGCCGCCAGGAGCGCGCGGACCCGACCTGCCGCACAAGCTCCCAAAAGGCCCCTTCCTTCTCGGTGCTCCTTGGATCGAATCGAAATCCAGCTGGCCGGGGGTGCTGGCAGCATGGAGGTGGACGGCGGCGGCGGGGAGGTGGGCGGCGGCGGCAGGGCGGGCGAGGGCGGCGACAGGGCAGGCTAAGGGCGGCGATGGCGGCAGGGAGGTGGGCGGTGGCGCAGGTGAGTGTGAGAGTAGGGTAAGTGAGTGAGACGAGCGAGAGAAAAAGACAGGGCCGCGGGGTCAAAGGCCAGATCCGTTTGCCGAGTGCCAGATGTAGTCACTCGGCAAATAGTTTCTTTGCCGAGTGCTCTCATCTAACACTCGGCAAAGTGTCTATTCGCCGAGTGTTTTCTGGCTGGCTCTCAGCAAATAATATGTTTGCTGAGTGCCTTTTATTTGAAACTCGGCAAAAATTATTTCAGGCATAAGGAAAAAAATAAAAAAATTATCAAACCAATTCAAAAAAAATTGGCATGATAAGATTTGTATTATGACTTACCTATAAAAAATGATTTGAAGTCAAATTTAAATTTGACTTTCAAATTTATTCCAAATTAGAAGGGCTCATTCTTAACTCTATGTTTCTTCTTTAGAGATTTTCTATTCTGTGCACGACGTACATGACAATTTTTGTGAAACCTTCTATGCTTTTTATCATAACATCTACGAATAATATCATGATCTCATGACAATTCTCATAATTTTCAGACTTTTATTTGCTTTTTATAAAATTTAAATAAACTCCAACCACATATTAAAAGTGATATTCCATCTACAAGATCCACAAAATTTTCTTTCGTTATTTGGATACGGCATCACTTTGGAGTCACAAACATGAATATCAAATTTCGGTTTAATTCATTCCATTACTCGAATTACTTGTAGTTCAAATTTTATTTTTCTCGAAAAAATATATTTAATGAAATAAATTGAATAAATATAACAAACTTATCCTTAAAAATGTCAAATTTTAACATGGAGTAAGACATGTTGTATGTGAAAAGTACGAAAACTTTTGACAAAAGAAGAGGAAAAAAGTTACTTTTTTTACTGAGTGTCAATAAAAAACACTCGGCAAACTTTTATCTTTGCCGAGTGCCACAAATAATACACTCGGCAAAAAAAGCTTTGTCGAGTGCCAAAAAAAACACTCGGCAAATACTCTTCTTTGCCGAGTGTATTTTTTATGGCACTCGGCAAAGCTTTCTTTGCTGAGTGTCCTCTTCTTTGCCAAGTGTTTTTTGTGGACCGTGCCCGATATATTGCACTCGGTAAAGATCTATACACTCGGCAAAAACGCATTTTCCGGTAGTGCACATAACACAACAGCGCATACCTGCATGCAACACCATAAAATAAATACTCACTCTGTCCCAAAATACTTGATGTCCAGAATGTTCAACGAATATAAACACTAGAAAACATCTTCAGAATGACAAATAAGTTGGGAGAGAGGGAGTAGTAAGTAAACTAAAGTGAATGGAAAGGTAAACATTGAGAAGCATAATACAGAACATTACACGGCAATATACAATGGACGCAAATTGCATATCATTAAGTATCAGTAATGATGCACCGCATTACATTACAACGTGTTACTCCAGTACACATTAGCAACAATAAAGGATTTGTGCACGCATAACATTTGAAGATTTAAATCAAGATTATTCGAAACATTTGCTCAGTGATGCTTTGCAAAATAAATCCTGAAGCATTTTTCTAGCATAATTTGTAGAAAACCGCTACAGAACCTATCAAGTACAACAAAATATATATCACTAAAAAATATATACGATATGCATTGTAGGGGCTACAAATGCATTGTAGGGGTACATGTGAAGACCCTGGAGCTCATGATAGCACTGTTTGTTGTAAGGTACAAATCTCAAGCAATATTTTATAGTGCACTTGTACCTCGTAATAGGCATGGTACCCTTACGGAAGTACTTCCTCCGTTCTATAATAATTATCGTTTTTATTTTTAGACATCATATTTAATCTTTTGTCTTATTCAAAAAAATTATATATAAATTATTTTGAAATGGAGGTAGCACCTGTCAATGCCTTAAAACAGTTACTAGTTGGACATGGACCTAAGGGTCTCCACAATGGTGCTACAGTAGCTCAACTTTACAGTGCCGCATTGGTCTGATTTGGTTCTGTCGAACCGATGTCAGTCGAAGTTAACGTCGGCAACAACGGTAACCTATAACCAAGCACTAGGGTTCACACCTTACTCTCTCTCTTTTACACACCAGCTAACAGCAGTGGCTGTGGAGATTGAGAGATAGGATTGAGCTGGAGAAGAAGATAAGAACTAATAAAAAAGTCTAACATGTGGGCCTGTGGTTTTTTTGGGCAGTGTGTTAGAGTTGGTTAATTTTTTGCTTATCTTTGGGAGTATCCTTATCCATCTTTATCTAAAATAAGTGTGCCAGTTTCAACCGCCAAGCGCACACTCACATCAGGGTGTTTACAAAGTTTGCTTGCCTATATGTTGTAGGTAAGGTCAAAAGATTAGCAGGAAAACGGTCTAACTTCAACACACTGCCCAAGAATAAGTATGTCAAGATTGTATATTCATTCTTATCTTCTTCCCAAGTCATTCCAATCCTCACAACAACACAATTGTCCACAGACCGCGTCACAAGGTGTCGACCCTTTATAAAAGCAACGTTTGGCTTGCCTATATATCACCGTTGTTGCTATAGTTATGTCTCTTCTCTTTCCTATTTTTTTATCCTATACATCTGACATACTCTCCAACACTACATATAAGAAACCATTGTGGAGACCCTCACGTAAATACCTCTACAGTGGTCCGGTATAGATAGCGCTTGCAGTATTCTGGGCAATGCGAAGAAAAAAAAGAGAACATGCTCAGGTTGTAGTTATCTTCGTTGCCAGCAACTATCTATAAACAACACTTTATGTCAGAGTAGTATATTTTTACATTGATTACCTCCTACCGTGCCTATCTTTCCCTTCTATTTCTCTTCTTCGTGAGATATAAAATGCCATTATACAGGACCTATAAAACATTGGACAAAGTGTTAAAGTTAAACTTTTAAAGAACTAGACTTTATCTTATGACACAATAAATTATAGATAACAACCAGTGTAGAGGCCCTAAGGGTGTCCACAAAGGTTGTCATCTATATTTTCTTAAAGATAGGTAAAAACAACATGCTCTTTTAACATCTATCTGTTGCATACTATCCAATCTAAAGGTGGCTCCCATCATCATTAATATTTTAACTATAAAATATGGCAGCATAGTGTTAACCTGGTCCACAAAACGCATACCATAGCGTTCAATTCATCATGAGGAAGCGATTGACTTGCCTGTACATAGTTGTTGGCAGTAAATGTAGTTATATTTTGAATATATTCTCTCTCTTCTTCTTATTGGACCAGAACCTACAAACGTTAGCTATATTCAATCATTGTGGAGGGCCTAAGGACGTCCACAACAATGGTAAGCTATAGATAAGAAGCTAAAGATGAGTAATTGACAACTTATCTTTTCTACCGTTGCATGGGTTCCAGGAAAATATATTTTATATGTATTTGATAGGAAAGAAATGTTGGGAGAGAGAGAGACGAGATAAAGAAACAAGCACATATGGACCATGTGCAGGTCTAAAAGGGACAGTCGATACATATGCGTTATTGCCTAGTTAACTATTTCCTCTCTCCTATTCCTATTTGCTCCATGTCTAACCAAACTTCTGCAAACGCTACCTCTGTCAGACCATTGTGGAGGCACTATGGTCATGGATCAAACCTTTTAGTATATACGAAAGTGTGCAGCCCTACTGTTCATTCTAGAAAAAAAAGAAAAGAAAAGTGTGCCAATTTGAATTACTCCATCTATATCAAATTACTTGTCTTTTTGGTTTTTTATCAGATTCATTGAATATTCTCTGAACCTGGACAAACTGTATGTCTAGATTCACTAAATATTCTATGAATCTGGATACTCCAAAACCCTTCCAAGATGACAAATAAACTGAGACGGAGGGACTAGCAATCAATGGTATCTGGCTTGTGTTGCACTATGGGATGGGTGTTTTCCTTGTGGGAATCAGCCATGTGGGCATGCCCACATGATCAAATCTACATATAAGTTTGAACTGTCTACACAAATCAGTGCAACTAATAGAACTGGCAATTCTACACGGCAGCTTCTATAGTGCAAGAAGATTGGATCAACTCTCTTCTAAAGCTAATTAAAGGTAATCACTGTTTTAAATGGAATCATCAACAACGGCGGCGTTCAATACATAAACTACCCATACAGCAATTTCTTGTCACAAACAACGCGTACTTGCATGGTAACAACAATAGCTTTGACATAAGGGGCATGAAAAATTATGTGATGCGCCACAGGACCACAGAAAGATTAAAGAAGTAATGAGGCAAAGAAGTATAACGAACCTTTTGAGTGAGGGTTTGACAGAAATCCCTATCGCGATCAAAGATAATGTTGCGGTTTTGATCCAGTGAGTCACATAAGGCAAAGCAATCATACCAAATACATTGATTGGCCACTGTAAATCTCCACTAATTCCTGCAATTTTGACTGAAAATACCTGTATCGTATCACGCTGTTTGCCACCGCCTGGCGCACCCTTATCCGTAAAACGCATGCAAGGGATCTCAGCTGGAAATGTAAAATATATATTGAAAATAAGTCAAGACATTCAGGTCCCAATATATAGCAGCAGATAAGCAGTGGCAATAGTAATCATAACTTGCATCATCGCTCAATACTATTGTGAGTTATTGGTCACGCCAGTTTTTATTACCACAAAAACAACCTTTAGCAGTGGTAGAAAAAAATAGCGACGGATTAAAAAAAAACCACAGCTAAAAATATTTTTAGAGGCGGTTCACATGGCTGATTCTGACCCAGTTCAGTCCAACTAGACCAGAAATCCTATATAAGAAGCTAGGGTTTACTCAACTTCTCATCTCTTCCCTGTTCCCCGCCCCAACCCCTCTCCTCTCCCCAGCGCCCCTCCTCCCTCTCCCCTCACAGCACCCTTCCTCATCCCTCTCCACGTCGTGCGCCGCCCTATCTTCCTCTCCTCCCCGTCATCCCCTCTGCCTCCCTCACTTTGCGGTGATGCGGCCTCAATCCGAGCGACGAAGCGACGACAGCCCCTGCCTCCCTCTCTTCGCTGCGGCGCAGCCTGGATCCGAGCGGCTTGACGATGGCGGCCCCTGCCTCCCTCTCTTCACGGCGGCGCGACCTGGATCTAGGTGCCTCGACGACGACGGCCCCTGTCCCTCTCCTTCGGCCAACCCGCACCGCCCCCTCCTCTGACGGCCCTGCGTCGCTCCTCTCCTTCGGCTGGCCCGTGCTGCCCTACGAGCGCCCTGCACAGCCATGGATCTAGCGCGGCGGCCCTCTCCTCTGGCCAGCCTGTGCTGCCCCTTCCTCCGACGGCCCAGCGTTGCCCCTTCCTCCGACGTCCACAGATCTGGCGCAGCGGCCCTCTTCTCTGGCCAGCCCGCGTCGTATTCGGCTGGTGGCGCGACGGCGGTCGGTCGACAGTGGAGCCACCCCTCCCTAGTCCGACACTCCCTTCCCGGTGGGTGGCCTGGTGGTGGCGGCACGGGGTGCGGGTGGGACCTATTTTTTTTAAAATTTTTCCGAGTGGATGCGTAGCGGTGAGTGAAGATGTCACTCGCCGCTACTATTCCCTTCATAGCGTCAGTTTGTTTCAATAACAGGACGTCTGCCGCTAAAAACTTTTCTTTTTAGCGACGTTAACATAGCGGCAGGACAGTCAACCCGCCGCTAAGTGTTTGACTCGGCGCTGTAGGCTAATTTTGTTTTAGTGTCTGAATTGTGATCCTACCATATTGAAGTTTGAAATTATTAAGCAATATTATGTGTCAGATAGAGAACAAGTTGGTTAACAAGACACTCACTCTTGTCGTGGAAAGAACCAAAGAACGAGGCATTTAATTTGTTCCACCTCTGTTCGAACGATCTAGCACGGAAGGCAGTAAAGTCCGTCAGCTCCTCTGGGTCCCGACTCCCGAGCAACCATCTCCTCCTCCAGCTCCTTCTCCCTCCTCTTATGCCACTGCTCATATTCCTCCAACCACCACTTCCTTTCTTCCTCCTTGGCGTTCATTTTGCTCCCTTCACATTCCATTATTTGGTCAGTCTCGTGGTCGAGGTTCTTCGTCGCTTCGCCTCCAACCATAGTCACCGACTCACCGGGAACTAACGGGGTCGATGGCTGACGTCCTGATCTGATTGGATCGTGGCCTCGTCCTCGCAAGTGCTTCACGGGGTGGTGGCATCAGTGTGAGAGGGAGAGGGTGGGTAGCGGGCGGTGGCAGCATCCGCGTGAGGGAGGGTTGGCGGCGTGCAGGAAACGGGCAAGGGACCTGGGTCGTGGACTCGTGGGACAGGAAGGGTGCGCAGGGCGGGGGGAGAAAGATGTCAATTTTTTTGGTTGAGGAACGGGGAGAAAGATGTCATGTGTGCATCGATTTATTGCGGGCCGCCCCAACAAAGCATAGTTTACAAAAGTTTGCTGATGGAAAAGCCAACGCCTCCTTCGAGCATCGTCCTCTAGCTACGCGTCGCGGCGTCGGCACGTTGAGTTGACAGCGCTGGCGCAGTGTAAGACTGTCCGCACTGGGATACCTTATCCTGTCCTTTAGTACGGGGATTGTCTTTTTTCTCCCGCACCGAGGTAAGCTATCCCACACATCACCGTTCCACATCACCTCCCGCACGCCAAATCAAGCGGAGGTAGCGTTCCTACACTACCCACCGATTGGTGCGAGGCCTGCGCGCCATCCATCATCGTGGTCGTCCATCGCAGAATAGCCAAAGCATAGCATCCAGCCCTGCCATGAGCCCTCGCCGACCGTAGCTCGAGGACAATGGAAGGGGGTCCAAGATCCGACGGTCGCAGAGGCCCTGCTCCACTACTGACGGGTGGAGCTCCGCCTTGGTGCGGGTGGATGACGGCCGGTGCAGGAGGAGGAGAGGGCGCGTCGACGTTGGGAGGAGAAGCGGGATCGGGGTCGGATCCGGCCACTAAGGAGAGGGGCGGCGCGGAGGGGGCTCGATCCGGAGGAGGAGGGCGGCGTGGAGGGGGTCGGATCCGAAGAAGGGTGGCGGCGCGGGGGGGGGGGGGGCGGAGGTGAGGGCGACGGAGCTTGATGAAAGGGTGACAGCGTGGAGGGGGCTCGAGGAGAGGGCGGCAGCTTGGAGCTCGGTGCGAGGGAGGAGGAGGAAGCGCTTGGCGTGAGGGTGGAGCTCGACGAGTGATGATGAGGAAGCGCTCAACGCAAGGGAGGAGGAGGAAGCGCTTGATGCGAGGGTGGAGCTCGGCACGAGGGAGGAGCAGGAAGCGCTCCGCGCGAGGGAGGATGAGGAAGCGCTTGGCGTGAGGGTGGAGCTCGACACGAGGGAGGACAAGGAAGCGCTCGGCATGAGGGAGGAGCTCGACATGGAGCCCGGGTGGGTGAGGTAGGAGAGAGAGAGAGAGAGAGAGAGAGAGAGAGAGAGAGATTGGGGAGGGAGGAACACGGGTGGGTGAAAAGAGAGAGAGGGAGGGGAGAGGCTGACTTGTGGGCCCATAAAAAAGGTAATTGGTATAAGGTACTCCCCTCCCTCTCTCATGGAGTACTTTATACCCTTTTGTAAGAGGGAGGGGAGAGGTTGATGCTGACGTGAGGGAGTATGAGATATAGAGTATGACAGGTGCGAAAAAAACTGGTATAGAGAAAAGATCATGTTAACCAAGACATAATATTCCTTTTAAAGGATGAATTTATAGGACCATGAGTATGGTCAGTCTAAAGCGACATCCACGATGTGATCATCTCGCGTCTCATTATTAGCCATATGGAACACTTAACTTTTGCTTTGTCAAAAGCCATATCGGTTTGGCTTAGATAAATCACCCGACATAAAACTGTCTCATCGAAAACTTATTTTCTGTAGTTATAGACCAACTATTGACATAAAAATCTTCACGCGTGACCTTAGAGATCTGCTTAACTCCAATGCAGACTCACTACAAGAAACTGGGACGTGTCAGTCGTTTTTCTCTGCAAACCGACAAAGATACAAACAGTTAAATTTCATGGGTCACCGGCCCAGAACAGGCCGATGAAGAAAGCCGATAATCATTGTTCGTGAAACCAGCCGATATTATTATATGTGTGATTATAAGATAATATGAACTAATCGGCTGATTGTATCGGCTTACCGGCAAATTAAATATATGAAATAGTACACATTATCAATGTCGATAAAGACTTAAATCAATAAAGAAGAGTCGATAGGATAAAAAGAAGCATGCCAAGACTTGCTTAATTGATGGTGCTGAGTCGATAGGACAGAGTCGATAGATCTACAGTAAATGTGCAAAGACTCGTTCTATCGATGGTGCTAAGTCGATAGATCTGGTAGTTGGTATTGCAAATATGTTTCAAAATTACAGATCTATCTTAGTGACACATGGGGGCAACCGACTCTCAATATATATGAAATCAAGCATATGACTTAGAGTCGATTGAACCGTGATAACCTATCGGCTAAACGTTCTGATAGAACTATATCGACTCTATCTATAAACAGATCGAATCTAGCCCTATCAACCCAGTAAGAGATCGAAATCGATGTAGCCTTACTGATTCGAATAGATCGAATCTAATCGAGACAGTGTTCAAACATGGTAAAATGGAACTAGATTTAAGCTATTTATAGATAAAATTGATAAAGTGACTCGAATAACATATCTAAAATACGCTCATAAAACTTTCTAAAACTGCAATAGATCGGACTTAACCAAGACAGTATTGCAACTCAAAATCGATAGAATAAGCATACAAAGATCTGATTATCGGATAACTAGCAATCCTAATGATAACAACTAGAATATCAAATTAATAAAAAAGTACTAGTTGTGATTGATAGAATTACTGAGGTTGACTAATCCAAGTCTCTCGCCGAGATCGGAGCCGATGCAACCCACGTGAGACAAGTATTTCATCAAGTAGGAAAGGTTGGCGATGTACCGAATTGTATTGAACAAAAATGTTTTTTTAGTACAGATCCTATTACATATTTATAACCTCGTGCAAGAGGTTCTGACCCGACTCGGTCAGGACTCCTAAACAAACTGACTAAGTTTATTTCTAAAACACTTTAAACTAATATATAGAAAAGAAAATTAATATAGAAAAGGATAAAGTAAGCCTACACTGGTCCACTTCTTCTTTTTCGGCCGTTGGGCTCATTGACTTCGGCCGATTCCTACTCATGCGGCTGATCACTGGGCCCGGTCAACTTTCGGTGCCAACACATGCCCCCCGAGTCCGGGATACGAAATCCTTTGTGCGCCAGATTTTATCTCCTCGTTCTCTACACACTTTACCGCAGCCTGCCGCTTCGCGACGTAGCCTCCTGGGATTCATCAGACTTCATCCTTTAGTGTGCTTCCCAACCATTCGTGGCCCTTTAATTCCAGCCTGTCGTTTCTCTGTATTGATCCGACTTCCATCTTTACTCTTTGACTGCCCTTTCGTTCACCTCTCATGATGAAGCAATCCTTGGACTCCCGAAAGGCTAAGCCCAGACCCTATAAATAGGTACCCTCATTAGCTTTCTTCTTTCATCTCCCCCTAACATCTTCAACCATGAGTCTCCTCTTGAGAGCCTTGATAGAAAATTATCATTTGTCTCCGAATCTACTAAGTGCATTGTGGCGAGTACTCTTCGCCTCTTCCATTTTCAGAGTGATCCTTTCAATCCAAAATCCGCAACTAGCCCCACTCAGAAATCAACTCACTAGTTGCCCTTAGAAGGCGGCACAGGTGTCAAGGATGGCATCGGTGGGGTGGCACTCTCTTCCCCTTGTCCGACGGGTGATGTCTGATGACGACGCCACTCTTCCAGGAAAGTGGAGGAAGCTACTACTTGTGTTTTTTCTCCTTTCTATGTTACTGCTTTCTCATATTCGGGGAGATAATAATTACATCTTCATCCCCTAGCTGTAATAGGAGAACAGGTTCTTTCAGAAATCGATTACCTGCGAGTAATGAGCCATGTAACGATGGTCTTCTGTAACTTCTTCTATGAACAATGCTCTCAATGTTGTTGATGTATGAAGATTCTATAATATATATATATATATATATATATATATATATATATATATATATATATATATATATATATAACCTCAATATTTTTTCTGCTAAGGGCGATATTCTTCATATCGGCCATCTCAAGTCGATGCATCGGCTTCCATCACTCAAGCATGATATTTAAAATACCGGCCACTGATTGACAACGAAATTACGAACCAATCCAAACACTTGGATGATACCTTTTTAGATATTTTCCATTAATTGCTCTTCCAAAATCTTCTCCATCCAAACCTTGTAGAAAATATGCATTGCCTGGTGCACATCGGCTCACTTTAAATGGACCTTCCCGTGTTGGCGACCATTTTCCAAAACGATTATCTCTAGAGCCGATGGACATAATTAACTTCCAGACAAGATCCCCTTCTGAAAAACTCTTGGGTGCCACCTTTTTATTATAAACCTAGACACACGGGCTTTATTCTCTTGAATCTTTTCCAAGGCCTTCATCTGATGTTGTACGACATCTTCTAATTCATCCAACATAGCTTGCCTGTAATTATCGGCTGTCAACTGATCTTGCATCTCCGTCCTTCTGGACCCCAGATTTGTCTCCTATGGCAGCACTGCTTCATGACCATAAACTAACTGATACGGTGGCACTTTAATCGACCCATGACAAGCCATCTTGTATGCCCATAAAGACTCGGCCAATGTCGTATGCCACTTCTTAGGTTGTTCATCTATCTTCCTCTTAATCAAATTAATCAAACTCTTGTTGGACGCTTCTGCTTTACCATTGACCTGAGCATAATAGGGTGATGAATTCAAAAGTTTAATTCCCATGGTATCAGCAAAGCTCTAAAACTCCTCTGAAGTGAACACAGAACCTTGGTCAGTTGTGATAGTCTGCGGTATGCTGAATCTATATATAATATGCTCCTTCACAAAGTTGATCACATCACCAGTATTAACATTCTTCATAGGCACCGCTTCAACCCACTTTGTGAAGTAATTCGTAGCTGCCAGAATATATTTATGACCTTTGCTGGACGCTGGATAAATTTGGCCAATCATATTCATACCCCATCCCCTAAAAGGCCACAACTTAATAATTGGATTCATAGCCGACGTCGGGGCTCTTTGTATTGCTCTAAATTTCTGACAATCTTGACACCCTTTATAATACTTAAAGCAATCTTCTATCATAGTCAGCCAATAATTTCTAGTCCTCTTCAATAACCATCTCATCTTATGGGCCGATTGATGTGTATCACATATACCCTCGTGAACTTCACACATAACGACTTTGGCTTCCTCTTGGTTCAAACATCTTAATAATACACCATCAATCATCCGATAATAAAGTTTTTCTTCTAATAAAACATACCTTAATGCCATGTATCGGATTCTTCGAGGCACTCATTGAGTCGGATCCCTAAGATACTGAACAATCTTGGATCTCCAATCTTCTTCATCGACATCAGCTATATCGACAATCACTCCGCCGTTGTTCACCTGATAACCTGATGCCTTCTGCGCTAGATCATTTGCTTCCATATTCTATTCTCTTGGGATATGCTTGAATCTTACTGTCTTGAAGTGGTGCAGCACGTCCTGACACTCGGCACAAAACATCCTCAACATATCATCCTTGCATTCAAATTCTCCTGCTAGCTGCCCGAGTACCAGTAATGAATCTCCCATGACTTCAACACAATCGACTCTAGCTTCTTTCAATATCTGTAATCCCTTAAGCATAGCTCTATATTCAACTTGATTATTAGTTGATACCTCGACAACAAATGCGAACTCGAACCTTGCCCCCCTGAGGTGATATGATTACGAGCCCGATACCACAACCATTCTTGCAAACAGACCCATCAAAGAATAATAACCAAGGTACTGACTCTACCATCGACACTTCAGATCCATAGTGCTCAATGACCAAATCAGCCAGAACTTGACCCTGAACAGCTTTAGCAGATTCATAAGTAAGATCATATTCAGCTAGAGCGAGCATCCACTTACCAATTCTCCCTTTCAGAATAGGAGTCGACAACATATATTTGATGACATCGGTTTTGCATACCACCATGCACTCAGTTGATAATAGATAATGCCTCAACTTCACACATGAGAAATTTAAACATAAACATAACTTTTCAATCTTAGTGTACCTGGTCTCAGCATCGATCAATCTTCGGCTCAAGTAAAATATAACCTTTTCTTTACCATCTTGTTCTTGAATTAAAGTCGAACCGATCGACTTCTTGTCAGCCGCAAGATAAAGCTTGAAAGGTAATCCTTCTCTTGGTGGCACCAACACAGGCGGGGAAACCAAATACTTCTTGATATCTTCTAAAGCTCTTTGGTGTTCCGGCTCCCATACAAACCTCTGATTTGCCTTTAATTTTAATAACGGGGTAAACATATCGAGCTTCCCGGATAAGTTTGAAATGAATCTCCTAATGAAATTCACCTTGCCGATCAAAGATTGAAGCTTTGTCTTATTGACCGGCGGCTCAATATCATTAATAGCTTTCATACTCTTTGGTCCAATTTCAATTCCTTTTTCATGCACAATAAAACCTAGAAATTGCCCAGCCGATACACCGAAGGCACACTTCTTTGGATTCATCATTAAACCATATTTTCTGGTCCTCTCCAGTACCTCCGGCAAATCGGCTATATGATCTTCTATTTTCTTAGATTTAACCACCACATCATCAATACAAATTTCTACTAACCTGTCGATCAGATCTTGGAATATGTAATTCATAGCCCTCTGATACATGGCTCTAGCGTTCTTCAGTCCGAATGTCATGACTACTTATTCGTATAATCCAATAGCTCCTGGACATCTGAAAGCAGTCTTTGGTATATCTTCTTCTGCCTTGAAAATCTGATTATAACCGGCATTATCATCCATAAAACTAACGATCTTGTGCCCTGCTGCCGCATCAACCAAAAGATCGTCTATCGGCATTGGATAGTCGTCCTTCGGAGTAGCTCTATTCAACGGATGAAATTCGATACACACTCTTAGCTTGCCGCACTTCTTGAAAACAGGTACAATGTTTGAAACCCACTCTGGATATCGGCAAGGCCTAATAAACTTTGCATCATATAATTTGGTAATCTTAGCCTTGTCCACATCATAAATTTTCGGATCAATTCTTCTCGGGGGTCGCTTATAAGGTCGATATCCAGGTTTGATGGGCAGCTGATGTTCAACTATAGATCGGCTTAGACCGGGCATCCAAGAATAATCCCAAGCAAAACAATCCCAATACTCTTTCAATAGTTTTATTAATTCAACTTTAAAATCTTCATCTAACTTCTTATTGATAAATGTCGGCCTTGGTTTGTCACCATCTCCTATATCGACTTCCTGTAGCTCATCAACCGACATGAATTCTTTTCCCAACTTCCCATCCTCTACAAATTCCATTGGGGTGCCTGTCAGAGAAACAGTTTAGAATTTGATTGGTCCACTACCTCAAGACCCTGCGTAGTAATCTTGATGTATTCTCTATCCCAAACCTTGCCAGACAGACACTCCATATCATCTGCATATCATGGAACTAAATCGGCCGATGCAACATTGACGGTTTCATCGGCCGGGACCACTTCTACTTGATCGCCAATCCATTGGGTCAAAGATTGGTGCATTGTCGATGGAACACAACAGTTAGCATGTATCCAATCGTGACCCCAATCGTGATCCAACAGCAGGTTGTAGGTTCCCTTTCCATGAATAACAAAGAAAGTAACCGGCAATGTTTTACTACAGATCATGAGCTCTACATTCAAACCCCCTTGGCTGCTGCAGTACGACCACTATAATCCCTTAGAATCATATTCGTGTCTATCAAGTCGTCTTCAGACTTCCCCAATTTCTTGACAGTAGTGATCGGCATTATATTCACTGTAGCACCTCCATCGACCATCATCTTCACCATCGGCATTCCATTAACAAAGCCCCTTAGGTATAAAGCTTTTAAGTGCCGATGCTTAGATTCGTCTGGTTTATCAAACACTATCTGTTGAGTATCGAATATAAGTTGTGGTTCACTTTCTTCAACAACAAACAATTCTCTTTCTACAGCCATAAATTCTTGAGGCAATATCATCACCATACACACTGAAGCACTTGGCATCTGTTCCTGTGACTTCACCTTCGGCCTCCAGACTTTCTTAGGCGGCTGATCATCTTCTTCATCATAATAATATTTGCCAGCCCTTATCTACCTGTAACGCATTCTCTGTATCCTGCACTTTTGAATCCTGGAGAAAATACCAGATGGACACCACTGATCACTTTGCTCTTGCTCTTGCATCTCTCCATCAACTTCCTTGTCAAACTTGGCCTCCTCATCTTTCTTTGCTCCAAGTTGATCAAACGCAGAATCCCTGTGACGTCGCTCGGCTGAACCCACCATCGACTCTTTAGAGTCGTTTGCATAGTATTGGTACCTATGACCTGTTGCAGCTTCTCTGTACATCTGATTTGCATGTCTAGTGCATCTTGGATAGCTGTTGATTGATGGCAATTTCATGTTGTTATCCCAGCAGTATTGAAAGAAAGGGCACCCCCAATGTGGATCAAACTGTGATTCCTTTACTTCTCTATCCCTCTTTTTCTGATATTGTTTTATAAATGCTTCCACATTGTTGATACCAGCCATGTTGATATTTGCAGGGAATGGATGTCCATCAATCTTCATGGTACCTTTAGTAAATTTGCTCTTGTCTTGCTCAATCGCCATCTGAATTTGCCTCCTAAACACCTTACAATCATTAGTACTATGAGAGGGTGAATTATGCCATTTGCAGTACCTTATTTTCTTCAATTCTTTAGCAAGAGGTATCACATGATTGGACGACAACTGAATGTGCTTCTCCTGCAACAACATATCAAACATCTTATCGGCCTTGATGACATCAAAATCATACCTTTCCTCTGGTTCGTTCTTCTTTATCCATGGGCATGATAATACATTCTTGTTCCTAGTCCACTCAGTCATATTGACCTCTTCAGCTTCCTCATCAGATTCAGATTCATAATCGTTGTAGTTAATTTGAATCGGCCTTGATCGTGCCCCCCGAGTCAGGTTCTCTTGGATCGACACCTTCTGTACTAACTAGGACAGACTCTCAAATTCGGCTGAAGGAAACTTCTCTCTTAGAGGTGCAACTAGGCCATTTAATACTATTTCTGCCATCTAATTATCAGTTAATTGCAAGCTGAAACACTTGCTGCACACATCTCTAAATCTTTGCACATAATCATGTACAGATTCTCCAGCCTTCTGCCTTATAGTAATCAAATCAGACAACCTCAGCTCTCTAGTTTCGGCAAAGAAATATTTGTGGAATTTCTATTCGAGATCGGCCCAAGTAATGACTAAATTTGGGGGCAACGATGCGAACCAAGGAAACGCCAATCCAGACAAGGACAACGGAAACAACCTGATTTTCAATGCTTCAGTATTACCAGCTTCTCCATATTGTACCAAAAACTAGCTGATATGCTCAACAGTGGTAGTGCTATCTTGTCCAGTAAACTTGGTGAATTCAGGTGGCCTATATCGACTCAGCATAGGGATCAAATCATAACTCGGAAGATATGGAGGTCGATACATGTATGTATGTTGCTTCGGTTTTAGTCCAAACTGCTCTCTCATCACATCAGCAATCTTCAAAGCCTAGTCATCAGTCGACACATTGACATTTAGGATAGTCGATGTGGGACCAGATGCTGGCGTCTGTGAGCCAAAATTAACTACTGTATGTTGGCCTCCTAACTCTCCTGGCAGAGCAGATGATGATGGCATCCCAAACATGCTCGGCTCAGCATTGGGTGCAGCGTTGTATGTGACATTTGGCTCTGTTGTCTCCTATCTATAATATTGTGGATGCGTCTGTGGTGTAGACCTTTGAAGTATTATTCTCCGATGTATTCTTCCCACTGTACCACTATTAGCGTTCTTCTGAGGTGGAGGAACCTCAGAAGTCGACGGACCTAAACCCGAGACAGGCTGTGTTGTGCTAGTACCATGCTGTTGAGGGGTAGATGCTTAATTTGTAGGCCGAGGAATGTTCCCTGGTATACGAAAATATACCGGCCCACGAGCTGACTCTTCGTATAGGCATGCTTTCACAGTCTGAATGATCAAGACCCTCAATGTGTTAACCAATCTGGGCGACTGGTTAATTAATACGTGATGTATAGCCGTATGGATCATATTATTCAGAGTTGCTTCATCGATGACCTCCATCGGCTTATTAGCAAGTGACTTTTCTATTTCATCTTCAATCAATGCGGCAACCGGTAACTTTCCTTTTTGTATGATCTTGTCGTTCCTTGTCTTGCTGAAGGTTCCCAACATAAGACTTTCATATTCAGCCATTCTCTGACTGACCTGTGCCTTTGCCTCATCGCTCAGCTCATCTTTGTTGACAGGCAACATATGTTCATTCTTGAGATTCGAGCTAATATTGTTCTTTGATTGAAGCACTTCAGGATCCTGCGGAATTCCAAGTACAGACATGATGCAAGCTTGAAGTTCTTGGTCCCACCGGACGTGCCAAAAAGCGTGTTGACACGAAAATCTTCACGTGTGACATGGGAGATCTGCTTAACTCCACTGCAGGCTTAATACAAGAAACTGGGATGTGCCAGTCGATTTTTTCTGCAAACCGACAAAGATACAAATGGTTAAATTTTATGGGTCACCGGTCCAGAACAGGCCGATGAAGAAAGCCGATAATCACTGTTCGTGAAACTAACTGATATTATTATATAAGTGATTATAAGATAATATGAACTAATCGGCTGATTGTATCGGCTTACCGGCAAATTAAATATATAAAATAGTACACATTATCAATACCAATAAAGACTTAAATCAATAAAGCAGAGTCGATAGGATATAAAGAAGCATGCCAAGACTTGCTCAATATATATGAAATCAAGCGTATGATTTAGAGTCGATTGAACCGTGATAACCTATCGGCTAAACGTTCTGATAGAACTCTATCGACTCTATCTATAGACAGATCGAATCTTGCCCTATCAGCCGAGTAAGAGATCGAAATCGATGCAGCCTTACTGATTCGAACAAATCAAACCTAATCGAGATAGTGTTCAACCACGGTAAAATGAAACTAGATTTAAGCTATTTATAGATAAAATTGATAAAGTGACTTGAATAATAAATCTAAAATACGCTCATAAACCTTCTAAAAACTGTAATAGATCGAACTTAATCAAGACAGTATTACAACTCAAAGTTGATAGAATAAGCATATAAAGATCTAATTATCGGATAACTAGCAATCCTAACGATAACAACTAGAATATCAAATTAATGAGAAAGTACTAGTTATGATTGATAGAATTACCGAGGTTGACTAATCTAAGTCTCTCGTCGAGATCGGAGCCGATGCAGCCCGCACGAAACAAGGATTTCGTCGAGTAGGAAAGGTTGACGATGTGCCGAATTGTATTGAACGAAAGTGTTATTTTTTCAGTACAGATCCTATTACATATTTATAACCTCATGTAAGAGGTTCTGACCCGACTCGATCAAGACTCCTAAACAAACCGACTAAGTTTATTTTTAAAACATTTTAAACTAATATATAGAAAAGAAAATTAATATAGAAAAGGATAAAATAATCCTACACGGGTCCACTTCTTCTTTTCCGGCCGTTGGGCTCATTAACTTCGGTCGATTACTACTCACGTGACTGATCACTGGGCCCGGTCAACTTCCGGTGCCAACACCAACCCAGACCAAAAGTAATTTAATTTCATCCTGGTGATTACGTAGCTCCCATTTCTGTAGCTGTACACCAATCCAAGCCAAATTTAAGATTGGTTTCAAATGTAAATTCACATATATCTGTCAATAGGAACTACAGACCGACAACCCAATAGCAGTAGTAATTATTACTGAAACCATTGTTATAACTTTATTCATGACACAATGTATTACATATAGTTAAGAGTATAATAACTATTTGTAGGATTTTTCGCTGCCACAAAAAAAGGCCTATAGAGGCAGGTCAAAATGTACTGTAGCAGCCATACAACCAACCCGCCACTACACTTCCGCAGCCAAAAAAAGTGCATTATTGCAGCGATTCATTTATAAGCCCAATAACCTGACGCTAGATCTTCTATGAATTAAAAGGAAATTTTTTTTCCCAAAACCCTAGTTGTCCACCCGTGTGTCGCCGCACGCGAGCCTCGACCGGATTAGCCCGCCCGCGTACCGTCGTCATCGTCGCCGTCTGGATTTGTGCCCGTGCGCTGCTGTCCACCCCAGGGTATGGATCCGCACACCGTCATCGACCGTGGGGCCGCCGTGCTCGGATCCACGCGCCCCCGAGCCATCGCACTGGATCAGCGCGCCGTTGTCGACCGTCGGGCCGTCGAGCTTGGATTCAGCGCCCCCGAGCCGTCGGGATGCCGCCCCTGCCCCCTGCGGCCAGGATCCATGTGAGCGCTACTGCTTGGATCCCGAATTGCCTAGACGGGGCGAGAGAGTGGATGGCGATGGGTGGAGAAAGAGAGAGAGAGAGAGAGAGAGAGAGAGAGAGAGATGGGAAAATGAGAAGGGCGACAGTGGGTTGAGGGACACCGGTTAGGGTTTTGTTTATATACTGCCGACGGGTGCTGGTGGGTTTATGGGCCATGAGTAAATACAACAGTGGCGAGTGATTTACTGGGCCGCCGCTAAAAAATACATTAGTGGCGGGTACCTAAATGAGCCGCCACTAAAAATGATCCTGATTTGTAGTGGAGGCTCACTTTCGGACATGCCGCTGGGGCCTTTTGCTATCGCCGCTATATATAGGCCTTTTTTGTAGTAGTGTTTCCGCATGAATCTTCTTTCTATGTTTGATTATCAAAATATATGTTATCTTTTGGTATACTTTGTCTTTTCAGTTTTCGATAACATTCTAATTCGTTCTGACTGAAGTATATCAAAAGCTTGCCTTACTTCCCTGATTTGCTTTTATTACCACACCATGAATGCATGAGCATGAGGCTGTGAGACCAGGAGTGACATCTTCATCGGATCTTGTTGCATATCAAATGTACGTCGTCAGATATTCTTTCTTAGCAACCTGTTATAGAGAAGTTCCTACAACCGATGATTCAATGATAGTATTAGAGAAAATCCCTTGGGAGCCATTGCCTTAAACCCAAATCTTCCTTCTGCCACCGACAAAACTTACATCCCGTAGATGCAACAAAACTTAATCCTCATATCATGCCTGTCTAAAAACAAGGGGCGCGTGAGCGTGGCACACAAACAGTGATTCCGATGGCAACGTACTCACAATATTAGCTGCGGCGTATCCATGAGATATGTGCTGCAAGCTTGAAGATATTGGAGACTACATAAAGAGAACAATGCCATCGCTTAAAACAGTTAAATAAATGCACAACACAAGTAGGTCCACCCGCACAGCCAACAAACACATGTCCTCGTATCATTATTAGCATATGGTACACTTATGACTTAGGCATATAGCAAAAGCTCCATAGATTGAAAATATTCGCATACCACTTCACAATCATAATGCTCGGTCAGCACTTCTAGCAGCAGCACACTACACTGATAACTAATGTCTTAGAAGAACTCTAGGATGGTTCCCGAAAAGGGACCAAGCAACAGTCACTTTCATTTTGCACTCACCAATATCAAATGTTTCAGAATGTGTATCCATCTCCTGGGGTCTGAAAACCTTTTCATCTTTCAGACAATTGTCACCTTGGGAAGCCTCAACAGAAACTCTGAGAGTTCCATCTGATTCAACAGAGACAACACGCCGTGAAAGTTGGATCTTATTACCAGCAACCGGTAGTTTATCATCTCCAGAATCAAGTAACAAGACTTCCTCGTTTATACTGGCAGTACGTGCAACAAAATGACCACGAAAATCATCTGGCCACAGTCCATCAGTGAGATCCACTCTGATTGTTGCTTCTGTAGAGTAAACAATACGACCAAGTCTGAACTCCAGTGTAGTAAGTCTGCTAATGTAAGATTCATTAATCAGGATCGAATCAAATGGACAGGAATGACTCCTGAATGAAACAGCTAGAAGGCTTATTTCTTTTTCCTCGGATTTACTGGCCCCCCTCGCATTTAAAGAAACCTCAAAGACCACTGGACCATGCAACATAACAGCACGTACAGGGCCTGTCAGCATTAAATATGGATCCTGGACGCAACACAATAAAATAAATAGTACTAAGTAAACTTTATTGAATGGAGAGGTTGAGAAGCATAATCAACAAAAAAACATTACACAGAACTAAATGACGCAAGGTGTTCACATTATAGAGCGCTACTCCAAAACATATTAGCAACAAAAAAGAAAGGATTTGTTGCATGCATAACATCTGAAGATTTAAAACATGTTTATTAATATTTGACCAGCAATGCTTCTTAAAGCCATGATTCACAGAAAGACACTACAAAATGGATAAGTACAAGAGAACATATATCACTAATAGATTTGTGGAACTAAAACACAAAATGGGTCAACAAATGCACTGCAGGGGCATATGTTGA
The DNA here is from genome assembly GCA_030378355.1 of Eleusine indica. Classification (NCBI taxonomy): domain Eukaryota; kingdom Viridiplantae; phylum Streptophyta; class Magnoliopsida; order Poales; family Poaceae; genus Eleusine; species Eleusine indica. Next base: position 11,944,318 of record CM059502.1, read on the forward strand.
AGTCCTGGAGCTGATGAGAGCACTGGTTGTTGTCAGGTCCAAATTAGGCGATATTACATAGTGCACATATACCTAGCAACAAGCATGATACTCCTACATGACAGAAGTAACAGTCAATGTCTTGAAACAGCAAGACATTGAACCTGATAAGTGTCCCAGTCTCAACCACCAAGCGCGGATTCACATCTAAGGTCACGGACCAAACTTCTGAATACAAAAAAGTGAAGCTCTCCTGTGCATTCTACAAAAAAGAGAAGTGTGCCAGACTGCCAGTTTGAATAAACAATCAATAGAATCTGGCTTGTGTTGTGCTATGCCTATGGGATGGGTATTTCCTCGTCCGAATCCGGACATGTGGGCATGTCCACATGATCAAATCCATACATAAGTTTGATCTGTCTACACTGTTAGGTTGATCTCATGACTTGGTACAATGACCAAGTCAGAACCCCTTGATCAGCTCTCTGATAGGGGGAGCCCAACCCAACTGGGTTGTGGGCCCTTGTCGGACTGGCACTATAAAGAGGAGGTGGGGGGCACAAGGGCACACACGCCAAGAGAGATGTGGCCACTCGCCACCTGCACCCTATCGATCTGAGGGGTGTCGGCCAGTGACGGGAAGCCCCTCCCTCATGTCACTACCGTTGTGCAGAACCGATGGCCACCACCACCAAAGGACCGTCACCGTCGCCGTCCTCGACGAAGCCGTCTTCACCAACTTGTCGTCGGTGCCATGCCCAGCAATGGCGTCACCAGAAGGAGTGCACAAAGGCACGCCATTTATAGTATAGTACCCACTCTATCTACTCCTAGCGATTCTAGTGTTGGAACGAGTACTGTGGAAAAGAGGTAATTTCAAAGTATAAAGTATATATAAAGATGAGATCAAGGGGGAGAATGTTAGGTTGATCTGGTGACTTGGTCCAATGACCAAGTCAGAATCAGCTCCCTAATCGGAGGAGGCCAACCCAACTGGGTTGTGGGCGCTTGTCGCACCGGCACTATAAAGAGGAGGTGGGGGCCGCAAGGGCACGAATGCCAAGAGAGACGTGACCACTCTCCACGTCCACCCTACCGATCTGAGGGTGCTGGCCAGCGACGGGAAGCCCCTTCCTCACGCCACTGCCGCGATGCAGAGCCGATGGCTGCCACCACCGGAGGACCATCACCGCCAACGCCCTCGATGAATCCGTCTTCTCCAACTTGTCGCCGGTGCCATGCCCGACAACGCATCACTAGAAGGAGTGCACAAAGGTACGCCATTTACAGTATAGTACCCACTCTATCTACTCCTAACGATTCTAGTGTTAACATACACAAATCAATGCAAGCAATAAGACTGGCCAGCATGCATGGAAGCTTCTATAGAGCTAGTAAAGATCAACACTGTTCTAAAGCTAATTAAAGGTGGTCGCTATTTAATTGGAATCAACAAGGGCATTCAATGCAGAAACTACTAATACAACAACAAAGTCACTAGTAAATAGTAATGCGCACTTGCATGGTAACAAAACAACAATACCTATGACATAGGGTGCATGACAATATGTTGGAAATTAAGACATGCGCCATAGGGCCAGAAAAAAAAAAGATTAAAGAAGTAATGAGGCAAAGAAATGCAACGAACCTTTTCAGTGAGGGTTTGACAGTTATCCCTGTCACGGTCGAAAATTATATTGCGATTATGATCCAGTGAGTCACGTAAAGCAATCATACCAAACACATTGATTGGCCACTGTAAATTTCCACTAATTTCTGCAACTTTAACTGAAAATACTTGTAACGTCCCACGCTGTTTGCCACCACCTGGTGCACGCTTATATGTATAACGCATGCAAGGAATCTCAGCTGGAGATGTAAGATATTGTAAATGATGAAGATATTCAAGCCCAAAAATACACGACAGCAGCAGATACACAATGGCAATAGCAATTAAAAGTTGTATCATCGCTCAATACTATAGAGCGCCATTACTCAGGTCAGTTCTGACCTTCCACATATATATTGCATATAGATCGTATTTGAAAGTATGAATGGTTATGTAATATTATGTGCCAGATGGAGAACAAGCTGATTAACAAGACTCTCACTCTTATCATGGAAGGAACCGAAGATCCAGTTGTCATACATTTTCTTCCATCTCTGTTCGAAAGACCTAGCATGGAAGGCATGAGAGTCCGTCAGCTCCTCTGGGTCCCGAGCAGCGATCTCCTCCTCCAACTCCTTCTCCCTCCTCTTGCGCCACTGCTGATATTCCTCTAACCGCCGCTTCCTTTCTTCGGTCTTGGCGTCCATTTTGGTCGCTTCACATTCACTTATTTGGTCCGTCTTGCTCGTCTCGTGTTCGAGGTTCTTCGCCGCATCGCCTCCAACCATGGTCACCGACTCACCGGGAGCTAATGGGGTCGATGGCTGATTTCCCGATCTGATTGGATCACGGCCTCGTCCCCACATGTGCTTCACAGGCGGTGGCGTCGGTGTGAGGGAGGGATGGCAGCGGACGGTGTCGGCGTTGGCGGTGCGCACGACGGGGAGAGAGGTGATTTTTTTTAAAAGATTTTTGGTATTATGATTATGAAACCGGTGGACTTGAATGAACACGAAACCGTGAATTTCTGTAAAATAATCATGAAACCGAGCTCTCACCTATGCCGGATTTATTAGAGTTTTTACCATTTTCTTAATCTGTTTAGGGACGGGAAAAGGCTTTTGTACTCTTGCCTCTCCAAACAAGCGCTAGCGCTTCTCCCAGTTCATTTGACCAGCGCTCTCTGACTGGCTCGGCCTCCAGGCGCCAGCACGCTCTGGCTGGCTCGTCGTGAAGAGGAGGCGTGCCAACCTCTGGAGGCGGGGCCGAGTGGGGAGGTGGGTCGCTGGCCTCCTCCATGTGGGGCAGGGCGCCGTCGGGATGTGGGTCGGGCTCTGGCTCTAGAGGTGGGACCGAGTCAGGACGTGGGCCGTTGGCCTCCTCCATGCGGAGCAGCTCGCCGTCCGCAGGCGCGCCGGACTCTGGCGGTCACGGACCAGCCTCCTCCATTCGAGGCGGGGTGGCGTCGGGCGCTGAGTCGGAGGCCGCCTTCTCCGGCGGGGGGCAACGAGGGGGGGGGGGGGGGGGGACGAGATCTAGCGCTGGCGGCGACGGAGCAGAGCGGGTGGACGCCTAACGCTCGAGCAAATCCAGAGGAAGAGAGGTCGAAGAGGACTTGATTTGGCCGGCTTCAGCTGTTTGGAGAGGCAGGGGTACAAAGGTCTTTTCTTATTCCTAAACAGATTAAGAAAACAGTAAAAACTATAACAAATCCGGCGTGGTCATTTTACAGATGAGAACTTGATTTCGTTGTCATTTTACAGAAGCTCACAGTTTAATGGTCATTTTACAGACGTCCCTCAGTTTTGTGATCATAATACCAACAATCTCCTTTTTTGAGAGAGAGAGAGAGATGTGATTTTTTTTTTGAGCAACTGGGAGAGAGATGTGATATGTCATCGATTTATTGCGGGCCGCCCCAACGAAGCGAAGCCTACAAAAGTCTGCTGATTGAAAGGCCCATGACTCCTTCAAGCAACGAGAAAGCCCACCGCGTTAGCTTCTCGTGGCCCGCTTCGATCTTCGTTCGTCGCCTCTCCAAACCTCCACCGAGCGTTTCGTGTGTTGGCGCTGCACATTAGCTGCAGCAGCGTCATGCTTTGCATGCATGATGCATCGTCCTCTAGCTACGCGTCGGCACGTAGCGTTGACGGCGCAGTGTAAAGCGGCATCCACGACGTGATCGTCTCGCGTCACATTAGCCATATGTAACACTCAACTTTTTCTTTGTCGAAAGCCACATCGGCTTGGCCCAGAGAAATCACCCAACGCCCTAAAGTAATTTAATTTCATCCTGGTGATTACGTAGCTTCCATTTAGTGGAATGAAATCTTCAATGTACTTCGTTACTACGCACTTGACATCTTCAATTAAAAATATGGCTATTTAATTGTGTTGCCTGCTGGTTGATACCTGTCACTTTTTTTTTTTTTGCGGTATAATAAACGTGATGAAAATCTTCTTTTTGTTTTTTGGACAGCTAGATTCATGATTACCATACACCCATGGACGGAGCTACAAATATTCCTGGGTATTCCCAGGAATACCCAACATTTTGGTAACAATCACTGTTATATAGTATCTATACTAAGTATTTGTTCAAACGACTGGTTAGATATGGTATTTTTATTCAATTTTAGTATAAAAATAAAGAATTTTGTTCATTATATTATAATATAAATTGAAGAAAATTCTTGCTTCATAGAATGGGAATACTCAAGTTTCTGTACCTAGCTCCGTCACTGCATACACCATATTTGTTTTACGAGGCAAAAAGGCCATGCCGCCGATCGATGCAAAACCTTGAACTGGGAGTGCTACACGCACAAACTAAGTGGTACCGTGCACGATTAATCAGGTGCATTGATGGCAATGGCCGCGCCTTTATATATAGCTGAACAAAAAAACATGTACTGTGGTCAAAGCAAAATTCCAAAGCCAGCAGGCATCAGAGGCTCACCAAATTATCATGCGTTCTTGCATTCGGCCTTCCCCTGACGCGTGACACCCGGACGCGGGAAACTTGGTAGAAACGCAATGAAGCCGGAGTAGAAAACCTTGGTCATCACACATGACACGTGGCAATCATGAGCATGCATAATCTCCTCTTGTACTGTCACACCTGCCTTCTATTCCCTACAAAAAGCACGGCACTCCCTTCTCCTTGCGCTTCTCCTTAGTTCACCTTCTTCTTTTGCCAGTTTCTCCACTAGAAATTCCACTCCCATCACCCTCTCATCCGAGGAGGATGAGCACAGTCTCCAGGCAAGACTCCTTTGACAGCTTTGACTCCTATGACAGCTTCGACTCCTACGTCTCTGGTGGTGACCTTCTGGAGGCGCCTACCCTGTCCAGTGAGGAAATCCAACGGGCCAGGGTATTTTCTATGCTCCATCTCTCTGTTTCTACATAAGTTTTAGTGTGTCTATTTTTTATTTGTGAATCTAAGTTTCGGTTTTGTCGAATAGAGTCCACGCCTTTTTTCAAACTAGCTTTCGCGCCATTTCTGATCATTTGAATTGTAGAAACCTTTTCTAGGAAATGAATTTTAGAAATTTAAACCACAAATTTATGCAATCCCTCTCTTCTATAGATTTTTTAGACCTTTTTGGTTGGGTGTTGCAACGTCAGTTTGATTCCTCCTTCAATTTTATACTTTTTTTTTACTGTTATATGTTACCTGCTCAATTTCTCATATATAGAAAATTATAACAGAGGAAAGTATATTTAGTATCTCATTACTGCGCTTCAAAACTTATCTTAATTTGTACCCTATGAAAAGAAGGGATTTTTCCCCAAGCAGATGAGGAGATTAATCAGAAGTATAAGCAATAATGCAGCAATGTAGCATGGGTAGTACTCACTGGAGCAGTATGATTCTCATTTCTGGTGGCAGTCAAATACGGATAGTTTTTTCATGATCTTTGTGTAGTGACGTCTGAGTATGTTGTACTGAGGCACCTGAAGATCAGGGTTAGTTGGGCCGTGTTCTCTGTAGTAGCATTTACCACGGTTTTGACTGTTTGGTGCAGGAGCAAGCTTTGAAGGCCCTGGAAATGGAGTCCCCTGAAGAAGCTAACAAAAAAAAATTCTCTGAGGTAGAGGTAACACTGTACTACTACTGCCTGTCATTTGAGGACGATACAAGTCCTTAGGAACAAGGTACCGCGCAATGCATAACTGCTGATATATATATCTGCACCTATTTTGTTGCAGGTCTCTGAAATCAAATCCGACAATCAGCTGATGGTGGAGAAGGTCGAGGCCGCCGCGACGAAGCCTCCAAAAGCTGCTGATGGAAAGCCCGGCGTCGTCGTCGGCGTGATGCAGCCCCCACCGAAGAACTGAGACTTGAGGCCTTTGCACCAAGCAACAACAACGCTTTTGCCACCGGAGTCCATGCCTCTCTCACATCAAAGGCTCGGCGCATGGGAATTGGGATGAATAAGTTTGTTTTTTTTTCGTGTATCGGAAAAGGAAACCGAGAGGGATCTCTTAGAACCTTTAGATGGTCATCGCACATTATGCATGAACCCGGAATGCACCAGCACCGTTCATCAGTTTGTTTTGATTCTTGCCAGAGCATCGACTTTCGAACGCATTGTGCTGATTAGCTGCTTCTCGTGGCGCCGCTTCGATGTTCTTTCGTCGTCTCTCCATAGCGTGAGACCGACGCCGAGCGTTTCCTGTGTTAGCGCTTGCACATTAGATGCAGCAGCGTCATGCTTTGCATGTGTCGTCCTCTAGCTACGTTGTTGGCATCAAGCGTCGACGACGCAGGGTGTAATAAGGCGGCACCCATGACGTCTTCGGCCTGCACATCTGCTCGATCAGCTATATGGCTTCCCGGCCTCCGGTGCTCCGCGAGCGCATTGGCTTTGTCTGTTCTGCGGCGAACCTTGTGGCAGGTGTGCAGGATGCTGCGCATGCGCTGTCTGCAACAAAAAGAGTTCCTCCTTTTTTTCCCCCTTTCCAAACGATATTGTCGTCCCTTAAGAAGAGGAACAAATGGTTGATGCTAGCATGAGACAGTTGTATGACGCAAGAACATCAAGGTCCATGGGGGTATACGCGACATGTCCCAATGGGTTTATTATAGGAAAAGTGCTCCGGCAGAGTTTTTTTTTCTCAAATCCTAAACAATATTGCTTAATTAAACTAGTTTTTGTTTATCGAAAAGTGTCACTGTTTTCACCCTTTTCACAATAGTTTTTGTTCAATACTCCCCCTCACGTGTAGCTCCCTCGGGGTGCAAACGTGAAATTAGGAGTGACGTAGCGGAAAATACGATCGCCAGGACTTAAACTCAAGCCCTCTAACTTTAATACCATGTTAAGCTACTATGCATCTACCAGTTGCATCAAAAAATCTAAGTTGATGGGAAAGTGTGGATAATTCACTTATGGTTCAATAACGTTGTCTTTTAAATTCCTAAAAAACTATCCTAATAGAATAAATTGATATTCAGAAAAGATACTAAATAGAAATTCATCTGCCAAATATTCAGAACTGCACTTTCGGTAAATCTGATCTTCATTCCTATTTTCGATAATTTTTGTTTCGGTCTGTTTCTTGGGCCTTTAATGGACATCCTTGTTGGGCCACCGAGGGAAAAAGCTTCCGCTGCTGATCTGCGGGCGACTTCTTTCCGACGCCGCCACGCAGAAGCCAGACGATCCCGTTCACCGCCGGACCGCCGACACACGGCAACTCTCATCAGATCCCGGCCGGCACCGCATCAAGCCCAGCGGCTCGGTCTCGTGCACGGCGGCCTGAACGGGGCACAAGCCTGCCGCTCCTCCTCCAGGTGAGAGCTGAGATCTCCTCCCCGATCCTCCTCCTTCCTTTTTTGTAGTTGGGAGTTAGGGTGGATCCCTACACGGGGCTGGGACGGGGACGGGGACGGGGACGGGAATGGGGATGTTGATTTTCATCTCTTCTTCCATCTTACTGAGATGTTAAACAACTCAAGCGGCAGGCAGCTACGCCACCAATGCCCGGCAGTCGACCGGAGGTGCCGGAGGGTCTCACCGCTGACGTTAGATAGGGTGGCTGCCTATGCCCCTGCCTCAGATCCAAAATCATGGCAGAACAGAGAGCCTAAACTTTGCGTACCTTAGTAGTACAGTTCCATGCCATGGATTCCCTAGCTTCGGCAAACGCACTTTTTGAGAAATCTCAAATTGTTATCAGTTTTAATTTAACATACACTTTGCTGTAAAATACTCCTAATAATAGCCAAAGTTAGACCCAATTACTTATCCTATAATTTCTACAATAAGTATCAAGTTAATCTAGTTCCCTATACACGAGTATGTTGTCATTCTAGTGCAACAGTTATACTGGTTTGATGAATACCATGATCAGGTAGAAGTAGAAATAGAAAGATTTTTTCCTAAAATGGGAAAAAGCTTTCTTGAATGATAACTAACTATAATCATCTTGCTCAATCAAAGCTACAGATGGATTCTTCATCGTCCTCAACAGCTTCCTCCAGCCAGCCAGAGTTCGACTATCTCTTCAAGCTGCTGCTCATTGGCGACTCGGGCGTCGGCAAGAGCAGTCTCCTCCTTCGCTTCACCGCGGACTCCTTTGAGGATCTCTCCCCCACCATAGGTACCTGCTATCCGATTCACCTTCATCGTTGTTCCTGCTAATCAAATAGTTCTCTTGTTCAGGTGTTGACTTCAAGGTAAAGATGGTTAATGTTGCTGGGAAAAAGCTCAAGCTTGCAGTGTGGGATACAGGTAATAATCCCACTTCTCTCTCTTTATTCTTCTACAAGGAGAAACACCCACTATCTTGATGCATATAACATGTTTTACCTTTTACTAAAAATGTTTTTTTAAACTACCTTTTACTAAAAATGTTACCAACGTATCTAATTTTCTATATGTGCTCAATGCATCCATCAGTTCAACTTATTCTCCTATTTCAGATTGGCTTTGCATGCTCAATTGCATATTGTATTCATTCTCAATTACTGCTCCGTTGTTCCTAACTTTCTGTTTGTTTCTGTTTCTTATTAATTATTATGGCTTAATTATTTTCAGTGGCTAAGTATATTTGCTACCATTGGGTGCTGCTAGGATCTTCTGATTTTGGGTATATCAAATATTATTAATGATAGAAAATAGTTTCCACGCGTGCCCCTCAATTTCTCTTGTGCTAATCCATAATTCGTTATCTCAGTTCACTTATTCTTTTTATTTAATTTACAGCTGGTACTTTGCAAATCCTATGATTCTATCAATGAGTGTCTAATTTGTTACCTCTATGCAGCTGGACAGGAGAGGTTTAGGACTTTGACCAGCTCCTACTATAGAGGAGCACAGGGGATCATCATGGGTAATTTTATTTTAACACTGTTCTGGGAATCTGTACTTACTGTTTAATGCATTTATCCCTGTCAGACATTGAATATGTTTCGTGTCGTATCAATGTGGGAAGTTTCTCTTTGATACTCAAATTTCCCACTAGCTATAGAGTTAATAATGTCGTTTGACTTCAAATTATTGATAAAATTGGGAGATTTATCTTCCTGAAAAAAAGTATCTATATTTTATATTTTTGTGTATACACTTTTCATCTGAGTGTAATAACTTTGTTAACATCTGTTAAATTCTTGTAAGGAGATGCATTTGATTAATGACTTATTAAATTTCCAGTGTATGATGTCACTCGACGGGAAACATTTACCAATCTTTCTGACATATGGGCAAAGGAAATTGACCTCTACTCAACCAACCAGGATTGTATAAAGATGCTTGTTGGAAACAAAGTAGACAAGGTGCTTCTGTTTATCCATTTTACATAACACATGCTTTTTTCCCCTAATTACATTGCTATACCTACTCAGATTTCCTGCACCTCTTATCCTTTTACTTCACCGTTGCTAATTGTAGATGCTCCTTTCGCAGGAAAGCGAGAGAGCTGTCACAAAAAAGGAGGGAATCGAGTTCGCTAGGGAATACGGATGTTTATTCCTAGAATGCAGTGCAAAAACTAAATTAAATGTAGAACAATGCTTTGAAGAACTTGTCCTAAAGGTATGTAACTGCTGAGACAAATTAGCATTCGATTTGTTTCTGTATTGATTGTGCTCTTTTCTTCACATGTTGAACTGTATATTGAACCTGCCTTTGTAAAAAGCAGGATAGATGTTCATCAAATGCCTGACTGAAGTATTGGGGCACGCTAGTGTGTTCATTGCTTGTTTTCAATCCCTATTTTGTCTTATTTTCAGCAGAAAACTGTTTGCTTTTAGTCTGTCTTCTTACATGCCAAACACTAGAGCAGATTTACATATCGGTACTTTGTGTGCATAATGTGGGTTTGCTAGTAGCATACTTTATACACATTTGGTTTCTTATAGAGCTGTGTCTTAAGTTTATGAAACAAATTCTATGCATGTTACAGATATTAGACACGCCAAGTCTCCTTGCGGATGCTTCATCCGGGGCCAAGAAAAACATCTTCAAGCAGAAGCCGCCGGAGGCTGACGCGGCTGCAAGCGGGTGCTGTTAACCTGTTTGCCTGACGCCTGAGCTGTCTCAGGATGATTATATCTCTGTTGCATAAAGTGATAAGCTTGTTGTTTCGATTTAGCTTGCTTTTGGTCCTGTATATTTCCGTGCTGAAATTTATGACAATCCAGATCACGCATACACATAACACCCTCTTTCACTATGTTGGCAGCAACTCTATAATGTAGTGTCACATGACAGTACCAATGCATGTTTCTCATTTTGTTGAAATTAAGCTGTACCGGTTTTTGGTCATCGTCATCACCTGTATTCTTGTTGCAGTTGGGATTTTGCCTTTGTATGTGATGTTGAAGTAACGAATGAGTGCAAACATTCTAAATACTTAATGTACGTTCCTGGACAAATTAATGTCACAACGTGTTTATTTCTGTCACATTGGGCCTATAGCCCCACATGATAATACAGTAGTTCTGCAGTTACAGCTCGTGCTTGTTGGCCACGAAGGCGCCTAGCTAGAATGAGAACTTGAAGAGCATGTGCTTGTACACCTAGCCAGGCGTATCGAGTCGACAGAAAAACCAAGAAAACCAAAAAAACAGGCTTGGAGCTGATCTTAACTCAAATGGAAACTGGAAAGAGATTCCCCGAAAACGAGTCGACCGAGAAACCAAGAAAACTGCACAAAACCTTTGGAGTCAGGGAGGACGACAGGCATGATTATGGCGCCAAAGTTGGTGACCTTGACGGCGAAATCGCCTCTCTTGAGCTTGTACACACGAGGAGGCGTGGCAGAAGCAAGGGAAGGTCAACACGAACGGGGCAACGACAGAGCATGACAGGAGGAGGAGCGCGGCCGTGAGGACCGCGTGGTCAATGTGGCCAGGAATGGAGATGGCGTTGGGGGAAACTGGGGGAAGAAGAAGGTGAGGGCAATGTATTCCAGAAAACTGTTTGCAGTCATTTCACCGGAATGGTACCTGGTTTCGTGGGTATTTTAGTGGAGCCCAATAGGATGTGCGCACACTGTTGAAGCTCATAGCAAAATCTTTGATTAGACATCAAATTACTCTTGCTTGATTACGTGGTCAAATATAAATTTACCCTAATCAATCAACGCTCAGAATTGATGTATACTACTTTGTTATTTTAAGTAGTATAATTCATCGCAATGAAAGTTTTTTTCGAGGAGCAACGATTCGACAGAACAAGCTAATGACATTGGTGGCCTGCGGTGGCAGTACGGGTAAATTGCTGGATTTTTCTTACACAATACAAGATCCGACCTTTTGCATGTTTTATATATGGCCTGAAGTTTATAATTATTATTTTACGAAAGATCCGATATTACCGGCATTTTCATTTATAAGGAGAAAATAGAGTGTTTGGCGTAAGATGCGCCTTACAACATGCAGCAACCTCAGAAGCATGGGCTGGATTTATAATTATTATTATAAAATTAGGCACCAAACATGGTGTCCAACCAAAAGAAAAACTAGTTACACAACCTATGTTGTATAACGGCCAGTAAATTTGTCCTCATGAATCAGCGGCTAGATTTAATTTATACTACTTCATATAAGTTCTATATAAGTTTTATAGTCCATCCTAACGAGAGTCTAAGATACATGGTGGAACGGAGTGCTCTGCTCCTTTGTGTCATTTCTTAGTAAGATGATCTTCACAGGGCAAAACTCCGGCCCGATCTCATGCGGATTCGCGATTTCAGTTCACTCGTGGGCGCGGCTGCTCAGCCTTTGGAGCTTGTCGGCGACATCCTTCATGGTCGGCCTATCCTCGCCGGCCATGCTGAGGCACTGCACCACCAGCTCGGCGGCCTCGTCGATCACCTCGACTCCCAGCTCCTCCCCGACCCTACGGTCCATGATCTCCCGATGCCGTCCCTCGTGCGCCGCCGCGAGGAACCAGAACGCGAGGCTCCCTTCCTCGTCTTCTTCCTCGTCCTCCACGGGGACGAACGCCTTCCTCCCCGTGAGGAGCTCCAGCACGACCACCGCGAAGCTGTACACGTCGCTCTTGCTGGTGAGCTGGCACGTCAGCAGGTACTCCGGGTCGAGGTAGCCCAGCGTCCCCTGCACCATCGTGGCCACGGCCGGCGCCTCGCCGGCCGGCGCCAGCCTCGACGCGCCGAGGTCGGCCACCTTGGCCGCGAGGTCGCCGTCGAGCAGGATGTTGGCGGACTTGACGTCGCGGTGCAGGATCGGCGGCGACGCCGACGAGTGCATGTAAGCCAGCGCGTCGGCGGACTCGGCTGCCACGCGGAGGCGCGCGGCCGGGGGCAGCAGCACGCCGCCGCCGTGGATTTGGGACGAGAGGTTGCCGTTGGGGACGTACTCGTAGACCAGCATGGGCACCTCGACCTCGAGGCAGCAGCCGACCAGCTTCACGACGTGGTGGTGGTTGATCTGGGAGAGGATCAGCATCTCCCTCGCAAACTCCCTGACCTGCCTCGCGTCGACCGTCATCGACCGCTTGACGGCCACGGCGGAGCCGTCGGGGAGGACGCCCTTGTAGACGACGCCGTGGCCGCCGCGGCCGAGGACGCGCGCCTCCGCGAAGCCGTCGGTAGCCCTGCTGATCTCCTCCTCCGAGAAGATGCTGAACGCCACGCCGGTGCTGGCCAGGGTGCCCAGCTGCTGCTGCAGGAGCAGGCCGCCGTTCTGCTCGAAGAACCGCTGCTTTGCTCGGAGCAGCCTCCTCTTCTGAAGCCATACGTGCGCCGAGAAGCAGACCAACAGCAGCATGAACACGCCGACGCTGACACCTGAAACCGATCGCATTATTGATACGTTTGTCAATATTAACTAATAAGTAGCTGATGAGAAATGATGGTCAAATTTTTTACCAGTTACTGCCTTGAGTGCTGTGGTGAACTTGGTGTCTGGGCGGCAACCATGTTGTACTGTGGCGTTCCCGCTGGATCCCTTTGGGCACGTGCAAATGAAGCTGCCCGGCGTGTTGATGCAGACGCCATAGCACAGGAACTCGTCTCTGCGCTCGCACTCGTTGACATCTTCAGTTTGATTTTCAGATTTGGAGGAGTCATGCATGTGTCCGCAATAATAATATAATAACAATCGAGTCGATCGAGACGATTACATTCCAGGGAAACGTAACAGAAATCATTGGCATGCAACACACCTGAGCAGCCGTCGGTGACGTAGGGGTTGCCCTCGTACCCGTCCGTGCAGTTGCAGATGTACCCGGGGCCGTTGCTGGACTCGAGGCAGACGGCGTGCGCGCTCCGGCACGCGTACGTGCCAGCGTCTCGCCGCGCGGCGGCGCAGCCGGGCGCGTCCCTGATGGCCCAGTCGAGGATGACGGGCACGGCGAAGTCGCCAGTCCGGTTGAAACGGGCTCCGGCGAGCCAGAACCACATGGCGTCCACCATGAACGCGTAGGAGCAGGCCGTGGAGTTCTCCAGGAACGTGGTCTCCTGGCCCCGGGCACGGAAGCTCCCGAGGCGAGGGTGGTAGGAGTCGAGCCCGAGCGGGATGGTGCTCTGGCAGCAGCCGTCGTCGCCCCGGCACGACCCCGGCAGCGCGCGCTCTGACGGGCGGCACACGGACATGCACCCGGTCACGTAGTCCCCGCCGCCGTCGAAGAAGTAGGAAAGACCCGGGCACCCGATGGACACGAACTTGCTCTTCATGGACGAGAAGAGGAACGCGCTGCCGTTGAGCGCCATGGGCTTCTCCCGGCGGCCGACGACGCGGCCGCTGGGTCGGTCGTAGCACGCGCGGCTGGCGTTGAGGAGCACGGTGGCCTCGGCCTTGGGGACCGAGATGGCGGCGACCACGTGACCGTAGCCGGCCACGGTGAGCCGCCGCCGGCGTGCGTCGCACCGGAGCCGGAAGCCGTTGGCGGTGGCGCCGTGGTGGCAGCCCGCGCCTATGCCGAAGGGGTAGGGGACGGTCACGTTGCCGCACTGCCGCCTGCATCTCGGCCGCTGCTGAGCGTGCGACGACGCCACCACTGCGAGCCATAACAGCAGCCTCAACAGTGCTGCAAGCGCCTCCATTCCTGCACTCGTGCTAACCTTCTCGTTCGTTCGCTGCAAGGTCTGGATGTCGTACCACGTCGTCCAGACCTTTTTCATCATCTACTACTACGAGTGGAGTGGTACGCAGCTTCAACTCATCAGCTGGCGCCGGCAAGTACACGGCGGCATAGGTCAGGCGAGACAAATTTTGTTGCGCCAACCGACGACTGCAGTCGGAGTCGTCGTCTAGCTTGACCGCGACGGGGTCAAGTCTTCAGAATAAATATGATCGGGCCAGCAGGTCGGCTTTCAAATCAATCATTGTGGACGAATCAGTATCTGTTTTCGCTGGTGCCATGACTTTCAGGGAGTTCTCATATCTGTCACCGACGGTGAAGGTATGCGGCCAGAGGCAGTGGCCCAGGACGGTGCGTCACCAAGGTCCACTTTTCTATACTATAAAGGCTCTTCAATTTTTAATTAAAAATGCAATCGTCTTCTATTGAAAAAATAATTTATCATACATGTAACACACATAGCATCTATATGCTTCAAATAGACAGAAAGTCGATTGGTGCTACATGGGCCTTTAACACCCAACTGACCCGTAGATGGCCGAAATTATTTTATATGCACACAGCATGAGACCTCGTCGTTCATTAGAACGAGAACTTGAAGACCATATCGTGCCTGTACACCTGGCCAGGCCTGAGTGTCTGCGACGGGAACTCGGGGTGGTTCACCGCGTCGACGTACCCCATTGTCTCCAGGCAGAACCCGCCGTACTGGTTGTACACTTTGCCGTCCTTCCCCGCGACGTGCTCCAGGAAGTTGCCCGTGTACAGCTGCATCGTTGGCTGGTTCGCCCACAGCTCCAGCTTCCTGCCGGACGCGCCGTCCCTAGCAATCGCCACGGGCCGCATGCCTTCCCCGTCGATGATGTAGTTGGCATCGTACCCGACGACGCGCCCGCCCATGACCTTGACCTTGTGGATGCGCGCTCCGATGGCCGTCGGCGTGCGGAAGTCGAGGGGCGTGCCGGCCACGGGCTCGACGCGGCCCGACGAAGGGAGGAGCTCGTCGTCCAGCACGGTGTGCCGCGACGCGAAGAGCTGGAGCGTGTGGCCAAGCACGTCGCCGCTGCCGTGCCCGCCCAGGTTCCAGTACGAGTGCAGCAGGAAGCTCACCGGCGTCGCCTTGTCCAGCGCCGTTGCGTTCATGTGCACGCCCAGCGTGTACGGGCTCGACAGCTGGTACGTCACGTACGCGTCCACGGCCCCCGGGAAACCTGCTTACATATGTAACACTTGTTAAACATTGATTCAAGTCTTCATTCGAAAGATAAGCCTGCATCCGTTTGATAGAGAGGTATATATATATACCTTGCTCTCCGTCGAAGCTATGGTAGTACAAGGTAATGTATGGAGAGTCGCCGCTGCCGACGTACTCCTTCACAGTCCAAATGCTTTTGCTAAACCCTCTGCCACCGCCTGAATTATTAACGAACGAATGCGTACGTTAACTTATATAGTGTCCTATATATCCAAGCAGAGCAATCCTCTGCAGCAGAGGGTGTCGGCGTCCATACCGTGA
This sequence comes from Eleusine indica, assembly GCA_030378355.1. Taxonomy (NCBI): domain Eukaryota; kingdom Viridiplantae; phylum Streptophyta; class Magnoliopsida; order Poales; family Poaceae; genus Eleusine; species Eleusine indica. The sequence continues at coordinate 11,959,985 of CM059502.1, forward strand.
ATTGTATTCATGCCGTCGTTTTTGTACAGGTGGTAGACTTTCCCGTCGAGGACGAACCGGCCCCGGGATACTCTCTGCGCGACACGACCGGTCACCGGCCCGAAGTAAAGGGTATCGTTCTGCGTGCCAACATGATCAGGAAATTGGAGATCCGGAGTAGCGAGCCCAAGGGAACGAACACTCATCATGTTTTACTTTTCTTCTCTTTATATTATACAACCACACATTAGCTTGAGAATGTACAGTAGCAGCATGCATGCTGCCCACATGTTAGCAGCTGACACTGACGTGGTACTGGTTACAGTTACAGATATTGTTTGGGGAATTAAAGTGGGATTCCATCCAATTCTAAACGCTACAACGAATTGTCATTCTCTACCAGCTCAAAGCCTGACGGCTTGTGGCTGAGCCTTTCTGGCTACGATTTGGTTGGTGGCGAATATTGTGGCTCATGTTTTAAAAGTTCTCTTGGCGTGCTGTGCTGCAGTCCTGTGTACTTTTTGGACTAGGAAAAAATTGAGAGAGGTACTAGAATGATTGCATGAAGACACGCGCGAAACAAAATAGAACACTAAACTGCGTCCTAAGCAGCCTCTTTATATATTAGATAAATGTGAATTGTTGAAATGGCGGATCCGAGTGATTGCTTAAAAAACACAGATAAGTGGTCCAATGTCTGCTAGTTTACTGTTTTCTAGAAGTTGTCACTTCATTGTTTAACATGGTTACTTTTTAATACTATTATCGTCTTAATGTCATGTCCAGAACAATTGAGAGTGGGATACATGTAAGAGACATTATTATCTGTAAAGTACCATAATCAAATTGATGCATGGTTGTCAACTTCTTGAGTTCCGAGAACTAGCTTGTTTCTGCTTAGGTAGGAGTATTTTCTACGGTTAACAAGATAACTAAACTCTATTTTTCTTGGATCACGCACCATTTCTTGAAACTGAACTTAGTCATGTTCATGAACAGTGGACGTGGTTACTATCATATAACAAGGAAATTAGCAAACGAACGTAAACTAGTAGTATGATAAATTTCGTGTGAAGTAATTCAGCACAAAAGGCCTGGAATCAACTGAGTTCCGATATAAGCTCTTACCGAACTAGTAGTGTATCAAAGAGAAAAGCATATATACTACTGAAACTGAAAAAAATCAGAAACGGTTCTTGGTGATCTTACAACGTATTCAGCAATGGTGTCTTTGCCAAGGACGACATCAGCCAAATTCCCTGCGAGAACAGCAAGCCGTGAATCATACTGTACCATCTTAGTAGCTCTTCGAAAAGAAGAAAGATTTCCCAACAATGGCCACCATAAGCAGTGATAAGAAAGGAATCCACCCGGCCCGCACCTTTGGAGTCGGGGAGGACGACGGACATGACTCTGGCGCCCAAGTTGGTGATCTTGACGGAGAAATCCCCCCTCCTGAGCTCGTACACGCCGACCATCTTCCTCGTGCCGGCGGCGCCGTTGGCCAGCCCGGCAAGGCACAGGCACAGCAGCGCAACGAACAGCTCAGCTCTCGCCATGTCGTGCGGCCAACACTAGCTAGCTTAGCTAGCCAGCACTGTTGCAGTTGGAGCGGGTGGCGTGGGCGTGCTGACTGCTGAGTGATAGCCTGGGCATTGATCTCCTGATTAATATAGATGGATATCAGTGTCGTGTAGATTTGGCTTAGTCAAGCGTTGGGGTGGCCAGCATGGGGCCGCGCTCGCGTGCCCGTTTGTTCGCATCCCATAATTTTCCTTGTCCGGTTGCTCCCCTAGCCGTGTCATACGTCGTTCTCTGTGAGGGAAAGGACGGCAGAAGCACTATTTCCCTTTTTTTGTAACTTTCTTTAGAAAAAAAAAACTGGCTTGCCTCATGCTTATATTGCGATTACGATTCCTAAACTCTTCTTTTCCTCAACCATTTCTAAAACTTGCAAATCAGGGTCATCTAATACCAATCAACTCGCACCGAATTAAAGCATCAAGGAAGACTATACAACTGTTGTATATATTTTGTAGATAATGGAATAATTGTTCGGCCTTCTCCTCATTGAGGATAGAGTCCAATTACAATATTATGACTGCCTCACCCACAGCAAAAAATTTAGATAAACATGAAAGGAATACACCAACAAAAGTTCGAATGACTACTTTATTAGACAATAATTCTATTTACTAAATCTTCATCCATGGTTCGCAAAAACTTACATGACCATCGTCGCGAATGACTGGCATGCCTCCGTTAGCATGGTAGCGTCTTCTTCACGCATGTGCAGCTGAGCTCTAAAGTAGAGTCAGTGAGTTCCTCTGTAAAGTACCTATATATACGTTTTCAAGGAAGATTTGTTAAAAAAAAAGTGTTATTTCTACCATTTCATATGATCCAACAAATAGCAGAAGCACCCAGTAGCATGAGGTTTTGTGTTTCTTTATTTATTTCTAGTAACCAATCATTAAACATGTGATTGATACTATATGGACTATTGAAAATAAAAGTAAAGTGCACTGCTCATCATATAAACTATGCATAATGATAATCAAAGAAGAGATGTTGGATTGTTCTTGGTTATGGCATAATGCACATTGATTGTTACCATTCCAGTTGTGTCTAGCCAAGTTATCCTTTGTTAACACAACCTCTCATTGAGATATTATATGAATATTTTGATCTTTAAAGATAGTTTGAGTCTCCATACCTTCTTAGAACGTCTAACATTAGTATTATAAGTCATAGCATAATACATAGAACGGACTAAGAAAATACTATTTCGTTGTAAATCCCAACGAAAAATATCTGTCTCTCCATTAAGTCTAATATGGACAATCCGACTAACTACTAAATTGTTTCAAAGGACTAGGTTCTGATCAATAAAACTCCTTCTAAAAGAGATATTAAGTGGTATAGTACCAAAAACAATAGTAACTGTTAAATACAAGGAAGGGTATTGTTGTTTAAGTATGAAACTATCCAGCCATTTATCCTTTCAAAATCTGATGTTTTTCACATTATTCAGGTGGAGACTGCCAAAGCTTAGGAAGTGTTCTTTACTTTCATAAAACCCGACCAAAAGTGAGAATCCCCATGTTTCTTTTACACTTCGGTAATTGTTCTATTAGCTAAATATTGAAGTAAACCGTTGTATACATGTACTCCCATCCAATTAATTATGTTAGTAGTAGTCATAGCTAATAGCGTGCACACATGCATGCGAGGCAAACGTATCAAAGTCGTAATGGCTTCTTGATCAACCTATTCTCTTTTGTATCATATTGACGTCTCGTGATTTCATCTCTCATCTGAACCTGAAAAATTAACAGTACGTACTTACTTTTTCTGAGCCCAAAAAGACTGTTGTCCCTTCCTGCCTCTACACCTCTTGGCATCCTTTGAGCCTAAAGAAGCAAACACTCCACTTCATACTTGTCCACTCTCTCCTCTCCTCTCCAAGCCCAAAGGAGATCTTGTCTCCCGCAAATCAATGGGCATCTTTTGCATTGTTTGCCTCCATTATCGACATATGTACACATAAACACACAAAATACTGTAAAGGTAGGAAAGCATGATGAAAGAAAACAGAAAAAAAAAGAGAGAAAGGGCAGTACTTTTCTGTGACTTAGGGTCCTTATCGTGCAATTACTCTAGCTCATAGTAGTTTTATGAGTCATTACCACTTGGTAACCTAATTTGAACTTAGATTGGTATTTTAGAGTATACAACTATATATCACTATAAAGTACAAATAAACAAATAAAAGAGTATAGAGAGGACCAACTCTGCATTTCAAAATATTATGATTTTCCCTATCAAACTCCTCCCAATAACAGGGAAATTGAAATATTTAGATTTAAAAATTGTAAAAAATCTTTATTCGACTGTAAACTTTTTATGCAAAGATAGTATTGTCTTATATCTAATACTGTAGGTCTGAGAAAACTTGACATACAAGTGCACATCCAAGTGATACAACACAGACTTATAAGAATGGCTTGAAAGTCTTAGCCCCTACTAGAATATAAAATTGAAAACTCTTCTCCTCATATGCATTACTTCTTGTTGGTTATAGAATTTGGTGAAGGGTTTTTGGTTAGCATTTGTCAGCCTTTTGCTCTCAGGACATCTACTAAAACATTACGTATAAAATTTTATTAAATATTCTCCAACATATGGGTGTGGTTCTATAACCTATGTAAAACTTATATGAACAATTGTTTTTTTATTGACACTATAAATAAAATACAAATTGAAAATGCAGCTATCGGGACAAATACAGCCACACCCAATTTTCTCATGGTTATGGGCTTCTTCCTGCCAATGGAAACACAAAGTCTTTTTTTGGTTGCTGCTAAATGATAGGGTCAACACAAGAGGCCTGCAAAGAAGAAGAAATATGGATCTTGACTTTTATTCATGTGAACTTTGTATTCTGCAAAGAGAGGAAACACTTCGACATCTTTTCCTAAGATGTGCTTTTGCTAAGAGGTGTTGGCAACTCATTGGAATTTCTTACCCAAATACAATTCAACCTCTGCAAGTTTTTTCCATCTTCAAAAGGAGATTGCAGGTTCCATTTGCAATGGACATAATCATCATAATGACATGGAGTATTTGGACTACTCGTAATGACTGGATTTTCACTGAAGAAGATCCATCGATGGAAAAATGCAAGATAAAGTTTATAAGTGATTTTATTCTCCTGTTGCATAGGGCTAAGCAGCGTCATATTCCACAAATACAAAAATTTGTAATAGGACTCTGTTTTAGTTTTCTTTTACTTTCTAAAAACTCTTGTACCTTCTTTGTTTATTTTAATATATATTTAATCTATAGGGTTTAGGCCCTCCAATTCTGTCAAAAAAAATGCAGCCATCAAAAATACCATCTACCATAAATTTGTACAATCTAGCACTAAGATGGCAATCCAAAATTGAGGCTCCCATTTGGTTTGCAGAGAGAATGGACAACCGCGCGCTCACTGATGGGGTGAAAAAAGATAGATTGGAGGAACTAGAAAACATCACAGCGACATATTCTTTGATCTAAAGGATAAAAAGTCGGGTGCTTCATGGGCCTTTAAGAGCAAGTCTAATGGTTTCGTCAGCCCACCGGTTGAATCCAGCCCGCTGTGGTTGCAGACCTCACCAGAATTTAATGCAGAGTGGTGAGCCCAATAGCAGCTGTTGTAGTGCCTTTTCGTCTGCTCGAGTGAGCGTTTCACGAGTCGTTCGCTTCATTCTCTCTCCTGCTTTTTCTCCCTTCCACGTAGGATTTCGCCTGCTCTCCGTCGATCATAATACTTGCTCTAACAGCCAACCGACCAATACATGGCCGAAATTATTTTTATTTATTGTACATCGTGGTTCACTCAGAACGAGAACTTGAACACCATATCGTGCCTGTACACCTGGCCTGGCCTGAGTGTCTGCGACGGGAACTCCGGGTGGTTCACCGCGTCGACGTACCCCATCGTCTCCAGGCAGAACCCGCCGTACTGGTTGTACACTTTGCCGTCCTTTCCCTTGGTGTTGTTCAGCCAGTTGCCCGTGTACAGCTGCATCGTTGGCTGGTTCGCCCACAGCTCCATCGCCCTGCCGGACGCGCCGTCTCGTGCCACTGCAACCGGCCGCATGCCCTCCCCGTCGATAACGTAGTTGGCGTCGTACCCGACGATGCGGCCGCCCATGACCTTGCGGATGCGTGCCCCGATCGGCGTGGGCTTCCGGAAGTCGAGAGGCGTCCCGGCCACGGGCTCGACGCGGCCGGAAGACGGGAGAAGCTCCTCGTCCAGCACAGTGTGCCGCGACGCGAAGAGCTGGAGAGTGTGGCCAAGCACGTCGCCGCTGCCATGCCCGCCCAGGTTCCAGTACGCGTGCAGCAGGAAGTTCACCGGCGTCGCCTTGTCCAGCGCCGTCGCGTTCATGTGCACGCCCAACGTGTACGGACTCGACAGCCGGTACGTCACGTACGCGTCAACGGCCCCCGGGAATCCTGTGCGTCACATCATACGTACATCGATTTAAAGCTTTCATTCATCAGAAGATAAATTAAGCCAAGCCTGGATCCGTGTTTGCCATTATTATTGTACCTTGCTCCCCGTCGAAGCTGTGGTAGTACAAGGTGATGTATGGGGAGTCGCCGCTGCCGACGTACTCCTTCACAGTCCAGATGCTTTTGCTAAACCCTCTGCCGCCGCCTGAATCAACGAACGGACACAGACCGTTTACTGATACAGTAGTATATAGTATGATAACGATGTCCTGTCACAGCAGAGCAATCCTGCGCGCATACCGTGAATCGTATTATTTCCGTCGTTCCGGTACAGATGGTAGACTTTTCCGTCGAGGACGAACCGGCCCCGGGCTACTCTCTGTGCTACGCGGCCGGTCACCGGCCCAAAGTAAGAGGTGTCGCTCTGCGTAGCAAGATCAGGCTGAATGCGGTCAAGTTGAGTAGCAGGCTCAAGGAAACGGTCATCCTTTTACTTTTCTTCTCTTTATTATCATTGCGACCACACACATTATCGTATGCTCCTCGCGTTTATCTAGCCGACATTGACATTTCCAAATGCTACAACGAATTGTCACAATCTACCAGCTCAAAGCCTTGACGGCTTCTGGATGAGCCTGTCTGACTACGGTTTGGTTGGTGGCGGAATATTTGTACGTCAAGCTTGGAAAGTTCTCTTGGCGTGGTGCAGTCAGGTGTACTTTTTAGACTAGAAAAACTTCAGGCTGAGAGGCTAGAATAATTGCATAAAGACACGCGCGAAACATAACAGAACAACTAATCCGTATTTGCTAAATACATTGTACCATGAATTTATTCAAGGTCGTGGACAGTTCAGTGCGCAAAAGGTGGAGAACCAAGAGGGTTCAGACATAAGCTCGAATCTTGGCAGAAAACGAAAGAAGCGGACTAGTATAGGATATCTTAAGGATTATTTGATTTGTGATGCAAATATGTTTATCAAAAAGGCACAATGCTGGAAGAACAAAAAACGGGTTCCTGGTGATCTTACGACGTAGTCAGCGATGGTGTCTTTGCCAAGGACGACATCAGCCAAATTTCCTGCGAGGACAGCAAGCCTTCAATTGTACAATCTTGTGAAAAGAAGTGAGATATTTCTCAACAATGGACATCAGAAGCGGTGAAAACAGAAGCAAGAACTCAACCCGTACCTTTGGAGTCGGGAAGGACGACGGACATGACTGTGGCGCCCCAGTTGGTGATCTTGACGGAGAAATCACCCCTCCGGAGCTCGTACACACCAACCATCTTTCTCGCGCCGGTGGCCGGCCCGGTAAGGCACAGGCACAGCAGCGCAACGAACAGCCCAACTCTCGCCATGGCGTGCACCCGTGCGGTCAATACTAGCTAGCTAGCCAGCACCTTTGCAGATCAGCAGATGGCGAGAACGTGCAAGTGATAACCTGGGCAGATCGCCTTATTAATAGAGACGGGTAATCAGAAATCGTGTGGATTTGCATGCCTTTAGGCTTAGTCAAATGTCAATTGTTGGGGCTGGACCAGCATGCGCCCGCACGCGTGCCGGTTTGTTCGCATCCCACGCCACAATTGTCCATGTCCAATTGCTCCCCGGGCGTGTCGTCGTCCTCTGTGGGAGCTGCATTTTGATGAATTACATTGAACCTAGGCGACAGCAGCATGTTTGGCCTACGGCTGAAGTTGAACTGTGCTTATGAGTACCGCACAGATTTATTCGCAACAGGATTGACCAGAGAACAATGGTTAGTACACAGACATGAAGCAGAAAGGCATCAACTATTTGCAAATTATCTTGGAAACAGGAATTATTGTTTACACCCTTCCAGATCGCACAACAACTCAGTCACAAGTGATCTTCCAGAACCCCCAAGTTAAGACGAGCTAGCTACTAGAACGAGAACTTAAACACCATGTCATGCTTGTACACGCCACCGGGCCTGAGGATCACCGACGGGAAGTTGGGGTGGTTCACAGCGTCGGGGAACCCCTGCGTCTCCAGGCACAGCGCGCCGTACTGCCCGTACACCTTTCCCCCCTTTCCCACGACGTGGTCGAGGAAGTTGCCCGTGTAAAACTGCACCCCGGGCTGGTTCGCCCACAGCTCCATCGCCCTGCCCGACACGCCGTCCCGGACCACGGCCACCTTCCTCATCGCCCCGGACTCGCCGTCGACGGCGTAGTTGGTGTCGTAGCCGTACACGCCGGCCTTGCCGCCGTAGATCTGGCGCACGTGCGCGCCCACGGTGGTCGGGGACCGGAGGTCGTAAGGCGTCCCCGCCACGGGCACGACACGCCCCGTCGGGATGAGCGACGCGTCCACGGGCGTGTACCGCGACGCGAAGAGCTGCACGGTGTGGTGGAGGACGCCGTCGCCGCCGCTGCCAGCGCCGCCCAGGTTCCAGTACGTGTGCTGCGCCAGGTTCACCGGCGTCGCCTTGTTCAGCGCCGTCGCGTTCATGTGCACGCTCAGCACGTAGGGGCTCGACAGGTGGTACGTCACGTACACGTCCACCGCGCCTGGGAACCCTGTTTCACAACAGACACCAGCAGGGGACATGTTTCATTGCATTGTATCTAACGCTTGCTGGTGATTGTCAACTACAAGGACACGACGTGACCATGTGCAATGGTTTTCGATTAACAAATTAAACGGCAGAGCGAAGCGACCTACTCCTACTTGGTTACTTCTATAAGAGCATCTCCAATAGAGTTGCTAAATGTGGATCAAAGGACTGCATGATAATGCTGTGAGGTGTGAGCTATGCTATTTCATTGCGGGCGGACATGTTCTGACCAGTAGAAAGTGTCAATATTGTGTATCAGTAAGGGATACTCATGAACAAATTAATCTGCCATCATGGGACGATACAGAAAAAAAAAAGCAAAAAAGAATATTTGTAGTTATTTCAGTGTCCTGTTTTGAGATGTACTCCCTTATTAATTTTAAAGTTGTTATTCATAGACAACAATTTTTTGTTTAGTTTTGAACTAGATTTGTTGTTATACCGGTATCACTACTGATGTCCTAGAACTTAAAATTATCTCGATGGCAAAAAGGAAATAAAGAAGTGCAGACAAGTGGAATTAATTGTCACTGGTCAACATTTGTATTGATGTTAGTACCTTCTTCTCCATCGAAGCTGTGGTAGTACAACGTGATGTGTGGGGAGTCACCACCACCCACGTACTCCTTCACCGTCCATATAACCTTGCTGAAACCCCTGTGCCCACCTGAAGAACCAGCAATACATTAGTAACCCATTGCTCATGGTCGTAGAGAGCACCATGGAGTTCTTATCTTGCATTGTGAACAAAGCCTTCTATAAGTCTCTGATCTCTGAAGCATACCATGAAGTGCGTTCTTGCCGTCGTTGGGATACAGATGATAGACTTTTCCATCCAGCACAAACCGCGCATTAGCGACTCTGTTTGCTACTCGTCCCACGAGCGCTCCAAAGTAACTGGAACCATTCTGATTATCAGAATTCAGAAAACAAGGTCAAACGAAGTTAAATTTACACATTGAGAAGAAATGTGGAAACAATGGAGTACTGTGGAATGTCCTTCTCTTTCATTACACATCTAGTGATTTTTTCATGCCTAACAGGCTGCCAAAGTTTGCTTTCTGAAAAGGATTGCATATATAAACTAAAAAAAAAATGCTCTGTCCTATTGTCACGAGAGTGGAGAGTTTGCTTGTGGTAATGCTGTTTCTAGAACTGTTGCTCGATTGCAGAGAGAAATCGATGTGCGCAAAGAAGTCAAGCTTCTAAAGACAAGTAACACTGCAAAAGAGGCACCACATGGTCAAGCTGTTTCCCTTAGCTCACACTATCTCACGGGTAACATGGCTAGCAACATAAAGGAAACTGCGTCCAACTAACCTTTTTTGTTTTCATGATCTTCAGAATTAGTTCCCATTTTCTCTATATATATTTTCATTTTGCCCTGTGCAGTTGTAGAACCTATTCTATGACAGTGATACGTGGCGAATACATGTCAATTTTCTGTGAGATTGTTTTCTATGTATGGGACCTCCTCGAGTAGAAAACTGAACTCAGACTGAAGGCGACATAGGTCCCGGGGGACCGGTTCATGAACTTGTTGATTGACTAGTTGTTAGTGTTCTCTCTTTTTTTTCCAGGCTGTGCAGATATAAATAGGTGAAAATTAGAATTTGATAAAAAAAAATCTTCTCCTTAATGTAATGAACACACAATCTCGTGTTGGTTCACTCGGGAGGAGAAGAAGTTGATGACACATATTCAGATTGTGTGTTCATTACGTTTCACTAATCTTAAATCTGAATCCATCAAGTCTGTAGAGAAGAACGGGAGTACGTGTGATCCGTGAGCGTACCACATATTCAGCGATGGTGTCGTAGCCGAGGGCAATATCAGCCAGATTCCCTGCAAAAGAGACGCAGGCCATCAGCAAAAAAAACAGAACACTGTACTCGAAGCAAGGACTGGTTGCAGAACAGTGTGGACGCCACCGGATTGAGAAACGGAGAAGGGAAAGCGCGGCACGCACCTGTGGAGTCGGGCAGGACGACGGAGGTGATGGTGGCGCCCCAGTTGGTGACCTTGACAGAGAAATCGCCCTTCTTGAGCTCGTACACCCCGACCATCTTCCTCCCCGCCGCCGCATTGGCGCCGCCGAGGGCCGCGACGACGCAGCAACACAGCGCGAGGAGCAGCGGCACTCGAGCCATCGTCGTCGGGTGTGGCAGCGTTCGTGCCCTACTGCAGCTTATCTGTAAGTGTAAGGAAAGGCGGAGGCGGAGACGGAAGGGGCGACCGACCCGACGAGTCGACAACAGCTGATGGATATCCGGTCAAAGATGTAGGAGGGGGACGCTACGCGATGCGAAGATAAGGTGGTGCCAAAATTGAAGTGTTTGTTTTCTGCTCCCAAATTGTCAAGAGGCGCTTGCCTGGAGTTTCCCCTCGTCTGTCGTCTGCCACGAGCTCAGTCGCCGCGCCTGCCCATCCCAGCGGCGTGCGTCTCTTTCGTGGACTGGTGTTGGGGCCGGCCGCCGGCACATGCGGATGGATGGTGTTGGTGCCCGTGGCCGGCGAATATTCTCGCGACCTCGTGCGTGCGTGCCTGCCCAGGCATGATTATGGTCCACGCCGCTGGACCTCATCAGATCTACACCTGCGCTGAGCGAGCAACAGAGTGCGGCGGCAACGAACAGCTCTGTGGGTGTGCTACAGCTATGCAGCGGATCACTCGGCGCGATTAGCGTTTTGTGCGTGTAAAATAGACGGGCACGGCCGTGTTGTTTTGTTAAATCAAAAAATGCCTGGATTCGGTGGTGTCGTGCACGGGACTGAGAGGATCCGTAGCGACGGGATGAGGCGCCGAGGGACTGATGAGGTGAGCAAACAAGTCGTAAGATCATATCCGTTCGGCGACAACGATGGTGACCAGGGAAGACTGGAGCTGGACTGGGATGCGGGCGAGGTTCACACCGGAAAGTGATGGCAGCAGCGTCTTCTGATACAAGGTTCGGCTTCGCTGAGCAGCCAGCGGCCTGGATTTTTGGGGCAAGCGGGCCACGGGGTTGCGTCTAGTATTCAGGTCCCAAACACATGAGTAGTATGCCTCATGAGTCCAAACACGCCAGATTTTTGTCAGCAGGAAACATTCAACACAGAGGAAATGTAAAAAACCAGTGTCCAGTAACTTGTCTTTTAGTGTTACACAAACACAGCCGACCTTATTCTTACGACACAGATGGCGGCGGCGAACGAGGTAACCTAATGGTGTCTAAACACTCTGCCTCGTGCAGTAAAAGTAACTAGCTAGTAGGAGGATAACTTGACAAGCATGTTGTGCCTGTACACCTGGCCAGGCCTGAGGATCACCGACGGGAAGTTGGGGTGGTTCACCGCATCCGGGTACCCCTGCGTCTCCAGGCACAGCGCGCCATACTGCACGTACACCTTCCCGCCTTTCCCCTTCTCGTTATTCAGCCAGTTGCTGGTGTAGAGCTGCACGCCGGGCTGGTCCGCCCACACCTCCATCTTCCTCCCCGACGCCGGGTCCCGCACCAGCGCCACGCGACGGAACCCCTTGCCGGCGCCGTCCACCGCGTAGTTGATGTCGAACCCGGCCATGCCGGCGCCGGAGACGAGCTTGATGCGGGACCCCAGCGGCGTCGGGGACCGGAGGTCGTAGGGCGTGCCCGACACGGGCGCGATCTCGCCCGTCGGGATCATGGTCGACTGGTTCACGGGCGTGTACCGCGACGCGAACAGCTGGATGACGTGGCGCAGCACGTCGCCGCTGCCGGCGCCGGCGAGGTTCCAGTACGCGTGGCTCGCCAGGTTCACCGGCGTCGCCCGGTTCAGCGCCGTCGCGTTCATGCGGATGCGGAGGTCATAGGGGCTCCATAGCTGGTACGTCACGTACACGTCCAAATCGCCCGGGAATCCTGCATCCAAACACATCATATATATATATATATATATATATATATATATATATATATATATATATATATATATATATATATATATATATATATATATATATATATATATATATATATATATATATATATATATATATATATATATATATGATACGCATCATCGTGTTCGTTCTGCGTGGAAGTAACTAGTAGCGGGAAAGAGTCAACTCATTGGATTGAGTGAACTGAAGATACACAACACTACAACTTCTTCTACGAGTGGATCGATGACACAATTAGGTGCAAATCTGTGTTGCTGTTTTACCTTGCTCTCCGTTGAAGCTATGGTAGTAGAGCGTGACGTACGGGGAGTCACCACCGGGCACATGCTCCTTCACCGTCCAGATGACCTTGTGGAACCCTCTATTGCCGCCTGATGAACAGAGCATCCATTCAGCAGAGCAAGGTTACACTAGCACTGACATTTTGGTCACATGCCGCATGGTGATTCAAGCATGCATGAGGACATGAGGTTGAAGAAAGCAAAATAAGATCGTCCGAATGAAGGGGCTACCGTGAAGTACAGTCGATCCATCTTTGTTCAGACGGTAGGTTTTTCCGTCGATAACGAACCGGCCATTGGCGATTCTGTTGGCTACCCGTCCTACCACGGCTCCGGAGACAGAACCTTTCTCCTGATTGAGCAAAGTGCATAATAAGTTTTAAACCTGAAAATCTAGTTCAGAGAAGAAGAAGAAGAAAATTTGCGCTCCGTTTGGTACTACAGTAGCTTCTCAAAAGTACCGTTTCAGTAATGAATAGCAAATAGCAACAGGCTTTCAGTCCGTCTTCTGAACCACAGAAACTGCAATGCAAATTTAGTCTGCTTTATTTTCATGTGGAACTTTTTTGTCGCAGTTGTTTTGGTTTTGGCGATTCTTATAACTTTATTATGCAAACAAGAAAAACGAGAATGTTCTTCTAACCGCACAGTAGAGAATTAAACTGTGCTGGACACCGGAGGAACACACTTATATTTACTCCTCTATAAATGGTGAAAAATAAAACAGAGATCTGCGACTTTACCACGTATTCTGCAACGGTGTCATACCCAAGGACGACATCCCCCAAGTTCCCTACACCAAGAAAGAATACAGATTTCTTGTTTATATCACATACTCGTATGCAAATGGATTCATGGAAGAAAGGAAACCATACCTTTGGAGTCAGGAACAATGACGGACACGAGGGCAGCTCCCCAGTTCGTTATCTTGATGGAGAAATCTCCCTTCTTGTTCTTGAGCTCATAGAATCCAACCTTCTTCTTGGCCGCGTCAGCACCACTGGCAAATGCAAGGTACAACAGCAAAGAAACACATAGCACTGCAGCTCTAGCCATTGGGCCACACAGTGGTAGCTCAGATTAGTCTGCGCCTTAGAAGAGGAGACATGTAATGACTAGATGCCCTCACCATTCTCTTCTCCAATCTCTTTTCTAGTGCTGTCAGACAATTCTTTCTAGTGCTGTCAGACAATTCTTTCTTTGTTCTGGAGATCCGAGAGTTGGTTAGTATATGGCCATTAGTCTTATATGTTGATGATTCAACCTTTCCCTTTTATTCTAGTAGTGTCCTCATTAGTTTCAATGCATGTGGCTTTCCTTGACATGGGTGTGCTGGGTTACTACTGAGTTGAATCAGTAGCTTCATTGTAAGTTGGGTTGTAACCTCTTGAGGTCAAGGCCGGAACCTTTTTCCATTATCTAAAAAATGTGGCTTTTTTTCGAAGGACAGCTGGCATCTTTTATATAGATGTCAAACCCTAAAAGAAAACTTCATTCTGGAACATAGGGCATAATTTTTTTTCTGGGACTTTACTAGCAAGCAAAAACATTATTAAGTTATTCCAATTTTTTGTTGAAGACAATCTAATGAAAAAACAATGTGAATACTAGGGAGCTAGTTTGGTGAGCCGCACACTTATACGGCTAGAATAAAAAATCAAAATATAATGTTATTATCACCAATCCAATTATATCGTATTGTATTATATGCCTCAAATTATTCTTGTCATTTCACCGTCATTTTTTTATGAATATTAGGGTAATAAATTGACACTTAGGTTTTCAGGTTAATTTTCTAATGATAATGCTGAGTAATTTAGAAAAAAATGCATTAGTACATTGTATTAGTCTCAATTTTTTATGATGGCAGTGATAAAGCAACCCTAGATGTTGATCACTATAAATAGTGTTAAAATGAGTGTATTATTGTATTAACATATGAATTAATTACAATATGTAAACGGGGAAGAGCGTTATTTAGTATAGCGGAATATGCCCTATTCGACTTCCATCTCATATCATATCAATGATGCAGAAGCATGAACAATAGCCCTGTATCTTTGGCGCATTTCTATCCTCTTACTGTAACCACACCTTTGGATCCACGTTTCTAAGATGGTGGACTGCGTGGACATAATTAAGAGCAACATTGTACTAGTCTTGTCATGTCATCATTATTTTTTCTATGACTACTACAGTAATTTAAAAAGTTATAATTAGGAAATTTAAATTTCTTATTATTTGTATTATTATTGATATTGTGTACTTTAGGAAAGATATGCAAAATATTATAGTGATAATTTTTCTATGGCTATGCGTAAATTTTTTTCATTAATTCTTCTTCTTTTTTATAATTGAGATCAAATACAATAATTTTTTTCACCCAAATATATATGTAGTATATAAAAAAATCGATCGAGGTAAGGCGATCTCCACGACTCATTTTATAAAGAAACTCAACCTTCTTCGATCAAAAGAATTCATGAACCTTGACAGTCGTCTCCTATGGTTTAGTGCTTAACTCATGCTTTAAACCCATTACATACATATGGTCCACTATCATAGGTGTGAGGCCTCACACCTAAATCCATTCAAGTTTTTGGAAAAAAAAAAGGTTTGATTAGAGTAAACATAAACTTGGATCATGGAAGACTAGCGCACGTGAAGAACATTTTTGTCACTATCAGGGATTAGAAAACCGTAATAGTGTTGATTTTTTCTCTCACTAAAAATGATCGGTAAACCAAAAAACCAATAAAAAACCGTTTTGCAATAGTACACAAGATCAGTTTTTGCGATAGAATACCGTGAACAGTTTTTGAACCTATGGCTACTATAGGCCAAGAACGCCCCAGCCGCAGTCAACTGCATATGGAAGACTAGCGCAGGCCACAAGGTATGGCAGCGCGCTCTGAACATTGCACAGTCAGCTGCATCACCTCCGTTGCAGAAGGTCTGGGCGTCTGGCGCTCAACGCCTGGAACGGTACGAGTTCTCGGCAGAAAACAAGTGGCCACTGCTCAGAGCGCGACCGCCTTCATCCTTCGGGGAACTGACACGCCCAACCCACTCGGAAATTCTGAACTCGCAACGCGTCCCACGGCTCGGGCTTACGCGTTACCGGAGCACTGCCACAGACGAGTCGGTCGTGGTGGGGTGGAAAACATCCAGCACAAGGAAGCACCACATTTGTTACGCGGCCACCGTAATCAAACAGGATATTACACATGAGCAACCTGCAGCGCCCTCGCCACATATTGGTCCGTTGACGACCTTATTATTACAACACATCTGACAAGTAGATCACTTAGTGCGAGAACTTGAAGAGCATGTCGTGCTTGTACACGCCGCCGGGCCTGACGATGACCGACGGGAAGTTGGGGTGGTTCACGGCGTCGGGGAACCCCTGCGTCTCGAGGCACAGCGCGTCGTGCTTCTGGTACACGGCACCAGCCTTGCCCTTCTCGTCCTTCATCCAGTTGTTGGTGTAGAGCTGCACGCCGGGCTGGTCCGCCCACAGCTGGAACGCCCGGCCCGACTTCGGGTCACGCACGTACGCCACCGGCCGGAACCCGTCGCCCTGCACCTCGTAGTTGATGTCGTACCCGACCGCGCCGCCGCCGGAGACGAGGTTGATCCGGGACCCCAGCGGCGTCAGCTGCCGCAGGTCGTAGGGGGTTCCCGCAACGCCGGCGATCTCGCCCGTCGGGATCATCACGTTGTCGACGGGCGTGTACCGCGACGCGAACACCTGGATGAGGTGGCCCAGCACGTCGCCGCTGGCGTGCCCGCCCAGGTTCCAGTACGCGTGGTTCACGAGGTTCACCGGCGTCGCCTTGTTCAGCGCCGTCGCGTTCATGCGGATGCGCAGGTCGTAGGGGCTCGACAGCTCGTACGTCACGTACACGTCCAGGTCGCCCGGGAATCCTGCAAGCACCATCGCCATGTGAGACAACGTGGAAGCAAGTGCGAGAAGTCAGCGCATTGGCACGTCTTCGACTAGTCACAAACTAATCCTATCACGTCAAGAGATGATGAAATTGACTTTTGGGGGCGGCTGCCAGCTATATATATTCAAAGTTGTGAGTATATATTATTTTTCCAGCATGTGATTCCGCTCTGCTTACCTTGCTCGCCGTCGAAGCTGTGGTAGTAGAGCGTGATGTACGGGGAGTCACCACTTGGGACGTACTCCTTCACCGTCCAAATGACCTTGCTGAACCCGCGGTGGCCACCTAATCAAACAACGGCAACAGGACTATACTATTATCTGATTCCGATCAACGGCGCATCGGGATGGCACATGCATGAGCTTGAAAAAACCGTACCGTGAAGCGCGTTCTTGCCGTCGTTGATGTAGAGGTGGTAGGCTTTTCCGTCGAGGACGAAGCGGCCCTTGGCGACCCTGTTTGCTACACGTCCGACAAGAGCTCCGAAGTAGGAAGAACCGTTCTGTTTGTGCAGATTAGAGTACAGAGCACAGCTTCAAACAAGAAGCAGTCGGATAAAAAAAAAAACACTTTTCCAACTTTTGAGGAAGAACAGGAAAGCTGCTTCGCACTTCTCAGTCGACACTTTCATGAGGAATTTTTCAGTTTATTCCATTTCTTTTAGTTTAGATTCACTTAGGTTCAACTTGATGGGAGGAAGGGTGAACTTACAGTACACTGTAATTGAGTGACCAATAGACGAAAGACAAACGAGCAGCGTGTTTGGTTTTAATATTGACGGGTTAACCTATGTTGAACATCGGAGGACAGGCAACAGAGAGATGTAAAACTCTGAAAAAAAAACAGAGATGTGTGATCTTACCACAAATTCGGCAACGGTGTCATACCCAAGGATGACATCGGCGCTGTTACCTTCAGCAAGAAATCAACCAGACATGTTAACCAATATTTTATTTTTGCTATCACAATTCACAAAGCATCACGCGAATCTGAGTTCTTGCCAGACACCAGGGAAGCAATACCTTTGGAGTCAGGGGCGATGACAGATATGAGGGTGGCTCCCCAGTTGGTGACCTTGATGGAGAAGTCTCCCTTCTTGTTCTTGAGCTCATAGGCCCCAACCATCTTCCTGGCCGCATCAGCGCTGCCGGTCGATGCCAGGCACAGCACCAGAGCAAGAGGGAGCAATGCTGCTCTAGCCATTGCACAACCGTGTTACAGAGGGGAGAGAAGAAATGATGTCTCTACAACAAGTGTCACATAGTATGTATATGTAGCAGATGGAGATGGCAAGCTGATCTTCTTCGTTTTCTGCTTACAAGTCTTAAAAAAAAAATAGAGGTCAGAGCTTTGCATTCCCATGCTGGCACACAGTACTTCCTTCTCTCTTTTTTTCGCCACTTGAGATCTGACATCTGCACTTAGAATTTTCGTTTCATCGTTTACTTTCCTCTCATTATTCATCTGCATATGGCGTCTCTTTCAGAGATCTGCCAGGCGTGCACACATGCGGGATATATTAAGTTTGGTTCAGCCTGTAGTTTTGACCAGATTTGCAGATCAAATGGGCAAGTTTTGTGATCCACCGCAATTTGTAAATCACCCTTTGTGGTTACCAAGTTCAATTAAAATTAGCGATCGACGGGGTCAGTGCTTCAAGAAACTGCATTTCTAAACGATAGGATTACTTTGCAGGAACCATGTAAACTAAGCAAATTAATCCAATGAGTATCAGGAACAAAAGGATTCAGTTATTGGCGGATCACACAACTAGCTGATAGGCTTAACACCCTGGATGCAATTCGAAGGAGTTGAGACCAACAAAATTTGATGAGAACAACAATGCTCAAATAGATAAGAGTAGCATAACAGCTACACAAATTTGATAACACGAACCAACATGCCAATTGCCAAAAGCGTTTAGAATAATTGACACACTCTCTAGTGTGGAAAGGAATGAATAATTATCTCAAACTATTCAGAGGAGGCCCACAAAGTCACGACCCACCATATTCCTAAAGGACAATAATGCACAAACAAATAAGAACAGTACAACAAATACAAAAATTTTATTGCAGTACTGACTACAATCTGAACCGACATACCAAAAGGGTCCACAACAGTTACAACAGCGACCATTTTACAATGGACTAGCCATACACGACCCATTTATCTAACAAGAAAAGCAGCATAAATTCAATCTGCAACAAAGCACCTTGTTTATGTACAAAGCCAACTGGCTGAACTTGCAGATGGAAAAGCGCTAGCTTCAAAGCTTTTCCACATCAGCGTTCCTGAAGCTGCCACCAAGAAGTGATAGGAGGCCACCACCATGCACTCTCCCTTCAGGAACAATACAACCTCCCTCTCTGCCCCCATCTACCGGCTCAGATGACCAAGAGGGCATCATAGAGCGAGGAACCAGCACCTGAGGAGGTATCATCGATTGGCTCCTCACCGTGCCATCGCAATCTGACGCTGTGCTCATTCCCGAGGAGGAGTGCTCGTTCGTCATGCTGCTAGCAGCTGTGGCTGAAGATACTACGATGCCGCTAAAGAGACCAGGTCCAATCATGCTTCCGACGTTCTTCACCGCCCCTTGTTCTTGCTGCTTCGCCATCAATGTACCATGGGCAGCACAGAAGCCACTCTTGCCACGAGAGAACTTTTCACAACCCGTACTCCATGTGCACCGCTTGCCTCCTCCATGGGCTTTACAAAAGTCTGTGCTTCCCTGCGCACTCTTGCCGCAGTTGTCAACCTTACACCGCTTACCACCGCCGTGTTTCACGCAGCAGTCAGTGCGCCCACGGGCGCTCTTGGTGCAGCCAGGCACCGAACAACGCTTCCCTCCTCCATGCGCCACGCAGTAGTCAGTGGCCCCATGTACGCTCTTTGCGCAAACGCCTCCTCCTTCGAACATGCATCGTTTTCCACCACCGTGTGCTTTGCACAGAGGTGTGCTTCCCTCTGCACCTTTTCTGCAGCCATCGAAAATGCATCTCCTCCCACCACCATGCCCCTTGCAGTACAATGTGCTCCCCTGAGCCCCCTTGCCGCAGTCTGGATACTGACACCGGCGACCACCACCATGAGAAATGCATAACCCAGCTTTTCCCTCGGCACTCCGGATGCAACCTTTAACCGTGCATCTCTTCCCACCACCATGCTTGATACACCGCCCAGACTTTCCCCGTGCAGCTTTAGGACAGTCAGAATGTTCACAGCGGCGGCCTCCACCATGAGCAATACAATAATCTGTTTTCCCCTCTGCGCTCTTGGTACAACCAAGTTGCTCGCAGCGGCGACCACCACCATGGGCTTTGCAGTATGCAGAGCTGCTCTCAGCACCTTTATGGCATCCAGGCTTATGGCATCTCTGCCCACCTCCATGAGCAATACACAGCCCTGATGCGCCTCTAGCACCTTTGGAGCACCCCTTGAACCTGCATTTCTTCGGATGTCGGGTATGGCTGCGTTGTTCTGATGTGGTTGTTACAGTGACAACATCAGAACTCACACCAAATGAAGACTCTGTCATCGCAGAAGGCTCAGGGCTCAGCTGATGATAATGTTGAAGATGTTGATTGTTATTGTCCGTGTTGTCTGTGAGGTCTAAAGACTCTTCGTTTTCTACTTCGGCCTCATTCACAGCACCAGAGCCAGACCGTGGAGCAAAGAGAAGGGATGGCATGTAACCACCCATGTTCCTTACAGTAGCAGATGTTGAAGCCTCATCAACCATAGCAAAAGAATGAACTGCTCCATTTGGCGCTTGAAAATATTGAATCCCTTCTGTGCCATCCATCTGAAGACCAAGCCTGAGCATCCCTGGGTCAGTGGAAGAGAAACTCTGCCCAGACAAATTCTGATCTTGTTTCGACTTGTGTACTCCCGTGGACTGATAATCTGCAGAATAAAAGTTGGGTGTTGGTCCCAATCCAAGGACTAACCGGCTGCCCTCATCTCTTGCTGCTATGTCACTCATTGTCTGTGTAATCTCATTACCATGGCCGCAATTAGAAACTGCAGAACCCAGGCAGTCCATCCGGAGTGTCCTTTGGCTCAGGTTCTCCATGGTGGAGCTTGGCACTGAGCATCCCGTTAACTCAAAGGGATCATGCATCAGAGGTTGGTGTGGGATGTCCACAAAGCTGTTATCCATCACAGTTGAACAGTATGACAACGGTGGAAACCGAACCAAAAAATACTTGAAATTTCAAGATGGCCTGGTTATATTTCTGGCCAGACCAGCTGAATGGGTACTCAGACACGGATCGTAGAATAGACGAAATGGAAGAATATTAATAAGAGTGTAGTACCAAAGCAACCACCACTGACAAACCCCGATGTGTCTGCACGGTCCATATTTGTCTTGTCCCTAGGCAATTTAGGATCCAAAACTGCAAAACTTCCTCAGCACTAAACAATATCGCTGGTAGTCGACATCATGCATACACAGGAGCATCAATATGCCTTGCGGTTGGACAACCTTAAAAATACAAAAAAAAAAGAGTGTTAACTAGAATCAGATATATTAAATATATTGCTTGGCATGATCCTATTCTAATGATCAGAAGTAGGGTAGGCTGATGACCAATCCAAAAATGCAGCGTGCTGTTTACAAAAATATGAAGGAGACCAACACATGTAGGGAGAGATACTAAAGGTTCCGGCATATGGAAGGAAGTTCAGTGATAAACTGATATGAATGAACAGAAAATAGAGCCAAAGAGTTGTAGCAAACTAGAACTTCGAAGGTGTTTGACATGCTGAAATGTAGTGTAATAAAATCATTGAACAGATGAGTATAATGTATTCCATACATGGAGACAAAACAGAAGTGTCTCCACTCACATGACAATGGCAGGAAAGGATTAAAGCAAATGACACACGACACAAGAATCCACAAGCAAAATCCTAAATACTAGGATTTTAGCAAATTCCCTTCTCTTCCTCATAGCACAAGAATTAACTACTGTGACACAATTGTTCATAACTTGAACGAATAATTGTCCCACTCTCAGTTCAGTGATAGCCATAACCTGGGGCACAGCAAGAGGACTGACGAGATGCAGTAGAAGAAGAAATGGATGAAAACTGAAGTCAAATCAATTGAACATTGTTAGGTGGTGATCAGTAGTAGCTGTCTGATCTTTGTTGTTGTAATAGTGTTAACTGAAGGTAGCGCCAAAACTTTCCCCAGCTTGGACATGTGGTTGTCAAATAATGTGATAACTTGCATTGGGCTATAAGACTGTCCCCAGCTTGCATAAGACTGTCCCCAGCTTGGACAGTCTCTCTTTCAATGAAAATGGGGCAGGCATGTGTTGTCTTCCTCTAAAAAGGACTCGAATATACCTGTAGTGTAATCTTCTAAAGGGGTGTATACATCTTATGTGAATACATCAGTAAAGCGCCCAAGCTATAATATTTTGCCCTTCCTCGTCAGGTGGCTAATTCTAGTAACATATACATTATGGTCTCACTACACCCGTAAAAAATGTCTGCTTGCATTAATAAAGCACAGTTCAAACACATTACACTGCCTATACAGAACATCAAAGGAATAAAATGCAACTCATGATTTTATCTAAAAAAAACGCAACTCATGATATTTCTAATGCGGGTCAGGCTGAATTCTATGACAGGCCAAAAAATCATGCAACTATAGACATAGACTAATGAGAAACTGGTAGTATAAACAGGTAATGATAAGATGTTTGAATGAACAAATCAGAAAAACGGTTAGTTAAGAAAGGAACCATTGCTGACCATGTAAGTCATCTCTCTCAAAATTTCGGAATTGTACACATGCCATGCAGGTACATCTGATACGGCATAACCAAAGAGCACTACGAACTGAACCTAAGCATAAACGCATTAAGGTTCCCCGATCTCCATGATAATAAACATAGGATGTGAAGGAGGTCACAAGACTTGTTGAGATACAAGTTTGCCCAACTACTCAATGACTACCATATTAAAACTAACTTGGATTTACGAGCTGAAACTGTGCTTTCAACAAAAGAAATAGCCAGGTATAATGGAACAGCCTTTTACTGGATTGACAAAACTGATAGGCGTCAAATAAGCACCCCAAATCAAATTTCTAAGCTGTAACACGGGAGAACACCGGACCACCTAGCTATGCAGTTGACTAGACAGAAAAATTCCGTACTCCACAACAGTACATCTAGTCAAGCAAGACTGTTGGCACCAGAGAGAACAATATCAGGAGGACAAGCAAAAGGAGAAAAAAAAATGGTGCGGGTGTCCTTTATCCTTGGAAACATGGCTCAGAGCCCCATGCCGTCCTGAACTGCAGAACACCCCAAAATAGCCTCTGAAAAAATTCTCTGAAAACGGGAGCCGCGCCTAAATCATCCTAAGCGTTACAGAAATTCCCCAAATCTCGCAATCTGATCACGGAATAGCAGGGCGGCGATACACAGACAGAGCAGATCTAATAACATCACACGCAGAAACGGAATTCCTTCCTTTCACCGACCCCACGCCCCAAGGCCCCGACCAACACAACGACACAGGTAACGTAGCTTGATGAGGGGAGCCGTACCAGCTAATCCCGGAAAACTCCCCTATAGCCGTAATCGCAGGCAGGCAGACACATGCATGCGAATCGTGGTATGGTATCGCGGAGAGAGGAACACGAATTGAGAGCAGAGGAGAGAGGGCGGGAGCGACCGTCACCTAGCACGCGGTGGCGAGGAGGACGCGGCGGCGGAGCGCGTGGAGGCGGGAATCGATGAGGGGGGCGATGAGTACGGAGCGGAGGAGAGGCGGGGGGGCGGAGTGTTTTGGTTGGGCAGGCTTGCCTCCTGCGGTCTCAACAGAGGAGAAGAAGCGCCTCTGCTTACGGAATGGAGTTGAGGCCGGATTGGAAGGTAGGGTGGGAGTTCGTGCGGCGGGTGGGACGCGACGGCGGACGGGTTGGATGGATGACGGCGGGGGTACATTACCTGGCAAACCTCTTGGCTCGGCTCGGCGCGGCTT
Source organism: Eleusine indica (assembly GCA_030378355.1). NCBI lineage: Eukaryota > Viridiplantae > Streptophyta > Magnoliopsida > Poales > Poaceae > Eleusine > Eleusine indica. The sequence continues at coordinate 11,983,716 of CM059502.1, forward strand.
GGCCGCTTGGCGAGCCAGGCGGCACCCAGCTGTTAATTTTTTTTCTTCCTTTTTTCACTTTTGTTTCTGACTTGGCTTCATGTGCAGATATGCTCACAAAGTCTTGTCCACGGTTAATAATTCAAGACTCTCATTTCACCAGCCTGTTCTACTCAAAAAAGAAACTCAAGTGCATATGATTTGATATAGGCCAACATCAAAACTAGTAACTTTACTTCCATTTTGGGGCAGCGCAAGTGTGGCGATTCAGCATCTGGTGGGATGTGGGTTGTTTATAGGATCAACTTGTGTTCTTTAACTAATGTCAAATTCCATGCGATTTATTTAAGCATAGGGTCATCATGTGTCTGCATGTCATTTACTATACATGTCACACATGTGTCCCCCATTGCTGAAACAACTGTTTTATTTCCTGGTTTACATGAAAATCTTTCATGTTTTCCTTCATTTTCACAAGCCAAACTGGTTATTTAAGCTCCACGCCTCCATCAATATCATATCGATCCAGCTCGGATGGTTCATCGATGAATCTCTTGACCGTTCATTCTGACTCGTGTAGGTTTGACTAACAAATCCATGTATTTTGTCAAAAGCTTTCACAATCACAACAAAAAATTGTCATATTGCGATGATATGTGAAGCTACCGACCACAAGTTTAGAAAAATGGAATGCGGACTCGAGTAATGTCAAACGCTAACAAGAACTCTGCGTGGTTAGGAGGCATTCTCTATGCATACCCAAATACTTATCCTAATGTCAAATAGGAAATCAGGAGCACGAGTAGGACTGTCCGTCTTAGTCACGAAACAAGTTTTGGGTTCAAATGTTTTAATCGGATCTGATGGGTATAGTATGGTTGCACCCTCTATGTTTAGTTGGTTTGCTATAATTCTTGTGCCCCTAAGAAGTGGTTGTGCCAAAAGATCAACCAAGTATGATTTGATTCTCAGTCACTCCCTCCGGACACCTCTATTTGTGTTAAAATCAAATATGCAAAATTATAAGATAGGTTTTAACTTTCTCTAATGTTAAAATAACTTGTAACAAATATCTAATAACTTTAAATTTTTTGAATATAACGAATGATTAAATATAATTTAAAAAGTCAACTGTATTAATAATTAAAATCCGGAGGAAGTAGATGTTTCAAGTGTTGCTCAAATATTAACAACGTTCCGTGGAAGGATTATTTTGCAGTGTTAAACGAGTTCAGCAGGAATTTGCTGCAGGAGCAGTTCCTTTGATCAAAACCCGAATACGACAAGTTTGTAGGAGCAGGCAGATCTGAGATCTGCGCGAGGTCAGAGCAGTACCGCCTAGCCACTAGCCAGAGTGACCCCATCCCCTCCCATCGCTTTCCACAAAAAGCTGATGTCGGCCTCAACGGCAGGACGGGGCCCCTCTGTACAGTCGCGGCGACGCGGACGTATCGCGGACCTCGACGCGCGCAAGCCGCGGGGAGGCTGGATCGTTGCTAGGCTGCAACTGCACGGCGCCGATCGCCGTGGACCAGGCGGGACATGTACGGCAGTGCGCTGCTGATCTTTGGCTCGGCTGAGCCCGTGCCGCTCGTCAGCCGTTACGCTCGTCGGCCCGCCGCGCCGCAGGCCCACAGCCGCCGTCCTCCCGGCTCGGCTCGCGCGAGTGACGCGCTCTCCGCCGTCGGTTCGCGGGAAGCGCACCCGATTCGCCGTGACGGCCACTTGTCGCCGTCGCACGGGCCCGCGGCTCCCGCTTGCGTTTGTTTACTTGCGTTTCGCGCGCGCCCGAGACGCCTCTCCTTCTCTCCTCTCCTTCCCCCCACGGCGGGCAAAACAAAACAAAAAAAAAAACAAAGAAGGCACACACACCGCCAGACGGGTCCACCGGGTAGTCACCTCTCTCGCATCGACTGAATCTCGCGGTGCATATTCCTGGTCGCCTCCGCAACGCGGGTCCCGCGTCTTGGCCTTTAGGAAGACGCCACGTATCGCGCCGCCATTCGCAGGCCGGTGGGCTAGGCGAGAGGGGACCACCGTCGGTTGGAGGCTTGTGGGGTGGCCGCGGCGCGCGGGTGACCTGACGTCAGCGCCCCAGCCCGGGCGTGTGGTGGTGGTGCGGGAAGCTAGCAGCAGCACGGGCTGGGGCTGGCAGACACAGACAGAGCCATCGGGGCGGGGTCCGCCGGGCCTGTTTCGTGGTGGACGCGGGTGCCAGAAGTTGTGGAGCCGCCGCCGAGTTAGGTGTGAACTGTACTCATGCCTTGCTTTTGTCCACTCCACTTGTTAGCCAAGCGGTGTTTAGCTTGGCTTCGTGCTCCTCTCGACCACTCACACCGAGGCGAGGCACAGTAAGGCGAGCGCCGTTCCGTTCCGGGAGACGGCCCCGCGCATGGAGGAAGCTGCGGCGGTGGCTGGTGGCGTGCCAACCACACGCCACGAGCTGGGTCTGCTGCTTTGTCGATGATGCATTCGTCACGGCATTTAAAAAAAGAAAAAGAAAACACAAACGGAAACAAAAGCTCCTGCGCGGTTCGTCACGCAGCGTGTCTTTTGTATGAACGTTTCTGCACGTTTTAGTCCTTGTTATTAGTGATGATGGAGATATATGCCTCAGTTTGCGTCTCACATATCAACTCTCCTCAGCAGCCTCGTTGCTGATCCATCGATCGTTCGGGTGCTAGGCACGGCAATAACAACGAACATTTGGGCCTTTTTTTTATCCTCAGCGGAGAGAGAGAGCACAAATTGCAGATTATTTTATTTTTTCTTTTTTATATATTCCATCCGTCTCAATTTAATTAACACTTTAGAGTCCGGCATGGGAATTAAACAGAAGTGTAAAAGTTAGATGCATAGAAAATAAGAAAAAAAATATACAGATAGAAATATATTGGAAAGAATTTAGTTGACACTCATGCCTTGCTTTGTCCACTTGTTAGCAAAGCGGCGTTTAGCTTTGTCAATTATTTTAAAAAAACTAAAATAGTCTAGAATACCAATTATTTTAAGACGAAAAGAGTACTTTAACACTAACCATCGAACCACAACATAAGAAAAGCTTGCAAATAGTATAGCCTACAATCCTTATGGATTCCACCACAAAACCGCGTGTGCTTTCCTCGGTCTTGTCCCAGTGTCCATGCGTTCACGCGCCAGAAATTTAAGCAACTCACAGATACTCGTAAGTCAAAAACAAATTCACGGATACCCGATTCAGGAAACGCAACCGATCGTTTTGCCACCACCAGCCTTATTCTGCGGCAAGGCTTGGATCGGCAGAGAGAGAGAGCCAGTGCTGCAAGCTACGCGCGCCAATTAAAATAACTCTGCACCCGGCAGCCAATGGCGTGAGGTCAAACTTGTTTGTCGAGGGCCCCACGGGTTTGCATCAGCCTACCGTGGACTACTAAGATTCCTGGCTCGACAAGAAAGAAAAATGAACAAGAAGAATCCACACTCCTAACTCCCAATTATTGGTTTGGAAGATGTCACTGATTGCTTCGTTTCGTCAGGGATGTCGTAAGCCATGCTCCCCTGAAAAGAGATCCCTCGGAGTTTAAGGTTATGGCCGGCGAATGGAAATCCTTGCTCCCAGAAATGCGCGTCCAGAAAAAGCCCTCACTTTTGCTTAATTTATTCAGAAACACGAGAAACCGATCAATAGACTCAGCTAGTTTCTTCTATTTTTCAGGGGAATCAAACTCTTTTTTGACTGAGATGATTATAGGAGATACATACGCCTTCAGCCGGATTGAGCAGCCAAACTTATCGGCCTGTCTCAGCACTAACTGGGCTTCTACCTACATTGTGTGCATCAAAATTTGACAATCTATACTCTCATGGACGAAGTCTACCAAAAGGGAACTCCCTCGCCCTGGGCCCCTGGCATTGATTTCTCTAACTGGGCCTGGCCTAAGCTATCTGTCTGGGCTCAGAAATTGGCCTAGATGGATCGGCCCAACAACATTTTTAGCAGGCTGATAGCGAGGGAGAAGCAAAAGCCTAGCGAACGAACTGAGTGAGATGTGAGAACGAAGAACAAACGAAACAACAGTACGCGGAATCTCTCGGTCTCTCGACTCTCGACTCGAAGGAACAACAACAACAAAAAAAAAAAGCGACATGGAGCTCGTCACGTGAGAATATCAGTACTTTGACTTGCACCCTTTTATATCCAAGCCTGGCAAGCATCTTTCTTCTCATTATTAATTTTGAAACCATGGATGCATTCTCCTCCTTTTTCACCGCTCACGTTGCAAACCAGTAGACAGACAATCAAAGGGAACACATACGAAAAAGGAAATAGGTTTTCCTTCTTCAGTCTGGAACTGTACAGCTACACAATATTCGAGGAGAAGGTTCATGGTAAACACGTACGTATACAAAGTATAGAGAGACAATCAAAGGAAGTATGTCCTTACTTACATTGCTTCCCCATCTTCTCTGAACTTAGGGTTATAGAAAAATTAACACTTTTAATTTTATATTAATTTAAAAATAAATTATAAACATGATTAATAAATTACAGATCTAGATAGGTCTAAAAGACAGATAAAAACATAATATCTACTATATTGTACACAACTATCATAGATAAACAGATAAGAATAGGATTTTTTAAATGCCGATACGGCAGTTCTAGATCGTTGTCGCCTTGATAGACATCTTGCTGCCATTTTATTTGGATAGCTCCAGACATCGTCCTCCTCGGTGCAAATATCCACCGTAATAACTTTCCTTCCTAACAAATTTGAAAAGTTTCTCCTGTTTTTTTCCTGGCCAAGTCTCGCTAGCCTGAAGCCATTGGTGGACCGTGGACCGTGGAACGGCTCGTGGTCCACTCGCTACTTTGACCGTGGATCCGTCCTGGCGCCTCGCGAGCCCCACACACCGTGGAACTGTGGCCCCTCCTCCTACCCCGCTGCGTCACCCGGACCAGCAAACACCGACTGTGGCCTCCTTGCGTGACGACTCCCCGTTGTTTGGCCCCGTGACAGCTGAGCCCTACATCTCTCGATGGGGTTTACTACGACGGGTGGTGCACGCGATCCTGTCTGTCACGGACCGAGCGAGGGGACCTTTGACCGCGCCGTGGGCTGGTCTTCTGACGCGTAGGCCTGGAGCGGCGGCGCCCAGCCAAAGGGTGGACGCGCGCGTGGACCAGGCGCACTGCGCCGGCCGGGTTCGATTCGAAACGGTACGCCGCGGGGGCAGAGGCAACGGTAACGTACGCTGCCAAAATGCCGAAGCGACTCTTCTGTACACCACGGAGAAACGAATCACTGCACTGCATGGCTGAATGGGTACTTGGAACCTCTCCGGTCAACCGGAAACGGCTGCCAGAAAATTCGCAAAACGGCCACACGCTGCGACTGCGACTAAGCGAGGCTACGAGCAATTCTGAAATGTTTTCTAGTTTTTTGCCGTCCTGTGCATAATTTCATCATGGACACGGGATTTATCTGTTTCTCACTGAGTAGCAACCCACGTTAGTTTTACAGAGAGAGAAAACAAAATCCGTCCTTTATATAATGATGGACCAACCATCTACATAAGCGTCTCATATTTAAAAATTTGGCTGATCAATTTTTTTTAAAAGACGTGTGTGATAATTCATCTTCCTTCTAAAGATTTATTAATAAACTTGTTCTTTTTTTTGCCTCTTAAACTTGGAAAACTGGAAAAATCATAATACAACGTCTGTGGATCAACCAATAAGAAATGTTAACTAATAAATAGCAACTACCAAGTCACCCTAGCATGTTTAACCTTTTTTTGTTTTTGGACAGTAAAAGAATTATATTAATTTGTAACTAAGTATATCCGAAGAAATTATAACTAAGTACAACCAGATTCTTTATATTACTCATGTATCATGTAGCTTTAAAAATTCAATTTTAAACCTGTATGAAAATTCATATAAATGATTGCACATGCAAACATTTAGCAAAACGGCTAAGAACAGATGTCAAAACAACAACAATAAACACTGTTGTAGGCGTAATGAGCATAATCTTGTTATTTCTTGTGTCTTACTTTTTTCTTTCTATCAACGAAGAAGAAAAACTAGATCTAATCTTTCTAACTCAAAGTAAATTGAAATCAGTTTGAGGGGTAAATTTATTCTCACTACCTCTTTGCCATGACCGGATCTAACCATTATAATTGGAGAAATTTATTCCATTTAGGCAACATCATTCTCGCCTTGATCCATTCGTTGTTTAAAAATCTAATTCTCCATGTTGTCATGTCAAATAAGTTGTTGCCGTTGTCGCTTATAAGGATCATGGTCATTGAGGTCACCCCAAGGTATGAATATTTTGGTGATAAATGACAAATAAGAAATATGACTAATGTCTATACGTCTACACGAGTGTTGTTCGTGTAGAAAATCTTTTCTATCTTATGATGATTGTTGACAGTTGCCTTGGCGATTGATGACAATGACCGCAAGCATGAAGGCTTATGAGCTTGATAGAGTTCAAGGGTTGATGGAGATGGATCAAAACTAAGCACAAGCTATGGAGCAAGTGTTAAGAACACTTGTCTAGTTGTTAGGACTTTGAGTCCATAGAAAAAACCAGACTATCAAGAGGATCTAGGTTATTTTTCTTAGATCATGTCTAGTCGGTGATATGCAAGGTTACTCGGTAAAATCACAGGCACCAGGTGACAGTGGAGAAGCCAAAAAGTTGTTCGGAGAAGCCGAAAAACAAAGTTAAACGAGGACGAGGAGTTTTAGCTTCTAGACGAAGTGACCGGACAGAGAGGTCAGTGGAGACCGGACTGTACGGTCACTAAGTGGACAGAGAGCAGTTTGCAAGGAATTTGTCTTCGCAAGGATCAACAGTGACCGGACGGTCCGGTCTATATGAAGACGCGCCAAGACAGAGAGGACGTAAATTGGGAGCTCTTTGGAATGGAGAGAGAAAGTCTGACCGGACGGTCCGGTCAGTAAGAGATCAGCAGGGGCAGAGCCGTTGGTGCCAAGGATTGCAGTGACCGGGCGGTCCGGTCAGGCAGTGACCGGACAGTCCGATCAGTTGGCCCATAAAGCTGATTTCGTGGAGCAACGGCTAGTTATAAGTTGAAAGACTATATAACTTCGTTGCTGGGGTTTTTGTGACATCTCTTGACCAGTGGAATACCTGAGAGCATTTGGTAAGGTACAAGAGAAAAAGAGGAAAGCACTAAGAGAAGATATTGCATATCTTGAGAGTGCTAGTGAGAGTAACATGGAGTGATCTTGCATATCTAAGGCTAGGTGTCCTTAAGAGTGTGATCTAGGTTGTTACTCTTGATCTATGGTGAGATCTAGATCGGTTAGGTGTCGATGATCGAGCCTATCGTGATCGGTTGTGAAGGCCGTCACATGTTTGTACACGGTTTGAGCCCGTCGGTGAAAAGGACATCGCTAGGGAGCGCCCGTGTCGGCTGGGAGAGTCCGACAAGTTCTCGAGGGAGGCGAGCTTGTGCCTTGGTGGCAGCGGTGATGCGCATCGTGTTTTCACTCCGGGAGTGATTGTGGGCTCGTGGATGAGAACTCTATATTGGTGGCGGGAGGAATCGGGACTCCGGCGGAAGTGGTCCAACGAGGAGTACGGGAAGGCGTCATCCTTTCGAGACCTCGGGAAAAAAATCATGAGTCATGTGTTACTCTACTTCTTACTATGGTGCTTTACTTTTCGTATTTATATACCGTGCTATTTATGCTTGTGTGGTTATCTTGCTCTAGTTGACTACCTAGTAGACTTGCATGAATAGATTTCTTTACTTACTAGTAGTGCTTAGGTTTCATACTTGATCACTAGCATGTATTGGAGTTGCTTTGGCTTGTTTGATCACCCTAATATATATCGTGCTACTCATGCTTGTGTGCCTTCCATATGCTTGTTGATTTAGTAGCTTTGCATGAATATGCTACTTTGCTAGCTTGTTGTGTGTTTTCGCGTGTTCTTTGATTACTAGCTTGCATAGGAGTTGTGTGCCTTGTGTGTGATCCACTAGTATATTTAGGTTGTCTATCCTTTCATAGTATTATCTTATTAGTGTGATCACCACTAGAATTGTGTAGAAGTTTGTTTAAGTAGTCGGTTTTTAGTAGTTTACAAAATAGGTGCATGTTTGAGTTCCCGATTCACCCTCCCCTCTCGGTCACTCGATCCTTTCATCGCTGCCACCATCTTTATCAGAGTCGCTATGAAAAGATCAAATCCACCCTTCTATTTAACTTCGCTAGAGAGAAAAAGGAGAAACCAAACCCTAATATAAAAATCTCTTAGGATAAGAAAAAAATCTACTCTAATCTAAGAATTAATATACTAATAATCGACTCACTCCCTCTAGCGACCATCAAATTGCCAAAGGTGAGAAGGGAGTGGCTTTAACAGTGGTGGAGGCTGCAACGACTCTTGTGGTGGTGGCTATGTTTCTACCGTGAGAAATGAGAGTTTGTTATAACAACACAATCATTTGTTAGAAAACTTCTTCATTTAGTTTTTTTATTTTGTGTAGAGAATCTCCTCTCAAAACAAGTATAAATCTAAGATATGTTTTTTTTTTCTTATGAGATGTTGTAATAGGGATAAATTGAACGGGAAGATAGGATGAGGGGGTTAGGCCCCCACGCTCCTACTTGTTACATATTGTAGGAGAATCAAAAATTAAAAAATATCATTTAAAAAGGAAGAAAGAATAAAAATCAACAATTGATGTGTATATATCATTATTCCGTACAATATATTACAAGAAGTATAAATGATGCATGTTTAGTATTTAAGGCAATCAGTATAAAGCTGACATGTCAAGAAGCGGAGTGATCCCTTGCAAAAAAGAAAGAAGCGGTGACATGTTTGGCCGATATTTTTCTCGCCTGACACCTGCCCTTGTTTTCGGTCGGAGTTGTATTGCAATTACCAAAATTTCATTGATATTATCAACATTTAAACTCAGACCAAATGCCAGCCAACTTTGTGCGATAACATGAACTTTTGAGCAGGTAGATGTCAGAAGGAAACCAAACAGACAAATATTTTTCTCAAAAACTTTTTGCCATGATAATCTCATAATAATAAAAGAATCATACATTATCGGTCGTCACTCGTCTGGGGATTGGCGTACGAGGACAGCGTCCAGCCGTCCACGATGCGTCGATGCCCAGCTCCGCGCATCACGCCCACGTCAGCGGCTCCGGCAGACCAGTCCCCACCGCTTTGCACACAATAGATCACAGCAGTGTACCCACTGACCTGCGGGCCTTGTCCATTGGTCCCGACCTGTCAGTGATTCTACCCGGATAACACGGCGTAACTTGATGCCTCTGAAACATGTCCCTCGTTTACCAGTGCCAGTGGAACAATTTTCGGTCGGATGGACTCCACACGCAAGGGGCTCCCCGAGTTTTTAAAACCTCGAGCTGAAAAAACAGTGGTAAAAGAAGTGGGGAACGAAAAAAAAAAGGGAGAAAAACCTTCGCTTGCATCGGAGAGGGAAAGGGGAGGCCGAGGTGTCGCGGCTGCGGGAAGCCGTCTAAGGCTGTGAGACAGGCCGGTCCACTTGGCCGTCGCGGCGGTGGCCGGATGTCGACGTCGGCGGTGGCGCCGCGGAGGAGGAGCTGGTGCTGTTGGTGGTGGGCGGCGGTCTTGTCGGTGGCGGTGGTCGGCGTGAACCGGGTCGTCGGCAATTCGGAGGGTAGGTCACCCACTGCTTCGTGTAATTCCTGTTCTATTTTCCTCTGTGTTTGATGAGCAGCTGGTCCTTTTTTGTTTTGGGATAATGGCTGAGAATCTGGGGCAATAGGCTAGAAATCTGGTGCTTGTCAGCGTTCAACGAGTCCCCTATCGATAGGTGTGGACTGGAATATCTAGATGAGATGAAATGAGCCAATAGTTTCCATTTCTGTCGATCTGGTGGGCTGTTTGGGCATTCTGGTGCTCCTGGGGTTTGCCTCCAATAGCGTGTTGGCAGGTTGTTCTCTGCTCTGATGTTTGACTAGGATGAATTGCTAGTTATTGGTTGGTTACTTCTAGCACGAAAATTGTGCAAATATGGAATTGGTTTCTGGAATCAGTTAGGGTTACTCGTGAAAATTGTCTTTGGCTCACCAGCATAGGATAAATTTCAGGTCATCTCTGTTAAATCTGAACTGATATAATTGCTTGTCTTTGTTTGGCCAAAGATTGAATTCATGGAAGCTAGAGGAAACAAAATATGTTGTCTTTTTTGGCAGGATAGTGATTTTGTGGTATAATTTATTACATGAATGGAAGCTACATAACCAAGAGATGAAGGGGCGCATGCATTTCTTATAACTGAGTGTGATATGGATGCGCATGTGAACTTCATAGAATTGTTAAGCACATAATAATGATCAAGCACGATCGCATGCTGAATGCGTTCCCGTCCTTGTACTAGCATGCGTGTGGGTCGAAACCGTGGCGTTATAATTGCTAGGGATTTGGATACGTTGGATGTACCATTAATTACTGCACTCGGTGCTAGTCAATTATAACACCACGGTTTCGACCCACACGTGTGCTAGTAGGTATGGTTATCTGTTATCTGCACTGATTATCTTACTACACTGCTACATTGTGCTGTATGGTTGTGGCAAGTAACTCAATAATTAATGAGTAGACCATTGTTGATGGTGATGATACTTTCACTGGCAGGTGATGCTCTGTACAGCCTACGACAAAGTCTGAAAGATAACAACAATGTACTGCAGAGTTGGGATCCCACTCTGGTTAATCCGTGCACATGGTTCCATGTTACTTGTAACCCTGAAAACAGTGTCATCAGAGTGTAAGTTGATAAAAGTTCTAATTTATTATTGCTAAAAGGTAGAAGAGCGATCATTTTTTTTGTATCAACTGCATCCTTTTCTTTCCTTTTTCTTTTGGCAGTGATCTTGGAAATGCGCAACTATCAGGCGAGCTGGTGCCACAGCTTGGAGAGTTGAAAAATCTGCAATATCTGTGAGTTGCGTACATCCAAATTGTTAGAATTATGTTCATAGTTTTACCATACAAAATTGTGTTCTGTGCATCGTTTAATTCATGTCTTGACAAAGCATAAGAGCTTGTTTCTCATAATTATATTCACTGATGCTGCCAAGGAAATATATTGGCGCCTTTAACCAATTTTAACTTGTTTTAATCTCTGCTATATATTGTTTGTCAAGAAACTGATTTTTACCTTTCTAGTTTAAAATTGCCATTCTTTATGCATTGAAATAAATGGTTGATTTTATCTTTTTCACCCTTTTTGCAACAGGGAGCTTTACAGTAACAACATAACCGGGCCAATCCCTGATGAACTTGGGAACTTAACTAACCTGGTCAGTTTGGATTTGTACCTGAACAACTTCACTGGCTCTATTCCTGAATCGTTGGGACAACTATTGAAGCTGCGTTTTCTGTAAGCTTACTTCATAATCCTGCTAATAGATGCTTCACCACATATGTAAATGTTGTTGCACCAAATACAGTGATCTTTTTGTTACAAATTTTCTTGTTTTTTTTCTTGCCAACCATGATTTCTCTAACAGAAACATGAAGTAGAAAAATTCATATAGAAACTGAAAAGTATACATGAGGTCATGCCAATTCGTGCATTTGCTATGAATTATTCTCAACTTGTGCTATTAGGTGTTCATTACTTTGATGTTCCTTGTAATATTTATGTCTTCCTTACAGCCACACTCATCTCTTAAAAACAAAGGGAAAGTCTGAAAGTGTCATCATTTACATCTTGTTTTGTTGCTTATTACATTATTTATAGGTTTGTCTTTTTGAACGATTATAACACTATTCTTTCTTTGGATATCTACTTGCAAGGATAGCCGTCTTAATAACAACAGTCTAACTGGTCAAATTCCAAAATCCTTGACCGGCATCACCACTCTCCAAGTCCTGTAAGTTGCCTGTTCTAGTAATCAAAATTTTGTGTACATTGAGATAACCTTTCAGGATGCCAGATGATAACTAATGTATTCTGACAATTATGCAGGGATCTCTCGAACAACCATCTCTCGGGAGAGGTGCCGTCAACTGGTTCATTTTCATTGTTTACCCCTATAAGGTACTCTCTGGATGAAATTTTTGGTGATTAACTGCTTCGTTGGAGGTTGACACTCTTGCTTTACTGTCGCAGTTTTGATAACAACCCAGATCTTTGTGGCCCGGGTACCAAAAAACCCTGTCCCGGGGCTCCTCCTTTCTCTCCACCACCTCCGTACAATCCCCCAACACCAACTGTGTCACAAGGTGATCTGTTGAATCTTTATTCTATGGCCCACTAGAAAACTGTTTGCGATGTATGAAGGTGAAAGACTCACATAATCAAGATGATGGTACTTGACATATGGTTGCTTGATTAATTACATCCTATTAGGTGCATCTAGCACTGGAGCGATTGCTGGCGGTGCTGCTGCTGGTGCTGCATTGTTGTTTGCAGTTCCTGCTATCGGATTTGCATTGTGGCGGCGGCGTAAACCTGAAGAACATTTCTTTGATGTTCCCGGTGGGTATTATACTGTTTTTCCAGTTTATGTGATCTATGTTATCTGCTTCATTCATCTTCCCTCTCCTTTCCGTTCAGCCGAGGAGGACCCAGAAGTTCATCTTGGACAACTTAAGAGGTTTTCATTGAGGGAGCTTCAAGTTGCTACTGATAATTTTAGCAATAAGAACGTTCTAGGAAGAGGTGGTTTTGGAAAGGTGTACAAAGGGAGATTGACGGATGGTTCATTAGTAGCAGTTAAGAGACTAAAAGAGGAACGTACACCTGGTGGAGAGCTCCAGTTCCAAACAGAAGTTGAACTGATTAGCATGGCAGTGCATAAGAATCTGCTTCGACTCCGTGGATTCTGTATGACTCCTACAGAACGGTTGTTAGTCTATCCATACATGGCCAATGGGAGTGTTGCATCACGTCTGAGAGGTTCTTTTCCTTTCCCTTGGTCTTGGTTTACATATTTCTTCTTCATTTGTTTGGAGGTTAAATCGTTAGAGGTTTTATGGCAAAACATATAACCGTTTACATTGTTCTACTTGTCCAGTCCTAATCTAGTTTGTGCTGTTTCTGATTTCATCCTTGGTGCTCATTTTTTTGTAGAACGCCAGCCAGATGATCCGCCACTTGACTGGGAAACAAGGGCTAGGATTGCACTGGGATCTGCCAGGGGACTCTCCTACTTGCATGACCATTGTGATCCCAAGATCATTCACCGTGACGTAAAAGCTGCCAACATTCTTCTGGATGAAGACTACGAAGCTGTTGTAGGCGACTTTGGCCTCGCCAGACTTATGGATTACAAGGACACCCATGTAACAACGGCTGTTCGTGGGACGATTGGACATATTGCTCCAGAGTACCTCTCCACCGGGAAGTCGTCAGAGAAGACCGATGTTTTTGGCTACGGAATCATGCTTCTGGAGCTCATTACTGGACAGAGGGCATTTGATCTTGCTCGGCTCGCGAACGATGATGACGTCATGTTGCTTGACTGGGTAAGGATCCATCCATATCTTTTTCAGGATACATTAGGAGTTTTGTGTTCCTTTGTTAGCTTTAGATATGATCTTCCTTAGTTGTCTATCAGTCAAAGATTAGAGATCGCTTTATGTTACCGGTCCACTCGTTCAAAGTCTTAATAGCTTGACCGGTGACTGAACAAGCTGTCACTCACCGTCCATGTTTCTGTCATGGGTCATCATGGACTGCGATGATGATTGACAAGTCTTGTAGTGTCACATTATAGCAACTTGGATCAGGTTCTGAAAGGAAAGGAAACTGTTGCAGGTGAAGGGGCTGCTGAAGGAGAAGAAGCTGGAGCCGCTGGTGGACCCGGACCTGCAGGGCGGGTACGTGGACCACGAGGTGGAGTCGCTGATCCAGGTGGCGCTGCTGTGCACGCTGGGGTCCCCGACGGACAGGCCCAAGATGTCGGAGGTGGTGCGGATGCTGGAGGGCGACGGCCTGGCGGAGCGCTGGGAGGAGTGGCAGAAGGTGGAGGTGGTCCGGCAGGAGGCCGACCTCGCCCCGCACCACAACCAGTGGCTCGTCGACTCCACCTACAACCTCAGGGCCGACGAGCTGTCCGGCCCGAGGTGATCGATGATTCTTCAGGGCGGTGTACATGATTTGACAGAGTTGGTCGGTCTTGTTGCTAGTCGCGCAATTGTAGGTGAAAGGATTGACTTAAGTTACCTGACCTCAGTGAAACATTTTTTTTATTAGAACAAAGTAAGAGACAGTTTCAGCCAGGTTCTGTTGTTGAGCTCAGCGATTTCAGTTCGCCAGACTTAGCTTAGAATGACTCCAAGCGGCATAGGTGTTAAGACTTTGACCTCGACAATATATTTATAGGACTATATCGGAACTAAAAACTATGATAGATGAGATACAAGACGCTGAGTTATACAGGTTTGGACCTTCTTGATGAAAGTAAAAATCCTACGTTCTATGTTCTGTGGTTTGTATTGTTTTGTAATCTAGTGTTGCTGTGTCCCTCGATGAGGGGTTTCTTGGCGTCTTATATATCCGGTTAATATGGGGTACATGAAAAGTCCTACTCATAGTCTAAAGAATTTACATAGAAAATCTATCTCTAATTGTCTTGTGCTCCAAGCTGACTCGGTCGGTTTTCTTATTAGCGAGGTATTCGGTCGGTTGCCGACTTAAACGTAGCTATGTATACATGGAAGGTAAGTATTCTAGAGCAGCCTTCGAGTGCTTCCTGATTTTGAGCTTTAACTTGCCGAGTGATCTTTAATATAAGGTCATAAATTAGAAAGACCTCCTGACTGAAAGTTCCTGATAGATTGGGTGCACCGACTAGGTTCACCTGATCAGGTGTAGCCCCCGATACTTGTATAATTTGAAGACTAACAAATAATATAAGAGTCTAATAACATATTAGCTCTTAATATTTTATCGTATATATAGTTTACTCAAACCATCAAGTTCGAGTTAAATAAACCCTTGGTCATCAAATCAGGGGGTCGGTCAATCTTGCCGATCGATTAATAGAAAGACCGAGTGATATGCACTCTTATCTGAGCGACTTATGAACCCTAATTTCATGATTTTAATCATGATATAACCCGTAGTAAGAATACGACAACAATCATATCATAGTACTAAGCTAAATGACATCAATCATAATATAGCCTTTCCTTAGCGAATTGTCACTCGAATTAATATAAGCCCAACTTTGATAATTAATTACTGACATCAATTAATAATGTATCTTTTAAACCTATACCCGTACGACCATCAAGTCCTCTGCTATATGATCATCAAATCACATAGATACGGAAAGTATTTTTAAGTGGATTTGCCACTGCTTCTCATCAAAGAAGCCCCCAAGATTATTTCCCAAGGTTAATAGCTCTAATTCTTTATAAGAATAAGACTTTTTTTATTTTTTATTATCATCCAAAAAAGCTTGTTACTATGCGGCCCATACCAGCCCATGGGACCCAAAGACTAGGTCAAAAGGCAAAGGTATAAAAGGGCGAGGGGCTGTTGACTCCAAGTCCACATCGTCATTTGCACACAGCACTTCGTCTTCCTCACGCCTCCCCTGCAACTCCTCTGCTTCCAGAGCTAGGGTTAGCGTCTTCCTCCATCGCCGCCGCAGATCCTCATCGCCGTCAAGCCCCCGAGCCTCGGCTAGGGTTCATCTTCGGCCTTTAGATCCGCTGCACCGATTCATTTCTCGAAGATGCCTCACAAGTCGTCCAAGAAGGCCGCCGCCATCATCGAGTCTTCTTCCTCGGAGTTGGAGATCCCGGACCAGCTGCGAGAGTTCCAGAAGAGCAGCATCACCTCCACCGATCTGAATTCAATGGTGGTGGACGATATCCTCCTGGAGCAAGTGCGCATTGATTGTAAGGTACCAAAAGAATCTCGTCCCCTTCCAATCCATAAACAAATCGTAGTTTTCCACTCATTTTTGAAGCATGGGTTTGGAGTCCCCTGCTGTAGTTTTCTATGCGGGCTCCTCTTCTTTTATGGGATTAAACTTGTCAACCTCAATCCCAACCCCATTCTTCATATCGCCATCTTCGTGCATACGTGTGAAGCTTTTCTGGGCGTTCTGCATCACTTTACTCTGTTTTGCCATCTCTTCGTCCTCCGATCACTGCCAACCAAGGAAAACCAAGTTGCCATTGGTGGTGTTGGTCTCCAGTTGTGCAAGAAGGAGGCCTACATCCACGTGTCGTTGAACACCGGGAACAGAAATTGGAGGGATGAGTGGTTCTACTGTGACAATCCCCCCTGTTCTTGCCAATTTTTCTGGTGCAAAAGCGGTCCCCCAAGCGCGGTGGTCAGAGAAACCAGACCCGTCCAACCCTCAGGTGGTCTCTCTGCTGAAGAAGATCACAAAGCTGAAGAATGATGGGGTCGACGGTATCACTATAGCAAAAAGCTTTATAGTGCGCCAAGTGCAGCCCTTGAAGGAATAGAGCCACCCCGCCTGGAAGTATGCCACTGATGACAAAACGAGGGAAGTGCCCGACCCTCCGAATTCCACTCTGCATCAGTCGCGGTTATCGAAGATGTTTGAAGAAGACATTATTCAAGATCATCTCTTAATCGCGAAGGCGTACAACGTGGGCACTCTACGGGACCGAGTAAGCTTCGGTCATCTTGAGTGTTTCTGACAATCTTCAGAGTAACCACACTATGTGATGTCTTGATATGTTTACAGGTTCTGTACACTTTTGTGTCGCACCCTCCGCTCCCTCCTACTGATACCGAGGGACTGGACTATGTTAAAAAGCCGTCGCAGACCAGCGCTGGTGTGGTCAGCTCTGTGGCGAATGCTCGGTCGACTGGGGAAGTCATCGTTAACGTCTCCTCTACTCCACCTCGCCCTGACTTGCCTTCCTCCGACAGGTGGGTGAAGCAAACCGCCCATCGCCATCGACAATATGTGGGTGCTGATGATGTTGACGAGGTGGAGCGGCCCCAGGAAGCCGGACTGTCAACCCCTGCAAACTCCGACCGACCATCAAGCCAGTTGGAGCCCCCGAGCAAATCGGCAAGTGACACAAAGGTAGTGGCAAAGACCGATGAAGCCGCTAAGACTTCCCTAAAGAGGAAGGATACTGATCCGCAGACCACTTCTCTAATGAAGAAAGTCTGTCAGATCAAAATCAAACAAGCTCCCAGGTATATTTCTTCGTGTTTTCGATTCTTCATCATAGTAGTTATCCCCCGCATGTTAACCTTTTAAAGCTATTTGATGATCATAGCGGCCAGTCGGATAATACTCAGAGCACCCAAGGGTCTCAGGATACCCGGTTGGCTCCTAGTCCTCATCCGACCGACCTACCTCAGCCAGTCCGAACGCCGTCAAGTGTACAGATCGAGCCGAGGAAGTCGCCCGAAGCTCCAGCGCCTACGCCAAAGCCGACTCCAACTCCTCAGACCGCCAATCCATCCCCGACCAGCATTTCTTCTCCTCTTTATAGGGGTAAGGCCGTGTTGGTCAAGGATTCACTAGCTCGGTCTGAAGCTGAAGACATGGCAATCCTCCATCAGCACCGAGATGCAAACAAGATACATCAATACCAAGTTCTATTTCCTTCTTGAGTCATTCTTCCCACTAACCATGCCATTCTTAACATTCAGAGAATATATTCTTTTATAGAGAAGAAGTAGGCCAAGATTGAATACCTCGAGGCTGGAACTTTCAGTATGCTCTGAATTTGTCTTCTATATGTTTATCAAAAAACTGACTTGTTTGTTGGAATCTTGTCAGTTACCGGCGAGCAGCTCTCCCAGGCCAAAAAGCAAGTAGAAAAGTTGCAGACCGACCTCAAGGAGACCACTGATGCTCTGGAGAAAAATTGCCTTGATGGTGCTGGTAAGATTGCAGACCAACATTCGTGTTACCCCTTATTTGTTCACTCTAACGCTAAGGACTTTGTCTTCAGCTCGTGAGCAAAAGGTGGTCGACTTGGAGAAGCTCACTTCAAACCAGCAGAGGTTTTTAGATGCTCTGACTCCTGAGAAGAATGATGTCTCCAAGTCCCTTGGTGAACAAGACACTAAGCTCGCTCAAATGCAAAAAAGGTTGAAGGAGACCGAGGAGAAGCTTAAGGAGGCGAAGAGTAGATCAAAGTCTTTCAAATGTAATCTTGCTAGTAAGCTCTCCCTCAAGTCTTTATTAACTTTGTAGTTATCTTCATTTCTAACAACCTTTATGACTTTTGTAGCCATATCTTATAATGCTTGGAAGGCATTGGATTATATCCATGCTAACCAAGTGGAGAAGACCGGGCTCTCCTTAGAGTACTTGCTGGAGCATGCTTCGAAAGTGATCGCCAATAACACCAGGAGGGTGGCGAATGAGGCCGAGAGTCAAGTGCTGGCCATTTGCCAGTCTTGGTCTCCTGCACTGCCATTGGACAAAGTCAAGGAGGGCTTCAACCCAGACTTGACGGTCGACCAATGTCAGTTGCTTATGGACTTGATGCTGGAGACCTCCCGTGCCTTAGTTGACAATGTAGGGGTCGACCCCATAGCGCCGACTCCTCCAGCTTCTACAGAGCTAGAATTGGAAGATGACGCTTCTTCTCCTTCGAAGGAGTTGTAATATCTGTAGTGTTAGAAAACATTAGTAGTATCTGAGTAGGAAGACAATGTTGTTTCCATGTACATATTAATTCCTATGCTTGCTTAGTTACCAAACAAGGTTAGAAAAAATAGACTAAATAGTCAGAGAGGCAATCTCCTGTTACTTAGAGCATATTAGTTGGCGCCTAGTAGCATTTCTCGCGCTTTAGCCCTTAGAATTTTTCACCATAAGTCTTTAGAGATAAAAATAGAAGTTGCATCGGTCTGTCTTAGCATACTAGGTTGTAATTTATAACCGCGTAACAAACAGAATCGACCAATCGACACATGACCTCTCGCTCTTTGACTCTGGGTTTAGTGTAGTGGTAGTATGTTGTGCAATATAAATTGTATAACCATGATATTCTAGCGTTAGACCAAAAATCATAAGACCATATCAAAATATGAGAAATCAGTCGAAAAAATCCAAAACTAGAATTTGTCAAGGTTAAGGAGTAGTGGGACATTATTGCTAGCCCCCTGGCTCGATTGTTTAATATTATAAATTAAGGAATCGAGACAAATGAGAATAAAAATCATCAATAAATCTTTCATCAAAAAGACTGAAGTTTCATTCAATAATAATGTATGAGAATATAGAAATAAACTAAGTATAAAAGCGACGTAGCTGATTAATGTTCTATGAATTTGGTACATCATCGCCATCTTCATACATCAGTTGATAAGCCGCCGGCCGAGTGACATCCTTGACCACATAAGGTCCTTCCCATTTAGGGGATAGTTTGTGCTGATTCTTGGTTGATTGCACTCTGCGTAGCACTAGATCCCCAAGATGAAACTGGCGACTGCGTACATTTTTATCATAGTAATGTCGCAGGCCCTGCTGATATACCACCGACCGGAATAGAGCACGATCACACAACTCCTCTGCCGCAATCAACTCAATCTCTAGGTTTTTTTCAAAAAGCTTCTCATCGTATCCCTTGACTTGCACTGATACGAGGTTCACCTTGGTCGGCAGCATAGCCTTGGAACCATAGACCAACAAGAAAGGTGACTGGCGAGTAGCCCGACTGACATTAGTGCGCAGCCCCCAGAGAACCGAAGGAAGCTCTCAAACGCACCGACCGGCATAAAGTTTGAGTCTGTCAAATATCCAGGGCTTCAACCCTTAAAGAATCATACTGTTGGTCTGTTCGACCTGCCCATTGCTTTGAGGATTGGCCACTGATACAAAGTGGATTTTTATTCCCATCTCATCGGCAAAGGCACAGAACTCCTCAGATGTAAACTAAGTACCATTGTCGGTGATGATATCGTGAGGCACTCCAAAGCGAGTGAAGACCTATCTGACAAACTTGATCGCCTTTTTCAAAGTTGTCTTGCCGATCGGCTTCACTTCAATCCACTTTGTGAATTTGTCAATAGCAACAAATAAATGAGTGAACCCGCCTGGCACTTTCTTGAAAGAACCAACAATATCAAGCTCCCAGACTACAAAAGGCCAAATCATAGGTATCATCTGAAGTTGCTGCGAAGGCACGTGTGTCTGTTGAGCGAAGAATTGACAACCTTCACACTTCTGAACAACTTGGTGTGCATCTTCAACCGCTGTAGGCCAATAAAACCCTTGCCGGAAAGCTTTGCTGACCAAAGTCTTGGACGCTGCATGATTGCCACATACTCCTGAATGAATTTCTTCCATCAACTCTTTGCCCTCTGAAATCGAGATGCATCACATCAAGATGTTCGATCCTCCTCTTCGATAGAGTAGATTTTCCAGCATCAAGTACTCCTGACACCTAGCCTTCAACCTTTGTTGCTCATTAGAATCCGTAGGTAACGTACCCTTGGCCAAAAATTGGACAATCGGGTCGCGCCAGTCGGTCTCTTTAATGAAGTCTTTATCGAGCTCGGCAACATCGGTCGTTAAGACGTGAGACTGAGTAGAAATAATGGGAGAATCCAGGGTGTGTAAGAAAATACCGGGTGGGACAATTGATCAAGTCGATCCCATCTTGGCTAATTCATCAGCCGCTTGATTATTGTCTCGAAGAACATGCGTGAACTTTAGACCATTGAATTTGTCTTCGAGCTTCCTTATTTCTTGGCAATAGGCAGCCATGTTGTCGTCCACACAGTTCCAATCCTTGGTGACCTAGTTGGTGACTAGAGCCGAGTCGCCAAAGATGTCAATACGCTGAATGCCGAGCGAAACAGCAATACACAGACCGTGTAGAAGAGCTTCATATTCCGCAACGTTACTAGACGCGCGGAACATGATCCGGAGGACATATCACAACTTCTCTCCTTAGGGTGAGATGAGCACAATTCCTGCACCTGCTCCGGGTAACTAGAGGGATCCATCAAAGTACATCCTCCAGTACTCGATATCTAGCGGTGCAGGTGGCATTTGAATCTATGTCCACTCGGAAACGAAATCAACCAGTGCTTGTCCTTTGATTGCCGAACGAGGTGCAAACGTGATGGTGTAGTGACCGAGTTCAACTGCCCACTTAGCAATCTTTCCTTCGGCTTCACGATTGTGATGGACTTGACCGAGTGCAAAGGTTGAATGGACTTCGATAGGATGAGCTTAAAAATGGTTCTTCAACTTCCTCGAGATGATCAGGAGCGTGTATAGCAGCTTCAAGATCTGGTGATATCGTGTTTTGGAGGCACCGAGGACTTCACTGGTGAAATACACTGGGTGTTGTACTTTTTGTGCATGACTCTCTTCCTCTCGGTCGACCGTTAAAATGGTACTCACAACTTGAGTTGTGATCGATATGTAAAGTTGAAGTTTCTCTTGTGGCTCCGGAGGCACCAAGATTGGAATATTGCTAAGGTGAACCTTCAATTCATCCAACGCCGATTACGCCTCTGTTGTCCAAATGAATTCATCCTCCTTCTTGAGCAGCTTAAAGAACGGCAGACCCCTGACCCCCAGTCGGGAGATAAAGCGACTCAAGGATGCCATACATCCGGTCAGCTTCTGAACATCCCTCTGAGAATTAGGTGGCCCCATATCAAGGATCGCCTGGATTTTATCCGGGTTAGCCTCTATACCTCGTTTTGAAATGATGTAACCGAGTAGCTTTCCTGAAGTAACCTCAAAAACACACTTTTTAGGATTCAGCTTCATCGAGTAACTCCTCAAGTTGTCCAACGTCTCTACCAGGTCAGAGAGAAGTTCTTTAACTTTTCGAGTTTTTACCATAATGTCATCAACATATGCTTCTGCATTCCGACCGATCTGAGCTTTAAGGCAGCGTTGAATACCACGTTGGTAAGTCACGCCAACATTTTTCAGACCGAACGACATGGTAATATAGCAATAGGCGCTGAAGGGAGTTATAAAGAAAGTCTTGATTTGATCTTCGACTTTCAGTGGGATCTTGTGATAGCCTGAATAGGCATCCAGAAAGGTTAAAAGCTCACTCCCCGCTATTGAGTATATGATCTGATTGATACGTGGCAGAGTGAAGGGGTCTTTAGGCAGACGTTGTTCAAATTGGTATAATCAATGTACATCCGCCACTCTTTATTCTTCTTGGGTACAAGGACTGGATTTGCCAGCCAATCAGGATGGTACACTTCCTTTATAAACTTAGCATCTAATAACCTAGCTATCTCCTTCTTCATGGCGTCTTTACGGTCTTGTGCAAACCTTCTAAGCCTTTGCTTGGCAGGGGTGGCCCCAGGAGGCACCCTCAGCTCATGCTCAATCTTTTCCCTAGGAACTCCCAGCATGTCAGAAGGCTTCCATGCAAAGATGTCCCTATTTTCCTGGAGGAAAAGAGTGAGCGCGAGTTCCTATTTTTCGTCAAGGTTTGCCCCTGTGTAAGTGTTCTTAGCAGGGTCTTCTGGGTCGAGCGTGATCTCCTTAGTAGGGACTCCTTCGTCTATATTGTGTCCTTGGTAGGCTTTTTCATAGGGATCTCTGCATCGGTCTGCACCTTATTGCCAATAGCCTTCTGGATCTCCAGCTAGTCGAATAGCATCAACTGTTGGTCGGCCATCTCACAACTCTGCATGTCGCAATCGAAAGAATTCCGAAGGTCAGAGTAGAGGGAGATTATTCCTTTAGGGCCTGATATCTTGAGAGTGAGGTATGGATAATGTGGGACCGCCATAAACTTCACCATCGCTGGTCTGCCGAGGATGGCATGGTAAGCTGACCCGAAATCGGCCAGCTAGAAGATGACACGCTCGGTCCTGAAGTTCTCGCGGGTTCCAAAGGTAACAGGCAGAGCGATCTGTCCAATAGGAACAGAAGTCTTGTGAGGCACTATCCCTTGGAAGGGCGAGGAACTCGGTTGGAGGTCATTGACCGATAAGCCTAACTCCATGAGGGTCTTGGTGAAGATCAAGTCTAGACTGCTTCCTCCGTTGATGAGTACTTTGTTGAACCTAACCCCTTTCATTGTTGCCGCAAGTACCAGCGGGTAGCGACCTGGCTTGGGCAGGTGTCTGGGGTGATCTGACCGATCAAATATAATTGGTACCTCAGACCACATCATGTACTCGGGCGTAGCTGGTTCTACGAAATTGATTTCCCGTAGCTCCAGCTTTTGCTTGCGCTTGGACACGTAGGCATCCAGCCCTCTGAAGATGAAGTTAACTTCCTTCTGGGGCTCCTGGAACTCTCCTTCCTTGTCCTTGTCGTCACCATCCTTAGTCTTGTCCTTACCGTTGCGCCTTGGTGGATCTTTGGCCACCTTCAGCGCGGCAGTCGTGAAGCCCTTCAGACGGTAACAATCCTTTGATTTGTGGTTTCCCTTTGGGTGCCATAGGCACGAGCCACTTAGCAAGTCGTCCATGGTCTGCTGGTTTATCCGAGGGTTCTTATTGGATCGGTCTACCACAGCAACCATGTTGTCTTGCTTCCTTCTTGGAGGACTCCGATTTGTCCGAATGCTTCTCCTTGCCTTTGCCATGGATGTGATACAGAGCCGACTCGCCAGACATGAACTTATCAGTGATCTTGAAGTACTCCTGGGCGGTCAACTTGAGGTCGTGATTCCTCCGACCGATCTCCCAGACCAGGTCATCGCTCTGCACGCCTCCTTGGAAGGCCGCAATGATCTGCTGATCCGGAACATTGGGGGTCTCGGTCTTCTTGGCGCAGAAATGCTTCCAAGGGTCGCGGAGTGACTCGTCAGACTTCGGCTTGATCCGGATGAGGTCAAAGTGGTTGCCTCGACGGTTGCAGGTAGCTTGGAAACTCTCTATGAGCTTCCTATTGAGGTCTCCCCAAGAGGTGACTGATTTCTCTGGAAGAGATGTGAGCCAAATCCGGATGGCCAGGTCAAGTCAGACTGGTAGGTAGTTAGCCATCACAACTGTATCACCCCCTACCAACCGGATAGCTGTGCTATATAGCTAAAGCATCTCTCGGGGATTGGTCTGACTATCATACTTTTTAATGGGAACCAACTTGAATCCTTTTGGCCATCGAGCTATGCGAAGCTCAGGTATATAGGCCTTGATGCCGTCGAATTCCTCATCGCTCGGAGTAGTTGATCTTCTACATCGGTCAAGAGATGAAGACGAGCGTCGATTATGGCGAGGGCCAACGCCATCATCATGGTGATGATGCCTATTGTCTTCATCATGATTTTTGTGCCAGTCCCGATCATCTCATCGATGTCGGTCATCAAGGTTGTCTCTGGGCGGCGGATCGTGTCGGTCGTCCTGCCGGTTGTCCCTTGGAGGCAGATCGCGTCGGTCGTGCCATCGGTCATCATGACGGTTGTCGATCTACCGATCACGACGTTCTTCCTCATAGCGTTGGTCATCCCTGGCTCACTCTTCATGATGAGAGTTGATGGTATCCCGGCCGTCACATATGCTGAGGGAGTTTTTCAAGTCGCAGCGTCTTCGTTGACCACGTGAGGTTGCATGACTGGAACTTGCCATTGACTGTGGTTCGTCCCTGGCCGCTTCTTGAATTGCAGCAGCCTTAAGCATGGCCACACCCTTATGCATCGTAGGAGTCTGATATTGCATGTCAGCCATCAAGCTGTCGAGCAATGTTTTAGCCTCGGTGATGTTGTTCTGCGGGATGTCATAGACCTTGACGCTGTCTACTTCGATCTCGAGTTGCTCGAGATCCAGTCAGCGGGTGAGGCGAGATCCACGTGACCGTCTTGCTCAACAGCGATGTGTTGCCGATGAGTCGTTGTCTCGGGGGTGTTCTTCCCTATGGCCATCTTCTGCGCGACCATCTTCATGACCTTCTCTTTCATGGCCACCTTCCTCATCATTGTCTCCTGATGGATGCTCATCTACCTCGACCACGTTCACGGTCAGAGGATACAAGCAAGCAGATCTGTCTGAGTCCTCATCAAAGGAACAAACCAACTTTGAGTCGTACCTGGTGGGTAGGTCTGTGTCGCCGAATCCGAGTGGAGCCAACGCAAGGATCAGATCTGACGAGCTCGGTGATCGCACCATGGAACCGGCTACGACTGAGTCGGATCGGTAGTTCTCCAGACCCAGGTCTCTGTTGTCGTTGACGGCGAAGTTGAGCAATCCGAAGGAGATCTTGAAGTCCGGTGAGTACTGGATCTTGGCAATCATAGTCGACGGAGAATCCCGGTGAGTCTTGTCCCCTACCTGGCGTGCCAACTATCGAGACTTGATCTTGGCAATATATTTATAGAGCTACGTTAGGACTAAGAACTACGATGGTTGAGACATAAGACACCGAGTTATACAGATTCGGGCCCTCTCGATGAGAGTAAAAACCCTACGTCATGTGTTCTGTGGTTTGTATTGCTTTGTAATTTGGTGTTGATGTGTCCCTTGATGGGGGGTTCCCTGCCGCCTTATATATCCGGTCGGCAGGGGATATATGAAGAGTCCTACTCATAGTCTACAAGAATTTACATAGAAAGTCTATCTCTAATTGCCTTGTGCTCCAAGCCGACTCGGTCGGTTCCCTTATTAGTGAGGTACCCGATTGGTTGCTAACTTAAGCGTAGCTATGTATACCTGGAAGGTAAGTATTCTATGATAGGCAAAACTGTGAGACAAATCCACGGTTTCCTCTCATGTATAGTATGTTGCCTTCCCTTCACAACCTAGCTTCTCCAACAACAACAGGCAACAACCATTGCATTTGGACCTCCAAGCGCGCGCCGCCTCGTCGAGCTCCACCCGCGCCACAGCTCCACGCCGCCGACCTGGCCTGACCTCCGTGCGCGCGCCACCTCGCCGAGCTCTGCCCATAGCCCAACCTCCGCGCGCGTGACGACTCGCTGAGCTCTGCCCGCGGCCTAACCTCCACGCGCGCGTCGAGCTTCGCCTGTGCGCCAGCTCCACGCCGCCGAGCTCCGCCCGCGCCCTAGCTCCATGCCGCCGAGCTCCGCCCGTGACCCGCGCACCAGCTCTGCCCCGCCGAGCTTCTACACGGCGCCCTCTCATGGAGCTCCCTTCTCTCCTCTCTTCTGGCTCCTCTCGTCGAGCTGCCGACCTGTCGACCGGGAGGCCTCGTCGAGCTACTGACCAAATGTATCGGAGGAGGAGACCGGCACCGCGAGGTCGAGCGGGGCCGCCTCTGTGAGCGTTGCCGAGGTCGAGCGGGGCCGCCACTGAGCTCGGCCTACCTCCCTCCTGCCGCGCCTTGCCTCCCTCCCGTCGAGCTCGCTTCCCAGGCTCGCCTCCCGCGCGCGGCTGAGCGAATGCCTCGAAGGAGAGCGGGAAGCCAACTTTGGCTACCCTCTCTCCTCCTCATGCAGTTTGCATCGGTGATGCCTCCTGCGATTAGAGATGAAAACAAGCATGCACAGTGCTCCTGGTAATGCAAAAATGAAAATACATGGTGCGGTTGAAGTCAGCCTTAGCAGCCGGTAAACGGAACACAACGTGGACTTAAAACAACAACAACAACAACACCAACGGCAAAGCCTTTTTTATCACAAGCAAGTTAGGATAGGCTAGAGATGAAATCCATGGGAACCCAAAAAAAAGAGACAAAGAAACAAAAGCCAAAAGAAAGAAAGAAAAAAGAGAGACAAAAACAAAAGGAATAAAAGCCAAAAGAAATAAAAATGTGTAAGCAAGAAGGAAGAAAAAAAGATCACGGTTCAGGCACGTCGATTGCTAGTCTCCAAGCGCTTCTATCCATAGCTAGCTCCTTAGGGATATCCCACGCCTTCCGGTCTCTTTTAACCGACTTGTCCCATGTCAAATTAGATCGGTCTCTACCTCTCTTAATATTAGCATCTCTCTTTAGAACCCCACTACGCACCGACGCCTCTAGAGTCCTTTATTGGACATGTCCAAACCATCTCAACCGATGTTGAACGAATTTCTCCTTGATAGGTGCCACTCCTATCCTGTTCCGGATATCTTCATTCCGTATTCGGTCTCTTCTTGTATGCCCACAAAACCAACGCAACATACGCATCTCTGCTACACTCAATTGTTGAACATGTCATTTTTTCGTAGGCCAACACTCAGCACCGTATAACATCGCCGGATGAATTACCGTTCTATAGAATTTACCTTGTAGCTTTTGTGACACCCTCTTGTCGCATAGGACATCGGAAGATTGACGCCATTTCAACTAGCCGGTTGAAATTCCATGCCTAACATCTTCATCGATGTCGCCGTCTTTTTATAATATCGATCCTAAATAACAAAACGCATTCTTTTTAGCCACCAATTGTCCATCAAGGCAACGTGAACTTAAAAAAATTACAACAATCTTGTTGTGGTTGCATACGGCAGGGGTGACGCACGCACGGACTACCGAGCAGTGGCTGCGCAAAACTGAATCGTGTAGGCGTCGATTGTGCTCACCGGCCGGCCACCGCGTAGCTCTGCCCTGTCAATCATGCATTCGCACTGGTGCCAGATCGCTCAGTCGCTCAACATAAACAAATCCTCTACTGCTGAATACTCCCTCCGTTCTACAATGTTAGCATTTTTAAAGTTCAAATTTGTTCCATAATCTAAGCATTTTTGAGCCATGTGGGTCTCACACCTATTACTCTCCATCTAATTGTCCAGGCCACTTGCCAAAACCGACAAATCATTATCTCTTTCTCCCAGCGCCCTACTCTCCCTTCCCTCCCAGCGCTGCCCCGTCGCCATCGGTGCCGTCGCCAGCGCCTGCTAATCCTTCGTCCCCAATACCGCCCCGCCACTGTCGGTCCTGTTGTGAGCGCCGACTCGCCACTGCTGGTCCTGTCGCGAGCGCCGCGCGCCCTGGCCCGTAGCGCGACCGCTCTGACGCCTCCCCTGCCTTCTACCGGAGCCGCACGCCTTTCGCCGGAGCCGTGCTCCGCCCGCTTTCACTGCCATACGTCGGAGCCGAGCTTCGCCCACCTGCCTGCTACCCGCCTCCCATGCGCTACCTCCCATGCCGCTCGCCTCCCCTGCCGTACGCCAGAGCTGAGCTCCGCCCGCCTCCCCTACACTGCCTCCCGTGCCGCCCGCCTCCCCTGCCTCGCATTGAAGCTCGCGGCACCGCCCTGCTCGCGTTGCAGATCGAGGTAATCCATGGAGGTGGAGGAGGATCCAACTACCCCTATCGGGATGGAGTGTGAGTGCATTAACTCGGTACTGACTTCAACCGTGTGGTCAGAAGCAACTGGAGGGGCAACGGTCTTTTGCTCCCGCCATTGTGGAATGGAGGGAGTAAGTCTCTACCGGCCTGAACATTTCAAAATGTCTATATAACATCGGTATGTGATGACTTAGAGACTTACAAGTATCACGGAGAGAATCTCTCTGAAGAATATAAACCTGAAGAGCATCACATTGTACTTTTTTTTTATTATATGAGTTTTGCTCATAATAAGTTTTCTCATGCTAGGTTTTAATGAGGCAGTGTATACACAAGCTATATGTCATATTATCGAACTTTTCTTTATAGGGGTTTTTATACGGTGATTATAAGGGACATAGCGTATGTTGTAATGAATTTCTTCTCTGTTTTCATTGGGTTTTAGGAGTTTTACACAACATATTATTTCATATAATATCGTCTCATTTTTCTACTGGGTTTTTGGAGAAGCTGAAACATGATGATTACAGTGAAGGAGTTCACCAAAGATCAAATAATCAAGGGAAAGTATTAAGAAGAAATCTTGATGATCAAATTGATACCCGTGTTCATATTAGAAAACTTATTGGTTAAGTTATGTGTGTATTCACACATGTCCAAACGGGTTCAAATCCCCCTGGACCGTAGAGTTACACGATCCGAACCATCTGTTCGCTTCAACATTCCAAATTATGCCATGTAATCACCTGGCCCACTCCCCTTAATTACGTGACATAAGTAGCATGCACTTGCTGCATTTCACTCGATCAATTCAGCAGTCGAAATTAAAGGAGTGATTCAGGATAGATGTTAGTCACACCTTACCGATGCTAAGCGAATAAAGTGCCTAGCACTGATATTGGTCCACTAGTCTTGTGTTTTGCATCGATTGTGACTATGAGTATCTTCCGTCAAGATCAGTGATTTTTCAAAATGTCGAAGGCATTGTTTTTTCGTACCCTTGGAGCGAAGACGAGTACAGAGAAGAAGTTAGCCATACTGGATTCCTTCGGCAGCCACGATAGGCGCGTCCGTGTGGACTGGAGGGTGGGTGATGACGTGTGCCTCAATTTAGACGTTGGGTACAAAAGAATGGCTCAGATCGTGTAACTCTACGGCATAGAGTCAATCAGCCAACTCCAGGAATTTGAACCCTGTCCAATCAGACGCGTCCCTTGGTTCCATCTGAATATAAATGATAGCGAGAACAACGATTTATTTGACTATATTCTATCTCCATTCAATTTAACACTTCCCTCCCTGCCCTGCCGTCTCCCAACTCCATCACATGATTCACATCACCCACGTCTGCCTCTCCACACCGGCGCACGCATCTGCATCTCCATCCCGTCGGCAACGTCTGTCTTGTGTTACCTCGGCACGAACAAGCGCGCATGTAGGTGACCATCGGGAGGCCGCATTAGTGGCGTCCACGATTGAAACGCCCGCGCGCGTCAGGGTCCAACCCAGTGGCGGATCCATGGGCGGTTCTGGCCGCGGCCTCTGTGCCGCACCCATGGCAGAGGCAGCGCCCAAGATCAGGTGCACTCATCACAAGAGAAGCTCTTCCACAACTTGGTCCGAATGGACCTGCCTCCTGCGACCTCGTCCGATTGGACCTACTTGACTCGACTGAATCAGCTTCTGCGTACGATCGAGCTCCTCGCCTTCTATGACGAGATGGTGGAGACTGAAGGTTTAAGCGAGAGGAATCTGACGCATAGAGATGGGGAGGGGATGAGGAGCGTGTGCACGCGGGGGAGAGATGAACACGCGTGTGAGGCTTGCGAGATGTGGTGGTGACGACGCCCGATTCTGCTGCCGTCACCGTAGCCCCACGCTCTCCAGCAGACGACGGTGGCAACGCTTCTGCCGCTACCGCCCGCGTTCCGGGCACTGGCGGCCGCGTCGCCGTAGCCCCACGACGCTGCCGCTCCCCGCTGGCCTGCAGTCGGCGGCAACCCCGCGGCGTCGTCACGAGGAGCAGAGCGCGCGGCGACCCGGCGGCAGTCATGCTAGCGGCCGCGCGGCTCCGCAGCAGAGAGCGAGGAGCGTCGTCGTCACGAACCAAAACATTGTGTCCACGACAGCCCTGCTTTCATATAAGGTTAGATCCCGTGTGCTTTGTCGAGCTGGTTAATGGTTTAGGGTTTTTAGTTATTGTAGGCCTTTCAGAACGATGGAGTGTGCTTTGTGATTATTATCTTTACAAGGAGACTGCATTCAAATGATTTTAGAGCCGATCTAGCTAGACCACGAAATGCATTCTTTGCAAAGCAGAAATTGCTGGCCACCTGGACTTTGTGGCTGTACTCGTCAACTGACTGTATACAAAATGACTACAAAGTTTCTTCTGGTTTCTATGCCACAACATTCAATAATTTCTTTTTAAATATCTGAACAAGTCAATGTACAATTACCAGGAGCATTATTCAAAACATGTTTATCCACTTCTTCATTATTTGAGACAAGCCACTTCAGAAGCTCAAGAAAATTCCCTGTATTTTTTTACTCTTCACTTTCATCATGCTCATGAAATATCAATCCTTGATTCAAAAGGAACCTCAAACATCTAAGTAAATAAGTCAATCGAATCTTGTAAAGTTGTCTCTCCTCACTATCAATTGCCACAATTGCATCATCAATTTGTGCACTAGGAGTCAAATAAGAAGTGTATCTCTCTTGGGCTGCATTATGTGCACTATCAACTTTACCCACATGCTTATCTAGTGCATGATCCCTATTCCAATTTCTCCATCCACCAGCAGTAAATGCACTTCTGTGACCCCCTTTCTTAAAAAAAAAGCATACAAAGCAATATGCAGCATCATTCTTGATACTATATTCAAGCCAGGGATATTTGTGAAGTTAAAAAACATTGAATGACTGCTCTCTAGTATCAATTTTTTTCACAAATTAATATGCATAAGGTTTAAATGGTTGTTTCATGATATATGCTCTCCGAATTGCATCTTGATCTTGATACTTTTTCTAGAGTATACTAGATGAAGACATCGATAAGAATGGAAACAAAATTGACCCAACAACATTTGGCCCTTTGCCTACACACTTCTCAGCAGCCAACCAATCTTTTAAAGAAAATGTACTTGATCCAGTGCCAATTATTCCAAAGGGAGCCCCATCTAATAAGAGAAGAAAACCATTCCAAGAAATTATGAGGACCAAAACAAGAAAGAGATTGTGCACAATATGCAAGGATCCTAACCATGACCATCACAAATGTCCTAAGCTAAAGTACTGTTCCTATTCTTAATATGTGATGTTTTTGTTGTCAAGCAATAAAATAACACTGTTATTTTTTCTTCCATTTTTTTTTGTTTATATAGGCCACCGGTTGCTGACACTTGAAAGCATGAATGAGCTGCTTATGGCATCCCACCTGAAGAAATGGTGATGGTTACATGAGGCAATAGATCCACTGTGGCTATGCATCCTGAATGTCACAACTATTCTTTGTGGGATGCTTTCTGAAGCCTACAACTATTTCCTGTTTTTAGTGTGTCTGTATTCTCTATATTGGAATTTATGTAATTTAGGTGGTACAATGAACAATTCAAGAAGAAAGTGAAAACTGGTGTTCATTGAATTTAGAGTGCTTTTTTGACTTTGATTTTACATTCGAAATCCTCCATATTATATACTTGTCATCTCAAATTAAATCTTTGTGTTTCTGCACCCTTAAGTAATAATGATGGATACCTGAAGCAACAAATACTCTTTGGGGACATTTACAGTTATTTTCCTGTTGCTCTCCATTTGCAATAGTGAAAGTCTTTGCTGACATTAATTACATTGAGAGAGAAATTTCTATATGCATTTGTGATCTTGATTTAAATATCAATCATTGATCATGATATATTGTTTGTATCATTTTCTAATTAAACCCTGAACGATTGCATTAAAGCAAGTTGCAACTAGTAGCAACTGGACAACCACAGATAATGCAAGTTAAGGTCGTATGCCAAATTTCATTCCTCAACTTGATCATAAGATACCACAGTGCATGCCAAACACAAATTACACGCTTGGTGATTAGATACCAACTTGATGATTATATACATCGTAGTGCATGTCAAACAAAATTTACAAGTTGTGTCACTCTGGGCTACCATCTTTTCATAAACAATACAAAAAATGGAGAAAAACAACAAGGGCCTTTGATATCTACAACCAGCCTGCATTTCTTTTCTTCCTGCTCTCCCTTCTAACATGCTGATTCTGCAACCAGTATCAGATCTTTTACAACCTGCAATAAATCGCAATAACTTCCTATTAAAAAGTTCATCCCAAATTTAAGTTCTCGTTGCTCCTATTATTATAACAAATCATTGGGCAAAGTAAGTCCAGTACATCATTCTGATCCATGGCCTTTATATTTCTCTACTATAAGCAAGGAAATGTTCCCTACATCCTAACAGTAATTGGCAAAACCAATCTGATTGACAAAGTGCACAGTCCTATAAACAATACTAACATTGACTATTAGATATTTACAAATCAAAATGTATATGTTGCCATGAGTAAATCTGAGAAAAAAGTGCTGCCTTTTGGTCCAAAAAGGAAGAGTAAAATTACACCAAATATTCTGCAAGTTACTCTTTTCGTACTGAGCAGTAACTATTGGTCTCCATCTATCTCATATAGT
The DNA here is from genome assembly GCA_030378355.1 of Eleusine indica. Classification (NCBI taxonomy): domain Eukaryota; kingdom Viridiplantae; phylum Streptophyta; class Magnoliopsida; order Poales; family Poaceae; genus Eleusine; species Eleusine indica. The sequence goes on from CM059502.1 coordinate 12,016,517, forward strand.
CCTCATAGCTTCTAGTAAATAAATTGTATGGACCTATGAAATCATTACATACTCTACTGCTGGTCAACAATTACATAGATGTTCGCATATCTCAGTATGCATTGTTGTAGAAACATAAAACCTACAATAATATTCAGAGCTCGACACTGCATGCTAATAAAATTGATATAGTTGATTTTAAAAAACAACTGACATTGGGTGATACTAATGAGACTCATGGTGAGCAGAAAAATAAAATCATTTCGCCAAATTATATAAAGAACAAGATAATACCAACAAACAATGTAGTCTTCAGATGTAATCAAAATAGGATGCACCATTGTTCCTTCTGACAAAGCTGACCTCACTATTGCAGTTTCAGAATCAGTATATCTGATCATTGACCATCCAGTAATAAAATAGTAGAACAAAACTTTCTCAATGCAACAAGAGACTAAAAGAGAACTAATCCAAGTAAATTAGGGGGACTCTGTCAAAATATGCACAAGAAATTTAATTGATTCCAAGAGATCACTAACCTTGTATCCATATCAGTAGAGCTCCAAGGGTCTCCTCTTTCAATAACGTTGTCCACATCAGGCTGTTCATCGATGTCGATCAGGTGCAGACCCATCTGATCTACAGCTTCCGCATCGTCTACATCAACAAGAGACAGAAAGCAGCAGGGAGGTGGCCTGGCAGTGTCAGTGGCATTGACGCCAGCAGCAGCACATGCAAGGTATGCTCTCGTGTGCTCAAGTATTGGCTTGCCGGATTGAGATGCAATCGAGCAGGGTCGACACAACAACGGTTCAGTGAAATCTTCGATGTAGCGCAAACAGCACTGAGGGAAACCGGCGTCCTCGTGCGGGGGAAGTTGATTGCCGGTGTCAACCGACGGCGGACTGACAGATCGTGCTTCAGCGGCGTGCTTCAGGTGGTGGTTGACCAGCGTCGGCGTCCTTGCGGGTGGATGGGTGAGGGCTCGTGTGTCAGCAAGGAAAGATGGCATCCTCGCTGTGTCATCTCCTGAAGGTGTCGATGGTCTGAGCGGGGAGGCAGCGGAGTGCGCGGATCGGCGGCGACCATGGTGACCGGCAGCTGCAGATCATCGCCGTCCTGGTGACCTGAGGTATGAGAAGAGTTATGTGACGTAAAATATTTAAACTGCCCCTGCAGACGGTATTTATATCTCAGACAAATGACCTTAGTGTCCTCGTAAAATGGATAGTCATATTTTGTTTCTACTCCCACCGTCAAATGGAGTAGAAGGCACAGTAAAAACTCTCAAAAACAAAGGAGGAGCAGCAAGAAGCTAGCTAGACGGAGAAGGGACAGGGTAAACTACGCTAGAAAAAATCCCTTGGTGAAAAGGAGGAGAAAGGATGAGGCAACAAAGTTGTCACAAGGTTGCAACAATGAGAACATCGAGCCAACTGATGAGTTGAACATGCAAGGGGCAGCATCCAGGGATAGGGATAAATTGCATGACATATCTCAGCCAAAAAATGAAGGTAATGACATCTGGATTATCTTTAAGCCATGCATAATGCTAATTATGATGCTAAACAAATGTTTTGTTTTTTTCCACAATAGGATTGGCTGCACATGATGGTTGTTGTATCGACATGAACAATCCAGATGCAAGCGACATTGATGGTTAGTATATATTTATGATCATATATAGTCTGATATTCTTATTTTTACATCTCTTTTTTTTTTACTGTAACAGGCTTAACATTGAAACTTGGTAAAAGGGCTAACATTCTCAGTCTCAAAGGAGCACACAACTTGTCACAATGAATTTGGTTAGCCTAAAGAGTCCCATTTTTTTCTGACAGATTTTCTAGCAGTGTTAGTGTTTATTTTGTCTCATCACTACTTGATTCTTTTATCCTTGTAACTCTAGGAGAATTTTGCATCCGTGATCTTACACAGACATTTGACGGCGACACGGAATGTTAGTTTTTACGTTTGCCGTTATCTGTCCTTAGTTTTGTCAGAACATAGTGCAGTTTCATATAGTTTGATTACTTGTTTGTATAACATGCAAATTGTTAGCATATCAAGAGGTCCCATTGACCTTTCAAAAAAAAAAAAAGAGGTCCATTGAAGGTTACACAGAAATCTGAAATAGACAGTGAAGGTTAGTTGCCTTCATTACATACCTGTTGTTAGCATTTGAATGACCGAGTTCAGTGGGAGAATTGTTGAGACTTATTCTCAGCACTAGACATAGAGTTGTTCACCTATGATGATTTATATGTAGAATATGGGTATGCGCGAGATCAAGAGACGATGGTAACAGAAGATGCCGATTTATACAGATTTGGACCTCTCGAAGGATAATAACCCTATATCTTATGTTCTATGGTATTTGTATTAATATATCTAGATTATAGATCTAGACGAGAAGGGTAGACCTAGACGATGATGTCTAATTATGTCTAATTGTGCGATGCCCCTTGAGGGAGGCCCCTGTCCCGCCTTATATATCCGGGGGACAGGGTTACATGGCGGAGTCCTAGTCGGTCTAGTATACATATCCAAGTAGGAGTCTATTTTGCTTTCTTTATCTGTGAGGTACCCTGATGGTATGTATCATCGAAAAGCCCCCGAGAGTATTGCAAGCTGGATGATAATCTTTAGTAGCTTTCCGACTAGTTTGTGTCATGTAGAATGCTTCAACTTTAATCAGCGAGCTTGTGAGGGTCTCAAAGATCTGAAAATGTCTTCGAGAAATCATCTAGTGCGCCGAATAGGTGTATCTAATCAAGTGTAGCCCCAGACTCTTGTATCATTTAGAAAATTATAAATAATGCAAGAGTCCAAATAAAAAATAGTCGTGTTGGCTCTCTTTCAGGAAAAATCGCTCAAATCATCAAATCCGAGTGATAAATAACTCAGTAGAGTGACATCAATCACTACCGAGTGATATATAATTCAGATGAGTGACTTCAATCACCGCTGAGTAGTTGATGACTCAAACCAATGACTTCAATCATTGCTGAGTGGTATATAATATATTTGGGTGACATCAATTACAACCGACTAATATTAAGTTCACGGGTGACTTCAATCACAACCAAGTGAACATGGCTTTATGACATTAATCATAGCCAAGTACTAAGTTACCATGACTTCAATCATGATTAAGTGACCTTTCCATAAGAATATTAATTATCCATATTTTTTAGCTTTATTTTCACTATTATAGACTGACTTCAATCAGTCGAGTGATGCTCCTTATTTCGCGTATATGACCATCAAGTTATAGCGACATGATCATCAAATCATGCTTTGAATGATTATGGCATCAACCATTTTTGATAATGCACTTCTCTGCAAAGAAGCACAATTGATCGAGTGACCATCATGCCACTGTCATATGATCATCAAATCATATATTTTTATATATTATGGCATCGACCATAAATTTTATAGAAAATGCTTCTCTTCAAAGAAGCCCTCAAGACAATCACCGTTATGACTAGCAGCCGCGCTCAAATCAGAATATCATATCCGAGTGGCAGCGGCGCTCAACTCAAGATGATAAGGTCGAGTGAAGAAGGCAATCGAGGTTGTTGTAGCCGCCAACCACCGATGAAGTAGAAATCACTCAAAGTCGTGATGACCGAGTGACACCGATGGTCTGATATGTGGCCGACTGATGACGACGGTCAAATGTGATGTGGTAGACCGATGGTGGTAGTCGGAGCTGGTGTAGCCGACCGATAAGAGCAATCGAAGCTGTGAGCTGACCGATGAAGGCAGTCGGAACTGACTTGGTTGACCGATGAAGGTGGTCGGAACTGGCATGATCGATCGATGAAGGTGGTCGGAGCTGTAAGCCGACCGATGAAGGCGACGAAATCACTCCGTGTCGAGTGGTGTATCCGCCTATCCGTCATAAATGATCCTAATAATAAAGAAAATTAGAATAATTAGTTATAATTAATATTGTTTGCTTAATTACTTATTTTTATAAGCCAAACAAATCAATCGATTGAAAAGTCAAATCTATATCTATTTTTCTCCTGTAAATAGAACGACTAGCGCAGAGCAGCGTGTTCGCGCGTTAGCAACCAGACTGATCCACCATAGAATACTTAGGATAAAGTATAAAGAGCTCAGAGCTCGGTCTGCCATAATAATATCTATTATAATTATTATTGCATTGCAATCAGAGTCAACCAGTCGACACATGACCTCTTGCAGCTTTGGTTCTACGTTTAGTATAGTGGCAGTCTGTCACGTAGCAAAGAAGTTTTATGCCTTAGTTGCTTATTGATGTAAGACCAATAAATAAGACCAAATCGCAAAATAAGATGCAATATATTGGTCGAGGCTAAAGCAAAAAAAAAGTGAAACTAGGGCGGATGACATGGGTCATATGATCTTAGGGCTGATGCACTACTGAAAGGTCACCGATCGATAAGGGTGGTGTCAGGGTCGAAACACTATTGAGAAGTCACCGACTGACATATATACTGCTAGATTCATAAAAAAAAAAGTAGGAGAACACGTGTATAGATACACAAATAGCCCCCTAGCTTGATTCTTTATTGCTAAGGATTAAAGAACGGAGACAATATAAAGATGAATAAAGCCATAAAAAGAGCACTGATTAAAAAGTCTAACTTTACTCATCAAGAATCCTACGACCTTTTGCTTAGAAAACAGAGATAAACGGCCATGAGAAAAAAGTATGAAGGATATAAGCCCAAAATCTTAAAAATAAATCGAGAAAAGTATAAAGATACTTAGCTTTGATATTCGACGAGTCAAAGTGGAGCCCCTGAGCGTGCCAATGTTGTTGGCGAGTGGTCGAACATTGAAATCGAGCCATGATGTCGCTGGAACATGAAAACTCGAAGTGGTTGGCTTGTGTCGCCAAATAGTTGGATCATTGAGGCGTTGAGTGGCTAACCGAGATGCCAAGTCATAGTGATGTCGCCGAGTGACCGAGTCCGCCGAATCATCGAGTAGTCGATAGGCTGAGTCGTTGAAGACGTGATCGAGTAGCCCTTAGGCAAATCCTTGTGGTTGCCGAGCGGTCGAGCCATCGAGTCATGGCGATGTTGCCGAGTCATTGAGGCATCATCATGACGACAATGGCGGGTGGCTGATGTCGTCATAGTGCGGCGATGTTGTCGAGTGGCGTAATCATCGGGTCGTCGTCGAATAGCCGGGTGGACAAAAACACTAAAGCGCCAAGTTGTCAAAGGCAGCACCGTGCGGTGATATTGCCGAGTGGCTGAGTCATGACGATGTTGTTGAATGGCGAAGTCACCAAGTTGGGACAATGTTGCCGAGTGGCGCAGTCATCGGGTCATTGTCGAGTAGCCCCCGGACATGCCCATGTGGCTGCTAAGCGGTCGAACCGTTGAGTCACGGCGATGTCACCGTAGTCGTTGGTAGGCGTCGTGTCACGACGATGTTGTTTGAGTGACCGAATCCGCCGAAAGCATCAAGTTGCCAGAAACATCGTCATAGTGGACGATGTCACCGAGTCACCATGTCATGGTGTTATTGCTGAGTGGCCGAGTCACGGTGATGTTACCGGGTGGTCGAATCGTTGAGTCGCGACAATGTTGCCGAGTTACAGCAAGCTGGCAATATTGCCGAGTGGCCGTGTCGCTAGGTTGCCACGTTGCCGTCCGAGTTATCGGTAGTCATATTGCTCCGCTGGTGCCCATAAAGTCGAGCAGACGAGCTTTCAGGTCTCGAACCATCATGTGGTTGAAGCACTACATGCCCAAGGACGGGTGACGAAGTTCGCCGAGCAATCGGTCAGATTACTCAATGACCGGTTGTTGTCGAGTCCTTGAGTCAGCATATTTGTTGAAGGTTGCATGGATGAACGTCCTGGCGGTTGGCGCAGCACTCGGAATCATCGTCGATTGTAGTTATTATAACTAGAGACAAATGACCGAGTCATCAGCTGCCTTGCCGTATTGCCGAGTGGCCCAACGATCTAGTTGCCGATCGAGTCGCCGTGTTGCGAGTAAAGCTGAATCAGTCTCCTGGATTGACAGCTTCCATACAGTTCATGGGGATAATTCCATACAGACCATTGCATTTTGCTCTAATCCTATTTAGACCAATGCAAAACATCTAATCCCATACATGCCACTAGGTTACAATTTTTATCCATTTTCTACCGTGGCCGTTACTTCCGTCCAATACAGATCACTGTTATATTTCTAAATGGCCTGACTACCCCTATGTGTTGTGCTTAGTATCAGAACTGGGTCCACGATGGACATGTGGGTCAACAGGTCATGTAGCTGCGTGAGCCAGGAAAAAATCGGTCTCAACCTCTCGGTTCTAGGTCATGCCGCCGGAATCGGTCTCCTGCTCGCATCGGCAGGAAGCACCGCTGCTCCCACCTCCACTCCACCCTACCCCTCGCCGCTCCTCTCTGCCCTGCCCTCACCACTCCTCTCTTTCATGCTCCCGCCCCTCCTCTCCGCCCTGCTCTCCTGTTCCCCTGCTCCTGTTCTTGTCGGTGACCTGGTCCCCTGCCCCCATTCCCCGTCGGTGATCTGCGCCCATGCTCCCACCTCTCTCCGCCCTACCCCCGCCGCTCCTCTCTGTCGTGCTCCCGCCTCTCCTCTCCGCCCTGCTCCCTTGTTCCCCTGCTCCTGTTCTCCCCCCTGTTCCCCTCCTCTGCTAGGGCAGCGGCGGCAGCAACAGCGTGGCAGAGTGGCGACGGCTTGGCTGAGCATTATGAGGCAACAACTGATTGTTGATTAGGTGGATCCAATAGGCCAGCGACGATTTTGCAGGGTACATGGCAGGGAGGACAACTTGAAGGACGCCGGTAGCAGTGAAAGAGAGGGCGTGTCATGATGGAGATTTCACCTCGTTCTCAAGAGAAAATCCGTAGGATGGATGCTTCGCAAGTTCCTATAGGGTATGTATTTATTATTGGGCTCCCTTTATTGTTTTTGCACTTGCATACTTGACATCACAGGATAAGTAGCTGATCCTTGCTGTGTTCATCCATCACAGGATGGACCTAGCTACCACTTTCAAATTGAAAATCCGGTCTTCATCTCCCAACTGTAAGAAAGAAATGACCTACACTATCATTATGTATGTTGACAAAAAAACTGCATATTACAAAGATTTTGTTGATGAATATGGTAAGGAGCAGCCATGGGGATTGAACAAATGTCTTGAGCTCAGTTATTTTAGGTCTGATATGCAGAAATATGTCACTGTGACAAATGACAAGGAAATGATGGATATGTTTTCTGCATTTGAGTCTTCAAAGTACATTGAGATGAATGCATTCATGTGTCCTCTAAATGCTGTCCACAGTGTGTCTACTAATACTGAAAATGCACCACAAGATGTATCTGAATCAACTATACCAGACATGTCTTGCAACCAACCCACTCATAGCTCTCAACCAAGCTTGTGTGAAACTTCATATCTTGCAAATCCTTTTCCAATGTATGAGCATGTTGGTGTGAATGAAGAGGTCATGTACAGAGTGCATGTTGTTGATGTCACCATTCCTAGTACAAATGTTGTGGTTGACAAGAAGGTTCACCGTAACAGTAGTGAAGGTGGGGAGAGTAGTGATAGTGAAGACAATAGTGAAGGTGGGGAGAGTGATGATGCGGAGAGTAGTGAGAACGAAGAGAGTAGTGATGGTGGAGAGAGGGCTAGGGGTGGAGAGAGGGCTGAGGGTTGAGAGAGAGTTGAGGATGGAGAGAGGAATGAGGGTGGAGGGAGAGCTGAGGATGGAGAGAGTGCTGAGGGTGCAGAGGAGTGGGTTGCAAGGAATGTCATGCCCGATTTCATACCTTGTGTTGCATATGAGAAAGAAGATCCTCAATGATAGTTGGATCAATATATCCTTCACTTGCAGAATTTAGGATTGCACTTTCTCAACATGCAATAAAAAATGAAAAAGAGTTCAATTTTGAGAAGTCTGATAAAGAGAGAGTGAGAGTATATTGTGAGCCAAAGAGCTGCAAAGAAGGATAAAGGAAAAGTACAATATCCAGGTGAAGTACAAGAGGGTGCATTATGGGAGGGTTCTAGCCCTAGAAAAGGTGTATGGTAAGTGGCATGATAGCTTTGACATGCTGTATAGGTGGAAGGCTGAAGTGCTAAAGAGGTGTCCTGGTAGTGTGATTATCATTGACTACCACCTAGTGGATGACAAGAACTACTTTAGCAGAATTTTTGTTGCACTGAAGGCCTGTGTTGATGGGTTTCTTAGAGGCTGCAGACCATATTTGGCTATTGATAGCATTTTCCTAACTGGCATGTTTAAGGGTCAGCTTGCTACAACATGTGGTGTTGATGCCCACAATTGGCTATTTCCAGTCACATTTGCTGTCATGGAATGCGAGAGTGGTGACAATTGGAAGTGGTTCATGGAGAGGCTGCATGATGTTGTTGGAGATCCTCTAGGTTTGGCAATTTGTAATGATGCAGGGAAAGGTTTAATTACAGTAAAAGATGTGTTCAAGACAGCAGAGCATAGGGAGTGTATGAGACACTTGGTCACGAACTTCAAGAAGAAATTTCATGGTAAGGTTTATGATGAGAATTTGTGGCCAGCAGCATACGCATGGCAGCCTGAGAAGTATGAGGAGCACACAGAGAAGATGAGAGCTAGCAACTCTGAAGTTCACTCTTGGATTGACCAGCACCATCCCAACCTTTGAATGAGAAGCAAGTTCTCCACAATCACCAAGGTGGATTATGTGACCAATAACTTAGCTGAAAGTTTCAACAATTGGATAAACAAGATAAAGGCTCTTAATATAGTTGACTTGATGGACACACTTAGGCAGATGCTCATGATTAAATTTGACCAAAGGTGTACTGTTGCTAAAAGCTTAAATGGTTTAATCATGGCACACGTTATCAGTGAATTGAATGCTAAAAGTTTTGACCTAAAGTATGACATATTGAGAAATGGTGAAGACAGGGCAGAGGTGTTCGGGAGACATTGGACATTCACAAGGCAGCTTGAGAACTTTAGGCATATAGTTGACATTCATGAGAGGTCGTGTACATGTCGAGAGTGGCAGCTAACCGAGAAGCCTTGCCTTCATGCTATTGCATTCATAACTTCACTCAATGAGGACATTAAAAACTATATAGATCACTACTATTTAGTTGAGAAATTCAAAGCAACATATGCTGGACAGGTGCCAGCATGTGTAGATAAGAATGAATGGTCAAAAAGTGATCATGGGTTCTTTCTATATTCACCACTTCTAAGGAAAGTAGGTGGTAGGCCAAGAACTTTAAAGATTAAAGGATCACATGAACCTAGAGCTGGAACAAAAAAGAAGGGAATTGCACACCAGTGTCTAATATGCAAAGGTTTTAGGCATCATTGGAAAAATTGCAAAAATAAGTCACGTGATGAGTTTTGTACTAATCAAATTGATTAGTGTATATGGAATAAAATAATGCGGCAAGCGTAAAGAAGGAAATAGACTTCTCTGGCGTGCGCTGCATGGAAGTCCCTTGTTTCCGAGTGTACGACTCGGATTTGTCTTCATGTACATGTTGAACTCGGCGAATATTGATCTCGTCGACTTCGTGTGACCGATCAGATTAGAACACGAATCGATCGTGGCACTCTATACTCGAGCATAACCGCCTGTTGGCGATGTACGACCGTGAAGAGGAGGATCGAGCTGGCCTCCGAGTCGATGAGTATGCATGCCACTGCATGGGACACCGTATTGACGAAGACGCACTGACTTTGTGCGATGATGATACGACGCTTCAACGTCGGTCTTCTCACGAGCAGAATTTGAAGTAGATTGAGACCATCGAACTCGACATGCTGACCGTCGCGCTGGCTCCTATCTGACGCGCTAACTGTCGAGACTTATTCTTAGCACTAGACATAGGGTCATTCACCTATGATGATTTATATGTAGAATATGGTATGCGCGAGATCGAGAGACAATGTTAATACAAGACGCCGATTTATATAGGTTCGGGTCTCCTGGAGGATAATAATCCTATGTCCTATGTTCTGTGGTATTTATATTGATATATCTAGATCATAGATCTAGACGGAGAGGGCAGACCTAGACGATGATGTCTAATTGTGCGATGCCCCTTGAGGGAGACCCCTGTCCCGCCTTATATATTCGGAGGACAGGGTTACATGGCGGAGTCCTAGTCGGTCTACTATACATATCCAAATAGGAGTCTACTTTGCTTTCCTTATCTGTGAGGTACCTTGATGGTATGTATCATCGACAAGAATCATTTAATCTGGAATAACTTGATGTGTAAGGACCAAATGCTAATGAGATAACAGTGCCCACAACTGGAAAATCAGCATATCTGGGGGTTGCACAAAATTCTGAGATAAACAATGAAGGTCAGCGTTGATTAGTTATGACTACACAGCTGGGTTTTATCTGAGATTTATAAGAATTTGTTTAATGGCTGGGTTTTGTGTCCAATCCTAATGAAATACCACTTCATACACCAGTAGGAAAGTGTCAGGTCGAACAGACAAGTAAAAACAAAAATGAAGGTCAGTTATGTTTCTTAACAATATATATTACTAATTTTCTATCTATACCTTGTTTAATTATTGACATCCTGGATATCCAACAGACTCCAAACAAAAGCGGATTGACAATCGTCGGCGAAGGTGCAGTGCCCGTTATAATAATCTGACTGATGAACAACGAAGTACAAGAAGGAAGAAACAAAATACTCCTGAATCAAGAAAAAAGTGAAGACTGTGCCACAAGAAGACTAAAGAAGCCATTTGCCCGGAGTTAATTGCGATGGAGAACCCAGCTTGGGTACCTGAACTTGAGTTTCCGGAAAAACATAACGCTGCTTTTGAAGCAGCCATGAAAGATGATTCAATATTGAGACCTACATGGAGGCCTTTCCAGCTACCTACGCAGTCCTGGGTTGATGAACCCACTGACATGGTTGAAGATGTAAGTTATAATGGCCCACAATTATTGACCACTTAATATAATTTATTATAGTTCTTTATCTAATAATAAATATTTTGTTTATTTTTTTGTTTTGGATAGAACTTGTGTCCTTATTGGTATCCATCTGATAGACGTGTACAGCCTGATGAGATCAGTTTGATGGATACCTTCAAAGACGAAAATGGGACGAGTGCTGATGCATCCCAATGCATCTCTGTAATGTGTTGTTTCTCTAAATGTCATATTATTATGTTATGTATATTTTCTTATATTGTGATGCACAATGTTTTGTAGGTTGTTTTGCCCATTCACCTTGATGGGAAATATTCCTTGTTCATTTTCCAATGGGAGAGTAGCAAAATGTTTATGTTTGATCCTAATCTATTACCATTGTGGAGTCAAAAGTTTCAATTCAAATGATGGATACAAAAACTAAATGCTATATTCCCGAAATACAAATATGCTATGTCTTAGTTATTTGGGAAGTACGTGAAAGATTATTGGTTCTGGAATACTATAGTTATGGATGACGGATGGGAAACAAGATATAGGTAAATCTGATTTCTCCAAACCAGTGTTAAGTTACATATATTATTTATTTATGGAAATATCACTAATCATCCTTATCATCTTCTGTTAATCGTATTCTAGCATCAGAGTACCAGATATTGTCTGTCGTTGATGGATGGAATGGTGAAGATGAACTTGTCCATGCAAAGGTATTTACAACAATTTAAAAATCAATTATTTTTACTTAACAAAAAAGGATCATGATCCCATACTGTAATAAAGTTAGCATTATATTAAATGTGTTTTACAGGATGCTCTAATGTTACAAAAAGAATTCTTGGTTAACATTTTGACATCAGACCTCAATGTGACACAAGAGATCCTCCCTTGTGATGTTAAGAATTGGCTTTCTCACATAATCACAAAGGAGAGTTAATTCTTATTGCTATGATCAGTAGAAGTTGTTTGATATTTTTATTAAAGACCAATTGTTCTATCTGGTCTTGTGAGGAAAATGGTGACAGAATTAATGTTTGGTTTGAGGCTGCAATTGTTAAGACCAATTTATTAAGACCATTTATGCGTGCTACATTGTTTTCTTAGAGCTACACTTTATAGTTTCTTTTAATTCTTCTATACATTTTTATTTGTTTACGCCCATAGCAACGTACGGGCATTCCCCTAGTCCTAGTATACATACACCAGGACTCTGAGAGAACAGGAAAAAAAACCGCGCCTCTCTTTCCTAGTATACATACACCGGGACTCCGAGAGAACAGGGAAAAAAAAAGCAGGGGCACAGACATCTGTAAAGTAGGATAAGTTAGCAATTAACAGGAGAGCATGCCAATTGCCAAGGATTGCTCGCAGACGCATTCCGACATCCTGACCTCCTGGGAGACAAGGCTCTGCCGGTCCTCTAGACCCCTAAGCATCTATCCTCACCTTAGAAATCTGAGAGACAAATGACCAGTCCTTATTCCCCACTCTTTTCTTGTAACGCTTAGTTAATCTTAGACAGGCAATAATTTTTTTTTCTCAAACACGCAGGAGAACTGCGTATCTTTATATTAAGAAGAAGAAAGGGGCCGGTACATGGCCAAGAATGGCCTTTTTAGAGCTTTACATTTGAGCCTGAGCTGAAATTTCGACTACCTCTATAATTTTGCTGCTATAGCAATGCGCGTAGCTTCCGAACGCCTGCAAGCGCCCACAACCGAGCCTCCTGTAAGATATCATCGAGTAGTTGTTGTGAGCGCGGCGGCAAGCCGTCGAAAACACACTATTCCAATGCTTTTATGTCTCCCATACCACCAGCATGACTAGGGTGTTGAAGCCCTTCCGCTGCTCTCTGGTGACTCTCTTGCTAGCCCTTCTCCACCAATACTGAAACACGGTGTCATCCGACGTCAAAGCGACGACCTCCAGGTGCATCGAACTTAGCATTCTGAACCAAACCTCCCTGACGAAGACACACGAGACGAGGATGTGATCAATGCTCTCTCGGGCCTGATCGCATAGTGGGCAAACCTTTGGGTGTGGCAGCCCGCGTCGTTCCAAGCGGTCGGTAGTCCAGCAGCGTTGCCAGATCACAAGCCAAACGAATATTTGATCTTCAATGGAGCCCAAGTCTGCCATAGCCGCTTGTGCGGCTCGAAGCTGATTCTGCCGACAAAGAACCTCTGATAGGCGGATTTGGAAGAAAATATGCCCGAGGGGCATGGCGTTCAAACATGGGCGTCGCGTTCCTCCGGCATCAGCTCCACCGTGGTGAGCAGGCAATAATTTCCAACTTCTTGAGAGAAGTAAGTTGTCTTATGGATTGGGGCAACGATTGAAGGGCGGAGCATTCGATAATCTGAAGCTTCTGCAGTGCAGAGAGTTGTTCGATCCACTCTGGCAGCTCTGTCAGCGCATGGCATCGGCTCAAATAGAGACGCTGAAGGGTGGCGAGGTGCTGAATGACCTCAGGCAGCTGCTCCATATTGTCCCAGCCAACAATATGCAGACTCACGAGGGACGTAAGGTTCTCTGTTGATTGAGGGAGGCTAGCCATCTTTGGGGCATCCCACACGACCAGATCCTCTAAAGAGCAAAGTTCACCAAGTGATTCAGGAAATACACTAAGGTTGGAACATTCATAGAAGTACAGGTGGCGGAGGGAGGTGAGGCTACGAATGCACTCAGGTAACTTCGTCAGATCATTACAGTTCCAAATTTTCAATGATTCGAGTCCCGTAAGGTGCTGCAGGAATTCCCAGTCAGAGGCTGATCCGGACATTCTATTTAGCTCCAGTTCCTTGAGGCGAGGAACTGTCGAATGCACATTATTACTGGAGGACGAGGCTCCATTGACTGACGGAGGAAGGAGAAGGCTGAATGTACTCGGAGATAGCACCATCTCGTTGCTTTGTTCCAATCGAAGGAATTCCAAAGATGGTGGGAAGTATGGTTTGACATTCAATTTTGGGCACTTCCTTATCTTTAGACTGGAGAGGCTAGGGAAACAAAATTTTGCTCCCAATTCTTCCTCCTCAATTTCAATGGTGATGGTCCACAGCTCCTCAAGTTTTGGCATTCCATCAAGCTGTAAGGTTATCAATGGAGTCAACCCCACAAGTCGTAGATGCTTCAAGTTTGGCAATTCTGCTAACATCAGGTCAGTTAGGCAATGGAACTCATACGGATTGCTTTGTCTTAACATTATCCCTTCCAAACAAGAAGTGTCACTTTCACTCCCCATCCAATATGGTAAACAAAGACCTCGATAACCTCCAATTGATAACGTCTTAACTTTTGCTGGTGGTTCAAGAGCATTCAGTACAGTAAGGTCTTGTTCCGAATTTGATACTAACTCTTCGATTTCACTTGTAGACCAGTTCAACTCCAAACTGTGTACATTACTCTTCCGCTTCAAGCAAGCCTTCTCCGCATCAGTTGTATCCTTGACATATTGAAGATTTGTAATTACCATGTTACCGCTTATCATATCAATATTTTCAAGCTCTGATATCCTCGCATCCTCTTCACGGCGCCCAACAGGAAACCGGCCCAGCCTTGTTAAACGAGTCAAATTTCTCAAACCTGCTGGTATGCAACGCAGGTTCAAGCAACCAACTATGTTCAGTATTTCCAGCCTTTTTAAGCTCACTATACCACTTGGCAGCTCCAAAAGCTCTGTGCAATGTCCAAGATCCAAACATTCAAGAGTATGAATCAAAGTGACCCATTGAGGTAGGGTGCCTAATCTTGTTTGAGATAGGTTCAGAGAACGTAGAGTACAAGAAGCCAATGTATTTGGCAGGTCTTGAAGATTGTAGCAACCAGCTAAGTTAACTTCCTGTATTTTGCTAAATTCCCCAGTTGATCCTGACAACACTTGTTGTACCTTTGGACAAGAGACAATATGCAGCACCTTCAGGTTTTCAATTTGACGTACTGATATTGGTATCTCTTTGAGTTTCAAACAACAATTTAGTTGCAAGCGTCGAAGATCTCGACAGTCACCAATAGATCGAGGCAAACAGTCAAGGTCAGTATACCAAACCTCTAAAGTTCTCAGCCTTTTAAGTTTGCCAATGGACTCGGGTAATTTCACTAAACCTTTGCAATTGATCAAATGAAGTGACTGCAAGTTCCAACAACCTGAGATAGCTTCTGGAAGTTCTGAACAGTTAAGACCATCTATTTCAAGATATCCAATGTATTCCAACTTCAGAATGAATAGTGGGAATGCATCTATATTATAGCGTAAAATAACACTGCGGACATAGTGGTTCTTCTTGATTGGTTTGTCAAATGATGGACCACGACCAGATACATAGAGGGCACGGACTCTGTCAAATAAGCTGATATCGATGTTCTCAATCCCTGAAGTCAGATACAAATATCTGCACCTGCGAGTTGTCATACTATTCAACAAAGACCTCATCATTTCATCTCGTAGTATCAGTTGTGTAAGATCATGAACCAGGTCATGCATACTGTATACTATTTGATTAGTTAAACCTTTCTCACAAAGACCCTGAAGAAAACCGATTTTTACAAGAGAATCAAAGTAGTGACTTGCAATACCTTCTAATTGATCTTCATTCATTGGACTGATAAATCCATGGGCTATCCACTGGGAAATCAGTCTACCTTTGAGTATTGCATATCCTTTGGGGAATATGGAGCAAAATGTAAAGCACTGCTTGATTTCATCTTTCAAGTGTATATAGCTCAACTAAAGGGACACAAACACTCTGTCCTTAATACTCCTAACATTCCATAACTTACTCTCACTTATGGTTCTCCAAGTACTTATTTTCCTATTTTCATGGAGGATACCTCCAAGAATACGGATTGCTAGAGGCACCCCACCACATTTGTTCACCGCCTCTTTTCCTACTTGTATAAACTCATTGTCCAAATCTTTCTCCACACAACGAGAACGATTTAGGAACAAACTCCAACTCTCACCATTCGATAAGAACGCCAATTCAAATATGTTTCTTGAGTTCACTACTTCTGCAACCTTTCGATCACGTGTTGTCAGCAAAATCTTGCTCCCTAGCGCGCCACTCTTTAGGTACACCATGAATTGTTCCCAATCATACCTGTCATCGTGCCAAGCATCATCCAAGACAAGAAGAAACTCCTTACATGTCAATATGTTTGAAATTTCATCAAGCATATGCTGTGGGGTAAGAAGATCCGTCCTTTTCTTAAAGATAGCTTCAAATAGCTTGCCAATGAGCTTTTCCATACAAAATTCTTGAGATACATGGACCCAGAATATTGTGTCTTTAAAGTGCTCCTTTATTTTCTTGTCATGGCATATGTGTTTGGCCAAAGTAGTTTTACCAGACCCACCAAGCCCGACAATCGAAACTATCAAGCAATTCTCTCCATTTGATCCTAAAAGCATTGATACAATATCATCCTTCTCCTTGTTTCTTCGGGGTATTTTCGACTCTTCAACATGACCCAACAAGGACAGCTCCACACTTGGTACATTTGTGCTCCCAACAGGAAGACCATGAGCTGCCAAATTATCAGTATAGCATTGGCATTGTTTCTTTGTTTGACAATTGCAGCAAATGTAACCTTGATTGCCTTGATCCTACGGACCACCTTGCATCTGAACTGAAACGACTTTGATTTTGCACGGAAGAAGGTAGCTATATCTTTCTTGGCATTATAATTGTCTACTTTCTGTTTCTCAGCTTCTAGGTGGACTTCATCAAGTAGATCATGAATATCATAAGCAACATCAGTCAGTTTTATCACCCACCGAAGCGATGGGTCACTCTCTATTGTTCTATCACGAAACACAGATAGCCAGCTTGTAATCTCTCCATGTATATCCTGCATCTCAGATAAGTCTTTCTGCACACCGGTTATGGACGCGAACTCGCTTGTGATAAGTGAACCTAGCTTGCCTCCAGCAGTCTTAAGCAGCGCCGATGCTAAAGCAACCTCCAATCCGCTCATATTCCAAAGACTAAGCTTCCCCAATCCCTGTGGACAGAATTGCAAATCAAGACATTATTTTTACTTTTGAAAGCCAACATTAAATCAGCGGCTGGGCTAATGTGGCAACAAATTGTAGGGAAACAGTCAATACTGTCAATTCTGGAATCAGATAATGAATAGCAACAACATATCTCAAATTCATTAACATGCCTGTTTTTTGATGAATAACAACACGTATATATCTGATAAAAATGTACGACAACAGTCTACTGGAACATGGTCTTCAAATGAGTGGATGATTAATTAGCGTACCTATTACCTCTCCAGAACCAGAAGGCCAGAACAGCAGCAAAGCCGAAGACCTTGAATTTATATGCCCATAGCTGAGAAAAGTGAGATCATAAGTCCTTAATTGTTGAGGAATTATAACAGAGAAAGGAAGAAGAGACGTGCAATTAATTACCGACAGTTACTGCAGAAATTTAGACAGGGGAGCAAGTAGTACTTGTAAGAAAGTGTACATATCGTGAAAGAGAAGGTACCAAGAGTTCCAACTTAGATCAGCTGCTTTCCCTTATTCCATCCTCAAATGCTAAAACACAGGATCGTTGACAGCAGAGAGCTGCTGTTAGATTTATGATGGAGAACTCCGGATATTCGTAGGTGATGCAGCTTAGCAATATGGCAGAGTCAACTACTGCCATTGGCAGCACCAATGTTTAATTCCTAATGTAATGACAGCTACTTTTTCTATACTCTACTAGGCAGAAAGATCCAGGCAACAACTGTTCGAGGATGCAGCCAAAAAAAAAATTTGAAAACGAAGGCACTTCCAAACTTTGCCTCAAGAAAAGAAATCAAAATCTTAGGACCCGGTGTAGCTGAGGGCTTGTTTTGAAATAAATATTTTTCTAGCACTAATGCAAGGGAATGGACTATATGATGGACCATTAACATCGATGAACTAATGAATGTCCTACCAAGTTGTCCACATTCTAAATGTATACTGGATATAACAAATCCTTCTCGAAACAGGAATCCGAGGTCGCAAACCAGGACAGAACCGCGCCGTGTCGTCGCCCGAGGACAAACTGGCCTCACTTGTCGCGCTCCAACTGCTGGCAGCAACATGTCGCTGTCTCCTTGAATTACGCGCTTCAAGCACACGAGCCGCCGAGTTTTGTGGCAACGCGGTGGTACAATCCTTTGCACATGACAGAGCGGTTCACGTGACGCTGCAATGGCCGTAAGTTGAGAGATGCAGAGATGGCTCATTGGCAGAGGCGGACCTTCCAGTATGACGAGGTATGGCGGCCCTCATATCTAACTGTGTCAGCGATGTCCCTTTCATCTTCACTTCTTAGTTCAGTTTATTGCGTGGTGGCTATTTGATGTCATGGAAGAAAGCATTAGCTTTGTTCTGTGCGTTAGCTTATTGCAGGAGGAGGCCGTCTCGGAAAATTCCAGGGCCCTGTGCGAAACCCTCACCAAGGCTCTAAAATATTCAACAACCGTTGTGCCACTAACTATCCCAAAAAGCATTGCTTGTAATAACTTAAATGGGAATGTTTGTTTTCAGTCGATTGAAAACAAGCATTTTTTTCAATCCATGATATTTTTCAATGCATAGTGGTACACAACAATCTTTTTATTCGATTTTTTTATTATTTATTTATTTGTAAGATTACATATACTAATTAGTGTTATGTATAGATTATAAAAATATTATTCTAGATCCAAGGGTAAAAAATATTGATTAAAAGAAACTCTAATTTTTAATCGACTGAAAATTATATGCTCCTCTAACTTGAAACACATAACTGATACGTGTGCACATAAAGGATGAAAAGGGATTAACGGACGCACATGTACTATGCAAACTATAATCAAGACCACCATTTGTAATCGTTGAATAAAATAAACAGGAAAGAAAAAAGAGACGTTAGTGCCTTAAACTCACGAGTCTATCCCGACCTGACCAATGGAGTGGATTCGTTATGACCTGACGCGGCAGCTGATGGGTGATGCGATGTTGTTGTCCTGTATGTCAAGCTAGAGAGGGTGAGAGCTCGGGGCTAGAGAGATGCAGCCAGGCAGGCGGTCGAGCCAGACAGCTTGCCGTCAAGCAATCGAATCATCAAACTCAACTAATTAAGGAGATGGCCTAAGCAATTAAGGGTACTTCACCCAAGTTTTGGGGCCCTCAAATTTCAGGGGTCCTATGCTGTCGCACAGCTCGCACAGGAACGGCCGGAGGAAGAAGGTAATTTAGGCCAGTTGAACCGTTATGGGGCTGATACGTTTAACAATAGGTTTTGATTGGGCCTGAACCGTTATGGCCTGAACCGTTGTTGGTTTTGACGAAAATCACAAAATTTTGGTACCGATCAAGGTTGATATTTAGCGTTACCGCGTGGTCTCGGCCGGTAATGACTTTTGAGAAGTTTTATTTATTTTGATAATTGTTTATAAAGAATTTAAAGATTTTTGACAGAATTAACTATTTTCACTGATTTACGGTCGAACCAATCTTACCAGTTAATGTCAATTATTTTTTCAATTTGTAAAATATTTTTACTATACAATGTCGTCATACCTAAAATTTCTAGCTGGGTCCGCTACTGCTCACTGGTGAACTTGTCGACATCGCCGAACATCAAAAACCCTGTTACGCCAGCGGTAGGAAAGCATACGTGCTACGACATTACCTGCCGGTGAGGAGAAAAGGATCCTACTGGGAGAGATCAACCTGTTATCCCTAGAGTAACTTTTATCCGTTGAGCAACAGCCCTTCCACTCGGCGCCGTCGGATCACTAAGGCCGACTTTCATCTCTCCTCAACGGGTGGGTCTTGTTGTTAAGCTCCCTTCTACCTTTGCACTCGAGGACCAATGTCTGTCTGGCCCGAGGAAACCTTTGCACGCCTCCGTCGACGCAGATGCAATCCACACCGTCCATCGGTGACGGCGCAATGCGCTCATTTTGTTCATCCCAACCAATAGGGCATTCCGTCGAACATCTTGTCCGCAAAACTGGACACCCCTCAACGGAAGTGGCAGCTATGGTGGTTGCGCAGATCGGAGGGCAGGGGACGGCGACCAACTGACCAAGGACACTCACTAAGTCACTCCCTGGCTGTGCCGCCTGTGCAATAACCCTACCACTTTCATCAATCCCTCGCACCAAGACGGTGAGCAGTGGGTGCCATGCCGCCGAACAAGGCAGGGTAGTGATTTTTCTATGGCATCGGTGCCATAGAAAATACATGGCAGCACATGAGAGGAACTCAGCAAAACTACAAGGTAGCAGGTGCAATTCTATTTTTTTTATTTGAACTAATTGAATGCTCGTGGGTTGTCAACTTACCAACACATTTAACATTACTAAACATTCAAATATTAGTTTCCCATTAAATTACATAAAATACATAGACTGTTCTATATATTACAACTAGCAATTTGCTCGTGCGTTGCAACGGGTGAATCAAAATAGTTGAATGGATGAATTACGTTCAACATAACTCAGGCAATGTACTTTCATAATAAATATTTGTATACTACTACAAAATGATATATATTCAAAAGTAGACAGTATGTTCTTGTTCAGGTTATCTTATATATGCATGCAGGGAGAAATGAATTCAACATTACCTTGTTGCTGCAGTCCTTTCCAAGCTAATAGCTTCTCCAAATGTAACTTCAAGTAGCACATACTGGGGCAGATTTTGTTATACTTGCACCATGAGAGTGTGAAAACCAATAATTTTTCAGAAATGAAACAACAGGCTCAACAATTTTACTAACATTTAGTCAGCTTATTAGCAAGCATGTTACGGATATGTGCATTCCCGCCAGCTGACCTCCATTTGTTTATTTACATTGCTGGCTGCTAGCTATCTAATGCAACAGTAGTTGGTTTCTACGGAAGGCTTGACAGTTACTATAAGTTTTAGTTCTTATACAATTCACCAAAACCTTTATCTAGCAATGATGTTGTTTTCCCTCAATAATCTACTGTATTGGCTCTATCTTCTTATGTAGCACTGATATAGCTATGAATAAACTAATGTTAGGTTATCTCGATCACACAGAACTTCTGACGCTCTTGTTACTCTTCATGCTGACACATTATTCGACAACATCAAAATCCTAATGCTAACTTCTGACAGAGAAACATTAAGGGCATACCGGACTACTGGAGCTTATTTACCTGGCTGATCACCCATCAACATAGCTAGGAGCCTCAGATAGCACTTCCAATTTGCCGATGGCCATGTAAGACGCCCCCTCCACTGCACTTAACATACTGAATGACCGCCCGATCCGCAAACTTGCATAACAACAAAAAATATCAACAATCACTCATACACAGGCAAGATATATAATCAAAACGATGGAAGACGGCTCCCTGTATTGGAATTGGCGTGCATGGATCCCCTGCCACGTGCATACATATGCATGGTGCTGCATTGCCTCATCTCAGTCTCAGCCCCGCCGCTGAACCATGATAGATGTGACGATGACAACGCATGTCGTCGTGGAGGAAGACACTTGGAGAATAGACACATTCCAGCAATACTTCGACCAGACGATCACCAATCAGGTTCCAAGGCCCTGCCCTCTTTTTCTGATACGCAGACCTTGCCCTCGTGACCCTCAAATACGAAAAACAGAATAATGTTGTCAAACATGCTAATGTGATACATCAAATTCTCGCAAATCAACGGGAGTTAATCCTAGTAGGGGTAAAAGAGTCCACAGTTGAGAAAACTAATCAAAACGAATTGATTTGTGACCATTTGGTTATAAGGCCAAAACAAATTGAATTATTAATATGGAGGGAGTACGGTTTGTATCGCAAATGAGCAGGCGCTAGGGACTGTGCTGTTGTCGAAGCACTGATGGAGGATGAAGCAGACGACGTATATACACCGCCGTGATCAGCTGTATTCAATGCCACCTCCTCGCTATCGCGTACCTCTCCAAGGTAGCATCGATCCCCTCTTTGCCGGCGAAGGTGTCGCCCAGGCAGCGGGCCTTGGTAAGGACAACGCTGTCCTTGAGCGCAGCGCAGCCATCCTACTCGAGATTGGGCGTCATTGGGTGTGCGACCTCCACGTGAACGTTGCACCTGCGGATGCTTCCACAGACTTGGGACAGCGGGGACCGAAACCGCAATAGCAACAATACTACGTCGCTCATCTCGGCGGCCCACAACTTGTTTCTTCAAGGCTCCAGCGATGTGGCCTGTTTCCTCTTCTCTTCGACACGCAGACCAGCTTCCCTCTCTTCTTTGGATCAACCCATTGCAGTGTCTGAACAGTCGGCCCAATTGGCCCGTTTACCCAGCCGAACAATGCCTTCTTCTTCCTCTCGTTATTGTCGGCTCCAGTCTGCCATGACAAAATACTCAAGGTACAATTCAGCAAATCTAAAGTGCACCAGGCTCATATACAAGCAAAATGGACCCCTTTCAGCCTACTCAAACGTTCTCCTTAATCAAAACCTAATTGGACTCCACAAACTCCAAATAATCCTGATCGGACTCAAACCATATCTAGAAGCCTAATCGGAGGACTATGTATGATTCCGACACGAAGTGGATGACCGCATCTTAATTAATATGTTGTAGAGATTACTTAGTGTTATACATTAAATAAGAAAAAAAGTATGACTCTTTGGTTTCGATTCTAGTAGTGTGCAGCAAAAACAATCACTCATGCTTAGACATAATCTTTTATCCATCATGCAAGATACAGTCACTTGGTCACCTTGGCACAAAGAGAAGGTATGGTAGTCCAATAAGATCATTGTTAATCCTACAAATGTTAAAATTGTAAAATTTATTAATAGAGTTAACGTTAAAGTATATTTGATTTAAATGATCCATATCTGGACTATCTAGTGAGAACCTCTTTGTAGACTATGTTCTTGGTAAATGTCCCGACAGATGTTGATTGATTATCATTTTTATTTTCTAAAACAGCAAGAATCCTGATATTATCCTTTAAAAAGTAGCTCTAGAAAGTGCAACATATAGTTGTCCATGTGAGAACACTAGATCTGGTAGGTACACTCTAACATTTGCAATAGTTTGTCCTTGTGCGTTGTATATGGTCATTGCAAAGCTAAGTCTAACTAGAATTTGATTTCTCTTGAACTGAAATGGGAACATCTCATCATCATATGGGCAAAGAGGAATTCATGGAAGGAACACCCTCTTACCAGCGTACTGGCCCAACACAATGTCAACATCAATAGCAATTCTCATGAACCCCCGGACCATTAACCTTGTTCCATTGCATAAGCCATTTTGGAGGTCAATGTTTCGCAATAATATTATAGGGCAATTAATCTTCAACTTCAAGACATGAGGAGGAAGTCCATTGGGTGTTAGCAAGTTCAAGGATTCTGTTGGGTAATAGTTATGTGGATCGTCAACTGTATAATCAAAACTATGATCGCCATGCATCATGTGCTCGACCACCATTTTGTATAGCTCAGGGTACTTATTTTTGTCTGGCAACTCGATGGATATTTGACAGTCGTACTACTCTGGATATGTTAGCTTATACCTCCCGTCCATGATTAGGAGGAAGTGAGCATGAGGCAGACCCCCTTTCCTGAAACTCAATGACATAGGAGTGCACGGCTACCTTACCGGGCATATGACTTTTGACAAGTTGTATCTTGAGGTCCTCCAACTTTGCTCTAAATACTCATACGATAAGATCAGGTCGATCTTGTGGGGTTTGTCTGAGCTCGAGCTCACTCATTATCTCGTCCCAATTCAGGTTGCAATTCACAGTACGGAAGATGTCAGGTTTTTTCATATTTTACACCAAGACCATGGCATCGTAATATCTACGTTTTTTATCTCGTGTTCCTCCAATAATGAACCTAGAAGTGTAGTTCGTTTGCCTAATGCATTCCCACGATACTCCCCAGCTTGAAGGCAATCAACAATGCTTTGGTACAGATCTGTCCGTATTTCTTTCTGGTGTTGTCTGAAATAGTCCAATCTCGAGCTTTCAATTTTGACATACATGCCAATGGCATATTGTTGGAATAGGCGTTTTCCATAAAGCATGATATTAAATATGCCACACATTTGGAACTTGTAACATTAGTAGTCTCTAATAGGGACGCACAATCAGCTATTTCTATATGTACCTACAAAAATTGTTAGTATAAAATAAATGTTAAGAGAAGAGGTATATTGACATTAAAAAAGTGAGAAAGACGGTCTTCATCTCTTAGATGTATAACCTTGATTCTGTCGACGATTACGATGGACTTCAAGTATCTCAGCCAAACTAACACCGACCTTTGGGATATCAGGATGCCAGGCAATATCCCCTTTTGGATAGAACAAAGGTGTCGGTGTTTCAAATCACCGACAAGTAAATTTCTGTGTATTGCGCGTATAGGCTGGATGGTTCATAAGAGAACATGAGGATTTATACTGGTTTGAGGAGAACCCCTACGTCCAGTTTGAGGTTGCTCGTGTTACTTGCACTATGGAGTACAGGGGAGGTACAACAATGGCTAGAGACGAGGCATGACTCCAAGTCTCTAGTGCGCGTGGAGTGAGTGTGTGAGCATGCTTCTTTGCGTGCGAGAGTGTGGATGGAGAAGACTTAGTCATGAGAGAAGAGGCCTCCCCTTTTATACACCAAGGGGTTGGGCCCGGCTACACACAGAGAGAAAGAGAGAGCTATGCATGCAGGAGAAGAGGCGGTCGTCAGTTGTCACGGGTCTACTCCCTGTGTTTTACGTTGCTATGATTGGTTGTCATGTTGAGTCGATGTGCATCATCGTCTCCCGTCGATCGGTAACGTTCGGTTGGTACTATGGCCATTATTTGGGGCATGGTATGCCTCTCCGACTGATTTATCTCGCAAAACATGTGGTCGGCGTCATGACGTGGTCTGTTACCCCTGCTTGCATGGCAGAACATTCTCCTCTGTCAGTGTTTGGATACTCTGTGTCTGTGCTACTTGCTACTTTGTTCCCTCCACGTCCAGTAGCAGATCATAGTGCCGCGACAATCACAGGTACCACCTGTTCACTTCTTGTGTCTAGGACAGTTACCTTTACTGAGATAGTTGACGCACCACATACTACAACTACTCCATCCCATTACTCCAGCTCGTCATCTTCTATAGAGTAGGAGGACTTTGAGCATATGGATGTAGCATCAGCCCAGAGGGAGTCTACTAAGGGGGGGGGGGCAGTCAGCTAGCACTCAGGATAATCAACCGTCGCAACAGGAGCAGCCACTTTCTTCTTTCGAGCCTGCCGCGGATGCCACTGTCTCAGGCTTTTCAGCCCCGGACGTTTAGATTTCTCTTCTTTCTCCTCTTTGGTCCTTGATGCCAAAGGGGGAGAGAGTCTTATAAAGCATGGAGAGAGATTTGATCGAGAGTGCTAGCAGTTTTTGTATAGGTGGAGAGTTTTGTACTTGTGGTTGACACTTATGGGTTGATACATTTGGAGCTTTATTTTGAGAATTTTCTTTTTGTCAATGTTTGTGATCTTTGATAAGTTGTGCTTTCATTTGTTATTTTAGCTCATCATTGAAGCACTTGATTTCTTTTACATTTCCTCGTGTTCCTCTCTTTTGAGATATATTGTGGAATATATGATGCACTAATGTGTGTTTTGCAGGATGATTATTTTCTAGTGCATTATTACTTTGATGATGTATGTGTTGCATGAGTTACTCTTTTCTACATCATCATTATGCAGTTGTGTAAGGATCATGACCATTGAGGTCACCCCATGGTATGATGTTTTAGTGATGAATGACAAACATGAAATATGACTAATGTCTACACGACTGTTGTGCGTGTAGGAAACCTTTTCTATCTTATGATGATTGTTGACGACGGCCTTGGCGATTTATGACAACGCCACAAGCATGGAGGCTTGATGAGCTTGATGGAGTCAAAGGGTTGATAGAGATGGATCAAAGCTAAGAACAAGCTATGGAGCAAGTGTTTGAAACACTTGTCTAGTTGTCAGGGCTTTGAGTCCATAGAAAAAACCGGACTATCAATGGGGTCTAGGTCATTCTCTTAGGTCATGTCTAGTCGGTGATGTGCAAGGTTGCTCGGTGAAATCACAGGCACTAGATGACAGTGGAGAAGCCAAGGAGCTGTTCGGAGAAGCCAGGAAACGAAGTCAAGTGAGGACAACAAGTTTTAGCTTCTGGACGAAGTGACCGGACAGAGGGGTCAATGGTTACCGGACTGTACGGTCACTCAGTGGTTTTGTCCGGAGACTACAATGACTTAGCGAGGAATCTGTCTGTGCCAAGATCCATAGAGACTGGACGGTACGGTCTACTGACCGGACGGTCCGGTCAGTATGAGTTGCATAGGGCAGAGAGGAAGCCGAAGTCTGAAATGTTTCTGGACTGGAGAGAGAAACGGACCGGACGGTCCGGTCAGCTGACCGTACGGTCCGGTCAGCAGGAGATCAGCAATGGGCAGAGCAGTTGGAGCCCGAGACTACAGTGATCGGACGGTCTGGTTAGCCAGTGACCGAACAGTCCGGTCAGTAGGCTCAGAAAGCTGATTTCGTGGAGCAACGGCTAGTTGGAGGTTGAAAGCCTATATAACTTCGTTGCTGGGGTCTTGGAGACCTCTCTTGGCTAGTGGAATTGCTTGGTGCATTTGGTGAGAGCCAAGAGCAAGAGAGAAGAGCACTAGAAGGAGATATTGCATATCTTGAGAGTGCTAGTGAGAGTAACAAGGAGCAATCTTGCACATCTAAGGCTAGGGTGTCCTTAAGGGTGTGATCTAGGTTGTTACTCTTGGTCTGTGGTGAGACCTAGACCGGTTAGGTGTCGGTGATCGAGCCTATCGTGATTGGTTGTGAAGGTCGTCACACGTTTGTACACACGTTTGTACATGGTTTGAGCCCGCTGGTGAAAGGGGCATCAATAGTGAGCGTCCGTGTCGGCTTGGGGAGTCCGGCAAGTTCTCGAGGAAGACGAGCTTGTGCCTTGGTAGCAGCGATGACGCGCACCGTGTCTTCACTCCGGGAGTGATTGCGGACTCGTGGGTGAGAACTCCACTTGGTGGCGGGAGGGACCAGGACTCCGGCGGGAGTGGTCCAACGAGGAGTAGGGGAAGGCTCCATCCTTTCGAGACCTCGGGAAAAAATCATGAGCCATCTCTTACTCTACTCCTTACTTTGATGCATTACTTTTCGCGTTTATATTTCGTGCTATTCATGCTTGTATGCTTGCCTTGTTCTAGTTGATTGTCTTATAGACTTGCATGTTTAGGCTCCTTGTTTGCTAGTAGTGTTTAAACTTCCGTATTTGATCACTAGCATGTGTAGGAGTTGCATTGGCATGCTTGATTACTAGAAGAACATAGGAGTTGTATTGACTTGTGTGATCCACTAGTATGCATAGGTTGTCTTTCCTTTCATAGGATTATCTTGTTAGTGTGATCATCACTAGAATTATATAGGAATTGTCTTGAGTGTATTGGTATTAGGAATTGGTAAAATTGGTACATAGAGATAGTTCCCGATTCACCCCCCCCCCCTCCCCTCTCGGTCACTATGATCCTTTCAAATTGGCATGTGATTGTTGCTCTCTTATATTGTTCATGCCATCACACATCACAGATTATCTTGGAGCAACTCTTTCTCTTCACATCTATGTAAACTATTGATGGATTGATATTAATGTATGTGCTACAGGAGTTATTTTTTTCTACATCATCATGATATGGTTGGCATGTGATTGTTGCTCTCTTATACCTTGTTCATGCGACATATCACCGACCATTTTGGAGTAACTCTTTCTCTTCACATCTATGTAAACTCTTAATGGATTGATGTTGAGGTAAGATTAGTGCTCTGAGGATAGGGGCGGGGGAGCGGCAAGCGACAAGGGGGGAGGGGGGGGGGCAGATGTGGGCTCGCCGGGAGCAACCGGGCCGGCGGCGGGCGATAGGGGACATCAGGCGGCAAGCTCGACCCCCACGCACGGCCATCTCCCACATCCGGCGCGTAGTCGACTACCACCTCCGGTGTCCCGTCGAGTGGTGGCGGGCTGGCGGCTCTGTGCTTGTGTTCTTCTGCTTGCTTGATGGAGATTGGTCTCATGTCTTAGACAAAAGTAGGAGCTGGAATTTGAGAAGCACGGCTGGAGGGGAGAGTGAAATTTAAGAGGTGAAAAGTGGAACCCATCTCTCAAAAAGAGTAGGAGACTCCATTTGAGGTTCCATTAGAGATGAAATATGGACGGAAAAAATTAAAATGTGGACTCAAAAATTGCAACAATTCTGTTGTGGTTGCATACAGTAATATGACACACGCACGTACTACCGAGCAGTGGTTGTACACAGTTTGGTCAAATCAAGTAAAAAAAGGGACGAAAATCATTTAGAAAAAAGAGAAATATCAGTCCCTCCGTCTCAGATAAGCCGTCATTTTTTTACTTTTGAACATTATATTTAACCATTTGTTTTATTTAAAAAAATTATATAAATATTATTTATATTTAAAAATCATATAAAAAAATTAAATAAGACAAATGATCAAATATAATATCTAAAAGTCAAAAGCGATACCTAATAGATCGGAGGTATTAATACTGCCGTAAGAAGGGGCATTCAGAGCCGGACCGCGCAATTCTCAACAGTCAGCAGACACCACTGACACACGTTCTATTGTTCTGACATCATCATCACTGGATAACCAAGAAGAACAAAACATGCAAGAAAAAAAAAGATGAAAAATCTCGAGCAGCATAGTAAGGCCACCAGGTTCCAAAGAGCGTTCTAGAGGGATGGAACGCGGAAGAACCTTCCGCGGCACATGCAGCGGTAGGCGATGGGGCAGGACTCGGAGGCGCTCTCGGCACACATGAAGCTCACCATGACGCGCCGGCACGGGGAGCACGCACCGCACGCGTGCGCGCAGTCCGGCAGCCGCGACCCCGACGCCGAGCGCTGCCTCATCGCCAGCACTGCCGGTTTGCTGCGGTCGTGCAACACCGTCGTCGTCGCCTGGTCAGCTGGCTTGTAGCCGTTGTTTGTTCCTCCGTCGATCCGGCCGGAATCACCTGAGCCTCCTGATGACCAACCTGCATGATGTACAACATGTAAGGAGCCCGTTTGATTTGGGCACCTGTGCTGCCATGTCACCGAACGGAAACTAACACTGTAGTCTACAACTGGCTTGATCGAAGCGTGCCACGACATATATGCTTGCAAGTTGCACCCATGTTGACAGAATGTTACCCCTGCTACAACTGTAGATTACTACCTAATAAGTAAACGTACGAACAAGTACAGATCGACTTACTTGGGGTGGTTTTGACGCCGTCAGCAACGCCGGAGCTCGAGCTCATCACGACCAACGCAGCCGCCAGCACCAGCGCCCGTGCACAAGAGCAGAATCCCCTCATCTCTGCCTGCTTCCTCAGCACACGCGCTGCTCAGAAACGCGAGAGCAGCGACGGGAACGAACGCCAAGTGCAGCGAAATGCGATCGATCAAGAAACAGAGCAGGCAAGCAAAGAGACTAGCTCGGGAACTGGTTTCACGCGCCGGAATATATAGGCGCATCAAAACTTGGGGCGCGCGCGTGCAAGAACAAGCACACAAGTATCGGAAGCAGTAAATGAAGGATGATGCGGTGGCCGGTCACGGAATCCCCGCTTGATTCACATGAAAACCCGTCGCGCCAAACCCAAAGACTGGCAGCGCCCGGCGATAACAACGTCGTCGGCGACGAGCGAGTGAGGAGCAGCAGATAATGTGTTAGGATGATCGTCGTGCGCGCGGGAGCCTACCCACGCATGTGTGCGAGTGGGAGCAATGGCGGAGCGCGCATTTATGCCGTCGGCTCGGGTCAGAAAAAAAAAAAGCTCGGAATCGCCGGACCTCGCAGCGATGCAGTTATGGCGGCGTCACACACTCGCACTGCTGACTGCTCAGAGGAGGCTACTACAGGCTCTCGGCGCAGCTACGGGTTTCCTTCCCGTGGATGCAGTCAAGCTGCGCTGTCGTTCTGCTCCGTTCAGGATCAGGAGGCTCTGATCGCGCCGGCCGCGCGTACATAAAAATATTCTGCTGTCAGTGTGTGTTGAGCTTCTTCGGTTCGGTTAATGTTGCTCCAGTCAAGCGGAGTTCGTCACCCTGGCCCCGCGGCATCAATGCAAGTGTGCAACTGCAAGTGCTGGCATTCAATAGCACGCATGCGGCATGTACGCCGACGTGTCTGATGAATCGGCCGAGGATGTCACCTCTTTGTTTCATGTGCAATCCGTCGATATATGCAGGTAAAATTCGACCTACTGCGTTTTTCTATAATGCTTCTCACTTCAGAGTTAAACATCAATTAGTTTGCGCGCTACGGTTTCAGTCGTTTCGGAGAGGAGCAACTCAAAGCGTCTCAGCCGAGGGTAAGCGGTTTTGCAGGGCACCGATGAGGAGCGTTGCCTGGTGGGGAGAATGCTCCTCAACAACAGCCACACACAACAGCGACGCTCCCTGAAAATTGATGGGGGTGGGGGTGGGGGGGAGGGGAGGCTGCCGTCTGATCTGCACCATGCACCGCTTGTTTCTCCAGTTTTCTTAATACTTGTGCGCTGTTTCTTCAGCCTTGGGAGGCTCAAATCCACCGCAGGCTTCTGTTAACGAGAAACCGGTCGGCGAAGTGGTTGAGGAGGAGCGCGTGTGTTTAAAGCGATTCTCGCCAACTCTTTTGGCCGGATGCAGGATGGGAGAACGGGACGCACGCATAAGTGTGCAGGACGATATGATTATAAATAAAATTAAAATCGACATGCAAGCCGGATCCGTGGCGCAATGGTAGCGCGTCTGACTCCAGATCAGAAGGTTGCGTGTTCGATTCACGTCGGGTTCAAATCCCCGAATCAAATCCGGATTATTTTTTTCTCGCTACTTCGTTTGCACACATATGGGCCGAATTTCACATGGGGCCCCAAGTAATTTGTCTCCAGGGCATTCTGGCCCAGACGATCCATCCTCTTTGATCCTATTTATTTATGGTCTTCTGCAGAACTACCGTAACTTCAGGGAAGTAAAATAAACTTTTCTCTATTCCAGGACACTCAATGTTCGTTTTTCACTTCACTGCTTCACATTGTTCAAATGGTTTGGCTTCTCTCTTAAATGAATCACAGGCACGTCTGATGATCATGTCTACGTTCAGCTGAGCAGGTGCCCCCCATCTCTACCTGAATGAAGAATTACAAAGATTTTCCTTCGCGGCATCCAACGAACCTGAAGCCAAATCTGTCAGAGTGTGCCCCCCCTGTTTTGCGTGCTGACTTGGATTCGACGATTGGTTTACCGATCGTTTTCGTCTTACGCAATATCTAATTCTGTACACGCAAAACTCATTGACTGGATTTTGTTGCGATAATAATAAAAGGACACGACCAGCTTTGCATTTTGTCTGAACATATAGACAATAATAATGCCGGCCCTCCGTTTCTTCTCGTGATGTAATGCTAATAATTGTCGTACCACGTCGCGCGTCGTCGAGTATTTTACTACGATCTCGATAAGCTCGAAATCGTTGCAAAAATACTCGGCCGCCAATTGTAGACTTGTAGTTGATATACGATCATTAGTCTAATAATTTTAGTTTTGTGTATCGTTAGCGATCTCCAACCGTATTAAAATGGCCACGAGTATCGCGCGATGCTTGTGCCAGGAAGCTAGCTCAAGCCGCTGCCCCACCAGCGGTCGTCGATTTACAAAGCTTGATGATACTTTGTTGTTTCCTCCTGATATGTACTCTCACTCTCTCAGTGTATTCTCAGTTTCTGGCACCTGCAGTTTTGAGGTGCAGCTTGTACTACCTCATCATTCTGAAAGTCAGCGTGAGACGATTTGATCTTTCATTTTTTTTATAAAGATTGATCATCATCATATTTTTGTTCTTTATTTTTGTTTGTGAATTATTGCTGTTCTTTATTTTGACACTTGTTTATTTAGTA
Organism: Eleusine indica; assembly: GCA_030378355.1. NCBI lineage: Eukaryota > Viridiplantae > Streptophyta > Magnoliopsida > Poales > Poaceae > Eleusine > Eleusine indica. Next base: position 12,048,424 of record CM059502.1, read on the forward strand.
CTAATCAACTTAGCAACGTATAATTTAATTCTACACCTTATGGCATTACAATGCAAGTACGTATGATAAGTGTTTAAGACAAAAAGAATCATTAAACATACGTATGAAAACTATCTTCTGCAGTACCACAAGAGTGCTTGCCTCACTTTGGTGGAGTTTTTCGTCAATAGTGGGCGTGGAACTTTGAACTACATGGCATGTATTTAATCTTTTCAGCTACTGATTGCTTATGGTTGTTAGCTATATGCATATTGGTCGATGTGAAGACTGAAATATTAAAATATGTTTATTTTTTAAAATTTAAGTTTGGATTTAGTTAAACTTGACTTTGACTAATAATTTATTAAACTTAATTGAATGCATAAATTTGTTAATCAAAACTAAGTTTGATCAAATCCAAACATAAATGAAGTATATATGTAGTATATTGTTCATGAAGCCAACGATGACATGGACGGAGAGGATAACGTGATCTGGCATGCCATTTACTGTCGTGCTCGTGCTGCAGTTCGCCTAGTCTAGTTTTGTTCGCTGTTTGTGATCTCTTTAACTCACTCGCTATCTCATGTAACAATATTATAGCTTAAATGTTACAATTATTACTCTTTGGCATTACACATATTGCGACACTACAAGAGAAGAGCATTGTAACAGAAGAAAAAATGTTGCGTAGCTAAAAACAAATGTTTGTAGCGACGAGTTTGAGTATCCGTCGTAGAAAAATCTATTGTAGCGGCGGGTGATTATGTCATCTGTTGCTATTTATTAACTAAAAAAAATAAAAAAGCCGTCAAGAGGTCGTATTTGGCCGCTGTCCATCCCACGCTATCGACCAGATCCAGATCCGCGCCGCCGAAGAGGTGGCAGCCCATATCCAGTCGTGTTGCCTGTGTGCTACCAAAGAGGGTGGCAGTCGGATCCGGTCACAAAACACCGCTTACGTGGCGCTGAAAAGGAGACAACCTGCATCCGACTGCCTCATGCCATCGGAGAAGGGTACAACCTAGATCCGCCTAACTCGTGCCGCCGGAGAAGGGCAGTGGCTGGATCCGGCCACCCCGTGCCGTCTGTGTGCCGCAAAGAAGGGGACAGTCTAGATCTGTCCATGGAAAGAGTCGGGAAGGAGGAGTCATTGGAGAAGGGCGACGGCTACGTCGGGAAGAAGGGGTCGTTGCTGGAGAAGGGAGGCCGTCAGAGAAGGACGATGGCTGCGGAGGACGACGGGCTTGGAAGCTAGCTGAGGGAGAGCGGAAGATAGGAGGTGGCAGGGTAGAGAAAAATGGAAGAGATAGAGTTTGGTAGAGGCAGCCGCGGTGCTTTTATTTATACTAGTTGGTCCAAATGGACCAAAATATACAAACGTAACAAAATTAGAAGACACTTAGGTTTTTAGCAGCGGTCCAATACGTTATCCATCTCTAAAAATCAATGTTTAGAGATAAAACACGTTTGTTGTTCACCCTTATAAATGACTATTAAAAAATTAATTTTAAAGACGGGTCACATCTTAAACTGCTGTTAAAAAAACGTTTTACCACTATAGTAACGAGTTTTTTAAAATACGCCATGTAATTTTAATGCCACCGCTATAGTTACTTTTTATTGTAGTGTGATCAGCCGGCCGATAAGTAGATCTGGTCAGCGATCGGTTGATCGGCCGGCTAGCCCATCGTTTTAGTCTTTGCGCACCATCTATCTGGTTAGCGGAATCTCTACGAACTTAAACAGTCATGCATTTGTCGGGGATGGGATCGAAGAACATGCATTTGTCGTCTTCCTTAGACAACAAAAACCACCTTGCCGTGGCGGAACATGTATGTAAGCCCAGCTGGCCAGGTCTCCATGCATGTTTTTTTTTTTTTTTTTGGAACTGTCCATGCATGTTGCTTCCACCGAGCTTAAATAGCAGGGGCCCTGAAGTCAACTGAAGACACTGTACTATTTATCTTATTTAGAAATACTAGGTACTGGGCTCCAACGCAACAAACTATATTGCATCAATTTACATTTGACAAATTATCCCACAATTTGCAAATCAACAACTAATAAATGTGTGGCTAGACTAGAAAAGAAAAGATTTGATAGATGTATTATGCCATGCCACAATTGTTAAGGTACTATGTACCAACCAGTTGATAGTAAAGGACGAGCAATTGACTTATGGTTCAACACTACTCCTCACGTGCAGCTCCCTCGAGACGTAAACATAAAAACTTGAACTCAACTCTTCTGGCTTGATACCATATTAAATTACTATGCATTGACCAGTTACACGAAAAGATTAAGCTGATGAGGAATGGTAGACAATTCACTTGTGGTTCAATACTCGCTCTCACGTGCAGCTCACTCGAGGCGTAAACGTGAAAATAGGAGTGACGCAATGAAGAATGAGTCATTAGGACTTAAACTCAAGACTTATGACTTAATAACATGTTAAGCTACTATGTGCTGACTAATTACAACCAAAAGTCTAAATTAATGGGAAAGAGTGGATAATTCACTTATGGTTCAACCTCTATCTCACATGCAGCTCTTTTGAGGCGTTATTGTAGAAATATGAGTGGTGTAGAGAAAAATACGGTTAACAGGAATTGAACTAATAAACTCTAACTTGATATCATGTTAAACTACTATGCATCGATCAGCTGAATTCAGAAGATTAAGCTAATAAAAAAATAGACAATTCACTTATGAATCAATATGTTTTTTATTTTATAACAATAATAGCTACTGATTAGTTGGATTTGTCATTTTGTTTGAGGTCTGAGGACCGTCATGAACGTTTATACTCTACGGGAACACTTTTTATATGAAAAGGGATTTCTCAAAAGAAAAAAAAATGCTCACCAGGATAAGGAAGGTGTTCATAGAAAAAATAAATTTCGATTCGTGTTGCAAGCCAAATTTAGAAACTGGAAGTACCTAAATTTATATTGAACACATTGTTACAATATCTATAAAAATAAGCAGGGAAATAAGACCTGCTAGTTGTTTCATGAAGCCATTATAGTATTGAAGAATTAATGGTTGTGTAGATCATGAATGTTACTACGGTTATTATCCGCCATTTCTCATATAATAATAATATTATTATCCGCTAAACATCACTTTCAGGACTATATGATTTGGCCGGCTTTGGGTGGAGAGCGTGATTCACAAGAACGTTGAATCGACGACCGGAAACCATGGAATGTGTCTTTTCCCTCTTCAATCCCTCCACCAAACCACGCTGCAGGATCTCGAGGGAAACACAAATTAAGAAATAGATCGTTCAATTTCAAAAAGAGCATCTGAACAATCTCTTCTTATGAGCAGTTAGTAGGAGAGCTTAACTTTTTCCGCTTATAAAGTTCTACGAGACCTTTCTATGTCTTTTTTGACGATCATTTCCTTCTCTTTAGAAAAAAAAGAGAGAGAACGAAAGGCCCTCGTCATGCTCAATCGAGTGTCTGTCTTTCAATCCAATCCTGCGGGCTGGCGTAGACCTCGATGCTATAAAAGCCAAGAGACCATAGGTGGCTCAAGCCAGCTCGTCGGCCTGCCACACGGTCTTTCCCTGAACTTTTCACTTCCTCGCCATGGCCGGTACGAGAGCTTGTCTCTTTCCTCCTCACATCCAACTGATACATACACATCAGTCTATACAATTCACTAACAAGCAGCTCCCTTCTCCCTCCTGCCTCATGCAGGTCAACGCCAGCAATGGGCGCCGGCCGCCGCCGCGCTCTTCGTCTACCTCTTCCTCGCCGCGTCGGCGGCGGAGCAGGGCCGCAGGGAGGTCGTGACGTCGCCGCACGGCGCCGTGGCGGCGGACGACGGGCGGTGCTCGGCCATCGGCCGCGACGCGCTCCGCGAGGGCGGCACCGCCGTGGACGCCGCCGTCGCCACGGCGCTGTGCCTCGGCGTGGTCAGCCCGGCGTCCAGCGGCGTTGGCGGTGGCGCGTTCATGCTCGTCCGGCTCGCCGACGGTACCGCCGTCGCCTACGACTCCCGCGAGACGGCGCCGCTCGCCGCATCCAAGGTGAGACTCCGTTAACTGTGTCTGCCCTCTCGACAAGTGCCCAAGTCACCTGTCCTGCTAGTGATTTTCGAGCGACTTAGTCCTGCAACGCACGGCATGACTTTGCTCCAAAAAGTATTTTCTCCTTACGCGTTTGATACCGCATTAGTCAATGCCACAGCGACCTCTGCAAGTCTACACAAATAGGTGCAAATTATTGACTGAAAACTTTAGAAAATATGATTTTCTCTCATTTTAGACAGATATATATATATATATATATATATATATATATATATATATATATATATATATATATATATATAAACCAGACTTTATCAAGACTCAAGCGGTTATTAACAGCAATAAAATATCGTGGACGATCGTGACAAAAACAGGGAGTATAATATAAACTATAGACCAATCGTATCACAGAGTAGCCAAAGTAGATAGTAGTAGTTGATTCACATGGTTGTTGTTCCTTCCGGACCTCGTCCTCCGTTTTACACACAAATTATGCCGGCAAGCGGCACTGCTTCCCTCCCGAACAGTTTGAGCAATGGGGTACAGTTGTATATGTGCCTTGGAGTGACGGGAAGAACAACAATCAATCAACGATGCATTCGTCTTCAAGCTTTATCCTTTGGGAGTACTACTTCAGTATAAGAAAGTGGTTCCATCTCCAACACATAATCGACGCTGTCCTTGTCTTTGCCGTCCCCCCGTGACCTGTCCTCTGCTCAAAGTGCTTCACGCTACCGCCCACTTGACGGTGTCCCTTACTCCTGGTCCTGGATCGATGCAGCGCGCGTGCGATTGGCAAAGCTTCCGGGATAGCTAGGGTGGATGCCTGGTGTGCAGACCGTGGTGATCCATGCATCAAGATCAGCTAGCTAGTGATCCCCTACTATCATGTCAGTCCATGTGACGTGCAGTAATGCAAAATCACAAAAACTTCTTTCTTAGTTAAGACGTGTGCTGTCTCTACGCCTATCGCAATCACTGACCTGTTTTGCATACAAAAGAAGAATGCGGATCAGCCTTGTTTAATGCTTATTATACAAGATGATCATGCCATGTCAGCTTTGCAAGTTTCTTTTTTTTTTTTGAAAAAAATAAAAACTGACATAAACAACTCGGGCATCCAGTTTTTTCAGACGACCTAAATGAATTTTCGAAGGAGAATGCTACTGGCAGAAATATTTTTATAACCAGCTCCTGTTTATCTCTCAGTATGAACTGATAGAACACAATCCAGGAACAAAAGTGCTCTTAGACGCTAGTTTCTCATTTTGTACTCGTTGTTTTTCCAACAACGAGAAATAATGAACACACCGGTAACATCAACCATGAAAAATCCAGGACATGTACGGCGGCAACGCGACGCTGAAGGCACGCGGCGCTCTCTCCATAGCCGTCCCAGGCGAGATCGCCGGCCTGTACGAGGCGTGGAAGCGCCACGGCAAGCTCCCATGGCGCCGCCTGGTCCTGCCGGCGGCGAAGCTCGCCGAAGCGTTCAGGATCTCGCCGTACCTGCGGATGCAGATGGAGGCCACCCGGGACGGCATCCTGGGGAACAAGGGGATCCGAGGCGTGTTCGCCCCGAACGGGGAGATCCTCGGCGTCGGGGAGGTTTGCCACAACCCGAAGCTCGCCGAGACGCTGCGGATCGTCGCGGAGCACGGGCCCGGCGCGTTCTACGGTGGATGGATTGGAACCAAGTTGGTGAAGGACGTGAGGGAGGTTGGGGGGATCATTACCATGGAGGACATCAAGAGGTACCGGATCAAGGTGCGGAAGCCGCTGTCGGAGAGCTTCATGGGGATGGAGGTGGTGACCATGCCCCCGCCGTCGGCCGGTGGTGCCGGGATCATGCTTGTAAGTTTTCTGCTTTCTGAACACTTACTCCGGTTTGTTTGTTCATATACTAGATTTTATATATCCTCACAATACTTTTATGGTTTATCTTGTGAATAGATTCTGAACATCCTTTCTCAGTACGGATTACCGGCTGGTTTCTCTGGATCTCTTGGTATCCATCGCCTTATCGAATGCTTCAAACATTACTTTGCCATAAGAATGAACCTTGGCGATCCTGACTTCGTAAATGTGAGTGAAGTTGTGTCCGACATGATGTCTCCCCAATTCGCTGCTGAGCTTAAGAAAACCATTTACGACAACATGACATTTGACCCTAAACATTATGGTGGAAGGTAATACATGGCCACTTTTTTACATTTAAATGACCTGATTTTATTACCGTTCAAGTTACCCTAATTTATTGTACCATGAGTCTGAAATATTTGCAGCAGAACTGTCATGTGCCCTGAAAATATTCAGGAAAAATGTTCAGTGCGCTGTGAACTCTCTGACCTGTAATTACCAAAACTTGTGTTCAGGTGGAACATCCTTGAGGACCATGGAACCAGCCACGTGTCCGTCGTCGACAATGAACGGAACGCGGTTTCCATGACTACCACCGTCAACGCGTACTTCGGGTCTCTGATCCTGTCCCCAAGCACAGGAATCCTGCTCAACAACGAGATGGACGATTTCTCCATGCCGATGAACACGTCTGCCAACCAACCGCCACCAGCTCCCGCCAATTTCATCAGCCCTCTGAAACGCCCGCTCTCTTCGATGTCCCCGACGATAGTTGTCAAGGTAAACTATACTAGTGCCTAATGGAAGTCGAGAAGATCTGAAAGTTCCAGTTTTTTAAAACCGTTATGCCGTATGCCACATGTGTAGGACGGGAAACTGAAGGCTGCCGTTGGCGCCAGTGGCGGCAGCATGATCCCGGGTGGAACAATCGAGGTGTTCCTCAACCATTTCGTCAAGAGCATGGATCCACTGTCGTCGGTCATGGCGCCAAGAGTGTATCACCAGGTCTGGAATCTGAATGGGCTCTTTCTTTTTTGTTTCATCAGTAAAAAATGATCTTGGTCCTCTGTTCCAGAGCTCTGATGATGTTCCTCATGTGTGATCTTGATTTGGTTTGCCATGGCTGCAGCTGATCCCGAACGTGGTTCAGTACGAGAACTGGACGACGGTGTTCGGCGACCTCTTCTTGCTCGACGCCGAGACGAGGGCCGCCCTGCAGAAGAGGGGACACGTCTTGAGTCCGCTCGCCGGTGGAACCATCAGCCAGTTCGTGGTGCACAGTCTCGAGCACTCTGGATACGGTGACCTGACTGCCGTGAGTGACCCGAGAAAAGGAGGCGTCCCTGCCGGTTACTGAAAACAGATACGCTATTTTTTTCACGGATAATATAAAGGACGCGACTGGCGTTGTTGGACGTCCAATTGGAGGATGTCCAATTGTCCAATAGCAAAGCGCTAAAGCATCTCACAAATAAAAATCGTTCAGAATAAAACATTTCAGTTGATCACAAAAGTATGTTCCTTCTCTGAAAAAGAGTGCGCATACTAGCCCTTCTTGACGGCTTTCTATTCTATCGTCGTCTCGGTAATGGCGTTGGCCCTCGTTGAATATGCTTCCTGAACACCCGGATTAACGAGTGAATTTGTCAAAAGACCTGCCGTTCGACACGTTTTGGTAGCTACTATGCTAGTAGCTTATTATTTCGAAAGCGACATCTTTAGCAGGTCTCAAGTGGCAGCTTCTGTCGCTACCGATACCGAGAGATTCCGGCACCACAGACGGTGGCCGGGGCTCGGCTAGGTACTTTAGGTGCACGACCAGAAGGGTCCACGACGGCTATGGCGCACCATCACAGGCACGAGAAGCGTCACACGAATTACCGACACACTAGTACGTTGCTTTGTACGAGCTAGCAGGAAGCTTCATCGGCAACTCACAAGAGTGAGTGAGTGAGTGAGTGAAGTCACATGCGCAAGAAGTCAGCCGAAAGTCAAGCTGCTAGCATTTCACGGTCGGTAGATAGACTCAACCGGCTACGCGTACGCGCTAAGAGTGATTGACCGCTCGTCGACTACTGTGCAGTGACTATATTCCGTCAACCAAGTGGCCTTCACTAACACTGCAGGGCAAAGTCGAAACGACACGGCAGATTAACTGCCTTCCATACCAAGTTTGCACTTGTCATATATACGCATGATGTCTTACCACACTCCTCTGCGCTTCACAAAACTGCACAAGTTTAAGGGGAAAAAGAGAAACAGGGTTAGCCACCACAAAACTGAGGGATCTGAGATCGATGGCGTCCATGATATCAGGGGACTTCGTCGAGGCCTACGTGCTGAAAAACGCCTGCAAGGAGAAGATGAAGAGGGCCGAAGCGGCGGCCGCACAAGAAAAGAAGCAGCACGACGCCGGCGATGCCACGTCAGGAAAGCAGACGGCTGAAGAGGCAGAAGGCAGCGGCAAGAGTGACGGATCGGGCTTTCTTGGGTTCAACAAGAAGGTACATCCCGAAGTTGGCGGAGCTTCTTCATGAACCGCTGCTAGTATTGTGGCATAGTACGTAGGAGCTTGCAGTTGCAGGCGCATGGATCTTTCTTGCCTGCCTTGAAGTAAACTGGTTTTTCAGCTAAGATTTCTATGTGGAGCTTGATTTCCCTTTTTCTTCCTTCCTGAATAAGATGCGTGCAATGCAGAGTAAACTATGTGGATCTACAGGCTTGTTTATAACTGCATGCTTGACACAAATGAAAAAAAAAACAAATATACAAGAATTGAAACAACTCGTTACTGATTTAAGGTCCACGACCAGAAGGGTTTGTTGAAGATATAGTTCTAGAAGGCCTCTTCAATACGTGTTGTAATCTATTCAAGATAGAGATAGAATTTAGAATAGAGTAGTTAGAGATAAAGGCTGATCGTAACAACATATTGTAACAGATCTTGACTTCTGTTGTAAGCCACGGTAGGGGCTCTTCCTACCCTATATAAACATGCAGGACTACCGAGGTCAAGGTACGCCTTACCTAAAATTTCTATATGGTAATCAGAGCCATCCTCCTATAGCACATCAAACCATGTCGACTTCTTCCTCTCCTTCGCTTCCCAACCTCGCCACCCACCAGATTACAGAGAAGCTTACGAGAGAGAATTTTCTGCTATGGAGTGCGTAGGTGTTGCCTGCAGTTCGAGGCACACAACTCATGGGGTTCCTTGATGGAACTGACCCTGCACTGCCCAAGGAAGTTGAAGTTAAAGTGGGCGCAAATCTGGAGAAGCAGCCCAACCCGGAGTATGCTGCGTGGTTAGCCAAGGATCAACATCTCCTTGGTTACATCAACACTTCTCTGTCCAGAGAGGTTCTGGCGCCGGTGTCCAGGATGATGTCGTCCAGGGATGTTTGGGCGGCTATTCAGAAGATGTTTTCTTCACAATATCGATCGAGACTAATTAACATCAGGTCGAAGTTGTCGACAACCCGCAAGGGAGAGATGTCGGCGATGGCCTACTACAACAAGATGATTGGGTACGCGGATGAGATGGCAGCCACGGGGAAGCCCTTGGAGGATGATGATGTGATTTCATACATCTTAGCAGGTCTTGATTCAGAGTATAATCCCATGATCGAGCAAGTCACAGGGGCGTCCGAGGCTGTAACGCTTAGTGATTTGTATGCTAAGCTACTGGCAACATAAGCTTATGTTGAAAACCAACACAATTACCAGATGTCTGTTAATTTGGCATCTAGAGGGCGCGGCAATGGTGGCTACAATCGTGGTCGTGGCCGCAATGATGGATCACGCGGAGGCTTCAACCGTGGTGGACATAGCTACAGTACAAGTGCTGGTCGTGGTGGGAACAACCACGACAGAGAAGATGAAGAAAGTAGTCCGCCTCCTAGGTGCCAGATCTGCAAGAAGAATTGGCACATGATGTACAAGTGCTAGAAGAGGTTCGACAAGAACTTCAAACTTCCAGAAAAGTCAAGCAACATGGCGGCCAACTCGTCCTACAACGTGGACACTGATTGGTACACCGACACTAGTGCAACCGATCACATCACGGGGGAGCTTGATAAGCTTACCACCCGTGAGAAGTACAGAGGAGGAGATCAAGTGAAGACTGTGAAAGGTGCAGGTATGGCAATTGTGCATATTGGTCAAAACACTATTACTACTCCCTATAAGGATATTGTTCTTAAAAATATCTTGCATGTTCCTTCTGCTATAAAAAATCTTACATTTGTTCATCGTCTTACTTCCGATAACAATGTTTTCATTGAATATCATCCTCACTATTTCTTGATAAAGGACCGAGCAATCAAGATCACCCTTCTTCGCCACCCGTGTAGAGATGGTCTCTATCCTGTTCCTGGTTTGGAGCTGTCATCAACAAGATTCAAGTGTGTCCTCAGTGCCACCACGCCCACAGTCTCCCGGTGGCACGGTCGTTTAGGCCATCCTTTGTTTGATATTGTTAGTCAGGTCATTAAGAATAATAAGCTCTTGTCAAGTAATGATCATAACAAAGAGGCGGTTTGTGACGCATGTCAACAAGCCAAGAGTCATCAGCTTCCTTTTCCTCAGTCTCATAGTGTGTCAAAAGCTCCTTTAGAGCTTGTGTTTTCAGATGTATGGGTTAATGCTCCTATCTCAGTAGGAAGATACAATTATTATGTGAGTTTTTTTGATGATTATAGTAAATTCACTTGGATATATCTTTTGAAACATAAGTATGAAGTTTTTGAGAAATTTGCTATTTTTCAAAAGCATGTTGAGCGACTCTTTGATAGAAAAATTTTGGCCATGCAAACCGATTGGGGTGGTGAGTATAAAAAACTCAACTCCTTTTTCACTCGTATCGGTATTTCACATTTAATGTCTTGTCCTCACACCCATCAACAAAACGGTGCTGCCGAAAGGAAGCATTGCCATATTGTTGAGCTTGGGCTTGCTCTTTTAGCTCATACTTCCATGCCATTAAAATTTTGGGACGAAGCTTTTACTACGACCACCTTTCTTATTAATCGGCTTCCTACTCGAGTTCTTGATTTTCTTACTCCCATGGAGAAATTATTTGGACAAAAGCTGGATTATAATTTTCTTCGTGTCTTTGGGTGTGCTTGCTAGCCAAATCTTCGACCATATAATACCCGGAAGCTTACTTTTCAGTCTACTCGATGTGCCTTTCTTGGTAATAGCAGTCTTCATAAGGGGTATAAGTGCCTTGATATTAATTTTGGTCGTGTCTATATTTCCAGAGATGTTATATTCGATGAATTTGTTTTTTCCTTACTCTGAATTGCATGCCAACGCTGGTGCCCTGTTGCATGCTGAAATCAAACTCCTTCATTCAACGTTGATTCCTGTTGGGAGTACTATAGTTGGTTTTGACCCCTTGCCGTTGCCTACTAATATTCGTGATGAAGGTGCTACTTCTCAGGTCCAGGAATATACTAAAGACTAGGCTCCCTCACTAAATTCGGTGTAGGATGATGCAGAGAATCCTGGCTCTGATCCCGGGGGAGCAGGTGTGTTGGCCTGGGATCAAGCATCGATTTCTGCGTCGGAGGATGCACCTCGTACGGACCAGGCGGTTCCTGCCTCCCCGCAGTTAGCACAGAGTGGGCGCGTGGAGGAGTTTGCATGTGAAGGATCTTCTGCGATGCGTCTTGGTACTGTTGTGCCGGAAACGGCCACATCACCAGTTACACAAGTTCTGGATCCAGCTGCTTCAGTCAGTACTAATGTAGGCAACAGTTCTGCTGCACCTGATCAGGATGCTAGATATTTGCCATGAACAAGACTCCAGAACAACATCCGTAAGACTAAGAATTTTGGTTCAGATTATATTCGCTATGCATATGCTTGTTCTACAGGAGAACCTGAAACAGTCCAAGAAGATTTTAAAGATCCCAAGTGGAGGCAGGCAATGAATGATGAGTACAATGTTCTAATGAAGAATAATACATGGCATTTGGTTCCAGCCAAAGAAGCTTCTAACATTGTTGACTGCAGATGGGTCTATAAAGTAAAAAGAAGTCTGATGGAACAATTGATAGGTACAAAGCTCGATTGGTAGCTAAGGGGTTTAAGCAAAGGTTTGGCATTGATTATGCAGATACGTTTAGTCCAGTTGTAAAATCTGCTACTATTTGACTTGTACTATCTATTGCTATGTCTAAAGGTTGATGTCTTCGACAGCTTGATGTGCAGAATGCGTTTCTTCATGGCATTCTGGAGGAAGATATTTTTATGAGGCAACCACCGGGATATGAAGATGCAATTCAACCACATTATGTGTGTAAGCTTGACAAGGCACTTCACGGCTTGAAGCAAGCACCCAGTACGTGATATTCTAAACTCAGTTCCAGGTTACATCAACTTGGCTTCAGGTTTTCAAAGGTTGATACTTCTCTTTTTATATACAATAAGAATGGTGTTACAATTTACCTTTTTGTATATGTGGATGATATAATAGTTGTTAGTTCCTCTCAAGATGCTTTAGATGCTCAGATATTTAAAGTCTGATTTTGCATTAAAGGACTTAGGGGATTTGCATTATTTCTTGGGAATTTTAGTTAAGCGATGTTCTGATGGAATTTTATTAACTCAAGATAAGTATACTGATGACTTGTTGGAGCGAGTTGGTATGAAAAAGTGTAAATCTATGAGGACACCAATATGTTCTACAAAGAAGTTGTCAATTACATAGGATGAACCCTTGGGTGATGAACATGCAACCAACTATCGAAGTATAGTAGGAGGATTACAGTATCTGACTTTAACAAGGCCCGACATCTCCTTTTCAGTTAATAAAGTTTGTCAATTTCTACATAATCCTACTACTATGCATTGGTCGGCAGTTAAGAGAATATTGAGATATTTGTAGGGCACTATAGGCATGAGACTTAAAATTAGAAGAAGCTCATCAATTTTGATTAGTGCCTTTTCAGATGCAGACTAGGTTGGATGTGTTGATGACAGGAGGTCCATGGGACGTTTTGCTATTTTGTTAGGACGAAACCTTATTTCCTCGAGTGCAAGAAAGCAAGCTACTGTATCTCGGTCAAGCACAGAAGCAGAATATAAGTCCCTCGCTAACGCAACTGCTGAGGTAATATGGTTGCAAAGTATAATAGGAGAATTGGGGTTGCCGCAGCCTAGAGCTGCTTGTCTTAGGTGTGACAATTTAGGAGCAACATATTTGTCAGCCAATCATGTGTTTCATGTTAGAACTAAATACATAGAGATTGATTATCACTTTGTACGTGAGCGTGTTGCAAGCAAACAGTTGGAGATCAGGTTTGTTTCTTCCAAGGATCAAATTGCTGATGGATTTACAAAACCGTTGCCGGTGCAGCGACTAGAAGATTTTCGTGACAACCTCAACATTGTGAAGTTATGATTGCGGGAGAGTGTTGAAGATATAGTTCTAGAAGGCCTCTTCTATACGTGTTGTAATCTATTCAAGATAGAGATAGAATTTAGAATAAAGTAGTTAGAGATAGAGGCTGATCGTAACAATATATTGTAACAGATCTTGACTTCTATTGTAAGCTACGGTAGGGACTCTTCCTACCCTATATAAACATGCAGGACTACCGAGGTCAAGGTACGCCTTACCTAAAATTTCTATAGGGTTCACGATGGCTATGGCGCACCATCACCGGCAGCACTACACGAGAAGCGTCACACAATTAATTTCATCGTTGGTAGATAGAGCTCGAACGTCACACAATCAATCATCGTGTTGGCCTTTACCAACCCTGCGGCCAAAGTCAAGATAAACGAAACGACACGTCGGATTAACTATCTTGCATACCAAATTTGCACTTGCAATATATACGCATGTCTTACCACACACTCCTCTACACTTCACAAAACTGGGAGATCAGAGATCGATGGCGTCCATGATATCAGGGGACTTTATTGAGGCATACTGCTGAAGACTTATTTTTGTGTTGGCTTCGCTCTACTCTTTAATGATTTATTAAGTAAGATCATTATAGGTGTTGGCTTTTGTTGACGACCATCAAGTACTAAAATTAGCCGCTTTCACTTGTTCTTATCATACATATATGTTTTCAAATAACTTGTTTTCACTTGTTCTTAGTGATTATTTGCTGCAGGTGTAACCCATAGAAAAAAGAGTAAGAATATGGTGGAGTAATGCGCAAACATGATGAATATTCAGAGCCACAACTTGGATTCATATCTCTATTAAGGCTTCTTTTTCTGAATCCATATTTCTTTACACATGTGTACATGGTGTCCGATTATATACATTTCTTAGTATGCTAAGTTCACACACAAATCTATATTTCTGCTGATATGACGACCTTTATCAGTTGGCTATTTACATCAAGTTGTTTTATGTATTTATTGACATTAATTGGGTAATTATAATAGGGATTTAATTGAATAACTCTTAGCTTACTATGAATAGAAAATAGTTTTGTCTGGTATTGTGACTGGAGAACTACTAGGATATGGTGAAAAAGGCTAATTAACTTTCATTGTTAACCCAATGCATAGTAAGGTGACAACCCAGTGCAAGTTTCTTCTATAAAAACCTAAGTTGCAATATTATACCGAGCTTAAAGTAAGGGATGTCGACGGTAAAGAAATTAAGTTAATTTTGGGATTGTTTAAACATTTTGCAATATAATAAAAATGTCTCATAATCCATTAAGAAAGTGAGTGTCTATAAACTTTTTCTTTTTAAAAGACCTATGGCAACACACGGTCACTTTGCTAGTCTTTACTCCTTATTAATTTAGGTGAGGTCATCATTGGTGTTGGTTTAGTTTGGTGTTGGCTTTAGTGTTGGGAGTTTTCGTGTCCATGTCGATTTCTACTCTCCGTGTCCATGTCAGTTTCTACTCACGAATCAGATTCCGTCCAAATTGGTTTCCAAAAATATCATCACGTTGGTGTTGGCTTTAGTGTTGGGAGTTCCGTGTCCATGTCGATTTCTACTCTCCGTGTTCATGTTGGTTTCTACTCACGAATCAGATTCCGTCCAAATCGGTTTCCAAAATATCATCACGGACAACACCACAATCATGTCAAAAATTTTAGAATCAGAATAGGACTCTACATAGATATTGTTGTTAGCAACTGTAGCATATTAATTTCAAAAAAAAAAGTCAGTGTCTCGTGATCCCATAGTCCTTATTAACTGTTGTTTTTCTAAATTAGAAAAAAAACATTCCTGTAATTTATCATGCTATATACCGCTTTATGGTTCCTATCAGCTTCATTATCGCCATGCCAAGAGAGAATATGACCCACGAGTCCGACGGGAGGCCAAAGAGCACGAGGTCCTCTCACGATTGCATGTAGACGAACCAGGAGCTGCTGCCTAATGAATTGGTGTCCTGACCGATGATGTTGGCTACTAGGAACGAGGGAGGATAGGATATATGACCCTTTTCTCTAGCACACACGCTCCAACACCGGGAGCTGCCGGCAGGGCGAACACTGTTCCAGCAGATCATCACCAATAATGCGTAGGACGCGTGTGGCAAGATGGTATTGTTGATGGCGAGCACATCGTTCAGGTCATGGACAAGAATATCGAGCCTCCTTCATGCCCAAGAAACGAAGTGATTATGCATGTCCTGGCACACGTAGCCAAGGATCTGACAAATGTCACTGAAGTCCATGTTGGGTGATCATCTCCAGGTATCCAATACAAGTAGCTATATGGTTGAACAATCACTATGTCGGTGGGGTGCCCACAGAACAGACACAGACACATCACCTTGAAGTTTGGCATGCGGGACTGATGCTGATGACTATCTTGTCGTCGCACTCAGAGTCCACATGAAATGCGTTCGTGCGTGTCCGAGGTCACGGAGGAGTGCGCGGACCTTCACCATTGAAAACGTCGTATTCAACTATCAACGGTGTGCAGGACAGAGTGACGAGCAGGCTATTGGCAAGTATACAAAATAGGACATGTCAGATATCATATTTTGTATAACCTACTCGTCAATCAGGATCAGATGAACTCGAACACTGGATGATTCGAACAGCGAGCAACTCGGGGAAGCATCCAACCACACGGTCACTTTATTTGATCAGTCGGTCGACAAGTTTTTGGCTTAGCCACTCGGTAGCGTGGGAAGCTATTATGTTCGAAGAACAAACAAATCGACGATTCCATCAGGCAAGCTACACACTTGCGGGTTGCTATCATTACGGGATGGATAAGTGACAGGACGTCCATATGCTGAAAGTATTTAAACAAGTGCATGCACATCCAAAGAGCACATAAAGTTAACGACAATGATCTAAATGATTGCATATACTTCATAAACTTCATGATTCAGCGATTCAATGTTTTGACCACTCGACTCTATGATTTGATCATTTATGTTATATATCGTAAAAGAAATTAGTTGTTAGGAGAATTTGCATAAGTATGTCATATTCACAACGCCCGTAGCAACACATGGTTACTTTGCTAGTTAGAGTATAAAAGAGGTCCAATTTTGCAATTGCCCCTAACGACTATGACTTACACACAATCAAATTTGCAATCCAGGCCCAATGTTGTATACGGGGTTAGAGGTTTGCGTTGGCTAATTAAAAAGCAAGTAATTTACAATGACATATAAAGAATTTTTCATATTTTTTGCCACAACTTCCACTCACGAGCATGCCACTAAAACTCGATGTAGGATAAGAACACTTGTACACTAATAAAACTACTGTGTACTAGTACATAGCTAGACAGGTGGCACGATCCAGAAAAGGTTTGCGGTAGAGAAGGAGATCCTGTTCGTGCACCCGAGTAGTCTCTTGATGCTCGGATTGCAAATCGAAAATACATAGGTCGGCATCGTCCTTCTTGAAATTCTTCATAAAGTAAATCTGATTGGACTTGAGCCCTAGGGTGCTTGCCGGGCAGGAGGCTGCCATGTTTGCATCCTCCAATAAAAACACAACGTCCCCAATGTCATGCACCCTTCGCCAAGCCAATGTTGTGAAATTCAGCTTGTAGACACGGATTGGACCAATGTTATCCGCATTAAAGTTGACAAAGCAGATGACGACTAGAAAGAGTCGGTCTTGAGATTCGACCAGCCATTCTCTACCTGAAGAGATCCCCCGTGGGAAATCGACTTGACGGACTTTCAAGTTGCGAAACAAGGGCGGCCCGTGCTTAGTAGCGGAGAAGTCGACGCTGCAAATGCTTTTAGGAGATCTGATGAAATAGAGCTTCCCCTGGAGTGCAGCAATGCCAGGGATGAGTCGTTTGGTCGGAGGGCGATACGCGGGAGGCAAAGCGTAGTTTCCAATGTCGTACGAGTAGCGCTTCCAGCGATCGCCTGCGGTGACCCGGCAGTACCACATGTCGGGCGTGGTGTAGGGCAAGAGGATGACGACACAAGACGGATGCATCGGGTCCTTGTGTGAGAGCAGGCACTTGCAGAGCTGTGGGATGTCGTGCTTGTCTCCGACGTTCGGCAAGGGAAGCTTGTCCCCGGTGCGAGGGTTCCAGAGGAAAGCCGGGAACGACGGTTCATCGATGGGTTTGATGATGAGCATCCAGCCCTGCGGGGTGGTCCAACACAGGCTGTTGTTGCCTCCTGCTAGCAGTTCGTGATACATCCTCTTATGCAGACTTTGCTTTGATACGCTGAACATGAGCATCTCCTCCTTCTCGTCGTGGGGGACATGGTCATGGTGGGGCTGGTGGTGGAAGACGAGCAAGGGCAAACGGGATGGTTCCGCCATCTCTGTTTCGCCGGGGAAACTATGTCTCGATTGTTCTGATGACGGCACAGGCACGCAGGATCCCTGAGTATTTATCAAGATAATCTCTGGCCGTGACTGATGGAACGGATCGGTGTCGGTGTCGGCGTCGGGTCTCATCTTTCAAACTCTGAATTAAAGCCGAAACTTTCCATGGTGTATGCGGCCGTTGCTGGGCCTAAAACTGGTGACATCGTCCGCCCATCACGCCGTAAAATCCTGCTTTGCTTATTCTGTCCCATATCGTAAAACGTCCATATATGGATAACGAGTTCGATTCCAGCCCTGCCGTGCCTCCCAACGTACGTTCGATCCTCTGCCAGACCCCTCCTTCCTAACGGCGTGCTTCGGTATAACAGCGACCAAGAAATTTGGCAGGGTTATGGCAGTCCTCATTCCGGTGCCAATTAATACTGCTACTCCTACCCTACCCCTCCTCCTCTCCGGTCCTACAGATTGGTGTGACGCCATAGATTTATGGCAACAAAGCTCTTCGTCGGCTGCCAAAGGAAGATGGAAGAATAAACTTGTGAACCTGTCAGCCCATACCGCCACTCGAAACTACAAGCAATCCGTCACGGTCGTCGAAGTCATCGTTCTGCGCTGCTGGTTCTTGGCTTCTCCATCATCGATCCTGGCTTCGGTGTCTCTGAAACTTCCCCTTGGCACCCTGGAATATCCGTCGCCAATCCCGGAGTCACCATTGCCTTTGTTCTTCATGGCCGTGATTTGTTGTACGACACAGCTGCTCGAACGTCATTTTGTTTGGCCTCACTACCGTGTGGTCACAAGGGCTGGGTGTCGCATGGTGCCACCTCCTTCGCCATCACGTGGTAGTGCCATCTCGACTTTTGCTTGGTGTTGCTGTTCGAGGGCATAAAGATGCATGGGCTTGAACCGCGTCGACCTCTCCTGGCAGGTTGGAATTGCTTCATTATTTGATTTGGTGATGCGAGGGTAGATGTCTTATGGTGGTTTTTGTAGAAATCAGCTACAGTATTTTTTTGTTCATAGTTGTTGTTTCATCATTAGGCTCTAAAACCTTAAGGTGTGTCCGTCATCTCGGCAGCACACAGTGCCTGTCAACACGGACGCAGGTGAACCAGCCTTGTTTTATTAGAACTAGCAAAGTGTCTGTGCGTTGTCACGGGCTTTTTAAACAATAATTATAAATTTTGCAATCATTTAATTAAATTACAATATAAACACATGTATCAGACCTTTTATAGGAACATGGGATATTTGTTGCGCCTTCTTTACATGTCTTTCATCTCGATGTTTTTTATTTTGTTCATGTCTGTGCTCATCATTCATTTGCACTTGCTTCGGCCCCTGTCATTCTCGCTCCCTTTACCTTCTACAATCCTTCTGATCTTCCTGGTTTGTTTGTCAGGTTTACAAATGGCATTCTTTCGGCATGGTTGTTTTTCTCCTCCATATTCTATCTACAGGTGACAACAACCAAGTGAATATGGCATACCGAATTAGCAAATATTTACTGCGACTTAACATTAAATTATTTCAGATTGAAGCTCAGTGCAGCCTAAAAACAAAGTATATCGTTGTTTTCTGACAATAATGTTTTCAGTGTTAGAAAAGCCTAACACTTTAATTACACACTTGCATGGATACAAACCCTCTACTTAAAGACGATCAGGTAGTAACACTTTACTTACACCTGGCCATCCGGGACGGGCTAAACGGACTGGCCTATGGCCCGACTATTTTGACCCAGCATGGGCACAGCCTGGCACAAAGGTTACGCGTGCCGTGCCAGCCCGAGCACGGCCCAATTACGCCTGCCCTTAAGCAAGGTCTGTTTAGCCCTTAAAGCATGGGCCCGCCCTATAGAAAAATGTTATAAATTATTAATAATTTCAATATTTATACTGAAAATTATATTTTTAGTTCAAATATATATATATATATATATATATATATATATATATATATACTATTTAGCATGCTACGCGTTAAATAAGCTATTTATGTCACGGACCCGCCTTACCACGGAGACGGTTCCGTTCCAGGATCTTCCTCGGGTGGCGACACGCGCTGTGGCGCCCAATAGTACAATACATGACAGAGAAAGAAAATAATTGCAACAGGAGCATAGTTGGAGGAGCAGAGTTTACATAAATCCGAAGTTATATTACAAACCGGGGTTTTGACAGAATAAAGTTGCGGAAGCGAAAAGTTCGACACTGGCTCACCAGTTCGACTATATAGCTAAGATACAATCGCCCTCTCACGGCGACACACAGGGAACATCCCGGCCTTAATAGGTGCCTTGCCCAAGCACCGTACCGGCAAGCAAGGACCTAATCCTCATCTTCATTTGTGCACAGCTCCCACTTGATGTTCCAACAGTCGGGACGCTGGCCCTCCCAATGGAACCTCCCTCCACAGTGGCATTCTCCGTCCTGGTCATCTGAAAACCACATAGAGCTACGCCCTGAGTAACTAATTTACTCAGCAAGACTGACCCGTCAAATTGGCCAACTACAGCCGACACCTAGACATGCAACGGCTAGGGATAGGGTTGATATTGCCAGAAAAACTCGCCTAAGAGTGGATCCCTACTTTTCAAGTTTTAGCATCAAGTTGAGTTGTCATGCAGAATAATAAATTTAGTTTGCACTAGAGCTATAACAATCATAGTTGCAATACAATCTTAATAATTTCAGACAACAGTATTAAACCCACTCATCATCTTAATGGCTTCCGGCACTGTTCCGTAGCAGCGATCAAGTGGTACTCGTTACTGTGAGGGGCAGCGACTCGAATCGATTTACATCCTGCAGGAGAAACCTGCTTGCACGACCCATACGCGCTTCCTGGAAGCCGCATGGAGCAACCTTTCGCTCACGGTACCGCAGGGTCTTCCGGGTCCAGACTCCCCCGAGAAGGGTCCCCCATCGCGATGCGCCTCATGCCGCCATCCGTGGGTGGATTGTTCCCTTCTCTCAGCCCCAGTTCCACCAAAGAAGGGAGAAGGCTATCTTCAGACCAAGCGGTAGTCGTAGCTACGTCGGTTTACTGGGCCCATATCTCCAGCATGCAAACAGTACATTCAAACTTGATCCCATGGGCCGGACACGAGGCGTAGCCTTAAGGGGGACTCGGACGGGGCTACCTCCTTGAAGACAAACTGTCCTTCCCTTTCCACCTAGTGCCCGTCCGGTCTTCATTGTGATTCCATCCACCCTTTCCTTTATCCGATATCATTCCCCAGTGATAATAATTCCTACCTACGAGTGGTCTCCATACCACTCGATGAACAGTCGTCTTACTTTAAGCAGAGCGACTATCGTCCTGAG
Organism: Eleusine indica; assembly: GCA_030378355.1. NCBI lineage: Eukaryota > Viridiplantae > Streptophyta > Magnoliopsida > Poales > Poaceae > Eleusine > Eleusine indica. The sequence continues at coordinate 12,069,397 of CM059502.1, forward strand.
GCTAGTAATCGGGAAGAGGGACCTACTGCACGCTAGGGTTTCAATCAACTCCTATCACTTAATGCACAGACAAGCTTACATTCCTAGCTAGTGATAGAATAAAAATTCAAACTGGGTTATGCACCGGGGCTTGCCTTGGTTCTGCTCTTGGTCGGCTACGGCACCTTCAGCTCCTTCGGGATCCTGCTCCGGTCCTGCCTCCACGTGGTTCACGGCGTGATCTATATGATGCAAGAGGGAAAACTGTGAGGGAAGATTCCTGGAACTTCCTCAATAAATACGTTATTGCACATTGTTATTAGTGGAATTAAACGGTGTGCCAAGACGTTCGAAGGCATCACTCAAGGAGTGGGGCACAGGACGAGGGTACTTCGTGTATTTCCTTCATGGACTCCAGTACTTGACCGCGACGACGTCGCATCCAAGTACGGTGTGTCGGTGGGTGCCGGGGCAGAACTGTGCAAGTGCCGCCCAGGGTTCGCAGGTGCTCACTAAATAGCACTAGTGTGAGCAAAACCTTCGCAAAGTACAATTACCCGTGAACTGCCTGAAAACGGAACCTTTTAGCGAACGGGTAAAAATTGCACTCGGGCAATTATTAGGTCGACAGGGTTCGGGTCTACGAAAGGGCAGGGGTGATTAATTAGGTTACACCAGGAGAGGATTAATTGCTAAGTTTTCCCTATCAAAAATTAAGCCAAAAATTAATTATTAATTATTATAAGGAAAAAGGCATTAAATTAATTTCAGCTAATAAACATAGAATTTCTATATGAAATTTTTCCAGGAAGTCTAAAACTGGAAATCCTACCTGGAGGTCAATTTTTCATATTTTATCTGCTTTCTGTAATTAATTAAAATTCTATTAGTGTTTCTCCTATTTATTTTAACCTTGAAATAAAAATTACTAAACATGGGGCATTAGTATTTTTCTACAGCAGTGCAAGTTCACACCAGTCTAACAAAACTTATTTTGCTACAAAATTCCTATTATTTAATTTACTATGCAATTTACCAGTTTAACCTATTTCTGGAAATGAATAAATCACGAAAATCCGATTTAAACACCGCGGGCCGCAAACAGGCAGCCCACTGGGCTGGGACTCGCCCGCGGCCCAGCGGCGAGCGCGAGCGCGAGGGCGTTCGGCCGAGCGCGAGGCCAGGCCCACTGGCCTTCGCGGCCCAGCGGCCAGCAGAGCCGAGTGCGCGCGCGCGCGCGCGTGCGCTCGCCGGAGCACGGCGGCGCCGGCAGGGGGGGGGGGGTCGCCGCAGCTCGCTACGGTCACTGGCTCGGGCCGGTCCTTAAAGGAGAAATGATCTACTCAACCCCGTGCACTCATCTAGGCTATCGGACACCGCCGGCGATGGTCGGGCGCAGCCCAGCGACGGTGGCGGAAACAGGGCAGAGGTCGTCGACGGCTAGCACGGCAGGGGAAGGGCGGTAGGGCTCGGAATCCGGTCGGAGAGCTTTGCTGGAGTACGGAGGGAGAGGTCACCGAGCTTCTCCGGCAAGAGGGAGGCCGGGGGTGTGGTCTCACCGGCGAGGTGGGGATTGCGGTGGTCGACGGTGGCCTCGAGCGATGAACTAAGGGAAAACGTGGTCGGATTTGCCCATCCCGAGCTCAAACGCGTGCGCGAACAAGATGTGAAGCTCCTCGAGCAAGGAATCGGTCAGGGGCTCACCGTGGGTGCCGGGCGACGCGGTGGAACGGTGGTCGGAGACGGGGAGGACGAGGTCGATCCACGGCGGCTCGATGCGGAAAGGAAAAGATGGCTTCACGGGGAGCTTGAAGACGCCGAGGCGAGGCTGTGGACGTCGACGAGCTCCCGGAAGCGGTGACGAGGCGGCGGTGGCGCGGAGCAGCAGCGACGGCGGACGCAGAGGCGAAGGCGGAGAGAGTGCGAGAGCGAGAGGGAGTGAATGCGGCTCGGACAGCGCGGTGGTCGGCAAAAGGTATGTCCGAACGCGCGCGTGGGCCCGTCGATCCGCGGCAACGGTCGTTGGCCGTACGCCGGCGACCACGCGGCGCGCGACGGACGGGGCAGCACGGCCTCGGCCGAGTTGTGTTTTCTCCGAGTCGCTGACAGGTGGGTCCCGTGGGCAGTTTTCTTTTTCTTTTCTTTTTCCACTCCTTTCAGCCGACTGCCTTTGCAAAAATTGTTGGAATTAAACCAGAGCTGCTAAAATCAGACCAAAATTATGGTAGGCTCCCCATAATGTGCTGGTTTTTATAAAAATACTTGCTACCAACAGTCCTTACAGAAATTTTCTCAGGAATTTTATGAACAGAGCTGGTTTTCAACCCTTATAATAATTATTTGAGGCCTTTATTGGTGGACTAAAATTCTGATAAAATTCCCAAAAATTCTAATTGACTAAGACCATCAACATATAATTTTTGCAAAGGTGAGTCTTATTGAAAATTTGGGACTTGCAGTTCAGAGGTCATTCAAATGGGTTTTGAATTCAATTGAATTTGAATTTTTGAATTTAAACCAATGCTTGGTGTCAAGGTTTTAAACTGCCTAGGTGACACCCTTGGGACCCTAATGACAGTAGGGGTGTCACAGCCCTCCCCCCTTAAGAAAATCTCGTCCCGAGATTAAAGGAGGTGTTGAAGGTTTACCTAAATGGTGGTGTAGGAACTCGGGGTAGTGGCTTCGCAGGAACTCTTCAGTTTCCCAAGTAGCTTCTCTGGCGGTATGGTTGCTCCATTGGACTTTATAGAACTTCAGCGTCTTCTTACGTGTCGCCCGCTCCTTCTCGTCCAATACTTTTATCGGATGCTCAACATAAGTCAGGTCGGGTTGTAGTTGCTGGGTGCTCTCCAATGGTATGTCCACCGGTGTTTTCAAACACCCCTTGAGTTGGGATACGTGAAACGTGTCATGCACTCCAGCGAGTTCCACTGGCAGTCGGAGCTGGTAGGCCACTGGCCCACATCTAGCAATGATAGGGTAGGGACCAATATAACGGGGTGCTAACTTCCCGCGAATTCCAAACCGTTGAACACCCTTGGTGGGTGACACTCGGAGGTAGACCATATCGCCAACCCTGAACTCCAACGGGCGGCGCCTTTTATCTGCATAACTCTTCTGCCTGGACTTTGCCGCACGTAAGTTGGATTGGATTTCAAGTACCTTCTGTTCAGCTTGCTGCACTAGCTCCGGACCAAAGATTATCCTCTCCCCTGATTCCGACCAATTCAATGGTGTGCGACAGTGGCGCCCATAGAGGGCCTCGAATGGTGCCATCTTGATGCTTTCCTGGTAACTATTGTTGTAAGCGAATTCTACCAAGGGTAGGTACTCATCCCACTTCTTGTTGTGATTCAGCACATATGCCCTCAACATGTCTTCCAATATTTGGTTAACTCTTTCCGTTTGACCGTCAGTTTGGGGGTGGTAGGCGGAACCTCTAATCAGCCGGGTATCCAGGGTCTCGTGTAGCTTCTCCCAAAAGCGTCCCACAAATTGGGAGCCTCGATCGGACACGATAGTCTTGGGCACTCCGTGCAGACACAAGATTCGCTCAATGTAGAGTTGCGCATACTTTTGCATCTTAAACCGTGTCGACACAGGGATAAAGCGGGCGACCTTTGTTAATCGGTCCACAATGACCCATATGGAGTCGAGTTTATGTGCCGTCAGCGGGAGACCAACGATAAAATCCATGCTGATATCTTCCCACTTCCAAGCTGGAACACTCAAGGGTTGGAGTAGGCCTGCCTTCCTTAGATGATCGGCCTTGACTCTGCGGCAGGTATCACATTCTGCGACATAACGTGCTATTTCCCTTTTCATACGAGTCCACCAGTATTTGGATCTCAAATCATGGTACATTTTGTTGCTGCCCGGATGCATGGAGTATTTTGCCATGTGAGCCTCGTCCAAAATTTCCTTGCGGAGTTTCGGATCTTTAGGAACTACCAGTCGAGTCTTGAACCATAACACACCCTCGGTATCTTCTTGAAAGCATTGCACTTTATCATCACCCTCCTTTAGCCTTCTTTTTAGATGTGCTATGCCTTCATCCTTTTTCTGAGCTGACACTATTTCTTCCCGTAAGGTAGGGATTAATGCTAAGTTGTATAGGGCTCCGTGGGGTGTTACTTGGACATAATGACCATCTTGGACTTGCGGGCTGACTAAGATATGGTGACAGTGAGCCTTGCGGCTTAGGGCGTCAGCCACTACATTCGCCTTTCCCGGGTGGTAATGGACTTCCAACTCGTAATCCTTAATTAATTCCAACCAACGACGTTGTCTCATGTTCAGGTGGTCTTGGGTGAAAATATACTTTAAGCTTTTGTGGTCAGTGTATATGCGAACTAAATTTCCAAGGAGGTAATGTCTCCACATTTGTAAGGCCAAAACCACCGCTGCTAATTCCAGGTCATGCACGGGGTAATTCTGCTCGTGCTTCTTCAACTGCCTCGATCCAGAAGCAATAACTCTTCCGCCTTGCATAAGCACACATCCCAATCCAATACCCGAAGCGTCACAGTAGACATCGAACGGCCTTCCCAGGTCCGGTTGAGCTAAAACTGGGGCCGTAGTCAGGTGCTTCTTCAAGGCTTGAAAAGCGTTTTCGCAGCTCTCATCCCATTTGAATTTCTTATCCTTCTTAAGCAGCTCTGTAATGGGCTTCGCAATTTTGGAGAAATTGGGAATAAAACGGCGGTAGTAGCCAGATAATCCCAGAAAACTGCGTACATGGAATACGGTCTTCGGTGTCTTCCAGTTCTGCACATCTCTTACCTTGCTGGGATCTACCGTGATGCCTTCTTCCGAAACAATGTGGCCTAGAAACGGTACTTGCTTCAACCAAAACTCGCACTTGCTAAACTTAGCATACAGCTGGTGTTCCCTTAACCTCTGTAAGACAACACGGAGATGCTCTGCATGTTCTTCCTCCGTCTTCGAGTAGACTAGAATGTCGTCAATGAAAACCACCACAAACTTGTCCAACTCGGGCATGAACACCGAGTTCATGAGATACATGAAGTGTGCTGGTGCATTTGTCAATCCAAACGACATGACTAAATACTCGTATAGACCGTACCGGGTAGAAAAGGCGGTCTTGGGGACGTCCTCGGCACGAATTTTAATCTGATGATAACCCGACCGGAGATCAATCTTGGAGAACACCTTAGCTCCTATTAACTGGTCGAAGAGGATGTCAATACGGGGCAGTGGATATTTGTTCTTGACAGTCACCGCATTGAGGGGTCGGTAGTCTACACATAGCCTCAGGGTCTCATCTTTCTTCTTCACGAACAATGCCGGACAACCCCAAGGCGAGGAGCTTGGTCGAATGAATCCCTTATCCAGTAGCTCCTTAAGTTGCTCCTTCAACTCCGCTAGTTCTTTTGGCGCCATTTTATATGGTCTTTTGGATATGGGTGCCGTTCCTAGCTGAAGCTCAATCTTGAACTCAACATCCCGATCCGGTGGAAGTCCGGGAAGATCGTCAGGGAATACGTCCGGAAATTCCCTAACCACTGGAATATCTTTTATTTGTCCGGCTATGGTGTGGTGAATACTTGGTGCGACCAGTCGGGGGGGTCGTACTCGGAAACTTACGCTACCATGAGTGGGAGAGTTTAAGTGCACCGTGTAGGTGTCGATGTCCAGCATAGCTTTATGTTGCCTCATCCAAGGCATGCCCAAGATAACGTCAATGCTGCAACCATCTAAGACTATGCACTTAGTAGGGTAGACTTTTGATCCTAGGGTTATTGGAAGTTTGTCTACTTCATATAGAGCAGGGGTTTGTCCACCAGCTGATTTAATGGTGTATCGTGCTCTCATAAGGGTACGGGGCAGCCGGTACTTGTCAACAAAGAACCCACTGACAAAGCTATGAGATGCTCCTGAGTCAAACAGTACTAGTGCAGGGTGGTCTCGAACAGAGAACATACCAGCAAGGATGGGACTGTCTCCCGGAATCTCCTCCAGGGTAGTGTTGTTCACTCGCCCCGCACAAACCGGTCCTCGGTTGTTACGGTTGTCGTTGGTGTTGTTACTCCCTGACGGGTTCTGACTAGTGCTTTTCTTGGGGTGTGGGCACTCCCTTGAGAAATGCCCCGGGCGGCCGCAGTTGTAGCAGGGGAAAGGTCCGGGTTGAGGGTTTGGCCGCTGGGGTGGGCGAAATCCTCCTTGACTCTGCTGCGGACGCGGTACCGGGGGTCGCTGCTGTGCTAGCTGAGGCGGGCGCACAGCAGGTGCCGGCACGGGGGCGGAGCGGTACCTCTGTCCCGACGGGGTGGTGTACACCATGCGGAACTTCTGCGGGGGTCCATTGGATGGCCCCATAGCACTTGCGGAGCGCTTCCGTTCTGCCATCACCCTGCGATATCCGTCCTCCGCGATGATCGCGTTATTGACAAACTCAGCGAAAGTGCCTCCCATGTTAAGGTTGAGGCGGTCCTGTAGTTCAGCACTTAGTCCCTCTAAGAAACGGTCCTTACGCTTGGCGGGGGTGTCCACTTGTTCCGGAGCGTACAGCGCCAACCGGTTGAAGTCTTCACAGTATTCCTCGACACTGCGATTGCCCTGCTTTAGAGCGGCGAATTCACGCGCCTTCCTGCGGATGAGCCCCGCAGGGATGTAGTGAGCGCGGAACGCATCCTTGAATTCATCCCACGTAATCTGTCGGTCGGTTCCCATAGAAGCGACATGGTTGGCCCACCATGCCCCAGCCGCACCATGCAGTTGCTGCGCGGCGAACAGTGTCTTCTGCACCGGCGTGCAGTTAAGGAGTCCAAATTTGGACTCAAGCATGCGAAGGAAGTTCTCTGCCTCCATGGGCTCGGTGGTTGAGCTGAACGTGGGCGGCCTGGTGGCGAGAAAGTCGGAGTAGGAGCTGTTCTGGGGCGCTCCATCATGGTGGCCCCTAGCATTACGAGTTGCTAGGTTTTGCCGTGCCACTTCCCGCATGAACTCCGCCTGCTGTTGCTGGCTCTCCATCATCGACGCGAAAAACTGCGCCATCATCTGCATGGGGTTAGATGGCGGCGGCGGTGGTGGAGTTCCTAGCGGAGAGTCAGTCTCTCTAGCCCTGGAACCTTCGGGCTGCTCACCATGCAGCTCATTGGTGTTACGGGTGCGCACCATTCTGAAATACAAGAACAAGGGTCCAGTTAGTCACTTATCCAATCATGAGCATATAGGTTACCAAAGCTAATGACACAACACGCGGGACAACAATGTGGGACACAACATAATCTCGATGAAGCTGAAATTTCCACGTTAACATAATCCTAGTACAAGTCCACAGTTCCACTCTACATGAACTCGGAATATGTGACCGTCGAGTCTGCAAAAGCCAATCACGCGGGTGATCCCCAAAATACAACAACCACGCGTGGAGTGTCCCAAAAGCTATCCATCTACCAAGCCCTACCAGCGCGACCTAGTCGCATCTACTACTACTGCCAAGCCTGGACACCAGCGGTGCCAGAGGGCCCTGGTCGGTCTGCGCCGGTCGGAGCGAGTGGCTCGTAGTCCACGTCGGACTCTTCGCCCGCATCCTCCTCGGGCTCCTCCTCTGCGGGTGCTGCCTGCGGTGCAGCAATCGCGTCCAACTGAGCCTGAAGGTCCTGGTTCTCATGGATCAGCGTTTCCAGATCCTCCCCCATAAGGTCCATCTCCTGCTGGGCACTCGCCAGCTGCTGCTGCAAGTGCTCGTTATGGTTCGCCCGCTGCTGCATAATTATACCTCGTCTGTCCACCTCCTGTGCGAGAGTGTCCCGCTGCTCAGTGATCTCCGTCACGCGAGTCTCACTCACCTCAAGAGCAGCGGTCAACCGCTGAATCTCTCTCTGCTGCGCATCGACCTGTGTCTGCAGGTCGTTCCTCTGCAGCCACACCTGCTCAGTCTCCGCCAACAAGACTCTGCTGCGGCGGCTAGACTCCTCATCCAAGTTGAGGAGATACTCGGAGTAGTGGGCTATGCGGTGGTACCCCGCGTGGTACTCCGGGTAGTCGTCACGCGAGACGCGTCTCACACGCCTCTGCCACACCGGGTCAGCCTGGTGCCAGATGGGGATCATCTCGAACGGCGTCCCCGAGAGCGCTGCTACGTTGCGCCCACAGAAGTGAGTGAGAGCCTGGTGAGCGACCCTCTCCAGGCCCTCCCGGAGGCTCCCAGCCGTGACGGTGCTCTCCATACCCGCCAAGTCGGGGTTGCGCGGGTGTGGGGAGACACTGAGGTGCACCTCTGCAAAAGGCACACCGTGGTGGCGGGTCTCACGCCCGCGGTACGAAGGCTGCTCCTCGTAGCCCAGGGCGCGTAGCATCTCCCACAGAAGGGTGGGAAAGCCACGGTGGTGTAGACCGGTGGTATAACACCACCCGTCGTGCCGGAACAGCTCAAACCCGTGCTCGTCCATCTGGAACACAAACCCCAAATAGTGAGTACTCGTTCCCGACGCTAGGGTGTAGGTCAAAATAAACAAATTGAAGCAGTGAGTGAAATACAGGCTCTAATCCAATACTAACGTGGTAGGATCCTTAACCACTTCCCCGAAACACAGCTACAGCCCTAGGGTGAGCGGAACAAGGATTCACGGATTTAGCGCAATAGGCATACCACCTGAAATTTGTGGTAGCCAGATTTCGGCGTGCGGACTCGGACGACCAAGTTGGTGGTGTCCGGTGGTTCTTAACCCAACGTTCCGGCTAGAGTCAGAAAGTTTGTTTAGGAGTTCAAAAGTCACAGGCAAGGGGATATCGATTAGTGTGCGGAAGACATACTGCTAGAACTTCGGTTCCTTGTTAACGTTGCGGCGCTTTTAACATTTTTAATTATGCAAATGATTTCGGCCTACCCGTCCTCACCAAATAAAAGTTGGTCACGAATAGGACCATTCGTATAGTCGGTGGCAGACGATCTCTCAAGTTAGTCGTATACTACCCGCTTCTTACGAGAGTCGTGGTTAGCGTACCTGCAGAAGATTCATTCCAGAAATATTACATGAAATCAAAAGAAACGAGCCAAAAATAATCCCTTATTATTGTCCTAGGGCAGGACACTGATGTTTTACGCAATCAGCCCGCGTTCACACCATTGTGCTAGCTTCCCATGTTACAGTCCACTGGGCGGGACACATACCTGCGTTGACGATGCCGTAGATACAGTATTTAAACAAACAACCTCCTACAGTTAGCCTTGCCACCTGAATCATAACTTATTAATAACCTATTGGGCACGTCCTCGTACGTTCGTTACGGGGTTTTCGAAAATATGTCTTTGAACATGTACTATTCCCGAGATAGCTCTGATACCACGCTGTCACGGACCCGCCTTACCACGGAGACGGTTCCGTTCCAGGATCTTCCTCGGGTGGCGACACGCGCTGTGGCGCCCAATAGTACAATACATGACAGAGAAAGAAAATAATTGCAACAGGAGCATAGTTGGAGGAGCAGAGTTTACATAAATCCGAAGTTATATTACAAACCGGGGTTTTGACAGAATAAAGTTGCGGAAGCGAAAAGTTCGACACTGGCTCACCAGTTCGACTATATAGCTAAGATACAATCGCCCTCTCACGGCGACACACAGGGAACATCCCGGCCTTAATAGGTGCCTTGCCCAAGCACCGTACCGGCAAGCAAGGACCTAATCCTCATCTTCATTTGTGCACAGCTCCCACTTGATGTTCCAACAGTCGGGACGCTGGCCCTCCCAATGGAACCTCCCTCCACAGTGGCATTCTCCGTCCTGGTCATCTGAAAACCACATAGAGCTACGCCCTGAGTAACTAATTTACTCAGCAAGACTGACCCGTCAAATTGGCCAACTACAGCCGACACCTAGACATGCAACGGCTAGGGATAGGGTTGATATTGCCAGAAAAACTCGCCTAAGAGTGGATCCCTACTTTTCAAGTTTTAGCATCAAGTTGAGTTGTCATGCAGAATAATAAATTTAGTTTGCACTAGAGCTATAACAATCATAGTTGCAATACAATCTTAATAATTTCAGACAACAGTATTAAACCCACTCATCATCTTAATGGCTTCCGGCACTGTTCCGTAGCAGCGATCAAGTGGTACTCGTTACTGTGAGGGGCAGCGACTCGAATCGATTTACATCCTGCAGGAGAAACCTGCTTGCACGACCCATACGCGCTTCCTGGAAGCCGCATGGAGCAACCTTTCGCTCACGGTACCGCAGGGTCTTCCGGGTCCAGACTCCCCCGAGAAGGGTCCCCCATCGCGATGCGCCTCATGCCGCCATCCGTGGGTGGATTGTTCCCTTCTCTCAGCCCCAGTTCCACCAAAGAAGGGAGAAGGCTATCTTCAGACCAAGCGGTAGTCGTAGCTACGTCGGTTTACTGGGCCCATATCTCCAGCATGCAAACAGTACATTCAAACTTGATCCCATGGGCCGGACACGAGGCGTAGCCTTAAGGGGGACTCGGACGGGGCTACCTCCTTGAAGACAAACTGTCCTTCCCTTTCCACCTAGTGCCCGTCCGGTCTTCATTGTGATTCCATCCACCCTTTACTTTATCCGATATCATTCCCCAGTGATAATAATTCCTACCTACGAGTGGTCTCCATACCACTCGATGAACAGTCGTCTTACTTTAAGCAGAGCGACTATCGTCCTGAGGCTAGTAATCGGGAAGAGGGACCTACTACACGCTAGGGTTTCAATCAACTCCTATCACTTAATGCACAGACAAGCTTACATTCCTAGCTAGTGATAGAATAAAAATTCAAACTGGGTTATGCACCGGGGCTTGCCTTGGTTCTGCTCTTGGTCGGCTACGGCACCTTCAGCTCCTTCGGGATCCTGCTCCGGTCCTGCCTCCACGTGGTTCACGGCGTGATCTATATGATGCAAGAGGGAAAACTGTGAGGGAAGATTCCTGGAACTTCCTCAATAAATACGTTATTGCACATTGTTATTAGTGGAATTAAACGGTGTGCCAAGACGTTCGAAGGCATCACTCAAGGAGTGGGGCACAGGACGAGGGTACTTCGTGTATTTCCTTCATGGACTCCAGTACTTGACCGCGACGACGTCGCATCCAAGTACGGTGTGTCGGTCGGTGCCGGGGCAGAACTGTGCAAGTGCCGCCCAGGGTTCGCAGGTGCTCACTAAATAGCACTAGTGTGAGCAAAACCTTCGCAAAGTACAATTACCCGTGAACTGCCTGAAAACGGAACCTTTTAGCGAACGGGTAAAAATTGCACTCGGGCAATTATTAGGTCGACAGGGTTCGGGTCTACGAAAGGGCAGGGGTGATTAATTAGGTTACACCAGGAGAGGATTAATTGCTAAGTTTTCCCTATCAAAAATTAAGCCAAAAATTAATTATTAATTATTATAAGGAAAAAGGCATTAAATTAATTTCAGCTAATAAACATAGAATTTCTATATGAAATTTTTCCAGGAAGTCTAAAACTGGAAATCCTACCTGGAGGTCAATTTTTCATATTTTATCTGCTTTCTGTAATTAATTAAAATTCTATTAGTGTTTCTCCTATTTATTTTAACCTTGAAATAAAAATTACTAAACATGGGGCATTAGTATTTTTCTACAGCAGTGCAAGTTCACACCAGTCTAACAAAACTTATTTTGCTACAAAATTCCTATTATTCAATTTACTATGCAATTTACCAGTTTAACCTATTTCTGGAAATGAATAAATCACGAAAATCCGATTTAAACACCGCGGGCCGCAAACAGGCAGCCCACTGGGCTGGGACTCGCCCGCGGCCCAGCGGCGAGCGCGAGCGCGAGGGCGTTCGGCCGAGCGCGAGGCCAGGCCCACTGGCCTTCGCGGCCCAGCGGCCAGCAGAGCCGAGTGCGCGCGCGCGCGCGCGTGCGCTCGCCGGAGCACGGCGGCGCCGGCAGGGGGGGGGGGGGTCGCCGCAGCTCGCTACGGTCACTGGCTCGGGCCGGTCCTTAAAGGAGAAATGATCTACTCAACCCCGCGCACTCATCTAGGCTATCGGACACCGCCGGCGATGGTCGGGCGCAGCCCAGCGACGGTGGCGGAAACAGGGCAGAGGTCGTCGACGGCTAGCACGGCAGGGGAAGGGCGGTAGGGCTCGGAATCCGGTCGGAGAGCTTTGCTGGAGTACGGAGGGAGAGGTCACCGAGCTTCTCCGGCAAGAGGGAGGCCGGGGGTGTGGTCTCACCGGCGAGGTGGGGATTGCGGTGGTCGACGGCGGCCTCGAGCGACGAACTAAGGGAAAACGTGGTCGGATTTGCCCATCCCGAGCTCAAACGCGTGCGCGAACAAGATGTGAAGCTCCTCGAGCAAGGAATCGGTCAGGGGCTCACCGTGGGTGCCGGGCGACGCGGTGGAACGGCGGTCGGAGACGGGGAGGACGAGGTCGATCCACGGCGGCTCGATGCGGAAAGGAAAAGATGGCTTCACGGGGAGCTTGAAGACGCCGAGGCGAGGCTGTGGACGTCGACGAGCTCCCGGAAGCGGTGACGAGGCGGCGGTGGCGCGGAGCAGCAGCAACGGCGGACGCAGAGGCGAAGGCGGAGAGAGTGCGAGAGCGAGAGGGAGTGAATGCGGCTCGGACAGCGCGGTGGTCGGCAAAAGGTATGTCCGAACGCGCGCGTGGGCCCGTCGATCCGCGGCAACGGCCGTTGGCCGTACGCCGGCGACCACGCGGCGCGCGACGGACGGGGCAGCACGGCCTCGGCCGAGTTGTGTTTTCTCCGAGTCGCTGACAGGTGGGTCCCGTGGGCAGTTTTCTTTTTCTTTTCTTTTTCCACTCCTTTCAGCCGACTGCCTTTGCAAAAATTGTTGGAATTAAACCAGAGCTGCTAAAATCAGACCAAAATTATGGTAGGCTCCCCATAATGTGCTGGTTTTTATAAAAATACTTGCTACCAACAGTCCCTACAGAAATTTCCTCAGGAATTTTATGAACAGAGCTGGTTTTCAACCCTTATAATAATTATTTGAGGCCTTTATTGGTGGACTAAAATTCTGATAAAATTCCCAAAAATTCTAATTGACTAAGACCATCAACATATAATTTTTGCAAAGGTGAGTCTTATTGAAAATTTGGGACTTGCAGTTCAGAGGTCATTCAAATGGGTTTTGAATTCAATTGAATTTGAATTTTTGAATTTAAACCAATGCTTGGTGTCAAGGTTTTAAACTGCCTAGGTGACACCCTTGGGACCCTAATGACAGTAGGGGTGTCACAATTTAGCACCATAAACATTTATGGTTGAGGATTGAAAGATTTACGGTCATAAGTGAAAATTTTATGGTTATGAGAATGAAATATACTCCCTCCATCCGCGTATAGAGGGCGTATTCCCCTTGGGTCCAGAGACCAAGGAACACAACTGCTCGTGTTAACTCTCTCCATTAATCTCTGATTCTCCTGATATAAGCGTGGAACGTTTCGTTAGCCATGCAGTTAAGATCCACACGCATCTCTGTGCACGGAAACGTTCCTTTAATGGGCCCGCATATCATCCAGCAATTGTTGTTTTGATTCTTATCTTTGCGCGCGATACTGGTGGCAGGATACATCAGGAAAAATTCTTATCTCCGCTCTCGATCTATATTTGGCCAGCGTGCGCTTGATTTAAAATTTGTCTGTCGCTCGCTGGATCAAAATTTGGTTGCCGTTCGCTGGATCAAAATTTGGCTGCTGGGCGCTCTATATAGTGCAGCTCCATCCTTTCTTCTCGTCATCTCAAACAGAGAATCAAGATCAATGGCGGCTGTGGACCTGAACAGAATGCCAATTCATGAAGGTTCGACCTCATCTTTCTATTCTTCCACTTTTGTTTCCAATTTCACACGATTATTTCGTTTCTAGTAGATGAAGCAGCAGTAGTCGAAGGCTTCGATCTGAATCGTGTGCCGGTTGAAGCTAACCATGATGCAAGAGCGGTGTTACTTGATCTTAACATGGCTCCTGTAGAAGAGCTCGATTATGAAGAAGTTCTGCCTTCTAATGGAGGTAGAACTGCAATTACATTGAGTATATGTTTACACATTCATATGTTAAACTATAGTCTTTTCTTTGTAGAATCCGATTCCAATGGTGATGACAATGAATCTGTTCAAGAACTGGACAATGACATGCCATGGCATTGGGGCTATGAGGGCAGGTACTCCTTGATTACAGTAATGTTAGTTTTAGATCCTGTATTCGTTTTCATGTCCTGAGCTGTTTTGATTGAGCTGCTGCCTGCTGCAGTTGATGCACACGAGTATGCTACTGAAGGAGAAGACCATTTTACTGGAGGGGATGATCAATCTACTGGAGGAGACTACCACTCTAATGGAGGACCTAGCACATACGGTTAGTGCATGAGTTTGTTAGTTTGTCATTGTCATTTGAACTCGTTTTGTGTAGTGAGTACTGCATGTGAACTCGTTTTTCTGTAGGTGCTGATGGAAGTAAGCGAAGGACTTACCCTAATGCTGAAAAGTTCACCATATATGGTGAGTTATTGGCAAGAACAAACCCACCAGTGCTACATCACGGAGTGGCAAAAGAAGTTGCAGCAATGCTTAGTATGCCACTCAAATCAGTACAAAAAATTTGGCACAAAGGTCAAAGTGGTGGATTTGAAGAATTGAAAGACAAAAGGAAAAATCATAGTGGCCGTAAAAAGATTGAAATTTCCCCTGAAGTCATTAAAAATGTTGCGTTGCAACAGCGCACAACATTAAAAGATCTAGCAAATGCAATTGGTGTTAAAAAGAGCACACTTCATGATGTAAACAAGGGTTCCTGATCTTCCGAAAGGTTCTTGGTAAGTTGATTTGGTCGGAGGCGACACACAAATCGATCCGGCTTCAGAACAGCACGTTCTAAACCCCGCAATCGCAGCACGACGTCTCCTCTGGTTATCAACCATCCAAAGACGATTGACCTTGCCGAGAAGGCTAATCCCTACCTGCGAATCAAGGACACAAGCAAGAACAACGAAGAATGCAACACAATTGCAGATGTATGATTAAACTCTCGAAGTTGGGGTCTCACAAACCGATGAACGGCGACACTGTTTATGAATAGAATTGATCTAAGCAAAACCCGAACCCTAATGGTGCGGCGGCGGCTGTATGTAAATACCCTAGGTTTGTGCAAGATCCTCTGGACGTGCCCCTAATTGGGCTCAACTAAATACAAAGCCCAAAGGCCAAAAAATAGGCGACGTAGCACTGACACAGATTCTGTGCTCTCTCTTGTTTCGACGATTCCCGATGACTCCGGATGAATTTTGACATGAGGCCGGCATCATTGGAAAGGTCTTGTCCTTATATTTCCGTGCATATAAAGAACGTCCAAATCCGAGTCCGTATGTGTCCTGGGTGACTGTTTTAGTGCTGACTGGTCCTGGGCCCCGAAACAGACTCGAAGTCGGTTTTGATTGGACCTTCACTTTGGCTTCCAAGCCCTTGCTGGTCCTCGATGTTCCCAACTACTTCTCCCATCATCTCCTGGTCCTCTCCATGGTTTCTAATCATAAAATAATCGTTAGGTAGCAAACCATTCTCAAAAGTAACATATAGCGAAGAACGTAGGAACGAGCTCACCTCTAAATTTAGTCGTCGTGCACGAGCTCTAGTCATTATACCTTGCAAGTCCAGAATTGGAGCAGTATTGTATGTATCCATAGGAGTGATATCCTCATCATCCTCCCCCTCTTGAAGTGGAGTCGTCCTCGAGTCAAGCTCATCCTTTTCTCCTAAGTATGGTTTCAAATCTGAAATATTAAAAGTAGGACTAACCCCGAACTCGGGAGGCAACTCAAGTTTGTAGGCATTATCATTAATCTTCTCCATTATTTTGAATGCACCATCAGCTCTAGGCATTAGCTTAGACTTTCTCAATTCTGGAAATCTATCCTTGCTTAAGTGTAACCACACTAAATCTCCTACATGAAGCTTTACTTCCTTTCTACCTTTACTACCAGCAGTTTTATATTTTTCATTCATCTTTTCAATGCTAAGTCTAGTGGTCTCATACATTTGTAAAATAAATTCAGCACGCTCCTTAGCATCAACATGAACTCTCTCATTAATAGGTAGAGAAAGTATATCAAGTGGAGTACGAGGATCAAAACCATACACTACCTTGAAGGGACTTATCTTGGTAGTAAAATATGTTGCCCGATTATAAGCAAACTCAACATGAGGCAAGCATTCTTCCCATTGCTTCAAATTTTTCTTCAAAATAGCTCGTAACATAGTGTCCAAAGTGCGGTTCACAACCTTAGTTTGTCCATCAGTTTGTGGATGACAAGTTATAGAAAATAGCAACTTTGTACCCAACTTATTCCAAAGCGTGCGCCAAAAATGACTCAAGAATTTTGCATCACAATCTGAAACAATAGTAGAAGGCATACCATGCAAACGTATAATTTCTTTGAAAAAGAGATCAGCAATATAACTAGCATCATCAGTTTTATGACATGGTATAAAGTGTGCCATCTTGGAAAAACGATCCACAACAACAAAAATGCTATTGCCCCCCCTCTTAGTCCTAGACAGTCCTAAAACAAAGTCCATAGAAATATCCGCCCAAGGAATAGAAGGAACAGGAAGTGACATGTATAAACCATGTGGATTCAATCGAGACTTAGCTTTTTGACATGTAGTGCAGCGAGCAACAAAACGCTCAACATCTTTCCTTATCCTTGGCCAAAAGAAGTATGTGGCCAAAATATCCTCCGTCTTCTTAGCACCAAAATGAACCATCAATCCACCTCCATGCGCCTCCTGCAACAACAAAAGACAAACGGAACCAACTGGAATGCATAGGCGGTTAGCTCTAAACAAAAAACCATCATTCCACACAAATTTGTTCCAAGCACGACCTTCTTTACAGTGCAGCAATACATCTTTAAAATCAACATCAGCAACATATTGTTCTTTAATTGCCTCAAGTCCAAAAATTCTACAATCAAGTTGAGACAACAAAGTATATCGCCTAGATAAAGCATCAGCAATCACATTATCCTTCCCTTTCTTATGTTTAATAATATAAAGAAAAGACTCAATAAACTCGACCCATTTAGCATGTCTACGGTTCAAATTGTATTGAGAACGAATATACTTAAGTGATTCATGATCAAAATGAATAACAAATTCTTTGGGCAACAAATAATGACGCCACGTCTCTAAAGAACGTACAAGTGCATATAGTTCCTTATCATACGTGAAATAATTCAAAACTGACCCAGTAATTTTCTCACTAAAGTATGCAACAGGTTTACCATCTTGCATCAAAACACCACCAATGCCTATACCACTAGCATCACATTCAAGCTCAAAAGTCTTATCAAAATTAGGTAATTACAGCAATGGTGCATGTGTAAGTTTGTCCTTCAAAGCATCAAAAATAGCACGCAAATGAATCATATGATCATCCATGGATTTGCTATAAATCAAGATATCATCAAACTAAACAACCACAAATTTACCAATAAAAGGTCTTAAAACCTCATTCATCAAACGCATGAAAGTACTGGGTGCATTAGTTAACCCAAAAGGCATTACTAACCACTCATACAACCCGAATTTGGTTTTGAAAACTATTTTCCATTCATCTCCAAGTTTCATTCTAATTTGATGGTAGCCACTACGCAAATCAATTTTAGTAAAAATTATAGCACCACATAACTCATCAAGCATGTCGTCTAGCCTAGGAATAGGATGACGATACCTAATAGTAATGTTATTAATGGCTCTACAATTTACACACATACGCCAAGAACCATCTTTCTTAGGAACCAAAAGTACAGGAACAGCACAAGGACTAAGTGATTGACGAACATACCCACGATCCAAAAGGTCTTGGACTTGTCGTTGTATCTCCTTAGTCTCCTCAGGGTTGGTCCTATAAGCAGCATGGTTTGGTAAAGTAGCACCAGGAATCAAATCAATTTGATGCTCAATCCCTCTAAAAAGTGGCAATCCCGGGGGTATCTCAGCTGAGAAAACATCCTCATACTCCTGCAAAAGGTTAGTGACAGCAGAAGGCAAAGCACTAGAAGCAATATCACCAAGCGAAAATAAGGCTTGTTTGCATATCAAAGCATAGCAAATTTCATCAGCAGAAATTTCAGCAAGCTCAGATTTTATGGTAAGACATGAACGACCTTGTAATTTAATTCCAGCACCTTTAGAACTTGAAGAATCATTAATATTACTTGGTGTAGAATCAGAATTAGCAGGTTGCTGAATTTCAGGGCGTTTATTTTTCAAACTAGCAGCTCGTTCTAAATCAGCTTGTACAATTTCAGCAGGGGTCATTGGTAACAAAGTAATTTTAGTTCATTTATGCATAAAAGTGTACTTATTACTTTTACCATGGTGTACAACATCAATATCGAATTTCCAAGGTCTATCCAATAAAAGTAAATAAGCTTGCATGGGTACAACATCACAATCAACAGAATCCACATAGGAACCAATGGAAAAAGAAACTCTGCAAGTTTGTATTAAGCTTTTCCAGAGTCATTTAACCACTGAATGTAGTATGGATGTGGATGTGGGCGTGTGGTCAAATCAAGCTTCTTAACTACATTAGAACTCACCAAATTGTTACAGCTTCCTCCATCAATGATGACACGTGCTCGACGGTTCTTGATGACGAAGAAAATCTGGAACAAGTTATGTCGCTGCATCATCTCGGGCTGCTGGATTTGTGTGCTAAGCACACGCTACACAATAATATTCATGTAGCCCGTGGTATCTCCGCCTCCAAGGACGAGGTCACCGCTGGTGGCAGCGACATCCTCCTCCTCATCCTCCACATCGGAGGTGCTCATGTAACCGCCATCATCTGTCGCCACATATGCCCGCCTACTTGGGTAATCTTTCTGCACATGGCCAAGACCATGGCAGCGGTGGCACTGAATTCCTGTAGTGTGTCCCATCGAAGCAACAGAGGAGCACTACTAGCCAGTACCTGCACAGAATTTTTACCTGAGCGCGTAGAAGGGGCAGGGGCTGATCTTGGTGCTGCAGAAACAACACTAGCTGGTGGGGGCGGCCGGGAAGATGGCTTGGGCAGCCCCGAAGTCCCCGTCGGCCTGGTGGGTAGAAATTTCTGGACTTGCTGTACTCCTCAAAAGCCTAGAAAATTCCCTGTGATTCTTTCTCTGCAAGCATAACATACTGGAAACACTGGTTGAGGGTATAAAATTCTTTATAATCAAGGATGTCCTAAATTTCTTTTCTCAAACCAGAATAAAAGCGGCAAATCTGATCCTCTACTTTTTCAACCACAAACGAATCAAACCCTTCTGAAGCTCACTAAAATACTCCTGAACAGTTTTATCTCCTTGATCTAAACGCTGCAGTTTATTACGAATTTCTCTATAAAAAGAAGAAAGAACAAAACGATCACACATTTCTACCTTAAGTTCTTCCCAAGTAGTAGGCAAATCGGTTTCAGCAGCTAGACCACTCCACCAAACAATAGCAAAGTCCTTAAACTCACTAGTGGCTTGTCTAACTCTATGTTGTTCAGGAGCAAGGTGGGCATTAAATTTTTGTTCTACCGTCATTTCTCAATCAAGGTAAGCATCACCATCGTACTGACCCGAAAACGAAGGAATTGAAAACTTAATTTTAGCATACGGGTCATCTGGAGCATGGTTACCTTGTGTGCGACGGTTGTGGTTGTGAAACCACCCATACCTTGAGGTTATGTTGCAAATGACGTCGTAACCTTGCGGTCCTTGTAGCTGACCTATCGACGGTGCCATCAGCCTTATACACCGTTGCTTCATCATGATCGTCTTCAACGTCGTTGTTGGCATTGGTGTTGGTGTTGTTGGTCTTGTGAGCGGTCTCCAATTCGACAACCTGATCAGTTAGCTTAGAGACTCTCTTATCCAACCGCTCAATGCTTTCTTCCAGGTGAAGCTTGGTGACAGCGTCGGTGACGGCCCTGGTGATCGTCTCTGCCAAATCACTCTGAACCGCTTGCAAAGCCTTCTGTAGCTGACTTTGGCTCACACACTCATCAAATTTTGAGGGTGAAGCACCCTCTCCATCGCTTCCTGACATCAGAAACACCAAAACAGGAAACAAAAAGTGAAGGTTATCCCTATAAAAGTACTAAGCAGTGGTGCCTCTCAACACAGCAAAAGGAAGCTTCTTGCAAAGCTCTTACAAAGTTCTAAAAACAATAAAGCGAAGGATACCAGGGAGCTGTGTTCCATGATTGCAAGGGTTACAAAATAACCTATGTGCTGTCCAGAAGAAGTATGTAGAGCTAGGAAGGCCAAATATATATATATGAGTGGCATACAAATAAAAAACAGATAGTAAAGCTGAATAACTGCCCAAGTAACTTGTCCCTAGTTGCTGGTCTAACTATGTCCTAGAACAGTAGTGATAGCAAAGAAGAAACAAGGAGATAAAGGCACACAGTCGATAACAGGGGGCTAAGTGTAAAAAAGCCAAACTCAGAAATTCCAGGGGGCTAGATGGAGCACTAGCAAACGGGGAGAAACCACAAAATATTTCAGCTCAAACCGAGCTAGGACGTGGCCTACAGATAATCTTGAAGTTTCAGAAAACGTCGAGTTTCAACTTGAATGAATTTTTTCTTTATCTTTCCGATTTTTTTTGAATTTTTTGATGAGGGCACACAAGGCGTAGCCAGTGTGGGTATGCTTAACTTTTTGTGAAGAATCTCCTGTAAAACTTTTAGCCAAAATGAACAACCGAGCGAAAAGTTATGGCAGTTTTACCGAAGGGGTGTCGAAATCGGTTATGAAGAAACCCGGGGTTTGAGTGAAACCCGAGTCGGGTTTAGGGTCGGGTAGGGATTTCTTTGATGGGGTGGATGCAACGGAAAGTGGAATTTGTGAAAATTGGTCCGATGTGGTGAGAGTGGGTTTAGGGTGGGATTAGGGTGGGCGTGTTGATCAATCAACCCTAGCACACAAAGCCGACAAAACCGAGGATGGTGAAGGGGATGGCGGCTAGGGTTGCAAGGGAAACACTACTGATGACAAAAATATAAACTAAACCAGCGACTAAACAAGAACTAGGGCACAAACTCAACACTACGGACTCTGAAATTGAAATATGCAAAGGCTAAACACATGATTATGGGCGGGGGAAAATTTTTTTTGGTATTTTCTGTGGACGATAGGAAGAACACGAAAACAAAACTAAAGGGTAGTGCGAACGTGACGGTGCACCTGAAGCTCTGATTACCACTTGATGTAAACAAGAGTTTCCGATCTTCCGAAAGGTTCGTAGTAAGTTGATTTGGTCGGAGGCGACACACAAATCGATCCGGCTTCAGAACAGCACGTTCTAAACCCCGCAATCACAGCACGACATCTCCTCTAGTTATCAACCGTCCAAAGACGATTGACCTCACCGAGAAGGCTAATCCCTGCCTGCTAATCCCTATACTCTCTCTTGTTTCGATGATTCCTGATGACTCCGAATGAATTTTGACATGAGGCCGGCGGTATTAGAATGGTCTTCTCCTTATCTTTCCGTGCAT
This sequence comes from Eleusine indica, assembly GCA_030378355.1. Lineage (NCBI taxonomy): Eukaryota > Viridiplantae > Streptophyta > Magnoliopsida > Poales > Poaceae > Eleusine > Eleusine indica. The sequence continues at coordinate 12,090,896 of CM059502.1, forward strand.
ATGTAGAACGTCCAAATCCGAGTCCGTATGCGTCCTGGATGACTGTTTTAGTGCAGACTGGTCTTGGGTCCCGAAATAGACTCGAATTCGGTTTTGATTGGCCCTCCACTTTGGCTTCCAAGCCCTTGCTGGTCCTCGACGTTCTCAACTCCTTCTCCCATCATCTCCTGTTCCTCTCCATGGTTTCTAATCATAAAATAATTATTAGGTAGCAAACTATTCTCAAAAGTAACATATAGCGAAGAACGTAGGAACGAGCTCTCCTCTAAATTTAGTCGTCGTGCACGAGCTCTAGTCATTGGACCTTGCAAGTCCAGAATTAGAGGAGTGTTGTGTGTATCCATAGGAGTGATGTCCTCATCACTTCATAAGCGTTTCAAAGAAGGTTGTTTTCGTAGACATAGTAATGATATTAAGTTCAGCTTGACTGAAGAGAACATGAAGGCACGAGTACAGTATTGCCTATCAATGGTACGAGACACTAGTGAGGGTAAAAAAATGTTTGATCCAATGTACAATATCATCTATATAGATGAGAAATGGTTTTACAGGACTAGGCGTAACCAGAAATACTACTTGGCGAATGACGAGCAAAGGCCACATAGGTCAGTGAAATGAAAAAATTTTATTGAAAAGGTCATGTTCTTGACTATGGTCACTAGGCCTAGATATGATAGTGAAGGAAATTGCACTTTTGATGGAAAAATTGGTATTTTCCCCTTCACTTTTGTTGAACCAGCAAAGAGGTCGAGTAGGAATAGACCTAGAGGTAAGACTTGTACACAACTATGTTTGCATTGTTCCCCTTCACTAGTGCATTGTCAAATTTTAAGTGAAAGTTGCTTCCATTTGCAGGTACCTTGGTCACTAAGGCCATGACATCGGTGAGAAAGGAGCACTGCCGAGATTTTTTGCTGAACAAAGTCATTCCTGCCATCAAATCAAAATGGCCAGCTGAGGAGAAAGGGATGCCTATCTTCATCCAACAGGACAATGCAAAGACTCATATCAATGTCAATGATCCGGTATTTGTAGAAGCAGCTCAATCTGATGGTTGGGACATTCGTATGACATGCCAGCCACCTAATTCTCCTGATTTGAATGTGTTGGATCTTGGGTTTTTTGCTGCTATACAGGCTTTGTTTCACAAAGGAACACCAAACAATATTGAGCAAATCGTGAGCAAGGTGGAACAGGCCTATCTAGAGTATCCAATTGATCGGTCCAACAGAATTTTTCTTACTCAGCAGGCTTGCATGATGGAAGTAATGAAGCAAAACGGCGGGCAGTACTATGACATTCCGCATATGAGGAAGAAGGCCATGGAGTTGCAAGGAACGCTTCCCACGTCTTTGCAATGCGATATTGATCTTTACAATCAAGCCTTAGCATTTGTATCGTAGTCTACTCTGTGCTCTATGTCTATGTTATCCTATCTTTTGTATTCTATCATTTGTAATCAAGGCAAAAGATAAAGTACTTGAACAAGAAAGCAATTAAATTGAACATTAAACTTGATGTCGTACTGAACAGTAGACACATGCGAGCTCGTCCACTGCAGCACCTTCACAGGCATGAAAAAGTACCAAATCCTCCCACAATGTTATTGATGGAATAATCAACTCTGACATCATCGTCGTCCACAGTTGCACACCTTCACAGGCATTCTGCAACTCCTCTTCGCTCCATATGCGTACGTTCTGTCGTCCAAATCATCCGGTGGTTGTGCGTGTCCTCTGATGTCGACGCCGGAAGTGTCGACCCAATCATCGGCACCACGTAATTGCGGTTCATCTTCGCCGCCGCCCATGGAAACCTCGTCTTCATGGACAGAAACCTCCTCTTCATGGATAGCTGAGTGTGCTACATCTGCGGTGCCGCTGACAGGAGCCTCGGCTTCATCGCCACCTAAGTGTGGTTCATCTTCACCACCACGCGTTGTTGCCGGAGCAGCTGACTCGCACCGACGCCGCTTCTTCATGCTGCAAGGTGCTGCGCGTGGGAACAAGAAGAAGCAAAGTGCTGCGTGTGGAGGACAGGAAGAAGCAAAGTGCTGCACGTGGGAACAACTTGCCCTTTGAACTAGATGTGGGAACAGGAAGAAGAAAGGGTAAAACGCTTCATTTAGTCCGTAATTAATTTTGGCTAACTGAAACGGTGCCGCACGTACTACGAGGTCGAGCAACTGAAACACGCCCTGTTTTGGTGGAAAAATTGGTGGCCTCTATACGCCCTCTATACGTGGATGGAGGGAGTATTTTTTATGCGTTTGCATGTGAATACATTTATGGTTGTAAGTGAAAGTCTTATGGTTGTGGGTGAAAGCCTTATGGTTGTGGGTAGAAATTTTATGGTTGTGGAGGTAAAACACATATGGTCCTACGTGCAGTGCTAAATAGCCATTTAGCGTGCTGCGCGTTAAATAGCAGATCCATATATATATATATATATATATATATATATATATATGAATACAATCCGGTTGGAATCTCTACTCCTATTAAAAAAATCTGCCGTATGCCCATAAAGTTAGAGATTGAAATCAAATCGGTTTCGTACCTTCCATATCAAGCACCGAATTCAAAAAATAATAAATCCCTCGTCAGAAGTTCAAATGAAGCAAATTCAGACTCTATCGCGTAGCCCTCGAAAAGTTCTACAACTTTGATATTCAATGGAAGTCAAGATTCTGCCGTTTTGGGTTACAAATTTATGATACAAAAATATTTGTTTTCATTCGGACACATCTACGCAGGTCTCTGTACGGGGTCCATATCTGCTATCTCCAAAGTACAAATAATATGATCCACATATGTTCTGAAAAGTTCTCGGTGTGATCAACAACTTTCATATTTTAACTTTTCTCATTAGAGCATGTTTTCAAGTCCAAAATTGCATCACAATGTAGTGTTGTTTCTATTCTGCGTGAATTGATTTTTTCTATCGGATAAAACTTCTAAAAATCTTTAGGCATTGAGTCATGAACTTGGTCTTGCATGTTGGGCTTCATAGAGGTCCAGTGATGTCTTATAGGTGTCATGAGCTTATGAAAATCCCTCTTTGCATGGTGAATTGGGCTTCCTATCGGTACTAATATTTGAGTATTTTTTAATGTCATTTCACTTATTTTTGTAATATAGCACTCAAACGACACTATATGTAGAAATCGTTAACATTAGAGGTAAAAAAAATATTTATGATAAAAATACGATGAAAAATAATAGAAAAATTGTTACTAAGAAGCACCAATAATAATATAAATATTATCTTTTATGTAAAAAATGTCAACAATTATATTATATAAATACTTTACGTTTAAATTGTAAAAAGTGTTTTATTTTTTTAAACTGTAGCAACGTACGCATTCGTTGGACAGGGCAAGCATCTGCAACACCTCCCGAACGCATGAACACGACAAGAAGTCGACTGCGCGGCCGCCAGATAGAGTCGCCGAGGGATGCAGAGAAACGGCATGCGCTGATGTCGATGAGGGCCCCTCGGTTGCGTGCAAGGCACCCGACGACCAAGGTCGCCACCAGGACGTCGATTTGATCTCCATCAGCCACGGACGACGTGACCTCATGGCCGTTGAGGGAAGCCCAACCTTCCCTGCGCGTGATCTACGGCCATCGACATCGAGAATTCGAGATGGTCGAAGGAGGAACTGTGGCAATCTAAAACCTGCATTGAGATGGAATCGTCGACCCACGAGCAAATCACGATTGCTATATACTAATGTAAGAATAATACCATCATGCTGTCCTAGGTCAGCAAATATCCATAATTACTGGATTTATTGACCGGTATTGAATTGGAAAGGGTAATAATTGATCCTGGTTTTTTTTCTTGGTTGGTTTTTTATCTCTATACTAAATGGTGGGTGGGTGCGGCTGGCTGGTGTGGTTCTTTGGGTGTGACGTGGCTAGTTGGATGGATTAGGGTGTGGAATATTATATCACACCAGGGTGTGATATATATATATATATATAGGGAAAATCCATTTTACTTTCAGGTGTAGTTACTTCCATGTTGAAAAATCCACCTTGGATATGTGTTCATACCCATTTATCATTTTGAGTATGTACACATACTTAAAATAATATGTTTGAGAGTGATAACCATAAATACTTGTGAAGGGTCTTCTAGTTATAAGCGTATGAATATATATCGCATTTACTACTATATAAAAGTGAGTATGTCTCCATACTTCATGTATCCCGGTAAAAAAAAAGAGTATGTCCACATACCCTCTAGTATGACTATATACTTAATTTACAAACCTCAAGTATGTAGTGATACTCTCTAGATTATGAGATATACACGTGAGAGTAGCTACTCCTGGGAGTAGAAAAAAGACTTTATATATATATATATATATAATTTAGAAGAAAAAAAATTAAATATATAAAATTTAATCGGGGTTTAGGCCAGCATAGCCCGTGTAAGGAGAGTTGTGCCGTGATTGAGCTTGGGCGCAGGCCCGTCATGCCGGCGCGGTAAAGAAATGGCCCGGACCGTAACAGGCTCGTGTCGGCCCGTTAGCCAACTATAACTTCAATTTGATTGCATTGTCAGTAAACTCCTATAGGTGTCTATTACATGCATATCCACATCTCTATGCAATGCTGGAATCTCTATCTATACATTCTACTAAAAAAGATGAACAGGTCCATACGGTGTTGCATAGTATTGTACAAGGTTACAACACGTGACTTCATGTTATATAAGATTCCAGAATTGATAAAAAAAATACGACTCATACTCAGGCTTGGTGTACAGGGTGACTCAGTGTTCCATAAAGCAAAAACAAATACCAGCACACGAGAACAAATATTGACTCAGAATCAATGTAATACTCTAACTGCACTAGGACTCGGCTCCAACTCAGAGAACAAATACGACTCGATGCTATAACTTAGAGCAGACGAGAACAAATACATTGTCCATTGCTGTCTTGGAAGTTGGTTACCCCCACGAACTTCCCCTATGATGACATTGCCGGGCTCAGATCATATTGGGTTAACGACGTCATGCGCTTGGTCTTGCCACTGACAAGTTCGGTCCTATACACCACGATCCACGGGACGTGTCATTCTTTCACAGGCTCCTTGGTGGACACGTAGACCAGCAAATGGTCGACGGCGACGCAGCCTATCTTGAAGCCACCGACGATGCAGCCGCTATCCTCCATGCACGCGTCGCCGAACTTGTTGACGTCGTAGATGTCGCCTAGGCTCAGCACCCGGACCTTGCCGCCGGCCATGACGAGACGCAGGGCCACATGTAGTGTCTCAAGCCCACCGGCCCTCTCGGAGACGAACACCAGACCCGTGACACGGCCCTTGTCCACATCCTGTCCATATGTTTTCAATGATTGATTATATTTATCTGAGCTCTTTAAATTTGTGTATCAAATATGTGTTTTTAAGACATTTTCACGTGAGACTCTCTTACAGTAAAAACACAAAAATTCAGACAAGCCATCATGGATTGTGTTGCTATATGCTGCCTTTAGTTTGTTTTTTAAGCCCGTAGCAACGCACGGGCATTTTTCTAGTATACTTTATTAAAAGAGATGAACACGTCCATACGGTGTTGCACGTGGTGTTGGCTTCTGATTTGGTAATAGAAAAAAGCAAGCATGTACCAGAGAACCAGACTATGACTACGTCGGTCACGTATGCAAAACGGAAACCACCTTAATCAAAATAAGGTAACCAGAAGCCCCTCCGTCAGCTCTTTGGTCATCCGCATTCGACAGGTCATCGCGCGTGGCGGCGCCCTGACGTGCCTTGACGTGCTCCACGAGGACACCAACCTCGTTGCCACCATCAAGTGCAAGTTCTTCCCCGACCTCTCTCGGTCATCACGACCCGTCGACTTGTTCTAGCTGTGCGTTCCCATGATCCGCGCTGGTCCACCACGCCCCGTCCTTTCCTTGCCACGCGATTGTTATTAGGTCGTCTTGCCTTCATGATTGAGCTCACCTGCGGCAGGGAGGACGCAGTCGCTGAGGGCTTCAAGGATTAAGCCTTGCTGGGCCACATCCATCAGCAACGGCGGCCTCGAGTCATCCCCGGCAAAGCCTGTCTTTGATGCTGTAGCAGGTAGCACTCACGATTCTTTGATGTTGCAGTAGGTGGCATTCATCACGATTCTAATTCAGCTGAAATTCCAACAGGAGCCGATGTGGAACAACAAGAGCTACGTAATTGGTATTCTTGATGTATCCAATAGAAAGACATGCAAACAGTGATTAAAATGTAGGAACACAAACAAGCCTTCGAATGAGTTATTGCTCATATTTGTTCATACTTACAAACGCATCCAAAGTATTTCCACAAGTCCTCTTTTGTGGTTGTGCAGTAAAATATTGTCCATTATGCTGCTAATTTGTGCTGTAACTGGAGTCACCTGTATGTGTTGTTGACAAGGTTTAACCTTTACAAACAAGCATTTGGTGTGATATGGTAGAAATATTAGGACTAGGTATATTCTGAATACTTTTTTTAGCATCGTTTTTTGCATTTATGTCTTGCATAGCTAGAGTCGGATTCATTTCTTTTGTTACTGAATACTGTTTATTTTGTCATACCTTTTGCAGTTGCATTCATTTGGGTATATATATGCAGGGATAAAGGATAAATGTGCTGTTACTACATAACTGGAGGTACACATTACCCAAGTTTACGAAAATCACAATCACACATTGTGCTTTCTTGACACGGTCATGGTGTTTTTCTAACAAACTTATGATTACTTCATAGTCACACCTGATCTTACATCTATTTCAGAACATCTGGTAGTTTATTTTTAATTTAACTATGTTTTCTTTTTTCTTTTATTGTTTATAGTCAAGTAAAATTTGGTGCTATATGTTTTGGATGGCCAGGTACTGATTTGGAATATTGAGTTAATTACCCGTTAAATCGTCATAACATACAGGGATCAGAGCTTGACAAGAACGTAAGTGACCCAAGGATTTCACAAGTTTACACTCTAGCGTGGTATAGTAAGCAATTCGTGCAGAAGAATCTTTTTGAAGATAGAGTTTCATGCCCTTTGAAGTTTTATTCGTAGTCACTATTCTCAATGATGTTGATGCTCCATCATTTTGGAGATTTATGCTTCTTGAGTGCAGGTGACAAGGAGCACTTCAGATCAGCTTGGTAGTGGCATCGGGTGTCCTTGAACATATACAGAGGTTTGTTCATTATATTGTTTCCATTATTAGTGAAGTGTCCTGTAATAACATTGTTGCTTGTTGTAATCCTTGTCATTGCAAGATAAACATAGCTTGATCGATCTTAAATAAATATAAGACTGTGGGTGGTGGTTTAAAGCTCCAGTATTGAACTACGTTTAACTGTCAATATTAGTTAGTTATCATATGAAATTTGATTCGAGTTGGCGAGTGCCTTGTGCTATGACTTTTCTTAATAGAGATAACAGTAACTTTTGGATTACAACAAGGGATTCATTCCTCTCTTTTGTGATACTTAACAAAGATAACATGAGATCTGATTTTACTTTTACTCTCACTTTAGGTATTCAAATAATAACTTATATATGGTTCTTTTACTGGATCATGGTGACAATTGATTTTTGACTGATCTGTTTGCAGTTAAAGTCTGACCTTTGAGAATAAAAGACCAATTAGTTGTACTTATCTCTTTTTCTTTATTTCTGAGTTTGAACCGTAGCAACGCACGAGCACTTTGCTAGTAAAACATATTTGAAGTTTGAACAATGTCCTTCTTTTCACGCTAACGAATGAAACTTGATTAAATTAGTTTAGCATGGATAGTTGGACACTGTTGCGGCTTATATTTTTGTGATTAGGCAGAAACCATCTAGTCATTACTAAAACAAATCTTAAAAATGCAGGCTTGAATTTTACGCGATTGCTACAAAGAACAAAGGAAGCCATGCACCTATGCCTGATTACTACGAGCGATCACACTGTACAATGGAGCATGCTTGGTGGTTGGACTGTCCTCTATGCTATCGATCGCAAGGACAAAGTTAGGTACCAAAAAAGAGCATGCAGGACACGCACGGGCTTCACGAGCTGGGGCACGCCGAGGGGCAACAACACATGATTTTTTCTAGTAAGTCCTGGATTGTACAATGAGGTGTCCTTTTAGCATACATATATATGGCTACATGGAAGCCAAGTCCGAGTACTCGATTGCCACCAGAAAAGTATCTTTCTAATTGTTTTTGTCAATAGTCTACAATTGTGCAATGAGGTGTCAGCTTACATAGAAGCCAAGTCCGAGTCTAATACAATTCTCTTTTTAGATGTGAGTTAATTTTTTTAGACGTGCAACTAAGTATGAACGTGTTCATCTATTTTATCAAGTAGTAGAGATTTATAACAAATTTGTTGCATGAAGTGATAGCATGATTAAATCACACTACGGAAAACCGGCTGTATGCCATGCGTCGGATAGTTTACCGAGAGCTTTCTCTCGGACATTCGACAAACATCATATTTACCGAGTGTCCCAAGTTTAAACCCTCGGCAAGCTAATAACACACGGCAAGAGAGTCTTTGCCGAGAGCCGGCACTCGGCAAACAATGGACACACGGTAAAATCGACAACTTTGCCGAGAGCCTAGACGCTAGTACTCGGCAAACTAAATAAAGCTCTCAGCAAAAAATGTACGCTCGGCAAAGGTAACATCTTCCGTTATTTCTCCCCGCGACGTTAACGCTTGCCGAGAGGTCAAATTCATGTCGCTGTTGAATCATGTCACACGCTGAAAACCTCTTGTTTTATCCTTTCACCTCTGATGATCGGGTAGGTCTATTATAAGGAATAGTGTGACAGTTTGCAATAATATATATATATATATATATATATATATATATGGCTATATTTTACTTAAATAATTACATCATCCTTTAATGCAGTTTCAGTTCTTAAAACAGTTTCAATTGTTGAAGTTTTGTCATAAGTCACAAGCGATGGATCAAACTTGCTTTCTTTTGCCTCTGAATAATTCTATAGTCCTTCACGCCCATCTCACCCAACATGACATGGGAGAATAAAACAAACTGACACTACATAATTCATTAACGCCCATCGGTTTTTTGAGAGAGTCTGCAGTGAATTAAGTGTGTATACATCAGATCATCAAAGAAACAGAAAGCTTCTGTTTCCTCGCTAATGTCTGCGCCTTAGCAGTTGTGAGGAACCGTCCAAGTCCCACCCATTTTTATCGAGTTAGCTGACTGTCCATAAACGGTACGCCATGCTGAGAGCTCAACACAAATAAATACGACTCCGATAGTCCCTAATGTGCTTCCAAGCAATGCCCAGAAACTTAGCACATCGGTACAACAACATCACAATCATCGCATAGATAACAACAACACAAATGTTCAGGTTCACAACATTAAGCATTTAAATTACAAGACCAAATTCAGATTACAAGTGTTCTGAAATTGCAGCACAAAGAAGCTGACGCAACAGCCAATAAAATCCGAAACGAGGTCTAAACAAATACACATTACTTGTCCAAATTTTAGTTAAGTTCATGGCAAAGTAATGTGACGAGTACGCAACGGAAAATAAACTAAAATAACAGCAGCAACAATATTGATAGTGCTCAACCCACGAACACCATCAATCGTCTCAACAGGACAGCAACTCCTCCCTGGTAGCGGGAAAGAAAAAGCCAAACATCATTTCATTCTCACCTGTAAAAACTTAAATATAGCAACCGTGAGTACGTAGGTACTCAACAAGACTTATCCTGGGCTATTCTCGACCTCAAAGGATTATGCAATTGGTTATAGCAAGAAAAAAATAGTGTATATCGGGTACTCAAAATTTAATTGCAGCAAAGCGGTAAATCTGAAATTTAGTGCAACTGGAAGCATAAAGTAGAGACATACCCAATGTTGTAACATTATGAGAACCAAAGTAATCATCTCTTACAACAATCCACCATCCCATCATTAACATTTAGTTAAAATTGTTACTATGATGAAGCTCAATGAATACTAAGCATGATCATGACCGAGATCGTGATATTTCAAAATGATTATGCACCCAGTAGAGGAGTCTGAATCTACCCACACGACTAGAGCACCATGCGGCTTATGCAACCGGCCAAGCCACATAAGGGGGTACTCATGTCAACCTTTTTCACACTCGTTCCCGACTGTTGAAAAATCCTCACGACAAGGAGTACTATGGTCCCATAGACACCCATCAGTCACTCGTGCGTGTCAATCGAGTCGTGGAGTCATCGCCCAATAGCCGGTATGAAATAAGATAATCGGCTTATCTTACCATTATATTTGACATATGGTTAGAATGGAAAGTGCTTAGGATAACGAGAACAATGAGCGGTCCTTAACTGACCAAGCGGGGCTACATCCTGATCCCCTCTCCGTTCATAGATTAAGTATCATCAATTTATCATTCTGCAAATAACCAAGTAACCAAGTTTCTCTATCTCGTGAAACGGTGGTGACCTTGCCACCGAATCGGCTTTTACCAGTCTATTGCATGGCTAAGCGTGACACACCGTAAAATATAAAACCAATGCATCCCTGTCCATAGACACACTACAGCAAGGAAAAAGGTACACACCAATGACACAATTAATACTTAACCTATTGCTCGATAATGCAATATAAACATAGATTGGTAATCAATTAAATGCATATCCAAAATATAGGAGAAATATGATTGGTGCTTGCCTTAGTAGCGGGATTGTTCTCAGCAGGTTCCCCTTCTGGTGCTTCACCCTTTAGAGCACCCGTGTCACTCTCGGTTACGTCGTTAACTAAATAAAGAAATATACACCGGTATAAATATGTATGTCATGATGCGATGCTATGGTGAAATGACATGGTACTTTGCAGAGATGATAAGCAATAAGTTATGAACACAAGAAAATTGGAATCACTAAAAATAAAGGTGGGTAGCTTACGATATGGGCAGAACACTAAGGTTCTGTCCGGAATCGAGTAAAATGGGGTTCATCGCGTAGGCTGGGTTTTAACTAAAAATTTATAGAAAATTTCTATACTAGAGATTATTTAATCTTGGTAGAGGGTATCGAAATAAGATGTTTTTAACTTGATGAGTTGTAATTATTTAATTATAAATTTTATAAGTTTCATTACTATCAGCCAAATAAATTCAGAAACGTGCACTTAGACATATGTCATGGGTATGAAACTTTATAGAGCAATTATATACATCAAATATGAACTTTGAGAACTGGTGTCATAGGAAAATCATTGATTAATTAAATGTCACAAAAATCACAAATAAATGCTTGTTTTAAGTGAAACAATTCATCTTATGCAAATACTTGGTACTAGAATTTTTGTTCATGACATGTAGGCATAGTATAATATCATAGAAGCTTCTCAGAACAGAAATGAGTAACAAAACATGCATATTCAATTCTATATCATTTAAATGGCCAAAACACAGATAAATTGATAACTTTGCATTTCTGAGCACAACATGGTGAGATAAAATCATATTTGTACTACATGAAACATGTGAAACCTTTATGCATATCCATTTGATTTTACAAGTCATAAACTATCAGATATGGGCCATTTGTTCAAAATAAATAATTAATCCTCCACATTTTACTACACAAATCCAGACCATGAGACCTTGTCAATTGGATAGATCTTATTTTTATGGGTTCAATAAAATTTATTCCATAACTTTCCATGCAGTATAAGACTGACCGCACCGGGTACGCTAGAGCGTCCGGTACCCCGGCCTCTGGTACCGCTATGGCGTAAAAACGCCCGCAGCGGGGTACTGGAAGCGGTGCGCTATGCAAGCGGACGCGCGCCCATCCGGTACTCCCAGCGTACTGGGCGGTGCTCCGGTATCCGACGGGGCGTGGAGCCCACGTGCGTTCCTAATAGCCCGTGCTCCGTTGCGCGCGTGAGAGGACTGAGGGCGCGCCGCCGTCGAGGAAGGAGGAGCAGGGGAAGGCACGCGTGGAAGAGGAGGGAGGTGGAGGAGAAGGCAGCCCTCGCCCGCGCCGGAGCTCGCGCCTGGAGCCTGCGCCTAGCCCTCACGCCGGAGCCCGCGCCTGGAGCTCGCCGCCTCGCCCACGCCGGAGCTCGCACTTGGCCCTCACGCGGGAGCCCACGCCTAGAGCTCGCACGACGGATCTAGAAGAGGGAGGCCCGCGAGTGGATCTGAAGGGAGGAGGGAAGGTCGCGCCTGGATCCGGAGGGAGCAGGGGCGGGGAGCTCGATGGCGGGTGCCCTCGACGGCGTGAAGCTTGGCATCGACGGCGGGGAGCTCGAGGTTGGAGTGGGCGGGCGTGGAGGGCGGCATGGGAGGGGCGCGGTCGCTGGCTCGCCGGTGAGGGGCTGCGCCGTCAAGGGAGGCGGGGGCCGATGGGCCTGCAGGCGATGGTGGAGGAGGGAAGCGTGGAGCAGCAGAGGGGAGGGACGCGGACGGCGGAGAGAAAGATTGGAGAGAAAAGAGAGAGAGGAGAGAGAAAAAGAGAGATGGAGAGGCTGACGTGTGAGTCTCGTATAGGGGTAGTTAGGACAGAGGATGAAATATAGAGTATGATGGGTGCGAGAAAAAAAAATATAAAGAAAGAAATCTTGATAACTAGGACAAATAGAAGATGGATTTAGAGGAGGACGAGTGCAGTCAGTCTAACTCCGGGAATTGAATTTACAAGCTTGGCCAATTTCTGGAATAAATTTTCGAAAGAAAAACTTTTGAATCGTGAGCTCGCGCGCGTACAAGAGCTCCTCGCCAGAGCTGGCCGGCGAGCTCGCCGCAGGCCGCTGCGGGCCTCGGCTGCGGTCTGGGATGAAGGGTAAAATGACCCCCTTGCCATTGAGCACCAGACGGAGGGGCTGGACCCCGTCTGCCATGGCCGGAAGACAGCCGGCAATGGCGGCGGAAGCAGGGCAGAGTTCGGCGACGTCGTGCGCGGGAAAGAAGGCACTAGGATGGCTAAGGATTGGTTGTGAAGCTCACCCAGGTCGATTAAAATCCCAGCGTTTGGTCTATTGAGGAGGAGGCGGTCTGGAGGGTAGAGATCGACGTCGAGGTGGTCACCTTCGGCCGGCGGCGACGAAATCTTCAAAATCCTGGAGCTCGGTGGGGGAATCTACAGGGGAATGATTCAGGCACATGCGCAGGGATGTGGGAAAGCCTCCCGTGAAAGGAATCGGACGGCGGCTCACCAGGGATATAATGCACGGCGGAGGAAGGCTTGGAGGTCAGTTCGCCGGAGTTGAGGAAGAAGACCTTCGATTCTCGCGGTTCGGCTCGAGGGAGGCCATAGATTCGGTAGATAAAGCTTCAGTGCTCCCTGGAGCAGCTCCACACAGGGCTTGGGCTCCGGAGGTCAGCAGCAGCCGGGGCAGGAGCTCGAGCAGCAGGCGGCTTCAATGGCGGCCGGCGGCGCAAAAGGGGAGGAAGGAGGAGAGAAAAGGATAGGGTTCGGACAGGGGGGGGGGGGTTTATAGGAGCGCTGGAGCTCTCCCTAAGCAGCAAACACGAAGGGGGCGTCTTGCCGGCGGCCACGCGGTCGTCAAGTTCTGACAAGAGGAGGAAGAAGAGACAACAGAGAGTTTCAGTTCACGTGTTCAGTTTGTTTTTTTTTTTTTTTTGAATTTTCTGGACTTTCAGACTATGCCTCTGTATTTTGATCAAAAGGTGGTCTTCCATTGCTTCATAAATCACCAAAGTTGGTGGGTGTGCTCTACAAATTCTTATTAACATTCCCTCTTCAGATACCAAGATCTAATTCTTGATGGATTTTGAGTTGCAAAAATGTCAATGTGATCCGTTTTCAAATTTGGTTTGAATTTAAAAGTGGGTCAAACCTTCACTTCAAATTTTTGTAAAATCTGTAAAATTCGCATTTTCCATGTAGTGTATCGTAATAATTTTATTTGGGTATACTTCTGTGTAAGAAACTGAGTTCTCAGCTCATGCCTAATTCTGCCAATTTTCAAGTTTAAAATTTTATTTGAGTTTTGTCTTTTGACTTGGGTTTGCATGGGTTCAGATGTTTCAAACTCGCAACACATGCTACTGGACACATGCATTGTGATTCATGGCTTGCAACAATGGGGTATGACAGCAGTTTTAATAATTTTCTGATTAATTAATGAAAGCCATGGAGCTTCTCCAAATCTTTCCATTGAGTATTTATTTGCGAATTTTGGTCGGTAAAATGGAAGTTATTGCATTCTGAATTTTGTTGGCGAATTACATTGCAGTATTTCATGTCGCATTTTAAGGGCTTTGCGATGGATTTTCTCTATGGAGATTTTTTAAGTACTTTGTATGTTGTTTCGATGGAGTACTTCTACTCTTTATCTGGTATAGCAGTTAGGGAGATATTGATTTTTAAGTCAGCATCCTAGCAGTTTCATGATAGATTACGTCTAGCCTTTTTGCAATCATGCATAAACTATTTTTTTCTGAACATTAGTTATGAGTTTTCAATTTTATGATACATTTTAAGGTCTCTTGGAGATCGATTTTCTCTAGAGCACTATGGAGAGTTTTGGAGTATATGCTCTTTCCACGGGGTACTTCAACCCTTGATTTGGCTTAGTAGTGATCCGGATTTACAAAGTCGGCATTCTTCAATGGCAGATTATGTCCTTCATTCGCAAGCACAATTAGACTAATTTTTTTATTAGGGAGAATGTACTGATTTATTTGAGAGAATATAGTGATTGTACTTTGCTATGTAAAAGAAAAAAAAATGTATGCCATACTATATCTATAATAGCTTATTACTATGCATTCTTATAAAAATACAATTATTAAAAAATTTATGTAAAATATAACTAAATTAGTTATTTTCATCAATATTTTTTATAAAGTTCTTTTATGTCACAACACACGGATATTTTGCTAGTACCTTCAGATTTAGTAGTGGAATCTGGCACTTCGCACGCCCCACGAGGAATACCAAGAAGGGGGGGGGTGAATTGGACCGATTTTGTGGATCATCAGCTCAAACTTCACTTAACCAATTCTACACAACTTCTAACGGCAAATCTATGCAATTCTACCGAGCCAAGACCATGACAATACTAGTATTATGATGCAATGCAAACGGTGCTAAGCAATTCAACAAGCATGCAAGCTTATGGCAGAACTACACCTACTTACACACAAATGTGGAATTAAAGATGTTAAGTAAAGAAAGGGTTTAGAGAATGCTCATGGATTTTATCCTGAAGTATCGAAAAGATGGCACCTTATCCTAGTCCTTGTTGGATCGACTCTCGTCGGAGTATTGATCTCTCCCGCCACTCAATGGTGGAGTCCTTGCACACAAGCTCGCATCACTCCCAGAGTGACGGCGTGGTTGCGTGACCACTGCTCCTCGAGCATGAGCTCTTCTCCCTTAAGAACTTGTTGCACTATATTCATGCACACACGGGCACTCTCTTCTTGATGCTCCTTTCGAAGGCAAGCTCCAACTTTGTATAAACTTGTGACGACCTTCATAACCAATCATATTTGATAGGCTCGATCACCAATACCCAACCGGTCTAGGCTCTGCCATAGACCAAGAGTAACGATTCTAATCAGTCAAAGATAGCTCTCCAATTTTTGCACAAGTGTACAATTGTACCATGTTTCCCCTCAGAATATTCCAAGGTTTATTCGATCCAAAGAAACCAGTGGAACCAAGAGAAGTTGTCAATAAAATATCTAATTAAGCTTACTAAAAGGGCGAGAGATTTTTGTCGATGATCAAGGGTTATGCCAAATCAGCACACTGTTGTGCTAATCGGCATGGAGGATGTTTTGTTGAAGGCTTTTTAATTCGCAGAGGAGCTTCAAAAAACCTTTATGTAAGGTTAACTAGATATCTGTTAGTTCAGATCGTGACCATGAAGTGCAATTAAATAGCTTCATAAACAAATTTACTTGGATACGAAGAATCGAAGATCGGTAGAGAAATGGCACTTTTCTGATGAGCCCTGTCACAACCAATCGCCTTAATCGGTCTACCACCCTCTACTCTATATATATCTTCTACCATGTAGAAACATATACAAATATAGCATATACAAGATCCGGAACACTACCCTAATCACCATGATCAAGATAGCATTTGAATAATTAGCCTATGTACTAAGCATTGGGACAAGCACATGTAACATCATAAAATCCAGGTAATCAAGCATCCAAAACTATTCATCAACATGTTTAACATGACTCCGATATACATAGTACAAGATACATCTCCATTAAGTAGGCCTACCTTGATGGATCACCTCAAGCACCAGCGATCCTTGAAACTCCAAGCCTATGATCATGCAATCATCGACTTGGCAAGACTAGCCAAGCTAATTCTAGCAACTAGAGATGTGAAGAACGAGACAGAGCCTCGGTGGATCTAAACTCACAAGATCTGTTATCCCTCTAGCGGCGTCAGTCTCGGCTATAGGGTTTACAAGTATTTATATGGGCTCAACTCGAGATAGAGTCAGATTCTTGGGAAAAGGGCTGCATGCCGATCGACACAGAGGATCATGTCAATCGGCACACTCCGTGTTTAGCCCGATATGTCTTCTAAGTCAGTTCCCAAGTCTTATGTAGCTTCCATGTGGGTCTCCTCATCCAATTCCTCATGAAGTTTCCTTTTGTCTCTTCGCAAATGAATGTCTTCAAGATTTGTGCAGATAAGTTCCTTTTGGAAGAATTGAGGAGGCAGGTAGGCATTGTACACCCCAATTCAACCCTGTGTCGATCAACACAACCTTGTGTCAGTCGGCATCCGAGCCTTTTCGGCTATATTTCACCTCTTCAGGGTCCAAGTCCACTAGAAACGTCAAAATGTCATCCTTCCACCTGTTTCTACAATAAAACTCTTAGAACAATAAATGCATAAATAATCTATTAATATCAAGGATTAATGACCTAAAATGATGGTATTTACGCTCAAAACAAGATGCTTTTGGTGTATCCAATGGTTCACTAAGTAGCGTCAATAGCTATCTCTGCTCGTCCCTGAGCAAAGTCAAGAATGAAAATCAGCTCATATATAACCATATCTATCATAAGAGCATTTCAATGCTTTTGGTGTATCCAATGGTGCACTAAATAGCGTCTATAGCTATCTCTGCTCGTCCCTGAGCAAAGTCAAGAATGAAAATCAGCTCATACATAACCATATCTATCATAAGAACATTTCAAATATACGCAAGTTGAGCACTTAATCATGGTGAAATTAATAGATTTAGTATTTAGCAAATAATTTCAAAGTATGGGCATTAATCTTGAAAACAACACCCTAAAGCAAGCCTTAATATTCAACATGATGATTATACATTTTCCACCAATGAAAATCACTTAAAAAAAGTAATCATGAGTAAAAAGAACTATCCTTTTCAATCGATCAAGTAAGCAACTCAACTTCTAGGCACTCATCCCATAATTCTACTCATCAATATTTATGTGCAAGGCAATATGAGTAGTTTGGAGAGGAATTTAAAGGAAAATAGACATAGATTGCCAATATATTGTAAATTTAAGTGTTGACGCTAGTTAGTGTGTCATTTTATACATCAAAAGCGTCTTGTTTAGAGTTCAAATATCACTATTATAGGCCATTAACCCCTAAAAATGGTGGAATATTTGTACAATTGTTGTTTTGGAGATTTATTGTAGAAACAGGTTAAAAGACAACAATTTGGGATGATTCTGGTGGACTTGGACTTTGAAGAGGTGAACTGTAGTAGAAATAGCCCAGGTGTCGACCAGCACGACCTACGTGTTGATCGGCACAGGAGTGAATTGGGCTGATCAGGGCTGGTCCACTCCTTAGGATCTTCTAGAAGAAATTTATTTGAAATAATCTTAGAGATATGCTTCATGAAGAGATAAAAGGATACTACAAGATCTCAAATGTGCAATACAAGACTTTACTTCGAAGGAAACTAATGGGAGGACCCATATGGAAGCTACAGAAGACTTGGGAACCAACATGGAAGCGAACTCGGGTAACACGGAGTGTGTCAATCGGCACGACCTCCATGCCGATCGGCACGTGGCCTTGTTCCCAAGAAACCAACTCTATCTCAAGTTATACCCTTATAAATACTTGTAAACCCTAAAGACCACAAGGGAGGCCGTAAAGGTACAACAGATCTCGTGACTTTAGAGCCACCGAGGCCTTGCCTCATTCTTCACATCTCCAGTTGCTAGGTTTAGCTTGGCTAACCTAGCCAAGTCAATTATCACAAGGTCGTGGGCTTGGAAGTTCGAGAACCACTAGTGCTTGAGGTGATCCATCAAGGTAGGCCTACTAGATGGTGATGATTCTTGTACTGTGTATTGAATTGAAGTAACATCTATTATGTTGATGAATGTTTTTGGATACTTAACTACTCAGGTTTTGATGATTCTTGCATATGCTTAATCCTTACTTAGTACATAGGGTATGTACTTAGATGATATCTTAAATGTAGTGATTAGGGTTGTATTCTTGATCTTGTAATGAATCAGATTTGTATGTATAACTACTTATGTATGGTAGGAGGTACGTGTAGAGGCGAAGTTGTAGACCGATTAAGGAGACTGCTCGTGACAGGAGACCCTCGGAAAAGTCTCCATATCACTCGTTTATGGCTTCTTGTACCAAGTAATCCTGTTTATGATACTATTATATGATACTTCATGGTTACAAACTCAACTAGCAGATTATCTGGTTGAACTCACTAAAACTTGTTTCCTGTGTGTTACCCTGCAAAACCTAAAAGCTTTCTCATGAAAAAAAAAACCTCGTAATGATCCACGCGCTCTATGCGCTGATCGGCACACCTCAAGCCCACCGACAAACAACCTTATATTTAGAAGGTTAATGAGATCGTTTATCAATTGCTTTGCTTAATTCCCACTAGTCTCTATGAATTCGAATAAACCTTGTAATACTCTAAGGGAAACTATGCTACAACTGAACCACGTTCTCTTGCGGTATATAAGTGGGTGTGTAACTTTGACCAACATTAAGAAACAACTCTAATTGAATTTATTGAGACTTGTGAAAAAGCCATTAGAATTTAATACTCAAGAAAGAGACCCACACCTTTTGGATAAGTGAACATGTGCAAGGAAAAAATTGATCTTGGGATTTTTAGAAATTTTCCCTTTATCGAATTGCACATGGTTGGAAAAAGAAAGTTTCTTAGACAAGACTTCAATATTTTTCTTTGAATTTAGAAAAATTCTCTCTCCCCCACACTTAAAATTTTGTTAGTCCCGAGCAAACCTCGATTCTATTTTGCACCCCTCCCCCCCTTTCAGTATCAATCGGCATAGTGTTGTGTCGATCGACACGAGGTATGTACCTTTTTGTTTACTCAGATCTCTTATCAGACATGACACCCCACTCTCCATGGGCATCCTATGCATCCTGTACCAATCCATGGATCAGTAGTTGATACGCACAAACAGATTATCTCAAATCCATACAATACTAAATACGAGGATGTATAGATGACTTACCAAGCATGGCTAAGTTACAATCCAGACGAGGCAACGGAAATTGGGCACAGAGACATAGTTCACTTCACATCCATCACATCACATCCATAGGCAAACTTGAGCATACGACAAAACCCTACTACTTTTACTCTTCTGGAGTTCGTTCACTAAAAACCACAATTAACAAACCGTGAGTACATAAGGTACTCAGCAAGCACTAACACTACTCAAGGGTAAAAACATGCATTGAGGTTGTAGCAAGGATGTTGGCAAAGGGTTTATCATTTGTGCTAGCGGCTAAGCATGCGGGGTTTTCTCATAATAGATTTCAAGGAAAGAGGAGAACTACCAATATTTTAGTAGGTTGGACCTAGAGGGAGTACAAACCATTCCCACCAGTTCTACTAGATTGTAAAAGGAATTGGTTTGTGGCTAATCAACGAGAGCCCAGTGATTTGGTGTGTGATGACCAGTGACAACGGACATCCGAATGATTTAATTAATAACTCTGCAGAGCTTAGCACGTTGTAGCCATAGGCTATGCACTCTTTGCAAATAAGTGCATAACGCTCTCACTTCACCTAGGCACGCCCACAAGTCCACCACGGATCTCAGGGGTTCCGCAACTATGACACAAAGTCATATCACCAACTATGACACACAATCATATCATATATTCTTGCCAAGTACTAGACTTATCACCACTTACACCAAAACCAATCCTTGAGTTCGTTCCTACTTCCCCGAATGATACTTCCTTCCTGCGTAATACAGGTTCTGCGTTAGTCCTGCCCATACAGGTT
The DNA here is from genome assembly GCA_030378355.1 of Eleusine indica. Classification (NCBI taxonomy): domain Eukaryota; kingdom Viridiplantae; phylum Streptophyta; class Magnoliopsida; order Poales; family Poaceae; genus Eleusine; species Eleusine indica. Next base: position 12,111,192 of record CM059502.1, read on the forward strand.
CTATGGTCACATTGAAAATATCACCAAGTTAAGGTCTCTCTATCGGTTCCTATGCGGCAGGGCAAGCACTCATCCATGACAGGTGGACCTACACTGAAGACACCATCACCAAGTACTCTGCACTAGTACTTAAGGACTCTCACCCACGGCCAAGTACATCCCACCCAACTTCACCTTCACATAGTTGGTTTGTCACCCACCCATATCGTACTATATGCACACTACCAAACACATTTTCACCAATTTTTGAAATAGCAGTGTATAATATGATGTTGCGATGAAATTCATTGCGGGGTTCCTAACCACTTCTAAGCATAACAACATTCTGTATATTAGGCATCTAATGTCGGGTATGTGGGGCTTACGAGGTGGTAGGGTGTGGCAGACAAGGAGGGGTTGTGGTAATAACAACGGAGTCACCGGTACACAAGTAGGTAGTAATGATGCAAGCAAGTATCAATAATAGCACTAAAGAGAGCATGCAATATAGAGTAGGTTCTAGGTATGTTTTAGACTACTTGATTGGGATAAACATGATCAAGGAAGGTTAGAGCTTGCCTGGTAATGCTAAATCCTTAAACATCATGGTTTACATCGCTTCGTGTATTGGCATCGGAGTGCATCTCGAGACTTGGGCCTTCGAGCTGCGCCTCTAGCTTCGGGCTCCTCAGGTTATTCGAGTGCTACAGTACGTGATGCTAGCGCGAAGAAAATAAAATAAATAAGAAACAATAAACACTCCAATTAAAACTCTGGATAGAATATTTAGGGGGTTCGATGTATACCGGGGGAGAATTTAGGTAGGTCGGAGCTTGGTGGATAAGGGTAGGGTTTACGGGGTATGATTTGGGTAGGTTGGGTCTCAGGAGACCATTGGTGGAAAACCACCAGAAACGGAGTTTGGGCAGTGAAGTTATGATGTTTAGGGGGACAAGGTGGTTATCATGGCGGAAACAAAAATATGATGGGTGGCAAAAGATTCCTCGTGTCGGGACGATCGAGTGAGCGCGAAACGCCGAAACGGAGTTACGGTTGAAACGATATGAGCTAGTAACATCTTATGAGGTCTTGAGACAATGATGCGGGTAGTCCCACTAGGTACTACTTACTCGGACGAACCCATGGGCGCAAGAGTCGCTCAAATCGGGCTTACGGATTAAAAGTTATGGCTTTTCAAAGGTTATAGGGGCTTTTTTATAATTTTAGAAAGTTTCAGATACCTTTTTATAATTACTAAAAATTCAAGGACTTGGTTGTAAAAAGACAGGGGCTAAAATATAATTATAGAAAGTCTAAGGACCTTTCTATAAAAGATCTGGGCTGGAGGGCTTATGTGCAAAAGGACATAACTCTGGAATTTTCTAGAATTATTTTTGTATAGGAAAATTTGTGGACCAGGTCCACTGTTCTGTGGACCGAGTTCATGGACTGGGTCTATGGGTTGTGATGGACCAGGAAGGGCTAAAATGCAAAAAGCTTAGCGAAATAGGAGGGGTTTTGATTTATGGGAGAGGCTAGGGGCTAAATTGCAAAAGGTCTTTTCTCACGTGGAACAGAAGGATCGTCTTCTTCCTCGCTCCAAGTCGAGCTTGGGAGCTCGGGGCCGAAGCGGGAGAGAGGGGGGAGGATGGCCGGCGGTTGGGGAAATGGAGGTGGGGTTCTCGCTCATCCGCAGGGGGGAGAAACTCGGTGGGGGAGCGCGGGATTTGGTGGAGGGAGCCATTGCCGTGAGCTCAGAAGAGGGGAAGAAGCGGCGATTGCCAGAGGCTCGGTGGGGGAAGGAAGGCGAGGACGGTGTCGGCGCGTGGAGGAGTTTAATGCGTGTACGTTTTATATGCGGAGGAGAGGGGGTAACAGGCGGTGAGCCACCGGGCGGTGCACGGAGCTCGAGCTCACCATTAATGCTGGCACTGTGCCCTGCGCGTGGTCAGGCGACGTGAAATGCGTGCGCGCGTAGTCGAGCGGGGGCGGCGCGTCGCGGAATGGGGGAGGCGCGCTGATACGGGGTAGGGAGTAGCCGTGTGTGAGCTGTGTGCCAAAGGGGAAGGGTTGAGGATTTTAATGGCGGCGTCGTATTCTCCGAGCATGGCAGAGTGAGGTCGTTTCATGGGGCCGGAGCGGCGGCGTGATGCGGTTGATGAGGGTGCCGACGACGGTGCTAGGGACGAGCGCGCGGGGCCAGGTGGGATTGGCGGAGCTGAGGCGCGCTGGCGGGGCGAGCGGCGTTCGAACAGAAGCAGCAGTGCTCTCTGCCTCTTCGTTCCGAGGAGGAAGACGCCCAATTAGGCTGGACTGGCGTGTGGCCCAGCAAGGGGAGAAGGGAAGGGGCGCGCTGGCCAGCTGGGTCGCGGAGGACGGAAGGGAGCGCGAGGCCCACGCGGAAGGGAGGGGGGGGTGGGCTGCGGGAGAAGAGGTGCCGGTTGGGCCAAGCGCTGGAGTTGGGCCAAAGGGAGGTGGTGGCCTGCGCAGGAAGGGGAGGGAGGAGGCAGGGCGGCTCGGGCTGCGAGGTGGGCTGGCCGAAAGGAGAAGTGGGAGGGGATTTGGCTCGAAGGGGAAAGAAGGGAAAGGAGAGGCTTTATTCTTTTCCCTAGATTTTTGGGTATTCGGTATTTGAATAAGTTTCAATCAATTCGAGTTTTAAATGGAGTAACACAAAAAGTAAATAAAAAAAGTAAAATAATCTAAAAATCACTTTGACAAGGTTGTTTTTAATTATTTATAAATTTTTCAATGTCTATAATTCTAGTTTAATTAATTGGTGAGATTTTGTTTTTGAAAAATCATGAGTTCGTACTATGAATCCAAAATTTGAATTTTGTTGCAATTTTATCTATTGATTTAAACGTTTAAAAATTTAGGGTATTACATCATATAAGCATTCTAATGCCAATTCGTAGCTAAGAACTTAATGGGATGTGTGTTGACGCTAGTTAGCATGCCATTTTATGCGTCAAATGAGTCTTGTTTCGAGCTTAAATATCATTATTATAGGCCACTAACCCTTAAAATGGTAGAATATTCATACAATTGTTGTTCTGAAGAATTATTACAAAATCAGGTGAAAAGACAATAATTTAAGATATTTCCAGTAGACCTAGACCCTAAAGAGGTGAATTGTAGCAGAGAAGGCATAGGTGCTGGCACCGATCGGCACATGAGTAGTTTGGGCTGATCAAAGCTGGTCCACTCCTCAGGACATTTTAGAAGGAAGATATTCGCATAAATCTTGGAGATATGTTTTATGAAGAGATAAAAGAAAACTCTAAAATCTTAAACGTGCAATACAAGATTTTACTTCGAAGGAATTTGGTGAGAGGACCCACATGAAAGCTACATAAGACTTGAAAACCAACTTAGAAAAGACAACTCGGGTCAGATACACACTCACACATGCTCTATGCGCCGATCAACACACCTCCAATCCACTGACAAAACAACCTCATCTATTATAAGTTTAATTAGATCTTTTATTCACTACTTTGCTTAATTCCCAATGATCATTATGGATCGTCCTCTTACGATATATAAGTGGGTGCGTAACTATGACTAACAATATGGTCCAAGATCTATATAATTTATCAAGAAATTTTTGGCTCAGCTGTTGAATTATGGCCATCTTCAAAGTCTTATACCAAAAGAATTAAATTCTAACTGAACTCAATCATTAATCATAGTCATTAGAAATCAAAGGCTCTGAACAATTATATGGCATTGGTAGGTGCAATCACATGCTAGGGAGAAATTCTAGTTCTCACAATACGATCATTGAATTTTATAAAAGATTCGGTACTAAGTTATTTCTTATGTGTTGAGTCATTGCAAACGCATGAGTTTTTTTAGTACACCATATAAGACATATTCAATGAATAATTTGGAAGTGTAAGTTTGGATTTTAATTTGTGCACAATGTTGCTCGGTTATCACTAATGCTCTTCAAGATTAGCATACATATAAGCGTCATATTTCGAAATAGAGCCTAAACATCACCATTATATTTAACATAAAGCGCAGACTACATTGTTATGATTTTCCAAAAATGAAAACAACTTAGTAGAGTAAACTAATAGCACACTTCCATAATGAAAACACACTAAAAGTAAAAAACACCTGATACATGGTTCGCTAACCTGGTCACACATGCATAAGCAAATAAATAAAAAGATCTCACAACTAGTGAAAAGAAAACACAAACTGAAAAACCAATACATGTGTGTGACATCCCAAGTCATAAAAAGTTGATTAAGCTAACACAAATGTTAAATTGCTGGAAAATTAAAAATTTCAAATGATTTAAGTGCCAAAGAAAAAGGGGAATAAATTTAATTGATTAAATCCACAATTTTGCCAATTAATATCATTTCAAAAACTCTACAAAACCCAATATAAGTGTGCCAATATTTTTGCATATTCCAGTGGATTATGTCAAGAAGGAATTTTGGGGAATTTATCAGAATGTTTGGTAAAGGTCTAATACCCCTAAAAATTCTCTAAGTGCAGAGAAAAGCACCTCTGTTCCAGGATTTTTAATAAATTCTCCAGCAGGAATTTCAACATGGCCCCAAAAGAAACGTTGGAGAATATGTTTTGCCGGACATGCACAAAAACTGGCGTGAAGTTTGGAGCAACGAAGCTTGGAGAAAGTAGCAAAGTACAGAGCACTGTTCCAGTCAAAGGAGTCAACCACTCTCTCTGTCCTTGACCCACTCATCGATCGACACCGCCGTATCTCCCCCCCCCCCCCCCCCCCCGTCGGCCACCGATCGCCTCCTCTCTCCTGCTCATCCCGGCCACTGCTCCGCCTGCCCATTGTTGTGCCACCGGTGCCGCTTTGAAAGCCCCCACCGGCGAGCCACTCTCCTCCCCCTCGATCTCTCCCTCTCTCTCGGTTATAAGCGCCACCGTGGCAAAAGCTACTCTCCGCTCTCCTGGCGATTACCCCCCCCCCCCCACACACACACACATCCCTCTGCTCTCTCTCATCACTCCAGAAACCCCAAGTATCCCCATCTCCATCGCCGGTGAAAGCAGCGGCGAAAATCGAGCGCCACCCCTGTTTCCTTCCGTCATGGCCACCGTCGTGTTGAGCTTCACCTATGCAGCTTCCCGTTCCCTCCTCTTTCCTCAAATCGGTGTGCAAGTACCTCCCCTAGCGTGCCTCTAACCCATTCCCTCTCTGTCATAGCGACCTTGCCGGAATTGACGAAGGAAGGAGCCGCCGCCGTCGGGTTCCTCCCACCCCGCCGACGCGACCCCTTCTCCGGTCGTTCCCGTCGACTAACTCCTCCACGCCGTCAATCCCCGCACCAAGGTGATGCTCTCCCGCCACTCCTCAACCCCTCTCGCTCGCCGTGCTCACCGTGCGACGTTGCCGTACCCTTCCCCTGCTCCGTCGCTCACCGCCGACCATCTCCGGCGCTTTCCGTTGGTCGCCGACCGCAGCCACGAGGTCGCCGGTGGATGCTAAGCACGTGGGTGAGTGGCGTTGGCCTAGCCGCGCCGCTGATTGCCGCTGGCCCGGGCTCGCCGGCGCCGGCCACCGCGCGTGCGCGCCCACGGTCGTTTGAAAAATGCCGAGTGGCAGTTCCGTAAATTAGCCTCAACTTTGTTAAAATCTTCAAAAAACTCATAACTCGAGAAATAAAAGTCCAATGAGCATGAAACCAATTTTGTTGGATTCATAAAATCCTCCTCTACCAGAAAACCAAGATGAGCACCAAAGTTATAAAATAGATTAATTAAATTAAATCACCAAAGTTAGAACCTTGCTAAGAGTATTAAATTCATAAGTAAAAATTTATAGCTGGTAAAATCATGGGATTTGGTCAGTAAGCATTTCATGTCATTCCTGAACTTTCTACAAAAGCACATTCCCATTTTTTTTGCAAATATTTAGTGTATTGCATAATCTCCGTTTTTAGTAAATGAATTTATATAAATTCTTGGGTAGGATTTTAAGCTTGAAATTTAGTATCCCTATTCTTTGGGCATTTCCACATGTCTATAAATTTCCATGTAAAAAATTTTGGGCACCATCAGTATGCTTTTTGCTGTTAATTTGCTCATTCATAACTAGCTTAAGAATTTCAATATAAATATTGCCTTGTATATGCATATAGTTGTTATTAGGGATAAATCCATCTTTGGGACTGTTCGTGCAACATGTTGCCGCCAGTGACGTTGAAGATCATAGTTTGGAGGTAGTCTCCAAAGGCTAAACTCCCTGTCGTATTGTTCCGTTGGCGGAACCAGCTCTGCACCATCACCAAGATCGGGTTGCACTTGAGAACATTCACAATGGTGTTGTAAATCCACTGCAAATCCATGTGGGAGATGTTGGTGGAGTCAACCTACCCCGTGATGCGAGCGGCGATCCAATGATGCAAGATCTGGATCGTGGGGTTCTTGATATGCCCCCTCTTGCATTCTTCCTCATCAGTGATGAGTTGCTAGAACGCATGGAGCGCCTCCTTCAGTGCGTTGTCGTTGACGGGAGTCACCCCATCGAAGCCAACGAGCGCCAAAAGCCCCTCAACCCAAATGTACTAGTACAAGTGTTCCCGGTTTGCATTTTTTCTTTTTAGTTTTCATGTGATCTTTTCATTTATTTGCTTATATGAAAGGATCGAGTGACCGAGAGGGGGGGTGAATCAGAAACTCGCACTATGTACCAAATTCGCCAATTCCTAAAACCGACCACTCAAAACAACTCCTACATATTTCTAGTAATGATCATACTAGCAAGATAATGAACCTATGAAAGGAACTACAACCTAAGCATACTAGTGGATCACACAAGGCAATACAAATCCTATGCAAACTATTGATAAAGACACACGGAAGCAAACAACAAGCTAGCAAAGGAACCTACTCATGCAATGCTACAAGATAAGGAACTAGATCACACAAGCATGAGTAGTACAATACATACAAGGGTGAGTAATCGAGCCAATGCAACTCCTATACATGCTAGTGATCAAGTATGAAAGCTAAGCACTACTAGTAAGTAAAGAAGCCTATTCATTCAAGTCTACAAGGTAATCAACTAGAACAAAGTAAACACACAAACATGAATAGTATGGTATATAAATACGAAAAGTAATGCATCAAAGTAAGGAGTAGAGTAAGAGATGGCTCATGATTTTTTCTCAAGGTTTCGGAAGGATGGCGTATTCCCCTACTCCTCATTGGACCACACCCGCAGGAGTGTCGGTCCCTCCCGTCACCAATGTGGAGTTCTCGCCCACGAGCCCGCAATCACTCCCGGAACGAAGGCACAGTGCGCGTCACCGCTGCCACCTAGGCACAAGCTCGCATCCCTCGAGAACTTGTCGGACTCCCCGAGCCGACACGGGCACTCACTATTGATGCCTCTTTCACCGGCGGGCTCAAACCATGTACAAACGTGTAACAGCCTTCATAACCGATCACGATAGGCTCAATCACCGATATCTAACCGGTCTAGGTCTCACCATAGACCAAGAGTAACAACCTAGATCACACCCTCAAGGACACCCTAGCCTTAGATGTGCATCAATGCTCAAGTTACTCTCACTAGCACTCTTAAGATATGCAATATCTCCTCCTAGTGCTCTCTTCTCTTCCTCTTTGCTCTCACCAAATGCTCTAAGCAATTCCACTGGCCAAGAGAGGTCTCCAAGACCCTAGCAAAAAAGTTATATAGGCTTCCAACCTCAAACTAGTCGTTGCTCCACGAGATCAACATTCTGGGCATACTGATTGGACCGTCCGGTCACTGCAACCTTCATCTCCAACGGCTCTGCCCCTCTGCTGACTCCTACTGACCGGACCGTACGGTCAGCTGACCAGACCGTCCGGTCTGTTTCTCTCTCCATTACACAAGCATTTCCAGCGCTAGCTTCCTCGCTACCCAGAGTCACCTTGTACAGACCAGGTCGTTCGGTCTGTAGACCGGACCGTCCGGTCTCTATAGACTTCAACTCTATCAGTTTCCTCGCTAAGTCTTCTTGCTGGACTTCCTGTTCACTTAGTGACCATACAGTCCGGTCTCCCCTGACCCCTCTGTCCGGTCACTCTGTCCAGAAGCTGAAACTCCTCGTCCTTGCTTAACTTTGTTTCTCGGCTTCTCCAAACAGCTCCTTGGCTTCTACACTGTCACCTAGTGCCTGTGATTTTTCTGAGCATCCATGCACGTCACTGACTAGACATGACCTAAGAGAAATGACCTAGACCCCCTTGATAGTCCGGTTTTTCCTATGGACTCAAAGCTCTAACAACTAGACAAGTGTTCCCAACACTTGCTCCATAGCTTGTCCTTAGCTTTTATCCATCTCCATCAACCCTTAGACTTAATCAAGCTCACAAGCCTCCATGCTTGTGGTCATTGTCATCCATTGCCAAGGCCACCGTCAATAATCATCATAGAGTAGAAGAGGTTTCCTACACGAACAACACTCGTGTAAACATTAGTCACATTTCATGTTTGTCATTCATCACTAAAACATTCATACCTCGGGGTGACCTCAATGGTCATGATCCTTACAATCTCCCCTTTTTGGTGATGGATGATAATCACTACTTATGATGATCCAAAACGGACGAGCAACAAGGAACCAAAGGAAAAGAAAAGATTGAAATGATCACCTTGGTCCCTACCTTGGAAGTAGTCTCCCCCTTGGAATGTGCTAGGTGTTGACAGAGAACTACCCAATCATGTAGCGCACTAGAAGTTGAGCTTGAGTTGAATTTTGCGCCCGTCATTCATTTTTCTTCTCAAGTTGAGCTTGAGTTGAATTTTGCGCCCGTCATTCATTGTTCTTCTCCATGTCAGTATAGATGTTCATCTTGATATGATCTTCATGTGTACTTCAAGCGAACATGCACCATTGTCTTGATCATCTTCATTTGTTCTTCATATTCTCCTCTTTGTTACTTCATAGCTTCCTTGTATCTTCTTGTTCTTCTCCTCTTCTTGATGGTTGATCTTCATGTTCTTTTCCATCTTTCCTTCTCCTCTTGATCTTTGACTTGGCTTTAGGATCTTCATGTTCTTCTCCTCCTTTAGTTATCAATCTAGACTTGGCTTTTGAATCTTCTTGTTCTTCTCCCTCTTTGTCACCTATCACCAAAAACCAAAGACAAAACACAAGATAACCAAAGAGCAAATAATAAATGGCAAAGAGTTAGGAAACTCCCCCTTTCATGGTGCTCCTCCTTGGTAACAATGGTGTTCCGCCATAGCTCCCCTATATTTTCTCAAGTATGCAATGGTTAGTCATTTGTGTGATAGGAATGTATGAGTCACTTGTCTTTGAGCCACGCGAGTAAATTTAACCGCGGAGCTCGTTTGAACATGACTCAATGGGCATGAAGCACAAAGATCACTATGTGATCATCTAGAGAGTCATATACTTACATTATAAATAAACTCCCCCTAGAAACATGCTCGGGAGCATGTAAGGTATCACAATGCAAGAGTGCATGAATGCAGAGAGTACAAATCCAACAAGTATACAATGCATGATACGATGCTAAAGGAAAGAGAGAGAACTGCTACAAACCAAAGTTTCAACGACGAGTTGTTCCCTTCTTGAGCTTACTCATAATGAACCATTCTTCAAAGCCTCGGGCACGCCATGAACCACTATCCTAAGCTTAACCCATGTCCATTGCTATCTCAAGGAGGTCCGAAGTTGACCTACAAGCAAAGAGAAACAAGCACAAAACAAAGGCACAACCAATAAACAAAACAAACAAGGCTATACATATGTACAAGAGACAGGCTTTAGGGTTACTCATGTAAAGTTTGAAAGGTCGAGAACATTGAGTTCTTCCCATAGCTTGTTGAAGCTCTTCTCGTTGAGTGGCTTGGTGAAGATATCCGCCAATTGTTCATGAGTCCTCACACTCACTAACTCAATATCCTTGTTCTCAACATGGTCTCTTATGAAGTGATGTTTGACTTGAATATGCTTTGCATGACCATGATCTCTAGTTTTGAAAGCCATTTTGATTGCCGCCTCACTGTCATAATATAATGGCATTTGAGTATAATTAAGGCCATAATCCGAAAGTGTTTGCCTCATGTAGAGAAGTTGGGCACAACACACTCCCGCTGCCATGTACTCTGCTTGAGATGTGGATAAAGCCATCGAGTTTTGCTTCTTTGAGCTCCAAGATACTAGAGATCTTCCAAGAAATTGACAACCTCCCAATGTACTCTTCCTATTCATTTTGCATCCCGCGAAGTCCGAGTCCGAATACCCAAATAACTCAAAGCTTGTTCCTCTAGGATACCATAGTCACATGATAGGTATGTACTTGAGGTATCTAAGAATCCTCTTCACGGCCTTCAAGTGAGACTCCTTTGGATTTGCTTGATAGCGTGCACACAAGCACACACTAAACATGATGTCCGGTCTTGAGGCGGTAAGATAGAGCAAGGACCCAATCATTGATCTATAGAGCTTGGGGTTCACCGGTTTACCCTTTGCATCACATCCAAGGGTTTGGTTGTTGCCATAGTTGTATGCAAGGGCTTGCAATTTTTCATGTTGAATCTCTTGAGTAGGTCCTTGGTGTACTTCTCTTGGTAGATGAAGTTCCCTTCCCTCAATTGATTCACTTGAAAACCAAGGAACACATGTACCTCTACAATCATTGACATTTGAAATTCCTTTGCCATCATTTCTCGGAACTCCTCATTTAATTTTTCATTGGTTGACTCATAGATGATATCATCCACATAGATTTGGCACACAAAGAGATCCTTCCCAATATGTCTTGTGACAAGGTGCTATCAATGCTTCCAATCTTAAAACCATTCTTGAGAAGAAAGTTCCTCAAGTGTTCATATCATGCCCTTGGTTCTTGCTTGAGGTCATAGAGAGATTTCTTCAGTTTGTACACATGTCTTGGATATTTAGGGTCCTCAAACCCCCAAGGTTGTTCCACATAGACTTTCTCACTGATCTCTCTATTCAAGAAGGAACTTTTGACAACCATTTAAAAGAGCTTGAAGTCATTGTGTGATGCATAGGCAAGTAAGATCCGAATTGCTTCAAGATGGGCCGCGGGAGCAAAAGCTTCTTCAAAGTCAATACCTGCCACTCGAGAATACCCCTTGGCCACTAGATGACCCTTGTTCTTGACAATTGCTTCTTTCTCATCTTGCTTGTTCTTGAAGACCCACTTGGTGCCAACCATATTATGATTCTTGGGTCTCTCAACCAAAGTTGTTCAATTCTTCTTGCATAGCAATAACCCATTTGTGATCATCCATAGCTTTATCAATTGTTGTAGGCTCAATCATGGAGACGAAAGAGAAGTTATCAATTGAAATATTTGTCTCCTCATTATTTTCTTCACTCACATAGTTGGTCTTGTATTGATTTCTCCTTGTCCAAACTCCTTGATATGGACTCCTAATGATCAAGCCACATGAGTGATCCTTGTTTATGGCCTTGGGTCTAGGATGGTGTTCTTCTTGAGTGGGAGGAGCTCTAGGTGAAGTATCTTGTGCATCATGGATTACTCACTCTTTTGAGATATAAGTATCTTAGATTATTAGTGAGGTGGGAGAATCACTCATATGCTTTGTTTTGTTGGAGTTAGAGCTTGGTGAGGATGTGGGGCTGTTGTGTGAAGAGCTTGGAGAAGTGCCTCGATGTGAGGTATGTGGGAAGGCTTGGGGCTCACTTCTCTCTTGGGTTCCCTCATGGGTAGGTGTATGCACTCTCAATGAATTTTGGGAAGAGCTAGTGGGAGAGGCAATGGCATCTTGGTTTGGTTCTTGCACCTCGGAGGAAGAGGTTGGTTGAGGTGGTGGAATTGAGGGCTCATCAATATCACCATCATTGGCCTCGTAGGGTAAAACCTTGCCCACGGGCATATTTCTCAAGGCTTACCTCATAGGCTCATCTCTAATGTTCACTTCATGACACTCTTCTCCTTTCTGAGAACCATTTGACTCATCAAATTACACATCATAAGATTCTTTCACATATCCTATGGCTGAGTTGTAGATCCGATATGCTTTGGAAGTCACTGAATACCCAACAAGAATGCCTTCATCAATTCTGCTTTCAAACTTCCTGGGCTTCCTCCTCTTCTTGAGACTGCAGCAAGTGCAGCCAAAGACCCGAAAATAGGAAACATTGGGTTTCCGTCCAACTAATAGCTCAAATGGTGTCTTCTTCAACAGCGGGTGGAGATAGACACGGTTTGAGGTGTAGCATGTTGTGTGAAAGTTGCCTAGAGGGGGGTGAATAGGCAATCTAAGAAATTAACCCTAAAAAAGGCACTAAGCTTTGATCAAATAGCAGGGACGATGGAACTTCCGTCAGGAATAACGGAAGTTCTGTCAAAAGACAGAACTTCTCCAAACCTTCCTCTAAATTAGTTAAAGTGCGGATAACTAAGAGGAAGCAATACAATACTTGGTAGAGGAGAAGCTATAGCAATGCACACCTAGGATTCTTTGATGAGACGCTAGCAACACAATTAACAAGTGAAACAAGCACAAATAATATGAAAGAAATACACAAGCACAAAGATAAAAACGAATGTAAAGAGAGACACAAGGAATTAACCCGAGGTTCGGCAACCACACTAAGTAGTTCCTACGTCCTCGTTGAGGAGCCACATAAAGTGGCCGGGTCTCTTTCAACCCATTTCCCCGCCAAGCAATCACAAGGATCGTGCTCGGATTTCTTTCTCCACTTGATTCTTTTCCTCTGGAGGCGAATCACACCTTTACAAATGTCTCCGTCTCACCACAATAAGTTGGGAGCTCAAGGGCAACGCCTAGCCGTCTAGGAGACCAAGTCTCCAAGAGTAACAAGCAAATCAAATCTTGATGGGGAGGGAAAGATGTGCTCAAGCTTTTGAGTGGATGGAATCAATCTTTTTGTGGTTGGATCTCTCTCACTTTGCTTGGAATGTCAAGAACAAGTTTGGGAGTGAGATCGGAGAGCTCTAGTTGAAGAAAAGAGTGGAATCCCAAAGTGTCCAAACCTTCCCACAGGGGGAAGGGGAGAAGTATTTATAGAGACTCTCCAAAAACTAGTCGTTACACAACTTCTCTGTGTCTGACGAAACTTCCATGAGAACCCATAGAACTTCCGTCAATTCAAAAGAGTCGTTGCGCAATCAGTTTTTCAACTGAGCCAGAGACGACGGAACTTCAGTGACGAACATCACGGAACTTCTGTCGCTCTCAGGTTTGCAACCTAGAGAAACCAGAGGACGACGAAACTTCCGTGGAGGAGCCCACGGAACTTCCATAACCCTCGGGTTGACAACCTAGAAAAACCAGAGGACGACGGAACATCCGTGGAGGAGCCCACGGAACTTCCGTAACCCTCAGGTTGACTGTTGTTTGAGGCTTAGAAATGATGGAACTTCCATGAGTTGAAACACGGAACTTCCATGACTCTCTGTTTAGCTCAAAATGGATAGGTTCTTTTTGGCATTGGTTGGCTAACTTCTCACAAAACTTTTTGGTAGGCTTGAGCACATAAATTTCCCTTCTTAGCAAAATTGGTTTACCCCCCCTTTATAGTTCGGCATGCCTATGACTCAAAATAAACTTAAGAACTACTCTTTGAAGTGCTTTTGAGTCCATTTCTCCTTTTCTTCTTTTTGGGAGTAATGGTCATCTTGCAAATATGAGTTTAGACAATAGTTTTGATTATCTGCACATTTACTTCATGAACATGTTAGCACAATTTTAATCTTTCGTCATCGTACACCAAAACCCACTAGGGGATACTAGATGCATCTTCAATCTCCCCTTTTTTAGTGATTGATGATAATAGATTAAAAAGGCTATAAAGAAGATAATCAAACTAGACAAAGAGCAAACATATAGCAGAACTCCCCCAAAAGATATGCAAGAATCACACAAACATGTGAGAGAGCTCCCCCTATATTTTGCAATGAGTGGGGTGCCTAAATGTGTACAAGTGTGTAGCAAAGTGATAAAGCAATAAGCAATCAACACTCTTGACGCAAGAAATCTACAAAAGCAATAAAAACAAGCACCACACTTAGCATAAGAATAATAGAGTTATTACAATAAAGGGCCAGAAATAGTTTTCACACACAAAGCAAATAGAAGGATAATTTGTCCATAGGTTCATCACTACCCTATTACAAGCGAGATGGGCAAACAAAGTTCATCCTTTTTCATCACTCCTCTCCCCCTTTGGCATCAACGCACCAAAAAGAGAGAGAGAAGAAATGAAATAACTCATCGTCTTCCTCGGACTCATCATCCTCAGCTTCATCTTCATCTTCACATGGAGCTATGGATGGCCCGGCAGAGAGGTCACTCCAGTCATAACCCGCACCATCGAGCAAAGACTGGTGGCTCACCATCGGGCTCGCACTCAGATCCATCGGGAGACACTTCATGTCCTTGAGTCCATTGGTCCCTCTTGTAGCGCCTCACTTGCTTCTTGATGCGCCGCTTGTTCTCTCAGTTCTCCTTTGCATTGAAGCAACAACCACCAAATATACTTTTAAGAAAGGCAAGAACTAGAGAGGATGGATGGTGTTGTCTGTCTTGGGCTGAGGAAGAAGCCCCTGCTGCTGTTGCCGCTGCTGCTGCTACTGCGGCTTGCTCTGCGGCTTGCTCAGCATAGAACCGATTTATACCTGCTCTCTCAGAAGAGGACACACCTGACGGAGGAGCAAACATAGGTCTGACCTAGGATTGCACTCTTGGCCTCAGTGGAACGTGCTCACACTCCTTCTCAAAGATCATCCCGGTCTCAGCCTCAATCATCCTCATGAGATAGGGAGCATAAGGAAGGCTCCTTCTAGTGTCAATGGAAGCTAGGTGGATCTCATTTGTGATGAAGTCCATGACACAGAAGGGGTTTGCTTGAGGATTGAACCGAGCAAGAATGTTCCTTGAGCTCTCTACTATAGCAGTAGCATATCCTCCCTTGGGTGCGATGGTCACTCTAAGAATCCAGTTGAGCATGAAGTAGTAGTTGTGAAGACCATTTGTTGAGCCAAAGTACCTCTTGCTTGGCTCATAGTACATGAAGATGTCTGAATCCTTCATCACAGGCTCATTGGAGATGGGCTCCCTGGACCGATCAACACTGCCTTGGAAGAAGTAGCTAGCAAACCTCAAGGTAGAAACTGAGTATCCCTGGACTTGAGTCCTCCAATAAAGAACACATTTGCGATCAAGGTAGAGAATGGCATAGAACTAACAAATGACTTCCTCATTCCATCCATAGTTGAATCCCATCAACTCATATACACCTCTGTCCTTACATGTCTGAATAATATCAGCAAACACTTGGTTCTTCATGGACTCCATATAAGACCAGTCAATCCATTGATGGGATGCTAATCCATTCTTCCAGTTCTTTTCAATGAACATCGACATATAGTAGTCCTGTTGAAACCATGTGTAGAACCGGGGGTCAGTGGCCTCTTGTTCTCCCACTAGAGTGGGATTTTGCTTCCTCACTTCAATGAGAGCATCAAGGTCTTTCTTGTAGTCCTTGTAGATGTACACATCAGGATAAGCAGGTTCATGGACTTTAAGACCCTTTATCACCTCCACATTGTCTGTCCTTGCTGCTCGGGAGGATTCTTTGCCTTCTTGGACCTCTTTTCCTTCATAGGCTTCTTTCCCTTATCCAGGGACCTCCTAGGAGGGAGAGATTCTCCTGGCTGCACATGCACTGTCTGAGCATCCCCGCTGGAGCCTTGACCACTTGCCCCATGATCCTGACCTATGACGGCTTTCCTCCTCTTAGAGACGAGCACAAGTTCCTCACTTGAAGAAGAGGAGGAAGAGTCGTCGTTGCTTCCTTCAAATTGCACAGTTGCCCCTTGCTTGACTCTAGTCATCTTGAACTAGCAATGACAAAAGAATTGACCAGAATAAGTCATATGTTTGGGGTTAAGATTTAAGAGATAATCAAGTTCAATGCCCTGAACAGCAGGCGACGAAAGTTCCGTGAAAGACCACGGAAGTTCCGTCATGACAGAAGTTCTGATGAAACTTCTATCATTTGTAGTTTGCATCAAAATTGAAATTACCCCTAGACCCTACCACAACACGTGAAATGCATCTAAGGAAGGGGAGACTAGCCCTAGAGGAGGTAATCTATCCATAGAGAATGAGGGCAATTGAACTATTGACCTAAGAACAAAATTTGGGTCAAAAACTCATACCAAGGTCAAAAACAAAGAAAATCGATGGAGATTGCAGAACTTCCGTGGGGGAGTAGCCAAATCGCCACCTTTTTTTATCAACTTTGTTGATGGAATCTTCAAATCACCAGGAATCACCGCCTATGGTTTGAGTGGATGAGAGAGAGAGAAAGAAGAGAAGTGACTGGTTGACTAGAAGGAAGAGAGGGCGTTGGGCCCTTTAACCTGAGAGTGACGGAAGTTCCATCATTGGGTGACGGAAGTTCCATCGCTCTCAGGTTTGGCCAGACAGCGGTTAAAAAGTCACGAAAGTTTTCCCAGAACTTTCATGGACGACGAAAGTTCCGTGAATGGGTCACGGAAGTTCCGTCGTTCTCTGTTTGACAGAGTGAAACCCTCTACTAGTTTGAACTTTTGGACAAGATAGGTAGGGAAGATAACACTTGTTTTAACTTGTGAATAGCAGCAATCAACCAGGTAACACTATATTCACATGTTTCAACATATGATCTATTGATCAAAATATTTTATTTTGAAATGCAAAGACATTATGAAATTTTTTTTGAAGAATTTCATTTTCAAAGCATTTTGCACGATCACTTCATCAAACAAAGTGCATGATTCTACTCCAAGTTGGATGAGTCGAGAATGTTCAGTTCACTTCTAAGTTCACAAAACCTCTTCTCATCTAGGAGCTTGGTAAATACATCCGCTAGTTGTTTATCGGTTCTAACATAGCTAATATCAATATCCCCTTTGATTGAATGATTTCTCAAGAAGTGGTGCCGGATATCTATATGCTTAGTCCTATTATGATCAATGGGGTTATAAGCAATTATGATGGCACTCTCATTGTCACATAGGAGTGGAACTTTGGTCATAGTGTATCCAAAGTCCTTTAGAGTTTGTCGCATCCATAGTAGTTGAGCACAACAACTTCTGGCTGCTACAAACTCCGCTTCGATCGTGGATAGGGCAACGGAATTTTGTTTCTTGGATGACCAAGATACAAGGGACCTACCCAAGAATTGGCACGTCCCGGAGGTACGTTTCCTATCCACCTTACATCTGGCATAGTCGGCATCGGAATAACCGACTAGCTTGAACTTGGAGCCCTTGGGATACCATAATCCTAGGTTTGGGGTGTGAACCAAATATCTCAAGATTCTTTTTATAGCCACCAAGTGACTTTCCTTAGGAGCACTTTGAAATCTTGCACACATGCACACACTAAGCATAATATCAAGCCTAGATGCACAAGGATAAAGCAAGGAGCCAATCATGGATTGATATACCTTTTGATCCACAGGTTTACCATTTACATCTAGCCCGAGGTGTCCATTTGTCTTCATGGGAGTCTTCTTTGGTTTTGCATTCTCTATGTCAAACTTCTTGAGTATGTCTTGAGTGTACTTGGTTTGACTTATGAATGTTCCTTCTTCAAGTTGCTTGACTTGAAAACCTAGAAAGAACTTCAACTCCCCCATCATGGACATCTCAAATTTCCTAGTCATAATCTTGGCAAACTCCTCACAAAAAGATTGATTAGTAGAACTAAATATAATGTCATCGACATATATTTGGCACATAAATAAATCATTATCAACTTTTTTTATGAAGAGAGTAGGATTTGCCTTGCCAATTGTGAAGCCCTTGTTGATCAAGTATCCCTTGAGGTGCATATACCACGCTCGAGGTGCTTGCTTGAGGCTGTAGAGAGCTTTGTGAAGCTTGTACACGTGGTTTGGTTTCTTTGGGTCTTCAAACCCCGGAGGTTGTTGTACATACATCTCTTCTTGAATGGGGCCATTAAGAAATGCACTTTTCACGTTCATTTAAAAAAGCTTAAAGCCATGGTGAGTAGCATGGGCAAGTAAAATACGAATTGACTCAAGCCTAGCTACGGGTGCATAAGTTTCACCAAAGTCCAAACCTTCTACTTGTGAGTAGCCTTTTGCAACAAGTCTTGCCTTGTTTCTCACCACCACACCATACTCATCTTGTTTGTTGTGGAACACCCATTTTGTACCTACAACATTTTGCTTAGGTCTTTCCACCAATGACCACACCTTGTTTCTTTTAAAGTTGTTCAACTCTTCTTACATGGCCATCACCCAATCCGAGTCTTGAAGTGCTTGTTCCACCTTAAGAGGTTCCATAGAGGAAACAAACGAGTAATGATGACAAAATATAGCCATTTGGGATCTAGCAGTTACCCCCTTTTGGATGTCACCAAGAATGTTGTCGACGGGGTGATCCTTTTGAATGCTTTGTCAGACTCGTGGATGAATTGGCCTAGATGCATCTTCTTCTTCTTGATTGTTGTCATCTTGAATGTCTCTATCTCCGCCATCTTGAGCTTGATCTTCGTTGTTGCCTTGATCATGATCGTCATCATGATCTTGGTTACTTCCTTGATCTTGTTCATCATGTGGCCCTTGTGGAGATGAGTCATTTTGTCTTAAAGAAGATGGTTCATCTCGACTTGAGTTTGGATTTTGTGGCCTTATCTCACCTATTGTCATGTTCCTTATTGCATCACACGGAGCTTCATCACCTACATCACTTGGATTAACTTGCTCTATTTGAGAACCATTAGATTCATGAAATTGCACATCCCGGGTGATTTCAACAACCCCGGTGTCTCTATCAAAGACTCGATATGCGTAGACGTTAGTTCCATAACCAAGAAGGAAACCTTCATGAGTCTTGGGAGCAAACTTAGAGGATTTAGGTTTCTTGTTAAGAATAAAATATTTGCTCCTAAAAACTCGAAAATATGAAACATTGGGAAGGTTACCGGTGAGGAGCTCATAAGGTGTCTTCTTCAGGATCTTGTGAAGATATAACCTATTTGTTGCATGGCACGCGGTGTTGATGGCTTTGGCCCAAAAGGTGTCCGGTGTCTTGTTCTCATCAAGCATTGTTCTTTCCATCTTTATGAGTGTGTGGTTCTTCCTTTCGGCTACTCTATTTTGCTGTGGAGTGTATGGAGCTGAGAATTCATGCTTTATGCCTTCTTCATCAAGATATTCTTCAACTTGTGTGTTCTTGAACTCGGTTCCATTGTCACTCCTTATTTTCTTGATCTTCACTTCATACTCATTTTGGGCTCTCCTCAAGAACTTCTTTAGAATTCCTTGTGTTTCACTTTCGTCCTTCAAAAAGAATACCCAAGCGAAGCGAGAATAATCATCAACAATTACAAGGCTATATTTGTTACCGCTAATGCTTATGTAGGTGACCGGTCCAAAAAGGTCCATATGGAGCATTTCTAATGGTCTTGTTGTTGTCATCATTGTCTTGGATGGATGTGCTGCTCCTACTTGCTTTCCGGCTTGACATGCACTATATATTTTGTCCTTCTCAAAAGCAACATCCTTTAATCCAACGACGTGACCACCTTTTAGGAGTTTGGAAAGATTTCTCATCCCAACATGAGCTAGCCAGCGGTGCCATTAGCCAACCCAAAGTGGTTTTAGCGACCAAACAAGTATTTAGGTTAGATCCCTCTTTGTTGATGAAATCAACAAGATAGATCTTGTCCTATAAATGTCACGGACCCGCCTTACCACGGAGACGGTTCCGTTCCAGGATCTTCCTCGGGTGGCGACACGCGCTGTGGCGCCCAATAGTACAATACATGACAGAGAAAGAAAATAATTGCGACAGGAACATAGGTGGAGAAGCAGAGTTTACATAAATCCGAAGTTATATTACAAACCGGGGTTTTAACAGAAATAAGTTGCGGAAGCGAAAAGTTCAACACTGGTTCACCAGTTCGACGATATAGCTAAGATACATTCGCCCTCTCACGGCGACACACAGGGAACATCCGGCCTTAAAAGGTGCCTTGCCCAAGCACCGTACCGGCAAGCAAGGACCTAATCCTCATCTTCATTTGTGCACAGCTCCCACTCGGTGTTCCAACAGTCGGGACGCTGGCCCTCCCAATGGAACCTCCCTCCATAGTGGCATTCTCCGTCCTGGTCATCTGAAAACCACATAGAGCTACGCCCTGAGTAACTAGTTTACTCAGCAAGACTGACCCGTCAAGTTGGCCAACTACAGCCGACACCTAGACATGCAAAGGCTAGGGGTAGGGTTGATATTGCCAGAAAAACTCGCCTAAGAGTGGATCCCTACTTTTTTAAGTTTTAGCATCCAGTTGAGTTGTCATGCAGAGAAATAAATTTAGTTTGCACTAGAGCTATAACAATCATAGTTGCAATACAATCTTAATAATTTCAAACAGCAGTATTAAACCCACACAACAGCTTAATGGCTTCCGGCACTGTTCCGTAGCAGTGATCAAGTGGTACTCGTTACTGCGAGGGGCAGCGACTCGAATCGATTTACATCCTGCAGGAGAAACCTGCTTGCACGACCCATACGCGCTTCCTGGAAGCCGCATGGAGCAACCTTTCGCTCATGGTACCGCAGGGTCTTCCGGGTCCAGACTCCCCCGAGAAGGGTCCCCCATCGCGATGCGCCTCCTGCCGCCATCCGTGGGTGGATTGTTCCCTCCTCTCAGCCCCAGTTCCACCAAAGAAGGGAGAAGGCTATCTTCAGACCAAGCGGTAGTCGTAGCTACGTCGGTTTACTGGGCCCATATCTCCAGCATGCAAACAGTACGTTCAAACTTGATCCCATGGGCCGGACACGAGGCGTAGCCTTAGGGGGAACTCGGACGGGGCTACCTCCTTGAAGACAAGCTGTCCTTCCCTTTCCACCAAATTGCCCGTCCGGTCTTCAGTGTGATCCCATCCACCCTTTCCTTCATTCCAACCCCTTCCCTTGTGATAATAATAATTCCTACCTACGAGTGGTCTCCATACCACTCGATAAACAGTCGTCTTACTTTAAGCAAAGCGACTATCGTCCTGAGGCTAATAACCGGGCAGAGACCTACTGCACACTAGGGTTGCAATCAACTCCTATCACTTAATGCACAGACAAACTTACATCCATAGCTAGTGATAGAATAAAAACTTAAAACGGGGTTATGCACCGGGGCTTGCCTTGGTTCTGCTCTTGGTCGGCTACGGCACCTTCCGCTCCTTCGGGATCCTGCTCCGGTCCTGCCTCCACGTGGTTCACGGCGTGATCTATATGATGTAAGAGGGAAAGCCGTGAGGGAAGATTCATGGCACTTCCTCAATAAATACGTTAATGCACACTGTTATTAGTGGAATTTAAACGGTGTGCCGAGACGTTCGAGAGCATCACTCAAGGAGTGGGGCACAGGACGAGGGTACTTCGTGTATTTCCTTCATGGACTCCAGTACTCGACCGCGACGACGTCGCATCCAAGTACGGTGTGTCGGTGGTGCCGGGGCAGAACTGTGCAAGTGCCGTCCAGGGTTCGCAGGTGCTCACTAAATAGCACTAGCGTGAGCAAAACCTTCGCAAAGTACAATTACCCGTGAACTGCCTGAAAACGGAACCCTTTTAGCGAACGGGTAAAAATCGCACTCGGGCAATTATTAGGTCGACAGGGTTCTGGTCTACGAAAGGGCAGGGGTGATTAATTATAATTAGGTTACACCAGGAGAGAATTAATTGCTAAGTTTTCCCTACCAAATATTAAGCCAAAAATTAATTATTAATTATCATAAGGAAAAAGGCATTAAATTAATTTCAGCTAATAAACATAGAATTTCTATATGAAATTTTTCCAGGCAGACTAAAACTGAAAATCCTCCCTGGAGGCCAATTTTTCATATTTTATCTGCTTTCTGCAATTAATAAAAATTCTATTAGTGTTTATCCTATTTATTTTAATCCTGATATAAAAATTACTAAACATGGGGCATTAGTATTTTTCTACAGCAGTGCAAGTTCACACCAGTCTAACAAAATTTATTTTGCTACAAAATTCCCATTATTCAATTTACTATGCAATTTACCAGTTTAACCTATTTCTGGAAATGATTTAAATTACGAAAATCCGATTTAAACACCGCGGGCCATAAACAGGCAGCCCACTGGGCTGGGACTCGCCCGCGGCCCAGCGGCGAGCGCGAGCGCGAGGGCGTTCGGCCGAGCGCGAGGCCAGGCCCACTGGCCTTCGCGGCCCAGCGGCCAGCAGAGCCGAGTGCGCGCGCGCGCGCGCGTGCGCTCGCCGGAGCACGGCGGCGCCGGCAGGGGGGCTCGCCGCAGCTCGCTACGGTCACTGGCTCGGGCCGGTCCTTAAAGGAGAAATGTTCTACGCAACCCCGCGCACTCATCTAGGCTATCGGACACCACCGGCGATGGTCGGACGCAGCTCAGCGACGGTGGCGGAAACAGGGCAGAGGTCGTCGACGGCTAGCACGGCAGGGGAAGGGCGGTAGGGCTCGGAACCCGGTCGGAGAGCTTTGCCGGAGCACGGAGAGGAAGGTCACCGAGCTTCCCCGGGAAGAGGGAGGCCGGGGGTGTGGTCCTACCGGCGAGGTGGGGATTGCGGTGGTCGGCGGCGGCCTCGAGCGACGGACTAAGGGAAAACGTGGTCGGATTTGCCCATCCCGAGCTCAAAAGCGTGCGCGAACAAGATGTGAAGCTCCTCGAGCAAGGAATCGGTCAGGGGCTCACCGTGGGTGCCGGGCGACGTGGTGGGACGGCGGTCGGAGACGGGGAGGACGAGGTCGATTCGCGGCGGCTCGTTGCGGAAAGAGGAAGGTGGCTTCGCGTGGAGCTTGAAGACGCCGTGGTGAGGCTGTGGATGTCGACGAGCTTCTGGAAGCGGCGGCGAGGCGGCGGTGGTGCGGAGCAGCAGCGACGGCGGAAGCAGAGGCGAAGGCGGAGAGTGTGCGAGAGAGAGAGAGGGAGTGAATGCGGCTCGGACAGCGCGGCGGTCGGCAAAAGGTATGTCCGAACGCGCGCGTGGGCCCGTCGATCCGCGGCAACGGCCGTTGGCCGTACGCCGGCGACCACGCGGCGCGCGACGGGCTGGGCAGCACGGCCTCGGCCGAGTTGTGTTTTCTCTAGGTCGCTGACAGGTGGGTCTCGCGGGCAGTTTTCTTTTTCTTTTCTTTTTCCACTCCATTCAGCCGACTGCCTTTGCAAAAATTGTTGGAATTAATCCAGAGCTGATAAAATCAGACCAAAATTATGGTAGGCTCCCCATAATGTGCTGGTTTTTACAAAAATACTAACTACCAACAGTCCCTAAAGAAATTTCCTCAGAAATTTTATGAACAGAGCTGGTTTTTGACCACTCTAACAATTATTTGAGGCCTTTACTGATGGACTAAAATTCTGATAAAATTCCCAAAATTCTAATTGACCCAGACCATCAACATGTAATTTTTGCAAAGGTGAGCCTTATTGAAAATTTGGGACTTGCAGTTCAAAGGTCAATCAAATGGGTTTTGAATTCCATTGAATTTGAATTTTGAATTTAAACCAATGCTTGGTGTCAAGGTTTTAAACTGCCTAGGTGACACCCTTGGGACCCTAATGACAAATAGGGGTGTCACAGCCCTCCCCCCTTAAGAAAATCTCGTACCGAGATTAAGGGAGGTGTTGAAGGTTTTTACCTAAATGGTGGTGTAGGAACTCGGGGTAGTGGCTTCGCAGGAACTCTTCAGTTTCCCAAGTAGCTTCTCTGGCGGTATGGTTGCTCCATTGGACTTTATAGAACTTCAGTGTCTTCTTACGTGTCGCTTGCTCCTTCTCGTCCAGAACTTTTATCGGCTGCTCGGCATATGTCAGGTCAGGTTGTAGTGGTTGGGTGCCTTCCAGTGGTATGTCCACCGGTGTTTTCAAACACCTCTTGAGTTGGGACACGTGAAACGTGTCATGCACTCCAGCGAGTTCCACTGGCAGTCGGAGCTGGTAGGCCACTGGCCCACATCTAGCAATGATAGGGTAGGGACCAATATAACGGGGTGCTAACTTCCCGCGAATTCCAAACCGTTGAACACCCTTGGTGGGTGACACTCGGAGGTAGACCATATCGCCAACCCTGAATTCCAACGGGCGGCGCCTTTTATCTGCATAACTCTTCTGCCTGGACCTTGCCGCACGTAAGTTGGATTGGATTTCAAGTACCTTCTATTCAGCTTGCTGCACTAGCTCCGGACCAAAGATTATCCTCTCCCCTGATTCTGACCAATTCAATGGTGTGCGACAGCGGCGCCCATAGAGGGCCTCGAATGGTGCCATCTTGATGCTTTCCTGGTAACTATTGTTGTAAGCGAATTCTGCCAAGGGTAGGTACTCATCCCACTTCTTGTTGTGATTCAGCACACATGCCCTCAACATGTCTTCCAATATTTGGTTAACTCTTTCCGTTTGACCGTCAGTTTGGGGGTGGTAGGTGGAACCTCTAATCAGCCGGGTATCCAGAGTCTCGTGTAGCTTCTCCCAAAAGCGTCCCACAAATTGGGAGCCTCGATCAGACACGATAGTCTTGGGCACTCCGTGCAGACACAAGATTCGCTCAATGTAAAGTTGCGCATACTTTTGCATCTTAAACCGTGTCGACACAGGGATAAAGTGGGCGACCTTTGTCAATCGGTCCACAATGACCCATATGGAGTCGAGTTTATGTGCCGTCAGCGGGAGACCAACGATAAAATCCATGCTGATATCTTCCCATTTCCAAGCTGGAACACTCAAGGGTTGGAGTAGGCCTGCCTTCCTTAGATGATCGGCCTTGACTCTGCGGCAGGTATCACATTCTGCGACATAACGTGCTATTTCCCTTTTCATACGAGTCCACCAGTATTTGGATCTCAAATCATGGTACATTTTGTTGCTGCCCGGATGCATGGAGTATTTTGCCATGTGAGCCTCGTCCAAAATTTCTTTGCGGAGTTTCGGATCCTTAGGAACTACCAATCGAGTCTTGAACCATAACACACCCTCGGTATCTTCTTGAAAGCATTGTACTTTATCATCACCCTCCTTTAGCCTTCTTTTTAGATGTGCTATGCCTTCATCCTTTTTCTGAGCTGACACTATTTCTTCCCGCAAGGTAGGGATTAATGCTAAGTTGTATAGGGCTCCGTGGGGTGTTACTTGGACATAATGACCATCTTGGACTTGCGGGCCGACTAAGATATGGTGACAGTGAGCCTTGCGGCTTAGGGCATCAGCCACTACATTCGCCTTTCCCGGGTGGTAATGGACTTCCAACTCGTAATCCTTAATTAATTCCAACCAACGACGTTGCCTCATGTTCAGGTGGTCTTGGGTGAAAATATACTTTAAGCTTTTGTGGTTAGTGTATATGCGAACTAGATTTCCAAGGAGGTAATGTCTCCACATTTTTAAGGCCAATACCACCGCTGCTAATTCCAGGTCATGCACGGGGTAATTCTGCTCGTGCTTCTTCAATTGCCTCGATCCATAAGCAATAACTCTTCCGTCTTGCATAAGCACACATCCCAATCCAATACCCGAAGCGTCACAGTAGACATCGAACGGCTTTCCCAGGTCCGGTTGAGCTAAAACTGGGGCCGTGGTCAGGTGCTTCTTCAAGGCTTGAAAAGCGTTTTCGCAGCTCTCATCCCGTATGAATTTCTTATCCTTTTTAAGCAGCTCTGTAACGGGCTTCGCTATTTTGGAGAAATTGGGAATAAAACGGCGGTAGTAGCCAGCTAATCCCAGAAAACTGCGGACATGGAATACGGTCTTCGGTGTCTTCCAGTTCTGCACATCTCTTACCTTGCTGGGATCTACCGCGATGCCTTCTTCCGAAACAATGTGGCCTAGAAACGGTACTTGCTTCAACCAAAACTCGCACTTGCTAAACTTAGCATACAGCTGGTGTTCCCTTAACCTCTGTAAGACAACACGGAGATGCTCTGCATGTTCTTCCTCCGTCTTCGAGTAGACTAGGATGTCGTCAATGAAAACCACCACAAACTTGTCCAACTCGGGCATGAACACCGAGTTCATGAGATACATGAAGTGTGCTGGTGCATTTGTCAATCCAAACGACATGACTAAATACTCGTATAGACCGTACCGGGTAGAAAAGGCGGTCTTGGGGACGTCCTCGGCACGAATTTTAATCTGATGATAACCCGACCGGAGATCAATCTTGGAGAACACCTTAGCTCCTATTAACTGGTCGAAGAGGATGTCAATACGGGGCAGTGGATATTTGTTCTTGACAGTCACCGCATTGAGGGGTCGGTAGTCTACACACAGCCTCAGGGTCTCATCTTTCTTCTTCACGAACAATGCCGGACAACCCCAAGGCGAGGAGCTTGGTCGAATGAATCCCTTATCCAGTAGCTCCTTAAGTTGCTCCTTCAACTCCGCTAGTTCTTTGGGCGCCATTTTATATGGTCTTTTGGATATGGGTGTCGTTCCTGGCTGAAGCTCAATCTTGAACTCAACATCCCGATCCGGTGGAAGTCCGGGGAGACCGTCAGGGAATACGTCCAGAAACTCCCTAACCACTGGAATATCTTTTATTTGTCCGGCTATGGTGTGGTGAACACTTGGTGCGACCAGTCGGGGTGGTCGTACTCGGAAGCTTACGCTACCATGGGTGGAAGAGTTTAAGTGCACCGTGTAGGTGTCTATGTCCAGCATAGCTTTATGTTGCCTCATCCAAGGCATGCCCAAGATAACGTCAATGCTGCAACCATCTAAGACTATGCACTTAGTAGGGTAGACTTTCGATCCTAGGGTTATTGGAAGTTTGTCTACTTCATATAGAGCAGGGGTTTGTCCACCAGCTGATTTAATGGTGTATCGTGCTCTCATAAGGGTACGGGACAGCCGGTACTTGTCAACAAAGAACCCACTGACAAAGCTATGAGATGCTCCTGAGTCAAACAGTACTAGTGCAGGGTGGTCTCGAACAGAGAACATACCAGCAAGGATGGGACTGTTTTCCGGAATCTCCTCCAGGGTAGTGTTGTTCACTCGCCCCACACGAACTGGTCCTCGGTTGTTGCGGTTGTTGTTGGTGTTGTTACTCCTTGACGGGTTCTGGCCAGTGCTTTTCTTGGGGTGTGGGCACTCCCTTGAAAAATGCCCCGGGCGGCCGCAGTTGTAGCAGGGGAAAGGTCCGGGTTGAGGGTTTGGCCGCTGGGGTGGGCGAAATCCTCCTTGACTCTGCTGCGGACGCGGTACCGGGGGTCGCTGTTGTGCTAGCTGAGGCGGGCGCACAGCAGGTGCCGGCACGGGGGCGGAGCGGTACCTCTGTCCCGACGGGGTGGTGTACACCATGCGGAACTTCTGCGGGGGTCCATTGGACGGCCCTATAGCACTTGCGGAGCGCTTCCGTTCTGCCATCACCCTGCGATATCCGTCCTCCGCGACGATCGCGTTATTGACAAACTCAGCGAAAGTGCCTCCCATGTTAAGGTTGAGGCGGTCCTGTAGCTCAGCACTTAGCCCCTCCAAGAAACGGTCCTTACGCTTGGCGGGGGTGTCCACTTGTTCCGGAGCGTACAGCGTCAACCGGTTGAACTCTTCACAGTATTCCTCGACACTGCGATTGCCCTGCTTTAGAGCGGCGAATTCACGCGCCTTCCTGCGGACGAGCCCCGCAGGGATGTAGTGAGCGCGGAACGCATCCTTGAATTAATCCCACGTAATCTGTCGGTCGGTTCCCATAGACGCGACATGGTTGGCCCACCATGCCCCAGCCGCACCATGCAGTTGCTGCGCGGAGAACAGTGTCTTCTGCACCGATGTGCAGTTAAGGAGTTCAAATTTGGACTCAAACATGCGAAGGAAGTTCTCTGCCTCCATGGGCTCGGTGGTTGAGCTGAACGTGGGCGGCCTGGTGGCGAGGAAGTCGGAGTAGGAGCTGTTCTGGGGCGCTCCATCATGGTGGCCCCTGGCATTACGAGATGCTAGGTTTTGCCGTGCCACTTCCCGCATGAACTCCGCCTGCTGTTGTTGGCTCTCCATCATCGACGCGAAAAACTGCGCCATCATCTGCATGGGGTTAGATGGCGGCGGCGGTGGTGGAGTTCCTAGCGGAGAGTCAGTCTCTCTAGCCCTGGAACCTTCGGGCTGCTCGCCATGCAGCTCATTGGTGTTACGGGTGCGCACCATTCTGAAATACAAGAACAAGGGTCCAGTTAGTCACTTATCCAATCATGAGCATATAGGTTACCAAAGCTAATGACACAGCACGCGGGACAGCAATGTGGTACACAACATAATCTCGATGAAGCTGAAATTTCCATGTTAACATAATCCTAGTACAAGTCCACAGTTCCACTCTACATGAACTCGGAATATGTGACCGTCGAGTCTGCAAAAACCAATCACGCGGGTGATCCCCAACATACAACAACCACGCGTGGAGTGTCCCAAAAGCTATCCATCTATCCAGCCCTACAAGCACAACCTAGCCGCATCTACTACTACTGCCAAGCCTGGACACCAGCGGTGCCAGAGGGCCCTGGCCGGTCTGCGCCGGTCGGAGCGAGTGGCTCGTAGTCCACGTCGGACTCTTCGCCCGCATCCTCCTCGGGCTCCTCCTCTGCGGGTGCTGCCTGCGGTGCAGCGATCGCGTCCAACTGAGCCTGAAGGTCCTGGTTCTCATGGATCAGCGTCTCCAGATCCTCCCCCATAAGGTCCATCTCCTGCTGGGCACTCGCCAGCTGCTGCTGCAAGTGCTCGTTATGGTTCGCCCGCTGCTGCATAATTATACCTCGTCTGTCCACCTCCTGTGCGAGGGTGTCCCGCTGCTCAGTGATCTCCGTCATGCGAGTCTCGCTCGCCTCAAGGGCAGCGGTCAACCGCTGAATCTCCCTCTGCTGCGCATCGACCTGTGTCTGCAAGTCGTTCCTCTGCAGCCACACCTGCTCAGCCTCCGCCAGCAAGACTCTGCTGCGACGGCTAGACTCCTCATCCAAGTTGAGGAGATACTCGGAGTAGTGGGCTATGCGGTGGTACCCCGCGTGGTACTCCGGGTAGTCGTCACGAGAGACGCGTCTCACACGCCTCTGCCACACCGGGTCAGCCTGGTGCCAGATGGGGATCACCTCGAACGGCGTCCCTGAGAGCGCTGCTACGTTGCGCCCACAGAAGTGAGTGAGAGCCCGGTGAGCGACCCTCTCCAGGCCCTCCCGGAGGCTCCCAGCCGTGACGGTGCTCTCCATACCCGCCAAGTCGGGGTTGCGCGGGTGTGGGGAGACACTGAGGTGCACCTCTGCAAAAGGCACACCGTGGTGACGGGTCTCACGCCCGCGGTACGAAGGCTGCTCCTCGTAGCCCAGGGCGCGTAGCATTTCCCACAAAAGGGTGGGAAAGCCACGGTGGTGTAGACCGGTGGTATAACGCCACCCGTCGTGCCGGAACAGCTCAAACCCGTGCTCGTCCATCTGGAACACAAACCCCAAAAGTGAGTACTAGTTCCCGACGCAGAGGGTCCAGGTCAAAATAAACAATTTGAAGCAGTGAGCAAAATACCGACTCTAATCCAACACTACCGGAATAGAATCCTTAACCGCTTCCCCGAAAACACAGCCACAGCCCTAGGGTGAGCGGAACAAGGATTCACGGATTTAGCGCATCAGGCATACCACTTGAAATTCGTAATAACCTGATTTCGACGCGCTGACTCGGAAGACCACGTTGGTGGTGTCCGGTGATTCTTAAACCAACGTTCCGGCTAGAGTCAGAAAGTTCGTTTAAGAGTTCAAAAGTCACAAGCGAGGAGGTGTCGATTCGTAAGGAAGACAAACTGCTAAAACCTTGGTTTCTTGTTAACGTTACGGCGCCTTTTACATTTTTAAATATGCAAATGCTTTCGGCCTACCCATCCTCTCCAAATAAGAAATTGGTCACGAATAGGACCATTCGTATGTATAGTCGGTGGCAGACGATCTCTCAAGTTAGTCGTATACTATCCGTTTCTTACGAGAATCGTGGTTAGCGTACCTGCAGAAGATTCATTCCAGAAACATTACATCAAATCAAAAGAAACGAGCCGAAAATAATCCCTTATTATTGTCCTAGGGCAGGACACTGATGTTTTACGCAATCAGCCCGCGTCCACACCATTGTGCTAGCTTCCCATGTTACAGTCCACTGGGCGGGACACATACCTGCGTTGACGATGCCGTAGGTACAGTATTTAAGCAAACAACCTCCTACAGTTAGCCTTGCCACCTGAATCATAACTTATCCATAACTTATTGGGCACGTCCTCACACGTTCGTTACGGGTTTTCAAAAATATGTCTTTGAATATTGTACTATTCCCGAGATAGCTCTGATACCACGCTGTCACGGACCCGCCTTACCACGGAGACTGTTCCGTTCCAGGATCTTCCTCGGGTGGCGACACGCGCTGTGGCGCCCAATAGTACAATACATGACAGAGAAAGAAAATAATTGCGACAGGAACATAGGTGGAGAAGCAGAGTTTACATAAATCCGAAGTTATATTACAAACCGGGGTTTTAACAGAAATAAGTTGCGGAAGCGAAAAGTTCAACACTGGTTCACCAGTTCGACGATATAGCTAAGATACATTCGCCCTCTCACGGCGACACACAGGGAACATCCGGCCTTAAAAGGTGCCTTGCCCAAGCACCGTACCGGCAAGCAAGGACCTAATCCTCATCTTCATTTGTGCACAGCTCCCACTCGGTGTTCCAACAGTCGGGACGCTGGCCCTCCCAATGGAACCTCCCTCCATAGTGGCATTCTCCGTCCTGGTCATCTGAAAACCACATAGAGCTACGCCCTGAGTAACTAGTTTACTCAGCAAGACTGACCCGTCAAGTTGGCCAACTACAGCCGACACCTAGACATGCAAAGGCTAGGGGTAGGGTTGATATTGCCAGAAAAACTCGCCTAAGAGTGGATCCCTACTTTTTTAAGTTTTAGCATCCAGTTGAGTTGTCATGCAGAGAAATAAATTTAGTTTGCACTAGAGCTATAACAATCATAGTTGCAATACAATCTTAATAATTTCAAACAGCAGTATTAAACCCACACAACAGCTTAATGGCTTCCGGCACTGTTCCGTAGCAGTGATCAAGTGGTACTCGTTACTGCGAGGGGCAACGACTCGAATCGATTTACATCCTGCAGGAGAAACCTGCTTGCATGACCCATACGCGCTTCCTGGAAGCCGCATGGAGCAACCTTTCGCTCATGGTACCGCAGGGTCTTCCGGGTCCAGACTCCCCCGAGAAGGGTCCCCCATCGCGATGCGCCTCCTGCCGCCATCCGTGGGTGGATTGTTCCCTCCTCTCAGCCCCAGTTCCACCAAAGAAGGGAGAAGGCTATCTTCAGACCAAGCGGTAGTCGTAGCTACGTCGGTTTACTGGGCCCATATCTCCAGCATGCAAACAGTACGTTCAAACTTGATCCCATGGGCCGGACACGAGGCGTAGCCTTAGGGGGAACTCGGACGGGGCTACCTCCTTGAAGACAAGCTGTCCTTCCCTTTCCACCTAATTGCCCGTCCGGTCTTCAGTGTGATCCCATCCACCCTTTCCTTCATTCCAACCCCTTCCCTTGTGATAATAATAATTCCTACCTACGAGTGGTCTCCATACCACTCGATAAACAGTCGTCTTACTTTAAGCAAAGCGACTATCGTCCTGAGGCTAATAACCGGGCAGAGACCTACTGCACACTAGGGTTGCAATCAACTCCTATCACTTAATGCACAGACAAACTTACATCCATAGCTAGTGATAGAATAAAAACTTAAAACGGGGTTATGCACCGGGGCTTGCCTTGGTTCTGCTCTTGGTCGGCTACGGCACCTTCCGCTCCTTCGGGATCCTGCTCCGGTCCTGCCTCCACGTGGTTCACGGCGTGATCTATATGATGTAAGAGGGAAAGCCGTGAGGGAAGATTCATGGCACTTCCTCAATAAATACGTTAATGCACACTGTTATTAGTGGAATTTAAACGGTGTGCCGAGACGTTCGAGAGCATCACTCAAGGAGTGGGGCACAGGACGAGGGTACTTCGTGTATTTCCTTCATGGACTCCAGTACTCGACCGCGACGACGTCGCATCCAAGTACGGTGTGTCGGTGGTGCCGGGGCAGAACTGTGCAAGTGCCGTCCAGGGTTCGCAGGTGCTCACTAAATAGCACTAGCGTGAGCAAAACCTTCGCAAAGTACAATTACCCGTGAACTGCCTGAAAACGGAACCCTTTTAGCGAACGGGTAAAAATCGCACTCGGGCAATTATTAGGTCGACAGGGTTCTGGTCTACGAAAGGGCAGGGGTGATTAATTATAATTAGGTTACACCAGGAGAGAATTAATTGCTAAGTTTTCCCTACCAAATATTAAGCCAAAAATTAATTATTAATTATCATAAGGAAAAAGGCATTAAATTAATTTCAGCTAATAAACATAGAATTTCTATATGAAATTTTTCCAGGCAGACTAAAACTGAAAATCCTCCCTGGAGGCCAATTTTTCATATTTTATCTGCTTTCTGCAATTAATAAAAATTCTATTAGTGTTTATCCTATTTATTTTAATCCTGATATAAAAATTACTAAACATGGGGCATTAGTATTTTTCTACAGCAGTGCAAGTTCACACCAGTCTAACAAAATTTATTTTGCTACAAAATTCCCATTATTCAATTTACTATGCAATTACCAGTTTAACCTATTTCTAGAAATGATTTAAATTACGAAAATCCGATTTAAACACCACGGGCCATAAACAGGCAGCCCACTGGGCTGGGACTCGCCCGCGGCCCAGCGGCGAGCGCGAGCGCGAGGGCGCTCGGCCGAGCGCGAGGCCAGGCCCACTGGCCTTCGCGGCCCAGCGGCCAGCAGAGCCGAGTGCGCGCGCGCGCGCGCGTGCGCTCGCCGGAGCACGGCGGCGCCGGCAGGGGGGGGTCGCCGCAGCTCGCTACGGTCACTGGCTCGGGCCGGTCCTTAAAGGAGAAATGTTCTACGCAACCCCGCGCACTCATCTAGGCTATCGGACACCGTCGGCGATGGTCGGACGCAGCTCAGCGATGGTGGCGGAAACAGGGCAGAGGTCGTCGACGGCTAGCACGGCAGGGGAAGGGCGGTAGGGCTCGGAACCCGGTCAGAGAGCTTTGCCGGAGCACGGAGAGGAAGGTCACCGAGCTTCCCCGGGAAGAGGGAGGCCGGGGGTGTGGTCCTACCGGCGAGGTGGGGATTGCGGTGGTCGGCGGCGGCCTCGAGCGACGGACTAAGGGAAAACGTGGTCGGATTTGCCCATCCCGAGCTCAAAAGCGTGCGCGAACAAGATGTGAAGCTCCTCGAGCAAGGAATCGGTCAGGGGCTCACCGTGGGTGCCGGGCGACATGGTGGGACGGCGGTCGGAGACGGGGAGGACGAGGTCGATTCGCGGCGGCTCGTTGCGGAAAGAGGAAGGTGGCTTCGCGTGGAGCTTGAAGACGCCGTGGTGAGGCTGTGGATGTCGACGAGCTCCTGGAAGCGGCGGCGAGGCGGCGGTGGCGCGGAGCAGCAGCGACGGCGGAAGCAGAGGCGAAGGCGGAGAGTGTGCGAGAGAGAGAGAGGGAGTGAATGCGGCTCGGACAGCGCGGCGGTCGGCAAAAGGTATGTCCGAACGCGCGCGTGGGCCCGTCGATCCGCGGCAACGGCCGTTGGCCGTACGCCGGCGACCACGCGACGCGCGACGGGCGGGGCAGCACGGCCTCGGCCGAGTTGTGTTTTCTCTGGGTCGCTGACAGGTGGGTCCCGCGGGCAGTTTTCTTTTTCTTTTCTTTTTCCACTCCATTCAGCCGACTGCCTTTGCAAAAATTGTTGGAATTAATCCAGAGCTGATAAAATCAGACCAAAATTATGGTAGGCTCCCCATAATGTGCTGGTTTTTACAAAAGTACTAACTACCAACAGTCCCTAAAGAAATTTCCTCAGAAATTTTATGAACAGAGCTGGTTTTTGACCACTCTAACAATTATTTGAGGCCTTTACTGATGGACTAAAATTCTGATAAAATTCCCAAAATTCTAATTGACCCAGACCATCAACATGTAATTTTTGCAAAGGTGAGCCTTATTGAAAATTTGGGACTTGCAGTTCAAAGGTCAATCAAATGGGTTTTGAATTCCATTGAATTTGAATTTTGAATTTAAACCAATGCTTGGTGTCAAGGTTTTAAACTGCCTAGGTGACACCCTTGGGACCCTAATGACAAATAGGGGTGTCACAATAAATATCCTTTGAAAGCTATAGAGGAATCCTTTTTCCTAAAGACGTTCACGCCATCATCGTCAAAGAGACAACTATAGCCCATCTCACAAAGTTGTGATACAGACATCAAGTTGTATCCTAGACCATTCACAAGATAAGCATTACTAATTGAAAGGTCATGGGTGACGTCAATCCGTCCACGACCAACTACCTTTTCTTTGTTGTCATTTCCAAACGATATGCCTCCACTTGGTAGATTGTCATGATCAAGTGTGGAGAACATTGATCTCTCTCCGGTCATATGATTTGAGCACCCACTATCAAGTACCCATATTGCTCAACCGGAGGAGTATTCCTACAAAGGAAATCAAGCACGTGTTTTAGGCACCCAAGTTGGTTTGGGTCCCTTAACACTAGATACAAGAACTTTGGACACCCGCACACAAGGTTTCCACCTTGCATCATGTGGCCCAACAAACTTAGCAACTACTCTACCATAAGCATTACGGGTTAGCACATAAGAGGCATTAAAAACATCAAAGGATATGATAGAGTTCTTGGTGTTCTTGTTGACTTGGGAAGCATTCTTGGGCTTGATGGTATTTTCTTGTGCCACTTGCTTTCCCTTGTTCTCGCACACAAAGTTGATTCGTTTGTTGTGCCTTCTTCTGGGTACATTCTTGTTATACCCCAATCCTCTCTTGTCATGAGAGGCTCTTGGTTCACCAACTATTTTTGTTGTGGTCTCCACTTGAGCTTTCTTCTTGAACTTATTGACTTGGTTGGTTAGATTCTCAATGATTGCATCTTGCTTGGCAACCATATCAACATCAATATTATGTCACCTTTCATAACCCTTGCTTGTTGAGGCTTGAGAAGATTCAAGCTTCTTTAACAACGAGCGAGAGTTTATCTTGAGATCTTCAATGGCCTTCACTAAGGCCTTGTTCTCCTCTAGCAAGGAGTTGCACCTTTCTTGATACTTCTTGCTTGTTGAGGTGCATGATTCACTTGACTCATTGACCTTTGCAAGGTCCTTGGTCAAGGTCTTGTTCTTCTCCTTCTCTTCCTCAAGTTGCTTGGTGAGCTCTAGGTTCTTGCTTCTTTCTTCATCAAGCAACTCCTCTTGTCTGTCAATGATTCTTTCTTGATTGTCCAACTCCCCTTGTAGCTTATCTAGCATTTTAACCATTTCATGCATAGAAGGGACCAAGTCCTCCTCTTCATCACTATAATAGGAAGGATTGAAATCGGTGTGAGGAGCTACCTTGCTTTCCTTGGTCATGAAGCATCGGGGAGCATCTTCCTCATCATTGGTGAGGTTGTTGAAGAGTGACTTCTTGTCCGGTGGTAGATCAATGGCAATGTTGGCGATGCCACCCTCATCATCTTCATCATCATCATCATCATCGAAGATGTACTCTTGGCCAATATGAGCTTGCCCCTTGTTGTATGACTTCTTGTTGGGCTTGGTCTTGTTGTTGTACTTTTCATTTTTCTTGCCCTTGCCATTTAGCCTTGGACAACCGGCAATCATGTGGCCTTGTTCATGACACTCATAGCATCTTCTACTTGTTCTTCTAGCTTTTGCCTTATCAAAGCTTCTCTTGATGAAGCCGTTCTTGATCATGTATTTGCCAAATTTCTTGACAAATAAGGCAAACTCTTCGTTGTCTTCCTCTTCCTCATCATCATCTTCGTCATCATTTGCTTTGAGAGCTATATCCTTCTTGCTTGAGCCTTCATCACCAATTAGCACATACTCTTTTACCCTCATCATCATGACTCTTATGAGCATTTATTCTTCCAATCACTTCATCGGTTACGAAACTCTCAAATCCATCCTTTTCTTCAATGATGGTGCATAGAGTTGGGTTCCATAACCTAAGAGTCATGAGAAGCTTGTAGTTGACTTCACATATGCTCTTCTCTCATTCACAATGTCCATAACCTAAGAGTCAATGAGAAGCTTCAATGATGGTGCATAGAGTTGGGTCCCCATATGCTCTTCTCTCATTCACAATGTCCATGAGCCTATCATGAGTTTGTTGAGGCTCTTCTCCCTTGTTCATCACAAAGAAATTGAATTGATTCTTGAGAACTTGGAGCCTTGACTTCTTTACAACATCAACTCCCTCATGGGCACATACAAGCTTCTTCTATATTCTTCGGGCATTCTCAATTCCGGCTACTCTTAAATACTCCTTGGGATTCAAGGAAGAGAGAATAGCAGATACCGCTTGAGCGTTGCGATGTATGTTGAGTTGATCCATGATTGTAGGATTATCCTTGTCTTCTAAGGTATATCCTTTCTCCACTATCTCCCAAATTGGTGGACCAATTAACATGAGATACATCTTCATGCGATGCTTGTACCAATTAAAATCTTTGCCTTCGAAATAAGGCAATCTTCCACTCCCACTGTCATGTATATTTGCCACATCGGCATAGTTGAAGGGCACGGCACCATGCAAATCACTTCCCTTGCTTGCCGAAGCAAGATCTTGAGGCTTGTCGCCTTCTCCCGGCTTCGACATCCTTTAACCTTCAAGCTTTTAAGCCTTGTAAAAGACTATGGTTTTGATACCAATTGAAAGTTGTCTAGAGGGGGGATGAATAGGCAATCTAAAAAATTAACCCTGAAAAAGGCACTAAGCTTTGATCAAATAGTAGGGACAACGGAACTTCCATCATGAATGACGGAACTTCCGTTGCCACGGAAGTTCTGTCAAAAGATAGAACTTCTCCAAACCTTCCTCTAAAATTAATTGAAGTGCGGATAACTAAGAGAAAGCAATACAATACTTGGTCGAAGAGAAGCTACAGCAATGCACACCTAGGATTCTTTGATGAGATGCTAGCAACACAATTAACAAGTAAAACAAGCACGAATAATATGAAAGAAATACACAAGCACAAAGATAAAAGCGGGAATGTAAAGAGAGACACAAGGAATTAATCCGAGGTTCGACAATCACACTAAGTAGTTCCTACGTCCTCGTTGAGGAGCCACACAAAGTGGTCGGGTCTCTTTCAACCCTTTTCACCGCCAAGCAATCACAAGGATCATGCTCGGATTTCTTTCTCCACTTGATTCTTTTCCTCCGGAGGCGAATCACACCTTCACAAACGTCTCCGTCTCACCACAACAAGTTGGGAGCTCAAGGACGACGCCTAGCCGTCTAGGAGACCAAATCGTACCAAAGAACTTATAATCATCCTATTAGTTAAATATTTGTATTTTTCTCACGACACCAATTTAAATATTCAGTACAATCGAGTGTCAATTTTTCAGTACACAACAATGGTGAAATATAATGATGTCGCAAAAGTTACAGATTAATCTGCTGTTTGGTCCTGTTTGGATCCTCTTAGCTTATATAAAAACTGGTTTATGATTATAGTTTTTGTAAACTGGTTTATGAATAAAAACTAAATGGTGGTGTTTGGAGGCCAGATTATATAAACCATAAATCAGTGTTTCTGTCTTTTTTAATCCATAAACTAGCTTAAGGTGGTCTAGAGTAGATTATGAGTTTCTAATAAACTAGTAATCTAGTTTATATAAACCAATAAAAAAACTGTCCCATTTGGAGGCCTCTCGATTTATAAAAACTAGTTTATTATAAACTAAGAGGATCCAAACAGGCCCAAACAGTAAATAGAATTCTTAATCTGGGAAAGTGACGGTGCAATCAAACGGCATTAGCGGAAGGTCTACGCCCATTCGTGACCAGCGTCGATCCTTTAATGAGTGATCACAATTGAGTATGGCAAAGTTTGCCATAGGATAGGTAAGGCAGAGGATACGGATTCCCATTGGGCTTTGGTCTTTTCGTGCCACCGATCCTTTTTCATGCCACCGATCTTTTACCTTTTTTACACGTTCGTGCCACCGGCTGCGGCTTCCCTGTCTCCTAATTCGTGTGCCCATCCGTGTCTCCGCGTACCTGGAGGGCATCCAGCGCTTCTTCATTCCAGGATCCCTATGGCTTTGTTTTTCCGTTGCCAACGCAGCAAAACAAACTGACGGTGCCCATAACAAGATCTGCGTTACCATAACTATCTGTTTCAATGAGATGGCGATGGCCAACAAAAGAAGAACGAGATAAGAACAAGCACGACACAGCTCGCCAGACCAAAATTGTGGGGAAGATCGCAAGCTTGCAACTGTATTCAGCGATGCGACGAGGAACTGAAGGCTGTCCACGGGAGCAGCAGGCGGCAACCAGCATCGGCACCAACCCAAACACGGGCACACGGCGCGTGCGAATACGCAACGTCCATGAAAAAATAGACTCCTCTCGGACGCTCCACGCTGACATCAGATTGATTGAAGGGAGCCCGATGAGGAATCAACGGGATTGAAACCACTGTCACAAAAACGAACTCCATGCCTCTGGAATCGTGGTCCTAAGTCTAATATTGGAGACTCCATTGCCCACATTGAGCATGTTGGCATGTTGCGATCCAAACCGTGCTGAACTTGGAAGGCCCACAAGGCCACGACGAGCAAGGAGAAAGCTCTCACTGACGAAACATGATTCATTTTCTCTATTGGCCTGAAGTTCTCGATTCGGCAAAGACGAAAAGAGAGAGGGAAACGGTCTCGGCGGTGGGATGACGGTGCGGTTCCGTTTTCGTGGACGCAGAAAAATAGTGATACGGGTCCTGGAATAGAGGAGCGTTGGCCGTTGGATGCCCTCCACTAGCCCTGGGCGTTCTGTTAAATCGGTTGGTGCGGTGTGGTTAATTCGGCCACAGAATTTCGGTTATAAAGAATTGATAACCGAACGTTATCAGAAAAAAATAGTAACCGCACAATTTCGGTTACGGTTAATTTGGTGCGGTTTTACGGTTAACCGTAAATACATAAATAGTTCTATCAGTGCATAATCCAGCAAGCAATCAAGTGAAAAAAAAAAAACTTAGTCTGCTACTTGCTCGTAGAGGATAAGAAAAAAGAATAAGAAGTAACAAACATTCAATCCAAGAAAAAATAAGCAGCAACGAGTGCTCGGCTGCTCGCATTCAAGCCAAGCATCAGCAGCTCACGTTCACGCCAAGCAGTAGCAGCTCACTAATGCCTTGCAAATCCCTGCACTGCCACGTTCAAACCAAGCAGCAGCAGCTCACGCACTTGATGTGTCGGCGTCCGGCCGTCAGATCTCGGTTGGCGTGGTGCCGCGCACCTCCACGGCGAGCGGTGAGCAGCGTCGAGGCGAGTGAGAAGAGACAAGGAAACGGCGAAGGAGGCGAGTGGCGGCTGGGTCAGAGCCAGAGGACTGCTCGTTGCTCGACTGAGATTGGAAAATAGGGTTGAGGGGTTCTTCAGTCATCGTAATTAGGCTGGGCTTTTGATGTTTTTTGAGCTGTGTTCGGGTATTTCGATTGTTCGATAAAACACAAACTCAAAACCGCAATCCTGACCGATCACCAAACAACGAAAAATGACAACCGTATCAATAACTGATGGCCGAATTAACCGCAAATAACGATTAATTCGGTTCGGTTCGATTTGCGGTTTTGCAGTTAATCGCGCCCAGCCCAACCCTCCGCGTCAGCAGCAACACCGATGGGCACACCAAAGACACGGAAGCCGCAGACGCGCTCTATGCGAACCTGCCTTAGATTTGTGCCACGTGGATGCCACCGGCATCCTACTCCTGCAGCCACTCGGTTTTCGCACAACTCCAGCCTAGCACGCGGCTCGGCTCCATCATCCCAACTCGCGTCCTACACACGACTCGCGGTCCAAACGATTCGGCCCTCGACGTGTCCACCTTTGTCTCCCGTCATCTCATCCGCCACCGTCGTTGCCGGGGGCGCCAGAACGGTGACAGTGTCTCTTGCAGCTGATGCGTTCCTCTATCATATGGCGCCCATTCTCAGATGCAGCTGCTTCTTTCTTCCGAGTTCGCATCAGGTTCCTCCTCCCCGCAGCAATATGCCAATATCAAAGAAATAATTTTAGGTAGTAGCTAGACAAGAGCAGTGACTGATGGCAACGGAAGGCAACTTGACCTGAAGGTCAAGATTCTCTCCTCGGTGCTCCCTATAGTTTGCTCAAGCCTGTGCATCCAAGGTTATTCACACCCGACTCTCTCCTATTTTATTTATGCTAGATTTCATTAGCAAGTTTATGACTTTTTGGATACGTATGTCAGTGTATCCATACATATATGCGCTTCGGTTCCAATTGGAGGTGTTGTTCTAAGCTACTCCTATTTGTTTCAATCTTTTGCGGTTGATTGGTTTTACGATTTTCTGATATCGTTCAGGCGCGTGAGGAAGCATCCTCGCAGAGTCGCAGTCCATGGCACCGTTGAGGGAGGCGGATGTGGAACTAAAGTACTAGATAAGGGATTTAGCAACAGCGGCGACAATGGCCCGTGCGACATCTGATCCGAGATTTTTAGTCAAGTATAATAATGTTAGTATTATAGATCGTTTAATATATGTCATGGATTATGAGACGACTTATATAATGAATGATCTTATTAGTTATTTTTTATTAATTATATGACTCCTTAATTTGTGAATATAAAAAGAAATATTTATAGATTAAAAGACTACTAGAACTTATACAATAACATGAAAGTCGTCTCATACTTCTAAATTTTAACACATAAGATGATTGCTATGTGAAACAACTACCTCTTTTTTTATCACCCTCTTTTTTTTCACATTATCAAGAATCCTATTTAATAATATATAAAATGATCTATAAAACTAGCTGTGTATCTGTACCTGCGTCTGGAGTCGATCGGTAGTGAGCTGCAGGGAGACCGAGCCATAGGCAACATTGGGAGCTGAGCCATGCGAGTGGGACGTGCGGGAGCCGATTGTTCCGAGCGTCGGATGCTACGGCCACCCACGCGCCAGAAATCTAAGGACGGTTCGCACAGCACCTCGAGTGCGGACGGGCCGCACAGATTTTTCTTCCGAAGCCGCCGCCCCCGGTAGCTCCCCTTCCCTGTTCCGGCACAAACTCGTCATCAATTCCAACTATCGCCGTATGCCAAAGTGGTCAGATCGGCTGTTGCGGCCAATAAATCAGCAAAGAATATCGCATCAAGAGCAAGAGTACAGACAGACAGCTGGGGGTGAGCCACACACGCCGTCCGGCCCTTGATGGCGGCGTCCGGCCGCGGCGACGACGGGGAGGACCGGCGGCGGCCGGTGGTGCTGGTGACGGGGTGCTCCGAGGGCGGCATCGGGCACGCGATTGCGCGCGCCTTCGCGGCGGCCGGGTGCGCGGTCGTGGCCACGGCGCGGTCGCGCGCGTCCATGCGCGGCCTCGAGGACTGCCTGCTGGTGGAGCTCGACGTTCGGTCCGACGACAGCGTCCGCGCTGCCGTTGCGGACACGATGCGGGAGCACGGCCGCGTCGACGTGCTCGTCAATAACGCAGGGGTCCACCTCGTCGCGCCGCTCGCCGAGGTGTCCATGGAGTCCTTCCACCAGGTCTTCGACACCAATGTCTATGGTAGGATTGAAAATTGCTTCCTTATTGTTCTGCTTGGTGCGACTGTTGTACAAATTGTTTGCTTCTGTTTGGTGATTGCGATATTCCCGATCAGGACAAGATTTTGGATCCTTAGAATCTGAAAAATAATTAGGTCATCAGAGATTCTTGGGGAATTAGAAAGGTTGGTTCTTGGATCTACCTATGCATGATGTGGGATAGTTGTGCGAAAATTGTTTATAGGATATAGTATTTGTTTTTGTGTTACGAGGGGAAAAAAATGAATTCTATTGGGTCAACAGGTTGCTGTCAAGGCACCTTTTAGTGAGGAAATTGGTTTAACGTTTTGGTCACCTCGAAATATGTCTGGTTGCATA
Organism: Eleusine indica; assembly: GCA_030378355.1. NCBI lineage: Eukaryota > Viridiplantae > Streptophyta > Magnoliopsida > Poales > Poaceae > Eleusine > Eleusine indica. Next base: position 12,153,281 of record CM059502.1, read on the forward strand.
TGAGGATGCTGAAGTATAAAATCAAGTCCTGTCCAGGACCCCGTCACGGCTTGATTTCTTTTGAGATAGGAGCGCGAGGTTGCATGGGCAGTAAGCAGCATGTATTGCATCTAGTTAAGTCAGTGGTTAAAGTAGGATGGTTTGAAATTAGAAATAGTTTTGCTAAAAAATTCTAGCAGACCATGAATGCAACTACATTTCTTGCTGCATCGTACTAGTAGAATTGATGACATCCAGACAGCAACGTCTTCATCTTAAATTCGCTTTCATTGAGTACTAAACCAGTTGTAACCACTTAACTATTTTTGGAAGTGTTTTAGGAGCAAGTCAGGGCATTGCTGACACATTGCTTTGCTAGTTTGCTGATATCTCTCATCATGGAAGTCAATTATTATCAAGTAAATTGCTTTGAAAAGTTCCATTGTTCAATTTTATGTTATTCTTGCTGTTGAAGACTTCAATTACTGATCTTTAACTTCTTGAGTTGTTCTTGGATGGCTCACACTTCACTTCCCGAATACTGATTATCGCATATGCTCCTATATTGGTTTCATGTTGATATTAATCTAACCCTTTTTGAACTTACAGGGGCGATGAGGTTAATTCAAGCCGTTATTCCGCACATGATAGAAAGAAGAAAAGGTACAATTGTGAATGTTGGAAGTATCACTGCTTTGGCTCCTGGACCATGGGCTGGTGCATATTCAGCATCAAAAGCTGCCCTTCATGCATTGGGTGACACACTAAGGTTTGTATATTTAACAATTATTATGTATTCTCATAGTGGCGGTATAGCATTTGTCTAAATTCTGTATCTTGGAATGTATGGCATCATAAAATCGTTCAAAAGTGAATAATTGCTTATGGAAGGCATCATAAAATGATTCAATCAAAAGTGAATTTGCTTTAGGGGCAGTATGGGTTTGATATTGCTTCCGAATTCTAAAATACCCTGTTTTAATCTAAATTGTCTGAATTTACGTAATTGTTATGGAATGCAGAATAGTGACAGCTGTCTTATCTATTATTGGTGCTAGCATTTACTAAATCGATGTCCTGATGCGATCATTAGTCCTCTTAGTAAGGAGTATCCAATTAGATAAATAATCTTGTGGCAAGATACTCAATAACTACATACACATTCATCATGTCAACACCATGCAAAATATTTTCTTGTGATATTCTGTCTCTTATGCTGTCAGCATGTTAAATGATCGCCTGTGGCTTTCATTCTCTGTATATCTTCCTTTGATGTTTGTCATTGGAAGTTGATAGAAAACTGATTCGTTGCAGGTTGGAACTAAGAACCTTCGGCATCAATGTCATGACTGTTGCCCCAGGAGGGACAAAGTCAAATCTTGGGAATTCCTCTGCTGCCAGGTATGATCAAATACACGATTGGAAGTACTACAAGCAATTCGAGGAGTCTATGCGAGCCAGGACCAACGTTTCCCAGGGCCCTGGGGCGACTTCAGCAGAGGAACTTGCAAACAAGGTGGTTGCATCGGTTCTTAAGAAGAACCCTCCAGCTTTTCTCGCTTACGGCCAGTTCAGTGCTATCCTATCCATGCTGTATTATGCACCATTATGGGTTAGAGATTACTTCTACAGGGTTGTGATGAAATGCTAGGAGCCTGACCTGGATGTATGATAGTTGTATGGAACAAGAGAGTGCTGCTAGGCCCTAATTCTGTTCATACTACCATCATGTTGCTGCACGTATATTCGTTAACAGCATACGGTTGTAGAGTAATTGCTCTTTTGGCTTTGAAATACTATTATGAATATATATACTGCTTCTTTTACACATTCAATTCATGACATTACTTTTCAGTCCACAATGAAGAATAATTAGGATCATATGGCTGTGAAGATATTTTGTGCAGAAATTATTGCGACCTCATCTGTTTTGTTGACAACATTTTGTCATAGAATTATGATTTGTAATTGTGACGTTGCAAGTTGAACGTCCATGGCTTGCAGGACGGATATTAATCTGGCTGTGGTAAACAGAGGTTTTACGTGGAACCGTCTGGAACTCTGAACCTTCATACTTGTTTTTAACCATCTCCGACCATGCTAGTAGCATAAGAAAACAGTGATGGGCGACTTAAATGCGCAGGCTTGCAGTTTGCTCGAACTACGAATTGTCAGATTTGTGCTACCACACAGTATCGACGCGTCGAACTGAATTCTCTGTCGGCCGATTATACGTTCTGTAAAAGATGTTTCAGTCTCAAGCTGAAGCATCATCCAGGACCAGGAGGATGGTATATGACACGGCTCCGAAGGTAAATCGTAATCGCTGGCACCGCAAAAGCTCTTGTTCTCGGCAGATGTCTTTCTTCTTTACGACGCAGACAGGCATTGACGACCCCACGTCCAAATCACGAGAGAGCGTTGGCAGTCCACGTGGCACCCACCTGCGTGGCAGAATCCGGTGGCGCGCAATCCCCATTGGCCGGAGCTCTATCCAATCTACCGCGCCCGAGATTTTCCAATCTTGTGGCCGCCCCGCGACGCGATTTAATATCGGACGTCCGGCTCGCTGCGACAGAAGGCCAGATCGACGACGACCGACCGACCACTCTGCTAGCAAGCACGGGCTGTGAATTGAAGGACCAAAAATGGCGCTCGCGTCCACCTCCGCCACCGCGGTGCTCAAGACCCCGTTCCTCGGCGCGAGGCGCGCGCTCGCCAATGCCGCCTCCGTCGCTGGCAAGCCCGCGCCGCGCCGCGCGCTCGTCGTGGAGGCGAAGAAGTCGTGGATCCCCGCCGTGAAGAGCGACCTCGAGATCATCAACCCGCCATGGCTCGACGGCTCGTAAGTTCCCCCCTTTTTCCCATTTCCGTGTCTTGGTCTGCCAGTGCCATCTTTTTCGAAAATAGGAAAAAAGCTGACGGCTTCGGTGACCGATTCAGGCTCCCCGGCGACTTCGGTTTCGACCCGCTGGGCCTGGGCAAGGACCCGGCGTTCCTCAAGTGGTACCGCGAGGCGGAGCTGATCCACGGGCGGTGGGCCATGGCGGCGGTGCTGGGCATCTTCGTGGGCCAGGCGTGGAGCGGCATCCCGTGGTTCGAGGCCGGCGCCGACCCGGGCGCCATCGCGCCCTTCTCCTTCGGTTCCCTCCTGGGCACGCAGCTGCTGCTCATGGGGTGGGTGGAGTCGAAGCGGTGGGTGGACTTCTTCAACCCGGACTCGCAGGCCGTGGAGTGGGCCACGCCGTGGTCCCGCACCGCCGAGAACTTCACCAACTTCACCGGCGACCAGGGGTACCCCGGCGGCAAGTTCTTCGACCCGCTCAGCCTCGGAGGGACCATCAAGGACGGCGTCTACATCCCCGACGAGGAGAAGCTGGAGCGGCTCAAGCTGGCCGAGATCAAGCACGCCCGCCTCGCCATGCTCGCCATGCTCATCTTCTACTTCGAGGCCGGACAGGGCAAGACGCCGCTCGGCGCGCTCGGCCTATAAAATCGCCGCGTTTCGTCGTCGTGTCGCGTCGTGTGTGTAACAGTACGCATCGGTCGAAACCGGCCGGCCTACTTTTCGCTCGGGCATGAGGTGAAGTGTCCACATGGTTTGCATCAGAGTATCACCGCCGTGAGCGCATGGGATCGGCTGGAGGTGAAAGAAGCAGCGGCAGCAATGTATCTTTAGTGGCTTCTTTGGGGAAGGTTTTTTTTTTTTTCTATGTATGTACCATGTAATATACTAGTCTGGATTCGATTTTAAGGCAGGAATGAGTGAGGATATTTGATTCACACCGGTTGCTCGCGTCAGCTGATAAGTGATAACATCTTTCCGACCAATTCATAACAACCGCTGGACCGAAGCATACTACTCTATAGTTTATTGTTTGATAGAACTGAAAGTCAGGGGCGGGGGCATGGAATGGAACTACGAACTCGTGTGCCTTCTTCTGGTAGTACTAGCTGACAAGATCCTATGTTTCTCTGACACGTTGGAGTTTGGAACGGCCAGGAGGCGCACATACTTGAAGAGCAGAGATGTTAATTCTTGCAGCTGGTCGAAACACTTCAGCGGTTGTAGAACAAAAGTCGCCTCACCATTGCACACTTCAGCTAAAAGTCAATATCTTACTTATACCTACTGCTCTACAATCAAATTAAAGAACTACTATAGTCGTAAATAACTAAACAGGCATAATAAGTAATTAACATATAAGACTCCACCTCAACTTGTCATGAACACACGAAAACCAGAGTCATGAGTCATACACCCACTGCCAAATCGGGCTGTTCTGGAAGTCACTAACGTCGGCCACGCTCGGCAACCCGTCGAACATGTCGTCGTGCAGGCGCGCGTCGGTCTCGCCGGCACTGGTGCTCTGGCTCTGCCCCGCGTCGGCGATGACAACCGCCGCGTCCTTCACCGGCTCGCTGTCTGTCCCCTGCAGGCAATGGTAGTAGAGCTTCATGAGCTCGTCGATGGAGTTGCGGTCCACCTCCGGCACGCCCTCCATGTCCGGCAGCGCAAGCATCAGCTGCATCTCGCCGCCGCTACCCGCATCCTCGCCGCCGCCCCTGCGCTTGCGCTTGTCAAGGTGCGCCGCTACTTGTACATGGGGAGAATCAAGGTCATCGTCGTCGTCCTCTTCGAGCGGGGTGATGTGCAGCGCGCGGTGCCCGTGGCGGTCGAGGAGCGCCTCCTCCCGCGCGATGACCTTGGCCCAGGTGTCGGCGTCCCGGGCGCTCATTTTGTGCTGCAGTCGCTTGCTCTGCCACACGAGCTTGCGCATCTGGTCGAAGCGCGGGCTCAGGTGCTTGATCACCGCGCTCAGCAGCGAGATCTTCCACGCCTTCTTCAGGTCATGCGGCTTCCGGTACGGCGGCGCGCCCTGGTGGGCCTGGGCCTCGCCCTGCAGCCCCCACCACGGCTCCTCGCCCGTGGGCCACCACGGCGGCGCCTGGCCCCGGTCCAGCGGGAAGCTCCGCTGCGGCGGCTCGCAGTGCTGGATCAGCGCGGACAGGAGCGACCCCAGCGTGCTGTCCTGGATGTCGTGGAGCCCGTGCAGGAACGACGACGCGGCCCTCGGGCTTCCAGGGTACGTTGGGCCGACGGAGACGGGAAGAAGGGCCGTGGGTCCGGCCCGGTCGAAGCCCACGTCGTCCTTCCACCACCCGCGCAGGCTGTCGGAGGAGCCCGACACGGGCACGCCGTCCGCGTCCACGACGCCGTACACGAACCCGCGCGCGTTGCAGGCCTCCATCATCTTCAGCATGTGACGGAGCACGCCGTCCTGCGCGCGGAGCATCGCCTTGCGACGGTACCGGGCCTCGGGCGTCTCCCTCATCTTCTCATCCTTCTTCGCTTCTTGCTGGTAATCCAGGCCCGGGAATGGCACGTCGCCGCCACGGCTATCGTCGCGGCCCGACCGGCCCTCCAGCTTCATGAGCAGCAGCTGGTCCTTCCACATGCGCTTCTTCAGGTCGGAGATCTCGATGGACTCTGACCCCGACTCGGAGTCGCTGAACAACTCCTCCTGGCTGTCCGGCTCGCCGGCGCCGTCCTCGTCGGCCTGGCACTTGCCGTTCGCCACCTTGTCGTCGCCCATGGTTAATTGTTATTGGTTGCTCGTCGGGAACTTCGCGAGTTTCTCCATGATGGAAGAATGGGAAATGTGGTACTCATATATGAGTGTGAAAAAAGGTGGTGGCGCAGGGGAGTGAGCTAAAAAGGGTGCCCGTCGAATCCCTGCGTAGCGTGGAGAAGGGTGTAGAAGAACTCTAGGGGAAGCGCCTCGTCGGAGCCGGAAGGGCCGTCACATGCATCGCACCCGCTCTGCTTGTACCCAATGTCACGCGTGGTGCTACCAAAACGCAGAACGGTCCATAACAGGAACGTTTCGGGATATGGAGACGTACGTACGATAAGAGATCCGCCTCGAGATCCAGGAATGAATGGAGTGGCAAACAAAAGCAGCGTCTACGCCTAGAAGGTTCCTTTTCATTGCGTAGCCGTGGCGACGGCCACTATAAAACGGGGACAAGATTCGCCATGTCGATATCGCGGCCTTGTTTAGCACGCGCTTGACCCCGAGATCGGCCACGGCACACGACCGTAGGTAGGCGTAACTCGTAAGGCATGGAAGACGGGCCGGCCGGGACGCGTCGCCGACAACAGTTTAGCCGGTTGCATGCGCGCCATTTGTGCCGGCTCCATGCTTCATTAGCGTCCTTGCTGACGCAGGGGGACCTGCTTACAGATACGGAGGAACAAGAGTCGAAGGTATTATGTTGAATTGTCTATGCCTGTTTCTGTATCGAGTTTCGCGCGACGGATATCGATATCGCAGACTGTATTGGTTCAATGGACTTGCATTTGCATGGACAAAGGATGGGCTGCCGCCTGCGTGACCTCAGGCTACCGCCGCCGACTGGCCGGTATAGCTTCTAACAGGTCGGCGTGAGATGTCGTTACTTTATTGTGGGCGACCCTTCTGTTTCCAACTCAGGGCCCAACTTTGACAGGGACAACAACCCCATTTCCATTCCATACGAAAGACAGATCCAGTTTACATTTTTTTTTTTTTTGACCAAAGCCAGTTTACATATTTTAACATGGAACTTTGCAATTCCGATGAACAAAGCATATGTTCAAGGAGGAATTACGATGAACTTTGCAATTACGATGATATAACATATGTCCAGGGAGGAATTCCCATGAACAAAGCATATGTCATTTCCGATGAACCTCTTGCAATTACGAAATCGAGATACTAAGGTCAGGGAGGAAGAAGATCAGTGAACAGGTGAGGAAGTACTGTTCAGTTTGGTTCCATCAGTTAATGCCAATCATGCCATTAACCGGTCTTAATCTGTTCCGGGGAAGTGACTGAAAAACAATGGACGTTTGCTTTCTGGCAGTGCTCTGCTCTGAGCCTCAGGTGTGCTAACGAACACTGAACCTGAAAGTGTCTGGTTCATTCTAGAATAGATTTCTAACGTTCTGCAGGCTACAAATACCGAGTACTGTACGCCAACAGAATTTGTAACGTTCTGCAGGCTAAAAATACAGAGGATTGTCAATGACAGTGATCTATGTGGCCATCATGGAACTTGACCAGCATAAGATTCGCTCTTGACTGTATCATAAATTTACCTTAAACTGTCATACTGAAGCTGGGAATGACAACAGAAACATGAAGACAATGGTCATTAGGATCAGCCAGTTGTCCCCAAAAGACATATCATAATAGCACTACTACTGTGCTGTGAAGACTGAAAACGACCCAAAATGCTGGGTTGTCACCGATACTCACACAAAACTCACCAGGAATAAATTATGGAAGAGAGAAATGACAAGTATAAAGCAACGCATTCTGACCTATGGAAGAAAGAAATAGCAAGAATTCAAACAAGCAGATATGTTGGTGTCAGAGTGCATCATGAAAGAATTGCAGGAATTTTTTTTCTTAATGAGTAAAGTGCACCGTGGTACCTAAACTATTTAGAAATACTCATCTAGGTCCATAAACTCTAAAACTGACTATCTGGGTCCCTAAACTATTTCTGGATGGTCATCCAGGTCACGAACTTTATAATGGTCTTATAGGTCCATCATCTATTTATTTTATGTCAACCAGGTCCACACTACTGTTGTCCAGCTGCTCTTCACGTGTGTCCCAACTGCTGCAAAGTCGCTCTATTCGTGCGCTACCCAGCCTATACGACAACGCCAGCTAGCAGCCGGAGCACTCTACTCACGGCAGCCTTACTCTCCGTATCGTAGCCCGTGCCCCTCGATCACGGGCATGTCTGTCTGCCCATCAGGCGGTGATGACAGCAGCGTGTCACATACGAGGAGTATCATGTACGGAAGAAAGATTATCGTCATGGGTAAAGGGCAGATCATCGTCGTGGGTAATAAGTAACAGTGTCAGAAAGGCGAGGCTATGACAAGGAGAACGAGGTCGAATGTGAAGACGAGGCCATGACGGGCATAGCGCACCTGTTGCTATATGGCATCGTCGTGTAGACTCGACAGTGCCCGCAGTGCGGTGGTGGTGGCACGTGTGGAGAGTGGTTATGCGGCAGTGTGGCGAGTGGAGTGCGGCTGGACATTGTGGATCTAATCGACACAATATAAATAGATCATAGATCTAGAAGGTCACTAAAAAGTTTGTGAACCTAGATGAATATTCGAGAATAGTGTAGGGACCTAGATGATCACTTTGAGAGTTTATGCACCTATATAATCGTTACTAAATAGTTTAAGGACCTGCGGCGCATTTTACTCTTTCTTAATCGTATGACACTTACAAGAAACGTACACATTATTAAAATTAAAAGATACTATGACATTTCTTTGACGATGTGGATTTTTGTTATGTCTGCTGTGGTTCAGTTTTTCTAAATTGAACACTGAAGAGTAATAATTCTTAAAAAGAAATACAGGAGAGTATGCCTCCAAAAGATCAAACTGGATAGTAGATTTCTCGAGGTGTAGGAATGCCATAGGATAGGGCTTTTTAATTTTTTGCCACTCTACCAGATGGCTCAGTCCCAAAAAACATCCTATCAAATCTTCATTTCCAAATACCACATGGGGCCCACCAAATACCTCTCAGCTGCCATTTTCTTCCATTTTTCTCCGCCGGCTGGCCTTTTCATTTTCTTTTTGCTCTGGCCGACGTGGAAAGCAATGGCAAAAGACCGTTGCCCCCCCCCCCCCCCCTCCCCGTCGCACCATGGCCGCCTCCACCTCGCTCGTCTCCCCCTGCGCCCTCGCCGCCAAGCTCGGCAGATTCTTGCACGTGCGCGCCAATACCACATAGGGCTTTTTAATTTTTTCTGGAATCAACGGCGAACCTGAACGTGCACCTACCATTGCAACATCGGCAGATTCTTGCACGGCGCGGCAAAGGACACTGGACCCAGCGCAGTCCGAGTGGATTAGAGCACTTCGTCAACTGCGACTATCATTAGTGCCGCTGCCGCCCCACCTCGCTGGACAAGCACTTTTGCTTGAGGTCTGCCACGGTTCACTGGCCCCGGCGACTGATTCCGACGAGGAAGAAGCTCCTGTAACACTCCTAATATGACCGTGTAAGGACATCCTCGACGCGGAGTCCGGCCGTCGACGGTGCGGCTGTGCGGCCTCGCCGGATGCGGGTGAGATCCCGCCGGCCTGAGTATTGTTCGGAAAGCCCGCTATTTAGGCGGCAACTATTTATAAAAGAACCTCTAAATTGGATCGCCGATTAATAGTCGTGATCCAAATTAAATAGACATATGCATATATTTGGATCGTGATTAATAGTCGCGATCGAAATTTATGCAAATAGGCCCCCGGTTTGGGGCAGGGACTCTTCTCCCTTGCTTCCGGCATCCCCCCATCCCACAAGTTCGTAGATCAATTCCTGGCGGTAGTATTCTCCGCAGCTGTTCAGACCCCCGCTAGGATGAACGGAGGGCGGATGCCCGCGTGCATTTCGACGAGGCCAAGCCGATCGTGCAGTCAAGAGGTCGAGCTTGCGTGGCCCGGTAATGGCGGCTTGATCCGACCCTATGCCACAACCGCAAACTCAAAAGTTGCTCCCTGGACGATGGCGTGGGAGGGATCAGAGGGTCAGAAACATAGGAGGAAGAAGCGGCTGAACAGGGGTGGAAGAATTCAGAGAAAGCGTACATCTTCTGAGCTCCATGCTCTCCTATAGTCCTATATATACTACTATGCATGAGATGGTAATTACGAACATGTTGGTCAGTGCTTTGGTTCTGTGTTTCACCACCCATTCCTTTTTTTTTAAGGGAAAATAGCAGATGAGGCCTTTGCATTACAGGAGGAATTCACCTGTGAAAAAATCTCTCAGATTTCATCGCCTCTGTTTTTCCTTCTTTTATTTTTCTCGATCTGTTGCAGCTGCCTCGGTGTTGGCAAACGCCCTTAGCTTTCGCATCTAGAATCCGGCATCTGCAACCCAAAATGCATCTATTTGCGATTGTGAGCATCACAGCTTAGTATTGTTCTGCAGATTGTCCTCTTAAATAACAAGCATGTGCAGGATATATCATCATGGAAAGCAGCTTGTTCAATGAACAGACAGGCTGAAAAAGTGAAAATACCTACAAGAATTATGTCTTGCTTTGAACAATCATGCTCCTCTGAACGGCTGCTTCTCTGAAAGTTCAATTAGAGCACTCGAGCTCTAATTAATAGCAAAATCAGTAGCAAAGTGATACTGCTACTAGTAGTTGGAAGGCAAATGAAGAAGCGAATTTTTTTTTCACCTAGATCATTTGAAAAAGATGGTGCTGTGAGCCCATTAGCAACCTTGCCGTAACAAAAGAAATGGGTGGAGCGGAGGTAGCCGCACGGCGTGCTCCGGTGGCCGGACGGGGAGATCCAGCTGTGGGCAGTTGTGGTGGGAGCGACGGGCGGGAAGAGAGAAGTGCTCCTGCCAACCCGAAATCGGGATAGAGCACTGGATACAACACCTCTGTTGGTGCTCCAAATATAAAGCAGAAAGGGATAAGTTTATAGGATCTCTAAAAATGTTTACAGCACCACATGATTTTAGAGTATCAGCTGGAGAAAGTTGGTACTGTATATTATCAAATTTTAAAGTATGGGGTCATTTTAAAGCATTGGCTGGAGATGCTATTAGCTTTCGCATCTAGAATCCGTCATCTGCAACCCAAAATGCATATATTTGCGATTGTGAGCATCACAGCTTAGTATTGTTCTACAGACTATGCTCTGAAATAACAAGTATGTGAAGGATGTATCATCACAAAAGCAGCTTGTTCAATGAACAAACATGCTGAGAAATACAAAGGATGTTGTCTGTCTTAACTCTTGATCAATGTTTCTCTAAACAAGCTGCTTCTCTTAACTAGATCAACCAGAGCACTTGAACAAATATTGATTTCTTGAACAATTACAGCAAAATCAATAGCAAAGTGCTACTGCTACTACTAGTTGGAAGGCAAATAAAGATGAAGCAAATTATTTGTACCTAGATCATTTGGAAAAGATGGTGCTGTGAGCCCATTAGCAACCTTGTCGTAACAAAAGAAATGCTGACTAAATCCGTTGATTCCTTGTACAGATTATAGTAGATTCTGCCGACACAAGCTTGATAGTGCAACGGAGAAAAGAAAGCCAGAAGAGACCATGGACTGATGCGGACACTCAACCAAACTGCTATGCCTCCCGGCCAGCTGTCTCAACTGAGTCAACGTGACCATCAGATAGTTGGAGAATACTTCTCTTTCGAAAAATAAAAATGAAGAACATATCTCAGGTTTGAGCACTGGTAAATTAAATGTATTAATTCATTCTTATTACTATAGCCAGCTCGTCGTGAGGAAACGAGGCGGCGGCATCAATCGCATATCTGTGACACGATCACATACACGAACAACTGTAACATACACATACTTTACATGATGAATGAACACGGGCAGCAACAGCTCCAAATGGTTCATTACATGGCGACGTCCTCCCGTCTGCTGGCGCGGCAGTTGTCGACGAGCGAGTATAGCTGGTACGGCGGCGCGTCGGTGGCGAGCCACTGCTCGACGGTGAAGAGCGTCTGGCTGCACCCCATGTGGGGCCCGGTGGCGGTGACCTCGAGGTAGTTGCAGTACCATCCGTGGTGGGCCCCGGTGCCGTCGGAGGTGAGGTTCATCCGGCACGGCGCGGTGCTCATGCAGGGCCCGCGGCCGCTGAAGATGTCGAGGTTGCCGCGCTCGAAGTAGTTGTGGCCGTTGCCCATCTGGCCGCCCCACTGCTCCAGGTCGCCGATGCGGATGCCGCCGCCGTCGGGGCCCACCAGCGTCGCGCCGATCCGCGAGTCCGTGCCGCCCTTCCAGATGGACCCCGTCCGCACGTACACCGTGTACACGCACTCGTTGTCCGGGTCCCCCGACACGCCGCCTAGCTCCGTGACGACGGATGGCGACGACGACGCGTGCGCCTGAGTGAGGAATCGTTCGTGGTCGCGTCACATGGTGTTGCGATCGAGTGAGAGGAGTATGTATTTACTCTTTAGAGAGGAGCTTAGTAGTAGTAAGGAAGGAGGATGAGCTTACCGCGGCGGCAAAGAAGACGAGGAGAAGACAGGCGGAGAGCTTCGCCATGGCCGGAGCGCAGGGAGCTCGCGCTGCTTCAATCGCAGGAGCAGTTTTTTTTTTTGAGAACAAATCGCAGGAGCAGCTGAGTGATGGGGGAAGAAACACGGTGATCGATCGAGTGGTGCCGCGTGCCGGGGCGGGGGCTATAAGGTATCTCTGGGGGACGGGCCCACCGGACGGTGACAGTTCAGGGGAGGAATTTGGGCGAGTTGGTTTTCGATCCTGGCCGCACGTGAGGATCCAATCACCTGGGCCGGCATATTCGTCGAGAAGGCCCGACGAGATGCGGAGACCGACCAAACAAGTGCCAAAAACACTGGCACGAGCACGTGAAACACGAACGTCGCAAGTCAAATTAAGAGGTTTCACTTGTTTGGCAGCGTTTCAGCCGTATTGTTTGCTTCTCACGTTCACCGATCCGCGAACGTGGAGGACCGACCGAGAAGTTTCTGCAAGATTTTTTTTTTATCCTCCGTCTTCAGGACAGTTTTCGACGTTATGATGGCCGGCTCGCGACATCGACGTCTGGTTAAACAAACGACCATTGCCCGCGCTGTTGCGGGCGAAGCGTTTTCGGTGATCAATGTGGGGGGTATGTGGCGCGCTGGTACGTGCCGGGGGTAGCTAGCGAAGACGGCGACATATTATGTCAATCGAGGAATATTATTCAGGCTAAGATTTGCCTCGAGCATCTGCGACGATGCCAAACGAATGAAAAAGGATGTGCACAAGTGTCTGTGGTCTATTTGGGTTGATGGAACTAGTCGCTTCAAGAGTTTACAAGGAGGCATGCGTGTGTGTCGTGCATCCAGCGTATCCACGTTTCCTCCCACCACAAAATGCTAAAGCGACTAATAATTAACGAGGCCTAAATGAGAAGATTGAATGACAGAAACAGAGGCATGCCGAAATCTGCAGCGTCATCAATTTATTTCTGCACGAACGCGTCTAATGAACATCTCATCTCAAAAAGTGAAAAAGGTTGGAGCACCACCAAACAGAGAATTCGAAAGCTAAAAACACATCCCAAGTAGTCGGCCACCCACCACCACGTTTCGCTCACTCCTCGTCCTCGTCACCAACCTGCTTGATCTTGGCGCAGACGTTCCGGTCGGCGTAGAGCTGGTACGGCGGCGCGTCCCTGGCGAGCCACTGCTCGACGCCGAACTCGGCCTTGGCGCACTGGGCGTGCTGCCGCGTGGCGGTGACCTCGACGGACTTGCAGTACCAGCCGTGGTGGTCGCCGGAGCCGTCGGAGGTGAGGTTCATCCGGCAGGGCGCGGACGGCAGGCAGGGCGCGCGGCCGCTGAAGATGTCGACGTTGCCGCGCTCGTAGTAGTCGTAGCCGGCGCCCATGAGGCCGCCCCACCGGGCCAGGTCCTTGATGGTGAAGCCGGAGCCCTCCTCGGCGCCACGGAGCGTCAGCCCGATCACCGAGTCCGTCCCGGCCTTCCAGATCGACCCGGTCTCCACAAAGATCGTGTACACGCAGTCGTAGCTCGCGCCCGGCACCGCCTCCTGCACGTCCGCCGGGGATCTGCTGGATCCGGCAACCTGTTCATGAAACGACGATGAGCACACGGCATTATCAGGACAACAATGCAAGAGGAGAGAACGGGGACGTACCGAGATCGCGAAGGAAGCAAGGATGGCCAACGGGATCATCTTGGCCGCGGCCATACTGAACACTTCAAGGCAGCTGGTCGGACTCTGTATTTGTGATGAGGTGAACAGGCTGGTGATGCCGATATATAGGAGGGAGGGAGTCAACAACAGCTAGTCGCTGAATTTTCTTGAGAGTGTGGGCACCATGCTAATCCCAGAACATGTATTTATCTGTAAATTAATTAGCCAGTTGCAGGAATGATGAGGGGTGCGATGCACCAAAGTGTGGATCGGATCGCAGCTCGCAAGCACGTGGCCGTGGATCATGTGATGCACACCCGAGAACGGAGATCCAAGTCAAACAACTGGAGCCCCACGCATCATCAAGCGCCTGTTGGCGTCTTAAAAATTGTTTGTTGCACATTTGCGCTACAGTTTTCTCCGGGGGCAGGTGGCTCACAAGTGCACGAGAGAAATAAAAAGAGAGCCATCCAGAGGGACATGAAGTTAAAAATATGCATTAACAAGTGCACAACTCCTACTCAATGCTCCTGATCTTATAGATGGTTTCAACTCTCGAGGGCCATTCAAAAGGCAAACTTCTCTATCCCTTCCTTGATACACCTAGATACGCTCAGTATTCACTCCACCAATCTGTTATTAACATGTTTGAGATCCCAAAAGAGCATAAGAATGTTATAGAAACAGAACATACAAGATTTGTTTTAGGAATTTTACAAAAAATAAAAAATAATTCAAGGAAAAATTCCCACAATCCAATGCCTAAGTTTCTCAACTAAGCTCCTCCACTTGTCACAAATTGAGCATATATAACTTAGCTAGTTAGGTTCCTTGTAGAGGACACCTATCCACTCGGGTTTGAGTATGGACTTAGCACACAAGATGTACTTAATACTATTTGTTCTTTCAATGGTAGCCGATGATCTTATTGATAATGAGACATCTCATGAATCTTAAAGTCAGGTGGCTCAATCTCTCCACGATGATAACAAGTCTAGGTGGGTATGCCGGGGTGGTCATAAGGACGAGTGCTTGTACTCATCTAATAATTAGCCATTAGCTATTAGTCAGATACTAATATTCCTAGTGGTTTCAAACACGCCGTAGTGGATGTGGAATCACACTCCAGACTCCACCATAGCATGTTGTAGATTCTAGAATAATATATTTGACCAATATATGTTATTTTCAATGGTTGAAATCTACAACCACCAATTTATTTCTGCACCAACGCTTCGAGAGGTTCGAGCATCAGCTGCATCACACACATAACCCCCGGTCCAAGAAAATACCAAATATAGTAAAAATGAGTATAATTTTCCCTATCCAAGCACCTACTTAGCGTTGCAACACTAATTTAGTCCACCCTTTGATCTCCGCCCTTACACATGGCGGTGACCTCGACGGACTTATGGAATTAGCCGTGGTGGGGGCTAAAGCATATCCTATCAGCAATATCACAGTAAGACACAAGAGCATTTACAAGAGAGCCTCATAAACTTTTTTTAAATCAAATTAATAAAGATTTAATCTAAAAAAACGATCTTCAATAGCTTTCCAAATAATTTAAATATTTATTCTCTTTATAAATTCATCTCATTTGTAGCTAAAAACAAGGGAAAAATTTTGGGCTCTAATTCTTGTATTTGTAAGAGAATTAATATTGTTATGGTCAAAAGCTGACGTGACTCAAATCAAAAGTTTTCATGATTTATTTTTAAGGAGAATTGTTGGAGGAGACTAGAAAACTTCTTCCTAATAATTTTTAAGTTGCTACTAAAAATATTTTTTTAGGGTCAATTTTTTAAAAAACTTTTAGAGATGCTCTTGAGACACTAGCAAGATTGCACCATGACACTAAAAGAACTGAATATATATATTATAGAATTTACGAATTTAGATGACACTTCGACATAAGTAGAGAGTAGAGACCGTTAGTATATTTTGTTTTCCATTTAAAAATATAATAATTTATAATTATACTGTATTTGGATGACGTCTATGTATCTGACGGTGTAATAGTGATTTTTTTCCCGATAATAAGAGAGAATTGCAAAATAAGTTTGTTTCAGACTCTAATTCTAAAAACGGCTCTGTTCTCGATTTCTTTGTAAAACTGGTCCTGTTTCGTTGCAAAACCGAACTGGTTTTGATGAAAACAAGACCGATTTTATAAAGAAATAAAAAATAAAAACATTTTCAGAATTAGAGTCTAAAACAGAACCTATTTTGCAATTGCCCCCTTTCAGTAAATGGAGCCGGGCATTCAACGAAGTTTGCCTTTTCTTCGCCCAACTTTTGCGAAAGGCACGAGCATTTGAAAGGCCATTCCGTTTCGATCAAAGGAGTCGCGAAACAATGAACCGAAAATAGGAAGGGAGGAGGGACAGGACGGGTCCGGCCTATTCTCCCCCGATTCCGCCGTGAGCCCAACCAAGATCCTGCCCCCGTCGCCGACTCGCCGGCCATGGACGGGCTCCTGTCCAAGCTCCGCAGCCTGGACGCCTACCCCAAGGTGAACGAAGACTTCTACAGCCGCACCCTGTCCGGCGGCATCATCACGCTCGCCTCCTCCATCGTCATGCTCCTCCTCTTCGTCTCCGAGCTTCGTACGCCTCTCGCTCCTCGCTTCCCTCCCCCATTCGCGCTAGCGCCCCCGCGATCTAGGACCGGGTACGCAGTTTCGGGTGCCGGATAGCGGCGCCTTGACCGTGGTTGCTGCCAGATGCGGTTGCGCCATGAGGCGTCGACCACTTCCGCATTAGGATTCTGGCGTTCTCCTGTGGATATTGCGAAATCTCGTGGTCTGGCTAGAGGACGTGTTGAGTAGATGGGCTTGACCGCGCGTATTTTTGGCTGATGACAGTGGAATTGAGGGGGCACGTTTGATTATATATTGTGTAATTCCAGTGTTCTGCCTCTCTTCATTGCACTAGTTATTGGATAGTTTGACAGATGCAGGGAGCAACACTTACCAATTCCAGTGATATGCAGCATCTAGGGCTACAGATATCAATTTTATACGTTTACTTCTCTATTGCACTTAGAATTTTGAAGTTGTCTAAATATTTTGTTAAAACTGGCAAGCGAGGGATTACTTTGATCTTATTATTGTCCAAATTACTGTCACACTACAACTTCCTACGTTCTTTCTAAATGGGACGAAACATCCAGCAACCAGAAAGCCAAAAGCTTTGAATATCTGATATAGTACTAGTACCTTCTACTCAACATTTCTTGAACTATTTTTGATTCATCATTTATTCACCAGTTTCTGTTGCACCATTCAGGATTATATCTTCATGCTGTTACAGAGACAACACTAAGGGTTGATACCTCAAGGGGAGAACAACTTCGCATAAATGTATGGATAGCTTTCGTCTTCTTTGGTTCCCTTAAATTTTATATTTCATAATATAAAACCATTTCATTTTGACCCTTCACCTCACAAACACTTGCCAGAATTTCCTTTTAGTTTGTTTGCTTTCTAGTTCTTTCTTTCTTCTGTAATATTTTCTAGTGATTATTATAGATGCTGGACGTTATCTTTCAGAATTTGTTTCTTGTATACTAATTTTCACCTTCTATTCCGTACTAAACTAAATCTGTTTAGATGCTTGTTGACATCTAACTTTATCTAATGCCGAAACTGCAGTTTGATGTCACTTTTCCAGCCCTTCAGTGTTCTATAATTAGCCTTGATGCAATGGACATCAGTGGATTAGAGCACCTTGATGTGGTACGCATCTGTGTATATTTATTATTGCTTAAGACATGTTGTATAGCCTTCTACTGATTGTAATTCATGCATATCACTGATGGTTGTTGACTTGCAGACTTGTGATTACTAACTTGCTCCAGTTTGATGCTCTAATGTAGAAACATGACATATTCAAGCAGAGAATTGATGCCCATGGTAATGTTATTGCAACTAGGCAAGATGCAGTTGGTGGAATGAAGGTCAGATAATCACTTGTGCTATTAAAAGTAGGACGTAGAGGTTATAGAATGTATGTCAACATTGCCTGAAAGCCAAGTTCTTTCGAAACAATCACTAATCTAAAGCATCTTTCTGTGCATGGAACGGCCCTAGCTTCATAGCATGGGAATTGTTATGCACAGGTTCACCAACAAAATTGTTGTCTTGTCGGGGTGTGTTTCTCAGATCCTGACATGTTATATCTAAGGATGCATGTTTCCTTTTACAGATGGAAAAACCCTTGCAACATCATGGCGGAAGGCTTGAACACAATGAGACCTACTGCGGCTCTTGTTACGGTGCACAAGAAGTATGCTTCTTTGTCCCATATGATGATATTTCATCCCTGATTTGCAATGTGCAGTTGTACTATTGTCCCTTTGTGTTACTCAGACTATTGAACTTGAATTGAGCATATGAAGTTTGTTAGTCCTTCGTTCTCCTGCACTCATTATGGTTGCATGTTGCCTCTATAAATGAACTTCTTTGCCAATTCTGGTTCCTACTTCCTTTGAAAATGACCTCATAATACATGCATGCCAGCTAATGTCAACTGTTTGACCATG
The DNA here is from genome assembly GCA_030378355.1 of Eleusine indica. Lineage (NCBI taxonomy): Eukaryota > Viridiplantae > Streptophyta > Magnoliopsida > Poales > Poaceae > Eleusine > Eleusine indica. The sequence goes on from CM059502.1 coordinate 12,171,554, forward strand.
CTAAACGTCTCTTAGTGAAGAACAATGTTACCCCTTGTTGCATTCATACGCCCCTATGGGTTACAGAGCAAAAGGTAGACCAGATATTTTCATTAGGGGTCACTACATATATTTGCATGGGTTAGGCCATACTTAGTTTTTGTTTTATAGCATATATATTTTTGTTGACACTTCTTGATTTTGCTTGTTTTTGCAACAAAATTACATTACTACTTTAGACCTTGTTGATGTTACTCGATTGATCGATGTTACTTGGGGGTTATTATTTGAGATTTTAACTCACGAGGTCCTATTATGCCTTTTGACTTAACATCTTTCCTAAATATATGCAGTCTGATGGTCAATGTTGTAACACGTGTGAAGATGTTCGTGAAGCATACAGGAAAAAAGGTTGGGGCGTATCAAATCCAGATTTGCTTGACCAGGTAGAACCGTCTATTATAATAGTATAAGTGCATACAAGATACATAATATAAGCTTCATGTGTGTAGCTCATTCTTCGTTTACCTTCAAGGCAACTATTATATCTGATGTGCACTATTATGTAGTGCAAAAGGGAGGGTTTCCTGCAAAGTATAAAGGATGAAGAAGGTGAAGGATGCAATATTTATGGCTTCATCGAAGTTAACAAAGTTGCTGGGAATTTCCACTTTGCTCCAGGGAAAAGCTTCCAGCAGTCAAATGTGCATGTCCATGACTTGCTTCCATTCCAGAAGGACAGCTTCAATGTAATCATAAGGAATTTTGTAAAACAGTTTTATACCTTTGCATTCTGACTGGAAAATTTTCAGCTCCCCATTTGCATATAAGATAAACATTAATCATTGCATTAATTTCTATGCCAGGTTAGCCATAGGATAAACAAATTGAGTTTCGGAGAATCCTTTCCTGGTGTTGTTAATCCTCTTGATGGGTACCTTCCTTTTCTTATAATGCTGTTGATTCCTTCATGTGGTTATTTGCTGGATTCATTAGAAAGCGATAAAAGATTATTTTAGGAAATCAAAGTGATAATTTAGCATTCTTTACTTCTAAATGTGCAGGGCGCATTGGGTGCAGCATTCATCTTATGGAATGTATCAATATTTCATCAAGGTTTGTCCTGTCTTTTCAAACCTCCTGAAAAGAATAGAAAGCTGTGTTGCCTTGCTAATTCCATTGCTGCTGTTTTTCCTTTATTCATAGTTCTTACTTACAGTATGACTGTAACTAGAATTTTGTTTTTTCAGGTTGTTCCCACTGTCTACACTGGCATAAATGAACGCATTATTCTCTCAAATCAGGTTATTCCTTTTGTTTATTTTTTCTTTTATGTGGACAAGCATTCTCATCAGCCTATGCACATATCTATGTGTTATGATTTTCGTGCGTTCTCTTAGATGCTTTAATTTCATTGCCTCAGTTCTCTGTGACGGAACATTTTAGAAGTAGCGAGAGTGGACGGATACAAGCTCTTCCTGGCGTATTTTTCTTTTATGACCTGTCGCCGATCAAGGTACCATCCATAATTATGCTCGTTAACTATTCCTTTTTTTTCTTCCTCTATATGAGATGCACTTATTCTTCTTTTAGCAATGGTAACATTTTGGATCCACTGTAAATTTGCATTTATAATTTGAAATGTGAAACATATGTTTTGTACTGGCGCTTTTACAGTACTTCAGTATAACACCGCGTCAATGGCTTTCTGCAGGTCACATTCACAGAGCAGCATGTGTCATTTTTACACTTCTTAACTAATGTTTGCGCGATTGTTGGAGGTAATGTTTCTTGTATCATTTTCATCTACGCTAAGTAGCATGCCAGCTATTCAACTTTCTTTTGTGTTGAACCGCATATGATTTGTTTGAATATTTAATATTTGGACGTTTGTTCTTGTTCCTTTTCCAGACTATGGATTATCTAGACCTGTTTCTCTGAGCAAAATGTAGCTGCTCGTGCAGCTACAATTTGTAACCGTTAATTACAGCTGGTTCTAGACAAAAGTCTGGTTGCAGATTCTTGTGATTTCTGTCACCTGATTTAGACTGTTACTGGCTTGGTTATAAAGTCTATTCTTGAACAATCCACAAAATTGTAGCTCTTCTTTTTGTTTGTTCACAAAAATAAAGAATTAAACCATGCCTTGAAAATCAGCCTAGCAGTTCCACCAATGTTCTAACGAGCATGTTATCTTGATTTGCAGGTGTGTTCACTGTCTCTGGAATCATAGATTCGTTTGTATACCATGGCCAAAGAGCAATCAAGAAGAAGATGGAAATAGGCAAATTTAACTGAGCCTTAAATGTTGCTTTCCTGTTGCTGCAATTAATTCCATTTCAAGGGCTTAATTTTGAAGAACTCAGCTACAGAGGGCAAGTCTGATCCAAGTTTCAGAAATTGGTGAACCAACATGTCAGTAATGTTTCTCATGGCTTCTGCTCTGGAACTCTCGGCAAACTTGTACAGCATACAAACAATTGCTCAGCAAACTTGCCTTGCCTGCTTGGTCCCTGCAAAAGATACCAACAGGTAAAAAAATCATCTTGTACACCATGTGTTATTTCACTCAGGCAGATGGAAACATTTCAGAGGTGCTCGGTTTTTAAACAATGTAGTCTAAGAGGAAGACATTTTACTTTTGCGAGCTATATGCCTTTGTATCATTGTAAATCTGTGGAAGGGGGTTAAAGCCAGTTTTGAGATTTGTTGTAGGTGCAATTATGGTATTTGTGAAGGATTCCTTTTCTCTAACATTTGTAGCTTTACAAATCAGGTTCGAATTGTAAAGACCATTTCATTAACCCAGGGTTCTCTTTATGTATTGGCTTGACCTGTACAAGCCTAGAAGTCACCAAGTCAATGGCGTTGAATTAGATATTCAAGTTGAGAAGTGACATGTATGACAATAGGATACCATAAAGCATGCTCCTGGGTTCTTATGCTCTTGTTGGCTGGAGTTCAAAAAATTCAGTTCCGGAGCAAGAGTTGAAAACTTGAACTCTGGATGAAGTCCAGGCCACATTATCTCACCGTACTAAATGCTTATTCAGATTTTGTCCTTTTTTTAAGGCAGAACTACCCAAAGGGGTCTCGATATTACACATTAATCCTAGAACAACACATAGCAGCAGCCACTTTTACAGAAAAAAACAGATATAGAATAAAAAATTATAACTAAGTCTTTGGGAACTTCTACAGAACATCAAAGAAGACGACTGGAGCTTCTTCAATGGTGTCGGATCTTGTTGATGGGGCCGAATCCGTGCAGTTCGTCGACGAAGCAAGGTTGAGTGAACAGGACACCAACTCATCGATTTCGCAATGAAAGCAACCGATTCGTTGACATTGCCGCCAAGATTTTGGGCCTTCATCTTAGATACAGAAGTAAAAATCCTTCATCTTAGATACAGAAGTACTCATAACCGGTAGTGATTTTTATTGACAAGAATAATTTATGGGAGCGTCTAATTTTTAATTGATTAAAAATAGTTTTTTTTTCAATCAACGCTTTTAACCCTTGAATCCAGATCCAATGGATACAAAAAGATAAAACTTTTCTATAATCTATATATAACACTAATTAATATAAATAATCTATAAATAAATAAATAATAAAAGAAAGAAAATAAATAAATAACAAAAGCAACAACTCTTTTGGCCGTCGACTGAAACAGAGTCCCGTTTTCAGTCGATTGAACAATAGCATTTTCGATAATTTATTATATGGTTATGCCGACCATACAGTAGTTTTGAGCGCCATATATTTTAGATTTTTTTTTTGAGATAACCATATATTTTAGATTTACTCATGGATACTTGCTTACTGGGCCTAATGGGCCACCGAGCAAGATGCTGCTAGTTCTGGAGTGGAAGGAGTGCGACGTCTGGTGGGCGTTCGATTCTCGTGGACGGTCCATTTGCTCCCGACGTCGATCTGACTTCACTCGTGCAAAGGCAGACGATCTCGTTCCCACCGCCCCTGTCCCCCTTTCCCACCACCCGCCGCCGGTGGCTCTCCTCCAGGCCAGGCCACAGCCATGCAGGGCCGCCGCTACCTGGCGGTCTCCCTGGCCCGAGCCCTGACTCAGGCCCCCTCTCGCTCCATCTCTTCCATCCCGTCGCTCCTCCAAACCCTCGACCCGTCCGCGCCGTCGCCTGCCGCCGCAGGAGCCCCGACCACGGCGGGCAGGCTCGCGGAGCTGCGGCGGCCCAAACATGCTGCAAGCTCTATGATGTTTAACCATTTCACAATCAGGTGTGTTTATCATTGCGCTTTACATCTGCATGTTCTGCAAATGTTTGATACCTACCTTAAGCATCCGCTATCCAGCATTTATAATTCCATCAGAAATGAGAAATTATCTTTGCAGACAAAACTGCTTTAGCATCACTGCCAGTTTTCTTACAGTTCTGATTGGTGACTGCAAACATGGCACTATTTGCACCTCATCTTATTTGACCTTCCATGTGACTGCAAATTAAGAAATTAAATCCATGCGATAACTCATGGGTGATGCTCTTTTATTTGCAAATTTGACTGTTGGTACATACATATGATATTTACAACCTGTTTCTTGAGACACTATTTGACACATTATACGCACCTAGTATATCTTGATTGGTGCCAGATTGTCATGTAAATATGTGAGAGAGTTGAGTTCCAGCACACTTCTTTTCTGAACGTTTGATGATGGTACATTTAATTGTCATATTTAGATTTATCAGTAATTCCTACAAATCATATATGTAACTAATGACCACATAGATGTGTACTCATCATTATTTTTGGATCTGTTGCTTTTAATGGGAAATAGAAGTTGAAGATCACCTTATAGGTTGAATTTAATATCCCTCTGAAGACAATGTAGAGGTAGACAGTAGACTCGACACATAGACCACAATGATTTGATTGTATTTTGGCTGGGATGGCTGACATAGGATATTTCATTAGACATGAATAGTTTCTGATACTTCCTTCTGATGACCCACATTCTGGTTTATAGATATAAGGAAACACAAAACAATCATGTCCAATTTCCAACTTACAAATCGTTGATCCCATTGATTAACTTATGGATGACAAAGCAATGTAGCATATCTTTTCCTTTGTGTACTCATAGAGAGTTTATGCAACCACACAAATAAATTCATATTTCTCAGGTTACCTCATCACATTCTATGGGTGTGCTTTTTTAATTTTTTCCTTTTTCCTGTCTTTTGAAACAATTCATGTTGTGGCCTTGAAGTTTATGTATCGTTTTGCCATGATTCATGTTACTATTACTTTTTTTAGATCTTATATGTCCGGTGACTATACCGTCTTTTTTATAGGAATTTCCATGCAGGTGTTTATATGTTAGCATGGAGTCGGAAAAGGGAGGACATTGTTGGGCTAAAAGCACCTAAAAAGGAGAAGCGAGTGAAGAAAGAAACTAAAACCCAACCTCCTGTAGAAGCACCATATGTGGCACCAAAACCAAAGATAGCTAATAAATCAATGCCTGATAAAACTGTTGAGATTTTTGATGGGATGACATTGCTTGAACTTTCTAAACGAACTGGTGCATATATTAGTGCGCTTCAAGGCGTACTCGCAGATCTTGGTGAAAAGGTTGAATCAGAGTTTGATTCCATCAGCATTGATCTTGCAGAATTGATTGCTATGGTATGTATTAATTTTATTTTCGTTTAACCTGGTACTATTCTTACCATTTATTTTCTTGAGGCATACTAGAAGAGTTATTCATTGATATTTCATTCCTTGTATTCAGTTACGTCCTGTGCTCTATCATGACTCAGTGGGATGATAGCAAAGGGATTTTGTTTCCTCATTTAAAAAAAAAAAAAATAAGCGCAGCAAGGGAAACCCCTGCTGGGGTAGTATTATATTAATATAGGAATCAAAACAAAGTAGTCTCATGCATAGGATTAATATCCTAGAGATACAAAGCAAAGGAAAAACTCTACATGTGATGTATCTATACAAGTCAATTGTAGGGTGGCTTCTTCTATGATTTTTTTTTCAGCCTTTGAAGGATGGTCTTATATTACATTTATATCCACTGCAAATTCGATTCTTTCGAAATGCAAATTGATCAATAACATTGGTTATACTAATAACCATGCTTCATCTCTGTTATATTACAATCTATTTTCTATCTACAACAGTTTTCGTTACGTCATAAATTTATTCTTTCAAACATTAAAAATGTGGCAGATTCACTGTGATAATGGTAGCTGCAAATATGGAAATGAAAGGTCCCATGAGTTTTTTCCCACACTAACTGTTTTCTAAAGATCTACTTCTCTATCAATATCTCCCTCATCTGGATATTTTCCTATTATTATGAATTTTTGTTGCAAGTTTACCAACATGAAATGTTCAAGCATCTCAAAAAATTATTTTTGTATGATATGAACCCATGTGCTTCATGTTTCTTCTCCAGGAACTTGGTGTTAATACCCGAAGAATGCATACTGGTGTAGGCATGATGGAATCACGTCCTGCTGTTGTTACAGTAATGGGCCATGTTGACCATGGGAAAACATCGCTTCTGGATGCTCTACGTCAAACATCTGTTGCAGCAAAGGAAGCTGGCGGTATCACTCAGCATATAGGTGCCTTTGTTGTTGAAATGCCATCAGGGGCATCCATCACATTTCTTGATACTCCAGGACATGCTGCCTTCAGTGCTATGCGAGCTAGAGGTGCTGCTGTAACGGATATTGTAGTGCTTGTGGTTGCAGCCGATGATGGTGTAATGCCACAGACACTTGAAGCTATGTCTCATGCAAAAGCAGCAAATGTTCCCATTGTAGTTGCTATAAACAAATGTGATAAATCTGGTGCTGACCCTGAGAGGGTAAGAATCCAGCTTGGTTCAGAAGGCTTGCTTTTGGAAGATATGGGTGGGGATGTGCAAGTTATTGAAATCTCTGCAGTAGCAAAATCTGGTTTGGACAAATTGGAAGAGGCTTTGTTCCTTCAAGCTGAGATGATGGACCTGAAAGCCAGAATTGATGGGCCAGCTCAGGCCTTTGTAGTGGAGGCAAGGGTGGACAGGGGTCGGGGCCCACTGGCAACTGCTATAGTCAAGTCTGGTACATTAGTCAGTGGGCAACACATTGTTGTGGGAGCAGAGTGGGGAAGAATTAGGTCTCTTAGAGACACAGCAGGCAACATAACAGAGTCTGCAAAACCTGCTATGCCTATTGAGATTGAAGGGCTAAGGGGCCTTCCAATGGCTGGGGATGATGTTGTGGTTGTTGATTCGGAGGAAAGGGCAAGAATGCTTAGTCAAGGGCGGAAGAAAAAGCAGGAGAAAGATAGGCTTCGAAAGATTGATGAAAATATGCCAGATGATGCAGATATTGCAGAAGATGGGACTCCTGAAAGAGTTGAAATGCCTATTATTGTCAAAGCTGATGTACAAGGCAGCGTTCAAGCTGTTACAGATGCATTGCGAAGTCTTAATAGTGCACAGGTATTTTCTCATGCAGATTTGGTGCCTTATTGTTCTTTTGAAGTTAGTGTCACACAATATAAGACTATGCAGCTTTTAGAGTCATGCAGTATGAAAACTTGCAGTTTTAGAATAACTCCCAAAATTTCAAGAGAGAAGAATTCCCTAGTTTCTCCTAGATGGTCTAGTTTATCCCAGAGGAAAAAGAGAGTCCCAAGTGTCAAATGTGATCCTCTTGGTGAATATTAGGTTTCCCTTATTCCATTTTTCCCGTCAAGCATGTCATTTAATGCATAATATTGTCCTCTGCAGGTGTTCGTAAATGTTGTTCATGTTGGCGTTGGCCCAATAAGTCAGCATGATATTGATCTAGCACAAGCATGCGGGGCATATATAGTTGGCTTCAACATTCGCACTCCACCTATTGCGATCACTCAAGCAGCAACAAGGGCCAACTTAAAGGTACCATTTCTATTAATTATTACTGCTTTAGTGTCAGTCATGAACATTACTTTAGAGATCTTCTTTCTTGGATTTTCATGCTAGTAGAGAGTTTGAAAAGCATTGCTGCATGAACTTTCCATTTTGAGTATGTGCAGAAATGCTGGGTCTTAATCCATCCAGTTTTTCCTAGTGAACCTTTACATTTATCAGAGAAGTTATATGGAATCATTCAAGAGCATGCTATTAAGATATTTTGGTTCTGGGAGGAATTGTGGATATGACTGCCATTGTATTTGATTGGATTGAATATGGTAAATCTGTAGATTCACAATAATCAAGTACGGCATATGCCACATAATTGATTTGTGGATGTACAACAGCTTGTTCCCTTGTGGGATATGGAAGTTGATATTTACCCTTTCTGTTGTGACATAACTTCAGTCCTTATGGAAATTGCTTGCTAAAAGGTTCCTTTCCTTTGCTTCAACAGCTCATTCACACGTTCAAACATTAAACTTGAGTCTTCCCCTGAATATGTCCAATACATAAGGAAGCAATTGTATCTCTGTTGAAGTATTGCAGAACTAATTTGCCATTGTTGGTCACATCCGAGTTATTATATTGAGCGTTATGATATATGACACATTATAACTCAACTTGCCAAAGTATCCTTTGCCATGAATATTCTCAATCTCAATTGATAGCTGACTCGATATTGTTTTTCTTTAGATTTTGCAGCACAAAATTATCTATCATCTCCTGGAGGAAATGGGAAGACTTATTGTCGAGAAGGCACCAGGGACTGCTGAAACTCAGATTTCAGGAGAGGCCGAGGTTCTGAACATATTTGAACTTAAAGGGCGCAGCAAGTCAAAAGGACCAGACATTAAAATTGCTGGCTGCCGCATTACTGATGGTCACTTCAGCAAATCTGGGACCATGAGACTGTTGAGAAGTGGAGAAACAGTCTTTGAGGGTCCATGTGCGTCCCTGAAGCGGGAGAAGCAGGATGCAGAGACAGTAGACAAGGGTAACGACTGTGGACTGGTGATACAGGATTGTGATGATTTCCAGGTAGGCGATGTAATCCAGTGTTTGGAGCAGGTGATTAGGAAGCCCAAGTTCATATCAACGCAAAGTGGTTCGGTTCGGATTGAATGCTAATAGAATTTTTTTGTTTCCGGCTGACATTGTTCCATTTCCAATTAATTCAGCCAGCTGTGCTGAACTGACCAATGTTCCAGAGTGCGACCAACACCCTTTTTGATATGAGACACGCCTATGACCAAATTAGTGCATTCTGGTGTTTTTGTAGCATTGTGTCATCCACTTGAGGAAGATCAGTTAAAAAAACATGTAAAACATGAACCTCACGTTTAAAGAAAACTGTCATAAAGTATCTGTTTTCGTTTTTTGTTTTCGTGTATCGAGTATCGAGAGTTCAGGCTCCCTCACGGCTTCCCTATTCTTCTCCCCTAGCTGCCGCCGCGGCTCCCCGGCGAGCGGCCGCCCTTGCCTCAAATACAGACAACGACCTTCGCCTACCCGGACCCGATACCTCGGGAAACTTAAGGTCACGCGACCAAGTGCTACCCCTCGCGTGTCAATCTAGTCGGTGGCAGAGTGGAGGCGCGGCCGCTGGTGCCAGAGGAATGGTGTGGCGGATGCTGCGAAGGAAGATAACTCCGAACCCGCCACACCATTCCGCTGGCGAGCATACTCTTATAAAGATCGATAATCCATGTCTTCCTATAATAAGTTTCGTAGCAGCAATATTGATGCCACAGGATATCCACACGGGCCTTATGAATTTGACTTTCCGTATAGATCGTGGCGGGGGAATGAAACACTGTTCCAATGGGACGATCGGAAAGCTGGCTCGTAAGTTTATCTTAGCCATGTGATGATGTGAACTCGTTTGAGTATAGTCGAGTTTAACTGTGCATTAGCTGACGGTGCCTTTTACGGGCCCAAAAACGTCTTCAGCGGTTTCCGCTTTCATTGGATCGTCTTCGACGTCCGCACCAAACAAACGAGATTTCCATCTCGTCGACTGACTCCTACCCCCCACCGCTCCTGTCCCCCTTTCCCACCACCCGCCGCCGGTGGCTCGCCTCCAGGCCAGGCCACAGTCATGCAGGGCCGCCGCTACCTGGCGGTCTCCCTGGCCCGAGCCCTGACCCAGGCCCCCTCTCGCTCCATCTCCTCCACCCCGTCGCTCCTCCAAACCCTCGACCCGTCCGCGCCCTCGCCTGCCGCCGCAGGAGCCCCACCCACGGCGGGCCGGCTCGCGGAGCTGCGGCGGAAGCTGCAGGAGGACACGCCGTCGCTGGGAGACTTCGCGTACTCGGTGGAGGTGGGGACACGGAAGCGCCCGCTGCCCAAGCCCAAGTGGATGAAGGAGACGATCCCCGGCGGCGCCAAGTACGCGGCCATCAAGGCCAAGCTGCGGGAGCTGAAGCTGCACACCGTATGCGAGGAGGCGAAATGCCCCAACCTCGGCGAGTGCTGGTCCGGAGGCGAGACCGGCACCGCCACGGCCACAATCATGATCCTAGGGGACACCTGCACGCGCGGCTGCAGGTAATTCATCCGTCGTGTTCGTTTCTACTGACTGTATTAGGTATACTTGATAACTTCTTAGAACGTTTAGGCTGTGCAGTTCAAGAATTAATTCAGAGTTTAGATTTTTTTAGATAATGTTAGAATGTTGTATTCACTTCTCTCATGCTAGACATTGAGACTACATGTTGTAGTTTTTTTTTCCACACTAGCTTCATTTAGTTCAGTTGCTTACAGATTTGGTCAGTTCTTCTACTCTGTTCTTGATTAGTTAATCTGGGAACCTGTTGTTTGATGCAACAAATGTAAGCAATATAAAAAATTGTGAACACATAAAATGCAGTTAGTTCTATTTTGGGGAGAAATTAGTAAGAAGGGATCCCTGACCATGTAAAGAGAAGTAGGAGTATACCAAACATGACATTGGAGTAATCTTGGAAGACTGAAGAAAGACTTGGAGGATTGGAATATCATCAAAGAGCTTGTGTGGAAATTAGAAATCCACTTGTCAGAACCATGTCTTAAGCTGTTGGTTTCTGTTGACCATTTTAATTCACTACATCATCTATTGCTTTAGCTTATGCTTTTGTTTCTTTTCATTTAATATTTTTTTGCTAGTTCTTGTAGGTTTCATCTCTAGCCTGCCACATCTTGCGTGGGGACTAAAAACATTTTGTTGTTGGTGATAATGATTTCAACTTGAAAGAATTATGTTGAAGCTCTGCTTGTTCTGTTATGCGTACAATGTCCCTTTTCAGGGGACCTGCAGATATTGTTGTCTAGTCTTAGAATTTTACCTGCTTCATCAATAGTTAGTTTGATGATATTCTGTATGAAAATGATACGATTTCTTTGCTGTTTTTCTTGTCAATTTTTTCCATGGGTGTGCTTGTGATTTTCAGATGTTGCAACCTACTTTGCTGTGATGTAAGATTTAATTTGAGAAGTTAACAATTTGCAGATTCTGTAATGTCAAGACATCTCGAACTCCCCCTCCACCAGATCCTGATGAGCCTTCCAATGTTGCTCAAGCTATTGCCTCATGGGGCCTTGAATATATAGTCATTACAAGTGTTGACAGGGATGATTTGCCTGATCAGGGGAGTGGTCACTTTGCTGAAACAGTACAGAGGTTGAAAACTCTGAAGCCGGAAATGCTGATTGAAGCACTTGGTAAGAAGCATTTTCCTCGCCATATTGCTTGGTTACTCAGCATAAAGTAGGTCATATATCCTCTTTCAAATCACTGTATTAGCCATTTCATATCTTCTACCCTCATACGACATATTTTGCAGTACCTGATTTTCGTGGAGATCCAAGTTGTGTAGAAAAGGTTGCTACGTCTGGACTGCATGTTTTTGCACACAATATTGAAACAGTGGAAGAGCTTCAGAGAAGTGTTCGAGACCATCGGGCAAATTTTAAACAGTCTATAGATGTTCTGAAAATGGCAAAAGAGTATGCTCCTCCAGGTACCCTTACAAAGACATCAATAATGTTGGGTTGTGGAGAGACTCCAGATCAGGTGATTAGCACCATGGAGAAAGTGCGGGCTGCTGGCGTTGATGTTATAACATTTGGTCAGTACATGAGGCCGTCCAAACGTCATATGCCTGTTTCTGAGTATGTTACACCTGAAGCTTTTGACAAGTATCGAGTCCTTGGTGAAGAAATGGTACGTCCATCTGTCCTACATGTCTCCTTTAGCTTTATTACATAACACAAAACATTTTAGCCAACCATATGTCCATGGTGCATCTTACACATGGGTAACCTATTATTAAAATTTTAACAACAACTGAATTCAAATTTTATGTTAAAAAAAGATTCTAGATCCTAACTTCTTTTATGGAGTAGTAGACCTGCTTGTTTGGCAGTGAGTAATATTTCCTGCACAAAGATAGAAACATGGATTTTACAATGGAAACCCGATCTTAGCTGTGCAAGATAGATGAAGATCAAGAAACTTGCATTTTTCATGAATTTTGCAGCAGTTCTTGATCTGCATCATTTAAATCTTTTTGTTCCCATAACCCTTCTCACTGATAATGAGTCATAACCACATTGGTTGTATTGAGCTATGATGTTGCTGACAAAATGCTGTTGTCGTAATTCTTAAATGGCAGGGATTCCGTTATGTTGCTTCTGGGCCAATGGTTCGATCTTCCTACAAAGCTGGTGAATTCTACATCAAAGCTATGATCGAAGCTGATCGAGCAAAAACATCAGACTTAAGTTCATAATTAACACCTCAGTTCCTTGATATTGTTACACTGCAAATAAGCTCCTCAGTGTTCCCTAGCTGGAAGGACCTGTTGATTACTGTATTGCTACCACATTCATTTTGTTAATCTGTGATGGTTCCAATTTGCTATTTCTGTGTTACTCCGTGCTCCGAATCAAGATAAAGCACACCACATTTTGATGTAACAATATGTAATAGTGTAATATGTTTAGGCCATCACCTTCTGTGTATTTTGCTTGTACATAAAGAAAAGCTTGGACAAATTGTCATCCATCGATGCAATCATCTAATCTGCTAGAGATGATCCTACCAACAGCGCACTAGAGCACTCTTGGTCTCTTTCTGGACAGGGACCATGTTACTGTCGTTTCATTCCTCTCCATATCGACCTTTTCAAGTCAACCAGGTCCCCTCCTTTATGTGGTCAACTGGAGAAATCGTATCTAGCTAGGCATATAACTGAATGCTGAGGAGGGGGAAATGACACCTCTGTGAACGTTGATTCATCACATCGACCGGTGCCTTTCCTGAAAAAAGGAGCTGACCAACCTTGCAATAATGCTAGTTTTGTTGGCGCCATTATTAAGGAATTGTCAACATCCTATTCGTTCTCCATTTTCATGCTCCACCATTTTCTGAATCCACTGCAGCAGTGGGTTTTGATTTGGTCAACCGAGCACTAGAATTCTGGACTTGCGGTCTCGCATATGCGGCTTCCCTGTAGCTGCCTCCATCCTCCATCCTACAAGGCACAAAAGCTTCTGGAGTTTCTATTAAACAAATCACCCGTACTCCCCACACAATTTAGCAACACCCAAAGGAAAAAAAATCTGCAAAACTAATCTAAAATAACTGGTCTTCTAGTAAAGTACATACGAGTGACCACATCGATCCGAGCTGTACAGCATGCAGCGTCGTCAGTCCTGATCTAGTTATCCGAACGAGGCTCTACTTGCACTTGGACCGTGCAGTGTTCACCAAAGCGTGCAATATAAAACTGAACGATTAGCTAGTAGTGCAGGTTGTTGTCAAGTACAGAGTGCATGTGTTTCAAGTGCAAGAAAACCGTGTCCCTGGCTGCTGCTTCGTCAAACCTATTGTTAACCATATCGGCGTGGCCATTCGACGGATGATCGCGTCCTTATCTCTCTGCATGCCCATGAATTGGCGCCGCCACTCTTGAGCGTCCTGTATGGCCAAAGCCAGGCCACCCTTGACGCGCCCAAGGGATCAGCTTCAAAGCCACTTGGAATCTGGAAAGTCGAAGCGCAGAGCCCACTAGTCTCGCTAGATCGGTCCCTCGAGAAAGCGGGGGCCGTTTTGATTCAACGAGCACGAAGCACTTACTTGTTTTCATCTTCCTATATATATGTAGCTGCCTGCACATGCAAGTACACTAGACAACTCTTCCTCTATATTCTCACGACTCACGAGACTACAGCGACAGAAGCTGAGTGGGCAAGGCTTATTAGATTGAGTGCGCGCTATCGTTGCAAGGAGTGCAAGCAATAAGCACGCGTTCATGGCGGGCTTGTGGACTCAGCCGAGCCTCGAGTTCGGCGTCAAGGTGGTCAGGGTCGCCGGCCTGGACCTGGAACGCGGCGGCACCGTGTTCGTGCGGTACTCCGTCCCGGCCGGCGACGGGACGCGGCGGCTCCGCGTGGACACGCGGGAGGTCCCCTGCGGCGGCGGCGGCGGCGGGGAAGCGTTCTGGGGCGAGCTCGCGCGCTTCGAGCGCTGGGGGCCCGGCGCAGCCGCGGGGTCAGAGACGGCGGCGCCAGGAGGGGGCGACATCGTGTTCGAGCTGCGGTGGAGGCCGCCACCGTCGTCGTCGTCCGGGCTGGCGGCGTTGCTTGGGATGAACAGCAAAGGGAGACGACCGCCGTCGCGGGTGCTGGCGCGCGCGGAGATCGCGTGGCATGACGTGGCCGCGTCGAAGCCGGCGGCGGAGCGGTGGCTGACGCTCTCGCCGGCGGGCCGCGAGCTGAGCGGGCGCAAGGCGCCCAAGCTGCTGGTCGAGGTCGACGTCATCCGCGCCGCCGTCGCCGGCGGTGAGCTTAAAGCGACGGGAAGGAAAGCCAGCGGCGTGGACACGTGTTGCAGTGCGGGCGAGTACTGCGGCCAGTGCGGGTGGGTCGGGAACGAGGAGGACATGTTCCTTGCAGCGACGTTCAGCCAGTAGCACGCAGTAGATGAGAATTACAGCCATAACTCTGAAACCAAATTTGCAAGGCCAAGGGTCAAATGTCGAAGCTGTGTACAACTGGCTTAATTTTGAAACTGCTATACGCTGGTGACTATAATTTATTGTGTTTGTGTACAGATTTACTAGTTTTCAATTAACTGAGATTTCGCATTGGTTCAGTCATACATTTGGAACAATAAAAATTATATTGTTAAAACAATGAAAATGTAGTGCAAGAACAATGGAACCGCTCGAACAATTTGTTACTATGTGGAAAAAATTTATTTTTTATAGAACATTTGTTTTGATACAAGTGGATGAAAAATTTACTCCCTCCGTTCTTAAATTGTTGTCGTCATTGACTTTTTTAGTTAATTTTGACCATTCATCTTATTTAAAATATTTTAAGTTTTTTTTGAGAATTTAAAATATTTTAAATAATATCATATATATTGTCATAGTTTATTTTATTATCAAAAAAAATCAAAGCATAACTTAAAATTTTACATATTTGAAATAATATTTTGAATAAGATGAATGATCAAAGTTGACTAAAATAATCAACAACGACAACAATTTAAGAATAAAGGGAGTAATTGATTGGATCAACATCTAAGACTGTAGTTGAATGAAAAATTTCAGTCAACTGATATGGAGACATCTCCATTATTTAAGGCAAATGCATGCATTTACTGTAGTTGAATGGTTGGTGGTACAACGGTCATTGAGTTTTATTTTAAAACAGAAGAAGTCTTATTTATCCCTTAAACTCTTAGCAGTGTTTGATTTTCCTCCCGTAAAACCAGATATTCGTCCTTCTACAAAGCTACAACTACAACTATCGAAATCCGTTTCAAACTGTTGAACCACAAATATGACTCCTTTCTTTTGAAAGGGTATAGTCATGGATCTTGAAATTGGGCCTCTTTGGCAACTGTCGGCTTTGGAACGGCCCGCAAGACAGTGCAAGTTTTGCTGGATCTGTAGACCTTTGAGCTGGAGCAGATAAAGGCCTGTTTTCGCCAATGTTTTGCTGGATAAACCCACTGGCCTGCTGAAGCCGCTGGGGGCGGAGTGGATTCACCCAAGTTCTTGCGACATCGGAGAAGCGAGCGGCCCATCGAGCTAAGCTGACTTCGGCGGGACCTCTCTGAAGTAGTCCTCGATCAGCGCGGAGTGTGTGCACCCTGCACCCTGCACCCTGATCCTCTTTCTTTAGCTTGTTTATCTTTTTTTTTTCTTTTTGCGATGAGGCTCTTTAGCTTGCATTTGATTGCACCAAAAATTGCGTATACTTATGTTTGGTTTGATAAGCCAATTGATCTAACGTGAAACGATAATATATGATATTATTTTGAGTTCCGATGGATTGACTCAAATTTGCTAAACAAGGATAATGTTTTCTCCACCCAAACTTAAAAACAAAGGAGTGAAATAAACCATGATCACCCAGACACCATCAAAACAAATCTCTACCTGAATTAGGATTTCAATGTGTTATCATTGCTATGTGAAACAAGTTAGAGGCCCAACAGCCTCCCATCAGGTCTCTTTTTCGCGATTAGGCAGATGGGTCCATTAGATTTCTAAACCTGTGATCGAAGTCCAAGATGGGCCTCTTCGCAAAAAAGAGACCTAATGGCTTGATTTCTAAAAGGAGCATGGCTTGATTTCTATTTGCTCTAAATATTATCTGAAGAGTACGATTGAACACCAAATCCAACATTAGATTCAGCAATCTGCAGCGCTGAGACAATCAGAGGCCGGCGGTGAATGGGTCGGCGCCGCCCTGCTGAGTGTGGAAACACTCACCGCATCTTCACGGCCGTGACAAACCAAAGCGAAAGCGAAATTTTGACATGTAGATGTTAAATATGTATTATCTAGACCATATGTTCTATATTAAGATTGATAAAATCTTGTTTTTATATAGACTTCATCATATGATCTTTGAATTATAGTATATCCAACACGAATCTCGAAATGCTATGAGGACTTTCTCCGTGACAGACACCAGCCGATGATGCGGGACGTAGCGGGGAGTGAATGCATGCGTGGACGCCGGCCCCTCGCGTAAAGACACAACGTGAAGTACGCATGCTCACGTAACAGTGTGAGCTGCCGGCCGTTTATCTTCCCATTTAACAACATATCTTAATTTTTAACGAGATCTTGCTAAGATTCACCTGCTCCCAGTAAGTACAGGCATCGAGATTTGTTTATGGTTGATGCCATCAGATGCCAACTTGCTCCAAGCTAGGGGCCTGGTCCCTGTCTCGGCTGAACCACGTGCGAAATTGCTTTAAAAACTTGGATTCTTTAGGTTATCATTAGCGATAGATGCTAGGTAGATGCCCCCTATCATGCACGCTTAGCGGAATAACTATATATAGTTTAATCATGGACGACATCGACACATGCATATAGTTTTTGTTTAGCATAGTAGTTGAATTAATTTGTCGCCGTTGCCACCCCGATCGATGTGATAAGAAACGTCTTGATCCCAGAACAAGATGCTTTTGCTGCCTTCATCACCATGCGTCCTGATCTTAGGCTCTACGTGGGCCCCGCTTCGGGTGTTTCCGTGTTTGCATTACACAAACTGAGATGTCAGCAAGCTGTCACGTCAAATTATTGGCAAGGTCGTGCATGCAACACGAGCAGCGGAAAAAGCTTTTATAGTTTAGGAAAATAATTTATTCACACCAGAAATGGATCTCAGTCTCCAGCGCAAGCATGATATGTCCCGATAATAGAATTGGTCTTATGACCGACCGGAATTGGTCTTATGACTCACTGGTGGTTCATTAGATTACCCCAATAGGTATTGTCATCTAGCTATGCTAACTCTGCTCCCGAAAATGGCAGGTCGCAGGTCGCATTCCTGGTGAACAACTAATCAGATGAGCGCGCGCATATCTCACGCTAATTTCTATTCTCTGTCTTAAAATAATTAATATTTTAACTTTGAACACAGAAATTAAGAAGAAGAAAAAGATTGATGCATAGACAACGAGGTATAGTGATAAAAACAGAAATGAATTAAAAAGAGAGAAATGTGGATTAGGATCGAGAATGACATTCCCTTCGTTCCAAAATATAATTGTTCTATGTTATGAGAGTGGGTGTCCAGTTTCATGATATCTCTCATATATCTAGATAGTTCTGTAACCAAATTCATTAGCGATGTTATGCATCTAAATTAACTCTAAAAATACTTATATATTAAGACAAATAAAGTAATTATTTTGAGAAACTGAAGATGATCAAATCGGCAATTACTTTAGGACAGAGGGTGTACACCTCATCCAAAAAAGAAGCTCTCAGGATATATGTACTTGCACATGTCAGCCAGGATTTGATGCATCTGACACGGACATAAAATACTACTGCAGTATCGTCGTGTGATTCACATCCTCACTGTAAACAAATTTCAAGCCAACATGAGCTATTGCTTTAGTTTGTTTCGTCGGGTTACTTGGAGTTGAATACTTGTGTGCATTTGCCAACTTGCAGGATCCCGTCTGACCACTCAAGCGAAGAGAGACATTTCTGGCTCTTTAGGGTCGTGATAGATCACTGCTGGAAAGATCCAGGTAAAGCTTAACGTAGCCTGTGCCGCGACACACCAAAGTAGCTGGTACTTGAAGTATGGAAAATTTACCAATCCTGTAAAACCTTTTCAGAATAAACAGGAAATGCTCTGGCTCGTCACGAGCCGAACCGATCAAGACAACAAGACAAAACTAAGCCTAAAGTGAACCAACTCAGCTTGTGAACTATAGTAGTACTTCAAGTTAGACGTTGGCAATGGCAGATGTGTTCTTTTGGTCTGAAGTAGCGGTGAATATATTAGCTTCCTTCCATTTCCGGCATGTCTTCGGTTGTATTAATTATTTCTCATAAGAAAATTGTAGAAGCACATATTGTACGTGCTTACCGCATACTACTTCTCATACTTAAGAAGGACGTCCAATAATCTCGAAACACATATTCATCTGTATATGACTTGGGCATAAAATACTTCTCATAATATATGTATTATAATTCGTTTGATCTGCATGGGAAATCTAACATTTCTAGCTAGAAGCAATCCCACACTTTTTTTCATGCTTAAGTCAACGCTTCAAAATTGAAGTTCATCGCAAGCATTCACAATATCAAACACAACATACTCACTCGGGCAGTCAAGTCAGCTTTGATGTGGGGGTTGGCTGGAGCTAGGGACCTAATCAAGTTTCAGGAGAGCTGAGAAAATGTTTTTTAAGGAGGAGGCTTGCTGATCACCTGTGTTCTGTTTTTTTTTTCTCTCATAGCCCTTGTGCCGTCTTTCTCTAGCATGTGTGCCTGTGTGCCCGAAAGGCTTCCCGGCCTGTATGTTATTTTCTTTTTTCTTTTTGTCTGGCCTTTGCACCAATGGGTTTTCTTATACTTTGTAGGCATCTCTGGTGTCTTTCTTCTCTCACTAATTTAATCGTCCACATGTTTATATGGCTTTCGAAAGAAAAACTTCTCTTGAAAGTCATGCTAAACACAAGAGGTTTGCTACAAAGAAAAATCATGGCTGTAGAATTGTACAATTGTGAGCTCTGTATCCGAAAACGTGAAGAAACTCTTCAACACCTCTTCCTATGCTGCAGCCTTGCCGGGAACTGTTGGGCTTCGATTGGTATTCACCTCACTAGAAAGGAGGCAACCGTTACAAGCTTTTAACATCAAGAAGAAGTTGAATGTCAAGTTTTATATGGAAACCATTCTTTTGATGGCTTGGAACATGTGGACCATGAAAACTGACTAGTTGTTTAACAATGTGGATTCCATAGTTTTTCAAGATGGTGCTTTGCACGTTTCATATTAAGGAAGTGGATCCCATAGTGGAAGAATGCAAAAGGAAGTTTGTCAAGGAGTACAGCCTATTGTTGCGTCGGGCTAAAAAGAACTGTTCCCGTGATATTCATTCATGCTAGAATAAATTTCCTAATTTTGTTCTTTTTATTCATAGATTTTATAAAGGTTGTCTCAAGTTCTCTCAATGCATGGAAGGACGACACTTCTTCTTAAACGGGACACCCCCATGCAACAGCTGTCAAAAGCGCAACGCGTTCTCCTCCTGACAAAAAACACTTTCGCTGCTTTGGTTCCCACATGCCACATCGTGGTATGCCCATCGATCTCACCTAGGTCAGCGCTGTGCATTGGTGTAGCGACAGAATATGAAGTGATACCGCAGGTTCCCATGCTACCTGAGGTAACCAAATATGAATCTAAAATTCTAAAAAATATAGATAGGATATATATTAATTATTTTGTCTTGTAAATTTGAGGTGCAATGAATAGCTATGTAAGAAAAACCAAAAAGGAGAATAAGTGGTTGCGTGTTTGATACAAATAGTTGCAACATGTACTGTTCATAGGCCAATTTTATTCTTCATTTCTCATTGCACAAGTATGAATTGCATGCCAAATTTTGCATAATAGTAGTATCCATCTATATTTTTGTTAGAATCTGTGATGCACTTTTGAAGAATAATTGTAAATAGTAATACATGATGCATAATCCTGGCATCGCGATGCATCTCTCTAGCTTCTGCAATGCCATGTCGTTGAGATGCGTCGAGCCACCGTTAAATCGAGTGGCGCCTTGTCATAGCAGAGATATGTAAGACCATTTGTTGAGCAACATCAGTTTTCTTATATTCACTCAAAGAAAACAAAGTTCTTATTTACCATCATAATTTTGTCTCAACTGTTATTTATCATTGCAAAAGTTTTATTCTTTTTATAACATTATGTATAATTTCTTGCCTTTAGTTATTCATGTCACCGTATTTTACTACTATTTTTTTAAAAAATGACCAAAATACCCTCTTCTTTTTTTTTTTTTGCAATGAAAATACCCTCATCCTCAATCCTTGGGTTTGGGTGTCAGCCACCACAACGGTAAAAAGGGCTTTGCCGTGTGCCGCCCTTTTTACACACGGCGATGTGTTCGCCGTAGGTGGCATACGGCGAAGCCCCGACGACGACTAAGGTAGATGACAAAGGTCGCTTCGCCGTGTGCTTTTTATCGAGCACATGACAAAGGTTTTTTGCCGTGTGCTGAAGGGGGCACACGGCGAAGTTCTTGACTTCGCTGGGTGACATATCTTGGGCACACGGCAAAGGAAATATGAAAAAAAATATATATAATTATCCATTTTTATCTATAATATATTATAAAAATAGTCTAGTACACATGCTTTATTCTCTTATAGGTTTACATATTCGATCACAAATACATATAATCATATATTCGATCAATGCAATCAAATGGTTTACATATTCGATCACAAATGCGACGGGGAGGGCGGCGGGCGTGCTGTGGTCGGGAGGGCGTCGGGGAGGCCGATGGTGGCGCTATGGCAGAGAGCTCGAGGGAGAGTGAGTGAGGGGGAGAGTAGTCGGGGAGAGTCGCGAATGGTTAAGTGTCAATCCAGATTTTGCCGTGTGCCAAGATCCAGGGCACACGGTGAACTCTGTGTTCACAGTGTGCCAAAATCCAAGGCACACGGCGAACAGGCTCTTCGTCGTGTGCCCACCTCCTTGGCACACGGCGAGGCAGTCTACTTTAATTCAAAAAATGATATATTTTAAGTAAATATATTAAAATTATTAAATAATTTTGAAAAAATATCTAAAATAAAAGTGAATTATTTTTTTCTTGCTTATTGTCTATAAAAAATTTTTATAGCAAAATCCTAATTCCAATGTTATTGCATCTACAAACTTATGAACAACTTCTTTAATCCTTATAGAACTTCTGATGAGAGACTTGAGTTCGTAAGCATGGTACATCATAAAATTTGTAAAACCATCTTAACTATTTACTATAGACTCTGTGTATGATTCGATGTTATAACAACCGATGTCATGAATTTCTGACTTCGTTTGAATTTAATAGAATTTAAAAACTACCTCACCACACGTTTGTGGTAATGTTTCTTCAATATGGATTTCGAAATTTGATTTGAACTACTGGATATGGTGTTACATGGGTTCAAATATCGTGAATATCATTTTTTGACTTCCATTATTCTATTATTCTATGCACTTCCAATTCAAAATTGACTTATAGGTAAAAAATCTTGTAAATAAAATAAATTCACAAAAAATAGTAAATAGTGCTAAAATGACCCAAGTTGGAAAATAGAGTAATAATTAATGCATGTATGTTTTACAAAAAGTTACAGAGTGTAATAAAAATTCTTTTTCCTGGCTTCACCATGTGCCAAGAGAAAACACATGGCGAAGAGACCTTTTCGTCGTGTGCCAAGGAAAAACGTAACACATGACGAAGGAGCTTGTTTGCCGTGTGCCACATTGTTGGACACACGGCGAAGTTGTAATATGCCGTGTGCCGGTTTTTCGCCGTGTGCCAGGAGATTTGCACACGGCGAAGGCCCCTTTCACCGTGTGTCCGTGAAAATGCGTACCGCAAAATTTTGGGCACACGACGAATTTTCATTTTCCGGTAGTGCACTATGGCAGTGTACGAGCGAACTTGCCTGACGCCGCAAGTCCTGGCGGCTGCACGTCCCCACTGCCATTAGTGGGTGAGTTTGGTCAGGCGTGGCGAGCCCCTGCCATCATGGGGAGAAGAACATAAGACGGGAGGAGAGAAAAGAATGTATATGAACATTTAGATGGTTTCATATGTTAATTATTATTTGACTTGGCAACAATTACATAAAGTTAAGAAATTGTAAGCCAATAACAAATTTTAACGATAAACACTTCAGCAATGGTAATAAGAGATCAAAACGAATTACAATGACATTGAAGAAATTATTAAACAAAATCACACGATGTGTTTTACTCGAACTGAATATATTGAATATAGCCAACCTGCAGGTCAGCAACTATGGTCATCATGTCCATGAGTGATATTTTGGATCTCTACTGAGTATCGAGGAACTGCTCCCACAGGAAGTTATATTATTATTCTCGGCTACCTAGATCTATATATCTCTCAAAATTTAGGTGTCGTCCGTTACTCCCATATATGCATTATGGGAACTATGCTGATTGAGATTGACCCTCAAGTACGTGTCAGTGGACTTGTTTTGCAAAAATCATCCGATAAAAGAGTACTCATAGCGACAAACTCTTGTGGTAATTGCTGAACTCCTAAGAGCATCTCCAACAGTTATGTAAAAAATGACTCCTAAAACAATGATTTAGGGAGTTTCTAAACAATTATTGGGAACAAAAGAAATCATGTTATCCAACAATTCCCTATATACCATCTCCACATAAATTCACACGGTCATGCCATGGTCCTCTGCAAACGAGCCCATCCACGCCACTGACGGGAGGGAGTATCTGATCAGGAATCTCGGTAATTTTGGATTGGAGTGCCAAAGAGGTTGCGAAATGTGGGAACCAAAACACAATGGATTGGGAGTTTATAAATATAGAGAGCATGTTTTGGTAATGGTTACAGCATCTCCAACAGGTTTGTAAAAAAAAAAAAACAGTCCCTAAACACAAATTTAGGGAGTTGCTAAAGAGCTATTGATAGTACTCCAACCGTTCCCAATTTTTGGTTTCCAAATAATTCAAAATATAGACACGTCACTTTCCTTCATGGCCCCTATAGTTTTTTTTCTTAACAGGCCCATAAATCTTTGTTTCGGAGCCGGCGGCACCCCGAGAATACTTTCCAGTGTGTGTGAATCCAGCGCCTCACTTGGTGTACTAAGGTAACTAGTGGTACACTATTCTTATCCTTATTCAACAAATCAGTGAATGGTTGAAACTGTTCTATTTTCCAACCACCTAAAAATATAACAAAAATACATCATTATATTATCTAAAGAAAATGTATGATCAGGTCAATACAAATTCATTTCATGGATGCAGCACAACTAGGAGTTTTATGTTGTAAATAATCACTCATGGATCAACAAGAAATGTTTGACAATGATAGCAAACCAGTTTTACCAGTTAGATTATCTTTATCTCAAAAAATGAAATCACCACAGAGAGGCAGTAGGATAACGGCAGCATTTTACATCATGCTATCTCTGAATCAAAATATGTGCATTGTGAAATAAAAACCGTGTGGCACTACTGTTAATCCTGCTGCTTGTCACCAAATCACCCATAATTGATGATACGTTTCTCTATATTTTTCCCTAAAAGTATCAGCCAATCACTATTTTCCAGATTCATTTTCCAATTTCAAATGAAACAACAATCAGCCTATTTAATCACCAAATTCAGAAACAGTGTTCGACAACATCCAGCTTTGAAACTTCGGTACAGGCCAAGATGAGTATTTTAGTTAACCTCACTAACAGACGAAGGCAAATATTTTAGATTACCTGACTTGCGGGATGTCTGAGTTGGGGTTGGGCCGGTGAATCAATGCGACGACAGCAGAGGAGATTTTTCAGGGATGACACCGCAAGAAAATCTTGCGGCGACAATGGATGACCTTAGAGACGACGGCAATGGATGGCCTTGCGGATGGTGACTGGAACCCGCTGTATCTGGGTGAGGAGGGCGATGGGAGAGGCCGGGAATGTGTCGTGACGCTGGGTGTAGGAGCAGCCCCGACCTGCGGATGCGCCTCCGACGGCAGTCAAACCGCAGCGACGAACGGTGTCTGCGAGTTTTGCCGTGAGCCCAAGTCTCGGTCTGCCCAAATACTGTGTCGATGGCATGAAGAATTGTGTGGGCGTTGATTTTTTGAGTGGGAATAACGCGAAATAGGCGATTGGGAGTGCCGAAACGGTGAATAAACTTGGCAATGGTTTTGGGTCAGATAGGGTTAACGTAAATTTGGCAACCACGTTTACAGAACTGTTGGAGGGCACTGGCACTTTTTTTTTTGGTTTCTAAATATACGTTTAGGGAGTATTTTTACACACTTTGTTGGAGATGCTCTCAAAGAAAGCAGATGACCTCAAAAGAAGAAAGTGACAGAAAAAAAGATGGTGAAAGAGAACAAATGTTCCAACTTCAATATCTGAAATAAAATTAGATAAGCTACATGGATATTTTATTTTATTTCCAAAAAATGTGCCTAAGATATATGCATATTCATTTAATGGATCATAAGTAGCAAATTAAATCTATTTTCAAACAAGTCGGCAACCTGCCTGTCCACACTTGCCTAGAAAAAAAGAGGAATGATCGAAAGTTGAAGGAAATTTATTGATAAAATATATAGGATTATTTGAGTTATGTTTTTGTAATGTTTTTCTTTTAGCAATTGTCTTGTACATATGGTGTGCATCATTCGATGCATCTTATTAGAGATATACATCTGACTTGGATATACTTAAAATAATATCATCGTGTGATTTCTGTAACCATTCCAGTCCACTGGGATTAG
This sequence comes from Eleusine indica, assembly GCA_030378355.1. NCBI lineage: Eukaryota > Viridiplantae > Streptophyta > Magnoliopsida > Poales > Poaceae > Eleusine > Eleusine indica. The sequence goes on from CM059502.1 coordinate 12,196,816, forward strand.
ACCCATAGTAGTTCATGAGCACTTGTGTGCATAAAGGATAAGAATTTAGTACTAACTTTCTAATCTAGTGGGAGCAAGACCAACATATAAGTCTAAGTTATCCATCATCATCAATCTTAGTTTAGCTCTTTTATGCAAAGTGAGGACGAAAATGTAAATAGGTCGGTAGATATGTAGGGTCCATTGAAAATGCGAGTCGGACCAGCCAAGTGTGAACCCTAGCGTGTAACAAGTAGTATCAGAGCTGACCTTTATGGATATGGTGCGCATAATAACTAGTAGGCTAGAAGATATGGTGCATGACGCATGTAGGCTCATGCGTGAGGCACGACATGCATGACATATGAGCTGATACTGGATACACGCGTGTTCTTTGAGGGGGGAGGGGGTATGTAACATTCCGACTCATTATAATTAGGTCCATAGTGGTCCATAAGCACTTCTATATATGAGAAGGTAAGAATTTAATTCCACCTTACGAGTCTAGTGGGAAGAAAACTAACATATAAATCTAGATTGTCCAATATTATCAATCTTGAGTTAACTCTTCTATGCGAAGCGAGAACAAAAAGCATAAACAGATTGGTTGGTATGTGGGATCCACTTAAAATGCGCTTCGGACCTAGCCAGACATGGACGCTAAGACATACAGTCCATACAGTCTGCGCGTGTAATTCATAAATAATGTCTTTTCTCTGAAAGCTACCCTGCACCTTTTATTTTCTCTAATTATTATGTCAACGTTTCAAAGTTGGAACTAACACTGTAGAATGGCGCGTGCTGTTAGAGTATATTATGATATCTCTAGATATGATAGATTAGGCTCATATAATCCCGAATTACCTTATCTCTAAGAGATTCTTCTTACCCCCTAAGTAATGTACTCCTATATAATCTGCCTATGAGGCTCAACAATACAATCATCTATTTGATCTATTCTATTCTCCTACACGGTATAGAGCCAAACCAATTCTTTTTCTGCTGCCCACCCTCCCAAAGCCCTAGCACCGCCGACGCACCTGCTCTCGTGCCGCCGCCGCCCTGTTTTTCCACTGTGCATCTTCAGCGCTGCCTCCACGATGCCCTAGCACGCCCCCAGGGAGATCACCATGTCCATCTCCACAGGGGACCGCGCCCTCCAACATCACACGATGAATCGATGTGATTTTCCGTCGTCGTCGTAGAAGGTCAAGCAACGACTCATGATGGACACACCCGAGTGTCGCCGTTCGTGGGCTCTCGTCCTCCTCTACACGGACCTCCTGCTGCCCCAACCGCCTCCGAGGTCCTCCACCGCCACTGTCGTGGCTCGCTCAAGAGGCCCAACCTCTACCGCCACCACCGGGGGCCATGCTCCACTGCTGGCGTCACCAGCCGTTGCGCGCGGTGGCTCACCCCAATGGCCGTCTTCTCACCGTTGCTGGGCCCTCTCTTGTTGACATTGTACCCGTCGCTGCCTGCAAGCCCGCTCGGCGACAGCATGCTACGCCTCCTCTCCACGGGCGATCCTAATCTCCTTTTGTCTTCTCGCTTTGTTTCTCGCCCTCTCGCTAGCGTTGACTATGTGAGGTGTGAGGGATAAGGAGAGATGTGGAGCCACACAGCTAAACATACCCAAGAGTCCACATAAGAAGTTGTTGCTGTTGTTTTAGTTTTTTTTTAATTTCTTTGATTTTTGCTCGATCACTGATCGAGATTGCGTCGCCCGCCACCGTCGACTTTGCGCGCCTCTACATCGACATGGTCATCGGCTCTTCCTCTCGACATCCATGTGGACCGTCCTAGCATGCGGTGAGCGCAGAGGTGCCCCTCTCGTGGCTCCGCCAGGCACCTCTGCCGCATGGTCTTCATGCTGGTTGTCCCTGATACCTTCGTTCGCCCCGCGCCTGCACCCTTGGATGGATCACCCGACTTGTGCAGTGGCGTGGTGCGTGTCCACTGCACTTGGTTCACTGACCAGTCGGGCCCACGTGAAGAGCAATTTTAGTAACTAACAAATGGGTCCCACTTGCAACGAGAAAAATGATGACTTTGATTTGGGTAGTACTCCTGGAGTTGAAAATGAAATTTAGATTGAAAAAAATAAGAACCAGCTCTCAACTGAAAAAGTAGGGGGTTAATTTGAGTAGTACCACTGGAGATGCTCTTAGGTATTAGCATTACCCTCTTCTTCTTTTTTCCACGACAACCATATAATCTTTTATTGGTTGGCACCATTACGCATTAGACAGTCCATTGCCCCATTATGACGAACCTTTGCGTTTTCAATCTACTTTAACTCATCTGGTGCAAGCTGTTGGTGGATTGACGACAATCTAGCATAAACTCCTGTGAAACATGTTCAGAAAGGATGTTCAGCACGGTGACCCTCTTTCTCATATTCTATTTAATCTGGCTATGGATTTTCTTTCCATTATCATTGAACAAGCAAAAGATAATGGTCAATTCAGAGAAGTAGTTCCACACCTTGTAGATGATGGATTGCCCATCCTTCATTATGCCGATGATATGATCTTACTTCTAGAACATAATGTAGAGAAAACCAAAAATCTTAAATTATTGTTATGTGCTTTTGAGCAACTTTATGGGCATAAACTCAATTTTGACAAGAGCGAACTTTTCTATTGTGGGGAGGCACTAGAACTCAAACAACAATATACGAATATTTTCGGATGCGAGCTGGGTGCTCTATCATTTAGATATCTTGGGATTCCGATCTATCATTGGCGGATAGCTAACGCAGATTAGAAACACGTTGAAGAACATTTTCAGAAAAGATTGAGTTGTTGGAGGAGTAAAATGCTATCAGTTGGTGAACAACTTACCCTGATCAACTCAGTTCTAAGCATTTGTCCTTTTTATGTTCTCTTTCTTTGAGGTTTTGAAAGAAGTTTTGGAGAGATTGTACCACTATAGATCTATATTCTATTGGTAGAATAATGGTCATAAAAATAAAAAGAAATGTCGCCTGACTAAATGGAGTATTCTGTGTACTCCAAAAGATCAAGGCGGATTAGGAATCATGAATTTGCAGACTAAAAACAAATGATTGTTAAGTAAATGGCATTTTAGGTTGTTCAACAATGAAGGTATTTGGCAAAATATTTTATGGCGAAAGTATTTGCAGTCTAAGACTCTTACGCAAGTACAACATGTTGTTGGTGACTCTCATTTTTGGACGAGTATTTTTGGTGTTAAGAATGACTTCCTTCGATTGGGGAGCCTTCATCTTGGTGATGGAGGCCAAATTAGGTTTTGGGAGGATTTGTGGTTGAGTAACTCTTATGTTATGGACAAATTTTCTAAACTTTACAACTTAACTAGAAGGAAACATGTGACGGTTGTATCTGTAATGTCTGCTAATCATTTAAACATCGCATTTAGGAAAGGTTTGATGGATCAAAACATAGTGTCTTGGTACCAGTTGGTTCTAGCAGTGTGATGTGAATTTGTCTAATCATTTTGATTCCTTTAGATGGGAATTACATCAAAATGGTTTATTTCAGTGAAATCGATGATATACCATGCTCTTTCAACAACGCATGTCTTGTCCTTCTCTATGCATGTGTTGAACATAAGGGTACCATTTAAAATTAAGGTGTTTTAAATATAATCTAGCAAGACATAATTGGAACGGAAGTTATTTCTGTAGCCTAAGTGAGAGTATTTAACATTTATTTTTTGATTGCACACTTGCTCGCTTTGTGTGGAGAGTGTTTTATAACACTTTCAATAGTACTCCACAACATAACTTTATGCATATGTTCTTTGTTTTGTTAGGGAATACGAATGCTAAAGTTAAAAAGATTATCTGGAGTGACGTATCTAGCTTATGTTGGGCAATTTGGTTGTACCATAACGATGTGGTCTTTAATAAAACACATATACATTCCTTTCTGTAGGCTATTTTCATAGGAACCTACTGGGCGAAGTTCTGATCTCTCCTTTTTAAGACAGAGAAGCGCCCTTTGATGCGGACGACTTGTAGGCGGCTTGAGACTGTAGCCACAGACATTTTTGTTAGTAGTGAGTGATGCTTTCTCCAATAGAATAATATTATAGTGATAAACCGATGGATAGAAACTATGTCTTTGAGATTCTTTGGTACTGTTTTTCTTTTCTGCTATTTTGGTTGTAATTACTGAAGGCTAGATGTATCGGTCGGCCGAGATATTGATTAATATATTCTCGTTTTTTAAAAAGGAGAAGGCCAAACTGCATGATAGACACGTCATGAGTGCATATGCATGACGTCTCTCTCATCACATCACAGCTTATACTGTTTCTAATCTCAGTAACCGGGATTTGCAGCCTCTTATATGCCGAGATCAATAATGGCCACTGTATTGTAATCCTCATTTGACAATACTTTTAATTAGGTACCCACTTGCGCCCATCGTTTCTGTTGTCCCTTTCCTGCAATTGGACCAATATTTTCCCCACAAAAATAGTAGTCTTTTGTAGATAAACTTGCACAGGCATTGCTACGTACTCCTCAAAGCAACAAATGGCCTTCTTGTAAAATGTTTAAGGAGCCAAAGGAAATGGAGCATACACAGAAATCTGTCTGATTTCATTTGCCAGGAAGCCAGGAAGCAGAAGGCCATGGACGCAGACGCCGATGGATGCCCACACCAAAAAAAATTCAGCACATGATTTAATTGGTGCTAGATCCATGCATCCGCGGGAGAGAGTCCCTTCACATGTAAACGTTTAACCCAATTTATCAAAAGACCAGGCAAGTTGCCATAAACAATGGAGGCATCCAATGTGTTTGCAACGTGCTTTCGTTGAGCTGCGCAACAATAAAGACCCCTCGCCGGATGGGAGCGCCATAGGTGTCTGCCAACAATTCTCCTCCAACCCGATCCTCAGTTTTCCCGCTCCATCTCGCATCTGCTAGCTAGCCGCTGCCATTTCGATCGTCTTGGTGCCATTGACTGGTTGAGCACAGCCAGCTGGTAGGAAAGAATAATAGCGTTGGGCTTGAAGAGGAAGCAGGGAGCTGTCATGGTATCTGCCTTCGGGTCTCACGGCCTTCCCGGAGGGATGTTTAGCCTCTCTCCGCCGGAGTCCTCGACGAGGGATGCAAGGAAGAAAAGGTGAATATATCACATCATGCAAGTACATACGAAAACTGTAGCCCATGTTTGCTTGCTTGATTCTGAAGTCCGTTTATGCGACTGCGTCTAGGTCCTAGACCTTTTCCATACATGCCTTAGATTCAGAACCTGGAACATGCCTGAGGGTTGATTTTTGCGTTTTTTGTGCAAACTTTCAGCTTTAGGCCCTGTTTGGATCCCTCTAGTTTTTAAGAATCTGGGAGGATCTCCAAACAAGCCAGTTTTTATGCTAATTTATGTAAATCAGATTATGAGTTTTTAAGAAACTCATAATCTGGCTCAATTCAGCTAATACTAGTTTTTGTTTCATTCTAATACAATTAACTACAAAAAAATCCAGCTTGCTTAGCCCTGTTTGGATCCACTATAGTTTCTTAAAAAACTAGTTTTTATTTTTAGTTTCTAGAAACTAATTTTTAAATAAAAACTGGTTGGAGATGTTTAGATCCTAGCTTTTATAATCTATAAACTAGCTTTTTACTAGTTAATTGTATTAAAATGAGGCAAAAACTGGCATTAGCTGGATTGAGCCAGATTATGAGTTTCTTAGAATCTCATAAACTGGTTTATAGAAAGTGACAGAAAAACTAGTTTGTTTGGATGTATTTTAGTTTCTAAAAACCAGTTTCTTAAAAACTGAAGGAATCCAAAAAGGACCTTATTCATGGTCTGAATCTGTCGATTTAGTAGTGCACACATAGGTGTTCGTGGCTTCTTCTATGTCAATCTAGGGATGATTAGTACGAATAATTAATAAAAGTAATATGAAAATAATAATGAGGTTAGATATCGATGACAATATATGGACTAGTTGGAGTTTACTTGGCTTGAATGGTTGTCTGTTCTGAATCGAGCCAGACAAAACAGATTTGGCCAGAAAGAGGCTTTTTAAAATATGCACAAGGGTAAACTTAATGATAATCAACCAATCACTTTTGAAATGCATCATATGTATCTCCATATTAGTCATTAGAACAAGTACACTCACCCCCACTCATCGAGGGATTTCCAACCTTTTTCTTTTTAGATCTTTTTCTTATACATGGTTTTACAGTTTGATTTCGATGTTCATATTTATGCCACTGCCTCTGAAACTCACCGTGCAAAATTAGTTAATTTGACCCACATATATTTTTGGAATCTTTCAGGAAGAATATGCAGTCATCATGGGTCAATCATACGTACACACCTTACTTTGACGGTCACTTGTGGCGAAAGTACGGCCAGAAGACGATCAAGGACGCTGCCTACCCCAGGTAATTTTCTTGTCAAGTAGTAGTTCCATTATATTTGCCGTTCGTACTTCATACAATTCCGAGCACTCTCTGTCCTCAAAATGCTCCATTCCAGAACCTATGTTTACATCCTCAGTAATTACATCTTCTCATGCATGATGCATCGTATATGCCAATGCAGGCTTTATTTTAGGTGCTCTTACCGTGAAGACAGGCACTGCATGGCCTCCAAACTGTTGCAGCAGGTGAACTGCCAAGACCCGCCATTGTTTGAGGTGACCTACATGCACGAGCACACTTGCAACGCGGAGCCCGTCCTGCCTCCCGATGTTGGGGATGCTGCCGGGCCGCCACCGGAAGCAAGCGACCGGCTTGTGCTCAGCTTCGGGTCCTCCGGTGGAGCAGGCCACCACCGTAATGCTCTGATGCATCAAAAACTGCAGCACCCCTACCAGTGTCAACCGGTGCCCGCGGCTCAGTTCCCCATGACGAACTTTGATTCTTGGAACGAAGGCCAGCTGCACGAGAAGCAGGCCTTCTTACCTCCGAATGACTTTCCGGAGGCGGCAGCATCGGCGTTTCCGACCGTCGAATCGTCGCCACAGTCTTCATCATCGTCAAACTGCGACGATTATTACCTGTTCCCGTCGGTGGACTGGGACTCGTTCAGGGGTTTGATAGACCAGTTTGATGATCATTCGCAATATCTCGGTAATTTCATCGAGTCAGCTCCGGCGTCTTCCCTCGTTGTGAATGGATTCTGAAAAATGAATTTATTTTCGTGGTCTGTACTTATCATGCATGTAAGTCATGGAAGGAAATAGAAATAATGTTATGAAACCGTGCAATCCCCAAAGTGTCGAGCTTTGGTGTACGTTGTGCTCGAGTCGGATTAGGTTCCTGAAACAGAATAGTTATTTTATAAATAAAATAAAAGGATTTACTAGCTTTCAAGTGACTGAAATCTTTCAGTCACCGGTTTGTTCCTTTGTATTTTATTTTGTTTTTTATAGGATTTTTTTATATAATAATCAAAAACCGTTGGATATAGATTGGATGGCTCAAAAGAGATGACTAAAAGTTCCATAAACTTTCAGCCGACTGAAAATTAACAAGCCACTGAAATAAATAAGACTTTTCGTCTCAGCGAGTCCGCACACAACGTAATTAATTAATCATCTTGAGCTAAACATTGATATGCCACTTCTCAAAGTGTAGGGTCGGATAATGACCTCCTCGTGGTGGGATTCACACGAGGGCAATACTTCCAGTCGCCTAAATGGCCTAAAGTCCAAGAGACATGCATATAGGCTATTCATCCATAAGGTTGTATTTTTTTACATCTTTCAGGATCATTTTTTGATTGGTAACATGGTAATACTTGATTCATTTGCTACACTATATATGCCATCAGGAGAAACTAAAATAAAAAATGTCAAATCTTGAACAGTTAAACATTTCAAATCTTGACACTTCGCCGTCGTTGTCTTCCCCTCCTCTTGCTCTCCTCACCCTGGCCAGATCCGACCGGGGGGGGGGGGGGGGGGGGGGAGAGAGGGGGGGAGGGGGAGGGGGCCAACGTGACACCCCTCCTCTCCCTCTCTTTGTCGTGGCCAGACCAGATCTGCTGGGGAGAGGGGCAATGACAGCTCAAGCACCTCCTCTTCCTCTACTTGTCGCAACCAGATCCGTTGGGAAGAGGTGCGACGACAGCTCGAGCGCCTTCTCCTCTCTCTCTCTCTACTCGTCATGGCTAGATCCGCCAACAAGAGGACGGCAACACAGATCCAGGCAGGAGGAAGGCAACGACTGCTCGATGGCACCGATGGAGGCTAGAGCCGTTTTTTTTTATTTTGTCAAATGATTCATAGCGGTGGGTGACTTTTTGATCCACCGCTACAGTTCTAATTTTTTTATGACAGGATTGCGTACTCGTCGTTGTTGTGCTTTATTTTTAGCTACGATGACGTACCGGCAGGCCACCATACCCGTCGTTAGTCATTTTTGTCTGCCTCTGTATTGCTGTTTGTTGTAGTCCATCCAAAATCAAACATCTGAGCATGGCGCCTAAGAGCTAGTCAACTTTGTTAGGGTACAAACCAATCAATCCATGAATGATGGGAATTAGCTGGCGGAAGGGACCTCTAGTACTTGTACTATACTTTTCTTGGATAATATGTCTTCTCGGAGTACTCCCTCCATTCTAAAATATTGTTGTCATTGACTTTTTTCACTATCTTTGATCATTCATTTTATTTATTTTTTTAAAAAATATCATATATTTTCTTATAATTTTTTTTACTAGATAAAATTTAAATATAACATATAACTTTTTATATTTGAATAAGACGAATGATCAAATATAACAAAAAAAGTCAATAACGATAACAATTTTAGAACGGAGGGAGTATATGATAGGTATTTAAGATCTCAATTATAATAAGACAATCATGCATTTAAGTCTTTCATACTTCTTCCCAAAAAATTAAGTTCTCAAATAGTAGTACATGTCAGGATGGATTTTGTGTATCTAATTATGATATTAAACAATAATACAATATTAATTATATCATCGTGTGATGTACCTGCAAAATTCAAAATTTAAGGTAATCCGTGATAGCTTTTTTTTTTAAATGTTTTTTAGTCTAAGTCAACGTACCTTACATACACAGCTATATTTTGCAGGCGTGCATAAATGCACATCACCACATCAGCGTATTAGTTTTTTTTTTTGTGATGGTAGCATAATAGTTTTTGGTGTCTTTTATTAATTAGTAACAGAAGATTGATATCTTTCATAGAGCTATATTAGTAACAGAAGATTGGTGCCTTTCATTAATTAGTAACCTGTTAGTTTTTAGTTTATTCGTGACTAATAATAATGAAAGTCACCCAATCTTCTGTTGAGAGATATACCGTATCTGATAAAGAATAAAAGAATCTTCAGCTGAGATATTGCGGCCTTTTATTTCTCACAGCGTGATGGTTGCTATGAAAGTGTAGCATGAAGTGACGGCTTCTGCAATAAGCATCATTTGCTGGGAATCTGTTGCCTTCGAGACCGTGTGGATACACTTTAAACATAAATTTGCTGTGCATTTATCTGTTTGATGAGACCCTAGGGCTGGTTGCCTATATCTATGCATTTTGTTTGGACGAGCTAATTAAGCATGCTCGTTCGAGCTTCGAGGCAGCGAGCCAGGTTCAATTCTCAAACCAAAGAAGAAAGCGTTCGGGAAGTTCACATGGATACTTCAAGTTTTTGTCTTACGTGCCTCAAGACCAGACCGACCATGAGCGTGTGAAACAGGCAGCAAGCAACGAGCGGCACAAATTATTGATAGACCCAAAGGCCAAAGCCACCGCGTGAGCGCGCGCAGTTTCTTGTCCAACGACACACCACGGCCGGGCCAGCCCCCAATCATGAGAGCTCGCAAACCGCGCATGCGCCCTTGTGTAACACGCCGGAACGCGCAATGCCCTCGGCCCCGCACGTTCTCGTCATCCCACTGAAGTAGCAGCTGCTGACTCTACGCCCATATCGCCTAATCCCTTTTGGCCGTTTCGTCTTCGACAGACGACGTCGCGACGGCATAAATCTAAGCAAAATCCAACTGACCATTTTCGCATTCTAAATCAGTAATATCGCGGTCCCTATAGTCCTGCTCGATATATCTAAATCGCACTTGTCAATTTACTAGTGATTGACGGACAAAGGAGAAATAAATTTTGGTACCGTTAAGTTGCCGGGGTTGGATTTATCTTTTAGGGTCTTGTTATGTGCGGGCACACAAGCTCCATGCATGGGTGATGCACTGCTGCTTGCGTTGTGTCGAGACACACCAAAGCGAAACATGTTTCTTTTTTCAAAAAATGTATGATTATTGATTAAGGATTACCCTGTGATGGTGTATCTTTCGTTTAAATTCTACTTTGCTGTTACAACACATCAGGCGTGCGTGAAGTGGATGGCTGACAAGGACAATGATTTCTACTATGACCATGAATAACCTAGTATTATCCCCATGTGCAGAACGTTGGAAGAGCACCGTGTCAGTGTCAGAGATCAGTCCAGGATAGGTGCACGCATCGAGTCGTTTCAGATCAGATCAGGCAGACCATTTTGGGTAATAACGACAAATCTGCGACAAATAATGTTGCTAAAATAAGGATTATATTACAGAAACGTGGGATTGGCTCGGGGTCAGGAGCCTCCCCTGTCATGAAGCATGGTATTATAATCCCACTTGGGAATAAATCTAAATTCAACTTGCATTTCACTAATAGTCATATACCGTTCGTTACAGCAATGACTATAAGATCAGTAATCAGTTTTAGCGGAGAGTTTTATAAGCATTAAATTTTATATTACATCAGAAATTTTGCTAAGTAGACAAGGCTATTTATGAAGAAAGCTAGAGAAAGTGGAGTTTTATCATATGGAAGAGAAGTTTTATTTTAATCGACGACCTTCCAATTTATGTCGATCTATAAAAACCCGTCGAAGTTTAAGCCCATGTGTAGAAACTGGCTCAGTAGGATTTGATTCGGATGTAACTTGAAGTACATGGTAGAGAATAGATAAGAAAGTTAGAAATAGAGTCAGAATTTTGCCTAACTCAAGATGTGGTTTTCGAACTATAAATATATAAGTCCCTCGCTTGAGAAAGAGGACATTACGAGTTCACGAGACAACAAGCCCACAAGACACTACATACATTGCGATCTATAGGCAATCCAAAGGGTTTTCATAATACAAGAAAAACTAGACGTACAGTTTTCATCCTTCGGAAGGTCTGGACCAATATAACTCGTGTGTCCTTCAAGATTGATCTCATCGTAGTTGTTCCCCTCGCTCCGATATAAAATATACGCCGATCTCTTTTCGAGTATCGACATTAATAAAACCCAACAAGCTCAAGAGCTTTAAGAGACATTCATATGACAGCCACATACATTGTCTGAGAGAAACTTTGGTAAAGACTATTCAAACTTCTTTTTTGAATGGAGTAAAAAAATTACGTTTTTTAGGAACTAGAATTGTCTAATGCAAATCGGTACATTATTATTTGTAATGGTCGGGAAGTTGTGTTAGCTATTCCTTGCGCATGTATCTTTGTTATTTGGTTTCCTAGTTTGTTACGGCAGGTTTAGATAGAGTTTAGTTTATCTCCAATTTATCTCTTGTTTTGCTTGGCCCTCAAGGCATGTAATAGGCTATATATGTTTGAGGAATAAAACCAGAAATGCTGCAGCTCCCGCAGCACCAAAATCCTATTGTCATGAGTTTTTCTTCTCTGAAGTTTGTCCGACAATAGCTGTAGTTCTAACAATTGGCATCAGAGCTAGGTTTGTAGATTGATCAGAGATGGTTGGAACTCCTCCATCTGCATCAAAGGCGGGCGACGCCGACGGGAAGAAGAAGGGTGGCGGCGACGACAGCAAGAGCGCCAAGCCCTCACCTCCCCCATCTCGCTCACCCAGCAGATCGAGGCGCGGGCCGCGATCTCCTTCTCCAAGCAGGCGTAGACGCGGCGGCCGCCACTCCGTCGTGCAAAGGGTGATCAAGGAGGTCGGCGGCACCGACACGTTCCTAATTCTGACCAAGGCAAACTACAGCGACTGGTCATTGGTGATGAAAGTGAAGCTCCAAGCCTGCGGTCTATGGGAGACTGTGGAGTTCGGCGACAATGACGGTCAGGTGGATTGCATGGCCCTGGAAGCAATCTTGCTTGGGCTCCCACCGGAGCTGCAGGTGCCAATCACCGTAAATCCATCTGCACAGGAGGCAATACGGAAGATCCGGCACGGCGACGAGTGCACAAGGAAGTCAAATGTGCAGAATGTACGAAGGCAGTACGAGCAACTCTCTTTCTGTGATGGCGAAGCGGTGGACGATTTTGCCATGCGGCTAGAGAACATCGTGACACAGCTCGCTGTCCTGGGCGACCCTGAGGATCCTACGAAGGTGGTGGAGAAGTACCTGCGGTTGGTGCCCAAGAGATTCAACCAGGTAGCGGTCTTGATTGAGACGCTGCTGGACATCTCCACACTAATGGTGGACGGCATCACTAGTCGACTCAAGGCGGCGGAAGATCACGGCTCAGATGTCCCGGACGTTAATGCGTCTGGTAAGCTGCTGCTCACGGAGGAGCATTGGCGTGCGCTCTCCAAGGAGAAGGAACATGGTGAGGGCAGCTCGAAGGCGAAGCCCAAGAACCGGAGGCGTGGGTCGCAAGAAAAGAAGGCAGCCGGTACAAGCGGCGAAAACAAGGATGTGTCGCGCTCTGACACCGACCGTGACAAGTGTCGCAATTGTGGTCGCAAGGGCCACTGGGCCAGGGATTGCCGCTCGGCCAAGCGCGAGCAAGCACACCTGGCAAGAGAGGATCAAGACGACAAATCGGCTCTGCATCTCGCCGAGATCATTGACCTGAACCTGGTCAATGCCGCTGCACCGTTGCACCTCATCGAGACGCGTGCACAGGCTTTCCTCGGTGTAGCGGATGACGCAGAAAAGCTAGAAGGCTGGTACCTCGACACGGGCATGTTGAACCATATGACCGGCCGTCTGGACGTCTTCTCTGACCTTGATCATGCCATGGTCGGAGATGTGCGATTCGGTCACGGCTCGGTCGTTGAAATCCATGATCGAGGCACAATTATCTTCGCTGCAAGGAACAGGGAGCACAAAGCGTTCACGGGGGTCTACTACATTCCGCGTCTCAAGAACTCCATCATCTCTGTCGGGCAGCTCGATGAGGGCGGCTCCAAGGTGGAGATAGAAGACGGCGTGATGCGCATCTGGGATCGGCAGCGATGCCTCCTCGTCAAGGTAGAACACGGGCGCACGCGTCTCTACATCCTTCGGCTTGCCATTGCCAAACCAGTGTGTTTGGCTGCCCGGGATGGATCGGAAGGAGCCTGGCTCTGGCACGGTTGCTTTGGGCACCTCAATTTCGACGCACTACGGCGACTGGCGCGTGACAACATGGTGCGAGGCCTCCCCAAGCTGGACCACGTTGAGCAGTTGTGTGAGACCTGCGTCACCACCAAGCATCGGCGTGCCTCCTTCCCCTCCAAAGCTAAGCACCGTGCTGATGTTACACTAAAGCTAGTACATGGTGATCTTTGTGCCCCTGTCTCTTTAGCAACCCCAGGCGGACGACACTACTTCCTCCTTCTCGTTGATGACTTTTCATGCTTCATGTGGCTCGAGCTCCTCTCCTCAAAGAGTGACACTGAGGCTGCGATCAAGAAGGTGCAGGCAGGCGTCAAGAACCAGAGTGGTTGTCGGCTTCGTGTCTTACGCACGGATAATGGCAACGAGTTCACATCCAGTGAATTTGTGCGCTACTGTGTGGAGAAAGGTGTCGAGAGACACTTTAGTGTGCCGTACACACCACAACAGAACGGTGTTGTGGAGAGGCGGAACCAGACAGTGCTCGCTACGGCTTGAGCGCTATTGAAATAGAGGCGGATGCCGACGTGCTACTGGGGTGAGGCCGTGTCAATGGCTGCGTTCCTTCTGAATCATGCCCCAACAAAGGCCCTCGACGGGAAGATACCGTATGAGGCGTGGACTGGCAAGAAGCCTGCAGTATCCTTTCTGTGAACGTTTGGCTGTTTGGCATATGTGAAGATCATGAAGCCTAGAGTCTCAAAGCTGGCCGATCACAACCGAGCAATGGTATTCATTGGTTATGCCAGCGGTGCCAAGGCGTATAGATTGTTGGATCCGACTATAGGCAAGGTGACGGTGTTCCGAGACGTGATCTTTGATGAGTCTGTCGGATGGGACTGGGACAACCTGAAGGAAGAGGTAGACAAGACGATGGCTCCGGGGGAATTCCACGTTGAGAACATCGTGCAGTCAGTGTTTGAGAGCTCTCCGGCTATAGTGGATGGGGGAGCTCGCACACCTTCGCCCGCTCCATCGACACCGTTGTCTGTTCCATCGACACCACCTCCTGCTTCATCGACACTGCCCGGACATGATGATGGCGCAGAAGAGCCGTCGTCCCCTGTCTTCGTCACACCGCTGTAGAATGATGATGACCAATTGGATGCTGGTCACGGAGATGCTCCGTTGCGGTACCGTAAAATCAATGAGATACTCGCATCGACCAATCCGGCCCAAAATCAGGCAACCCAGGGAATCGACGTGAGCTCCATCTTGTGTCCACCGGGGAGCCGTCCACATACCAGGAGGTGGCCAAAGATGAAGCATGGTAGGCGGCCATGCGCGAGGAGATGAGTGCCGTGGAGGAGAACGGTACCTAGGAGCTCGTCGACTTGCCGCGCGGACACCGTCCGATCGGCTTGAAGTGGGTGTACAAACTGAAGCGGAATGGGGCCAGCGCTGTCATCAAGTACAAGGCGCGCCTCGTCGCCAAAGGGTACGTCCAACAGCTGGGGATTGACTATGAAGACGCCTTCACCCCTGTTGCGCGGCTGGAATCTGTGCGGTTGCTACTTGTGCTGGCTGGGCACAAGGGCTGGGTTGTTCATCACATGGACGTCAAGTCTGCATTTTTGAATGGAGTACTTCACGACGAAGTGTATGTGTTGCAGCCACCAGGATTCGTCGTTGCCGGGGAGGAGAACAAGGTGCTCCGGCTTCGCAAAGCACTCTACGGACTTCGGCAGGCTCCACGTGCGTGGAATGCACGTCTTGACAGCACGCTAAAGACTCTCGGCTTCAAGCAAAGTGCACACGAGGCTGGCATCTATGGCCATGGCGTGGGCGGTGCACGAACGCTCGTCGGTGTATATGTTGATGACTTAGTCATCACCGGTGCCTCGAACAAGGAAGTGCAACGCTTCAAGGAGGAGATGAAGAAGCAGTTCAAGATGAGTGATCTTGGTCTCTTATCTTTCTACCTTGGCATTGAGGTGCAGCAGACCGCCGACGGCATCACAGTGAGCCAAGGGAGCTACGCGTGCAAGGTCTTGGAGGTGGCAGGGATGGCTCGTTGCAATTTTGCGCACACTCCGATGGTGGAAAGGCTCAAGCTGAGCTGCAAGAGCAAAGCAGCAGAGGTCAGCGCGACGTTGTATCGGCAAATCGTCGGTTGCCTATGCTACTTAGTTCACACTCGACCGGACATCTCGTTCGCGGTTGGGTATGTGAGCAGGTTCCTGCAGCGTCCTACGAAGGAGCATATGGTCGCCGTCAAACGCATCCCCCACTACATTGCTGGAACCTTACACTACGACTGCTTCTATGCGCGTGGTGGTGCGGCACAAGCGAAGCTGCATGGCTACAGTGACTCCGGTGCGGCACAAGCGAAGCTGCATGGCTACAGTGACTCTGATCTCGCTGGTGATATTGATACGAGTTTGAGTATGTTTGACAGCATCTTCTTTCTAGGGGGCGGACCAGTGAGCTGGCACTCCTTGAAGCAGCGTGTGGTGGCTCTGTCTTCATGTGAGGCAGAGTACGTCGCTGCCACATCGGCGGCAACTCAAGCTGTTTGGCTGGCCCGATTGCTTAGTGATTTCACTGGAAATCCAGCTGAGACAGTCGGGCTACAAATTGATAACATATCCGTGCTGGCACTGATTAAAAAATCCCGCCTTCCATGACAAGAGCAAGCACATTAGGATCAAGTATCACTAGGTGCGCGAAGCATTTGAAGATGGTAGCATTAGTGCCAGTTTTGTCACGACACAGGACCAACTCGTAGACATTTTCACGAAGGCACTCGGGCGAGTTAGATTCCAGGAGCTGAGAGCTAGGATTGGAATGGTCCAAATTAAGCACAAGGATTAGGGGGAGAATGTTAGCTATTCCTTGCGCATGTATCTTTGTTATTTGGTTTCCTAGTTTGTTACGGCAGGTTTAGATAGAGTTTAGTTTATCTCCAATTTATCTCTTGTTTTGCTTGACCCTCAAGACATGTAATAGGCTATATATGTTTGAGGAATAAAACCAGAAACGCTGCAGCTCCCGCAGCACCAAAACCCTATTATCGTGAGTTTTTCTTCTCTGAAGTTTGTCCGACAACAGATGTAGTTCCAACAAGTTGTAGAAGCCGCGTGCCCTCCTGATGCTAAAGTTGCCATGGACATCTGGTTTTTTCTAGCTTAGCTGTTGCATTATTTCGTGCGTAATTATTATTATTTTCTTATTATGATAAACGAGCGCAATTGTTGGCATCCAGACGCGATAGGGCTAAACGACAAAATGGGCTCTCTTGTCCACGCCAAACCGTTAGCCTGTCAAGATGCATTGCCGGGCTTGGATTTGATGAAAGTCTCAGGGGTCCCACCAAACCGTGATATTGGGTTGCATTTCTGATCCACGTGCCGAAAAATGCAAGTTGCAATGGCCAACTTGTCATATTGGTTACTGGGATTTGGTGTATCAAACTCGGGAACAAATACTACAATACCGTCACTCAGCAGTTAGCAAACGCTCTTCAAATTCAAGTTTCCGTAAGAGCATCTCCAGTGAGAGCTCTTAAATGAAGCCCCCTACTACTCTTTTTGAGAGCCCATTTTTAAATTTCACCTCTCAAACTTCACCTACAACTCCAGAAATACCTCTTAAATTAAACTTCTAACTAGCAAACTATCCGTGCGTTGCTACGGGCTTAAAGAAATAAAACACTCTTTATGATATAAATATAAATTATTTATATAATATAATTATTAGATATATACAATGTTATTGATATTATTTACATAAAAGATTATATTTGTATTACCGTTGGTGCTTCTTAGTATACCATTTTATATGTCAAAAGTAACAATTTTTTCACCATTGTTTACCATATTCTCATCATAAATAAGTTTTTTAACCTCTAATGTTAACAATTTACACAAGTAATGTCGTTTGAGTGCTATGTTACAAAATTAGGTGAAATGATATTAAAAAATGTCTAAATATGAGAAGTACCGATATAAAGCTCAACTCGTCATGTAAAGAGGACTTTCCACAAGACTATAACGCCTACAAGACACCCTAGACCTCCATGAAGCCTAACATGCAATTCACGCAATCTAAAAATAGCACTATATTGCAACACGATTTTGAACTTGTAGACGTGCTCTAATGAGAAAAGTTAGAATACGAAAGTTGTAGATCTCGTCGAGGCCTTTTCGAAACATATGTGGATTATATTATTTAGACTTCAGAGCTAAAAGATATGGACCCTGCATAGAGACCTGTACAGAGGAGTTTGAATCAGAACAAATATTTTTGTATCGCATATTTGGAAACCAAAACGACGGGATCTGGACTTCTATTGAATATCAAAGTTGTAGAACTTTTCGAGAGCTACGAGAAAGAGTCCGATTTGACTTATTTGAGCTCCGGACAAGAGAGTTATGATTTTTAAAATTTGATACTTGATATAGAATGTACGAAACCTATTTGGATTCAATCTCTAACTTGTGGACACGAAGTGGACAACCGCACCTCAATTAATAGATTGTAGAGATTTTTCTCTAAAGTGTGGATCCGATCAATCAGTGAGAAGAGAATAAACAGAGTAGCTTGATCAGAACTCGAAACAACAGAGAGCACCTCCTGCCGACGCTGTCCACCAACGCATCGCCGGTGCTGCCCGCCGCCCCCTGTCGCTAGCCCTTGGGCTCACCGCCTCTCCGTCGCCCGTCCTTCGCCCATTGCTTCTTTGTCGCCTGCCTTCGTCCCGCCACACCCAATCGCCTGCCCGTTGTCCGCGGCCCTCCGATAGATCTTGGAGCCCGTGCACCGACGATGGCAGCAGCTCGGCTGGAGCTTGATGACGGTAGCAAAGTCATAGGGTCGCTATTTCTTGATGTGCGAGATGGAGGAGCCAAGAAGGGGGCGCCGAGAGGTAGGGGATTCGAGCTCCCAGTGCCAAGAAGGGTGACATGGCGACGAGAGAGGTCGTGCTCGCGGTGGCCCTACTGTGATTCGAGCTCCCTACGCGTGAGATGGAAGCGGTGCGCCGAGAGGCGGGAGATCACGCGCGGTCGGTCGAATTGCCGCCAACATCAGGCATGGATCGACCATGAGCTCGTCTCGCGTCGCGTGGCCGTGCTGGGGTGCTCTGATGAGGCGCGGACGTCAACTACGCGCTGCTCGCGGAGCTCGTGCCTCTACTGCTCGGCGCCCATGCGCTGCCCACTAGAGCTCGCCGGAGGACGCAGCCGCCGCGTCAGTGCTGCCCACGCCCGCTTCCGAGGCTTCCCTCCACTCACAAGCGAGGAGGCACCTAAGGCGGGCCACCCCATCACCATCAACGGCGTCGACACCACCCCGCGCCCCTTCGCGCTGCCTTCTTCAGCCCCCTCCGCGCCGCCCTTGCTCCTCCCCCCTCCACGCTGCCTCGTCCTCTGGATCTGGCCGCCACACGGGGAGCACGGCGCAATGACGGTGGAAGGTGGTGGTGGAGCTCCGGTTGGGGGGGGGGGGGGCAGCAACAGCGGTGGTGGAGCTCCGGTGGGGGTGGCGCAGCGACGACGGGTTAGGTGTATGTTAGTCGGATCAGGAGAGAAGAGGAGAAAGAGAGAGAGAGAAAAAAAAGAAAAAGAAAATAATAGAACCCACTGTTAAGAGAGCTTCAAAACCTGAAAGACTAGCAAAGGGATTTGAAAGTCCTTCTGAATTGAGAGCCCAAATAGTAGGTCTGCTAGAGTTGATTTTTTGAAGCTAGACTCTCAAAATATAGTAGAAGAGGCATATTTGAGAGTTGGAGATGCTCTAAACTATCTTTTGTTTAATCTCCACAAAGCAAAACTTAGCTTGTGAAATACACGGAAGTTCTTGGATGACTCTAACGTGAACACATGCCGTTGTACATGGTCAGTGGTCACAATGACTGAACTCGACATCTCACATCTCCGGTCGCAGCATCTTCTCTTGGAGCATCATGTTCTCTGGGAGCATCAGGGTCCGTGCGGTGGGCGGTGGCATGAGCATGGTGTCGGTGTTTGGAGCATGTGATGAGCCTACTTTGGGGTGAGATGAATTGTTCTTTTGTCGAGCTTAGTTGGGATATGAGTGCATGGGCGACACTCCTGGGATGAGGACTATTCGACTAAAATTAACGCAACCAAGCTAGCGGTGGGATGGGCAGATGGGAGAGCGCCGAGTGGCACACACGCGTGCTCCCTAGTGCTCTGGTCCTGCCCGCCCCCCCCCCCCCCCCCCCCCCCCCCCGGGATCCCGCAACCGCCTGTGTCGTTCATATTGCACGCCACAACGCGGCGCTCCCGTCCGGCACCGACGATCGGCGGTGTCACGCCGGCCGTCGCGGCGCGGGCTCCGCACATAGCAGCAATTAAGCAGCCATGGCGCCACAGACCCCACAACACCGCCGCGGCCACACCACTTAAATCCCTCTTGCCCTTTCCCATTTCGGACAGACAACCTTGTGATAGATCAATGCGCAGACTACAAGTGGCCATTTTTTCTCTCCAAATCATTGCTCCCGGTCGGCGGCGCTGCACAGCTTCGACCCTTTCCGCCCGAGTCGCGGTAGGCCACCTGATCAATGGACAGGACCAGATGTCAAGATTTGTTTCTTGCTCAGGACAATGTGTTTCTCGAGTTGGATACTGAGCTGCATCACTTGCCAACTTGCCGCAGGGTCAAGCGTTGAAGAGAAGGTGATTCCTGATTCTGGAGTCTCGAGACATTACTGCCCGGGCTAAATAAAGATCACTAGCTAGATCAGGTAATTCAGTACTCTGCTGCAACTACGTGTCAAGTCTAAGGTTACTTATACCCGAATTGCTTTTGTACCCGCAGTCATGATTCATAGATGACAGGACAGGCAAGCTTATCTCTGTAGATGTACACAAGTCACCCATGAACAATTCGCTGCTGCGTACTCTCCTGTACATCAAATTGAGCCGTCAAGTGAAGTCCAAGAAAGATTAATGCGTAATGCGTAAAGTCCTCTCAGTTTAGGTCATCCCATTTTCGGCATAATCCCAGGTAAGTTATAGAGCATCTCCGAATGAACTTTGCCGACAAAAAGGGGGGGGGGGGGGGGGGGGGAATACTGCTCACATATACACCAACTTGGGGTTCCTCATGATCGGTAGCGTCCAAACTGTGCTGATCAATAATGCCACCATATTTTTATCCCCACTTGGCAATACATCTAATCCCACTTGCTCGCATTGCTGATGTAGACCGTCTCTTGCGGCAGTTTGACTTTAAATAAATCTATCTCTGAAAATAGCAATGCATAATGCACGCACCTGCTACTTACATATGGGCTTCAACCCTTTGAAAAAATTGAAAATAGCAAGGCCTCATAGCGTGTAGTATTAGAGAAAATCTTGAGAAGCTCCTAATTTAATTGATATCATATTACATATCCAACCACAAGAGTCGTCCCCTTCACATCTTTGAATGCTTATACATCAATATATCAAAAGACCCAGAAATGCACCTCCCGTTGCTTCATGACAAATCAGAGCCATAAAAGAACCAAACATTTTGCAATGTGCAATGTTAAGCTCCACACTATTAAAGGTTCTCTCCACGGCTTGTGGCAGCGCCAAAGGTGCCTATAAAGTTCCCCCTTCTGCCAACTTGATTGTTTCAGTGTAGTTGAAAGAGAACCTAGCTAGCACTGCTAAAGAATTAATAAGTACATACTTATATGGCATCACCGAGTTTGAAGAGGAAGCAGCCCAGCGGCCGTGGAACCATTACCATCGGATCATCAGATGGCACCAGGTTATATGGCTCTACCAGAGGTGTCTTAGGCCACCTCGCCCCACCGGAGCCTTCGCGGCGCCAAAACCAGAGAACAAGGTATATGTACATGCAACTGTGCATAAAACTAATTAAATGTCATCCTCTGTGCTTGTGATTAAAATGCTGCTTGACCAGATACTGCTAGCATCTACACCCATATTTGCTTGCTTTGTCACATTGGTTCACGAATCTCTCATGAGCTTATTCCGATTCAAAATGAACATGCATCCATGCCTTCTGATTGATTAACTAGCGCGTTCTTCTGTGTGCATCCTATAAATTTCATCTTGTTCTATATGCTCCGTTGTTGGTTCTGTGCAAATTTTGGGAGGATTTGAGTAAATAAGCAAAACATAAGTGTTATGAGGTCAGAAGTTGATGACAAAATAAATTTTGTTTGCAGTTTGAAGAACTGGTGGTTTATTGCTAAAACAATAACAAAAACTAGCATACAAGAGCAGACATAATAAAATATCATCTCATTAATGTGTGCATGAGATCATTAACCATGTCAAAAAATAAGTGAGATTACACACGGTGTCATCAAAATAGAACCACACCCTGATTTTTTTCTGAGGTGACGTAGTATATTTCTTATAATCATGCTAGTGACTAGTGTTTCCAGAAATGCTTCATTTGTCCCTAGCTAGGCAAAACATATTCCCCCATCATTCATCAAATGCTATTTCTACATGAGATTGGAACCTGAAAATATGTACACAATCCTACCGATAGTTTTGCAAGTTTCAGAAAGCATTCAATTTCTTGGGTTCTGACCCGTATGAAATTTCGTGATTGAAATATACAAGGCATAGTGATCTTTTTCAGGCTTCCTCTCTAAGATTCGTATATTTATCTCTCTTTTAGTTTTTTTTACATTTCAATTTCTGCATATATGTCCTTATCTAGATGCTCCTTCCTCTAAAAAAAACAATCCTGAAATTAGTGCACTACAAATCATCAGATCTATTAAATCGTACATCTATCTTATATTGCCTAGGGAGCAGGATAATGTTTCATGGGTTATACATACATTCACACCTTATGATGGTCACTTCTGGCGGAAGTATGGTGAGAAGAACATCAAGGGCGCTCGCTTCCAAAGGTAATTTGCATGTAAAGTACTGCTAGAAAGTAGGTCATACTTCATATATATTGGTCCCAATTTTATGTCATTCCATGCATTAGAGGCCCAGAAAACTCTTATTTTAGGAAAATCTTTTACATCCTTCACTCTCTTTAATAAAAATCTGGTTTCAGACTTTTTTGTTTACCTCATCCGAACTAAACTAACAACTATTTTTTACTGTGACAAATACAAATAGAAAATTCAAAAGTGAAACAAGTATATAGACGACCTAGTTACAGAAGCTTAAAGGTGGAAGATGTAGATATCATCAGTGATTGAATGTTTAAGATCTTAGAATGTACATGTGGTTAAAATGTCCTAGTAAAGAAAATATTGGCTATTATATATGTAGTTTAAGTGGAGCTCTTCCTTTTAAGGATGATATCAAATTTTGGTACTTCAGTTATTCCATTTTTTTAACTATTATCGATGGTATGACTTAATGAATGGTAACACAAATCTTATTTTAGCTTCTAATAAACAGTATCAGCAAAATATCCACGTGACAATCCAATTTCTAAAGCCTAGGTAGAGGCATGAGCGTGCAAAAGAAAAATGGATCTAAATTGTCAATTTGAGAAGCCTAGTTATAGGCCTTACAATTTGTCCTTGTACAATCTTAAGTAGATAATCGAGTATAAGAAAATTATTAGCTGGCTATATGTAGTTTCAAAATATGTGCACCTTGATGTTGGAAATTATTATTATATTTTTTTATATGATTTTAATTTATTATAACCGACGTCCAAATTCAAAGGGTAATAAGGCCCATTACGGGTATCATATATACTGGGTTACCGGTTACACCGTTAGAGGCACCGCTCAATAACATACCAATGTATAGGAAACTAAATGAGCTATCCACGTATAGAAAGTCAGGATGGATGAATATCGCTGAAGAAGTAATAGCTACATGTATTGAACCTCTAAATTCTAAATATATGCTTGTTACTGCTCAGTTGTTCATGAATGTGTGTAAATGTACCCTGCATGCAGGAAATACTTCCGCTGCTCTTACTGTGACGATAGGCACTGCTCGGCCACCAAGCTTGTGGAGCAGCAGAACAGCGACATTCCGCCCCTTTACAAGGTGACCTACACGCACAAACACACATGCAACGCTGCGGCGCCGGTCCCACCTCACGATGTTGTGGCTGCGGCAGAGCCACCGCACGCAAGTGGTGAAGGTTTGGTGCTCAGCTTCGGTTGCTCGATTGGTAGCGGCAGCTACCATCGCGGTGGGCAGATGGAGCAAGAACGGCAGCGGCGGAGGTACTCGTCGTACCACCAGCAACCTGCGGCTCCATGCCCTTTCATGATGTTGAATTTCGATTGCTCTTGGAACGGCCAGCTGCAGCAGCAGCCTGCCGCGTTCGCTACTGACGTTCCACAGCCCACAGAGACGGGATCGTCATTGTTGCCTATGACGGGGTCGTCGCCGCAGCTGCTGTCAAGGGCAGACAGTGACGATGATCCGTTCTCGCTCTCGGCGTTGGATTGGGAATTGTTGAGTGCCTTTGGTGGACGATCATTTGCCCCTCGATAACCATGCGCAGTTTACTGGTAATAGGTACTCAACAATTCCCCTCGACGATCAAGCCTTGATAAGAATAACTTTACTGAATATGTGTTTAATGTGGATCAGACGTGCCCTGATTATTAACCGAGGGTGGCACTATTGTTATCAGGGAACACATCTTTCTGGGGAGACCTATGAGTGTTCACTTGGTCATGGATATTGATGCGGATAGTTGGAATCAATGATGATTATTGGCCATTTCTGGTGCTGAAAGTGGGACTTCATGCAGATGCAGAATGAAAAAGTCGATACACATATGTGTCATGTAGTTCATGCTTGAAAATAGAATAAAAATTATGTTCGCCTTTTTCTGTGTCGGAGCAGATATATATGTGGTGGTCAAGTTGACTTAGTGCTCTAGCTAATCAACTAATTCAATATACCTACTGAATTATTTTTGTTCAATTTTTTTTTGAAAGGAATACCCCAAGGGAGACCTTGAGGTGCTGGTGCAGCACCCAGGGTTCAAACCCTGGGCGGGAGCACTCCACCCAGCGGCCTTTTGCCACTGTGCTGTGAGCCCCTTTGCTTTGTTCAATATATTTTCATTTCAACCATCACACGATTGAATATGATGAGCACTTTTACACTAGCAATAGTAATATGCACCGTAAAGGTCCTCTCGAGTCTATATCAACATATTTTAGCAACTGATGGCTTGCTTTATCTCCTCTCGCCACATTCACCTTTCTTGCATCATTAGATTTTATTCAAACACCTTCTATTGCTGAAAAAAAAAAGAGATCATGGATTTACGAGAAAAATCTTGCAAGTTGAACTATTAAAGCCGAGCCTTTGAACTGATGGTTTGTCCGTACAATGGTTGTATTCCTGACTATCGTTCACAAACTTCCTGCACTCAAAGAGTAGTTGACCTAAAAGAACAATATACTCGTGATGCGCTTGGTTGGGTCCCAGTATCGTTCCTGCTATAATATGCATGTGCTCTAGTAATCAAGTACAGTCACTATCAGCACTTCATGTAATTAATTTTTGAAAGGACAAAACCTAATGCTATGGCACGATCTATAACAAGAGTTGCGCATGTTCGACTGAACAATAGGAATGATAATTTTAAGTGAAATCTTCAACAAAATGGTATTTTCTCGATTCAGTCTATGTATGTTGCCTTTATGTGCAATGATAATACAAGACATACCAAGACCTTATGGAAACTGGAACGGAAGTAAACAATGCCTGTTTTGCTCTAACAATCAATAATACAACATCTCTTTTTTTATTGTAATTTTGCAAAGTTTATATGTCGAGCGGTGGCTGGTGCAATTTAATTTTTGTATTGATATTCTTACTAGTATCAATCATATGTTTCATGACTGGTTACTAGGATTAAGATTAAAAAAACTAGGAGTATTAGGTGAACTGTTGCTTCTGCTTTACTATGACTTATCAGAAATGACATTGTGTTTGACAAATCGCCCATGAAAACATATATGAAGGTGCTATGCAGTGGAACTCATTGGCTTCGCGACACGGCGTAGTTGCAGAAGTGTGAGGAGGATGTAACCACAGATGAAAGATGCATGCCGGTCCTAGGAGACGATGGTCATGCAAGTTTTGATCAACCATGTATGAAGTTCTAAAAATAAGATTGTTTTCTAATAATATCATCATCCAAACTTTTGCTGGTGGCTTTTTGTTTGGGTACATTTTCTTTAATGGTGTGTTGTTTGGTCATGTTGATGATGTGATATCAGCAATATTGTAATTGTGGGCTCTAGTCTCTATGGCCAGAACGATTTTTTTCTAATATCTTAAAAAATTAATCATATTTTAAGTTATTTTTTATATTTTAATTCACTATTAATATACATTCTGTTAGGTAATTAGAATTATATATCCTGAAGAATTTCTTACCATATTGAAATAATTTGTATCGTAAACACAATTTTGCATCACATTGCCACATGATGATGTGTTACTTTTTTCAGAATAGAGAATTTTATTCCAACCTTTATAACATGGGTTAAATATGGTTCTTATAAAACAATCACAAAGACTAATAATTAGCAAACATATAGCCCAGATCGAAAGGAAAAAAACTTCGCTCCCCTGTTTTCCTATCAATGAAAACATGTCGACAACTAACATCCTCAAACATAAAAGAAGTGTTGTAATCCTACAACATAAAGGGTTAAAATCCATGTTTGTGATGATGGCTCCATCACGAAAGCAATGCCATCATGTCATCTCTATCACTTGATCAACAAAAGTTCTAGTGTTACCTATTTAGTGATATATCAGTTTCTATGTCATATTATGAGCATGCTTTTGAATCCTCTTGGTAGCTATTAATTGTATAACTCTATCATATACTATGCTACAAGCCTGTAATTTCATAAATATAATACAAATTATGTTCTATATGAAAAAGACAAAAAAAAAGAGGTATCCTTACAATCACAAGAACACACCTTTTCCGACCAGACCAGAGTTTGTACAAGAGAAAGTCCATGAAACCTCTTAAGATTGCACCTATAAGGTACTCAGAAATGCCCCTGTGTCACTCGTCACGGGCGGCTCCAAGAAACCCTAGCTGCTAGTCCTTTCCTCCCCTTCTCTCCCCCTCGTCGTCGCCGGAGTGAGCATCCGGCAAGCCGTGTGGCAAGTAGGGATCGCGGTGGCAGGACCTATCTTACGGACATGGGCAGTGAGCAGCAGACACAGCTCACACGACAATGTCCTGCAACAGGCGCGGTGGTGGCCCGTACGGCTAGCACGGAGGTGCCCTATGGCGGGCGAAACTCGCACGGCAGGCATGGTGGCACCGTGTCATAAGGCAACCTAGATGGCGGTGGTAGGGCCTCTCATCCCGGAACTAGGTGGCTTGTGGTGGGGGCGATAGTGGCCCGAGTGACGGGTGCATCGATTTTCTGCGTCAGTGTCCCATAGCGGTGGTGGGCGCGGCTCATACGGTGGGTGCGACGTCGTCTCGCGATGGACAAGTCGATGCTCGGTGGCCCGTGTAGTGGGCACGACGGGCAACAGCGGCCCGTGATAGGGCAGTGAACCCGATGATGTTTTTGGACAGACCTCTTCGAGGCCATGGTTTGCAGCAAGGAACAGGTGATGATTGTGGCTGAATTTGGTCTGGTATTGGCCAGATCCAGGAGGAGTATGCTGAATCTAGCGATCGGATTTAGCTATGGAGGGCCCGGTTACGAATAGCTGTACGGAGGCGGTGATGCTGGCCATCACCATGCTCTTTGCCGGCCATCACTACGACAGGCTGGTGACGTATGGACAACAAGGCTCGGGGCAATAGTTGTGCCGTGCCTGGGTACTGACGATGAGGAAGAAGCTTGAGGTTGCTTGAGCATGTGTTGCGCCTTGGCGCCGATGGCCAAATTTATTAGGTCTCGGATGGCGAGGGCGTTTGCCATTCCTAGGTGCTGCCGCCTGCGGGGTCGAAGTGGGCTGATTGATCCACCTGTTGCTCTCTACAACGATTATGTCCAATGTAGGTGCATCTTTGATGAGGTGTGTAGAGGCATTGTGCGAAATCTTGCTCAACTTCAACCAGGCTAGCAACGACGGTGCTTATGAACATCGCTTCCTCTTTGGAGTTGTCATGGTGCCTCTGCAACCCCACTTCTTGAGGGTTCTCTAGATGTAAATTCAAATTCGGTTTGTTAGATTGGACAATGGTGGCCTTCGCAACATCATGACCTTGTTGAAGGCATTGTATTGAAGCTCCTTTGGACAATGCATTGCATCAGTTTTGCTGGTTTCTTTGGTCTGTTTCTTGCCATGGTTTTATCAGTGAGGCCACGTCTCTTTGCGTTTATCTATGTTATCTCTCTATGACATTACTATTATAAAGGTGGAGCTGCTAGTTGTGGGTGTGTGATATGTTTGATGATGATGACATGTAGTGGGTTGAATCAAGCTCTTAAACATGTGGCGTATTGGCTTTGAGATATTGACTGATATTCGTTGCTTGATGTCGGTGCCACTTTACCGTTACGCGACTAGTCTAGTATTGATGTCTTGTTACGGGCTACATCGATGGAGAGTGTGTTGTTGTGTTTTCAGTTGTCTATATCTTCTTTATTTTTTTTACCAGACTATCTAGAAACCTTAGTGTGTTAGCTTTTTTTCTTTTGGCTTCGGCTTATATTTACGACACTTTCATGTCATTTTTTTTTCTAATATAATCATCAACTATGTGGTTTTTGGGGGAAAAAAATATGACGCCTGATACAAAACAGTCCTGGCATGAGAACGTGTCTGTTCGACCAACTTAGAAGGTAACAAACACAATTCCAGATGAACTCGGTAGGAACAAGGTCAGACGTCTAGGATAGGAATTCAGCAAACTCGGTCAGACGAATTCACGGCTGCATAGCCTCATCGCACCATTGTAATAAGGCTATTTACTTGATAATCAAGCATACAAGCATATATATATATATATATATATATATATATATATATATATATATATATATATATATATATATATATATATATCTGTTATACAATTCAAAAGGATTCTTAAATATATGTCTAAACTTGCTACATAACTCAAGTACTCTCTTTTTTCTCGTCTAAGCATTTAGTGCAAAACAAAATGCGAAAAAAAAATCTATTATTTAGTGCATAAGCATCTTTATAAATATGTATATGCATCTTTATAAATATATCCGTGGACAGACCAGTGGCCTGGTGGGAAGGCGCCCGAGTGGCTGCCCCCAGGTCGGCAATTCGAACCCCCGATCCCGCATATCACTGTAGCAGCGCTAGGTACTGTTGCGCACAGTGCTTTATATTGTAGCTGCACGGTATTGTAGCACATGCAGTATAAAAAAATCTCCTCGTTCTCCCCAGTTAAAGCATAGGTAAAGACTCGCGTCACAGCTCACACGACCAGTTGAGTCCCTATATATGGTTGGGAGAGGGTTCGAGGGTTTTCTCGGCCTGTGTGAGGGGCTCTTCTCCTTAACAAAAAGCCGCCAAAGGGCTTCTTCCCCCGGCAGGTCGAGTTTTTTTTATATAAATATATCCATTATATATGTCCCTATCCTCCACTCAGGACTGTTGAACCACTAGATCCACCACGGAAACCATCGGCCTCCATATATATACAGATTAATCATGTTTTGAAACGAGGTTTAAACAAGATTCTTGTCCTGCGTCAATAGATTAAGGCCTCAGAATTTGTTTATGCCAAATTGGCAACTTCTCCAAGGGTGGTGGACCTGATCGTGAAGCCACGTGTGTGATCCTTTATATTACTATTTTCGATTAAAGAATACATTTAGATCCATGATTTTTTATGCTTGGGGATCAGATGCTCTGTCATGCTCAAAGGAAGAGTTATTGTAGTTAATCACGGTCGACATCGACAACTAATAGGTCTTTTAACTCGTAGTTCCATTATTTATATGTTGTTGTTTCAATCAATATTAGAATGTGGTTTGGCTTGTTCCGCATATGAGCCCTTGTCACCAGTCTAGGTCATAACGGGTCCACCAAACCATAGGCCAACTAAAGCCCCAAAATAAGGTTTTGGATCACATAAACCCAAAAGATTAGCATGAGAAGTGAAGTTTACTCCACCTTATAAATTGACCTTCCTTATCATCAATATCCAATGTGGGACTAAACCCAACAATCTTCCCCATCACACATTGGTTGATCCTGTATTCCCTTCACACTTGGGTGAACACCCATCTGATAGCCCGACAACTGTGTGGCCTCAGAGACTCAATCCGACGGTCCGATATTCGTGTGATCACTTGGGTGTGATCACTTGGGTTTGCAGCCAACTTCCACTAATGCTCAGTAAAAACATGTCAAATAAGATGGACGCATTCATTACAGACTTGTTGTTTCGGATTTTGCAGACGCAAAAAAAATACCGTCTCCTATGTGAATGCGTGGATTACCGCTTTTTATGTAATGATTTTTAAGCAGTCAATGAGAGAGCACATTTTTAACGCAAGCTCTTTCTGTACCCTAAAAAGGTGATGTCCTCATGTCTGCGGTTACATGTCAGCAAGGATTTGATGTATCTAGCTCTGAAATTCATTAAGGTATTTGCTATAATATAATCGTGAGATTGATGGCATCCCCACTTTATACTCTCTACTTCTTTCTGATGTTCAAGAAACCGTGACCGTTTTGGTTATGTCACCCTTCACAGCTAAACTTTTTTTATGGTCAGACACCTCTTCCACATGTACAACACAGCAATCGGGTACAGCTTTTAGAGCTCAGGAAATTATCAGTGTATATATAGCTTCAACTTGAGGCCCTGTTTTGCACACCTTGGTTCAAAGCTTATTCACAGAATTAAGCAGAAGTAACCTGACGCTGGTGACTGCCATCGCACATATATATCATACCGATGTAAGCAGAAAATAATTAAGCTATATTGCCGCTGCGGCTCTAAGCTTGACACGTAGAATCACTACTCTCGTCCCTCGCCGGTGACCGTCACTGCCCATCTGACAGAGATTATATTCGCTTCCAAAAATCTGCCATGCATCGTGTGCTGCCGCTACAGCTCTATGGCTCGATACGTGAATCTAAATAACAGTTACTTGGCTGTAGGCCAGTGTGTTCTTTGACTCTCTGGAGAGTACTGCTTCCGGGAACAGGTCATGAACACTCTGCCGCCACCACTACCGCAGAGTTAATTACTTAAAACGACACCAAAGTAGACTGGGGAATTTCATAGAGAAAAGCCATTGGCGGTCGTTGACTGCGAGACAATTCGACACCATTCCAAGTACTCGTCTCAAGCTCGAAAATCCCTCAAGTACCCTACGATGAAGAACCTGCATTGACAATATACTCGCTATCAGAACCCATCAGGTGTCCCTTTGGCAAAAAGAACCCATCAGGTGTGTGAGCTGGATAGCTGACTGGCTTGATGATCTCTCTGTCGTCACATGTTATCTATGGAGAATCTAGTACTAGTAATACATACTAGTAGTATTCTCCTGCTCCAGCAAATAAATATGGCAAGTTGAATCGTCAGAGCCTCAGAGGAAGGGCCAGGTAGATGCATGCACCAAGTCGTTTCAGATCACATCTCATAAAGCAAATTTTATACTCATCCCTTGATGAGTTCTTGCTCTTTAGCATTTGGGTCTTAATGCTTAGTTTTATCTCATATTTTGCTAGAATTTGGTCCATTTTATATGGTTTATTCAAAAAAAATTCCAAAGCAATAAGTGGTTCTTAGTTTTAGTCATACCTTGCTAGTCTATGGTGATTCACACCAACTTAAATAGTAGCACCCGTATCCATGAATTAATAAAAAAAGTATTAGAAGAGAAAGACAGCATAGCTATGAGTACACACATACGCGCGCGCATATACGCGCTTTTTCACGTACTGTCCCGCGTAAATTGTGGCTTACGACGCACGACCGTAGCGTGACGTGTCTGTGACATGTGAGCCTAAGTAATTTTTGTCACTCATATCCTCCATAATTCTAAATTGGTATGTACTAATTAAGAGGATTAAAACATGATTAATTATCATAATTAGAGTTAATAGGTCAGTCATGGTATTAACTGCTAATTAGTGGGCGTAATTAGAGAGAAAACGGCTTCTAGAGGGCAATCGTGCCTATATTAGGCCCCTGGAGATGTCCAGATTTTCATAACCGAAATTTCTCTTCCACTTCTTCTTCTTTGGAGAGTTGTGCTATGGTGTTGAGCTGCTTCCATCTCATCGGCCCTATTTTTCGACGTGCACCGAGAAAAAGGGTGAGCGAAATCTCCGAACCTTTGTTGTTGTGAAGTCTGCACGAGGGGCGGCAATAAGGTTTCTGGGCAGCGCATCTACGTGACCGCTCGAGGCTGATCCGTGACGATCTGCGTGCCTCATCGACGAACTATGACGTTTGCAGCGACGGTCTGCTTCGTCTACTATTTGCGCTAAATTAAGCACCAATAAACCCTACATAAGTCAATGTCTCCCATGCTTTTAATTATGTTGTTCTACTTGCTGCTAAGGTTAGTTTCCATCACGAGTTTGAATGATCATGAAATTTATCTAAAACTAAAATCTAAATAGAATAACACGTATATTTCTAACACATTTTCATAGGGTTATCAAAACATTAAATTATTGTATAGTATTGTGATCAAATTTCTGTTGGAGATGATACTGAAGGCTCTCGGTGGGGTTTCATTTTGATTTCCCTAGTTAGAAACAGTGCCCAATGCATTTCAAACTCAACTATTCTCTTTCCTATTAAATTCCTTGTCATGTCGTCCTTTCTACTTAGTATTGATGTTATAGCATATTAAATGCAAATGAAACCTCTAGTGAGAGTAGAGATGTAAGTTTTGTATTTTATGAATCGGTGGATCGATCTAAAACTCTCTAAAATGAACTAGAATTTTACCCACCTCATGAATCTAGTACAACTACCAATTGGGTACCCACTTACATCCCTAACTGTGAGACTGGCCTTAGCTAAAAAAAAATTGTTTCTAATTAAATAGTACACAAACGTGGGGGTGGCTCGGGGTTAGTAGCCTCTCTACTGCCGTGAGCAGTAATGGCCAGTGTATTATAATCCAACTCGATATATGTAATACAGCATCTGCCACTTGCGCTCGCCCATTGCTTTGTGTTGTTCATTTTCTGCGATTTGACTGTACAATAGCAACACCTCAAAGGAAAGCAAATGACAGAAGCGAAAGAGATCGAAAACGTATAGATGTTTGGTATCTGTGTTAGTTCATACTGGCCGTGGAGGCGAAGCCCAGAGACGACCACGATTTCCATCTCGATAGGAAGCATAATCGAGGATATGATACAACTGGTGTTTTGACGCCGCGCCACCCACAAGAGTCCTGTCATTTCTACCAACGTCGACGCCAATTTATCAAAAGACCCGGCAACGCGCCTCCCTTCGCTTGACAACAGATCGGACGGAGCCATAAAATAACGCTGTATCCGACGTGTTTGCAATGTGCGCCGTTGAACCGCGCAGCGATAAAGCCCCCACTCCGGCGGGTGGGAGCGCCGCGCCATAGCTGTCTCCTGCTAATAATCTCCTCTTCTGTTTTCCTGTTCGCGCATCTGCTCGTCGTGCCCTTTTCAGTTCTTGGTGCACTGTTCATCGAACATCTAGCTAGCCAGAAATAAAACCATCTATAGAATGGCGAACCAACCCAGCGGCCAAGGAGCCAACACGGGATCTGTAGTGGGCTCTTACGGCCCTCCCGTAGGCTTCTTTGGTCGCCTCACCCCGCCAAATCTCCCACGGCGCGGCGGCCAGAGGAGAAGGTTAGCTCAAACTACAGAACCTTCTGCGCTCTTCTTTCTTGGTTATATACAACGTGGTAGCTAAAACTATCTATAGTTGCATCCATATTATTTGTTTTCCTGATTTCTTTCTTTCATTCATGAATTCTTCATGTTTGTCCTCTATATTTGTATTCGGTCTCGGAACATTAATATGCCTGCTGATGGATTTATGGTTTTCTGTGCACACTTAAAGAATCGTAACGTTTATGATCTATCTGTCAAAAT
Source organism: Eleusine indica (assembly GCA_030378355.1). NCBI lineage: Eukaryota > Viridiplantae > Streptophyta > Magnoliopsida > Poales > Poaceae > Eleusine > Eleusine indica. Next base: position 12,230,114 of record CM059502.1, read on the forward strand.
GCTCTGAAAATATCTTTCAAGATGCATAGTGTGGAGGCAGATCAGGGTTCCTCTATTGCGTGCAAATATGAGATGATAAGTAATAATAAATGAACAAACAGAAAGAGTGATAATATAGTCAGGAGTTTGATGCAAGTGTGAACAACTTGATGAGATAGTTTATTAGTTGGAGTATAAACATCCTTCATGGGTGGTCCATTTCTTAACAGAAGCCAAGCAAAAACAGTGATTTTATAAGGGGTGATAATGAGATGGATGTCAATAAATCTCGTGGGAGCTGGAGATAGGCTAAAATATTTGTATATGATAGACTTCTTGTATCATCGTGCTACTTACTTTAGGAAATGTTCTTCATACTCTGGTAGCCATAAAAGGTACATTATCGTTCATGGAAGGGTGTTTCATTGCTAGACTTTGAAAACTGGATCATATAGCTACCATTTTCTTAAATTATATTATTGTACATTTCCTTAATGCAAGCTCGTTGCTCAAAAACCCTATCATATGTACTATTGAAGTGGTCTATTGAGTAAAGAAGTACACCATATGCAATAAAAACATAATTTTTAAAATATATATAATATTTGTAAAAAGTTTTAAGAGATAATTGTTCCACATATATGGATTAAAATTAGTAAGAAAATATGACTGTCATCGTATTGCTATCAATTTTTAGGAGTCCATAGTATATATAAGAAGCTGCAGGAGAGACCAATATGAAACGGAGCCTGCAACACCTTGAACAATAGTCTGACATGCCATTTTTATTTCTATGATCTCATACTCGTATACACCCAACTGCACCTCTAGGTATCCAATTTGTGTGGCAATGTGCAAGAATCTATGAAAATACCATCAGTAGCATATTGCTCTTTTTTGTAAGACAAAAGTCAAGAAAAATAGTTTACCAGGAAGTGCACAGAGCTTTCTTTGATAGTCTTGAACCAAAAATCTAATTGTCGCGGATAGCAAAATAGTTTCCAGTTCAAAATTATGACAATTGCATTCCGTGACTTTATGACAAAGCAATCCAAACTTGTTCTAAATCTCAAAATAGAAGTCAAAGAACAATCTCAACTGAAAACTTTGTAACATTACAAATAGGTTACGCCGCATGCAAGTGCCTCATATGAATGAAATATCTAGACATCCTAACATCTACTGAAACACATGTAGTGAACTGAAATGCCGGTGGAGCATGTAGAATAATTCAAGGAACACTACTTCATGAAAAATTATTGCAAAACTGAAAAAAAAAAGTATACCAAAATCAATAGAAGGTCATGCACGTACCACAATGAACAATAGGCAATTAGAAAGCTCTGCAAAAAAAATTATCCATGAAATATTAAGCAAGTGACTAATTTGTTCAATCCAAAATAATTTGGTGTGTGCAATTAATATAGTCATGCAGATAATTTAGCAAGTATTGTTACATGAGCATGAATACTACTCCTTCCGTTTCAAATTATATGACACTTTAGTTTCCTCAAGTTTTCTCAAATTATAAGACATTCTCGCATCCCAATGCACCTTTCCCTCTTTCCAATATATCCTTATCTCTATCTCTCTCCTTCTCGTTTTTTGTGCAACTAACTTGTTCACTTCTCCTTAATTCCTGTGGCCGAAACTAAAATGTCATTTAATTTGAAACGGAGGGTGTATCGATTTATAGGAGAGCACGATTATAACAAACTTTCGTTGAACAATTGATGAAGATTTTGCCCACAATTAGAGACTATGCTGAAAGGCTGAACAATTGATATGATCTTATAGTCGAGGGAAAGATTTGCATATATATCTTTGTGTGTACATGTAGGTGATGGTAGCCTGACGCACATGCAGAGGTTAAAAGCAAATGCAGCAGATGTTGTGTGGATCGCTTGCACAATGCTTATCACTGCGGTCCATGCATGAGTTCGAGGACATCCATACCATTTGTGCTAGGCCAGTATAGGCAACAATATATATGTGGATGAAGGTACAAATGAGAATGACTCATAAAGTAGAGCATTATATTTTGGTGGAGGCGTTTTAGATATGCATAAAGAGGGCAGCATCATTTCATTTTAAAAGGAATGTGTGGTCTCTTTGACTGTTATAGCAATCAACCGGTGACCATGTTTAAATGGAAAATGGGAGACCGTGGGGATAAAAATAAAGGTTTGCATGGTTGTTAGCTCATCAGTTATGGAGGTGAGAACACAACATTTGTTAGTGAGGAGACGAGACAGCATTGATGTTTCGAGAGAGAAGGTGTAATATATATGGTGGTGAATGCAAGCATCAATTGTATGATTAGATAAAGATCTGACAGTTGTGGTTCAATTGATAAAAGAATTGGATGGCTTAGATAATAGAGGTGATGTGGCTCAATGAGGTTGCAGAAAAATAGCAATCAATGACATGTAGTGGGTTGCATCTTCTAAAAATATCAAGATTACTCCTTTAGTTGCACGATATAAGTTTCAAAAAACAACTTGCATTCATATTATTCATGACCCTGCGTAGCTCACACTTAATGAAACTAGTGAACTTTTTATGTGAACTCCTCATACTTGCCAAATTTTATATATCTGGAATATCACTGCACAGGAGGGATAACCACTCACGGGCCATTCATACGTTGACGCCTTACTTTGATGGCCGCTTGTGGCGGAAATATGGCCAAAAGAAAATCAAGGATGCTCAGTACCCTAGGTAATTTTTTATTCATCAGTGCTAAGAGTTCATATATTTCATATAATTGCTTAGAGGTCCAAATTGTAGGTAATTTCGTGCATTAGAGAAACCCTGATGTGTGCTTCCTTTATATTTCCTCAAAATTAAGGCTCCCTCTCCAGTTAAAGGTTATATTATATATAAAGTTTTATCGTGGCATATATGCATTAATGTGCATATATAAGATTAATAAGAATGAAGCAATAATACTCTCCAGTTAAAGGTTTTTTTTTCTTTGAGATCATTCAGTTAAAGGTTTTGTTAATGCAAAAGATGAACGGGTTAAAAGCTTTTGACAACGCTAACAAAGCGGCCAGGTCCATATGGAGAGGCTCACCAAACTGCAACTTTAATGGGCTTAATACCACCTTTGGTGAATGACACCGAAGAAGCATCACAATCCAAACATTTTACATGTACGCAAACTCGCTGCAGGCTATATTTTCGGTGCTCTTACCGCGAAGACAGGCACTGCATGGCGTCGAAGCTAGTGCAGCAGGTGAACAACGACGACCCGCCGTTGTATGAGGTGACCTACATGCACGACCACACGTGCAAGGCCGAGCACATCCCACCTCCCGATATCGATGTCATGGATGCGGCCGGGCCGCCGGACGCGAGCGACGGCTTCGTGCTCAACTTTGGGTCCTCCTCCGGCGGCAGGGGCGGCCACCGCGATGCGCTCATGATACCGGAAGTACGGCAGCCTGTGCCTCCGAGCCCGTTCACGACGACGTGCTTCGGCTCTTCATCTTCTTCGGACAGTCAGATCATGCACGAGAATCTTGACTCCTTTCAAATCAACGACGATGCACTGTGGTCTCCGGCAGAGTTGTGGCCATCGACGTCAAGCGATGGAGGTGACCTGTTCTCGGCGTGGGACTCGTTCAGTGGTTTCGGCTTCGATAATCATGCTCCTTATCCTGGTAATTACTCATCGACAACTTACTTTCATTGATGAGTAAATATATGGATCAAAGTGGTCATGATTTATACCAACTATAAAGCCGGCGTTAATTACTCTTCTCTCTTTTATACCAGAAAGTACGTTTTCCTGGGAGGCCAATATGGGTATTCATCAATCGCTTGGTCAGTTGAGCATGTACGGGAACTGAATAAGTCACTAAGATGAGATAATTAATCTTCTAGTTGAAAGTGGACTATATCTTTTTCTCGAACATGCAGGAGAGCTACATGTTCATAGTTGAAAGTGGACTATATCAACTGACGGCATTTCTGTAGCTGAACGCAGAGCTTTATAATCTTCATTTGTTTCTTAATAAAAACTCAAGGTGGCATTGGTATTCCTATACATATCACATGTATCTAAGACCGATGTGTTTGCTTGTAATCCTGATTGCTTAATAATAATGATAAAAAAATCATGCTCATTGTTTCGGTGTTTTTCTTTGAGACAAAAGAAGAATTATATTATATTGTAATTGACTACATCTTTATGTTATAAGTACTCTGAAATACAAAAAGATTACAACTAAGTGCACTCAATATGTAGCTAAAAAACTCAATCCTAAACCTATATAAAGATTCATATGGATGACCATACATATGAACACTTAGCAAAAAGTCTGAGAACAGGTGTTCAGAGAGCGGCGGACAACTTCTTTTTCATTCTACCATAGAAAAAGAAGAAAAATTGAACCTAATCTTTCCAACTCAAAATCAATCGAAATCGGTTTGAAGGGCAAATTTTTTCTCACTAGCCCTTCAGCATGGTCAGATCTAACCACGACAAAATAGAAAAGGGACCAGAGAATTTTATTCCACGACAATATCATCATCACTGTCATGATGTCGCCGTCCAAAAACCTAATTCTCTATGTCATCAAAACAAAAAAGCTACTGAAGTCGTCATCATCTTCATTATTAGAGACGCCATGAAGAAATCAAATCCATCCTTTTTTCTCGTCATGGCTGGCAAGAAAAAGAAGGATTTGATCCAATTCTAAATAACTCAGCATGGAGAAAAACTTAACCTTAATTAAGACTCGATCTACTCAAAACTAATGGAGAAGCGAGTCCCCACTCCCTCCGGCCGTCGGGGATAACCGGAGGCGGAAAGGAAGAGGGACTAAACGGTGTTGGCAGGAGGCAGCGACACCTTGCGAGACCTAGGCGCCGCGGCTCCCATTGTTTCGGTGTTTAGTTATTGCTCTAGATGTGAAACAACCTGTAGCAGGAATGGAAATGGTTCCACTTCCATGCCCGCATGGGTCTACGACGCAACACGTGGTTAATTTTTGTTGCAGATGGATAACGGATATGCGGCAAGCTGATCGTGAGATCGATCAGTTTTGGAGCAAAGAACTGATTAGGTGGCTAATTTCTTCACTAAGCCATAAATTTTAATTGATGAAAATATTAATTACTTGTGATGGAGAAGAAGAAATGGAATTATAGCTCTGCCCAAGACAGAGGCAAAGGAGGCCCATGGGAGTGAAACAAAGGACTGCACGATGCAACGTGTATAGATGGTTAGATACAGCCCAGACGTTTAAGGTGTGTTTATTTTGAGCATAATATTAGATTGGATATGATCATCCATATTTTTTTGAATGGGATGATCTAAGTTACGTATTTGATTAGGTGAATAGGATAATCTAGTTTCGTGTATGGTTGAATGGATAAGAATGGATAGGACGAGATGAAATAATAAAATTATATATCTTATTATTAAATAATAATAATAAATACACTAATTAATAAAATCTAATATTTATTGGTCTTAATCATATCTTAATAATTTTTAATTAATAAAAATATTAATTATCATTAATTCTTATATGATTGAGCTCTCACTATATACTAACCAACATCTTATTGCTTATCAATAATAATATAATAGTAAATCATACTAATAATTTCTAATTATATTAGTAATCATCATCGTTACATAAGTTGGATACACTCATCCGACCATTTTTTCGGACATACTTATCCATGATCTTAAAGGAATATTTTTATTCTAATCCATTCCTGTCCATCCTGACGGTGAATCAAACACTGGACTGGATAGTTCTGTCCAATCCTATCCAATCCAATACAACGAAACAAACACACCCTTAGTTTTGCGCCACCACAGCACGCAAGCTGTATTGAGCCGTGTTGTGGTAGCTCACATGGGCACGCGGGCAAGGATTTGATTAAATATGTGGGACCATCCCCATCGGAGCATCTTCAAAAGCTTTTTAATAATTATCCCTAAATCAAATTTTTAAGATTTAATAAAAAAAATCATGTTCTCATAGCTTCCCTAAAAACCTTCTTAATTTTATTAACTCTCTAAAACAATCTCAATTATAACTAAACCAAGGAAAAGAATCGGGGTCGCTCTCGTCCCATTTGGGCGGCAAATTTGGCGCCATTCTCCCGGGCAAAAATCAGAGCCCACCCGGCAAAACAACTCCGCTTCTCCTTCGGTCCCGCTGCCTCTACTCCCCCTCTGGTCGCGCCGCCTCTGCTCCTCCTCCGGTCGGCGCCCCTGCACCTCCTACACCAGGCACGCGTTCACTCCTCCTCCAGCTGGCGTCGCCTCCGCTCCTCCTCCGACCGGCATGCCCCTATGCCTCCTCCACACAGTGCGCCCTCGCTCCTCCTCCGGCCGCACCGCCTCCGGTCCTCCTTCGGTCGCGCCGCTTCCGCTCCTCGAACGGCCTCCGCTCGTCTCCCTGCCTCCGCTCCTCGAACGGCCTTCGCGAGTCCCCCGCTGCGCTGCTGCCCCCCCCCCCCTCCCCCCCGACGCTGTTGCCTCGCTCATCTGCTCCTCTTCCAACCTTCGCTCCTCCTCCAGCATCCTGTAGTGTCGCCTGGTTCAGACCGTCCGCACAATAGTCGTGATTACCTGTTGAATAATTTGAGCGAACGACGGGAACCAACATGCATGCGATCGCCCAAAATGTGCAACGCTCGCCTGGCGAGGTTGCGGCAGCGCTTGCCTCGTCGAGTTGTGATGAAGATTGGATAGAAAAATTAACAGGTCTCGCTGACGTGGCCCAATTTAAAAGGGGCAATTACATAACAACCATCATTTCAATGTCCAATTACATTTTCACCATTGTTTTTCAGATTTTGCAATTTTACCATATGTTTTTAAATCCGAACCTCACTACTACCACAAGTCTGTTTAAGGCTCTAACGATGTTAATTTTTTTATAGAAAGACACCCTTTGCGATTTTACCGTAGTTTTAAGGGGCAATTATGTTCAACCATGAATCCGAAGTTCAATTGCAATTTAGACTTGGATTTTAAGATTTTGTGTTTAACCACAAGTTTTTGATGTTATTCCAATTTTAATGTTAAATATTGTGTTCCTACCATTATTGTCAAATGTAACTTTAGTACTCATTTTGAACTAACTGAAATGGAACATCTGAACAAAATTACATCAATTTGTCCAAAAATATGAAGTTTGGGTCAAATTTTGAAATTTCAATAGATTTTCATTTAAAATATTTCAAAAATTGGATATAATTTTGACACCATTCGACCGCGCCGCCGCGCCAGTCGCAAGCGCTTGACCACGCGGCCCGCGTGCGCCGCCTATCACCAGTGCACTCGGTCGCGCCGCCGCGCCTCACGCGAGCGCCGGCCAAGCCAAGCAGCCCGCGAGAGCAGCTCCGACCCGCCTCGCGCGCCGCCTGCCGCCTGAGTGCCCGCATCGCGCTGCCTTCTCTCCCGCACCCGCACGCGCCGCTTGGCCTCCTTCCGCTGCCGCTTGCCGCACGAGTCACCGCCGCCCGCCGCCAGCCTAGGATTAGGTCTTACATTCTGCTTCTTTTGGATACACAAGGGGAGAGGGAGAACATAAGAGAAGATATAGCTTGGGACAGTTTGGCCACTTTTTCTGGAAACGTTTTTTTCTTTTTTTTTAACGTTTATTTCATCCCAAAGTGACGGCGGTTAAAAGTTGTGGCTAACGGTGGTTTCAATTGAAAAAAATTATGGTAAAAATGCAAAGTTTGAAAATTTGGGTCTAAATTACCATTAGCCTTCAGAATTATGATCAAAACACAATTGTCCTAATTTAAAATCGGTCTAAATCATTTTTGTGAAATTATTGGAGGAGGAGAGATATTTTAGCCCCTAGTTTTTTACTTGCCCCCAAAAACTATTTTTGGGAAGTTTATCTTAGGGAAACTTTTAAAGCTGCTATTACTACGCTTCATATTAGCCTCTTTAGAGCATCTTCAAGAGCTTCCTAATAAGTATCACTAAATCAAATTATTGAGATTTATTATAAAAATTATTCTCTAACAGCTCTTCTAAATACCTTTCTATTTTTATCCCCTTCCTAAATCTTCCTCAATCATAGATAAATCCAGGGAAGAAATCGGGCTCCCTAATCCGGCTTTTCCCACCTTAGCGCCATTTCCCACCCAGCAAAAGGCATCCGCCCATGCCGCGTGTCATCGCTCGACCCCCCCCCACCCCCCCCCCCCCCCCCCCCCCCCCCTCCCGGTGCCTCCGGCACGCCACCTCCGCTCGACTCACGCCGCGAGGCGCCCGCCTCCGCTTGTCCCCACGCCAGGCGGCCTCGCTCGGCCCCCCGGCCGCCTGTGCTCGTCCCTCGGCCTCCCGCTGCTTCGCCACTTGCTTCAAGGCCGCAGCGCCTCTGCTCGTCGCCCAGGGACGCGGCGTCGGTCGTCCCCAGGCTGAGCCTGCATCGTTGAATCGAAGATTAGAACTGGATTGATATGAACTAGACATCCGCACAACAAAATGTAATAGAAGCAAACAAGCTATTTCGCCGCGGTAAAGCAAACAAGCTAATTATACTACCGAAATAAGAACGACTACTTCAGTTATGTTTATATATCCAGCAAAATTTACTGTCTACATTCTGTCTCTGTCTAATTGTTGGTAAACTAGATTGTTTTGGTGAATTGAGCTAGAAGCAAAAGGAATTGGCCTTGATATGATCATAATCAGTTAAAATTGATGATTAGAGCTGGTCCGGAGCACAAGGATCATGCTGACCTCTGAATCTGTAACAACTCATTCTACCTCAATGCAAAAGGATGAGAGCATCGCAAACAGAGTGTGCAGTTCTAACAACTCACTAATGCTCACATAGTCGACGATGAATTCTTCAGGTGACAAGCAATCTTGCTGGATCCGGCAATCGAGACCTGTGGGAGGAACCACCGAACACTGCATCAATCCGACCCCAGCGACATCTGTTCCTCCATCACAACAACTGAACTCCGGATCCTACGGTCCTTGGGCGACCAGAGGGATGGGAGAAGATTGCTCTGCACCTTATTTACACATTCCTGTTTGTCCAGCCGCCGTAGCTCGGGGGCGGCGCGGCCTGCACATGGTGACTACGGCGGTGGTGATTTGGTGCCACGACAGACCAATTATTTGTATATGCGATTAAAAACTCATGGCGGGGAAATGGTGCAGGAACGCAGAGGGGCGCTCGCAGGGGACAAGGGCGACGCGCGTTGCAGCCTGATTAGTGACGTGGCCCAATTTAAATTAGAATACAAATACTTTTAGGGGAATTGTTGGAGAAGGATAAATATTTTGACCCTAATAGTTTTTAGGCTGTCTCTAAAACATGATTTTTGGGAGCAATTTTTAGAGAAGCTCTTGGAGATGCTCTTACGACATGTTACTACTATAGATGGTGAAAAAGCTAGAGAAAAAGAGAATTGAATAGGGTTAAACTCAAGACATGAAAGAAACAAATCAATAGCTTAACCACTGGACCATTCAGCTTTTGTTGTTAGCATGTGAAACATAGATATTATAGATATTATTTAACAAATAATAAATAGTTGTGTCTGTGTCGCCTATCGTGCTAAGGGGTCAGCCCAAGCACTATACGGTGTCTCGGGCCATGCCATGTTTAGGCTGAGCCAAAAAATTTATACTGCGTGTGTCTGATAAATCTGCCCTGTTTGGACATCTGTAATAATTTGCCTCTCAAGCATGATAGTGGATTAGAGCTTGATGTATAGTAACCTAGAACACTTAAAGATATGAAAAATCAAATTTATCTGTTTCAGCTCAAGAAATCTGATTTTTACGTCCAAATATAATGAGAAAATTTCAGGCGTGATTGGTTACTTGGCTCCTCCTAGCCTGGCTGGGATATCTCAACCAGGCTGAGCTAGACCTGAGATGCAAGTGTTCATGATTGGTTGTTTGCACCCCTTAAACTCGGCTCTACGAAGATCTTGTTTGGTCCGTTGGACGACATGAGTTGGGTGACCTTTTGTATAAAGAAGGTGAGCTTATCACAATGTTGTTTTTTATATTGTATCAAACAATCTTCTGATTACTAAATAGATTATCTATGACTTCATTGCTTAGCATAGCTATGTCCCAAATTTTCACATAGCGAACACATGCATAGTTGCTTTAAAGATTTTTTTAATCAAACAATTCTCATCAGATAGACCAAATGTTCTTCCAGAAAGATCAATTCAATAGAAAATAATTAACATATAATCATTGTCCCGGGCTCTCAGCAGCCAAGAGCCAAGTAACTCGAAGCATTCTAACATTTCAAATGAGCACTTGCTCGATTATGTCTCAAAAAAAAAACTTGTTCGATTAGCCAACTCAGGTTTACGATGACCTTATCCTCATAACTCAGAACTAAGCATCCTCGTAACAAACCTCCAAGAACAGCGGAAATTTTGTTTCATTTATTGACCTCCAAAGAGAGAAAGTTAAACGCCATCAAAAAGTTTCAACTTTCTTAGTGGCCATCGAGTTAAAAAAAATTTACCTTATTGACCATCATAGTGTTAAAGCTGGAGAAAAAAAAATCTTTTTTTACCTTTTGTACCATCTTTGTGACCGATGGATCTTATTAACTATGAAATCAGAAAAAAAAACCTGTTAATATTTAATTTGCAAATCTAAACATCATGAGTATGTATTTTTTTAAAAAAATTATAGCAATAATATGTATTTATAACATTAATAAAAATAATATTTCTGCTAAATAAAACTTAAAAGTGCATGCTCATGTGTTGCGCTCCCTACGTTCATTATTATAATATTTCTGCTAAATAAAACTTAAAAGACGTTGTACCATCGTTTACCAAAACCAAGGAATCCATGCAGTACACGCCCATGTTGCACTTGCTCCAAGAAAAAGTCACGGAGTGTGGTGAGAGAGAGAGAGAGAGAGAGTAGCTACAGTAATGATTTCTTTGGGAGTTAGGACTGCAAAAGCGCGTATATTTTGCATTGAGAACCGTGAGCATATTGTATTTGGGTAAAAAAAATAAAGGCACTAAAACGTCAAATACTATAAGACGGAGGAAGTACATATTAACAATCTATATTAACTAAATTCTGTAATTAATAAGAAATATTTGTATAAAGTTGTCGTTGGGACAAAAGTGGCTTTTCTTTTTCAACTTTAATATTAGGATGACAAATAAGAGAAAAAATTTAAATCCAATGACAATCATTAGAGAAGTTCAAAAATTTTATGATCAATAAAGAATAAAAAATGTTTCTAATGACCATGAAGGAATTTCCCCATATAAAATCATAGGATAGGGCACACTGAGCTCTAGAGCTCTCTATCAATTGGTAATCTCTAAATTTGTTTGGAAATACCATTCTTGTTTAATAATTCATCAACTCTTTGTAGCTACTAGACAAAGGGCAAATGTAGTGCAAGAGCAATCTTATGGACACTCCATGCACTCCCAACAATGGTACGGAGCCGTCGCTACGGGCTACAATATGGGGTTCTACTAAGGCCCTGTTTGGTAGGGATTCTAAAACAGCTTCTTGACTGAATTCTGCTCTTCATATCAAAAAGCTAGCTAAAAAGTTTCAAGAAAAACATATTTTGCTCCTCCTTTATAAAAGCACTTTTTAATTTGTATTAGAATCTAAAAGCATAAAAAAACATAGCTTCTTATGGCTTCTCTACCCATTGTTTATGAAATATATACAAAAGAATTTATTTTATCAAATGATTTTTCTAGAGAATCTATTTTTACAGAGAATCCATTTTGTGAAGAAGTACTGTCAAAGAGACCCTAACTCATACTCATGTTGAGATTGATAATGACGACTTCATACAGTTCATATATATGCTCATTGACATAATTCAGAAGCCATGAAAACGGAGAACTTATGTCGACACTTAAAACATGTAATTAGACCTTTTCTTCTTAAAGAAAATCTTATCAGCTCAAGCTAACTGAGATATTTTTAAACCCCTTTGGCGCCACTACCATGACCAGCCACTGATCCAGGTCCCCTAGTACCCGGGCCACGGGTCCCCTAAACTTTTTACAGACGCAATACTTTTCCTGTCGCGTGAAGCCACGGAGACAAAGGGAGAAAGAAAAGCCGTGAAAGCGCCAGAGCTGGCGCCGTTTACCGGCCCTTTTACTGGCCCCGCTTCGACGGCGAGACGTCCTAGTCACGCAACTAGCCGCCGTTGCGAGCTTTTGACCCCACGGTGTCAGTGAGCAAGTGTAGCTTCCGTACGAAGTCAAGGCACGGCGCGTCATACGTGGACTTTAAAAACCGTTTCCATTTCGCAACGTCCGAACGCCAAGCCACGTGCCCACCGGAACCTCACCGGCGTGAGGATCCTCTGCGCCCTCGTCTAGACCGTTGAGGCCCAGTCGTCCAACCGAGTGCTCCGGACGACGCCGTCACTCGTAGGCCACAAGGATCTTCGGATCCCCTGCTCCGCCGGGGCCACAACCCCTCCCCCTCGTACACGCCAGCTTGTCCACAACCCACCGACAAGTGGCTCCCGCAATTTTCGGACCCACATGTCAGCTTGTTCAAAGAGATTCTGTCCCGTGACGCGGACATGCGTGTATGGGTAACCCGGCGTATTTTTTCGAAAACGAGGTGTCACTCTGCGCCGAAGAAATCGCGGGCCAAGCTGCTAAGCTGAGCTGAGCGGCGACAGGAAGTAGTGGCAGGGCGACAGCAGCATCACGCAGCGGGCCGCTCCCTTCCCTAGCACGGCAATGGAGAGGGCGGTGCCGGTGCGAAGGCCGCACACCAACACGTCCGACCTGCTCACCTGGTCGGCCACAGAGCCCGACGCCGCCGCCTCGCCGGCCACGGCCTCCCGTCCCGGCCTCAAGGTTCGTCTCCTCTGGGTACCGTCGTGTTGGTGCGTCGGGAATGAACTGGTCTCTCTCTCTCTCTCTCTCTCTGGCGCTTCTGCGAGACGCAGCTAACTTGGGTGTGTGACTCCGATGTTTTGGGCAGCCGGCTGGAGGGATCACGCCGGCGATGTTCGGCGCGCCGGTGAGCGACCAGGAGGCGGAGGATCTGAGCAAGAGGTGAGATCTGGGACTCCCCGTTCCCGCATTTCCTCGTGACCCGTTCGATCTGTGCCTTGCAACATTTCTAAATTTGGACGACCCGGTTCGATCTGATCTGGCATCATGACTGTATATGCTCTTGCTCTGTTTAGATATGTGCCCCCGCCTGATCCATTCGTTGATTCAGAGATATGTGCCCAGTCTGCTTTGCCCTTGCTTTAACTACAAGCGTTGGAGGGGTTTAGCCAGCGCCAGGAGCTGCATGCCCAATGCTTCCAGCTTCTCCCAATTCGCGTGTGACGCAGCTAGTCTCCAAATTTATCGTATCAGTAGTGAGCTAGTGGATTTGTAGGTGGTGCTAAAGTCCAAACTTCAAACAAACACGGGTAATGGCGACTGAAAGTGATCTGAGGGATGCAAACGGCAGACGTCAGATTTGATTTGGATATTTTTGGTGTGATGTCATGTGATGCCTGGATGTAGGCATAGCTGCTGAGTCCGTCGCTGCCTGTTTCACTTGTTAATTTTGGAAACTACCAAGCATTTATATTTACACTGGAGGGTGCTACAAGATTTTGTTGAACTGTGACAAGCCTAGTGGATTGTGTTTCGTTGATGCGTCTGGGTTTTTTTGTGGGTATTGATTGTTTCTGCCACACATTATGTACTCTGAGAATCCTGTGATGGATTCCCGCCGTGGGCAAATAGCTGGGGACTTCATCAGTGCGAAATAGCTTCAAAAATTGCTGTTGCACTCGTTCAAATACAAAGTATGATTAACTTAAACCTTTCTGTTGACCTTTCCCAGTGAAAGGAAATTTTGCTCAGGATCAAAGATGAAAGAAATGACCGGGAGCGGGATTTTTGCCGACAAGGGAGAGAATGGAGATTCGGAGGCTTCAAACCCTGCTAACAAAACGTCCGTGAGGATGTACCAGGTATTAGACTTGTTCAGATCCATCCATCAAAATATACCCCCCCCCCCCCCAGCGCCCCTTTTATATATTGTTGGCATTTTCTTCCTCATTGTTCTAATATTTGTGGCCCGTGGCAATTCATGTGTATGGCTTTTGTGGACAGAATAATAACTTGAGACTTGTTATGTTCCATTCTCTGGAAAACAAATAATCAGCCAACTTTAAGGAACTAAGTAGCCTATAATTAAGAAGAAATAAGTATCCAAACTAGGGTAATTCAGAGTCATTTGGTGGCTTATAATAGAAGGTGCTCTATTTGTGATTTCAAAGGATTGCCTTAGATTTTATTGAATTTGATTTTTACCTCTGCGACCATTCAAAAGTTTATACTTTATCCCACAGAAATACAGTCTTCTAACTATATAAACCACTGGTGTGTCTATCCCTGACAGCAAACTATGACCGGAATAAGCCAAATATCATTTAGTGCTGACGGAAGTGTTTCTCCGAAGAAACCATCCTCAATACCCGAGGTGGCTAAGCAGCGAGAGTTAAGTGGTACACTTGAAGACGCTGATGCTAAAACCAATAAGCAGCTTTCTGAAGCCAAGACAAAGGAGCTTAGTGGGAGTGACATCTTTGGCCCACCTCCAGAGATTCCTGCTAGGCCATTGGCTGCTCGTAATATGGAGCTGCAAGGAAATGTGGATTTTTCACTTCCGCCACCAAGAAGCATTCACACATCAGTAAAAGTCTCCAATGTAAGTGATGTTAAAAGATTACTTTCCTGTTGATGTTTTGCTGTCGCTTCTATTTTCTCATGGTTGTATGTGACTTACTGTATGTATCAGCTAAAGTCTTGTTATAGAGAATTTAGTTCTTCATGTATAGAAATATATTTTCAGAAGATATGAACCTTCAACTTTGAACAACAATATTAATCTAGTATTTCATTTCAAAAAAAAAAAACACAAAGAAGATTAGATATGCTTGATATGCATCTGTACCACCTTTCATATACTAAAGAACTCTTGTGCTACTACAAAAGGTCTAGCGGTAGCACAATCCCTCATATTTATTAGATACTTTCCGCTTTTGTATTGATATTCTTGGACAAACGGTGTTTCTGATGCCAATGACTTTTGTAGCCTCCTTGAAATGAGGACTCCAGAAACTTAGCAGCCTCTTAGCATGGACACATCATCCTCTGAATTTGCTTTATTTGAATCGAATGAATTTGTAGCCTGCTGGAGGGCCAAGCAATATCTCGTTCGGGGAAGATCCTGTAGTGAAGACGGCAAAGAAAATTCACAACCAGAAATTCCAAGAGCTGACAGGCAACAACATCTTCAACGAGAATGCCCCTGCCTCAGCTGAGAAGTCTCTCAGCTCAGCAAAGCTGAAGGAGATGAGTGGCAGTGACATCTTTGCTGATGGAAAGGCAGCTTCCCGAGACTATCTTGGCGGTGTTCGGAAGCCCCCTGGTGGTGAGAGCAGCATCGCATTGATCTAATTATTATAGACGGGCCTACTCTGGATCCTTGGTCGCCGAAGCACGCGGGATGTGTGCTCGACCTCAGTCCTTGAAGGCCTCAATCATGCTCCTGGATCTTAATTTATGATGAATCTCATTAGTCTAATGTAATGTGGAGTCAGTAAAAATCTGACTCGGCTCATATGTTATGCACTTGTGCGCGGTATCATCATGATTTGTGCTACTTATTGCTATGTATTAATTCCGCTAAACTGAACTTCTGAACTTATTATGGCATCATTGGATGTCCACCTTCGGTGGATGTAGGATATGTTGGTCAAATCTATGCTGAGGGTGTGCTGTATCGATAAAAATGTCTTGTTCTTTTTGTATGAGACATTAGTGGCAAGGCTCGCAAAGATTTTACTTAGCACACCTATGAAGGATTATGAGTGATAACCCTCCTAGAAAAAAGAGAGAAAGAAGGAATGATTGAGAAATAAATTGGAAGTATCCTGAGTACCAATGTAGTGTCCTCGGTTGTAAAAAGGTCAATTGCACTTGATCGCAAAATAAAAAAGGTGAATTGCACTAATAACAAATAAAAAAAGGATTCGACTCCGCTGGGGATCGAACCCAGAATCTCTGGTTCCGTAGACCAGCGCCTTATCCATTGGGCCACGGAGTCATTGATGTTGGAATGATATTCATAATATAGAAGACCGAAATTTATTGATTTTACATGACACAGCACAGATGAATAATATGTCCTACGAGACCAACAACATGAACATGCACTAATTTTCATCTCTACAATACATAGACCTGTCAATCATGTAACAACCACAGCATAGCGGACGAACCATTTCAAGAACGAACGCCAGACCTTCCCCGCCATTATCAGACGCAATGATCGGTCAGCAGCTCATCAGAGGGGGTCCTCGGCGTTCTTGGCCGGCTGCTGCACAAACCGTCCCCAGTACCAGTGTCGCGCCCAGACGTCGCCCATGGCCTCGAGCGGCACTCCCTTGGTCTCCGGCAGGAACGCGACGACGAATGCGGTCATGACGGCGACCCAGGCGGCGTAGTAGAGGAAGGTGGCGTACTTAAGGGCGCAGAGCGTGGAGAGGAAGGTCTGCGTGAGCAGGAACGTGGCGCCGAGGTTTACGGCCACGCTGATCCCCTGCCCCGCCGAACGGACCTCCACGGGGAAGATCTCCCCCGGGACCACCCACGCCAGCGGGCCCCACGACCACCCGAACGACGCCGAGAAGGCGCACGTCAGCGCCAGCACGGCCACGGAGTACCCGCGCGCCATCGTGGCGGACTCGCCGTCCTTCCCGATCTGCGTGCCCATGATCCACGCCGTCGCCAGCTGGCACGCGACCATGACGGCGCCGCCTGTGACGAACAGCGGCCGGCGGCCGTACCGGTCCACCGTGGCGATGGAGACGAGCGTGGACCCGAGGTTGACCGCGCCGAGGATGACGGCGCCCATGAGCGCGGCGTTGCCGCCGAACCCGGCCGTGCGGAACAGCACCGGGGAAAAGAAGGCGATCACGATGACGCCCGTCAGCTGCTGGAACAGCGGCACCGCCACGGCCATGACCAGGTGGGGCCGGTGCTCGCGCCGGAGGATGCGGCGGAACGCGCCCGACTCGTGGGTCCGCGCCGCCTCCGCCGCGCGCGCCACGTCGGCCAGCTCGTTGTCCACGTCGTCGTCCTCGCCGCCGCGGAGGCGGCGCAGCGCGGCGCGGGCGTCGTCGGCGCGGCCGCGCATGAGGAGGCTGCTGGGTGTGTCTGGGATGAGCAGCGCCCCCGCGACGATGACGGCGGCGGGGGCCGCCGCCAGGCCCAGGGAGAGGCGCCACCCCCAGGTCGGGATGCGCGACGTGCCGTAGTTGACGAGATTGGCGGCAAGGTTGCCGACGCCGAGGAACAGCTGGAACCCCGTCGTGAAGGCGCCGCGCCACCTGGGCGGCGCAGTCTCCGCCAGGTACACCGGCGCCGCCTGCCATTCAATTCATTGCCGTGTAACGTCGTGTCACGTACCTCGTACATAAAAGTTGCTATCGATCATGTGATAACATGTAAATAAAAGTAAATAAAGGTAACTACGACTTCAATAACAATTAACTAGCGTCATAATAACAGATTAAGCATTTGTTAAGTTCAAGTGGACAAAGGACGATGCCTGCACGAGTCGTATTGCAGCAACCGTTGAAAAGATGACGCGAATATGCATCCACCACTACTCAATTTGGGGCTTGAGGACGACGTGTTGGTTCAAAGCCAGCCACGGGCTCTAGCTACCACGACAGATGAAGCAGGACGGCACGATACAACAACAACAACCCTGCCATTGTTGAATGGCCAACTACTCTCTTTGTTGAATGGCACTTGTTTTGTTTTTGTACGAATCTTCCTACTAGGCACTCGACTGAGTTGTGAAACATAATATAAATGCATACTACTGAGTAACTATATGTCTTAATCAATTGCACCTAAAAGTCTAAGCTAAAGTTTCATGAGTGAGCAAACATAAGATCAAAATTGGATATTCTAATTAAAAAAATTACATCAGCCACGATTCTTTAGTTCCAATATCATATTAAGCTGATGTGCATTGGCCAGTCACATCCAAAAATTTAAACTGATGAGAAAATATGAATAATTCACTTATATTCTAACACATCTCGTCAATTGAGTTCTAATAACACGATGCCTTTATCTATCTATATAGGTCCACAACACAAACCACATCAAAATCACAGGAAACCGTTTTATCTACACCTCCCTCCTTTATTGTACAATTCACTCGAAAGAATCAGACTTATAATTTGCTTATTATCCAATTTGAGAAACTCTTGCTATTATGTATGGGTTGCTAAGTGGAAGAGTGACTCTGCTTTCTTCCACGGAGCTTCCATTTCTGGCGCAATATCATTGTCTGCCTTAAGGGCAGCTTTTAATTTTCCTAAGACATGTTCCCCTGCTCTCCCGAAGAGTGTTAGATGATACCTCAAACCAAAACTCTTATCAATTTTTTCATTTAATTTTAAAAGGAACCAACACGACGGTGCCAATATCAATTTTCAATGAAAGACTAAAAAGCAAACGTCTCGTAATCCGCCGTTTACTCTCTCTCTCTCTCTTTTTTGGTAAACTTTGTTGCAATTCTATGTAGCGCTGCCTATAACGTGGGCATGTGGCTCCCAGTTGCTGCCAAGACGGTCGCAGTCCGTCATATCTCAAATAAGTACATAATTAAAAAAGACCCTGAGCTTACTTTCTACTTTAACTGAAGCAGGGGAAATTTCTCCTCGATATTTGATTTGAATAGTACTGAAATTTCGAGAGTGAAATCTAGACGAGCTAAAAAGACAATGCCTCTTTAGTATTCTGTTTCTCGAAGAAAAATATACTAGGTGATACCGTGATAGGTTGTCCGACAAAGCTGCTAGTCCACTACCGTATTTATTCGTTCCCCGAGAAGCATTACCGTGTTTCGGACAGGAGTTCTGTTGATCAGTAATAACACAGGCTGAACATAGATCAAAGAAGCACTAGAGCGCTCTACCTGGTTGGTGAATCCGATGCCGAAGCCGAGCAGCATGCGTCCGACGATGAGCATGGCGATGTTCACCGCAGCGGCGTTGACGGCCGCGCCGGCGAAGAAGAGCACGCCGCCGGCGAGCATGACGGCCTGCCTCCCGATGGCCCTGGTGACGCGGCTGGCCACGAGCGAGGCCGCCAGCCCCGCCAGGTACAGCGACGACGTGAACGCCGTGAGGGTGTGGCTGTCGTAGATGCAGTACTCGTCACGCCGCGCCGAGGCCATCCGGCGCAGCACCCCCGGGAAGAAGCCCTCCAGGAACGAGTCCATCGCGGTTACCCCGCCTGATCAACGACATCGTCACCAGCGGCGGCAGTGTTGTTAACCAAGCACATAGTCGATCACGCGGAACTGTTCATATGGATAGTGAAAGAGATTTTCAATGGACACACGCTAGTTGCATTCTTCTTGCGCGAACGTACCAGAGATGCCGATGTCGTAGCCGAAGATGAGGCCGCCGGAGGCCGCCATGAGGCAGGTGACCACGACGGAGAACGTCACGCGGCCGCCGTAGTCTGCGGCCGGCGCGTCGGCAACGGCGAACGGAGCGCCGGCCATGTCACCGTGCAACTGGTTGCCTGACGAGCTTACCCGCACGCGCGTGCAGGCTCAACTACCACCAGCCGATGACGCCTGGGTCAGTGCTTCAGTGCCGTTCTTATACAGGCCTGGCTACGTGATTAGAAAGTGTTTCTCCATGCGACGCGAGAACGAATTCGATGTTAGGTAAGCGCCCCCATTTCTTCACCAAATTTTATTCAATTCACGAGCAAGCCCCAGCGAGCCGAAAACTTGCGAGGACGAGGCTCTTACTCCTAGCTACCCCTCGGACCGCGACGTATGGAGCAGCTGACAGGCAGAACAGGATATGTTTTTCAGTGAGCGAGTGGCCTGCCTCCTGGGACAACAGAATTAAGCATCCACGGTGGTGCCCGCGGGGCTGGGCCGGGATCAAAGTCCACAGGTCTATCTATTACCTTTTGAAGATCAAATAAGATATGCTTAATATGGTCTATATGAATGAAACACTTCATATCCGACTATAATTCAGAAATAGATAAAATTTGAAATAAAGATTTTTTTTATCAATATGCATAGTATGGAGTCCAGCCAGAGCCACATCATGACGAAGCTATTGCCGTCCAAGGATATAACTATGTATAATGCAAAAAGAAGCTATTGCCGGCCAAAGAAGGTCATGGAAAGGAATTTCTCCACTTTGTTTATCAGCGTGTCATTCGATAAATCAGAGAATACTAGAACTCCAATAGCTACAGCTTGCTCTTAATCAGCCCTGCACTGAAAAGAGCGTGTGGAACACTGGAACTCCAGTGCTAGATTTCTCTGTTTTACAGAGCAATGAGAGTGCTCTACCAGACATGTAATAATCTATCTATATCATGTAAACTAACTATTACTTTCTGGTTCTACCTTAATGAAAGGGCAGTGCTCCTGCCTCATTTTTGATAAAAAAAAATCATGACATTTAGATCTTTGGAAACACCAACACGTGAAAAGAGATCGGACTCCATACGTTTACCTTGAGTATGGGACTGAAAAAACATGTCCGTCTCTCCCATGTCATCCAACAATCATATAGGAGCCGTGACGCGGAAACACACTTGAATAAAAACGACTACAATAGCAAGCTCGGAACAAGGCTAAATGGTTAAGCCGGCCGGCCGTGGTTTCCCTGTGCCGGTAGCATGTGCCGATCGGTGTGCCTGCACACGCGGACGGTATCGCAATCATCCCGCATAAGGAGCCGGACCCACTTCAATACTGCCATCGCTCAACGTGGAAAAAACAACCCCGTCAATGCTCGATACTCTCCATTTTGTTCGTGTCTATCCCTATAAATAAAAGGGAAAAGAAAAGACAGCTCCGCTCCAGGTCCAAGAGCTCTGCCTCTGCCCATGGAGATTATCTGTGTAGGTCGAGGTTCCCCTCCAAAAAAAAAAAAATCTGTGTAGGTCGAGGTTCTGCTCGGCAGCGTAGAACTCGATTGTACTTTCAAACCGGAATAATTCAGGTAACTGACGCAAAAACAAACTCACCGTCGCCGGAATCGTCTTCTCTGCTGCTAGGCTTGCTGCGGCGTCCAAATCCGGCTCCATGCTGTTGTACGTCATGCTTCATGCCGGAAATGAAATTATCGAAACTTCTTTGAAGTCGGGCTAATCGCTCTGTGTTGGAGAGATCCGGCTCATTGCTGTTGTCCTCCACCGCTTAGGTCAACTGTGCATTGCTAGGGAGCTATGCGCTCGATTTGGAAGCTCGATTCAGAGCAAGAGAGAGGAGGAACAGAGAGAATGACCGTGTCGTTTCATCGTTCTTGTCATACAATCGCGGCCTGTGTTGGAGAGATCGCACCGATGCTCTCTACGTGTGCAGGCATACGGATCGACACATATCGCGCACAGAGAAGCTGCAGCCCGCTACCAGCTCCAAACTGTCCAGCTCATCAAAATCTCAATGACATTGTATTAAGAAGCACTACGGAAAAACTGTAGTTTACCGTATACAAATGCCCACGATAAAACCCGAAAAATCCTATGCTAAAAATCTTTGGCATGAGTTATACACGATAAAGAACGCACGGCAAAAAATTCATCGACAAAGCCGGTTTTGCCGTGTGTCTTCTATCGGACACACGATAAAATATAAATCGGAATAAATCTATAAAAATAGCAAAATTTTTTTTGAGCCGCTAGCAACACTGTCCGCCCGTCCCCGTCAATCGCAAGTCGCGACATTTTGTCACGCATTATGCGACAAAGTGCGCCCACTAAGATTCAAACCTGGGACCTCATATTGCGCTTAAAGCCCTCTACCACTACACCACACATTGATTTGTGACTACATCCCGTATTTGTTTTTTTTTAATATTTTACCACTTTGTCGTGTGGCTTATATCGTGCACACGACAAAGACCATGTTTGTCGTGTGATTTATATCGGACACACGGTAAAGATCATATTTGTCGTGTGTCTTACATCGGGTACACGACAAAGATAATTTTTATCGTGTGTCAAGAGAAAACACTCGAAAAAGATCTATTTATATATTTTCTGACATGTTTTTTGTTGACTAAATTAATTCAAATAGAAAAGTGTTGAACTATAAAGTTATATAATTTATTAAGATCTATAACTTTTATTTTAGTCATTTGTTCATTTAACAAAATGATAGTAACATTGTTCATGAATTTTATATGTTTCATGAAAGTATATGAGACTATTAGATTTTGTGAACAATATTTTTGATTAAATTGAGTAATAAACAAATGATCAAAATAAAAGTTGTAAGTCTTCAAAAGTTATAGAACTTTGTAGTCCAAATTTTTTATTTAAATTAATTTACGGTTTTAAATATAATTTAAATTTATATTTTGTCGAGTGTTAGGGAAAAAATACTCGACAAAGAGCGTGTTTGCCGTGTGTCAAAAAAAAACACACAGCAAATACACATCTTTGTCGTGTGTTAATTTTTTTATACACGATAAATATTTTACCGTATATTTTAATTTAACATATGACAAACATCATCTTTGTCGTATGTTCGAAACAAAACACACGGTAAAGTTTCAGCTATACGACAAAGATTAATTTTTCCGTAATAAAGAGACGACTTTCTCACGCAGGTCTAGAAAATTCTCGAACCTCAATTTTTTCACACATGTTGACCACTTTTCGGCCCGTGTGAGAGTTTCATAGTGCATATTAAATCGGAAGCAAAGTCCTCACCGATTGGCTCGAGACAGGATCTTACACATGTTTTGATTTAAGGAAGAGACGAGAGAATTTTTTCAATCTAGTCCAAAAAATTCATTCCTGCTAGAGATCAAAACCGGAACCTAAAAGGTGTTACTAAGACACCTTATCACTATAGTAAATATCAATTCATCTTCATATAATAACTAGCTATTTAACTGTTTAATAAATAGCATCCGGGTTCACTTCTTTCTCTCTCTTTTTTTCACTAACTATGGGCAACAAGACACGGAATGGGCATTGAACAAGCACGTGCTTCACCGTCATTGTTCACAAAACCGAGAAAACTGATTGGTTTTCATGTTTTTCAAACAAACCAGTCCCGTCTGGTTTGAGCGGTCAAATCAAATAAAAAAATTAAGATTTTGTAAATTAAAAAATTTCAAAAACTAAAAAATCAAGCAGAGGAAACCGATAATAAACAACAAAACCAAATGGTTTTCTTTTAGAAAAAAATCTCTTGATAACATGATAAAACCGAGCAATAAATCGAGAAAACCGAACAGTAAACTAGAGAAACCGACCATTTTTCTTTTAAATTTTTTTTTTATATTTGAAAGGTTTTTGCAGTGCAAACGGTTTCATAAACCTTGTTCACTGTTCGTCCGCTTAAATAATTTTTTCTTGTCTCTCTCTTCCACCTCAGCAGCTAGGTTGACGGAGCAGGCGTTTCAATCATCAGTATACTTGCTCTTAGCAAACTGGAGCTTATGCTGGGCTATATTTTTCGTTCAGTGGAGGCAATAATCAATACGGTAGTCACTGATGGGACGACATGGCTGGATAATTTTCATGGTAATAAATTTGTTGCCTCATGTCAGCTTACAGTTTCTATCGTGGCATGGCAAGATGTGAAGGGTAAGAGTTGACCTTAACAGGGAGGTTGAGAAGAGTTCCACAGCTTTTGAAATGAGCAGTAGCCGTAGCGAGACTGATTTTGGTTTCTGTAAAATTGAAGTCGCTGTGGCACGGTGACTCTTTGGTCCACAATCCAGGTCGGATGAATTTGGACATGTATGAGAGTGTGGCTTATTAGTTGGTGGCAACTGATCCATCAGTCTATCTCATGGAACGGAGTAACAGAAAGCGAGTCGGGTGAGAAATCCTACAAGTTCACCGGACCGATGACCTTCAGTTGTAAACTGAGGCAGGCTGCACACATGTGTGCCACATGACCCAACATAAACTACTGCCACGGGCCAAAGCTGCCTCCGTCGTCGATCTCTCTTCGCGTGTGTGGTGATTACTGATTAGGCCATGTGTCGCATCAGTTCCATATTGCACTTTCATTTTTGTATGTTATTAGCGTGGACCACCGCCCCTAGCGGTGACTGATACGTAATTTTGAACGCATTATCATTGTTTGTATACTCCCTGACCAATCAGTAAGATGCCTGAATGAAATCTGCGCGTGTAATGAAGCACGTGAAACGACGATCGAGCAGAGACTGACCGCTGCCTCGCTCCGTGATTGGATATCTTCTGCAAACGTGTGGAGGTGTCAGGCCGTTGCCGAGAACGCAAGGATAAGACGACGCGCGAGTTGTTATTACAGGGTCATCAGGGGCACACTAAGTTTTGTCAGTTCACATCTAGTACTACGCATATGTACCACTGAGTGAACATCACCACCGCAGCACGGGGATAGCACAGATTCTTCGTGTTTCTCCCACTGGGCGCTGGAGCCGAGAGGATCCCAGACCAGGGGACCCCGTGCCGGCGTGGCCGAGACGGTGGCGGCGCGACCGCAGGAATTTCATCGGTCTCTGCAGCAGCCTGCAGGTAGGCGCGTTGGAATAATTTCATCGGCCTCTGCAGCAGCCTTGCAGGTAAGCGCGTTGGAATTGTGCGAGAGCATTTCTTCCTGATTGCCGTAACTTTTCCCTATTCGGTCATGTAATTAAGTGCGCGGCCGCCGTGTCCAGGTCACCGTGCGCGGTCCCTGTGTCCGTGCGTCGTCCTGCTCCGGCACCGGCAGCTCGCACGACGATGTCGCCCTTGACAGTCAGTCGCTACGGTGGGACGAGCCGGTTCAGGATTTGAGGAGAAAAGGCACCGCGGGGTGAGTAACGATCCGGTAAATTCGACTCGATGATGCTCCAGCCTTTCCGGCTCGGGTTCCTGCCGTTCTCGGATGCCCTGGGTGGAGTCGTGGCTAATCTCTACACTTTCGCTGCAATTCTCGACGTCCCTAGCTACGACGGGCAGTTCATCGATGATGGCCTCAGCAATAACGAGTCGGATGCTAAACCCATCGACCCTCTGGAGTGGCAACTCTGGTCGTTGGCTTATCTGGTCGATACCAGCATCAACAGCCACGTTCCCTCCGGCGAGCTGCCGCTTCCGTGCGTGTGCAACGGCTGCAGTGCTCCGAGCATCTTACGAGAATCCCATCCGAAGCAGAGGAAGGCCACCTCCGGAAGAAGAAGGCCCGTCCAGACCAGCTCGTTCCGGAGGCTGGTGGCGCGGCACGAGCAGCTCCTGACGTTTGCCGTGGTGGTGGCCACGCTGCAGCTGTTCCTGCACCTGACGCGCGCCAACGCCACCGCGCTGGTCCTGCCCATGCTGCCGCGCGAGGCGGCGCGGGCCGGCGGCGCCGTGCTGGCGCTGGTGAACGCCGCCGGCGTCCTCGGATCCGCCCTCACGACGAAGCGGTACGGCAGGGAGGCCACGTGCGCCGTCAGCGCCGCGCTCATCGTCTTCTGCCAGGTGATCAATTACTTCAACTGCTACTACAGTTGGTATGTTTCACAATATTCTAAACCTATGATCTGCCAGATCGGTGTTCCGGAGCTCGTGGGGGCGCACGTGGGCCTCGGCGGCTTCACGAGCACGACGACGACGACGGCGTGCCACGCCGCGGCCACGTGCGCGGTATCGTGCGGGCTGGGCTGGGCGTGGGGCGCGCTGTTCTGGGCCTCCCCGGGGCCCGGCGAGGGCATCCGGTCCGCGGGGCCGGCGGCGCTGGGCTTCGCGCAGATGCACTGCTCCCTGCTCACGCTGCGCCGGCTAAGGCACGCCGCGCTCGCCTACTACGCCGCCCGGATCTGGTCGTGACCCGCACGCCTCCCCTCCCCTCGCATCGCATACCCACCCACCCTCTTCCGGGCACTATAAGGCCCTCGACGGCGACGTGCGCGCTCTGGACGCTGGAGCTGGACCTGGACCAGAGACAGGCGGCATCGCTGTATGTATCAGTAGGCTGTTGCTGGTCCTGGTTGGGCTGTACATTGAGGAGGAAGCTGCTCCTTGTAGTATCTTCAAGCTGGAGCCGTTGGTTTAGCGGTACTGCACTAGGATGGCGACCCGAGCGTGCGTGGTGGTCAGCACGGCTCCACCAGCTAGTATTCGGCGACTTCCGCTCCGCTGACAAGGGAAACATTGTCACGCGCGTTCGTTCTCCGCTACGCGTGGGATCCCGTGAACTTTTTATCCCTACACCATTACCGCAGATATTTGGTCAACTACGGAACAGAGGAAGCGTTGCCGCGCGCATTGCTTGATTCCTTCCCTGCCACGCGTGTGATACCGTCAACTTTTTGTCCTCTATGGATGTTATTTCGCGATCCAAACAGATCGTTAACGTAGATATTTTCTTATCCTCGATCAGCTCCTCAAATGGCATGACTTCACCGTGGAACGAAAGTTTTGAGCTGCTTAATTCTGCTGAAGAAGAAGTCATAGGACCATACTATAGTACAAATTTAGAGGTTATCATCATCGACTGATTCGTCTCGCTGACGCTCTCCTCACAAAGCTGTCCTTTGCGATGCGGTCCAGCACGCTTTATCCGCTCATCGAATTAGTACTGCAAGTAGTATACTGCACGGCATACCTCTATACTCTCTCCGTTTTTAAATTATTGTCACCGTTGACTTTTTTATTTACTTTTGATCATTCATCTTATTTAAAATATTATTTTAAACATAAAAAATTTTAAGTTATATTTTAATTTCTTTTGATGATAAAACAAACTATGATAACATATATGATATTTTTAAAAATAATTTAAATAAGATAAATGATCAAAGTTAACTAAAAAAATTAACTAACATAATAATTTAAAAACGAAAGAAAATATGCGATTGCCGAAATCGGCGCGTGCCACTAACCACAGTGCGCAGATTCGGCCCTACTACAGAAAGGCGCCCCTCCGGTGCGCGCGGCTTGTCACGCACGCGACTTTGAACACGATCGATCCTGCCGGTCCCCGCCACCTCTCTCTCATCCGTCGACGGCCACGCCGTTTCGTTCCCGTGCCCGGAGCACTGGCTTCCACGACCATCGACACCCGGTCAAATAATCGCCGGCTGCACCGCGTGCCCATCGCCCCCGGGACCGGCCGGTGAACAAGCTAGCGCAGCGCCCGATCGACCAGTGGGTGGGCGACAGAAGCGTGCAGTCGACAACGACGCGCACGTGCACACATCACAGGCAGGCACGTCGCGTTGTCTTCACGTACGTACGGGTTGACCGGCGAGGTGACGACGGCGGGACTTTCACGCGGGGCCGACCGATGATCCGGGTTTTCAACGGCGGCATCATGGCGCGGCCGATCGGAGTGGAGCGTGATGTGATCGAGCCATCATCAGAAGCGGTAGCTCGTACGACCAGGATCGCTTTGGGGAGCCACGGCATGTGAGGTGAGGGGGCTTAAGTGCGTGCGTGTGCGCGCTTCCTTCGGCGCACGAACCTCCAACCCGGAGTCGTCGTCTTGCGGTCTCGCTCACTCACCCCGTCCGATCGACACACTTTCTCACAAAGAAGAAGAAGGATAGTTGGAAATGCATGTAGGGTGTTTGGCCTTTTTAACCCGAGCGAAATAATTACAAATGTTTTTGCTGGGACAAGACCGGAAAATACAATTTTTTTTTTTTTTGGAACTGGACTTCGCCATAACTTTAGTGATTTTTGGGGTTCTTAAGGAATTTCCAAACCTTGGTTCTGAAAAAAGATATCGTGAGATACTCCTTTTTTTGCGAGGATGTAATACTCATTTCAGATCAAGCAAAAAACATCCATGCAGATTTATCTATTACCTTTCTCTTTTGATTTCTGCTAACGGCCCTTATGGATTTGCAATTTACCAGTGAAGGCTCCTTTTCGGGACTTTCGCTCCGAGATGTAGGTGTAGGACTCTTGCTCTAGCACGTGTGCTTTTTCGGTAGTTTGTTGCAGGGGAGGGGATGTGATGATATATTTTTTTTCCATTTATAACACTACAAGAAAAAAAGGGACTATTAGTCACCAAGGTGCTTGGTCAGTATATGTGTCATATCAGTCACAATATATAGTTATTTTGTCACCAAAAGCTTGGTCATATTTTGATGACTATAATGTTGTCATTATATGTATTTAGTGACCAACAATTGCATATGTTGGTTACTAAAACTATATAGCAACCAGGACACCCTTGGCATAATATATATTTAGCAACCGATGACCATACACATTGATCAATAAAAATATATGTCCACCGAAAAACTCAAAACCTGGCCAGTAAAACTTGGTGACTAAAAGTCCTTTTTTCCTGTAGTGGATTACACGGTCTGTGTGACCGCTGCAACATGTAATTAACTCATGTTGTAGAGGTTCCACAATAATTTTGCTATGACTTGTGTCGAGCTCATGACATCAAGTAGAAGGTCAGCAGGGTTCAGTGCTAGCTCCATGCATGGCTGTCAACCAGGCAGGCTGGTGCTCTGTTAGAAAGGGCGCCTAGGTTCATGCATTCTGCCCACGACTCACTATATATATGAGTGGGTCGAGAGAGGTACGTAATCGCACTGCGGTGGATGATAGAGCAACCAACGACGGCGCTCGTTCGCAGTTGAGGATTCGTGTTGAAAACAGGCAGCAACCAATAAGCAATGCGGGACCGAAACACACCACCCATGTCGTAGTCTGGCTCGCCTAACCCAAAAGATAGCTTGATGTGCAGTTAGCGTCAATTATGTCTAGCACTATATATAGCTTGGTTGCACTCGGTATTTTCACAAGAAATACTGGAAACGTGTATATCACTAGACGTTCGGTGATTACGTTTAGCGCCAATTACTTTCGGCGCACAAGCTCCACCCAAGTCGTCATCTTGCAGTCTCACTCACTCACCCGTCCGGCACACATTTCACAAGAAGTATTGGAAATGTGTAGACTTCATGGCATCCAAGTTCTTCGAGGAGGTCAGCACTCACCAGGTTCATGCATGATAATTGACTTCATAATAAAAACTCACTGGATGAGTGGTCGAGAGGCACTCAATCTCGTTGCGATCGGTCGCGCGCGAGATTGAGGATCTAAGTTGAAAGGGAGCGTTTAATTTTCAATCGATTGAAAATAGAGGTTTCTTTCAATCAATGCTTTTAGTTCTTGGATCTAGATCCAATAAATATAAAAAAACAAAACTTTTTTATAGTCTATATATAATACTAATTAATACAAATAAATAAATAACAAAAAAAAAATCTCGTATGCACCACTCCACATGCAAAGCCATCGACTGAAAACAGACGTTCTTTTCAGTTGATTGAGAAGTAGCGTTTCCGGAGTTGAAAACACACAGGTAGCCAAGGCAATGCGTGACTGGAACACCACCCGTGTCGCAGTCTCGCTCGATCGCCTAACCCAAAAGGTAGCGCGCGATGTGCGGTTAGTAGTGACGATTACAGTTAGCTCTTTGCGCTCGGTAACTGAAAAGAGAACGCGACAGCCACGAGAGGCATGTCCCAACGGAGCACGCACCGGCTGCGCGCGTCAGGCACTACCGCCCTCTGCAATACCAAACAGTCTGGCCATCTAATTTACCAGAAATGCCAAGTCGTACATTATTGAACCCGGATGATACTATCACTGATGACAAGATAGTGTTTTGTATGTTTCCGGCGCCTTGTGTTTCCTTTCCCTGATGATGCGTCAACTTGATCCGTGTTGCCACGTGATGAAGACTTTTTTTTTTTGAGGTAATCACGTGATAACGACTCTGTCGCTCGCTATGCCATATATGATCAGATACGATACGATCTCATCACGGATGCTTCAAGGTTAGGTTTCCATGTGCCCCAGATGATACAATTCCGTGGGCCATGAGCTTCATTCTCGGGGGGTTTATCTTAATTTTACTCAAAGAGTTGCTAAATTTGTGATGTTGCGTTGGCGTACAAAGAAACAAAAAGG
The DNA here is from genome assembly GCA_030378355.1 of Eleusine indica. Taxonomy (NCBI): domain Eukaryota; kingdom Viridiplantae; phylum Streptophyta; class Magnoliopsida; order Poales; family Poaceae; genus Eleusine; species Eleusine indica. The sequence goes on from CM059502.1 coordinate 12,260,081, forward strand.
GATAATATTGGCAGTTCTTTATCAAAAAAACATTGGTAGTTCTTCATTAACGGAGAAAAGGGCTGCGTTTCTCTCCTTATTCAGCAGAACGGCGCCCAGGGTCCAAATCTTCCGGCGCGAAATGGGGAAGGCAGTTACTCCTCCCATTGGTCAAGTTTCTAAAACAGAACCAACTATGAAAAAAAAAGATAAGCATTATCTCGAAGAAAAAAGCAAAGCAATATATACTGGTTCACTTGGAAAGGGGAAAAAGAGAAATTCTACCAGATCTGTACAAAATAGCTCTTCTCCTCTGGTTTACGTCTTCTCAAATGAGGTCAGCCTATTCAGCTCGCATGCCCGTTTTGATTTCTAACAAGATGATGGAAGGGCCGAGTGGCAAATATAAACTGAAAGGTTCTAATCTTGCCTAGGCTAGCATCTAGAGAGGGATCCATGTGGGTGTTCTGGATACGGATCTGAGAGAGAGAGAGAGACAAACAGAGGGAGAGAGATACCTGGATTGTGAGGGAGTGGTGAGGCTGTCGGCGTCGCGGTGAGGGCCGGAGTAGATGCAGAGGTAGAGGAGACATCGGTTTCCGTCATCTCCACGGCGAGAATCTCGTCGAGGGCGTCGGCGATGTGTTGGGAAAGCGGCGATGATGGATGGCGGTCTCGATGTCCCTCGGGTCTCTAGCGGCACTGGCCCGGTACCGCGGCGGTGTAGGGCGTCGTGGTGGCGGCGGCTTCCCGTCGTTGGCTGCGCCCTAGCTCTAGATCGGCTTAGGGTTTGTGAGGTGAACAGTAGCGGCGGTCAACCTCGTGTCCCGTGCCCTGGCTTCACCCCTTCTTTTATATGGCGCAGTGCGACGGGGACCCACCAACCAGAGGAGGGTTGGGGCGCCCCCGATCAGGACGCGATCTGGGCTTTAGGCCGTTGGACCCAAAGTTGGAAATCTACTAACATAAACGACAAACGTGGAGTGGATCGTACATGAATTTCTTTTTACAAGATGAAGGTATTTTCGAACTTAAAACCCTTCGTCCAATCATATGAACAGAGTCTCCAACCTACTCCTGGACCGATCTGGATGAATAGTACTTGCTACCTTCAATAAGTTGCAGTATAGTATATGAGATTTGTCACTTTGCTTATATATTCCTCGGATGCCCTTAGTGGGGGCAGAAGAGAATGGGTGCGCAGCAATTTACAGAATTTCCTGGATAGAAAAGAAACGTTACTAGTAGTACTTTCTTCCATTTTTCTAGGACTAATTGAAAGTCAGAATAGTTGGGGCCTTGAGGGGGACAATATAAAGACTCACCCTGCTGGGCAATAACATCTGGCAGCACACCAGAGACCAGTAGCTCTGAAACAGCATCAACCTCGGGTGCCCGGCCAGCTCTCTGTTCTCGTGCAGCCTGCCCTGTAGCAGCTGCCTCGCCTAGCTCTAACTCGCCGCGCTTGGTGGTCCTCGACTACCGGGCGGGACCGGCGCACAGGCCACTGAGAATGCCCGGTGGCGCCTTCCTCCTCAACAGCGGCGGCATGGCGGACTACGGCGGCGGGCTCACCGTCCCGGTGGTGGTGACCTGCCTCATGGCGGCCTCCGGTGGCCTCATCTTCGGCTACGACATTGGCATCTCAGGCAAGCTCGCTTTTACCTGCCACTGTTACGAAGTTTGCTCGGTCGTTCACTCGTTTCGCATGGGTTTGCTGTTTTCCTTGATTGAAACTCACATCGGCTAGGATTTCATCAGTTCTTCCGCCGCATGCTTGACATGCTAGAGCTGTTTGGAGACTCCTCGACTTTTAGTTGGCATGTTCCGCGACAAATCCGAATTATTAATCCTTAAACCGTGGCGCGGATCGCTGCATCAACATCACAGTCCATGTTGAGTATGGAGGCCTCTGCTTGTTTCTTTCTGCTCCCTAGCTTTCTTCCTGCAAAAGAGGGAGCTTCTGCCATGTCCAACTCCCCAAAGATCCCCAAATCGGAACTTCAATTTTAATCCGTGCCTGGTAGGTGCCTGCCTCCATCACACACCGGAAACAAAGCAGACCAACGATTTTTTTCTTAAGCCGTACGGTTACTAGATCCAAAAGATTCCTAGCCGAAGCAGAGCGACCGTGTGAAGCCCTCTGATCAGTCTCTGTCCTTTCAAGGCCGATTTTTTTTTGTACAGTCCTCCAAAAGGCCAGCGAACAGCGCAGCTCGTGAGCTCTAGGCCGTACATGGCGTGGGCCCCGCTACCAGGCAGCCATGGGCTCGGGGCATCAACGGAAGGGGGCCCACCTCCCAGCGGGGGTGCTCTCTTCGTCCCCTTGACCTCTCGGTTTGGCTGGGCGCCGACGAGGACACGATCCGATCCGATCGCGTTGATTGATGGGTGGCCTCGGCCTTGAGACGGCAGCGTGCGTGCGTGCCTTAAACACGTCGCTGGCTCTGTGTCAGTTTTGGCTTTCGTGCTGGAGTGAAGTCACTACGGTCCGCGCCGCACCGGAAACCCGATCGACGCGTTACCCGGCCGGGCGGTAGCGGACTAGTGGTTGCCGCCTTGTGCTAATAAGGCACTAGGAGATAATAAAGCTTGCAGTACTAGCACACATCAACAGTTTTGGACACATTCTATACGTGATGGCGCGATGCGCCACGCGACGAGACGTCATGTTGGCGTCGCGCCTTTCTCGCGGTCACTGTGGCTTTGGATTTGGCCCTTTGGGAGACGCTGAATTTTCCAGAGCGACTCTTCCACCCGGCCCGTGATTCATCGCGGCGCGGCGGGCATATCTCTTTTTGCTCGGACGAAAAGGGACGGAGATATGGCTGCTTTCTAGCGGTCGAATGAACCGAAGTGAAAGCTACTCGATCGTAATCTCGCAAATTGCAAAAAAGGTGGGATTTGGGAGGTAGGAGTCTGTCGTTTCCTACTGATGTGCGAGTTTCACCACCACCGGAATATTTTTATTGAGGCACTGAGACCATGGCGGTGCCGCTGATACGATGAATACACGATTGGTCACACTCACACTCACACGAGGGAATAACAGTAGTGATGAGGAATGATGATGGACTTTCGCGCTCCAAACTCAAAGCTAAGGACGCATAAAGTATCAGGAACAGCAAAGCTTTACTAAATGCGTTTTAATTTATATCAAAAACGAAAATCTTACAAATGACGCTGATTATTATTATCCTGATAAGTGATTAATTAATAAGTTCTTCATTTCCTACTGATGTGAGAGTTTGCCAGCATCCGAATTTTTTTTTTTCTGGAGGCACTTAGACCATGGCAGTTGCATTTATCGATGTATTGGTTGGAATATTCAAATTTTCATTGTTAAAAAAGACCATGACAGTGCTATGCAGATACGATGAGCTTTATTGGTCACACTCACTCACACAAGGGAATATCAATAGTGATGAGGAATGATGATGTCTTTCTCGTTCCAATCTCAAAGCTAAGGATACATAAAGTATGAGGAACAGAAAAGCGTTGCTAAATGCGTTTTAGTTAAGACAAAAGAGAAAATCTTACAAATGACACTGACTGGATGGGGTGACGAGTAGATTATTATTAAGCTAGCAAATGAGCACTAATAATCTGTTCATTTCCCTTTAATTTCCTTGATTTGAAGAGAATGTTTTTTTTTCGAACTGACTTCAACCTAATGCTGATGCAACATGATCGATCAGGAGGTGTGTCTGAGATGGAGTCGTTCCTGAAGAAGTTCTTCCCGGGGCTGCTCAAAGGCACGTCGGCGCACGCGCACAAGGACGTGTACTGCATGTACAACAACCAGGCGCTGACGGCCTTCACGTCGTCGCTGTACGCGTTCGGCATGGTGGGCACCCTGGTGGCGAGCCGCGTCACCCGCCGCGTGGGCCGCCAGGCCATCATGTTGATCGGTGGCGCGCTCTTCCTCGTCGGGGCGCTCGTCAACGCCTTCGCGGTCCACATCGCCATGCTCATCGTGGGCCGGATGCTGCTGGGCCTAGGGCTGGGCTGCTCGGGCCAGGCCACCCCCGTCTACCTCGCGGAGGTCTCCCCGCCGCGCTGGCGCGGCGGCTTCATCTCGGCCTTCCCGCTCTTCATCAGCGTGGGCTACCTCGTGGCCAACCTGGTCAACTACGGCACGTCGCGGATCCCGGAGTGGGGGTGGCGCCTCTCCCTCGGCCTCGCCGCTGTCCCGGCGGCGGTGATGGTCGCCGGCGCCGCCTGCATCCCGGACACGCCGAGCAGCCTGGTCCTGCGCGGGCGGCACGACGAGGCCCGCGCCGCGCTGCAGCGCGTGCGCGGCAAGGGCGTGGACGTCGGCGCGGAGTTCGGCGACATCCTCGCCGCGGCGGAGAGCGACCGGCGGAACGAGGAGGGCGCGTTCCGGCGGATCCTGAGGAGGGAGTACCGGCCCTACCTGGTGATGGCCGTCGCGTTCCCGGTGTTCCTCAACCTCACGGGCGTCGCCATCACCGCCTTCTTCTCGCCCATCCTGTTCCGGACCGTCGGGTTCGAGAGCGACGCCGCGCTCATGGGCGCCGTCATCCTCGGCGTCATGAACATCGGCGGCATCTTCGCGTCCGGGTTCGCCATGGACCGGTACGGCCGCAAGCTGCTCTTCGTCATCGGCGGCGCGCTCATGTTTACTTGCCAGGTACTCATTCACATTTTTACTTCGATTCTTATGATTATTACGTGTACAGGCATTGGAGTTATTACCTTGGCAACAATGAGAATTCGAAAGCTGATGATCTGAATAATGTTTAGGTGGCGATGGCGAGCATCATCGGCACGCACCTGGGCAACGGGAGCAAGATGCCCAAGAGCTACGCGGTGGCGGTGCTGATCCTGACCTTCATCTTCTCCGCGAGCTTCAGCTGGTCGTGGGGCGCGCTGTACTGGACCATCCCGGGGGAGATCTACCCGGTGGAGGTGCGGTCGGCGGGGCAGGGCGCGGCGGTGGCGCTCAACCTCGGCCTCAACTTCGTGCAGGCGCAGTGGTTCCTGGCCATGCTGTGCGCCTTCAAGTACGGCGCCTTCCTCTTCTACGCGTCCTGGCTCGTCGTCATGACCGCCTTCGCCGTCGCGCTGGTGCCGGAGACCAAGGGCGTGCCGCTCGAGTCCATGGGCCACGTCTTCGCGCGACACTGGTACTGGGGCAGGTTCGTCGAGGACCACAAGTATGGAGACGACGAGTCAACTTGATTCAGACGGAACCAGAGTGTGTGTATGCTTAGTAACTACTCATAGACAAGATTGCTGAGGAGCGAAATAGTGTGTATCGAGAATGAGTCCTAATGTACATTATTGTGTATGCGTTTGTGACGACGAAATAGTGTTGCATCAACAAGCTCATCCATGCGACATATTTCAAGACTTCAACGACACAAACATTCCAAATATAACATATTGTGACAAATTGGTTTGATACAATGAATCATAATAGCATCATTTATACTCGATCAAACATTATAAAATTTCACTATTAATATTCAAGCAATACATAAGACATATATGGGAATTCTGCCCCAACCTAGCCATCATTGGTGCCTGCTGGCAGCCTTTTGTTCCGGGGCAAATCTACAGCTTGTCATCGGGGTCAGCTGATCCCGACGACTTGCTGCTAAGTCCATATATCTGCCGTGTATTTTGTAGCTTTGATCGATGTAAAAAAATGCAACAAGGCTGTGACAGCTGAGTTTATAAGCCTGCTGAACCCGGTAAACATTTGATCCTGGCTGCGTCCCTGCTTTTTGTTTGCCTTGCAGCCGAAGCTAAATGGGCTTGTGTAGGAGATATGGGCTGGCTACCTCCCAGTCCTTAGCCCCTGCTGCTTGCTGGAGGCTTGGGACCTGCTCTATTGTGAATCGTGATATAAGGATTCATAGTCCTCAGATGTTTTTCTTTTTTTGTTTGAAAGAACTCTAACACTTTCTATTTTTACTTACATATATTATTAGTATTAAATATTTTTTTAAAAAAAACTTAGGACATACGACAAAAGTTACACACAAAATTCCAATAACAACTTCATGTGCACACCGTATATACAGCAAGTTTACTCTGTTTGACGATAACAATCTATGAGTAAATGATTATTAACCACTTCATATGTACAACATAAGTTCTTTGTTTTACCAGCATGAATGTAACTGTTAAGAGCGGGGTGTGTGTGAGTGTATTGTCCTATGTTCTTTTATTTATGCAATGGTACAAAGCTCTCAATTTATTTTCTTACAATGTAAGTCGACACTACTTGTTTGATAAATATGGTGGAAGGCTAAATAACACAATGCTATGGCCCACGAGTGAACACAGTAAAGAATATGGTGGAAGGCCATAGTTTGATAAATTGAAATTTGAAAAACAGTATTTCACACCATAAAGAGACTTGTGTTCTCAATCTTTGAAAAACTAGATGATTTTACTGAGCATAAATAGGCCAGCAAAGCATCTATCATACATGTCAGCAGCTAACAAAGTGCTACATGAGCAAAATAGATCCCAAGCCACTTAAACAAATTGTTGCACACGCTTGCACCGGTGTCAAGTTCTTGGACAAATTTACACCTACCTCACAAGTTGTTGGACCTCCCATGCATTTTACTCTATTTTCTTATAACATCTTATGGAAAACCATGTACTCCTACTTATTTTTCTCATAATTTATGATAGGGATATCTTATTGTGCAACAATTTCATTATCTTTTGCAGTAAATGTTATGTATTACATGGTAGCAAGTTATGTGATACTAGAACTTCATCAAAATCTATGGAAGTTAGATATACAGTAGTTTTGATTGAAATTGTACGATAATAAATACAGTAGTGGTGCAAATGGATTTTGAAACCGATGTTACATTCAAAATTTACGGCCGTTTAACCTGTTGGAATTGACCTTGGTCAGGTCTAATTGGGCTAGTAGACTCAATCCTAATCCTACACCAATCTATGTTAGTTGTCTTTGATTGGAAGACAAACTCAGCCCACTTAAGGGCCCGACCCCGCGCCTACAACACTATATAATCATAGGATACCCTGGTTTCCCTTATCGTTGATCTAATCACGAGTTAAGCCGTCAGGGTTTTTCTAGCCTGACCTAACCGATCCATAAGGGTGCTAGAAGGCATGAAAGCTCGGTATCCTATCTCCTACATCGACATCCATCAAATCTACTTCCTTTACAGTGCCTGAGGAACCTACTATATCTACATCTCAACAGGCATCAATTAAATAAGAGATGAAGCGCAAAACATTATCAATTTAGTTTATATCTTAACATACTAGGTGTGATCTATTATGACTACTAATCCTGCTAAATTTATGATCAATTTGATCTAACATAAGCAAGCAAAATTTTTGTTTTTCTCACTGATGTACGTGTTGAAAGCGACATCTATACCCTCCACTTATTCTTGGACACGTGGGTGACGTGTCCCACAACTTTTTGGTCCTGCCTGTGTGTTGGTTTTTGGATGCATGGCATCATTGCAGTCATTGTCGCTCACTGGGGGGCATCTCTCCGTGTATGACAGACTAGCCACTCTTCCTTCCAAGACCGCCATCTCAATAATCTCGGTCCCCCTCTCACACACAGGAAATCGACCGATCCACGTCAAGATCTGTCTTTGTCTAGGAGTACACGTCCGTCACGCGAAATTGAACGTAGCAAAATTATTGATCAGTCTACGATCGGTATATATAGTGGCACAACGTCTACACAGTTAGCACACTAATTATCCAGCAAAACTGATGATCATCTCGAAGGACTGGTGGCGCGAGGGCGAAGGATGGCGACAGGGCGCCGCGCGAAGATGAGAGCAAGGTTGTACGAGCAGCAACAACAGCTCGTGGCACGAGGATGTCCTGATTTAGCTACTTCACTGGAGATGCTCTTAGCCCTTGACATACTAGCCACTGCATCACAGAAGAGTGATGTTCGTGCTCTCTGCGCAAAGCATTCGCCGGCCCATAGATGCTCCTTCGTTTTTACTTCATGGATGCTGCGGCTGCATGCTTGTGAGTGCGTCGCCCCTCCCAATCCCAAGTCCCCGATACTAGATAGAGGGAGACGGCCCCTCCCACCATGTTTTCACGGTATCAACAGGGATACTTTTCCAAACTCATTCATCTCTACTACTTATCTTTACTATTTAAAAATTTCAAATGCATTATATCTCTCACTTACCATCTTCGTCCAACCTGCGATCAGTTATCCCACGCAATTACACCCATCTCTTACGAATCGGAACCCTACGAACCGCGGCACCCCACGTTCTCTGTATCCGCTTTGCCCACCTCCAAGCCTTTGCCTGCTCGCCTCCCCACCTCCGCCTCCGCCGGCTTGCATCCCCGCCCCGTTCGCTGCAGCCAACCACGTCCGCCTGCGAATCTCTACCGCACACCATCGCCCCTCCACCTCCGCTCGCCTCTGCATTCGCTCGTCCGCCTCTGCAATCGCCTGCAACTCGTCGGGCGAGAGGAGTTGCAGCCAGCCGCGTTTGCCTACGAACTGACGCCGTCCGGATTCGCCCGCGGCCCCCGCGTTCATCACCCCCGGTAGCCTTCGCCTGCGCCTAGGTGGGGGACGCCTTCGAATCCAACCGTATCCGCCGTCTTCCTCTCACCCGGCCACCACCAAACCCGCCTTTGCCTGGCTTAGCCGTCGCCACCTGCTCCTAGCCTCCTGCACCCGCCACTTCCTTCGCCTGCAGCAGAAAGAGGGGCCGTCTCCGCCTTCACCTAGCCGTGAAAGCACCTCGCCGCCGTCACATCCGTCTGCGACCAATAGGGGAAGAGACCACGCGTTCCTCCCCTGGTCCACCTCGCCCCTAGGACGTGATTCCGGTTCGTCTCCGTTTTAGTGACACTCTTCCCCAAGCAAGGCCCTGTGACGCGCCGGATCCACCTCACCGCCACTAGTTTTCGACCATTAGAGCCGACCGAACCTCCTGCCACCTCACCTACGATAGAGAGGGGAAGAGACTGCTCAGTCCTCGCGGGATCCACCTTGTAGCCTCGCTGGATCCACATCATCAGCGCCATCTGCCGACCAGAGAGCTCGCCAACTCCACCTCGTCGCCTTCACCTGCTGCAGAGAGGGAAGGAGACCAGGCGACTCGCAGGCGAAATGCTTGCCTTGTCCACTACTTCCAGAAATTTTGGCATCCTTTACATTCTTGATTAATTGCAGTAGAAATGCTTGTGTGATAAGGTTGTGACAGTCGTGATCCAAGAATGCAAAATGTTCATGGTTCCGTTGATGAGCAATACAGACGTCGGCTTGTTGGTAAGGAATCTAAGTTGCTCAGATGATATTTGCTCTAGAGATCGGCATATCTTGCTTCCTAAATTCCCTACCGCTCTGATGCTCATGGACTGGGAGGCTTACCTCTACCTGACATACAGGAACTGGACACAGATCGACATCCCCTATGTGTATTGATCCATGGGTGGGATAGACTGGTCTACAGATCAAGAAGGTCCAAATCCTAGAGATGACTATATCATGCTACCCCCTAGATTGCAGTTAGTTTATGTCGTGTCTTGCTTTGTGTCGACATGGCTTTCTGATGGTAGTGGAGTCATCTATGGATTTGCCTAGGGATAATCTTCTTTAATGTTCTGCATAATCAACACTTCCTTCCTAAAATATATTACGAGAAACTTCACAAATTCACCGCTGGCATCTCTGATCTATTCCAGTAATCAAAATTTTACATTTGCAGCTCTCCTTTTGTGTTGTGGGAGTTATTTTAATAATCTTTGCCGTGTGAGGGTTCTAAACTTACAAGCAGTCAATCACTAAATATCAGTATCAGTTTTCATACCCTTGCAATTTATATGCTCTCGATTATAATAGAAGTCATTTGAGTGTCATTCTAATAAGGAGACACAGTGAATTAAATAGTAAAAAACTGATAAAGATTAGAGATTAACTTGTTTCCTCTGGTCCTTATGTTCTGCAGATTACAGTAAGGAGACAAGTAAAAAGTTGCTACTCCTTTAAGAAGCAGGAGACCGCTTAATGACTTGAGGTCCAATGATCGACAGGTGACCCATATTCTGCAATCTCTTTCTATTATTATTTTTCTTTGTTCACTTCTCTGACACAAAAAAACACCCATATCTAATTTTCATTATTTTATAGTTGTCTATTTGAGCATTCCATTTCTAGCAAAATATCATTGTGTGATTCTCTATACACATGCCCCCATTTGAGTTTTGTTTGAACTATTTAGCTCTCAAATAATGATTTTATACTATGATGATATGATATTAGATGAATAGGAAAAATCATATAATGCTAACTCTGTCCTACCTACTTATTTGTGCTGCAGAACTTGCAAGAGAAAATGGTAAAATTTCTGAAACCTTGACTAAGTAAAATTGATATACGGAGATATATTAGTCTCGTCTAGGAAGAATGAATATTTTCTCACAAGAAGATATGATTACTCGGTTTAGTTAATGTGTTCTTTTTGGGGTTGTATGCAACATTACTGAGAGGCTGAGCCAATTCATGATTTTTTTTAGTGTCTGTTTGCGTTCAATCATTTCATAGACAACATATTGTTCTAAAAGCAGTGACTTTGAGGTCTATCATTTTGGGGGACAAAGAAATTGTTTTTTTTGTAGCATTTTACAATAGTGGTCTTAATGTTCTTTATGCATATCAATTCTTGCACTTGGATCATGCAAATGTTTATATGTTAATTAGTACTGAAGATTACCCTGAAATATAAGAGTTATTGGGGAATCATTAGTGGACTAGGATTTTTTTAAAAATTTACGCATATCAATTCTTGCAGTTGGATCATTTAAAATTTCAATTTTACTCAAAAAAATTTCATATGTTAGTACTGAAGATTAATTTACCCTATAACATGTGAGTTAATGGTGAATTAAAACCAGTTTACCATTTTTTTCTGAAATTTGCCGGTTGAATTGAAATACTGTACGATGAAGGTTTGGATTTTATTGGTCAAGGCCTAGGATAGGTACAATGAGGCTTTGAGGCTTTCTTATTTAATCTGCAACGTGTCGCTACCCTGCTGTTATTTGCCAAGGCCTGCCAAAATAACTGTAATGAATGTCCTTTACATTGTTTGCAGATTTCATTCTGTGTTGTAATTGCATAGATGTTGGGGCAGAAAATAGACTTCAACTTTAATCAATGGTTATGGTGCCTAAATTACCAATTAACATGAGAATTTGAGAAAGTCATACATTAGTTGAAATTTTGAATACTTTTTCACTCTATTGCTTTGTTTTTGTGTTCGCTGAACGTGAGATTATCTCGTTCAATACTTGAATTTTATAATCCTCAACTGATATTTTTTTTATGGCACGTCGATGTTGCGTGGAGCACAAGCAATCACATACTACTTGTGAGAGTGCTGGTTTGAAAGAGAGAGCAAGTAAGCGTGCAAGTGATATGCATGACACGTTATGCTAATATGACATCTGAACAGAGGCAACAAATACGGGACTATCAAATGCACGAAATGCCTTGCTGCATGTCTACCCGGATCAAGATGCAGTCCAATTGCAACGTGCAAGTCAGAATGCGTGTTACAGAATCAAGGGAGCTGTTGATACTAGCTTTGTCAGAAAGTTTATTGAAAGGCGCCACTACTCTGAGATTAATGGATAAAAGTCAATTCTAATTTTTAGTCATTGATGCTAAATAGTGACTATATGCTCTTTTAGAACATGATAGAGGGATGTTCAATTTGTTTTATTGTGTTGTACATTTTTATTTTGTGTAGAGTATAAACATTATTACCAACTTAATGTTAAAAATGTTTGTCATTTTCTGTCTTCATCTCATGTTCTCAGCTCGAAAAGGTCTTGTTAATTGACTATTTAGAATATTGAAGTAATATGCATCATGACATGACATAGAAAATAAATGTAATATTATTTGTTATGTTGATAAATTTTTTATTTGAATTCTTAAAATCTATTGTGTGTTGTACATAATTTTATGCCCCCGGTGCAACACACGGGTATGTAACTAGTTGGAGAAATAATAACAACTCACCTCCACTGCATGTATATGGGTTGGCTGAGACTAGTACATATACGTGAGAGACAAGGTGTTGAAGCATAAATGAATATTGGCCGCATCATATTAAACATACATCATTTGATTGGAAGATTGGCGCCAAAAGCACGTGCCGTCCACATCAAATTAAACCACAGTCAGTTTACTTTGTCATACCGTGACATGTTGCAACAAATTGCATGGCTTCTTGGGCGTGCACGTGCATGCCATGAGAGCAAGTCGACGTGGCCTCATTGCATACCGTACTCAGAATAAATTTGGCTTCATGAAAAATCTCCACGAGTAAATTTGGCTGACATGACACATGTTTGACATTTCTACTCATTTTGTATTTGATTGAGCTATATTGATTATATGTGGGAGACGTGGCCTCATGGCATACCGTACTATATAATTTTATTGTTACTCCGTTCTAAAATATAAGCATTTGAAGTTATAAGAGAGAGTGTAGAGATTCGTAGCATCTCCAATGAATTTGGACAACATGAATCTGAACTCACCCTTCAAATGCTTAGGAGTATATTTTAGGACAGAGATAGTACCTTCTAAGGTGTATTGTCCTAAGATTCAAATAAAAAATAATTTTCCTTTTATATGGTTTTATTTTGATTCATGAATTTCAGTTAATTTGATGTATTCTATAATTTTTAATCTGAATTTTGCCATGGACAATATAAAGACACAGTGATGATTTTGAAGTAAATGTTAGTTTTTTTCCTTATATTTTTGAATTTTGCTATTTGTGGACTCATAATGGTAGTGGTATTTATTTATTGTTACTATCTTCTTATATGTATAATAACAGAAGTTAGTAATTTGTGGACTACTCTGTTTGTCGTACTTCAATTTTTATGGCCCCATGTTCTGTTTTTTTTGCGATGATGAGAGCACCGGCCGGTGGTAATGGAGCGCAGTCTTTCACCAGAGGTGAATTATTGCATGCCTACTGTAGCTGTCAACGTGATTGTCGTGGCAAATTTTAATCTGCTACCGGGCCCTACAAGTCTCAGAGTACGCACGTACTATAAACATGTGACGATGCCACGATGGTGCCTGAAGCTGCCACTGGCCACTCACTCGCTATCTCGCTGCTGAGTGACGGCACTATAAAAGATGAAGAGGCGCAGCCACTCTCGAGTGCACTTCCACAGCAGCTAGACTAGCTACAGGCACAGGCATCTTGAGCCATGGAGGACTGGCTCTACTACTTCTTCTCCATCACCTTGTGCCTCACCCTGTCCCTCCTCCTCTCCTCCCTCTGGCGGGCCGGCGGCAAGACGTTCCTCCCGCCTGGGCCGACCTCGCTGACGGCATTCGGCCCGTTGCTCCTGCTCGCCTGGACAAGTGTGAACATCGAGTCGGTGGTCCGCGTCGCCCGGTCATGGTACGGCCCGGTGTTCACGCTCTACCTCCTCCCGTCCTTCCCCGTCGTCTTCGTGGCCGACCGCGCCGTGGCGCACCGCGTGCTGGTGCAGCGCGGCTCGGCGTTCGCCGACCGGCCACCGGCCAACCTCGCCACCCGCATCTTCTCCAGCGACCAGCACAACATCACGTCCGCCGGGTACGGCCCGCTGTGGCGCACGCTCCGGCGTAACCTCACCGGCAAGGCCCTCCACCCGTCGACCATTCCCCGGTACGCCGCCGCCCGCCGGCGCGCCGCGTCGGGCCTCGTCGACGGCATCGCGCAGAAGATGCGCGACGAAGGGGTGGTCGTCATCGAGGGGCTCCTGCACGAGGCCGTCTTCCACGTGCTCACCTGCATGTGCTTTGGCCAGGGGCTCGACGACGGCGCCATTGCGGCGGTCACCGAGCTGCAGAGGGAGTTCTTGAAAGTGGTAGTCGGCTTCCAGGTAAGAACTTACAGTTTACAGGTGTTTCATGAAGTGTCTACTGAGAAACTATGGAGAACGAGCTTGCTGGGAATGATACATACAGTTGGGAAAAGTAAAATCCATAATAAGAAAAACACTTATAAAACTGTGTGGCCACTTGAGGAATATATTAAAAGTGCTATAAACACTGTTATACACCTGTTGAGAATAAGGCTAAACTATCGGTACAATTGAAAAACCTTGTAATTAAGTAGTGGTGTCACTATCATAATAGTAGCATGCACAAAAAACCCAGACATCATTTGTGGCTCGTTCCAGGTGTTCGGGTCCAGCCCCAAGCTGACCAAACTCCTCTTCTGGCGCCGGTACCAGAGGATGCTGTCCACGCGGCGCCGGCAGGAGGAGGTGTTCATCCCTCTGATCCGAGCGTGCCGTGCGCGGCGCGACGCCGAGGGCGAGAGCTTCGCCATGGACTGCTACGTCGACTCGCTCATCGGCCTCCGGATCCCGGAAGAAGATGGCACCAGCAGGAACCTGACGGACGGCGAGATCGTGGCCTTGTGCACCGAGTTCCTGTCCGGGCCCGTCGACTCCACTGTCAACGTGCTGCAGTGGGCCATGGCCAACCTCGTCGCTCGGCCGGAGATCCAGGCCAAGCTCCGGGCCGAGATACGCAACGTTGCCGCCGGCCAGGTCCATCTACCATCTAGCGAAAAAAAATTTGTGCGAATTCCTAAGCACGCTTGAAGTCTCTGGACCGATAAAACCGAAATTTCGCCAATTTTGTTTCTAAATTAAAAATAACCCGAAATTTTTGCAGGTCCGGGAGGAGCACCTGCCTCGGATGCCATACCTCCGGGCGGTGGTCCTGGAGTCGCTAAGGCGTCACCCGCCGGCCCGCTTCATCCTGCCGCACGCCGCGGCCGGGGAGGACGGCGAGAAGCTGGACGGCTTCATCGTGCCGAGGGAGGTGTCGGTGAACTTCACGCTAGGCGACATGGCCATGGACGGTGCCGTGTGGCCGGAGCCCGAGCGGTTCCGGCCGGAGCGGTTCCTGCCCGGCGGCGAGGGGGAGGACCTGGACCTCACGGGGGGCAGGGAGATCAAGATGATGCCGTTCGGCGCCGGGCGCCGGATGTGCCCGGGCATCGACGTGTCGCTGCTGCACGTGAACCTCATGGTGGCCACCATGGTGAACTCGTTCGAGTGGAGCGAGATGCCCGGCGAACCCGTGGACTTCACCGACACGCTGGAGCTCACCATGGTCATGAAGCGCCCACTCCGTGCCAAGGTGGTGCCATGCGCTGCTAGCTAGCTAGCGGCTGAATCGTCAGTCAGTTCATCATGCACTATGTTGTCGGCGCAATAATTATATATATGCTGTCAGCTATCTCGATCAATCGTACTACGTGTCATTGCTGCCGGAGCAATAATATGTGCTACTGTAGTCTACATCACCCCGGGCTAGCAAGAGGTCCGTCCTCGTATAATTGCACTTGAAGATATAAAAGTAGTTGTCCAGTTGTATCTAAATAAAATGTTGTAATTGTACCCTCCATGCATGTCTAAGAGTATATCTACTCTTGTGCACTATGTAAAATATGGCTTCAACATTACAATGAACGTGTGATGTTTGTTACTATATTCACTACCCTACCATCGTAAAATCTTTGTACTGCTTCTTTCTACCTTCTATCTTAACGCAAAAGCAGAGCACCTGAGTGTCAATTATTCACTCCCGCCTCCAACCGAGGCCCAATAGGGCCAAACAGGAACAAAGGTGGTTATTATTCACTCCCGCCTTCGAGAGTATGTTTACTTAAGTAGAGGTTTCACCTTTTGTTACTACATCAGATAGCATATGATGTTTAAAACCAGATTGATGTGGCTCAGGTTCAGTTGAAGTATTCCTTCTCGGCCCCTTGTATAGCAGTAAAAAATCGTCAGTGAAAATCACAATAGAACAGCTTAGGTGGCTTTGTTCTGGCGGTAAAAGAGCAGGGGCCCGCTAGATGTGAACACTAGCAGTGGGCTAGCACTGGACCATTTTTGTACATTTGTTCATATAGGGTGCGTTTGCTAGTCTGCATGTCTCCTAGATACACGTATAAATATGACCAGCACTAGTTGGATCAGGGGAAGCTCGATTTGAGCGTTTCCACAGATACAACATCTTTAGTCTCAGCTGCACCCTCATAGCTTGGCTCAAAAACCTCTCCAACCTACCAAACATCAGATGTAAGTCCAGGGCACGTCCAGCCTACCAAACGCCCCCATAGTGCCACACCCTCCGTGCCAAGGGCGTGTCATGCTGCTAGTAGCTAGTAGCTCAATCATTCAGGGCCTGTTTGGCTCCTTGAAAATGAATTGGTTTCCATAAATCAGATTCAAATAAATGAATTGTCTAGAATTGAATCAGCTGGAAGCTAATTCCTTTCAAATAATTCTGTTTGGCTGCACACAGAATTGAACTCCTGGAATTGAAATAAAAATATTATTTAGGCAAGAGTACAAAGAATTATTGCTAATAATAGAAAGAATAATCTGGTAAAACAACACCACACAGCAGCACCAACATGCTCACGCAGGAGCAAGAACTCGGCCCGGCAAACAGGCGCAGGTAGGACTGCAGGAGCGTCTCCGTTGGATTGCTGCTGGTGCCCCCAAAACAGAGTACGCATGTATTTGACAAATTTGAACTGTGTGAGGTACTAGTACTAGAGCTCAAACCAGGGAGGTCGGAGGAGGGAGGCAGGAATACATGGGACGCCATGGAGGTGTAGAAGACGGATCTCCACTCTCTTGCACTGGGGGTCGACGACGATGATACAGATCTCCCCTCACCCGGCGGCAACAACGTGGAGCTCCCCTCTCGTGGCGGTGATGGCGCGGATCTCCGCTCCAGTGGCAGCGACGGCGATGAAGCAGAGGCCCACTCCCATGGCGACGACGACGCAAGCCTCCCTCTAGTGGCGGTGTCGGCTCGGAGCTCCACTCCCGTGGCGTAACAGTGCAGATCAACGAAGCACCATGGTGTAGATCGACGATGGCGGCGCGTGGCTTCCTCTAACGCGGCAGCGACGCGGTAGCTCGGAGCTCCCCTCCCGATGAGACGGCGGCGTGGGGCTTGCTCCGGTGGAGGCATCGGCGCGGCGGTGGAGGCGGCGTGAAATCAGCAGTCGGCACTCAGGTCGGAGAGAGAACGAATCAGGAGGGAAGTGAACGATTCTGAGAGTTTCTTTGGTTTTTGGTCGGAAATGATCATGGCCTACTAATTCAGCTCTCAGAAATGGGTCGAAAGGTCCAATTCAATTCTGTGGTCTGCCAAACTGACCGACTTCTAGAAATGGATTCAATTCAGCCAATTACAGGGATCCAAACAGGCCCTCAGAGTAATATTGTGGCCATATGCTGCTAGCTAGTGGCTCTATCAATCGAACGTTACGTCATCGTGTCGGAGTAATTACTGTACGGGGCGATGTGTGCAGCAGAAAGGGAGCCAAAGGGAGGGAAGCGAAAGCGATGCCTCAGTCCGAGGCTCCCAGCTCCCAGGAGGGGGGCCAAGTTGCATCAAGAAAGGTGCGGGGCCAAGCATAGCGAGCAGCGACAAGCGTTTGGTATACATTATATTTACTTTGAATTTTACTCCGCAGTAAATAGCACACTTTTACTAGGTATATCAGTTGGTATACATGCCTCCTCTTTCTCACATACTGTTCTCGTCGTGAACCTCCTGTTTCGCGTCCGCCGTGACGAACCTCCTCCAGTACCAGTGCCTCGCCCATACGGAGCGCATGGCCTCCAGCGGCACGCCCTTGGTCTCCGGCAGGAAGGCGGCGATGAACGCCGTCATGAGGAGGACCCAGCCGGCGTAGAAGAGGAAGATGGCGTACCTCATGGCGCAGAGCAGGGCGACGAAGGCCTGCGTCTGCGCGAAGGAGAGGCAGAGCGCGACGGACACGGTGGTGGCCTGCCCCGCCGACCTCACCTCCACGGGGTAGATCTCGCTGGGGATCACCCACTTGAGCGGGCCCCACGACAGGCCGAAGCTGAACGTGTACAGGCTCATGAGCACCAGCACGGCCACCGCGTAGCTGCGCGTCATCGTCGCCGTCTGGTGCGGCTTCGCGAGATGGTCCCCCAGTATCCATGACATGGCCAGCTTATATAGTTCAAACAGGGAAATAAAAATACTAGTAAGAATTTTGTTATCTGAACAGTGAACACCATGAACAGTTGAAACACAATAACACTACTAGGGTAGTATCGGTTATTACCTGGCAAATGATCATTGCTGCGCCCCCGGCGAAGAACAAGACCCTGCGTCCAGCGCGGTCGACGACAAACGAGGAGACGGAAGTCGCGGCCAGGTTCACGAGGCTGAGCATCACGGACCCAAACACCGCCTTCTGGCTAGTGAACCCGATGGTCCGGAACAGCACGGGCGAGAAGACGGAGATGACGATGACGCCGGTGAGGTCGAAGAATGCCGGGATGGCCAGCGCCATCACCAGGTAGTGCCGGTACCCCTCGCCGCGCAGCCTCGCGTACGCGCCCTCGTCGTTGCGGCGGGCCGCCTCCACTGCCCGCACAATGTCCTTGAACTCGGGCTCCACGTCCACGCCCGGTCCACGGACGCGCTGCAGCGACGCGCGGGCCGCGTCGGGCCTGCCGCGCAGGACCATGCTGCTGGGCGTGTCCGGGACGAAGAGCGCGCCCAGGACCACGATCGTGGCGGGGACCGCGGCCAGGCCCAGCGACAGGCGCCAGCCCCAGCTCGGGATGCGGTTGGTGAAGTAGTTGATCACGGTGGCCACCAGCGTTCCCAGCACGAGGAAGATGGTGTACGCCGTGGTGAACGCGCCGCGCCACCTCGCCGGTGACGTCTCAGCCAGATACAGAGGAGCCGCCTGCACTAAAAATACATTTTCTTATTTATTATGTTTTGCAAAAGAAAAAGTCTATTTTAGCTCTCTCAACTATCACACTTGTCTGATTTCTGTCCTTCAATTATAAAAACGGGTAGAACGACTCCTTCAACTTTTAATTCCGTCCGTTTTTTCTCCTCGGATGGTTTGGAGAATAATTTTATCCTACGTGGCATATCGGGTCTCACATGTCGGTTCCACATCATCATTTTCTTCTTTTTCTCTCTATCTCTTCTTCCTCACCCATTCTTCTTCCTCGAGCCTGCCTCCCAGCACGCTCGCCACCTCAGCCCCACTTCCCTGCGCCGCCGTCTGCCTGAGCTTGCGCCCGCCACAGCTCGCGCCCGCCATCACTGCCCCGCCTCCCTGTGCCACAGTCCGTCTCAGCTCGCGCCCGCCGCCATGGCTCGCCTCCACGTCCCCTCCTCCCTGTACCGCAGCCCGCCTCCTAGCTCACGGCCGCCGCTGCAGCTCGCCTTTGTCGTCCCTCCTCCCCGTGCCACAGCCCGCCTCCCAGCTCGCGCCGCGCAGATCCCGGCCACCTCGAACGAGGGTCCCTGGCGCGCTGGCCCGCCGGCCCACTCCGCCTCACATGTGAGCGCCGCCCTGCGCTGGCCCTCCCGCCCGCTCCACCTCGTCTACGAGCGCGCTGGCCCGACCGCCCCCGCGCACTGGCCCTCCTGCCCCCGAGCGCTGCTTCCTCCGCCTGCGCTCCGCCTCTGCAGCCCCTGAATGAGTCATTTGGGGAATCGACGGGAAGGAAGAAAAGAGGAAAGAAAGAAAAAAAATGATGATGTGAATCTGACACGCGGGACGCGTTGTGTCACTCTCGAGATTATGAGAGAACGAAAAACGAACGGAATTGGAAGTTCAAAAAGTCGTCCTACCTGATTTTGTAATTAAGGAACAGAAATCGAACAACCGTGATAGTTAAGGAAGGTAAAATAGATATCTTTCTTTGCAAAAAAAAGAATAACGAATAGGCCGAAATTTCAAAATGGGCCGAAAGAAGATCCGTCGCACCTGTGCGGTGAACCCGACTCCGAAGCCGAGCAACATCCGGCCCGTGATCAGCATGGCTATGTTGATAGAGCCCGCGTTGACGGTGGAGCCCGCCAGAAACAACGCGCCGCCCATCAGCATGACGGCCTGTCGGCCCACCGTCCGTGTCACGCGGCCCGCCACCAGGGACGACAGCGTCGCAGCGACGAACAGCGACGACGTGAACGCCGTCAGCAGCTGGTCGTCGTATCTGCAGTAGGCGTCGCGGTTCGCGTTCTTCTTGCCGCTCAACACTTCCGGGAAGAACTTGCGCAAGAATGATTCCATTTGTGTTACCCCACCTTGGTTAACAAAACATGCATTATGTACATCACAGGAGTATAATCTTCTATTTTTACAAAGCAGAGTATGATGTGTCCACTAGAATTTTCAGCCATACACAGTTGATGAGGGTGTATAGCTGTTTTATGCCTTTACAACCTTTCAAGCGATTATTACTAAGAAACGGAATACCTTTCATTCAAGCTATACCTTTTTTTTATTGAATAACAAAAGCAAAAGCATGCACGCATGGCATATGCCAAGCTGCGTTGCTGATGGCATCAAATTGAGTGGGGGAAACTGAAAACGACTTCGTGCAGCGACTAGTCGCCGTGGCTTATCTTACAAGACAAAATTTAAGATGGTATAAGAAATAATCATGGACCGTCCATTTATTTTATTATTACCTTCTTTGGGAAACCACGAATCAAGAAAATGAATGCATTATAACTATAAGTAAAAAATAATATCAATTTTATTTTAATTAAATGAGCTATACTGACTTAGATTGTTTAATTACTTTCCTAAGATTGATAATCTGTAATTATCAGCTTCTCAACAAGTAAGGCAAAAATTTATTTTAGAAAATTAGTAAAATTCCTAGTTCTTCCACGTAGTTTCTACAAAATTTCTAGTTCCTGCTGGAAGACAAGCTTTGCATCTATACTATTAGGATCCAGGAAAGTTTGTGACAAAAAAACGTAAGGCCTTCACCGAATTCTGGAAGGAATTACGGATTGAAAAGGCAAACTAGAACGGATCTTTTCAATGTGGAGTGAACAAAAACGTATGAGATAAACCGAAGTCAAATTAGTGGGAATCATGAAGACTCCCTAGATGATTTTCTAAGGTATGATAACACCACTACACACAGTATGATCATAGAAAATGATGATGATCCACGGTAAAAGTAATAAAATGAAAGGATTCAGGCATGTTTACGGTAGGCACGCACCAGATACGCCAATATCATAGCCGAAGATGAGGCCGCAGGAGGCGGCCATAAGGCAGGTCAGCACGACGGGGAACGTCACCCCGCCGCCGTAGTCGTGTGTGTGGCTGCCGTCCGGCGCGGCGAATCCACCTCCAGCCATAGAAGGATTTGCCAGTTTCTTACAGATTGCTCCGGCCGGTGAGGTGGCGCGATTTCGAGCTGAGCGGCCGGCAACAAGTTCGTCAGTCTGATTATTCGTGTGTGGCTGTGTCGGTTAGCTGGAAGGCATCAGCCATGCACGACACTGTACGAGGTTCGCCGGCCGCTAGGTCCACGCGCACCACGGGCCATTATATAGGCGTGTTGATTCTTCATTTCTGGACTTATATTGTTTTAATAATAACCTGCTTTTCTCTTGCACTGGAGAGGTGCATGCATGCAGCAATGAATAATTGGATGGATATGTATGGGAAGTGACCGATATGCTAGTACTATATAGGCTAGAAGCGGATATAACTGTAGGGTCCGGATACTCCGCTCTGACCCATTTTAGAGAACAATTTTTTTTCCTTTTTGTTTTCTTGAAGATCAATTCATAATTTGGGAAAAAATGATTCACCCACTTAAACTGATCTACTTGCTGCAAATCAGGTCCTCATGGATCATGCATGGGCGCAGCCTCCCTGTCTTCTTTGCCCTGTGCTGATCCGTGTCTCCGCAGACGTGGAGGGCGATTTCGTTCCTACGCTCTGCAAGATGGGCCTGGTCATCTAATCTTTTCCATCCTACTGCAGATGAAACGAGGTTTCTGTTTCATGCCGCACTACAAAGCCTCTGCGGCAAGAGGAATTCCTCGCTGCTACAACTACAATCCAACATAGACTGATCTTGCGACTACGTTGACGTGCAAAATCAACCCCGCACAAACGGACATCGGATTCCACGGAGAAACGCTGGAGCCAAAATCATTGCGTCCAAACGGAACTCAACGCAGCTTAGAATCAATAAGGTTCTAGCCCATTCAAATCGGATCCTCAGTGTCCTGCAATCCTGGTTCCCACATTGAGCTTCTTATTGTAATATGATTCGAATTAGAGACCTTGCTATAGACACGTCTAGGAGGTGTAAGAGAGGTAGAGTCCTCTCGTGTTATATGTCGTATTGTTTAGAGAGTTTATTTCTAGTTTTTATCTTTATATATATATTTTATACTGCATGGGAAGAGTTGAGAGAGAGATCATTGTAATCCCTATGTTGTAACTCTCTTTGAATAGTAATGATTGCCGTTGACGTCCGTGGTTTTTTTCGCAAGTGTTTTTCACGTAAATCTGTCTCTCGTTTTGATCTTGTTTATGCATTATTTGCTAACACATGATATCAAGCCAGAGGTCTTGAGTTCAAGTCCTGATGATCGTATTTTCCGCTGCATCACTTCTATTTTCATGTTTGCGCTCTGAGGGAGCTGCACGTGAGACAAAGTGTCGAACCATAAGTGAATTATCTATCTTTTCTTATTACCTTAGTCTTTTGGATGTAACTGGTTGGTGCATAGTAACTTAACACTTCTTACCGTTGATTCCGAGAGTGAGAGGTACTAGGACGATGGGGATCTTCCTTCTTGCATCTGAAGTCCTTTTTGTCCATAGCGGAAGCTGCCCACAAACTCCAGCAGCACAAATTGAAGCTGGCGAACGCAAACACAGTCCTTGGTTGAGACTCCAGACAATGGAGCTGAGAGCGAAGAGCTTCAAAAAGAGAGAGGAGGACACATCTCGGAGATTAGAAGATGACGGCATCGTTAATATTTTGTTCGTCGGCACCGTCTGAATTTAGGGGCCAGGACCGCTAACCGTCCGATGACTTCTGGAGACATGGATCAGCACAGGAGAAGGGCACAGGAAAGCCGCAGCCCTCATGTATAAGAACAATTTTTCACAAATATTCGATCCTCACCTCACTCCATTATATTCCTGCAAACAAACTCCTGGTCGAATCACAATATTTTTATTATTCATGGTATTATTTTAACAATAGAAAAGATGTTTAAAGTAACAATAGCACACTAAAACAGTAACAAATATTGAGAAGGCAATGTAATGCCAAACTTATAAACTGTCTATGAGTACAAGTGTGTTGACTCGTAAACTGTTTTATACATGACACACAATTTTAAAACTGTCTACCAGATTATCTGTATAATTGGATAGTCTTGTTTTAGTATGTTATATTAATTTTAGGATGAAAGTAAAATATTTATAATTAAGTTGCATGTCAACTAAAATTCACACAATGGTTGTGAACGTCATCTTGTACTCCTAAATTATTATGTATGAGACAGTTGCTTCACAAAATAACTATCTTTTTTCTCTCACCTTCCTCTCTCTTTCTCTTTTATATAATATAAAATCCTACGTGATATTACATGAGTCGACACCATTGTGTCTGCCCTAAGGCTAACAATATAAGTGTGTTTATACAATTCTTTTTTAGAAATAACCTGCAATTGTTTAGGAATTATTTGTCTGTGGTTTATTTGTTCTAGTCGTCGTTTTATTTCTCCTATCTTAAAAGATGTAAATGTTACGCAAACATTTTCACGGGGCATACGAGCGAAATTCTGAAGAGAATATATGGTAATCTGCTGTGGGGGCCTCGACTGGAAAATGCAAGAGCATATTTTCTGATGAGCATCTTGCTTCTGGATGGATCATGATAGAACAAATTTCTTTTTAGTCACTTAATTATTGTGCCAAGACAGCCCAAGTAAGCATAAATTCTCCATAAAGCGGCGTGCCTTTTGGTTTCTCGTTCAATCCGCACCTTACTTCGCATTTAGTGTGTCTCACTCACTTTTTCAGATGAATATAAATTTTCCTCAAAAGTGCAGACATACCATCAATCACCTTGTTTTGTATCTGGTACAGTAGTTAATCAGCTGTCTATGTGTCCAACGTGTATAATCTATCATATTGGACGAACCGAATCATATTATCACTTGTTTAGTAGCGAGGGAA
The DNA here is from genome assembly GCA_030378355.1 of Eleusine indica. Lineage (NCBI taxonomy): Eukaryota > Viridiplantae > Streptophyta > Magnoliopsida > Poales > Poaceae > Eleusine > Eleusine indica. The sequence goes on from CM059502.1 coordinate 12,284,161, forward strand.
CGTACTGTGCAGAGTTGACTTGTGGGGTGGGTCAGGTGGCAGAAAACTTACTCCTCGACTCAGCTAGTATTGTACACCGCTCGTATGTTGATGTGTTTGGAGGGACACGATGCGATCTCACTGAGATCTGATGTGGGATGAGGAGACTGTAGTTGGAGACGACTCCGTTATTCGGTTATTCCTATGAATGACAGACTGATCGCATCACTCGCAACAGTGGGAAGGGGGGCCGGCCTCCTGTAGCTGATGGTTCGTCCCATCTCAGATTTGAAGGATGCCGCGGTGCCGTCTGGGTCAGCGAGATGCACTATCCGACCACCGGCCGCCGTGGCAGTGGTGGTGGTCGTGAGCGGACGTTGCGTCCGTCCATCCAAGACTCAAGGGCAGAGCCCGCAGCCGGCGTTACGTACGTAAAAGCTGCGGACCAACGGTATCTAGACAATCCAAATACCATATTTTTGCATTGCTAAACACTACCCTAGACCCCTCAAGGTACCCCAACCTTTCGGATTGACAGTCTAGATGTAGAGCAACCTTGACAAAAGTCAGATCGATGTTGTGGCTTAGATCGACTAGCCTAAACATGATGATATAAACAAAATCATGACAGAACATATGTCTAAACACTTAGCGTATGAATGAGTAAGAACTACATATGAAGAAGAGTTTATTGATGAAGTATGATCAAGTTTACACAGGAAGAAAAGAATATAAAAGCTATACCCGATTCACCAAGGGAGGTTTGAGAACAAGAGTAGAACTTTTATCTAATATATGTCTACTAGCCTTGGGACTAAAACTACTATAAGTGTGAGAGGATCGCTTCTTGGGTGTGTATTGATAGAGGGGGCCACACCCCTTCCTTTATAGAGGGTTGAGGAGGTACTTGGTTGGCGCCAAACAACCTCCACCGCCGGTGGAAGGGTGAAATCTCTTGCCATGCCAAATTATTGGACAAGAGGATTCATAGGCGGTTTGACCGAACCGCACGGTTCAATCGAAGGCTCCTTTAATTTGGTCCACTGTCTTGTTTAATGGTTGGTCGATGCTTGCTTGGTTATCTTGGTGTTTTAGGTTTTTTTTTAGTTATAAGACATCTTTGAAGATAGCTATAAGACGTCTTTGAAGAATTATAGTGTTTGTGTACTGCCCTTTTATACTTTGTTTCAACCCCCCCCTCCCCCACCAGTCTATAGGTGCACCTGCAACAAATAATCTCTATGGACAAGTAAAATTCTATTATTGTGGCCATTCCATGGACTTAGAGCATCTCCAAAAACTCTCCAAAAATTCTCCCTAAATCAAATTAATCAGGTTTAGTCTAAAAACCATCTCCAACAGCTCTCCTAAATAACTAACAGATTTATTCTCTTCCTAAATTCTCCTTATTTGTAGCTGGAATACTTACCTTACCAGTCTCCATAGTTATGCCTAAGTTGGCAGACGACCGGGTAACCCACCAACAAGGGAACCGACCGAGTCAGCTTGGAGCACAAGGTAATTAGAGATAGATTTACTATATAAATCCTTATAGACTACGAGTAGGACTCTTCGTGTACTCCCTGCTGACTGGATATATAAGGCGACAGGGACCTCCCCATTGAGGGAACCGATTCACATTGCAATACAAACCACAGAACACAGAACGTAAGATTTTTACTCTCATCGAGAGGGCCCGAACCTGTATAACTCGGCGTCTTGTGTTACAATTATTGTTCTTAATCCCGACGTAGCCCTATAAATATATTGCCGATATCAAGTCTCGATAGTTGGCATGCCAGGAAGGGGACAAAGGCACGTCGGGATTCACCGTCGACTTCGATGGCAGAGATTCCCAACGTCCAGTACTCGCTGGACTTCAAGATCTCCTTCGGGTCGCTCGACTTCACCGTGGACGCTGACGGGGCATTGGGTCTACAACGATCCGACTCAGCTGCTGTCAATTCTATGGCGCGATCACCAAGCTTGTTAGATCTGACTCCTCCCCTAGTACCACTCGGATTCGGCGGATCGGACCTGCCCCATGGGTATGACTCAAAGTCGGTCTGCTCCTTTGATAAGGGGTCAGATGGTACCTCTTGCCCATATCCATTGGCTATTAATATGGTCGATCTCGAGGAAAACCCAACACTGGCGAACAATGGAGAAGGATTCCTTCGAGAAGGAGACCACGAGGAGGAAGCCACATCAGGTGATCATCGACGCCGACCGAGAGGATCGCACGGATCTCGACTCGAACGACAGTTAGATCTCGGAGGGCTAGAGATCGAGATGGATGGCATCAAGGTCTACGACACCCCACAAAATAACATCACTGGGGCGAAGACACTACTCGACAGCTTGATGGCTGACGAGGCATATCAAACCCCCTGTGATGCAAAAGGCAGTGGCTATGCTCAGAGCAGCCGCTGTTCAAGAGGCGGTCAAGGAACCACTCCAGTCGGTAGCCAGCTCTAGCCGAGCGACTTTCCAGAGTCCTCCAAGAAGGACAAGAAGAGAAAGACTGACAACATGGTCACTACAGTAGACCGATCGAGGAAGAATCCACGGATGAATCAGCAGACCATGGATGACTTGCTGAGTGGCCTGTGCCTATGGCATCCCAAGGGTAACCACAAAGCTAAGGATTGCTATCATCTCAAGGCCTTCATGACAGACGCGATGAAGGTGGCCAAAGACCCACCGAGGCGCAACGGCAAGGGCAAGGCTGATGATAGTGACGGCAAGGATGAAGAAAGGAGAGTTCTAGGAGCCCCGAAAGGAGGTCAACTTCATTTTCGGAGGACCAGACGCCTACTCATCCAAGCGAAAATAGAAGCTGGAACTATGAGAGATCAACTCCGTAGAACCTGCTGCCCCCGAGTACATGAGGTGGTCTGAGATTCTGATCACTTTTGATCGGTCAGATGACCCCAAGCACCTTCCCAAGCCAGGACGCTATCCATTGGTACTCGCGGCAACCATGAAGGAGGTCAAGTTCAACCGAGTACTCATTGATGGAGGAAGCAACCTTGACTTAATCTTCACCAAGACCCTCAGAGAGCTAGGTCTGACGGTTAATGACCTCAAACCTAGTACGTCTCCCTTCCATGGGATAGTGCCAGGCAAGACCTCTGTCCCAATCGGACAAGTCACTCTACATGTCATGTTTGGCACTCGAGAGAATTTCAGGACTGAGTGCATCGTCTTCTAGGTGGCAGAATTTGAGTCAGCCTACCATGCTATCCTTGGCAGACCAGCAATGGCAAAATTCATGGCGGTCCCGCATTATCCATACCTCACTTTGAAGATGCGGGGCCCTAAAGGAATCATCTCCCTCCACTCTGATCTTCGGAATTCTTTTGATTGTGATGTGTAGAGTTGTGAGTTGATCGACCGGCAGTTGATGCTGTCCGATCGGCTGGAGATCCAGAAGGCAGTCAACGAAGAGGTGAAGCTCGACGTGGAGATCCCTGCGAAGAAGTCCGACATGGAGAAACTCTTGACAAATGACATCCAGACCAAGGAGATATCGCTCGACCCAAAAGACCCTGCTAAGGTCACTTATGCAGGGGCCAATCTCGAAGAGAAATAGGAACTCGCACTCACTCTTTTCCTCTAGGAAAACAGGGACATATTTGCATGGAAGCCTTCTGACATGCCGGAAGTTTCTAAGGAAAAGATTGAGCACGAATTAAGGGTGCCTCCTGGGGCTACCCCCGTCAAGCAAAGACTTAGAAGATTTGCATTAGACCGCAAGGACGCCATGTAGAAGGAGATAGTTAGACTTTTAGATGCTAATTTTACAAAGGAAGTGTATCACCCAGATTGGCTGGCCAATCCAGTCTTTGTACCTAAGAAGAATAAAGAGTGGCGTATGTGCATTGATATATCGATTTGAACAAGGTTTGTCCTAAGGATCCCTTCACTCTACCACGCATCGACCAGATCGTAGATTCAACAGCCAGGTGTGAGCTTTTAAGCTTTCTGGATGCCTATTCAGGCTATCACTAGATCCCACTGAAAGTCGAAGATCAGATCAAGACTTCCTTTATAACTCCATTCGGCGCCTGTTGCTAAATCACTATATCGTTCGGTCTGAAAAACTCTGGCACGACTTACCAACATGGTATTCAACGCTGCCTCGGAACTCAGATCGGTCGGAATTCAGAAGCATACGTCGACAACATCGTGGTGAAGTCTTGGAAAGCTGAAGAACTTCTTTCTGACCTGGCAGAAATGTTCGACAACTTGAGGCAATACTCGATGAAGTTGAATCCCAAAAAGTGTGTTTTTGGGGTACCTTCGGGAAAGCTGCTCGGTTACATCGTTTCAAAACGAGATATAGAGGCTAACCCGGATAAAATCAAGACGATCCTTGATATTGGATCACCAAACTCTCAAAGGGATGTTTAAAAGTTGACCAGTTGCATGACATCTTTGAGTCGCTTTATTTCCTGGTTAGGGGTCAGAGGTCTAACTTTTTTCAAATTGCTTAAAAAGCAGGATAACTGTATTTGGATGGACGAAGCCCAGTCGGCTTAAGACGAACTGAAGAATCATCTCAGCAAGATTCTAGTCTTAGTGCCTTCGAAACCGCAAGAAAAACTGTAGCTCTATATTTTGGCTACAACTCAAGTTGTAAGTACTGTTCTCACGGTCGACCGAGAAGAGGAGGGTTATGTGCAGAAAGTACAACACCTGGTGTATTTCGTTAGCGAGGTTCTTAATGCCTCTAAGACACGATATCACCAGATCATGAAGCTGCTTTATGCGCTCTTGATCACCTCGAGGAAGCTGAAGCATTATTTTCAAGCTCATCCGATCGAAGTCCAAACGTCATTCGTGCTCGGAGAAGTGCTACACAACCGAGAGGCGGTCGACAAGATTGCTAAGTGGGTGGTCGAACTCGGTCAGTATACCATAACATTTGCAGATCGCTCGGCCACTAAAGGACAGACTCTAGCGGACTTCGTTTCTGAGTGGACGGAACTTCAGATGCCACCTGTGCTACAAGATATTGAGTATTGGAGGATGTACTTTGATGGGTCACTTCAACTACAAGGTGCGGGAGCTGGAATCATGCTTATCTCACCTCAGGGAGAGAATCACAGATATGTCCTTAAAATTAATTTTCGAGCATCTAACAATGCAGCAGAGTATGAAGCTCTCCTACACGGTCTGCGCATCGCCATCTCACTAGGCATTCAGCGTGTCGACATCTTCGGTGACTCGGCTCTGGTTATCAACCAGGTTACTAAGGACTGGAACTGTGTAGATGACAGTATGGTTGCCTACTGCCAAGAAGTAAGGAAACTGGAAAACAAGTTTGATGGACTCAAGTTCACACATGTTCTTCGAGATAATAATCAAGCGGCTGATGAATTAGCCAAGATGGGATCATCACGATCGACGGTTCCATCCGGTGTTTTCTTTCACACCCTAGATGTTCCTACTATTCCTTCCCGGTCAGATGTGCTGATGATCGATGTTGCCGAGCTAGCAATAGATGCAGACGTGGAAGCCGGCTGACGTGACCCAATTGTCCAATACTTGACTAAGGGTACGCTGCCTACGGATTCTAAAGAGCAACAAAGGTTGAAAGCCAAGTGTCGAGGATATTTGATGGGGGATGACTTCCTTTATTGAAGAGGAGGGTCTAATATTTTAATGTGCTGTATCTCTATTCCCGAAGGGAAAGAGTTGATGGCGGAGATTCATGTAGGAGCATGTGGAAATCATGCGGCTTCCAAGACTTTGGTCGGCAAGGCTTTCTGACAAGGGTTTTATTGGCCCACAGCGGTTGAAGATGCACACCAAGTCATTCGGAAGTGTGAAGGATGTCAGTTCTTCGCTCAGCAAACGCATGTGCCCTCGCAACAACTTCAGACGATACCTATGACTTGGCCCTTTGCAGTCTGGGGGCTCGACATTGTCAGTCCTTTCAAAAAGGCGCCAGGCGGGTTCACTCATTTGTTCGTTGCCGTTGACAAGTTTACCACATGGATCGAAGCAAAGCCAGTCGGTAAGATAACTTCCAAAAAGGAGATTGAGTTTGTCAAAGAGATCTTCACTCGATTTGGAGTCCCTCACGATATCATCACCGATAATTGTACTCAGTTTACATCTGAGGAATTCCATGACCTTGCTGATGAGATAGGAATAAAAATCCACTTTGCTTCGGTGGCTCATCCTCAAAGCAATGGGCAGGTCAAGTGGGCCAACGGAATGATTCTTCAGGGGTTGAAATCCCGGATTTTTGACAGGCTCAAGCCGTATGCCGGCCAATGGGTTCGCGAGTTACCTTTGTTTCTCTAGGGGCTACGCACTAATGTCAGTCGGGCTACCGGTCAGTCACCCTTCTCATTGGTATACAGTTCTGAAGCTATGCTGCCGACCGAGGTGAACCTCGTTTCGGCGCGAGTTAAAGGATATGACGAGAAGCTTTCTGAAGATAACCGAGAAATTGAGTTGATTGTAGCAGAGGAGATGCGTGATCGCGCTTTGCTTCGGTCAGCAGTATACCAGCAAGGCCTGCGATGATACTATGACAAGAATGTCCGAAGTCGCCAATTTCAAGTTAGAGAGCTGGTGCCACGCCGAGTGCAATCTACCAAGAATCAAGACAAGTTATCTCCTAAATGAGAAGGACCTTATGCGGTCAAATAAGTCACTCGGCCGAGGGCTTATCGACTGATGTGTGAAGACGACGACGACGTACCAAATTCGTGGAACATTAATCAGCTACGTCGCTTTTATTCTTAGTTCTTTTGTGTATTTACGTATACATTATTATTGAATAAAACTTTAGTCTTTTTGATGAAAGATATTTTTAATAATTTTCATTCTTATTTGTCTCGATTCCTTAATTTATACATTAAACAATCGAACTAGAGGGCTAGTAATAATGTCCCACTACTCCTTACCCTTGATAATTTCTGGTTTTGGGATTTTTTTCTCTGATCGATTTCTCATATCTTGACATGGTCTTGATTCTTGGTCTAACGCTGAATTACTATGATCATACAATTTGTTCTGCATAATAGAGTGCCACTACACTAAACCCAGAGCCAAAGAGCAAGAGGTCATGTGTCGATTGGTCGATTTTGATTGTTACGCAGTTATAAATTACGACCTGATATGATAAGGCAGACCGATGTGTCTTCTGTTTTATCTCAAAAATCTTATGGTAAAAAGGTTTAAGTGCTCAAGCGCGAACAACGCAGCTAAGTGCTAGCCGACTTACTAAAGTAACAGGAGATTGTTCTTATGACTTTTCAGTCAAAATTCTACTTGTTTACTAATTAAGCAAGAAAAGAGCTTTCATTTATACAAGGAACATATTGTTTCCATATTTGAATACAACTAATGTATTTCACTATACAGATAATTACAGCTCCGGGGAAGGAGAAGAGGCATCATCCTTTAGTGCTACATTTGGAGACGCTGGAGGAGTAGGAGTAGCAGAAGCAATATCAATATTGTCCACCAGAGTGTGGGACGTCTCTTCCATGGAGTCAAGGAGTAGTTGGCACTCGCCCATCGTAAGCTTGGGGTTCAAGCCTTCCCTGATATTCTCAATAGGTAGCTCAGAAATCCAAGACATGCAAATGGCTAACACTTGACTCCCAGCATCAATAGCCACTCACTTGGTGTGCTTCTCAATTGCCTCATGCGCGTGCTCCAAGAGGAACTCCAGGGAATGCCCGGTCTGCTGGACTTGGTTGGCGTGGATATAGTCCAAAGCTTTCCGAGCGCCGTAAGACAAGGCTGAAAAATACATGCAAGTGAGATGGATAAAGAAGACGAAATGCTAAAGAAGATCAAATGAAGCTTACTGGCAAGATTACATTTAAAGGCCCTAGCACTGCTTTTGGCGTCTTTCAACTTGTCCTCGGTCTCCTCCAGCCTCTTCGTCAGTCGCGCGATCTCGGCGCTCTGGTCTTCGGTCTTCTCCAATTTCTTCTTCAACTTGGTGCTTTCAGCGCTCTGCTCTTCTAGGGACTGGGAGAGGACATTCTTCTCTGCAGTCAGAGTGTCTAAGAACCTCTGCTGGTTTGAAGTAAGCTTCTCCAGGTCGGCAACTTTTTTCTCATGAGCTAAAAGCAAAAAGTGTTCAGCATTTGAGGAGTACTTAGGAATAAAGGCTTGATGGTCTTTACCTATGCTAGCGAGATGACTTTTGTCCAAAGAAGAAGAGGTAATTTTTTGGTCGGTCAGCAGTTTGTCCACTTGGTTTTTCACCTTGGAATATTGCTGATAGGTTACTGAAGAGAAGAGAGAAAAAGTAAGTCAGTAAGAATAGAGATTCATGTATCAAAAATTCGAGAACTTACCGAAGCTTTCAGCCTCAAGGAAGTCTATCGTCAATTGTTTCTTTTTCACTATTGAATATAGTTGCTGGTCAAGAGAGGCAGAGTGAGTTGATACTTCATATAATTTGAAAAAGAAGAAAAAAAAGGCCTTGGTATTGAAGTACCTTGGATGCTTCACGGTGACCGCAGAGGATCTCCATGTCTTCTGCATCTGGCCGACCAGATGACTTCTCGACCGACACACCCTTATTCTTCTCAGGGGTCAGCGTCTTGGCGGTCTGTAGAGGAGTGGCAGTCTGCACCATAGTAGGAGCACTTGGAGACTTTGACGGCCCAGTCTGCATGCTTGATGGCATGACTTCAGATTGAGCCCGGTTGATCGAACGAGAACAGGAGTCTGTGCCGTGTCTTTAAACATGGAGACCTCTGGCACCTCGGTCAACTAGGACTTGCTTTTGCTGCATTTAATACTCAGAATTGAGTGCATGCTTAAAAACAAGAAAAGAAGTAAACGATAGAAAGAAGTTACCTGGAAGCTTGGTTGATCTTGATTCTGCCAAGCTTCGTCTTCGGGGAGGAGGTCTGCGAGTTGAATGCTTCCTTTTCAAAGGAAGTTGCCCCGTAGCCTTTGGAGATTTGGCCGCTATCCCAGCGTCACTTGTTGCTTTGCTCGATAGTCCTGACCGACCTTTAGGTTGGTCGGAAGATGCAGGAGGTGGGCGGTCAGCTAGCGGGAGGTCATACTGCATCATCGTCATCTCCAACATCCCCCCAGTATTGTCTCCGTCGGTGGGCAAGAAGCTTCTGTCACTGACCGGAAGGCGGGTTGACCGGTGGAGAGGCGGAGGGGCCAATATCGCTGACTGGATCGGTCTGCTGGCTAGTTGAAACACTTGGCACAACAGGGTTGACCGAGCGCGATGGCTTAGGAGTATAGTCCACTCCCTCTGTGTTGGTTTGAGGGAGTGGAGGGTGAGACACAAAAGTGTCAAGCACCTGCATACAAATATAAAGATCGTGTTAGTAACAAATAGCTTGTTAAGACTACAAGCGACAAACATGATTGAAGACAAGACTTACTCAGGCTTGAAGAGTGCCCTTGTTGTATGCCTTCTTAATCAGGGCATCATCTTGAGGGTTGAATGACTCTAACATCTTGCTCAAGCGAGCCTTGCGAAGAGCAGGGTTTGGTGGGTCAGGCACCTCCCTGGTTTCATCATCCGAAGTATATTCTCACCCGGGATGACATTGCTGCTTGAGAGGCTACACTCGGCGCACAATGAAGCTCTTAGCAATAGTCACTCCATTGATTCCTGCCTTCTTCGAATCTGCGATCTTCTTTAGAAGGTCTTGAATTTGAGCGTCGGTCGGGTCAGGTTTCTCTGTCCATGAGGATTGAGAACTGGCTTTGGCACCAGTGAAGTCGGAGATGGCTGGAGGGGGATTATCGTAGTAGAACCATTTGTCCTGCCACTTCTTATTCCAAGTGGCCAATGGCACATCAATGTACAGCTCCTTCTTTCAGAGCTGAATGCCTACGCCTCCAATAGCTTCTTGGTTGGCAGCCGATGGCAAAGGATGGAGAACAAAGAGGTGGCAAAATAGAGTCAAGTGGGGGAGGACACCGAGGAAGGCTTCGCACAAATGCACAAAAATGGCAATATGCAAGATAGAGTTGGGGTTGAGATTTACGAGCTCAATCCCATAAAAAAAAAGGAGCCCATGCAAGAAGCTGTAGCAGGGAACTCCGAATCCTTGCTCAAAGAAAGAGCGGAATACAACTATTTGTTTTCAAATTAGAAGGGGATGAGGTTCAGATCTAGGTACCTTCCACTTTAGCCACGCCTGTTCCGGCAGGACGCCGTCAATGACCATGGCGTTCAGGGTGCTGGTGCTGATGGTGCTCTCGGAAAACACTCGAAGGTGCTCCGGGTTCTCTAGCTCTGATAAGGATGATTCCGTGATGGCGGCGACCGAAGCTTTCGCACCCTTCACTAGCTTGTGTAGCATGATGATGAGCTCGAAGTGGAGAGGGATTTGGATTGGTGGCTTCAGCCTTAGCTTTCGAGCTCGGGGGCTTGGGCGCAATACAGATTGGCAGCGACGATGGAGATGCATAAGAACCCTAAACAAGGGAGCAGAGAAATAGAGGAGGCGCGAGGAAGAGGAAGAGCTGCGAAATGGCAGTGTGGATTTGCGTCATCGTGCTCTCGTCCTTTTATACCTTCGCGTTGACCTAAGTCGTGGGGACCATGTGGCCTTCATGGGCCATGCTGTGCCAAATAGGCCTTTACGGATTAATTAGAATATGCATCAACTCTTTTGACAGGTTTCTTGCTAAAATAATAAACCCGAGTGTTAAACTCGGGGGCTTCTTTGATGAGAGGCAATGGTAACAACCATTATAAATTCCCGTATTTATGTGATTTGATGATCACATAGCAGAGGACTAGATGGTCATATGGGAGTAAGTTTACAGATTATGTCGCTTGACTGAAATCAGTTATTAAAGGTTAACAATCTGGCTTACATGATTCGAGTGATGAATAATCAAGGATAGGCTATATTGTGATTGATGTCATTATTGTCTAGTACTAAGTTATGATTGATGTCATAAGTCTTCTTGGATTCTTAACATGATTGAGGTCATTAAGATGGAATCAAGAATCACTTGGCCAAAAGCAGACGTCACTCTGCCCTCTATAGGTCGGTCGGCTCAATTGATGTTGAGTAGGCCGATTGCCTGATTTGATGGTCAGGACACTAATAAGCTCCAACTTGATGGTTTGAGTTGATTTGTGCAACAAAATGTAGAGAGCTAATGTTATTAAATTCTTGCATTATTTGCTAGTCCCCAAATTATACAAGAGTTGGAGGCTACGCCTGATTAGGTGCACCTAGTCGGCGTACCAGATCCATCAGGAACTTCAATTAAGAGGTCTTCCTAATTTGTGACTTCTTCACAGCAAGAATCGAAGAGGAATCGCTCGGAGAGTCACAGTTCTAAATCAGAAAGCACTCGGAAGCTGCTGTGGAATACTTACCTTACCAGTATCCATAGTTATGTCTAAGTTGGCAGACGACCGGGTAACCCACCAACAAGGGAACCGACCGAGTTGGCTTGGAGCACAAGGCAATTAGAGATAGACTTACTATATAAATCCTTATAGACTATGAGTAGGACTCTTCGTGTACTCCCTGCTAACCAGATATATAAGGCGGTAGGGACCTCCCCATTGAGAGGACCGATTCACAGTGCAATACAAATCACAGAACATATGACGTAGGGTTTTCACTCTCATCGAGAGGGTCCGAACCTATATAACTCGGCGTCTTGTGTTATCACCGTTGTTCTTAATCCCGACGTAGCCTTATAAATATATTACCGAGATCAAGTCTCGACACCAATACTTATATTTAGAAGAAAATTAATATTGTTATGATCCTAGATACTGATGTAACCCAATCAAAAGTTTTTCTGATCTATTTTTAGGGAGAACTGTTGATGGAGACAAGAAAACTTCTCCTTAATAATTTTTAGGCTGCTCTCAAAAACACTCTTTTGGGGTTAATTTTTTGGGAGCTTTTAGAGATGCTCTTAATGAGCTAGGTATGATGATTTATATGAATATTAGAAAATTTGTATTGTGTAATGGGCCATGGTCTAAATTGCTCTAGTACTAGGCCTGTGTATTAGGACAATTTATCTTCATTTCACTCATTATTGCTCCGGTATGTGTCAGAGTCTTTGCATTTTTTCTCCGGGTAAACACTTACTGGACCCATTTTACTCAAGAATGATTTCATTTGAGTCACTCCACCTAAATTATAGAAAAGGAAGGTTACATATATTTGGAACATGAGCTATTTGTCTTCTCAATTCAAACGGTAAATTGAACGATATCCATCCTACAAAATGCTTGTTGCGAGATCACATTACTAAGCATAATTATACTTAATTAATAGAATGGAAAAGAAAATAAATAATATTAAAGCAAAAGGATTGTTGTGAAGATAGATGGAAAAGGTGAAAATTCAAGTTATGATTGTTGTCCCTGAATAAATGCTTGAAACTCGAATTATACTAACTAGATTGTTTTGCCCACGCCGTTGCACGGGCTAGCATGCAAATAACAATATATTTCATCCATATGCTTTAATTAGTAGTCTATTACTGTAGTGAATAATTCTTTTAGTATTATATTAAACTTATTAATATATAATATAAGAAAACACTAAAAATATTATTACCAAAAATAAAAAATGAGGCATGTGATGCCGTCGAATATGTTTATTTGAAGAAAGATATGCCATATATTAATGTAATTAGATCGATCGCATAGAGACCATTTATGAACCGTGAACATCAATACATATTTCTCCTAAGATTTTTGTAACGTTTCTTGCTACGGGAAGGATTGATTCATACCAGTGATCTTCGTGGCAATACAAGAAGTCAGGTAGCATCTTCCTTTCTACTGTCAGCATGTCTATGCTGATCCCAGGTCAAAATAATGATGGAGATCAAGCCTCCGCTTTGTAGCATGGAACTGCTGTGCTCTCTTTTAGGCCTTGAGAAAAAAGAAGAGCGCATCACGATCTCTTGGCGACCTTAGCTTACGCAGGGTCACGAACTAACCATTTGCCAGAGGTTTCTCCCTGCTGGCATGGACATATGTCAAGCGCTTCCACGAACCCAAACGTCACAGATTCACATGCTCCGGCTCCCAGAATCTATCCTCGGTCATAGACTCCTGCAGTACCTTAGCCTCCCGTGTTTGATAATCTAAGTCTCGAATCCCATCTGAAGCAGCACCTCTAAATTGCAGACCTCCATGTCGATATCATGCAGAAAATTCAAGCATAATCAAACCCCATTTGCTCACAGCTCTCTCTACATGAAGAGTAATCGATGTCGTTTAATCGTTTTCACTTGCCGTCCACATATCCACACCCAGAACCATGCCGGCCTGTGACGGCGCACAAACGCCCAGCAATCCACCCCGTGTTCACATCTTGGATTCTAAAAGGTGCATAGTCCTGATCCTGTTAGAAGAGACAAGGTAGATGATTTAGCTCTGATGATTGCATTAGACCTCTTGATCTATTTTCCATCCGGGCACTACTCAATGAATGGTGCAATTCCCAGCGACGTGCGGCAGCTTGTTTCCCTATTGTCTGTTTTCCTTATCTTGCATGAATACTTCAGAGGCTCGATTGATGAAGCATCATCACTTATTAGCCTTCACAGGACGTATAGCTGCGCTAGGGTTTGCAGGGCGGCGCTCTCGCTGTGAGTACAGGACGTTTGAGGGATGGATTAGTTACGAAGAGTTGTTATATGGGATCGATTAGCTACGGAGAGTTGTTATGCTTATTTTTACGTGAAGATCGCACTACAGATGAAGGGCCAGATGCACCTCGTATGTTATGTGGGATCAAAATTAAAGCTAGATGTTTTGCTTTTCTGTGGGAATTTCTGGCTTATTTCTCTTTTTTTTCTAAACAACATAGAGGAAAGTTCATCTTCTTTTATTAATAAATAGATTTTTGCTTGAAGGAAGAACTAGATGGCATGCATGCCCGGGCAACATTTTCTGAAAGAAAAATGCTGCAGGTAGAACTCATTTGTCAACCAACGTCCAACCAAGACAAAATGCAATATGTTTAAGTCCATGTGTTGCCATGCTTTTGTATTGGTTGGATAAATTGTTTCAAAAATTGAATTTCTAAAAACTTAGAATTAGATAGCAGATCCCAACCTTGAAGAAAATGGAAAAAAATATTATGATAGTCATAGTTATAAATTTCAAAACAAAATGAATCTCAGTGTATAATCGATTATCAAAGTGGGTTGTTTGATAGTTTGTGCAACCAAATGTACTTATCTCTATGATTGTAACAGAAAAATTATGTCTTATAGACCAAAATTAGGAAACTAGGAACTCTTGTGTTTATGAGGTCTTCAACTATCCATGTGTTGATATATAAATTGCCATGTTGTGTAAGTGCTACACGGGTTAATGGGCTTAGTTGTATAGACAAACACAAGATAATGATGGTAGCTAATATAAACCATGTGTTATCCAATGTGGCTCATATGACCCAAATAACCGAAGGAAAACCTTACACGTGAATTCAAGCGTCGGGATACATATGTATCTATACAGGATCTGTTAATTATCTACTCGTATCAGAGGCTACAAATTAAATCTTGTTCCACACGTTAGAGAAGTAACAATATTAACTATTCCATAAGTTTCATAGCCTCCAGTTCTCCAAATAACCTGGGAACAACACCACGGTTCATGCAATAAACCGTGGTGTGACAGTGGCGCGATTTAAATGCAAACGGACCTACGAACTAATAACAACCGGTTTGGAAAGATCAATCCAACATGGAGCAGTCTGTATCAATCTGTTCACGAGTATCTCTATAAATTAGTAAGCCTTTAAACTGTCTTCATTTCCATGCAGCTGGGCAGAGTCACCAACGAATCAACGGCAGCTTTATTTGGACATATACAAGAAAAAAAAGAAGCAAATGATGCTCTCCTTGCAATGGCAAGACCTGTTCGTTCCTTTCCTCGTGCTACTTCTGCCGCTGTACTACTATCTCGTGTTTTTCAGGAGGTGGAACTCGAGAAACGAGTTCCGATTTCCCACGAACTGGCCGCTGCTGGTTGGCATGCTGCTCATCGCCAACCTCCACCGCATCCACGGCTACCTGACCACTATACTCGCCGCCGCGGGCGGCAGCTTCGAGGCGCACGGCCTGCCGGGTCTGCGGTTCTTCGTGACGTGCGACCCCGCGAACGTGCGTCACATCTTCGTGTCGAGCTTCGGCAACTACCCCAAGGGCGAGGAGTTCGCGTCCTTCTTCGACGTCATGGGCGACAGCTTCTTCAACGTCGACGGCGAGTCGTGGCGCCGCCAGCGAGCCAGGGTGCAGCGCATCATGAGCGGCTCGCGGCTGCTCGGCTTCATGGCGAAGCGCTGCTGCCGCGACAAGGTCGAGACGGGTCTCCTCCCGTTGCTGACCCACATGGCGGACAAAAACGCCCCGTTCGACCTGCAGGACGTGTTCACGAGGTTTTCCTTCGACATGACCACCATGCCGGTCTTTGGTGTGGAAATGGGCCGCTTGTCCGTCGACATGCCGCCCATGGACGTTCCGGACGCGATGGACACCGTTATGGAGGTGGGGTTCTTCAGGCACACGCTGCCGGTGTCCTACTGGAGGTTGATGAAGCAGCTCAATATTGGGCCGGAGAGGAAGCTCGCCGCGGCGCAGCTGGTGCTACGCCGGTTCGTCGCGGAGATGATGGAAACAAGGAAGAACAAGGGAGGCAGCAGAGCACCTCCTGTGGAGGTGGACGACATAACTTCAAACTACATGGGCAACCCGGAGTACGTGGACGAGGGCGGGGAGCCCAGGGAGTTGCTGTACGAGACACTCATCACCTTCATGTTCGCGGGACGCGACACGGTCGGCGCCACGCTGTCGTGGCTCGTGTACAATCTCATCAAGCACCCGCGCGTCACGGACGCCATCCGCCGCGAGCTGGCGCCCATCGTCGCCTCCGGATCCAGAGCCGCCACCGCCGGTGACATGGTGATCTTTGAGCCGGAGGAGACTAAGCCTCTGGTCTACCTCCACGCGGCGCTGTTCGAATCCATGAGGCTGTACCCGCCGGGTCCGATCGAGCGAAAGGAGGTGCTCGCCGACGACGTGCTGCCGAGCGGCCACAGGGTGCGCGCCGGCGAAAAGATCCTGATCCCGTTGTACGCGATGGGCCGGATGGAGAGCGTGTGGGGCAAGGACTGCGCGGAGTACCGGCCCGAGCGGTGGGTCATGGAGGACGGCGTGCTGCGGTACGTGCCGGCGCACAAGTTCTTGGTGTTCAATGCCGGGCCGAGGTCCTGCCTGGGCAAGGACATATCGGTGACGCAGATGAAGTGCGTCGTCGCAGCCGTGGTGTGGAACTTCGATTTCCAACTTGTGGAAGGGCACGCCGTGGAGCCGAAGCTGTCGGTCGTTCTGCAGATGAAGAACGGCCTCCTGGTGAAGGCCAAGAAGCGCCATGTCAGGGGCATCACCAGCGAGTAGGAGGATACAATACAACACGTCTTAGCTTCGTACGTGACCTTGCCTGATACGCGGATACGTGGTGTTTGGCACACCGGCCGTGTGTAAGCTTCAGTAAGTGTTCATGCTCACGATCTTGTGGGTTGATACTGTATGACATGTGATTCTTTACGTTTGCACATGTCTTTGCATGTGTTGTGTTCACGCAAATGTAAACTTCTGTACTGTGATGCATGAGTCTCTGTCACGTTTTCCATTCACGTGGTGATGCTTTGAACAATGTTCAAGACACATGTTTAATATATGTACTCTGTGGCCATTGTAAAACACCGCTATCCAGTTGCAGTTCCTTTATGTGCACAATATTTGTGCAATTGTTTTCGATGGAAGCATTTATCTAGTTGAAACAAATTAAGTCCGGGTATATCTTGAATTAGGTATGTGTATTGTTTCCCATTTTGAGAGGCAACATATATATGGATACCATTGACTTAGGTCTTATAAACTGATTTCTTGATATGGTTTCTAGAAACTGGTTTCTAAATAAAAACAGGATAGGAGTGTTTAGATCCTAATTTTTATAACCTATAAAATAGCTTTTTGTATAGTTAATGGCTTGAAATTGTTGAGTTATGGGCGGATCGTATGACACAAAGATCACAACAGAGAACAAAAAGTAAAACACAGGAATAGAGGAGACGAAATCCTTTATTTCAATATTTTTGGTGAATTACAATGGGGTGTCTCCTCAACTATTTATAAGGAGGAAACCCGACTTTGTGTTGGGCCCAAATTCGATAAAGCAGCCCACATGGGCCTGGAGGCCTTCTTCCAGAAGGTGGGTCTGGCCTAATAGCGTTTTACAACACTTCCCCCTGGGCTCTTTATCACGATAAATATGTCTCATAAAAACTTCTTAAAAACCCAGTGAGAAAAATGGAGAAAAGAACACATATTACCGTCACTTGTACTGCACGCATTGCCTCATCAAAAACCTTAATGAGAAAACTTCATATGAAAAACTCATAAGGAAAAAAAAGTACAATGCTTTAATCTTCATGATTAATGCTTATCGATCTTCATAAATGATATGAATCATCTTCAAGATAATTTCCTTAATTCGGGACGTGATGTACTTAGGGAAGTTCTCCCCTATTTCATGCACTTTATTAAGTCTTCTCATGCTAATGTCATGCCGACACTTTTCAAGAGTGCAGGTTGGTAATGCCTTTGTCAACATATCTGCAAGATTATCACAAGAGCGGACATGAGTTATCAAAATCTCTTCCTTCTCTTATAATTCATGCGTGTGGAAGAATTTAGGTAACATATGCTTTGTCCTGTTTGATTTTATATATCCTGATTGTATTTGTGTAATACAAGCTTTATTATCTTCATAGATAATTGTAGGAGATGGAGTATGCGTCACTCCACAAATATCCAATATATGACTTGACATCCTTCTGAGCCAGGTGTAGTCCATGGCAGCTTCAAATAATGTGATGATCTCAGAGTTATTCGTTGATGTAGCAACGATCATCTGCTTTGTTGACTTCCACGAAATAGCCGTTCCACCAAATAGGAACACATATCCAGTCTGTGAGATTGACTTGTATGGATCAGATAAGTAGCCAACATCAGTATACCCCACGAGGGTTACTTCTGCATTCTTCTAGAAAAAATAATCCGAAATCTTCAGTTCCTCTCAGATATCTAAGGACTTGCTTGATGCCATTCCAGTGTCGCATAGTTGGTGCCGAGCTGTATCTTGCAAGTAGATTGGCAAAGGCTATATCAGGCGTCGTACCATTTGCAAGGTACATCAATGCTCCAATAGCACTGAGATATGGGTATTGAGGTCCCAATAATTCCTCACCTTCCACCTTTGATCTAAATGGATCTTCCTATGCATTGAGTGATCTCACAACCATAGGGGATCCGAGTGGGTATGCATCTTTCATATTAAATCTCTCTAATACCTTCTTGGTATAGTTTGATTGATACAATAATATTCCTTCGTGGGTATTTTCAAGCTGCAAGGCTAAACAATATGCAGTCTTACCCAAATCCTTCATTTCAAATTCAGTCTTTAGGTAGGAACATGCAACTTCGACGTCCTGTGTAGTGCCAATGATATTTAAATTATCAACATAAACAGAGATTATGCAATAACCTTTCTCTGATTTCTTAATGAATACACAAGGACGATCATCATTCTTCAAGAATCCTTTCTCTAGTAAAAAGTTACTGAGTTTGTTATACCACATTCTCCCAGATTGCTTTAAACCATATAGTTACTTCTGAAGTTTGACACTATATAATTTACGTTCTTCTTCATTTGGGACTTTGATTCCTTATGGAACTTTCATATTGATTTCTGTATCTAATGTTCCATATAGGTATGCAGTTACGACATCCATAAGTCATATTTACAAATTCATATTCACTACCAATGAGATCAAATACCGGAAAGTAATTCCATCCAATACGGGAGAGTAGGTTTCTTCGTAGTCGATTCCTGGTCTCTGCGTGAAACCTTGAGCTACGAGTCTCGCCTTGTATCTAATCACTTCATTTTGAGCATTTCTCTTCCTGACAAACACCCATTTGTGACCTATTGGAAAGATACCTTTTGGTGTAAGGCTTACATTGTCAAACACTTCTCTTTTCTTTAATGAGTTTAACTCTGCGCAAATTGCTTCTTTCCACTTTGGCCAGTCAGGACGCTTCTTGCATTCCTTCATTAACTTTGATTTAGATTTCAAGTTAATTTATGTTGCAATCGTATTGGCAAAGTATGAGTTGATATTAATTGTCTTTCTGTTGTATACTACTCCCGTCTCAACATAATTCATTGAGATTTCTTCTATTTTATCATTTTTCTTGATCTATATCACTCAGAGGTGTGTTTGGATCAGGAATTTTTTATAACCCTTTGTGAGTATCAAATGTGCGCACATTCTCACTTGGGTTTTCTTCTTCAAGTCTCAGCACTTCGTGTGGTTTGCTTTCACCTTCTATATTATTTTTTTAAGTAGTTTGCTTAGGCTTATTCTCCGTAGGAAATCTCCTAGGAGCTTTAGCTTGAATTGTACTCTAGGCTTCTTTGGTGCTCTTATAACCGGCTCAGTCCTCCTCTTTCTAGCATTCTTTGCCATTGAGGAAGGAGGCTGAAATTCCATATAGTCATCCTTTTTAAATGGGATTTCTATTCTTTCAGGTGCATTTGCAGCCAGTATATGAGACTTCACAATGTCTCTTATGTTGGTGAAAGCTTCTGGCACCTTATTAGCAACCCTCTATAAGTGGAGGATATTCTGAACTTCGAGTTCAGCTTCTTTAGTGCGAGGATCCATTCCTTAGATTTCTTTAGTTTTCCATTCTATTTCGCGACATTTGTCCCTACAAAGATACTTGCCTCCCCCTAATGCCGAAAAATGTTCTTAATTAAAAATACAATCAGCAAAGCGAGTTGTATGCAAATCTCCAGTGGATGGCTCTAAATACTTGATTATGGACGCGCTTTCATAGTCAACGTAAACTCCGAGTTTCTATTATGCACCCATTAAAGTTCGCTGAGGAGGAGGAATCAGGACGTATATATCACATCCAAATCTTCGTAAGTGGGAAACATTTGGTATTGTACCATACACCATTGCTAATAGTGATTCTTCATGTGTAGCAGACGACCTCAATTGTATTAATGCTGCTACGTGCAATACTGCGTGCCCCCAATAAGAGGTAGGCAATAAATAATTCTACAATAATGGTCGTGCTATCAATTTGATCCTCTTAATTAATGATTCTGCAAGACCATTTTGTGTGTGCACATGTGGTACAGAATGTTCCACTTTGATGCCCATACTCATACAATAGTCATTAAACACCTTCGAGGTAAATTCTTCGATATTATCCATCCTAATGGATTGGATTCTGTGATCCAAAAAATTAGTTTTTAATTGTATGATCTGAGTTATCAACCGTGCAAACGCATGGTTTCTAGTAGATAATAGACATACATTACTCCACTTTAAGAAAGTATCTATTAACACCATGAAGTATCGAAAAGGTCCGGACATGGGGTTAATAGGTCCACATATATCACCTTGAATTCATTCAAGGAATGCCATCGATTCTGTTTGAATCTTAAGTTTTAAGGGTCTAGTGATTAGATTTCCTTTTGCACATGCAACACACAAAAAATCTTCTTGATTTGGGAAATCTTTGGTATTCAAGTTGTGATCATTTGAATTCTTCGTGATTCGTTGCATCATATTGAGGCCAGGATGACCAAGTCTATCATGTCATGTTTGATAGGCTTCTTGATTGCTAAAAATGGTCTTGAACGCAGCAAACTCTTTATGTGGTTTAGCATATGTGTAATACATGCTTTCTTTGATGGATGAGAAATTTTCAACAATAGTCTTTTGATTTCCATGCTTCTTGGTCATAATGAGACATTCTTCGCCTTCATCGTCGTTGGTTTCTACGTGAAAACTATTTACACGGATGTCTTTGAAGCTTAACAATGTCCGAGTAGACTCAGGATAGAGTAATGCTTTATGGATTACTAGGTACGTGCCGTTCGGTAGGACAATTGTGGCCCTGCCTGTGCCAAAAATTCTAGTATCATTGCTAATGATAGTAGTTATATTTCTATCATACTTTCGAAGTGTTTGGAAATAACTAGTGTCCCTTAGAATGATGACGGTAGTGCCGCTGTCTACAAGACAGAGCTCCTCACCCATAGTTATTGTACTCCACGATTCATAAGTCGCCGGAGGTAGGAACTTGTCGCCGGCACGATTAGAGCGTGCTGATAATATGTTGAGTTATCGGCGGATCATACGGCACGAAGATCACGACAGAGAATGAAAAGTAAAACACAAGAATAGAGGAGACAAAATTCTTTATTTCAATATTTCTGGCGAATTACAATGTGGTGTCTCCTTAACTATTTATAAGGGGGGAACCCTACTTCGTGTTGGGTCCAAATTCGATAAAGCAGCCCACATGGGCCAGGATGCCTTCTTTCAAAAGGTGGGTCTGGCCCAATAGCGTTTTACAACAGAAATAAGATAAAAATTAGAATTAGCTGGGTTGGACTAGAAACCTAAAATCTAGTTTATAGAAACTGACATATAAACTAAGGTCCTGTTTGGATCCATCATAGTTTGTTAAAAAATAGTTTTTATTTTCAGTTTATAGAAACTGTTTTTTAAATAAAAATTGAGTGGAGATGTTTGGATCTTAGTTTTAATCTGTAAACTAGCTTTTTGGTAGTTAATTGTATTGGAATGAGACAAAAACTGACATTAGCTGGGTTGAGCCAGATTATAGGTTTCTTAAAAACTCATAATCTGGTTTATAGACACTTCAATTTCTAGAAACCAGTTTCTTAAAAACTAGAGGGATCCAAACAGGGTCTAACCTATTTGAAGGCACTCCAGTTTCTAGAAACTAGTTTCTTAAAAACTAAAAGGATCCAAACAGGGTCTTAGTTAGGTTTTCTATAACCAGCATAAATCCTTGATTGAGGCAATGCCAATTTGTCTATTCATTTTTTTTTGGAGGGTGGGGGTTCATCTAAAGAAAACAAGCTTTTGTTTTCCTGAAATTTGGAGGATGAAATCTCTCAAAATTAATCATAAGATTCACGAAGTCACCACACATATGTCTCGCTATCGATAGAGACATCACCCTCACTAGAAGATTAATTAACTGCAAATGACATCCATATCAAATTTGAGATTTAAACCGGATGGATTGGTTTTACCAAAATGAACCTAATCACCTGAGCTATGCTCATTTTGTATCGGTTTTCAATATCACAAATGCATGATTGCAAGCATCAACCAAGCTGTGAGAAAATTGACGTGTGCATTTGTTATTTTCACACATCTCGATTAAATGCTTGCAATCTGATTGCAAGCATCAACCAAATGCTAATGGATATTGCAAGCATCAAACAAATTGTATGAAAATAACAAGTTTTCAAGATGTAAACGAATACCAGCACAAAATGGTCGCAATGCAGGTCAGTTCAGAGATGCACCTTTGTGCAACTTTGTTTACATGCGTCTGTTACATCTTTGGCGGTCTTTGAACTCTCGAGTCGCTGTCCTCAATTAATGCTGCTCATGCTCATCTTGGTCGTAATGCTGATCTTGATTCTTCCTGGTGAGGCTTTGCAACTCACGGGGTGATGCATCAGTACATGAACTCTTGGAAACTCGAACTCAGATATCAGAAAGGAAGAGACACATGAAAAACAGAGGAAGTGAGGATTCAGGAAACAAGCATGTACATGTGACCTTGTTGTTACAAAAATAATACGTGCTTACAAATTAAGTTTTTCCAAGAAGCAAGAAAAACAATATTAATGGGTACTATTGGGATCTAATATGGACGTCTGTTACAAACGGTTCACTTGAAATTCTTGCTTGAAATCCATGATGAAACTTCTCCAGTACCAATGTTGCGCCCACACTGAGCGCATGGTCTCTAACAGCACACCTTTCATCTCCGACAGGAACAACACAATGTAAATTGTCATGGCGAGGAGCCAGCCGGTGTAGAACAGGAAGACCACATACTTCATGGCGCAGAGCAGCGTGATGAACAACTGAAGCTCAGCAAAGGAGAGTCCAAATGCAATGGAGATGCTCATGGCCTGCCCGGCTGACCTAACCTCCACGGGGTAGATCTCGCTCGGCACCACCAACCTTAGCGGTGCCCATGACATGTCAAAGCTGAAGGTGCAGAGGCATATCAGAACAAACACGCTGGTTGCATAGTTCCATGGCATTGTCACGCCCTCATGCGCCCCGAGATGAACCGCCATGATCCATGCAATGGTCACCTTGTTTCATTCCATAAAAAAAAGCAAGAATGTCAATTCCAGCAAGTAAATAGCTAGACATGTTCTACGAACTGCATGTTAAGGATACTTACTTTGTAAAGCATCATGCCCAAGCCACCAACAATGAACAGAAACCTACGTCCAATACGGTCCATAACAAAAGAGGACAGTATGGTCGTGACCAAGTTCGTCAAGCTATTTATCACGGAGTCAAGGATAGCTTTCTGGCTGCTGAACCCAACAGTTCGGAACAGCACCGGCGAGAAAACAGCAATGACAATCATGCTGGTGAACTCGAAGAACACAGGTATGGCCACTCCGATGGCCAGGTAATGCCTGTACTCCTTGCTGAACAACCTCCGGAACGCGCCCTCGTCGTTCTGGCGCGCCACTTCCACGGCACGGGTGATGCCCTTGAACTCGGCGTCGATATCAGTATCCGCCCCTCGGATGCGCTGCAGAGCGGCTCGGGCCTGGTCGTGCTGGCCTCGCATGACGAGACTGATGGGTGTGTCGGAGACGAAGAGGGATTCCAAAACAATGACGGCGCCCGGAACGGCCGCCGGGCCGAGGGAGAGCCGCCAGCCCCATTCGATGCGGTTGGTGAAGTAATTGGTAACCGTCGCGGACAGTATTCCAATTACGACGAAGGCGTTGTACGCCGATGTGAACGCTCCGCGCCACTTCGTCGGTGCTGTCTCGGAGAGGTACACTGGAGCAGCCTGCAGTCGGTCAATTTGTTTTTTTTTTACTCGTGAAAAAATCAGTTGCTTCGAACTAGCATCCACTGACTGCTGATGATTATTACCTGCAGGGTGAACCCAAGACCGAAGCCGAGTAGCATCCGTCCGATGATGAGCATGGCGATGTTCACGGAGGCGGCGTTGACGATGGAACCGGCGAGGAACAACATGCCGCGGATCAGCATGATCGCCTGTCGGGTTGGCTAGCAGAATATACTCTTTCATGATTCCTCGGCCGCACCTTCTGTCGCCAATTCAGCGCACCTTCTGAACTTACATAAGTTGCTTGTCTGCTTAGCACTCATGCCATGATGTTCTAAGAACAGTTATGGTAAAAACAATATATGAACATGATGAAAAAATCTCAGGATTATGTGTATCCATGACATGAGGTTCTATAGACAGAAGAGCATATTGGTTCAACTGATGATTAGATGATTCAGCTGGAGCTCAGGGGCAGGGGGCAATAGTAAAGAGAAAAGAGAACAAAAATCCCAAGGTCGGATTGCAATTCTGATTTTCAATATTTAGATTGGAGACATGAAAAATGGTAAGATAAATTTTTATGAAAATAACTATCACCTAGGTATATCCTAGTTCTATAAATATATCAACCATAAAAATATGTTTGTACCTTTTCAAATGGATCACTATCCTCCCGGGCATCTGTCGGTATCACGTTCACATGTTTCAGAACCTTTAGATGCATCAGAATTTTGTCGCATGGTCATCAGACTCCTCACGTTCTGACACCAATTCAGCGGCATAATTGAGCCTTCCAGATCCGTCGTAATCTTCTGTCATCAATTGACCATAATCATCAAGTTGTTCGAATCCTACTGCTGCTGCTCCCATCGCTGCCGGGTAATCTAAGTAAATTATGCCGCACAACGCTAGGATTTTTCCTTACGCTAATTCAGATTTGTCCTTGATTAACCTATTGAAATTAATTAGCATCTAATCCTGTAGAACCTGGCCCA
This sequence comes from Eleusine indica, assembly GCA_030378355.1. Taxonomy (NCBI): domain Eukaryota; kingdom Viridiplantae; phylum Streptophyta; class Magnoliopsida; order Poales; family Poaceae; genus Eleusine; species Eleusine indica. Next base: position 12,309,129 of record CM059502.1, read on the forward strand.
TAAGGTGTATGCCTCAATTCCCACCATGCGCAACAGAAGAATTTCAGGTGAGGATGGTACCTTGTTTGGATTAGAGTTCGGCTCAACTGCCCAGGACGTGCGAGCGTGATATACGAATTCAACCCAAATAGCAGCGCCAAGAACAACAGGCCAGAGATGTCGCCCTGGGCGACGATGCGAATGCTGCCCTTAGAACCAGACCGAAGATGTCCTCGACCACCCACGACATCGATAGCCTGCCGGGCAATTGTGGGTGATCCGACGCAGATCGCTGGGTAGAGGCAGAAGGGGAGTCAATCAACAAACTGCCCCAGAGGATGAGCGACGTGGAGGCGGCTCGCGTAAGTGTGTGCGGTAGGGGTTACGCGTTCCGTGGCCTACATACGTGGGGGTGGAGCCGTGGAGGTGGGAGATCTGATTGTTTCTGGCCATCGGATTTGATGTAGTCATCTGAGATGAATTATTATCCATTAAATTTGTAAAAGGGGTTCTTTTGTGTGCAATTAGTGGTGTGCACTTGGATTAGACTATGACTGTAGAAGTTAATTTGGGATAATTAGCTGTGCGGACCAAATAAAGTTTTGACTCGCTCTTTTAAGGGGTGGAGACAGGTGAAGTATAGCTAATTTACACAAATTTTGTAATGATTTCTTTTTTAAAGTCATACGTCCATACAAAATGCATACAAGAAATAAACATTATTTGGACCATGACCACAACAAGAAAGTCTAACAACAAACGTGACTACTTTAGTTTTCTATACTCTGCATTGTAATTCTATAATGATATCATTGTTTAGAACATTCATATGATTACAATCCCATTGTAACTGGCCCACGTTGAAGGAAACAGTTAGCGGTTAAACTTATTTTGCTTAGTAATCATATATATGGGATGCAGAAGTAAATGGCAGTTAGTGACATTCAGATTTGCATCTACATTGTCCATAAGTGGATAAACAAAGACATGAGAAAGATTGAAATGTAACTTAAATTTTATACAAATAATCCAGTATAGCTTTCCTAAACTTAAGCTTTTGAATCCAGTAACACAAAGAAAATAGTTCTTTATCATCAATTATCTTCATCATGTGCCACTGAATTTACATTCAATTTTGTATCTTATCTTTATATTTCACATCATCAATTGCAACCAGATACAAAGAGGATTTGTCTGGTAGTACAACACCATCATCAGCCTACATAGTAAGCACCCAACATAAGCTAAAGGTCTCCAAAAGATCAAATGCACTCCACGAAACACAAAATAGTTCAGATATTCATAGTAAAGTAAAAATTGTTTTTGTAGTCATTCGAAAAAACTTTGAAGATACAAAAAATGAACCACACACATGTCTACTGTGAACAAACATATTAACATTCAAATGTGAAGGGTTACTTACAAGCCATTTATCACGTGCATAGAGGACTATGTTCAACATATTCCTATAACAGGAGGAAATAACCCACCCACTCTGAGATTATTTATTACATCTGCACAGATGATAATATTCTTAATGATAGACCATAACCCAACATGCATGATATGTAAAAATTGAATATAAACAAAACCGCAGGAACTAACCATCAGAATACCCATTTGATTTACTTCAGTTGTTAACATGATCTTTTGATCGGTTTCATGTCTTGGCAGTAGTTACGTGCATTGGCAGTAAGTATATCCACAACGACGCTCTGAGCCAGTCCTAAGAGGTTTACCTGATATACTAGAAGGATTGTTAGTTACTAATAATCTTCTATCATTCGTAAGTGTTGTATTGTGAAGTAGCAGGAATAAACATGAAAAAATTATCCTTGACAGCTATAAATATGTTTCATTAAAATGGTTCAAAGTGATCTCTAAAATCTACTTTTAGCATCAACTAATGCCACTGAGAGCAGTCAAGTTATTAGAACATATATGAAATAGATCGTGAAGAATGACAGTCTTTTATTCCAGGGATCACATGGACATTATGAAATCCTTAGCTCGTCACACAACAACTGATGATACCAATCAACGACGATCATTTTTTTAAAGCAACAAGCAAGCACAAGGCCTCAGCCACACGAGGAAAGAGAAGTATAGAACAAAGGTCACTGCTGCTGATCCTTTAACTACTCATTGTAGAATAAAACAAAATCTACCCATTGAATATGTATTGGTGGGCGTCAGGAAAGGAAGGAAGACTGCGTTCCTTGGAGTCTGCTCAGGTACATCAGGACGGTCGTCCTCGTCCTTGTCTATTGCTGTCCGGCAAAGTTTCTTGGATCAACAGTAGATTTTGAGAATTGAGATAAATCTATAGAGGGCTTCTTAGCCGCCACCTGCAATCAAGACGACGAAACCGGAGACAAGATCAGAAGCACAAGTTCAGCAGACTCAAATTAAACAGGAGAAGAAACTCCACCTGGCAATCCCGTCGTCGTAGTTTGGAGGCCGCTCAGGCATGTCTTGCTCTAGCGCGATCAGGCGGAGGCCAACGATGCCGTTCTCTTAGCGTACGTTCGTGGCCAGCCTCTACGTCTCTTCTGAACTTGTCGTACTCATGCAGGACGTCGCCTCGTACTCAACCAAGGCATCACTGACATCGAAGCTGATATAAATTTATGCCATGAACTCCCGGAGTCCATGTCTCCTACGTGATCCGGAGGCACGCGGTCGAGGTAGGGGCAGAAAATGTTTTTACGTACGCGGCAGAAGATTAGGAGCAGGGTCAGATTTTTTTAGAAAGAGACGACTGCACATGTTTTAATAGTAGTAGAGATTTGGTCTTTCGATCGTGTGATTTGTATTGGAATTCGTCGTGAAGTCAATGCCTCTGGCAGGGTCACACATGGGTTCATTGCGTGAATCTTCACGTCCTCCCCACGTGTCCAATTCATTGGGTTCATCATCTATAGTTTAAGTTCGTTTTTTTCTAAGTCAATGTTTTTTAAATAAAACAATTTCACTGTTATCTGCTAGTAAAAAGATCTATTTGAAGCAATTTATTCCAGCAATATTATTTATCGAAAGAGGTTATGTCGATATCCAAAAGAACTTATAACTAAGGAGTACCCATATGAATACAGGGTACAAATATAACACAGTGTTACTTTTAACCTGTTACAATGTCTAGTATTGGGTAAATAGTACTCAGAAGTACAGAACAAATAACTCCTTTAAAATCCTTACTGTCCAGCAGTCTCACGGGACATGCATGTTAATCTTGTGTGAAGGTAAAAAAAGTACTCGAAAAACAAATTACTGTGCCGTTCGAGCAATCTGGTAGAGTATGCACCTGAGACGCCAGTGTCGAAGCCGCAGGAAGCGGCCATGAGGCAGGTAACTACGATGGAGAACGTGATGCGTTCCCCATAATCGCGCGCACCGCCCTCTGCCGCGACGAATCCTCCTCCAGCCATTGCGGACTTGGTATTTTCCGGTTCTGTTTGTCTGGAGATGGGCTGGAGCTTGGAATGCGCTTCTGCAGCATATTTATACAGCTCATGCAGGTGTTTGTGCTCTGGGTTTTGAAAACCATCAACCAATCAAGATGTTGAGACGTTGACCAGGGCAGCAAGTGCCCATTATTTTTTTATGTTTCCATGTGTATAGGGCTGGCTGTCGAGCCGGCTCAGCTCAGCTCGCGACCAGCTCGTTATAGCTTATTAGTATAGCGAGCTAGCTCAGCTCGACTTATTATACTAATGAGTTAATATTGATTGTAGCTCGGCTCGGCTCATTATGCTCACGAGCAAGCTCATTATGGCTCATCGAGCTTTACTTAAAAAACATATTATTTCAGACGTCAATAGAAAACAAAAAAATAATATATATCATGTAAAAATACTATATATTTTAAATCATCAAATATATTTAAGATGTAAATCAAACATTACTTATTCATATATTCATCGATCTTGGTCACTAAAATATATGTTTTTATAGGAAGAATATACATTCACATAAAATTTATAATTAAGTATTCATTATAAGCTATATAAGAGAAAAATAATAGTGCTCCAACTTCAAATTCGTCACTCTAACTCATCAAGAGTAGATTATTACTATCTTTATACATTTAGGGTTTGTACTTATACTGTTAAGTTGACTTGTGATAAGCTAGACCATGATTCATAACCATAGGTAGATTTTAGTTTTAACTTATTTTGAAGCCGTGCAACAGGCTATTTTGAAGCTGTCACCAGGTAATTTATGATCCTAACTTCGCCACTGTTTATAAGCGTGTGACCTTACAGGATCACAATATGATTCTTCTCTAATCTCCACCACCTTTGCTTTCAGGTGCAATGATGGCAATGTCATTAGAGTATTTCCAACAGATGCTTTAAAATGGACCGGTGCTGTAAAATTTAGGATTATACAGCACCAGCCGGCTCCAGCAGCTGCTCTATCCCGGTTCGGTGCTTTAAAATTTTTTAAGGATGTTGTATAATTCCGGCTCGGTGCTGTAAATATGCAGCACGAAGCGTCGTGCTTTATCCCGTGTTCTTTCCTGAAAAAACGGTTGGCGCCAACGCCTGTCTCTTCCCGCCACGCGCTGGCCGCCGCTTTTCCTCTCTCGCGCCCCTGCGTTTCCTCCCGATGTGCGACTCCCCGCTGAAGCAGCCATCACCGAGGCCCCCTAATGCTCGAAACCTACTGCCGACGTCGTCGAGTTCCTTCCTGGCTGCACAGACACCAAGACCGACACCGACGATGACGCATCGTCCAGTTTCCCCTCTCCGCTGGAGCCCACGCAGAGTCTCAAGGCCGGTGCACCCCCGTTCTCCATGTCCACGCACGGCCATGGCGGCGGAGAAGGACGAGGACAAGCGCGGCAGCCGCGACGCCCAAGACGTCGGCGACGGCGTCTTTAGGCGCGAGGCGACGGAGGACCCCAAGAACCTAACCTCATCCGTGGCCTCCTTAGCGGCGTCGGTGTCGAGGGACGCCGTGGATCCGATGGCCACCACGCGGCAGCGGAGGCCAGGGCGCGCGCTGCGGTCGGCGAGCGCGACGGGGAGCAAGGAGATGAGGAGGCAGGCGAGAACGTGCTGCAGCTTGTCGGGAGCGCGTTCGGCGGGGCGGGTCCACATGCGCCCGACAACGGCGTTCCCAACGGGTTCAAGGGATTCGGAGGTCACCGTCGACGACCTCTTCTATCTCTCGATGAATTGTTTGAGAGGTTGTTTGAGAGTGAAGATGAATATAAAGAGCCAGTTTTGAAGTATATGCTGCAGCACGACACCTTAGATCCATATAAATTAGATTTACAGGATCTGTAAAATTAAATATAAAGCACCAGTTTTATAGCATCTGCTGAAGATGCTCTTAAACATCTTTCCGCAAGTATCATATTGCTTGATTTTTTGTGGAATGTTATTGGAGTTGCTTTTGATATACATGATTGTCCTAGTTGTCTGTTTCAGTCATATGATAGTTGGATAAAGATATTTATGATACAATACATTAATACAAAAAATCTGGCAACAGTTGAAGCGGTAACAGGCTCATGGATAATCTGAAATCGACAGGAAATAATCCAGCATGTTTTATGATGGATTGGCACGCTCATTTCCATGGCTAGTAGTCGATAACCTGGGTATAGCTAATCTTGTTTTTTCTATCATTGCAATTTATGGATTATTACTTTCATTGCATGTATCTAGATATCTTGGATAAGAGTGACTTTCTAGCCATATATCCATGTATCTTGAAAAATTAAATAAATGATATGAGATTCATTTTCGTGTTCAAGTTCTTCCTCATCCTCTAAATCCCGAATTTCTCTTTTTCTCTATTTTCGGAGCTATTTTCTTGGGAAATTTTTATCACCTTTTTGAGTGACTTTTGAGATGGATTTATTCGGGGATCTTGGTGCTATGATATGCTAGAACAATCCTAAATGGATTCTTAACCGAATCAAAGGCATGAGCACCTTCGATTTCGTGGATTTTTTCATATTCTTTTTTTTGGTGTTCTTGGCTCAAGATCTGAAATTCATAATGATTCCTTGAGTTTTTTGAGTTGATCTCTTTAGAGGAGGGTCGTGATGTATTGATGGTGATCTGGTTGAAATTTCATGATTTTTGAAGTTTGTTTGAACATGATTTGATATTTTTCTCTTCAAGTCGTTGTTACTGAGTTGACCCTGAAGGACTTCGAAAGAACTTTCTATGAAGGAACTTCCGTCAGTAACAGAACTTCCGTCAAGAACTTATGTTGTGAAGACTTTTGGATCTCTTTTGTTCCTTCTTTGCACTCTTGAGCTTTCACTACGTGTCCTATTGTTTTGAATCATTTCTAAGGTTAATATATCATAAATTAGTGTGTGTGATCTTGGTGATTTGGTTAGAGGTTTGTTTGGGTTGTAAGAGCGTATCTAAAAGGCACCCAAACACTTTCCCTAAACTAAAATATTGGAGTTTAGACCAAAAACACGCCTCCAACAGGATCCTAGAACCTCTCCCAATGTTTTGGTTGCCTCTAAATTCCCCTTATTTGTAGCTACAAACAGTAAAAGAATTAGGGACCCCAGTTACATGCATCGGTAGTGCCGGTGCGAGTTTTTCAAAACTATGGAAAGCAATAGTCAAAGTGCATCGATAGTGCTGGTTAGCAAAAGAGCAAGGGTACTGGAACGCACAGACAAATCTCATCGGTAGTGCCGGTTGACCTATCGGTAGTGCCGATGCGGGTTTAGACCCAGGCTACCGGCAGTGCCAGTCCAGCCATCAGCAGTGCCGATCAGGGGTTCTTTCTCGTGCACCGACAGTGCCGGTTCAGAGATCGGCAGTGCTGATCGATACTTTCTAGAACCAAAACAGAACTCGTGACTCGGTTAGAAAATCGGCAAAACCTAACCAAACGAACTCCAAAAATTACGAAACTTGAACAAAAGGTGTCTCATGGTAGGACGTTCCTTTTCCAAGTGGAATCAAATGAAAATCTCAAGAATTTATCACGAATTTGAGGTTTTACTGAAAGCTCTAGGGTTTGAATGTTCTTAAGAAAATCCACCAAATCAAGAGTGATCTTGCCTAGGATTCAACCAAGAATCCATGAAGGAATGTTTAGGCATGTCCTAGCACCAAGATCCCTTAAGAAATTCGTCCCAAAACCCACTCAAAAACGAGATCGAAAATCCCCACAAAAATAGCTCCGAAAATAGAGAAAAAGAGAAATTCGGGATTTAGAGAGAGAAGAAGATCTTGAGCACGAAAATAATTCTCATATCATAGAAACATGCTTACAAGATTCATGGATACAAGGCTAGGAAGCCATCCTCTTCCTCCTACTATTTGAAAGAGAAAGAGATGTCTCTCACACACCCTCTTCTCTCCTCTAGAACATGAAGACCTCTCCTAGCACTTTGAATGAAGTCCTAACAAGGCTATTAGGAAGAGGCACCTCTCCCATCAGCCACACCTCTCCTTATATAGGCCTAGGGTTCAAGACAACTCTACCCTTGACCTATAACTCATTGCCACCTACCACCAGGGGCAAAACTGTCCAACTCTTTTTCCTTCACCCGAACGTCATCGAGCCCTTCACAACTTTGTTTCGCCTCGACGTAAGCTCCACGATGGTACCACTTGCACCACCAACCACCGCTACCGGTTTTGAGGTCCAAACCGAGAAACCGCCTTGCACGCCTCTCAAAGCGTGACTTCATGCTCACTTCCACCGAAGCAAGACTTCACGACCTTGACGCGTGTCACCTCGTCCCGTGATCCTCCTTGCTGGTAAGTCTCTCCCGTCTCCGATCCATTGGAAGCCTCTACTTACACCGATGCCCCATCACCTTTGACTTGGTCAACCCCTCCATCTTGATCACCACCCACGGTTTTGAGGCTCAACCGCGAAACCGTCCGTGCTTCTTGCCTCTCCATGTGTATGGTGTGGATCACCCTTGACTTCACCCGGCCTCCCGATCGTCTGGCCTCAAGTCTCCTACTTGTGCCCGATCCTCTCACCGTTGACCGCCAAGTTGGCTCCAGTGACCTACACATCATGAGACAAGCAAACATATTTCCCATCTCGTGTAAACTCTCCAACATCCTCACCAACTCCCGTTAGTCAAAACCATGATATGCACAAACTCATGCAATCCCCAGATTCCCGCATTTCAACTCAAACACCAAACTCAACCAAGTAAATTACTCATCACATATTGCAAACCATGGCACATATCCACATGGTTTCTCAATCTCCCCCTTGATGAGTACATTGACAACACCAAATGTACAAAGATTAGAGATTGAAATGCGAAGCCGAATAAGCACATCCAAATGGCCAAACCCAAAGAAAAGGTAAAAATAAGCCATCTAGCAAAATAGGGATCACAAAACCAAGAGTTGGCAAAGAAAGCGACATGAGACGCAAAAAATGTGAAAAGCTCAAGAAATGCTCAAGGACATGATATGCTCCCCCTCAACTTATGATAGGTCTCATGTAATGCAAAATGGATCATTTTAAGTTTCTTAGCATTATTTGTGCATGACCCACAATTTTCTTCCTCTTTGGCAATGAACTCATCAAAGAGGCAAAAGAACAAACAAATATGCAATGCATGAAGATGCAAACCTAAGGAGCTTCAACAATTATGCAGACATGCATTTAATTGTGCTAATAAAAAACATAGAGCCATGAAGTGTAAAAGCAATAGCTCACCATCATACAAAGACCAAAAATAGATGGCAAGGCATAAACACCTAGAGCTATACAAGCTAAGTAAAAAGATTGACTAGCTTAGATAGAATCAAATTTGCTCATCATAAGAAAAGCTGCCACCACATATATAAGTACTCCCATCTAGGGCAAAACAAGCATCAAGTTAATCAAAAGAAACTAGCCAGTCTTAATCTTAACCAAGGCAACAAGCATTCATAGAAAATAAGCTCTACAAATGCTCACATACACAACAGAGACTCATAAGAAAAGAGAAAAGCATTATTCTTAAGTGATCCTCATGTATCTTCCAATCCATGCGGAGGATCGCACGACAGGGTACGACAAACACCCCGAGGCTTCAAAGTACAATATTTGGATTTAGCATTTTTATGTTACTTCTAATCCATGCGGAGGGTCGCACGACTGGGTACGGCAAACACCTCGAGGCTTTGAAGCACAGTTAATTTATTTTGCAAATTAAAAGCATAAGAATGAGCATGCCTTTACGGCAAAAGGAACAAATGTTCCCACAATGTTCCATCATGAGCTAAACATTTGCAAAACTACATTGTGTAAACACAAGGTGCCAAAGCCAAGATATCCTCTAGATTAGCGTCAACACAAGTCTTGACAGGGATAAAAGCAATTATACACATGGTGAGAAAGTCTTAGCAAGATTAGTTCATATGGTTCACAATAAGCTAAGTTTACCTTTAAGACTAGCAAGTTGCTCAAAAGAGTCTATAACAAGCCATCTAGAAAATCTAAGCATGAGAGATTACTATCACATCCACACAACTTGGCTCAAGCTCAATCATAGCAAAGAGAAATGCAAGAAAGCATAAGAATCAAAACTCATCTACCAATTCATATATTATAAATGAGATGCAATGTGAAAAGATAAGATATATATATACAAGAGAACACCAACTCCCCTTCAAATGATGCCATAAGGATGGCAAACACCAAGCTCCCCCCGAAGAAAAGCAAATCTCGAAGCATCTAGGGGCTTGGTAAGGATATCGGCCAATTGGTTTTTAGTGTCAATGTATTTGAGCTCAACATCTCCCTTCTCAACATTGTCTCTCAAGAAGTGGAATCTCACATTTATGTGTTTGACCTTACCATGTAGGATTGGGTTCTTGGCTAAGCATATGGCACTGGAGTTATCATACATGAGTGGAACATCCTTAAAGGTTAACCCATAGTCTCTCATGGTGGGTACTATCCATAGGATTTGTGAGCAGCAGCTAGCAGCAGCAACATACTCAGCATCTATGGTGGATTGGGCTATACTTGACTGCTTACGAGAAGACCAACAGATCAAAGAAGTACCCAAGAAATGGCAAGTACCAGAAGTGCTCTTCCTATCAATTCTACACCCCGCAAAGTCCGTATCCGAATACCCAATGAGATCAAGAGATGAAGATGCAGAGTACTAAAGACCGAACTCAAGGGTGTATTTGAGATACCTGAAGATACGATTGACAGCCTTGCGATGAGTCCCTTAGGGAAGCCTGAAAGCGAGCACAAAGACACACTGCATAGTGTATGTCGGGTCTCGTCGCCGTCAGATACAAGAGGGAGCCAATCATACTCCTCTACTCCCTTTGATCCACCGCTTTACAGTCTTCGTCAGGGTCAAGTGTCGTTGTTGTGGATATTGGTGTTGACAACGGCTTCACATTGACCATGTTGAACTTCTTCAGGAGATCCTTTGTGTACTTGGCTTGATATAAGAAGGTGCCTTGCTTGCACTACTTGATTTGAAGTTCAAGAAAGAAGGTGAGCTCGCCCATCATCGACATCTGAAATTCACTTTCCATAGCTTCCTGAAATCTGGACACAAGAGCATGAGAGGAACCTCCAAAGATGATATCATCCACGTAAATCTGAACCATTAGAAAGTCATTGTCATGCTTTAGAGTGAACAAGGTTTTGTCAACACACCCCATGACATACCCGCGCTTTAGCAAGAAGGTCTTAAGCCTAGCATACCATGCTCTAGATGCTTGCTTTAGCCCATACAAAGTCTTTTGAAGCTTGTACACACGGTTTGGGTATTTGTGGTGCTCAAAGCCAGGTGGTTGTCTCACATAAACCTCTTTCTCTATAAAACCATTTAGGAAAGCACTCTTGACATCCATTTGGTAGAGTCTAATGCCCTTAGAGGCAGCAAATGCAAGCAAGATCCTAATGGCTTCTATGCGTGCAACAGGAGCAATGGTTTCCCCATAGTCTAAGCCCTCCACTTGACTGAAACCCTGAGCAACAAGCTTATCCTTGTTTCTAACAACCTCACCATCTTCCCTATGCTTGTTTTTTAAAACCCACTTGGTTCCTATGACATTGACACCAACAGGAGGATCTACTAGGGTTCACACTTTGTTTCTCTCAAAATTTTCCAACTCCTCATGCATGGCATTAACCCAATGTTCATCAGATATTGCGTGTCCAACATCTCGAGGTTCAAAGGTGGCAACAAAGATAGAATTGGTAAAGCAGGCAAGATGTACAGACCTTGACCTTGTTGTCCTCTCATAGAGATTACCGATCATCTGTTGAGGTGGATGCCGATGTTGAATGTGGTGAGGGGCCTCTCTCTCAGAGTGTACCTCCCCCTCAACCATAGCTGGAGCTGGCTCGACAGCTGCTGAGGTTGATGTAGAAGCTTCTGGACCCTCTGCTGGAGTGGTGGAAGCAGCAGGAACAAGCTCGGATGTGGGATGTAATGACTCATCATCATCATCATCCAAGCCCTATAGGTCCTCTTCTACAAAGATACTCTCCTCTATCTCCTTGTTACCTGCAGTCTTAATTACATTGCTTGCACAAGAGTTTGATTCATCAAAGGTTACATCACAGGATTCTATGATGGTGTTAGTCTCCAAATTCAGAACTCTATAGGAATGGCCATGAAGGGTGTAGCCAAGACAGATGCCATCGGAAGATCTCGACTCAAACTTATCAAAATTGCCACGCTCAAGGTAGAAAGCATCAAAGGAGGAGTTCTTGAACTTGGTGCCATTATCACTGCGAATTGCTCGTAATGCATCAGGAAGTTCCTTGAACAACCTCAAGGCTAAGCTCCGAAAGTGATGAAACACTTCATCCTTGCTCTCAAGAAAGTAAACCCAAGAGTAGTGAGAGTAGTCATCAAAAATCACAAGAACATTCTATTTCCCACCCGCCGAACGAATCCGAGAAGGACCAACAGTGTCCATGTGAAATAACTCTCCAGGGCGTTCAGTCATCACCAAATTAATTGGAGGATGAGAAGCGGCAATCATTTTCCCATGACGACAAGGAGCACAAACTAAATCCTTATCAAATTTGAGCTTAGGCAATCCTCGGATCAAACCTAGGCCACTCAAGCAACAAAGCAAGTCAAAGCTCATGTGACCTAGTCTACTATGCCATTTCCAGAGCTCAGAAGTAGTTTGAGCAAACAAGCACTTATGAGAACCACGAGAGACAGCAAAATCAACCTAAAAAACTTTCCCAATGCTAGAAATCTCACAAACCAAAGAGCCATTCGAATCAAGAACACAAGAAGCATTTTTCTTAAAGCGCACTTCCAAACCAACATCAAGCAACTGAGAGATAGAGAGGAGATTGTACTTGAGATGCTCAACCAAACCAACATCCTTGAGAGTGAATTTTTCATTTACCTTTACCGCGCCTCTTGCCTTCACTCTCCCTCTCTTGTCATCTCCAAAGGTCACATACTTCCAGCGCTTCAAGGGAGTGAGGATGGAGAACCACTTTGCATCTCCGGTCATGTAGCGCGAACACCCCAAGTCTATTAGCCATTTGTTCTCCAGGCCTCCACCTGCTGCCTACAAAGAACGAGAAGGAAAGATCGATGACTCAGTGTTGGGGTTAGAAAGAAAACTCTTGGAAAGCCAGCACTGAATCACATGACCTGCAGGGGTTATCACAGTTCTTTGCACATTACCAGACGAACGTGTGAGATGAGAACCACGATGGGGAAAGCGTGGCCTGTCAAATCGTCTCGACTCAAACCTGTGGTTGTGAAGATAGAAATCATTTGTGTGAAAGCCAAATCCAAAGCGACGCTCACCACGATGGGGAAAACATGGGGCGCCAAAGCGCTACTGCGCAAAGCCTCTATTTCGTGAATCAGAGCCATATGAGGAATGACCCTGTCCGTGATAGGCACAAGAATAAGAGTGAGGCTGAAAACCAGCAAAATCATCATGATACACATTCCTAGTTAACTCAGCTTGCATCCTCTCAATCCTCTTACGCCTATAACAGTATTCATCCAAGTGACCCTTACGACCACAGAACATGCAGATGTAGACACTCTCATATTTAGGCTTAGCTTGCACAGTGGGTGTTTGTGTTTTGGCTTCTCGGCTTGCTTTGGGTTGAAGGAAGGATTAGAGTTAGGTGGATAGTAAGTGTCTGTGGGTTTGATGGATTGTTCCTCATCCTTGTAGCTAGAGCTAGGCACAAACTTACCCATATTCTTACTCTTCTTGTCACACCTCTCAAATTCCAAGCCCAAGTTGTAGGTTGACCTACTAGCACTCTCTTTGACTCTTGCCAAGTCACTCTCAATCTTCTCCTCACTCACTAGGATTCTTTGGAGATGAGAGATGAGATAGTCATTTTCTTGGGTTAGGATTTTATTTTCCTCTCTAGTGATTGCAAGCTTATCCTTAAGAGAGCCACATACTACACATGGTGGTGGGAAAACTTTCGAGCAAGTCTCATCTAGCAGCTTGGATTCGAGCTCTTTGACTATGAGGGTTTGAGCTTCCAACTCATTAGCAAGCTTGGGGCACTTCCGACATTGTTGGCACTTCCCAAATGCCCCTTTTATATGTAAATATTACCCTAATTAGAGCATAATTGATACTAATTTAGGCAATTTACCTGTGATATTATCTATATATTTGTATGTGCGTTGTTTTGGAGCTTTATTGCAGAAACAGATAAAATTGGTGATTAATGCGATGATGGAGAGGACAGGAGTCCAGAACCGACGAAAAGCACTGAAGAAGCCCAGTGCGCCGATCGGCGCAGCCTATGAGCCGATCGGATCAAGGGTGTTTTGGCCCACAGAAGTGACCGAGGCCTATTCCACATGTTTATGGAAGTTTATCTGCGCAAGACACTTGAAGATATTTGTCTAGAAGATTTATGGAACTTCAAGATCTCAATGTGCAGTACAAGACTTTATCTCGAAGGAAAAGGCCCACATGGCAGCTGTGGAAGACAGAGGAACCGACTCGGGGAAGAAATCAGAGAAGACAAAGCTTGCGCCGATCGGCGCAATCCTGCGCCGATCGGCGCAGCCGTCTTATTTGCTAGAAACCGAGTCCTTTACGAGTAGAACCCCTATAAATACTTATAAACCCTCGCCGCAGAGAGAAGGAGGCGACAGAGGGACACCAGATCGTGAGTTAGAGCCACCGGGGCTTGCCCCGTTAGAATAGATCTCTAGTTAACTTTCAAGAACCATTGGAGTTAAGAGTTGATCCGTCAAGATAGGCCATCTCGACGGGGATGAATCTTACTCTATGTATCTCATGGATGATTGAATATGCTGATGATGGTTTTGGTGATTTGTCTATCTTGATTCTATAATCATGCATGTTCTTATTCCAATTGCTTAGTTTTAGGCTAAGTAAGCAGATATTATTTTAATCGTGGTGATTAGGATAGTATTTGGACATTGTATTGATTATGGTTGCTTGATGATGCTAGTAGTGTGGTTTAGCGGTGACCGCACTAAGCCTGCGCAGCACTATTCGATAGTTGATTAGGGTAAGATACTCGCGCGATTAAGGGTTTCCTCTCGGCAGCGATAAATCGGGAGCCGCTCGGAAAGCAGGGTGGTCTTACTCATTATAGGTTTTTATTGATCTATGTAATTACCCATTATGATGCTATTCAATTAGAATTTTTGGTTATGATCTCACTAGTAGATATCTGGCTACTCACTTAACAGCATAGGTTTACAAGATCTGGCACACTTTGGCCCAGATTCACTGGTGCGCCGATCGACTCAACTCCTACGCCGATCTGCGCAACAACTTTGGCTTAGATTCACCAGTGTGCCGATCGGCTTAATTCCTGCGCTAATCGGCGCAACCACAGATTTACTAGATCTTGTGCACTTTGGCTCAGTTTCACGAGTGTGCCGATCGGCTCGACTCCTGCGCCGGTCGGCGCAACGACAGATTTACTGTCTGGCGCACCTTTGTGTTGGCCAGTCTCCGGCTCATGCAACCTGACTTTGACAGTAGCCTTGACTAGATCTTTTACTGTTAACTTTGTTTAATAAATCCCTAAGGTCCCAGTGGATTCGATAAACCTTGGAATACTCAATTCAAGGGAAAAAGTGCTACAATCGTACACCGTCCTCTTGCGGTATATAAGTGGGTGCGTAGATACGACCAACAAGCCTACCTTTTTCTAGCGCCGTTATCGGGGACCATAGCAGGTTTTCAAATATTGTTTGATGTATTAGTGTTTAGTCATTGTGCTTTACTTGTCTCTCTAGTACATATATTCTGTTAAGTGAAACTAACAGGTATGGACGGTCCTAAGTCAAACAAACCCTCTAATTACGCCGATGATCCAGAAAGACTCTTTCACAAGAAGAGAACAGTGGAGAAGAGAAGCAAGTCACTTGGAAATTTAGAAGCAGTCCGCGCAACACCTCGAGTATTATTCACAGTAGAAGACTCAGTTCAAGAGCAAGAAGAAGAGGAGATGGCAGAGGTACCTATGGTTAATCGTCTCAAGCCACAATTGACTAGTATTGTCAAAACAGATTTTCAAGAAGCTCAAGATCAACTTCCGTATCAATTAGAGAGATATGTTGGAATAGTGGTGCAACAACCGTTCACAGGTTCAGAAGATCCCAATCATCACTTGCAACACTTCCTTGAGGTTTGCAGTACATTCAAGATAGCGGGATTGACGGGAGATCAAGCACGTGTGCGGCTGTTCCCCTTCTTTCTAGTTGGACGCCCCAAGCAATGGTATAATGGATTGGAAAACACAGTAAAAACAGTGTGGAACACGTTAGCAGCTGAATTCTTGGCCAAATACTTCCCCCCTGGTAAGACTCAAGCTTTGAAAAATAAGATTCTTGGATTTACATAGAATATTGATGAGAGCATTGGAGAAGCATGGGAAAGATACAATGAATATATGGATGCATGCCCTCATCATGGTCTGACGATTGGAGAAGTTGTTGAGAAGTTCTACATAGGATTGAATCTTTTATCACGTCAACATTTGGACGCCTCAGCTGCAGGATCATTCATGTCAAAAACCCCCACCGAAGGTAAGAATTTGATCAAGTTGCTAGTTGAAAATCAATCATGGGATGGTGAGAGAAGCTCAAGGAATTTGCAATCTTCAAAAGGAGTAGCGAAGAGTGTGATTGAAAAGACTCACGAAGACTTGATTATAGATCGCCTCGATGCTGTTCAAAGGAGGTTAGACAATAATCTTCATATCCCTAAGGAAGAGACACTCAAGCTGGCGGAATCACGCTCCACATGTAGTGAGTGTGGAGAATTTGGTTATGTGCAGAAAGATTGCCCTGAAGAGATGAAGATGCTAGAATATATGAAGAATAGTGGATGGAAGCCCCAATATCAGCAACAAAGGAGTTCTTTCTCTCCTAGTTCGTCCATGCAAAATTCTATCCCACTTCGTCTCCAATGTCACGAGTTCTTTAAAGCTCAAGAGAAGATCAACAAGGACAATCAAGCTAAATTCAAGGAGATTGATCATGTCCTTGAGAGAATTAATGACAAGGTGATAGAAATTGGAAGCTCCAACGAGCAGATTTTGAAGCATACTAAGATTATGGAGCAACAGATGGGATAACTATCGTAAGCCATTCAAGGCAACAAGGGGGCTATTCCTGGCAATACGATGTCTCCAGAGCAGTTGAAGGCAATAGCTACACGATCAAGAAAACAAACAGAAGATCCAGAGCACTCTGCGAGAGCAAAGAAGCCCCGCGCCGATCGGCGTGACAACCCTGTCAATGCCGATCGGCTCCCTGAAAGCACCGATCGGCGCAAGGAGGATGATGACCTCTCTGGTCTGAAAATGGGCGTGGAGACAGAAGAGCATGGACCTGCCACATTTCTGGATACTCAACTGTTGACGAAGACAGAAAGGAAGCGACAACACGACGAATAATTTGCAAGGTTCTTCGATATTATGAAGAAGCTTTACATCAATGTCCCTTTTGTTGACACTATCCAAGTTCCCACCTATGCCAAGTACATTAAGGACATGATGCAAAACAAGAAGTCTCTAGTTTATGAGGAGGTTGTGAAGGTCACTAAGGAACTGGCGGCGGCAATCAATGATGTTGCACTGGAGAAGAAACCCGACCCTAGATGACCAAGCATCAAATGCATGATTGGAACAAGGATATTTGATAGGTGCTTGTGCGATCTTGGAGCAAGTGTAAGTGTTATGCCCCGTCATATATTCACAAATCTCAATTTGCCTGAATTAGAGCCTACGGGTATGTGTTTGGAGTTAACCGATCAATCGGTACGCTTCCCTGATGGAATTGCTGAGGATATGCCTGTTCAAGCTGGAGATCATATCGTCCCTGTTGATTTTATTGTGCTTGATATGGATAAGAGGACGAGGACCCCGTTGATCTTAGGCAGACCCTTCTTGAGGACAGAAAAAGCAAGTATTGATGTTGGGAGTGGTGAGATAAGCTTCGATATAAGTGGGACTCCCTACTCTTTCAAGTTTCGTCCAAAGGGAGAAGAGTGCCGTGCTATTGATGAAGTGAAGAGATACAAGACACCGTGGCATCGTGACGTCGAAAGTAATTGGAGGGGATGTATGGATAGGTCGTCCAAGCTATATGAACCATGGAGATAAGATAACCTTGTAGTATCGCGACCTCACATCCTGCACCGCGACACTAAGGATTGATTGTTTGCGGGGAGGTCAAGCTCTTTGACCTCTAAATAACTAGAGCGCTCTTGGGAGGTAACCTAAGGATCAGGAGATTTAGAAGTTATTTAGTGCTTATGGGAGGGCAATCCATTTCATTTAGTTAAATAGTGCTGGCCGGGAGGGCAACCCGATGTTTTTCAATTTGCTTGCTTGTGATAAAAACAATCTCCCGAATAAAAAAAAATAGAAAAGTGTGTGCTTAATTCTTGTGTGCTCTTGCGTTGTCTGTTTATTCATGTAAAACTGTGTATATACATATGGTAGACTAACAATGCAGGAATATAAAAAAAAACACCAAAAACAGGAAGGAACAGAGCTTGCGCCGATCGGCGCACTTCTGCGCCGATCGGCGCAATATTGCCCAAGTCAGGATAGAAGGCCGACGATGCCTAGAATTGAAGGAGTGCTAAAAATCAAGTCAGGATAGAAGGCCGACGACGCCCAAGTCACGAAGCTATTTTCAAGGAAAGGATGAAGAACAACATCTAGCGAAGAAACGAGGAGCCACAAGCAAAAACAGACATCGCGCCGATCGACGCAAGTCAGCGCCGATCGGCGCGGTCACCAGATGAGCCCCGATACGTATGTCAATACTACAAGAACATTGGAAAAGTAGAAATTAGGTGAAAGAGATGAACACGAGGCATCAGAATCAGCGCCGGACCAAAAGACGAGGTGCAAGGGACTTGCGCCTTTCGGCGCCCTACTGCGCTGATCGGCACAGGTGTGCAGTGCAGAGGAGACACGGAATTGACCAAAAGCTAAAAAAGAGACGGCGCGTCGATCGGCGCAGGCCCGCGCCGATTGGCGCAGCCAACAAGACATCAGGATTCCGTGTTGTTCCCCTGCCAACCAACATAATGTGCCAGAAAGCGACATAAAGGATGGGAATCAAGCATCATAGTGGTCAGGGCATTCAAAATTTGAATTGTGCCGATCGACGCAGGTACCCGTGCCGATCGGCGCGCTCTCAAATTTTGAAATTTTACGGCGGTTCCATCTCCTGGAAGTTTCTCACACTATAAAAGGGAGGCCAGCGCCTCCAGTTCGGCACACCATCCCGGTAATCTCTCCACCTTCCCCACTACCCACGATCTCGCACACATTCCGCAATTTTCGCAGATGGATCGTCTCCGCTCCTCCGTCGGTAAGTTGGGCAAGAGGCTGTGCCGGGGAAGCAGTTCCGGCAGTAGCAGCGAGTCGAGCGGTGACTCCTCGGCGAGGGGTGGCTCCAACGCTCGCGATGACATGTCGGTGGGTGGTGCATCCGCTGGCTCGGCGGGGGTGACATACGAGATCCGCGCCCGCCACTCCGTCTCAGGCGCGTCCCTTCCAACAGGGCGTGCTACGAGGAGCCAAACGGCAGCAAACCGTGGGGTTCCCACATCACAACCACCGCCAGCATTCATGCCGTGCCCGGTGGAGCAGGGCTTCACCCTCCTGAGCGCGGAGGAACAACGGCACTACCTCACGGTGAGGGGAAGGTTCGTCCCCAACTTCGACTTGGACGAGACCTTCCTCACCTCGATCGACATGTGGGAGGACTTAAAGGGGATGCTAGACAACCTCGGCTGGGTGGATTTCCACCGCCTCCCCACGGACTACAACCTTGACGTCGTCACCGAGGTTGCCTCTACGATGAGGCTTGGCACCGTCGAAGACAGTAGCGAGGCCGTCAACTTCCGCATCCGCGACATCAACCACACGGTGACCATGGAGGCAGCGGCTCAAGCCTTCGGCTTCGACGTCAACGCCAACGTCGCCGGCATCTTGGGACGCGGGGAGTTGGACTCCTTTTGGAGGCCGCTCTTGTTTGTAGAAGAAATGAAGCGCGGCAACATCCGCAACCCGACCATTCAAGTCTTCCATCGGTGGTTGGCGGCGCACATAGGCGACAAGGTTGACTCCAGCAACGTCACCGATACGGACTTGTGGTGGCTCTACAACGCCATCGTGAGTCCGTCTTATTGCAACCCCATGTCGGTGATGGTGCGGGGTTGGCTCGACAAGAGGGGCAAGGCAAGCAAGAAGTTGGCCTTCGGGGCCTATCTTCAACGCCTAGCAGCCCTCGTCTGCGACGGCGACGGACCGGGAGGGCGCAATGACAAGTGGGAGTGTACGACGGAGATCGGCGAGAATATGACTCGCGGCAATATTATCACGTGAAGTGTTCGCGTCGGCTTCCATATCGGCGGCACCAACGTAAAACTCTTGTGTGCGGAGCTAGGAGTTTTTCTCTCTCGCAAGCTGGAGGGAGGAAATTGGCTTGAGGAAGGTCTCCTTGAGGGGGGCCGAGTTCTCATGCAACTGTGTTAGTAGTAGTTTTATTTTCATACAAGTGTGTGCAAAAATCATCAACATGTATTCGAATTTTGATCTTAATATAATGGTGGCGGATATGCTCTTTTAGGAGAATTGAATTATTTATTCTTTCTTGAAAAGTGTTGATGAAGATCAAATAGTGTTGAGCATTGAATAAAATTTCGATCTTACACTTAATAATTATTCGGCAAATATGTCTTATGTAGACCAATTTTGAGTACCCATGTGCTTCATTTGTGTTGTCCAGTTTGTGATGATAACTTAGTACCAATCTTTTCAAAAATAAATTTTCATGTTGTAAACTTTGGAATTTATTGTTTTTAAGATCCTTACCTACCAATGTTTTATTTTGAGCAATACTCATGAACCTTTGATATGTAGATAAACATTAAATTGATGGTTGAGTTCGGTTAGAATTTAATTCTTTTTGGTATGAACTTTATTAAGATGGCAATTCTTTGTGTATCTTTTTCTAGCCTTGAGATTACTCATGCAAAAATTCAATTCCGCTGAGTACACTACCATAAACCCAAAACATCTTGTTGAGTATCATTCCTTGACCATATTCTATATTTCTGGCTATATTTAATTCTTGAATAAATGTTGAAGCCGGACGGATCAAATACCAACAAATGTTGGTAAATTTGGGTTGAGAGCCGATCGACGCACCCTGAGCCGATCGGAGCAGCAGTGGTGAAAAAAAAAAGCTCTGTTGTTTGCTAAGGGACTAGCAAAATTTTAAGTGTGGGGGGATGGTATATGACATGCTTATTCTTGAAATTCATTCCAATATAGCCATGAATCATTCTAACCATGTGCAATCTTCCAAGATCAAATTTTTGCTATGCACATGTCCACATATCCAAAGTGTGAGTCCTTTCTTAAATTTTTCTTTCTTAATGGCCATCTTGATAAGTTTCTATAATTCCAACGAAGAATAATCTCCTAGCTTTACAATATATTATTGATTTATGATTGCAATCCTTGAATTACCTCATCTAGCTACTCATATAAGCCTTACACTAATATTATTTGATCATTATGATGTAGAATATAGGTTGAGTGATTTGAAAGATGAGTTGTTGCCTTGAATTATTTGGAAGATAGATTCTCTATATTCATAACAATCTTTTAAGTGATTTTCATGTGTGGAAAAGTTATAATTTATGAGTTGGACATGATCTTTTGCTTTGGGGAGAACGTTAAGCTTTATGCACATATTTTAATCTATTTTGTTGAATACCAATATGAAATACACCACAATAAAACAATGCTCAACATTTGCTGATTTGAGATATATTTTATGATAGAAAGAGTATGTTTTTTATTTTTCTTTCTTTTACTTTACTCAGGACGAGTAAAGATTTAAGTGTGAGGAAACTGTTGTCACTTCCCAAGTGCCCCTTTTATATGTAAATATTAGCCCAATTAGAGCATAATTGATACTAATTTAGGTCATTTACCTGTGATATTGTCTATATATTTGTATATGCATTGTTTTAGAGCTTTATTGTAGAAACAGGTAAAATTGCTGATTAATGCGATAATGGAGAGGACAGGAGTCCAGAACCGATGAAAAGCACTGAAGAAGCCCAGTGCGCCGATCGGCGCAACCTATGAGCCGATCGGCTCAAGGGTGTTTTGGCCCACAGAAGTGACCGAGGCCCATTCCACATGTTTATGGAAGTTTATCTGCGCAAGACACTTGAAGATATTTGTCTAGAAGATTTATGGAACTTCAAGATCTCAATGTGCAGTACAAGACTTTATCTCGAAGGAAAAGGCCCACATGGCAGCTGTGGAAGACAGAGGAAACGACTCGGGGAAGAAATCAGAGAAGACACGGCTTGCGTCGATCGGCGCAGCCGCCTTATTTGCTAGAAACCGAGTCCTTTACGAGTAGAACCCCTATAAATACTTGTAAATCCTCACCGCAGAGAGGAGGAGGCGACAGAGGAACACCAGATCCGTGAGTTAGAGCCACCGGGGCTTGCCCCGTTAGAATAGATCTCTAGTTGAGTTTCAAGAATCATTGGAGTTAAGAGTTGATCCGTCAAGGTAGGCCATCTCGACGGGGATGAATCTTACTCTATGTATCTCACGGATGATTGAATATGTTGATGATGGTTTTGGTGATTTGTCTATCTTGATTTTATAATCATGCATGTGCTTATTCCAATTGCTTAGTTCTAGTTGATCTATGTAATTACCCATTATGATTTGTCTATCTTGATTTTATAATGATTTTATACTCATTATAGGTTTTCATTGATCTATGTAATTACCCATTATGATGCTATTCAATTAGACTTTCTGGTTACGATCTCACTAGTAGATATCTGGCTACTCACTTAACAGCATAGGTTTACAAGATCTGGCACACTTTGGCTCAGATTTACTGGTGTGCCGATCGACTCAACTCCTTCGTCGATCGGCGCAACAACTTTGGCTTAGATTCATCAGTGTGCCGATCGGCTCAATTCCTGCGCCGATCGGCGCAACCACAGATTTACTAGATCTTGCGCACTTTGGCTCAGTTTCACCAGTGTGCCGATCGGCTCGACTCCTACGCCGATCGGCGCAACGACAGATTTACTGTCTGGCGCACCTTTACGTTGGCCAGTCTTCCCCTCATGCAACCTGACTTTGACAGTAGCCTTGACTAGATCTTTTACTGTTAACTTTGTTTAATAAATCCCTAAGGTCCCAGTGGATTCGATAAACCTTGGAATACTCAATTTAAGAGAAAAAGTGCTACAATTATACACCGTCCTCTTGCAGTATATAAGTGGGTGCGTAGATACGACCAATAGACATGCACCCAAAAGAGTTGGTCTAGCTTTGAATTCATCAAACTCTTTAAGGGCACTCTCAAGCTGACTGGCAACTTGACCATGCACACTTTCCCTCTGACTGAGATCATTCATCACAAGTTGACAAGACTCACACTCAACATCAGCATTTTTAGCAAGTTTGGATCTAAGCGAAGTGATCTCATACTTAGCACTCTCCAACTTAGACTTAAACTCTCTATTCTCACAAACAGCGCTGCAAAGCTTATCATCTTACATGTGCAAAACATCACGCAAATGATCAAGTTTTGAAGAGAGCTCATCAAGAGTGGGAGGTACCTCGCTTGTGTCAGAGTCGGAGCCAAAGTCGGTATCGTGATCGTTCTTTGCCATAAAGCAAAGGTCGGTGAAGCCATCCTTTCTCTTGACTCGTGGCTTCTCAACCTCCTCCTTTGAGCTTGTAAGGCCATCGCTTGATGTGAGGACGACGTCGCTCAAGGCGGCAATGCAGGACTATGCAATGGCCTTGGCGAACTTCTTGGAGTTCTTGCCTTTCTTGTAGAAGCGGTTCTTCTTCTGCTTGAAATTTTCGATGTTGTTGTCGTGGTACCCGACCTTCTTCTTCTTTTTGGGGCAGTCAGTGATGAAGTGTTCAAGGTCGCCACACTCGAAGCAGGTTCTTGAACCACCTCCTCTTCTCTCCTTCCGGTTATTGTAGAACTTCTTGAACTTCCTTGTGAGCAAGGATAGCTCCTCGTCAGGAATGTACTCCATCTATTCATCAGAAGCTACAATAAAAGAAGACAAAACAAACTCCAAAGAAGACTTGTCAGATGAGTGGTTAGTTTCATAAGAAGCACCATTATAACTACCCTTTTGAGAGCTAGAAAGCAAAGTCATGCTAGAAGCAGGATTACCAAGATTAGGACGAGACTTCCTAGACAGTTCATGAGATTTTAGCTTGCTATACAGCTGCTCACAGTCCAAGGTATTGAAATCAGCAGTTTCTTCTAGTGCAGCAATCTTAACCCCCCAAGCATTTTCATCAAGTGAATACAGTAATTGCTTAGCTCTATCATTATCACTGTACACAAGGTTACCACAAGCCCGCAAGTTGCACACAATGGCCTCAAACTACGAAAAGTGTCATCTAGTGACTCGTCAGGTTTCTGTGCAAATGTTTAGTACTGTCTATTGTAAGAATCCTTACATATAGACTTGATTTGATTGGTACTCTCATGGTACATGTAAAGCCTTGCTCAAATGGCATGTGTAGTATCAAGATGAGCAACACGGTCATGTTCATTCCTACCTAGAGCAGAAAGCGGGATATTGACAGCTTTGGAGTTGTTTTCATAGCTGGTTAACTCACCTACTGGTGCAGTGTTGAGGTCGTCCGGTATGGCGTAGTCCTGCTCCACGATCTCCCAAATTGCACATCCTTGGCTTAAGAGATAAGCCTTGGTCCGTGACTTACAGTAGGGAAAGTCCTCTCCATCGAACTTTCAAAGCTTGATCACACGCTTCTCCATGTCGCCTTCGGATCACAAAGCCGATGAAGGTCAACTTGTGATCAAACTGGCTCTAATACCAATTGAAGGACCGAGAAGGCGACCAGAGGAGGGGTGAATGGGAGCCAATTAAAATTCTTCTCAAGAACTTGGCCTATATCCCAATTACAACCCGAGCCAACCTCTAAACCGATCATCAAGGTCACACACACCAACTTGTGATGTGCTAATCCTAGGAATGATCAACAACAGTAGTGAAACACAGCGGAAACAAAGGAGAACTGCAAAGACTCGAGACTATCAGAGAAACGCACAAGACAGACCTCTCTGGACTACCATCAGCAGTGCCGATCACAACCATCAGCAGTGCCGGTTGGCAGCACTGGTAGTGCCGGTCATATGCATCGGTAGTGCCGGTGCGAGTTTCTCAGAAGAGCAAGGGTACTAGAACACACAGACAAATCTCATCGACTGTGCCGGTTGACCCGTCAGTAGTGCTGATGCGGGTTCAGACCCAGGCTACCGGCAGTGCCAGTCCAGCCATCGGCAGTGCCAATCAGGGGTTCTTCCTCGCGCACCAGCAGTGTCGATTCAGAGATCGGCAGTGCCGATCGACACTTTCCAGAACCAAAACTGAACTCGTGACTCGGTTAGAAAATCGGCAAAACCTAACCAAACGAACTCTAAAAATCACGAAACTTAGACAGAAGGTGTCTCATGGTAGGACGTTCCTTTTCCAAGTGGAATCACACGAAAATCTCGAGCGAAAGCTCTAGGGTTTGAATGTTCTTGAGGAAATCCACCAAATCAAGAGTGATCTTGCCTAGGATTCAACCAAGGATCCATGAAGGAATATATTTAGGCATGTCCTAGCACCAAGATCCCTTAAGAAATTCGTCCCAAAATCCACTCAAAAATGAGATCAAAAATCCCCACGAAAATAGCTCCGAAAATAGAGAAAAAGAGAAATTCAGGATTTAGGGAGAGAGGAAGATCTTGAGCACGAAAATAATTCTCATATCATAGAAACATGCTTACAAGATTTATGGATACAAGGCTAGGAAGCCACCCTCTTCCTCCCACTATTTGAAAGAGAAAGAGATGTCTCTCACACACTCTCTTCTCTCCTCTAGAACATGAAGACCTCTCCTAGCACTTTGAATAAAGTTCTAACAAGGCTAATAGGAAGAGGTACCTCTTTCACTAGCCACACCTCTCCTTATATAGGCCTAGAGTCCAAGACAACTCTATCCTTGATCTATAACTCATTGCCACCTATCACCAGGGGCGAAATCATCCAACTCTTTTTCCTTCACCCGAACGCCATCGAGCCCTTCACAACTTTGCTTCGCCTCGACGCAAGCTCCACGATGGTGCCACGTGCACTACCAACCACCGATACCAGTTTTGAGATCCAAACCGGGAAACCGCCTTGCACGTTTCTCAAAGCGCGACTTCATGCTCACTTCCACCGAAGCAAGAGTTCATGATCTTGACGCGTGTCACCTCGTCTCGTGATCCTCCTTGCCGATAAGTCTCTCCCGCCTCTTGGAAGCCTCTACTTGCACCGACGCCCCATCACCTTTGACTTGGTCAACCCCGCCGTCTTGATCATCACCCACGGTTTGGAGGCTCAACCGCGAAACCGTCTGTGCTTCTTGCCTCTCCATGTGTACGGTGTGGATCACCCTTGACTTCACCCGGCCTCCCGATCGTCTGGTCCCAAGTCTCCTACTTGTGCCCGATCCTCTTATCGTTAACCGCTAAGTTGGCTCCAGTGACCTATACATCATGAGACAACCAAACATATTTCTCATCTCCTGCAAACTCTCCAACTTTTTCACCAACTCCAGTTAGTCAAAACCATGATATGCATAAACTCATGCAATCCCCATATTCCCGCATTTCAACTCAAACACCAAACTCAACCAATGTTAATTACTCATCACATATTACAAACCACCGCACATATCTATATGGTTTCTCAGATCTTTTGAAGATGCTCTAATTAGAATATAGACCAAGCTATTATGAATAATTTTAATTGACTCTCATTCAACCTCCCCCCCCCCCCCCCCCCTCTGATCGCCTTCCTCGGTCCTTCATCTACATTGTATAAAAAGATTCTACCATTGCTGGATAATTTGGTGGGCATATGCGTATCTTAAAGTTTGGAAAAACTTGAAATGTGTGTGTGTTTTATACAAAGAAATCAGCCACAATATAAATATCTATGACTACTACAAATAGGGCCTTTGGTAGTTGTTGAAAAGAGCTTGTAGTTCACATGCCTTACAACCGATTCTTTTTTTGAAGTATGCCAGCCGATCAATTGTTGAATCGAAGCAGAAACAGTAAGTCCATTTCGGTCAAAAAAGAAACAGTAAGTCAATGATGAATGATCATACACGGGTTGCAATAACTGATTCGACTAAATTATTAACTGGATACAAGATTGATGGTTGGCGTTACTGTTACATACAGTTCAGCTGAACCTCCTGCTTGCCATCCTTGACAACGAACCTCCTCCAGAACCAATGCCCTTCCCACACCGATCGCATAGCTTCCAGCGGCACGCCTTTTGTCTCCGGCAGGAACGCGGCGATGAACACCGTCATGGCCAGGACCCAGCCGGCATAGAACAAGAATATCGCGTACTTCATGGCGCAGAGCAGGGTGATGAACACCTGCGTCTGCGCGAAAGAGAGCGTGAGCGCTATGGACACGGTCATGGCCTGCCCCGCCGACCTGATCTCCACGGGATAGATCTCGCCGGGAACGACCCACTTGAGGGGCCCCCAGGACAAGCTGAAGCTGAATGTGTATAGGCACATGAGCACCACGACGCCCACGGCGTAGTTCTGAGGCATAGTCACCGCGTGGTGCTTGCCAAGATGGTCCGCTAGTATCCATGCCACAGCCACCTGAGTCCAAGCAATAGCACGATTATTATTTGTGTCGGAAAATGATACACACGTTCCATGTACGAATTACATATATGATATTTCCTGTGTGTGGGTTACCTGGAAAAGCATCATAGTGATGCCGCCGGCGTGAAACAAGAACCTGCGGCCGCAGCGGTCCACGACGACGGTGGACAACGTGACGCCGCACAAGCTCACGACGCTGATTATGACGGCGCCAAGGACGGACTTCTGGCTGCTGAACCCCACCGTCCGGAACAGCACCGGCGAGAAGACGGCGATCACGACCATGCCGGTGAGGTCGAAGAACGTGGGGATGGCCACCATCATCACCAGGTAGTGCCGGTACCCCTTGCTGCGCAGCCTGTGGAACGCACCCTCCTCGTTCCGGCACGTCTCCTCGACGGCGTGGACGATGTCCTTGAACTCGGCTTCAACGTTGGCATCCTTCCCGCGGATACGCTGGAGTGACGCACGGGCCTTCTCGGGCTCGCCGCGGAGCACGAGGCTGCTTGGTGTGTCCGGGACGAAGAGGGCGCCCATGACGATGACCGTGGCCGGGACGGCGGCGAGACCGAGGGAGAGACGCCAGCCCCAGCCAGGGATGCGGTTGGTCAAGTAGTTTGCAACGTTCGCGGCCAGTGTGCCGGACACAAGGAAGAAGTGGTAGGCCGTGGTGAACGCGCCGCGCCATCTCGCCGGTGAGGTCTCGGCGAGATACAGTGGAGCCGCCTGTATGGCCAAGTTGTTAATTAGTTAACCGAAGCAAGGACCAAGGTTTTTTTTTTTTTTTTTTTTGAGAATGAAGCAAGGACCAAGTTGGTGAACCCAACAATGCAACAAACATATTGCGGTTGCGGCTTGGCCTAATCTGTGTCTTAATATATGGACGTTGCGTGCTGAAAGATATAATAATGCATCAGTACATTCAGACCTGTGCGGTGAACCCAACACCGAAGCCGAGCAGTATCCGGCCTACGATGAGCATGGCGATGTTCACCGCCCCGGCATTGATGATGGAGCCAGCAAGGAACATGGTGCCGCCGGCCACCATGACGGCCTGGCGGCCCACCCTCCTCGTCACGCGGCTGGCCACCAACGACGACAGCATTCCGGCGATGTACATCGACGACGTGAACGCCGTCAGCAGCTGGTTGTCGTACTTACAGTACGCGTCGCGCTTTGCGCTCTTCATCCCGTGAAGAACCTCTGGGAAGAACTTGCTCAAGAACGATTCCATTTGCGTCACCCCACCTGAATAAAATTATCATTTCTTTTACCCTTTTTTAGATAATGAAAAAGTTTCAACCTTATGCGCCACCATGTACGATTATAATATTTAGCAACTGCAACTGTCTGTCAAGTTGGGAGGAAGAACGAGTACTAGTCCAGTCAGCACAGGTACTGACTACAGCGACACTATCAGCATATATGTTAATTTAAGATCCTTGAAGCCTTGCTTAATCGGCTCAGTCATAAACGTGACAGTGTGACACACATGAATGGATTCATACGGTACTTCCTCTGATGTTGATATTCTCACCTTCACCTGCCCAGAGTAAATCTCTTTCTGATTCTCCTAATTCGGATGTTGGCTAATGAATGATGGCATATCTGAGGAACCAACCAATCAAATTTAGAGAGGCATCAAACTTAAATTTTAAAACTCATATTTGATATGTTGGAACTCATAATATGCTTGATTTTATTTGGATGGCTAAAAACTCTCATGACCTTGAATTTATTCTCTTTGTAGGAGAGAGAACTCATAATATGATTCGTTAATTCAGATGGATGAAGACACTCAGACCTTGAAAACAAGCTCATATTTGACATGGCAGGCAGAAAGGTCTACAAGGGAACCAACCAATCAACAACCGCAGCGTCACTAAGGAATTTAATTTGTCACTTGGGTCAACATCTCAAGTCAAAGGTAGACCTCAACAAAATCGTGGGAAGATTCAGAAAAGTAAGCGCCGTGTCACCATGGAAAGTTAGGTACTGATAAATTCGTCGAACAATTTCACCACTGGAAGCAACATATCACGGCGAAATAATGGGAGGCAAGTATACGGCTACTTGCCGCCTGCTGGATTGTGGCATAAGATCGATCGATTCACTCAGGGAGCAAAACGCGCGTAACGTCGAATGTTCTCATACAGTTAAAGCACTTTTGGTGGAATTTGACGCAAGTTCAGGCATAATCAATATGTCCATCGACAAGAACATGGAGAACTGAGGCCGTCAGAGCACGCACCTGAGACGCCAATGTCGTAGCCGAAGATGAGGCCGCAGGAGGCGGCCATGAGGCAGGTGACAACAACGGAAATGGTCATGCCGCCACCGTAGTCGGGCACCCGTCCGCCCTCCATTCTCTTCCTGTTCTCGTTTGATCGGCAGGCAAGCGACCGAGCTTGTAGGCTTTCCTGTCAATCTGCAGGTTGGTAGGAGAAGCAAGGGGAGCTAGCCGGGTCGCATGCTATATATCGGTTTAGTGGAGGAAGACTTACTAATTGGGTCCAGGTAAGAGACAATTATAGCTAGTCGTACATGGGTCGGACATTCTGGTCAGATGCATAGCCATTCTCAATTGGGTGTGTGGCACACTGTAGAATCTGCTGCAGTATCGAATTTCTAGATACTTCTTTCACGAGCACAAATGCATATTCTTTGACGAGCATAAATACGGACTTTTTTTTCACAAAAAGCGGACGCATTCTCCTAATGGGTCTGGCCAAATTAATAAGAAGTAAAAAAAAAAGCAGGGGAGAGAGCGCGAAGAATTGTACTAGTAGACTCAACATGCCTTTTAGTGGGTCATTGTCTAATATTCCAGAAGGCACCCAATGTAACGCTCCTTACATCTGCTACTTTCTTCTATGGCAAAATTGTCTGTAACACACTGAGAAAACGTAGTTTCGTTTTTAACACATCGACAAAGTCGAATTTATCTACAACACACTACGATTTTGTAATTTTTTTATCTAGAACATAATATGATTATTTAACAATTATTTTTAACTTTTTTATCTCAATACTTAGAATACATTAGAACTTGAAACTTGACAGAAATATACATTGTTATAATATCTATTATTAAAAAATAGGGCTAGATTTTTTTTTATTGTTTGCATGATTTGCTGGACAAATTCAATATTAAAACAATGGGCAAACATGAAAACATTTTTAAAAAAATAGCTCTATTTTTTAGTGATAGATAATGCAATAATATATATTTATGCTAACTTTCAAATATTAATATATTATGCGTATTGATATAAAAAAGTTGAAAATAATTGTTAAATGGTCATAATGTGTCTCAGACGAGAAATCACAAAATCGTAGTGTGTTGCAGACAAATTCGACTTTATCGATGTGTTGGACACGAAGCCACGTTTTCTCAGTGTGTTACAGACAATTTTGCCTTCTTCTATCCTCGCAAAAAAAGCTACTTTCTTCTAAAAAGTATGCCAGCCAGGTTCAAATTTTATAATTTTGTTCTCTTGTCATATTGATCAAAATTTTATTTTCTACCACAATATTCAAGTGTATAGCTTTCTTCTTGATCTCATTTTATGGCAGATATATTGTTTTTCCTTCGGGTGTGCTATCTAACATATCACCCATCAATTACTTCAACATATTTTCTAGCTTTCAATCAGCTGAAAGCTTTCAGTCAGTGGTTTACTATTTTGTGTTTTAATTTTTTTAAAGATTATATGTATAATAACTATAAACCATTAAATCTCGATCTAATGGCTCAAATAGGTGACTGAAATTTACCTAAACTTTCAATCAGCTAAAAATTAGCAAGTCCCTTATTTAATTACTAAAATCCACCAAAACATTGTCACTGCTTCGAGCAGTTATTTCATACTCGTTACTAGAAAATGGCAGAAATAGCACAAACGCTAGTCGTAGAAGGTACGGACATTCTGATCAGATGCATAGTGATTTTCAATTGGGTGTGTGACACAGGAGAATCTTAGTAATTCGTTAAGTATGCCAGGCTGCCAGTCATTCTCAATTGCAGACTCGTTAAGTAGCACTCATGAAAAAAGTAAATAAAAAACAAATAGTGCATTGGTAAATGCCCCCAAAATTGTATATAGCCGTGGGGTATAGACTGTTCAATGTAAATTACTAGCCCCCTGGGTGCCCTCTCCCCTCCCTTGTACTCTCAAATCCATGATTTCCATCATTTAACTAACTTTTGCATTAATAAAATCATCACCCATAATTTTTCTCAAAAACAATTGTATATGGCTATTTTTAGAAAAGGAAATATAATAATTTAATATTCTGGCCTCTACATCGACTGATACATGTAGCACAAATTTAGCACATAAGAAGAATCCTAAGAAATAATAAATACAAAGTTTCTATCCATCGGTTTATTCTATTTGATAAGCGCCAGCCATTATTCGCGAAGATCTCCATGGCCAGAGTCTCAAGCAATCTGCAAGCCGTCTTCATCAAATATGCGCTCCTCCTCCTTCTGAAGTAGGGACCAAAACCTCGACCAATATGTCCCTTTGAATATCACCTATAGATAGGGAGGTATAGATGATTAGTCAAAGACCACATAATTACAACACTACCATAATGCCCAACATAGATTTGACATGTCGCACCAAATCAACTTTTTGATTTTTAACTTTGTGTCTCCTAGCCAATCAGAAAACATATACTGAAAGTTATCAGGTGGAGGGAGATTAAAAGTTAAAAAAACAACCCGCCAAACAAACCTAGGAATAGTACAGTGGAAGAACAAGTGTTGAATGCTCTCACTTAGAGTGCAAAAACAATATTTTGTATTTTCATTTCAGTTCCTTCTAGCCAAGTTGTTTTTAGTTAGTATGACTCTTGTATACAAGTACCATAAGAAGACCTTAATCTTAAGAGGTACTTTAAGCTTCCATAAATTGTATATGGCTAGCTAGGTTTCTCAGTGGTAATGGTCAAAATCGATCCTTTAAAATATTCAAGATCCAAAAACATTATTTGAAAATTTAAAGGAACACTGTGAAGATGGAAAAACACCGCATTGGTATGAAGTCAAGGCATTATATGGGTTAAGAAATTCTGTGCCCGGATGGGCATGAACACTTGCCCATCAAGACTACTTGTGAGATGTAATTTCCTTCAAAAATGTCATGTTTCCAGGTATCAAGTTGTATGTTAATGTTTTCTATGTATACAAAGTACAATCTAGGAAAGCAGAGGCAAAGTGCAGCAAATAATTTTGCACTTGTACACCCAAAAATATTCAAACCAGAAGCATTTAAATTTTATTAACAGGGATCTGCACAAACACCAGTGTATATACATGCAGAGGCATAATTAATACAACACATTGTTTTTTTCATATAAGTACAGTGAATTCGATGAAGTGAACTACATAAACTGAGAAACAGTTTTGCATTTTCATCACTTAACGTTATACCGATTCAAATGTCGATATGATTCATTGTTACTAACAGTTCACCTGACCGTCCTGCTTAGCATCACCAACGAACCATCTCCAGTACCAATGTCCTGCCCGCACCGACCGCATAGCCTCAAGCGGCACACCCTTCGTCTAGTGCTCAGTAGTCTTGAATCCTCGACCAGCGACGACAGAATGCCGGCGAGGAACATCAACGACGTGAACATTGAGAGCACGTGGTTGTCATACTTGCAGTAGGCATCGCATTTTGCGCTCTTCATTCCGCGAAGCACACTTCCGGGAAGAACTTCTTCAGGAAGGACTCAATTTGTGCCACACCATCTGTGTAAAATTCATCACTACTAGTATGTACTGCCTAACATATTTTGTTTCCAGCAAGGTAGAATGCATTTTTTTCATTTATGTGACTTCACTAAAACGTTAGCTAACGAGTGCTAAAATGTGTCTGGCCGCCATTGTACCCTTCTATACAAGTAGTATAAAATTGGCATTTTAATTCTGATGTTGTAGCAGCAGGTGCCATCAAATTTGCCATGCGTGTGGCATTATATATTACTACCTGCATTTCAAATAAATTGTATTAATCAAAGACACCAGATAAAAAAAAGGAGGCAGGCAACTAGTATAATGAATCTTAAGATGACGATTGCGACAGCCAACTTGCTCGGATTTGGTGAGACTAATTGAAACAAGGCATGTAATTATATTAGAAAAAAATACATAATGATTGAAGCACCACTATTTCTTAACTGCTTAATCAAGTGAATTAACGAAACGATTACGGCTCAGATAAATATATATATATATATATGTGTGTGTGTGTGTGTGTGTGTGTGTGTGTGTGTGTGTGTGTGTGTGTGTGTGTGTGTGTGTGTGTGTGATACTCTCGGAGAGTTAGGTATATCACTCTGATGTGAACTCGATCAAGAGTCAAAAGGTGATGTTCCTACTCAGATAACTTTAGACTTCTTTTTAAGTGAAAGAACAGGCTCGCCGACAGCTTCTGGTAAAAGATCATAGACACACTTATGGGCCAGAACAAGTCTCAAAACAATCGCTATATTCCACCAGGCCCAGATTTCCAACTACAATGAAACTAAAAACTTAGGACGCCGTCAGATTATTAATTTGCTGGTTAATCGGATTAACCAAGACGTCGTTGGAAATTAATTGCCGAGGCTGTAGTTGGAAATTAATTCATGTTGACCCATGGACTCATTTTCGTGGGTTGGTTCGAAGAACCATTGGGTCGATCCATGGTGGCAGTCAGCTTGACCAAGACGGCGTTCATCGTGATCGTGATCGTGCTCGTGGACCGCGTGGGACGAAAGCCTCGGCATTAAGGTGTGATACATGGGCGTGGGTCGATCCATATAACCCACTGGTTCCGTGGGGCAGCCAACTAATGAAGTCTGGTTCGGGGCGGTGCCCCTGCAACAAGTGCTGGATCGGCGGATCATCCACGGTTCGATCCGTGGTTGCTCCATGCCCAAGCTGAACTTAATCCGACATGATCTGCCAGTTGACATTCTGCAATATATATATATATATATATATATATATATTACGAATTTGTTTATGGTACACTGGTTGATTCGCTATGGTGATCTGGTGGGAATATTTTGTACAAGCCAAATGGAAAATTCATAAACCAGGCTGGTGGAATAATTATTGGTGCTGATGTTATATCTTCACCACTCACCAGTAGATAAGTCGATTATTCATCTGGTCAGTAACCCCGTGCAATCATACTTAAGCATGTGCCACAAAGATCATTTTTTGGACAGCGCTTCTGAAGGAGAGGGAGGCGAGTCAGGTGGAGATACTGCTGAAAGGAAATCAGCTATCGCCCGAGACATAGTAGGAGCAGTCCTTTAGAGCATATCAGTGATATTATAGAACTGTAGCCCCGCTGAGCTCGGAGTGTGGACTTTGCTTTGTAAACTGGTATCCCCAGTTACCCAACTTTAATTGGGCTTTCAATAAAGGCCGAGTAATTTCTCCGTTAAAAAAAAAATCTCCAGGCAATGTGTGCCGCTTCTACTCGCTTACACAATGTGTGATAAACAACACGTAACGTATATCAGGCAAAGGCATGCCGCTTCTACTCGCTGATGATGCCCCGGACATGGCGCTTCTTGGCCTTTACTAGGAGGCCGTTCTTCATCTGCAGAACGGCCGACAGCTTAGGCTCCACGGCGTGCCCTTCCACAAGTTGGAAATCGAAGTTCCACACCACGGCTGCGACGACGCACTTCATCTGCGTCACCGATATGTCCTTGCCCAGGCACGACCTCGGCCCAGCGTTGAACACCAGGAACTTGTGCGCCGGCACGTGCCGCAGCGCTCCGTCCTCCGTGACCCACCGCTCGGGCCGGTACTCTGCGCAGTCCTTACCCCACACGCTCTCCATCCGGCCCATGACGTACACAGGGATCAGGATCTTGTCGCCGGCAAGCATCCTGTGCCCGCTCGGCAGCATGTCGTCGGCGAGCGCCTCCTTTCGCTCGAACGGAACCGGCGGGTAAAGCCTCATGGATTCAAACAGCGCCGCGTGCAGGTAGACCAGAGGCTTAGTCTCCTCTGGCTCAAAGATCACCATGCCGTCGGTGGTGGCGGTTCTGGAGGCGACAATGGGCGCCAGTTCGCCGCGGATGGCGTCCGTAACGCGCGGGTTCTTGATGAGGTTGTGCACGAGCCACGACAGCGTGGTGCCGACCGTGTCGCGCCCCGCGAACATGTAGTTGATGAGTGTCTCATACAGCAACTCCCTGGGCTCCCCGCCCTCGTCCACGTACTCCGGATCGCTCATGTAGTTTGACGCTATGTCGT
Organism: Eleusine indica; assembly: GCA_030378355.1. NCBI lineage: Eukaryota > Viridiplantae > Streptophyta > Magnoliopsida > Poales > Poaceae > Eleusine > Eleusine indica. The sequence goes on from CM059502.1 coordinate 12,344,608, forward strand.
CCACCTCCACAAGAGGTGCAGGTGCTCTGCTGCCTCCCTTGTTCTTCCTTGTTTCCATCATCTCCGCGACGAACCGGCGTAGCACCAGCTGCGCCGCGGCGAGCTTCCTCTCCGGCCCAATGTTGAGCCGCCTCATCAGCCTCCAGCAGGAAACAGGCAGCGCCTGTCTGATGAACCCCACCTCCATGACGGCGTCCAGCGCATCCGAGACGTGCATGGGCGGCATGTCGACGGACAACCGGCCTGTGTCCACGCCGAAGACCGGCATGGCGGTCATGTCGAAGGAGAACCTCATGAACACCTCCTGCAGGTCGAACGGGGCCAAGTTGTTGTCCTCGGCCATGTGGCTCAGCAACGGGAGGAGACCCGTCTCGACCTTGTCGCGGCAGCAGCACCTCGCCATGAAGCCGAGCAGCCGCGAGCCGCTCATGATGCGTTGTACCCTGGCTCGCTGGCGGCGCCACGACTCGCCGTCGACGGTGGAGAAGCTTCCGCCCATGACGTCGAAGAAGGACGCCAACTCCTCGCCCTTGGGGTATTTGCCGAAGCTCGACACGAAGATGTGACGCACGTTCGCGGGGTCGCATGTCACGAAGAACCTCATGCCCGGTGGGCCGCGCGCCTCGAAGCTGCCGCGTGCGGCGGCGACTACAGCGGTTCCGTAGTCGTGGAAGCGATGGAGGTTGACGACGACGGAAGGGAGTATGCCGACCAGCGGCCACGCCGTGGGAAGCCGTGGCTCATTTGTCTTCGGGCTCCTGAAAAACATGAGATAGTAGTACAGGGGCAGAAGTAACACGAGGAAAGGAACGAACAGGTCTTGCAATTGCAGTGAAGAGAATGCCATTGTTTTTGTATGTCCAAAAAAAGCTGCCGGAGATATTCGATAGTGTTGCTAGCTTGCTTTCATGGACATGACCAGAGTTTAGAGGCCCCTCCTTAATTTATAGAGAAACTTGTGCCCATCAAATCATCAATGATGGAGGAATCATGAGCAGATCGGGTCTGATCCATGTTAGTTATGTGCTCCGGTGGGGCTGTTTTAGAAAACCTGCACGTATCCCCAAGTAATCTGGTTTATACTAAACGAGTCCTTGTTTTCGTTTATCCCAGCCTAGCCATGTGCTGCCCATCCAGCCCCGTCCACCCCAGCCGTATCGTTCGGATTCGATCGAGAGTTTCGTCATTCCTGCCAGAATAACACGCCACCAAGGAGTTTCTACGACTAGGTCTTGCTATCTCTTGATTGATGGACATTTTTGGTGGCTGCAGAAGGAAGAGAACGCCATTGTTTTTGTATCTCCGAAGCTGCTGGAGATTCGCTAGTGTAGCATCGACATGACTAGAGTTTAGAGGCCCCTCCTAAAGTTATAGAGAAACTTGTGCAAATCAATGATGGAGGAATCATGAACAGATGGAGAGAAGTCTGCTCCATGTTATGCCACAGTTGGTCATAATATAATATAAGTATGTCATGGCTTGAAAATAATATAGAGATATGGATTTGATGGTATTGTTTAGGGCATCTTTGGTGCAGTTGTACTTCAGAAAATTTATGGAAGTAGCACTTAGTGTAAGAAGAGAGGACAAAAAGATTAGAGGGGAGGGGAGTAAAAAAAATAGTTTGCCGAATGTCTGGAAAAGACACTCGGCAAATTAAAAGTCATGTTAGCCGAGTGACGGGGAAAGCACTCGGCAAACTTGTTGTTTTGCCGAGTGTGACTCTGAAACACTCGGTAAAGAGAGGTTTGTCAAATGCCCACAACATACACTCGACAAAACCTAACATCCAACACGCCAAAGGTGAACGCCGTTAGCTTGGTTGGTCAGCAGCTCCGATTGGGAGCCCTGCCACCTGGGTTCGATTCTTGCATGGTGCAAGAAACGTACAGGCCCCATATGCCTCCAATGAAGGTTAGGGTTCAAATACCTTTTTTTTTAAAAAAAAAAGCTCAAAGTTTGGGCTGTGCGAAAATAAACATGCCCTTATCAAGGGCCTTTTGTTGAGTTGTTTTATTTCTATTTTAATCAAAAATAAATTTTAAAAATCTATTTTAAAATTTTAGCTCTGGAGCTAAAGTTGTACCAAATAGGCCCTTTGAGGAGGAAGCTACGATTCACAGTTTCATGAGTACAATGTGGTTACATTTAAAACAAGTGGACAAGTATATAATTATCATTTATACATTTTACTCTTTAGTCACAATTACATCGTGATGCATTGAAAAGTCGAAACAATCCATGTGCACACGCTCACACGCACACAAAATGACACAATGGACAGAGAGGTAGTTGCATAGTGAAGCCAGCCACAGACGTCAAATATAGAATCCTCTCAGGTGAGTGCCACGGCGCTCTTTCCTTGGCGCTGCACGAAGCGCTTCCAGTACCAGTGGCGCGCCCAGACGTCGCCCATGGACTCGAGCGGCACGCCCTTGGTCTCCGGTAGGAAGATGGCGATGAAGACGGTCATGACGGCGACCCAGGCAGCGTAGTAGGCGAAAGTGGCGTGCTTGAAGCTGCAGAGCATGGCGAGGAACGACTGCGTCTGCACGAATGCGAGCCCCATGCTGATGGACATGTTCATGGCCTGCCCCAGCGACCGGATGTCCACCGGGAATATCTCGCCCGGAACCACCCACGCCAGCGGGCCCCACGACACTCCGAACCCGGCCCTGTGCAGGCACGTGAACACCAGTACGGCCACCGCGAACGGCCTCGACATTGCGGCGCCGCCGGTCTTACCCAGTTGCGCGCCCATGATCCAAGCAATGGTAACCTTCAAAAGTAACCCGAGAGCGTCAGGGGAAGAACGAAAATCGAAAGGACTACGGGGTGGATATGATCTAGTAGAGTGTTTTGACAACAAACCAGCCAAATGATCATCTGGATGCCGCCCACCATGAACAGGAACCTCCGGCCGTACCGGTCGATAACGAGGGTGGCTGCGATTATGGACACGAGGTTGACCGCGCCGAGGATGACGGCGCCCATCAGCGCAGCGTCGCCGCCGAACCCGACGGTGCGGAACACCAGGGGCGCGAAGAACCCGAGCACGACGACGCCGGTGAGCTGCGTGAACACGGGCACTGCCACGGCGAACGCGAAGTACGGGCGGTACTCGCGCCGCGTCGCCATGCGGCGGGCCGGGCCGCCGTCCTCCTCCTCGCTCCGGCGGCGCACCGTCGCCTCGTCGACCGCGCGCGAGACCTGCCTGAGCTCGGCCTCGACGTCGGCGCCGGGCCCGCGCACCCGGCGGAGCGCGGCGCGGGCGTCGTCAAAGCGCCCGCGCACGACGAGGCTGACGGGCGTGTCGGTGAGGAACAGCGCGCCGGCGAACATGGCGGCGGCTGGCGCACCGGCGAGGCCGAGGGAGAGGCGCCAGCCCCAGGGGACGCGCACCGCGGCGTAGTTGATGAGGTTGGCGATGAGCACGCCAAGCGTGAGGAAGAAGTTGATGCCGGACGTGAAGGCGCCGCGCCACCATGTAGGGGCCATCTCGGCAAGGAACAGGGGAGCGGCCTGCAAGGAACCAAAGCATTGAGCAACGATGCATGCCTGGCCAGTGGCGGAACTAGGATTCAAAGTCAGGGTGGGCTAATAAATAATTTTTGTTCATGCAACAAATTTGCCATCTTAAAATAGAAATTTAAGAGCCTAATAAAATGTCTTACAAATATAATAAAGTAATCAAAATGATTCGATATAAACATACATAATAATGAAAAAGAGATAAGAACCTACTTCTTCTTCACTTGGTTTTGAGGCACGAGCCATTGTATATCAGTCAAAGGGACCAAGGTTGAAGATGAAGAATTTTCTTTGCTGCAATTTTACAATATCTTCATCTCTCTTCATCTTTCACTAATGTGCAATACAACAATTCAATTGTATAGAAAAGATTACCAATTTCGTGTGCTAGTAAGCTAAATGCACGCAATTGATACAATTGGAGGGCAGATGATTAAACAACAAATTACGGCGCACAGTCATCAACCCACGTATTGATTAAACAATACCTTGCCGCAGAGCACAGGCGGAGCACAAGAGCACATGCGTGCGACGCCATGGCGCACAGTAGGACTCGTTGATCGCCATTGATCGTGTTCCTTGAACCAGAAACTCTAGTCCACCACCCTCTTGCCCTCGCCTTTGTTGCGCCGCACCTCGCCCTGGCTGCTGCCTTCTGGTGCGCGTCGCTTGAATGCCTAGATTCGCAGCTCGCCTGGTCGGTCATCACTCGAGGGCTCGGGCTGTTAGGCAACGGTGGGTCGCTGGCCCAAATCTCCCTGTCCACCTGTAGCTCCGCCCCTGTGACTGGCAACAGTTGCCAGTACAGGAGCAATCCTCCTTAAAACATATAGAAACCATCAGACCGCGAAACTCAATAAGGATTAACGTGTCACCCCTCTGACCCTTAGTTTCGGGACGGCAGGTGAGGCAATCGTTTTCTGTATGTGCGACAAACTATCGATGCCTTCATCGTTGTCAAACAATTGGGAGGTATACACAAAATTCAACTTTTACAAACGTAGTTGCGTGACTGCGCCGGCAGTTCTGCTGTTTACAAAAACAAATCGTTATCACAGAAGCTGCCACTGACTGGTTGCTGGTGAACTCGACACCGAAATCGAGCAGCATGCGCCCGACGATGAGCATGGCAAGATTCATGGCCGCGCCGGTCAAGACGGCGCCGGCGAAGAAGAGCGCCCCGCCGATGAGCACGATGGCCTGCCTTCCCAGCGCCCGGGTGACGCGGCTGGCCACCAGCGACGCGACCGCTGCGGCGACGTACAGGGACGACGAGAACGCCAGGAGCGCCTGGCTGCCGTAGATGCATTACTCGTTCCCCTTCTTTGCCTCCGCCATCCTTTTGAGGATGTGCGGGAAGAAGCGCTGCAGGAACGGTTCCATTGCAGAGACTCCGCCTTGTGTTAACAGATCAGATCACTGTGTTACTCAAGTGAAGTACCTCAAATCAAGGACTACGTGCTAAATAATCGTTTGGTACACGGAATTAAAAGATCGCCAAAGAAATTAGGAGTGAACTCAAATGTACTTCCATGAGTGGGAACAATAGGAAATGAACCTGAGATGCCGATGTCGTAGCCAAATATTAGGCCGCCCGAGGCCGCCACAAGGCAGGTTATGAACACCGATAGCGTGAGGCCTCCGCCGTAGTCTGCAGCGGGGCCATCATTTGCAACGATGATACTCCCGGCCATCTTCTCTACCCTTCTTCTCCTCACAGAGAACGCTCTAATGATCTGGTCGTTTCCCTTCGCTTCTTGGATGAAGAAGGGAGACATATACAAAACTTTACCAAGGAATTATATAAGGACTATATACACATATTAAACAAGTCCCCATTTGCTGTATTCAGACAGCTAGAGCAGGTCTCGTACATGTGTTAACAGTATGTTAAGACTGACCTGTATTATCAATCAGCAAAGTCAGCTCCGAGGATATTATTTGTTATGCACGTCTGGAGAAAGAAATTAAGGATACCCTTGATTATTAGTTAACTAATCTGCACTTGCAATTCAGCTAAAAAAAATCCTTGGTATTCATCCTTTCTAGTAGAACAAAGTTACACATGAGCATTTATCTAACAGTCTGACTGACCTCAAATAAAAATCACATCACCTTCTATCTTTGATGAAAATAATGTTAGGTAGTCGTTCTATTTCATTCCAATAATGATCCTTGGTGCATTTTGACCTTGGTTTTATATTCATTGTCTCACATAATAGAGTTGATCAGTGTACCTGTTTTGAGATGAACATCTACCTTTTGCCCTAAAAATTCACTACCACAAAAGAAATTTCCTACATCGGGCTAGAAACCATTGCAATGGCCGAACTCATGTCCACTACTTAGCAAAGTCCCCTATAAATCGGTTTTTATAGTGGTGGGTTGGATGCTCGAGACTACTAATGATGGACTTATGGGTATTGGCTCTAGTTCGATATTATGAATGAAATTACTTTAAATAGTTAACTTTGAATTGCATAGCTTCAAGTGGCCGATATTTTGTGTTTTATTCGATCAAATGCCAACGGTTGCATGTGTCACCCTTATATTCTTCCATCCTTGTCCAATCAAGCATTATCATTTTTGTGATGCTCTCTCGGAACATTCCTCGGTGTCCTGCACTATACTAGGTCACTTATAGACCTATGGCTAGTTATGTGTTGTTGCTTTATTTTATAGTGAAAAATGAGGAGGATGCTCTATTATAACAATATATTACCTCTATACAAGTTACACATAAGCTAAAACTTATTTGTAAACCATCATCTTTAACATACAAAGAACATTAATTTCACTAAATAAAATTAAGAGAATTATATTAGAGTTAGAGTTGTTTGACCTAATTCATCAGACCATCATAGTGACAAATCTATTTGAGAACGATTTACACTACACAATACATAATATGGGACCACCAACTACAACCTATATATAAGATGATACATTATGAATGAATACAAGAAAATGTAATTTTTTAAAAACAATGTCATATATGTTTATACACATTTTACTATGTGACATACATGTTCACAATATGAGATGTGGCACAATGACGATGAACATGTATCTTTTTCTCAAAATTATGAATCACAAAAGAGAAATTTTTCGACTAAAATATGGCATTGTTTTTATTCCTTAAATACATACATCACTTAATACATGTCCCTTGGAACTATCATGACCATTGAGGTCACCCTAAGGTATGATGTTTTGGTGATGAATGCCGAACATAAAATATGACTAATGCCTACACGAGTTATGCGTGTAGGAAACCTTTTCTCCTCTATGATGATTATAGACGGTTGCCTTAGTGATGGATGACAATGGCCACAAACATGGAGGCTTGATGAGCTTGATGGAGTCCAAGAGTTGATGGAGATGGATCAAGGCTAAGGACATGCTATGGAGCAAGTGTTTGGAACACTTGTCTAGTTGTTAGGTCTTTGAGTCCATAGGAAAAACCGAACTATTAAGGGGGTCTAGGTCATGTCTTTTTAGGTCATGCTAGTCGGTGATGTGTGTGGATTCTTAGTAAAATCATAAGCACTAGGTGATAGTGGAGAAGCCAAGGATTTGTTCGAAGAAGCCGGGAGACAAAGTCAAGCAAGGACGATAAGTTTCAGCTTCTGGACAGAGAGATCGGACAGTCGGTCAAGGAGTGACTAGACTGTACGGTCATCCGAGGAGAAGGCAGATCAGACAGAAAACTTTGCGAGGAATCTGTTTATGCTAGAGACTATAGAGACCGGACGGTCCGGTCTACAGACCGGACAGTCCGGTCTGTGTGGATGAAGCGCAGAACAGAGAGGATGCATTTCGGGAGCTCTCTAGAATCGGCGAACCGGAAGAGACCGGATGGTCCGGTCAGTGCAGGAAATTAGCAGGGCAGAGAACCAATGGCTCTGGAGGATTCGTTTCTATGGAGACCGGATGGTCCGGTCTGGCAATGATCGGACAGTCTGATCAGTTGGCCCAGAAAGCTAATTTTGTGTAGCAATAGCTAGTTTGAGGTTGAAAGCCTATATAACTTCGTTGCTGGGATCTTGGAGACCTCTCTTGACCAGTGGAATACCATGAAGCATTTGGTAAGAGCCAAGTGGAAGAGAGAGGAGCACTAGGAGAGGATATTGGATATCTCAAGAGTACTAGAGAGAGTAATTTGAGCATCTATACACATCTAAGGCTAGGGTGTCCTTGAGGGTCTGATCTAGGTTGTTACTCTTGGTATATGGTGAGACCTAGACTGGTTAGATGTCGGTGATCGAGCCTATCATGATCGGTTGTGAAGGTCGTCACACGTTTGTACCCGGTTTGAGCTCGTCGGTGAAATGAGCATTGCTAGTGAGCATCCGTGTCGGCTTGAAGAGTTTGGCAAGTTCTTGAGGGAGGCGAGCTTGTGCCTTGGTGGCAGCGGTGACGCAACCGTATCTTCACTCCGAGAGTGATTGCGGGCTCGTGTGCAAGAACTCCACTTGGTGGCGGGAGGGACCGGTACTCCGGCGAGAGTGGTCCAACGAGGAGTAGGTGAAGGCACCATCCTTCCGAGACCTCGGGATCATTTCTTACTCTACTCCTTACTATGATGCTTTACTTTCTATATTTACATACCGTGCTATTCATGCTTGTGTGTTTGCCTTGCTCTAGTTGACTATGTTATAGACTTGCATGAATAGGTTTCTTAACTTGCTAGTAGTGCTTAGCTTTCATACATGATCACTATCATGTATAGGAGTTGCTTTGGCTTGATTAATCACCCTATGTGCTTACCTTGTGCTTGATTTAGTAGCCTTGCATTTGTAGGACTCTTTGCTAGCTAGTTGTGTGCATCCGCATATCTTTGATTACTAGCTTTTATTGGAGTTATATTGCCTTTGTATGATCCACTAGTGTGCTTAGATTGTTGTTCTTTTCATAGGTTCATTGTCTTGTTAGTGTGATCACCACCAGAATTATGTAAAAGTTGTTTTAAGTGGTCAATTTTAGGACTTGACGATTTTGGTACATATAGCGAGTTCCTGATTCACCTCCCCCCCTCTCGGTCACTCGGTTCTTTTAAATGTGTGGGTGCAAAATACCTGCAAAATTTCATTCGCATATGCCCCTACATCATGGCCACAACAAGCTCGATAGTGGTCATAAACTGCCAGAGCGTCACGGCGTGAAGTGGCTCCTAGCATAATGTTCTAGTGATCGGTATTGCACTTCTTGCTAAACTCGATGTTCAATATTTCATTTACTGTCTGTATCAGGTCCTAGAAGTATTGGATCTGAGGTCATGAGAGCTTAAAGGAGTGCTCTTTAGCCTTGGTTTAACAGGACTCAAGCTAGAGTCCTGCTCGTAGCTCGGGTTTACAACATTGACTAAAACTAGCCGGATAACCCAGAAACCAGTCCGGCTCGGATTCACTCTATGGTCTGTTTTTAGTGGGGTTTTTTGTATAAAAAACGAATCTAGTACTGTAGTAAACTGATTAATAGGTGGATATTCCCGGTTAACCTAATGGTTCTCGCCTGGTTTGAAAATTAGTCCTCAGCTGGTTTTGGGAACCCTGGTCGTAGTGTGGTTTAGAGTTAACGCCACATACCAACTATGTTAGGAAAAGGATTGCCACTTCATCAAAAAGAAGCTGCAATTTAAGATCTAAAGTTCTGAATTTTTTGACCTCTCTGAATAACTGTTAGCCTCTGTTTTCGGCCGAAACATATTCATATATATTACTCCAGAAGTTGATCGAGCTGATGCAAAATCATACACGCGTAATTGTAGTATGTGATTGTCGATGCGAAATCATACACGTATGACTTGAGAGATCTGCTTAACTCTAGTACACGATCATATGAAATAGAGCATGTCGGTAGATTTTCCCTACAAACCGATAAAGAAAGCAAACGGTCAAATTCCATCGGTCAACGGCCCCAGATAGGCTGATGCAAAGCCCATGATCACGAGATAGTGAAAATCAGCTGATGGTTAGTGTCTATAATAAAATGTAGGAATTCTAATCGGCTGATAGTATCGACAATCTTAAACAAACAAGAATGAATAGCGTAAACACGACATCGATAGACTTAGTGTTGATATGGGTGAAGTGGATAGATCTGATAGCTAGTATTACAAATATGCCTAATAACTCAAATCTAATATCATTTAATTAAAGGGTTCGATAGACAATATAAACCAAAATTGACTTGAAGCATAGATATATCGATCAAACCATGATAAGCTATCAGCTAAACGTCCCGAAAGAATTATATCGACTTAACTATAACTAAGCTAGCTCTAACTCTATCGACTCAATAAGAGATCAAAAATCGATGCAACCTTACTGGTCCAAGTAGATCAAACTTAATCAAGAAAGTACTTAAGACGAAGTTAATAGAGCAAGATTTAACCTAATCACGGATGAAATTGATATAGTGACTCGAATAACATATCTGAACCAAAATCCTGAAATCTATGATTCACTATAATAAATCGGTTTGAAACAAGACTGTATTGTAACAAAAAGTCGATAAAATAACTTGGATATAGATCTAATTATCGGATAACTAGCAATCACAGAGACTAAGATTAGAATATCAAATTAATGAGAAAGTACTAATCAGAGTCGATGAAATTATCGAAGTGACGAATCCAAATCTCTCGTCGAGATCGAAGCCGGTGTGCAAGAAGTCCTAACTCGAGTCGATCGAGTCCTATCAAAACAACTAGATTTATTCCTAAATAGAAAATCTATCTATAAGGAAACAAAATATGCTACCCTTTATAGGCCCACCTTCTAAGCTTCACCCCTTCGTCTTCTTGTCACGCAGCCGATTTTGACTCTGTGTTGCTGACGGTTGGGCCCTGTGAAATATAATTGCCAACACATGGCCTCCAAGTCCGGGATATGAATCTTCGTGTTCTGAATTTTATCCCCTCGTTTACCGCGTGCATTGTTGGTCGTATGTAGCACCCATTTATATACCGCAAGAGGACAGTTTATAATTATACCTTATTTTTGCTTAGAGTATTCCGAGGTTTAATTGAATCCACAGAGAGCAAACGGGAATTTTAGTATTTTTTTACAATCTTAAAGTATTAAATTGATGTTTGTGAAAAGCTAGAAACAAGATGATTATAAAGTTTAACAAGGTTGTAAAGAATTCTCTACTATGATTCATATAACTAGCATGCAACTCACACTATTGATTTATTTAATATGCGTAGTATTCTAGTACAAGATCCGCTCATTCTGATCCTATCACGACAGGAGCTAATCGTTCCCCACTGATTTCTTACACTAAGTGATTTATCATAACACAGCTAAACGTCTATAGCAATGCTAATAAATTCATATATGAGATTATGCACAATCACATACAACATAAGCACATCACATAGACTAGGCATATCAAATTAATATACATGTGTTGAGAGTTTATATAACTAGGTTTCATTCCCCATCGGGGAGAACATGAGGATTACTCACTCATCTAATTAAGATCCATGACATGGGATGTCTTGTTGTGCTCTCGCCACTTCATCCGCCGTGCAGCAGATAGGCACTAGCATGCACTTCTGCAGATTCGTGCATAACCCGGACGCCGATCCGAATACACTACAGTAAAAATGACCTGTAGCGGCGGAAGCCCAAATTACATAGCTGCGGACTAAAATAAAACTGTCGCTAAAGGCCTCAAACCATCTGTAGCAGCGGCCCACATTTCCTACCACCGCTATAGATGCTCCAAATCTCAGCCCAGCCCACGAAACGAAGTCCCATATAAACTAAAATCAAACCCTACTCCACCCCCAGTCAATTCCCACCCCAGCCGCACTCTCTCTTCTGTCTCACGAGCGTCTCCTCCTCTCCTCTCTTCTCTCTCTCTCTCTCTCTCTCTCTCTTCTGCAGCTACCATGAGGAGAACGCGGTCCTAACGAGGAGGCAGCGGCGAGCATGGTCCTGGCGAGGAGGAGGAGGCGAGCGCGGCCCGGCGACGGCACGACCTCGACGAGCGCGAGGCCCTCGGCAACGCGCGACACGGCGGCGGCAAGCCCAGGGCCTCGCGGCGACACGACCTCAACGAGCGTGAGGCCTGGGCGATGCGCGACACGGCGGCGGCGAGCCCGGGGGTCAGATCTGGCCGCCTCCTCTCCAGGCGGCGGCGGGTGGCGTATCACGGCTGGATCTAACCGCCTCCCCTCTCCAGGCTGTGGCGCGCGGCTTATGGCGGCCAGATCTGGCCGCCCCCCATTCCCAGGCGACGGCGCGGCCTATGGCGGTCGGATATGCCCCCCCCCTCTTCAGGCGGTGGCGCGTGGCCTATGGCGACCGGATCTGGCAGCCTCCTCTCTCCACACGACAGCGGTGAGCTCCTACCCTCTCTCCTCTCTGTGACCAGATCCGGCTCCATGGCGGCGTCGAGCGGCGGATCCGGTTGCCGCATCTCATCAGACGGCGGCGGATCTAAGAAGCGACAATCCTTTTTTTTTTAAATCCACGGTAGCGGAGGAATGTCACCTACCGCTACTATTTATTAGGTAGCAGCGGTTTGTTTCATTACAAGGAACTCCACCGCTATAACATGTTTTTTTAGTTGCGATTGTGTAGCGGCGGACTGGTCTGCCCGCCGCTACAGTAAAGTTTCAACTGCCGCTAAAGGCTTTTTTTGTTGTAGTGATAGGTTCAGAGTTGCCATTGTTATTGCAGGTCTTGCTCGTCTGGGAGATGAAGAGTATAGCGTCATCGGCGTATAAGGAACAATGGTGAAGTATGGCCCTTTGGCCCGACAGCTGTAAAAGCCCCTGCCATGCCGCATGGTTTAGCAGTCGGTGCAGTACGTCCATGATGAGCAGGAATAGCATAGGCGATAAGGGGTCGCCCTGTCTAAGACCACGTGCTAGATGAATTGGCTTGCCTGGTTCGCCGTTGATCAGGATTTGCGTGGATGTCGTTGAAAGGAGCAGAGCCAAGCAGCTTTGCCATTGCGGCCCAAAGCCCCCGTGTTCAAGGATTTGTAGTAAGAAAGGCCATAAAACTGTGTCAAAGGATTTTGCGATGTCGAGCTTCAGCAGAATTTTGTGAAACTTCTTTCAACGGCATCCGCGGGTGCAAAAACAAAATTAGATAAGGGAAACAAAATGAACCAAGAAAAGATAAACATGTATGTCGTTGAGCTACTGAATGAAGAACACAAAACCACAAGAGAGGATTTGATGAAATAAGATCAATTGACTAATTTTGTTTTGAGAACAAGTCAAGCCTATTTACAATTTTACAAGCCTCAGATAACAAATAAGGTAACAGCATACTGCAAACTAGAAAATGAACCTCACTCTTAGAAAATTATTACGCAGAGGGGTAGAGACATGTATTGGCATGTCAAAGCCTCAGAGAAGCGAAATAATCACACATCACAAACTTACAATCTAGGTGAGTGCCTCGACTTTTCCTTGGTCCACCACGAACCGCTTCCAGTACCAGTGGCGCGCCCATATGGCGCCCATGGACTCGAGCGGGATGCCCCTGGTCTCTGGCAGGAAGACGGCGATAAAGACGGTCATGACGGCGACCCAGGCGGCATAGTATGCGAAGGTGGCGTACTTGAAGGTGCAGAGCATGGCGAGGAACGACTGCGTCTGCACGAAGGTGAGGCAGAGGCCGATGGACACGTTCATGGCCTGCCCCGCCGACCGGATGTCCACGGGGAAGATCTCGCTCGGCACCACCCAGTACAGCGGCCCCCACGAGCACCCGAACCCGGCGGTGTGCAGGGCCGTGAACACCAGCGTGGCGACAGCGTACGGCCTCGGCATCCCGGCCTCACCGCTCTTGCCGATCTGCGCGCCCATGATCCAAGCAACCCCGACCTTCATCAAGAAACATACATCAGTGCCGTGACTCGTGAGAAAGAAAATCCATAAGAACATGTTGTCCCTCTGCCTCGAACATTACCTGGCAAATGATCATTATGATGCCGCCCACCATGAAGAGCACCTTACGGCCGTACCGGTCGATGACGAGTGTGGATAGCAGAAGCGACACCAGGTTGACCGCGCCGAGTATGACGGCGCCCATGAGCGCGGCGTTGCTGCCGAACCCGACGGTGCGGAACACGAGGGGCGCGAAGAAGGAGAGCACGATGACGCCCGTGAGCTGGAAGAACATGGGCACGGCCACGGCGAGCACCAGGTGCGGGCGGTACTCCCGCCGCGTGGCGATGCGGCGGAACGCGCCGTCCTCGCTCTGGAGCGCGACGTCCACGGCCCGGACGATGTCGTTGAGCTCGGCGTCCACGTCGGCGCCGGGCCCGCGGACCCGGCGGAGCGCGGCGTGGGCCCGGTCCACCTGCCCGCGCATGACCAGGCTGCTCGGGGTGTCGGTGAGGAAGAGCGCGCCGACGAAGATGAAGATGGCCGGCGCGCCCGCGAGGCCCAGCGAGAGGCGCCAGCCCCACGTGAGGCGCGCCGTGGCGTAGTTGGTGATGCCGGCGATGAGCACGCCTACCGCGAGGAAGAATTGGAAGCCCGCCGTGAGGGCGCCGCGCCATTGCGAAGGGGCCATCTCGGCGAGGAACAGGGGAGCCGCCTGCAGCCATGCCAAGCATGGGATCACTTCATTTGTTTGCTAGTACAGCGTTGCAGAGCGCGAAAACTACACGATGGTTTAATTTGGACCGCAATAATGCCGTTCGAAACAGGGCCTAGTAAGCCTTATCCGTGCTTTGGGCCGTTTCGTATCCTCTCTCCTCTTCACTTAATGGCCCGGAGTCCTCTCTTCCGGCCCGGAGAACTGGAACCCGCCGCGCCAGCGCGGCAAATGCCAAGCAGAAGCAAACCAACGCCATGGACCATGTGAAGGATTGGCAGCAAACAGCGCCAGCAGGCCCCGCGCTTTCGGATGCTTGTCGGAGCTGGGATGAGGATGAGGCCGCGGCATCAAGAATTTTTGGCTCGCCGGACACGACGAGGAAAGTGTGACCCTGCCCGTCCCTGGTGCCGCGGCATGGTATGGATCAGAAACGGTGTCTCTCTACAATGAACGGCTTATCTTCCTGGTTGGATTTACAGTCTTTCAAGGGGCACACATCTCAGCAGCCTTGAGTGCTCTACATAATCCGTGCTCCGAAGTCTCTGTCAGGTAACTAACTAACACACTAGCCGCTAGGTGATTTAGACGGTTAATTGCTATGTTTTAACTGACGTAAGGATGAGTAGCATTCAGTCCGATACCGGATAGCTAAGGTTCTGACTGTAGACTAGTAAGAAGTCAAAAAGGATTAAGACAGAAGAGAGGAGACAGGGACATTTGATCTGTCTCTTCCCGTGGATCAGTCAACCTCCACATGCCCTCACCAATTTGAAATACTTCCCCGTCGCAATTATTCAGCTACAACTTGCTTCTCTCTAATGGACCTTGTGGTTCACTTGCTCTTATTTAAGCCAGAAAGAATTGGCTATACCAGTGCCATCGGAGCATACGTTCACGATATTCTACGACCGACTCTTGATAAGGGAATTTGTGACTTCGCTGTCAGAGACGATGCTGACAAAAGGTCCGACGAGTACAGTGTGAAATGTCTGCGTTTGTGTCGTCAGTCGATGACTTTTTTCAGTCCTTTCGCAGTAGTACATACAATGCATGGTACAAGAGAGAACAAAAAGAAAAATGCGTTAGAGAGTCTCTGGTTCGTGGGAGACTAACCTGGTTGGTGAACCCGACGCCGAAGCCGAGCAGCATGCGCCCGAGGATGAGCATGGCGATGTTCACGGCCGCGCCGGTCAGGGCGCCGCCGGTGACGAAGAGGGCGCCGCCCATGAGCATGACGGCCTGCCGGCCCATCAACCTGTTCACGCGGCCAGCCACGAGCGACGCCACCAAGCCGGCGATGTACAGGGACGATGTGAAAGCAGTCAGCGCCTGGCTGTCGTACATACAGTACTCGTCCCCCTTCGCCTGCGACATCCGCTTCAGGACGCCCGGGAAGAAGCGCTTCAGGAACGGCTCCATTTGAGAGACGCCGCCTTCAATCAACAGGTCACGGCACTATGTTAGCTGGTTGAATCGTCTGTGCGAGTTTAGTTTTCAGCTCAAGAAACATGGCCTACTGGACGCATGGAGCTCTTAAAAGTTTCAGACCAAGCTTAGTTCTTTGTTTTGCACACAGGATTCGTAGAAATACAGATATCTGAAACTAATTGGAGCGTGCATCATGCTGGAGAGACTCTTCATCTTCAACATTAGAAACTAAGGAGAGCAGCTGCACCTGAGATGCCGATGTCGTAGCCGAAGATCAGGCCGCCCGAGGCTGCCACAAGGCAGGACATGAACACCGAGAGCGTCAGGCCT
Organism: Eleusine indica; assembly: GCA_030378355.1. NCBI lineage: Eukaryota > Viridiplantae > Streptophyta > Magnoliopsida > Poales > Poaceae > Eleusine > Eleusine indica. The sequence continues at coordinate 12,360,474 of CM059502.1, forward strand.
CCGCCGTAGTTCGCGGCGGGAACATCACTTGGAACAATCACGCCTCCGGCCATCTCTCCGTCTCACCAGTTCACCTGGATCCCCTCACTGAGAGAGCTCTGTTCAGTTCCTTCAAGGATGAAGATGTAGACGTATATAGAGCTCCTCTGCTTAATTCAAGGATGAAGATGGAGACACATGGAGTATATAGCTCACATTGTCATCATGCCAGTGGTTCACGTAATAAAAAAGTCGCACCAATGACAACTCTCATCTTCTTAGTGTGCCAGCCATAGTTTGATATTGACTTGCATTAATTTACAAATCTCGAACGAATAAACAAGTCAGCTAGAGATATTATTTGCTTGTGGAAACTGTGGTGTTGACCCATCCGCAGAACCCAAATAGTTGTAGCCCGGCATTGTTTTTTTTTAAGAAAACTACGGCACTCCTCTATGGGTAATACCTGAACATGCCCATGCTGATATGTGACCTATTCGATTGTTTTATGCAATATTCATATGTGGGTTAATTACAAAAACCACCCTATAAGTCACTTAGAGTTTGAGATTCCCACTCATAAATCATTTTGTTGTAAATTCACACCCAACCATTGAGTTTTGTTACAAAAAACATCTTAATTTGCACATATTTAATTTATTCAACATATTTTTATTTATTTGGAGTAGCCAATGGTGTTCTTATCAAAAATACAAAATTTTAAAAGTATAATTTTTATATATTTTTTAGAGAATATGTAGCAAAAATATCAATTAAAGTTTAAACAACATTCAACAATAAAGTTTAAAATTTAGATACATTCTTCATGAAAATAAGAGGAATTAAACACACTAAAAATCTCTAATAATGTTAAACTTATTTAGTTATTTAACTTAGCTTTATTTTAAATTTATATGAATGAAATCATATAAAATTAATTAAACATGTGTTAACTAGGATACTTTTTGTAACAAAATACATTAGATGGGTGGGGATTTATCACAAAAAAACTTATGGGTGAGAATCTCAAACTTTAAATGACTTATAGAGTGGTTTATACAATTATCCCTTCATATGTAGATGCACATGCAGCGCCCTATAAACTTAGGCACAGGGGAGCACCCCCTTGACCTTGAGAACACTAGCATTTATTCTTCAGCAAATAAGAAAAATGCCATGAAAAAGATCCAATTAACAGTTCAATTAGTTTAAAACCTGCCGTTAGCGCCCCCTTCAATCAGCTCCGCCACTGCTTAGGCATGATGCCAAATGAATTAACTCTCGAATGTTTTAGGGTTTTTATGAATAAATAAGCCACCATCCTAGTGAATTAGTCACTTGACCTCCTGGTTGCGAAGGAGTTGAGTGGTACTTCTATCAACAGTCTTCAGAAAATATCGATGTTCATTTTAAAAAAAATAATTGATGGCCCAATTAAATCTGTCTTGGATATTACGGCTTCGACAGAGTTTATTGGTGTCTCTCATCTGGTGTTGAAGTGGACATGACTTCGATTCGATTTCTACTTTTTGACAGCATTAGTCAAAGAAATGACGTTGAAGATGAATAAAAAGATTAGATGTTTTCTTTGTGTTTTATTCCTTTTTCAGAGTCTTAATATAAAGGTCGTGCATTTCTTCATATTTTTTAATGCATTCCTTTTCATTCGGGGGAAAAAAATACTAATGCTCCTTTAATCAACAAACAAGTCAACAAACCACTGTTGAAGCTATTGACGCGTCAACAAACCTGATTTAGCATGTATTTTGGGCGTGGACGAACCTCTTCCAGTACCAGTGGCACGCCCAAACAGTGCTCATGGACTCGAGAGGGACGCCCTTGGTCTCCGGCAGGAACAGCGCGATGAAGACGGTCATGACGGCAACCCACGCGGCGTAGAAGGCGAACGTGAAGTACTTGAAACGGCAGAGCATGGCGAGGAACGACTGCATCTGCACGAAACTGAGCCCGAGGCCGATGGACACGTTCATGGCCTGCCCCGCGGACCGAACTTCCACGGGAAAAATCTCGCTCTGCACCACCCAGCCTAGCGGCCCCCACGACCACCCGAACCCGGCGCTGTCCAGGCACGTGAACACCAGCTCGGCCACCGCGTGTACGACCTCGCCATCGCCGCCTCGCCGACTTGTGCGCCCATGATCCAGGCGATCGCGACCTTCACCACGAATCAAAACTTAAATATTGTTGGGAGAAAAATCAAGAAGGACGAGTTGAAATTGAATTGATCCGTGTGCGGTACTGGACGTACCAAGCAAATGATCATCTGGACGCCGCCCACCATGAACATGAAGAGCACCTTGCGTCGTCCGTACCGGTCGATGACGACGGTGGAGAGCAGGAGGGACCCCCAGCTTGACCGCGCCGAGCACGACGGCGCCCATGAGCGCGGCGTTGCTGCCGAACCCGACGGTGCGGAACACCAGCGGGCAGATACCAAATGTTAGCACCCTGATAACCCTTCTCTCTCTATTCACTCCAGAATTCAGTTACAAGTAGCAGGGAGAGGGAGTTCGGAGAGATTGGTGAGGAGTTTAGAAGAACAGAGAATGTCTTGGGAAAGAAGAAGTAAATGTTACAATAATACTAGCAAAATACTCGTGCGTTGCTACAAACTTAAAAAAAGTTATAACATACTATAGACACACATATTTTTGTTAGCTACAATATATATAAAAGTAGCAATAATAAGTCAAAAATTATGATCAGCAATCAATGTCCTATCAACCAATCATCTTTATTGAGATGCAATTTGCGAGGATTTATATAAATTGTATTTAAAGTTGTACATGATATGGCAATATATTTGAGGCGTTGATGTCTCTTCAATCCAGAGCAAACAAAATACCCTGATGGCTGCTATGATGATACTGAGTTGTGCTTTCTACTATATTCATCTGATTTCCATGGGCCTGTGCATAGCAGCCAACATTTGCATGCACGAGGAGGCCTTCATCTCCCAATGGGCATGCATTTGATGACCATGCATTTGCTACCTCTGCCACCGTCATAGTGATCAGGACATCACAACATTATATATAAATAAACATACATAAGAAATGGTTATCATTATGCTCTGCCTGCTCCCGCCACTCAAGCTCCCCATCAGAGGTGGCTGGGCATTGTTTAAAATTACAGAAAAAAACAATCTAGTCTGCAAGCCTTTTCGTTGAGAACTGAACTACGATAAAAGTTTTTTAAGATTAACGAAAGTGCAGTTCCATTTTTTCCTCAGAATTGGACTATAAATGTTCTTTTTTTGTTTTTAATCAGACCTAGATGAACACCTCCACCATGTTGTAATACAACATATAAAATTATAACAGATCTACTGACCGATAACCACAAACCATACTGCCAAACTTTTAATGACGATAAAAACACTGATTGCCATCTAGATTAGGTAAGTACATTGACTTCTTAAAGAATCAAACTACGGCGTGGTCATCAAATGCATGCTAATTTCCTGACGGACCAATCCTTTTAGTAATATCAGCAATGCTTTCAGCCTAATCCTCCTCATTCAAACAAAGATTGGAAGATCTCTTCAGGTTCATAAAGATATGAGAAGAACACAAGGGCATTGCATAGTTATGATCTTCATATATTCAGTGTTTGACTTGCCAATATGTGAATGATGTTTGGCATAACATGGAACCCCGATAGTGGCATATCAATCTAATTTTCCAGAATTCATGTGCACTGTAAATTAGGACCACTTGGCACTCACCGATTGGTCCTAGAATAAACAAAATTGAGGATACGACAATGACAAAGTACCGAATAAAATTACCATTGGATTCTTGTATGTATGGTGCCTCCAGCAAGCAGCAAGTAAACCTCATAGTTTGATTTCTGTAAAAGTGAAAACAAAAATAAATAAGAACACTATTAGGATGAATCTGAAGCTGAACTATAAAATTAGATGAGTACATTATTTAAAAAATGGAAGTTAACTACCTTACATAAGCTTTTGGCATGACAAATATATTCTGCAAAATTAGCTATCTGTTGAACGTGATAAGGAGGTCACCACCGCCAGTTGCACATTCTCTCCAACACGATGCGATGACACCAACGGCAAGATACAGATTACAGATCGGTCTCATCTCATAACACCTATTCCTTTACTTTTCAACACATAACGATCAAGATCAACCAAATACATATATTGGAAGAAGAGATGTTGGGAAATAGGATCGGTGTATCTCTACATCGAGATCCAGAAACCATCGATCCCAGCAAACCTGCAGCTGTTGGTCTCCTTGCCATGACGAAACGGGATGCCTTCTCGACGGGGGTGGGAGAACGATAAGGTCCAGGCGCACCCCAACCGACATCGGCAAATTGCGACAGAGGAGAGAGGGCTGGCTTGTGGAACTGCATCCGGTATTGAGTTCAAAGAAACCGTCATCAGCGGAGGTGAGCCACCACTACCGTCGTCTTCCAGGTCGCACAGGGTCCTTGAAAGTCAATGCTTGATCATTAGCTGCGATGGTGGCGGCGAAACGGGAGAGGCGGGGAGGAGCAACACGCTGGTAGGTTTCCTACATGGCAGATTGGAATTTGGACAAACATAGGCGGAGGATCGGAGGACTGTTGTTTTGTTGGGAAAATAACTACAAAAACTACCGAAACAATTCTCACCATCACGGAAACCAACGAAAAAAAGTAAAAGACCACACCTAATAATTTAATAAGTAGTAGAGATAAAAAAAAGTGGACACCAACGAAAATAAAAAAGTGAAAGACCGCACCTGTTTTATTAAGAGTAGAGATTGTCTAATTTCTTGTTGTCTCCATTCTGAACTCAAAATTTTTTATTAATAACACATTTTTAAAATTATTTAATATTATTAACAGCCCAATTTAAAATTTTATAAAAATAACAGCACAGTCGCCCGATGAATGGCGACTGGACCCATCAGCAACAAAAATCGCCCACCCATTCAGCAATAAGGTTTATGGGACTTTCATTTTTTTTTCTGCCTTAACACTTAAGCCTCCTAAAGTGTGAATTAAAAATACTTTTAAGTTCTAAAATTTTTTAAAACTTTTTATGCATATAGAGTAAACATTTATGCACCCATTTGATCTTTGAAAAGTTGCAAAAGTTTTAGTAATTTTAAAATAAAAATTCATAAATTAGGCTACTTGTTAAAAACTAATTGAATTTTTTTACCATCTTATGCTTCTCTAAAAATTAAAAACAAATCATATAAATTCATTGTGTCATGAGAACTATCAAAATATATTTTTATTTAGGTTAATTTAGTTACAAAACTAATAAGTTCCTTGACTTCAATTCAAATTTGAATTCAAAGTATAAATGATCATATTTTAAACTATAATTCTTCCTAAGACACAATTTGTATAACATATTTTCTAAACCCTTGAACAAATGATGTTAGAAGAAGTAATCATTAAGACTAGAGTTATTTGTGCTTTAAATTCAAATCAAATTTGAATTAATTTGAAACCACTCAAAACTTTTGAATTCAACATAACCCTAATAAAAATATATTTTGATAGCGCTCATGACGCAATGAATTTATATGATTTGTTTTTATTTTTTAGAGAATGTTAAGATGGTAGAAAAATTCAATTAGTTCTTAACAAGTAGCCTAATTTATGAATTTTTATTTTAAAATTCCTGAAACTTTTGAAACTTTTCTAAGTTCAAATAGATGCATAAATGTTTACTCTATATGCATAAAAAAATTTAGAAGTTTTTGGAAGTTAAATATGTTTTTAATTGATACTTTAGGAGGCTTAAGTGTTAAGTGAGAGAAAAAATAAAAAGGTTAGAGCCCATCGCCCATTGGATGGCCGATTTTTGTGGGGCCCAGTCGCCTAGTAATATTAAATAATTTTATTTTAAAAATTAATTATTAATTAAAAAAATCTCCTGAACTCGGTGTGCCCTTCGCTTGGGCTGACGACGCCTTGGTCGAAGAAGCGACCCACTCCGGTCCAGCCAGACGCACGTTAGCTTTTCTTGAGCGGGAACCTCTTCTCGGCTTCCCGCCTTCTTCGTCAGTATCAGCAGCGCTAACAGGCGGCGGCGGTCATGGCGGAGCCGGCGAAGAAGAGGGCATTACCCGTGAGCATGACGGCCTGCCGGCCCATCGCCCTGTCACACGCTTGACCACCAGCGACGCCACAAGCCCGGCCACGTACAGCGACGACGTGAACGCCGTCAGGGTCTGGCTGTCGGCCTGTCGTAGACGAAGTACTCGTTCCCCTTCGCCGCCGCCATCCGCTCCAGGATGTGCGAGAAGAAGCGCTTCAGGAACGGCTCCATTTCGGAGACGCCACCTTGAATCAACAGTTCAGTTCACATTTTTAGTTCCTATAAACGATTATGTACGAGCTTTCGGCACAAGAACACAGGGCGTACTGAAACGCGTGGAGTGCTTGTGCTTCGGAGTTCAGATCAATCAATCTATCATAGAATGAATTATTTCTGTTTGAATAACGGATCCGAAGATGGACAGGCAATTTTCTGATAAGAAATGAAGAAATGAAGTCAATAGCTAGCTGATCCATAAGACTACTACCGGCGCAGCGGACTAAAGTTGGAGCATGCATCATGCATTACATGATCTTCTAGCACGTGAACTTAAGGGTTGTAGTTGGCTAGTTGCACCTGAGATGCCGATGTCGTAACCGAAGATAAGCCCGAGGCAGCCACAAGGCAGGACATGAACGCCGAGAGCGTCAGGCCTCCACCGTAACCTCTGGCGGGGAATCGGAACAATGACACCTCCGCGCATCTCTCTGTCCCTACCCATGAAAAAAATCTCCGGCTAAGTGTTTTAGCTGTCAGCTTATCAAACTAAGTGCAGCTATAGCTGGCTATAGCGACAGCTAAGATATTTAGTGATTTTGTAAAAAAAAAATACTAAAATCATTGCTTAACAAAGAACTTGATCAACTTAACTAAGAAAAAATTAGTTCATTATCATTCTGAACTTGAAATAAATAGTTTCTAATAGCCAATAAAAAATAGAAATATGTTCATTACAAGAACATGACTATTACCTAATACAACAAAGTGCATTTGACTCATTTAGTGAGGTGTGCATCTATTTAACGGCTAAATTACAACACATTTAGCAGATAAAGCGACATTTAATCAGCTATTAGCGGCTCATAATGCTTAGCGACAAAAGTGAATTAGCTTAGTGGTGCCTCCTTCCAGCAGCTATATCAATTGCCTTTTGCTCTGGTTCAAGCCAGGATGTAGAGGAGACATATATAGAGTTCGACTTTGCGTGTGGTAGTCGTTTCGACTCGAACCGGTTCCAGTGGTTTGGATCTTGTTTTCAGTGTAGGGCTTTGGTTGGGCAAGAATGGGATAGCTCTGACAAGTAGGGTTGATTCAGCTTGGGTACCTGTTGAAAACAGTTTTGATCGGTTTTATGTGTGCTTCAATGGTTCGTTTTCAAATGGTTTCAAGATTTCAGCCAACACATGCCGTTACCTGTCAGCCTTGCTGGATGAACAAACCGTTTACAGTACCAGATCTGCACCTTGACCAATCCCATGAGCGAGAGCGAGAGAACCGGAGCCGCCACAAGGCACTGAATCTGCGGCAGCCTCGGTGCATCTTTTTTGTCGTGAATCAAGAGACTCCTTTTGGGGGAGAGTAACGCAGAAATAGCAGCAGGCCGAAGGTGGTCATTTCCTGGCGTGTACGATCGATTTGCATTCATTCACTCCGTTAAACTTTGTGGACAATATGTTAAACTTTAGGGATGGACTAGAGTAGATCGAGTGGGTAGATGGCCTGTAAAACGGTGTACCTTTCCTGTTGTTGCCGATGCCAGTCATGGCTCCGACGGCTCTGGACGGCGGCGGTGATGGTGACGGGCAGAGGTCGCCGGTGAAGGGCTGCGGTGCTTCCCGTCGCTGGCAGCTCTCTCCATGAGATCGGTCTAGGTTTCGGAGGTAGGGAAACAGTGCTAGAGACGAACCTTGCGTTGTGTGTCACTGTGGTCCCCACCTCCCATTTATAGGGCTGCGCGACAGGGCCCACCAGCCTTGTCTCGGACTGGACGCCCCCGATCAGAGCACATCATGACTCTTTTGCAACACTAAAGTTCCGAATTCTATTACCCATGACTAGAAGAACAGGCATATGTTTTCTTGTATGCATACTTTAGATACTTTCTCAGCATACCTATGCAATATTTCTAATACCTCTTCTCTTTATCTCGGTGAATCTCGTCTGTTATAACAACAGACATTGTACCAAGAATATTATTTTGAACTTTAAGGACAAAAACTTCATCATCTGCATTAGATTGACATCACCACTAACAAGTAGAACGTCATCCACATATGATTAGGAAATAAATTTCTCATTTTATATCTTTTGCATAAATGCAATTGTCCTCTTACCCTTTAAGAAAACCCAAAATTCTTATTAATCTAGCAACCTTTAAACATCTCATTTTAGAAAATTATCTTCAATCCATAAATGGATTTTCTGCCAACGATGTCGAAAGTTCCTTTTCTTTTCATAGCAACACTTTTGGTTGTGCCAAGTAAATACATTTTCCTTGGTTCCTCACTAAGGAGGATCGACTTTGCTTTCATCTAATACAGCTCAGGTCATGAAGTGTCGCTAATGTCATTATAACTCTGAAGAAATTATTACACGAGACACTAGAAAATGTCTCATAATAATATTCTCTTCTCTTTGTGTAAAGTCGTTTGTCATATATCTTCTATAGAGTCATATTTAATCTTATAGACCCACAACGGCCTACTATTTTGACTCTATTATGATCTGTGTTTCCTTTGGAGTCACATTTATTATTATAGACCCATAACGGCCTACTGTATTGACTCTATTAGAAATCCCGAACAACGTTAAGATTAATCAATTACATTTTATCTTTGTCATTTGAATAATTGAATGCTCATCATGGCATTATCAATTTAGATGGGATCACCCTTCATGGTAATCAGAATAAACTCATTTTAATTACTTTGACCCTTAGGGTCCTCTGCTATTGGCACTTCTTTCATATGTGGCTCTCTTTTATTGACTAGAGGTAAAATTTGTTGTTCTTAAAACATTAAAGTGGATACAGAGTCCTACTTATCTACAAGTCTTACTCTCTCATATTACTGTCTTCTTCAAAGATGACGTATCTTTGAATTCTTTAAACTATACAGGTTTACTCTGTTATAATGTTTCTTCTTTATGGCACTTTAAGCACCGTCTTAGTATTTCTTCATCAAAAACCAGGAATACATCTATTTCTTTCCTTTGAGTTATCATTAATATGACCGTCGTACTCCCCTAGACGATCACATTCTTTGTTAATATATCACTTAAGATGCATTATTTGCATCACATTATTTGAAATGTAGGGGAGTTTCTTCATTCTTAATTTATCTCATGTTCTTTCTCCCGCTCAAAATGTGGCATGAATTTTGAAAATTATTTGAAACTCTTGTAAATTGAGGAAACTTAGATTATCTACTTTATTCACTTGATTACATCATGAGAAAGAAGTTATCTGTTAACTCTTATGGGAGTATTTTTTTCCTCGTTTCATCTTAAAGACTCAGTTGAGTTCTTTATCACTAATACTTTTGCAATTCCATACTTGCATATCATTTTTATTTATTGGTTTGTCTGTAACTTTATTCTCTTTAGACTCATTTAGTGATTAAAGACTGACATATAAAGTGCATGGTCGATACTTGAAAAGCATAAGAGCTACTCGATACATTTCTCTGAGAGTGAGATTCAATAAAAGTACATGAGTCAACATATCTTTCTCTCGCCAAGCAAGATAAATCTTTTCTCAAACTTCTCCCGTCATGAGATTTTCTTGACATAAATATTATACCAACATACCCCGTCATGCGGGTATTTTTCCAGACTTTGCCTGTCATACGGGTATAATCATAATTATCTCTTTCCTGTCATGCTGATAATTCCCTCGAAGGGGCATGAATGTTTGTATTGGCTCATATTCAATCATCAAATTCAGAAATAAATCCAAATATTCTGTGACACATATATGCTTAATCCAATGTTGATTAAATTAAACATGTAGATGTCTTATCGTATCATAATCATTAAAATGAATAATAAAATCTTGTTCATAGAGTGAGAAACCATGTAGATATATGCCATGGTTTGCAATATATGATGAGTAATTGACATTGATTGAGTTTGGTGTTTGAGTTGAAATGCGGGAATCTGGGGATTGCATGAGTTTGTGCATGTCATGGTTTTGACTAACCGGAGTTGGTGAGGATGTTGGAGAGTTTGCAGAAGATGGAAAATGTGTTTGTTTGTCTCATGATGTGTAGGTCACTCAAGTCAACTTGGTGGTCAACGGCGAGAGGATCGGGCACAAGTAGGAGACTTGGGGCCGAAAGATCGGGAGGCCGGGTGAAGTAAAGGGTGATCCATACCGTACACGTGAAGAGGCAAGCACCTAGGACATGGTATGCTAGGCTTAAGACCTTCCTGCTACACCGCGGGTATGTCATGGGGTGTGTTGACAAAATCTTGTTCACTCTAAAGTATGGCAATGACTTTCTAATGGTTCAGATATACGTGGATGATATCATCTTTGGAGGTTCCTCTCATGCTCTTGTGTCTAGATTTTAGGAAGCTATGGAACGTGAATTTCAGATATCAATGATGGGCGAGCTCACCTTCTTTCTTGGACTTTAAATCAAGGAATGCAAGCAAGGCACCTTCATACATCGAGTCAAGTACACGAAGGATCTCCTGAAGAAGTTTGACATGGTCAATGTGAAGCCGTTGTCAATACCAATGTCCACAACCATAGCACCTGACCCTGACGAAGACTGTGAAGCGGTGGACCAAAGAGAGTACAGGAGCATGATTGTCTGCCTCTTGTACTTGACGGCGACAAGACCCGACATACACTTTGCGATGTGTCTTTGTGCTCGCATTCAAGCTTTCCCAAGGGTGACTCATCGTAAGGCTGTCAAGCGCATCTCCAGGTATCTCAAATACACCCTTGAGTTCGGTTTTTGGTACTCTGCATCTTCATCTCTTGATCTCATTGGGTATTCGATGCGGACTTTGCTGGGTGTAGAATTGATAGGAAGAGCACTTCTGGTACTTGCTATTTCTTGGGTACTACTTTGATCTATTGGTCTTCTCATAAGCAGTCAAGTGTAGCCCAATCCACCACAGAGGCTGAGTATGTCGCTGCTGCTAGCTACTGCTCACAAATCCTATGGATAGTATCCACCATGAGAGACTATGGGTTAACTTTAAGGGTGTTCCACTCAAGTGTGATAACTCCAGTGCCATATGCTTAGCCAAAAACCCAGTCCAACATGGTAAGGTCAAACACATAAATGTGAGATTCCACTTTCTGAGAGATAATGTTGAGAAGGAAGATGTTGAGCTCAAATACATCAACACTAAAAACTAATTGGTTGATATCCTTACCAAACCCCTAGATGCTTCATGATTCGCTTTTCTTCGGGGGGGAGCTTGGTGTTTGCCATCCTTATGGCATCGTTTGAGGGGGAGTTGGTGTTCTCTTGTATATATGTATCTTACCTGTTCGCATTACATCTGATATGTAATATATGCATTGGTAGATGAGCTTTGATTCTTATGCTTTCTTGCATTTCTGTTTGCTATGATTGAGCTTGAGCTAAGTTGTGTGGATGTGATAGTAATCTCTCATGCTTAGATTTTCTAGATGGCTTGTTATAAACTCTTTTAAGCAACTTGCTAATCTTAAAGGCAAACTTAGCTTCTTGTGAACCTTATGAACTAATCTTGCTAAGACTTGGTCAACATGTGTATAATTGCTTTTATCCCTGTCAAGACTTGTGTTGAGGCTAGTCTAGAGGATATCTTGCCTTTGGCACCTTGTATTTGCGAAATATGGCTTTGCAAATGTTTAGCTCATGATGGAATATTGTGGGAACATTATTTCCTTTTGCCGCAAATGCATGCTCATCCTTATGCTTTTAATTAGTAAAATAAATTGATTGTGCTTTGAAGCCTCGGGGTGTTGGCCGTACCGATCGTGCGACCCTCCGCATGGATTAGAAGTGACATAAAAATGCTAAATCCAAACATTGTACTTTGAAGCCTCGGGGTGTTTGCCGTACCCAGTCATGCGATCCTCCGCATGGATTAAAAGATACATGAGGATCACATAAGATTAATGTTTTTCTCTTTTCTTATGAGTCTCTATTACATATGTGAGCGTTTGTAGAGCTTATTTTCTACGAATGCTTGTTGCCTTGGTTGAGATTGAGATTGGCTAGTTTCTTTTGATTAACTTGATACTTGTTTTGCCTTGGATGGGAGTACTTATACATGTTGTCAGCTTTTCTCATGATGGGCAAATTTGATTCTATCTAAGCTAGTCAATCTTTTTGCTTAGCTTATATAGCACTTGGTGTTTATGCCTTGCTATCTGTTTTTGGTCTTTGTATGATGGTGAGCTATTTCTTTTACACTTTATGGCTTTATGGTTTTTATTAGCAAAGTTAAATGCTTGTTTGCATAATTGTTAAATCTCCTTAGGTTTGCATTTTTTATGCATTGCATGTTTGCTTGTTCTTTTGCCTCTTTGATGAGTTCATTGCCAAAGGGGGAGAAAATGCTGGGTCATGCACTAATAATACTAAGAAACTTAAAATGATCCATTTTGCATTACATGAGACCTACCACAAGTTGAAGGGGAGCATATCATGTCCTTGAGCGTTTTTCATGCGCTTTTCATAATCTTTGCGTTCTCGAGTGGTTTTCTTTGTCAACTATTGGTTTTGTGATCCCGCTTATGCTAGATGGCTACTTTTCACCTTTTCTTTGGGTTTTAGCCATTTAGATGTGTTTATTCGATTTCGCATTTCAATCTCTAATCTTTGTGCATTTGGTGTTGTCAGTGTACTCATCAAGGGGGAAATTGAGAAACTATGTAGATATGTGTCATGGTTTGCAATACGTGATAAGTAATTGACATTGATTGAGTTTGGTGTTTGAGTTGAAATGTGAGAATCTGGGGATTACATGAGTTTGTGCATGTCATGGTTTTGACTAACCGGAGTTGGTGAGGATGTTAGAGAGTTTGCTGGAGATGGAAAATGTGTTTGCTTGTCTTATGATGTGTAGGCCACCAGAATCAACTTGACGGTCAACGGCGAGAGCATCGGGCACAAGTAGGAGCCTTGGGGCCGGACAATTGGGAGGCCGGGTGAAGTCAAGGGTGATCCATACCGTACACGTGGAGAGGTAAGAAGCACGGACGGTTTCACGGTTGAGCCTCAAAACCGTGGGTGGTGATCAAGACGGCGGGATTGACCAAGTCAAAGGTGATGGGGTATCGGTGCAAGTAGAGGCATCAAGATCAAGAAATCACGCTTTAAGAAGCATGCAAGGCGGTTTCCCGGTTTGGGCCTCAAAACCGGTGGCGGCGATTGGAGGTGCACGTGGCATCATCGCGGAGCTTGCGTCGAGGCAAAGCAGAGTCGTAAAGGGTTCTATGGTATTCGGGCGACGAGAAAAAAGATGGACAGTTATGCCCCTGGTGGTAGATGGCAGTGTATTGTAGGTGAGGGGTAGGATTATCTTTAGCACAACCCCTAGGCCTATATAAGGAGAGGTAGGGCTGGTGGAAGAGGTGTCTCTCTTTCCCATAGCCTTGCCTTAGGTCTTCATTTAAAGTGCTAGGAGAGGTCTTCATGTAATAGACTAGAGGAGAGGGTGTGTGAGTGACATCTCTTTCTCTTCTAAATAGTGGAAGGAAGAGGGTGACTTCCTATTCTTGTATCCATGGATCTTATAAGCATCTTCCTATGATATGAGAGTTATTTTCGTGCTCAAGATCTCCCTCTCTCCCTAAATCCCGAATTTCTCTTTTTCTCTATTTTCGGAGCTATTTTTATGGGAATTTTTGATCTCATTTTTTAGTGAGTTTTTGGTACGGAATTCTTAGGGATCTCAGTGCTATGATGATCTAGAACAATCCTACATGGATCCTTGACCGAATCAAGAGCTCTAGCACCTTCAATTTGAAGGATTTCTCAACTTTCCCTTTTTGGTGTTCTTGGCACAAGATTTGAAATTCATGATGATTCCTTGAGCCAATTGAGTGGATCTTCTAGGATTAGGGTCGCGATGTGTTGAAGATTATCTGATCCAAAAAATCACATCATTTGGAGTTCATTTGATTAGGTTTTGATCAAGTTTTTGCCTAATACCAAGCACAATTTCTGGTTTTGTCGGGGTCGATCGGCACTGCCGACGACTAGGACCGGCACTGCCCGTGGGTTTGAACTCGGATCGGTACTGCCGACGCTATGACTGGCACTGCCGGTGGCTTAAGTCTGAACCCCGCACCAGCACTGCCGATGCGCTCCGACCGTTTCTTTCTAGAGTTTTGAGAACCCCGCACCGGCACTGTTGATGGGTGTGACCGGCACAGCCGATGGTTGTCCAGACTTGATCTGCTTTGGTGCATTTCTTTAAAAGTTCTGAGTCTTAGTAGTTCTTCTTTGTTTCCGTTGTGTTCCGCTACTATGGTTGATCACTCCTAGGGTTAGCATATCACAAGTTGGTGTGTGTGGCCTTGATAATCGGTTTAGATGTTGGCTTGGGTTGTATAGGCCAAGTTCTTGTGGAGAAGTTTAATTAGCTCCCATTCACCCCCCCCCCCCTCACCCCCCTTTGGTCGCCTGCTCGATCATTCAATTGGTATCAGAGCCAGTTTGATCACTAATTGACCTTCACCAGCTTTGTGATCCGAAGGCGACATGGAGAAGTGTGCGGTCAAGCTTTGGATGTTTGATGGAGAGGACTTTCCCTACTGGAAGTCAAGGACTAAGGCTTAATATTGCATCTACAGGTGAGTTAACCAGGTATGAAAACAACTTCAAAGCTATCAATATCCTGCTTTCTGCTCTAAGTAGGAATGAACATGACCGTGTTGCTCATCTTGATACTGCACATGCCATTTGGGCAAGGCTTTGCACGTACCATAAGGGTACCAATTAAGTCAAGTCTATGCATAAGGATTCTTACAATAGACAGTACCAAACCTTTGCACAAAAACCTGACGAGTCACTAGATGACACTTTTCGTAGGTTTGAGGCCATTGTGTGCAACTTGTGGGCTTGTGGTAACCTTGTGTACAGTGATAATGATAGAGCTAAGCAATTATTGTATTCTCTTGATGAAAATGATTAGAGATTAAGATTGCTGCACTAGAAGAAACTACTGATTTCAATACCCTGGACTGTGAGCAGTTATATAACAAGCTAAAATCTCATGAACTGTCTAGGAAGTCTCGTCCTAATCTTGCTAATCCTGCTTCTAGCATGGCTTTGCTTTCTAGATCTCAAAAGGATACTCACAGTGGTGCTTCTTATGGAACTAACCCCTCACTTGACAAGTCTTCTTTAGAGTTTGCCCTTTCTTCTCTTGTTGCAGCTTCCGATGAACAGATGGAGTGCATTCCTGACAATGAGCTGTCCTTGCTCACAAGGAAGTTCAGAAAGTTCTACAACAACCGCAAGGAGAGAAGAGGAGGTGGTTCAAGAACCTGCTTCGAGTGTGGTGACCCGGGACACTTCATTGTTGACTGCCCCAAGAAGAAGAAGAAGGTCGGGTACCACGACAACAACACTGAAGATTTTAAGCAGAAGAAGAACCGCTTCTACAAGAAAGGCAAGAACTCCAAGAAGTTCGCCAAGGCCATTGCACGCGCCTGCGTTGCCGCTTTGAGTGACGTCGACCTCACATCAAGCAAAGGCCTTACAAGCTCGGAGGAGGAGGTCGAGAAGCCACGAGTCAATAGGAAGGACAACTTCACTGGGCTTTGCTTCATGGCAAAGAACGATCACGACACCGACTCTGGCTCCGACTCCGACACAAGCGAGGTATCTCCTACTCTTGATGAGCTCTCTTATGAACTTGATCATTTGCGTGATATTTTGCTCATGCAAGATGATAAGCTTCGCAGCGCTGTTCATAAGAATAGAGAGTTTAAGTCTAAGTTAGAGAGTACTGAGTATGAGATCACTTCGCTTAGGTCCAATCTTGCTAAAAATGCTGTTGTTGAGTGTGGGTCTTGTCAAGTTGTGATGAATGATCTTAGTCAGAGGGAAAGTGTGCATGCTCAAGTTGTCAGTCAGTTTGAGAGTGCCCTTAAAGAGCTTGATGAATTTAAAGCTAGACCAACTCTTTTGGGTGCATGTCAGAAGTGTCTCAAGCTCACTAATGAGTTGGAAGCTCAAACCCTCAAAATCAAAGAGCTTGAGTCCAAGCTACTAGATGAGACTCGCTCGAAAGTTCTTCAACCATCATGTGTAGTGTGTGGCTCTCTTAAGGATAAACATGCAATCACTAGAGAGGAAAACAAGGTCCTAACTCAACAAAATGACTATCTCATCTCTCGTCTCCAAAGAACCCTAGTGAGCGAAGAAAAGAGTGAGAGTAATTTGTCAAGAGTTAAGGAGAGTGCTAATAGGTCAACCTACAACTTGGGGTTGGGATATAAGAGGTGTGACAAAGAGAGTGCTAATGTGGGTAAGTTTGCACCACGCTCTAGCTACAAGGATGAGGAACAGTCCATCAAGCCCACTAACACATGCTATCCACCAAATCCAAATCCTTCATTCAACCCTAAGCAAGCTGAGAAACCAAAACCCAAACCTCGTGTGGAAGCTAAGCCTAAACGTGAGAGTGTCTACATTTGTATGTTCTGTGATCGTAAGGATCACTTGGATGAGTATTGTTATAGGCGTAAGAGGATTGAGAGGATGCAAGCTGAATTAACTAGAAATGTGCATCATGACAATTTTGTTGATTTTTAGCCTCGCTCTTTTTCTCATGCCTATCATGGACAGGATCATTCCTCATATGGCTTTGATTCACGAAATAGAGGCTTTACGCAGCAGCGCATTAGCGCCCCACGTTATTCCCATCGTGGTGAGCGTCGCTCGCGTGGATTTGGCTTTCACACAGATGATTTTTATCCTCACAACCACAGGTTTGAGTCGAGACGCTTTGACACGCCACGCTTTCCCCATCGTGGTTCTCGTCCTATGCGTTCGAGTGGTAATGTGCAAAGAACTGTGATAACCACTGCAGGTCGTGTGGTTCAGTGCTAGCTTTCCAAGAGTTTTCTTTCAAACCTTAGCACTGAGTCATCGATCTTTCCTTCTCGTTATTTGTAGGCAGCAGGTGGAGGCTTGGAGAACAAATGGTTGATGGACTCCGGGTGTTCGCGTCACATGACCGGAGATGCAAAGTGGTTCTCTAGCCTCACTCCCTTGAAGCGCTGGGCGTATGTGACCTTTGGAGATGACAAAAGAGGGAGAGTGAAGGCAACGGGCGCGGTAAAGGTAAATGAAAAATTCACTCTCAAGGATGTTGGTTTGGTTGAGCATCTCAAGTACAATCTCCTCTCTGTCTCTCAGTTGCTTGATGTTGGTTTGGAAGTGCGCTTTAAGAAAAATGCTTCTTGTGTTCTTGATTCGAATGGCTCTTTGATTTATGGGATTTCTAGCATTGGGAAAGTTTTTCAGGCTGATTTTGCTGTCTCTCCTGGTTCTCACAAGTGCTTGTTTCCTCAATCTTCTTCTGAGCTCTGGAAATGGCATAGGAGACTAGGTCACATGACCTTTGACTTGCTTTGTCGCTTGAGTGGCCTAGGGTAGATCCGAGGATTGCCTAAGCTCAAATTTGATAAGTATTTGGTTTGTGCTCCTTATCATCATGGGAAAAAGATTGCCGCTTCTCATCCACCAATTAATTTGGTGATGACTGAACGCCCTGGAGAGTTGCTTCACATGCACACTGTTGGTCCTTCTCGGGTTCGTTCGGCGGGTGGGAAGTGGTATGTTCTTGTAATTGTTGACGACTACTCTCGCTACTCTTGGGTTTAATTTCTTGAGAGCAACGATAAAGTGTTTCATCACTTTTGGAGCTTAGCTTTGAGGTTGTTCAAGGAACTCCCTGCTGCATTACGACCAATCCGCTGTGATAATGGCACCGAGTTCAAGAACTCCTCCTTTGATGCTTTCTGTCTTAAGCATCAGTTTTTAGCACCATGTGTTCCTCAGCAGAATGATGTGGTCGAAAGAAAGAACAAAACCTTGGTGGAAATGGCCTGGACGATGCTCGATGAGCATAGGACTCCGAGGTGGTTCTGGGCTGAGGCCATTAGCACTGCTTGCTATGTTTCCAATCGGGTTTTCTTGCGCTCAATTCTTAATGTGACTTCTTATGAGCTACGTTTTGGGAGGAAGCCATCTGTTTCTTATTTGTGTGCCTTTGGTTGCAAGTGCTTTATTATCAAGCGTGGCAATCTTGATAAGTTTGAGTCGAGATCCTCCGATGGCATCTTTCTTGGTTACACCCTTCATGGTCATTCCTATAGAGTTCTGAATTTGAAAACTAACACCATCATAAAGTCCTGTGATGTAACCTTTGATGAATCAAACTATTATGCAAGCAATGTGGTTGAGACTGCAGGTAACAGGGAGATGGAGGAGAGTATCTTTGTAGAAAAGGACCTACAGGGCTTGGATGATGACAATGATGAGTCATTTCATCCCACATCCGAGCTTGTTCCTGCTGCTTCCACCACTCTAGCAGAGGGTCCAGAAGCTTCTACATCGACCTCAGCAGCTGTCGAGCCAGCTCCAGCTGTGGTTGAGGGGGAGGTACGTTCTGAAAGATAGGCTCCTCACCACATTCAGCATCAACATCCACCTCAACAGATGATCGGTAATCTCTGTGAGAGGACAACAAGGTCAAGGTCTGCACATCTCGCCTGCTTTACCAACTCTCTATTTGTTGCAACCTTTGAACCCCGAGATGTTGGACACGCACTATCTGATGAACATTAGGTTAATGCCATGCATGAAGAATTGGAAAAAGTGTCAATGTTATAGGAACCAAATGGGTGTTCAAAAACAAGCATGTGGAAGATGGTGAGGTTATTAGAAACAAGGCTAGGCTTGTTACTCAGGGTTTTAGCCAAGTGGAGGGCTTAGACTATGGGGAAACCTTTGTTCCTCTTGCACGCATAGAAGCCATTAGGATCTTGCTTGCATTTGCTGCCTCTAAGGGCATTAGACTCTACCAAATGGATGTCAACAGTGCTTTCCTAAATGGTTTCATAAAGGAAGAGGTTTATGTGAAACAACCACCTGGCTTTGAGCACCACAAATACCCTAACTGTGTGTAGAAGCTTCAGAAGACTTTGTATGGGCTAAAGCAAGCACCTAGGACATGGTATGCTAGGCTTAAGACCTTCTTGCTAAAGCGCGGGTATGTCATGGGGTGTGTTGACAAAATCTTGTTCACTCTAAAGCATGACAATGACTTTCTAATAGTTCAGATATACATGAATGATATCATCTTTGGAGGTTCCTCTCATGCTCTTGTGTCCAGATTTTAGAAAGCTATGGAAAGTGAATGTTAGATGTCGATGATGGGCGAGCTCACCTTCTTTCTTGGACTTCAAATCAAGCAGTACAAGCAAGGCACCTTCATACATCAAGCCAAGTACATGAAGGATCTCCTGAAGAAGTTCGACATGGTCAATGTGAAGTCGTTGTCAACACCAATGTCCACAACCACGGCACTTGACCCTGACGAAGACTGTGAAGCGGTGGACCAAAGAGAGTACAGGAGCATGATTGGCTGCCTCTTGTACTTGACGGCGACAAGACCCGACATACACTTTGTGGTATGTCTTTGTTCTCGCTTTCAAGCTTTCCCAAGGGTGACTCATTGCGAGGCTGTCAAGCGCATCTTCAGGTATCTCAAATACACCCTTGAGTTCGGTCTTTGGTACTCTACATCTTCATCTCTTGATCTCATTGGGTATTCGGATGCGGACTTTGCTGGTTGTAGAATCAATAGGAAGAGCACTTCTGGTACTTGCTATTTCTTGGGTACTACTTTGATCTGTTGGTCTTCTCGTAAGCAGTCAAGTGTAGCCCAATCCACCACAGAGGTTGAGTATGTTGCTGCTGCTCACAAATCCTATGGATAGTATCTACCATGAGAGACTATGGGTTAACCTTTAAGAGTGTTCCACTCAAGTGTGATAACTCCAGTGCCATATGCTTAGCCAAAAACCCAATCCAACATAGTAAGGTCAAACACATAAATGTGAGATTCCACTTCCTGGGAGATAATGTTGAGAAGGGAGATGTTGAGCTCAAATACATCAACACCAAAAACCAATTGGCTAATATCCTTACCAAGCTCTTAGATGCTTCGCGATTCACTTTTCTTCGGGGGGGGGGGAGCTTGGTGTTTGCCATCCTTATGGCATCGTTTGAGGGGGAGTTGGTGTTCTCTTGTATATATGTATCTTACCTTTTCGCATTGCATCTCATATATAATATATGCATTGGTAAATGAGCTTTGATTCTTATGCTTTCTTGCATTTCTCTTTGCTATGATTGAGCTTGAGCTAAGTTGTGTGGATGTGATAGTAATCTCTCATGCTTAGATTTTCTAGATGACTTGTTATAAACTCTTTGGAGCAACTTGCTAATCTTAAAGGCAAACTTAGCTTCTTGTGGACCTTATGAACTAATCTTGCTAAGACTTGGTCAACATGTGTATAATTGCTTTTATCCCTGTCAAGACTTGTGTTGAGGCTAGGCTAGAGGATATCTTGGCTTTGACACCTTGTATTTGCGAAATGTGGCTTTGCAAATGTTTAGCTCATGATGGAACATTGTGGGGACATTTTTTCCTTTTGCCGCAAATGCATGCTCATCCTTATGCTTTTAATTTGCAAAATAAATTGATTGTGCTTCGAAGTCTCGGGGTGTTTGCCGTACCTAGTCGTGCGACCCTCCGTATGGATTAGAAGTAACATAAAAATGCTAAATCCAAACATTATACTTTGAAGTCTCGGGGTGTTTGCCGTACCTAGTCGTGCGACCCTCCGCACGGATTAGAAGATACATGAGGATCACATAAGAATAATGCTTTTCTCTTTTCTTATGAGTCTCTGTTACATATGTGAGCGTTTGTAGAGCTTATTTTCTGCGAATGCTTGTTGCCTTGGTTGAGATTGAGATTGGCTAGTTTCTTTTGATTAACTTGATGCTTGTTTTGCCTTGGATGGGAGGACTTATACATGTTGTCAGCTTTTCTCATGATAAGCAAATTTGATTCTATCTAAGCTAGTCAATCTTTTTGCTTAGCTTGTATAGCTCTTGGTTTTTATGCCTTGCTATCTATTTTTGGTCTTTGTATGATGGTGAGCTATTGCTTTTGCACTTCATGGCTCTATGTTTTCTATTAGCAAAGTTAAATGCTTGTTTGCATAATTATTGAAGCTCCTTAGGTTTACATTTTCATGCATTGCATGTTTGCTTGTTCTTTTACCTCTTTGATGAATTCATTGTCAAAGGGGGAGAAAATACTGGGTCATGTATAAATAATGCTAAGAAACTTAAAATGATCCATTTTGCATTACATGAGACCTACCACAAGTTGAGGGGGAGCATATCATGTCCTTAAGTGTTTTTCATGCGTTTTTCACAATCTTTGCGTTCTCGAGTGGCTTTCTTTGTCAACTCTTGGTTTTGTGATCCCGCTTATGCTAGATGGCTACTTTTCACTTTTTCTTTGGGTTTTAGCCATTTGGATGTGCTTATTCGGTTTCGCATTTCAATCTCTAATCTTTGTACATTTGGTGTTGTCAATGTACTCATCAAGGGGGAGATTAATAAACCATGTGAATATGTGTCATGGTTTGCAATATGTGATGAGTAATTGACATTGATTGAGTTTGGTGTTTGAGTTGAAATGCGGAAATCTAGGGATTGCATGAGTTTGTGCATGTCATGATTTTGACTAACCGGAGTTGGTGAGGATGTTGGAGAGTTTGTAGGAGATGGGAAATGTGTTTTCTTGTATCATGATGTGTAGGTCACTGGAGTCAACTTAGTGGTCAATGACGAGAGGATCGGGCACAAGTAGGAGCCTTGGGGCCGGACGATCGGGAGGTCGGGTGAAGTCAAGGGTGATCCATATTATACACGTGGAGAGGCAAGAAGCACGGACGGTTTCACGGTTGAGCCTCAAAACCGTGGGTGGTGATCAAGACGGTGGGGTTGACCAAGTCAAAGGTGATCGGGCGTCGGTGCAAGTAGAGGCTTTCAATGGACCGGAGGCGGGAGAGACTTGCCGACAAGGAGGATCACAGAACAAGGTGACACGCGTCAAGATCAAGAAATCGTGCTTTGAGAAGCATGCAAGACGGTTTCTCGGTTTGGGCCTCAAAATCGGTGGTGGTGATTGGAGGTGCATGTGGCACCATCGCGGAGCTTGCGTCGAGGCAAAACAAAGTCGTGAAGGGCTCGATGGCGTTCGGGCGATGAGGAAAAAGATGGACGATTATGCCCCTGGTGGTAGGTGGCAGTGTATTTTAGGTGAGTGGTATGATGGTCATTAGGACAACCCCTAGGTCTATATAAGAAGAGGTAGGACTGGTGGAAGAGGTGCCTCTCTTTTTCTTAGCCTTGCCTTAGGTCTTCATTCAAAGTGCTAGGAGAGGTCTTCATGTAATAGAGGAGAGGAGAGGGTGTGTGAGAGACATCTCTTTCTCTTTCAAATAGTGGGAGGAAGAGGGTGACTTTCTAGCCTTGTATCCATGGATCTTGTAAGCATATTCCTATGACATGAGAGTTATTTTCGTGCTTAAGACCTCCCTCTCTCCCTAAATCCTAAATTTCTCTTTTTCTCTATTTTCGGAGCTATTTTCGTGGGAATTTTTGATCTCATTTTTGAGTGAGTTTTTGAGGCAGAATTTTTAGGGATCTTAGTGCTATGATGAGCTAGAACAATCCTACATAGGTTCTTGACCGAATCAAGAGCTCTAGCACCTTCGATTTGAAGGATTTCTCAAGTTTCCTTTTTTAGTGTTGTTGGTACAAGATCTGAAATTCATGATGATTCCTTGAGCCAATTGAGTGGATCTTCTAGGATTAGGGTCGCAATGTGTTGAGGATTATCTGGTCCAAAAATCACATCATTTTGAGTTCGTTTGATTAGGTTTTGGTCAAGTTTTTGCCTAATCCCGAGCATAATTTGTGGTTCTGTCGTGGT
This sequence comes from Eleusine indica, assembly GCA_030378355.1. NCBI lineage: Eukaryota > Viridiplantae > Streptophyta > Magnoliopsida > Poales > Poaceae > Eleusine > Eleusine indica. Next base: position 12,383,596 of record CM059502.1, read on the forward strand.
CGATCGGCACTGCCAACGACCAGGGCCGGCACTGCCGGTGGGTCTGAACTCAGATCGGTACTGCCAATGCCACGACCGGCACTGCCAGTGGCTTAAGTTTGAACCCCACACCGGCACTACCGATAGCCACGACCGACACTGTCGGTGCGCTCCGACCGTTTTTTTTCTAGAGTTTTGAGAACCCCGCACCAGCACTGTTGATGGGTGTGACCAGCACTGCCGATGGCTGTGATCGGCACTGCTGATGGTTGTCCAGACTTGATCTGTTTTCGTGCGTTTCTTTGACAGTGTCGAGTCTTTGCAGTTCTTCTTTGTTTTCGATGTGTTCCGCTGTTGTGGTTGATCACTCCTAGGTTTAGCACATCACAAGTTAGTGTGTGTGACCTTGGTAATCGGTGTAGATGTTGGCTTGGGTTTGTAATTGGGACATAGGCCAAGTTCTTGTGAGGAATTTTAATTAGCTCCCATTCACCCCCCCCCCCCCCACCCCCCACCCCCTCTGGTCGCATTCTCGGTGCTTCATGGAGAGTACATGAAAAATAATTTCTCGGAACTCTCAATGATACATCTCTTTCTTGAGTAAATATCTAACAATTCTTTTTCTTTTGAAGCCATTTTTTAGAGGGGCGTACTCCCTCACACTATGATTCTTTTATTAGTCGTCTTTTGGGTCACAAGTATCCAGTCTTTTGCTTTCACGAATGAGAGCATAAACATCTTTTGTCGAAGAAAATAGTCAACAATCAATAATAACGAGCATAAAATTAATCCTACATTGGTCTGATTAATGATATGCACATTAAACTTTTAAGATTTTCCTTTATATTCTAAATCACTCATTGGGTAGAAATAGAATAAATGCATATAACTCTTAAATAAAATGATGACAAATCTATTAAATAATTTTGTCAAGAAAGCAATATTATCATCAAGTTTATTGCAGTGGAAACGTGAAAAACTTTCTCTAGTTAAAGAGCATCACTTGATCTTGTCTTTTCTCTGAAAAATTGATCACTATGATGCAAAATTTATTAGACATAAATTATGATATTGTTATCATTAACGTTGGTTAAAAAATAACAATACCATAATTAATCTTTAAATGAATATCTTTTGACCTCTCTAATCAAATTTTCTCTAATTTAATTAGAGGATAAAACTTTTCTTCGCAGTGGAAACTTTTCTTTCTTTTTAGAAGCAATCAAACTTCTAATCTTTTTTACACATAGATTTAAAACAATTTCGGTGCATTCGATTTCATCTCCAAACAATTCATCTCGTTGGTTCAAAATTGAATGGAGATTCTACTATATAATCTTTCACATGAATGGAGATTCTACTATATAATCTTTCACATGAATAAATTCATGAAAACAATACTGTTCGGAAGTAAAACTTCCACTTTTCTACTCTCTAATCAATTATCTCGTTGGTTCAAATTAAATAGAGTAGCAACAATTTAATCATTTAGCAACATTTTAATCATTTGCACCGGAAACTTTGATATGATTTTACTTTCAGAAGCAACATATCTGTAATAATCTTTAATAGTCTCTAAACAAATTATCTCGTTGGTTCAGATTTGAATAGAGATCAAACTATACAAAATTCATTAAAAAATTGTTTTTGAAAATAGTAAAACAAAATAACAAAAAGACTACTGTTCATTTGTCCGGAATGGCCGAAAAACCGGCCCATGGCCTTCTCTGGCGGCGCGCCTGGGTTTGAGGCCCGATAGCCGACGGCCGAGCCGCCGAATTGGCCCAGCAACGCGCCTTGCCTGGGCCAAAACCCGACCCAACGGCTGCTGGCCACCGCTAGTTGTCCAGCCTGAGCGCCACTTTCGGCGGATCAATACCCACCCAGGCCGCCGCGCATCTGTAACCCTAGCGCCATTTCTTCTCCCCCGCCTCTCCTGCGCTGCACGCCAGAGCGGGCTTCTCCCGTGGCGGCGGTGGCCGCCGGCGAGGGTGAGGGGCGGCTCGCCAGCGCAAGGCCGCGGCGGCCGTCTCCCCCCTCTATTTCTTTCCTTTCTTGTTTCTCTTGCCGGCTCTCACGCCGTACAACGGCGACGGCTAAGCGTGCTTCTTCCAGCGGCGGCGGCGAGGGAGCGGTTCCGTCAGCGCAAGACCTCGGCGGCTGTCTCCCTCCTCTGTCTCTTCCTTCTTTCCCCTCCCGCTCTATTCTAGCCTCGCAACCGCAAGAACCAGAGAGGGAGAAAGCCATGGTGGCCGGTGGAGGGTGGTGGCGCCGCCGCCGGTCCTCTCGCCGGCGCTCGGGTGAGCGCTGCGTCGTCGAGCGGTCATGTGGTGGCGCCCTTTGCCCAAGTCGAAGGCCACGTGACGGCGAGGGCTTGCCGCCCGACGACTCGGGTTCTTCTATCCGCCGCATGATGGGTTCTTTTCGCACGACAGCGATGGTAACAGCGGTGAGCGACCGAGGTGAGTCCGTCCTCCGCGCCAGCCGTTCTCTTCTCTTTAGATCTAGGGTTAGGCTTTCTTTGAGTTCTTTTGATTCGAGATGAATCTATTCTTTCCCGAACTTGATCTACCCACTAGCCTGGCTCTTGATACCATTCTTAAACTTTAGGGGTAGACTAGAGAGATCAAGTGGGTAGATGGTCTGTAAAATGGCGTACCTTTGCTGTTGTTGTCGATGCCGACCATGGCTCCAATGGCTCTGGACGGCGGCGGTGATGGTGACGGGTAGAGGTCGCCGATGAAGGGCTGGTGGTGCTTCCCATCGCTAGCAGCCCTCCCCATGAGATCGGTCTAGGTTTCGAAGGTGCAGAAATAGTGACAGCGACAAACCTCACGTTGTGTGCCACTGTGATCCCCCACCTCTCTTTTATAGGGCTGCATGATAGAAGCCCACCAGCCTTGTCTCGGGCTGAACGCCCCCAATCAAGGTGTGGTCAAGGGCCCAGGCCCATTGGTGGAGAAATCACCGTAACACAATAATCTTGAGATAACTCAACACGTGAAGGTATAACAAATTAGCGACCCAAAAGTACCGAGCTTCGGCAAATTTATAGCATCTATGGACAGCAAGCCAACAATTAATGTTATGAAGTGTGGAGACGCTGGGGAGTAACTTTATTTATTTATTTATTTTTGGGGTGGGGGGACAAATTCATAGTTCCAAACATGAGCAGCTCATTTACAAGTGCACGCCAACAAACATGAAATGTTTTTTTTTTTGGTCGAAGCAAAATTACAGATACATCACAATTAACAGCAGTCATATGAACACTACGATGGTCCAGTGCTAAGGCCAGGCAAGGCCACATGATTATTCATCACGGCAGCAGAATGTGATTTTGCATGCAAGATATCAGCATCACGCTCGCGAAGATCATGCCGCCATGAGTAAGCTGCAATGAGATCATATTAAAATTCACGACTTTAAAGACACTAATCCTTTGAAGAATAATCTTACCACAGTAAGAGTTTACCCTACAGTATTTCCTCAAAGGAGAAAAGAAGAATAATCCATAATAAGTAGCAGTATCCAAAACGCTTAAACGCAATTGCAAGGTTTCCAATTCTGACACACTTCATAAAAATGGTAAAAAAAAAACATATAGTGTGCTTCCAGATAAGCTAGATGTTGATTGTCACTTCCAGGATTTCAAGTAACATTTTTTAACAGAATCTCTGTAATAGTGGTCGCACTTGCTATTCAAATTTGCTGGCACTAACCAAACTGGAAAGATGCTCATCCCATGGCCACATGTAGCTCAACACGTGTAATAGAATTTAGACTTTCCCTTATATAGTTTATATGATTGTAAATGCAAGTTTCAGGTTGAGATTGATGTGCTAGGAAGTAACTGTTACAGCATTGGAGTATTAGACATGCAAAACATTGGATCCTATACCTGTAAAGTGTATACTAGCAGCTAATAAGATCTACAAATAGGGAAACAAAATAATACCTTTTAGTCAAACGCGTAAGGATCGTCTGCGTATGGATTCAACGAACCCTCAGAAAATAATTCACCAATGTTTGCAGGATGGGCATGGGATCCTGCCACGACCTGCAGAAGTATCACAAAGTGTCTGGATGTTGTAAAACACACACGACATGAAGGAAGCAAACATGCTTCTAAAGACTTGTCCTTGGACAGTTTCTAATTGAATACTCCTCCGGTCTTAAAATGTTGTCATCGGCTAGTTCATTTGTGAACTGGCCGACGACAGCCAAATAAAAACGGAGGAGTACTGTTCCATGAGCAAACACAATATAAAGCAGAGCTGAGGTCAATACTTTGGTATTTACAACAAGAACAGTCCCACATCTCAAACAGTTGTTAAGTATGTGTGCATGTTACTGGATAGCAATGTGCTTATGACACAAGGGTTAATAGAAAATAAACAATTCTAGGACATCCCAATATGTAATTTAGAAGCACTATACATAGAAAATTTTAGTTTTGACCAGAATGCAGCGGCTGTAGTTTAAAAAAACTCTACTTATAAAAATATACAATTAGAAGGTTCATTAAAACCTTATTTGTCAGTTCAAAAAAAACCTTGTTTGTGGATCTTTCCCATATGAATACGTAAACACATTGGAGAAATTTTCACTTATAGCACACAGCACAGCCATCATACCTTTCTCATTTTTGTAACATCCTTATCAGCAGTATTATGCAAGGACTTCTGTGCATTTGGCTCCTGGAGGAAATGAGAAAACATATGTGAAATATCCTGTAAAATGTAAAGTGAACGTGATGAATTCAGTAAAGAGCTCATACACCAAACATGACAGTGCTCCTAGTTTTCCTGCGCTTTGTGATTCTTCCATTTGCTGTCTCAACTTCATATTCATGATGTGTCACCTATTTAAACGAACCATGAAAAACCCATGAAATAGGATAATATGAAAACCAAGGATTATCTCATACATAATTGTATTGAGATCTATGCCAGAGATGATAAATAATGGACAAATCACCTTTCTATGTTTAGGAATATCCTGAGACCCTTTTTCTACCTTTCTCAGCATGTTTGAAATTGGTGATATTCCCGATAAGTTTACATCCTGAAACACAAGAGGAACACACAAGTTCAACTTGATATGATAAGTGAGCTGTGGGCAGTATATCAATGATAAGAGTAGCATCTTACCTTCCGTTTAACCTCAGGACTTACTACCTGAAGTTCATGTTCTTTTCTTCCATATGGACCTCTCCTCTTCATTGATGAAATAGAATATTCCTGAACAAATTACATGTTTCATAAGGACTGAGTAACAAAACATAATTATGAGAACTAGAAAAAAAATCATAATTATGAGAACTAGAAAGGAAAACAAACTAGTGTCTCACTTAACAGGAAAAAGGCGATTACAAATTTGGACCGGTAATCCAGCTGTGTTACAAACATGACAAAAATTATAAGCATTATTTTTCTTTAATAGCACTTTGCCAAAATATCTTCTTTCAACAATCAACAAAGAAGCATGGCTGAATACTGGACATGTTTTATCCTTCTATAACTATCAGGCAATTTTCTTATATATATAATCCACATGGCAGCACCAAAATATTTTCTTTCATCATTTACTCAGAGAAATTGGCGATACTAAGCTTTAAGTTTTGCAATCGAGAAGACAAATAGGGAAGACAGATACCAATACCACTGGAAAATAGCACATAGGAACTATACAATTATAATCAGTTTCATGCAAGTGCCAAACAGTATATATAATTACAACTATAATCAAATGAATAATTTAAACAAGATAAAGCATTCCATTGCAGAACAAAACAGTTTGAAAACTACATGGCTTGCATAATTCAGTGTATGCAAATAAGACAAAAGCCAGATAACGTTCACAAAGAGGACAAAAGTGCACATCAAACTGGCTGCAATATTTCCATGGAAGATTTATATTCTGAAATGATCCTGATAGTTAAATTTACTTTAATTTCCATAAGAATCCTATCTGCAACAGCTATGGATGGCTTATACTTTGTGTGTCCAGATCAAACAAACTATAAACGCATTAGTTAACTCTTTTCTATACAATGAATCACACAATTCAATGAGAAAGGTCTGATCTTTAGTGCAAGAAAAGATAAAACATTTCCTGAATGATGAAGAACCTAGACAAACAAAAAGCTGCACAAGTTACTTATCTAATGAGATTGTCAGCAACGCAACTCAATGGAAACATATGCAGCTATCCCTCTTGAAGGCTTAGCATTTTATGCTATCGATAAACTAATATTTTAAATACTAGTATATGCTTAATAATGTACTGAAAAAAAAACTCGACCAACCTAGGAGGAACTAGGTGGCATTTAATTAAGAAGAAATAGGCACCCAAATTCGCATCAAAGAGGACTTGAACCTGGGTGGTCAGGGTTCTTAGGAAGGAGGCAGTACCTTCTTAGAGTTCACTTCTTGATCAACCTGTTGATTTTCTCCCATTACTTTCCACTGCAACTGTAATAATGTCCTTTGTTTCTCTTCCTGCACCAGACCATATTAAAGTATATCTTTATGTCACTGCCTTCAGAATGTAGAAAATTAGTCCCTACCTTTGACTTCTGAAGTTCCAGTTCCTCCTGCAGCCTTTGGCATTCTTCTTCATGCTGCATCCGTAATGATTTTATTTGAAGTTCATGCTCTTTTCGGAGCAATGACAGCTTCTACATTTTTATACATATTTCATTAATACAAAAACCTCCATGAATCAAGCATCTAGTAGAATTGTTACTGACCTCCTTCAATTCATTTTCAGCCTGAGACTGAAAACGCTGCAGTTCTTCTTTGTGATATGCCCGGAGAGTTGATTCTTTATGTTCATTATCCTGCTGAATTCTTGCCACCTGAATATCAGCAATCAACCACTCCATGTCATTCCAGAGGGAGAAAAAAAGTTTTACATAAACTATATATCGTGAAGCATGTAGTATGGTCGAGAAAAAGCATGGGGTAGTATCCTAATTAAGACATCAATTTTACGAGATTTTCCTTAACTTTCCATAATTTACTAGGTATGAGATGAAGATGTGTGCATGATCGCTACAGTATTTCAAAATTTACTAGGTATGAGATGAAGATGTGTGCATGATAGCTATAGTATTTCAAAATTACCAAATTTTAGCATTACAGGGCTTTATCAGCTTTCTCTCTTAAAATGTCATATATAATCTGCTTCAAAACTGTATGGAAAAACAAAGTTCCACAAAATCTCATGTGTTTGTCATAATTACGTTAAGAGCTTTGGGCTAGATCCACCTTGAAGTAATCTTAGGTATAAATGAGAACCACTTTTAAAGTGGTGGTATGTATGCAAATAGCCCTAACTTATTTAGCTACCTCAGGCTGTTTTGGTTTGCCTTTCTTTACGTTTACATGTCTAGACAATACAGGGCCACAAAATATAGTTCAAACACCAAGGAAATTGGGTAATATTCAAGGGCTTGACCCTTTTCAGCAATGAGCATCAAGCCTCAACAGCCGAATTGTTTGGCTTAATTTGCTCAACTCTTCCACTACTGACAATTGCAGCATTCCAATGGCATGTGCATAAAAAGGTTGCATTTACTTGTTTCAAATGAAGAAAATGAAATTGCTTTGACATACCGCTGCGCCATGTTCCTCCTTAAGATGCATCAAATAGCTCTCCGAGTCTTTCTTGTTCTCGGATACCTTTTCGTTGCATTTGTTTTCCATTTCCCTTATGAGCTTTTCTGCCTAAATGTTTTCCAGCACGCACACAAGATTATAACATAAACAACAACATCACGTTTACAAATCAAATGTGATTACGTTCTGAAAGAAAAGAGTAGCTTACTTTTTGCTTCTCAGCATTAGTGATTTCTATCTTTTCTAGCTCATATTTCGTACGGATATCATTGATCGCCTGCAAGATTTTGCAAACTGTCATTGATCTGTGACTGGGATACCAAAGTGCTGCGAATTAATAGAGTCGTAATACCTGGTCATTTTTCAGAGATAGCTCTACCAAATGCTTGGATAGTTCTATCTGTTTACCTTCAAGCATGAGATCATACTGCTTTTTTGCCTCAATAAGTTGGCATTCTGTTGCAGCAAGCAATGTTTCAACCTGGGCGATGGATTGAAAAGGTTGTTAACTACCTATGCTATCTATATTTACAGACCATTATGTTTCAAGGTTAAGCACAAACCTGCAATTTCTGTTCCTCCAAAGTCTTCTCTCTTTCTACAGAACAACTATACAGCTGCTCCTTCTCATCCAGATTGGTGCGTAGCTGGTTAACCTGATTCTCAAGTGTGCCAACCTGCTGGTCGCGCTTAGCTATCTCTCCTTGCAGAGATTCAGCATTGTTAGATTTCTCATCCATAACTGACTGCACTTGGTCTACGAGCTTCTGATTATCTGATTCTAGCTTCGAGATCTTTTCAAGCAACTCTTGCTGCAGATTCAGTTATCCAATGTCATGAGTAAAAAAAACTTACAGAACACGAGCAATTTATTTAGCAATGATTTCATAACTAGGGCAGGCAGTCAACAAACCTGGTGATTTTGAGCAAGTGTAGAATCTTCCAATAGCTTTTGAATTCTCCCTTGTAGTTCAGAAGCTAACTTCTCCAGCCGATTGATGTTGGAGGCTGAAATTTCAGCTTCAGACTCTAATCTTCTGATCTTATCTTCAGCCACTTGGCATTCTTCTACATGTTGAACCATAACAATTTCTTGGGTTTTCTGTAGCTCTATGATTCTAGACTTCAGTTCTTCAATTTCAATCTTAAGACCATTATTTTCTGACATCAGTTCTACATACTTGTTCTGGAGATCTTCAAATTTGTCCTTAGAAGACCTTGTTATTAGCATTTTCTCCTCTTGGACCATTCCTTGGAACCTCTCAAATGAAGAAAGCAGTCGGGAGACATGACTGGACATTGAGGCATGCTCCTTATCTAGCTCAGTTACTTTAGCCACAAAGCTGCTGAGCAAATCATTAAGATTCTTGTTGTCCTTGCATAGTGTTGCAATTTCCAGACTGTAGTCCTGATTCCTAAGCTCCAAGTTGTTCTTTTCAGTTTTGGCACTCGCAAGGTTTTCTTTCAGGCTAATGCAGACGTCATCTTTTAGCTTCAGTTCTTGTTCCATGCACTGCAAGCGGGAGTCAATACCTATCACGCGGGCTTTGTATTCATCAATTGAGCCCTCCAACTCCTTGATGAAGGAATCTGCATATAGCCATACACAAGTACAGTTATAATACTAATAATCATGCATTGCAGGCACAGTCAAAGGGGTGGAAGTAAATCATTGAATGGCATATCATGACATTTTCCCAAATTCCCACCACAGTTTTGGGCATGAAATAACTGGTATTTAGAAAAGTTATATAAATTTTTCATCACTATTACTTTTACAAACAACTTGCCCATATACCTGTTACCTAGTTTTTTTTTGTATATTCGTGATACAGTTTAAGCATGAGAGCGTTATCATTTCTGATTCATTATTCAGAACAGAAAATCAAACTTATACCTTTTTCCTTTATGGTCGTATCATTTGCACACAGCCGTTCCTTGTAACTCTGATCCATTTCTTCTTTCTCATGTTTGATCTGCAACATCTGCTGCTTCCCTGAAATAATAAGACAAGAGACGGTATCTAAATATTCAGTACATTATGGATCATTCCGTCCATTAACATATGAATGTACACAGTTATAGTGCATATGTGCAGTAGTCTTGAGTTGCTAAGTTACCACGGAATCTACAAAGATTTACCGAGTTGCTGAGTTTGACTTGTACTGGTTATAAAATGTGAAGAGACTGACCAACCTGAAATAATCGTTTGTTCAGCACACTCCAGTTTTGCTGATAAATCACGCAACAGGCAGTTGAATTCATCTAAAGCTGTTGAATTCTTCCCAAGCTTCTCCTCAAAAAGCTTTTTATCTTCCTCAGCTGAAAGTTTATTGTTTCACTAGTTAGATATGAACAGTGATTGTGCAATGCATGGGTAAATGACATCATAATTGTTACCTCGTTCTGTCTGAGTAGCTAGCTGCTGCAGAGTTTCAGTCAGTTGATCGCACAAGGTCTTTGTTGAGGATATCTTTGAATCCAATCCCTGCCAAAGCTTTGAATCTTCAGTCTGCTTCACCTTAAGCTTTGCATTTTCATTCACAGCTTGTTGAAATTTTCCTTCTAACAGGTTTATCTGTTCTGTTGCTCTTCTCAGTTTGGTATGCTGAATTCATATAGAGTAATATGTATCAGCAATAAGAAGTCTTGACAAAAGAAAAAAAATATATGATTGGTCAGTGTAGGAAAAATAATACAAGGCGATAAACTCATTTCGTATTGAGCTAATTGACCCTATGTTCAGGACCAGCCCTCTTGATGAAAGTACAGAACAAATCCAGTGACGAAAGGAAGATGGAATTCAGAGAAACTACTGGGAGGAAATATCCCAGATTCTCTAAAAGAGAAATGCTCAGTCTTCAGAGTTCTTTTATTGGAAAAGTATGTACTAAGAAGGACAGATACATAGAAAATATTATTGACAATGATCCTGTTGATAGTTACAAAGCTTGCTAAATGTCATCAACTTCAGGGGAAATAAACAGAAACTTAAAACATTGCAAAGAGTCTATAAATTTCAGACTAGCTACAGCAGGTGCAACCTTACTACAATGGAATTTTATGCTTGTGTGCTAGCAATAGTGCCTGAACATTTTTGCTTCTTACATGATATCATGATTAATAAACAGCTAGATAATTCAACCCTACCATGGCAATTTTACAACAAGTGCACTATACTGCTGTTTTCATTTATTTGACCTTACCTACAATGCGTAGCCCACAAAACAGGATAGGATGTGGTAGTGAGACCAAAATAATGTGTCGATGATACAACTGGAACATCCCGAACATACAGATTTTCAAACTTGGCATTAATCAACCAGAGGCAATTTTTTTGTTAGTGACTACAATCCAAATAGAGACCAAAGCTAGACCAAGCAGAAACTAAAATAGTGACGGGACAGGTAGGATAAAACTTCAGGAACAAATTCACGAGATTCAATAACGAGACTAAACTTGTTTCAGTAAAATTCCCCGCAAGGCACAAAAACGTTGCAAAATGTTGAGAAACATACCGCCATTTCGAGATCAGTCTTCACTGAAGCCTGCTCCTTGACCAATTTCTCTGCAACCAAACACAAATGCCAAGGTAAATCAGGACATAAGTCGCGACACAGCTTTCGGAGATCAAACTGAGGGATAAACGAAATCAGAACCTGCTGTGATCTTCAAATTGGCGAAGCTCCCATACGTATTACCCCCGGCATCAGAGGAGGGCTTGGGATTCGCGGCCTTCATAGCCATGGAGGTGGATCCAGCGAGAGATCGGAACCCCTCGAGACTCCTAAGCCCCGACAGCTTCTGCATCCTCACTACGAAACCCTAAATTTCTCCGGACGCAGCAGCTTCAGTGCAACCGACCAACGAAAAATACACCAAAAAAGCGGTAGAGGGCGATTTGGAGATCTCACCTCACAGGCGAAGCTTCACCTTCAGAAGCGTCGAGAGAATTCCCGAGCGCGATAAAGCGGTGCGGAGGGAGGGGAAGGAGGGAATTCCGGGACGGAAGGGGATAGGGAGGGGTTTGAATTGCGCGTTCGGCGCCAGGTCGAATTTATAGGCGGGCGAAATGGGAACTAGAGTGACGAGATGGATGTCAGATTGCAAAATAGCACCGACATGTAACCATTAGTGGGTGCCCCACATATCAGAGAGTCACAATGTGATCTTACTTTAGGCAAGGCCGGTTTTCACTCCGTCGAAGTATCGTTGGGAAAATTAGGATCGGTACCTTTTTTAAATTAGGAGTGTATAAAAATGTAGTAGTAGGAAAATCTTAATATTAGAAATGGTTACCAATTACAATTATATGTGTAAAAATGCTTAAAATTTTCTATGAAACTTTTGAATACACCACCGAAAAAAAACACAGGAATTAGAAAAGAAAGAGACTAAATCAAATTTCTATGAGGTTAAACTTCATGTTAGAAATCTTTCCAAATTTTCATAAAGTATCCTATAGGAACTTCACACGAATGTTGGGTCCCAATCTTATTTTTAAAAAAAGGTTCCTTAGGTTCTTTTTTCTATAGCATTCAAATCCATTGAAATTCTTTCATTTTTCATTTGTTTCAAAGGACCTTGTACATATGATTTCTTATTTTCTTCAATATCACTATGGCTATATTATATGGATATATATTATTTTTTATAGATTGTTTGTGCTTTTTTATAAGAGGTTTTCTCCTTCGTATAAGAAACATACTCTTTACTCTTTACATATTCTCTAAACATACTTTCTATTCATAATCATAAGAGATCATTGATGTCCATCCTCTCTAAATCTTTGAATAATGATTGGTGGTAATTCGTAAAAAAAAATAACGATTGGTGGTAGACGGTTTCATGAGGCTACGAGGCATACCTGCCACGGTAACAAGAAGACAATGGTCCCATGAAAGACGCTAGCATACAAAAACCAATAAAAAAGAGCAAATAATTTATAGGAGCTTGCTAATTTTCAGGTGACTAAAAGTTATGGTAATTTTTAATCACTGTTTTGAGTCATCGGATGATTTATAATTATTATATAAAAAATTCTGTAAAAAATTTAAAACACAAAGTAACAAAACCATTGATTTAAAGTTTTCAGTTGATTCAAACTTAGAAAATATACAACTTATAACCTGAAGTAAAGGGAAGTCGAATGACGGTGAATTGAATTCCAACCTAGCCTAAACAGCTCAGATTTGCAGTAGAAAAAGAGTATAGAAATACAGATAGGGTCAGGATCAAGGTTTAAAAAACCGTTTGAATCGAGAAAACCGGATCACACCGGTTTTACGGTTTTCACGAAAACAGGAAAAACCGCTCAAACATCAAAAACCAAATTTGGATGAAATTTTAGAGCTCTAACCGGTCGGTTTCTCCAGTTTACGACTGGTTTCTCCGGTTTATCGCTCGGTTTTCTTGGTTTATCGCTTGGTTTATTAAGAAAATTTCTTCTTTCGAAAAACCGCTCGATTTATAAATTTTAAAAAATAATTTGACTGAAAATCGATCATCTATTTAAACCGGACCGGACCGGTTTGAATGGCCAGGACCCACAAGGCCACAAGTCCAGTGAAATGCTTGGCCACGAACAGAAACAGCAACGAACCACCAAAGCGAGGCCGATCTAAATCAAGCGAGTCCACATTTCACCCCAGAAAAAGGCGAAAAATCCCCGAAGGAGCAGCAGCGACAGCGGCAGCATCAGTAGCAGCAATTCCTTCCTCTTCCACTCGGCAGCGCAGCTTTCCGGATCGGAACCCTAGGGTTTCACATCGGCCACCTTCAGCCTCCGCATCCTTCCCCTTCCCTTCTCCTCCCCGGCGCGCGCGCGGGGAGCCACCAAACCCTAGGACGGCAAATCCGGTGCGATCGCCCACGGTGGAGGCCTCGTCGGCGGCCGAGAGGAGCCGCTCAGGGCTCGGGTCAGGGTTCCGGTACCTCACCGGCGCCGCCTCCGGGTGGTGGGACCGGTGGATGGTCATGGGAGCCAGCGGCTCCAAGCTTGAGAAGGCTCTCGGCGACCAGTTCCCGGAAGGCGAGCGCTACTTCGGCCTCGAGAACTTCGGCAACACCTGCTATTGCAACAGTGTCCTCCAGGTACCTGTCCCCAGTCCCGGACTCCAGCATAGCTTGTAGAATTTGATGTTCCCTGAACGCTAGGTCTGACAGGGGCAACTATGCTTTGTCGATTATGGAGTGGTTTGGTTTGGTGTCTCCTTAATTTTGCTTAGGGCTTAGGCAGCGTGTCTAATAGCCTCAGGGGTGCCTTTGCATGCTTTCACTTGACTTAGATACCTTAATGGTACTTTTTGTGTAGTAATTGCTCACTGGATTAAAGGATCTGGTTGCTTGAATGCAATGCGACATATGTGCGAGTACGGTAGAAATCCTTTTGTAACGCGACAAAAGCCGTTACGAGTTATCTAACATGTGGATATGTGCTTTTGAGAGCTCCGTGGCTCTATAGTCTATACTCACATTATTCATGTTCTATTGAGATATAATGAATGTTGAGATATCCGCCCTTTTACACACTCACTATCCTTGTATCTTCATGTATTAAAATCAGTAACACTAGTAACACTATAGATGGGAATGTAAGCTCAAGCTACTTCCATATCAGCAGCGCACATATTTATGATGGCTCAAGATCCAATTTATTGAAGATTGAACATTTTAATCTGTACTTTGCATGATCACATGTTATTTGAAAACTTGGATGATATATGTTCATCTTATTCATGTTTATTTGCAAAGATCCATAGTCTTCATGTGAGACCACTTGCTAATTATAGATGTCTGCATGGCGCTTACATGTATCTATTTCTGAGTTGGAAAGCCTCCACTTTGTGTGAATACAATTTATTTTGATCCATTTGCCTCCAGATCAGATACCCCTTTTCACAAACCAAGACACCAACATTAGGCTTTTCATGTAAGAAAGCTTGAATGCTTGCGGTGCAACGTCTCTGTTACTTCTATCATTTGATTTAATTTTTTGCACTTTCAATGGGTCGAGAGCCCATGATTATTTTTGGGTTAATATAGTAGATAACTATTAATTGTCAAGTTCTTACTACTCTGTATACAGACATGAGTTTTCTGAATAAGGAGCACACCTGCAGCTCATTGCCCTTCTTTTTTTAATTAGACTATTTGCATATTTGATCACCATTATGCCTTTGATGGAATCTTTTTATGCTAATGGTCTCCAACTAAGCAGTATGGGATGTATTAGTTAGTGAGGACATGTGACTTGGTTATGTTTATCACTCGTAAATTGGTATCCATGAGGAGCTAGCAGCTGAAGACACTCTGAACCAATGTTTTGTTTGCATTATGATAGTCAACAACAACAACAACAATTAAGCCTTTAATCCGAAGCAAGTTGAGGACATGTTTGCATTATGATAGTGCATTGCAAAATAACTAGCTAGGTTCATGGAATTGTAGGCATTCATCACTTACAAGCTATTGTCATTGAGTGATCATGATTGCATAAGGGATGTTCCTTCAGAGTTACAGAAATATATTATTTCCATCGCTGTATGAAGAAAATAAATTAATCAATCCTGTTATTCACTCATGTGGCATGGTCAACTACTCAACTTTTTTAATTCTGCTGCTCCACCATTGTGTTATGAAACGTGTTATGTCATTTTTTCATGACTGAGAGAATGTACCTGCATAACCTGTCCAGCATAGTATAAAGAAGTTGAAGATGGTGTTTTATATACATTGTGAATGTTCAGGCACCCTAGAATCATACTTTTTTTCGATCATTTTGTTTAGATTCTCCAAGATAAAGCAGATACAGAAGGATTATACAATTGTGGATAATATCATCTTGTGTAGCGCCTAAGCTATGTGCCACTAGCTACTAATTTTCATTAGCTAATTCTGCATCATATTCTTGTCAAACATGGTATTATTTCTATCAAGTGCATTAATAACATGAACCTTACAGTGATACTTTTGTTTCAGGCACTTTATTTTTGCATTCCATTCAGGGAGCAATTACTGGAATATTATTCAAATAACAAAAATCCTGGAGACGCAGAGGAAAATCTTTTGACTTGTTTGGCTGACCTTTTTATGCAGGTAAAGTGTAAAAGTATAGAGACTAACTCCTCACCAATTGTCTCTTTTATGTTTGAAATGTCTACCTTTTATTTATAGAGTTTAGACTCATGAATATTTAATTATCTGGGATTCCAAGTTTCTTTTAATAAATCTGTACTATCTGGGATTTTTTGTATTGACATGTCACAGTTAAAGTGGGATAGTAGTAGTGGCACATAATATTATGCTATACCCTGTTAGATAGCGTTGTTGCTGAAAGTTTCTATAATGGACCTCACACTCAGTCATGAGCAATTTACGGTGCTGCTATTGTTTTGCACTTAGTTTTTTGGACAATTTTCTGGTGATGCGTTCTTGATATCATGCCAAATTGTATAGTTATGTAGTTGATAGCAAAACTGTCTCTATATCTTGCCCATCTTATCATCATCCATGTGTTTTGGTGTTAGTGTATAGTACTTTTGACTTTTTTGTAACCAATTAATGAGACATCATTATATATCATATAGATAAGTCAAGCAAAGAAAAAAACTGGCGTTATTGCTCCAAAACGTTTTGTTCAGAGAGTAAAGAAGCAGAATGAATTGTTTCGCAGCTACATGCACCAGGTAACCTACATCTGTTGAGTAGTCTACCTTCTATCGTGGAATGGTTTAACTAGTGTGTTGACTTTAAAGCAGTCACAGATATCGAATTTAATCTTTGACTGATTTTGTGGAATATTAAGAAATGATGTTGTACTTCGCTTTACTAACATATTTTCCCATGATTTCCCTGTAGGATGCTCATGAATTCTTGAATTTCCTGCTGAATGAACTTGTTGACATTTTGGAAAAAGAGTCGAGTGCTGCAAAGGACTCTCCCCAATCAACATCTCCTGAGAAAGTTCCAAACGGTCCAGTTCAACCTTTAGCAAACGGAGTTAAGAAAGAGCCACCAGTTACCCTGGTCCATAAAAATTTTCAGGTGACTGAACTCATTATTCTGCTGTAATTGCTTTTTTCTTGATTCAGTTTTCTTCATCCTAGTATGTATACAACTCCGCAGGGCATTCTGACCAATGAAACAAGGTGCTTAAGATGTGAGACAGTAACTGCGAGGGATGAAACATTCCTTGATCTTAGTGTTGACATTGAACAAAATAGTTCTATCACAAGCTGCCTGAAAAATTTCTGCTCTACAGAGACATTAAATGCTGAGGACAAATTCTTTTGTGACAAATGTTGCAGGTAACCATACCATATTTCCCATATGTTGGTTTCATGTCTTCATCATCAGCATTCGTTGCACTGAGCCATCAGTTTTATTGGCTATTTTCATCCGGGCACCTTGTTTTGTACCTCTGAGCAACAGCATAATGCCCGACCTCTGAGTGACCTTCATTACATCAATCCTTTTTTGGCGACCCATTTCATGTTGTAGCTTTTGACAAAATTACAAATTGTAGCTACCTTATGGAGAAGACCATCATCTTGACTTTAGTTCTTTGTTACTGCTTAACTCCAATGTTTGGTTCCATTCCAGTTTGCAAGAAGCACAGAAGAGAATGAAGATCAAGAAGGCTCCTCACATATTGGTGATCCACCTAAAGCGCTTCAAGTATATTGAGCAGCTTGGCCGGTATAAGAAGCTTTCTTATCGGGTTGTTTTTCCGATGGAGCTGAAGCTAAGCAATGCTTCTGATGATGTAGACACTGAGTACTCCCTCTTTGCTGTCGTGGTCCATGTTGGGAGTGGACCCAACCATGGACATTATGTAAGCCTTGTTAAAAGCCACAACCACTGGTTGTTCTTCGATGATGAAAATGTGGAGATGGTGGAAGAGCAGACCCTGCAAACATTCTTCGGTTCTTCACATGAATACTCAGGCAACACTGATCATGGATATATCTTGTTTTATGAAGGCCTTGGTGGGAAGAGTTAGATCGGTTTTTCGCCTTCCTTGTGCTTTTCTCTTCTCTTTGGAGCATGCAAGCTTACTCTTGTACCTACACAGCTATTTCATTACCTCCATGGAAAATTGACAATCGCAGAGGTTGTATGAAGCAAGGATGCCAAATTTTGGGTGGTTTCAGTGTACAGGGGATAATGGAATCTTGCTCCCAATGATTAAATAAGGTGTAAATTGTTGAAGTGCACCTGACCAGTTTTCTTTCTTGGGACTAACATCTTTGTTAAATGGAACATTGCTGTTGAGCACTGTCTATTGATTCTAGTTCGGAACGGCACATGCAATTGCAAGTTGTACTACTCTAGAAACTGCATGTAAACTCAATTAGAATCATGATACTTGTTTGATTTTAGAAAGGACTTGGTCTGTTCAGCATGCTGTAGATTCATATTACTGTATTTATTTCTCCAATCATGTGTTCTCTGGGAGGAAACGCTGCTCAATTGATGTTCATTAAGCCATTGGTTTTCTTTTCCCCTTTTTTGGCCGAGCTTCTTCGGCGTTATCAATTGGCTTTTGCGTGTTAAAGTATTCCCAGATTCAGTTCGGTAGATCATCCATAGTACTTTCATTAGCGTAACCTGCTCCTTACCGCACAGGAGATCAACTCCGGTTACGTCGTCTGGCGTTCCAGCGGCTGGCAAAGTGCAGGTTACTGCCGTGCCGCCCTGTCACACCAGCGTCGGAGCATGGTTTGCAGGATCACTGATGCGACAAGCTTCAGGTTCATGGCACTGTCCTTTTTTTTTTTTGGAATCCTGCGGGCTGCGGCAAGAGCAGTAGGGCAAGAAGCGACTGACAATTACAGTTTTTTTTAAGCCTCTCATACTGATTACAACTATACTATCTATTAATGTACATACATATTTACATACACCAGTGGCAAGGCCAGTCCAAAACCTAAGGGTAGGCCGAAAGCCAAATTGAGCTAGGAGGGTGGACCAGAAAAGCAAAAAATGTAAAGAAAAAAAAAATGCAAAACAGCAATGCAGCAACTGCTACAGTGCTAGAAAAAAGCTTCTGGACTAAATCACGGCCCACCTCTTAGACTCGTCACTGACATACATCACAACCCACACCTATACACACTCAGGTCATATGAGTAGCCCCACATATATATCCAACAGATCACGTCTTTCAAGAGATCATTAAAGTCTAAAATCCACAGTGTTAAATGTGATGGGGACGTCACCCTCCCATTACACGTGAGAAACATCTCTGAAATTTATTATGGGGCGGATGGCCGCGCTCACAGCCCGAGCCACTGGCCAATCGAACCTAGTTCGTCCTCTATAATTACAGTCTTTGCCAGTGCCATTTGACCTTTTTTTTATTTTTTGACCTTTATTTAATTAATATTTTAATAATAACCTATTAAAAACTAATTTTTTAGAATTTAATCAATTTTTATCACATCAATCAATTTGACGTGACATGTGTATAGGGTCATGTCAAACTGACTGACGTGACGAAGTGTCATGTTAGACAACCCTGCTGAATCAGACATGACGTATCATTTGATCACGTCAAACTGTTTGGCATGACCATATATATGTGTTATATCAAATTGTTTGATATGATCATATACATATGTCACGTCAAATTATTTGGCGTGATCAAAAGGAATCAAATCTGAAAAGTTTTTAAGAGGCTATTCACGAAATATCAGTTGAGAAAGTGTTAAAATATATATAAAAAATCTTCCTCCTCACGTGAGGCCACCCACTCCCACCGAGTCTTTCGCTAAAGTGACACCGAAGGTTAAGACCCTTTTCATTGGATGCATGCGCTCATTTTAATTTTCTTTCGATTCCTCATCAAGTAAAATCATGCCGGACCACCACAATCAAGCCGACGTGTTCAGATAATCATGCTGTGATACTGTGATCATGTGCAACAACCACTAAAGAATTCATTTCAGACAGTGAAATAGTCACTAGATGGTCAGTACACAGATAACCTCACTGGTACTGTAAAAAGCCTTGCCACGTCGACTGGAAATGCAAAATAGGGCATATCTTTTAATGAGAAATTGAGAAGTGATGGATGCCCTGTGCGTCTATGGGGCTTGGTCGACTCCCTTCATTCACTATTTTCAGTACAGTGATAAGATCCACCGAAGTTCATTATTTCAAGACCTTGCAATCAGTAGCAGTAGTCCTAACTCCAGAGGCAACCATAGATCAAGATCTTCATGCTGCATTAATACTGTGTTCGTGACTTCGTGTTTCTGACAGAGATCTCGTTTGATGGAAGTTTGTTTCGTAAGAGAGTCCTTCCTTAACGCCTTAACGGTACGTCATGTAAAACATTGATGAAAGAAGAATGCGCCATTCCGACGTAAAGCAGGTGAATCCACAACTAACTTCGGCAGCACAAAACCGTGATTCTTCAGCCCAACATAGTAATGCGAGCATGGGACTGACGAGTACCCCATGGCCAATAGCCAACAGAGACGCAAGGGAATGTGCAGTTATACAGACAATATACTATTTTTTTTAAAAAAAAAGAAAAAAAGTTGAAAGCACAAAGGATGGAAAAACTCCATTATCTGGTCAATAATGTTGAATTTTCTTCTGCCAACCACCCTATATCACACAAGTTCTAGAGGATTAGATTTACAAGCTATTATAACATTCAGGGAACAGCTGCCTGTTGCATGCCCATCAAAGACTAGATGAGCAATTGATTGGACAATTTACATAAGAATTCCATCTTGAGAAAACTCTAACCAATTAGGTTTGGTTGCACCGAACTTTCGACTTCCCAGCCTGTTGTCCTGCAGTTTAGAACTCTCAAATATTAGATCGTATATCAAGTGCCTTAGGTCTAGATGTTTCATATGATCATATACTGGTATCAATGCAGTGGCTAGGTTTTCTAGTTTAGGATGCTCTTGGATTACACTAAAAAGACTCACATTGATCATGCATCAGGTTTACTTAAGTTACAGTACCATTATGCTGCATGATTCACAAGGCACCTCTTGGACAATGTTGCATACTGTCATGAAAAAGTTTCACAAGTGCAATGCAAATGCAACAATAATGCAACTTACTGAGGACAATGGGCTACCGTGCATCTGAACTCACAATGACTGTGATAGCTGACTCCAGTTCATCATCCGATGTGACTGTGGATGCCTATCCAAATAACTCCTACTGGAAATGTCAGCTTCATCAGCAGCAAAAGTTTCTGAATGGCCTGATGCTGCAGGAGGCGACCATACTGGGACCACGCCACCTTCCCTCCCAGTCCAGCTACTTGAAGCTTCCGACACAGATGGCGCAAGAACATGTCGCCTATGATGTTGAGGTTGCTGAATGATGTCTCGGTGGACGCCATTGATTCTGGCTGCATTGCCTTCAGTATTTCGAACCACTTCTTCCATCTCAACTGGAGGTTCGAAATGTGCATCGGACGGGACCTCTGCTCTACTATCCTCACCGTTTCCAAGATCGGCAGAAACCTCTGTTTCAGCCCTGTTCAATGAGGACGTCATGGTGGGCACCATCTGATCCCCGAGTCTCCGAGCAGTCATCAGCGTATTGTCCGGTGCCTGCCGATCAACTTCCATCTGTAATTCTTGAGGAAAATCAATCGGTGGGACCTCTGAGGAGTCACCGAGGCCTTCCTCCGTACCATTGTTCATTGTGGCCCTTGATGCTGCCTCCCGCTGCCACATTTCCGACAGGGCGTCCTGGAGCCTGGCTTTGGCTGCGTCTAGCTCAACTATGGGGAGAGGGTAGTTGGAGCCCAACTCCACTCCCGCAGCTTGCAGCACAGACACAGGTGCGTCCCATGGATGGTGTATCCATTCTGTCGGCAACCTTGCAAGCTCAGGAATCCAACGTCGGACATACTCCCCATGCGGGTCAAATTTGTAGCCTTCAAACTGTCATTGAAGAATTTAATTAATACAAAAACACCTCAGTATTCAATATAACTTGTAAGCTGGATTTCCTCATTGTTTGTTCAGAAATCAAGGGTAACACGTACCTGAGGGTTGTCAATGCGGTCAAGTTCTCGACCATCAGGAAGAGAGCCGGTGATGTACTGCCAGCCCAGTGCATCGCTCTCAAGATCTGCATCCAGTAATGTGTCCCAAAAGTACTTCATACCCCATCGCCATGGTAGTTGGAGGACCTTGACAAAGAAGCTTGACACCACCACACGTATTCGGTCATGCAACCATCCTGTTGCCCAAAGCTCCCTCATGCCAGCATCAACAAGAGGGTAACCAGTCCGCCCCTGTCTCCAAATCTTGAAGTAGCACTCATTGATCATCCAGGGGAAAAACCTGAGGTGCGCCAAGAGGGGCCTCTCATGGCTGCAGGGATGATTAAAGCTCAGATACCTTGAGTACTCCCGCAGGCCAATGGAACGGAGGAACAGGGTGCAACTTTCCTCAGCAGCTTGGTTGCCCTCATTGCTCCACACGAGTTGCTTCATGCGAACTAGGTGGAATACCTTGCGCACACTAAGCTCACCAAAATGCAGGTGAGGAGAAAGTAGGGAGGTGCTAGCACTGTCTGCCTTCTTGCGGTTAACCGAGTAGTCAATCAAAGGACCATTAAGGAAGACTGTTAGCGCCTTGTCTGCATTCTGCCACCCAGGTGACCATGCTCGTGCCAGAAGGGCATTGCTCCCCCTCTCTGACTCATCCTCAAATATCAGGTCATCTGATGGGCACATTGACAAGTCACCTGTTGAAAATTGATCATGCAATGAACTGAAGAAGTCAGTTGAAAATCACATTGTAGCATAATGCTTGAGAGAAATAAAATATGTAAAGTGATTAAAGTCAAATTTGTACATAAGAATAAGAATAACTGGTGATATGATAGTTATTAAACACTGTTTTATGGCAAACATACACCGAAGGTCATTTCAATTGTCTGTCATCTTCTTTTCAATGTGTAGGAGTTTTGTGCAAAGTTGTCAATTCTTGATGCATAGTAAGCCCAGGAAACATCCGTGTTGGGTAGTTATTCTGAATGAATAAAAACTAGAACAATCATATTCATAGTTTTCCAATCACCTGAATTGATCTTCTTCGGCGGCAGAAGTGGTGCAGGGGGATCATACGGCATGCTGAGACACCTGTTCCAGAACGGCTCAAACATGGTGAATGGTTGCCCTTCCTCGTCAACGACTTCCCAAGGCTCGTATAGCAGATCTGCATTGAAAGATTGCACGACGATACCCTCTGCCGTTAGCATCTCCTTCAGCCGGTGGTCTCTGACCAGTGAGATCGGATCTGAAAAGATGGCCATGGTACAGTGATTTTTAAGTCATATGGGCTTTTGTCTGAAAAGCTTGAACCCTTTGTTCTAGGACTAGCAATTAATGGAGTAGAAACTAAAGCACTATACAAAGTACAGGTGCTTAAACATTTGCTCAATCTGGTATCAGTCATATGGGCTCTTACTTCATTTCAGTGGTTAGTTGGGGAAACAAAGGACTTTTAGGAATTAAGAAGGAAGATAGCAAAATGGTGGGATTTTACTTCATAGAGTGTATATAGCTAAACAGTGAATCAATTCAATTGACATGTGGAGGTTTGTCAAAGGAAGGCTAGGGTCAGAGTTGCTAAATTGGGAAGGAGTTATTGACATGTGGACTGTGGTGGTATGCTAAGTACACTAACATTACTATAAAAGTACAGCCGAAGTATTATATGGTCTTAAAGTGATGGAATAGATCTGGCTCAGCTTGAAGCAAATCCGAGAAATAATTCAAAAGCAACAGTTAACTTGCTTTGTTTCATCTAGTCAAGTCATGTTCATGAATTGGCCTTGAAGCATGAAGTTACCAAGAAGGGAAATCCTTGTATCACTAAATAACAATCATTTAAAAAACCTAAAAGGCCGATTTTCCGTGAAAAACTGCGATTAAACAAACATATGCCACTGGCGAGGAACCAAACCGTAGAGATGGTTGAAGTAGACGTGCGTGGCGCCGGTGTCGCGGACGAGCTGGAGCAGCGCGACGACGGCGTCAGGCGACCTCCGTGTGACGAGCTTGCCTGCTCCGAGTCGGCGGAGCGAAGCGTCCAGGTGCTTCAGGCTCTGGTTGATCCACCACCGGGACACGCGTCCTGGGAAGTACGGGCCCTCTTCCTCCGGTGACCACACGTACGCAGGCACTACCTCCCCGCCGGCGCGCGCTGCCGCCGCCAGCGCCGGGTTGTCCTCCACTCTTAGGTCCCTCCGGAACCACACAACACTCCTCATCCCGGCGTCCCCGCCGCACATGGACGAGGACGAGACCGACATGGCCGGCCAATCCAAGAAACTCCCCGAGTTGTTTCAGGAGCACGTCAAGAAACCATGAAGCCAAGAACTGGCGAGTCCAGAGATCAGAGGTTCCGACCCTATGCTTTTCTTCCTCTCGAGATTCCCCAGAAGTAAGTGGAGGAGTGCGCGCACGAGGTGGAGTGTAATATTTTGCTCCTTTCTTGTATTTTTGCTGCGTAATTTGATTATATTTTCTTTGGTCTTGTATTGTTGCAGTTGGTGTCTCTGGTTTTGGTTGGGACAGTTCTGGTCCAATGGAGAAAGAGGCTATGGATATCGGGATTGGTTGGTTGGATTTGATCTACTTTTCTCCTCGTCCATTTATCCTTCTGGTCCTCACCCTATTTTCTCCCCAGTCCCACAAAATTTCTTCTATTTGTATTATACTCCATCTGACCTTTTCTATTGGTTAGTTTGGTCTTATTTTTGTATTATACCTTTTGATGACAATCAGCCTGAATTATGCGAGGACAAAAAAATATCGTAACAAGTAACAAAGTGAAATAAAATCATTTTCTTAGATCTTAGAATAAAACTACTATAAGAACTAGTTTTATTTGGTAGAATTTGTAAACAAAAACACATTTTCTACATGGGAAAAGCTCTTATTGAGACATACCTGACAAGACAATAAGTTGTGTTGGTGAGTTGCGTGTGCATGACTACCTGCATTGCATCGTCGAACACGGGATATAGGGTTAGCATTTGTCCTCAAGCGTCGATGATTGCGGGGGTTTCTCTTCCTTTCTTTCCTTCTATACAAACCTGCAGTTTCAATTTACTTGGATTTAGTGGAAGCTGAGCTGCAACAAAATGTCATTTTGTCAATAAAAACAATAGGTAGTTGGATGTTCGTAGGCATGTTGCGCCATGAATTAGACATGGTGATGCACGTGATCGTAGCCACCACCATTGTAATTTTGTAGAAAAACAACATATTACATCCAAAATCCGTTGGTTAAGTATAAATTAACATGACTTGCATGTACAAAGTAAATCTAAATTGAGTTATAAGATGATCATGCAAACATGACAACAAAAAAATGATTTATAGTAGGTTAATTATTGTTAAGGGGCCAAACAAGAGAAGCATCTGATTATTAAGATATCTTGCGTTACCCTTGAACATAAAATAGTTGATATTGTAACTCTATATTATAAAGAAAGTCAAATTTTTAGTACATGAGAAACAAAAATAGCAGGCTTGGAACATTGTTGGACAATAAAAGGGATAAAAGAACCTGTCGGGCAAGTTGAAACTAGTCATGAAAGAAAATCAAAATAGATGTGCAAAAATACATTTAAAGAATAAATTTCAAAAATAGAAAATATTAAAAGGAGGAGAGTAACATGAAAGCACATATAGCGTCCCCTGAATATTGGAGCAAGCTATTAAAAGCATATAGCAAAACTTCTTCTTTAGTTAATGAAAATGCCACTTATGTCTCATGCCGTTTAAATAAAAAAAAATGTTTTTGAGATGTACCTAACTTCATGTCTTATATACTACTATATATGTCGCATGTAACTTCTCGTATCTAACTCAAAGCGCACGTTCTATATGGAAAGGTGTAGGCTGCTTAAACATCTTTTCACGCCTGTTTAGGGACCACGTACGTCTTTGTAATAGTGGCCAAACAAATCCTATTTTATCACCTTATACGTGGGGTGGTGCCGGGTGCACGGTGCACGTGTGTTTCACATGTAATTGCACCCACTCATTTGTCATTGTAAGCGATACATATGGTTTCACACATGTCATTGACATGAAGGCACTCATGGATAAATGGTCTGCAAGTTACTTTTACGCCAAAGTAGTAAGAAATGGCTTGGAAACTTTGAGACAGTGAAGCAGCTGATAGGGACGCGAAGGGGGCTGCTACTGCCTTTTTGTACTCCGATCCAAATGACGAATATATTCTCCTGTAGACGATAAGAGAACCTATGCAGTATGCACCGAAGCTCGTGTGGTGACCATGGCACGTCAGACGGCCCCGTGTTCGGAGCAGCGCGGGAGAGCCTGTCGCTGATCCCCTGCTGGTCCAAAAATAGGGAGAGCGCTTGTACTGCAAAGCAGGATCGTCATTTCGTCGTTTGGATCGGCCGAGAATAGGGAGAGCGCTTGCACTCTGTAGTCTGTACTGCAAATATTTAGGCAAATCCGTCACTACTACATACACTGCTCAAGAAGTTGCCGATCTAGCAGCATATATCTACGCAGCTCGCAAGCTTTGGACGAACCGCGAGATTTTGAACGGGACTGGTGCTGTGGTAGCGTGAGTCGGGGATGCCAATTCCATCCGATCCGGGTAGGGGGTCGTCGCCACGCTGTCCCGTTGAGGCCTTTTTGCGTGGGTGGGTGCGCGCATAAAGTCGCCCGGCGCCGACGGCGACGGCGACGGCCGAGGCTGCGCGCGATTTCAGCGATGGGGATGGCGCGGGTCGAGGTGCGCGCGCTCTCTTCCGTGGCCCGCAGCAGCACTAGCTAGCTTTGCTTTAATTTCAGCCAGCGAGGAAGCGAGCAAGGTGCCTCTTGGCGCGGCGCCCCCGCCCGGTTGTTCCTCTCCGGCCTCGCCGCCTTTGATGGGGTCGCCGTCGATCGGCAGCCGCCACGCGAGCCACCGACGATGGGGACGTGGTCCTCATCTCATCTCATCTCATCTTTCTTCTGAAGCTACCTGACGTGGCCCAAAATCGCGCATTCGCGCCCGCGCTGCACCATATTCCCGCGTTGGGCCTTCCTGAGGGATGGTTGGCCCAGAGCAATGAAACAATGGAGCCACGCCCACATTGAACATTGAACTGGCGACTTATCCAATCCCCGGTTTATCTCGTGGGGCTCTTGGGCTAGTCCATACTGGGCCCTCTTTACTCCAACCATTTTCACGCACTCTTTTCTTTTTGGGGCAATTTTATATAGACAATAGAAAAATACCTCCCACCTTTTGCATCGTAGCATATGGCATAGACACAAATTGATGATGATGCATAGTGTATAAACATATCTAATTTTTAATACAACGTACCAGTTTTAGCCGGTCAAATAGAGGTGCTTAGTGCAATTTTGCCATTGGTCGGTGCTTATTTGCGTTATTCAATCGATGTAATAATCACACACTTTTTTCATGGGATCGGGATTTTATTTGGCTATCATCCCACCCTCCTAATTCGAATTTTTTTTTATAATTTGCTACTTCTCTGTTTAAAAATAAATGTCATTCTAACTCTTAGCACATAAATTAAAGAGAGGGAAAAAAAGAAGAAATGTAAACAAATGAGAAGAAGAGAGATCATGATAGAGTGTTATTGGAAGAGAGAAATATGTATTGAAAAGTGAGAATGACATGTATTGTGGAACAAAATTTGAATACTATAATAATATTTAATTTGAAATGGAGTAGTATTATGAAAAAAATAACATGATATTTCTATCAATCTATGCTTAATGTTTTATCAAGGGCTCAAAACAAAACTTAACCTGATAATTTTATCAACTCAGGGATGAATGGATGATAGGGAAGAAAAACGCATGGGCCCGGGAATTGATCTTGTAGGTGCAGTGCAGGTACGCCTATAGCAGCGCTGTCCCTAGCAATTAATCGAGCACGGCCCACTCTAATCTCCCGGTCGTCGGCCTCAGGTACCAAACTTATCGCTCCAAGGCCCCGTCCACAGAACCAAAGCTTGCCCCTATCGCGCTTTCTTTCTCTTGTCCATGGACCCAGTTCTCGGAAGACCCGCCGCCTGTTTCGGCCCGTAGAGGCATAGACGCGCGAGTCAAACCGGCGCCCCACGTTGGCTTCCCAAAGTCTTCAATTCCCGCAACAGGCTCACATCCACTCGTTCTCACCTAATATGCCTCCCTGACATACTGTCCCCGTTGTTTGGGCCCACTGTACATTGACTCCAATGAAATTTCCTCACTTGGGCACGCCGTGTGTAAGTATGACCATTTCTGTTCCCCTGTTAGCCTTCCAGCGGCCTCATCTGCACGGACGTGGATCACATTGAAGACAGCCGTTGCTGCTGCCTGGTGAAGCGCTCTTACATAGAGCGGTCCAGTGGACCGGGTCTACGCCATGTGTGGGCCAACGGCTGCTCCTCTGTTCAGTGTTGACCCTTGAAAGGCCTCCCGCATAGACTTCTTCGTCCCGACGCGCAAACGCGACGAGAGAGAGAAAAAGAAAGGCATTTTTTAATAAAAATCGAAGCCCCAAAGCGAAGCTCCGCTTGCACTTCCTCGACCGCTCAAAGCTCCGCCGGGCTTTTCAGTTTGCACTCCTTCTCTACCCGCCGAATTTCTCAGTTCTGCGCGTGCTGGATCGATTGGTAAGTTGATCTGTTCGCTTGCGATTTTTTGCCGACTTTTTCCGCGGTTGCTGCTATATTTTCCGCTGGGTTTCGCTACTGGATCTGCTTTTATTGGAATTTTCAACCGTTTTCGATTGCAGGGTGGAAAATTCCATGTCCCAGGGCGGAGTTGGTGACCGGACAGGAGGCTCGTGGTCTGGCGGGAGAGTTATCGGTGGCGGTGGAGGCTTCTGAAGTTCCCCCCTTTTCTTATTAGTCTTGGTTCCTTGATTGGAACCTGGAGATATGGCAAGGTTTTGCTGCTTCGGCTCCGAGGTAACGCCAACTTCTGATCAGTTGCCGTAGCCGTTCATTTCCTGACTTTATTATGTCATATTTTGGAGGAGTTCTGTGCCTTTTGCCTGATAACTATAACTATGTATAATACGGCTTTGGTTAAAAGAAGA
Organism: Eleusine indica; assembly: GCA_030378355.1. Classification (NCBI taxonomy): domain Eukaryota; kingdom Viridiplantae; phylum Streptophyta; class Magnoliopsida; order Poales; family Poaceae; genus Eleusine; species Eleusine indica. The sequence continues at coordinate 12,412,286 of CM059502.1, forward strand.
TTATGCCTACTCAATATTAGGCTTCACTGTGGTCCCCTCTTCACATATGGTAGCAGTATGCTTCGGTGCTAATTTACCTTGTTGGCATGAAACGCTATCACTGCCCTCATCTTCTAGCTATCTCGTGAAATGGTTTTTGTTCTTGATTAATTGCTGTACCCACTCTAGAGAGTTCATGAAGCTTTATGTGTTAACACCGGAAACTCTGATGGAATCAATTGAGTTCATGAACTCACCTTTTTGTTTCATGAACCTTTGGCTTAAGTTAGGAGCTGTAGCAATTGCAGTCCATATTGTGTTAGCACTCAATCTGCATTATTTACTCTTGCTGACTTTTCTTCTTGTACACAGTTGAGAGGGCATTCATCAACGGCATCTGGCAAAGGGAAAGGCTGTCAGGGCCAAATCAAAGTTTCCTATGGGTTTAACCTTGTAAAAGGAAATACAAATCATCCTATGGAGGATTATCATGTCGCTGAACTTGTTGAAGCGAAAGGAAACGAGCTTGGCCTTTTTGCTATATTTGATGGTCATCTAGGAGACAATGTTCCTGCTTACCTGCAGAAGAATTTGTTCTCAAATATTTTGAATGACGTGAGTTTTCAACCTTCGTTTCGATAAGGATTCATTTGGTGCCACTGTGTTGAACCTGTTCGTATTCTGCTATTTCAGGAAGAGTTTTGGACACATCCAGATAGAGCAATCATGAAAGCCTATGAAAAGACAGACCAAGCTATTCTAACTCACACTCCGGATTTGGGACAAGGTGGCTCCACTGCTGTAACTGCCATTCTTGTAAACGGCAGGAAGTTGTGGGTAGCTAATGTTGGAGATTCAAGAGCTGTTCTTCTGAAAGGTGGTCAGGCTATACCAATGTCGATAGACCATGATCCAAATGTTGAGCGCAGTGTAATTGAAAATCGGGGTGGCTTTGTTTCTAACATGCCAGGTGTGTCCTCAGTTCTTTATAATTCTGTATATATATTACCTGATTGGAATGTTGGGCCTCTTGTCAATTTTGGATGTTTAATTTACTCTTCTTTCTGCTGAGCATGTGAACAACTCCAATACAATTTCTAGTAAAAAGTTTTGATGCATGTGAAAACAGAGAAAAAATGTTCGTACTTTACTAGTAAAGTTGGTGACGCAATTATTCTAGATGTTAAGTGTCAATTCTACATCATGCTGTGGTAACGGTCCTAATTATGTTGTAAATGCCATAGAATGTAAGTTGGTGCAATATTTAGCAAAACCTTAGATTTTGCAGAAGTGGATGATGCTAATGGTTGTGATGATGCACTGTGCACGAAAATAAAAGAAATTTTAGTTCTTTAGTTGAAATAAGTTGGAGACAGCTACACATAGGTGTAGAAGTTAGACCACCACCAATATAACTTAGCAGTTCTGGAAGTATTGCTGTCGTCACTTTATGCAGTCAAATAATCATTAGCACTGGCCTGTAGCTAACCTTAAGGTATCCCAAGCCTTGTCTACTTCTCAACAAACCAAAACATTACTCAAAAACTCCCTTCTAAAATACACTGATCAAAAGGCTGAGAAGGTCAATAGTCGCCATCCTGTAGTCATATGTATTGTTTTCCAATACCGCACCAGTTCCTACCTTGATCAGGCTATAGAATAAGTTCTATTTGGGGCAATTTTATATCAGAAGACAACAACATTTTGTTGTTTCTGGTACCGTTTTGTCACTGTAGATGTCCCTTGTCATTAGCCTTTGCTGATTTCAAGCTCATATTTATTCCTCTTTTTGATGTATCTAGCTTCCGTGCTAGTCTAGTAGTATTATGCATTGGTTTCAAAACTGAAGAATGCAAACTTTGTATTGTCCACAGCATATATTTTTTTAGGTACTTGCTGCACCCATTTAAGGTGACATTCTTTATCTAATTTTGTAAATTGCAGGAGATGTCCCTCGAGTATGTGGTCAGTTAGCTGTCTCTAGGGCTTTTGGAGACCGGAATCTAAAATCTCTATTGAGATCGGAGCCTGATATAAGAGTTGAAGACATTGATTATACTGCTGAGTTGCTCATCCTTGCAAGTGACGGACTTTGGAAGGTGTGGCTTATTATTTCTAAGTTTATCAAAATGGGCAGGTATAGTTGATTGTAGTTAAATACTTTTCTTTATCAACCAGGTAATGAACAATCAGGAAGCCGTTGATTTGGCGAAAAGGTTTAAGGATCCACATGCAGCTGCCAAACAATTAATTGCCGAAGCACTAAAAAGAGAAAGTAAAGATGATATATCATGTATTGTTGTCCGGTTCAAGGTGTAAATTGATCGGTGATTCACGAGGGATTGACATGGAGAGCATGAGGAGTTAAACATCATACCTTAGACTGCCTGACGACGCTAGTGGTGATCCAAAGAATAATTACGAGAGTGTTGGTTGTAAATGATTAGCTGGGTCTATTTTTATGTTCATATATAAATATGCTAGGATTATTTGTTTGGCGATTCTAAGGTACACGTTTGAGGCCCAAGAGCCTATATGAGTAGCTTTCATCTGTAAATAATGGTTGCAGATATTGGAAGTTGACGGTGCTCCACTGAATTTGTGAGAGTAGACTGAAAGATGGCAAACTTTTTACCAGAGCAGAGCAGCAAGACATCTGCGGCAAATCCCCAGAGTTTGCTGCAACCTGGCTTCCGGTACCTGGTGATGTTTTTCTGTTTTTTCTTTTCTTTTTCTTTCTCTCCCAGCCCGTGGCTGGCTTTGCAAATTCCTACCAACTGAACTTGAAAACTTTTTGTAAAAAAAAAAAACTGAACTTGAAAACTAGGGTCTCCGCCTTTGCTTTCCTACCATGATGTAAGGCGGTGCTCCTGTCGTTTAACCCATAAAGAAAAGGTTTCAACTTATTCCAAAGGTTGTACTAAGTCCACAAAGTCTACATTTCCAAAGAAAAAAAGGGTATACGAAGGCTAGCCTTTAGGAAATGGCAAATTTTGCCGTTCATAGACCAAGCCCCACCGACGAAATTTCGCACTGACTCCGAGCATCCCAATTTCCCAATGATTGAGAACCTGCGACTTCTGCACACATCGCCCTAACCGTGTTCGGAATTCCTGGTGACACCCGCACGATGAATTGAACCAGGACAAAGGGTGACTCTATGACTCGCATCCGATCGAGGAGTTGGCTGGGAGGCTGCCGTGGCCGGCGGGCCGCCCTGTGTGAGATCGAGAGGGGGTAGAAAATCAGACGAAGAGACAGGCAAACTGTAGAACCATGTACAAATTATTATCGTTATTAATTTTTTTACTAACTTTGTTCATTCGTCTTATTTAAAAAAATTTAAAATATCATATATTTTTTCATAATTTGTTTTCTCACTAGATAAAATTTAAATCTAACTTATAACTTTTCATATTTGAATAAATATTTTAAATAAGATGAATAATCAAAGATAATAAAAAAAGTTAATAACAATTTTAAAACGGAGGGAGTAGGTGTTTGCTGAATGAGAAAGTAAGCTGCTAGTGTTGGTGAGAAACAGAACCCGGCAGATCCAAATTAAAGCATTCTGGCATAAGATAGTTTTAACGGAGACATGTAGAAATTCTAATCCATCCTCTTTCCAAAAACATGTACAAAGCCGTCGAACGACCGATCATGACTCAGAAGCACAATCTCTCGGCAACAAAGAGGAGGATCGCTTCATCTCTCCGTGAAGAAAAGACTTGACGAGGAGAAAACAAAAAAGAAAAAGAGAGGAGAAAAACAGTTTCAGTTTGCTCTACTGAGCTGCAACAACAACGTTCAGCGGATCAGGTTTTCGGTGCTTTAGCAGTGCATCGATTCCCTGGCGGCCATGGAGGCGACGGCCTTGGCCCACGCCACCAGCTCGCGCTTCAACCTCCTCTCGTCGCCCATGAGCTCCGGCACGTCCACGGACACCACCGCCGCGCTCGTCGAGGACGACCAGGCCTCGCCGCCGCGGTTTCTGACAAAGAGCCACGCGCTCGCCGCGTCGACGTCGTGGGCGCCGTGGACGGAAGTCGCTGCTCTCGCGTCCAGAGCCATGTCTCAGAGTTTCTCGCTGATTGATTAACCACCACGTCGCTGTGCCTGCGTCTGTGCAAGCTGGAGGAAGAAATATATGTTGCTTGAGAATTTGCAATGCTCTGCACTCTGTCCTGCCTCTGCACCCTGGAGGAAGAAATATACTATGTTGCTTGAGAATTAGCTTCGATTCGGTTTGGTGCAGCAACTGGGACACTGGACGCGCTCTATATATACCAGGCGCGCACGCGCCGGCTCGTGAGGCACGAGTAGCACGTGCTTAACCAGTTTGTGATCTTCCCACACTGTGAGTGAACGAACGCTGTTTGGGGAACGCGTAAGATACGCAGGCGCGGACAAGCCTCTCAAGTGTGAGCACGACCGGGACTGATTGCGAACGTGCAGCGTTGACATCGCGCAACCGCACAGGTGGCGCGTCCTTTTTCACCATCTTTTTCTTTTCGGAAGGTTTAATCGAACGTTGAGTATTAAAATTCCAGTAGGCGCGGGTTAGGTGTGAGGTTGTATCCGTCGTGCTGTGCTGTTTGGGTCTAGCGCGATCACATATCGCCGATTTGAACGAACGAACGGCGCCGCCCGCGTGCACGTATCCTATCACTGTGCGCGCATAGTGATCTCTGTTGACTCTTGCCCGTTGCTACCTTGTGATCCTCGACCGACGCTCGATCCGTGTTGACTTGATGAGGCCGTTGGCAGCTTGAGAGACTATGACAAGTGGCCATGTTGCAACTGGAGATAAGCTTTTTTTTTTTTGGGGGGGGGGCGGGGGGGGGGGGGGGGGATGAGATAAGCTTGTTTTAGCAAGGTGTCTGGCCTAACATTTAGATTTGGATTTTACTGTTTATATAACTAGTGTCACGGTGATATCGATAAGATCATGACTCGTTGAGCTCACATTGTAAACTTTTAAAACTTGTTGTGTGCACACATAGTTTACTAAAGTCTGCCGGAAAATGACGTCCTAAAAAAAAAAATCCATGGCACTCTCGTGTTGATTTAAAATTAATCCAATAAAACAACTGACATGCAGTCATCATGGGCCACCTTTTGCGTTATTAATTAGGGAATATCGTTTGTAAAAAATACACGTGTTTCAAAACTTTCAATAATATTCTATTTCTAGATTTATTCTAAATCAAACTTAACTTTGACCACGCATAGCAAAAAATATACAAAAGGTTGACTATGTAAGAGTTATATATTATGAAAGTTTGATTCATAACCAATCTAATAGCAGTATCTATGTGTTGTTAATCTTTATAATTTTTTTTTGTTATAGATGGTCAAAATTAAAAAAGTTTGATATAGGATAAATTTAGAACTAGCTATATTTTAAGATAGATGAAGTATATTTTTTTAGTAGAAAACAAATACACATTCATATACACACATCTATGGACTGTAATGAGAGACCCATTGGAGAATCTCAAGATTGATGAAGTCACAGTGACGCCAATATGAACCAACACGTCTCATACCATCGAATAAGCAAAATATCTATTATATATTATCGGTGTAGGAGAATCCGGAGTTCTCCTAACCGCCCATGGGCCGATTTGCCGACCCATGAAGCGCAGCGCTGTCGAGGCGATGGCCCGCCTAGGGCTGGGCCGAAGTCAGGGAGGCGCCTGACGCGCCCAACCACGGCCATCCGCCAACCACCCGAGTTAATGCGGGCACTCGAATGCCCGCACTGACGGGCGGTTGATGGGACGGGGTGCGTCCAGGGCCCTCCACCACCTGGTCGCCATCGCCCGGTGCTGTCGTCTAGGGAACGTGCGAACTGGGGGAAACACGAGGAGCACCGCCATTAATGGCGAGGCAGTCGGTTCGGGCTGCCCGAAGCGCGAAGAACGAGGGCGGCGAAGGAAGATTTGGGGAGATCCTGTCCCCTTAGAGCCGCCCCCGAGTCGTTAGTTTGAGGGGGGTCCGGGTTGTGTAATGGTCTCTCCCTTGGCCTATAAAAGGGGGAGGCCCGTTCATTATAGAAAAGAACAGATCAGTAATACGCATACAAGCGGGACGTAGGGTTTTATGCTCCGAGCGGCCCGAACCTGGGTAAAACTGTGTGAGTTTTATTTTGCATCCAGCTTGCCTTCAATGAGCGCTTGATCCGATCTCCCCGCAACCTTTCTCAAGGGCGCCCTGGCAGGCCCCCATTTGAAGGTGCTTGCACGCACCAACATTTGACGCGCCAGGTAGAGGGAGCGTCATAGATCTTGCGTAGAACCCTCAACCGGCGATGGTGCAGATCACCAGCGAAGCCCCATCGTGAGATAGCCGTTCTGGGTCGAGGTCTGGCTCCAACTCTCGAGGGCCCCCGCCACCGGCGGGGGGAGAAACCGGCCACACTAGCACGCAGCCCGAAGGAGACGGGCGACGTTCCCCCAACTCTCGAGGGAGGACGGGGCGGGGAGAACCGCTCTTGAGGGTGTGCGGCTAGCGAGACCGGGCAGGCGCCATCAAAAGGGCACTCCCGAAGCAACCCTTCCACGGCCCGGCCAACCGCGCGATGGTTGTTTGAAGAAGAGGAACCGGTGGATCCCATTACCGCCGTGAAAACCATGCTGCGCCAACCGCCTCCCGGGATATCCTACGTCCCCCGCGCCGAGTCGTGGCTCGACGACCTCGAGTGGGCTCTCGATTCTATGCCTCGCACTGGCAGGAAGGAGGGTCGTAGGAGAGACCGAGGAGGCAAGGGGAAGGTGGCGGCCCTCATGGCTGACGCCTCGCACTCAGTCACCACCCCTCACAGCCGAGACCTGAGGGACGACCTCAAACGACGCCGGCGAGGAAACGAGGACGCCCGTGTCTCCATTGAGCGTTCCCGCGAGCGCACCAACGAGAGCCGAGGGCGCAACCCCGAGCGCTCCGATGAGCACACTCGCAGGGAATACAGCTCGGAGAAAACCCATGGTAGCCGTCGCGGATTTGCCTCGGAGTCGGACTCTGAGTCCTCCCCAGAGCGCCTCCACAAGCGAATACGGGAGCCAGTCAGCACCTCCTTCACCAGGGGATGCGCGGCTCTGTCCACGCGACTCCGGCGAGTGGCATGCCCCCACAAGTTCCGACCGGATCTCCCAGAGCGTTAAGATGGCACGACACACCCGTGCGAGTTTCTCCAGATCTACTGAACTGCCGTCAGAGCCACCGGGGGTTCTGAAGATGTCATGGCCAACTACTTCCACATCGCGCTGAAGGACTCGGCTCGGTCTTGGTTCATGAATCTTGCCCTGAGATCCATCCGTTCATGGGAACAACTGTGGCGGGATTTTTTAGCCAACTTCCAGGGCACGTCGAAACGCCCTGGAAGTCAGATTGACTTGGACCGGATCGTCCAGCGCCCGGGCGAAACACTGAGGCAGTTCATGCAACATTTCAGCCAGGTCCACAACACCATCCCACACATCGAGCCGACACGAATCATCACCGCGTCGGGACATGGCGTTCGAGATAAAGACATGCTGGGGGAACTCGAGGTCAACGCCCCCGAATCTATCACCGAGCTGTTTACGCTTGCTGACAAGTGCGCCCCGCGCCAGGAGGCCCAGGCGTGGCACGACCCCCCAGCCAAGGTAGAACCTGACTCCAGCGGAAGCCTTTCCAAAAACCAGAAGACGAAGCTGTAGAAGAAGCGGAAGGCTGAGGAGGTCGCGGCAGCAGGCCAGACCAGTCCGGCGGCGTGCCCCGGACCGAGTCCCGGGACGGCGAAGCCGGGCGCCAAGCCATCGACCGACAAGTTCTGCGCCCTCCATGAGACAACCGACCATGACCAAACCGAGTGCCGTTACATCCAGGCAACCATCAAGCACTGACAGGAGAGGCGCATGGCTGCAATGAAGGAGACAGAAGAGGAGGAGAAAGAAGAAGAAGAGGCGAACGCCTTTCAAGAGGTAGGGTCGGACGATGCCATCGCTGTCATCAGCGGAGGATCATCCAGCCATTCCTCCAAGAGAGAGATCAAGCTCCTGCGCCGAGAAATCTACGCTCTGTAGTCCGGCAAGGCGCCGACGCGGTAGGTTAAATGGGCGGACGTGCCCATCACCTTCGACCGGAGCGATCTCGTGGGTCCTGACAACTCGGACGGCAAGATCCTGCTCGTGGTCACTCCGACCATTTCAAACAAGAAGGTGGCCCGAACGCTCATTGACAGTGGGGCAAGTATCAAGCTCATCACCCCCAAGGTGCACGAGATGCTCCAAGGCTCCAAGGCCGACCTTCAAGCATCGCGCCCCTTTCACGGAGTGTTGTCAGGAACTGCCCGCCCACTGGGCAGGGTAGTGCTCCTAGTAACCTTCGGCTTGAGGGACAACTTCCACACGGAGAAGATCACTTTCGACGTGGCAGACATCGACCTCCCCTACAACGCCATCATCGGCCGACCCGACATTAACAAGTTCATGGAGGTGCCCTATTACGCCTACCTCACGGTCAAGATCTCGGGCCCCAAGGGCGTCATCGTGGAGCGTGTGGACGTAGTCAAGGCTGTGGCTTGCCTCGAGGACATCTTGGCCTCTGAGCTCGTAGCAAACAAAAGGGCCGAGGAGCCGACCGAGATAAGTCCGAGTGCACCACACACTCGGATGTCCGCACCCACGACGGCTGACACCAAGAAGATCGCTCTGGACGCCGAGGAGTCGAAGACTACTACCATCGGCGACGGCCTGGTCCCCAAATAGGAACTCTTGCTTGTCACCTTCCTCCGCAAAAACATGGATATCTTCGCCTGGGACTGTTGGTCATAATTACGCACCCACTTATATACCGCAAGAGGACGGTGTATAGTTGTAGCTCTTTTTCCCTCAGAGTATTCCAAGGTTATCGAATCCACAGGGAACGAGCGGAACTAATACTATTAAAGGATTACTAACAGATTGCAATGGGTTGATTGGTGTGAATGATGACAGTGAGAAAGAGGAAGGTGAATGTTATTGAAGAGGAAACAGGATGATGAAGGATTCTCTCCTTAGGATTGGTTCACTAGCATGCAACCTTATTCTTATCAACTCGAGTGATGACTCTAGTATTCTACAAGACATGGTGGTTTTGTTCACCCCGGCTATCACTACAGAGGCTATTAGCTCACCACTGGTTTCTTGCACTATGTAATGGGCAAAAGTGTATTGACCGATACACTAATGAAAGGGATAGATAGATGTGCAACAAAGTTCATCACATAGATTAAATTCATCGAGAGAGTATCAACAAGTATGAGAGTTACATGACCAGGTCCCCGCACCAGAGAAGAGAATATGAGACTACTCACTCATCCTTCCGCTAGACATAGCAGAGGGGTGAGAAATAGCGCTGGAACGCGCACGAGCCGATCGGCACAAGCGTCGCGCCAATCGGCGCGACCTCCCTTCTGGTGGATCTCGTCGGTGTTGACGAACCTCCGCCGCCAATATCCTGGAACCTTAGTTTTAATAACTGATTCTCGCGATCACCGTCTCTCCTTGGTTCTCTTGGCTCTTGATATTTATCTTCCTTTTATACTCGACGGGATTAGGTTAACTTCCACCGACTCTAACTCATACTGGGCTGGCCTTAGTCTTTCTTGGACCGGATCGTGTTTTCGTCATCTTCTCTTACTGCGCCAATCGGCGCAGGATTGCGCCGATCGGCGCAAGCCGTGTCTTCTCTTGTTTCTTCTCCGAGTCGGTTCCTCTGTCTTCCACAGCTGCCATGTGGGCCTTTTCCTTCGAGATAAAGTCTTGTACTGCACGTCGAGATCTTGAAGTTCCATAAATCTTCTAGGCAAATATCTTCAAGTGTCTTGCGCAGATAAACTTCCATAAACATGTGGAATGACCCTTGGTCACTTCTGTGGGCCAAAACACCTTTGCGCCGATCGGCTCATGTACTGCGCCGATCGACGCACTGGGCTTCTTCAGTGTTTTTTGTCGGTTCTGGATTCCTGTCCTCTCCAGCATCACTTTAATGCCAATTTTACCTGTTTCTGCAATAAAGCTCCAAAACAACGCGTATACAAATACATAGACAATATCATAGGTAAATGGCCTAAATTAGTATCAATTATGCTCTAATTGGGGTAATATTCACATATAAAAGGGGCACTTGGGAAGTGTCAACAGGCACCTATCTGACATGCCAGGGATTCCAACGGAGGTGATCGAGCACAAGCTAAGGGTGGACCTGGCCGTCCGCCCCGTAAGGCAGAAGGCGCGACGACAAGCACCTAAACGAGAGGATTTCATAAGGGCAGAGGTCCGAAGGCTCCTAGAAGCCGGTTTCATACGGGAAGTCCTCCACCCCATATGGCTCGCCAACCCCGTGGTCGTACCCAAAAACAATGGCAAGCTCCGGATGTGTGTGGACTATACCAACTTGGACAAGGCTTATCCCAAGGACCCCTTCCCTCTTCCAAGGATAGATTCGGTAGTAGACTCCACTGCAGGCTGTGACCTGCTTTGTATGTTGGACGCGTACTCAGGGTATCACCAAATTTGTATGGCGCGCGAAGATAAAGAAAAAATAGCATTTATGACTCCCTCAGGGAGCTTGTGTTACGTGAGCATGCCTTTTGGCCTCAAGAACACGGGCCCCACCTTCCAACGGGCCATGTGCCTAACGTTGGACACTCAAATTGGGAGGAATGCCCAAGCATACGTAGACGACATAGTCATAAAATCCCGAGAGAGCTCTTCCTTACTGGACGACTTTGAGGAGACGTTCGTGAATCTGTGAAAAAATAGGGTGAGGCTCAACCTAGAAAAATGCGTCTTTGGGGTCCCAGCAGGAAAGTTTCTCAGTTTTTTGGTGTCGCACCGGGGAATTGAGGTCAACTCGGAGAAAATCAGAGCCATCGAGGCAATAAAGACGCCCACCTGCCTCAAGGACCTGCAGCGCCTCACCGGGAGCATGGCGGCCCCAGGTCGTTTCATATCCAGGCTCGGAGAGCATGCACTACCCTTCTTTAAGATACTAAAGCAAGTGGGCAAGTTCGAGTGGACCAAGCAAGCTGACGACGCGCTGCAGGAGCTAAAACGGTACCTTTCATCACCTCCAACTCTGACCGCTCCGAGCCCAGGAGAACTGCTCCTCCTCTACATCGCTACAACCCCGCAAGTGATCAGCATGGTCCTAGTGGCCGAACGGTTGGAAGACGCCGCTCTTGCACCAAGGAAATCGGCAAAAAGACGGAGGAGGAACATAGAGCAAGACCCAGGGGGTACGCCCAAGTCCAACTTGGGGGCTGCGCCCAATTCCAACTCCGAGTTGGCGTCCGAGCCACGCTCGGGGGCTACGCTCGAGTCCCGCTCAGGGTCGGCACCCGAGTCCGACTCGGGGGCTGTGCTCAAGCCCAACTCCGAGTTGGCACCCGAGCCACGCTCGGGGGCTACGCTCGAGTCCCGCTCAGGGTTGTCACCAGAGTCCGGCTCGGGGGCTGCGCCCAAGCCCAACTTCAAGTTGGCGCCCGAGCCACACTCGGGGGCTACACTCGAATCTCGCTCAGGATCAGCACCCGAGTTTGATTCGGAGGCTGCGCCCAAGCCCAACTCCGAGTTGGCGCCCGAGCCACGCTCGAGTCCCGCTTAGAGTCAGCACCCGAGTCCGACTCGGGGGCTGCGCCCAAGCCCAACTTTGAGTTGGCGCCCGAGCCACACTCGGGGGCTACGCTCGAATCCCACTCAGGGTCGGCACCCGAGTCCGACTCGGGGGCTGCGCCCAAGCCCAACTCCGAGTTGGCGCCCGAGCCATGCTCGGGAGCTACGCTCAAATCCCACTCAGGGTTGGCACCCGAGTTCGACTCCGAGTTGGCGCCCAAGCCATGCTCGTGTGCTACGCTTGAGTCCTACTCAGGGCCGGCACCCGAGTCTGACTCGGGGACTCCGCCCAAGCCCAACTCTAAGTTGGCGACCGAGCCATGCTCGGGGGCTACGCTCGAGTCCCGCTCAGGGTTGGCGCTCGAGTCCAACTCAGGAGCTGCGCCCAAGCCCAACCCAAAGATGACACTTGAATCTCACTTAGGAGGCACTCCTGGAGCTCTTCCAGACGCCACAACCAAGTCATGCTCAGGGACAGCACCCAGGTCCAAAGGCACGGCCAGTCTCTCACCACCACGCGGCTCGGGAGCTCCGGCTCCGACCAAGGTCACGGGAAAGGTTCGCGTCACACCTTCAATAGGTCAAGGGGACACTGGCCATGGCCTGAGTAGCCCAGGGGCTCTGGCTCCGACCAATTCAACAATGAAGGGGCCACCCGAGCAAGACCGGTCCCACCAGATGCAGGCCGCTGTGCCAACCGGCCACCCGGGGGCTCCGGCTCCGACCAAGCCAGAAGAACAGGACGGCCCGGTAGTCCCAGCAGCGACTGCCGTGCTCGTCCAATGGCCGGTATAATTTGTCAGTGAAGTACTATAAGACGCCAAGACACACTACCCTATGCACTAGAAGATGCTTTACGCCTTGCTAGTGGCCTCCAAGAAGCTGAGACACTACTTCCAAGCCCACCCGATCAAAGTCGTCACCCAGCTGTCCCTGGAAACGGTGCTGCACCACCGAGAAGCCACGGGATGCATCACAAAGTGGGTCGTGGAACTGGCTGAGTTTGACATCTCGTTCGTCAGCACTCACATCATCAAGAGTCGGGCCCTGGCCGAATTCGTCGCCGAATGGACCCCAACCCCGAAGCTCGAGCGGGAGGAAATAAGTACTCGGGTGCAGCAGACACAAGCCTCGAATAGCTCCCATTGGATGCTACATTTTGATGGGTCGTTGATGCTGAGCGGAGCCGGAGCAGGCGTACTCCTAACCTCTCTCGTGGGGCACAAGCTTCGTTACGTGATCCAGTTGCATTTCAAGGCCAGAAACAACATGGCGGAGTACGAGGGCCTTCTGGCCGGCCTCCGCATCACGGTTGACTTAGGCGTTTCACGCCTCCTTGCCAAAGAGGACTCGCAACTGGTTGTGAATCAAGCTTCTAAGGATTACCAATGCATCGACCGCAAATGGCAACATATCTCGCCGAGCTCAAGCACTTGGAGCGTCACTTCCACGGCTTAGAAGTACGCCACATCCCGCGAGCCGAAAACTATGTGGCCGACGAGCTAGCTCGATTGCCCTCCACTCGGGCACCGGTTCTAATAGGAACCTTCATCGAGATCATCAACTCCCTTTCGGCCCGCATCTTGGATCCAGAATCCCATGAGGAACCAGCCACACCCCCGCCACCGCTCGATAACTGGCAAGTACTGGCGTCGACGTCAGAGACCTACTGGATCGACGAAATCCTAGGGTACTTACATGACAATGTACTTCTAGAAGACGACGCCGCGGCGGAGAAGCTGGCTCGACAAGCCCGGCGATACCGGGTGGTCAACGGCCACCTATATAGGCGAGGCGCAAACGGTATCCTGATGAAGTGCGTAAGTCACACGCAAGGGAATGACATCCTAATGGAGATCCACGAGAGGGAATACGGAAACCACATGGCCTCCCGAAACCACATCCTAATGGAGATCCACGAGAGGGAATATTACTAGCCCACAGCCCTCATGGACGCAGCGAAGTTAGTCAAGCATTGCAAAGCGTGCCAGTCCACTCCAAGCAAACTCACCTTCCGGCTCAAGCGCTACAGACAATACCACTCTCGGGGCCTTTTGCGGTTTAGGGCCTCGACATAATCGGCCTCGACACATGGTTGTACGTCGCCATCGACAAGTTCACCAAGTGGCCAGAGGCGGATCTGATTACCACCATCAATAAGCACTCCGCACAGAAATTCATAAAAACCATAGTTTGCAGATTCGGCGTGCCTAACCAGATCATCACAGACAATGGAACCCAGTTCACTAGTCACGCCTTCACAACGTACTGCGACAATATCGGCACCCGGGTATGCTATGCGTCGGCCGCCCATCCTCAGAGTAATGGCCAAGCCGAGCGGGCTAACGTGGAAATCCTACGTGGGCTGAAGACAAGATCATTCAACCCACTGAAGAAAAAGGGTGTGCAATGGATCACGGAGGTACAATCGGTGCTATGGTCCTTAAGAACCACCCCTAGCCGGGCAACCGGGGAAACGCCGTTTTTCCTGGTCTACGACACAGAGGCGGTACTACCGACAGAAATAGCGCACGACTCCGCGCACGTTACCCTATTCGATGAAGCGTGCAAAAGCGAATGGACGATGTGGACTCGTTGGAGAAGTCGAGGCGGTGGGTCTTAATCCGAAACGCTAGATATTTGCAGAGCCTCCACCGCTACCACCAGAAGAGGGTCAGTCCACGGGAGTTGCAAGCTGGAGACTTAGTGCTGCGTTGAGCCCAGACTTGGGAGGGCAAAGAGAAAATTAGACCAATGTGGGAAGGCCCCTTTGTCGTAACAAGTGTCCGACGAGCCGGATCGGTGAGACTTGAGTCAAAAGATGGCGTCCCTGAGCGCAGCGCATGGAACGTAGAACATTTGCGGAGGTTCCACCCGTAAAACTTGTACTACTCGCACCCTAAGGGTGCCAGGTCCTCATTGCACCACATGGCCTGAGTCGCCGCTGCACTACTTGTATCCTTTCGGGCTTCGACCCTGTACTTTGTTTGCTACTTAATGAGTTTCTGGATTTCCACCAACTAAATAGTGACCAAACCGGCTTGCAATTGTGTCCTTTTCTCCTGTGACAAGACAAACGATTACTTCAAACAACAACGCAAGGAGGACATGGAATTACAAAAAGACGAGCGCCTCGCACTAGTCGATTAAGGAACCAATTCTAACTAAATGTCCGCATGCGGGTAGTCTGAGTCAAGGTCCTAGGCTAAGAAAAACTCAATGACAAGTGGAAACGAGTCACATAAAACAGACAACTATAACAAATTGTCTTCATGTCTTACATGGCAAGCGCAGGTGCCCTTTGCAAAAACTGACACGCAGGCGAGACACTACTGTTCGCGGACAAAAGAGGCGGCGAACTCCTTGGCCAGCCGGCGGGCCTCCTTCAAAATGTCGCCATGACCCGGGGCCAACTCGACGGAGACCACGAACTCGGCGGGGAAGTCTGGGACATGGGCGATCGCGAGGCCTAGCAGCTTGGTGAGCGCGTCCTCGAGAAGCTGCCACCCTTCCGCTTCCATCATGGACCGAGTGCACGCGGCGACTCCCTCCAACATCTCCGCAAGTGGCGACATCGCATAAACAAAGTGCTGCGCCGTCCGTTGCGTCGGGCGAGGGAGCGACCCGAGTCAGCCATGACTTAGCACCTGGTTTACGCGCTCGAACAAGTCACGTGTCATGTCGGTGAAGCTCGCGCCCGCCGGACGCGAGTCCTCCACCTGCTGCGCCAGGGCGACTCGCTACAACTCCGACGTGTTCATAAGGTCCTCCAGCTCCTCGACGGTCTTGCCTCCGGGCGGAGCATCACGGGCATGGCGACGACCTGGGGATGACGCACTGGCGGCGGGTTCCGGCTCCTTCTCGTCCAAGTTCTTCTCAAGCGCCCGGATACGGTCCAGGTACTTGGCCTTCATTGTAGCCCAGTTCAACACACGCTCCTCGAGGTCACGGACCCGCACCGCCAGATCCCCACGCTCCTTGGAGCTCTCCTCCAGGGTCTCTTGGCGGACTCGGAGGACGACAGAGGCCGCCAAACCGCGAGCAGTCTCCAGCTCGGCGGTGGCTCGGGCCTCCATACTCTCCGCCGCCGCCAGCTTCACAACCGCTTCAGTCTCCCGGAAGGCCACCTGCTCCTCACAAATGGAAAGCTAGCGAATGGAGTATGCATCTTCGGCCTCCTGGATTTGCGCTCAAAGAGAGGTCAAGCGGGCGTCCAACAGGGACCCAAGAAGGTCCGCGGCAAGCTCCCTGCCGAATAGGGCAAGGTGCTAGTCCTCCATCTCCGCTTTCCTCGCCCTCAGTGTGCCCTCCCACGTGTCGAGGGCCGTCTCCCGGTCATCCAGCCCCTATGCGTGGGTATGCAGGCTGCCCTCGCGCGCCAACAGGGCATCCCTTTGTTCTTCAATCGCCTCCTCCTGCAGGCGCAACGCGTTTTCCGCAGACCTGAATCATTCGACCCGCTCGGCCAGTTCCAGCTCCGCGGCCTTCACACGCATCCACTGGGCGGCCACATTCCGCTCTCGGCGCCCGACTTCCGCCTCGCGCTCGATGACCGCGTCAACCCGCCGATCCGCTTCCTCCATCAGCTCGGCAGCCGCCTCACGGAGTCCGGTAGCCGCCTCTGTCCGCTGGCGGGCGCGCTCCATCTCGGCACCATGATGGCGGTGGGCCAGCTTCATGGCGGCCTCAAGCTTGGCCCACTCAGCCGCAGCGGCGGCTTCCCGGCACTCCAGGTCCGATGACGCTGTCAGAACTAACGAGGCCAGTTCGGGCAGGAGCCTCCGCGCCTCATCGATTAAGACGGGCAGCGATCGTGGCAGTCCGCCGCGACGGTCATCTTCCACAGGCACAACATGAGCGGAACTTGTCCCACTCAGCAGCACCTGATCCGGCTCCGACCGGGCACGTGACGGAGTCCCGTCGGCACCCGACATGGCATCCATGTCAATCGGGTCATCAGCCCGAGCGCCAGCCACAGACTCGGAGGCGCGGGGGCGGTGCTAGCGTCGATCACCTCCAGAGCCTCGAGGCGAAGAAGACGGCCCGGACTGAACCCCCAGCGCACACGCCAAAACAAGCAGGGGGGGGGGGGAGCGGGCCGAGTTTCGGGCCGTGTGGGCGGGATCACATCAGCCTGGCTCGGCTAGGAGGACTCGAACGGCGGTGGAGAAGGCAAAGCCAGTCTTGCCTGCGAAATCAACCACAACAACATCACTAGAAAGTCGACACGATTGGCAATGAGTGGTCGGGTCTCGGATGCTTGCCTTAGGAGGCGTAGCCGGGACAGGCGTCGGAGCGGATGACCGGGTTGGCGCAGCAGCAACATCCTTCGGCGCTATCTCCTTGCGGGGCCCCCTATTGCCAGAGGTAATCAGCGACTAGGGTCAGTGAAGAATCCCAAGGCAAAGCATAACGGTCGACATGGAGTTACTTGCGGAGTCGTTTCCACTTCTGCACGGGCACGTCAGGCACCTTCACGCCAGCACCCTCACTCGCTGTGACTGTGGGCTTCGAGGATGGGGCCTCCCGGGTGGTGGCTGCTGCGGGAGCGCCCGAGTCCCGCACAAGCAGGGATGGGCTGCGGTGCCTCTTCCGGCTTGACTTGCCAGTCGGGGCAGCATCTCTGAAGGTGCCACCGGCAAGAGGTGGGGCCCTGCCCTCGGAGTCGGATGAGGGAGGCGAAGGAGACTGGGCCTTCTTGCCCTTTCTAGGAGGCGAACTGCCGCCACCACCGGGTTAGGGACTGTCGGGTCCAACTGGTGGCCCTCCCCTGGGAGGCACGCGGTCGGACTTCACGCCCTGCGCGTCCAGCTTCGGCATCGAGTTGATGATATCGTATTTGCCGGCAGTGAGTCATAGAGGGCCGACACCCTCGGGATAATTGAAGCCGGACGGCAGGCCAGCACCGGTCAAAAGCGTGTACGTCGCCCTCAACACTGTCTCGGGGACGTCCGACCCGGGCCCCCTCTGAGTGCGACCCGCGTCGTTAAAATCACGGTACAACTAGGCCGGCCGCAAGTGCGCGCGAAGAGGTGCCAAGCCCATGGTCAGGAAGTCGAAGATGACCCCGTTGACCAAGAGCCCGGTCGCTCCTAGAGCCGCGATCCGATCCGTGACCAAATCTAAACGCACGTCGCGCAGCAGCACGTGTTCCCAGAATTCTGGGACCGGGTCAGGTTGATGGTGTGCGAACCGGAGACGGTGGGGCGTAGCTGGAGACGATGGGGACGTCTTCAGGTCCATAAGGAACCACTAGCGCCTCCATTTCTCGATCTTTAACTTGGGGGCATAGTCGATGTATCCGGCTCGGGATCAGATGGAGAGTGGGACACTCCTCACCGGATCGCTCCTCCTAGTCTTCGATAGCTTGAAGAAGCAGCGGAAGACGGCAACGGAGGGCACCACCCCCACGAAGGCCTCACAGAGATGGGCGAACACCGCCAGGGTGATTACGGCGTTGGGCCCGAGGTGCGTCATCCGGAGGTCGTACGACACCAGGAACTCCATAAAGAAATCAGATAACAACGGCACCAGCCCGACAAGCACAAAGAGGGCGAAGGTCACGATCTCGCCCGCATCCTCATTCGGCGACACGGTCACAGTCACGGGGCGAAAGGCGTGGAAGTCGGGGTCCCGCAGGTTGACCACCAAGAACGGCCGCACCCGGTCGAGGGAGGCGTCGGAGCGGAAGACTGAAGCCGGCAGCAGGTCGGCGGCTCTGTCTCCCCCCATCGCGGACGAGGCACGAGAGGCCCCACCACGGGGCACGGCGGTGGAATCCCTTCCCGAGGGGAGGTTTGAACCACGGCCCCGGCGTTCACTGGCCATGGGGGATTGCCTTTTGCAACTGCACGACAAGCGGAGCAGAAGCAGAAGACTATGCACGACGACAGAGGCAAGAGCGGAAGACGACGCTCAATGGCGAAGGAAGAAGGGATGAAGCGAAGTGCACAGGAGCAGGAGTGGCGTTGTTTCCTCTATTCCACTTGGGGATTCAAAAGAAGTGGAAGAGACAGGCGTGGTTCCCGAAATACCCGTGGCATGACCCCTCGCATCCCGATCGTCGCGCGCTAAGAAGTCCCAAGGCAATGATGGGTGGCCCCAGCCCAGGTGCGACCCACACGCCAGACACTGGGGCCGGGGGCTCCTATCGGCGTAGGGGAATTCAGGATTCCCCTAACCGCCCATGGGTCGATTCACCGGCCCATGAAGCGCAGTGCTGTCAATGCGATGGCCCGCCTGGGGCTGGGCCAAAGTCGGGGAGGCGCCTGACACGCACACCCACGCCCATCCGCCAACCACCCGAGTTAATGCGTGCACTCGAGTGCCTGCGTTGACGGGCGGCTGATGGGACGAGGTGCGTCCAGAGCCCTCCCCTGTCTGGTCGCTGCCGCCCGGTGCTGTCACCTGGGGAACGTGTGAACCAGGGGAAACACGAGGAGCACCGCCATTAATGGTGAGGCAGCCGGTCCGGGCTGTCCGAAGCTCGAAGAACGAGGACGGCGGACATAGATTTGGAGAGATCCTGTCCCCTTAGAGCCGGCCCCCGAGTCATTAGTTTGAGGGGGGTCCGGGTTGTGTAATGGTCTCTCCCTTGGCTATAAAAGGGAAGGCCCGTTCATTGTAGAAAAGGACAGATCAATAACACGCATACAAGCAGGACGTAGGATTTTACGCTCCGAGCGACCCGAACCTGGGTAAAATTATGTGAGTTTTATTCTACATCCAGCTTGCCTTCAACGAGCGCTCGATCCGATCTCCCCGTAACCTTTCTCAAGGGCGGTCCGACAGGCCCCCATTTGAAGGTGCTTGCACGCACCGACATATATATATTTGAGCAATAAAAGGAGCCACCACGTTCGTTCTCAAGGTTTAGAAATTCTCACGTTAATCAGAAAAAAAAAGAAAAAAAATTACCCACCACTGCCATTACAAAAAATAGTCCAAAATACCCCTATTTCTCTTAATTAATTACCCATCATTGCCATTTTCTTTTTTTGTTGACGTGTACCTCTATTCCTCTTAATTAATTACCCCATTACCATTTTTGTTTTGCAATTGACATGAGAGAGATGAAAAAAAGAAAAAAAAATTACCCACCATTTTCATTATAAAATACTAGTAAGACGGCCCGCGCATTTGCACGGCTAGACCTTTTATTATTATGTTTGATAATGTTAGAAGAAATTAAAATGACAATATGAACTTTGTGATCATTATCTCCCTCTTTCTCAACTTCTTAGCTTTGATATTACACATGTTGTATTGTATATATTGACTAACTTTCACAAAACTATAGATAATTTGACAAAAGTATAAAAAGAACTATACATTCAAGGTGTTGTATCATAAAGCTATAGATTTAAATAGTTAATCATTAATGTGTGTCACAAAAAACTATAATATTTTTGTGAAAAACTGACTTCTTAGAT
The DNA here is from genome assembly GCA_030378355.1 of Eleusine indica. Taxonomy (NCBI): domain Eukaryota; kingdom Viridiplantae; phylum Streptophyta; class Magnoliopsida; order Poales; family Poaceae; genus Eleusine; species Eleusine indica. The sequence goes on from CM059502.1 coordinate 12,432,336, forward strand.
GTAGTTTTATGGATAATCAGATTGTTGGGAAGATACTTAGACTTCAGTTTATTTACCATCAGCTTGTTGAGTTTATTGGTCTAGTTGACAACTTTATGTCTTTCATTAGCTCATTTCTCTCGTAGCATCTGGCAGCAAGTTTCCTATTTATTCACTGACATACGATTTTGGAGTTTTCACTACTTCACCTGCTTGCGGTGTTTCCTTGCCTTAAATCCTAACTCATACTGAAGCGGGTACACATGGAGAACAGTTGTCTCTCCATGCTCCTATCTAAATCCGCCGCTGGTGACTACACATGGAGAGGGACATTGATCTATCATGAAAGTTCATTGGCTTAAAGAAAAGATGACGTCGCCATATTGTTTAATTGATAAACTTTTTTTTAAAACAGCCGACTAAAAATTATTGTAATAATATTTTATTTTTTATGAATGTACCGTTGTTTCTTAAAATAAGATTTTATTTTTGTTGTATAAAATGTTATTTTTGGGCTATTTTTTAATTGTAACTATTTTATTGTACTTCAAAGCAATTGTGTAACCCTTAGAACACTGACCTATATACCAGAAGGTGGCTAAATTTAATTTATTATTTTTTTTTTTGGAAATTGCATGTTTTTACATAGAGTTCATTTCAAAGTTGTTACTAAGATGAAATAAAGAGCTTCATATTTGCAGAGTTTCACTTTTTTTCATTAGGTCTAGAAAATACCCTCTCTTGATGGAGCATAATGGTTCACGTTAATATGGTTCCCTAAATTCTTTTTCTTTTTTTATGTAACAATATGTACAATTTTCTTTCCTATGTTTCACGTAAGAAAAAAAAAAAGTACCGTGATGCTCCACCCAAGCAGGGGATACGGGGCGGGGGGGGGGGGGGGGGGATTCCATGCATGTATGACCGGTTCTATTTTTTTTCAATTTTCTAGGTTATTTAAATCAAAAGCTCAAATCAATAAATGTGATAGGTAATTTAAAATATTATTATTAGGTGTATTTTTGGTAAAACTTTCATAATGATAGTGATGGGTAGATTTAAAATTCTATGAAGGGGTGTTTTAGTGTAAGTTTTTTATAATGGCATTAGTGGGTAATTTTAAAATTTCACAAAGGGGTATTTTAGTCTAAAATTTTTCATAATGACAGTGGTGGGTAATTTTTCCTTTTTTTTCTCCAATTAATGTCGTAATTTTTAGCGCTCTAGAGGGAACGTGGTGGCTCCTTTTCTTGGTCAAATATATATACAATAGATGGCATTAGTGGGTAATTTTAAAATTTCACAAAGGGGTATTTTAGTCTAAGTTTTTCATAATGACAGTGGTGGGTAATTTTTCCTTCTTTTTTCTCTGATTAATGTGGTAATTTCGAGCGCTTGAGAGCGAATATGGTGGCTCCTTTTCTTGGTCATATATATATATATATATATATATATATAATAGATTAGTCCAAAAATATCCGTACTCCTATTAATTAATTACTCAAGATTGCATTTTTTTTACAAATGACGTGAGGGAAAACAATTCTTACTCTCTTTTGGGTGGGATTTTTTTTAACAACCAAATATGAGTAAGTCAACTACAAACAATCACTTAGATAATTCTTTTCTTTTCTTTTTTCTAGCAATGCATAGACGTTTCTCATACGACTACGCGTTGTAAGCCACTGTTCTAAAATACTACATAGAAATATCCTGCACCACCAATTACAATAAGGAATCTTAGTTTAAGGTGTGCTATCGATGTCCTGACCTTACTGGCGCATGTCACAAAAATATAAAATCAACGCAAATGCATATCTAAATCGTCTGGTTGCTCATATGGACTGTGATGTCCCTCGAGATTTACTTAAGTAAGAATCAGTAAAGATAATAATAATAAGCTTGGTAACAATTTAGAACCGCGCATTTGCGCGGGTCATCCTACTAGTTAAACTAAATTGATCAGACTTTTGCCTATCGTACTTTCTAGCGAATCCATTTTATCGATCCTGGTAATCAAGCCACTCATTGCGCATCGATCTTCCAGAGCTAGCGCCTAGCAGCGGTGGATTTTGATTATGCAGGAGTGGAACATATATAAAAACAACAATATACGTGTTTGTTTTCTAGAAACGTAGCTGTAGTAGTACGCTTGCACTTCAGAGGCCCCCTCATTGATGACGTGGTTCGATTCAATTTTTTTAGTAACTATTTTTTAGGAACGGTTGGTGAAGACGTGTTTTTTTTTACTCCCAATAAATTTTAGGAACTTGCTAAAGCCATTGTTTTGGAAGTTGTTGGAGATGCTCTCAGTATAGGAGATTATATTCCTTTCATTCCGTTTGGCTTTAGGCTTGTCTTTTTTTTACTCCCAATAAGTTTTAGGAACTTGCTAAAGCCATTGTTTTGGGAGTTTAATTTTTAGGAGTTGTTGGAGATGCTCTCAGTATAGGAGATTATATTCCTTTCATTCCATTTGGCTTGAGGCTTGTCTTCCAATTTATTGTTTGGCCTTTTGCGCACACCTCCGTAGCAGAGGAGTATTGTATTGTTTTTTGTATGTGAGCTTAAGTGCATACGTGCCTCTTCTCTTCTGATTATGATTAGAATCGTGCGTTCGGTCCAAAATATTTTTTTAAGCTGGTCAAAGTCTTGGTCAAAATAACTTTATTTATTAACACGCTTCCATCTCCATTGCAGTTCGTTCCTCAGCTACCGATAGCTCTATCATTTCCGGTACCTACAGACCTACCGCTCTCATCTCCGGCAAGCCACTTTGATCCGGTTCCATGGCAATGGAGGTGTCCACCGGGTAGGCGAGGGATCTCTCTCTCTCTCACGCGCGCGCGCGTTGCTGCTATTAAACAAAGAGATTTGTGGTTCATTTCACTTGCAGAGGAAGAGCTCAAGAGGAGGTGCTTCCCCCGAGCCTAGGTTCCACTTCTCACCCACCAAATCTCTTTGACGGCACAACAAGGTATGGCTGAGTGCTTCACCCTTTAATCTAAACTGGAGGAAGAACAATCTATCTCAATCTGAGCAATCATACATACGTGCAGGCTTTACATATCCTACATCTGCCCGTACGTCCAGAGAGTTTGGATTGCTAGGAACTACAAGGTACCCAGTCAATCTGCAGCTGCATCATATTCATCAAGCGAATGAAAGATGTTCCATATCAAAGAGAAAATGAAATAGATCTATTCCTGATCATGTAGGGGTTGCAAGAAAAGATCCAACTGGTTGCAATTGATTTACAAGACAAGCCAGCATGGTATCGTTATTACCATACATTTATGATAGATAATGGGAAGTTGATATTTGTTCAAGAAAAGGCTGAAGTTGATTATATTTGGCTAATAAGTTCTTGTTGCTTTTTCATCGTTCATGTTAAGGTTCCTAGAGAAAGTTTTCCCCCTGGGCAAGGTATGATCTTGTTATCTTAGCTACTCGCTCTGTTCCAAATTATATAAATTATATGACACTCTCACTTTCAAATGCATCTTTCTCTCTCCCTAATATATCCCTATCTCTATCTCTATCTCTCTCATCTTGTTTCTTGTGCAACACATCGTTTTACATCTTAATTTATGTGCACAAAGTCAAAACATCATATAAAGTTGAACGGATGGAGTACCAAACAGACTTCCTGCACTTGATCATACCACTCATGATTTCCTTATGGAGCACAATGGCAACATCACTTGACATTCATGGTCAACTTATCCAACGACGTGCAGGTCCCTGTGCTAGAGCACAATGGCAACATCATAGCGGAGTCCTTGGATCTACTCAAGTACCTTGACGCCAACTTTGAAGGGCCCAAACTTCTTCCAGAAGTATGTGGTTCTCATGTGTTTCGTAACTTTACCGTGAACTGAAATATGACCTGGCTGAAACCAGAAAGAGCACACTGCTTGCAGGACCCTGAGAAGCAAGCTTATGCTGATGAGTTGATTGTCAGCAGTGATTCGGTCATAGCAGCCTTGTTCAAGGCAGGCCGTGTTGAAGGAGATCTAATCAGTGACCTAGCTGGTGAGATAAAAAGAATTATTTGCATTTTGATACCTGCTGTAAGCCTGTAATGTTCTCTGACTTGTACTATGCTGGTATAACTACGGGGATATGGTACGCCAGGCCCTTCCCTTGACAAGATTGAAGAGTCCTTAGGACGTTTCTCCGATGGACCCTTTCTCCTGGGGCTGTCCATGAGCGCTGTAAGTATCTGATGCAAATGGATGGACGATTGACACAACTCATAACTGAAATGCTGCAACTTATGGCATACAGGTTGATATGGTATATGCACCGTTCGTTGAGCGGTTCAAAGACTTCTTTGCTACAGTGAAGCTATACGACATGACACGAGAAAGGCCTAAACTCAAGGCATGGATAGAGGTGTACCATGAAATTATTCTATGTCTGCCTGTTTTGGTGCAAATCTTCAGGTCTGAACGTATGGTGTGCACCTTCCTACACCTCCTAGTAATCTGTTTGCAATGTAACTGCAGGAGCTGAACAAGATTGACACCTATGCAGTTACCTGGGGAGATCGCCGAGTTCAGCTAGCTGCCATGATGAAGAAGTTTGGGGTAACATCTCATATCTTGATCAAATCCACTCAAATCCAGCTGCCACAGCCAATTCAGATGAGACTGACTGCAGAGTGCGGCTGCCTGTTTTTGTTTTGCAGCTGGAAATCCCCATAGCCTGATCTGATGGAGCCAGGGGAAACCTAAGACTCTCAAGATGTTAGTATCATTTCATGGTGATGTGTGAGTTGTATTGGAAATAAGCTAGGAATGTGTTAGGATTACTTCGTTCGTCTCACCTCAAGTCATCAACTGAATAAGACGTGTGTTTGAGATGCATTGTATGAGAGTCTCTTATTGCTATCAAGTACAAACTAACCTGGCATGTTTATTTGCTGAATAAATGACAGATCAAGTGTATAGAGCAAACTAGTATAAGGCTTCAACAAACTTGCTCTTCTACTCAGAAATAAAACCACTCGAGAGAGAGAAAAGAATGGTGATTTCCAGTGTGATGGTACTAATTCTTTCTGTCCAAAAATGAAAAAACAGAACTAAGATGCGTTTGGTATATCTCCAGATTCACCTTGAATCAGAAACATTTCAAATTCTCTCTTGGAACTTTTCTCTAGTGAATCACTCTAATTTTTTAAAAACGTTTGGCAAAAATCCTAGATTCAGATTCTTGAAGCAAAATAAACTAAGTGATTCATGAATCAGGTGAAACACCATTTTGGGTGATTCAGGTTGGTAGTGTAAAAAACTTAAAACGTTTCAAGTGATCCATCCCTCAAATGTTTCATCTTTTTGCTGTTTGGAAGTGATTCAGGTGATTCTGTCTTGAATCTAAAACGTTTTACTCAGTCAAACGGACCCTAAGATGAAATTATGGGTGTTCCTTCGCCGTATAACAGTCCCAACTGATAAAATACGCTGGGGATCAAAATGGATTCAACTCCTCTACCTTTCAAATCAATGCCTATCACTGCAGGCAGCAGAATCTGTCAGCTACTAAAATGAACCGAAGGAGTAATTTGAGACGCAAAAATGTGTGCACGTACCTCACAATTTTTTCTCAAACACCAAGAGATACATACCTCACAAATCACTGAACTGTTTCTGGAGTGTGGGATTAATGCAGGCAAACATTGATTTCTTCTTTCGCTTTGTACCAAACAGGAAATTCCGCAACGGTACTCGGCTCTTGCTTGGCAAATATTTGAATTGATTTTGATAACTGCTTTCTCTCTCTGGCTGGTGTTGCAATATCCCTGCGCATGTATATCTTAATTAGATAGAGTTTGCTAGTAGATAGTCTTTAGCCGGTTTGCTAATAGATTAAGCTAGTTGTATGCATTTGGCCGGCTATGTTGTGGATACTGGTCCAAACAAACACGCTAGCACCGTCAGGGCCGTCTCTAAGTTTATGAGGCCCCAACACGAAACACTAAATAGAGCCTTAAAATTTGAAAATTCAGGTAGCCAAAAATATACTTATAACTATTCACAAAAAAACTTATAACTAACTATATAACTTCAATACATATTATTCTTTATAATATTTAGAAATATATCAAATAGTAATGTCAAAAGAGTAAAGAGAGTACTTGATAAATAATATGACGCTTGACCTTATGTTCTACTGAAAAGCAACATCTTTCTAGTATTTTTTGAGGTGAAATCTTCAATTATATCTTTCTACTAAATCTACTCTAAGATATCACTTTCAAGTGCTATTGTTGCCAATCCGTTGAGTCTTTCTTGTGTCATAGTAGAATGCAAATAGGATTTCAGCAACTTGAGTTTAGAAAAGCTTCTTTCAACAGATGCAACAGTTACCAGACCGGTTAATAAAATCTGATATGCAATAACAACATTGGAAAAATATCCTAGTTGTTTCACATACTTCAAAATGTGAAGAGGTCCTAGAGATTCCTTAATTAAATCTCGGATGAGCTTTAGCTCCACAAATAATTCTTTTCCATCAATATCTGAATGTTCTCCATTTTTTAATACAGTCTCAAGATTAATAGAAGAAGGAAATAAACTCTTATCATCTAAGACTTATCTAAAATAAACAAGAAACCAAAAGTATTTTCATACACCTGGTATTGTTCGAATCTCCTAGTAAGTGAAGCTATAGCTTGATCAACAACAACAATAAAATAGTTCACTCTAAATGATTCTTGTGCAGATTGTAAAGCAATAGGTTCATCATCAACGGTCCCATCAAACTGTCTTTTTCTTAAGATTTTATGTTTGGTGCGAAACTCTGGATTAATATCCATGTCAAGTGCAACTTCCTTTGCAGCTTCTAATGCTTGTGAAAAGCTAGTTTCTCTGTACTTACTGAAAAAGGAAATCAGGCGTTATACTCTTTCAATTGCAATATCAATAGCCATATCCTTTGCTTGTAGTTGCTTGCTGACCAAATCAACACAAATCTATTGAGGGCACCTTTTTAGATTGATCTACAGTTTCAAGTCTTTGTTTCTTCTTATGTTTTTCAGAATCAGAATCATATTTCCTATTCCTAGAATACATGGTAATCAATGATATTGAGACCTGGTTGATAAACTAAATTTAGCCTCTTAGCATATGTTACTAGAAAGAATAAAAAAAGAAAAGAACATACATGACTGCTTGCTTGAGGGCTTCACGCGTGAGCACTGAGCCGTGAGACGTACTCCAGTCCAGTCCAGGCGCTGCTCTCTTGTTCGTGGAAACTGGAATCGGCCTTCAGTCCAGGCGTCGCTCTTGCTCACTGCTGCTTGCAATTTTGGGGGATTGGGCATCAGGGAGAAGAAGAACGGTGGTGTGGTTTCGGATGAAAGCCAACGAGCAATAAATTCATCACTTGCCTCTTCACCGTACCCAATAGACTGTTTGATTTTTTTGGTTGTGCTGAGCCTTTTCTCTACCAGGCTGCCTCTATGTGGAGCGTAAATTGGGGCCCCAAACATTTGGGGGCCCTGGTGCTGTTTGGTTCGGAAGTGCAAACGCAAACGGTAACGAAATGAAAATACGCTGCAATCGTAAATGATGTATCAGAATACAGAGATTGTTTGGTTCTACGCTGTTAACGTAATCGGGACTGTTTCGTCCATGAAAAGCTCTATACCATCTTCAGAGCGATGAACATTGCTGGAGCATTTTTACGAGTTCAGCCTGCCCACTTTGAAGCTTGGGACTCCGGCGCCGCCGCCGTCGTTCAAGACTTACGATCAATTTCCAGCTGCTCTCCAATTTATCTCATCTTCAAACTTCACACAAGATTACAATCGTATTGCAGGGTCATGGCTTTGAATACAACTGCGGCGCAGCACCTTGTTTGCATCATCATCGATGCCGGATAATTAGGAGCGGCTGTGGCGGCTTGGTGAGGAATCTTACGCCATGATGATCGCAGAGCAGCAGATTCACTCGAGATTTCGGGAGGCGGAAGCACTACTGCACGAGCAGGGGAGCAGTTCGCCGTGAGGATGCGGCGGATTTGCTCGGATTTGGGGAAGCGGCGGCGGGAGCGACTCGATTTGATGGCGGCGGCGCTGGCATGGGAGCGAGCTGCCAGCTGTGCTTGAGCAGTCGACGCGATTCTGAGAAAGCCAACGGCTTAGTGGAGAAGACGACGGGAATCGGATTGATTACGGTGAGGGAAGACCGGTTTCAATTTTGTATTGACCTGTATCCGATTACAGGGTAATGGGATTACGAGTGGGCTCAAACAAACAAAATCTATTGTAATCGTTTTACCCTGTAATCAGAATACGTGACAAAAACGTGAACCAAACAGCACCAGTTCTATCGCCCTGTCTGCACTTGCTAAGCGACGGGGCTGCACCCGTCGAAGGGTGCTCCCGGGTGAGATTGAAAGGTGCGCCCCAGAAGTACCTGCGCTATCGGACGGGTCAAGATATGAGAGAATATAAGCAAGACACAATGGCAACTTGAAGACAATTCCTGGGAGATCAACTCAGACTCCTAAGGATGATTGATTGTCTTAATGAGTCGATCCACAGCAGAAGATGTGATTAAATGACACTTCACAATCGGGCTAGATAGGTATTTATAGCCTAATACCTACGTACCCAGGGGCGGAGATAGCGGGGGCTGGGGGACAGTGTAGATAACCAGTTAGAGAAGATAGAGATGACGTTCAACATCGTTGCGTTGTTGATAACGACACGTGAGGCCGACTCAACGTAGAGAAAGACGAGCTGTAGCAACGAGCTTGATGAAGACAAAGAAATGATTGAAAACAGTCATATAGAGCGCTTTCCAAAACCCTTTTTAGCCCTCTTCCGGTGCAAGTTCACAGAGGACGACAGTTTCAGAGACTGCTCTTCCGTTCGTCGATGCACACCGATGATCGAAAGGGAGAAGTCTTAACGGTGCAACAGTTGAGAGGCAAAACCCTAGGTCATTGCTTGCTATGACATGGCGACACCCGCACGTATATATAGGAAAACTGCTAGGGTTGGATGTCTCGCAATCAAGTCAGTTTCCATATCAAAACGTATTAGACATGTAACAAAAAAAAAGTACAAAAGGAAACCATGCCCCTATAAGACAAGGGGTCGAATTTCGACGGACTATTCACGCAGATGATATGTGATCATGTCCATCACACATGTGTTTTTCCTTTTTCTCACACACTTGTAAGAGAAGTTAAAGCAACCAAACTTATAAGTTAGCTGATGAGCCAATGACTCCCGATATTATTTCAGATGGTATTTATGAAAGTTCTAATAATTATTCTGTTAGTAGTGCTATGATGGATTCTTTTGTTACATTTGGTTCCTTACTATTGGCCTTCTTTCATTTCAATTTTGATGTGAAATTAAACCTTTGCACTTTCATCATTCATTGATGTGTATTTGAGATTTTTCTAAAAATTATTAATAATATATATGGGACTTGCTCATATAATCCCAGTTGCAGGAGTAAGCATATGCATGCATCTCTGCCCCAGATGTAAGCATAGGCTTTCAAAAAAAAAAAGATGTAAGCATAAGCACGCATCTGGATAGACAATTGTTCATAGCACAGTCATAATTTCGTAACATTTGTATAAGAAGATTCTCTCCCATGCTCCCCAAAATCCATCCTGTCCAAAAACATGTACAAGACAAAGATCCATGATCAACGAACAACGATCACCCCGTTCAGTAGAGGCTGTGCCTCATCGTGTTAATCCACTCACTCCGGCTGTGCGACAGGAACGGACTCCTCGTCGTCATCAGAAAGGAAAAAAGAGGCAGTTGTCCTGCCTCGCGCTCCAGCAAACAAGCAAGGTACTGATTACCCACTTAGCACCGCATCCATCCGCGCTGGCGGCCATGGACACCACGGCCTTTGGCCTAGGCGAAAAACAGCTAGAGTGTGCTACGCTGCAACAACAACGTTCAGCGGAGCTGGTTCGGCGTCTTAGCACTGCATCGATTCCTTAGCGGCCATGGAGGCGACGGCCTTGGCCCACGCCACCAGCTCGCGCTTCAACCTCCTCTCGTCGCCCATGAGCTCCGGCACGTCCAAGTACGCCGCTGCCGCCGCCGCGCTCGTCGGGGACGACCAAGCCTCGCCGCCGCGGTCGCTGACAAAGAGCCACGCGCTCGCCGTGCCAACGTCGTGGGCGCCGTGGACGGAAGTCGCTCGCAGATCCCTCGCGTCCAGAGCCATGTTTGCCAGCTTCTCGCTGATTGCTGTACTGTAACCACTCCCACCACCAAGGTTGCTTGCTTGAGAATTTGGGAGGCTCTGCACTCTGTCCTGCTGTATGTAATGTAGCTCGCTTCAGTTTGGTGCGGCAATTGAGACACTTGGCGCGCTCTATATATACCAGGCTCGCCCGCACCGGCACGTGAGCCACGAGGAGCACGTGCTTAGCCAGTGTATGGTCCACGCTGTTTGGGAAACACGGGTGACAAGCAGGTGGCGACAAGCGTGGTAGTGTGTGAGCACGCCGGAGACTGACCGCGAACACGCAGCGTTGACATCGTGGGCGCGCGCACGTTGTCATCATCTTTTTTCTGAAAATCTCACTGACCTCCTAAACAGGAGGCCTATACTAAAATTTAAAAGTATAGTAAAATTTTTAACTTCAGTAAGACTGTTAAACTAACTCCTATTTTATATATTCTTTTAAATTTTGATTTCAGCGTCACAGCAATAGGAGTCTCTTACCCACCTCCTAAATATAAATTCCACCTTATTTTTGTCATTTTTTATTTTTTTCCATTTTTTTTCTTTTCTAATTCTTTTCTCCATCCTCGTCGCAATCATCCTCGCATCCCTCTCCCACCTCCGCCGCCGCCCCGCCGCAGGCGCAATGAAGGAGATGGGGTGGGGCGAGGGCGAGGGCGACGCACGCGTGAACATGGCGGCGCCGGCTCGGACACGGGTAGGCATGACAGTAGATGCGCAGCCTGACGTGCGATGATATTTTAAAGCTGAGGCGGGCCGCCAGCCACTGGAGCAGAGGTGGGAGCGGCGACGGGCTGAAACATAGTTGGCAGCGGGCGTGGGCACCGACCGCTTGCTCGCACGCTAGACATCATCGAGCTTGCCCCGCCTTCTTGCCGCCGCGCTTGCTGCTGTGGCTTCGAGTTGTAGAGCAAAGTATGGAGGGCGACGATGCGAGAGCAGAGAGGGAACCAACATGGGAGCACATGGTCGCGACGCGGTCGGAGGGCGACGGCGTGACATGGGTGGCGTGCGTTGGAGCACGGGGCGACGCCCATCGATGAAGAAGTTTGGGAATTTTTTTCTCTCGATGACAGGTGGGTTTTAGAAAGAATAGGAGCTTTGAATGCATGTCTCATTGAAGTTGAATGTTATTTTAGATCTCTAAATTTTATAGACCGACATGCATAATTAGATTTAGCAGTTCAAATTTACATGCTTCACTGAAAATGCTATAATACAAAGAGGCGGTTAACTATTAAAATCCAGCAGGCGCGCGTTAGGTGCGAGGTAACATCGGACGTGTTGTGGCGGGACCCGATCGGACAATCTACTGTAGGGGAGGCTGCGGCTGCGGGGCAGTTGGGTCTCGCGCAATCACACCTCGCGATCAGAACAAATGAACGATGATGCCGCCCGCACGCACGCGCAGCATCATCGCCCTGTGTCAGCCGGCGCGTATAATATGTTGAATGGCTAGGGCGTGGCATCTCTTGCCCCTACCTTGTGATCCTCGGTCGATCACCAAGACGCGTCCAAGTGTCACCGTGATCCGTGTTGACTTGACGAGGCCATTGGCAGTCGAGAGACTGACCATTGATCAGTGGCCATGTAACCATGTTACAACCGAAGATAAGCTTTGGTCTAGCAAGGTGGCCGGCTTGCCCTCAAAATTGTCATTTTATTATTTATTTAGCTATTACGGTGATATAGACACAATTGAGCTATATTAGAGCATCTTCAGTGAGGTTTTTAAATAGAAGTCCTCCTTTAAATTTTAGAAGTCATACTAAAAAACATAATTTCAGTGAAGCTCTTATTTACCCTTTTATTTTACATGTTCTTTTAAATTTTAGCATAAAGGCCGCAGGTTTGAGAGCCTCTCATTCCTCTCCCAAATATGAGTCCCGCTATTTTTTTTTTCTCTCTTTTTCCTGTCTTCTCGTTCCTTTCTCTCTCTTGCCCCCGACGCCAAACCGCCTCCCTCCCTCCGCCGACGTCCAGGCGTGCCGCCTCCCTTTTCCCGCCGCCTCCTTCTTCCCGCCGCGCGCCGCCTCTTGCTCGGTCAGCCGAGCCGCAGCCCCAGCGGCGCACGCGAGCGAGGCCACGGGTGCAGGTGGCGGCGGCGACCCGCCGTGCAAGATCCACGGCGCCGCTGTTGTGCTCAATCACGCGTGCCCCGATTCGAAGCACGCCGACAAGCCAATCACGTGGAGGACCAGGTTGGGAGCGGTGGAGGACCATCTCCATGGCGAACCAGCTCGGACGCGCGAGCACGTGTGGGCGGCGGAGCAGCTGCGCTAGGGCACGACGAGGAAGAGCGCCGGGTCGGGGCTCCGACCGGAGAAGCGCAGTCGGGGCCGCTGCGGGGAGGAGGGCGACGAAGGGGAGCAGGGCGTCGGCGCCTGAGGAGAGGAGGGTAGGACCGGCGGGTAGCAGGTCAGCCGGGCGGTGCGTACGGGGAACATCGGAGTGGAGAAGAAACTTTTTTTTCCGTGACAGGTGGGTCCCACGAGTATAGAGCCAGAAATGTATGCTCCACTGAAGTTGGTTGTAATTTTGGACTCCTAAATTTTACAAGTGGGTTTGTAAAATTGAATTTGGGAGCCTAAATTTACATGTCCCACTAGAGAAGCTCTTACATTTTAAAATTTAAAACTTGCCCCGAGCAAACATGGTTCCTGAATTTGGACCGAAAGCAATGTCTTATTAGAAAATTAATCCATGTCAGTTTGATATAGAAAAAAAGAATAGGAATACCATCAAGCCACCTTTTACCAACCTCAAGGAGTACCATCACTAGAAAATACATATTTGACCTCTATGTTCGAATACTAATTTTTTGAAAGAAAATCACAATACATGTTCACATTTACAAATTGTCGAATTCGTACAAGAGATAGGTCGTAGATCTTACACTTAGACATTAATACGAAGAAGTAACTGTATAATATTTTATTTTATATATAAAATATTTCTCACATGATTCATGTATAGATACACATCATATGACATGGATCTAATGTGATCTATCCAATACTAAATTATAAATTTGATCAACAAATTTACTCCTAATCACATTTTAAATTTGGAGGAGTAGTGGGGGGCAAATGCCCCTATATTATATTCATAAAAACCATACTAATAAAAGTTTTAATATAATAAATTATCTTATTTGAGTTAATAAAAAAACTATTGATGACCAGTATAGATGAGTATATCAAATATGATATATAAAAAATGAAAAATTATTTTACTCATTATTACAACCATATGGGGGTACCCTAGGAAGATGTCCAGTATATTTGAGAATGACACAAGGATTCGAGGGTACAACTAAACCCTCTAATTGAGATAATGTTGCCTATTAAAGGACCAATGATAATGTATTTTATAGCTACGATACAAGGGGCTTTGCTTTGGATTATAAATTTTTGTCATAGTAATTATCACGTTGTAAACTTATAATTTCTAATTAATTTGTTGTGGATTACCTAATATTAGCTCCAGTTTTCCGCCTATCAAAATATCTGAAACTTGTACATATATTGTTACTAAAATTTATTGGAACAAGAGATAATAACCAAGTAATTTTATGTGACTATCTTGTAGTTTGGATTGAGCTAACAAAGGGAGTTAATTAGAATTCTCTTAGGCCATGTTTTCCCGACATCAGCCAAGTACCGTACATGAAAACCATGCCTTTTAACCTCAATGTTCCAGCACCATATCATACAATGAAATGGCTGAAAATGAATGCGCCTGAATGGACTTTGTCATCTTAGTTGGACCATATATATATTAGTCTCAGACCATGGACAACCAACTTTCAAGCAACCATCGTGCAGATTAGCCCGTCCAAAATTTTCTTATATTATTTAAAACAGAGTTAATGGTACTATTTTATGGTACAACTTAAACCAAATCAGCAAGTTTACAAATCATCATGGGGGCCTGGGAGATAAGATAGTTGAAACACAATCAGACTCATGCAAAACACCATTGAGTTGCCCTTCCGTCCTTTAAAAAAACATGTACAAGACGAAGATCCTTCATGCTTAAGAGCATCTATAGCAGGACTCTCAAACAGTCCTCCTACTTTATTTTTTTGAGAGACTAGATTAAAAATTAATTTTAGCAAGCTGACTACATGGACTCTCATTTCAGGAGGGCTCTCAAATCTCTTTCTCAAGCTCTCAAGTTTTGGAGGCTCCTACTCCTCCCTCTCAATCGTGGGTCCCATATTTTTTTTTATTTCTTTTTTCTCCTCTTCTCTTTCTCGTTCTTCCCTCTCTCCCCTCTCTTTCTCCTCTTCGCACCCGACGCCTCCTCTCTCTCTCTCTCTCTCTCCTCTCTCCACCGCCGCTGCCAGTGCATCTGCCCCAGCCGCCCGTCGTCGGCGCATCTGCTCGAGCCGCCTGCCGATGCCGTCGGGGGGGGGGGGGGGGGGGCGAGCTCGGGCATGGTGGGGCAACAAGATCCAACAGTGCCACGGCTGGCGCGAGCGGCGACCGTGGGCGCGACCGAGCTCGGCGGGGCGACGCGAGCGGCGGCTGTGGGCGCGGCTGAGCTCGGCGGGGCGACACGAGCGACCAACGGATCTTGGGCACCTCACGCCCATCGCCAAGAAGCGGCGGCCCGGGAGCCCAGTCATCCCGCCGTCTTCTCTCCTAGAGCAAGCCTCCGGTGAGCTCAAGCGCGGAGGAGCACAGAGGGGCCCCAATGCCTCCTTCCTCGTTGGCGCAGAGGGGCGGCCCTGGGCGTAGACGACGCTGAGTGCAGGCGGGGTGGCACACCTCTTCTCTCTCTCCTCTCGCTGATGCTCCCCCTCTTTCGCCGACGCGACCCAGCCGCCGCCGCCTTCATCCACGACGGGCGCGGCAGCTGAATGGCTCCCCTCGCGCGTGGCGGCTGCGTCGGGCGCTGGATCCAGTCGAACGGCAGCGGCCCCTCGCAAGATCCAGTCGAATGGCAATGGCAGGCATGGGCGGGGCAGGCTCGGGCACGGCGGCAGCGGCCCGGTCACAGCACCAGCGCCGTCAGAGGAGGCAGAGCTCCAATCTCTGTTTGTTTTCATTGAATGACAGGTGGGTCCCACCATTTAGATGAAAATGAGAGCTCAACAATGAGCAGTCCTGCTGGAGTTTACAAAAAGATTTGAGCTACTAAAAGTGGGATCCAACTCTCAAATATGAAAATAAAAGCCTACATTTGAGAGGTATCACTAAAGATGCTCTAACGATCACGGCCAGGAAGCACATCACAGCGCGGACGGTGTATGCTTCATCGTGTTAATCGACTCTCCGCCAAAAGAAAGGACTAGTATTCATCAGAATCGGGGGAAAAAAGCGGTAATTGTGTGCTTCCTTGCGGTCAACGAATCAAGTAGGCCATGGACGCCACGGCCATGGCCCAGGCGACAAGCTCCCGCTTCATCCTCTTCTCGTCTGTCCAGATCACCGGCGGCACGTCCACGGACGGAGCGCCGCCTCTGGTCTCGGACCACGCTCTTGCCGCGCCAACGCAGAGGTCTCGGATGGACACCGCTGGCAGGGACCTCGAGTCCAGAGCCATGGCCGAACGACTGCCGGAGCACCGAGTCGCGTCAGGATTAGTTGGGACGACGACGAGTTGGATCACGTCGTCTCCAAACCCGCTTGCGTGCGTACTCAAGAGGCTTCGACTGTGCAGGACGTGCAGTTAAGCGAGTTTCAATTGTGCAGGTAAAGACACCAGCTGACACTTGCTATATACTGCGGCCGAGAGCAAACGATGCACTGAGTAACACGTGCGGACCAGTCTCACCCAGCTCGAACGCTGTGTGCACGCGGCCACGCATGCGAGTGTGAGCACCCCCAATGTCCAGGTGGCCGGCGTGGTGCTTCCTGCTTGTCGCCTTTTCCAGAGCTCCAGCTTGGCGACATGGGCTGAAGCCAAATAATGGCTGGTCGCCCGGGTGGATGGGCGACAAAATACTGTTATACTTCGCGTTAGGTTCTGATCGCACGCGCGTGACGAGGAAGCATCAGACGGCGGGCAGAGTTGATCCCGCGCGGTCACACGCCGTGATGCGACGCAAACAATGCCGCACTCGGTATAGCCAGTTGTCATCGTCTGCGTCAACTGCTCAGACAAGGTGGATCGATGCTTCTATATATGCGCGCGCACGGGGGACGATGGGACGGGACGTGGTGTCGCTGTTGCCGTTGTGATCGATCATCGACGCGTCATTACGGAGCCGGGTCATTTGCCGTGTGCCCACAGCACACGGCGAAGCCTAATATACCCATGACAAAAGCTTTGTTATAGGAGCATACGGTAAAGCAGACACGACAAAAATACTGTTGGTAAAAGCAATTTTGTGTGTGCCTTTCATCGGACACACGATAAAGCTTTTATCGTGTGTCCCGTGTATCCCGCGGCAAAGAAATTTGCCGCCAACTAGCAGAGATGCTAACGGTCATGTTTGCTATGTGCTCGACATCCGGCACACGGCAAACCTTGCCCTCTGTGTCGTGTGACGTAGTCTGGGCAAAGGTTGTTATGTGGCTCTCACATATCGTGTTTGCCGTGTGTCAGAAAAAGGCACATGACAAATAAAACTTTTATAATTTTGTTGTGTGCCTGCTGTCGTGATACACGATAAACATCTAATGGCCGTTAGCATGCTTATAAACAGCCACAAGCCTGTTTGTCGTGTGCCAGGTCACCAGACACACGGTAAAGATCAACTCTGCCGTGTGGCTGTCTTGTGATACACGGTAAAACATGTTAAAACCATATGTCTTATCTTTCTCATGTGTATTTTTTCTTAGCACACGATAAAAAAAATCTTTATTGTATGTCCGATAAAAAACACATAACATACCTCTCTTTCTCGTAGTGCGTCCCAGTTGATGGACGAACTGAGGTCGCTGTCACTTGGAGAGATCGATGGTCGCGCATCGCCATGGCATGCAAAGCAGGATAATCTTGTTTTAGCAAGCGAGGTGGCCTACGTGGCGCCTATATCCATACTGTATTTTTTTACTGCTACAGTAGATAGGTGTCCAATCCACGTGAGACAAGTATGAACAATGGAGCATCATTACTTCCAAAAATTATAATCCTGTGAATAAGAAAAGCAAACAAGGAGGACAAACTAACTAATTTAGCTCTAAAAAATACCATATAGGAGTATATAGATACTTACCTATACGAATACATGCATATACCCTATGCTGAATACCCGAGGTTGGATCGTCTGATCCAAAAAAATATTCATCAACTACTTGAATCTTTTTTTTTGAGGGGGGGGGGGGGGGCGGGGAGGGGAGCACATGACCCACTTTGACTAGAACTAATGTTACAATTATGATTGGAAGGTCGCACATTTATATGGATCCGTGAGCCTCATAGAGTTACAATAAAGCTATGGAGTTTGATTCCTCTGTACAAATAACCTGCACATATTTCACATCTCTTCTCATGCATTTAATTGACTACACTTATTAGTCTTATTTTTCATTTGGGATGAATGTCATGAACCATTTGCACTTGAAAAGGTGTGGTGCACTAACATCAACGTCTAAACCAATTGTTACTATTTGTCTCCTTATTGTAACTTCATTCGGTGATAATCTTTACGAGCTTCAACTACAGATAATGTGTGCAAATATAACTATTTCTAGAAGTTAAAATTATCCCTAAGGATTTTCATGTGGTATTTGAGAAAGAGGGTTGTTCTAACTAAATATAATTTAGCTAGACATAATTGGAATGGAAGCAAACGATGTGTCTTTTGCTCATAAGATGAAACTATTCAACACCTTTTTTATTGTCATTTTGGTAAATTCATATAGAGGACCACCCAAATCACATTTGTCTTAGACATGCCTATTAGCATCAATCATATGTTTCGAAAGGAAAAATTGTTGTAGTGGTTTCGCACTTGACACTGGTCAGGTTGCAGAGAGTCTAATGTGCAACCATCTCGACAGGGACGGTGCAGATCTATGATCGATCGAAGCATATAAGAGTACAAGACAGGAGTTGAACTGATCAACTTTAATTTTGATTCACAACTTTCTATTTGCGATATGATCAGTGCTCCAGCCAAATCACATGAAACGGCAGTTCGCGTGCACACAAAATATGTACAACTCTAAGGATCTATGATCATGAACCAGATGCGCGACAATCTAGCCATGCATGCTTTGTCGTGTGCAAGCTATAGATTCAACCAGTTAGAAATATGGTTAGGCGATCGCCCGAGTAATTCATCACCAATGACTCCGGCTTAGTATTCCATCGATTGCCTGCAGGTGACCATGGATGCCACTGCCTTGGCCCACGCGACCAGCTCCTGCTTCATCCGCGTGTCGTCGTCGCTCCAATGCACCACCGGCACCACGGACGCATCGGCTACCACTGCCACAGGCGAAGTGACGCCGTTCCCACAGGACCGCCCCCTTCCGGCACCGTTATCGACGGCAAGGACGACGGCGTCCTGCTGCAAAGCTCTGGCATCCAAAGCCATGGCTGAACTAGTTGTGCGTGTGCCTTGCTAGGCGAGCTAGAACGTGGACTTGTGGCCTTGTGGGTAGTAAGGGACTTCCTGGTACACAATATATATACAGCTGCCGGGTGGCGGAGAAGTCAACGGCCCCAGGCGACGTTATACACGAGCACGAGTAGCACGTGCATACCTATAACCATGGACCTTCTGCACGTGCAAAGGGTGTGGCGTACATGCGTCAGCACGTGAGCTGTGGACAGAAGAGGCTGTGAGCGCGCGTGTAGTGCAGTGGACTGCACAGCGCTGACACTGCACGGGGCGTGCGTGCACAGGCGGCTTTTCGTCCATGTGAACTCCTTTCCTTCTTTTTTCTAATGGAAATCAGTGGGCAAACACACGGCCGGCCGCGCGAGTGCGTAGATGGATCGATCGGCCTGTGCGCAACGACACCGGTGCTCATTGTGATCGCCGACGCGTATGGATCGATGGGCGCGTCGCCATGTGCCATTTCTGGCGAGAGGCCGATGACAATTCCATCCAATTCCCTTGTTGCAGCCGTCCGGAGATAACCTTTATTTTAGCAGGGTGGCTAAGTGAAAGCAATCTAGTTATAGATTCTCCCGCTTTACTTCTAGTCTAGTTGTCTAATCCATATGAGATGGCGCATGTGATTGTGACTGGCTTATAGCGTCAAATTAATCTATCCTTGGGCAAGGAGATTGCTAAATTTATCCCTGCTAGGCAGATAGAGAGAGAGACTGTATTCAAACCTTTGGGGAGAGGGTTGACTAATTCTTCTATGGAAGTAAAAAAATTGCTCTTAAGAACACGTATGTTACATGCGCCCATTTGATATCACGATGCAGAAATATTCATCTCAGTGCACATCTAATAGTTGCATGTGCATAGTAAATATTGAGTTAGTTCAACGTTACCTTTCTTCTATTTCACTCCGGCTTCCAGCCCCAGTTGTATTAACGAAATATCAAATATGTTATTTATAACACAAAGTATTCTCACCCAACCTCTCCTTTTGAGAGAGCTTACACACTCTAGATTTCACTCCCCCTCATCTTATCCTATTACATCCTAGAAGTTGTTGCACCCCTTTTGTAGGGTTTTTCATCGTCTAATTCAAGTATCCCCAATGCAGGATTTAGTTTTCAAATCTCTGAGTTTGACTTCAGCTTCCTTACCATATCCATGTACAATCACATCATACGGCAGATCTAATATAACATTTCCAACTATCAAATTATAAATTTGACCAATAAATTCACTCCTAATTAAAAGTCAAATTTTGGAGTGTTGGCAAATGCCCCTATATTTATATAAGAACCATACTAAAAGTTCTAATACAAGGAATTCACTTATTTGAGTTAACAAAGCTAAAAACATGGATGACTGGTAGTTATCTTCATTTGCAAATACAAGAAGAAAATCAAATATCTATGTTAGAATGATTATTTTAGTAAATTTCACTAATAATACTTCAACAATATAGATGATAATGACACAAGGAATTGAGGGTTCACCAAACGTTCTTATGGAGATAATATCGCATATTATAGGACCAATGATAATATATGCACTATGGCGCAAGTAAATTGAAGTTCATGTGACGATTCCAAATCTTCCTCCATAATTGTTAAGTGGAAGACTTAGTCCTGTTTGTATCAGTTTTAATTTCTTAGAAACTAGTTTCTTGATATGGTTTATAGAAACTGGTTTCTAAATAAAATCTAGATGGCGGGGTGTTTGTATTCTATTTTTATTATTTGTATACTAGATTTTGGACAGTTAATAAATTGGAATGAGGCAAAAACTAGAATTAGCTGAGTTGGATCAGACTATGGGTTTCTTAGGTTTATAGAAACTAGAATAAAAACAGGTCTATTTGGAGACCCCTCAATTTCTAGAAATCAGTTTTTTAAAAAACTGAAAGGATCCAAGTTGTATATAAGTACCTAATAGCTAGCTCTAGTTTTAGTGTATTTAAATATTTGAACCTTGTGCAAACATGGTTACTAAAGTTTGTTGGACCAGGAGATAACAGACAAGTAATCAATATGATTCTTGCACGGTTTTGATTGAGTTAACAAAGGAGTTTAATTACGAATTTTTCTTTTTTCTCCTTCTCTTCCATTGAGGGCCACCCCAAAATTTCATTACTTGCATAACAAAATTACAAGGTTTTATTTGATCATCTGGTTATAGAATTTAAACGAGTTCTACTAGATTTCTTACATGCCTCATGTAGGCTTCAAAGTCATTAGATCAGAATTTAGCGAGTTCTTCCAAACATAGCACTTTTTGTCTTGCTCCGAAGTTCTCCCTGACATCTTCCTTTCCTCCATTCTTGTCAAGCTGAAATTGCCTTCTCGACGCACCGTCTCCCAAAGTCCTCCTGAGATGGACCTGCACAGCCACCTGTTGTTAGGCCTCTGCTCTCCGTATCAGCATCTCCTCGTTGCTCTCCATCTGAAGGCTTGCCCAGTATTTTAGAACGACCATGTTTTCCCTGCATCAACCAAGTATTGTGTGTTTTAATTAACCTCAACGACCATATATTACAATGTAATGGCTGAAAGGAACGTGCCTGAATGAACATGGCTTAGGAGAAAATTTTGGCGGCGTAGTTTGCAACAGGACTGGTCCACGTCGGCTAGAACGGGTGTGGCAGCTTCATACGACATCCACGTCGCCAAAAATTCGGAGACGAGCATAATTTTTTTTTTCTATTAGCTTTAGACTATAAGCATGCAACCATAGACAATTATTCATAGGATAGTCATATTTGCGTATATTATTATATTATGGGCCGCGGGTCATGTCACTATTTTTTTGGTAGAAATTAAACGGAACACAGTAAATTACAAAGCATCAATAATGGGCTAAGATAGCTCAAAATCAAATAGACACACATGAAAAACATCCGTTAAGATTTCTTTACATCCTTTCCAAAAACATGTACAAGACGAAGAAGATCCTCCATGATCAACCACGGTCACGGTCAAGAAGCACACCATCGCGCGCGGCATCTTCTGGTTAATCGATTATCTCCGCCAAGAAAGGACTCGTCATAATCTCCCTAAGGAAAAAAAAGGGGTAGTTGTGTTCTGCCGCCTCGCGCTGCATGAAACAAGTTATCGCTTAGCTTTGCATCGATTCCCTGATGGCCATGGACGCCACGGCCTTGGCCCAGGCAACCAGCTCCCGCTTCATCCTCCTCTCGTCGCTCCAGGGCACCGGTGGCACGTCCATGGACGAAGCGCCACCTCCGGTGCCGGACCCTGCGCCGAAGACGCCGAGTGCTGGGACGGACACCGCCGGCAGGGACCTCGCGTCCAGAGCCATGGCTGAAACTGAAAGATGACTGCCGCACCACGCCGAGTCGCGCGATCAGGAGTCTTAATTGGATCACGTCGTCCAAAGCTACTTGAGATTATAGAAGCAGGAGTGGCGTGCGTGTGTAGCCAGTAGGCGAGCTCCGATTGTGCAGCTAAAGGCACCTGCTCGCACTTGCTATATATACAGGACACGCGACGACCAGGACATGGCAAATCACGCACGAGAAGCACGTGCGGATCAATCTCACCCAACTCGAACGCTGTGTGCACGCGGCCACGCATGCTTTCTGCTTGTCGTCTTTTTTTTTTTTCTTTCCCAGAGCTCTCGCTTGACGAGTCATGACGACACGGGCTGAAAGCCAAATGACTGCTCGCCCGGGTGGATGGGTTGATTCTTGATAGAATACTGTTACTTTGCGTTAGGTGCGGGTCGCACGCGCGTGACGAGGAAGCATCAGACATTCAGACGGCGGGCGGAGTTGGTCCCGTGCGGTCACACGCCGCGCTGCGACGCAAACGAGGCCGCGCTCGCGAGCAAAGTTGTCTAATGCGCGCGCACAGGGAAGATAGGACGTGGTGTCGCTGTTGCCGTTGTGACCATCGACGGGTCCCAGCCCGGTCGATGGACGAACTGGAACTGAGGTAGTGATCAGTTGGAGAGAACAATGGGCAGTTGGTCACGCGGCGCCACGGCACGTACAGGTAGAGCGGGATAATCTTGTTTTACCTAGATGAGTATGAACGATGGGGCATCATTTCATCAAATTATTAAAATCCCATCGTGAGGGACATGGGTTGGAGTTTGAGCACCTCAGCTTTGGATCCCTCGATTTTGGACGGACCCCTTTTTTTTTTTTTATAATGTTGGATTGGACGGACCTTGGACATGGAAACAGGGGCAAGGCCACCTAATTTAGATATGAGACTTCCCCATTTAAAAAAGAAGGATAAAATTCAATATCTACCAGCTCGAAAAAAAATATAATTTAAAATTTATCATCGAAATGTTACAGATGTATATGAGACCCACCTATGTCGTCATTGACATTGGCAAATTTCCAATTCATAACATTTGTAATGCATGGAAAGATTGTAGCAAAAAGGATATGGCTAATTTGCCATTTAATTTGCGGGATGTATCCCCATCTTACATAACAAAGCTCCGCTCTTAGTTATGGGCATCATATTTATGGGGCAGTCTCGTGATGTTATATTTAAATTCTACGCACATAATTTATATTTAGAGGTTTAAAGTACAATAAAGGCATAATTCATTGTGTTTATTCTCTTTAATAAAATTTTGACCAATGATCGTGCCACCTAATCAATATTATTCATCAAGAAATTTGTAGTTAAAAATTTTCATTGGCGTGCTATGGACGTATAAGACTCATCTGTATCACTGGCACTGACAAATTTCTTATTTATAATATTTGCAATGGCGTGAAAAAGTTTATAACAAAAATGGGAAGACACATGCCCCCCTGTTTTACACAACTAAGCTTATAACATAACATCATAAGACTCTTAGTTATGGGCATCATTTCTTTATGGGGCTCTTGAGTCTTATGATGTTATATTTAAACTACAAGCCATTTTTTTTGTACACTCAATTACTATTCAAAGATTTCAGTTACAATTGTATCAAATATTTGATTCACAGGATATTCAAAATAGTTTTCTTGCACTTTCTTCGTGCTGGCCCAATGGCCATGCTCCCATTGATTGCTTCAAGGTGTTTATTTTCTTTACTAAAAGTTTGACCATGTAGAAAGCTCTGACAAATAAAAATACGCCACCACTTCTATATACTGAGCGATCATATTTCTATCACTAAAAGTCTGGAGCTCTATGAAAAATCACATATGCAAGGGATCAATGTTGACATATGCACCATGAAGGAAAATGAAAAATGATTTTGGGCCTCAGAGAGAACTTCGATTTGGAAAGGGCCAAGAAAGAAAACACTATCTTTTTTTATATTCTCTACCTTTCAGTCAATAGTTTGTTACTTTATATTTTAATTTTTTTTAGGATTATCTGTATAATAATTGTAAACCATTGGATCTAGATCTAATGGCTCAACAAGGTGACTGAAAATTGCCCAAACTTTCAGTCAGCTGAAAATTAGCAAGTCCTATCTTTTTTGGCCATATAGGGAATTCTCTCTTCATTAAATTGGCTGACCGGACTAGGTTATTACTGGTGTTTGTCATCCTCGTTATACATCTAATTGAGTTTGTAAAAGAAAAAAGAATTGCAAACCTTCGACGACAAAGCATATAAGAGTCACCAAGCAAGGAGTTCACTTGATTCACGACGAACATCTCATTTCATTTCTATATGATCAGCCCAATCATGAAACTTCAGTACGTGGGCACACAAAATATATACAACTCTCGAAAGATCAATGGATCATGGACGAGATCAAGGTTGGAATAATCGGTAAAAACTAGTCGGTTATCCTGGTTAATTAGATAACCGATCCCGGCCGATCGCACTAACCGATCGGCTAGCCGGAGAAAATCGAACCTGATACTATAGCAATACGGTTAACCGGCCAGTTATTCCGGTTAATCAGTCAGTTTTTCACCAAGCCGAGACGACCGGTTAAGTCGGTTATTCCAACCTTGGACGAGATGCGCCACAAGCCGGGCATCGCGTCCTGGTGTCAGCTGATTGAGCCTGTCAGAAATGACTTGGAAAAAAAAAACGAAGTTGGGCCATTTTTGAGTTCGGGCGGCATGGTAAGGCGCTCCCCCAAATAACTCGTCGTGGATGGCTCCGGCTAGCTAGTGCATCGATTTCCTGGTGACCATGGACGCCACTGCCTTGGCCCACGCGACCAGCTCCTGCTTCATTCGCATGTCGTCGTCGCTCCAGTGGACTACAGGCACCCAGGACACATCGGCCACCGCCGCCTGTGATGAAGCGACGCCGGAGCAGCACTGCCGCCTCCCGTTGCCGTCACCGACAGCCGCCGCCGGTGTGGCCTGGTGCAGGGCTCTGGCATCCAAAGCCATGGCTTTTGGTCCTTGTTGCTGGGCGAGGTACAGCGTGCACTTGTGGCCTGGTAAGTAGGATTAAGGGACTTTGCGGTGAAGCTTAGCTCGATCTAAACTTGGCGCAGCGAGTACGGTGGGGAGTGGATACAGACGATATATACAACTGCCCGGTGCGGTGGGAGCACAGGCCGAAGCAGCAATGCGTGTGCACGAGCAGCACGTTCGTATCTCTAGACAAGGACTTTCAGCACGTGCGTGCGATGTGGCGTACACGCATGGGCACGTGACCAGCAGGCATGAAGCCGTGAGCGAGCGTGCGGTGACGTGCGGTGCGGGCACAGTAATAACCAACCTCGCTCTCGCAAAAGTTTGAGGACCAAATAAATGGGTTATTCTCGTTCGCAAGAAAAAATAAACGAGCTATTCTGCCGGTTTTTTTCATGAATAAGAATAATATCGCTGGGCGACACACACACACACGGCCGGCTGCGCGCGTGCGTTGACGGATCCATACGTCTATGACCGCACCGCTGCTCTCCTAGTGATCGCCGACGCGTCCCGATCGATGGGCACACGTCACTGCGTGCGATCTCATCTCTGAAGAGAGAGACCGTTGACACGTTGGGAGATCCAATTCCCATGTCGCAGCCGACCGGAGATACCCTTATTTTAGCAAGGTGGTCATGTGAAAAAATAAAGAGGCTACTCCGAGTTGTTTGCGCTTCAATTTTAGGTGGTCATGTGACATGGTGCTTGCGAGTGGCTTAGCACTAAATTTATCTGCCCGTGAGAGAGTCTACATTCAAACTGTATGGCAGAGTGTTGATTATTTCTTCCGTTTAATAACTTCTGATAGAGGATACTTTTTGCCAACTAATGGCGGAGTAAAATTTTTCAAACAATGATGGCGGAGTAAAATACTTTTTTGTTGTTGCTTCATATGTTTTGCGGAACAAAATAATTCTAGCCAACTGTATTGTCGCACGACAGACACATCATAACCTTACCCCTTTCAACGCTTATGAAATTAAGATTAGCGTTAAATCTTAAGATTTGGCAACGTCATTGTCTCACATCTCCTACCACTCAATAAATAATATGCTGTAGACATGAGTAACCGTGATGAGTTGGCGACAAGGTGGATATAGAAAATACATAGCTCAGTTCACACTTGAATGCGTGGTCTAATCCACACAATGTCGGTAATGTAACATTATTCAAGAACATGTATCATTAGAGTCAGAGTGTCGTTGTCAAGCACGTACGGACGCTTCAATGGTTGACAAATGACAAATCTGCAATGTTCAACCCGAACTTATTTAACAATCGTATCCCTTGTGTACCATCGTCGTCAATGGTAGAATAATAAGCTATTGGCGCATGCCATTCTCGTGACGTCTGATCAAGTAAAGCCATAAAGCGGAAACTACGCGTTTCAGCCCTGAAGCATCAGCGGCACGAACAAGAAAACTGTAAATAAATGCTAAAACGTAAAGTGTTGTACTAAGTGTGAAAGCAGGTTGTTTATCGGAAGCTTGAGACGGTGGCTATGTAAATTTCCGTCGATCATGAGTGGAGATTCAGCAATGAGATTTGCTTATGATGTATTTTTATCCAAACTGTTTTGGTTGATATTGTTTCCTTGTTCAGAAGTTCTGCTTAGTAAGGGCCGTAACTTGATTAAGCCAAGGCTGGATAGCCTCACTTCGACCCACTTTTGGTCCATTTGGGCCGCAATGATGTTCTGGGCGTATCATGCAACAAGGAGTATTTGTTCCATTGACATGGGCCTCGATCAAGTCGTCGCTAGAAGCAGAAATGACCTTCAGATGCATTATTACATTACATGCATCGAAGACGTGACTGGCGCTGTTGTCAAATATGACTTTCAATTAGCTCCTGCCACTCCTTGTTTCGGTGCTAAACTGCTAATTTCAGAGTACTGGTCGATCATATCATTGCTTTGCCGATGCTAGTATGGCAATTCGGGGCCGGGTATCCGACCTGATGGGTCCGGGCACAGGTCACACTTTTTACCCGTGGGTCACACCCGTGCCTGACCCGAAACGAGTCGGGTTCAGGGTGGAATTTTTTTTAACCTATGGGTCACTCGTCGGGTACCTGATTCTAGCCTATTGCTAGATTCAGCCCAACTCAACACCATCTAACCCTAACCTTATCCATCCCCATCCCACATAGCCGACACCGATAGCCCCCCCTAGCACCCTGCCCCTAGCACCCCGCCCGGCGCGCCGCCAATGCCCCCCCCCACGCCGCCCCCCCACCCTGCCAGCCCCAGCACCCCGCCCCGCCCACTACAAGGTTTCAGGGCTAATGCCACGACAAGGATCGCAACAATATTGTTTTCGTTATAATAGATATGGGTAATTGCCATGAAAGGTGATTTTGGTTGCGATAGATTGGATATATCGCCACACATGCATGTGCGTTGTAATTAGCGCGACGTTTCTGCAACGCTTTTCTGTAGTTGTTTCAATAAGATCATATCACAACAGAAGAATGAGGTGTTGCAATAAGACGCATAGGTATAGCAACAAAAATCAATGTGGTTGCGACTGCGTGTTAACATATTGCAACGAAATTGTTAGTCGTTGCAGCCATGCATGGATATAGCAACGACAATCGATGCGGTTGCGAGTGCATCTTACATATTGCAACGCAAGATTTTAGCGTTGCAAGAATACATGGATATAGCAACAAAAATCGTTGTGGTTGCGAATGCGTCTTACATATGGCAATGAAGATGCCTGTCGTTGCAACAATGTATAAATATAGCAACGAATGTCGACGCGGTTGCGACAGCGTCTTACATATTGCAACGAAAGTGTCTGTCGTTGCATTATCATGGTATCGCAACGAACATTAAACTAAATTTGCCCAACGGGGTATTCGATCTCTCTGAACATATATTAAGTTAAAGTCAAGGGACAACGTGATCACTCGGCCTACTTTGCTCATAATAATTGAGAACATAATTAAAACAACAGAAAACATGAAACATTCATAAGTTAAAATACCATCTGAGTGCATAATCATTACTTACAAGCAAGTGTTCCACAGTGATCTGCCCAACAAACTTAAACTAAATATCAAAGACTAATAACAATAAAGGGGGGGGGGGGGGGGGAGGGGGTGGCTACTTGAAAGATGGGTAGGGGCGGATAAATAGAGGGGTTTGCAGTTGTAGAGGTGGTTCGGAATAACGACAACGCCGGGTGAAATCAATCATGTCATAGTGCCTGACACGACCGTGGCAATCACCAGCAGGGATCTTCACCATTTCTCCAAACATATGGTCCGAAACATGCAGATATGGTGGAACCACTTTCTTATTGTCTTTTTCTGGTACAACAAACAAAAATGGATAATTTGCTCTCAGAAAAAAAGAGCGTTCAAACCTCTCAACTCCGTCCATCCACCGTCTTCTCTTCTCTCATAAAATGCCATGCCATCCACTATACCGCACGCTGATTGGCGGCTCTGTAGTTGCCTATCGGTTGGTGGTCCCCAAAATTCTCCCCACAGCTGGATGACCATAGGCCGGTTACGATCTGACCGCGCAAGAAACATCGTGGCCTCGCGGTCGCGTCTGGAGTACACTGGACGAGCATAAGGGGGACCCTGGACCCATTTAGGAGATTCAGAAATAATGGGCTTCATGGACAGGTCCCAAAACTTCATGGAACCATATCGACTGATTGCCACCACGTACCGATCTTCCCAGTAAGCAGCATCCACAAATCATGTTGCAAATCAGTCTGTATTTGGTAATGTCGTCCACATGCGATCAGTCTTCTCATGGTACATGATGTTTCCTGAAGAGAACAGAAGAATCACAAAGAGACCGCCATCTTGCCTGGGTGTCTTATAGAGGACTGCGCGCTCGATGAATAGATGTCCACGACCACCAGCGTCGTCATTCTTCATGAAATCAGACAGCAACTCCTTATTTCTATCGCTGTTTGATGATAACGATGGCAGTGGGATACTCTTGCCAGTGATTGGGTTGACCAGGCTCAGGAGAACTCCTGAGCAATAGTGACGAGCCAGTCATTCTTCGCAGCCAACCAACTACGTCCCTTCAGCACCTCAAGAACTGACTGTGACGATGAGGTCGTCGTCGTCCCTTGCCCGATAATATGCAGCCCAAAAGATCCAAAAAGAACATCAAGCTCTTCTATCTGGCCTTCTGGAGTGGATGCCGACGTCACCAGCATAGGGACACCAGGTGTCAAGCCATGCTGCTTCATCACCTGCTTGCGTTCTTCCTTTCCAATAGTCATCAACCTGATGGCTGCAATCCCGTCCACCAATCCGACAATACTGTCCAATTGAACAAGAGGCAGCGAACGCCACCGGCTAACCCTGGAAAATGGCACATATCATCATTCAAGCCAAGCCGGTAACATTGTAACACAAAAACTAAAGCAGGTTGAAAGTTATGCTAGGCCCTGTTTGGGTGTTGTAGTTTTCCAAAACCAAATTAAGTATTAAGAAACCATAGTTTTAGAAGCAGCCAGCGACAAGCAAAACCATGGTTTAGAAAAAAGAGGTGGGGAGTAGAGTTTTTAAAACTCCAAAATACCTGCACTTTTAGCAATACCATGGTTTCTAAAACTGCAAATCTTGTCACATCCAAACACCTCCCTACCTCCCAAAACTAAAGTATTTTGCTAAACCGTAGTATTCTTGCAAAACTCCAGAAATACTTTATATCCAAACATGGCCTAAAGTATATTCCTATCGATCTATATTAATCCTCAACATCAAACAGGTAGCCCACAAATTAACCAGCCCATGCACACAAAGCAGCCCACAAAAAAAATAAAACGATGCGCCACCCTATCGATCGTCTTCCTCGCAAATAACAAGAATATGTATGCCTAAAAGGCTGAAACTATGGATAATAGAATATCAAAGAAATGCGTAATTAAATGGACAAAAATAATTTTAATTATATTAATATACTACAACTAAGGGCCTATAATTTTGCTTTTAGGGCCTCCGAAATCTGTGGTACGGGCCCTGGCATGAATTCCACCCTGGTTGAGAGGGCAGAAATCGAACGAGATTGCATGCGTGTGCTAGAACCGAATGCATGCATAGAGAAAGGGGTGGAAAAGGTAACATACGATTGCTCTGGGTTCTGACCAGATCCTTCCGCTTCAGACTCCTCTACACCGAGGCCGCTCGAAGCCAATTTGCAGCGTTTTGTTGTGGAGGATCTCCGTGCTCGGCCATGACGATGACTGGCCGGATCTCAGGACCTCCTTTACCCTGCTTTCTTTGGCCTCTGTGCAGAAGATGGAAGTGGAGACGAAGACACGATGAGAGAGGAGCGGTTGAAAGACAACGAGAGAGGGAGGAGGCGTACGGTGAGAGATGACAGTTGGGGAAGGAGACGAGATGTCGAGGGTTTCCTAGAGCAGGATATACGAATGGGGGAGGCGAAAGGCGAGAGAAGTTGGGAGAGTGACGAACAGGGGCCAGAAGACTCCTCGCGGCGGCGAGGAAGGGGAGGCAAGGGTACACGGAAGGTAAACTACTAAATGACCGTTGGGCCCGTGACCATTGGACCCACTGTTCAGTGAAAGTGTAAGTGAGGCGAGGGTACACGAAAGTGCGGAGTCTGATGGACATGCACGCAGAGGTGCAGCGTGGTGGTGGGCCCGCACGTCTTATCGCCTTCCAGCCGTGATGAACGGTTCTACTTCTAACAGGCGGTTCCACACGTCATAGAGAGGCGAGACGGTCAATTCACGGTTGTCACACCACTCCCAGCAGTCAAGGCTAATTACGACGGGTTGCGCTCCGGTGCACCGTGATAGCGCCACCTGGCGCTCCAGCTCGTTGCCTCTCGATCCGACAGGCTCGGCGGCGTGGCCTGCTCCGCTATACCCTGAGAGCGCTGCCGCCTCGCACTCCCGAGCCCTGCCGAGCCGCCGCCTGCCGTCAACACCGACGCGCATCGGCGACGTCAAGTTCCACCACTACACGGACAGGCCTGTTGCCTGGTGGAAGCATGAATACACAAGAACCCGCACATCTAGTGGGCCTGCATGCTCCTCCAAGGTAGACTCGCTTACGGATGGGGCCATCTTGGAGCCGGACACATATGTCATTTAGGGTAGGCGGAGGCGGAGTCTATGCGCTGGTCATGGAAGGCCAGGGGTCATGGAAGCCGGGGTCGATTGTGTGCACGCGTTCAACTTCCCTGACAGGGGCTTTGTTCTCTAGGAACCGCGCCATGCACGCGCACCGACGTGCGGGCTCTTCGTCTTCTGGAAACCGCTCCACAAGTAGTTCACCCCGTTCAGTGCACACCCGCCAGTTCAGTGCCCATCAAACAACTCCCGCACCCCGTTCACGGCACCCACCCGCCCGTTCAGTTCCAGAACCACCGCGCTCCTCACCCCGTTCATGGCGCCCACCCGCCCGCTCAACAGCGACGCTGCCTCACGCTTGTTGAAACGCTCTGGCACACCGACTAGCGGCGGCGCCGCCATGTGCTCCCGCTCGCTGCCTCGTGCTCCCAATCCCTGCCGACCCGTCGCTTGCCGTCGTCACTGACGCGCTTCGTCGATGTCAAGTTCCACCACTAAAACATCGACACAACTATCACCTTAGATAGCAGCGTCGTCATCAAGTTCCTTGAGGAGGTCTGGCCGAATGAAGAGCCGCTCCTCATCGATTTGGAAACGGAGTGGCTCATCATTCCACGTGCTGATCGTGTGAATAACGACCCAAACAAGACAGCCATCATTCAGATCTGCGTGGGCATACCAGACGGCGGCCATTGGTATCAGTGTCTCCTCTTCCAAGTGTGCCACACCGACAAAGTTCCAGAGGAACTGAAGGATTTCCTGGAGAGCCCTTAATGCATGTTCGTCAGATCGAAGATCGGAAGCGACGTCCATTGGCTGTCCATTGATCATAACATCAGTGTAGCCAGGACGTCGGAGCTGCAGGACGCCACACGGGACCACTTGAAGCAAACCTCAACATACAGACTTGGACTCAAGAACGTGTGTCAGAAAATGCTTGGTCTGACAATGGCGAAGCATCCTGCGGGTAAGTTTCACCAAAAGTGGGGGGATAAGCGCCTGACTAGGCAGCACATCGATTATGCAGCTATAGACGCCTGCGTCTCATATAGGTTTGGTCAGATATTTAACATCAAGCCATAGAAGAAGTGTGTGTGTCTGTGTGTGTGTCTAGCGCATGCGTGCGCATACGTGTGGTGTGTGTTGTGTGTGTGTAGCGCCTTCCTGCACATGTACATAAATAATTAATATCAATATCACTAAATATATGTTTAGTTCAGTTTGCATTCAACTAATTAATGTCAATATCACTAAATAGATGTTTTAGTTCAGTTTGCATTATTGCAAAATCGTTTACATGTTTCATAATTATTATTAATTCTTTTTTATCTTACAAAATGATGTGTGTAAATTGAATTTGTATTTAAGTGATGAGTATAATATGATATGTGCACGTGGACAAAACTATTGCAAAGATAATTGAGAACATCATTAAAACAAGTTAAAGTATAATCTGAGTTCATATACATCATATTACAATGGCTCGAGTGATCCAACAAAAATAGAGGAGCTTGTAGAGGTGGCTACTAGAAATATGGGTAGGGCTGGATAAACAGAGGAGCTTGCAAAGGTGTCACCCTAGCTTGAGCATGCGCCATGGCCGGCAGTTCGAGCTCGTCGCGAACCACCGCCAAGACCCAATCCTCGGGCGAGCCTGAGGAGAAGCGCCATTCCCCTATCCCTTACCGCGTCGAGTCGTTGGACTACCACCCCCCGATGTACTGTGACTGCTAGCAGAAGGCGGCGCTGTGGATCTCGTGGAGCGACAACAACCCCCGGACGATGCTACCTCAAGTGCTACAGAGCTCGAGTGAGTATAGTTTTGTTCCCATTCGATTGATTTTAAATTCACAGTTGGTTTATTTGGCCTCCCTATTTCTTCGTCAGGTTGGAGGTTGCGTGTTCATGTGTTGGTATGAGCGCCGGCATGATGCATTCCTGCAGACACTGCTCGTAGATCTGCACAATGCCGTGTGGTCTTTCAAGAAGGAGAAAATGGCACTGAACGAAGCTCTTGATGAGGCAACCGCTAGGGTGGATTCGATGGAGAAGAAGCTGGCGGTGGTGAAGAAGGAAGAGGACAAGGTGGATGCTTTGAAATCTGAAAAAAGAGGACCTCAAGGCAGAAGTCAGGAAGCTAGAAGTGGAGAAGACCGGGCTAAAGGTGTTATGTGTGTTCTTTGTTGCCATTGTGTTGTTCATGTGGATTGGCAATCAGTAGGTGCATGTATATCCAGTTGGTTCTGGTGTTATGCAGCTTCAACTGCATGTATGCTGGTTATGTCTCTGAACTAAGTTCATGTGTCAGATGTACGCTGGTTATCTAGTTGGCTATCAAGTTATGTGCAATATTGATGTGTAGATGCATGCTGATGATAGATAACACAATACAATAACAAAGTTGGAGGAGCTAGAGTGCAACTCAAATTTACACAAAAAAATCATCATCGTTGTTTTCCATGGAATCTACTACAGCTACGACTCCATCAGCAGTGTACGTATCATCAGAATCATCCTAGTCATCTTGTATGTAGTCATCATCCGATTCTGGCCTGGAGGCAGCACGCGCCTCTTCGAGTACAGCAGTATCGACACTTAACCCTTCCATGTCAGTCCCGCTCCAATTTCTCAATTCCTCAGGTTGGTCTTCAATGTTCATATGTTCCACTCCTATGAAGACCGAGTCAGCATCGGTATCAGCAAAATTATTTTCATTCTCCTCTCCTTCTTCAGGCATGGCAAACAGGTTCCTAGGTTTCATTCTAAATACACTGCACCAATTTGTTCTCCTGGCACTTTTCACATAACACACCTACTCTGCTTGGATTGCCAGGATGTACGGCTCCTCTAAATATCGAGTCCGACTGGTATCAATGTCGATAATGCCATATTTATCTTTACTGTACCCTCTGGATTTGTTTTTGTCCGGTGATAGAACATCAAACCAATCACACTCAAACAAAATGACTTCCTTCTTCATAGGATAGTCTAGCATGATGATTCTTCTAATCACTCCGTACCATTCCATGCCATCCCCCTCGACGACAACACCGCTGTTTTGTGTGGTTAAGTTTTTCTCTGCTTCTTTTGTCCCAAAGAGAAATCCATTGATGGAGCACCTGTTAGCCACATGAATACGAGGATCTGGACCACGAGCTAGAGCATATATCATGCCATCCACTTCTCCCTCTGGCCATAGTTTCCTTATCCGCCTCAAAATAATTTGGAGAATATGTTAGGAAGATATTGTAAATTTAAATATCATGTATTTAAAAATTAGAAGAATATGTCTCACTTTTTGCTCAAACCATCCTATAAATTGTTGCTTGTGCCTTCTGTCAACATTCCATGAGTCGGATTTCCTCAATTCCTCCTCATGCTCACTGCAACAGTAGGAAAATGATCAGGCACCTAGTAGAAGACTATGCATGTTTCAAAAAAATCAATCATATGTGACATGCAATGACTTACTTTATCTATTCATTGCACTCATCACAGTTGGATAATATGTAGTGCATCATCTTCTTAAATACTTGAGGCTCAGGTTTGTCGAGCTGAAAAGAGTTCTTTTTACTATAGTCCCTGCTGTCGAATATGCTCATACCATCAGAAGGTGGTTCAGTAACATCGTTCTTTTCTTGACGCTCTGACCGATTGAGCTTTGTACTAACATCTTCAAAGAAGCGAGAGCAAAATAAAAAGCACTCCTCCGAGAGATATCCCTCTGCTATTGAACCTTCAGGACACGCTTTGTTCCTCACGTAGCCCTTGAGGGTACGCAGGTACCTCTCAACTGGATACATCCATCTGTAGCAAATTGGGCCACCTTACTTAGCCTCCCAAGCAAGATGAACTGGTAAGTGCACCATAATATCAAAAAACACAAGCGGAAAATCATCTCAAGGCGAGAAAGGGTCTCTCCAATGATTTGTCAAGTTTTTCAAGTTCAGCATCCTCAAGCTCCTTCGAACATATTGCGTTAAAAAACCTACTGAGTTCAATGATCCCGACCACTATATCCTCAGGCAATATGTCGCGTACCACCAAAGGTAGAAGTTTTTGTAATAAAACATGGTAGTCATGACTTTTAAGTCCAGTTAACTTGCAGACACTGACATCAACACACCTCCTGATATGGGAGGCATACCCATCTAGCATCTGAATATGTTGTAGAAAATTGCAAAAAAATTGCTTCTCATCTTTTCCTAACGTGTACAACGCTGGTGGCAAAGTGTATTTACCTTTCTCTTGCAATGGATGTTGATCCTTCCTTATACCCAGTTCTTGCAGATAAAGTCGAGCCTTCTCACCATCCTTACATTTACTAGCTAAACCAAGCAAAGTTGCTATCAAGCTCTCACAAATGTTCTTCTCAATGTGCATGACATCTAGATTATGGCGTATCAGCAATTTTTTCCAGTAAAGAAGCTGAAAAAAAAAATACTCTTCTTCCTCCAGTTGTGCCACCTAATATATTCATCTCGCTGCTTCCTCTTCCCTGTGGTAGTCTTTCCAAAACATACTTGCTCAAAACTCTCATAATGCTACAAAACTTGTTCACCAGTTAGCGGCACTAGAGGCTCCCTCTCTTCAACCTTGTCATTGAAGCTCACCTTGTCCATTCGCCACCTGTGGCCTGAAGACAAAAAAGGCAATGCCCCATATAGCAATGTTTTTTACCATGTTGTAACCACAAGTAATCAGTATCCTTGTGACAATGAGGACAAGCAAACTTTCCTTTTGTGCTCCAACTAGATAACATCGCATATGCAGGAAAATCATTTATTGTCCAAAGTAAAACTGCATATAGATTAAAATTCTTCTTCGCTTTTGCATCCCAAGTCACAACTCCATTAATCTAGAGATATTTTTGCTCATCGGTCAGAGGCTACAAATACATATCAATGTTAATTTCTGGAGATCTAGGCCCTGGAATGAGCATTGACATCTTCCAATAAGACTGTTTCAAGCACAACCATGGAGGCAGCTTATAAGGAATTAGGAGCACCGGCCATGTGGTGTAATTCACATTCAACATCCCAAATGGATTGAAGCCATCTGATGCAAGTCCCAGCCTAACATTACGTGGATCCAATGCAATGTCCTTATACTCGCCATCTACGTGCTTCCATGCCAATGAGTTGGTCGGGTGTCGAACTTTCCCATCTTTAACGACCAATTCTTCAGCATGCCAATGCATTTGCTTCGATGTGGTCGCGTTCATATATAATCTTTGAAGGCGAGTAATAAGTGGAAAGTACCTCAGTATTTTTTGAGGAAAGAGCTTCTTCTTCTTTACTCCACCATCATGAGTGGCACCACCCTCTGCATGCCTCTCTGGACCAGCATTTTTCCACCTACTTTCTCCGCATGTTGGACACTCATGCAGATCCTGGTATTCTCCACAAAATAACACATAGTCGTTGACACAAGCATGAATCTTCACATAGTCCAGGCCAAGTTCTCGAACTACCTTTCAAACTTTTTCCAATGTATCTGGGACATAATGTCCATTGAGGAGCAAAAGACATATTAACGAAGGATCTGCTCCATGGCATTGTTGCTAATGCCGAACATGCACTTAATCTGAAATAGCCTCACAATGGAAGCTACTTTTGTAGCCTCCTTACAACCTAGGTACAATTCTTTCTCTGCTTCTTGCATTAATTTGAAAACAGCCTTTGCTGAATCATTTGGCTCCTCGGTATTATTGCTGCTTCCGCTAAGCTTTCCATGTATAGCACCACTGATTAGTGAGTCCATTAGATTTTTAACAGCAGGGTCATCAAGAGCAGGTTCGCCTTCATCAGAAAAATCCCAATTATCATCTAGAACCATAGGCTCAGCAGCTAGATCACGAAAATGATGTTCCTGTGTTATGCATTCCTTATGAAACCCTCTGCGAACCAGGTGTTGTGCAAGCTCAGTCTTTGTTCTGTATGCCATGCAGCCACACCTACTACATGGACATTTCACAGTCTCTCCTGGAAAAGTGCCCTCAAAGGTGTCTTCAATGAATTTTTCAACTCCGTCCTGCCAAGCCTTATCTACATGTGGCAACAACATCCAACTCCGATTGTTCCCGGACGCCATCAGTGAAATTAAAGGAACTAATTAACAAATTCCTAAAATAGGAGAAAAGGTTGTTTATGGTGGACTAATAAACAAACGACGATCGAAACTACTATCCTAAACAAATGAAACTACTCAGATTTACTAATCTGCCAATGAGCCCCAATCACAAAAAGTATTAGAAGATCTCAACCTTATCGTGGATGGCTCGTGTTCCAGAAGGCGGGGTGCAGGACAAGTCCGGTGTCCACAATCCTTGCCGCGCGCGTCTTCCCACCGTAGTCTTCCCACCGCCGAATGCGTTGGCCGCGTCACCAACGACTGTTCTAGGATGGAGGCGACACTGACTGATGACGTTGGAGCTGAGGACAGAGACACCAACAGCTAGTGGACGGACAATGTTGGAGCCGACACGGACTAGGGGCCCCATGCTGGTATTATTTTTTTTTTTGCAAAGGAAAAAAATCCTATTTACCTCCCACCTGGTATGAGTCATATACTCCCTCTGATTCTGTACGTAATGCAACTCGTTTTAGACAACATTTAGCATACAAATTTTATCTTATATATATTTGCTAATTGGAGCCTCCTTTTGATGCCTCCACGTTAATCGGAGAAAAATTGAAGAAATTCTCACAAAAAAAGGAGTCTACACTCAAACCAAATAAATGGAAAGCTAAAACTGAATGATGTATATGCATGTGCTTATATGTATCTACTATGACTAGGTGGTGGTTTTCTATCCCTGCCATTAAAAAGAGTTTCTGGTCCATTGTTATCAACATTAAGTCGTTGTTTGACTGGTTATCTACTCGGCTCTCTAGACTGTAGGTCGTGAGCTCGATTCGTTGCTGCACACCAGCATAGTACATAATTTTGTGCTTCTATTTTTTTTTCCTTTTGTTGTGCATGACGCCAGAATTCCTTTTTTTCACGCATGCACGGATTAAAGCGCCCAAACTTCTCGCTTCTGCTACCCGAGTTCCTACCTCTCCGCAGCTTTTCTCCCGTACATGGGGATCTCATCAATCTGGACTCCAAGGAGGTTTTCCCGTCATGTACAACTCGTTGACAGTTAACCTAAGGAATGATCCATAGCATGAATGTGGTCAATCCCGGTCCCATCGCTTGACTTTGCTCAATTCCGGTCTCATGGCCTTGCACGGAGTAATGATAACTTGCAGCTGTTACCCATGTTGCATTGAGTAATACTAGTAGCAGCTGACTGTGAATGGTCACGTCGCTTGACTCGAATCGAGGCGAGTGGCGCCGCCCACATCGAAATTACTGGCTCCCCTCGCAAAGCCTGTGATGGGGGAAGCGAGGTGTGTTCATTTCCACCATGTCGCATTGAGTAATACTAGTAGGAGCTGACTGTGAATGGTCACGTCGCTTGACTTGAATCGAGGCAAGCGGCGCTGCCCACGTCGAAATTACTGGCTCCCCTCGCAAAGCCTGCGATGGGGGAAGCGAGGTGTGTTCGTTTCCAGGGGTTCGTGAGTCATGCGCATGCGTTTAGTATCACTGAGGCATGCGTTGGGACTAGGTAGGCTGGCTGACGAGAGTCATGCGCATGCGCTCAATACGTAATTGCCGTCGGAGGGAGCAGGTCTTTGGATGCTTCATAGGAAAAAAAGGAGTTTTGTAGGTCGATGTTCATTAGTAGTACTAGCAAAAGGGAGCAAGGAGAGAGAGAGAGAGACCACATGCCTTGAAATTTTCATACTCCTACTACCAGGAGACAGAGAGAGATAGGACAGTGGTGCATTGAAGGCTACTGGGACCCTGGGGGAAAACTGCCTGGTGCATGCGAATCGTGATCCTCTGCAGTCGTGCAGTCACTAGCTGACATGTGGGCCCTGTAGTTGTGGGACCCACATGTCAGCCAGTGACTGCATGACTGTAGAGGAATAGTGTCCGGTGCATGCAGGTAGCTCCGCTAGCCAGGGGTTGGATTTTCTCAGCTTGGGTTTGGATTTGATTGTCTGGGCCAGGCAGCAACTCCCAAGAAAAAAGCACACAGGCTTACTACTCATATGTCAACTGGCGTGGATATACCCCATCTAGAGCTGCCATGGCATTTTAGGTGGAAGCGTGTCTTCCTCTTGTCACAACACGTGGTGCATTCTCTGGCACTCATGTGTGGATGTGCCATGTTGACCATAATGGCTGCTCAGGCCCGTGGATGGCGAGTGCTCCAGGCCCACACGTAGTGGCAGCAGTCCTCCTGACGTGTGTCAACGGTCCAGTTCCGTAGTGGATTCTTTTTTCTCAATTCATATGAAATTTTTATGGCTTAATTGCAAAAACCACCCCATAAGTTAGTTAGAGTTTGAGATTCCTACCCATAAGTCATTTTGTGGCAAATATGAAGATTAAACTTTCAAAATTTTGTATTTTTTATAAGAACATTATTGGCTACTCCAAATTGAAAAAACATGTTGAATAAATAAAACATGTGTAAAAATGGTTTGATTTTTACAATAAAACTCAATGGGTGGGTGGGGATTTGCAACAAAAAATGACTTATGTGTGGGAGTCTGAAACTCCAACTGACTTATGGGGTGGTTTTTGCAATTAACCCAACTTTTATCTATCACATATACCCATTTGCGTCTTAACAATCCAGTTTGATTTTGTTCTCTATCGACCAAGCTCCTTATGGTACTATTTGTCACAGGTTTATATACCTCACTAATAAAGATGTGTTTTGGTGGCTAGGAGATATACTAGTACGTGTCTATACCGACCATATGCCTCCTTGTATATAGAATGTGCTTGTTCAAGTTTTACAGCAACCTGTAATTGGCGGTGTTCATTTCACCTTTAATTGTACTAGAAGTACTATGTCATATATATCCTCCATCTCCAACATACATTGATGGAAGGATTCATCCCAAAAAAGTTTGGAAATATTGTACTATGTAGGTGGTATTTGAAATGGAATACTCATCAAAACAACCATGAGCTCAAAACATCATTTACTTTAAATTCAATTGGAAGTAATTTGCATCTTTGAATCGGGAAAATACTGTAAGAACTTGTGTATATTTCTCTTATGGTACCCAAATGACGTGATTCCTCCTGCCAACTTAATTAGAAGGATTTC
Source organism: Eleusine indica (assembly GCA_030378355.1). Taxonomy (NCBI): domain Eukaryota; kingdom Viridiplantae; phylum Streptophyta; class Magnoliopsida; order Poales; family Poaceae; genus Eleusine; species Eleusine indica. The sequence goes on from CM059502.1 coordinate 12,472,687, forward strand.
CACGCACGAGAGAAGTTTGGCCGGCATGGTTACCATCTAGAGCATTTTAGGTGGAAGCGTGTCTGCCTCCTGTCACAACATGCATGATTTCTCCTAGAAGGTCATATACTATCCATCATTCAACATTATACATTGATGGAGGCATTCATTCTATCATACTGACTGGTAGGGCCACGTTGTAGAAACTGTCAATCTCATTCATTTACCCCCCTTTGAATGTACTAGGATAGGAAAAACATAGGAATAATGAAAAATTTAGGAATTGAGACAGTATGCTTTTGAAATCCTATAGGAATTGAAAACGTAGGAATTTGGATAAGAAGGTCTTTGGTAGTCTCATAGGAAAAACGAAGGAATCTATAGCTTGCTCTTGCTCCATATGAAAACAACGGAAAAAAACTTGCTTTGATTCCTCCAAAATCAAGCACAAGAATCCATTCCTATGGAAAGTATCCTTTGTTTTTCCTATGAGCCAAATGAGTGTATAGGGAAAATTCCTTCACAATTCCTATCCTCCAAATTTCCTTTGTTTTTCCTTTAAATCCAAAGGGAAGTTATATTAATTCAAACGTTCTGCCTTCCTGACTAAAAAAAGGAAAAACTTTCTGCCTTCCATTTTTTTATGACATATGCTGAGTTTCTACTCAGGACTCAAGGACAGGTGGGACCATGTTTCACGGTCCCATGTTTCAGTGTGTTAAGCATGCTGGTATGAGAGAAGGCGCCTCTTGACCTCACGCCCATATCAGGGGCGCACTCGTGTTTCCGCCATCACTCCACTCTCCTGCTTCTCGTCTTCTTCGCCGCGCTCAAACCACCTCAAACCCTCGCTCGCCGCTCGCCACGTTCAACTGCCATGGCGCCCATGGGGGACTCGAGAGAGGCCATTGGCAACCACAACCTCCGCACCCCTCTCCTTCCAGAGTCCGCGGTATGTTCCGCCCATGTTCCGCAATTTTCATATAATTTTAGGGGTTTTTTGCTTGCTCAACATCTCGACGATTCTTGATAGTTCTCGACTCTTTTAGGCCAACATCGGTACTTTTTTGTGTTTTGATTTAGTTATCGAGTCGATATATCATGATTTATGGAATGGGGATTTTTTATTGTTCATCGATTCTTTACAGACCGGTGGTTCGTCTTCTTCCGTGGCTCGAGCACGCCACGGCGAGTCGCGCTCGCCTTTGCAGAAGCGCGTCCACGGCGCTTTGGCCCTGGACGTGTCGGCGGCACCGAAGGAGGAGGAGGAGGTCGTCCCGGTGGTGGCAGAGGAGGAGGAGGTGGCACCGCCGGAGGTGGTCAAGGCGACCGTCGGTGACGACGACACCACCACCGACGATGACAGCGATGAAGAGTGCAGCGACTCCGCCGACTACTACCACTCCCTCGGCGGCGGCACGCGCGTCGTGTACCAGGTGGATTATTCCTCCGGCAAGACCATGTACTCGTGCCCGAATTTCCAAGATAGGGAGTTCGAGTACAAGGAGGAGGTTCAGGTGCACGCGTTGCGGTTATTCCGTGACAATGTTGGGGTGCCCGACAACATTGAGAAGTGCTGTGAGATTGCTCGAAACATGGGATACAAGTCTGCCTTCAAGAAGAGATCGACTTCCTCCTCGATCATTGTCACCACCGCGCTTGGGTCATCCTATTCATAGTCGTAAACTACCAGTACTAGTTTGATGCTTTTGTTTTTTGTTTCTTTCTTTCCGTGTGCTGATGATGAACAATATCGATGCATGTCGATCTTCGTCTATGTATATCCAGTGGTGGTGAACTAGCCAATGCTATTTTATGAATGTATATATATTATTAGGTCATATATGTGTCTTGATCGATTTTCATCATCTTCGCCTAAAAAGACGCTAGTTACTCTGACATACTACAATATAGTGAGCATCGAGCAGACTTAGTATTAATAAGCATCCAGTAGGAACACATATTGAGGCTACAGGGATGACATAGAAATACCATTGCATACCATGTAACAAATGAAGCATTCCTTACATAAGTACATTTCATCCGGCCTAATTTCAAAATAACAAAGTGGCATTCATTACATAAGTCACCCTGACACTAGATAAGATCATTCATACATGGCTAAGTTAATTATTTGTTACTCTTGTACACAGTGTCCATCACCTTTTTCTTTAGAATAATCCGAAGATCCTCTACCCTAGCCATGATCTGAAGTTCTACAAGGTGCATAGTTAATAAGTATAATAGCATGTCGAACTATATCAGTGTTTCTAATCAATAGGGAAGGACCATCACCTCCTTGCAAGACAACACCTCTGAGGTCTAACATCGCGGCTTTCATTAGTGAACGTAAACTTCATGTGCATTTTTTCCAACATGAGGTCACATTGGACTTCACGTCTTGGTGGCACATCGGCGTCAAAAACAAAATCAAAGACTTCCTTAGATTTCACTTCCTTTTGTCTTCAAATCCTGGTGGCACATTGGGGAAATTGGGCTTGAGAACCTATAATAAAGAGATTGATGAAATGAGATAATCATAATTTTCTGATGGATTGCATGATACAAAATCAATGTACGCATGTAAAATTAACATGGAGCATAAATCAAAGTACCAGTACAAATAAAACTAAAAGTACATCAATCTATCTAATTACACTAACAAATTAATCAAGTGAAGTAGAGGCTACTCATAGATCGATACATATAGCATAAACAAACTAACAGTACAATTAATAAGACTAAGCCTCCAACTGCATTGATTAATGAATCTGAAAGTGCATTAATCAATCTATCTAATTACTCTAACAGATTAATCAAGTGAAGCACGTAGGAGTAGTACGCACAGACGGATTCCCTTCCCTTTCTTCCTCGCGCTCGCCGTGGCTGAGACAGAGGCTTTCGCAAGGCCCATCCCTTTGTCCGTGGCATTCGAGGCGCACGGTGTCTCAGGCTGAGGCAGAGGCACGCCATGGTGGCCGAAGCTGAGGTCGAACGGGATGGGGGCCGAGGAGTCGCGGGTGGTCGACAGAGAAGCCGCGGTCACTGCGCTATGTGAGAAGCGCCCGCATGCGTCGCCCATCTGGTGACGTGACTGGAACCTCCGGCATTTAGGCATCGTCAGCGGCTATAGCTGCCCCCGAGGTTCAAGAGGATGGCTGCCGGCATCGCAGAGGAGATTGGGGATACAAAGTTGAATCTCCGATGGGACGTTTCGGTGAGGAGAACAGTTAGGGTGGAGAGCGTAGAGGAGTGTGCTTCGGTTGGGTTTAGTAGGGAACAACAAAGTAGTAGTTTGCACCTCCAGTCATATTCTACTAGCAAACTCTTCTCTCCCCTTCATGCAACAAAAGTCATCATATTCTAATGATTAGAGTGTTTCATAGCCAATTACCACAATTAAATAGTGTCTTCTAGCAACTACATAATTATGTAGTAGTGTCTTATAGCAAAGACCACAAAAGAATGATGTCCACTAGCAAATTTGGCCTTTGAAAAGTTCTATCTCTCTTAAATGATCATTATAGCTGAAGTGTGTTTTAGCAAATAACCATCATTGAAGAATGGTTTCTAGCAAAACCAGAAATCAGGAGTGCTCTATAGAAAATACCATCATCGAAGAGTCATTTGTAGTAATTTTTGCCTAGTAACCAATGGACGTGGCATGTGTATTTCAGGATCCCTGGCGGGATTCATTTCTTGGGGTCCAAATTTTAGAGGGGTCACATCAATCATTCTAATACTAAATATGATGATTAAATATAAAACTAATTATACAGTTGAATGCGTATTTGCGTGACAATTCTATTAAGATTAATTTTCAATTCTTTCACTATATAAAATGATTTTTATAATAAATAAGTACTTGGTGCATATGAGATGTAGGCGTACAACAAGTATACAAAATAAAATTTTGTTTATATTGCTAACCACCATTGTTGGTATGGAAAATAGTTATAATATTTTATAATAGAATAAAGGTTTAGTTTTTGAAGTGTATCAAAAAAAGAAATAAAACAAATAAAGTTGATTATATATTGTTTAAAGGAATCAATATATACAAAAAGAAGTTTATGATTTACACTAACAACCACCATTATAGATTTGAAAACATAGGAATAATATGTTCATAGAATAAAGGTTTTGTATTGAAGTTTTGCTTATTTCTTCAGATGGTTGCACATACTTTTTTATTGGCCATTGGACAACTGAACAGCAGTCCCTTTTCTTCATCTTCCATCCATGGAGTCCAGTGATTCATGGCAACTAGCACTATTTTGGCAAAAGTAATATATAACAACCACCATCAAACATATAGTGATTGGATATGCTTTGGTCAGGACTACCACTTGACACGCCTCCGGTCCGATCGCTTGACTTTGCTCAATTCCGGTCTCATGGCCCTACGCGCAGTAATGATAGTAGGAGTTGACTGTGAATGGTCAAGTCACTTGACTCGAATCGAGGCGAGCGGTGCCGCCCACGTCGAAATTTATCGCAAAGCCTGCGATGGGGAAGCCAACTTAATTAGAGATTCTTTTTTTGCGAATAACTTAATTAGAGATTCATGTTTAGGTGTTCTTGGTATTTGGCCTTTTGATTCTAGTAAAACCTATATGAACTTGTGTATATTTCTCTTATTATGGTACTACCCAAATGACAAATGCACAATCTCGATCTCGATCTGGATCCCGGAGCTCTTCCATTAGCTCACCCACAGTGGATCAGTTCCTTAAAGGAATCTTAGAGGAATAATTCCTTCAAGCACCGATGCTTACCACTGTGAGGTATGGTGCTTCATCTCAAAAATCAAGCATCGGTGCATGTAGAAGCACCCGGTTCCTCTTCATTTTTACCCACATTTTTATCTTCATTGCGGGACCCATGGTGTATGAAGCATCGGTGCCTGCGCTATGAGAGAAGTGAAAAACCAAGCACCGATTTCTATTGGCCAAGACATGACATTTGAGGCACCGCAATGACTGTGGCATCCTTCTTCTCATCAAAGCACAAAGATACGAGGATCTACCCCCTTCGTCCTACTACACAGAAACCAAGGGGAAAAAATAGAGGGACACAGGCCTATACTACCTCGTTCAACTCACATATGGTCTCCATCCAGTTTTGTGCGTTCACATCGTTCATGAGTCATGCGCATGCGCTCAGTACATAATTACCATCGGAGGGAGCAGGGCTATAGAGTGCAGTAGTTAATAGAGCACTCGATAACACTAGCGAAGCTACGTGTAGTACTAGTACTAGTAGACAGCTGTGGGTTCAGATGCACCCATTCCCAAGTGAATATACTACTTTACTGTAAGTACTTGTATATTGTGGGTAAAAATTGAATCCCTCAAATGCTATACTCCTACTACTCCACTAATGTGATGGAGGTGAGGTGAGGTGGCACCATGCTAGTGGCTGCACTCTGACCATGAGCTCAAAACATCATTTACTTTAAATTCAATTGGAAGCAATCCCGAAGCTCTTCCATATGAGCACTTTGACTAAATTTCTCTCAAAGCAGAGAGATACGACCTAGTATGCTCTTGATTTGATCTTAGATTGGGCCTTGTTACGGTACCTCTATAACCTCCTAGAGCATCTCCATAAGCTCCTCGAAAAATTGATCCCAAAAGAGTTTTGTAGGAGCAGCCTAAAAATTATTAGGGAGAAGTTTTCTTGTCTCCTCCAATAGTTCTCCCTAAAAATAGATCATGAAATCATTTGATTGGACCATGTCAGCATCTGGGATAACAATATCATTAATTTCCTTGTAAATACAAGGATTAGGGCCCCCAATTTCCCCCTTATTTCTAGCTACAAATGAAGAGAATTTAGGGAGAAAATAAATCTATGAGTTTTTTTGGGGAGCTGTAGGAGATGGTTTTTTAGACTAACCCCCATTAGTTTGTTTTAGGGAGAGTTTTGGGGGAGCTTTTGGAGTTGCTCAATCACATCCCTTTATTTTTATAGAGAGAAATAGGAAAGTTAATTAATTATGACAATATGTTGATCTCTAGTGTTGTTTTTGTCCTAATCACATTTTTTGTAAAGGAAAAATACGCTACACCAAGTGATGAACGTACATCTGTACCGTTATTAAAAAGAGGACATGCACCTCCACAAAACAAAGCAAAAATGCTATAGCACACGTATGTCATGTTGCCGGAAAAATGCTATTGATCATTACCAATTGGAAGGCAAATCAGATTCTAAGATCAGTCATTATATTTCATCTTAAATTTGGCTTTTAGTGACCATGTCATATATCCATCATAAAACATTATATACATTGATGGAGGCATTCATTCCAAAGTTTTGAAATTTGTATGAAGTTCGGATCGGATTTGGAATGAAGTACATGGAAAACAACCATTTCACATGTTTGAATCCATTTGCATCGTGACAATCCAGTTTGAATCTTGTTCTCTATCGACCAAACTCCTTATATGGTACTATTTGTCACATGTTTATATACCTCACTAATAAAGATGTGTTTGGCTATGAGATATACTAGTGTCTATACCAACCATACGCCTCCCTGCATATAGAATGTGCTTGTTCAAGTTTTACAGCAACCTGTAATTGGCGGTGTTCATTTCACCTTTAATTGTACTAGAAGTACTATGTCATATATATCCTCCATCGATCTCCAACATACATTGATTGAAGGATTCATCCCAAAAAAGTTTGGAAATATTGTATGTATTAGGTGGTATTTGAAATGGAATACTCGTCAAAACAATTCCTATGAGGAATTTTTCCTATGAGGGCTTTTCGAATGCAGGATTCAATCCTATCAAATTCCTATGGATTGCATTCCTTCATGTAAGTTTTGGAGGAAAATAAGCAACAGGTCCAGCCTCCAGCCTCTTGAGTCTATCTCTCTCTTCAGATTCCTGTGTTTTTCCTATGTTGCTACCAAACTCTTACTAGGAAAATTTCCTATTTTTTCAATTCCCATAGGAATGCAATGCATGGCGAACTTAATAATCCTTTGTTTTTCCTATTCCTGTGTTTTTGGATTCCTGCGTTCCAAAAGAGGCCTCTGCCTTCCTGACTAAAAGAAGGAAAAACTTTCTGCCTTCCATTTTTTTACAACATACGCTGAAGTTCTACTCACGACTCAAGGATAGGTGGGACCATGTTTCATGGCCCCATGTTTCAGTGTGTTAAGCATGCTCGTATGAGAGAAGGCGCCTCTCGACCTCACGCCCATATCAGGGGCACACTCCCGTTTCCACCATCACTCCACTCTCCTACTTCTCATCTTCTTCGCCGCGCTCAAACCACCTCAAACCCTCGCTCTTCGCTCGCCATGCTCAACTGCCATGGAGCCCACGGGGGACTCGAGGGAGGCCACTGGCAACCGCAACCTCCGCACCCCTCTCCTCCTGGAGTCCGCGGTATGTTCCTGCCCATGTTCCGCGATTTCCATACAATTTTATGGGTTTTTTGTTTGCTCAATATCTCTACGATTCTTGATAGTTCCCGACTCTTTTAGGCCAACATTGGTACTATTTTGTGCTTTGATTTAGTTATCGAGTCAATATATCACGATTTATGGAATGGGGATTTTTTACTGTTCATCGACTCTTTACAGAGCGGTGGTTCGTCTTCTTCCATGGCTGGAGCACGCCGCGGCGAGTCGCGCTCGCCTTTGCCGAAGCGCGTCCACGGCGCTCTGGCCCCGGACGTCTCGGCGGCACCGAAGGAGGAGGAGGTCGTCCCTGTGACATCCCCTCCGGGATGACCAGGACCGTGTACAGGAGAACACTCGACGAAGCGAGTTACAACAGCACATACATTCTTACAAGCTCAAATAGATTACATCATGGTATAATACAACCAGATTTCCAAAAAGATAGACGAGAGTTTGCAGCGGAGAAACAGTTATTACAACAAAGATTTGTGAACTTAACAGAAGTTTGACCAACATTAAAAACCAAGTTTTAAACCATGTTTATTCCAACTCACTCTCTAAGACACACCTAGTTCTCTATTCTTCCGGAGACGGAATTCGTTCCCACTGAAGAGAACCCCCCTCCAGCAGTTGTCCTTCCTCTAGCATGTCTTCTGACCACCCATAGGAGTTTGGCTCCCCACCTAAAATAATAAGTTGAACAAATCCTGAGTATCTAATATACTCCGCAAGACTAACTCGTCAACGTGGCTCGCTAAGGCCGACATCTAGAATGCTTAGGCCTTTGGCTGGTGAGTTGACTCAGATTTGCGAAAAATAGTACTTACTAATGGATAGCTATTTTCAAATTTTAGCTCAAGATTATGTTCATTAATAGCAAGGTTTGCATCCTTCAACTAATTGCAATCATAAGTTATCAAGCCAATCTAAATAATTTTAAATAATTCTTCTCATTCTCGTTACACTCGATTATCTCCGTTCGCGTCAAGCGAACAAGCGGTACTCATTGCTACGAGGGACAGCGATTCGAATCAATTTCTACCAGCTAGGTAAAAACCTGACTACACGACACATACGCACCGCATTGGTCGTATATGACAACTTTTCCCACTAACCCCAACAAGAGGTCGATCCGTTTTCAACTTCCTCGAGAATATGGAGACCCCACTAGATACCCGTCCCTGACGTTATCCATGGGCGACCATCATTTCCCTCCCGTGAGACTTCAATCTCACTAACAGCCAGAAAAAGAAAGTTGGCTACGTCCTATCACTGAGGTAGTTAGGGTACATCAGCTTACTGGGTCCCATATACCAGCATGTAGACGGTACTGTTCAATACTTGTTCACGGAGCCGCCAACAGTTTGGTCCTAATTTGACACGAACGGGGCTACCACCTTGCAAGACCCAGTCTTTGCCCTTTCCTCTACGGGGCCCATCCGGTCTCATCATCCTCATCATCAACTTTTATTTACTTTCTCAAGGTCTCAAACAACTTAAAGCCTCCATGCTTTAAGATTTCTCCTATGCAGTGCTACCGACAATCCTACGACATAAGCGTAGCGCCTATCGTGCTACCTGTACCTGTATAGGATAAAAACATCATAGGATACGGTAGTGATGCAGGTGGGTGTCAATCAATTCCTAGAACCTAATGCACAGGCATGACTCGACTGACTGTGATAAAAGAAAGAATTTAAAAACATAGGTGGGATGCACCGGGGCTTGCCTTGGGTTTCGTTCGGAAGTGACGATTCAGGTGCGGGAGTGGTCTCAACAATTACCACTTCGGGCCCAGAGTCAGCAGATGGCTCGATGATCTCGGATCCTATACGATTCGTTGACATAACGCAAGTTAGTATTAACGATGCATGAAATATGACATGCAATGCATTGGAAAAGATAGCCCCAATAAATATTTAGACTAAGAATTTTAATTACTCTTGTCTGAAGTATTTCCTTCATGGTAAGAGTAATTAAGTCCATTAATGACAAGGGTTTAACATATCTTAATTTAAATTAATAACCCTTAATTACCCCACTTATATATAAACTAAATCCATTAACAAAATAAATACTACTTAGAAAAAGAAATTAAACAACAATTAAAAGATAAATCTTTAATCTTACTTAAATATTTAAAAATCATATTAAAGATAATTTATAAACTTACTAGAAAATCATATAAAATAAATATTAAATTTTATTTCATTAAATGGTAGAGGCATTTATTTAGAACTTAATAAAATTATTTTCACTATTTTAGGAAGCCTATTTTATTTACTGGATTTTATTCAAACTCTGGAATTATTATTAATTAGAACACCTGAGAAAAGAAAAGAATTATAAAACTCTGGATTTCGGCCTCTTGGGCCTTTGGCAGTCCAGCTGCTGCTAGATCTAGCCCAGCCGCTCAGCTGCGCAGCGCGGAGGCACGGCCCAGCTACGGGCAGCCCACTCGGGTGGGACTCGGCCCAGCGTCGCGACGGCCTGGCGCGGCCAGCGACGCGGCTCTCGCGCGCGCGACCGCAGCTCGGCCTGCCGGCCCATTTCCGCGAGCACGGCCCAGCCATTGGGAGCTCTCGACTTTCTCCCGCGCGCACGCATGGCGGCACGGCTACGCGACCGCGGCGGGTCGGCGTGCGTCCGGGCATCGGCTCGGCAATTGAAGAACAACACTCGAGACAGCAAGGCAAGAGAAGGATAGGGGAGGGGATTACAGCGGTGATTGCTCACCAAAGCAAGTGTGACGGCGAGCGGCGGCGGATTTTGAGCTCAGCAAAGACGGCGGCGATTAATGCTCTCCGATGATTAGCAATGACCTGGGTGGCGATGGGGAGTTGTTGGAGTAGTTGTTGCAGCGATTTTGAGTGGCGGGGGAAACAGGGAGATGGGCAATGGCGAAGAGCGGGCATGGCGGCGGTGGCGGGAGAGAAAACAGAGGAGGCGGGGGAAAAGAACGAGCGTGAGAGAGGAAGTGAATGCGAGAGAGAAGAAAAGAGAAGAGAGGAGGCGGTAAAAATGCCTCCCCGATCGACAGCGGCGCCGGCGGGTCCCGCGTGCAGGGCGTCGTGGCGCCTCCGCCGCCCCCGCGCGCGCCAGCGCGGCTCGGTCGCGGGCGGTGCGCGGCGGTGAAAAATCTGGGCGCTGACGGGTGGGTCCAGCGTGACCCACCAACAGTAAAGATAATTATTATTATTTATTATTTTTTTAAAAAAATAGATGGGAATGTCACAGTCCCGGCGTCAGAGGAGGAGGAGGAGTTCATCCCGGCTTTAGAGGAGGAGGAGGAGGAGGAGGTCGCCTCGGCGGCAATAAAGGAGGAGGAGGTCACCTCGACGGTCGCAAAGGGGAAGGAGGTGATCGCCTCAGCGGCAGAGGAAGAGGAGGCGCCGCCGACGGAGCTCGTCAAGGCGACCGTCGGCGATGACGACACCACCACCGACCACAGCAGCAACGAAGAGCCCCCCTTCACCGCCAGATTGCGTGTTCCTTCTCGGTCCACCCCCTCTGACAAGTATTGGTACCAGTGCCCGTTCTGCAACAATGACCAGGAGTACGACTCCAGGATGGCAGTCGTCATGCGTGTGTCCCGGTTCATCAGCCACCCCCACAACGCAGGGAGGCCCGACGCCGTCGAGCTGCGTCGCAAGATTGCTCGGTTCGACTGATGAGTCCCCTCGTCGTCGCCATCGTCGCTCGTCTCTATGGATGCTCGTCGTCCCCGCCTCATCGCGTAGCTAATTTCAAGTCTTGTTGTCGTCGTCGCTTTTTTTTTTGTAGTTGTATGTTTGTGTTGAACACTTCTGATTGTGTTTTATTGACCTCGTGGTTGAACTGGATGAACTGTGTTATTTTGTTAATATATTATGTGTTCTGGTGTGCTGCTAGCTAAGGGCATGTTTGTTTCCTGGCAATATTAAGGGGGTGCTGCTACTGCAACCTAGCTGCTGTTTTTTCATTGTTTTCTTGACTGCTAATATAGTGACAGCAGATTTTTCATTTTGTTGTGGGTTCATTTGCACCCACTAGCTCCAAGGTACCTTCGCCCTTGTTAATTGCAACTGACTCAAAACAACGTCAAATAATTCAAAACTAATCACTTGCTTTCAATCACTATTCTATGCAAAATAATGTCAAATAATTGAATACTAATCTATTTTTTCACGAAAGCATCAAAAGTTGTTACATATGTACTATACTTGTTTTCACGTGATTTTTCCAAGCAAAGAAACTTTTAATCAACATGATGTTCATTTGATGGTTCTTTAATATTGGTGCTTTTAATGAAGTTAACTACATCTCAAACGGTTAATAGCGCTGCTTGAAAGTTTCCTTAACTTTCAAGCGATTGAAACTTATAGCAAGGTTCGATTTTTTTTTATTAGATGGAATGTTCCCTCCAAACTTTAGGCGCGCGTGGGTGAAAATTTTTCACAAGCTCGCCTAATTCAACTCAGCCACTCCAAATTAATGTGGTTCAGCCCGAGCCACCTACTCAAAACTCACAGCCGCATCTCAAAAGGAGAAAACTCACAGCCGCTGCTACCTTTTTGCATAATCTTTTGGAGGCGGACAAGGAGAGAAGGCTGGTTGCTGTGCGGTGTTGCTCTGAGCACTAACCGCACAACTTCTGCCACCATGACTATCTCCAACAACCGATCCACCGATGATGGCGCAGCCGCGAGACGACGGTGAGACGTTGAAGCAGATCACTTTGATCCAGCATGCAAAAGGTGAGTAACTTGCACTTGCTATAGTATGTAGTACTCTTATACAACTGCTTAGACGTCAAGATGTCCCTAGTATTGACATTATTTATGTACACAAGTGCAGCCCCCCCCCCCCATTGAGTGGTGAAACATGGACTTTAGCAGTCGAATGCCCGAGAAGAAACAGGGAACATTGAACCTACCGGGGTCGTCTGGACGAGGATCAACTGACATTTCAAGGGCTTGTATCAATTAAACCCGGGCTTGGTTATAGTATGTGGGACTACTTCTACTACAAGAAGAGAAGTGGAAATAGCTCAGCAAGTCTCAAGCCATTTGATTTACCAGATGATTTAGAAAAGTTAATTCATTGCATCGGTGTCGAGAAGAAAGTTAGGATGTTATTGACAATATGTGATGAATCAGCTAATGGAGACGTTAGCATTACACCCCTGAAACGAGTGAGGAAGTCCGAGTCTGATGAGGATGATGATGATAGTCTTGGTGACGAGAATGTTGATGCTTACAAGGATTGGCTTCAGAAAAAAGGATCTGATACAGGTATACATGTTCTTTTTGTACTTTACAAACCACATGTAAACTATATTTTTTTCTCCTATTTGATGTAGTCCTATTGTTGGTATCTTGAAGGTCTTTGCGATGTAGACCGGGATGGTTCAATTGCAGCATACACTGCATGGCTGAAGGAGAAAGGCCTCCTGAGAGACATAAGTAACTCTTTTCTCATTCTGACTTCTTGTTCTATAAACATGTTTTTTTCTTTAACTAGCATCAGTATTTACAATGTTTTAGTGTGTTATAAAAATTATAAGGAGCCTACACAAGTAGATGGTGAGGGCACTGGTTGCAGCAGATCAGGAGGAAAAGAATGGCCAAGTCATGCTAGGAGAATAAAGAAGAAGGCGAAAGGTTATATATATATATATATATATATATATATATATATATATATATATATATATATATATATATATATATATATATATATATATATATATATATATATATATATATATATATATATATATGATTATTAATGTCATAGCATTAGCCCTGAAACCTTGTAGTTTGGTACAGACACAGTATCTCATAGCCATTTGTTTTATGATTATTAGGAAATGGCAAGATTGTCAGTCGTGGTACCATGAAAGGTCTAGCTGCATTTGCCAGGAGATGTAAGGCTAGTATTGTGAAAATGTAAATTGAATTTTCGCCAACTTTGGGTGCTCCCTGTGGAAAAAATAGACTAGCATTTGTGGATGAAGTGGTTATGTTTATAAGGACAAAGACTCCAATAATTGGAGTTGGACAGTGGAAACATGTAAGCAAAGAAATCAAGAATTACATCACAGAAAGCATTATGGTATGTTAATTTCCTGGTAAACCATTTATCAGTTGTTAACAATATATTAACATGAGTGGCTTACAATAGGAAGGATGGGACATGGAGCACATTGGTGATGCCAAGGAAAAGATATTGAAGGTTGCGCAAGAGCGCTACAAAGGATGGAGATCCACTTTTAGTACTACATATAAGGCATACAAGAGTTATAATACGAGAATGAAGTATAAGCCTGAAGACCTAGACATTATAGAGTGGCACAATTTAATCAAGTACTTTGGAACTTCAAAGTTCAAGGTAGTAGTAATAGTAGTAGTAGTAGTAGTAGTAGTAGTAGTAGTAGTAGTAGTAGTAGTATTGTTATTGGTTGTTGCATCCATGCCTACTAGATGTATTAGGTTTTTATTATATGAAAGAGTGTTTGAAAATTCTCTTGGAAATCGATTTGTTTTGGTTTTAGAAACTAGAAATAGGAAGAGAAAAGAGAAAGAGAAAATAACTCTCTGGGCTAAAACTTTCTCCACGGCCCAACTTCCTCCCCTCTTTCTCCCTCTCCCACGGCCCAGAACCCCTCCCCTTACAGCCTGCCCGAAATGGGCCAAATTCCCCGCGCGGCCCACTTCCCTTGCCCCACTCCCCTCTCTCCCTGTCCTGGGCCAAAATCCCCAATGCGGCCCACTTTCCCCACCCTTCTCCCTCCTCGCCGGCCTGGCCCAGCGCGCGAGCCCCCGAACCCTAGCGCGCCGCCCAGCCGCCGCCGCCGACGTTCGCCGCCGCAAGCTCTCCATCGACCGCCCATTCCCCGCCGCCTCCGCCCTCCGCGAGGCCCCAGGTGAGCCCGCCTCTTGTCGCCGCCACCCCTGGACCCCTCCATGTCGTCGCGCCTGCGCCGGAGTGCTTTCCCGGCGAGTTCCGGCCGCCTCCAATGGCACCGCCGCCACCAACCCTCGCCGGCGCCGCCACTTACCTGCCGAAGAGCCCCTGGCCATCTAACGGCGTACGCGCCCGGTCCACCATAGACCGTTGACCGCGTGGTCAACGCCGGTCCATGAGTCCGAAGACCCCGCTCATGAAATTTATTTTATTTATTTATTTAGTTATCTCGTTTAATCATCAGTAAATGCGTACTTTGCGTAGAAGCCCCTATACTTTAACTAAATTAGATTTTAGCCCCTATTTTTTTGAGACAATTATATTTAAGCCCCTAGACCTTTCTTAAATAATACTTTGGTCCTGTAATTTTATAAAACACCCCTGTACTTATTTTAATTATGTTTTAGTCCTGAATTTTTATAGTTTAGTCCCTTAACTTTTTATAAACTATATTTTAGTCCCTAAATTTTCATCAATTATATTTTTATACTTTTATTTTATAGTTAGCTCTTATACTTTTTTGAAATTTCTTTTAGGTCTCTAAACTTTTCTATTTTTAATGTTTTAGCCCCTAAAGCTTTAAATCTTCATAACTTTTCAACCGTAGCTCCGATCTAAGAAATTCTTGCACCAGAGTGATTGTAGTGTTTAATATTATTTATTCATGCTGTTTTACTATATTTTGCTAATTTATTATTTTTCACCCTAGAACTTTAAACCTTCCTAACTTTTTACTCGTACCTCGGATTGAGGCGATTCTTGCGCTCACGCGATCGTAGCAACACGTACTTTTTCATAGCTTTGCCTTCAATGTTGTTTTGTACCATGTGGTGTATTGTTTCTTAGTTTGTTTGTATGCTTGTTTTTCCGGTGTGGCGTTGAGTAGACGATCCGTAGTTAGAGAACTTTAAGAATCTCCATCTTGAAGACTTTGAGCAGCAGCAAAGGGAACCAGGCAAGTGTCTTTGATGCATTTTGAACCTACGTTTTACATTCCTCCCTATTTTCTATGCATGCTTGTTAATACTAAATCCTATGTGTCATCATCCTGTTCCATATTATTCCTTATCGCCTGAGTTCTGGTGTAGCTTATTAGTATGGATACGTCATGCTTAGTTTGCTATGTCGGGAATGAAAGTGTCTAATGTTAATCTTGACTAATGGTTCACTTTAACATAATGATCATGAGGGATGGGTAGTCCTTTTTAGCAACATGGAACCTAGATGATCCAAGCAGAAGGATGACAAGGATGGTGCAGGTATGCACGTGTACTCGATACAGTCCTGTGGGATTGTGGTGGTACCTGCTTGGGATCGCAAGAGTTAGTTTGTGGAGCGGCCACCCAGGAGAACAACGCAAAGCACAGGTCTGATATGGGTAGGCTTGGTTGAGTATTGAGATGTCTTTCTAGTTTTGCGGGCAGTCGAGGAATGAGGACGAGACGGTTTACTCTCGGACTCAAGCGATGGATGGTTCACTCCTAGCCACAGCGCCAGAGGAGGCTTCTGTAGGAACGTTTTAATTCTGCAGCGGTGAAACCTTAGCATGGATTGTTTGCAATCTAGGAAGCTCTTTGAAAGACTTTGTGGTGATCTCTTGACCTCACACTTATGCTAGTGTGATTTGGGCAACATGGAGACTCTCTAGTCACTGCATAGTGATGAAATCACCAACCTGTAGGTAAAGTTATGCAACCTCTGCAGAGTGTCAAATTGTTATAACAGTCGTGCTCACGGTCATGAGCAGCCTGGATCCTCACACGTTTAGGAGGGTTGTTTATGCGTGAACTTGGTGAGTAGCCAAGTTTGGTTTGGGCCGTGTAACTCATGGTTTCCTATAGGTGGTGTAACCTGTAGTATGGTTTCTTATGGGCGGTTTAACCCATGGTTGGCTACAGGTGGTGTAACCTAAAGTATTGGTTTGATGATATAACTTGGGAGAATTTATCACCTAGTAAATAGGATTACCTTTCAAATGGTCTTAAGTGTAGTGCTCATTTATGCAAATGAACCATTATGTTAGCCTTTCTTCTATTAAGCCTGCATGTCATATTTTCCCCCACTTGCTGAGTACGGCATGTGATCACCCTTGCTATTTCCCTTTGTTGTTATACTATAAACTACTGCTCAGAAGATGGAGAGATGGACTACATCGATGAAGACTACTACTAGGCGTGCGTGCCCCCGGTCGATTGCCTGTGGTGTTATGGTGTCTTCCGCTGTTATTCTACGAAAGAGTCATTCTTAGTCTTTAAAGATAATTATTTATGTAATAATGGTACGCTTTAATAATGACATTGGTTATATTGTTATTCACTTTACTATCGATATATGTGAAACTTGTTCCTAGGCACATATATGATAAGCACTTGGTTTTGTCCTTAAAACCGGGTGTGACACCTTCTTTGGCCCACCCAAACCAGCCCGATAGCATTTGGCCCAACCTAAAGCTTGGGCCTAGCTCTGCCACTACCAAGCTCTATTGCCAATTAAAGATTCATAATGCTCCTGAAAGTTTCTGAAATTGCTCACATAGATTATAGTCGAAATCTCGACGGCTTTTAAATTTGTCATATTACATAATTTGTTCTTTGTTTTGTAATTTGCAGGCTGCTATCCCCCAAACCAGCAATGTACTAGAGAGCAATGCGGCTATAAACACTGAAAGCGGTGATGGCAACATTGCAGTAGAGAACAATGAAACCAACATTGCATTAGGGACCACTGAAGGCATAATTGCAGAGGAGATCAATGAAGGGACGAACAATGTAATAAGCCACAATACAATAGAACGTGAAGCTAGGAACACTAAGGACAACATTGATGCAACGCCGGTGCATAACATTGCTCGAACACTCGAGCCGGAGCAGGTAATGGTTTTGAACAAGTATGGCAATCATGATGATGTCGTGCTTGGATTATAGCTAACAATATTCCAACGTCTTTATACCAGATTAAGACAAGAAGCATTATCACAACACAAAAAGAAAATGTTCTGGCTCGCAAACCAAAACCTACCAAGCTGTCAAAAAATTTGGCGAAGGAATATCGTGATCATAAGTCATCAAAAAGTTTCATCTCTCGAAATGAGTTGATAGTTCTAAGTAGAACGCGAGGAGGCAAAAGGAATCAGCATGTAACAACTAGAAATAGACCTTCATTCATAACTGCCTTAGTTTTTATCAATGCATTTCTATATAGCTCCACAAGCTGTAATTCTCATCTCACTAGAAATCCTATATGTCTCTTATTTGGGCAAGAACATTGAGATTTGATGGGGCGATATATAAGGTTCAGGATTGCTTAGTACCTAGGTGTGAAGCAATCTTAATTCTCCCTTCATTGTTATCATTTCGGCATGCAGAAATTTCTATGGATACAATTGCAGTTCTGGATTTGAATGGGTTGTATGAGTGAATATTGGATTGATGTAACTAATAATAATATTGGATTGATGTACGCAATTCATTTCGTTGTGATACACTAAACGTAGATTGCCATGACTGATATTTTGATGCGATACCCTCTATCTATATACCAGCGACTATTATTCCGATGTGATACCCTTTAAACCTGTAGCAACTACAGGTACGTCGTCGTGATTCCCTTTGGTGGTATAGCAATGATACGTTCGCCGTTGCGATTCCAGTTTAGCGTATAGCAACGATACGTTCACCATTGCGACTCCCTTTGAGCATTTAGCAATAGCATGTTAGTCGTTGCGATTGTAGTTTATCGAATAGCTACGACACGTTTGTCGTTGCGATTCCAATTGAGCATATAGCAACGCCACGTCCTTCCGTCGCGATTGCAGGTGAGCGTATAGCAACGGCACGACAGGCTTCGCGATTCCATTTGGGTGTATAGCAACGGCACGTCCTTTCGTCGCGATTGCAGGTGAGCCTATAGCAACGGCACGACCAGTGTTGCGATTGCAGCTCAACGTATAGCAACGTGGAGGAGGTTGTTGCAGTTTGGGTCAGATATCGCGATGAGCACCTACGTGGTAATTGCGGTATTCGCTACACCTCACGAGTGTTGCAATATTGCGTATTTGCAACTAGGCAACATTGATGCAATAGCCATTATAGCAATGATGCGCGTAGTTGCGAACCCGTCTTACTGCAACGCAGCCGTCGTTGCCATATCACCTATACGCAACGCCACATGTCATTGCAACAAGCCACAGCTACCGCAACGATACAAAAAATCGATGCAATGTGCTATCGCAGCACGACTACTTGCGATGCCTCCCAACGACATGACATCGTTGCGATAGTTTATTATCGCAACGAAAATACCCATATAGCTTTCAGGGCCTTGCGACAGACCTAAAACCTTGTAGTGGCCCCCTCTGCCCCAGCACCCCGCCCAGCGTGCCACCACCACCCCGGCGCGCTGCTACTGCCCAGCACCCCGCCCCGCGCCCGCCGGACGCCGCCCCTAGAACCCCGCCGGCCGCCGGCCCCAGCACCCGCGGGCGACCCAAAACCCGCCTGCCACCCAACAGGCGCGGGCGTGGGTGCCATTCTCCACCCGCGGGTGCGGGTGCGGGTGCTATGTTTCACCCGCAGCCTTTCTCTTCACGCGCAGGTTTTTGCTCCACCCGCTCCGAACCCGCCCTGTTGCCATCCCTAGCCGATGCTGCTTGCTACTCATTTTGAACAGCCAAGTTTGTGTTCCAGATTCCAAACTTGGAGGTTACTGTTGGATATATTTGTATCTACACCACAAGTTTCGAGCATACAAGTCCTATACATCATCGAAATCAGAACTGGTGACATGGTCAGTGCCATTTCCTTATGATTCCACACTACAACAAAAGTGGCCTGTAGCGGCACGCCAAAACCTACTATAGCGGCCCACTGCTATGTTATCGCAGCTAAAAATAAATATCTTTAGTGGCGGAAGATGTCACCCGTCGCTACCCTTCAGTCCAAAAAAAAACACAAGCCTACCGGCCCAAAATAGCCCGCTGGCCCACAAAAGCCCATCACCGTTCGAGGAAGGGTAGGCGCCGGATCCAGCCTCCCCTTCACCGTCCGAGGGGGTGGATGAGCCCCACGCCTCGCGCTGTCACGCATCCACTCCACAGCCCCGCAGCACTGCCCTGACCCCTGATCACCGACAGTCGCATGGGTGTGCCGGACTGCCGGCTACCGATGAGGGCATGAGTTTCATCTAGCGTCCCGGACCAATGCCTACCGTCAGCGTCCCGACCGTGCAGACCGTCAAGAAGTGAAGAAGAACGCGCTCGCGGGCATGGCGGAGACGGTCGATGGTGATGGTGCCTAAACAAGGCATCGGTCGCACAACAGACGATGACTTATAGTAGGTGATCAAGCATCGAGTGAACAACAAGTGTCTCTGACGGCAGACGACACCGGGCAGTGCATCCCCGACGGCGTCGACATCATAGCCATGGACATCGTACGTGTCTCCGGGATAGCGTGTTGTTGACATGGCTCAGATAAAGACGTCGAAGGTTCTCCTGTCGAAGATTGCAGGACAATCACAGGTCATCGTGTTCTTCAGTTTGATGCTATGGAAGACTAAGCTTTAAGCATCTTCAAGAGAGTCCTATAAACTCTTCTTAAATCATATTAATGGAGTTTAATTAAAAAATCATCTCTAACAACTCTCCTAAATAACTCACAGATTTATTCTCTCTCTAAATTCTCCTTATTTGTAGCTAGTAATGAGGAAAAAATTTAGAGGTCCAATCCTTGTATTTACAAGAGAATTAATGTTGTTATGATCCTAGATGCTAATGTAGCCTAATCAAAAGTTTTATGATCTATTTTTAGGGAGAACTATTGAAGCAGACAAGAAAACTTCATGCTAATAATTATTGGGCTGTTTCAAAAAACACAGGATTAATTTTTTGGAGAGTTTTTGATATGCAATAGATGTCCGACCGGCGTCCTCGAGTAGCACAGTCTAGCGCCTCGGCCTCCTCGCTTGTCGGGCTCCCAAGCCCAAAACAAATCCCAGCCCAGTTGCCATTGTCCCGAATCGCGGCCGCCGCATGTGTTCCATCGAACGGTTCAGGACTTCAGGGTACCCCAAGTGGCGGTCGGTCGGTATTGCGCCTCGGCATGGATGGAGGGAGGATGTGGGCGGAGAATGTATCAGGTGCTCCCGTAGCTTATAGTGCTCTCGTGCTCCCACTTTTCATTACATTTTATATATTATACAAAAAATTCAAACAAAAATATGAGTGGATAGAAAATACAATCATTTATCATCATAAAAAAGTTGAGATACAACTGATACTTATGTAATGAGAAACAAAAAAGAGAAATCATACACTAAATAGTTGTGGGCTGTACTGTTCACATCGAACTCACAACCCGTTACTGTAGTTGCACTGAATTTACTTTTTTATTGTGTCTTACATAAAATTCTGTTGCATGTGCGACTTCATGATAATAAAAGATTATATGAGGTATCCATTTATATTTTTGTTGTAATTTTTATATGTGTATTTTTTACATTATAGTAAATAGAAGTACAGAAACACACGACCTGCGGGGAGCATTAGATATGTTCTCGATATGGGCGAGAGAGAGGTAGCTACTCCTGTTGCTTGGATCGCTCTCCCGCCTCCACGATGCCAACGTCAATAGCGGATCTCCCTATGGCCCCGCCCATCAGTGGTCGCTGAGACAACTTGCAGGCATGGACGATGCGGCGGCTGCTGGCTGGCCGGGGGAGCATTGAAGCTACCACGCGACCCGCGTCCCCAACGCCCCCTACCGAAATTGCTGCGGGCACACTGCCGGGCCCGAGGGTGGCACTGGCTACTGAGATGGTTCGATCGAGTTCATCCGGCATGTGCTGCTTCCTCCGCGCGCATGTGGGGCTCCGCGAGCAAAACGACGCTGCCGCGCGACTGGTCCCGCTCACCGCGACGTCAACCTGAATGCCTGAATGGATATGGATGGCAAGCGGGAGGTGAAACGAACACCGTTCTGTGCGACGCCTGCTGCCCGGGACTGGAAACGTCGACGTTCGCTCGGCCTGAGAATTCTCCAGTCGTTTCTTCAGGCTGAGCTTCGGATAAGAAATTATCATGATGCGTGGCAAAGATGTGGTGCCGGACGAGCCAAGCTGCGATATAGATGTAGCACATCTATGACCAATTCGACGTGGGCGGTGACATGTGGAGGGCAGGGCTGTTGCGCGATTTCATGAAATTAAATAATCATTGATACTGGATCGCTCCACTGCGCGTACACATCAACCAGTTATTAGAGGCCGGCTGAATAGTTACACAAACGTGCGCATTGATATAGGTGTCCAGTACAATCGTCTACTGGTCCTAGAAAGGGAAACTATCCGTGAACAATGTATAATGGCCAGCCATGTCGTCCTCTAAACTTTCCTTTTATTGTCATCTGTCCTCTAACTTTTCTTTCTCGTATGATGGGTATTTTTGCGGCACGGTGTCTCTAACTTTTCTTTCTAGAAATATAGTAAAGACAAACAGTCGTCAAAACGTTCACTCGAGTCTTTGAACTTTGTTTTTATACCCTAATATGAGCTTGTTAGAGCGAGACTGTGCGTGCTAAGGTAGATAACCACTTTGAATTATTAGAAACATAATTATATCCGAAAATAGAATTGTCAGGACAGTTATAATGCTACACATGTCTCATAGGTTTCCTCATATATTGCCACATAGGAATTTTCATAATGTAAAGAGAAAGAGAGAGAGTGTGTGACGAAAGAAAGAGATAAAACCTCATACGCTAAAATTTAGGAGTATGAAATAACTTTTATATCATCATATGGGTTTTAGTTATCTTTTAAATCATAAATATCCTTTTATATATTTATAAATTTAAAAGTCATATAATTATTAGAAGACAACGGAACAAATCAACAATTATATAAATGATATGATACCTCGTCTCAAGATTACGTCGTTCTGACAAAGTGACAAGTGAGATGCCAAATTGCAAAACAGGGGGCAGACGTGCAGTACATGGATTACATCAAGCTGTATACCAAATAATGTTACAAATACATAGAGAGAATTGCATGTTTTATCAATTTTTTCATCTGGTTTATTTCATTTCGAACCTAGACATTACAATACCACACAAATGCATGCATGGAGTAACAGTGAAGCAGGGACGAATAAACGTTTAACGGCTCTTGGCACCCGAGAGGAGCACGTCGGTGATCAGCTTGTCGAGGTGGGCGTACGAGCGCCCGCCGGGCCTTGTCGCACGGACGGCCGTCTCCCGCCACTCCACCGCGCGCCGCCGCATCTCCCTCCCCTTCTCCCCGCCCATCGCCTCCCGTATCTTCTCCGCCACCGCCTCCCTTCTCACGTCGTGTCCGATCTCCATGGCCACGCCCCACTCCGTGCACTGGTACCGGCAGTTGGTCTGCTGCTCCGCGAAGAAGGGCCAGCACAGCATGGGCACCCCGCCGCAGATGCTCTCCACCGTCGAGTTCCACCCGGAGTGCGTGAGGAACACGCCCACCGCCTCGTGCCGCAGCACCGCCTCCTGCGGGCACCAGCTCGCCAGCATCCCGCGCCCCTCCACCGCCTCCACGAACTCCGGCGGCAGCACGGCTGCGTCGCCGTTGACCAGGTCGGGCCGGATGATCCACAGAAAGTCGTGGCCGCTGCTGGCCAGCCCCCACGCGAACTCCACCAGCTCCGCGTTGCTCATCACCGTCACGCTGCCGTAGTTCACGAACACCACGGACTCGGGTTCCCTCCCGTCCAGCCAGGCGAAGCAGGTGGTGTCCTCCTTCCACAGGTTGGAGCCCAGCGCGTCGAGAGCGCCGCCCGGGGGAACGATCTCCTCGGCGAGGAGCGCGAGCGGGCCGATGGTGTGGATGGGCGTGGTGGGTGGCAACATCGTCGCGCGCATCTCGTCGAGCGCCGCCTGCTCCAGCTCGTCGAAGGTGTTCAAGATAGCGGCGTCCGCGTCGGCCAGACGCTCGGTCACCTTAAGCGCGAAGTGGAACATGTACTCGTCCGGGTCCGTAGAGCGGATGAAGCTCGGGAAGTCCTTGAGCCGCATGTGCTTGCTCAGTCCCGGAGCCCAGTCCACCGGCGTGTCCAAGAACCCGTTGGTTAGCTGCTCCTCTGCACACATATGGTCATAAACAAAGAATCAATAAAAACCGTGACCACCATGCAGTGTTCTTAATCACCTTTCAGTGGGAAGATGCCCCTGTCTCTGAGCGCGCGGTAATGGCGGTAGCCCATGTACCCGCAGGCGCTGGCGGTCCAGAACAGCGCGCACGGCACGCCGATCTCCCTGGCGGCGTCCAGGGTGAAGCTCATGACGTCGTCGCCAACGACGCACGTGACGGGCGGCGCGCCGGGAGCGGCGTTGAGCTCGGCGAGGAGGCTCCTGAAGTGCGGGAGGCAGGTTTCCATGGTGGAGCGGCAGAGCGGCGGCACGTCCTGGGTGGCGTCGGCGTCCGACTGCGGCAGGCCGTCCGGGATGGTGGCGAAGCGGAAGTCCGGGAGGCCGTCGAGCGCGCCGGCGCCGCGGGAGCGGAGGAGGCGGCGGTGGTTGAACTCCGAGTTGACGAAGGTGATGTGGAAGCCGCGGCAGTGGAGGATCTTGCCCAGCTTCAGCATGGGGGTGACATGGCCCTGCGCTGGGAACGGCACGAGCAAAGCGTGCGGCTTGTCGACGTCGGCGGAGATAGAGTCCATGTCGATTGTGTGGCCTGCAGGTGTAAACCGCGCAAATCTAGTAAGTGGTCGTTTTGTGTGTGTGAGCGGTGGCTGATAAATGTGAGCTCCTATTTATAGAGATAGAGATCAGCTAGCATCCCATTGCTTGCACGTTGCGGGTTGTGATTAGTGAACCTGTGGACGGACAGTTAGAATAAAGTGATTCTTATAGTGTCATACTGTCACAAAGGCTGCTAAACCCACAGACCACTCCAACAGATGGCAGATATTCTCAGTTTTCAGCAAACAAATGCCTAGTCAGTCTGAATTATTGAAATGATGTTTACCAAACTGTATATGTCACTGTAGACCGACTTAACTGCATTCAAGTACTAACTGGCCTGGACACATGCTCGTCTTCTAGCAGCACGTAACGTGGACTTGTGAAAAACAATCCTATCCATCAGGATTCGGTGATCATATAATCGTATCCGACTTGTACAGTATATTTTCTTGTTCTTCGATGTGATCTTTTGCATCCAAGTCGAAGCGATGGTGACGCACAGTGCAGTTTGCAGTCAAGTTTGGGGTTAAATCTTGCTCATTATGTAATTAACTTACATATGGCAGTAACACTTGTTTCTAGAGGAAGTAAAGAAAAATAGAGTTCATCATGCCTGATTGGGTTGGGTGAAGCAAGTAATAATGCAACAAATACTGTCAAAACAAAATGGAGATTCTGATTGAAACTTTGAATCCGGAGCTCGAGTCTTTCCATAACAATCTTGAATTACCCAGGGCACATTCGACATACAGAAATGCAAATAGATGAAGAAAAAAACAAAGATGGGAAACTGATGTACGTGCAAATAAAACAGAGAATTCCTGTTTGGATGCTCTGGCATTTTGAAACCATGGTGGTAGGTACGAGTAATTTGCAGAAAGGATAGCTTATTTGACAAAGTATAGACAGGTTGAATCAGTGCTCCAGCGATCTTCCTTTTTTCCCCTGAAATCCAATGTGGGCTTATGAGACTCTTTCCAGGCACCCAAAGGATATGAAGTAAAATTTACCTTAGAATTTTTCTAGTAGAAGCAGGCTAACAAAGGTGAACAGTAGCATCCCCTTTGCTTATGCCTCCGTGCTAAGACTGACTCCAACAATAAGAGGCAAACTCATTTTTCATCTCCATTTGCACTGTGCATCACAAAATCAGTCTCCAATAGAAGAGTATTTTGCATTGTGAGGAAAGAGACGAGGTAAAAATAGATTCTCTCTCTCCTGCTAGGCAAATCTAGAGGTGGGCGGGACAAGCGGCTCCGACGTGCGCGCGGGGCGAGCAGGAGGCAGCGGGACGAGCGGCTCCGACGGGCACGTAGGACGAGCAGGAGGCTAGCAGCGACGGCGAGACGAGTGGCTCTGACGGGCGCGCGGAACGGGCAGGAGGCGGGCGGCGCGTGGTGCGGTAGGCGAGCATGAGGTGAGCGGCGTGCGAGGAGGCAGCAGGGCATGAAATGCAATAATGTCTGTTGAAAACAACAACTAATGCCTACCCTTTTCTGCAATGTGCATGACAGCACGAGAGGCAACCGGCTATTTGCCTCTCAAAACTACCTATAGTTGTTGGAGCCAGTCAAGTAATGGAGCTTTTTATTCTGTCCATCCATAATCCATGCAGAGGTTGAAATGAGAATTTTTTTTAAGAAATCCCGTTTGGATGTACGTGTATGTGTTGCATCTCATCATTGATGCGCCAGCTACCCAAAAGGAGTTATAGAAAGAACTGTTTTGGGGGAGGAACACAAGAGGGTCTCCAGACGCTTGGAGAATGATTCTTGTTTTAGAGAGAATACATGGAGAATGATTCGAAAATGGAAGTCTTGAGGAGAATTAGATGGTGCCAGAAGTCTGGAGAGATTATACAAAATCACAAGGATATATCAGGAGAATTAGGACTGTGTTTCCCCCCCCCCCCCCCCCCCCTAAAGAACAAGAAATGTGTATTTTCATAAAGGATAATTTTCTCCATATAGAAACATTCATGGCAGCTTGGTGCACTTGGTTAAATGAGCCAACAATGTGCCTTGAAATACTGAACCAGCATTCCGCAAATGGAAGAGGAAATTGAAGTTGACTTTGCCATGACTATCCGAAGAGGGAACAAAGCTGCCTCCCTCAGTCTAGAACGCTAATGTTCTCGTCGGTTATGACAAATATTTTCTTGTAACGGTAATATTAGTACCCTACCGTGTTGTGTAAAAGATTAGATAATTCAATAAAAATAAATAAATATCCACCTACAAGGAAGAATCAAGGATGAAAGTGACAAAGATGGCACCATACGTGTGTTAGGTTCGTGTAACGGTAATATTAGTACCCTACCGTGTTGGGCCCAAACGGGAGATCAACCTAACAAAGTGATCGTGCATGCCCAGCTGTTTCTTGGCGTACAGCCGTACACGTGCAACTCTCCTCACTGGTCAGTAAAATGTCACCGGCAAATGTGACAACAATATACGGCGTCGCAAGTGCCGGGTATTTACCGGCGACATGCAACTGCAAGTTGCAAGAGGGCGATACTTTGGCAAGTTGGCATGCAGCGTCTGCGCCTCCATCATTCATTAAAACATAAAAGAAAGAAAAGAAAAGAAATAAGCGGCCCCTAAATCATACACGCAGACACGCTGCACCTCAAATTATAGCAGCACGAGGCCACGAGTTCGACCATGCAGGTGTTATTCGTAATCTACCACACGCAGGCAAATTTATGCGACCGCGTGCACCATAAAAGAATCATCAGAACTATTGTATCCGGGACCTACATTAAATGTTCAGGATGGAGATGGACGTGTCTATAGCACGCACCACCGGCTTATGTCATTATATGTCATTACAAGAAATATGGCTTTCAGTGACACGTGATACATGTCACAGAAAATAAAATTTATGTCACAGAAACAACTCTGACAGAGGATTGACGAAACAATAAAAATCACTGAAAGTGTGTCGTTACTAGCAATCTGTAACAAAGATAAAGAAAACTATCACAAAGTACTCTATGACCTAAGTACATGTGTCATAGATCTATAACAAGCATACCGTGTCACAAATAGAAATGAACCGTCATAGAAAAACTTTTTGTATCTCACGTGGGAGTCTGACGTGACACTACCTTTATGACGGTTTCGGTCTGCTTCCTAACTTGGGCTTTTAGAAGATCTAATGGATCGGACCTTTTGTCCTCGAGATTATATGGGCCTTCTTCGATTCAACATTGTTCGGGCTAATTTTAACATCGTATTTTAAATGTTCTATACAAAAAAAAATTGTAGGCTTTGTGGGTTGAAGCCCGTTTTTGGTAACAGGCTTTTATCTTGAGCTCGACAAACATTTGAACCATTTTACTTACGGTGCAATTCTATTGAGGCCGAAGTAAAAATTTATTTTTCAATTTTTTTTCCTACCCATTAGGCCAAATATCTGACATCACTAGCTGGCACAATAATATATTGCTAATTCCATTTTCTGCTTCTTAAAAAATAAGCACGCATACGCAGGGCCCAAAATATCTTACATGTGTTTGCACCGAATCCTCCAAACACGCAAGCGATGTTTTAAAATGCGTGGGCATGCAGATGCGACGGATCCTGGAGGAGGGAACGATCACGATAAGAATGCAGATGCTGGAATGCGGGCGAGAGTCTGAGAGATGCAATTTGTGGCAATCAATAATCATGGAGGCACAACCAGACAAAAGACATACAAATCTGAACAAAACGTTTTCTGCCAGATATGTGACGGCACACGAACGCCGATTGCTCCACGAGCTTGGATATCGCGACCCAGATCAGGCAAGTTTATGGCGTACCAGACGCAGGACCACGTCATTATATATATTATCGCGTCATTAAGTGACAACGACTATACGAGACTTGACAACCAGGGAATTGTGTCACCATACCCATAAAAATCAATAAGATGATGCCAACGTAGAGGATACTGTAAGTGTAACAGAGACAACAGGAAATCTCGTGAAAAGGAAAACGATTGTAACAGAGACAACAGACAATAGGTGTAACAGACAGGTTTGGTACAACTGTGTTGCGTTACAATCGTTTAAATTTCCCGTCCAACTTTTACACGGACTTTGGGCCCGTTACTGTCAAATTAAGAGCAATAATCAAATAGAAACAGAAAGAATACCATAGTCTTCGCAAACTTTAGACTACTGTTGCTACTGTGGACTAAAAAATTAACTCGATGGCATTAAACGAATATCATGTTCAGCAACCACGGATATAAGTTAATCCCCATGATATGTAAGGAAAATGGAGCGAACAAGATAGTTTGATCAGAATCTAATATCATATGGAAGAGCGTAGCAGCTTCCCCAATATTTATAACTTATTAATTGAGGTGAAGTCGTCTAGACTACTTTTTTTGTGTCCAGATATGTCCGTAACGTTGTTGTATTCAGTTTGTATCCTATAATGATTCACCAATCAGTTTAAGTCGTTTTTTAACCATTTTCTAATCCTTTGTTGAATTGGACTCCGATTTCAATTTGATATTTCATACTAACAACAATTAATCATCTATTGCTTTAACATCATATTTTGGATGAAAACTAATAACAAGAATTCCAATAATAACTCACTCCAAAATTATTATAATGAATATTCTTTTTAAAACTCAAAAAGGTAAAGCAAAATAACAATAGAGCAAATGCTCAAGCCAAAAAAATTGATTAACTGAAAACCTTTTACAGTTACAAAAAAAACATTCTAACCATAAAACTTTTTAACAAAGACCCGTGACAACGCAGGGGTATTTTGCTAGTAGAAACTGAAATTTGGC
Organism: Eleusine indica; assembly: GCA_030378355.1. Classification (NCBI taxonomy): domain Eukaryota; kingdom Viridiplantae; phylum Streptophyta; class Magnoliopsida; order Poales; family Poaceae; genus Eleusine; species Eleusine indica. The sequence goes on from CM059502.1 coordinate 12,501,553, forward strand.
AATTTACAGGTGGAAAACAAACATGAACACAGGCCAAAACTAATGATAAGGAAGTACAAAACAGTGAGCGCAAGTGCAAACTATCTAGTCAAACAGTAATAAATTGACATAGAAGAGTGCATATCTATGACCATCCAAGGGACAAGCTACGCCTTGAACCTGACCTAACGGCTAAAACCTCAAATCAAAGGGTTGCAGATTATTTCTTCAGCTGACCTTATACATATGAATGGAATGTAAGGCACATGCACTTACTAGCATTGTACATCGGTCTTCTGTTTGAAACATGAATTTGTCATCTGATAGCCACATCAGAAGTGTCGTGATGATTATAATCTTTCAAGTCGAAATAATCCTTCGTCATTTATGATAGGAGGGATATTCCAAGTCCCATATGCATGGCCTGATATTTTTCCACCTGCAATAGGATGGGAAATATGACAGCTTGAGCATTAAAAAAAACAAGTTAAATGAAGAAGGGAACCAGCATACAATTAAAATGAACAGGGAAGACACCTTCCTTTGTAGCTTCCTCACATCTTCTCCAGTAACTACCTGAGAGGGTAGGGTCCAATTTCCTTGAGAGGCTATCGTATTTCTCTTCAGCTTCACTGATGCACTTGGCCTACAACAGCCGAGGCAAGAATTATAATCATAAAACTTACAAATATGATTAATCAGCATGTCAGTAAAATCTACCACAAGCCTGGTAAGTCACCAGTACAAGAGACCTGTTTATCTAAGAAGAAAAGAGATCAGTAAAATCTGTTCCTACTTTTGAATGCACGTTATCTCACTAGATTTGCTTGCCTCCTCAAATTTCCCAAGAGTTCTGTTGATTATTTGTGTCCATACATGATCGCTTTGGCTCAGTGAATGATATGTGAACCAAATAATCTATCTGAGAACACACAGGAAATATCAAATGCACATGTCAAAGACATGTATTCATGCAAAGTATATCCGGTTTGAGCACCTAGCTGACAATAAAAATTCTGGAAGAGATATTTAGTATACTGGATCTCATTGAAGCATTTCAAAATTCAATCTCAAACATGAACACACATGAATACATTGATACTAACTTAATTTATTAACATATTATGCCATGAGTTTATCATTTTGTTATCTAATTCTTAGCTTAGATTGAAATTCTGTATGAAGGTAGGATACATCGATAACTACAACTACTCATATATTTATTTGAAACTTGTGGTATTGATTTTAGTTAAAACCTAAGTAGTTTACATGATTGGACCTAACTTTCAGTTTGCATATAGTATGCCCATTCATAGAATTCTCAAAGAAGTATCAGAGATCATCCCCCTTCTTGTTACGCTGTCACTGGACGTAAACAGGTTTAATACTATCTTAAATATTGAGTTCAAAAAGATTACTCCCTCCCTACAATTACAAAAACGTCAAAACAATGTGTGTGATGCTTACAGTAAGGAACTACTGATTTTGCAAGGAGGAAAAGAATTGAATATAGCCTATTGCTTGGGACTAAAAGGCTTTTTGTTATCATTGTTGTTGTGGTGGTGGTGATGGTGGTGGAGAGAATCAAATAGCTCACAACTTTTGAAATATAGGAATACAAGAGTGACATTATAAGTAGAGAAATGTGTCATTAAGTTAAACATAAGAAACTATTTCTATTCACCAGCATATTTGATGCCTCTGAAGGTCCATATATAGCAGTGAACATGCGGAGTATGTTAAATGTATTGTTCATCACATCATCCTGCAAAAGAAAATCAAAGTACATCAACACTTATACATATATAGGTACAGCTAAGGTTGGAATGATAACACCATTACTCCAACTTACCTCATAATCATACCTGCAAAACAAATCATGGTGCAAGAACTCTTTAAACGATGTTGCTATTTGTAAAAATTTTGATAAACCAAAGAAAACAACTATGACGAGTAATCCTTAGTTTCAAGTATTTGTCTTTCTGTTTCCCGGGAGCATTAAGTAGTTAGGTTAACTAAAGCTCAATTTCATTCATATTAAAACCACTGTTTCACATTAGATATAACACTGTTGCCTCGCAGTTACAAGATACTGACAAGAACAGTACTTCCATATACAAACTTGTATGTATTCCCATATGCTTAACTTGCTAGAGCATTAAGTTATCAAGCAAATCATCAATGATAAGTTTTACAAATAAAGGCAGTTCATAACATAATGTGTAGAGAAAGCAATAACGCAGTTTAATGTAAGAGTAGATAAGCATACTCACAGGTCATCAGATATCTCAACCAACAATTCTGAGACTGATAAAAAGTCCATATGCAAATCATTAACCTACAAAAAAAAAACAAAGCATCAAAATTTAAAAACAAAATTAGGAGTAAATTTAGTAGACAGTGAACAAAAATTTACCTGCTGACCAGTAAGCTGATACATCAATAGATTAAGAACACGATAGTCAAATGATTTTAGATGGATTGCTCTCATAACATCTTCAATTGAGATCTACGGAAAAAAAAAAGATTGAACACTCAAATTGAGTTTGTCAAGAAGGTGAAATATGTTTCAGGAAGAAAAAATGATTGTTCCTTTAGCATAAATCTTAAGTACGGAGTAAAGTTCTGTTAGAGTGGTTGAGGTTAGTTTGCGGCTAACAGACTGTTATCTAGCATATAATATCACCTGTCGTTTAAAGTATCAGGAGAGTACAATACTGCCAAGAAAAGATTTTGATGGATCAACGTACAAGATATTCAAAAGATAATCAAACAAACTATATATCCATAGTAATGGGATATTTATCGATTAAATTGCAAGAAACAACATGTTTCTATATACCTTTTCATTTCTTGCTAATGCTTGACAAAGCTTCCTCTCTAAAGACCAATATTCAATGCCTAATTTGAGTTCAGTTCGCAATCTGAAAACGAGGAAGTAGTGTAAATTCGTGCAGTTATTAATGAGTATCATAAAGGCATACAAGTACATAGAGAACAAGGTTCCAACCTATCTGTCATTAATCCTTGACACTGAAGAAGATCATCAAGAGGGTCAATCATTTGAGATAAGGAAGTTTCATCAAAAGCCTGTTTGTTCCTTTCCAACACCTGTATGGTAAATAAATCATTGAATGTACACACACAATACAACAACAACACAACAAAGCCTTTAATCCCAAGCGAGTTGGGGTAGGCTGAATGTACATGCACAATATATTACTCCTCCGGGCTTCTATATATGGCATTGGATAGTTCAATTTTGAAGCAAACAGTCGTGTATAAAAAATTGGAGGAAGCACAAGAGCAAAGTTGATCAGAGCACAAGTTGCATTCTTTATTCCTGTATCATATATTCATTAAATAATCAAATCAAATGTCTACCTTTGAAGAAGTGCTGTTGTCTTGGACTAGATGCAAACAGTTTTCATTTGAAGCATCCAACTGCAGCAATAAATAGAGAGGATGT